>CM061470.1:17715000-22515000 GCA_030770085.1 Oryza coarctata
CATGGCCTAAATAGAGGAGGTTCGGGGGGAGAGGAAGGCGGTGACTACCTTTTGCCATGGCGAACGATAGTGGCGACAATGGTACTGGCAGTGCTAGTCTATTCGTGTAGCCGATAGGCTTAGCGAAGTGGAGGAAGCGCTCTGGATGTGAAGACTGGCTCAAGGAAGAATGAAGCCAACAATGATGGTCAACTGAATTTTATTTGTAGTTGTTTTTGCTGCTTTGCGACAATTGGGAGACGACGAGAATACACATGGTGCCACGAATCGTACAAAGTACTTGATTGGTCTTCCATGATCATCGTGATGGGACACGGTACTATTTTGCCGTTATCTCCGTTTGGCCGGTCTCTTGTCGCTTATGGTTTAAGATCAGAAAAGCATCAAGCATGTGCTTGGATATGACCAATGAAGCATGAAGTATGTAGGCAGCATGCTTGTCTTGTTTGGTTAGGATCTTGCTATCTCCTGGTTTGTGTAGGGCATTCATGTGGGTGAAAATGATGGTGGACGCATGCACGGGTGATAGGGTTGATGATGATGGTTGAGACATGTATGTAAGGCTGCCCGCTACTTCGATTGTTCTTGAATAGAGGAGAAGAGGTGCACATGTTGTATCTCAGGTAAAAAAAAGAATAAGTGCAACGATGCACTATGTTGGTTTGAGACAAAATGAAATGATGGAAGGGAGTTCTACATAAGTGGTCAGTTTAATGTACAGTTTAATTTAACCAGAAAGTATGACAGGAGAAAACATGTTGTTGTTGTTTGAATAGATGTAAGAGGAAAGGTTGGGAGAGAAACCCGGCTTTTGATATTTTTGTTGGCACGTGATTAAATTCAACACGGATATATCGAGCTGTCTATGGAGACATTAAATAGGAAGGAAAATATTTATAACACAATTGAGATCTAAAAAGTAAAATTTAAATTTCTCAAATAGAAATAAAATTGTTTTGCATAGTCAAAATTTTTGAAGTCAAAAATTTTACCATTGGAAATTTTCAGAGTGAACACGGGATTTAACAATACTATTAACAGAAATTTTAAAATTAGAATTTTTATAAAAAACAGCCGGCGTCACAGTAGTCAAGGGGACTCAAGGCGCCTGTTGGTCTATTTTCTGCTTAGAACCTCGTCCTACATATCTCATGAAATACTTCAGTCACCAATACATCCCAATGTATTTTTAGGACATTCTCTTTCTTCATCTACTTACCATACATAATAATTGTCAAGTTGAGATTATACATAGAGCGATTGTTGTTTTTACCAAATTATTAGTATGTATATGTGCAATATGTATATTGTTTGTGCTAAATGAACATATATGCAAGCCATCCAAAACTGAACAAGTTATACTTCAATCAATTTGGAGTACCAAATATGTGAGTACTCTAACCCGCTCAATAACTATCACATCCAATGTTTCCATATTTGAGCTAAATACAGTAGGTAGAAAGAATCGATGAAAGGGGAAAAAGTTTCACTCACTGTGAGGCACGGGACAAGATTGAGAAGCGCCGAGCTCTAGTCTGGAAGGGCCTGAGCTCCGACGATGACAATGAATGGACACGGGAGGAGGCAGGCCTCTCTGTCTCGTCGCTCCATTGGTGGTTGGAGGAGGATGGGGCCTATGCTCCACAAAGAAGAAGCGCTCGGAGGAGGCGTGTCTATTCCACTCCGGCGAGGTCAGGGCCCCAAGCTCTAGCGCGGCGCTGTCCCGTCATCACCCAAGTCGGCCGCACACAGAAGTGGCACAGTTGCGAGTGTAAATGGAGAGGGGAAACGCTAGGGGGAGAGGTATATCTCAGTGGCATTGGTGAGTAATTTTCTAATAACTTTGATGGGTTTATCCCTCGAAATCTTAAAAAGCTGATAGAACATGTTTTTAGCCCACAGTTTATTTTGCAATGGAGATTCTTTATATTGTCTTAGAAACTGTCTGATTGGGAGAGATTATGGCTTTTGAAACCAGCTGAAGAAGCTAGGAAGACTTATAAGCTCTCCAAACAGATCCTATGTATGCTTCGGCTGTCGCTACTAGGAGTGAAAGCAGGCAGACGATAGGACGAGAGAAGACGGGACAGCGCACCGAGCGAGCAACATCGCCATCTGCATCCGCGCGCTACGGTAAAACGGGGCTACTCCTGCCTGCCACTGCCGATCCGACGAGGCAACACATCGCCATCTCGCGGTTAGGATCTATCCTTTCCGCAGATGCCGCACACACCCAAAAGCAGCACGACGAAGAAAAAAACGGCAGAGGCAAAAGCTAGCACGTACGCACGCAGCTTTGGAATATTGTAGCCTTTCACTGTTCCAGAAAAGGATCAGGCCCTAGCTTAGCAACCGCTACGGCCTCTCCCTGAAATTCCCCCGGACTCTTCCGCTTAATCTGCGCCGTACTTTACCTACAACATAACTTTCTTGCACCTGTTATAAACGTACTCGTCCCGATCGAAAATGCTGAATCGCTATCTATACAGATATTGGCAACTGCCATGTTTTTGGCTTTGATTTGCTCCTCTCAATCAATCATTCATGCAGACCTGGACGTACTCCAATGCAGCGATGCTGCTGCTGTGTTTGTTCCCCCTGCTGGGCACTGTATTGTGATTCCGATCAATAGCTCATCGGCGTCTGAGAGAGTCACTCACCTGACGAAAGCGTGCATTCCTCCTGATCGATCTGCCATCAATTTGTTGGCAATGACGACAGATCATCCAGATCGAGGTTTCTGCAAGACGATATTGGTCGGTTTTGTATAGCAAAGAAGCGCTGTGAATGCATCCATGTATCAGTAGATCCATCGAGATCTTCCTGTCCCCAATCAATTATTTTTTGGCATTTTTCACACACTATACTGGTACACCTGGCACTATTCCAAGATTCTAATCGATGGGAAGGGTGGTGCAAGTTGGTTTAGCTATTTGAAGCTGTGTACAAGGTTAAACCTTTTGACGGGAATAAGCTAGATCGATCAATGGTCGAGAGCGAAACACTTCTGCTTTTTTTTTGAGCAGATTGCAAGAAACTCGCACCGATTAAGCCCCACATGCTTACACACACAATCTGGACCCGATCTAACGGCGATTAGCACCTGTGTTGTCGTTGTAGAGCAAGTTGTTGCGAGGTTACATCGATCGTATTCTCGTATGCACAGTCGATCTCAATATGTCCTAAATGTACTAGTTTAATCTCGAGTAATTTGATTGGTGTCGTACATTTCGGGTCAGATTCAAGGAAGAACAAATCAGAGACCTGCAGCCCGTCAATATATATACTCCTGATACTATCAATTAGTGTACATATCACTACTTATAATTAGCTATAAACAATGGCTAAGTAAGCTGATGTCTACATAATCCTTTCATGTTATATATAGATAATATACAAACAGCTTATTCAACAAGTTATTTGTAGTGCTACCAAAGATTTAGTTCTATAAATAGTATATGAAATTCATATATAGTTTTAATTAAGCTTTCTATTAGACTTTCTGTCTGCTCTCTCTTGCATCCACATCATGAAAAATCCTAGCAATATATGGTATTCCCTACTACACGATGATATCACACCATTAATTAATTGTTCATTACTTTAATAGCATGTTTGGTTTGTTCCCCTATCAAAATTTAACAAAATTACTATTATAACATTACCAATCTCTACCCAAAAATTTAGTAATTCCGAAACCTTTCTTTCACAAAACACCAAATTTTGGCAAGATCTGAAACCATGCAAAGCAACACCTTGAACAACACACTTGATCTTGACAAAATTTAGCATTACCAATCTTTTGTTGTATCCACAGATGGTAAGGTTTATTTTGTCATCAAACCAAACAGTGCCCTATAATTCCAAATTTTAGAATTAATAGATAAAAACACTAAACCAAGACTCTAACTCAAGAATAAATGGCTAATGATTAATTCCAAACTTTTGAAACTATTAAATAGTGGAAAATGTATAATTGAAACTCAAAACCAAATACATATGGGCATTTATTAACAATACCTTTCAGAATTATTAAACCATGAAAATGTTGCGATTGTCCATCAAATTTCATAATTATTAAATCATAAAAAACTATAATTGATACTTAAACATATTCAAACTCAATATTTGTTAATTACTATTTTTTTGAATTTATTAACTTTTAGAAAGTTGGAAAGTTGATTTAAAAATATACTTATTAATTCGTTTGAAACAATTAAGTTATAAGAAAATAGAAAATAATAGAAGACATATATGTGGACTATTTTGTGTAACTGTTAATTTTGATTTTTAGAACTATAAATAAAATAAAAATTATTTTGTATTCAGAACTTTAAAAATACACAGTTTAATAAGTGCGTTGCACGGACTTACGTAATAATTGTTACAGCTGCCAGCTATCTAATCGATCCGTTTTCATCCTGGATGGAATCACGCAGGCATGTGAGCCTTACGTGAAAGCGAGAGAGCTGCTAGCTAGCTAGAGGTACAAGACGACGCTAGTGGCATGCATGCCGCGGCAGAAGCATTTTTTTCCGAAGCAGTCCACGGGGACCTAGCAAGATTCCATGTCTTCTGATGATCTCATTTGGCGATCGTGGAATTTCCCTGCGATTTTGTCAGGCTAGCGACGCACGCTAAGTCGCTAAGTGCACGGAGTGATATATCAATGCTGTTTGATTCCCGGGAGGCCCCAGGCCACCATGGATGATCCACCACAGTTGCCTGCTCTCCAACAGCATCGATCAATCACTAGCTATCTAGTTGGTGGAAGAAACCATTTTTCGTTAATAAAAAAGACATCAAATATCATTGCATTCTGTCTGGTTGTCGATTTGTGAACTGCAGTTGTACTATGCCTCGCGTTGCTGTTTCGATTGACCTGTTTCTTGGTGTACGTGATGATCGAGAGTTAGCTGTTGTTAATTGATTGGCGTCCGATCGAGCAATGCACCTGAAGGGCCCAAGCACTATGCCCATGCCCCTGTAGCGAGATTACTGCCTTGGTTATCTCTCCCATGAGCGTGTCAGCATAGGACAAGGCCGAATTCACTGTGTTGACAAGAAACGCCGACAAGCTAACCCCGCCCCGGCCCTCTGTGCATGCATGCATTTTTCATTCGCAAGGTCTCTCTCCAGATCGTACGTCCGCGGAAAGGTGGTGGTAGAATATGTAAAGTAACTAAGATATTGAGAATATAAAGGGGTCAAATATATATATATATATATATACAATTCACAACAGTGGTCTGTTTAACACCCCTGCAGTCGCAGCAAGAGATGAACGGACGCAGAGACTGAACCGAAAACTGGTGAACAAAGGTGTGGGCAAACCTTTGATCATTATATCAGTAAACTGATGTGTCGATGGTACATAGAGCACCCGAACATATCCTAATGCGACCTTGTCACGGACAAAATGGATATCGATCTCGATGTGCTTGGTGCGTCGATGATGAATCGAGTTGGCAGTCATGTAGACGGCACTGACATTGTCGTAGTAGATGACGGTCGCGGTGAAGAGGGGTGTACGGAGCTCCTGGAGAAGCTGGCGAAGCTAGCAGCACTCGGCGACGGCGTGGGCGACAGCGCGGTACTCAGCTTCGGCGCTAGACCGGGACACTGTAGTCTAGCGTTTTGAGGACCAGGATACGAGAGTGTTACCGAGGTAAACGCAGTAGCCGGACGTAGAGCATCGAGAGTCGGGGCAGCATGCCCAGTCTACGTCGAAGTACGCGGTGAGAGAGTCGATAGGCTGAAGCTGAGATACAGCCCGCTAAAGAGGGTGCCCTTCACGTAGCATAGAATGCGCTTGAGTAGTGCGAGATAAGGTTCGCGTGGAGCATGCATAAAGGTGACTGCGGGAGAGATGAGGAGAAGAAGAAACGAGGGCGAGAGAGCGAGGAGGGTACCGAGAAGAGGGTCGGCGACGGAAAGAAGATGTCGACGAGGAGGAAGAAAGGGTTGAAGAAGACAGAGATGTCTAGACTCGCTCTAATACCATATAGAATATGTACAATGACTAAGACCTCAAAAATATATAAAAGAGATCAAATCTATATATATACAATTCAGACAAGTGATCTATCTCCAGCTTAGCTGCTAGATCCGTCGATAAACGGTACATCAGTCGGCATGATTACAACCGTCGATCGATCGATCTTGGCCGCGCTGATAAGCGACTGGCCGCTCTTGGCTCTGCTCGGTGTGCGGAGGGATCGCGAGGCCCACAGGCGCCGAAACGTCCAGCGCCCCGTGCCGGGGGAGGAGCGCCCTCGCTCTCGTCAACCACAGGTGTTGTGTTTCGAGGATAGCTCGGTCGTTGGCTTGTAGGACAGGCTGAGCGGAAGGGCCGGCCGCCGAATATTGGTGAGACTCCCGCGGATTCTAGTCCACGTGCGCAGATTGGATTGAACTAGAAACTAGTGGCCGATGCGGTTTTGGGCTAGAAGTTATCGTTGATATATATATATATTTATATTGATTGATCATATGTCCAAAGCACACGAAAACCAATAACGCATCCCTTATCTTATTAAAATCCAATTAAAAACTTACTTGCATCTAAATCAGGATTTAAATTCTAATATGTAAAGTTAGCATAACTTTATTAACACACTACACCTGCGTCCCCCGATAGATATGTCTTACAGGCAAGCACATAAAAGCAGTATATAAATAATGAATTAAAACTATATAGAGAGATAAATATCTTTCATATGTAGATACATCAATATATTAAGATCCTCTCTTGATATATATTTCTATAATATGGAGAATTTGTTAGTGTAGGTATATGTGTATTTAGTAGGAGCTTGGCAACAAAACTTATTTTAGACCAACGAAGAGTGGGGAATAATTCAAAACTATATCGACAAGCTGAAACGTTTCTGGATGTGATGAGACCATATTGATTGGCAATTGGCGTACATGGTGTTTCAGTACATGGTCTCAATACTTGCATCAGATGGTAGAGAACAGTTTCTATATGGGTCATCTGAGAGTCATCTTCAGTTCTTCAAAACCATCCGTAAGACGACCCTGTTTCAGCTATCAAAGCTACATATCAGATGACACCTGGTTCTATTAATCATGCATGTCCATGTTAATAATCAACATGAAAGGAAAAAAAATCAATTCCATCAACCCCCCCCCCCCCCCTACCATGTGAATCAGCTCACTCTCAATTTCCGCATGTAAATCTCTCTGAAAATTCATCAATTTCTTTATTTTACATTTTAGAATAAATTTCGACATGATTTGAATGTGCAACGTCAGTATACGACTTAATGGGAATCCATGACAGCAGAAATGCTCCCATATGTCACTGAAGACCAATGAGGTTTCTACTAGGGTCTTATATTCCGCACCAGTTGACAAACCGAGGTAAGAAGAAAGCACATTGGATGGCAAGTAGTATGGTATAAAAACTAGTACTGAAATTGACGTCGGTAACCCTATCACAGAATAAAGTCATATGAGATCCAAGATAGATGATGGTACATTGGCATGAGATTTATTAGCAATGTTTAGACGAAGCTGGTATTTGGCTATTGTTTTCCAATTATTTCTCACCTATTTTATAGTCGCACAATGAAAGATCTCTTTGTTGACAGAGCCTGGGACATAAGTGTCCAACAACTGTAATCTCATCTTAATAGCTATGACAACTTAAAACTAATTATACTATATAACCAGCATCACGTGTATATATATATATATATATATGACACAATCTTTAACATATATGCTATAAGATAATATTTATATGGTCTCTAATAGTAGCAGAAATGATATATTTTTTCTTTTTTAATCCAATAAACTATATCTGCTACCAACTCAATTAACATGCTATATCTCTATATTTTTGCCATTAATACACATTCAGTGAGCGTATATATGCCTTTTCAAACTCTTTTCTTAAAAAGAAACTTTTCCAAACAGAAAAAGTGGTGAAAGTTTGATTTCCACTAATACTTTTACAGTTTTTGTGAAAATTTCTCAAAGTAACAGAAATTTGAGCTAGATATTTTCTTTTACAACACATGTTTGACATTTATTTTTTTCCTTTGTAAAGGCATTTATTTATTAGTAGGCAACACACGCAGAGGTTGAGGAGAAGGCTATATGTAGAGATGGCAATGGGCCATGCTCCCTGCTCTCTCATGGGGCAATTCTCCAATTAAAAGAAGGGGATGGTAACAATTTGTTACTCGTGGGGAATTAAATGGTGGAAAACCTATTACTGTTGGATCCGGCGAGGGAGGGGATGACCCTCCATCCCCTGTCCCTGCCCCTGAGGAGACCAGCTTCACTAGTCCACTACACATATGGTGGTCCAATCGGCTTATAGCTAGAATATATAGGCAAACCTAACCCTAAGTCCTCAATCCATTGCTCCTACTTACCTTAGCAACATCCCAATCCACGCTTTACGGGACTAAACTGCCAAGAAGAAGCCACCATAATGGCACAAACGTGACCGCATTCGATTCTCTATCAATGTCGCTAGATAGGCTGATCAGGACTCTAAAGTCGAGTATGCGCCACCAGACTACTATCCCACAGTTAGAATGAGAGTCGTTAGCCCTCTATCACCAACCCACCATCTGTCGCCACCTAATCATCTACTACCATTGCCGAAGCTCCAGATCAAGAGTCGGGAGCCGAGAAGTCGCCACCAGCTCGCTAGTTGACACCATGGCTTCGCCCAACTTGCCCCTAAGTTCAAACGGTGACGAAGGAAGGTGACCACACGAAGGAGATGCATATGTTTTAAGCATGGTCGGGGGCTCTACCAGAATCAATTATTCGTGGGGAGGAAAGGGGATGGGAAAAATATATCTCCATCGTAGTTGGTGAGGCATGGGACGTGGAAACTTACACCCCATAGAGACATGGACGAGGATGTATCCTCTGGTGGGAAATTCCCCATTCACATCTCTACCCATATGCCTTTGAGTTTTGAAACCCCTAACCTTCCACTGTAGCCAAGCTGTTACGTGTGCCACTGCGTCAGAAAACACAAGGCCAACCTAGTTTATTAGCCTCCTTATTAGTTCAATGTTCATTGGAAAGCATATGTGGTGTGGTACGTGGAGTCGTGATTCATAACTTCACCCACCTTAAAAATGTTTAAATCACGATAATTTTAAATATTATGTATATGTGAGTATAATTTTAATAGAATTTTAGTGAACAGGATCTTAACAAGTTACCATTGGCTTGGCTTCTTTTTTTAGTATGTATTAAAAAGACATACTCGTATATAACGTATATGTGTGCGTCTTTGGTATAATCAGAAAAAGATATACGAACGTAACTCACCTGATTCGTCACGTTTTACACTTACCTTAGGCGCACCTGTACCGGTCTTCTGCTTTTGTGACATCACGTTTCGGTACGCATGGCGTTAGCAAGCTACGCACAGTCTGACGATATATAGGACGCAAGCTAAGCTAGATCCGGCCGGCCCGTTCAAACACAAAGCCTCTTCCAGAACCGCGCGCCGCCGGCTCCCTTCTGACCGATCGAACCGAACGTCACCTGACGAACGATAGATAGGTGGTCGTAATCCAACGAGAGAAAAAGTTGTAATTTTGGCCGTCGCGTTACGCGGTTTTTTTCCCCTGCTGTCCAGGGGGGCTAAGAAGTTAACCAATATACTCGCTAAAATAATCATCAATCAAGCTAGCGCTCAGCGAGAAAGCAAAGCTACTAATCGTGACCCGGCTGTTCGGCCTTGCCCGAGATCATCTCGATCAATCTCTTAATCGGGACTGCAATAGCTATGGCCAACCAACCGGGTTGTGCTGCTACTTGCTAGCTTTTCCGTCGTCGTCGTCGTCGTGGCCGCCGCCGCCGCTCGAGTCTTCAGGATAGAAATTAAAGGTGAGATGAGCACACTGGAATTGAACTATTGAAGAAATTAACCGTAGGTATTTGACATGTTAATGTTCCAGGAGCTACGCTGTTACTAGGCCCATGTCATCTATCACGCATGGTTCACGTTTGAAATGAGAAGAGAACATATACATATTTGCACTGGAGGCTTGCACCGCCTTAAGAGTTGGCATGCATGCATGTCTGTCTAATTTGCAATTCCTTTTTAGATTGTGATGGTCATCTCATTAAGAGGAATAAGGTAAAATGATGTATCTAATATAATACTAGTTTTTTATATTGTGAAATAGAGAGAGAGAGTACACACATGATACGTGTGAAAGTGTTAGGGTTAGCATGCTAGCGCTAGAGAGAGGATGTTTTGAACTAAACATGAAGATGTGGACGCCTCGCCGAACATTTTTCAAATTTGCTGAGTCCTTTCTGCATGAAAGGGATGTCAGTTGGTAGTCTTCCACTAATAATTCCAATTGGTGTCACTTTCGTCAATTGACAAATGAAGTGAGAGTAGTATATAATGACAAATCAGTCCTGCTTTCCCTGTAGAAAACAACGGCTTGTTGGCTGCCTCGAAACAAACCAACCATGTTGCAGTGAGCAATAATCATATCATTATGATAATGTGTACTGAGAATGAAAGAATTAATGCGAAAATTCAGCTAGTTTAATTAAAAGTATCGTTTTTCATGTTTAATTAAAGAAACAACATATACACAAGGATTACAGTGCAGCCTAGCTATGAGACAGTACTGTTGTAGAATAATAAGTAGGCAGATGTTGACAGCGCGATAAACGGATGATCAACGTAAGTATAAGAAATATCATCGCTAGTACTTATCACAATAAAGTAAAGTAGCTTTGCCTTTTTATAATAATGAATAGACATTCAGCATCTATATCTATATCCATAACTAAATATACACATCCATTAAATATACATATTAGGTTCTATATCTGCTATATAAGAAAAACAAAGAAAACACACAAAAAAAACTAAGCTTCAGCCTTCTACCGCCTGCCATGTCAAACTCTTGCATCTCTCATTTACATTCCGAGATGATTGGCTCTTCACCACCCTATCCTTTCTATTAGTTGGATTAACTCAATCTAGATCCGATAATGCGTGGCCCCTAACACCTTCGCTCGTTGATTCCATCTAATAGAGTTAGAGAAGAAGAAGCCTATCCAACTCAATTTGCCGTTACAAAACATATTTGGACAAGAACACCTCAAAAACAGCCATACTTAGGCTTAGATCCTACATCACGTCTTAATTGTTAGCATTGCTAACCAGTACTCTGATCCTATTAATATCGTTCGTCAAAATAGTCGTCTTGCATACTAGTGGGATTCTGTATCTAACCATATCCAGCCACCCCGTTGACACCGTCACTGCTATCAAGCCTCATCTATGTTATCCCCAAAGTTGTAGCTACGTGTCCACCTATGATGACGAGCTTCAGCCAGCCTCCTCACCTGCCATACTCTAGGTGCCACTACATGACCTCCGTGGGTTCCTCCGCATGCGCTCGCTTCTACTTTTGATTAATGGCAAGATACTGCATGCTGGAATACCAAATTTGATAATTCTAAGAAAAATGTAATTGGGAAAGTGACGTTCAAGTTATCACAAACATATCTATGTGACAAACAAAGGCATACAAAATATATAAGATCGAAGAGTAAATAAAAAAAGAGGCTTTCTCCCCTTAGAAAGGTACATGCATCTTTTTACTTGAGATATATCTCTTCATAAAAGAAGAAACCGAAACTAATTTTAAGGTCGAAACAGGTATTACCTTCAGGCTTCTTACACTAGTGCAGAAAGTACAATTCCTACTAGCTCATCAGCGTCGGTTTGGCTTGTTCCAACAGAGATTGTGAATCACTACATGTTCATAGGCAAATTTTGTCTTGTAATCCGCCATGATTCAACAGTCATTACTAACACTTAACGTATATATGTCTGTCCCAAAGACTAGAAAAATCTAGCCATTGCTAACCATAAGTTTGTCTTTATTCAACCCATTTAGTTTTACCTCTTTTTTATCTCTTAATTGGTAGAGAGGTACACCCTCCGTTTAAAATGATTTACTCTCTGCATTCTAAAATATAAAAATCTAATACTAAATTATACACCATCTAATAAATCTAGATACTATACGGGGTTTTAGGTTGTGCCTAATATTTTTTAAAATAATAATAAAATTATTAAACTTAGACAATTATATCAAAGTGATACAATCGAGTGTATAATCTAGTATAAATTTCTTATATTTTAGGACAAAAATGAAAAGTATGACTTAGATTAATCCCTTGTCTAGATTCATATCCCCATGTATTTTAGCAAATCTAGATTCATAACTTCATATTTTTATATTATTTTGATGGATGTACCAAATAAAGAAAGCAAAAAATGCATGCATGTGTACATAGCATTTATACATTAGCTGCATAGACCATTCAACATACGCGAGTAGTGTTTTGTTTTTCTCTAAAACAAAAAACTGAACAGAATATGATTTTTTTATAAAAAAAAACTGCAGGTCACGTAACAATGCTCCTATCTTCCATAAATGTTCACCTTTTTTTTCTTTGATTGGCAAAGTAAAATGTCAGATGAAGTTTTACAAAGACTGATAGTTAACATTTATGTTATGTGAGCTATTGTCTATCTATACATCTTATATATCATATATAGATGAAAACAAAAGCTCAAGCTATATCTTCTAAAAAATAAAACATATTTGGTTCGTCTTATATGCTTCATAATAACCATCCACATATCATGCACAATTAAAATTCAACATCAATATATGTAAAGCTTAAAATATTATCTTTTAATTTTTTTTTCTTACGAGTGCATGATTTTTAAAATATTTTTCCCAGTTTTTTTAGAAGTATTTCTAAATTTCGTGCCATGATGCGTGGGGTATTGTTACATATAAAGACAACCCTACCAACATAATAGGTAGAATCAACGACAATGGTTTTTAGGCTAGGCTGGGAACAGTGACGGAGTGAGCCCTTTTCTGGTCGAGCGGCCTTCAGGCACCGCTTCCTGTATATTATCACTGTCAATTATCTAAAATACCCCCAAAAAACTAGCCAACGATCAGCAAGACTTATTCATCTTCCAGCATCCACAGTTCCACCTCCTGTTGGGAACCTGTTCGCGTGCGGAGTGATCAGAACAAGCTGAGTTAAGCAGAGTTAGCTAATAAAAATCCGATACGATACGCCCGAACATGTGAAGACATAGAAGATCTCCTTTGGCTTTGAGATTCCTTCATCAGGGTTATTGGAGTTACGACTATACCAATCAATTTGAACCCATAATTAACAAGAAGATAGACCGATGAGTTAATCAACTAATAGGCCGATACGAACTCCTACTATCAATTGGTCGTCGATAGGGTTGAGATAGTCATCAATTGTATTTAATGTATTCCTGCTATCGGTTGGTTACCGATAGGCGTTGAAGCACTCGTGCATCAATTGTAAAACCGGTGAATACATAGGCAGATAGGCAGATAGCAATAAAGAGAATAAAAGATATATCGGTTATAGAGCTGATGGTGTTCTAGAATAAAATAGTCAATAAGCATGTATACATACTCCTCCTATTAGCTGGTTGTCGATAGAGTCTGTAGCGTTTGTTCATCGGCTTTTCAGCTGATGAAGACATATGCGAATAGCAATAAATAAGATAAATGACCTATCGACTATAAACCGATAGTGTTTTGAATAAAATATATAATAAATAGCAAGGAGTGAGACCCGATCTTCCGATGATACGAGAGACTAGATCGGACACGTGGACAGAAGGAACGGATGAACCCATCAGCTAGCTAAGCCAATGAGATAAATTCTCTGAACATATATGTATATCGATTGAGAGGCTAATACATTAGACATAAGACTCTATGTATAGATAACTTATAGGCTGACCACTCCGATTAAACGTTCACGTAAAGGCCTATCGACCTACGATTCAATCTACTATCAATAGTTTAGTAGGTCGGACTTAACTGATATATCACGAGACAAATAATGGCTGAAAATCATGATAAGCCGATAGAACCTATATGAACATAATGTGGTATGTCCGATTAGACTAATAGATTAGATCTAACTAATACAGTCTTAGACAAAACAAATACACTAGGATAGTGGCGAGACTTACCCCTTCTCTAGAGATCGGACTTAATCGATGTAGCCCCGCGTCAAGAGCCAAAATCTACTAGTAAAAACCTAGATGAACTAGGATGATGATGTGCCTAAATTATATTAATCGAGAGATAATTTACAAGGTCCTATGAGGTTTATATTTATACTCTAAAGTTATAATAGTCTGACACAGCTACAAACAAACTCCGTATATTATTTTCTAAATATAAAAGAAAATAATCTATAAGAAGTTAATAAAACTAAATCTTACGAGAAATATTCTATAGGGATAAAGTATCTTGTTGTGGTTTTCATAGCTTCTCCTCAGAATCCATATCATTTGGATAACTTTCCATCTTTTGACTGAATGTAATACATCCTCAATTCGTCTAATTAGATTTTTTACTATATCAATCGAACTCTTTACATAAGCCAATCGGCTCTTCAATCCTATCTGTGAGACTTATCAAATTTTAGTGTAAATAGAACTACATAAACAATACTGCAAAATTAGTTTTTTTAGAAGGCTAGAATAGATTTTTGTAGGTGACCGATTACTGCTTTTAATAAGAGGCAAGTGGAAATTGTAGATTTTTACAGGTGGCAGGTTAAGGCAACCACCTCAAAAAATGATTTTTAGGCAAAAAAAAGAATGCAATATCTAGAAAAGCCATTTCCATACCACAGCTGCCACAATGCAATATCCGATGAATTCAAAATCCTCTCAATTGGTCCAAAATTCAAAATAAATAGAGAGAATATTCACAATGCTCATAATCCATCACAAACTCATAGTCACAATCAATCATAAATTCATATTTGCTATCTAGAAATTCAAATATAGGATCTCAGAGGAAAAAGGAGAAGACACATGGATCACATTAAAAGGAACAACCAAGCTTGCCTGCCATAGCTCACCACCATTGAGCTCAGTGTTGACCATGCGAGCTATCGGCTTCAAGGTCATCGTCACCAACCTCGTCCAAGGTGAGTTTCGACACATGCAGGGCATGAGCAGTTGATCCACTCCTCCCCATAGCCGATGTCATCGGATCTGTCCCTCCTGAAGACACCTACACTAGATACACCCTTCCTGAGGCATGGGTAGTGGATCTGCCATCTTACATGAGCTTGCCAATGACACCTCCTCTTTCCTCCCATTGACGCCACCGATGTTAGCTCCCGCTGCCAGCGATGAGTCGGTTCTATCGGTAAAGTGGGAACCAGGGGTACCACTCTAGCGACCAGGAGGCAGACAATTGGCACTTAGGTATCATGGCTCTTAGAGGAGCCCTAGATGCGGATGATCACAATTTTGTGCTACCTATCCTAAGCTAATCGGCCTGAGCTAACTACCTTGGACTCATCATCACAGGCCGACTATCCTAGGTACATAGCCCCGAATGGGTGTCCGTGATATCACTCATCCCATTGATAGCCAAATCTAGGAATGCTCGAGAGTAGGGTAACCCCTACTACCATAGCCACTGCATTCAATGCGGTGGAACAAAGCACCTCACATTGTTCGATGCTCACGTGCTTGCTCCAATCAGAACTACAAGACGAATGTAACCTAGTAGCCCACACTTTTCACCCACTCTACAATGGAGCTAACTGGTAGGCCTCCTGATATTGGACATGGCATCGTATGCTAGGACTCTGATGGCAATTAGACTAGCTATATCTAATTGTTAACACAAAAATTTGGTAGGGCTCACTAATAGATTCAGTTAAGGAAAGGAGTCGATCGACCTAGGGAAGTATATACGATAAAGATCGAATTCAAGTAAAATTATAAAGGCCACGGTAAGGTGGTTTTTATATTTAGAATATATCTTATAAATAAGTTTTAGTTATTTTTCTTTCTTGATTAGGAAGTAATATCTGAGCAAATTACTTACACGTATAGGACTCATATAAGCTTGGGTATAAATACAAACATCGCGGAGTCTTGTAATATAGTTCTCGATCAATACAACATAGGTTTCGATGGGTTCTGCCTCTTGACGTAGGTCTACATTGTTTAAGTTCGATCTTCGATAAAGGGATAAGTCCCAATACCCAGCAGTTGTATCGACTAAATTAGTCTCGTCTAAGGCTGCATCATTTTGATCTCTTAAATTATTCTAGTTTGATTTACTACGATTGATGATTTATCCTGATTCATTGGCTTTTCTAAAGCTATGTCATCTTGATCTCTAAGATTGATCTAGTGTATCCATCACGTTTGTATATGATCCATTAGCTAGATAGGTTTCTTCTTATTATATACAATCTGCTACTGTCTCAGTTAGATTCGATCTATTAGATTGCTGCTAATAGATTAAATCATGTTTAGTCGATAGGTTTTATGCAACGTTTTATCGAAGTGTTAGCCGATGAGTTTTCTTTTATTAGCCGATGAATATTTATGTTGCAATTAATCTACTATCAACCGATCTAGATTTATTATTTTAAATCTTATACATTCTCAGTTTAGTTCAATCTATTAAAATTATTATTAATAAGATTAGCATTATAAACTAGTAGGTTTTATTCTCTGTTCATCGCATCGGCTTATATCGAACCTTTGACCAATGCATTTATCTTCGTTATGAGCTTCGATGTTTACATTATTTTGCTTTATACCTATATCGGACCCTCGACCAATATTCGTTTTAACCCTCGACTCGTTGATCAATTGACTGTTACACTCGCTCTTTATCAAGCTAGCAACGTCAAAGAGCCTAAGTGACTACAGTGGAGCTAAGCCATTAACAGATTTTTAAGTCAACACTAATTTCTAGCTGCTGGGACGTATAGGCACGTACTCTTCTAACTTTTCGTTCAATGTAGTAAAAATATATATAAGAAGAGAAATGTGGTCGAGGAGAGAAATGCTAGAAAAAGAAAAAACAATATATCAAACAGAAAATAAATAAGAACAGTATTACGCTTTATAATGGTTTGAACCTATCTATATTTTTCCATGTTTGCTCTCTATCCTTGATTAGAGGTAATTAACTCTTGGATTTATGCGTGCGATCACTCCTTAGGCTGAACACATAGAAGGGACTAGCTTGCGTCGCTGGTCTCCGCATATATCCATAGATAATCAAAAGAGAGGTGAGAGAGAAAGAAAAAGAGGGGAGAGGGAAAGGGAAGGATAGGAGAGGGTGGTTGGGGAATTAACGTATGTCGTCTCCTCTGTTATATTCGGCTGGTTTTTATTTTATCTAATAATTTTCACGAAAAGTACACTTAAACGACGGTCTCTTAAAGGAGTGCTTATACAAATAGTTTTTATATGCGGTCAGCTATCGGAGAACTTCACTGCGTTTTTACAATTACATCATAGTTTAGGATACCTGTGCAAAAATAAAAGATAGTTGCATATAAAAATATTTTTTTCTAGGGAACGCCATCTGGCTACAAGCGAGTAACGCACCTACGGCACAATAATTTTGAATTTAGTCAAACACTAGTGTATATGCATGGCACCAGTAGAACACCGACGATGCACGTATACTGGCATCTCCTTACATGGGAGACATGCTAGCAGTCCAGCAGTGCCACGTCATCAATTAAAAAGAAGCCCTTTGCATTTGTAATAGTATCTGTATTTTTATTCCCTGTTTGAGAGAGCTGGCCCACCCTATTAGACCATTTGGCATTGAACCTCTCTAATTAATCTTGCGGTCAAGATCTGCCACTGAAATAACTGATAAAATTTTAGCTGCATTGCACAACATTCGTTTTGAACATTACTCCTACGCATAAATATCCTTTAGAAAATCATATAAATTCTCCTTAATGAAATGTATCATGTTGGTTTTGGAGAATAGAAATTCCAATAACATCTTTAGACTAAGTATAAATCAACACTATACTATTATATTTCATATTTATCTACAATTACAATATGAAACTCATTATGGGTCTAACATGTCTTCTAAATCCACGTGTCGTTGCATGTTGAGGCGGATGAAAATGATAAGGAATTTCCCAATCCTCTACTGACCATAATTTTTGTTTTTATTAATTATTTTATTCTGTTTTGTTTTGTCTGAAAATAATAGTTTTTTTTCTTCTCACCGTTTCTAGTGGTATACCGTATCCATCCGGAATTTTCAAATAAATTACCATATAGTATCGATAATTCATTAGAACTGTGCAATATTTTAGACTGCTTAAAAGCATTTGATAAGTTTTAAAGGAACTTCGAATATAGATTGTCATATATAATCTCTGAACAGAGACACGCTGTTGTCGAGTTATTGCTCCTCGTCTAATCACGGCTGGTTGTACACACTAGCTTGATATCATGATTCATGCACCCTCCCGAACCAAGAAATCGCATCGGTTTGATTGCTGGATCTGCGGTACTGTAGCAGCATACTATACGGTATATACGTACGACGGCACATATGCCGGCCGCTTTCACCGTATGTGTCAACCTACACGCACCACGCGCGATACTGTTCATGCATACACGTATACGTGCGTGCGTACGTAGTCCGGTATTCGTACGTATACGGGAATTGTTCGCCCGGGCCAACGGGGCCACCACCACCACGTGAATGGCCCCCACACGCGCGCCTCCTATCACCTTCCTACTCACAGCTCCGTCCCCTTCACCTCGCCAGCATTCAGCTCCCTTTCTCCCCTCCCAGTCGCTCTCCCCCGCATCCCATCGCGACCCGCCCCGCGCGTCTCCACTCTCCCCAAGCGCCCACCGATCGATCGCTCGCTCGCGCTCAGCCGGCCTCGGCCGGCCTGCTAGCTAGTCAGGTGGTGGTGGTGCGTGCCGTGGTGGCGGCGCTAGCGCGTGGGCGTGGTTTTATCGCTTGCATGGACGGAGGAGGCGGCGCCGACTCGCAGGCGCAGCCGGTGGCGCAGGCGCCGCCGCCGCCGCCGCAGCAGCTGAGTAGATACGAGTCGCAGAAGAGGCGGGACTGGAACACGTTCCTACAGTACCTGCGGAACCACCGGCCGCCGCTGACGCTGGCGCGGTGCAGCGGCGCGCACGTCATCGAGTTCCTCAAGTACCTGGACCAGTTCGGGAAGACGAAGGTGCACGTGTCGGGTTGTGCCTACTACGGCCAGCCCAGCCCGCCGGCGCCGTGCCCGTGCCCGCTGCGCCAGGCATGGGGCTCCCTCGACGCGCTCATCGGCCGCCTCCGCGCCGCCTACGAGGAGAGCGGCCACGCGCCGGAGTCCAACCCCTTCGCCGCGCGCGCCGTCCGGATCTACCTCCGCGAGGTCCGCGACGCGCAGGCCAAGGCGCGCGGGATACCCTACGAGAAGAAGAAGCGCAAGCGCACGCAGCCTCCTCCTCCTCCGCCGCCGCCGGCGACCCAGCAGCAGCCTGGCGCCCCCGGGGAGGCGTCGAGCTCGTCATCGGCCGCCGCCGCCGTCGCAGCAGAAGGCAGTGGCAGCTCCGCGGCTGCTGCACCGGCTGCCGCCAACACTAGCCAGACAGGAGAAGGTAGCACCACCACCACTGCTTCTGCTGCTGCTGCACCGAGCACCACCCGAGTATAGTAGATCAGCTTGCTGCAAACATCCATGTCTATTTGCTTCTGTATGTGTCTCGTTCGCCCTTAATTTGCAAGATTTCAGCTATTTCTTTTGCCATTTGGTTCTTAATTGGTATCCTTCTTGCTCTTTAGCAATAGCTAGCTAGCAGCTCGATCGATCTCCTCCTCATTTTCACTCTCGATTTCTTCTTCTTCCGTTAAACCTGGGTATTTTCAGTTTTTTACTTAGCTTGTTGCTAAACTACCTAGCTACCTAGGTCAGTGAGTATATATATATGGCAATCGGCAACTGGTAATTTGGGAGTAATAAGATAGGGAAGTGAGCTAATTGTCATAGTACTACTGTTTCTCATCTCCCATGTATATTACATATACTACCCATGATGAGATGAAAGCAGTACTTGAGCTTAATTACTTATATATATATATACACACATATATATTTAAGATCTTTCAAATTCAGCCCGGGATCTCTCTCGATATATTTTTTTTGACTGGTAGTGACTACTTCTTCTGGCTGTTTCTCTATAGTATTTGATAAATAAGTTATCTATACTACTATAGTGATATGCAGTGTTCCACACACATCTTCGCTTAATTTGGTGTTTCCCTCATACTGTGCAAGGTAGAGGCAAACTCAAAGCGTGCATCAAATGGCTCATCTACTCCATTGCTGCTTCAGCTGGTACACACAGTAGTACAAAAACAATAAATCAATATCCTGAATCACACACCACCATCAATTCCTTTCCAAAGCTTGATCTGTTCTTCCATTTTTGCTGGCCTGCATGCATTTCTTGGCTACAGTTGAAGTCATGCATCTCTCATTTCCATGGCGGGGAGTATAGAGAGCCATGCAGAGGGCTTACGATGTGCGGCCTTGAATCTTAAATAAATGAGAGATATGTGCATGGATAGCTCAGCGGCTGCAGCAGGTCGGGATGGACCGATGGATGCAGGAGATGGATCATCGAGGGAGATCCTCTCCTGGTCCCCGACCAGCAGGATGGGACTACTGTAGCTAGCTAGGCAAAGGCCCATGGCGCGCTGACCACACCACCCCACACGTGCGCGCCCGCGCGTAGCCGCGTACGCGCGCCACTGTTGCTCTCTCTCCCTCCCGGCCTCCGCACGCGAGCGCGGGGCACGCACGCACGCTGGCTCTCTCGCCGGCCGCCTCCCTGTCTCAGACGCCACACATGCTTGCACGCGCTGCACTGGTCAGCTGCGCACTGCATGTTCGTCGTCTCTCCCCAGCTGCGACGTCGTCGCCGGCCGGCGGTGGCGACTGGATGAGCCATGCAACTATGCATCTCTCCTCTTTCACTATCTTGATCCCTTGTCTCCTTTGTACTGATACTGGACGGATGATTGCTCCGATTGCAATTCATCTCATTTTTCTCTCTGCTGCATTTCTTTCCTCTTGACATGCTCATTTCCTCCATCTCCCATTTGGGTGCAGCGAGGTTTCTTTTTCGAGGAGAGAGAGAGAGGCCGAGAGAGTTGAGAGATGGACACGAAGAGGAAGAAGAACAGTAGCTAGCCTTTCCTCCCTCACTTTCTCGCAGGAGGGGACGCGAGGGTGGGGCATCGCCCACGCTAGGCCTGCGACCTCTGCCGCCTCTGCCTGATGACTGATGCGAGGAAGTAAGAGAAGCTCATGAATCGCTCATTGCTCTTGTCTTTTGCATGGCCCCTCTCGCGTAACAGGCTACCTCACTGTCACTGCCGGCCATCGATCTCTGAATCTCTGATCACCTCGGCACTGTACGTATCTGACCATGAAACTGTTCTCGCTTGCACTTTGCCCCTTTTTTTCCCATGGAAACCACTCGCTAGATAGCTTCATTCTCGCCGTGACCCCACGGTGAAGGTGGCTGCCATGGCAGTTGGTACTGGTTCAAAAACCTGCACCTCATCGCGTGCAGTGCTTGCTTTTAATTCCCCCACGATGCCGGGTCTTGTCCTAAATTTATTGTGGTAGACAGTGAAACGGCCAATCCATTCATTCATTGGCTGCTTAGTTGATTATCTTCAACAAACAAACACTATGTCTTCACTAATTTTGCATGTATTAGTGATTTGACATTTTTGAGGTTTGACAATTTGACTGTGTGTATCCTAAAACTACGGTGCTTAATGCTTTGTTTGTTAGATCCGTACACGCTAGATTCATCTACAATAAAAGCAACCTATTAGCTACCACTAGCAGCTAGCTAATCATAATAGTAGGAGTACTGCTAGATAATCATAATATTAGGAGTACTGCTAGATAATCATAATATTAGGAGTACTACTGCAATGACACTGCATACACTAGCTATAACATGCAGGTTGCTTGTGCTTTATTCGATCGATCGATGGGCCGTGGTTTGCAACGTTCGTTTGAGTGATTATATGTCCCTTTTTTTTTGTTGCTAATGCACAGCATTAGTAGTGTGTGTGGGGGCGGACGAACAGAAGAGAGAGAATTATTTTTTAGGGGGAGCAGCAATATGTGCAAGCAAGCATCGATCATTGGATTCTCAAGATGTGATGATTGGGGACGTGACATAAAAATTTGGGCCCGTTCATTGGCTGCACTGCTAGGCTAACGTACAAGCTACCTAGCTAGCTAGCAAGCTGCTGCTGCTACCCCCTTCTCGTCGCTTTGTTCTTTGCTGTCGTCGTCGTCCTCGCCGCCGACCTTGCTACCTGACGATGCAGATAACCCTGCGGCAGGACGGCCGGACAGATTAACCATTAGACGATGGATCAATCAGTTTGGATCTTGATCGATCGATCGATCAGTTGCTTCCTTGTTCACTCAACTAAGCAAAAACAGATGCAGTTAGCTAGACGTCATGTGTACGTCTCAGCTGATAAATATATAGTAATGTAGGAGATGATTGTAATATATGGTGGTGAACTGGTGATGTCTGCATCTTCTGCAATCTGAATCAACGACCGGCCAGTGATGGCTAGAATATATGCAGATATATGTAGACAATGTGGCTACTAGCTTGGGACATGGTTGCATGCGATGCTGCTTGCACGAATCTAATTGTGTTATTTGGTGGCAGATGGGGAACTGGACAAAGCCCGGCCAATGCTTCTACATTCTGCGCTGCATGCTGTCTTCTTTTTCAGAGCTATATAGGTTGCAGCTTGTGCAGGGTGTGGTGCACATATACAGTGTAGCTACTTTGGTTGAGAGGGGAGAATGCATGTGTGGGATGGACACAGTACTACTGCAGGTTGAAGACAAAGCATATTCATGCAGCTTTTGCCCAAGAAGAAAATATGCCATTGGACTCAATCAAGTACTTAAGAAAAAAATAATATTCATCTAAAAAAGGAAAACACATTGTTTATCCTTCTCGCATGTTCGATTGAGCTACAACTAATTAACTGTAGAAAAATAAATAAAGTAATTAAAAATAATTTATGTGTAAAATTTTTATTATATGTATTATTTGCAGTTTAAATACAAGGCTAGAAAATAGACTACAATTAATAAAACCTCAAGATCAACTCTAAAATTAATTTTTAAATTTAAATTTTGCTCGTGGTTGATAAACCAACGCAGATGATGAGTCTTAATTAGTTAAGAAGCCTAGTCCAATTTTATGGACTCTTCGTCAGATTTTAATTGCCTCGAAACCTCTTGGGGCTTTTTAGCTGATTAATTGGGTCTAGTGGTTAGATTTCTTTTGTTAGTTTAATATGTGCTAATGGTTTGGAGATGCAGGTGACTGCGTAACTATCTTGAGCACAGAGGAATATCATATATCTGATTATTATATTTTAGGATGGATACTACCCATCGTAGCATCTTATTAATAAAGTCATTCATAATATTTATTGCTACCATGCAACTTTAACTTGTTGATGTTTGATCCTCTTAACAGTGATATTTGATCCATCTTGTAAATAAATTATATATTAGTACTGTAACAAATATTCATACGTACATAATGGATTATTGAACTCTGGCTAATTAACTAGCTAGATTGGTTTGTTTAGGAACAGATATGTGTACGCTTCGATATACATCTAGACAAACTTTGTGCAATTAGTTATGCTAGCTATCGTTCACTCGTGATCAGTTAGTATTTTGCTGGACAAAATAAAATAGGAAACAATGTTCATTTTATACAAACACGTACACGTACGTACAATTGCACACACGTACACGTACGTACAATTACACGTACACGTACGTACAATTTCTTTCGCATAAACATTTCACTAATTGAATATATAAGAAAATCCAACTGGCAATATGCTTCGCACGCATTCCATTTAGTTTTATATATCTACTAGTTTTAGGTGAGAACACAGTTAGTGGTTCATTTGCCCTTTTATTTTCCTCTAAGATTTGATAGAGATGTGTAATCCAATAAATTATTGACAGACAAACCTATTGGCCAGTTTTATGCACTGTTTATATACTGCTCCATATCATACTTGCCTCTCAATATTGTGTCATAAACTATAGATATATGTCGTTTTTATAGTGTAACTACATGAGTACTTAATCCCTTGATTTGACAAGCAGTACAGTAATTAATTAGGTGCCCCAATCATTCTGCTTGCAATACCTGCTCTTGTACTATTTTGTGTTATTTTATTTCTTTCATTTTGAGAGGGCTGTGTACCATATATAGCTAGATATAGAATAACTAAGATCTCAACGTTAAGCAAAGGTAATGCAGAATGATTCTTTTTCCAGTGCAGGGAGCACTCAATATCTCAGGAATGAATTAGTGGGGTCTGATCAAGATTACTTCTAATTATATTTCCCACAAAATTATGCGCTATGATAGCATATGTACGAACACTTTATGAGGGTACAAATAAGAAGTCGAATATATCGCTAGCGTAGCTCTTACAGTGTACACACCAATGGCGCTTTGACAACGAAATAGGAAAAGAAAAGGAAAAGACTAGTACTCATCTATATATTCATATAAGTAGAAATTTTATTTTACGGTACTTAATTAAGAAGTACATAGTACCTTGTGGCGCTTGTGGCGCCCCTTAAGGACGTCCCGTAAAATCACTGTCATGAAAAAAGTTAAAACAGATGCATATTGCATTACCGTACTTCCTCCGTATCTACCTTTTATTTAAATTTGTTTTAAAATATAACTAATTCTTTATCTAACTATCAATTTTAATCGATCATCAATCTTTCTCGCTTCAGCCTTAATCTCTTAAAAAATGATATAAATTGGTAGTTAGTAATTTCTTCAGGTAAACTGCACTAGCCAGAAATGCATAATTTGATTAATTAGTAGTAATTGTTATAGCACGCTTGCGTGTGTTCATGGCTCTGCGCCAATATAGCTAGCTAGTTTAATTCACTGATTGATGAAATCATGCACGCAGGATTGCTACCAATCTAATCATGTACCTAGTTTCTGGTAGCGTCGAGTGAGGAACACATGGATCACATGTGTGCTTAGCTCCATAGGAGTCAGCGATGACCAAGACATCTATAAGATGTCTCGTTTTTTATTCTCATATTTCAATATTACAATATATTTACACCTCGGATTATAGGACTACTCCCTTTATTTCTTTATTACAAAATATAAAAATATCAAGAATTTTATTTCACAATATAAGAATTTTATTTCTAATATTTGTTGCATCAATATCACTTCATATTCAAATTTATTTTCTTCTCTCAATTAGCCAAATACAAAAAATACATCAAACGGCATATTAGCAGGAAAAAATAATTTACAGTTAAAAATCTACTATTTATATTTTTAACAACATAAATGCTAATGTTGAAAAAGAAACTGCCATAAAAACACCATACACGCGCGACGTAAAAACTACTATACGCGCTTCGGAGTTTATCCAGAGCAGTACGTCTATACGTACACTAGAGGTACACTAGCCTCCATTCGGCGAGACAGAAATGGCCCAAAACATTGCAGCAAGGCTTGCAAAGCATTCACGTCGGAGTACCGAGATATTGTGAAAGCTTGCTTGCACATCTTTATCGATAGTGCAGTGTTTTTTTAAAAAAAAATATTTGTTTCTGAATCTAAAAGAATAATATGATGATTACAACTTGTGAGCACTAG
Source organism: Oryza coarctata (assembly GCA_030770085.1). Lineage (NCBI taxonomy): Eukaryota > Viridiplantae > Streptophyta > Magnoliopsida > Poales > Poaceae > Oryza > Oryza coarctata. Next base: position 17,740,676 of record CM061470.1, read on the forward strand.
CGGACTAGCCTAAGCCTGCATAAACAAGGTGTATATGTATTGTATATGTATTTTGTAGAACTAACTGCTTCTAACTAGTAACAGATCAGTACAAGTCGTCTGGGTTTGGCCAAACTATATCTCTTCTGTATAAAGAATTAATCAATCAGGATGTAAAGAATCAATTGAATCATTTGCCGTTGATGACTACCCTGAAAATACTGAGTGTCATCCTGATAAGGAAGCTCACTTGCCAGGACGCCAGAAACCCTTTTTAGCAACAAGAAATTGCTGTTTGACAACTACAGTTTCATAGTGCAGGGACTTAAGAACTGGCCGCATCTTCTTTATCATTTCTGTGGTGTCTCTCAACAAAAACCATCTGTCAGGTCTCAATATCCTGTCTATTTCAGCTGCTACTTCGATGATGTTACACCTGAAGGAAAGACACAAAGATCACCCTACATTCTGAGGTAATGGAGCAAAAGCAGTAAATTTTTAAAGGCATGGCTGTTTACCTATTTGTAAGATTTCCAAGAAGATAGCTCATGTGAAGGAGATCATAGGTCCGTGGGTACGTGTTGAAAGATTCACACCAATCATGATATACCCCAATAAGGCCTCTGTTGAAAATAACCGGCAAGGTATCAGGCTGACCGACAGGAACAACATTCATTACCCATAAAGGTTTATCAACAAGTGCCGCTGCAAATCTGGATAAACAAGACAAGCTTGATTAACATCCAAAACACGAAATGAAGTTTTTTTTTGTTTAATCATATATATTATGTAGATCAGCATCTAACCAAATTAAGATCTTTAGTATCATTATTAAGTTTCATGTTCATCTGATCCCCATATAGGAAAGAGACTTGTGGTCCAAATGCACAAATAAGAGCAACACTTACTCCATTGCTGAGGCAAGCTATGTTTAATGATTAGTTCCCTATTTTTCTAACAAAAACTACATATTCAGAATGAATGGCAAGACGTCAGATTCAACCACCATGTACTAAATCTCTAGTTCTCCATGTAAACAGGAACAATGACAGAATGTAGTCTGATGCATTTCTGTAGTGATTCCAAAAGACAGGAATGAAATATTTGACTGAAACAAGTGCCTCACATAGACGCCCAAAACAAAACATCCTTGAAGTTGAGCCACTAAAACTCTAAAAGTCAATCCAAAAGAATTTCACAGAATAAGCAGCAGAAAGTTATGTTCTCTTACCCTCCATAACCGGCATTCATGTCCATTACATTGCGGACGGATGACCAATTAACTGGAAAATCATTAAAGTATATTTCGGAAACGGCATCTTTCCAATACTTTGTATCAGCATCGAACTTCTCATTGGTATTTGAAGAATCATCAGGCATATTCAGATATCTGGCATTAAGTCTTTCAGGCCATGGAAGGGGCCAGCTGCCTTTTTCCTTTGAACTGGAAACAGCAGTTGACAAAAGGCAAGTATCAAGAGGAGCATACCTGCAAAATATAAATTATATACATGTCACCAAACAGAAACTACACTATAAATCATTTATGGTATCTAAAATATCTTTAAGCGGGATAGGTTGCAGATGGTACTTTTCACTGTTGTCTGTCAATTAGCCAATAAGTACTCATCAGAGATAGGCCAGTGGTGACTACAAGATCAGATGCAATCTGGTTTTATGAAACAACAGGGAAGAAAGAAAAGGATGAGCTATAAATTACCAAGGGAAACGTGGTCCATCTTTCTTAGAGCACATAGGGGGTCATTTGTCTCTCTTTCCAGGTAGCAAGAGCTTGAAGTCAGTTTTTGGTATACGACAACACCAATTCCATTACTATCTTCAGATTTTACCACTGTTCTCCAACACATTGATTTGGTAAGTTTAGCCATTGCTGCCACATGCAGAATGGATATTTCAGTCAACACAGATATAACCCACCAAATAGACAACAATGTTAACTTGCTAAGTAAGCAATGTTTTGGGAAGAAGTAAAAGTGCTGCCTAGAAACGACAACTAATGTCCTATAGCATATTAGGATTTACATGTTATAACACCCAAGCATATTATTCCACGAGGATAATGAATATAATCTTCTATAGGATCTACCCAACTGAAGGAAGACTATAATTCTCTATAATTGTTAACTTACTGAAGTCAATGTTAGCATGATAGTTATGTGGTTTCAGCAATCCTCGTAACATATTGGAAGGTTCGTTCTAAAAATGTTACGCTCTTTTTTCGAAAAGAAAAAACATGTGCTTATCTCTAGAAAGTCCTTGGGTTAATATTCTAGGATGAATACTTAGAGAATGGCAGATAATAGAACGTGACACCACAAACCATTCCAGTCATCTTGATCTCTTTTTTCTTGACGGTAGACAGGGGTTGCAGACCAAATGTAAAATCCTCCAGGCCTGAGCACTCTGTTAAGCTCCAACAATGGTTTTCCACCTGCAAATCCCCAGTAGCAAATAATAGTTAAAATAAAAATTTGCAAGAAACCAAAATGCACAGTTTTCTGAGAAAAGAATATAGACACTGGTAGTTTCTTGTAAATTTGGTGAAGTAATAGAATACTTGCCATTCGCATACCAATGGACTCTGCACCTTGCACAGTGGACAACATCAAATGCCTCATCAGGGAAAGGAAGTTTTTCTGTTCCAATCACAGCTAGAAATGCTGGAATACCACGCTCCAATGCAAACTGTATCTGAGCTTCATGCTCATCCTTTGGGGCAAATGACATGGTAATGACATTCCTGTTGAGCAGATATCCACCAAAGCTGGCAACACCACATCCAATATCCAAGACAGTTCTTGTGTGTGTTCCCCATTGAATGGTGGGCAGTATCTGTACACAAAATTTATCACAAGAAGGTAACAATACACGACTTTACAAATAGCGAGTTATGACTTATGACAAATAACTGGTGGCAGCAGTCCTAGGAAATGTTCAAATTACCAAACCCCAACACAAAGTCAATTCAAGCATAACCTTTGTGTTTAGCCCCTCAATCTCAAAATCAAAAGGTTGACAATACTGAACTCTGGCAGTGATACTAACATAAAGTAAAAAAAGAAGAAGAAGAAAAAGTGACTGGAATATGTACAGAAGCGTCCTAATTCACAAGACCCACAACTCATTTGGACATCAAAGCTACTTAAGGAACTTCTTGGGCAAAGTTCATGTTCAAGCAACAAGCATACATGAAGTGGATAAAGTAATATCTACCTGTTCAATAAACTGAATGTATCTTGTAACGCCAGCTTTGAATTGAGTTCCACCTCCAGGGAAGACAAGATAGTCACCGGATTTCGTTACCCAGTTTTGGTCCTTCTTATACTCCACCAGTTTAGGGTGAGGAACATTGTTGTACCAAATCTGGATATGGAAATGAAATGAGATGGATTCAAATATTCAGTTAACCATAAGGTATTCACGTAACTATGGCAAATATGCAGAATTTGCTCATTACCTTGAAAGTTGAAAGTTTATAAAACGGAATTAGTTGAACTAGTATATGTACAAAAGGAAATTTAACCACATTAAAGGTTCAACAAACACAATCTGTTTGACACCCAAGAAGACTACAGCTATTGACTGGTATAGTGGTATTGTCTATTGTAGAATGTGTACAGGGTGGCCGACGTCCCGGAGAGAGCAGCAGCCTTGACTTTAAGGCGCTGACAGTACGAGAAGATAGAGAAGTCGCCTTGTACCATGGAGTGGAACTCGTTGAGAAGGAAGATGGCACGAGCCTGCTTGTTGACCAGGAAGATCCGCTCGATGGCCACCCAAAGATCCCGGGCGGTGGGATCGGTATTATCCATGGCGAGATCGAGGACAGAGTCGTCGATCGATCCGAGCAGCTAGCTGCGCACGCAGCATTCGGCGATGTCCTACTAAGGATCATCGGGGCGAGGTGGAGCGGAGCCATCAATATGGGACCGGAGGCCGAATTTTCCACAGAGGGATTTAAAGAAGAAAACCCACTTGGAATAATTGGCGTTGAGGTCAAGGGAGATATGAACGTGAGATTTCACGTTCACAGCAGCGTAAGGAGGGGAGAAGATCGGCGAGGTGGTGCCCGAGGTGTGGTCTGAGACACCGAGGGCCAAATCAGACTCGGCGACTGGAAGAGTGCCAGAGCTGAGAGCGGACTCAGTGGCCATGACGGGAGAACGGGAGCAAAGAGCCAATGGGAGAAAAAAGCCGATGAGAGGACGGATCGGCCGATCAAGGATGTGAGAAACCAATGGAAAGTGGACCAGCCAGCCGATGAGGAGTGGTTGGCCGATGGGGAGTAGGCAACGGAGTAGGTGAGAAAAAGGTGGTGACATAGTGGGTGGGTTAGAGAGTAGTTAGGTCACGGACGTGCGAAGATTCACGTCCGTGAAGAGAAGATTCACGTCCGTGGACTCGTGGAGGCCAAGGAGTGAGGCGGACGCGAAAAAAACGGGGAGTGGCCGGACGGGAAGAGAATATGTTCGTGTCCGGGAGACAGGGATTCGTGTCCGTGGACACGTTTGACTGGCTTGGACGTGAGGGGAGAAGGTTCGCGTCCGAGAGCCGTTGAGCCTGTCGGAAAAGGCGAGAATCGAGAGAGGGTTCCAGCCGATGAAGGGCTGGACAGGTCCAGCCGATGGGAAGGCGGACGAGTTCAGCCGATGGAGATGACGAGCGCGGAGGTGCGCCGGCGTCAGAGAAGAAGAGATGCATGAAGCAAGAAAAAGAACGGAGACGGGTGCGAGGCGAGACGAGGAGGCGAATCGAGACCGTCGCCTGGTCGCACGGAGGTGGAACGGAGAAAGGAAGGTGACTGCGGGAGAGACGGGGAGAAGAGGAAACGGGGGCGAGAGAGCGAGGAGAGTACCGGAAAGAGGGTCAGCGATGGAAAGAAGACGTCGACGACGAGGAGGAAAGGGTCGGCTCGCCGGAGGGAGAAGCTACCACGCCGAAGATATCTAGACTTGCTCTGATACCATGTAGAATGTGTACAGTGACTAAGACCCCAAACGTATATAAGAGGGGTCGAGTTTATATATATACAACCCAAGCCAATGGTCTGTCTAACATCTATCCTGCTTGTCGTACGCAGTACCTTCTAAAAACAGAAGATAACAGAGAATGTTCTCAAAGAGTAAATTTACTCTTGCATTGTTTATCCTGATGTGGGATTGAGGGCCCCAGCTCTTGGCATATACTAGTTTAACAAGCAATTAGACCAAACCGAACAACCATTTCCTGAGCACCCAACCAACCATCCTCAATTAAACAAGAACACTAACAATATTATATACCAAAAATGAAAAAGAGCACCAACAGAGCCACTTCCCTCCCTTACCGACGAAGGCAAGCGCGCAAGGTCCTCACCATGTCACGGCTGCGCGGCCACGGCACGGGCGGCCGGTACCCCGAGGGCAGCCGCACCAGGCACCTGGGCCGCGGCGCCACGGGGCAGTGGCGTTCCCGGTGCTCCATGTGACGCCTCGAACGCAGCGCCTTGATCGCCTTCACATTGTCGAGGCAGGGGATGTAGTCCGCTGCCGACACCCCTTTCCCCGGCCTGCAAGTCTCCCACCTCACCTTCGCAGCCGCCTCGTCCCCACCACCGTCATACACCGCTCCCTCCGCCGAGGCGGCGCCCTTATCCGCCTCCTCATCCGCGTCTAGCCGTGGCGAGTCGCCGTTTCCACCGTCTCCTGTAGCAGCGACGGCGGCGGTGTCGGCTGGTCGCGATGCGCTCCCTTCGGCCTTTTCGGTTGCATCGGCGCTCTCCCCGGCTTTCGCGCCGACGACCGCGGGAGCCTGCGGCTGCGATTGAGGCGTGCTTCCGAGGGTGGAAATTGGGGTTGGGTTCTGCTCTCCCGGAGTGGCAAGACGCGCGAGCGAAGAGGGGGCCTTGAGGCGGAAGGATAGCGCGGAGAGGGTTTGCGCAGAGGGGTCGAGGAAGAGGAAGGCGAGGGCGAGGAGCGCAGAGACGAGGAGGAAGGGCCGCCGCTTGCGGAGGTCGGAGGGGACGGCCATAGCTGCTCCCTCCGCCGCCGCGCAAGTGTGCCGCGCGGTGAAGAGACCGGAAGAGATCGAAGGCGGTGGCGGTGGCGGTGGTGCCGTACGTGGTGGGGTTGGTCACTTGAGTACTCCGTTAGTTGGGCGGGTGGGACTCGGCTCGCGTGGTTGGCTGGCCCTGGCCGCGGTGGAAGAAGGTGGGAGGTTTTTTTTTATTTATTTATGCCATCATCCTGGATGTCGTACATCTCATTTTTTCGATTAATAAGATTTTCTACCATTAATAGAAATGCCCAAATGGACTGGTACAACTGAGCCAACACGAAGCCCGCTAATATTAGTTTGGTCATGATATGGCTTATGCTGAGATAGTTGGTCCGACCTGACGAGGTCAGCAGGATCATGCTTAGGTCGTGGTATGATATGGTGTGTTAGCTCAGCATAGCCCCGAGTAAGGTGGGATAGTCTAACAACTCGGCGACTATTGGAGTGGTGGTTAGCGGGCTCAACAGGTTAGCACAGTTCATTTAACCCGTTTAATTCGAAAATATAACCCTTTTTATCGTTTGAGCTAAAAAAATTTAAAAAATGAAAAAAATCTTAAATTTCGCATATAAATAGGCATACATCCCCTCCCCATTTCACATCAAACCACTTGTATTCTTTTCTTTGAGCTTGTAAGTTGCTTATCTAATTTTAAAAAGATTTAAATTTTGGCAAAAAATTATAAAAATTCAAAGAATTGACCACCACTGCGAGGTCAAAAAAAATAATGTTTATTATTTTGGTGTATGTTTTATATTATTTTTAATATTTATTGATTATATGGTCTATTAAAATATGTTAAATATTTTTTTACAACACTATAGTTAATCCTCGATTGGACTCAACAACATTAATTTAATATAGCAAGTGAAGCTGCAGAGTTCTTTTTTTTTTAATTTGATAGGTCAGATACCTAGAAAAGAATGTCATGAAGCTAAGGCAACTGCATCATCAACACCAATAAATACATGGGCGACTTAAAGCACCGGTGTAAAAAGATCAAGAAGTAATGCATCTAAAGTTTGAACAAATTTTAAGGTCTTTATCAAAGAAAATAGTGTCAAAGTAAAATATCCTAAATATAATTACTGTAAGAATACTTTAATAGCTAGGACTTTTAATGTTACTAGCCACTTGATTTGATACGTTGTCACCTACAAATGGAAAGCTAGAGTGGCCATGACACAGACAGTCATAGGCTTCAACCCCGATGAATCTATGTGACAATAAGAGTACAATAGTTTAATAGTAATTAAGGATATATCCATAAATTTCATTGAGTCATTGAGTCTTTAAGAATGCTTATAATCCTATATATACTAGTGTTTATAGGTAAACCATAACTAGAGATCTTTTTAAATACTATGATAAATGTCGTGGAAAGCTTAAGGATATTTTACTATACTGTATTTTTTTTACTTTAACTAGTGATATATGGTTAGATAATGCTAAGGAAGATTATCTCAGTGTTGTTGCTTATTTTGTTAATTATAATTGGGGATTAGAAAAGAGAATAATTGGATTTAGGTTAATCAACTTAACACACACATCTGAGAATATTGTAGAACGAGTTTCCTAAGTTGTAGAAGAATTTGGTCTAACTAATAAAATATTTACAATTATTTTGGATAATGATTCTGCAGACTCTACAACTATGGATATTCTTAGTTCTCTTTTTATTGGATATGTTAAACCTATTTTTTTATATTAGTGTTGTGCTTGTCAAGTTATTAATCTAATAGTTAAGTATTATTTGAAATAGTTACGTAATTATCTTGAAGATTTTTGTAGTGCAATCTCTCTTGTGAATTCTTCTAACCAATGCATTATAGCATATCAAAGCTATTGTGTTGCTATAGGGGTCATCCTTGTAAGTTTGGTTTGGAGATGGATATGAGATATAACTCTATTTAATTAATACTTAAGCACCTTATTCTATATAAGAATACTCTCTTTTTTAATCTACACGCGTTACCATCAGCATTATAGTTAAACTCTACTCACTAAAGGGCATTATTATGTCGTCGAAAGGATAATAGAATTTTTAAAACTATTCTATGATGGTACTATTGTTATGTTTGGTGTTTATTATCTGACAACACCATTAATTCTACATTGTATTTTTTAGATTCCTTCACATTTAAACATTGTTCTGTTATTATTTCTATAAAAACTAAAATTTTAAAATAATAGAGAAATTATATGCATTTGTATTTATTTTAGGGTTCTTGGTTTTTCTAATATCCGAATTTACTGGTAGTGATTATTCAAATTATTTTAAAGAGGTTCATAGTAATTTAGCTTATATTTTCACTAAGTAATAAGTATGGCGCATTGAGATTGCAGCAACCCTCACAAGCTTTGGTTGGAGCAGGTAAGAAACAAATTGTATGGGAAAAATATTTGATGGTGCAAGTAGTTCGTTATCAAGGAGCTCTCGGACTTCAACCACTACAACTTTAACGTAGTTTGGATCTCAGCTACCACTTTACCATCTGAGTTGAACTCTGATGACAGTTTTTGTTTTCACTGTCACATCTAAGTTTACCTTCAGTCTCATATAATCACTTATAGACAAGCGACATAGTGAAAATACTCACCATTATCAAAGATTGCTAAGTAGATTGAAGCCCATACACAACACTCTATGGACAATAAAGAACTTCAACTATCATTGAAAATGTGTATATTGATCAAAGTGATAGTAGCAATGTGTAATTTCTAAGCTTGGTTGCACTCTCTTTTTCTTTTTAGGGTTTTCTCATATAGTTGAAATTAGATTTTACCTAAAAAGATTTTTAATAAGGTAAAAGCTCATTCTATTTTTAAAGAATTTTTCTCATTTATTCCATTTTTTCTATGGTTTTTTTGTTTTTCTTAATTTTCTATGTATTTTCCCTATTTTTCCTTAATTTTATACGTTTTTCCCTTATTTTTCTTATTTTTCCTAATTTTCTAGGTGTTTTTGTGTTTTCACGAGTTAAATAGGCCAACAGTCCACTCGGCTTGTTTATCTCCTTTATAGGTCATGCATGGGTTGCTACCCCGAACTGTGGGCCGGTTCAACGCGACCCACTTAAGTATCGGGCCTTAATGGGGCTATGCTTGGCTAAGCCGTGCCATGCCAGGCTAGGCCTTAATGGACCATGCCCAGCCAGACCCGTGCCATGCCGGGCCAAGCCTTAATGGGGTCGAGTTGTCCATTTGATCATCTCTACTTACGTGTTATTTTTATAGGGAGAAGACAAGTTTGCCCCTAGCTACAAAAGAAGAAGAGGAAGAAGCTCTCTAGTGTGCATCACCACCTTCCAACACAAGGCGGTGAACGGCAAGGTAGGGGAAGCTGTAGGCCAAGCATAACGCCGCCATCGACATCGAGGGAGCATGGAAAAGTGCCGAGATGAGGATAATAGTGTCGACAGCCTGTCGATGGCAAGAGGTTGGTGCCCCCCTCATTTGGATCTAGGGTTGCCTGTGATGCTCGGAGGATGGAGGCGGTGGCCATGGTGTGAGGCACTAGTGATGGGCTCCATTCCTAGATCTAGAGCCCTCTTCTCCGATGCTCTATGATCAGAGGACAACGACGATGACAACCGTAGAGAGGCACCGATGATCCTTGGATCTAAAGCTGCCCGCTATGGTGCTCAGAGGACAACGACAATGGCCATAAGGCACTAGAGATGACATTTTATCGTCGGACAACCATCCCCACTAGTCCCTGATGGCTTTGGCAGCAGAGGAGTGAATAAGGGGTCGAAGAGGTAGTGAACATAGAAAAAAAGAGAGTGAGGCAGATATCAAGCCAGAGATCGGTGTGACATGTCAGTGCAGAGAGATGAAAGAGGTGGGAGGAAGAGAGGTAAATTTGATATTTCACAAGATCCAATGTCATGTTGTTAAGATGATGTGGCAGCGTATTGTGTCAAATCAAAATCTTCTCTCTTTAATAACAAATAATCAAAGTCTTTTATAAAAGTGGCATTTGAGAATATATCATCTAAAAGTTTGGCATGAAATCAAGAATTCACGGACATAGAGGCAGAGGAAGTGGCGGAAGTTGCAGGCCGTTTTCGATGGTGGTGACGAGCCTTATCCAGTTTGCTTTCGTTTTTACTTGTTACTGCTAGTGCAATATCCCGTCGAGTCCCTGATCTACGCTGGAGGGATGATGATCAGTTTGCAGTCGATTTTGACGGGTTATATGATTGAAACATGATTATTCAATTATGGTTTTTTGGTAATGACGCACTGAGAAAAGCATTCAAAATGCAATTACCACAACTCATTCAACCCTATCGTCTACGCGAATCACCGGGTCAAAAGCAATCCCCTGGGATGTTTACATGTCATGTTTTTGGCCAAACAGTATATGTAAATGGGAAGAGGAAAGGTTTGATACTAGAGAGTCATTTTGCTTAGGGGATAGGTTCCTGAGATTTTTCGGCACATCAAGCATTCAAAATGCAATTAACACAACTCATTCAACCCTATCGTCTACGCGAATCACCGAGCAAAACAATTCACTTGTGATTTCAGTTACAGGCATATGGTATTCCACCAGAAAACCAAAGGCACATGCACGATGGATGTGAATGCAGTGCCATGTCACAATGTAGAGCAATAGCTGTAAGTACTCCATGCTAAGTTATGAAAAGAGGTTGATTGCCATTAAACTTCAGTGACAGCACCTAGACAATTAAGATCTGAACATGTTTCGGGGTGTTTCGGGGGGGGGGGGGGGGGGGATAACAAATTTTAGAACAGATAAATGGATGAAAAACTATCTGACTTGTGCCTGCACTCGCTGCTGACGCTGGTTCTCCTTCAACTTCTCCCTGGGTGACAATTTGTCACCGATCAGCGTGACCTTCCAACAATCTGCTTGGAGGATGAAAACTGACCCAGATTTTGGCACAACTGCAGGTTCAAACTTAAACAAATTAAGCCACTTGACAGCAGCCCCACCAAGTATTTCAAGTCTGCAATTATTTATATAATCGTATGTCCCCATGCAAACAGAGATCGATAACAACCAGCCTCAGAAGCTACCAGATGGACTGATTGACAAAGAGTACTTCAGGTAAGGAGCTGAACAGTCTAGATTTGCTGGATAGGAAGTGTATCCCCCAATATAATACAAATGCTTTCATCACAGATCACCATTCCATTGTAGATTTCTAATGCTCTCTCACTATTTTATTTGACAGCTCAATGATCATAATATACAAGAAGAAGAGAGCTACATAAGAACAACGTGGCATTATTTATATGATTGAAACAGACACTCTTGAGAAAAATAGCATTCACCTTATATACGCAGTTAAAATATTGCACCAGGAAGTTAAAAGGATTACCTCGGAAGTGATTGTCCTCTGAGATGATTCCAAAAGTCTCTGCAGTCTCCCGAATCATGATGCCGCATACACCTTGATAAGAGGCTGATTTGCATTCTGCCACTGTGAATGCCACAAAACCATATGAAAATACAATGAAACTAACAAAAACAACAAAGCAATTGAATATGCAGCTGCTCTTAAGTTGTAAATCACCTATTACAAGAGCCCCATGAAGATCTGCTGAGAGGAGATTTTCAGATAACTGCTTTTTCCTGCAGAGAAGGAAGTACACACAAATAACTTGTACCTTTTTATGATTGATTAAATAACTCGTATATGGTGTAGAAAGGGCATGATAAAAGGTCATAACCAGGTTCTGGAAAATAGATGAATTGATCCTTTACATCCATTGTTTTATTTTAGCCCTTGAAATCATTATTGCATTTCTTGATATATCATCCAACTCTTTGAATATATTAATCATTCAGAACTACGTTTGGTATATTCATTTAATCTGTGTAATCCACTTCCGTACAACAAAGACTGATTTCAGCAATTATTTCAGATGGGTACCAAAAGATTTAGTCCCAATATTCAAGGAAGTCTTTGTACATTAGCAGTCTGGGTGGACTGAATTTTATTAACAGCATATAATTCTTATTGGCAAGGTCTAATCTTGGGCATTAAAAAAAGTTCAGAAGAATAGAATCAAATCTGTAAATTTCAACCTATCAGTTATATGATTCTATCAAAGGTACCACCAACTGCCAAAGGTCAACAAAGTTAGAAGGTTATCATTAAGCGACTGGTTCCTTTTCTTGCAGATTTAGGATATAACAGAATCATGAAGTAAAGAACCAGAAGATGGAACAGTAATCACATAACAACCAAAAAAGACAGTGTAAAATCCATACGGTGTAGTTTTGGTAAGCTCTGTGATATACTCTTTCCACATTTCATGCATTGGCTTATAGATGTCAAACCTGCAAGGGCAAGCACATATGTAAAAACTGCATAATGTCCAAAGGTAATCTTATGTTGAGATTCAAGCAATCATTCAAAGTGCAGTTTGATCATTACGCTCAAGGGATCAGTTTCTCATCAAAAGAAAACCATGATAAGGACATTATGATTGAGGAAAAGGAGTCAATCTATACACTAGTTCAGAATGAGACTTACTTGCGGACTGTCTCATGTAAATCAAATGACCCACACTTCTTATGTTGCTTAAGTGACATGTGTCTTTTTGATCGTTTGGAATGAATTAACAAAGATTTTGCCTGTGAGTCCACTAATCTGGGACCCCTGTGAACATAGTTATCCAACAGAATGCCCTTTTCCAGCTTTAACTTTTTGGCTCCCTTGGTAATTTTTCCAGCATCTCCACCTTTCTGAATTATGTCATAAACAACACCTTGCACAATATCCATACTGTTGAAATCCTACAACAGTGAAGTTCACCATAATAAATATCAGAAGTTATTTCCTCATGCCTTGATTTAATTTTTAAAACCCACAACACACAGAATAGGTACCGAAATGCTTCCTTGGAGCAAATTATCATGAGGAGAAAATGGAAGTTCAGAGTATACAGGGTTGATTTCTCCAGCTGCAAAGTTTAAATGTACATGTGAAACAACCACACACAGAACTCATAGATCTACATGTGACAGGGCGTAGGGGGAACCTGAGGAAGCAGAAGAACTGGAAATTGCTACACCTAAGATCAAAGGCAGTATTAGAAAAATTAGTGAGGAAAAAAACTTGCATCAAAATAATGATGGATAAAATTAAACCCTTTTTAGAAGGAAGCTGAGCAGAAGTTCGACATGGAATGGATTCAGGAGCTTTGCCCTTCCTTGATGCATCAAAAATGGGCTTGGGTACTTCACTATCTTTATTCTGTGTCTTACTCTTGGGCTGTTCTTCTTGCAGTTTCTTAGCTTTTGCAGCAGCATACCGTTGTTGAAGGGCTTCCAAAGTCCGTTTCTTTTGATCAGAAATAGTTGACATCCTGCCCATAAGAAAGATCTGAGGTTAGTCAACATGAATTAGAGGCATCTCAATGCACAAGGCAAGTTAGTGATCATATAAGAAACCACCATCCATATCACAAGTCTGACAGTTATGCAATCCAACAAAAAAATAAGTAACAAGCAGAAGCAATTCTAGATGATCATAGGAAATAAATAGATGCAAAATAAATATATGCATTACATGCAAAGATTGCACTTAACATGCAACTCCAAATTGTTATTGTTTGAAACATGCCACTAGTGATGGGCGCGGTCCGGGGCGGTCCGACACAGACTCGCCCCATGCAACCCATCTAGGCTGCAACGGTGCCAATGGGTTGGCTCCCTATGTCCCATTGGATACAATGGGTCGACCCATTAAAAGATCAGATTGGAAAACAAGAAACAGGCCAAACCAAGTGAAAGAATGTACTCAAGTAAACTATAACCTATTAATTTTTCGATTGGAGATGCTTAATTACTACTGGTTAACAGCAACACATTAATATTATCCTTCTTTGCCACCTGATACAAAAGTGCCAACACATGACAACTTACAATAGCTTCAAAAATCACACCAGTTTTGGCAGTGCCAAGGAAGAGCAATAGCTTCAAAAATCACACCAGTTTTGACAGTGCCAAGGAAGAGCAATAGCTTCAAAAATCAGAATGACAGAAAGTTAGTTTCTATATTACAGGCAACCAGGAGATCAGCTTCAAAAATGCATCCTGAATTGTAGACAGTGTTCACAGCATTTACCAGTTTCCTCTTGACAAAACCAAATAAAACCTGCTCACTAACAACAACAAAAAAGAAGAAAGCATATAAATCCCAAAAAAAAACCTGCTCACTAACAAAAAGAAAGAAGAAAGCATATAAATCCCCTTATAAATCCAGCTCAAGGAGATGCGGTTGCGGCAATGATCGATTGCATTTGGCCTCTGCCACTGACCACAATGGATCAGATTGATGGGGGGAGCGGCAAAGAAAGAGCGTGAGGCAGGGAATGGATCGCGACTGACCTGACGGCGCCCGTGCTTTGATTTCCAGCCTGGCTTCTTCTTGTTCTTCTCCTCCGGCGCAACCGATGCAGACAGCAGGGACGCCCGACGGCGAGGTCGGGTGGGGCAGCAGGGTGCAGGGCGGGGTGCCCCAGACGACAGCAGAGTCTGTCACTGCCGACGTCGGCACGGCGCAGGGGGCAGCGTGACCTACGATGCAGAAGATGCGGGCGGCGCTGTCGGCTTGGAGGATGGGAGCAGGGAGGAGGCGTTGCCGTCGCGCTGGTGTGGAAGTCAGGAGAGGAGAGGAGGCGCCGCCGTTGTGCCGGCGTGGAAGTGGAGGTCGCAAGAAGAGAGGAGAGGGCGCTGCCGTCGTGCGAGTACGATTTGGGGATCGATCCCTTCGAAGACAGACAGAGTTGGGAGCGACGCCGTCAGAGATGATGGCGCCGTCTCGGCGGCGAGTTGAGCTATGGGGCCTGGAGGAATGGATGTTTGGATGGTAGTCCGCCTCTCTCCGTTCCCGGAATCCAGGTCGTGGTCGGGCCGCCGGTGCCCGAAGCGGGGAGAGCGCGGGGGAACGGAGAAGGCGGCGGCAGTGACGCGACTCGCGAGGGGAACGGCCGAACGGGAGATGGGCTTTTGCACTTCCGGCCTCACCAAGACGACCTAACAATGTCATGGAAACCAGGCGCGGAGCAATTTTCTTCGTGAATTGGACGAGAACCTAACAGTGCGAACAGAAGTAAGGAAAAAGTCTATATCACCTTCCTAAACTATAGCCTAGGTCTGACATACCTCCTTTATCCACAAGGCCCCATATATCACCTCCCTCGTCCGAGTAATTCTATCTCGTTTCCTTCTACGTCGCACGTTGACCTGCCGATATGATGATTACGTGGCTCTTGTCTATCATTATAGTCAGAAAAAAATAAAAAATAAGTAGGACCCACCTGCCACCGTCACTCTTCTCCCCTTATCTCTTCCCATTCTTTCTCTCCTGCTCCCGGTGAGGCGCAAGCCAGCGTAGATGCGGCTCGCCACCACCGCCGGCATACCCCTCCGACTCCTACCGCCAACCCAAGTCCCAAGGGAGAGGTCGCCGCTGAGAGGCCCACCCGAGCTCAGTGATGGCCAACTACATCCCCTTTCGACCTCAGGGAGGAGCTCATGGCGGCGTTGTCATGGAAGAGGCGCGCAGCGGTGAGGTGGCGACAAGGGCAACGAAGAACTCGTGGCGCCGGTGAGGCATCATGAGGAGCGCAGCGGCGGGATGGCGTCGGAGATCGGGAGGAGATCGATCCATCAATCCTCTCGGTTCATCCCTTCGGCGAAGGTGAAGGGGGAGAGCCGGGGGCAAGGGGAGTAAGGGGGGAACACGGGGAGGGGTGAGCTCGAGCTCTATCCCCATCTCTTCTCCCCACCCCTGGTGGCGAGCTCTGGCGTGAGCTCCGGCTGAATGCCTATGGCGCTTCCCGGATGAGCCGCCGCTTCCTCTCGATCCGGCCGCCGCGTGGGAGAACCTCCGCCTCCGGGTGGCCTGCACCGACGAGCTCCCTTCTCCTCCACGGCTCCACGACACCTACCCACTCTCCGGTCAGCAGCGCCTTCTTCTCCACCGCGGGCGCCGCCATCTGGGCCTCCCAGCGTGTGCGGATGGCCGGCAGAGCTCGGGCTCGCGTGGGGCTCGCTGACCACCACCACCTCCCTTCGTAAGCGCGAGGGGGTGAAGCTCGAGCACGCGCGGGGCTCGCCACCGCCGGCCTACTACCTCACCAGGAACGACCGACTGCCTCACCATTGCAATTTTTGTTTTGACACATGACATTTTTTATTTTTTATATCACGTGGACTCACATCAGATAAAAAAATATATCAATATGATATATGTAAGATAAAACCATTTTCTAAACCCATTAGGAGATACAAAATGACCTGATTTTAATAAATGAGAAAAACCATATATCTGATTTTATAATTAAGAGAGTTAAGTCAGGTTTACCAAAGAAAAATATTTTTTCTACAGTGTAAACTAGAGCAACCTTAATATCTTAACTATGTCATTTATAGTTTAAGACTTTTATATTAGATATTAAGATGGAGTTAGAGTCAAACTCTATCCTATACTTGCTCTTAAATCGAGAGAGACGGATCAATTATAGATGTATATTATAAATGTATAGTAACTTAGTATACATAAGGAATAATTGGTCGGAAACCTATCCAGTCAAGGGGTGTGGATATGCTAATATATTATAGCTATGTAAGAATATTAAACGAGCTCTTTCAACGGAGAGATAGTTGAATATGATGTTCATAGCTAATTGAAGCCAGAGACGATCCCCATTCTTGATTAGTAAAGTCAAACGCTATGTGCGGGGTTACCTAGGACTTTCAATAAGATGGGTTAGACAGGGAAATGCTCGAATAATTTTAGAAATAATTTATAAAAATACTGTATTGTTTAGAAATAATTTTAGAAACAACTTTTAAAAATGCTCTATTTAGAAATAATTTTAAAATTAACTTGT
The DNA here is from genome assembly GCA_030770085.1 of Oryza coarctata. Taxonomy (NCBI): domain Eukaryota; kingdom Viridiplantae; phylum Streptophyta; class Magnoliopsida; order Poales; family Poaceae; genus Oryza; species Oryza coarctata. The sequence continues at coordinate 17,757,596 of CM061470.1, forward strand.
AAAAATGCTATAGGATTTAGGAATAATTTTATAAATAACTTATGAAAATGTTATATAGTTTAGGAATAATTTTAGAAATAATTTATGAAAATAATTTATTGTTCAGAAATAATATTAGAAATAACTTAGAGAAATGCTCTATAGTTTAGGAATAATTTTATAAATAATTTAAAAATAACTTGTAGAAATATTCTATTATTTAAAAATAATCATAGAAACAACTTATCGACATGATGTGGTAGATGTAAAAGACAATGTTTTCATCAATCCCACACCTCGTGATGAGGAGGTCAGAGGTTAAAACCTATTTAACTTGCCATCTAAGAGAAAAACATTGTTCTCTAACATATGACTAACTTCGTCGTATAACTAGAAATGTCTGACAACCAAGCAACAATATTGGCTAGAATGATAGCACCGACGTCGACTTAGATCTTGGCATAGAGGAGCTAACAACACGCATGAGACAAGTTGAAGGAATCTTCAAGCGAGGAATCTGCACCCTCGTAGAGGCTCGACACAAGTAGGTACCTATCCGTAGAAGCAAGATGGGCAGCGGAGGATATAGCGGCAAGAACGGCTAACATCCCTACTCCATTCAATTATTTTAATTTATTGTGCCTCTTGAGCTAATTGATTGCTATTTCAGATTTTAAGAAGCTCTACGGATGTTTTATGATGTGAATATTCTTTTTATGATGGAATGTGAATTATATAAATATAAATAATATATGAATTTATATGGACGCATATATGAATATGATATATATATATATGCATGTTGTGTTAATTTTAACATTTTTGCTAATAAAATATATTTATTTTTTTATCAAAATAGGTTATTCATGACGGGTGTTAGCTAAATCCCATAAGTAATGTAACCATGTGGTATTTTATAGCCCATAATATGTAGTGTATTTGTGATAGGTGCTAAGACACTCTGTTATAGGTAAGATCGCAAGGGGACACATGCATCCTATTTGTGTTATGTCACAAGTACTATTAGTGAAGGATTGTTCATCCGTCACAAGTAAAATTTCTTGCCAATGACTTTTATGAGTGACAAACACGTTTTTCGTGATAGGGGTTTCTATCCATCACCAATAAAAGGATCTATTGTATTAGGATGAAAGTGTAATTTAAATAGAAAATAAGATATAGTTGGAAGTGGAACATTGGTTGGGGTAAAATAAAATAAATAAATAATAAGTGATTGATAAGATAATTAGCACCTAAGATTATTTGAGGCAAAAGTTAAATAAAAAAATAATCTTATTTAGAGACGGATGCACTAATGGTTAATTTAATTATTTATAAGTTGTCATAAAATTAGATAAAAAAGCAGGTATCGTCTCTTGAGCGCATTGTCTCTTGAGGCTGGCTATTACATGATAAGTAAATCATTGCATGCGTGTTAGGAAATAAACCACGATTGGATCCAAATGTTGGCTCTTATTGAAGACCGGGTTGTACGATACCTAATATTATCCGTCCTCCTCACGTTTTCGTCAGTCGTTGCCGGGCTATTGTTAATCGAACCAATGATGTTTCTCTCTCCTCTCCTCTTCTATCTTGACAACTCCAAGAGCCTTCTACCATTATACATGCCCTACGGGCTCTTTTGGAGAGTAGAATTTTGGAAACTTAGAAATAGACTATCATACCATATAGAACACTACAGGGTTGTCAACATAGTGATATTAGAGATGTTGCCTTTCGATGGTGTTAGGGAGAAATAAACAGCATAGCAATTTAAGGAGGTTTTGTGTGAGAGAGAAAATAGAGAGAGAAAGGGAGAGTGTATTCGACTCTCAGAAAAAATAAACCACGAGCCATGAAGCTGTTGGAAGAAAAAAAAAGTCAATTTTGGAGTCCTATTACTATGTTCCAAATAGCCTTAGAAAATTCTCAACAGAATTTCAATCCTCCACAAATCGTGTAAAATCCCTTGATCCTATCAAGGCCTAATCTGGGTTCTCCCATCTCTATGTTCTTAAATGTTGTGGGATTTGGCTAATCTCCGGGCAGGTCTAGTGGCGTGCATTCGAGTGCTCGTTCGCCCTGTGAACACATTGTAACAAACTGCATACGTGCATAATTCAACCCACGTGCTGGTGCTTTCCCTTTTTGGCCCGTAAGCGTGTGGAGCCAGTTTGAAGTCGACCCACTCGTTTTCAAGCCCAGTGAGCAACTTGTTCACCCAAAAAGCTTATATGTAGAAAAATTATACATAAAAACTTTGTACACAGAAAGTTTATACATACAAATTAAATTCTATGTGTATAAACTTTATACACAGAAACTTTATGCGCAGAAACATTCTACGTAAAAGCTGTTAACAACGATAGCCCGTCAGGAAGCTGTTATCTATACGCTCAGCTCACTCCGATTTCATTCCATATTGGTGTTTTCATCACTGATTCTAGTCTTTTATGCGCGAGTTTAGAGACGAGCAATTAGTAGTACTGGTGCGGCAGCAAGTCGGCAACGCCAGCAAGCGTGCAAGATGAAACGCCGAGGCCCGAGGGGCAACCGGGCAAGCCAGTGTGAGTTATTCGTGTACCACGCCGTCCGTACAGAGTCGTACTAAGATTTCTTCATATAGAAAGGGCCATGCGGTAAACTGAAACGGCCCTCACGTGCTCACGATCCATGCTTTGGGCCATAAACGGCCTATATTTCAGAACTGTTGACAAGACCATTAGTCTACGTCCAAACTTTCTTTCCTTAGGAAAGGTCCAACTGGTCGACACCTAAATCTAATCGTTTTAGTAACGGTCTAGGCCATGTGAAGAAACCTTATAAAGTAAAATGACGTGAGAGCTCAGAAATTCACAAACAGGCACACCAAGAATACGCGTTACGGGTGTCTGTGCTCGTAATGTGTTTTATAAAAAAATTTGATAAGATCAAAGTCTATTTAGATTTTTAATATTAGATTATGTTTAATCATATTTAAATTCGTAGTGTGTCTAATCTAATAATATATTTTTATATTTTGTGATAGACGAAGTATAACATTCTAACCACTCCCTATATTCTAAAATACAAGACATTCTTGTTTTCGCAATGTAAACATTTACAAATTTGGATTAATAATTTAACTGACAATATATATGTGTTTTATATCATGTATATATATCATTATATTCGTATTTAAAAATATTTTCATATAATATTAATTTTATAGTTGTTGGTAATATAATATAAAAAATTAATATTTAAAGAATGAGGTTGAAGACTGTAAAAACTAATAAGTCTTATATTTTCAAACAAATAAATTATTTATTTATTTATTTATTAACAATCCACTGCTACTATTTCTCACCTCTTCGTCGGAGTTCTAGTAGAAACGGACTCTTTTAGGCTAACGATTATAGATTGCACTTGCGTCTGTGGGCTTTATGCTTCTCAAAAAAAGTTTTGAACTAGTTCATCGCTTATCTCGTAAAACTTTCTTTCCTTAAGAAAGGTCCAACTGGTCGACACCTAAATCTAATCGTTTTAGTAACGGTCCATCTGCCCATGTGAAGAAACCTTGCAATGGAAAATGACGTGAGAGCTCAGAAATTCATAGACACACCAAGAATGCACGTTACTAGCTAAAAGAATTCGTAAGACCAAGATCTGTCCAGATTTATATTCATATAGTACTAGATTGTATTTAAACCTGTTTAGATTTATAATACTAGATTATATCTATAGTATTAGTTTTTTATATTTTGATATGATGAGAGTAACGTATATAATACATTAGCCCTAGTAAACTAGCCATAATACATTCTAACCACTCTCTATGCTCTATAAGACGTCCCTGTTTTCACATGGTCAACATTTACAAATTCAGATTAATAATTGAGCTAATAATATGTGTTTTATATTATATATGTAGTATCATTATATTCATATTTAAAAATATTTTTTATATAATATTGATTTTATAGCTATTGATAATATAATATAAAAGAAACTAATATTTAAAGAATAAGGTTGAGGACCGTGTAAAAGCTAATACACGAATGGGGTTTTTATTTTTTTTATTTATTAACAATCCACTACTACTGTTTATCACCTCTCTGTCAGACTTATCCTAGAAGCTGCTAGCTATTATAGATTGTACTTGCAGCGGGCTTTATGTTTCTTTTAAAAATTTTTTTTGAACTAATCACAGGTTAAAATAGTCATCTCTTGTCTCTAAAAAAAGTTGTCTTCTTTTCTCCCCTTTTTAGGGCTTTATGTTGGATGATGGATTGAATAGGGGAAAAAGATAAGAGGGAATGTCATGCACTGTAAATCCCATGAGCTTTTGAAACAGTAGAATATTAGAGCAAATGCCTTTGGGTGATTCATGAGAAATAAAAACAGAACAATTTAATTTGGAGGTGATTCATGAGAAATAAAAACAGAACAATTTAATTTGAAACAAGTTGTGAGAGGAAGATAATTATGAGAGGGTGCATTGGACTTCATGGATGGTTAGTGGAAGAGAGAGCGACCTGTACGTTCTCTTTTCGAAAGAGAGCAACATTAGAGAAGTGGGCATGTCTTTCTCAAGACAACACTAAACTCAAAATGCAGCCTCCTTTCCCTCCAAAAGAATGTGCGCTGCCTGACAACATAGCTCGAAGCAAATAAAAAAAAACAGAGATTGGAAATCCCCCGGGCAGTAGCTGAATCTTGCAATCTCAACCTAATAGCCCCGTTGATGGCTGAAAACAGCACATGATAGACCGAACAGGAAACTCACCGCAAATCGCTCGAGTATATTAAAAAAAAAGGCGATATAACCCTCTCCGTGAAGGCGTACGTGTGCAACTGGTGACCTCGCCTCATGACACGAAGCGAGCTGTCACTTGCTTCGACCCGACCACATCCATGTGCATAAACTGCATGCATACACCTACTTAGCCACTTACATTACACACTTGGCGGACGCATTCGTGGCGTCATACCGATCACTCGCTGAAAGCTGAAACCTCGCGGTGTACGTACCCTCTCTTCTGGTATAACTAACGCACTTGCAAATCGTAAACAAACCCATAAGAAACGGGGTAATCCTGGTAAAATTTCTGCAGGAACGAATCCACATGCACAAAAATACGTGCAAACCGAAGTGAAGAACCTTGCCGCCCACACAGGTTTCTCAAATGATTTTTTTTAAAAAAAATTCTATAGGAAAGTTGTTTTTAAAAATATATTAATTGTTTTTAATTTTTTAATAAATAAATAAATAATCATATACTAATTGAACGTCTCGTTTCGTGTGCGCGGAGGTTTGGAACCAAAGCTTGGACGCCGAACGCTGAGTTAGCCACGGAGACCACTTGCGCGAGGGGCGGGGCGGGGGCGCACGCATCGTCGGGCAAGTTGGCCACAAGATTAGGCCCGATAATAGATATCGTCGACAAGAAATCGTACGTTCCATGCCGTAACCAGCAGGCGGGCAACAACGTCGTACAGAGCCGAGACGGGGAAAGGGCCGAGGAGAGGCGCCGTACGCTACGCACGGGCCACGACGAGAGAGTGTCCGCCCCCCGGGCGCGTCCAGATTGGCAGTCTCTCCACTCGCGTCACGCGGTCGCGCGCGGCAGGGCAAGTGGGGATCGATCGGGAGATTCTCTCGGAAGCGGGCGCCGGCGCGCGGCCGGCCTCTCTCCGCTGGCGTCGGGTTGGAACTTGGAATCGCTCGCGCGGCGGCGAGGGCGGGGGCAGTCAAGTCGGGTTCCTGCAGTCCATGCACGCTAACTGAGAAAGCAGGCGTGAGGCATGCCACGGCTCACGAGTCACGACAAAACGGAGCGAGCGCCCGGCTGACGCATACGTCAGTGTTGGATCACAGGAGTAGTGCTGGACTCGCTTTAAGGTCCACTCAAACAAACCGTCTGACACACGAAATTTTGGACTATTTGATCAATGTGCAACAGGTATAGGAGTATCTCCCCTGCACATCATTGTTAGATCGAACGAACAGGTTAAAAACCATAAAGATAAGTGATGTGCAAGTGGTTATGATTTTTTTTTAAAAGCATACAATATTGGCTTGTTCGGATGTGATTTGCTGCCGCTATGGCTGCGGCTGTGACAATTCAAAATTGTTGCAGCTTGCAACGGTTGTGGCAACCATCACAACCGATCATCACCCTCACAAAATTTTTTAGGTACTACCTATATATCACATTTGGTAGAAAGTTAGATTAAGAAATTTAAACATTGGATTAAAATCCAACACTCAACAACCCTTCCTCCCTCCCTTCTTTTATCTTCTCCAACTCGTTCTCTTTCCCAACCGCAAGCACTCACAATACACACCTCCATCGATGCTTGCTTTCTTTTTTTTCACCGGCATACCCTCTAGTGTCAGCTACCATGAGGTGTTCCCATGCCACCTCCATCCTTTCGTCTACGGTGGCTTCCATCATCAGATTTGTTAGCACTGTCATTTTTCTCCTAACCTCATTGGCCTACTTTACCTCTATCACCGACTCTACCCACCCGATAGTTCTTGATCCTGTGACTTCAACTACAGTGACACCATCTCTCTAATCCTAACCTTAATTCCAAACATTAATCGGTTAGGTTGCTGCCAATTCTCATGGAGGCTAGAGAAGATGCCGAGCACAATCAGTCCAACTATTATAAGATTCCCACTCCCCTCCCCTGTGAAATGTTAATCTATGATTAACAATAATATAACCATTTCTGGAACACTAATTCTAATACATAGAAATCTATAATTATGTTTGGCAGTGGAATCTAAACAATTTAAGTTTTAAATTTTAACCACTAAGATGACTAAAAAGATATATTTTCCTTTATTTTTAGTATTTTCTGAATAAGCCAAGAATACTTATATTTTAGAATAGAGATATTAGTTAGTACTGAAGTTTTTCATAAATCTTTTTTTCCTCGATGTTTTGATTGAGTTTGGATATTAGACTTGCAATATTGCAGCCCATTTCTAATCCGTACGGTAGGCCTAAAAGAACTTAATTTGATGTGAGGAAATTGAAATACTCCGTCTTTACCCATCAAATTGGTGAATGCAACATTGTACCTTTCCGGAAGACAAACGAAGCAGTTAACACGATTCGAAACTTCAATGGAAAGAAAGAAGCCGGTGCATCTCGAAAGCAACTGTTTTTTCATTCCTTTTGAAAACAACGGACCGAGTCCGATGCTCTCCTTGTAATCGACCGACCGATCGCTTTGCCGTTGTCAAATCCTCCGGAAAGTCGACGGGATCGTCGGGCGTTCAGCCCAAGCGGTGACGAAGAGGTCGATGGAAAAATATCCGGAGAGAAAAGGATTAGCACGCCGGCGAAACTTCTCGCCCCCTGTCCAAAGCACGGCGCCCAACTTGCATGACAACTTGCATCTGCGATGCCGCAAGCTCATCTACTCCTAACTAGCAAAAAAAAAAAACAGAGAGAAAGAAATAAAAAGGATATAACAAAGCAAGGAAGCAAATAAATCAAATCCGGTGAACGGCCGAGTTGCTCTTTAATCTTTTCTTTTTCTTTTTCTTTTTTGGCTAACACGACGGTCGAGTTGCTCTAGCTAGCTGGTCTCTCCGGTGTAGCGAGCTTGACCGCTAGAACGAGCAAGAGAAGGCGGGAAAATGCCAGTTGAACAACTTGACCAGGTGCCCCCAATATATAGTACCACTGTTTTCCTCTCCATTTGTCGCAAGCTTTCAGTTTGTTAATGCCAAGTGGTCCTTAAATTAAAAAGAGGGCAAGAAAAAAACTGAACTAAGGTGCACAACCATACTGCCAATTGCAGATTTTATTTGGATCACGGTACATGGCTAGTTAGCAGGACGTCGTACAAATTGGTCAGGCATGTACCATTTTCTTTGACAACTAATACAAGGCTCCATCTGTGAGCTGTGAATATCATAATTTCGTCGTATCGGCCAGCATTGATACAGTGAAACGCCAGTAGTTGAGTATGTCATCGCTACTAGTACTAGCTATACCCAAGAATCACAATGATGACTATGTCCGTGGCTTAGCTCCATGTATGCATTGCCGCCAGCCATATATCCGTGGCTTAGCTCCATGTATGCATTGCCGCCAAGGTTGGCACCGGAACGAGCTCAAACCCTAGCCGCTATATACTAGCTTACACTCACTCGCTTCGCTTCAGGTGGCAAAGCCAAGCCAGCATCGAGCGAAAAGAATCCTAAGTGCACGCATGCACGCACTGTTAGACCACTAACTTTGAAATGTATATATATATATTCGACCCCTCCTTATATACACTCAGAGTCATAGGCACTGTACATATTTTTACATGATATCAGACTGAGTTTAGATATTCTTGGCGCGCTAGCTTTCTCCCTTCGGCGAGTCGACCCTTTTCCTCCTCGTCGTCGGCGTCTTCTTTCTATCGCCGATCCTCTTCCCGGTACTATCCTCGCTCTCTCATCTCCGTTTCTTTCTTCTCCCTATCTCTCTCACAGTCACCTTGTTTTCTCCGTTCCACCTCCGCGCGTCTGCTACCCAAACCTCACCGTCACTGCTTCCCACAAACTCGCTCCCCACTCCACCGCCTGTATTCTCCTCGACTATCCCTCCTCTCATAAGGGATACCGATGTCTCGACCTTTCCACTCGATGGATCATTGTCTCTCATCATGTCATTTTTGACGAGATATGCTTTTCCTTCGGTCTGCTTCATTCGAGATCCTCCTCTAGCGGTCTCGACTTCCTCCTCACCAACACCGTGTCAACCCAGTCTCCTCCAATGTCCCCTCCATCGACCCTCTCATCGGCCGCTGCTGAGGACTTACTTTTCACCTATCCCACCACTATTCGCTCCGATGTTTCACCCATCGGACCCCCATCGGCCCCACCTCTCTCATTGGCTTCAGCCGATCCCGTCCATTTTCCATCGGGCACCCTACTTCCATCAGCTCCTCAGTCTCCATCAGTTCCTCCCACCCTATCGGCTGCTCCATCTCCATCGGACCAATCGGCCCATCCGATTCCATCGGCCCAGGCCGATCTAGTTCCCTTTTTTCCTCTCACCTACAGTCGTCGATTTGGAGCCAATGACGCCCCCACCCGACTAGTTCTTCCCATCTCTCCCATACTCCCATCGGCTCCAGTTCCCTCTACCTCTCATATGGTCACTCGATCACAGACCGGGTCTCTCCGCCCACCAAGCTCTACGGGCTCTTTGCCGTCCGCAACTCTATCTCGCTCCACTCTGATCGATCCTCAGTGGCACGCGGCCATGGCCGACGAGTATAAGACCCTAATAGACAACGAGAGCTGGCGCCTCGTCCCCCGTCCTCCCGGCGCCAACATTATGACCGGTAAGTGGATTTTTAAACACAAATTCCACGCCGATGGCTTTCTTGCCCGTCACAAGGCTCGCTGGGTAGTCCGGGGTTTCTCCCAACGATCCAATGTCGATTACGACGAGACCTTCAGTCCCGTTGTCAAACCCGCCACCATCCAGGTCGTCCTCACTTTGGCTGCCTCGCATTCCTGGTCGATCCATCAACTTGATGTGAAGAACGCCTTTTTTCACGGTCATCTGACGGAAACGGTCTACTATCAACAGTCCCCAGGCTTCATCGACCCTTCTCGTCCCGCAAACGTCTGCCTTCTTCAATGTTTCCTCTACGGCCTCAAACAAGCCATCGTGCCTGGTACCAGCGCTTTGCTGCATATCTTCGGCACATCGGCTTCGTGACCTCTACGTCCGATAGCTCACTGTTCACTTTTCATATCGGCTCCGCTACTACCTATCTACTTCTATATATCGACGACATTGTCCTTACAGCGTCTTCGACATCTCTCTTCGACCAGATCATGGCCCGACTCCACTCTAAGTTCGCAATGACTGATCTTGGTCCTCTCCACCACTTTCTTGATATCTCCGTCACCCGTTTCTCTCACGGGCTCTTTCTTTCCTAACACCAGTATACCATCGACCTTCTCCAGCGTGCGGGCATGGCCGATTGTCACCCCATGGCCACCCCGGTCGACACTCGAGCCAAACTCTCCACTGTCGATGGCGCACTCGTTGCCGATCCCTCTCAGTATCAGAGTCTTACCGGGGCTCTCCAATACCTCACCCTCATACGACCCGACCTCACGTACACTATTCAGCAAGTGTGCCTCTTCATGCACACTCCGCGCGAACCTCACATCGCGCTGCTCAAGCGCATCCTACGCTACGTGAAGGGCACACTCTCTAGCGAACTGCATCTCAGCTCTAGTCCCATCGACTCCCTCACCGCGTACTCCGACGCGGACTGGACAGGCTACCCCGACTCTCGACGCTCTACGTTTGGCTACTGTGTTTTCCTCGGTGACACTCTAGTATCCTGGTTCTCAAAACGCTAGACTATAGTGTCCTGGTCTAGTGCCGAAGCCGAGTACCGCACCATCGCCGAGTGTTGCTGGCTTCGCCAGCTTCTCCAGGAGCTGTGTGCACCCCTCTTCTCCACGACCGTCGTCTACTGCGACAATGTTAGTACCGTCTATATGACCGTCAACCCGGTTCATCATTGACGCATCAAGTACATCGAGATTGATATATATTTTGTCCGTGAAAAGGTCGCATTAGGACAGGTTCGGATACTCCATCTACCATCGACGTACCAATTTGTCGATATAATGACTAAAGGCCTACCCACGTCTTTGTTTATCAGTTTTTGATCCAGTCTCTACGTCCGTTCCCCTTCCGCGCTGTGACTTCGGAGGGTGTTAGATCATTGACCTGAGTTGTATATATAAATCCGACTCCTTCTTATATACACTTGGGGTTTTAATCACTGTTTATATTTGTACACGCACTCACGAACGGTCTCCTCGCTGATCGCTGTCACGCTCAGTTCTTTTACCCCGGTTGATGAATCATGGATGATGGATGGATCGATGAGGCATGGTTCCACTTTACTTCCACTGCCAATTGGGCATCAAAACTGTGACAGTGCTTGTAGCTTTTGTACTCCTATTTGTTTTGCCATGCCCTTGCTTAATTTCTCTCGCTCTAGCTGCTTTGGTTTAAACACCAATGTGCCGTGTGATCAGGATGGGGTGTTTTGTTAGTGAGGTTAGCATCGAGATCTACAAATGTATAGCTGAGCGCAGTAGAGCAGCATTGCACGGATGGCCACCTGATATCTCTCAATATAATGTCTGAAACTCTCAATACACACAAAGTCAGACCATTAAGATAATAGATCGCGACAGGACATATACAGGTGTTTTTTTTTAATTTCAGAACAGCAACTGAGCCTGAAAACCATGGTTCTGAACCTCTGAATTCTGATTCGTATTGGACTACGTGTTGCAGAACTGATATATAGTAGTACCATGATTAAATTGATAATGGACCATATTACCATTCATGCATGATTCAGTGGTGGGTAGCAAACGTATATACAACAAAAATTAGATACTTTAACTAGCAGCCAGGTCACGATTAGCTATCATGCTCCCTCGCTATTCCAACATAAACAAGGGTCGACTAAAATGTTTGGTGACTACCCCTGCAATTACACACACTTCCATGTGCATTCCTTTTGTACAATTGTTCCTAATTAAGCCCACTAAATTAACCACCTACTCTTGTCTCAAAATTGGCTGCAGGAAATTGACATTGAAGAAAGATGATTATGCACTAACTATGGTCAAGTAATCTGATTAGCTAGGCCAAGAGGTAGAAAACTAGAAATATCTAGTAACAAGAGTTGTACTACATGTGTATGAACAATAGTTAATATCAGGCAGCACCCACACAAATGCATGATTTGTACTTAGTGTTGTCAACAAGCGAAAAAAGAGAAGAAGAAAAAAAATACAAACTAGAAATCAAACGCTGATCGATCTACCATCAAAAGAGCCAAACACGAGAAGTCAAGAAGCGATAGGCAACGAGCTCACGGAAAAAAACCGGCGCGCGCGCGAGCCGGTGCCTGCCGGTGATCAGGTCAGGTCAGGCAGGAGGGAGAGAGAAGCTATATCTAGGCGGCGCTCGGCTCGACGAGGGCGAGCTGCTCGGCGGTGCGGGCCAGCGACTGGAGGTTGCACCGGACGATGGTGTCCACGAACATGCGCGTCTCGTCGGCGGTGTTGCCGTGGGGCACGTCCACCACGTAGGACTCCACCACGACGGTGGTGGTGGCGCCGCGGCCGCCGGCACCACCGCCCGGCGGCGCCGTCTCGTGCACGGTGGTGACCGACCGGTAGTTGGAGAGGCGGTGCTCGCCGCCGACGACGCGGAAGCTGAGCACACGGCGCTCGTCGTCGAGGATCTCCAGCCGCTCGCGGCTGCTGGTGGCGGGCAGGCCCGACACCACCCGCACCTCCCGCACCGACCCCACCGCGCCGCCATCCCCGTCCAGGAGGCGGCAGCTCCGGATGAAGTGCTTGTACGCCTGCGGCCGGTCGAACCGCCGCACCACCGACCACACCGCGTCCACGGGCGCCGCGATCGCCTGCACCACCGCCGAGCAGCACTGCCCCACACCGGCCGCGTGCTCGTGGTGCCTCGCCACCTCCGCCGGCACTGCCACGCACGATGCCGCGTGCGCCCCGGCCGCCGCCTTCAACACTCCCCCACCGCCACAACCCCCGATCCGGCTGTGCTGCGGCGGCGACGGCCGTGGCGCCGTGTACGGCATTATTTCACTCTCAGGTTCTTAGTTTTTTTTTTTTTTTTTTTGCACAGGAGAGAGCACTAGACCGCTCTGGCTACTTATATACCCGGGATCAAATCACCCAATCAGCTAACCAATACTGAGGTGGTCACACAACTTGACAACTTACTCAATTACACTTGCCATTTGTTACTGTGGTTTCTGCAACTTGGAGCAAGTGGTTTAGGGTCACTTGGGAGAGTTGGGGTCCTTTGCGACAATTTTTTTTCCATCATCAAGGACAAAAAAAAGTGTAGTGGTTTGGGCTATGCAGCTAGTTTCCAATGGGTGGAATGCAGGAAAGAGGGGGCTAGCTAACAAAGGCCTGGCTGGTTGGTTGGAGCAAGGGGCACCAGGAAGGTCAAAGTAGAATTCAGGGAAAGTGATGTACCATTGAGGGAACAATAATAATAATATAGTAACGAGGGTGTTTTTGTTAAGACTTATGTTTCGTTTATGCGCCAACTTGTTGGGGGTAGATGTAAGAAAGGAGATTGTTAAAAATGTGGAGCCAAAAGTGCTCTTCTGAAGACTCATGCCAAAAGGAAAGGGTGATGGATGGATTTAAAGGTGAAGGGTGTATCTGGAATGACAGGCCCGTTTTGGTAGATCAATTCGGTCACTTGTTGCTCGTCAGGAGGGGATTGGAGGTAAGTAATGCTCGTCATTGTTATTTACTTGTTGGGTGCCTTGGGTGGTGTTTGCACGATGGGCCATTGAGAGTAATCCAAAAGTGCTACTTTCTTGTTGTTGAGCAAATATCTTCCGCGCCACTTGTTTCCAGAAACCATTTTTTAGGTTCACCAAACTTCTTGCAAAATAAGTCAATGGTAAAAAATAAAATTACATTCAACCCGTTTAGTCTTTTTAGAAGAGGCATAAGAGAAAATTAGGGATGCAAAACTGCCACGCTTATCATCAACAATGATAACCGAGAGGATGTTGTAAAAGGACAAAACACCACTTACGAATTACGAGACCGATATTAGTTTTATAACACGATGATAGTAATCATAAAAATAAAAATACATCATCTCAAATAATAATAATAATAAATAATAAGTATATACTTGTATCTTTGAGATTACCCTAAGAAGGCAACTGACATAACAGTGTTGGCAACACCTAAGTTACAAGCAACATTTTAGGGCTAGGATGAAATCTTGTCCTTTGTCTTTGCTTCCCTAAAACTTCTAAAAGAAAAAAGTCTAAGTACATACATACTTAGCAAGCCTTAAAAATATGAATACGAACATTTTTTAAAGGAAGGTTGGATTTATTTCACAACTTTATTTATTATTTTATGTATTCAAAATCTTTGTGTGTGTATTTATCTTAATTGAGGCCTTAGCCTCAATCTAGAGTGAGAGTAGCCATGTAGCCATTTCATTTAGTAAAGTTTATTATTTATAAAAGACTTAGATACTAACTTGCGAGCTGCTTTACATCGACTACAATGTCAGCAGGCTCCCAAAGGCTATAACCTATCGATAATTTTTACCTTATTACCTATTTATTAGTTCTTTTCACTTTCTCAAAACCATAGACTGCTATCCAAATTATTATCCAATAACATTCACAGGGTTACAAACCACCTCATCAATTATGGCTCCAAGAGCCTTTTGTCCTTAGGCAGTCTATAAACCATAACATCAAATTTTAATTACTTTATTTATATTAACATCATTAGTTTTTCTCTTAAACTTAGGGTTATCATCTCAACCTCTCACTATGAAGCCATCTAACTTTTTAGACTACACAAGTTTGATTCTGACCATAGATTAATCGTTAGCCACATAGGCTAACTCTAGAAATAGTTCTCATCCCATAATTTTTCTTCACAATCATTTATAAATAAATCTACATGAGAGGAACCATTTTATATTCATTCATGATTATAGGCATGACTGTTAGAACAATTTGATGAAAAACTTATGTAGAAGATGATGCTTTACTCATATGCCACAAAGCTCTTCAGCTACCTATCAATAGTGAAGACTTGCTACCATAGATTTCCAAAATAAACTAGCATAACCAGTTGTCAGCCAGAAGCATCTTAGACTAAGTCCTAAGTAGGTCCTAGACTTCCTGTACTCAAAATCCCGTGAGCACTTCTTATGTCTATTTTGACGATTCCATAACTCTTGGCAAACAAGCGATCCTAGCCCCACTATTTATTTAGCTAGTGATGTTACATATTATCCATGTGGTCGTACTGTACTATGTCTAGTGCAGTTCTAAAAAATTGGTACTTATATGTAAATACAAAGTCTCGCCACATAGGTGACCAATTCGTACCATGGTTTTTTAAATAAAGCAACCACTTTTGTGTCGTAGACAATTGACATAAAATGTCGGGTTAAAAAAAGTTCATAACCCATTCTTCCAACACGCTCAATTTATCCCATCCAAATATCACATTATTCATAAAAAAACATATTATTAATTATTAGTGGTAAAAATACCAAAGGTCTTAGCACCAGTGGTACAAGCCTCAAGTAATAAAACACGGCGCATAAAGTTCAAGGCAATCAATTTTTAATGAAAATGACATAATACAACAATTAGTTTGCCCAAACAAATTAGTTAACATTCAACTATCTTTATATGCGCCTAATAAATCGACATGATCGAATAAGTGACTTGCATTGCTTTTGGTTAACACAAAACTTCCACGTTCAAGAAATTTCCATCGGTGAACTATGCACGAAACAGGAGAAATCTAAATAAAACCCAAAATATACTATTATTAATAAATAATAGTCTATTGAATAGATCTTAATTTTAGAAAAAATCTAGAAATTTAATAGAGTCAAACGGACTTACGTAGAGTTTCTTTTATAGAAAAAAACATTCTATCAAATATCTATCCATGGGCCTCTATCATAAGCACATAAACACATGGGATGCTAGCTTATGGTAAACTGGGTCTAAAAGAGCTAGTGTTGGGATGGTTGATTGGGCTCTATTCACCCATGGATTAACATGTGGAGCTCGACAATCAATGACACGACCTATATAGATCAGGGTGCATGAGATCGGCCAGAAGAGTATGCCCACGTGGGTCCTAATGTCTCCTGGCTTCATCATTGTCGGCCACGAGGACAAGGTACTGCATCTAGACAAGGCGCTCTACGGACTACGTCAAGCACCACACACGTGGAATGCCAAGCTCGACAAGACGCTAGTGGCGCTCGTCTTCAGTTACAGCGCATCAGAGCATGCTGTCTACGCTTGCGGAGGGTGTTTCTCGGCTACTAGTAGGGTCTATGTCGATGACCTCATCATCACTAGGAACAACGCAAACAAGATCGTGAAGTTCAAGCAAGAGATGAGTGTCAGGTTTAAGATGAGTGATTTATGCTTACTCTGTTTTTATTTTCGTATTGAAGTACGTCAGGAGGGCAACAGGATTGCACTGTCTCTGGCGGCGTATGCACAAGATTCTAGAGCACGTGGGCATAATGATTGTAACCTGCGCCATACTCCCATGAAACCTCACCTAAAGCTATCGAAGACCAGTACAACAGCAATGATGGATGCCACTGAGTATCGGAGCCTTGTCAGCTGCCTTTGGTATGTGGTGCATACCAGGCTGAACATCGCCTTCACCGTCGGCTACATCAGCTAGTTCATGCAGAACCCCACCACCGAGTACTTCAACGCGGTGAAGCGGATCCTATGATGCATCGTAGGCATAATCAACTACGACTGTTACTACATGCGCGATAGCAAGGAGCGGAAGCTACTCACATACAGCGACGCCAACATAGGCCGCAACGTTGATACTAGAAAGAGTACGACCAGTGTGCTGTTCTTTCTCGGTTCTTGTCCTATGACCTGGCAGTCCCTGAAGTAATAGGTCATCGCTCTTTCTTTCTACGAAGCTAAATATATTGTAGGGGCCATGACAGCCTGTTAAGGCATCTGGCTAGCACAGCTCTTGGCTAAATTGAAGAGCAAACAGTACGCTGCTTTTCTGTTGAGATAGTCAATCAACTATAGCTCTTAATAAGAATTCTATCTTTCATGATGGAAGTAAACACGTAGGCTACGACGAGCCGGCTACGACCTCGTCGTCGTCGGCATGCGTCACCGGTGGTACCCGGTGATGCCGGCGAACGGGCTGTCAGAGTGGAGCGAGTGCCCAGAGCTCGGCGTCATCGGCGACCTCCTCGCGTCGTCCGACTTCGACACGCCGTACTCGGTGCTCATCATGAAGCAACAGGACCAGGGCGGGCTGAACGCAGCCGTGCCGGGCGCCCAGGACGTGTGGCACGTGAACGACGGCGGCGCCAGCTCCGCCACCGAGAACCATGTCAACCGCCGGATCTAGCAGGTTCAGGCATTAGTCAATTGTTCTTTTCTAGCCTCTAGGACCTGGATCGTTCAACGTATAGTTTCAGATTCCTTTTTGCGTCCCGTATGTTGTGATGTATAGCTATCAGGATTAGCATCGATTCTTAAACTGAGATGGCATCTTAAGATTATTTCAAGGAAACATGTACTGTGTATAGCAGCAATGGAACAAGTGCGTCCAACATTAATTTGATAATATAGTCGATGAGTAAGGTCAAATATCAACAAAGCCTTTGCAAATTTTATGTTCCGTACCTGAATCTGCAGATAGTTTAAGCTATGCCCGTCACAGTACACAGGTAATTCATCCAGAAGAAGATTTGGTATTGATAGTTTTATACCTGAGTCTGCAGATAGTATATGCTATGCCCGTCGCAGTACACAGGTAACTCATCCAGAAGAAGATTTGGTATTGATAGTTTTATACGCCTAAACAACATGTATAATTTAGCTTTTTTTTCTCTTGGAGATGGATGGCACATATTCTTAAACATCTACATGTCAGCTTAGGTATTAGTAGATTCCAAGCATATATCGGATGCATAACAACGAGCTTGTAAACTGAAAGTCGCCAGCTAATTCTACAAAACACCTGACAAAAGATTAAAAAAAAACAGTCCACATTCTGAAGAGAACGAGAACGCAGCATTCCAAAGTGCTGCCAGCCAACTTGTGTATCATCTTGTTTACATTTTCCAATTCATTGCGTGTATTATATTGTTTACACTTTCCAATTCCTCGGCAATGAACGTCATATTTCACCCATGGATTTCATGATTTGGCGTCCATTTTAAGCTACAGCTATTCTGATCATAGAACTAGATCATACTCAAAGTCAAAATAGATAGAACTTTAAACCAGTTTTTTCGAATGTTTGAGCACCTCATGAAACTTCCTAGAGTAAATACAAAAGGTCACACATAAACATTTAGGGGTTAATCCGGAAAAGTTCAAACTAAATAAAAAGAATCCTGATGTTGTTACAAAATAAGCACCTTACTATTACACTTGGCACAGAAACACCTACAGTAGTCATATACAGTTGTACACCGTTTGCCTTACCTCGTTATTTCTTGAGAGGCCAAAATACAAAAAATACAAGATGCAAGGTTGGGCTATGAAAATCACCAATAATGAGACTCGGATATTCACCAGGATCCATGATAGAACTACACAGATCCATAGTAGAAGCTGCAAGCCACAGCACACCAGCACCATAACGTATTGATTAGCAGATCACTTAGCTGCTCCTTCAAACAAGTGCTGGATGCATGCCTCAACATCTTCTAGAGTGTATTTGATGTACAAGTCATGCCTGGTTTCAGGGGACGATTTCAATCTAGAAAGCAAGGCTGAATATACTGGCATTACAGCTTCTGCCACTGCTGCCCTAACATCCACCCGAAGCTGTTCATCTGCTATCACCCACTCTGATTGTACTTCATAGATCTCCTGAAAGTAGGTATTAAACATCCAGAGTTTCTGCATCATTGCCTTGGCAGAGAGTGCACCTACTCCAGGACCACCAGTCTGCAATACAGTTGTGACCTTGCCCCATGTTATCCGCTGGTAATCCATGCTCCAACGCCGCACTCTGTTTGTCATTTGCTTGATCCACTCATCACCAAGTAAAACACCAAGCTCACTATCATTCACCTTCTGAATGATATACTTGCCATTGTTCATCAAGAATATGCAAGCGAGTGATGGATCTCGGTATATCCTCGACTTTATATCTAAATTCTTGTGCAAGACGTCCATGATCCATGCTATGTGCACAGCAAGCGATGAGGTGGGACGATCAGGGTTAACTGCAACAGCTGCTCCACCAACAGCACCGAAGTCACCTTCCATCACCTCTTCCAATGTCTGCCGTGACCCACAAGCAGCACGGAGATAGTTCATGACATACCGAGTGATGGGGTGTATGCTACCACCTTGGGCTGCAACTCGAGCGGGATCACGGCGGATGAGATTTTCCAACTCCATGAATATTCCTTTGATTGAGGAGCCAAGGGTGTTGCACACTGCCGTGACCTCTGAACGGAGTGCAGCAGAGTACGGGTCGGCAAACACGGGGTCAAGGTCAGGGAGAAGGTCCCGCACAGCCTCATACATGTCCACCACTCGGAAGAGGCGCTCCGGAGCGCGGCTGGAGGAAGAGATAGCGTCGCCGAATGATATGAGCTGTAGAGCTTGAGTGCGCACGGCGGCGACAAAGGCGAGGTCGCCAAAGGGGGCGAGGCCATCGAAGACGCGGTCACAAAGCCGGCGCTCGCTGGGAATCAGGATACGGAACACCATGTTGAAGGCCGGGATCCAGCGGGCTATGTCGAATTCGAGCTCCTCCCAGGAGGCGGCATGGACTTCTTCAGCAGTTCGTGGGCGGACGCCAAGGCGCGCAACGCTCTCATCGACGAAGCCGCGGCGGGCGGCGGCGTAGACCTCCGCGCACTCGCGGCCGAAGCCCGCGTCCACCATCCTCCGCGCGATCTGGTGCACGTTCGCGACCGACCCCGGCGAGAGCGCGTCGATCACCACGTCGTAGTCCGTCACCGGCTTGGCGATCGGGATCGGCTCGTCGCCGTAGCCGTCTCCGCCGCCGAAGTCCTCCTCGTCGTCGCTCCCGTCCGACCGGAACCCAGCGGGCGGCACGGGGGCCGCGTCGTCGGGGCGTTCGATGAGCGCCCGGAACTCCTCCTCCAGCCGCGTCATGCACCTGCTGAGCAGCTCCTCCGCGCGGTCGAACAGACCGCGGTTGGTCCCCGCGGCTTCCAGCTCCTGCACAGTGCCGATGAGGTCGTCGACCGCCTCAAGGAACGCGTCCGCGTCCGCCGAGTCCGCCCAAATCAGCCCGTCCATCGCCACGAACTGCGAGATCTGGCGGTCGAGGGTGCGCACAGTCCGCTCCATCGACGTCACCGGCGGCGTCCTGGCCGCGGCCGCCGACACCACCAACGCTGGCGGCGGAGGCAGCGTCGGCGACTCCGGCATCGAGTGCTCCCCTCCTCCACCTCCTACGCCGCCGCCAGCAGCCGCAGCCGCCGCGGCCCGCGCGGCGTAGAGCTTGTCGAGCGAGAGGCGGCCGTCGTAGTTGGAGAAGACCCTGAGGATGTCCTCCGTCATGGTGTCGCTGCTCCCCAGCGTCTGCACGATGTCCTGCACCGTCGCGAGCAGCTTCTCCTCGCCGTCCTCCGCCATCGCCTCAGTATCCCGGATTAGAAAAAAAAAGGCGTCGAGCTAGTATCTCACCTCCGCGGGCCCGAACGGCATCCCACGGCGGGCGGCTCAGCTCCGATATGGACGAGCCCTCCACCTCCACGCAGCTTCGGCTTTCGGGGCGAGCGGTGGTTGGGCGCTGCGGAGAAGGGGATGAGGAAAGGCCGAGAGAACGACTTCCACGCAGCAACACCAACGCGGGGTACGGCGGTGGCGTCTGGACGAGGGCGACAGCGCGTGGACCGGAACGCTTTACCGCTGCGCCTTGTGTGATTCCCCGCACGGCAGCTGCGCAGCGGCGCAAGGCAAGTGGCTCCGCTCAGCCGCATCGGGTTGGGCCGAGGTGACCGGTTACCCGCGTCGGCCGTCGGATGCGGCGGCACGGACGATCGGATGCGTGGCCTCGGGGGAAGCGAAAGGCGGAAGGCCACGCGTGACATCGTGAGGAAAGAACAGCGGCGAAACGCTTTCCTGACGAGGTGGGGGCCAGGTAGTAGTGTCAGTCGAGCGGTGGGACCGGGCGACCGGGAGGGCGTGATTGACGCGGAGGTGGATCTGTACATGGGCTCTGACCGTCGGCGTGGCGGACGAAGTGGCGTCTGTCCGTCCACGGTGTGTTTGCACTGTGGAAAAATACTGGTAGCACGCGTACGTCTTCTGCGCTGAATAGCCGTAGCCAGCGACCCAGCGTATGGAGCGTATTTGGCCAGTACTTGTTGACTTATCTATATTGTGTGTTTAGAAAAGGATTAGAGATGTGGAAAAGCCAGCTCACCAGCTTGGGTTGGTGGATGATCCGTTGTTCGTCCACATGGATGATTCATTGGCTCTGGTTTGGTGGTGACGAGACCATGATAGCTGCTGCTTATGTCATCAAGAACTTCATAAATATATATGATAGAAAGCTTTTGAAGTCATATTTTCAATGGGTTCACTCTCATTTTCAAATTCCACAGTCAGTCAAATTTGAAGAAACAAAGCACCACTCATCCTAGGTCTTTAGGCATATAATGTCATCTACGGTCCTAGTCCAAGTAGGGCTCATGTTATCTATGCCTGAACCTCATCAAGATGACTTTAGGCCCCATTTGATCGTCTTACTGTATTAAATAGTTAGATTCTCTTTAGGGTTTTTTAGATTTGTTTAGATTAAAATTTTGTCGTTGCTATTTTTTCTTAGTAAAGTTGTAATCAGTTATATCGTTATTTTTCTCATTACAAAACCCCAACTTGTGTATTCAACTCCTAATTATAATATCATATTGTTTTTTTATCTTATTCTTACATGTTTTTATTTACTCATAGGAATAAAGTTAATCTACATCGACAAGATCAATAATCCTCAGAGAGATATATCGATCGCTAAGACTCAACACAATAATATCTCATACAATTATTGTTAGATTGTGAATGTTTCTCTTAAATCATAATTATATTTAACTCACCAAAAGATCAGACCACTCCTACTCACATTAGGTGATAACGGAGTTGTGAGCGTATCAAGTGGTATCAGAGTGTAGATTGCTTAGTGAGTTTGATCTACCTATAACAACAAAAAGCCATAAAAAATACATCTATTATCTAGCCATCTTTAAGCCATTGCTTTGTTAAGTTTTATGATGCATCTTTATGTTAAGTTATTGGTCTTAGTGTGCAGTTTTGAGTTCTTGTCAAGTCTAGTGCCGCCACCGTCGTTGCCACCAATATCTTTGTTTTTGTCGGGGACTTCGAAAATGGAATCCTGTCATCGCCAGTGTTCTATTTTTCTTGTTCCGATAAATTTTTGTCACTTGTTTTTGGAGTTACTAACTAGGGTTCTAGTTGTGTATTATCACTTGAGGAGGAAAAGAGTTAGATTGGTTTACGGTGGCTTGTTATCAGTTTCTTAAGAGATTACTTCTGCTTGTGAATCGGTTTCCATATGGAGATAAGGCAAAGTAGGAGTCCCATCCGTTTGACGTCAAGGCCTCTATATTCCTTTCCCTATCTCCACCACGCACCTAAGTCCAACTCTCCATACCCTAAATCAGCTAAGTTAGTCCCTCTCCTTCTAGTCACATTATTTTCCAAGCCTGAGTATGGATAAACGTCTTGATGAATTTTTTTTTAGAATTGGATTTGAATTTTGTTAGCAAAAATGAAACTTATACATCAAGCACATTCCGTTTTCATATGGTTTAAATTTTTGGTTTGTTCTTTTATATTTGAGTCCCTATAATTTTTTATTTTTACATTTGAGCCCTTGATCTTGTGTTCAGGTCATTAGTAAGTTTCTATTGAAAAAGAATAAAAAAGGAAAAAAAGGAAAACACAGAAAGCTGCTAAAAGGAAAAGAAAAAGGCAACCAAAAAAACCATAAGTGAAAAGTAAAGAAAAATCATTTGAGCTTGTACTATTTCAGAGTTATGCATTTAAGTTATTTCTAGTAGCACTTAAGTGCTATCGTTTATATCAGGCTCATATTTCTAATATGTTATAGCATAGGACCAGTATGATACTGACTTTAAATAATTATTCAACTTTGCATTATCTGATTTAAGCATTTGCTATTTCTTGTAAGATAATTAAGCCTACCTAGAACTCCATAGATTTGACTGTAGTTGTATAACAAGTATTTGCCAAACTATTGTTACATCTCTAATGGGTGTTTGGTTAAGTTGGTGTGATCACCATCCAGCTTGCATTGGTAAGAATTTGTAAGAGCTTGGCATAAAGCTTGAGTGTGTGTGATTTTGAGCTTCTATTATCTAGTAGGTTGATAGAAGTGTGCATATTTTATGTATGTTCTTGTTTGTTACTAACCATGACAGGGTTACGTAAAGGAGTTGGAGATGATAATGTGTAGCATCTACCTTGTTAGCATCATTGATCTATGGAGTGTTCACTACAAGTACATGATTATAATCTTTTCAAAGTTGAATCTATTTTACCATTATATGATGGCAAGTATGATTTCAAAGCTTACATGGATTAGGAGCTAGCAGTAGACTATGAATTTGATTAGCATGAGTTTTCTAATATTCAAATGATTAGGACTACTAGTAACAAGTTTATTATTTCTACATCTTTTTGGTGGAATCATGTTAGCACTAAACCTAAAACTTGGGATGATATAAAGTTACTAATGAGGAAAACATTTGTGTTTTCTTATTATAAACATGCTCTCCTTAATAAACTTGAACATATAAAACAAAAGTGATAGTAATGTGCAGGAGTACTTCCACAAGTCTAAAATTTGTATGCTATACCATGGTTTAAAAAAATATAGTGAGAACACAATCAATAAATTCTTAAGATGGCTTAATTTTCAAATTCAGACTATGCTTGCTAATATGACATATAATTATAATGGCCACCTATTCAACTTGCTTGTAGCATTAAGAGTCAAAAATTGAAAGAGTGTATTTTGAAATGACCTTAAGTCACACAAAAGGATGAATGTGTATACCTAAAAACCTATAAGAAATTTACAGCAGAAATTAAAACTCTCTTCAGAGTATTCGGTCCTAATTATCGAAGACTTTGGTCGAGGTTCACTACTGAGCAGCGAAGCTCGATTGGACATTTTAGTCTTAGGGTTAGGATATTTCGGTCTCCCTTCATTGCTTTCTAAAAAGATGCGTAGAGAGAGAAATCTCAAAAGAGAAAGAGGTATGGTAAGTGATCCAAAGATACTAAATAAATGCAATAAGCACTACACAATGAGACATAAGATTTTTCATTGAATTTCATATCAAAAGATCCCAAGTGTCTATTGAGAGACTTCAAGGAGCCGAATTATGTTCAATCCCTAGCATCATCAAACTCAATCCTAGGAAGAGATCCAGTCTCCAAGCTCTCACTAAGCTAGCATAAAATCCAAGGCAATCACCAAGGTCTCTACAAATACACGATGCTATAACCTCCTATGAAACTTGCTATGCCAAAACCATTCCCTAAGAACAAATCTAGTATCCACTATAGCTATATCTTTCTTTGCAGAGGTGAGTAAGAACTTCACAAACTTTTTCGAGCGATTAACAACCTTGAATCCTTACGGTAATGTCTAGCCGTCTAGGAGGAGAAGCTCCAAGAGTAATAAATGTAAATCCTCACCAGACATTTATCCACAAGTACTTAATCAAATCCATAACCATCTCACTCACTAGATCCAAAAAATTAATCACAAAGAGATGAATTTGGTGTAGAAGTCAAGAGAGAGATGTGTGAAACCCTAGGAAGGCTATTAAGAGTAGGGGTGAAATGAATGAATAAGCTCAGCCCCAAAGTAGGTATTGATGAAGTTAAAAACAAAGTCCATACAAAACTAGTCATTACTCACATATTCAAACTTCAGAGTATCCGTCCTAAGGATCGGAGACTTCTAATGAACTTGAATCCGAAGTAATAATGTCAATCTGAAGCATCCGATCTAAACCTCTGAAGACTCTAGACAACCTTCAGTGCTAGACAGGGAAAATTTTCTAGAGACTTCACCACTTAAGGCTGGAGACTCTGGTTTATTTTCACTATTAGACAGGGAAATTGACTTAGACAAAATATCCAGAAGTCTCTCTAGAGAAAAACTAAAACTCAGAGGTGAATGTGGTGCAAGTGTTCACTCAAGAGAAACAAATAAACCTAATTTAGTAGTTGCTTTGTAACTCGGGATAATATTTATACACTTCTTGATATTACATCAATCTTAAGACTTAAGAAAAATAAAATACATTTAAAGCATAACGTCGAGTACTCTTTCATGGTTGGAGTTTTCTTTTCATCAATTCAATTTTTCCTAATGACTAACTCCTATAGTTTTCTTCACTTAACACATTAGTCCCCTTTTTTTGTTATCTATTATCCAAAACCCATTAGAGGTGTAGATGCACTTTCATATTTCTAATACGAGAAAGTTTGAATAATGTGATTTATTTCATAACGAACTTACTAAATCCCCTATTGCCCTATCCAATGAAGATGTGTAACCAAGCCAAGACAAATCTTTTGTGTATCCTATTGCTAACATTTTGTAGGTAATTCAAACATTTGCCAAAAGGAGGAGAACAATATGATTGAGACATCATCTCAATCACTCAAGGAAAAAGATGACAAGTATGACACACCTATTTTATTGGAGAAGGATTTGAAAGGTAAATCTAGTGCTAAAATTAATCAAGGTGAGTACTTCTTTTGAAACACAATTGTCAACATTTCATGCTATAGTAGAGCAACCATTAGTGAAATCCATTACTAAATTTCCTTTGTTACAAATTGATTGGCTTGATGCTTCTTATAATAAAGAAGAGCTATGTGATAATGCTTCACTTATATTTATGGCATAACTTGTGAATGAGCATGCTACTTTTATTGTTTATTCTTTATGTGATGAATTTAAACATGTTGTTCACATCGCTAGAGAGAAAGAGAAAATTGAATTGATATCTTCCTTAAATACTTTTTGGCTATGTTCAATCTGGCAATCTTTGTGGGCTAAGTAATTTAAAGGATAAATTATTTGCTAGATCTGATTTGCCATGTCCAACAAATGCTATTTTTCATATCATCAGCAAATATAATGATTGAGGAGTTTATTTGGTGGACAAAGTCTACATATATTCACATCTAGAACCTCCTATAGTTGTGTAAGAAAATAACAA
Organism: Oryza coarctata; assembly: GCA_030770085.1. NCBI lineage: Eukaryota > Viridiplantae > Streptophyta > Magnoliopsida > Poales > Poaceae > Oryza > Oryza coarctata. Next base: position 17,783,470 of record CM061470.1, read on the forward strand.
ACTAGATGTTATGTCTAATCATATTGTCTTGAGCTTGCCTTTGTTTTGATTTAAATAAATAGACTGATTTTAAAGAAGGTGAGAGACCACATCGCTCAATGTTGGTACCATATGCCTCTTTAATTACACCATGTGAGTACATTGCTTCTAAAGATGGGGAGCAAGATGAACAGAATATGTCAAATGTGGTATTTCCATCCTTGCAACCTATAAGTAGGTACATTTATTTTATTGGAGATTATTTAATTTTGTAAAAGAAACATGATATTACATGATGAAATATTGCTGCATTTCTTTTCATGTGCACATTTTTATGTACAAGACCATGTGCGGCGAGAGTAGCTACATATGGCAAAACCAAGGACGGCTTTTTTATAAAGAAGGGGAGGATGTTGTGATCATAACAACCGTTTTCTCACATCATACATCACCAATAAGACATAGAAGTCAAGATGCCCAAGCTCTAGAATACAATTAGGCATTATGAGACGACGTTGTTTTTAAACGATCGCTAAATTCGCATACAAGCTCCATTTTAGACCCATGAATACTTGGTGGAAAGTTTTTGAAGTCATATTTCCAACAGATTTAGTCTCATATCCAAATTCCACATTAGTCGGCCACAATTGAAGAAACATTGTGATGTACCATGTCTTTTGGGTTTGTAATTTCGTTTAGGACCCTAGCCAAGTAGGATCATGTTATGTGCGTCCAAACCTAGTGGAGAAGGACTCTAGGGCTCCTTGTTGTCCTTCCATCTACTTAAATAGCTAGCTACACTTTCAAGTTTTCTCGGTTTTTGTTTATATTAAAGTTTAGCCATTACTTAAAGCCGTGATTGGTTATATCGTCATTTTTCTTGTTATCAAACCCAATCTTATATATTCATAATATCATATTGTTTTATCCTATTTTTACTTATTTTTAAATTTGCTCGTAGGAATAAGATTGATCTTTTATCAATGACATCAAACTGTTGAAAAGGTGTATCCATCGCTAAGCATAACACAACAACGCCTTATATGATTACAATTTGATCGTCAACGCTTAGCTATTTTGAACTCAGCGAAAGATTAAGCCATCCTTGTTGACATCAGGTGTGTTCACATCTGGTGGGACCGGGCTGAGGGTGTGTCAGGTGGTGACCAAACCATGAGCTCGATGGTAAACTGCCACGAGATGTCGCACATCCGCATCCTGCTGTCTTTTAGAGCCCGAAATTACGATGATTTGCTATTGAAATTGTCAACACTCAGGTGTGTGCAAGTATGTTGAGCTAGCGAGCTTTACTTTAGGTAGCTGGCTAGTCACTGATCTAGGTCCTTCACTCTTGTATGAAGGACTTCAAGAGTAGTCTCTAACCTTAAAACAATGGTTCTATACAGATGCTTAGGCCGTTTGATGCGTTTAAGCAACTAAGGAAGCACCAATTAATATCCCCGATGGAAGCTAGCAGAAAATTTATAGGGTTTTTTGGAGTTTCATCACGATCATACATTTTTCGTAGGAATTGAGGGCAATTTGGATGTTCGAAATGAGGCATCGAGCTCTTGGTAACCTCAACTGTGTGTGCATATGCGTTGGGCTACTATAATTTCTTAAATTATGTTTGGAGGTTTGTCCATACTCCATTGGCATACTAGCTTGTATTTAGCATCGTTTTGCATGTACAAATAATGTCCATAACCTCTTTTATTGATCTCTACATTCGCAAGAAAAGAAAATTACCCACTCATATTTATTAATTCGACAAGAATTCACTCATTCATGGACCAGCGAAAAATATCTTCTTTGCTAATGGGAATGCATTCACCAACATATGGTGTAGACGACTCATAATGTTGTATACAAAGTAGGGTGTGTCTAATATGCACGAGTTTACGCACTGTCAGCAAACGCATTCTGACAGGGCCAGATGGAAATTCCAAGCCCATGCGTGCAGGGAGGTCACATGAGTTTTCCCTTTGTGGCCTTTCTTTCCCATTTCGGATGCGCATGTTTGGACCAAAGGCCATGCAATTTCCAGCCTAGGGAGCAGCTTGTCAGCCCAGAAAAATTATATATATAAACTCTATACATTTAACTTTACACATATAAATATAAACATTATATATATAAACTTTATAGAAACATTCTACATGAAACTATCCGTGTAAGAACTTTGTGTATATGGCTTTGAAACAAATTAAAAAATTAGAATAAACATAACATCAATTTGGGTTATGAGAAGCTGTTGCTAATATAATGGAATAAGTATGCTTTTAACTCGTTTGAATTTAATTCATATATATTAACCATAAAATCGAATATATCGAACCTCAAACTGCAATGTCCCGTGGCAACCTTTGTGGCAAATGGAATGTACATACCATTGACGACAAAAAAAATCAACAGAATATATGAACACCACATGTCATCCCCTCTCTCTCCCACTCTACTTCCTCCTTCCTCTCTCCTCCCTCTTCCACCGTCACGACACGAGTAACAGGCAGCGGCGACGCCTCGAAGGCGCGGCGATGTGAGCTAGCAGCAGGCCGCGGTGGCGGCTCCTCGGCGCGGCGACGGGAGAACATGAGCAACAGGCCACGGCGGTGCCTCCTCGGTGTCGCGAGAGGAGCACCAGGTGACGGCGGCGATGGCTCCTCGGCATCGCGACCGCGAGAGGAGTACCAGGCGGCGGCGCACACCTCGTCTTCCTCAGAGACTGCCGCCCTCGATTGGATCCGCCGGTCGACGCGCCATACTTCGGCAACTGCGTCCGAGGCTGCATTGCTGAGGCGGCCGCGCGCGCGTGGTTCACCGTGATGACGGCCTCGCCACGGTTTCGGTCGTATGGTTCACATGGCGGCGTGGGCTCTCGTCGCCGCCTTCCCATGCTCCACGCCTGGTCGCCGCCGCCATCGACGGATCTATCCCGCCGGCCCAATCTGGAGGACGTCGCCACCAGTCTGCCCCGCTAGTGCCGCCATGGATGGGTTCGGGCGGGATCTGGAAGGTGTGGGAAGCAGAGGCGGATTTGGGAAATGGAGGGGAGGCAGGTGGGGGGGGGGGGGGGGCTGGTTTGGCAGCGGATCGGCTAGCTGCCCACGCCACGGCCGCACGCAAGCATAGCGGCAGCGAGGCGAGATGCTGTGCTCCGTGGCTCGTCGCATGGCCACGCCGTCGCTGACCACCACCAGCACCATGCACGCCTCAGGGGCGGCGGCCGCGCGCTCCGACCTTCCGGGCCCGCTGGCCGCCTTCGCCGCCATGTCGTCCGTCTCCGTTGGCATGCGCCCCGTCCTCTGCACCTTTACCTCCCTCCTCAAGCTCTGCGCCACTCGCGCCATCCACACCCAGCTTACCGCGCGCGGGCTCGCCCCCGAGGCCCTCGCCGCCACCGCTCTGGCGAACATGGACGCCAAGTGCCGTCGCCCCGTCCATGCCCGCAGGGTGTTCGACCGAATGTCTATCTGGGACCCGCATTATTTGGCCTCTTACATGTGGACCCCAATCTATTTTATAGTTTCGGGCTGCTACATGGATGTCACGTAAAAAAACGAATGGTTTTAATAGAATCATTATACCTTATTTTGGTTTAGTAATATGAAACAGATTCGACATATGGATATCAATGGGGAATTCCCTATTGGGGCATACATTCCTATACCCACCCCCTAGTTAAAATTTTTTCTCGTACCTAGCCCGCAAAATGCTGTAGGAGAATATTTTTTCCATCCCTGGCCTCTTTGAGAAATAATCTCAACAAAAATTTTTTCCTTGCGATCAACATAAAGAGATAACGAAGGATTGGAATAAATATGATGAGACGTAGAATGAGAGGAAGGAAAAGAGTAGGAGAAGACGTCCCCTTATTCATAGTGGCATTGGAATCTAGACGGCAGAGGACGACCAACCAAAGCAAGCTAGCAAGGCCTCGCACCATTGTAGCCCCATGCATTCTTGGTGTTGGTGGCTTGACATGTCATCCCTCTGTGAGTAAGAGAATCAAGTATATGTGTGGCTAGGGTTATGTTTTTAGTAGCCGGATATATTGAGAGCCAGTTGTACAAAATATATAAGAATTAAAAACCTTATACTATTTAAGCAGGTTTTCATGGGGAGCTAGGACGAGGAATGAAAAATCATACCCACCCTCATCCGATGAATGCTACTCTATCTCCATTTGATTTTTCGTGGAGATACAAATGTATCAATCTCTACCTATAATAGGAGAATGATTTTTCGTGGAGATACAAATGTATCAATCTCTACCTATAATAGGAGAATCACTCAAAAATGGATAACATGTATACATTGATATCTCTAATTTGAGGGAATGAAATTGAACTTTTTCCCTACTACAAAGCAAATCATTCACTCGGACTCCCATCTCGTGAGGCCCATGTTCGCATGAGCGCAAGGGTTTAAAAAGAAACGAGACAAGGCGGAAATGGAGACAAGCCGATGCCAAAAAGGAAGGATGGCGCGTCCACACGCCGAACGATGCGCGCATGCGTCGTTTATTAGTGTTTTTGTACGAACTACAACTATTTATTCGGGAATACAATGTATAGAGTACAACTATACACAGAAACAAATGCAAAAAGTTACGCGTCAAATATAGTTCAATCTAGCTCTATATAATTGACGTGATATTCTTGCCAGTTTAAGTGATGATTAAAACCATATAATACTGTTTAAACAAAAGGTAAGGCCCGAGCTTCGGAAACTCAGACCAGGCCGGCCCGGGGCTGTCCAACAATATGTCCACATGGCCGATATTAAGGGACCAGGTCCACCAGCAAAAAAAAGAAAAGGAAGAGTTAATTACAACAAACCCGGGCCTCATCAACAGATGAAGCATCAGGAAAAAGTTTATCTATGACATGTGGACCCCACCGTTTACCATGGGCCCACCGTCATTGACACGACGGCGCAAACAAAGCGACCATATAGCCATCAACTCTACGCGGAAGAAAGCAAGGCAAAGCAACAACCGTGCTATTGCAACAGCAACTCGCGATCCCCCTCCTCTCCTCGTGTGGTACCATCCTCTCCGCTCCGCATCGCCATGGCCTCGTCCGCACCGACGCCGCCGCCGCTCCTCCCAGTGACCAATCCCGCACCCGTGGGGTCGTCTCCGGCCGCCACGGCCGTCGGATCTGACGCGCCGATCGCCACGCCGGCGTTCCGGCTCTTCCTGAGCAGGCTCTCCGAGTCGGCGCGGCGCTCGCTGTCCGACCGGCGGCCGTGGACGGAGCTGATCGACCGCTCGGCGTTCTCGCGGCCGGATTCTCTCTCCGATGCCACCTCACGCCTGCGCCGCAACCTCGCCTACTTCCGCGTGAACTACGCCGCAGTGGTGGCCTTCGCGCTCGGGGCGTCCCTCCTGGCGCACCCCTTCTCTCTCCTCATCCTCCTTGGCCTCCTCGCCGGTTGGTGCTTTCTCTACCTCTTCCGCGGCTCCGACCAGTCCGTCGTCCTCTTCGGCCGCACTTTCTCCGACCGCGAGACGCTGCTCGGGCTCGTCGTCGCGTCGTTCGTGGTCTTCTTCTTCACGTCCGTCGCGTCGCTCATCATCTCCGGCCTGCTCGTCGGCGGGGCCATCGTCGCCGTGCACGGCGCGTTCCGCATGCCTGAGGACCTCTTCCTGGACGACGCTGACGCCGCCAGCAGCAACAGCGCGGCGCAGGGTCTGCTGTCCTTCCTCGGGGCACCCGGATCTAGGGTTTGAGGCGGCGGGCGACAAGATCTGGTAGGCTTCTTTGGATCCTGAGGTTCGCGTTACTCTGTATTTGATCTGGATCTGATCTCGTTGGAGCTGAGCACATTTGTTCTCTAATTCCTCATTCCGTAATCCGTAGCTACAGATCTACTAGTTTACCTATGTTTTGGATCGATGTATCACTTTGCGATGTTCTGTTTGAATATACTCAGTCTCTTAACGAGATTTAGAGTTAAAATTACGTACGTTATGTTGTTTTGAATTAATTTGGCATGAATGTGTGATGTCTAAGTATGTCGACCTATCAGTACAGTATAAACCTGTGTTTTTGGGATAGTAGAGCAGAATATATGATGGTTCATCTGTGTATTGTCATTTTTCATTCTAATGATGTGCGGGTGGAGATTTGTCATGTGGATAATTTTAAAATGGTTCCTGCTGCATAAGTTTTATTTTGGTTTTCTTTAGAGATCTGGATCAAATAATCTTGTCTAAGCAAAGGCTAAATGCTGTGGAATTATGTGGAATATTTGAGGATTTCCTGATATTTGTTCACGTTGGGCTCCTTTATGCAGTAATTTTGTAGGATTTTTACAGGATAGTTCAATCCCTATGAAAATCCTTCTAAATTCTAGCATTCCAAATGATGCCAATTCGCATGAAGCTGTGGGATAATAATGGATGCCATCTATGTGACCATCTATTGATTTCTAACTTCGAAGCTTGCCGTGCTAATAGAATCAGCATTGGTCCTGGTTGTCTTCCGGTGGAGCTCTGCGCTTGGCTTTTCTTGGTCTCTCCTTTTGTTTTGAGGGCCAGAGAGATGAGTGAGCATCAATATTTTGTGTTTTATTATAGCCCATATGAATTCAAGAACATTTGTAGTAAATTGCACAAGGGAGGCTAAACTTCCTAAGGGCAATTAATTTCTGCTAATGTTTGATCACCTCACCTGTGTCTAAATCGTCACTGCCTTTGTTGAACTATGCCTGGAATGTCTGAAAGCTTGCACTAAATTATAATGTTATGGTCGACCGTATGCAGATTTTGCTCGCTGAATATTAGTAGGGGTGAAAAAAGATGGGTATTTCACGACCGGTCACCCTCCCCGAGGGTTGTGGGAAAGATATGGGAAGAAAAATGTGATATTCGGTACTTTCTAAGTTCAAATTCGAATTTATCAGAAAATATGGGTTATGATATGGGAAGAGTTGTATCTGTATGTTTCGTATTATCAAATGAGTCCATTTATAGAGGTTAATTATTATTTTATAAGCTCATAAATAATATTGCATATTTTTTCTTGATATTTAGTTGAATAGTTTTTTAACTATCTCTATGTTTAACACACACATCAGATATATGGATTGAAGATATAAATAAATATCCGTTCCAATCCAATTCTATAAGAAAAGTATGTGCTAGTATATAAGAAAAATGTTTTGGTATCCGATATTATCCGTACCTGATTTTAATTTTAATAAAAAATATGAAATATGATATGGAAAGAGCATGATTGCGATCATACCTGACTCATTTCACCCCTAAATATCACGTTATCACCCTATAATACCACACCTGATAATAATTTGTATCTATTGAAGAATTTCTGTTGCCTTTTTAGAGGGTGGACATACTTAAAAAGTCACTGTCAATCTCGCAATGCCGTACGGTGATGCAACCAGTTACCAGTGTTTATTTCTGAAGACGTCCATTTCACAAAGAAAGTTACGAAGGATTTTTTTAGGAAAAAAAAATCAACTTGCGAGTGGTGATCGACTGAATGTCATGGTGTTTTGACGGGGAAAAATTTGTCTTTGGAATAAAAGGTTGAGTAAATTAAGTTGAAGGCATATGAAGTGCAATTTAATATATAAACTTGTAAAATGATTATTATGGCGCACGAATTTATCTAACATGTAACACACACATAAAAGGACATATCAAATCTGCAAATAAACTTTATATATTATTTATTTATTTTGTTCTTCTATTATATTTTTACTAATATAATACCAGTACGTTGTTATGTAATTGAAAAATCACAGTAAATAGAAAATATAATTAGGGTAGTTGGTAATAAGGGACAGATTCAACCCTTATTACTACCGCTGGTGATTCCTTTTAAAAAAGTATAGACACATCTTTTATCTTTTATTGTAGAATCAACATGACTTATTCTATATTTAGTTTGAGCATATGCACATGTACGTGATACATCTTGACATGCGAAGCTTATACCATATTATAATCAACATCCAACTTAATGAAAATATTAATGACGTGTTTTTTTATAAGTTTGCACCAAAACGAGTGATTTGTACAAAATTACATTCACCTCATAGTTGGTATACTAATGATGCAATTTACTATAAAAAAGTCTATTAATGTATAGCTGTTTCCTGCAATATTATCCTTGTGTTAAATCACAATACTTTTCTATATGATAAAATATGTGTTTGTTCATTTTATTGTTGTTTTCGATATTTTCTAAATTTTAGCATTATTAAAATTAAACAAGACAACAAATTAAACATACCATTAGCAACATAACCTTACCTAATTTTGGTAATAATGAAACTTTCTTCCCTCAAAATTTTGGTAAGTTCTTCAACCAAATATCAATATTTGTTAATGTCAGATTTTGATATTGCCAAAGTTTTTTTATTTCAATGAAGGGAACAATTCCTATGTTATCTAATAATAATGAATGATGCATGCTATGACATCTTAAAATTGAAATTTGTTATTGGCAAGGCTGACCATGATGCGAAAATTTTGAACATTTCCAATCCTAGTTTCGGCTCCACTCTTTTTAGATGGCAGATGATGGGTAATAGATTATTCCGACGTTATAACAATTATTTAAAGGCACAAACAAATTAATTATATATTGATAAGTTGAAAAAAATGGTTAAAACAGTATTTAAAAATTATATATGGAAAGATTTCTCTAAAAATTATATAGTTAAGAAGCTTGAAATGCTGCTTACAATCATATGTTCTTTCATGCGTAGGGTGGCGCAGATCACAGCTAGATTCAAATTTATAGTTTTCACCTAGGATTTGCACGAGAATCACGTCAATTCTTGCGTGCAAAGCCTGAATTGCATTATCTATCATATGCAAAACAGTAACTGAATAGGCTTGATACCTTTAGCGAAGCCATGGGCCCAGGCTGATCGGGCCAAAAACCCATCGCGAGTGTTTGTCGCTGAGGAGAGCATAGGTGCAAGCCTGCAACCGCAGCTGATCCTGATCCCACAGATGAAAGGCATCGGGAACCTTGTTTAGCACGATTAGCACTTCGCTTTGCGATCAGACGAAGGCTATTTTGTGCGGCGAGCTCGTTGAGGGATTCTTCCGTGTGTGGCCCGGCGGTGGCCGGTGGCCACGTGGCTCGTATGAACTCTGGAGTTCTGAGCTGGTCCGGTAGTAAAACCGGTTTGGTTTGTTATTTATGCTTAGGCCCACATGACATTGGGTGCTATGCCTCTCTTCCTTACGGCACCACGCACACCCAGTCACCCACCTCCACCTTCCGCCCATCGATCGATCGATCGATTCTTCGCCGCTCAGATCTCCGAATTTGGCGTCGCGTCATCCGACGCTACGCCTCCCCTTCCCCTTCAACTAAAAATCCCTAACCCCCATACCCTAGAGGCCTAGACCCTACATGACTAGCCATGATGGCCGCGGAGCCCTCGCCGGCGGCAACCTCCGCCTCCGCCGCCGCTGAAGACCTCGAAACTCTCCCACTGGACTCGTCCTACCTATCCGCCCCCGACACTGACCCCCTCCTCCGCCCCCCGCCGGCCTCCCCCTCCTACGCCGCCGCGAGGGACCACGACCCCGTCGTCATCGACGACGATGACGACATCGCCCCGCCGCTCACCACCCTCGCGCCACCCGCACCGCCCCCCGCCGCCGAAGCGCGGGCCGCCGAGTTCGCGCGGATCGTCGTGTCGGATCCGAAGAAGCACGCGGAGCCCACGGCCGGGGCCGTCGGCGTGATCCCGGGCTCCGGGAGCTACTTCTCCTACCTCATCACCACCCGCCTCGCGGAGGGCGGCCACGAGGTCCGCGTGCGCCGGCGCTTCCGCGACGTGGTGGCCCTCGCGGACCGCCTCGCCGCGGCTCACCGCGGTCTCTTCGTCCCGGCCCGGCCCGACAAGAGCGTCGTCGAGGGGCAGGTCATGCAGCGCCACGACTTCGTGAACCAGCGGTGCAGTGCGCTCCAGCGGTACCTCCGCCGTCTCGCCGCGCATCCCGTCGTTGGCCACAACCCTGATCTCCGCACGTTCCTCACCGAGCCTGGCGCCATCCCCTCCTTTGAGGGCGAGACGCCTCGGTACTGGATCACCACAATGAATTCCGCTGTTTCATCGGCTCCGGTGAAAGCTGGAAGAGACTTGTTTGGGATGTTTAAGGGTTTGAAACAGACGGTGGTGAATGGGATGGTTGCAACAAAGCCCCCACCGGTGGAGGAGGAGACTGACACAGAATTCCTAGCACACGAGGCCAGGCTTGAGGATTTACAGCAGCAGCTCACCACAACATCTCAGCAGGTTCGTACAATTTTACCTCTATGATGGGGCAGCTCATTTGTGTATGGACAATCAAACAATTTGTTGTGTGGTGCCGCTAAGCTTTCAACGTAGATTAACATGCGAACCAACTCCCTGTGCCTCGAATGCCTTGACTACATAGCCACCACATAGATACTTATTTGCCAATATGTGTCATTCGACCGTCTATGTGAATTACATGGGTCTTTTGGGCACAGCATATGTTTCTTTATGGAGTTGTTTATGAATTGCCAGCATAACTAAATCTTTGTACCAAGTGTACTGTTTTATCTGAACAATTTTTGTGGGAGGACCAGAGAAGTTGAGCCATTTGAATCACTAATTAGTAGTTGTAAAGTTACCTGAAGTCCAGAACCCATGCTGTTTTCCCAAACTGCCAAAACGTTAGCAAGCTTTTTTATTCAAGTTGAGGTCAGAGTTACAGACCACAGACCAAAAAATCTGAACACATTATTCATCAAACAAACACATTTATATTTTATTTTGTGGGCATCTTAACTTCATATTTGTCTTAACTTCATATTTGCAATAAGTTACTATATATACCCCATTGATCTCAAGGTATGGGTTTTTCTCCTTTTGCAAAATAGTGAAAGTTGAGCAACTGTTTTCGTTGTGTTATCAAATTAGCTTCTAGTATTGTCTTCATCTTATGCCTTTGGAAGTCATGTTCTGTAGCAAACAACATAAAATATTTCTTTCGCATTCCAAAAGTACTACTCCCTCCATTTTTTTTGAACTAACCAACATCATATAAAAAAATGGAGGGAGTATTTGGTTAAAGTTGTGTTTCTACAGCAAATGGATGTCCTAGTTAGAAGTAGCAGTGCATTACTTTCTCCTTTTATATTTTCTTTTGATCTTCTGCTTAATGATCCTCAGAGTGGCTTTTCTGTTGTTACACACACATTATGTTGACCATCCCCATCACTATTCATTGGTTAATGAAGCTATTGTTGTTGATTTTATACCTTTTCATTTTATTTAGGCGGAAGCATTAGTTAAAGCTCAGGATGATCTTAAAACAACTACAGCTCATTTGGGAATGACATTAATTAAGCTGGCAAAATTTGAAAGAGAGCAGACAGCATGTAGTCCACAGAGAAGACGAGCTGCTGATATCAATAATTTCGGAAATTCTATCGTCAAGTTCAGCAGATCACAGACTAAACGAAATTCCGAAATTGTGAAGCACCTGGTATGTGTATTTGCTGCAAACTCAACAAAGCAATAAATTATTTGGTACCATTTCTTGAATACTTGTCTTAGATTATTACAAGATATTATTTATTCTCTTGCAGGGTTGTATCCATGAATACTTGGAGACGATGATATCTGTTCATCACGCATTTACTGACCGTTCTAATGCTTTACACCATGTGCAAAGTCTGTCAGCAGATCTGTTTTTCTTGCACACCAGGGTCGTAAAACTTGAATCAGTACCATCTAGAACTGTGGACCAGCAGTGGACAATGCACCAGAAGCTAGGGGGACTGAAAGAGACAATAAGTGCAACAGAAGCAGCGAAAAGCCATGCAGTTAAAGTATATGAAAATATTAAGGTAAATCATCTGAAAGCTTGAAGTGAATTGTTCCATTAAGAAAACTTAGGTTAGCTTGAAAACATCAAATAAAATAACCTAAAAGCATAATAGTCAAGCTTTTTTTAGATATAGTCCATATGAGAAGTGTATGAGGTTTGCCTCTTGTGTTACAGTTTCTATTTGGTTTAACTGCATATGCTATATAGTTAATACATCCAGCAATATAAAATCATGCTAAAGCTTATATTATTGTGAATATTGCACACAGATGGTTGGATGGTCTGCTAGTTAGAAACATATGTTTGAAGCTTAAATATGATCTTGCATTTAGGATTGTCTGATCTCCTTGCCATTTTTATGCCTGATGTTACTTTAAGCTAGTCTGCTGGCTGAGAAGATCAGTATGGGTCATGCCATATGGCACCGTGGCCTGTATTTATGTGGCTTAGGCAATGCTAGTTCCTGCAATGCTTTTGCCGCCTCATAAATACTAAGTTAGATTACTAGAAAGGAAATATTGAGGTAGTTAATTCAATGTTTCTCTATAATTATTTCCTAGGAAATCAGAATGATGGTTAGAATTGCTGTATGCCAATGGTAGCTAACTTGCAGTTCAAAGACTAAGAATCATTTGCTCATAAGGACATTTTGTTGTTTTTGGCTTTTATAGCTACTTTCGCTTGTTAATGCAGTTCTATATTCTCATGCAGAAAACATAGCTTTATCTGGAAATATACAAAGATGGAATGTATTTAATTTAGTAAATACAAGTTAAATTCAACATAGAACGTATGCTACTGTTCCTAGATACGAATTTGTCTGCAAATTTTTTAGAGCTTTCTCAAATTCAAGTGGCTATTCAGGTATGTGTTGCATATGCATATCAGTTACTAGGTTTTGCACCGGCAGTGTATCATGTTTAAAAATTCTAGAGACGGCATGGCAGCAAAGATTCTTTATAGCAGCGCATTATATATTTAAGCTCCCTTTTGGATTGCCAATCTGTATTTTGTTCAGGTTGTACAAATGACCATACCACTGGTAGGAACCATATTTAGGTTTTTTGTGATAATTTCAGGAGAACAATATGGTTGAAATTAGAAGATTCGATAAGGACAGGCTCCGGGATTTTGTGGAGATGCTGAAAGGATTTATCGTAAATCAGGTATACGAACGCTACGATAGTATTTGAGAAGACACCTGGATTATATTTATCCACAATGTGAGAGAAGAGGTGTAGCCCCATGTATATGTCAATAACATTTTTATATATATTGTCTGCAGGTTTCATACTCAGACCATTATGCTAATATGTGGGCAAAGGTAGCAGAGGAAACTAAAGTATATGCGAAGAGGAGCAACTGATGCGGCTTGTGTATAGTACATTAGTAGCTAGTAGGATTTTGGTTTATTTTGATTTGCTGACTTCCAACACTTGATACTCCCCAGTTTTGCCACCATGCGGTTCATTGTATTGCTACATGAGTTAGAGAGAGTTTCAGCGAATGGGCTTCTCGGTGACAATTGACACACAGCGTATCGTATTTATCCCACTTTTTCTTGAAAAATCCATTTACCTTTTCTAGAAAAATCTTATTGTGCATGCTACACTTGTCGTCCTACCTCGTGAGACTGATGTATCTGGTTTGAATTTTGCCATGGACGCTATCCATGGTATATATAACAAGGCACTTTTCACACGTTTCTGACTGTGAAGGCTTGAGGCCTGTGGAGCCAGTGGCTGGTATCTTCAGTGTCTTGCTTTTCCACACACGTTAGCATTGTTTTTTCAGTCTACCTTTTTTTCTGTTGTTGTAGCTATGCACATGCAAGTGACATCTCAATCTATATGGCTCAATGGTTGGAATGTACATAATCTGGTCGATTGAACCTCCAAAACTTTGCTTCTTGCACCAAACTTCAAATTCTACCGCAACTAAGTAAACGAGTTTATCCAATACTCTCCTCTGTAAAGTGTAGAGAGATCGTTTGCCTTCGCTGCCAGCAAGCGAGCAGAAGTGCAGGAACTCGAACTCGGCCGCGGGCGAAAATGTCCCACGCGCCGTGCCGAAAACGCCGCCTCCTTCAAACCGCTCCTCCCCTCCCGCCTCCGGCCCAAGCCCTTCGCCGGCATCTCCTCCTCCTCTGCCTCCCCACGCCGCAACGTGTCCGCCTCCGCCTCCTCCTCCCGCCGCGACTTCCTCCTCCTCATCCCTTCTCTCGCCGCCGCATCCGCCATCCTCCGGTAGCTCCCTTCCTCCGACGCTGCCGATGACGAGGTACCCCTGCAGCCGCCCGACGAGTCGTCCTCTCCCTCGTGTCGCCGTCCCCGGAGGAGGCGGAGGCGGAGGCGGTGGCGGTGACGGAGAAGGAGGAGGTCGACGAGTCGGCCTTGTCGAGGGTGTACGACGCGACGGTCATCGGGGATCCGGAGGCTGTGGGGAGGGAGGCCAGGGGGAGGGCCTGGGAGAAGCCGACGGCCGCGAGGGTGGTATACCTCTGAGAGGCCGAGCTTGTGCCGGGCCCCGATGACCGCGTGCTGGAGCTCTAGATCGTGAAGGGGCTCGCGACACGGTGCGCGGAGCCCGAGAGGGGTGTGTCGGTCGCGCTCGAGGCGTTCCCGTGCGACCTCCAGCAGCAGCTCGACCAGTTCATGGACGGAAGGTTCTTCCTATCTTCGTTGTTTTACTTCAGTTATCCGAACACGTCCTTCGGATAACAACTTTGTCCTGTTTGCATGCCGTCATGTTGTGAAAAGTTTTGCCGTGTGGTTAGATGATGAATCCATGTTGACACATCGACAATTTGATATTTCACTGTCTCGATGAAAGTATTATCATAGGCAGTACATTAGCATTTCAGTGCAGATCATTTAGTTGAATTCCAATAGTGATTCCATGTTTAATGAGATAAATGCAATTTTTCAGTACAGACTTCCTTTCAGCGGATTTTGATATGTTTATGCATTATGCAGGATTGATGGTAGCATCCTAAAGTTGTACACGTTGCACTGGCCACAGGACTGGTGGGAGGAGTATGAGCCTCTTCTGAATTACTGACGTGATACTGGAATTAAGCCTATTGCTTGCGGAACTCCATCGGAGGTGATTGATAGCTTCTACTAATTGTGATGAATTCAGACATTCAATGCCATGCTTTACCAGTGATTCAAGTCGTTGAATGCTTGATGCCTGCAAAGTGTTTCCTCAATTCATGTTGAAACTAGATGTATCTCAATTTTCCTGCCATGCCACATGAAATAATCTCTTTGTAGCTTGCTACATATAATTGCTTGTAATGATTAATTACAATTTAGTACGAACTAATGGAATAATCTCATTCTGCAAAATCAAGATGCAACTTTCTTAATGTTATGGCCTATGATGAGCATTCTGTCGTATTTAGGCTTAGTTTTATAGTACAATTGATTTTATGATTTGTATGCCTCCAAGCTCCATCTCAACCCATTTTATGCTTCTTTCTTGAGCAGGTGAAAAGAACTGCCCAAGCAGACGGGATTAGAGGCCTTTCAAAGGCAGAAAGAGAAGAATATGCCCCACCAGCAGGCTCAGGCTTCATCTCTGGCTTTTCATCTATCACAGGCTGGTCATTGATAGACAAGATTTCATCACCTCGTGATTCTCCTTTTGGTCCTACCTCATATTTATCAGCACAGGCAAGAGTAGTTGGTGATTATACCATGTCCCAAATTATTCTGAAAGAGCTTAATGGTGGGGATACTTCAAGGATGTTAATTGTTGTAACGGGTGCAAGCCAGGTTATTTATGGGTCACAAGGAATCGGTGTTTCTGCCAGAGTATCTAAAAAGATGCCAAAGAAAGACCAAGTTGTGGTACTACTTGATCCTGAGAGGCAAAGTATAAGGAGGGAAGGTGAAATCCTGGTTGCTGACTTCTTATGGTATTCAGCAGCTAAACCTTGCAGTAGAAACTGCTTTGACCGTGCTGAAATTGCTCTAGTTATGAATGCTGCTGGTAGGAGAACCGAAGCTTTGCCTCAGGTTTGTTGCTTGATCTTCATTTTAGTCCATTGCTTGTTAACTTCATATTGTGATAGAACTTTTGAGCAGAATCTGTAAAATCGTGTATTTAATGAAGGTAGGCATGAACAAGCTTTTCTAGATATTACTACCCTACTATCTTCAGGAGAAGAAATGTTGAACGAGTAATACTGACCGAGATTTGGCAAGAAACCTTCAAATTACCTAAATAATCTGTATTGATTTAGAGTAAAATTAAATATATGAGATGTGACTTCGGCACTACTATACATGAGATGATAAATGTTAGTTTGGGTGGTTAATTAGTATCTAAGAAAGATATTTTTCGTTATTTGAGATCAATAATGTAGAGATATAAAGATATTAATGAAGATGACGAAAAACATCGGATATTGTTTATAATAAGAAGTAGCTCGAAAGTTAAAAGATAAGTTTTATAGAATGACGATTAAACTTACGATATTGTATGGTGCAGAATATTAATATATAAAAAGATAACATATTTAACAGTTAAGGATTATGGAGACACGTATGTTGTGTTGGGTCTGTGGACATACAAGAATAAATTGGGATAGAAACAATTATATACGTGATAGGCCAAGGTAGCATCGAAAAACTTATTCAATACTGATTGATATGATTTTGATATATTCAACGGAGACCTCTAGAGATAACCGTGTATAATGTAATCCTAAGACGCAACAATAATATAAGAAGAGACGAGATAATGCTAAAATTGATATAGGATGAGGCAATAAAACGATACATAATTGTAAAAATATTTTTAAAGTTTTGGTTTTAAATAGGAGTGCATGAAAAACAATTATTTTCTTGTCTAAATCTTGATACGTGGCTTCTGTGGGATTTATTTATAGTTTATTTTAATTTACTTAGAATTAAAAGTATTAATGATAATGATGATGATAAATGATTTGTCTTAAGCTTTTTATTTTGGTTTTTAAATTTCTTTAGAAATGGGTCACAGAGTAGTGCAGGTAGCACATAAGCCTCTAAGCATTTTCTGCACCCTGGTTGTGACATAGAGTAGCTAATAAAATGCATCACATTAGTCAATATACTCAGTGCAGTAATTTTTTTTCATGTGGCCAAAAAGTTTCTCGTTGGTCATAGAGCAGGAGGTTTCTTATGTGTCCGAAATGTTTATATACTATGGTAAGCACCATTTTTTGGTAGAAGTTTGGCTAATGGAACTATTGTGTTGCGCTGGAATATTGCAGGATCTTCAGAAAGGAATAGATATTGATGTAGTTTCTCCTGAGATACTGCAGACTTTTTTGACCTTGAGAAATACCCTATTATTGTCTGAACTGATTCACAGATTCCAAGAAACTGTTCTATTATTGTTGTTTACTCAGACTATCAGTTCATTTAATCTATGCTTCCGAATAATCCTCTTCGAAACATATGCTTGCTTTATCTTAATATCTATACATGATTTCTGTATACGAAACCTCATTTAAATAAACCAAATTTCTCAGGGTTTCCGTGAAAGATTGCTGGCAGATCCCAAATTTCTTCAAAGATTGGCTATTGAAGAAGCTGTATCAATAACAGCCACTCTATTAGCACAGTGTGAAAGGCAGAAAGGATGATTTTTTGAAGAGATTGACTATGTACTCACCGATACGATTAGAGGCTCTGTCGTTGATTTCTTTACAGTGTGGCTTCCTGCTCCTACTATTTCAGTCCTTTCTTATGCTGATGATGGTTCTGGTGACAGTTTGGAGTTCGTCAAAGGCATTTTAGGATCATTGCCAGATAATGCATTCCAAAAGAATATATTGGGTCAAAACTGGAACATGAACCAGAGAGTTGCAGCAGTGTTAATTGGTGGTTTGAAACATCAGCAAACTTGCGGTATGACGTAACTTATCCTACTTTCAGTTGAAGGACTTGGCGTTTTTAGTTGCTAAGTTGCATGAGCAACTGTATGGTACTGTATTTCCTAGCATAACTAGTGGTGTAAATGTTTTTCTTTCTTTTTTTTAAAAAAAATCATAGCATAATTATTTTGCATCAATTGTTCTTTAGGAGGGAATCTTTAGAAATTCTAGAAAACAACTGATTGTGCCAGTGTAAGGAAAACCTCCTTTTGGTTACATGATGGTGCCATCCTTGTAGCCTGATTTTATTACCACACGGGGTTGTCGACTTGTGGTGATTAAGTCATGGGTTTAAGGCCCCATCCTCCTCTTTTAACAAATATATACACAATTTCTCCTGTGTGTTCTTATCTTCTTTCAGTGCAATCATAACTCATTGAAAAATTCACAATCAATAACATGGCCTGGTTCAGCAACCTTTTCTATGAAACTTATTACTGAGTTCTTTTGTACCATATATTTTTTTTGCATTGGTTCAAATTAGTTTCTCTAACAATTGTGTTGCAGATCATTGCGGGTTTAGTGGAGCATCGCCTAGGAGAGACTCTAGCGACCAACTACAATCAGCCACTTCATGCTAGTTTATTGTCCTTTGTGGCAAGGACAGTGAACTCATACTGGGGAACAGGTTGGGCTTTCTCTGCATATTTCTAGTTTTCTGTATGTTTTGGTAGCATAGTGCACACTCAAGCTGTTTAGATTACTTTAGACTAAAGTTGCATTTTTACAATCATATTGCATTTTTCCATCCTACATTCCGATTCATGTTGTGCTCTTATTTCAATGGTCATACGAACCTTAATGTTCTCATACTTTGAAAGAAAAATCTTAGTTGATCCCACATCTTTGGTGGTTTCAAGCAGTTTTCCTAGGTTGATTCATGCATTTTAAAAACTCCTTAATATTTTCCTAGTGCTTCTGTGGTTTTGAAGCAAGATTATATTTTACACGAGATAGGAACATACAGTAAACAACCCCTTCTCTCCCTACTGAGTATTCTGTTTGATGCAACAATGGGTTGATCTTGCGCGATGTACTGGACTACAAAAGACCAAGGAAGTTCCTCCTGCTGAGGCCGTCACACCACCCGCTGAAACGTCACAATTAGAGGACGGTAGAACAGAAGTACAAAATTTGGATGATAATAGCAACCAATCGAGTGGTTGAACCTAGTGGTTACTTCACAATGCCTTCAAAGTACATAACCTTATAGCTAGGTTCACATCACGTTTTAGATTTACATCCCTTGTTAACCCCAACCAGAGTACATACATGTATTGCTTGTCATTTTTAGAGTAAATTGTTAGGCGGAACACTTGCAGTCTGCTGAGGATTGCAGCAACAACTGTTGTCATATGTAATTAAAAACAGGTTGTAATTTAGGTTCGATTACTGTAGAAAGTTTGGCAGGTCTGCTTGTTGCAATAAAATATCTGTCTGCTATGAAGCCAGATGTTCCAGTGTAAGCAGATTTTCTCGTCATCACCCTGATAAAGATGGTAGGTAAGCAAGTCCATTTCTGGTATACTAATCAATTAACTACTAATTCTTTTTGTCTTTCAATATGTTGCTCGCCAGCTACGGTGGGTTCTGGCAAGTTCTTCAGTGCAACTGTGCTCGGTGCATGGGACAGGTTTCTTTAAGCTGTGATCCCTCGCCAGGTGTCCTCTGATACTAATGTACGTGGCATCTCTTCCTTGAACTCTCTGTCTATATGTCGAAGTCCGCATATATATCTCATCTTAAAGTTGCGAGGAAGGGCTAGGCTAGAATGGTGAAGATAGCAGAACACTGTGACAAGCAAGGTTTTAAAAAGGTGCAATCATGGAGACTGCCAAGGCGATGGCGCAGGATGATCACTTTGGTCTGAAGAGTGGCCACGCCATCCCTGCAGTTGGGTAAGGCACTTGGAGGACCGGATCAGATACTGCTCACTCCGTTCAGACAGCCATCACTGAGGTATACCTGCATGTCTCCCCTATCTGGCTATCTCAATATGTAGGAAAAGTGTACTGTCCAGCATACTAACCAAGTAGCCATGGTCAGAAAAAGAATGATATTGTGCTGCTATTGAAACGAGAAGATGCAAGACTTTAGGAAATTCCATCTGTAATTACAAACTAAATGGGTTAATACTAAACCATCTTTACGTACGAGTATAGACATTTGTAGGGTGATACAGTATTATAGCAGCATCGTCTTCTTGAAAAATAGACTACAGTAGGGCTTCTGTATGATAAAGCTGTTCTGGGTTTGTTCATGTCATGTACTCATGTTGGCTATGGTCGGTAGATTCCCATCCTTTTATGGGACTTGAGCATTTTAAAACTGGTATACTGGTCGAATGTTGCAAACTTGTCTTGGAGTTGAAACTGAGACTTGGAACATTTTTTTTCTTAAAGCTGTCCAATGGGGCCATCTCTAGATTATTTAGTTGGAGTTGTAACAATTTTAAAAGCATAAACAGCTTAAAAAACATCAAACATGGTTATTAGGTGCCTCCAAGGACCTTTACACAAAAACCAACTAAAACAAGGCTCAAAAAGCAAGTTAACAGTCTCACAACAAAAAATGTAATTTTTACAGGGTTAAAACTATAAAATTTTCATTAAACAGTAAACTTTAGGCATAAAATCGGATTTAAATGCAAATTATCAATAAATCAGAATAATCAGGTAAAAACGTCGTTTGAGCCTCATTCTTATTGGGTTGTCACCCACTATATTTGGTCCAAATTTCCTATCAGGCCAAATTCAAAACTTGAGGTGTTTTTTGATTTATTATTTTTATTAAGTTGTGTGTGGATTGACTTCGTCTTGTTGGGCCAAGGCGATAGCCAGTCCCCCCAAATGACCGAGATAAGTGGTTGAGGAGGAATTAGGGTTTCCCCTCTCCTAACTATCGCTCGTGGCGACGTCCACCGCTAGGCACGCTAGCTCAACATGTAGTGGCGGAGGACATTGGTTGATGCTAGTAGGGTTTAGGGTGCCACATGATGAGGATGCTTGCAGGCGACCCATCAATTTCTCAATGGTAGGATGACGGTGGTGACTTCACACTCATGCGTCAACATTTTATAACATCTTGAAAACTAAAACTCTAAAATCCAAAACCTAAAATTTCAAACCGTCAAAAGCCTTTTCTAAAATATTGCATCATGCTGTTCTTATGTTTCCTTTTATTTTACTTTGTACTGGTGCTTTAATTTAATAACAATCTAAAATACAAGTTTCTAGATTACAGGCTATCAAATCAAAGTAGCTATATATATATAAAGTATAAACTTATAAGAAAACTCTACTCTAAAGTACATCTAAATTATTTATAAAAATCATTCTTGCTTATTGAAACTTATTTCTAACCCTACATATCTTTAATAAAATTGGAACCTTTTTGCTTTTTAGCCCATTCTCGTTTTCCCTACTTATTCAGCTAGACCAAAAAGCCAGATCACCTCCTACCTTGCCTCCAGGCCCCAGACGGCTAGCCCAGCAGCCTTACAGCCGAGCTAGCACACACGCACACCCACGTCGATTGCACAAACTCTGTGCTGGCCAAAGAAAATGCCATGCGGCAACCACTTGGACAAGTCACCCCTACTATCACTGCACGCTACATCACCCACACGCCACCTTCTGCCACTGCCCCTCTATAGCCTTGTTGAGACTTCTGTTGCTGTGACCCGCACTTGCAAAGAGGGGAGGAAAGAACCCACCACGGCTTTGGATACTTGCCAACCTCTGTATTCTCCGCTGTCACCAACATTCGCTAGACAAGACGTAAGCCCACGACTGCCACCATCATGTACTACCTCACGCCACTACCTGAGCCATGCCATGCACCGCTTGATGCTGTCTGCACCGTACTAGGCCAACCACATGCCACTAGCCACCCTGAATTAGGGCTAGCAACACGATGGCCACACGTACTCTCTTGAGCCACGCCATCCCCTGCCACTGCCTACACTGGATGGTCCCCCATTGCCTCATGCCATTGCCCTCATCGTGTCGTGCACAACGTTGCTAGCCCTATCGCCGTCACATTGATAGCCCTGTCTCCGCCACGAACTGCTAAGGACAACCACGCCAATAAAAGGGACGCTATCTCGAGCTCCTAGCCGCCATCAACACCTTTCCACCTCGCCATCTTGCCATCCCTACTGCCGTCTAAGATCTCTGCTCCCTTGCCTCACCCGTTGCAAGGCCACCTCCACTACCTCACGGCCAAACATAAACAAGGAGGAGATAGGTAAGCTAGGAGCCCTATAATACCCGTAACAGCAGCTGTCGCCTTGACCTCAACTGCACCTCACCGCCCGGTTGCATCATCCTTGACCGCCACTTCAGTATGCTCCTAGCCTCCCTTTCCCTTTTTCCCCAACCACTGCAGTAGACGAGCGCCGAGCTTCTTTAGCCCTACACGCGCGCCCCTATAGTTGTCACCGCCGACTCACCACCACTAGGGCCCTTATGGTCAACCATGCTACCACTCGTGCGTGTAGGCGAGCTGTGTCATCGTGTGCTCCATTGAGAGAGCACAAGAAAGAGAAAGAAGGAGATGAGAGGATAAGGTTTCCTCCTGAGACCAATACGTGAGCCACTGATTGGTCAAGTTAACTATTGACCTAACCATACCTATCTATTAAAGCCCTTTTCCTTTAGAAAAATAAATATAAATATTTAAAAAATACCTACGTCAACCTATGAGGCCCAATACTTAAAAATGAAGGAAATACCTTAGACAAATTCAAATGTATTTAAGAACAATAGATTTTGACATTTATTTGATTTAATTCAAATTTGAATATTAGAAAATCTATAACTCACTCATCTTAAGTCAACATCCAGTGAAACCTTCACCAAAATTAATCTAAATTCAAGATCTAACTAAAGGCATTGGTTTTGCTATTTTTTGATTTTGGTTGGATTTATGGATTATTTTATTCTTGTGTTAGAACTTGTATTTTGACAATGTTTTATGACATGTTATGTTTGTAGGGGGAGATTAGCCCAATTGTGGTATCGAGGACACTCTAGTGAGCAAGATAAGTCATCACAACTCCCTTCTTGATCATATTGTACCTATATTACAAAATATTTTGTTTTAAAATAAACTATATGCTATGTTTAAATTGTGTATCTAAGTTGATCTTACGCCTGCCTTGATAATTGATTATAAATAACTTGATAGCCATATTTGTACTTGAGCCCATTCAAACTATTGACACATGCATAGCAATGCTTATTATGTCAACGGGTGATACTAGACTATTGTATTTAAAGGTGTAGAGTTCAGTCGGTGCCAAGATATTCACAAGATAGTAGCAAAGATAGAGAGATATGAGAATTTTTATATAGGTTTGGGCCCCTAATGATAGATAATAGTCTTACTCCTATTTATATGTATTCGGTGAGAACCATGCAGAGTACAAGGCTAAAGCAATTACTTTTTTAGCCTATCGAACTAATATTCAGCAACCCTAAGCGACAAGATACAGTCGGCAACTAGCAACGAGTCAGTTTCTTTGGTCTTGGCTCAATGTAACTTGTGTTTATTTTTGAATTTGATGCCCCTCCCTTCTGGGAGATCATTGTATTTATACCGACGGATATCCCATTCTTTAAGTAGAACGCAGAAAACTCTTTAAATAATATAATGGGATAGGTTAATTCATACCTAGATCGAACTTAATAGTTATGCCTTAACCGGTTATGGTTTCTTTTCTTAGACATATGTGTTTTCATCTATAGGGGCACATGTCTATATGTATTTAGGTTTGTGGTATTCTCAGAGATATCTTAGTCTGGGTATATAAAGTATACCATATCTAGGACATCGACAGTAGCCCCCGACCTCTATGCAAATTCTCTACTAACACTTTTGTCTTGTACACCTCAGAAGCCATGTTATCGAAAATATGAGTGTAATTGGAAAATATGCCAAATATGTTTAAGTTCCAAGAAAGTTATTCTACCATATGGGTATGAAAACAATGTTGTTAGAATTTAAATTTAGATAGAGGTAAAAAAACTGGACGAGCTCTATTATCTCACCGAGAATATCACCACTTTCCACATAAGTCAAATTGTCACCGTGTGTCTTAAAAAATCCAGTGGCGAGATTTGTTTGAGGTCCGTTTGCCATTCCAAACAAAACTCTAGCGTCTTCGTCTTCCTTAAGTCCAACCTTTCTTAAAACCCTAATTTTCTCTAGCTGCTTGCACTATTGCCTCGATTGTAATGTTGAGGACACTCTAGCTGAATAAGGCAAGTCATCACAACCCCTCTTTAATTATGTTGTACCTATATTACGAAATGTTTTGTTTTAAAATAAACTACATGTTATGTTTAAATTATATACCTAAATTGATCTTATGGCTGCCTTGATAATTTATTATATGTACCTTAACAGTCATACTTGTATTTGAATCCATAGTTGATGCATGTTTAGCAATGCTTATTAGATGATGGTTATATGGAATATTTATTCTTAGTGGTTGTCACTAGGGTAGTGGTGATTATTAGGAAGCAAATAGAGATGTGTATTGTCATCTTGCTGGACTCATGGAAAACTATTTGTGAAAAACTAAAACTTAATTACAACAAAAATGTTTTAGGCTAGGGTGGCTGGTTGATTTGGGTGGATTTTGGTAAAGGCTAGTGCCGACCCTGGTCAAATAAGGATAGAGTTAAGAAAATAGGCAAAAAATGAATCAAGTACGGCCATATCTTCTTGAATGGATATAGACTTAAGTGAAACTAGGGCCATCAGAAGGGATGGTACCTTAGTTATGTGTGGTGATGAACTGTAGTGATGGAGGCCATGTGCAACATGACAAATTGATCCTTGTGTGGCATGGCTTTTATAACTAAAACTTGAATAATTGTTGCTGTAAACTTCTCTCCTTGATACTCTCGAAAATGCTAGAATGCCCATTACTACTGGTTTACGAAGCCAGATAGTTGATCGAGATATACGGTTCATGGGGCAGGTATCGTAGCTAGAAGGGACTTAAAAAACTAGGCCGTTATAAATCTTACGTGTTGGAACTAGGCTCATGTATTAGAAAAGTCACAAAGTATGGCTTGCGAGTACCTTATGTATTTATCGTTGCTATTTCCCCTTTTAGATATAGAGACGAAAGGTCATCCCTATGAGACCTTCCTAAGGTTGAGGAAACGGAGGTGGCACTGTAAGGGGATTTAGATTCCCAATCGATGTATGTAGAATAGCTATTGACCACCATAACTTCGCTTATACTATCTTATCTACTAATTTGATATTTTGTTATTATATTTGATCATGCTTGTTATATCTAGGATTCACTTAGTTAACCCTTATAATGTTAATTATTTTATAACTTATGAATGATGTATATAATGATATTTAACTATGCATATATATATATATACTGATTTAGAAAATGATAAAAAACATATTTGGTTTTTGGAGTAAAACCAGGGCAAGACACATTGGTGTGGTGACGATCTTGTCGTGGTCGGAGCAACACTGGTAGCCCACGCATCCTCCACGATGGCTTGCCAGCAACGTCGTAGATTCAACGGCGACTACGGCGGTTCCTAACGCACGACGACAGGCACCTTTTTGGACATGGATTGCTCTGTGGCAAAATGTAACAGAAGGTATGGCAAACCACAGCAATCCACCATAGTGTAAAAACTGCACGTTGCCATACCTGTCGATTATTTACTAGGGTCACTGCTCCCCATTGCCATATAAAACTCTGATAATTATTTTTTTAAGGACTCTGACACTTGTATAATAAGCTAGAAAAGAAAAAAAAAGAAAAAAACCTGCAACTTAGGATAACTTCACTATATTTATAGCACACTTTTAAAATAATATCATCAAGAATGATACTTTCATTCAGACCAAACTAAAGTGTTGGTATTGTGTTTTTAGAAAGAGAGAAACACCATTTTTAATAATGTAAGACAAGTAGACCTTATGTTATTAAATTTAGATAAGTAGAGATTTTTTATTTAAGGAAAACTCCCGACAAAACACTACAATAATATTAATATTGTGAGTGACAAGGAGATATGCTGTGGCAGCTAAAAAATGCCACTATGAAAACACTGTGTACGGATCAATAGGATCCGTAGATTATTATCCTATAGTCACCTTCGCATGGTCATCATCAACTTTAGGCCTAGTAGAGAAAGAATCGAAAAATTATTTGATGATATTTGACCTAGTAGCACTTAAAACTAGTGTTGTTTTGTGAACCATGTGGCTAACGTAATATCTGGTCCTAGTTTGGGGAAAAAAAGCTTTACACATGAACCGTAAATGACCTTTTCCTAATCCAAGCAAATAAACCGTGCTGATAGTGTCAAACCAGCACAAGTGACAGATCACCGCCGCCCATTTTTGGGGCAGAACCATACAAAATCGCCACGAAACGTGTCGGAGGCGCAGTAGACCGTCGTCGATTTGCTGACGCGCTACGCGAAACACGTACCCTACCGTTCCGCACTTCTGCATACCGAGCCTCCAAAGAAAACGCACTCACTTGGTACGGTACTGTCCGTGTGTCACTCGTACAGCGCGGGCGACCCCGACAGCCGCAACCGCACGTCGCTGGTGTCACGCACGCGTTTGCGCCGTGCCGCTTGCGATCTGCAGGCGGTTGACGGGTGGCCGGGCGTACGATGGCGTGCGCGCCAACGATAATTGTGCGTGGATTTTTGAGGGATTCTGAGGCGGACGGCGGTGGCCGGGGGCCGGACCGGACGTGCCAGCCCAGGTTAGCACTGGGCAGCAGGCAGGCTTTTCCAGGTAGTACTGGTTATACTGGTGTGTCGCCCCCTAGGCACGCAGGTGACTCACTGCTTGCGTTGCTTTTTATAAATAAACTATTACTAATACTATTATTATTTTATTTCAGTACTTCTTAGATGTTACGTACAAATTATGTTTTATTTATTTTTCTAATTTACTTGTTTGCTATATTATATTTTATCTTATGTGATAATTTATTTAATTTTATAAATACTATTCTAGCTATTATATTATGAATTTTACAGTTTGGTGTGATAGGGAGACACACAACCTCTGTTACGAGTAACAATATGAATTTGCTGCCTCTCCACTTGATCGAAAATCCTCTCTTTTTTGGAACCAAACTTGTTTGAAACGGTGGGCAAGAAGAATTGATAAGAGCGATGCTTAGCGCACGTTTTTGAACGGATTGACAGGAATTCTAGTCCGGTTTTTCCAACATGCCCGTCAAGGCTCATCATCAAAGGTGGAGCGTCAACAAAGTTCATGTGGCAACATTCTTTTCCGCGGGTAAGATGGTAGGAATGTTCTTTCCCTGAGAATCATATCGTAACAGCCTAACAGGTGATCAGCCCGAGGTTTTGTTTCCTGATCGTTTTTGTGTGGTGAGTTTGCTAGCGGCTTCCTGCACGAAATGAGGGACGTTATTGACCCACTAATCTAGCACGTCGTTGCCGCCTTGGGCTCTTGGCCCTCTGAATCACGGGTAAAAACTAGTGAGAGATACCAAAGGCATCTCAGAAAGGGGAGAAGAGAAAGATGGACAGTGGAGCAGGGGTACTAAACAAGAGGGGGTTAACCACAGCCTGCAAGTCTAACGGAACATGATGCACGGTGCGCTTTTTGTCTTGCCTGTGCTAGATATGATATGGTTGAGGACAAAATGTCTTTATCTCTACAGAGTGGCAATGCTACGGGCACTCACAAGCAAAGGGCATGGACGGCCACAACGTTGCAGCTTCGCAAGGTTTGTTTAACCCTTTTTAAAAGTGATGTTTATTTTGCTCTTGGTTTCAGATTCCAATTGACTGATTTTATGCCATGAAATAGCAAAACATTCTATTTTGTAAATTGTAGTGTACATTTGAATCACAGATCAGAGATCAGTGACAGTCTTGGAAACTACTTAAAAACAAAAAAAACATTTTATTGTGTTTGCCTCAACCAAATCCTTTGACTTAGATATATCAAAATGTACTACTCCCTCCATAAAAAACTTTATTTTTTCTCTTTCCATTTATCTAAAAACTTTATCTTTTAAAGCATTATTACATTGAAGTTTATACAAGTAGAAAGATGTATTAAAGTTTATGAAAAATGTTACCAACGTATCTGAGTTTGTGAAATGTGGGAACAATTGCACCAGGGGTTTGATAAAATAAAATGCATTATAATCTTTTAGCTTGGTATGTATATGAAGTTTTTTTAGACGGTGGAAATACTAGTATGTGCTTATAGTCCACTATATCTTAGATAATTTTATAAATCCGCTAACAAAAAACTTGATGTTGAATTGTTGATAATAAAACTTAAACCATAAATTCTCTAAAGTTGTGGTCAATGCTTACTTCCAACTTTTTTTACAAAGAACATATAACTTTCGATCTAAGCAGCAACTAAGAATGTACATTGTCATGTAAATTTAGACACCATAGTTGAATCCTAATAGGTGAAATCATACCACTACAAGGGCACGATATCACCACTATAAGGCTGCAAACAGATTCGGTTAAAAATCAAAGAGTAGATCGGCTTATGAAAATATGTTGATTGATAGATAGAGAAGCCGATCGGCTTATGAAAAGAGCCGATCGTATAGATGAAAATAGATTTGGTTCAATCAATAGATAAAAGATTATTTAGATGAGACCGAATCTAAAAGATAATCGTGGAAAACATGACGGAGTGGTTTCGTATCTATAATATATCTCTTCTAATTAGACATGAATAGTTAATTTTATTATATTCTTAGATATAGTTTTCTTTACTATTTAGAAAATAATATTTAGAGTTTGTTTGTATCCATCTCGGACTTATGTAATCCTGGGGTATAAATACAAACATCTCTAGGCTTTCTAAATTATCTCCATAGATCAATACAATTTCGATACATCGACACCTTAGTTTATTTAGGTTTTTCTCGATGGGTTCTAGCTTTTGACGCGAGAGTGCATCAATTAGGTCTAATCTCCAGCGAAGAGATAAATCCTGTCATTATCATAGTATATCTGCACTGTCTAAGGCTATATCGGTTGGATTCAACCTCTTAGTCTGATCGAATATATCACATCACGTTCACGTGGGATCTATCGGTTTATCGAGCTCTTTTTACCATTATTAGTCTTATGCTGCATCACTTAGGTCCAACATTTTAGACAATTGATAGTAGATTGAGCTTTAAGTCAGTAGATCTTTACGTGATATTTTATCGGAGTATCCAGTCGATAAGTTATCTTTAAATTGAGCTTCACGCTTATCGTATCGGCTTTTTAGCTAATATACATAGATTATCCACGGTTAATCAACAGCGATCGATGTAGTTTTATTAAATCTAGTCTTATACTATCTCGGTTAGGTTCGATCTATCAATGTTGTGTTTAATAAGTCTAGCATCGTGATCTAGTAGTTTTCGTTCCTCCAATCAGCTCAGCTAGCCGATAAGTTTATCTGTTTATATTGTAGTTAGCCGATAAGTTTACTTATTTATATCATGTTTATATGACTGCATTGGAATCACAGACAATGCATAAATAAGTTATCTTCATATCGTGTTTATCTGCCTATATCAGACTCACAGTCGATGACTATCTCAACTCTATCGGCACATGCAGCTGATAGCACGAGTCCGTATCGATCTATTGGCTAATTGTCTCGATGATCTAACTTTATATGTATTTCTTATCAATTAGAGGTCAAATTGATTGGTATGCCCTAAATCTCCAAAACCCAAAGACGCCAAAATAACTTAAGAATTTACACTGGAAATAAATAGATATTCTAGTTCTTCTTATGTTTAAACACATTGTATCGGACCTCCATCAGTGAACACGTCTCTTAACGTGAATTTCTATCGGCCAACCTGGTGGACAGATTCGGCTTGAACACATGCCACATTGACTTTAGTCTAAATCTCATCTTAGACAATCTCATCCTATCTTCTTTCTCTTTCCATGTGTTCCTGCGTATATATATGTGATTATATCAATTTAATTACATTTGGCTCCTCTATCATACGCCCCTTTCCCTACCCGAATGTTGCTCTTGCCACCCCCACCACCACCACCACCAACTTATTTAGAGCTTGAAGAATGTTATCAAATATGGGTTTATTAAGGTCAGAAAAGATCCTATTATGATATATGCATCAATTAATCCAATCAAGTTAGTTAGAATTAAAGCCTGATGTTTTTCACTTTAATACTACATTGAGTTGTATGTAACAACTAGCTAGTAGTTTACCCAAGACTTAATAATGAGAAAGAAAGAGCAATTCACATTCGTATTTGAACTTCAACAATTGTCGGTCAATTCATAGATATTACCTTCGTCCTAAAAAACTTCATCTTTTCCTATTTTATACGAATAAATGTACCCCTCACTTTTTTTAACTCCATGATATTTATTTTTCACTTTCTCAAACTCTAATACATTTATTATCTATTTTCTTAAACATTAATATAATGATTAAGAAGATGAAATTTTTGGATGAAAGGAGTACTAATTCAATAAAGTAAAATGTTAAATGATTAATTCTAGCACGACGCTGACATGTGAATAGAATATCCTAATCCCGTTTACATTTGAATACAACAAAATTCTTCATTTGCAAAAAAACAACAGTTAAGCTGCTAAAATCTGACCCCCCAACATCTTATTTTCCTACACCCCTTGTGTGCAACGCGTTAAAACGAAGACCAACCTGCTTTCTGCAGACATCTGCATTGCCTGGGCCTCCGAAACAAATGAACCAAGTCCACATACACATGTACACTATGTCCATGGCCATTTCTTGCCATGCATGTCGATCAAATTCATGGCCTAATTTAAAAGCATCCAGTCAACCTTAGAACAGCAGCGGCTGCTCGAAGAACGACATGTCGTCGTCTCTTGGCTCGTCCTTGGCTCTCGACGCGTAGTACATCGCGTCGTTTGTCTGCTGCTGCTTCTGGCTCCTGTACGAGTACGACGCTCCCATGGGGTTATCGAACCCGGACATGGCGAAGCCTCCTCCGTTCGCGGGCTGTGCCGTCGTCGGTGCGCCGCCGAACGCACCCTGCACGCCGCCGTACCCGCCGGCCGGAAGGACGGGATACCCGCTGGCGCTGCTCTGCAGGTAGCTCGAGGGCGGCGCCGTGGGCATCATGCCGCTCGCCTGCGGCGGCGTGGCGCAGTAGAGCGCGGCGGCGCTCCCGCGCGCCGCGGGCACGTCGTGGTTGTGCTTGCCCTCGTAGGTGGTGATCACCGCGCGCAGTTCGTTCGACGCGCGCTCCACGTGCTTCCGCACCGGGCACCCGGCCGTCGTGCACTTGTAGTAGCTCCTGCCGATAGGCACAGATGCATGTCAGCTCACATGTACGCGTCGAACACTTTACGTGACCGATCAACATATTTACGTACGCAACGTACCTTGGGTTTGGGTTGCCCTTGACCACCTTCTGCCCGTACTTGCGCCACCGGTAGCCGTCGTCGAGGATGTCGATGTCGCTCATCGTCTGCACGACCACCCTCGGCTCACGCACCGTCCTGTTACCGGCCACCAGCGAGACACCCTCGCCGTCACCGTCTTTCCTCCACCTCTTGGAATCAGGCTCATCGTCATCGAGATCCTCGCCGCCGCCGGCGTTAGTCGCGAACTGCAGCGACGAGCTGACGCCGTTGACCTCGTCGTCCCCGAACGACGCCGACGAGTTCTCCGGGGTCGCCACCGGCGTGCCGGAGAGAGCGTCGGCGGAGTACGCATCGCTGGCGCTGCCATGCAGTGGGTACGACGACGCGCCGCCGCCGGAGCCCCGGCCGCGCCCGTTCTGCTGCGGCTTGGGGTGGCTGTGAGCGCCCTTGTAGACGATCTCGGTGACCTGGCCGTCCGGCGACTGCTCCACCTTCTTCTTGGTGGGGCAACCGGGGAAAGTGCACTTATAGTAGCTGCGCGGGTTCTCGCTCCCCTTCATATTCTTCTGCCCGTACTTGCGCCAGTTGTAGCCGTCGTCCGACGACCGCCGGCCCTGTTGACGGAAGCCGGCGACCGGCGGCGCCACCTGGTTGTAGCCGCCGTTCCCGAGCACGTCGGCTGTCGCCGCCGTGACCCCCGACGAGGCACCCTCGAATGGTGGCTTGGTGAAGTCCTCCGGCCTCATGGTCGGTTCGTGGTAGCTCCATGGCTGCTGTTGGTCGCCGTTGTACGAGTCTCCTTCCTACAATATTGCAAACAAAATAATATTAGACATGCATCACATGCATCAGGTATACGTGTGTAATTGTTTTCAATAGAGTTTTGACTAACCGATCAAGTTTAATTAGTAAAACTGTAGCAAAGCATTGATCATGTGCTTAGGTTTTTCATCGAGATAGAACGTGAAAGTGAAGGTTGCTTTTGCAATTTGACTTGTGTATACCCTTGCCATTAAAAAACATATTAATTAAGATATCTGGCCGGAGATAATCCATTTCACGTATGCTTTGGCATAAAAGATTTATGAATACAAGTCAAAAGAAAACTACCCAATTCGCAAGAAATACTAAATGCATAGACGTCGTTGATCTGGATAAGCTTAGCATACTATTTTCCAGTAAAGAATAGTGACAGATCACTCACTGACAAGTGGGCCAGTAAGTACCAAACCAGGCTACTGGCCCACATGTCAGTATTTCTTCGCAAATATTCTTTCTTAGCTCTGCACTATAATTTAGAAGTAGAGCTGATGTTCGTCTTACCAATGGAGCCATTAGCATGGCGGCCTGCATGAAGGAGGTCGACGTCGTCGCCGTGGACCCCGTCGACTGGAACGTGAAGTCGGTGTACTGCCGCTGCTCGTCCTTGACGCCTCCTTGCACCTGATTCTCCAGCGCCGTCGCCGTCGCCGTCGTCATCCAGCTGAAGGGCTGCGAGGGCAATGCGCCCGTCGTCGGCTGCGATGGGAATAACTGAAACAGACACGATGGAGCTCAACAATCAGCACACTAACCATACAAAGCCTGCACACTTGCACATGCACGTGCCGGTGCAAGATGGCAAAAAAGAAATGGGATGCTTAGCTACGGCGGCCGTGCTTACACTGGGCGAGAGGAGGATCGGCGAGTCGAGGAACCCGGAGGAGACGCCGAAGTAGGACGACGGCGACGTCGCCGACGGCGTCGTCATGGCCTTAAACGAGCCGCTACTCAGCAGACTGGAGAAGGACGATCTGCTCGCCAAGGAGAGCGCTACGGATCTTGATTTCACCACGAAGCTCCCGGGCGCGGCGGTCATCGGAGACGGATGAGAAGAAGGCGATCGAGTGAAGGATCGATGGCTGCTCTCCAGGACGACGCCCCTGATGATCATTATATAGACCTTTGAATATTTGACCGTTGACCGGTCAAAACTCCTCGAGTTTGACTGGCGAGCAGCGACCCACATGCGCAGTTGACCACGGTCACCCACCAATGGGAGAGCGACTAGCAGCTGAGGTGGCACCAATGTGGGGCCCATCATAGGCCGGTGCGGGGAAGGCGGGTAGGTTTTTTGGTGGCGGGCACGCGGAGCGGGGAGTGACGGTCGCGAATCGTTTGTCTGACTAGTTCCGGGCGACGGGCTTATCTCGTACAATTACAGGAAAAAATAATTAATAATCACAGTGTGCTGGTTTCGTTTGTTTTATTAAATAATTAGTTTTTTTTATGAATTGGATAGTTACCTTGTGAAGTAGTAAACCATGTCAAGATGGTTGGGTAACTTAGCAAAAATAAAATTATTATAAAACTATAAATTTAAATCATAATATCATAAAACTATATATTTAGAAATAGTTTTATTATAAAACTATATTTATATTTTTAAGCTATTGTATCTTAAAATTATAAATTTAATGTTGTTTTTTTTCATAAAACTATATAAGACTTCCTACACCTATTATCCATAAATTACTAATATAGTTTTATGATAAAATCGATTTTTAATCGGAAGTTTTGTGAGAAAAATGGTACTAAATCTGTAAATTTTAGGTATAGTGGTTTAAATATATAGTTTAGTAATAAATTTATTTTTAAATCTGTAGTTTTATAATAATTTTATCAACATACATATATTTTAAGAAATTTACTCCAAAAATAATTAGGATTTGTATCGCTTTTCAGCTGCTTAACTTCTTACACTGTTAATTTGAATCAGCTGACTGATTCTACACTTGAAATTTGCATTTCAGGTGTTTGCTCGGACTCTATTTCAGTGACAGTTGAAGTCACAAGAGATTGTTCTACGTGGATTTCTTCTTGGTGCTAAGTGAACTAGCGGCTATGGTGCCATGGTAGTGATCAAATTAGCAGATTGACTGCTTCTTAGATTACCAATTATAGCAAATAAAATAATACTACATCTATTTAAAAAAGATGACGTAGTAGATATCGACCCACCTTCCAATACATGTCTTATAATCATTATTTTCTTAAACTATATATTTATTTAAAAATTATTAATTTTTTTATGAAAAATCTACTAATATATTTTTTATATTTTAAATGCTGACATTATGCTTCTATTAATCATGTAAGATTTTAAGATTTGACTATAAAAGTTCTAGAACATTATCCTTTTGAGAACAGTGAAATATATTCACAGATAGATAATAAAAAAGAACTCAAAGCAGTTTACACATAGGAAATGTTGTATAAGGTTATGAAAATTTGCAGGTTTTTCTTCCAAAAAAATTACAGGTTGAACTTGTACACGGTACAGACATATTTCAGGTCTATCTGCAGAAGTTTATGAGGTTATGAACAGATCGCCAAAGAAGCACGAAATAACTTGTGTGTGAAGTAGACTAGGTGAGACTTGTAACAAGCAACGTGCATACATATATGATTGGCGTGTTGTACATGCATGTTTGATCTCCAGCCACGTGTGTACGTAACTCTGTACTCCTGGGGCGTGAATGAAACAAGCACTTTTGGTTGCATAAGTCACCTGGTCACACGGATAAACGGCAAAAATTTTCATGATAATAAGAGTACAACTATAAACCGACCGTGCATCCGTGTGCGATCTTAGACTACTCGCGCCTAACCCGTGCCAAACATGCGCGTTCACTCTAAAGGCAGTATAGAGCGTGTATACGCACTAGCACACTGTCTTGTTAAAACTAGCGGTGGAAGCAACAATTTTACATTATACTCTGTCTGTACTCTAAAATAATATAGTAATACGAATCTATACACAGGCTGTTTAGATTCATAGTGTCTAATTATATTTTACAACATGAAAGTAGAAATTTTAAAAAGATAATGGAAGGTATCACATTTTTAAAAGTATAAAATTTGATACTTCTAATACTTTGCAGAAAATCTCTTAACCATCCCATTAAATAAGTGGAGGATTTATTATTGCCGTATTCGTTTTAGATTATAGTATGCAGATTATATATGGATTATTTATGTCACGCTTTTAAAAATACGATTTATCAAAAAAACTTCTTATATTGTCAGTTAGCTATATGATACATAATATTTAATTCATTGTTCATATATTTCAAATGCACGGTAGATTGTGAGAAGTTGACCATCGTGTTATTAATACAAATAAAAAGTAACACATAGAATGGTATTTAACAAACCTAGGTACTATAGCAGATACCGATTTCTCTACTACTTAAAATTAAAAATGGAGTCGTCAGTTCTCCTCCCACGTCACACACACAACCGCCTGAACCAAATGGTTTGATTAAAAAACGATTGGATCCAGTGATTTCTCAATCCATACTCTCATCCCATCCCCACTTATATAGGCATGTGTAGTCCATCTGTAATTAGGAACTTATTACGATGTATATGCATGTGACTAGTTTTTAAAAAATAGAAGTGATACTTCCTCTGTATGACAGATAGTTTAATTTTAGCAATTTCTAGATATAATAGTAATAAAGAGAACTGACTTAAATATTCCTTATTAATTGCTAAGAGAAACGACTGATAATTGACATTGTTTGGTTAGCCGGTGTCAATTAATTAGCAAAGACATGGAATAGTTGATGGAGTTTATAGGAATAAAACCTTGAAGGCCATAAAGTCACTCTCTCTTTGTTTAGAGCAAGGTCAATCATTAATATAATCAACTCCTATCTATACAAATTAACACATTATCCATTTATATATATAAGTTTTAACCAATCTTATTCTCTCACATAGCGTAGCTAGTGATATAGCTGGCAATAGATCTGTAGCCCCTTTTTTCTTTCTCATCTCTTCTCTTAGTATTAATATATTATAATAATTTTTATAACTCCTATATTATATATGCTCTTATGGCTATCTCTAGATTTACGGATTTACAGGTTATTCTTTTTAAATAAGTAAGTTGTAAGGGTAAGCTGACCCACAACTTGTAGTTCAATCCGCCACTGCATTGAAGGCGCAACGCATACGTGGCCTAAGTTAATCCCAGTCACTAGTAGCGGTAATGTCTTTTATTTCCAAAGATGGTGCTACTTTGTAGCTACAGCAGCAACCATTTCAACGGTGCATGACACTAGCTCGAAGAAACAGTGCATGACAACTGACTATTCAGCGTGGACAAGTCATAGTCTCGTAATTCAAACGTTGCAGCGGTGTGAAAAATGGTTTTTCATATATTTTTTGCACCAAGAATCGTGCGTTTTGTGTATGTGATTTGTATGTGCATAAATTCTCATCTTTTATGCCAACTACTCTCTTCATCCCATAGTATAACTAATTTAACATGTTTTGAAAAAAAATTAAGAATAAATAAAAAAGATTAAGATATCTCTGGACGTAGAAATATAGATAAGGATAAGATAAAGAAATTAAAACAATTGATTGATCGAATAACCGGTATCTTAAAATCTTTTATATTTTAAGATAAATTAGAAGTGATATTAATATTAAGGATGGTAAGTACAACATTCTCAGAAATTGCTTCGCAAATAGAAGCAGACAAATGTAAGATGCAATCGTTTGTTGCTTCACAAAGATAACGGGGAGCGAAAAAAGAATGACGTCTGTTTTCAATTCAGAATGGTTGAACCAAGAACAGGTCCTCGTCGAGCCTTCATCTGCAAGTACGGCATAATGCATGTTCTATACAGAAGCTGTGCCTTTCATTGACCTGGCAGGTTACAGAGATGAGTTTAGTTTTATCAACGTATCACATCAGATGATTTCAGATGATGGAATGGACTGACGGCGCTGAAGCTGTCAAACATGCGTTCAGAATCAAAAAAGAAAAGTTAGATGTTGAATCAGGAAGCAAAATGGCCATCGCGTTACAGTTTTGTCATTTGTGAATGATGAATAAGAAATAGCCAGGTTAGTCAGAAAAGAACTGAATGGTCTATAGATGACAAGATAATACTAACCGCAGGGTCATATACGTTTTCTTTTGTTATCTATGAATTCCCCAACACAAAACTGGAAAAGACTCGCTAACCATTCACTTCACCTCAAAAATAAATCTTACAGAGAAGTACAGAACAGAACTGAAATGAGTGGTCTATACATTTCATAGGCAAGGGCAGTTGCGCTGAAGCTGCAGATGAAAAAAGGTGTATGGTAGTTTTCTTTACATCAGATATACAAAATAGACTCATGATAACTAATGTTTTCATTGCATTGCCTCCATGCTATGATTCAGGTTCACCGTCTCTGTGGAAAACAAATGGAGTAGGCAGCTTTATCATCCTTTGACCCGTTGTTGGTGAACCACCCAGAGGACTAGGTTCAGGTGACCTCCGTGGAGCTGGTGGACTCTCCATAATGAAGATTGACGGACTAGCAGTGCTTCTCCCGTATGGCGAACCTGGATTTGACCTAAAAAGAGGCAGACCATCTTCACGCGATAATGGGGTCATTACACGCTGGCTTCTCGCAGCTATCTGCTCCATGTATGACCTATCTTCTGCAATATCATAATAATCAGCAGTTCTCACCTCCTGAGCAAGGGAGCATGAACAGCAGCACAACCACTGGAAGCAATCTGTGGCTTCCGCATTGCGACAGCAGAAGTTGTTTGCAGGGAGGTTAAATCTCTTCCTCATCTGTATTCTCCAAAAGCCACCATACAGTAAGCCCAAAAAGCAAAGTGTGACACCAGTGAGTCCCAATGCTACTTGAAGGTTTTCATTGTTAATATTGCCAGCAGCCAGGATGAAGATGAAAAACGGAGCAAGGCAAAAGAGCAGAAACGTAGCGATATGGACATACATGTTACCAAATCCAAGCCTCTGCATATTCCATCCAAAAACACAGCAACTGCAGAAAATTGACCAGTAAGCAAGAGATATATTGTCCCAGAAATCCATTAGTCCACCAACCCACTCAGGCCTACTCTCCACGAAATGGCGATCTTCACTTTGAATGAAAGAGTATCTCTTTTCAAGTGATGTTCGTGATGTTGCTGGCCTGGTCCCCTGAATTGAGGCAAGCCCAGTTTGTGCTTCTTGATCAACTTCAGTCAGTTCTGTGTCATAATCCTTCCCAAGAGGACTGATAATGTTATACAATCCAGCAAATGCAGCAGCCCCAATTGCAACAGAAATGGTCAGGCCAACACCAATAGGAGGCCGTTCAGATCTGCGGTATCCTAGGTTAAGACCGCATAAGGCATACTGAGCAAAGCAGTTCAAATTAAGAAGGATTACGACTACCATCATGTGCATCCATTCATTGGGCTTGTATGTTCCATTTTTGCAATATGTTTTCCTAAGCATTAAAACATCCTTTTGCTTCCATCGACACAAAAGCACAAAGTTATATATCCGCTTTGGGTGTTGATAAAGGCACATGAGCGTGAATAATGCATTCAAAATCTGGTTGTTTACTTCAAACCAGGTGTTTCTTTGTGATTTGGCAGGCAACGCATGATTGAGCATTCCAGTCATGACAAGGAATAGTATTGCACCAGATACAGCTACGCAAGCAATCCAAACAAAAAGGGCCATATTAAGAGGCTCTTTTATCCAATCCTTGCACATTACCCACAGATGGCCCCAATTAATTTTCCTAATAAACTGGAAGTGCTCGTGATCGTCATGGCTATCAGAGTGGATGGAACGTGAGAACTCATCTCTCTCAAGTGCAAGCTGTCGAAACTTGAATGAAGGCGAAGGACCCAACTTCTTAAACCTGGCACCACGGGGAAAGCGATTACAGAAATTCAGTAACCCATTCCACTGCTTCCCTTGTAATGAAACATCCTGAGTAGAAAGAGTATTGGCACCTGTGGCTCCAGTATCAATGTCCAATGTTCTTGGTTCTACTTGTTCAGCATCAGCTTTGAGATTCTCATTACCATTGGAGACCATTTTGTTGAGCCGGAGTCTCAGATAGTATATGCAATCTAAACCTCTTTCCAACCTATTTTCAGACTTCAGGATCGATGTGCTATATGTTTGCAAGAATAAACATACATATTATTGCCTGCCAAATTCTGTACAAACAGCAAGAGAGCCATAATGAAACAAACAACCCAGTATTGGTATCAAGTTTTGGCGAAATAAAGGAATTAAGTGCACAATTTACTTGTTAATATTTATTGCCAAATTGGCTACCCATGGAGATTAAGCAGCACAAATAGCAAAATTAAACATTGATGCAAGCATTAGCGATTGCGCAAGTTTCTTTCGAATATCAAGACTATCCGCTGTATTGTGGCCATGCATCATGGATTGGAATACAGTTACTAATGCATTAGCTTCTGTAAATACTGCTACTAGCAAATAGTTGGGCACCCCAAATTGGCGCTTGCAACTTGAAATATTGCCAATTTGGCATCGAAAAGTTTGTATTTAACAACAAACTGCAATAAACCCCATTTTAACATGAACACACAATCGAAATTCCAACTTTGCTCCATATTACCAAAAAGAAACAAGTGCAGGCGCGCTATATTACTGGAAGAAGCAAGTGCAGGTGAGGTGACCAACAGCGCGCTCCATCATCCAGAGAATAAGCAAGAACAGATCCAAATATCCGACAGCTATCCGTTAGGGAAGAATCGGGGAAAGAAAAGCCGCCTCACCACCACCTGCAGGCCGCAGCAGCCCCCGGCGGGACGACGCGCGCAAGGGAAAGGCGGCCCGGATCCTTGCCTTCCTCCTCCCGCCACCCGCCGCTGCCGCTGCCGCTCCGTGGGGACCCAGGGGGGGGGGGGGTGTGGAGATTGGGTACAGGAACTACTACGGGGGCGGGAGGGAGACTGCGAGGAGGAGGATTTTCCCCTCGACCAGGGGGCGGAGTCCACAAGGCTACGCGGGAAGTCAGATTTTTCCGCTCCGTCGCTCGCTTCGGCTCCTGAGTGTTCACCCTACTGAGACCGAGCGTCCGCTCGGACGGCTAGCATCGCTGCTGCGCGCGAGCGTTCCAACGCTAGGTTCCCTCGGGGGGATTGACTTTGGTTTGTCAGGTTACGTGAAGGGTAGACACGTGCACGTGTTTAGTGGGACTGTATATTTTTATATACCGAAAGGTATATATACTTAAAAGTCTCTAAATAAAAAAACGTGTGCTACACGTGTATATGTGTATGGTGTGAATATGGAGCATGTTTAGGGAGAGAAAAAAAAGTCGCCCTACCGCCGCCACCGTGCCAGCCGTAACGGCGTGGACGGAGAAAGCTGAGACGAACGGTGGTTTCCACGTGAGAAAAAGGGGCGTCTCCACCAAGCAATTGAACGGCGCGTGTCCCGCGTTTGCGTCTCGTTCGCCGGCGACACGCGGAATTGTACGCCTTTTCCCCCGCTTCTCGTTGTAATCATTTTGTTCATCTACTTTTGCGAATTGATACCACCGTTCTGCAGTGTCTAGATGGAAAGGACAGCGATTATTCCAAAGGTGCACAAGAGCTTTGATGGTCGACGACGAATTGGCGCGGATAGTGAGACGGAGGATGTTTCCCGGAATGGCGATTGGAACAAGTAGAATAGTAGTCGTTAGGGCAGCAGTTGAGTTTTCGGTGGCAGTTGCAGATTGATTAGTGTTTTAGCACGTGCGAAATCAGATAGTGTAAAGAAGATGGCGTGTACATGTTGGGTATAGTTAAGTCTTAGCCAGTTGCTAATTATTAGGTCAACAAGATTTGTTTATAAATTTTCGCTGCAAACCAGAGAGGTTGACAAAAATTACCGTTTATAAACCCTTTTATTTTCTCCCTAAAAAGACTTCATCTTTTCATATTCTATTTATTTAATAAAAACTTTATCTGTATTATTAAAGGTGGTTAAAGTAGAAACATAAGATAAATGTATTATGATTCCTTAAAGTAGAAAATAAATATTTATTAAAGTACATCTATTCTATTTTTTTAATTTTATGTTAATATATATGAGATGGAAGAAAAAGTCGAGATACTAGCTATGGAGCTTAACTCATTTTGTTTCATATGGTTTCTTCAATTTGGGGAAAGGGAAAGGAAATCTATTTTAATATTTGGTGTTTTCTGGTGATTACCTTCAAGAATTACCGACCAAAATTCTAGCACAATAATTCGTGACGCCATGCCGACTTGAAGCACCCATCCGTTCCCGTTACGGTCTTCCAGCCCAATTAACGAGGGCTACACGTTTGGGTTCCGACCCATTTGGCAGTGAGCGTGAGCCGTGGGGCCCAGGCATGACACGGCAGTGGTGAGCTGAGCTATACCGTATACTATAACCGTTACTGGATAAAAGTACGCTTTTGCCCACGTCACGCGTATAGTTCCAGATCCGTAGTATACGACGATGCCTGCTCATCAGCTCATGGTAGTTAGCCAAACAGTGTTCGCCATCATGCGTAAAGGACTCAATCATCAAAGACTGATAAAGGCAAATGATCAGATCTACTGGAGCCCCACACGAGATAAACACAGGAAGAGAATCTGTCTGTAGATAGCCGAGTAATTAGTGTAGACAAGACAACGAGTAACCTGCAGTAAATCCGAATCCATCGAGGGAGGTTGGCAACAATCCGAATGATATCTGACAAGGCGTCGATCACCGCATGTATAACTTCGTCCTGCTGGGAGAAAAACATGACATGACTCCATCGATGGAGCTTGGCTAGCTTGACACCGTGCAAGTCTACGAGCGTAGCTACTGGGGACTAATGCGTTCTGCCACTGGAGATGCGTAAAGTTGCCCTCACAAATCACCATCTAGTTCCTGGTTTTTCTTTAGATCCCGGAGTGGCCATGGTTTTGGATTTTGCGAGGGATGGGCTGCAGTTGAGTAGGAGTACGTGATAACTGTATACACATTGATTAAGGCATAAAAATTTGTCATAACAAGCTACTATATTCAACTAGCCCCTAGAGTAGCCGGCTCCCTCGTCTATAGCTCGTCTCCAAAATCGTGCGGTTAAAGCCGAAGGTGGATCACTTTGTGCTCATCCGCTGACCTTGTAATGTGTCGTTATGTACTCCCCCATTTCAAAATACTATATTAAATTTTTAAATCGTTAATTAGATATTAATATTAAAGAGTAAAGATTTTAATGTTTAATAAGAAATGGCTAAGAATAAAAAGACTATTAAAAATAGGATATTAAAAAGTTTAAATGGTAAGTAATTAATAGTATAAGTAGTAGTATAAATAATACTTAAAATACTTATATTTTAAAACAAATTAATATTTTCTTTTTAATAGTATAAGGCATTCCATAGTTGTTTTGTCCCATCTAAGCTAAAATATCGAGCTGTTAAAATGTTTCAATTGATCAAAATGATGAAATAGTGAAACAAAATTGATAGAGCATTAAAACATTTTTCAAAAAAGAAACAAATCCAATATATAAATTGCAACATTGACTACCTTTATTCAAAAAAAACTTCATATTTAATACATCTAACACATAACAATAATAGAAAGCTCAAATGCCTTAAATACTCTATACTTTAGCAAACTCCAATGCATTTATCTTCCACTTTAACAAATTTCAATACAATTATCCAATGCATTGATTACTTTAAAGATAAAGTCTTTGTGAGATAAATAAAGATGATAAACAAATGTTTTTTAAACGAATGTAGTAGTTGCTAAAACATCAAAAGAACACCAGATATAACGGTTGCAAATGAACTAGTGAAACATCACTAAAACATATAAACAACACTATTGCCTTCCTTATCATGCTGCTCGCTCCTCGCAGTCGTCATTGACCCCTAGGAACTACGTGCCTCGAATAGATGTCACCGAGTCAAGCATCGTCAACTTTAACTCAAAGATGCCACACCCACCACTGCTTGTCCATGACCCCTCCACTTTGCATCTA
Source organism: Oryza coarctata (assembly GCA_030770085.1). Lineage (NCBI taxonomy): Eukaryota > Viridiplantae > Streptophyta > Magnoliopsida > Poales > Poaceae > Oryza > Oryza coarctata. The sequence goes on from CM061470.1 coordinate 17,826,489, forward strand.
GAACCATATTGACCTTTGATTTTGCGCCTCTCCTCTAACTCCTTATCATTTGGATTTAGTCGATAATAGCATCCTATTTTCCCGTTACCTGTAGGGTAGCACCACAACGTTCACCGCCAATCCCATCGTTTGCTTCACCTGATGACCCTACCTAGAATAGGTCAAGACCGTTGCCTTACCTCTCTGCCATCGCCGCTGTAGTGACTAGAAGGAAGCATAGTAGGTAGAGACAGCAAAGAGGACGATAGAGAGGGGAGAGAAAGAAAGGGGAAAGTAGGAAGGGAGTCCAATTATTCATTAGTATTAGGAGCATGCATAGAAGCATTACCAATTTTCTTTTGTGACACATTCTACTAAGCAATAAATTGGGCTAAGTGGCATAGTTTTTTTTTAATCGGATCCATGAAATTACAAATTCACCGTATTGAAAAAACTATTATTATTTATTTATTTGGAGTCATGCCATTATAATTTTACATTTATTCGATATATGCCACTGCTTACTCATTCAATGTATTTTCTAAAAATTTTAAACTAGATTGCTCATGTCTTCTTTTGTCATCCCTTCTTTTCTCTCCTGTTTATCTTCTTCACCAATGAACCTAGATCTAGTGATGGATGGCAGCCACATGGCACATCACGCCTGTACAACTAGTGGTGGATGGTTGACTTCATGCTTCGGGCAAATGGTATCACCAAGCCACCTCAATGCAACCACCGTTAGCCCTCTCTACGCTAGCCGCAGATCCAGGTGGCATGAAGGATCCAAAGAAGACAATATTAAAGGATGCGTGTGAACAGGTCCATCAACATCGTCACCGATCCTTAGGAAGGCCATGGAATCATCCTCACTGACGTTGCAGTAGGCATCATTGCTCACCTTTTCATTGTTGTTGTTTAAATCTCAATGGGTACATGACTAAGGTATAACACCATCTAAATACAATGCAATTTGCATACATCAACTAACAATATGATGAATTTGTAATGGCATAATTAATTAACAATTTTTTATCAGCATGCACAGTTGCACAGCGAAGCCACTGCTCCGTCTGCTGCTCACCACGACATCCGCAAAAACAGGACGGGTGCAGAATTGGTCGGTGAGCTGCACTGTTCGCGCGGTCCGTTCAGTCGCGAGGACCTTGGAAAGCCCCGGAATTTCCGAGTGGTCCTCGCGCGCTCGCGGCCAGCCGGGGTGTCGTCAGGCGTCGGCGCGCGTCGCTGGCAAAAAACGGAGGGCCGCACACACTTGTCATCTCTCGCGTCGCACGGCGCTATGCACGTCCTTTGTGTTTTCTCGTACGTACGTGCGTGGGTCAGTCAGCGCCTCGGTGCTGCTGCTGCTGCTCAGTGGTCACATGCATCACGCCGGCACCGTTGCTGGACGGCCAAAATTGGACACTTAATTGCGTCTGCATGATGGGATTTTGCGATGTGTGTTTTGTGGTGTTTTTAACAGTTTTTAACGTCGGGGCTAAGCACAGGTTTGTCCGAACGTGACGGGTGAGAGGATGTGTGGCACATCCGGAAGTTGAGCAAACCACCAGCGCAGCGAGCGGTGCCGCCTCCTATCCCTTTCGGAGAAGGATACAAACATATCCCCATCCATCCGTCACACCGTCCATCTATCGGTCGGTCGACGAGTAATCAATCACACAGTCCAGACCATTCAATTTGTTGCTAACACGTGTCTGTTCTTGCGTGCCGTCGTAACGAATAGAATTGGTTGCTCTACAGCAAAGCAACTGGTACGCTTTCGTTCGTTCAATGGCCCCACGTACGAATCGAGCTCTGCTCTGCATGCAGCACTAGTATTCAATACCTTTGCTTCGTAGTACATCTGCTATGTACGGCCCGATCGGCAGCGAGCACAGAGTTAGTTACACGCATCAACATTTGTTGCACGCTGCACGCCGTGGCAGCTTACCTAGTGGGAAATTAAGCTGCGTAACTAACTCGTACATGAAGTGTAGGTTGCAAGCAAGGAAGAATAATCGCTGGATCGCACAGTCGATAGCTAGCTGAGGAGCTTGCCGCCCCATTGCATCCATATGGTTCGTTTGCGCCTCAAGATAACTCTTGTCCATATACAAACGGGCTAGCTAACGAGTGTCCATGAAACCACGAGCTATATGTTTCTTTTGTGAAACTAAACGAGCAGTAAAGCTGTCAATTATATTTTAATAAGACCTTTTAAGGTGCTCCATCTTACCTCCATAGAGCTAAGAGGTTCAAATCAATTCTAACCGTTGATAATTAGTCCTATTTTTTAAATTTAAAATATATCTGCATGTCTCAATTAATAAATGAATAACTTGAGTAGAAATGAGCAATACACGTAATGCACTTCCCAAAGTAATCATGCATGACCGAAATTAGGGAACCAATTATCGTTGATGGCTTTGGATGTCAATTGAAATTATCAAAATTGCAATCCGTGATATTACTCAAATAAATATAATTCAAATATTTGGATTCTTTCAACATTTTGAATTTATATTTAAATTAGAAAAAATATTTATAGGACTTGGAAATTGGTATTTTGGTATCAAATTTGAATTTTACTCTTAGGGTTTTATCTTAGTTTTTAAATATGTTTTAGAAATGGCAAAGAAGATTTTGTATAACTATGTTTTTTTCAATTCACAGTTGAAATAATTATAAAACTAGTTTCTGGTTGCCATATTAACAACGATGCTTTTAATGGTAGGTGCAAAATCATTATTAGTGTTCCTAATTATGAGGTTATACCTCAATAGGGTACGACAAACTTGGTGTACCTTAAAAAATCCTATTGTAATAAGCATGAGTAAAAATCTAGTCAGGCTACAAGAAAATAAAATAGCACCTCAGCGAGAAAGTGTCCTCAACAATGAAAACCGCCTTGGTCGGCTGGACAGAACGAGCTATGTATCTTGGTTCTCCCTCTCTTTCCATGGGTAAGTAGTGGTTAACTTAGAAATTTTCAGGCCTAAATATGTACACAAAGCTACTCGTCGGCATCTTTAAAAGCTAGCGCATAGTGTAGTGTAGCTGTTTGTTTGTTAGCCACACTTTATCACCATTTGCTTAATAAAAGTTGTCACACTTGTTTAAGTGATATTATCAAATTATTAATCACACTATAATTATGATCAGTCTACGAAAATATTGTCATATTTTTTGAGTTATTGATATGTGTGATGTAGTTTGTTGAAAAAAAATCTTAACATAACCTATAATCAAACAACCGTCAAATTAATTAAATTGTTTAATCTTAAACGTGACAATATGTGATAAAGTGTAGCTGGCAATTCACTACGGTGAGCAATACTAATCCAAATGGCTGGCTTGGGTTGTTGGGGTGGCCATATATATGGGGGCCATGGAATGATGTGACCGTGAGCTAATAATTAACCTGCAGTTGACCTTAGAATAGGAGTTCCCGAGAATATGGCCTTGGTGCTGAATAATGTTGATCAAACCATGACCACCCGTTACGTGAGTTGCGCAGATATCTTAAGCAGAAGTTGCAACAGAACAAAAACAACGTTGGACTTGCACAGAAGCTTTACAGCTATGATCTGTGAATGCTGTCTTCCCACACTCGCCCTCTCACTCACTTTACAAACGGAACATCTATCAAAGCATAAAAGCACCTTGCTCGATCGTGCACCAAACGGATTCCCTTTGAAGAAGCTCGAGAGGATGGAACCGCTGCTAGTGCTAGCGAGCTACTTGTATACATAGCTTTTACCTTTCGCTTGCTTTTTTCTCGCCGAGCCAAGGCCCAAGGGATGATGATTCTCGCTTCCTTCCACAACACATGTGGCATTGTGCTCCATGACGCTTTCTGACGTCACAACGGTAGCAGCTACTAGCTGCATGGTACACGAAGATTTCATGACGAAGGGCAACATGTATGGATACCGGAATAGTAGATGCCTTGTTAATTTTATCAAAAGGCAAAGGCCAGTAGCACTCGTCCTCGTCCTCCCCCATATGTGTATCTCACTCACTCAGTCACTCGGCTGTCAATTCCTGGTCCCCTTGCATTGAGAATTCAGCCATTGTTTGCTGTACTGGGCCCTACTACCCGGCTGGCCCTTGGGTTGTTGTTGGTGGCCTCTCTTCTTCTTCCCATTCTTAGCTAAGATTGATTGCTTAAGCTTGCACTGATGAAACGAAACAGCTAGCCATAACTCTGCCTGGTTAGCTAGTGTAGCAGTAGCGTTACAGTACTACCGACTCCTTAATTAGTCTTCAAAGCCCTGTGCGATTACAGGTAGGAGGGAGAGGATGAGGTGAGTAGTAGGAGAGGTATAAAGCCGGCCGCGACACGGCGTCGGCTAGCTAGCGAGCTCCATGTGTATTGCCGTCGGCCATGGCAGGTCGGTCGATCGTCGTTGAGGATGGCGAGGCGCGCGAGGTGGAGAAGCAGGGCACGTGCATTCCTAGATAGCTTCCAGCTCGCCGATGAGACACTTCCGGCTAGCTAGCCAGCGCCCGGCCGGGGCTCACTCCACCGCCGGGCTGCCCGCGGGCGTGGCCTGAAGCAGCGGAGGCTCCGGCTGAGTTGAACGCGTGCGTATATGCATGTGCCCTTCTTCTCCACCGTGCAAGCCTCGCCTGCAGCGCGCAGACCGCTAGCTAGCTACAAACTGCATGGGATTCCCTAACTAGGTAGCAAGAGCTAGCTGCAACTTGCATGGTTTGCAACTTAATTGCGGCCACGGTTTCTTGGAAGAAGACAGGCAAGCAGGCAGGTACGTTGGTCATCTCCTGGCTCGACGAGCTTGCCATTCTCGTTGATCTGCCCTTGCTTTCTATCTATTTCGAAATATTAAAATGATTCTATGCCATGATTAATTAAGGTCCACATGAAGCTTTAGTAGAGTTAGTTTAATTAGATACATGTACACATAATCGGATTTTGGGTCTTCATTTTTCGGAAAAAAATTAAGTGCGACGATGGCAAGAATTGGATATGTTTTGCGTTCGATTAGTTGAGCGGAGAAGCACACCATAAGGATGATGAAACTGTTCTTATGTTGTCCTACTTTTCAGCCAAATTAAACATTTGCAGTACAAACAAATTAATTCAACAAAATAGCCGTGTATTAGTGGTATATAGAATACAAGGAGTACCTTTTCAAACTATATATACTTTAATTTGTAATGTCCTTGAACATGTATGTTCGCAAACTTTGATTTTGGAGAAGTACAAGAACTCTGTACATACTTATTTTTCTCTAAGTAATCCACACTTACATAATTCAAAATCTGGCCGATGAATGTGACTAATTAGTCTAATACTACTAAAGTTGTTTGGGATTATTTTGGCTTGTTCAAGTATGCTGAAATGCATATGTGAGCCAGAACTTCTGCACTTTTTCTGAGATAGAAATGATAAGTTTCTTGGACACAAACAGCCCTTTTAACCGTACGCATGCAATAATGCGTAAACTACAAGTAGAAAAATAAAGAACATGTCAGGCAAAGATGTATGCATGATTGCAAAACCAGAAGAGAGCAACACCAATGCAAACTTTCCTCTGTTCTATATATTTTTTTTAAATCAAACTTATACCAAATTTATAGAAAAAAAATACAGTAATACTTTTAATTTAATATATTCTTTAATAAAACTTTTTAACTAAAAAAAGTTAAAACATCTTATTTAGAACAGTGGGAGTACAATATATCTGACAGTGGTATTTCAAAGTACGGCGCATATGTTAATAAAAGAGCCTGTTTACGTTTGGCTTCTACGGCTAAGACCATGTTTAGAACAAAGAAATAAAAAAAACATGGGAATAGTGTAAAAGTGGAAAACGAATTCAAAATACTGGAATGATAAAATTTGGCCTGTTTGGATTACCACGCATTTCAATTGCGATGTTACCTTATAAAAATCATACTATATACAATACCAAATATAGTATACATGTAAAACTAAAGCAATGTGTATAAATGTAAAACCAAAACGATGTGTTTCATTGAATGAAAAGCAATAAACACCATAAAAGCGGCGGAGAAGAAACACTAAAAAAATTTATTGGAGGTGTCAACCTTTTTAAATTTTACAAAAGCTGTAATTTTACAGAGCTTGAGGAAGGCGAGGCCCTGCTCGCTCCTCCCTGGCTCTGCATATATTTAACACGGCTGGCGTATATAGGAAAGAAGAAAAGATGGTCCACGCATATAAAATAAAACGTTATGATGTATATACATGTTTGCACAATATATAAATTAACTGGCGGGATTAATACATGCAGTACTCTCCATTCATAAATATTGATGTTAGGATAAGATTTGATCAAAACTTTACTATTAATTTTATATTAGAATAAATTTATAAAATCTAACAGGTAAAATCTAATAATTTCGTGATACTATGTAGAAAATTTACATATGTATAACCATTTATATTATTCAAATTTTACTAGCTGAATACCCATACTTTGCTAAAAAAATGCATTTATATTTGAAAATAAATTTTATACGTGGTTATATATTTTTCCATTAAATGTGTTACATGTCTTTTTCTTTAAAGAATATTCACCTTAGTTTAATTTAATTTTATATGTAGATATCTATTTAGATTTGATTAATTATTAGTATTAAAGATAATTTATAAGATTTATAACAAGAGTATGTGGGGGTGACAGATGCACTGCAAACATCGCTACCTTTTTTTAAAAAATATAAATATCATAATATAAGTATTCATATGCTAATTTTTTAATGATTTTTATCAATCCAATAACTCCAAAGCCAATTAAAAATTTAAAAATTGACCACTAAATTAAAAAAATATTTTGATGTAATCTTAATATTTACTAAATTACTTAGAAATATTCATATTTTAAAATAAAGTATTTGAGAAACTGGTTAAAGTTTTAAAATCTAACTAAATCTTGTCTACTCATCACATATTTATGACTCATAAGGGAGTAAATATGTACGTACGTAGGGGCCGGCTGGCCGGCTGGAGCCTCTGCTGCGTGCCGGCCGATGCTAGACATGGACACATGTGCTTGCCCTGGTCGCATGCAGCTTTGCTAGCTCACACACGTACCGAACATGGCACGCACGCGCGTCAGCTCTGGTCATAAAAAAACAAGACAAACCGTGCATGCCCTGTAGCCCTGTACGTATCTACTTCTACGTGCGCTCCCTGTACAGTGCGTTCCATCGTACGTAGCGTAATATGGCTTTCACGACGATGACAGTGCAACTGTGCAATTAATACGCCTACGGTGAGACTCTTATCCAAAACCAAAAAGGCACTGTGACTCTCTGGGCTTTGTCCACCTGGCTTTGATGCAACACGTCAATGGGCCTGGACTTATCTGGGCCTGCCGGCCTGCCAAAACGGATTTGCAGTGAGCAGGGCTTTTTTACAAGTCCATTTCATCATCTTAACCATTATGTTTGTCTAAAATACACCTGAAAACCACATTTACCCCTTGGTCTAAAGTGGAGATGGTATTCTCTATATGGTTACATGATAGCTCTTTCAGCAATTTTTTTTTTAAAATAGTGGGACCACTGATGAGCTCCCATTCCTTATCATTGTCTCCCTTTCTCCCTATTTATCTTTCTATCATTGGCGTGGCCAACTTCGTCTTGAGACATCATCGCTAGGCCCTTTTTTTTTTACATTGACATGCAGTAGAGGGGGGCATGATTAGCATCGATTTGGTACGGTAGGGAATGGTGGAGGCTACATCGATTTAGCGTGGTTCTAGTGTGATGGACCATTGAGCACTGCACCATCGTGTAGGTATAGGCGTGTAGTAGTAGTGCGATGTCACCACCAAAGGACTCCCCGGAGAGGAACACGACAACAATAGGTAGTCGACATGGAAAAGGATGAAAGTGGCCTCGCATGTTGGGTATATAGCATTGGAGGCCCTTGGAGAAGTTGTGCCTCTGGTGGTCGATGGCCATGATATATTCACATGGACGATGACGAATCCATGGACGACGACAATTGCCTCTGTTATGGCTAACCCTCTTAAAACCTCAACCAGGATAGGGCCAAGTTGCCATCTCACCCGCCATTGTTGTGTGCTTGAGGAGGAGGAGCCATGCTCTTAACTAGGTCTATCTCATTGTCCCACCCTCCTCCTTTTCTTTGGTCTCCTCCACCTAGATATCTATCTCCATGAGGTCTTCGTCTCCACCACCTCCACAGAGATCTCTGCCATTACCTGGGTCCAACTCCACCACACACCCTGAGCTCCGTCGTCACCACAACTCTCATTATATGCTAAGCTTGAGGAAGTTCCAAGTGAGCTCAAGGTGGTGAGTGGCAATTGAGATCAACGGCACCTAAAAGCCAGGTTGACAACAACTCATGAATTGAGGTGTTGTTAGAAACGAGTGGCTGGTAGGGGAGAGAGGGAAGGAGAAGGGAAGGAAGAAGATGAGATAGTCCAAGCTCTGAAAATTAGGCCCACCATTTTTTTAGGCCGATTGGGTTACTATGTAAGTACAAACTTGATGAATACCACCCTTGTTTTAACCACATGGGATAAATTAGGTTTGAGAGTTGAAGAACATCTTATATCCGGTTTTAAAGATAGGGGTGGTGTACCATTTCTTGTGATCAATGAATAAAACATTAGTAGAGATTGACAAACAGTAAAGCTATTTTATTTTTGGCTTGGAAGGTGTTGTTTTTCTCCAGGTATACCAGGGCAGATTTTAGATCAAAAAGTGTGCACAGCTTCTAAATGTGTTTTAGAGTCCTGCTAAAAACACTAATAAACCATTGTTTTTCATTAATTTTAGACAAAAACTAATGAAATTTAGGGCATATGGCCCAACTAATTAAATAAAAAATTCCTAAAAATCTCAAAAGCCCATATAGTGGAGGTGATAGTGGAATCCTTTAGTCCCACCTTGCTAGTTGATGGAGAGGTTCTTCTCCCCTTGAGCAAGTGAGAGGGAGAACACAAGCGCGCGTGCACTCGCTTGCTATGCCTCGTCGGGCGAGAGTGTTGCGCACTGTGCCACTTTTTGTGGTTTTATTTTGCCGTTTTGATGTCATAACCGAGTTGATTTTTATATGAGAATTGTGCCAGTTTTAGGCCCTATTCTAACTACGCTCCTCTAGGCTTTATATACCGACCCTGCTACCCTCTCTTGTGATAAGATTAATATGCTCTCGGACCTAGATTTTCTAGCATTGTGCCACCTCTAGTCTTCATCATCCCATTTGTCAGTGTGCGATGGCAACCGGGAGAGCAGGTCTTCGAAATTGTCGCCCTTTGAGATCCTACACTGGAAGAGGGTGATTAAGGCTTTTGGAAAGCGCCAGACGTGACTACTTGTTGCTTCTACTTCATTGTTTTTTTCCTTTGAATACGTCTTCCTCCACGACCAAAGAGGGTGGTCTGTTGACACAAAGTTATGCAGTTTCATAAATAACGGTTCTTCTAGCATCAACAAAAATAAGACGCACAATGAACTGTTGTTGCCACGATGAATAATAATGTGATGAATGGTGACGACAGCAATACAATGGGCTCTAGCTCTAATCAAGCGACTGGCTCTGGACAATCATAATACGTATTATGGTTGTTGTTGAATCTCATATTGCTTTTTTTATGATCTTATTAGTAGATCAATCTGTTAGCATTTATAAAATTATAATATAATATTTCTAGATTAGATTAAAACTTAAAGTGCTAATTATTCCAACAATCCAAATATTATTTTAGGCACTTTGGTTTACAATCATCTCGCTTTGTTGATGCTCTGAGGCCAGATAATTTTTTGGTGAACACTACAAAAGTTGGCAGACAAAGCCTTCCTTCTAGCTTACATCTATGGGTGTGATCTACATCACTAAGAGCAGGCCAACGAGCCTGCTTTTCCTTGATAAGAAAAGCATATATGCGGTTACCAATGTGTTGTTTGTGGGTAGCATCTTAGATGTTTTTTTCTAACAATATCTATGATGCTCACATGCATATTGCTGATGGCAAGGAGCTGTGGAATGCCCTTGAAATCAAGTATAGGGTTTTCTAGAAAGACAACACTTTGTATATCATAGAGCAATACATAGACTATAGGATGCTGGACAACCATTCTGTGGTACAACAAGCTCATGAGATATAAGTCATTATGAAGAAACTCGCACACATCAATTGCTCATTTCTAGATAAGTTTGTAGCTGGTACTATTATTGTTAAGCTACTAATATCGTGGAGGAACTATGTCAAATATTTGAAACACAAGATGGAGAAGATCATGATCAAGAACTTGATCACTTCTCTTGATGTTGAAGATATAGCTAAGGCAAAGGATGGACGTAATGGTGGAGATGAGAACCACTTGGGTGTCAATACTATGTGAAAGGGCCATCCTAGCCACATCAAGAACAAGGGAAAGATGGTCAAACTTAACCAAACAACCAACTTTAAGAGTAAGAAGAATACAGAGAACAAATCCTGTTTCGTGTGAAATGAAACTGGATATTGGACAAAGATGTGCCCACACCATAAAGGAAAGCAGGAATCGAGCAGTATTCCGAGGCTGTGAACATTGTCACCATTGGCAACACTGTGGATGGTTCAACTGAGTACAGTAATTTATCTATTGCTCTTTTGGTGAGTCAATCTATTAATTCATGGATTGACACATGTGCTAATGTTTATGTGTGTGCTAACTATTCTTTGTTATCTTCTTATCTTATTAGGCCACAACTGAGTCCACCATCTAGATAGGGAACGGGTTGCCTGCTTCTATCCATGTGGTTGGCATGGTAGATTCGAAGTTTATATCGGAAAAGATCGTGCAGGTGAAGAACGTGCAGCATGTGCCCTCCATAGATAAGAACTTAGTGGTTTTCTTTATGCTAAGGGATAATTTTAATTTGTTTTTTGGTAAAGTCTATGAATACAGATGATTTTTTCACTTTTCTCTTATAAATTTTTGCAATAAGGTGGTAAACCATATTTGTTATGCTAATAATGGAGGTGAGGCTAGTGTCTGGCACTCATATTCATGTCATCTAAATTTTGGTTCTATTTCTCGTTTTGCGATTTTGAATCTAATCACGAAACTTTCTATTGTCAAAGGCTTTAAGTGCCAAAGTTGTGGGCAAACAAAGCACCCTTGTAAGCTTTATAAGGCTACCAAGGAGAGACAATTGGCACCTCTAGAGCTCATTCTTTCTGATCTTTGTGAGATGAATAGTGTGTCAACGAATGTTGAAAAGAGATATTTCATGACCTTAATTGATGATGCGACTATATTTATCTATTGAAAACTAGAGATGAATCTTTAGACTACTTTAAAATCTATAAAGCAGAAGTAGAAAACCAACTAGATAAAAAGATCAAATGACTAAGATCAGATCATGGTGGTGAATATTTTTCTCTTGATTTTGATTTATTTTCTAAGAAACATGCTATTATAAATAAATTTTGGTGGTTAAATCAAAGATATCTGATATGTATGTCAATATGATTTTTAAGTCTCATGATGTTATATTTTTTGAGAATATATTTCCTATTAAAGATTTGCATAACATATCAAGTGAAACAGTTTGTAAACCTTTTAAAACCTTTGAAACATTTGAACAACCTCATGAACAAAGTCATGAGGAGGGTGACAGTGGAGCTCTAAAAAGGAGTAAGAGGTCAAGGGTTCCTAAATCATTTGGTGATGATTTCATTGTGTATCTTGTTGATGATACTCCTAAATTAATTTTTGAGACGTATGCATCTCTAGATACAGACTATTGGAAAGAGGTAGTCCGTAGAGAGATGGATTCTATCCTAGCTAATGAGACTTGGGAGGTTTTGAAGAGACCCACGGGTTTGGGATGCAAGTAGATGTCCAAAAGAAAGCTTAGGCCTGATGGTACTATTGAAAAGTATATGGCTCGGCTTGTGACATAGCGATACACACAAAAAGAAGATGACGATTTCTTTAACCTTTATGCTTCTATCGCTAGACTGACTACTATTCATGTACTACTTTTCTTGGTTACCTCATACATTCTTCTCGTCCATTAGATAGATGTTAAGACAACTTTCCTTAATGGAGAGTTAGATAAGAAGATCTACATGAATCAACCTGATGGATTTGCAGTAAAAGGTCAAGAATCAAATGTGAGTAAACTATTGAAGTCCTTGTATGGTTTCAAGTAGGCTCCACAGTAGTGGCATAAAAAGTTTGAAAGTTCTTTGACTGCTGCAGGCTTTATAGTAAACAAGGATGATAAATATGTGTATTATCGTCATGGTGGGGGTGAAGGAAATATGATGTGCTTGTATGATGATGACATACTAATTTTTAGAACAAACCTTGGCATGATAAATGAGATCAATGCTTTTTTTGTCTCAAAACTTTGATACAAATGATTTAGGGGTAGATGATGTTATTTTAAATATTAAATTAATCAAGGATGAGGATAAAATTATGTTATCGCAATTCCATTATGTGGAGAAAGTGCTAGATCACTTTGGGTATATGTGCGGCAAGCCTTCTTCAACACCTTATGATCCAAGTTTAATGCTTAAAAAGAGCAAGGGTGTTGCCAAAGATCAATTGATATATTCTCAAATTATTAGCACTCTTATGTATCTAGCAAGTGCAATGAGACTTAACATCTCATTTGCGATTAGCAAATTAAGCCGGTTCACTTCGAATCCGGATGATGATCATTGGCATACACTTCAGCGTATGATGTGTTGTTTGCTGAGTACAATGAACTTTAGAATTCACAGTACTAGGTACCCGTTGGTACTGAAGGGTTATAGTGACTCAAATTAGATCACAGATGTAGATGAGATAAAAGGCCATGAGTGGTTATGTCTTCACCTTAGGTAGCGCTGTTGTTTCATGGAGGTCTTGCAAACATACCATTTTAACGAGGTCAACCATGGAAGTAGAACTCACTGTATTAGATATAACTACTATTGAAGCAGAGTGGTTGCATGAGCTTTTGATGGACTTACTAGTGGTTGAAAAACTGATACCAGCTATTATGATAAACTGTGATAATCAAATGGTGATCGCCAAAGTAAACAGTTCTAAAGAAAATACAAAATCTTCAAGACATGTGAAAAGACGCTTGAAGATTGTTAAGAAATTGAGAAATTCTAAAGTGATAGCTTTAGGATATGTCCAGACGACTAAAAACCTAACAAACCCCTTTATGATGGGCTTATCACGTAACGTGATAGAAAATATATCAAGTGAGATGGGTATGAGACCCACGTGAGTTATTTCATGGTGGTAACTTGGCCTATGTGATCAGACATCCTGTGAATTAGGTTTAGTAAAAACAAGTCATGGGTAACTAGAGGAGAGTACAAGCTCTTAATACCCTCTTTATGTGAATACAGTACTCTCATCACTGTATGATATGTTGGTTTTTATCATAATATATTCCGTTAGCTTGTGAGAGCGAGAGGTACCATCCTATAGGGTATCCTTGAAAGAATATACCTATGTGAGCTAGACTGTTGGTTGAGTCTATGAGATTTGGGTGATCTCTATGTGAAAGTGCATCTAGGCGCTATAGTGGATTTTGAATGATAGATGATAAAAAATTAGGAAGCTAATATATTATGATTGAGAATTTCGTAGTAATTTGTTTAGTGAGAGATTGTTTTGGTAAAAAAAACCCCATGAAAGTTAGAAAAAGAAGAAATTACTTGAAATGATAAGAATATAATTTTATTATTTTTTTAGTTCTCAGGATAGGTTTAAGTTTAATTGGTTAAAAAAATAAGTCTAGATGAACGAATACTCGCACCACTTACACCTTAGGGTTTTGGTTTTTCTCTTCTAGTGTTTCATATGTTTGTGTATAGACTTTGTGGAAACTTATGTACAAGTTTCGCGTCAAATAGAGAAATCAGCTCGACATTTTCGAACCCTTTGGACAAAATCTTTGAATTGAACTCTTTGCCTGGCAGAGAGGCCTGTCTAGAGTCTCCAGAGATTTAGACTAAATACTCTATACCTCCTCTCTCGAAGCTAAGTGTTGTCCAGAGTCTTCGGATCCTTTAGCCAGAATCTTTAGATTGAGCTCTCTGTCTTGGTCGAAAGGTCTATTCGGAGTCTTTAAATATTTTGTCTAGAGTTTGAATTCTGTGAATAACAGTTAGTTTCGAGATAGAAGGAATTTTAACCCTACCAATCCCTCTTAGAGAGTGGGATTACTCATTTATTTCTACACCACTCTCAAAAGCTTTATAGAGGTTTCACATTCCACTCTCTTAGATGTTATGCCTAATCCACCCTCTAAGTTTGCTTTTTTGAGTGATTTATTAGAGAATGTACTTTGAGATTTGGGTGAGCACTTATGGATTGACGTCAATAAAGACTCAAGCTTGTTACTCTTGTAGAACCACCTCTTAGACAACTAGGCATTAGCCGTAAGGATTTGACATGTGAATCACCCGGGACATTTGTGAAGGTCATTCTCGCATCCATAAGAAAAGATAAATTAGTGGATTTATGAGTTCTTTTTTAGAGGTTGGTTTGGTAGAGTAAACTCCATAGAAAGCGAGAGCATGGTGTCCTCGTGGAGACCTCAGTGGTCAACTTCAACTAGGTGCTATGTTTTGGTGAGAGTTTATAGGTCAAACTAGTCTCTAGGGTTGAACCTGGTGAGACAAAGGATTGTGTATAATTCGACTCTTTAGAGTTTCTCAACGGAGATGTAGGATCGTTTGATCTAAACTTCGGTGAAAAATTACTTGTCTCCTACTGTCCTATTACCTGGTTTATTCACTATTATTTTGTTTCCTTTCTTCCTCTACAACCCTCCGAGTTGACCTTCTTTGAGTATCCTTTGGACATTTTAAAAGATATCTGAAATCTTCAGACCCTATATCTGAAGACTCTAGACAAGTCTCTTTGTCTAACAGAGAGGCTGATCTAGATACTTCAGTCATTAGGACCGAATACTCTGGAGGGAGTCTTACTTTTTGCTGCGAGTTTATTTTAGGTTTAAAGGTGTGCACATTCATCCTTACTCTGTGCAACTTAAGATCATTTCACTATGAAGCTCATGAAGAGATCAAGAGAGTATGACATATATGCTTCACCCGAGAGGTAGTCTAACTATTAATCATGTATCAGTTTGATTCTGAATAAAACTTACTGACACAAGACTTGCAATTTAAGACATAGTTCATTGTCTAAGTTGTGGGTAAGTGTAGCTTAGAGTTCTAGGTGTGTGTTCAATTTAACAATCCCTGCTAAAACACTGGTACATCAAACAATGCTATAAACATTCAAAACTCGTTGGACCTTTGAGATCTAGTAGAGGATTGATAGAATTTAGGGCCCATGGCTCAATTAATTAAATGAAAATTTTCTGAAAATCTCAAAGGCCCATATAATAGAGATGAGAGTGAGATCCTTTAGTCTCATCTTGCTAATTGATGGAAAGGTAGTTTAACTTATAAGGTTGGCTTATCTTCCTCTTCTTGAGCAAGTGAGAAGGAGAAAGGGAGAACTCACACACCTGCTTGCTCACCTTATCAGGCTGGTCCAAGGCAGGGCACGGCATGGCATGAGCCACGACTATGCTACGTCACTTTTGGTAGTTTTGTTTTATTGTTTTGATGTCGTAACCGAGTCGATTTCTAAATATGGATCATGTCGGTTTTGGGCTCCACCATAACTGCGCACCTTCAGGTATATATCGATCTCGTCGTTCTCTCGTAACAAGATCAATCCCCTCTCGAGCCTAGGTTTTCTAGTGTCGTGCCATCTCTAGTCTTCCCCATCCCGTTCGTCACAGCAACATGCCGCCTCTAGTCTTTCTCATCCCATTCATCGACGTGCACCAGCAGTTGAGAAAGCAAGTCTCTGAAACCGTCGTCCTTCAAGATCCTGCACCAAGAGAGGATGAATAAGGTTTTTAGAAAGCGCACCAAGAGTGGGCGAATAAAATTTTTGGAAAGCGCCCGATGCGACTACTCGCTACTTTCACTACATCGTCTTCTTCCTTTTAATACGTCTTTTTCCACGATCGAAGAGGACGGTCTCCAGGCAAGAAAATGTGTGGTTCCATCGACAATAGTTCAACAAGCTGTATAATGAGTTGTTGCTGCTATGATGAATAATAATGTGATGAACGAGGATGATGGCAACACAACTGGCTTTAGTTCTAATAAAGCGTCTAGCTTTATATAATCATGTATTCTGTTTTTTTGTTAGATCTTATATTTATTTTTTATAATTTTATTAGAAGCTCAATCTGTTATAAATTATGAGATTATGATTTTATTATTTTTGATTAAATTAAAATTTAGAGTGCTAATTATTAAAAAAAATTGGGTTCCAAGTAAAACCAAAGCGTGCAGGCCGCCGCCCAACCTGTTAAGCGAAGGTATCATCAAGATGGTTTCCATCACTGACCTGGAAAGTGCATAAGCGGTTGGAAGTAAACACGATGCATTGAAAGACAATTAATATATCTCGTTCAGCTTTGGCGGCGAGACACGGCACAGGTGGAAAATACATCTCCGGATCGATGACGCGGACGCCATCGAGAGCAACTGCAACTCTGCGAAGGCTAGCTCGTGTAACTTTCGCCTTCTCTCCTCGAGAGACCCACAAATTCAGGTCAACGTTTTGTTGTTCTCCTTGCAGGCTCTCTCCCTCCTCACCAAGCAAATTAATTAATGGTACAGGCCGCCACTTTGATTGATTAGTCAATTATTCGATAGGAGTAGTTTAGTTATTAGTTTAATTGATAGTCAGTTGAAAAGGATAAGGCGTGACGGCAGATACTTCGCACCATTTTTTCAGAAGTAAACTATAGGAAGCTACGAGAGCAATCATACAAACTGCCATTTTTTTAATTCTTTCAAAAATTATACTAACTACTTCTATCATTTATTGTATTTCCTTAATGATTGTATCTAAATTTTATACCTTCAACAACTTATTTATATTTTTTCTCACTATTTTGTTGATAGCTAGTCACAAGTTTTGGCCTAGACACGCAACATGATAAGTATTTTACTCCTACATTAATATGTACAGCATTCTTTTTATAAACACAATGATTTGTCAACAGAACACGCACTCAAAAAAAATTAAAATGTGGTCAAAACATTTATCGCTGTGCTGTGCAAGTCGTTCCATACATGTGTAATTCTCTAACTGTTACTGTGACACTTGGCCTGCAGCTCTGTGGAATTTAATCTCTTTAGTACTTTCTATGATATGATCAAAGTTAAGGCTCGTTGATTAATTAGCGACAATGCGACATGAATACTTGGCGAACACTTCTAGCTGGCCCTTGCTGTCCGAAAGCTCGAAAGGTCTGGTTACGTGCGAATAAACTTTCCTTCTTTAATTATAACTGAATTCAACCCCGCGCGTTGCCATGGAGTATACAATTTTCAATTTATGTTTATTTCTAGATTAAAATATTTGAATTTGTGGATAAATATGCCTTGCACAAATGAAGGGTACAAAAGAAACTTGTATAATTTGCAATGCAGTAATCCTACATCAGGGATCAACGCCAAACATAAGTACCAAGATTGGCCAAATAAAGTACGAATTACGTTTCTGGAATTTCATTATGCGTTTCTTTTCAATAATAACTTAAACAGCAGTGCAGTGTAGCTTCAATTTGTGAGTCCAGCGGTATACCCTGAACTTATGCCTCACCAATTGACCGAAGGAGGTACTGCCATATGCACCAAGCGAAAAATCATTGGTAGTGCCGAAAGGGCCTTCTTCCTGCAAGCGGTAGCACAATAGAATAATTAAATATCTATTATTCTTTATTAGCTCATTAATGGATGGACAATATAGTATGGGGCGATTATCTATTTATAAGTGAAATACTAATATCACTGCAGTTTTTATGTGAAAGTATAGAAGTACATCTATAAAAGTAATTACAATGGAAGAAGGCACCTTAGCAATCAAATATTGGGAAAATTTGTTTGAATATTTATATGAGAGCATGGGACAACAGTATATAGCAGTGACCTGAATATTTCCTAGGTTTCTAAAAGACAATCAGTAGTTGATCTTTACATATATCTAGCTGCAATATTACAGCTTTGTACACTGCAATGCGTGCTGCCAAAGAAATGCCCTGCAAGAGCCTTAATGATATTTCCAATTGAACTCAATAGAGTGGGATTGAGAGCTGGAATGTTAATTGTCCAATGAAATGGATATTTTCCTGCCCCTTGTTCATAAGAGTCTACATAGCACAACAGTGTGAGCCTTGTGTCTAAATCAGTCTCCCACATGAAGACTAATAAGTAATAACTAATCAGGTCACCGAGTTGAGAAAAACATATTATGAACTAAAAAAACAGCATTGGGGTAATTCTAACATTTAAAAATATAAAAATGGCAAAGAATTGCATACATTTGATAACCTTGTTAACAACAGTGATATGCAAGCAGCTGACAAAAGAATATGCAATAGGTCCAACATCTCTTGTACCATGGTAATTATACTCTAGACTGGACTATAAAGAAATGTGTGAATATAACTATGATACTGAGAAATACTTCTCATCCAACTAATAGCAAAGGGAAGCAACCTTTTAAATATTTGGTACATAGCTGTTCTTATTGAGAACAACAGAATGTTGATGAGTTGATGTGCACCTGGCAAATTGTCATCTATTTATAATCATACTATGACATATACCACTTGTACACAAAGCACAAAAAAGTTCAACTTGCAGTCACTTGGTATAATCATTCTTTGCGATGCCAATAATAACCAAATAATTGTTAGATAAGACCTTAATTATTAGCATGCGATGCAAGATAGAAGGGAATTCATGCGTTGTATGAGAAGCGCGTGACATACATTTTAAAATTTTGTGCTTCAATAGAGCACAGCAAACAAAGATAGCTAGCAAGAAGTGAAGAAACCGATAATGCAAAACTAACATGATCAAACTTACAGCGAGCTCTGGCAGACATTTAATGAATAAGGTGGTCTTAGTTACTCTTGAACAGTAGACAAAGCAGAAGCTCTTCGTCACCAGTAGAAAAATCAGCGAGGCATGTATCTTCCTCAAGCCGCTGCATTAAAGATCAAATCATGCGTTAGATTATCCCTTGTGCTTGTAGCCTTTGAAAGATGACTGTGCGCTACATAGACCAAAGGAAAAGTTAAGCTGGCTATTAATTTCAACAAAATAGAAATACCTGGAGCCTCGCATCACAAACAAATATTCTGACCAAAAGCACTAGACACTGCACAAATTACCCCAATTCTTCATATCAGCATGGGCCAAGAAGCAAATCGCTCACAGAGATTTGTCTTGGCGGTGGCCAGAGGCTGGAGACCTTAGCTGATGGTTGGTTCCCTGTGAAAAAGAAACCCAAAATTGGGGTGGGAGAAAGAGGGGAAAACTCAGCTGAAACTTTAAGGCAAACAAACCTGATGAGGGAACGAAACATCCGCCAGAGAGCGAGGATTGAGAAGCAAAAACCATCGGGGCGCTCAACGTGGCTCTATCCTCAACCATGTACGTGAGATGGTGCCGGGGTACGGTCGGGTAGGGGAGAGGAGGAGGGGGAGAGCGGCGGCGAGCTGCGCAAGGCGGAGGAGTGGATTGAGAGAACGTCAGGCTAGAAGGGTAGTGCAGTGCAGGCTAGAAACCCCTTCTGGACCAAAACCGCTTAAACCCAAACCATCCACAACACAGAAACCGACATGTGGGCCCCGGTCCCACCTGTCATCCACATGCTCCATATACCCGGAGGTACATAAACGCACCTTTGCGCCCTCGCTCTCCTATTCTCCTTGCTCCTCGCAATTCCGGAGACGAGTCCACCTGCCCTCCTAAAAGGAAGCCAAAAATCGGAGAATTTGTGGAGCTCCGTATCGCGTACGACACCCGAACCCAAACCGAGAAGGTCGCGGCGGCGGCGGAATCGGCAGGAGGTCGAGGTCCCCATCGCTCGCTTGGTCGGTCGGTTGACGGCGCGCGATGTACCCGGTGGTGACGGGACCGCCGCCGGCGCGGCTGCCGGCGTCGTCGCGGGTGGACAAGGCGACGAGCCACCTGCTGCAGGGCCCTGACTGGGCCATCAACCTCGAGATATGCGACGCCCTCAACGCCGACCGCTGGTGATCGATCGCCCTCTTCCCCTCCCTCTCCCCTTCCCGTGCCGTCGTGTTGACCCACTTGCAGTTCTCGCTTGTGGAAACCCCGCGCCGCCGTTGTGTGTGTGTGTGTGTGTTTGCTCCGGGGATGGATTGTGCCGCGGGGCTGGAGCTTGCTGTGGGGAACGGAAATTTCGTTTGTTGATTTCTGCTTTCTGTCGCGGCTCTGCTGTCGTCGTCGAAATGGTTTAGGGGAGTTGACCCCGATTGGTTCAGTGGGTTCTGGTCAAAATTTCGATCGATTTCGCGCTGTTGCTACCTAATTGAACTGAAATTGAGATGATTATCACGAAGTATCCTCTAGTATGTAACCATGGATTGTTTCCGGTAGCAGTTACATGTTTTGGGAACTAAAAGGGTGTGAGCGCTACGCAGACGACCTTGCAGGTTAACTTTAGCTTAGGGTGGCATATTGCGGTACAACTTTTAGCTTAGTATGAGTTGAGGAATCGTAATCTGAGATCAGGTATAGCTATGTCTTAGCACGTGCTGAGATATCACGATTGATTATGACAGAATTTCTGGAGGGTTATTGTATGTTTATGGTTTATTCTCAAAGGGTCTAAGCTACATAGGGCCCCAAAAATATGAGCTAAAAGTAGCTTTAGTGGTTAGTTTAAGTGCTTGCGTGCTATTTCCATTAATGAAAAAGATGAGGTTTGATGGTAATTTACTAGCTCTGATTTAAGTCTCTGTTCATAGTAAAAAGTGCATTTGATGTTCTATGTCAGATATTGTTTACAACAATAATAATATAATCTTTCAGTACTAAGCAAGTTAAAATAGATTAGAGTTGAAAACCAACAAGAGCTTTCAATCACGGCTCAGACATGTTAATAGTTACTTTCTAAGTATTTTTATTCAAGTACAGATCTTTAGATATATCTCACTCTTTTAAGTCTCTTCTTATTGTATTTTTTCATGTTAATTTTAGTCTTTCTTTACTTTTCTTCATATTATTATCTTGACTTAGATTCCATAATGTAATGATGTCTATAGGGATCTTCTTTGAGCATGGTCAAACTATCTCAACTAATGTTATACGAGTTTTTCTTCAATTGGTGCTACTCTTAGTCGATCACGTATATCCTCGATTTGGACTCGATCTATTTTTGTATGACCACAAATCCAGCGTAGTATACGTATTTCTGTAACACTCAGCTGTTGATCATGACGCCTTTTTATAGGCCAACATTCTGCCCCATATAGCATAGCAGGTCTAATCGTCGTTCTATAAAACTTATCTTTTACCTTCTACGGTAATCTCTTATCATAGAGGATGCCAGATACTTGGCATCATTTCAACCAGCCCACTTTAATTTTATGGCTAACGTCCGCATCAATATTCTCATCCATCTGTAGTATCGATCTCAGTTATCGAAAGATGTTCTTTTTAGACACTACTTGGCCTTCTAAACTTACATCTTCCTCTTCGCGTGCAATGGTGTCAAAATCATACCTTAAGTATTTAGCTTTAGTTCTACTTACTCTAAAAGCTTTAGACTCAAAAGTCTGCCGCTATAACTCTAGTTTTCTATTTACTCTTGTTCGGCTCTAATCAACTAACATTACATCATTTGCAAAGAACATACACGAAGAGATATCATCTTATATGTTTCTTGTAAGCTCATTTATTACCAAAACAGAGGTACGAACTCAAGACTAATCTCTGATGCAGTTCTATTTTAATCAGAAAGTAACCTGTGTTACCATCATTTGTTCGAACACTAGTTATAGAATTGTTATACATATCCTTGATTAGAGAGACATACTTTGTTAGAAATTTATGTTTGTCCAAGACTCACCACATAATATTTCTTGATATCTTGTCATAAGTTTTCTCCAAGTCAATAAAAATCATATGTAGTTTCTTTTTCTGCTTTCTAAACTGTTCCATAACTTGTCTTATTAAGAAAATTGCTTCTATGGTTAATCTTCCAGACATGAAACCAAATTGATTCATAGAAATTCCCGTCGTTCCTCTCAAACGGTGTTCGATAACTCTCGCATAGCTTCATAGTGTGGCTCATCAACTTAATTTCCGGGTAATTAGTACAACTTTGGATATCTCTTTTATTCTTGTAGACTGGTACCAATATACTTCTCCTTCACTTCTCAGATATCGTGTTCGATTGAAAAATATTATTGAATAACTTGGTTAGCCATATTATAGCTATATCTCCGAGATATCTCCACATTTTAATTGGAATACCATCAGGGTCCATTGACTTATTCTCTTTCATTATTTTCAAAGCTTCTTTAACCTTAGATTCTTAGATTCTCTACACAAAGCTCCTATTGGTGTCATCCAAAGAGTCGTTCAACTAGACGTTGGTGTCCTCGTTCCCACCATTAAACAAATTGTCAAAATACTCTTGTCATTTATGTCTAATCTCATCCTTTCTCATTAAGAGTTGCTTCCTCTCATCCTTAATACACTTAACTTAGTTGAAGTCTCTCGTCTTTCTATCACGAGCCCTAGCCATTTTATAGATGTCCTTCTCTCTTTCTTTCATACTCAGAAATTGATATAGATCCTCGAAAGCCTGTTCCTTTGCCTCACTCACAGCTTGTTTTGCAGTCTTTTTTGCTAGCTTATACTTCTTTATATTGTTATCACTCCTATCATTGTATAAGCGTTTATAGCATTGTTTCTTCTCTTTAATAGCTCTTTGCATGTCTCCGTTTCACCACCAAGTGTCTTTAGTTTCACATCTACTCTCTTTGGTCACTCCAAACACTTTTGAAGTAATCTTCCGAATTCATGTTGCTATCTTCTTCCATATGTTATTTGCAATGTTTTCATCCTTCTAAGAGTCCTCTTCGATAACCCTTTTCTAGAAGACATTTGGTGTCTCATATTCCAACTTCTACCACTTGGTTCTTATAATTTTAACTTGTTTATCTCTACGAGCATACACCAAAGAGTGAAAGTCGGCCACCACCAGCTTATGTTGAGGAACCACACATTCTCCAAGTATCACTTTACAATCCACATATGCTCGTTTGTCCTCTCTTCTTATAAGAACAAAATCAATCTAGCTAGAGTGTTGCCGCTACTAAAAGTCACTAAATAAGATCGTCTCTTCCTAAAGAAAGTGTTGGCTATCATCAAATCAAAAGCTATAACAAAGTCTAAGATTTCCTATCCTTCCTAATTCCTACCACCATATCCAAAACTTTTATGTGTCGTCTCGAAACCTGTACCTGTTGCACTTATATATCCATTAAGATTCTCTTCTATAAAAAGTTTCTCGCTACTAGGTACAATTCTAACCAAGCCATCTAAGTTTTCCTATAAATGTCTCTGAACACTCGCATCCTAACCTAATTAAGGGACATATACACTAGTTACGTTTAAGACTATATCACTAATAATAAGTTTAACTAAGATAATCCTATTCCCTTGCCTTCTCACCTCCACTATGTCATTCTTAAGACTCTTATCAATTAGAATTCCTACACTATTTCTATTTAAAGATGTCCCTATATACCAGAGCTTAAAGTTGGTACTGTCCACCTTCACCTTTTGACCCTTTCATTTAGTCTCTTGAACGCACAAGATATTTACATGTCTTCTAGCCACTGTCTTGACTAACTCTTTTAACTTACCCGTAAGAGATCCTATATTTCAGCTAGCTAAACGGATCCTAATTGGCTCGACTTGCTTCCTTACCCTTTACACCCATTGAATCAGGTGTGAAGACCCTTATCATTTATCACCACACTTAGGCGCTGATATGGCACGCCACTAAGGATGCGACGGCCCGATCCTTGTTTATTTGACATCATGTTCAAATCACGACATAACGTGACGACCTGGTTCTTGCTCATTTAACACCATATCTAGATTCTGATATAACACGTCGCTAAGAGGGTTACGCCCTAATGGGATTTTCTTCAGTTTCATCTCTATAAAAGTAGCTAAGTTTTTACATTGGCTTGTCAAATCTAAAACAACCCTCCTTCTTTATTAGGATTTGAGACCTACTATGTTGAGACACCAAAGCTATCCTAATAGTTTGTCAGATATTGTTTAACTATGTTGAATTTAAACATTCTTTTTTCCCCAACAATTGAATTTGAACATTCACTTGCAACAGTACAATGCAAGGCGCTGAATTATTAATGACAGCATATGTTTTTTTCCTTATAATAAACTCCACTGTTTGAATTGTTACGCTGCATTTTCTTCCTAAAAACAACTTATAGACAGAATGTTGTCCAGACTCTGGATTAAATTATATCTGATCACTGATTGCTAAAATATTTGCCACTTCGAATCAGGCAAACAAAGGATGTGGTAAAAGCTGTGAAGAAGAGGTTGCAGCATAAGGATCCAAGAGTTCAGTTTCTCTCTTTGACGGTGTGTGCTACAATATTATCATGATATCTGTTCTTTGTGTAACATTTTTATGTGAGAACTCTAATTTTTATTTTCTGTGACAAACATCAATTTGTCCGATTGAATGAACAGTTATGCATATATTGTTTCATTATTATCTGTTCCTGAGAACTGTCGAACTATCAGCATGATAAGGCGGCATATCAAGTTATTCTTCCATTAACACTACTTCATGATTATTATTTTTCTGCTTGACATTGGTTGCAAAATCTTTTCAGCTGTTGGAGACAATGATGAAGAACTGTGGTGAATATGTCCATTTTGAAGTTATTGAACAAAATATTTTGCAAGAAATGGTTAAAATTGTCCAGAAGAAGGTATCTCCCTCTTTTGGTTATTGCCGCTACTCTCATTACTATTATTATGTCGTTTAAATTAGAAAAGTAAAAGGAGTAATATATTTTTTGCACTAGGGCCTGTTTGGATACCGGGAACTTGGATCCAAATCCTTAGAAATTTGAACTAAAATAAACAGTCTAAAAGAAGTTGCCTTTCCCAAACAGTGGAAATTCTTTCTGTGTTAAGAATGTATGGAAACATTAATTTCTACATATTAATTGACTAACCAGGAAGATTGAGGTACATATAATTTTGTCAGGACATTTAGAATTATGTTTTTTCTAAGAATATCCATTTTTCTGAATGTCCATGCAGCATGATATGCAAGTGAGGGATAAAGTATTGGTACTTCTGGACTCATGGCAGGAAGCATTTGGTGGGCCTGGAGGCAAATATCCTCAGTACTACTGGTCATACATTGAACTTAAGGTTCGCAGTATGCTGCTATTTTTTAGTTTACTTATTACTACTTAGGGAACAGATTTCATTTACAATAATAGCCAATGTCAAAATGTTACAGAGGTCAGGAGTAATGTTCCCACGGCGTCCTCTAGATGCTCCTCCGATATTTACTCCCCCTGCATCACATCATAGTCAGTCCTATGGTTCACCTACATATCCTGCTGGAAGTCTAAATGAGAGAATGGCATCTGATGTTGAAACTCTGAGGTTGCATTCCTATCTAGTATAGTACTACTCATTAGCTTTTCTCATTCCAGCTGTCCATTTTGTTACCTCACTTTATGGTTATAACCTTTTGTCTCTTTTTTCTTCAGTTTAGGGGACTTGAATAATATTAGAGATACAACAGAATTGCTGTGTGATATGGTGAACGCTTTGAATCCTGCTGATCGCATGGTTGGGTGAAATTCTCAACATAAAATTGCAGAACTAGTTTTGTTGAAGTTTATGCAAATGATTTATTATCATTTTGGTGACCCCAGGCTGTTAAAGATGAAATAATTACAGAGCTTGTCAGCCAATGCCGATCAAATCAGCAAAAGCTCATGCGATTTGTCAGCTCCACAGGGTAAGCTGGTTGGTTTTCTTGTTTGTCGTGCTTCCTGCTTATGAATCATCACAAAAAGGAAAATGTTGTAAAAAGGTCTGAAGACTAGTCTTTTAATAACCGAGTTTCTGTGGTTCCTGTTGTTTAGGAATGAGGAGTTACTGAAGCAAGGCTTAGAAATCAATGATCGCTTACAGGGCATACTTGCAAAACATGATTCTATTGCTTCTGGATCTCCTTTGCCAGTTGAAACACCAAGGAGAGACGAGATACCCAGAGAAGATCCAAAAGTAAAGGCATCTGCACCTCCAATTACACCTCCATCTGCACCTCCAGTTGAAGAGGATGAAGATGACGAGTTTGCTCAGATAGCAAGAAGGTACTTAGAAGTATCCTTTAACAGGCAATCTATAAATTAATTATCAGCAATTAAGCCCTAATGCTTTTTATATCTACAGAAAAAACAAAACCGTGATAAATAGTAATGAGGCATCATCCAGTGCTGGTGATCAGGCCCTTGTACCTGTTGATCCAGCAACTTCTGAAGCCTCATCTTCTGTTGCGAGCAATGCACTGGTTCCTGTTGACTCATCTCCTGCCAGTGGTACTCGGACAAAAGAGCAGGACATGATCGACCTTCTAAGCCTCACCCTGTACAGTCCCCCTGAAGCATCTATAGATTCTTCTTCACAGAGCCAAAATGGCACTCAGCAGCATGTCATGTCAAATGGGCCAGAATTACCACCGAACTATGAGCCTGCTGCATCAAATGGATCTCAGTACTCTTCTAACCAGCAGGCATATCCGACAAATCAAGCTTACACCCCATACAACAATTATGTTGCACCTTGGGCCCAAGCTGGACAGGGCACAGAGGCTGGAGCATATCAAACTCAGCCTATGCAATATGCGCCTAGCATAGCACCACCATGGGCGATGCCAGCAAGTGTCAACTTAACTAATCCTATTCAGCCTGCCACATACCGGACGCAGAACCCTTCTGTTGCTTCTGTTGCCCCAACAAATACCTATCCAACTCCTTCATCGCCGTATGTTGCTCCCCCAAGGCAACATGTGCCATCCCCTACCCGACCCATGCAACCCATGCAACAATATGACTCATTTGGTTCTCAAACAGGAAATGGTCCGGCCATGGCTCAATATGCTAGAATGAATGGGAATCCACGGCAACCAGAAGCTCCAGCGGCCGCAGCCAAACCATACTACATGCCAGACAATTTATTTGGCGATTTGATTGATGTGAAAAGTTATAGTGGAGGTAAGATGAGCAGAACGACGAGCATGCCTAGTCCAAATGGCAGTGGTCAACCTTTGCTGGGTGGGAAGAAATAGCTTCCTGAGTTCAAAGGCTTCAAGCTAGCTGCTACTGCTGTTCCACTCGTTTAGCTTGGTGTACATCTGCTGTATAGTATCTGTTAAGGTTTCTTGTTGGCTACATTGGTTAATTTCGTGGTTGCCGCTTGTAATTTAAAAGAGATAAGTAGAGCATTATTGCTGTAAATGATCGATGGCATTCATCCGAGGTTGGCTTCTTGCACGTTAACTTCGCCGCTTTCATTTGTGAAGTATGTGTATATAATTCGGCTGATGTGCAAACATTCTCTCCTATTGCCAAGCTGAAACAACTTTTGCACAACGTTATTGTAAAATCACTGACATTTGCCGACATAATTGTATCAACGTTTGCATCTCCTGGAGTCCTGGGCAGTGTAATTTGTTCGATTTTTTCGTGTAGCATAGGTTTCGAACTACAATAATACATCGGATTAACATGCACTTATTGGTTACAACAACACATCTGATTAGAACAACGGAGCTCCAATTGAATCACGTGCTGAGGTGTCGCATGGTGGGCTTGCAGGACAGATTGCGAGACAACGAGGTGCTATCTCACCAAATCGCCCATATTATTTATGGATGATCCCACGCGAATAGGTTGATCCTGCCAGCTCCTCTCCGATTCACAGCTTCGACAGCGCAATATCCATCACGCCAATG
Source organism: Oryza coarctata (assembly GCA_030770085.1). Lineage (NCBI taxonomy): Eukaryota > Viridiplantae > Streptophyta > Magnoliopsida > Poales > Poaceae > Oryza > Oryza coarctata. The sequence goes on from CM061470.1 coordinate 17,854,395, forward strand.
AAGAAATCTGTATAAAGCAACACGTTGTCCATCAAATCATCTTACAGTCATGGATCAGAAGTTGCTGAAAAATGCAGTAGCAGAGTAGCAGGTCTTACCGGAGTCCTCTTTACTGAAGCACAGTGGAGGTGTTACCCTGAACACGTTCCCGTAGAAACCACCCTTGCCAACCAACACTCCCATGTCTGTGTCCAAGAAGAAAGTTCAAAAATTAATCCCGATGAAATCTTGCAGTAACAAAACTGGAAGAGGCTGAAAGGATCAGTACCTTTCATGTGGTTCATGACATGACCGATCTCAGCTTTGGCCGGAGTCTTCTTCTGGCGATCGGTCACCAGCTCAACCCCAAGAAGAAAGCCTTTCCCCCTAACATCACCAATGACTGGAAAATCCACCCACAGAAGCCAAATGTAAGCAACAAATCTACCCTGGATCCCTGCGGTTGCAATGTGATGATTTATCTTAGCTACTGATACTCACTGTCATGCTTCTGTTTCAGCATCTCAAGTCGTTCCTTCAGGTAGGAGCCAACCACAAATGCATTCTCCTGGAGCTTCTCCTTCTCCAGCACTTTGAGAACAGCGTGGCCGCCAGCGGTGCTGACGGGGTTGCCACCGAAGGTGTTGAAGTAGCTTCTGCGAGTTAACACCTGAGCGATCTCAGGGGTTGTAACGACTGCTCCGATCGGTATGCCATTTCCTATACCCTGAAGATGAACAGCAGAAACATGTGAGTTTCCCAAAGATTTGATTCATTGAAGAAGGGAGTGAAGGGAGTCTGAAACTCTGAATACTATGGAGGGATCTTCAAGATTTACCTTTGCCATTGTAACTATGTCAGGGATGACGCCGTGCGATTCAAATCCCCAGAAGTGGCTTCCAGTTCGTGCGACTCCCGACTGAACTTCGTCGGCGATGCAGAGGCCACCAGCTTTCCTTACCATATTGTACACAGCAGGCAAGTATCCTGGCGCCAATTCCACTATTCCACCAACTCCCTGCAGGAGAAAAGTGACTCATTTTCAGAAAGATAAAAATCCCTTCTAATTGAAATGACAAAGAAGATGCCCATTTTATGATAATGCATTGATATTCACATGCCTGTATGGCTTCCGAAATGAAACCACCGACCCTTCCTGTAGTCCCAAAATCAATGATTTCCTGAACATCTCGGGCATACTTTTCGCCATCAGATCCAAAAGCACCTCTATATGGGTCTGGATTAAGTGCATGGTGCACTCCTGTCTGAACAAGTTATAAATGAATAATTATTAGTGTCAATGATTTGCATGTAGTGGTGACAGTTGAAGTCATGTGTGTTACCCAATACCTAATGCTGTAAACGAAAACAGGACAGACGGAGACTTGCCTGAACAACATTAAATTTCCAGTTGCATTGAGCGGTAGCACCCATTGTTCCAGCTGCATTCCCGTGGTATCCATTCCTAAGTGAAATAATGTCATGGCAACCAGTGTAAAGACGAGCAATCATCAGTGCAAGCTCGTTTGCCTCCGTGCCAGAATTTGTGAAGAAAACAACCTGAAAACAAAAGAACAGATTCAGGTGAGACTTTTACAAATGGCAAAATACTTTCATGTGTTTCTAAACAATTAAGAATCTTCGGATACAGAAAATCCGGTTTTCTCCAAGCTACCTTTAGATCACCAGGCATTTTGGATGCCAATGCCTCAGCAAAATCTGCAATGGCATGATTAAGGTACAGAACTGTAGAGTGTTGTATCCTCTTTGCTTGGTTGACTATGGCTTCAACAACATCAGGATGGCAGTGCCCGCAACAAACGGTTGCAATGCCACCGAAAGCATCTAGGTAACGGCGGCCATCCTCGTCGAACAGGTACTGCATCTTCCCATCGACTATGTTCAACTGCAATGTTTGTTACATGCTACAATGATCAATTTTCAGAACTGGAAATATTCAAAGACCATTTCTTTCTCACAATTTTTAGAACGAGAATCCATTATAACTCTCTTCTAAATAATTCAAGGTGATACCAAAGTGCTAGATGTTTTCTCTCTTCTTCATTCCAATTTTATCAACCAGATAAATGTCCACATCAAAAAGTACTTTTCACATGGTACACAAGGGTTGTTCTAGTGTGGAGCATGATATCCAGTGTGAGAGGAGTCAGCAAGTTAGGTGAACAGTTTGGTACTATCCTCAGGGAATCCAAATCTTTACCTACATGTCAAAATTTGATAAGCCTATAAATATATTGAAAAGACGATCGGTCTAATAAATAAGAGTCCAATTGTTACAGAGAAAAAACCGATCGAACGAAGCGAGTAAATATTCGGTCAAATTATAGAAGACTATCTAATGAGGCCGAGTCTGAGTAAAAGCCGTAGAACTCACGATAGGATAATTTATCTATGTAAATCATATTTAGTTAATTCAGTTAACTTGCTTAGAGATACTTTTCTTTTATATTTTTAGAAAATAACATGCGGTGTTGTAACCGCGTCAAACTCTGTAATACCATGGTATAAATATAAATCCCCTAGAAGTCTATATGATATCAATCGATCAATCCAATAAACCTTCGGCGCATCGCCACCCTATCTCATCTAGGTTTTTATCGATGGGTTCTAGTGCTCGATACGGAATTGCATCGGTTAGGTCCAATCCTTCGAGATCGGTGCTAGCGGCGTCGTCACGGTGGGCAATGGGTCTCGTGCTGTGAGAGAATCAGGCCCCACTCCTTGTTCATCGTCCACCATATCCGGAGCGGCATCAGATTTGCTGCTGGTGTGTCTTTTATACGATACCTTGCCAATTCACATATGACTTTATCGGCTTTTCAGCCGATGAACGAGGGCTACAGCTTCCGTTGGCAACCAGAAGAGATCCCACGTGCTTTGCTATTTCTTAAATATCCTTTGATGCCTCCATCGGCTTCGTGACCGATGGATCAGGATCTCGCTTTCGCTACACCCAGAGCCATCACATACTTCATCGATATTTATTTACACCTTCATCGGCTCATCAGCCGATGGAAGAGCGTCCTAATTCCTATTGTTGACCAGCCGATAGCAGGAGCCATTTGGACGTGGCCGATAACCAACTTGATCCTATCGACAGCTAACCGATAGCGAGAACTCATATCGGCCCATCATCCGACTGATCCGTTCGTCTCATCTCCTTGTCAATTGCAGAGTTAAATTGACTGGCACACCCGCACCTACACCGTAGCGACTAAGGGACCAGAGAGCAAACCAAGGGACCCACGCCGAAGCTAAGCGGACCTCTCAGGTCTCGGCGCGTGTATCTCGAGCCACGGAAAAAAGCCGACATATCTGCACTGGAGTTAAGCAGACCTCCCAGACGTCGGCGTGGTCGCATCACGCGCAAGATCCGGCACGACCAACTTGGGAAATGCATGTGCAGTTTTTCAATAGAAATTTGGTTATGAAACTATTTTAGAGAGAGACATACATATATTAGTGTCACAGCCACAAATGTTTGAGATCTAGCAGACCGACACAAGACGTAGTTGGACAAATTGACTTATTCAGACAGTATAAAAAGGTTAATTTCCTCTTAACTAGTACACATATTTGTAGGCAAGAACAGACAGGCTGCTGTTTTTACAAGCAGCACAAAACCTCTTATCTAATGGGTACAAAAGATGGTAACAAAGACAACTACATTTTCGTGCTAAATTCGCAATTCCCAACACTACAACTTAATTGTAGCCCACGCACTGCTTCAATGGCTCGATATGAAAGATGGCCAGCTCTACAACTTTTGGTGCCATATCTTCCAAAACCAAATTGTGTACCATCTGGTTTGTAACCCTACTACATCTGCATTTACTCTATTTACTATATTTCGTACGTTTCGGATATAGCATGTCCCTTCTTATTTTGACTATATGAGATTCACACTTTGACACCTAAAATTCCGTTACGAGTGGATACTACCGCAAGAGCATAGTCGATTTTCTGGTTAAATACATTGCAAGATGTTTTTTCATACTTTCTGCATTCAGTTCTAGCTATTTCCGCACCCTCTAATCGACCAGAACAACAAATACGTATCCCCTCCACCCCTTTTGTCATTAGTAATGAAATATCCTTCACTATTTGACTAAAAATGAAACAAAATGAGATTGCATTGTTGTTGTTAATGCTGCTACTTGTAGTATTTTGGAGATTCTAAGGAGCATCTTGTGACAGAGCTTAATTCAGAACTGGTAAAATGGCATTCCAACCAAACCTATCCAATAGCGACATAAAAAAGACATTGCACTAGCCTTTTTCTTGTAGTAAGATGTAGTACATCCATCCAAAATATAAGGCACAACTACTACTAATACAAAGACTAAGAAAGAATTTAATCATAAGTAATGGGATTAGGAGACTTGATGGTGATTTAAAACAAATCGAATTTAAAGGAGAGGGATGTTAGTTAATGCACGCATGCATCCATGTTTAATCACTTGCTCGTTTAAATCATGCCATGTATGAATGTTTTGTAATATGAGACATGAAAAAAAAATTAGTTGTGCCCTATAAAGCTACCAGCAAGAGATCATTAAAAAACAGAGAAAACAACAGCCTTTGCAATAAAAAAAGGATATTTGTTTAAGCTGCGAGCCTGATCATCTCTAAACATCGCGTGTGCATCTGATGCAGCATTCGAAGTAAAATGGCAAAATGCAATCGTCGTCATAGAGAGACAGAGTTACAGTTTTTAAAATATTTTCGCAGTGTTCGATGGTTTTGAGGAATAAACAATCAAGCGTCCGATCTGTAATACTACACTATTTCCCCCAAATCGTTCCAAAGAAATTGGAGCGGTGAAAAGGGCGTCGCGTACGTACAGGGCGGTCGTAGAAGTGGAAGAGGGAGGGGCTGAGGAACTCGGCCCGCTTCCGGAATATCTCTTCCGCCCGCAGGCCTTCGTACGGTGGCGGCGTGTAAGCGAACGGCGGCATCTTGGGGGCCGCGGCGAAGGCATTCTCCGTCGTGGGCGCGGCAGCGGCGGCGGCGGCGGAGAGGCTGGAGTTGGCCCGCCCGGGGGCCAGGGCCGCCCGGAGGAGCCTATGGGAGGAGGCAAGGCGCTGCATGTCGTCGTCGGCGTCTGCTTCCTTCCCGGCTAGCGGCGCGCGCGTGTGAAGTGGTTAATGTCACCGGAGGCCATGGCCGCGCCTATAAATAGACGGGAGGTGGCTGGGAAGAAATGGTGAAATGACCATCTTACCCTTACCTCCTTTGGGTGTGTGGGAGACTGACACCTTGTGGAGGAATCTACTGTTAGCACAGAAAAATAATAAGTGTTTTTAAATAATATAGAATACGTTTAATTTCTCTCCTAGCATCATCTCGTATATGTATATTTTTTGTCACTTACCCTTAAAGTGGTAAAAAATTTAAATATTTCTAAAAAAAGTGATAGAGGAGGAAGAATAATGGCAACAGGATTGCAAATATTATTTTATTGTAATTTGTTATTCCTATTTTTTATTTGGCTATTTAAATCTAACATGCATGTATACCTTTATTTTATATTTTATTGTTGGTAATATATTAAATCATTACATTATAATTAAGACATGTCATAGTTATTATTCTATACTATTATGCTATTGAGAAAACATGAGTTCTATGTTACTCAGTTCTATAATATATTATAAACAACAACTTGTTTTGATTTCCTACATTCCATCATCGCCCTTAATGAACCGTGATTCAAACTCAAGAGAGATAAAATATCCATTTTACACCTAGAGTGTTATGTGTACTTATAAATTTTATTTGACAAAAGATAGAATCACTTGTTTTTTCAAACAACCAATATTATTTCATGCAATATGGTATTGTGCAATATCTCAATTTTATCCTAGAGGTAAAATGATCATTTTTCTCTCCTAGTGGTATTTGATTAACAGTTGACTAACGACTATGACATATAAACGAGTTGTTCGATGTTATATTATAGAATTGAGTTTTGTGACATATTGTACAACCCACACGCTTTGTTGATATAATGGAATGGGTTGACTCTTAATATATCTATTTTAACTAATGAGTATTTTTTATGTTGTTTTGATAACATATAGTAGATACCTCTGTTTGTGCTATTTTAGAAAAATCAGCCTAATAGGCAATGTCCACTTTGCATGAACACAACTTGAGCGGAGACATTGTTTTGTTTTTATCATGCATATTATCACCTGGAGATTATGAGTTATTGATAAATAATTTCAAATCCATATAAAGAAGCTGAAGTACTTGTTTAGTGTTTAGGACCGTGATTAGAAATAACTTAACTTACCAAATTATGAATATATGTTGCACGGGAACAAAGTTAGTAGTATCTGATTAAAAATATTAGCATGAATTAATTTATGTTTTAATGGTGGCACTCAGCGAGAGCAGCCTTGAGAAAACTTATACAGTTAATTTCATATTATTTCTCATAAACGGAAGACCACAACTCCATCCGGTTACAAATATATGTTGTCCTAATTAAATATGCATCAACATAGCCTCTCAAATATATTTGTCCATAAATATATATCATATTTTTTTAGAAAACTATGAAACTACTCTATATTTGATGTTAGTATAAGATTCAGTTAAACTTTTGAAACTTTGAATGACAATAGCTTCTCAAATATAATGCTTAGCTTATAAAACAAAAAATTTATGAACTTATTTCTATATATAATTAATGGATAAAATTTTAAAGTTTAATTAAATCTTATTTTAAACGTTAAATATTTATGACATGAGGGATTGCAATGTAATCGAATTAGTCTACACATATAATTTTGATTTATCTCCTTGCAAAAAAAATGATGTATGTAGTCTAAATAGATAAAAAGGATTATTAGCCAATGGTCAATGCAAAATAAATAAAATCTAGCATTCACGCATACCTGGAATATTTACATGGCTTTATATCTTTGCAAGTTGCAATGCGTTGGAACCTAAAATTGCTGGTGACGTGGGGCCAAGCAGGTTGAATAATCTCACGGAACTTTCACATGCAACCTTGCCAGTGTCATGGCTATGCATCCTGGATAGCATTTCACATTCAAGTTAGAGCTGTGTTCTATTTCTAATTAGCAAAAGAACTTTCCTAATAACGTTTCCTATTCCAATTCCAGCTTGGTTACTCATTCCTGCTTTCATCAATCTGGCATACCGAATCTGACGTTGCACTGTTATGGGATTAGTTTTCAATGCATCGATACAAATCTCAAATAAATCTTAACCGTTATATAATATGGGCTACTAATCTAGCGGCATAGATTTTTGTTTTTTAAAATTAACTGATAATTTTCAGACCTCTAAAAAAAGTGATGTTTTTTTAAAAAAAATCTGACAATAACGGTTATATACTCTAGAAAATGTATTAGAAGATAAAAGCTAACAATACCAGCTTTTCTAGATTTTTTACCGGCTAACTAATCATTAGCTGTTTCTCAAAATAGGTGAGTGAAACGTGACGGGGTCTTAGTGTGAGGAGGTTCACAAGTAAGTCTTTCCCTTGTTCTTTTCTTTCTCTCGGGTACACCAAAGACGCGTATGTACGCAATAAATATCTCGAGTATGTCTTCTTTGAAGCAAGTTCAAAAAGATGGAGAATAATGGTAAATATAGGTAACATCACTAAGACTTTACAGAAAGCATATCAGCTTGTATCCCAATTGCCGATTTCGTTACATTATCACACCCTGTCAAGTTCTTATTTTTGCATTGATAGATCACTACAACCTGGTAATCCTGGTAATCAGTCGATCCTAAGGTTTTTATTGGTTTGGTAAGTAGTAAATTTCAACTTCAATAGCTGCCAATTAACGTCCCTCACAGAGAAAACAGAATGGACAAAACTAACGTGCCAGCAAAGTTGTTCACGGACCCTCGTGAATGAACGGTTCTGCTTAATCGCAAAGAAAATAGAAAAAAGGAAACAAATGAACTGTTCTGAACTTCTGGTTCAGCTAGCTACAAAAACTGGCTATCTGTGTCGCAGGTCAAGAAACTGCTGCCAACGAAGTCTGGTCCATCGAATGAATAACCCATTACTATTGATGACGAAAAGCCAATTCGTTTACCCTTGTAAGTCAGATGTTCTAGCCACTCGAGTATCATATATTCATATAACGATATTCTCTAGTAGAGTAGGTTGCCATCTTCTCTTTGATAGGAAAACACAACTAATTAATCAGTGAGTTAACTTCTCAGTTCAGGGAGTTATAATCGATTCATCGTCAGATAGCACTGCCATTTCTTTTAGCTTTCAGAGTTTTCAGTACTGTGGTTTAGTCAGTAGGATGATGATCAGCTGATTGTCATTTTTGCTCCTTGCTGGAAACGTCTATTGGCTACTTATCCTATTGCCTTATCATGGAGAGAGATCGATCGATTGATTATGGTCCCCCGGTGACACCTCGTCGTGGGGGACAATCCTGATTACGACGGCCGGCGATGGGGGTGTCGCTTGCAAGCCATTTGTTCATCATGGTTGTTGGCTAGTTCTGTGTAAGTACCTTCTGAAGAAGATGTTAAAGAATGCGCTTTAGTAATCATTTTTTAGGGAAACACTACACTGCTTAATCATCTGATATGACCCTTAATTATATATATTTATCAATGCTAGTAGTGAAGCAACCAGCTAGGATTCTTGGTTACTTGGTTGGTTGGTCGATGCATTGGACGATCTTAATCACCGTGAGTTCGCGCTATGTCTAGATGGCGACGTGATCGTCAGCAAACTGAACCTCGCTATCTACACCTTTCTGCATTTTGTCCTCCATTTTCTTATTTAAGGCTCGATCTCCTATTCAGATCTCTTCTGTTCTTATTTGACTGCATACACATAGCTCATAGCAAACCCCTGCTTTGCGAGATGATTTCTACTACAAGATTTCTGCATTTCGTCAGTCACTAGCTTGCTCTGTCTGCTCAATTATCATATAGAGCAATCAGGCGTGTTCGGCTTGTCCAGAGGCGAACTGGTGCCGAGTCACGCTCCCGATCCAATCGAGCTGATGTGTCCGCTTGTCCTAGTTAGCCAGCTACAAAACAAGTTGGTCGTGCGTGAAACGTAAGTGATGATGTGTATCGTGATTATTTATGCGAGGCATGGATAACCAACAACTTGTCCCGTGTCACTGACTCTTGGTTGGTTAGTAGCTCCTCCAGGTTGGTGAACCTGAGCATTTCTGCGTATCTATTTGAATGTCAGAGAAATTATTCACCGTGAGAAGGCAGTTGGATGTTGGAACTTCTCAACTTCTTCAGTACTGCTCAGCGTTCCAATGCATAGTACAAAATTCAAGTGAAACTCTGTACACTGAAAAAGTAAGAAGGTTTCAGTAGTTTTGCAGTGCTCAACTCCAGGCACCCAGTGGGATTTCTGCCTTTTCGTTAGGCTAGAATATGAACAAGACGTATCCAAATGATCCAAGCAACTTTTACACATGCATGTTTCCTTAAAATCAGAGATACCCAACTTCCACAATTCTTGAAGTCTTGAACAGGCAGCCAGCTCTCAGAATTCTTGAGGTGGAGTTACTGGAGTTTCTCTCTTGTTTGGAAAATTGCTTCCTAGTCGCCCTTGTTCGGAAGGAAAGGGCCAATTGTTATGAGATCAAGGCACGCCCCTGTTAGGACATGAACGAGGAGGGGGAGTAGAGATTGCGGTGGATCAGCTTACTTACGGATAATGTAGGATCGACTCTAATTAAATTAAATAAACTAAATTTTGTTTTCAATATTAGCTTAATTTAAAAATTAAGTTAAAGTAGGCTCATCTCTAAATTATGGAGCAACCCGGTTCCATCAGATTCTGCCTGCCCGCGATCTGGCACTGACACACGACTACACGAGCAGAGTTAAGGCCATCAGCAGAAAAGGGGGACAGACAGGTTAGCTGATGTCATGCATGACTTGTGCGAGGAATCCTCCCGATCGAGATGGATGGCTCGCCGGTTTGTTTCGACTCGATGCGCTGCCGATGACACGCTGGCTGGAGCAGCGAACAGCCGCTCTACTCCTACGGGACAACGGAAACCAAGCCGTGCGGCTAAAAACCAACGGCCGCGACGCACGGCGTGCTGGCGTGTCAGTGCGTGGTCGACGTTGCCCCCTCGTGGGCCTCCAATGAAGCCGGCCGGGGTCACCGCGGCCCGACTCCTCGCCCGGTCGGCTCCGCGACTCGCACGAAATCTTCGCGGTTGAGAAGAGGAGCAGGCGGCCCGCGGCTAGCTACGCTGGGTCCACGGCAGCAGCCTACACCGTCGCGAAACGGCAATGGCGACCACTTCGTTTGGTTCAGTGAGCTTTGTTCATTCTCCCCCCCCGGCGTCTAGCACGCAAATAATAGGGGTCTAGCTTTTTTTTAAGATAATAAAAATGTTTTATAACCTCGGCCTCTACCATAAGGCATAAGCCGCACAGCTAATAATAGTCTAGCTACAATAGTACATCTGAATTAACACGTGCTTATTAGTCACACCAACACATTTGATCAAGAAAAAGAAGATGTTGCCGACAGGATCACGTGCTGAGTTGTCGCGCATGGTGGGTTTGCAGGACAGATTACGAGACAACGAGGTGCTGTCTCATCAAATCGCCCATATTATTTATGGATACGTATCCCCTATGAACAGGTTGATCCTATCAGCTCCGCTCATCCTCCCTCACAGCTTCGACAGCGCAATATCCATCACCTCAGTGAAGAAATCTGAATGCAGCAAGGCATTGTTCATCAAATCATGTTCCAGACATGGATCACACAAGTTACATAAACATGCATAGGCAATTCATCCGTAGCAGAGTAGCCTGTCTTACCGGAGTCCTCCTTAGTGAAGCACAGCGGAGGTGTAATCCTGAGCACGTTCCCGTAGAAACCACCCTTCCCTACCAGCACACCCAAGTCTGTCGAAGAAGAAGAACAGAAATTAATCCCAGTAAAATTCAATGGTAGAAAAAAAAACTGGAATAAGATGCAAATCTCAACACAAAACATACCTTTCATGTGGTTCATGACATGAGCGATCTCAGCTTTGGCCGGAGTCTTCTTCTGGCGATCGGTCACCAGCTCGACCCCAAGAAGCAGGCCTCTCCCCCTAACATCACCGATAACTGGAAATCCATGGAAGCCAGATTTAAGCAACAAATCTATCCTATATCCATGTGGTCTCAATGTGATGGGGGTGGCTTAGATACGGACGGTCAAAAACGAAAACGAATAACCCCAGATAAAAAAACGAATATTATTGCGTATAAATATAGAGCAAATATAAACCGGCATAAATATTTGTAAAATACAAAAGGTCCTTAAATTCTTTTATCTAGAAGAATATATCAAATTCTTCAAATTTTAACATATAGCATATATACATACACAATATATTGTATATTAAAAATACTATATACTTTTTTATTACCATTCTCCTCATGAAACCAATCTATATCCTATAAACAAGGGTTAAATCCAATTTACCCCCTCAACTATCATAAAAATACGATTTACCCTATACCTACGAAACCAAATATTTAATATCCTAAACTTTAAATCATACAAATTACTCCTCTCCTAACAGACTAAGGATGGATGGCTTTGCCAAATATGGCCGACAGGTGGCACTAATATTCACATGTGGCAACCTAGTTAAAAACTATTAATTATTTTTTAAAAAAAATCATGCTAACCCCACATGTCAGACACCAATTATCTTTTCCTCTCATTCTCTCCCTATCTCTCTCTCATGAGAGACGCCGCCATTGTGTTCTCGACGAGTTCTTGTGCTTCATGAGAGCTATTGTTGTTGCCGTGACCCTCATGAGCCCTCGCCACCCGTAGGCTCACTCTTCTCTCTATGTGTATCTCTTCTCTGATGATCCTACTAGGAGAGGTAGAGGATTGAGGGAAACCGTCAGATCTTCTCTCCTCGCCTACCCCTCCATAGGTGCCACGAGTAAACTCTAGATCTAGCCATGGTGCCCTTCCCTCTCCTCACCTTCTTTGCATGAGCTCGTGAAGGATAGCAGTTAGCGAGCCTATGGAGGATAGGCACCGATGGTTGTGGATCAAGGCTAAACCTCTATCAAGTTCCAACCAGCTACCGCCAAGACTATCCACACCATTGAGGAGGAGGGGAAGTGAGCTAGGGCGGGTGGTGCCGCCGACCTCTCCACACATTCGTTACATCATTGCCTTCTCGCCTGATGCATATCCGAGGCCAATAAGGGTTCTTCGTCGCCATTGGCTAGGTCCCTCCTCGATTTCCTACTTTTGCCACCAAGCCCTCTTCATCGTTGCCAACTACATCTTAACTCGAGTACATCGCCATTCTTTTCTCCAAGTCATAGCTAAGATGCTAGCCTTCGATGCTCTGTGACTTACAGACAACAGCCGACTTATGGAGACTTCCAAATGCATGTCATTGAAAGGTGGGCCCGTTGAGATAGGGAGAGGAATTTTATTTATTGGACACCTCTTTTGCCAAGTTGTAGTACCACGTGGGATAGTTTAGGCCAAAACAAATCTTAAGGGCTTAAAGTGTTTGCATTGAATAGTTAAGAGGTATGATTTATTTTGTTTTGTAGTTAAGAGGGTAAATCGTACTTTTTGCGATAGTTGAGAGTAAATTGAACTTAACCCTATAAAAATACTCAAATAATTATGAGCCAGCATAGCTGGGCAAAGGTATGGGCTCTAAAGCTATTATCGGTCAGCTCTATCTGAATAATCTGAATATGCTATCTGGATAGTTTTCGATGTTTTCCGTTTCCACCAGATAACAATGAAATTGTATATGTTTCCGAGCCGACATAGCCCATTTTCGAAAATCTTTCGGATCAGTTGGAAACTATCAAATCCATTTTCACCCCTAAATGTGACTATATATTAGCTAGTGATACTCACTGTCGTGCTTCTGTTTCAGCATCTCAAGTCGTTCCTTCAGGTAGGAGCCAACCACAAATGCATTCTCCTGGAGCTTCTCCTTCTCCAGCACTTTGAGAACAGCGTGGCCGCCAGCGGTGCTGACGGGGTTGCCACCGAAGGTGTTATAGTAGTTTCTGCGGGTTAATACCTGAGCGATCTCAGGGGTTGTAACCACTGCCCCGATCGGAATGCCGTTTCCTATACCCTGAAGATGAATAGCTGGAACATGTCAGTTTCCCAATTCCCAATGGTTTGACTCGTTGGAGGAGGGAATGCACGGAGACATGGAGTCTAAATAATACTTTGTTTTAAAATATAAGGTGTGTTTAAATAGAGGTATGTCTAGAGTATACATAACCAAAAATATTTATATTTAGAATAGAAAGAGTATTGTGGAAGGATCATCAAGATTCACCTTTGCCATTGTAACTATGTCTGGGATGACGCCGTGCGCTTCAAATCCCCAAAAGTGGCTTCCAGTTCTTGCAACCCCCACCTGAACTTCGTCAGCGATGCAGAGGCCACCAGCTTTCCTTACTATATTGTACACAGCAGGCAAGTATCCTGGTGCCAATTCCACTATCCCACCAACTCCCTAGGGGAGAAAGGAAAACTCGTTTTCAGAAAATATAAACCATTTTTTATTTAAATTACCAAGAAGAGAAGGAGATGAACATTGTATGATAATGCATTGATATTGAGCTACCTGTATAGCTTCTGAAATGAAACCAGCGATCTTCCCTGTAGTCCCAAAATCAATGATTTCCTGAACATCGCGGGCGTACTTTTCACCATCCGAACCGAAAGCACCTCTATATGGGTCTGGATTAAGAGCATGGTGCACTCCCGTCTGAACAAGTTTTGATTGAATAAACTATTAGCGTCATGTAGCAAATAACTTTCTGAATGTCAACGTTAAAAGGGGAAAAAACTAGGTAGAGAGCTTCAGCGATTTACATGTAATAGTGACAGTTAAAATTATGTTTGTTTACCTATTACCTGATGATGATGTGAATGAAAATAAGACAGGACACTTGCCTGAACAACATTAAATTTCCAATTGCATTGAGCCGTAGCACCCATTGTTCCCGCTGCATTCCCGTGGTATCCATTCCTAAGCGAAATAATGTCATGACAACCAGTGTAAAGCCGGGCGATCAACAGTGCGAGCTCGTTTGCCTCCGTGCCGGAATTTGTGAAGAAAACAACCTGAAGAGAAAAGAACAAATTCAGGCGAGGTTTTTACAAAAATATATATATATACCGTCCAGTATTTGTTGCTTCTAAATAATTAAGAATCTTCGGCTACAAAAAGGTCTGGTTTTCCCCAAGCTACCTTCAGATCACCAGGCATTTTGGATGCCAATGCCTCTGCGAAATCTGCAATGGTATGATTCAGGTACAGAACTGTGGAGTGTTGTATCCTCTTTGCCTGGTTGACAATGGCATCAACAACATCAGGATGGCAGTGCCCGCAACAAACGGTTGCAATGCCAGCGAAAGCATCCAGGTAACGGCGGCCATCCTCGTCGAAAAGGTACTGCATCTTTCCATCGACTATGTTCAACTGCAATGTTTTTTACATGCTAAAATGATCAGTCTTCAGAACTGGAAATCTTGAAAGATCTTTTTTTTCTACGTCAGGAAGCGTCGCGAACATACGGGGCGGTCGTAGAAGTGGAAGAGCGAGGGGCTGAGGAACTCGGCCCGCTTCCGGAAGATCTCCTCCGTCCTCGGCCCGTCGTACGGCGGCGGCGTGTAATCGAACGGCGGCATCTTGGGGGCGGCGGCGAAGCCATTCTCCGGCGCGGGCGCGGCGGCTGCGGAGAGGCTGGAGCTGGCCCGGCCCGGGGCGAGCGCCGCCTGGAGGAGCTTCCGGGAGGAGGCGAGGCGCTGCATGTCGGCGTCTGCTTCCTTCTCGGCGAGTGGGGCCTCCCCGAGCGGCGCGCTCATGTCCTCGGAGGCCGTGGCCGCGGCGGGTTAAATAGACGTGGAGGTGGCCGGGGGAGAAGAAAGGCGTGTGCCGGCCGCGCGCGCGCGGGTTGGGTTGTTTGGCGCGAGGCTGAGGGAGACGTGGTGGGTGTTTCGTCTCGGTTCCAAATTTTGGCACGCCGTTGGATGTTTGGTACCGCTTGTGTGTTTATATAGCCGTGAGCACGGTTGAGGAGGCCACACTGACACTTGATTGAGATACCCGGTGACACCTCGCGTACCGGGGGCAAACCTGTCGATGTGCCTGATGAAGCCATCTGTTCGCCATGGCTGTTGGCTCTAATTCTACGCCTCAACGTACGTACCTTCCGAAGAAAATATTAAAGAATGCAGTTTGGTAATCATTTTTTAAGAGGGGCACTCCACATGATTAAATCATCCGATTTTTTAAATAATTATCAATGGAAGCTATTCGTCTTCTTATTTTTTAAAAAAAACTACAATTAAATATGAAAATGATATAATAACATTAAAGTCTATTATAAAATATAGTTCACTCATCGAGTCATTTTAGTCTAAGAGTTAGTACTAATTAAAATAAAACATAATATTTAACGTTGTCCATTATTTAAAAACGAAGATAATATTTCATAATACTACCCACTTTAATTAGCTAGCTAGTAGCCTACTAGTGAAGCAACCAGCTAGCTAGCATCGTTGGTTGTTTCGTTGGTTCATGCATCTCCTATCTTAATCACCGTGAGTTTATACGATGTCCAGACAGCGACGCGATCGTAACCAACTAAACTTCTCTTTGCTATCCGTTTTCTTCATTTCTCTCCTCCATTTTCCTCCTATCCTGTTCTTATATAAGTATCGAGTATCTCTATCTCATATTCTGGTCTAAACAGTTACTCTACATACGGATAGATGACAACATCAGTACTGCAGAGATTTCCTGCTCAGATTAGCTAACTTTTTAACCGGGCCGGCCGAAGAAAGACAGACCGATTGCATTAAGATTTGGGAAGGAAAGGCTCAGATTAGCTAACCTCGGACTCGGCTATACTGCATAATACTGCTGCTCGTAGCTATCAACCCGTGCTTTGCGAGGTGATTTAGATAAGGTTTCTGCCTTTTTGTCGATCACTTGCGATATGTCTGTCAGTTATCAACTCTCCGTATATTTTAAAATATAAATATTTTTAAATTATTTAGTAAATAATAAGCTAACAAGAAAATATTATTTTTCAGTCATATCAGTGGTCAAATTTTATATTTTATATTTTTCTCAAAAAAATAAATTTTATATTATTTAGATTTTTCTTCTAAACATCTTATTGTCTAAAAATACATTTAGTTTTGTGCATTGAAATCATGGCACATAACTTAATGTAAGATACAAATTTTGAATAATACTTATATTTTATATTAAAGCGGAACGAGTATATAGCAACCAGAAACGGCCGGCGTGCTGGGCAGGGCTTGGCCAGAGGAAACTAGCGCCGAATCACGCCCTCCAGATCCAATCGACCTGACGTGTTTGCTTGTACCACAGTACCAGTAGCCAGCGACAACCAAGTTGGGCGTACATGAAACGTAAGTGATGATGTGTATCGCGATTATTGTTTATGTAAGACATCGATGCTTGGCAACTTGTCGATCCGATGCCACTGACTGCTCGTTGGTTTATAGCTAGGTTTGTGAGCCTAAACACGGCAGCGTACGTACGTATCTATTTGAATGTCAGAACAAATTATTCATCGTCAGAAAGGCAGTTGGAAGTAGGAACTTCTCAACATGCTTCACTAATGATCAGCATTCCGATGCATAATACTAAACGCGAGCAAAACTCTATGCACTAAAAACTAAGCTTGTTTGGTTGTTTAGTAGAGTTCATGCCTTAACTTTTTCATACAAAATAAAATTGGTTTAAGCACTTTTTATTCTAAAAGATATTCCTCCGCCCAAAAGGAGTGCAATTCTATGAGTGGGCAGGTGAAATTTATAGAGATGCATACTCCTCACTAAATAAGCAATTATTGAGAGCGGGAGAATGGTTAAAAGTAAGATGGGAAGAAATTTTGAATTAAAGGTGATTGAGGAAAAAATAGTACTATATAATTGCATTCTTTTTAACAAAATTTAAATACTAAAATTACATTCTTTCTGGGACGAAGAGAGAAACAAAATGACTATCAAAGACCTCTATTTTTTTTTAAGATTGGATATTTTTTTAAGATTGGAGTCATAATAGAGCCTCGTTGTCAACACATATATCTTCTATGCTGAAATAGTTAGCATTTTCTAAATGCGAATGACTGTACCAAATTTAAAACTTAAAAAGATTTTATATTAGAAACTGTACACTCTCTAATATTTTTAATTAAACATTAAAAATATTTAAAATTAAGGATTTTATGGTGCAATTTTTTGTGCGGAGCAATAGGATTCAACATATAGTTTTTATTTTCATAGGTGCAATTGTTTTTTATATAAAACAAGTTTTAAAAATAAAATTGAATTTAGTATACAACTATTGTTTTTTATTTTCATTAACATGATTGTATTTCTTATACGGCTATATCAATAATTTATCTATATGGTTACGGTCTAGATTTACTACCATCTACCTTTTCTTGTCCGATTAATACGAGAGATTTTTAGGCCTCCAAAACCAAAACAAAAAAAAACGTGATGACTACTAGATTAGTGATACTGATACCCAACTGCTGAAATTCATGAACAAGAGCTTCACCGGGTAACCCGTGAACTGCAACTCCATGAAAAGGCTGCCTTGTAGGTAAATCCCACGCCCTGCCGGGACGTGCTCGAGGAGAAGTAGGACTTGTCGTCGATCTGCCACTGATAGTGATGGGCAAGCAGCAGCGGTAGTAAAAATGTACTAGGGCAGAGAGGGAGACGGATTAGCTGATGTCACGCATGACTTGTGCGGATCGAGATCGCGCGCTGCCTCGTTCGTATGTTTGGACTTTGGAGTCCATGCGGCTGGCTGTGATCCAAAAAAAAAAAAGAAAAAAAAGAAAGCGGCTGGCTGACACGCTGGCTGAAGCGTCGTCTACGGAACCAGCCTGTGCGCGGCTACAAACAAACGGCCGCCTCGTGGGCCGCGCAATCTGTGCGGTCGTTTCGCTGTAAAAAACGAGGACGCGGAAGTGCAGGTGGGCCGCCTCCTTTCCTTCCACTGCGGCAGCCTTCCCCGTGCCCTTGTAGCCCCCCGACACCAAACGCACAAGCCCAGCCAACTAGGAGCACTGTCATTACCTTGGGCCTGTGCACACGGGAGCGCATCCTCTCGCCGCGGCGGCGCGGCGTGACTTGTGTGTTTCATCCCGGCGGATTGGACGGTGGGGGCGATGAGCCGATGATACACTAGATTCCTCCGTGCAGTCCCAGGCCACGGCGCAATCAGCATGCGCACCGTGAAGCTCCAACAGCCGGGCTTCGTGCGTGCGTGCGTGCGTTCGTTCACCCATGGTCATGGGGTGTGTCGTACGGCGAGCTAACTGGAAAAGGGCGTGCCGCATGCATGCGCCGGCGGTTGGGAACAAACGAGACACAGGCGACACCATCACGAAACGGCAAAGGCGACCACTTCGTTTGGTTTGGTTTTCCCAACCCTTCTATCAGCTAGCCGACGGCCTAGAGACGTGATTTCAATGGTGTTGTTTACAACTGCAGAGCACTGGATGGGAGAGACGGGGGACACCTGAGTCCCACATCCATCCTGTTGCAGTGCTAGTTGTTAAAGTTTTCTCGGACCATATATAATCAGATATGATCCAGCCTGGTGATCATTGTTGGGGACATTGATGTGATGACTCTTTCTCTATCTGATAATTTTACAACTGGCTTACACCTTTTAATTTACGGGAGTGATTGATGCTATAAATATATATCAGAAATACAGCTATCGTTATAAACAGAAAAGGAGTCGTATAATAATAGCCGCGCACAGAAAACGAATTCGATTTCCTACTCCAAAGCCGAGGCAGAGTTGAACCATACCTACGAGTTGCGACTAGACTGCCTAGCCGCGCCTTGTGCTGTCGTGACACGGTGGACTAGCACAGTATGACATGGTATGGTCTGGTGTACCTATTTTTTTCATATTTTTTTACCTCAGTTTTTTCTATTTTTTCTTATTTTCTAGCAATTTTCCTATATTTATCTATTTTTTCTAAAAACCGTTCATTTTTTATTTTTCTGTTGAATTTTATGGACCATTCATACTAATGAGTTGTAACTAGTGCATAGGTCTCTATCGTGTTTGAATCGGCCAAATATAACCTAGCTCCTTACTAGGCTATGTCTAGACCAACAGTGTGGCACATAGGCTATCATGACATGGTCCCTATAGGTGTCATGTCTTGGACCGTGACTATCGATCCGGCCAGCTCATTTGACCAATGTCTTTCTTGAAAAGCAAAAATGAGAAAGTAGAAAGTTAAAAAAACATAGTATTTTAATAGGAATATAAGTGCAAAATAAAAAACTATAAACCACATAAAAATAAAAATACAGGAATGATGAATAGACCGCAGGAAATGCATGAGAATAGTATCTATATGAGAGAGATGGACTCCAAGTAAAATTTATAAGAGGTTAGAGTTCTTACTAATTTTTCTTTAAAATCTACTTGTATTGATTCATCCTTTAGAAATTTCATAGGATCTAAAAAGTTCAAATCATTTGTTTCAAAAGTTTCACATACAAAAAAATTCTTATAGGATTTGAATCCTATAATTTTGCTCCACAAATCTTAAAGGAGGTCTAAAAGTGGGAGACTCAAAATACCATGCTGAGCTAATAAGTCCAGCCAAAAAAAAATCTATACTTCTATGTGCGTCAAAGTACTGCAACATACATGCACTTAAGGTTGGAATAAAAGGTAAACCGCATTGGGCAATTAGACTCCAAGAAGCAATTACCTTTTTCACATATAATTAGTTAGTGTTTAGAATAAAACTCTAAAACTGAATGAACAAATAATTTTGTCTATGTACTATTCAACATGTGGTATGAGATTATTATGGTGCATATTTTTTTATGCTTAAAATGTTCTGAAGATTTCGAATTATTCGCGCCGAATCCCAATGTGAGCACGCCGACGCCTGGAAGGTCTGTTTAGCTATA
Source organism: Oryza coarctata (assembly GCA_030770085.1). NCBI lineage: Eukaryota > Viridiplantae > Streptophyta > Magnoliopsida > Poales > Poaceae > Oryza > Oryza coarctata. Next base: position 17,874,412 of record CM061470.1, read on the forward strand.
TTACAGGTCGGTCGGTTTCTCTCTGTGGCTTGAGGTACGCGCGCCGGGACCGTGGGTTAACGTCGGCTCCGGCGCGATGGTGCAGGTGTGGGCGTGCCAGTCAATTTAACCCTATAATTCACAAGGAGGTGAGACAAACGGGTCAGTCGAACGATGAGCCGATACGAGCGCTCGCTATCGGCTGACTGCCGATATGATCAGGTTGGCCATCGGTCGCATCCAGAAGGTTCTCGCTATCAACTGATAGCCGATAGGAATCAGGGCGCTCTTCCATCGGCTGGGAAACCGATGGAGGTGTGGGCAGGTGTCGACGAGGGATACGACGGCTCCGAGCGTAGCGAAAGTGAGGTCCTGATCCATCGGCCGCAGAGCCGATGGAGGCACATGATTGTACACAAAGATTAGCAAGACGCGAGGGATCTCTCCTGATAATCAACGGAATCTGTCGTGGTCGTTCATCGGCTGAAAAGCCGATAAAGGCATATGCGAACTAGCAAGGAATCGTATAAAAGGCATGGGCTGCAAAGCCGATGCCGCTCTAGATATGGCAACACGAGACCCATCGCTCGCCGTGACTACGTCGCTAGTGCCGAATCTCGAAGATCAGACCTAACCGAGACAGTACGAGACTGACGCCAATGGCGACGGGACGGTGGATGCCGTATCGGACATGCTGAAGCAAAGGCGAAGTGAACCCATCGGCTAGCTGAGCCGATGAGAAGACATCTCTCTACAGACAGGCGCGCATCGGCTGGAAGGCCGACGCGCTTGGCGTAGCGCTCAAGGAAAAGTCTCTGAAGACCTGGCACGTATCGGCTAAGGAGCCGATACGTTAGACATGACGCTCAACGTATAGATAACTCATCGGCTAACACTCCGATGAAACGCCGTACTAAGACCTATAGTCCTAAAGCTCATTCTTCCGTCTGCTGTCTCGTAGGTTGAACCTAACCGATGCAACACGAGACCGATGCGGCTGAAAGAGCTTGATAGACCGATAGACCCTATACGGACATAATGCAATACATCCTATCGGCCTAAGAGATCGAACCTAACCGATGTAGCCTTAGACAGAACGAGACATATCGAGATAGTGGCGAGACTTACCCCTTTGCCAAAAATCAGACTTAACTGATGCAGCCACGCGTTGAGAGACAGACCCCGCTAGTAAAAACCTAGATAAACTAGGGTGGTGATGTGCCAAGGTTGTATTGATCAAAGTATTCATCTTTTTGCATGTCTCCAAGAGTCTATATTTATACTCTGGGTTTATAGAGTTCGACGCGTTTTCAATAACCATCAGACGTTATTTACTAACAAAAATAAAGGAAAATAGAAGTTAACTAACTAATTAAATCTTTCTATCCATATAAGATAAGATTTATAAAAGATAAAATACCCTATCGTGAATTCCACAGCTCCTCCATAAACTCGATCTTATCTGTATAGTTTTCTAGTCCGGCACCGAGTCTTCCATTACTTTAATCCGATCGGCTTCTTTTCAGTAGCGATCGGACACCTTTTCAGCCGATCGGCTTTTTTCAATCTATCATCGGGCTGTTTAAATTTTGATGTTAACAAGAATTTATATAGTGTGTTTTATGTAAAAGTTTATAGTATGGTATCATCTCTTAACTCTACCTCTAAAATTATATTAGCCTAGCTTCCACATGGAGACGGCCCATGTACAAAGAGCATCATTTTCACCCTTTAGTTATCATAAAAAAATATACACCGTTTGATCTAGATTATAGATTATAATGGTTGTGATTGATTGACTATATATAAGGAAAGAAAAAATACTGTACAAATCTTACTCAGACTTTATAAAATTATTTGATAAAGAAACGAAAATCATATTTTGGACTCCTGTCCTGTTCGGACTCCCAGCCGAGCAAGGTCTCCCGCCCGGTGTGCATGCCGTCCTTATTGGCCAGCCCACGTCCCTGATTAGCTGATTGGCAAACAGCTGTATAGGCTCCTGCTGTATGCATGCAAGAAAGGCAACAATAAGGCGACAATTAGCGATGGAGGCATAGAGAACGCAGGCGTGTCACTGCCCTATATTCAGAGAAAAGGATAAACATATCCACTATTTAACCGTGGTACGTCTAGATTATAAAATACGGTTGTAAATAATGGCAAGAGTTATATGTATTTAAAAAAAGAAAGTAAAAAACATGTTTGCATGGCTAATGGTAATGGATTCTAGTCAATTGAGACCGTAAGTCAATTGGGAAAAAAAATAACCCTCCTATGAAAATTTTAAGGGCTTTCCTATTAAGAGAACAGATTATAGAGCAACAGGAAGTAATCAATCTAGAGTCCATTCTCATGCGGCCATGGATCTATCTTCTCCAGTACAGATTAGTGTACGAGTAATAGTTTGCTGCAAATGTATTTCTTTCAACTTAATACATTTTACATGAGGCAAAATTGATTATATATCGTCATATAGCATCAGATATTTGTAGTTCCATTCTGTAGCATCGAAAGTACATCCATTCTCATCTTTTAACTTTTCCAAGCTTACCTTTCTTTGCTATTCTTCTTTGTCCTCACCATCTTCTTGAGACAACATCAGCTGGCAATCTCAAGGGCGAGGAAATGATGAATATGGATAAGCTTAAGGGTGTGGTAGCATGGATGGCATTAAGTGAGATCGAGGAAGACAACGACCATAAATGAGCTCGAGAATAGCAACAGCAATAACAACAGTGACATAAGGGCAGACTGAGTGATGCGGCGGTCTTAAGTGAGCTCAAGGGTACAACACCATAGATGATTTTAAGGAGATAACGATAACGATGATAGGCAAGCTTAAGGATAGTATGTCTGGAGTTGACGAGTGAGCTCAAGGGAGACAATGATGATATGATAGCTCAAGAATGGCACCGAGCAAGCACAAGGGTAGTAGAGTGGTGGTGTTGAGTGTGCTCAAGGGGCAGTAGTTGGTAAGCTTTTGTTGCATGCTTATGAGGGTTAACATGTTGGAGAAAGAAAGTGATGAGAAAAGAAAATGTATTTTGGTATTTTGCGTTGTGATATTTTGGGAAAATAAAAGAAAAAGTAACAAAAATTTGGATGGAGTACTATAGATAAGAACATATGTATTTTTGATGTTACGTATTATATATCTCAAATTACAATTAGTAGATGCTTTAGAACTAATTTTATCAACAAAAATATTTAATAGAGTTATACTTAAATGGCCAACAATTAAGTAAGGAAAGTAAAATTTCACATGATTTTAGAGTTTGAAAAAGAGTAAAACTTAAAAATAAATTAAATATAGCCGCGCAAATGCGTGGGTCACCTAGCTAGTTAATTTAATAAAGTAATAGAAAAAGCAGACTTTACCTTCACTATCACGACCTAGAAATTTTCAAATTAATTGAAAAAATAAAAAATAAAGTTCAAGTAGAAATTCAAATTAAATTATCTAAAATTCTAAATAAAACATAAAGAAAATAAAAAGAATAGTCTATATAGAAATACAATTTAGAAAAAAATATGATAATTGGATTAAAAATTCAAAAATAGTTAATATTGATATAAGAGTTCACGTAAAAAATATAATTTAGTTATATTCTAAAATTTGGATTGAAAATTTTAGAAAATAATTAATATTGAGAGAAGAATCTATAAATTAATACAATGTAAAAACATCTAAACTTTGGACTAAAAATAAATAATAGAGTCATAGTAGAAATACAATTTAAAATATCTAAATTCAGAATAAAAGATTAAAAATAACATGTAGAAATATAATTTAGAAAAAAACTGAAAGTCAAATTAAAATTAAAAAATATTTAATACTGAGATAAGAGTCCTTATAAAAATACAATTTAGGTAAATTATAAAATTCAAATTAAAAATAAATAAATATTTAATATTAAGGAAATATTACATGTAGAAATACAATTAGAAACATATAAAATTCAAATTAAAATAAATAATACTAATAGAAAAAGTTCACGTAGAAATTAAATTTAGAAATAGTAAAATTTAGATTAAAAAAATAAATATTATGGAGAAAAGAGTTTATGTAGTTGTATAACTTTGAAGAGAACGAAAATGAGTCTTAGTAGTAATACAATTTAAAATATCTGAAATTAAAAAAAATAGAAAATTAAAAATATAGTTTGTGTAGAACTACAATTTAGAAAAATCTGAAATTACGTTTTAAAATTAAAAAATAATTAATATTGAGAGAAGGTTCTATCGAGAAATACAATTTAGAAACATCTAAAATTATAATTAAAAATTAATAATATTAAAAGCGGAAGTGTCCACCTAGAAATGTAATTTATAAATATCTCAAATTCAGATTTGAAAAAAAATATTGAAGAAAAGAGTGTATGCATGAGTATAATTCAGGAATATGAGTTCATATATAAATACAATTTAGAAATATGTCAAGTTAGAAATGAATATTGTTGATAAAAGATTTCATATAGGAGTATAATATAGAAATATTTTAAATGTAAATTAAAAATAAATAATATTGATAGAAGAGTCCATATTTTTTACTTATATTAATCTGGGGGTGTCTTTGCAGTCACCACATTACTCATGCGAGATAAAAATAACTAAAAATTCTCATGTTAATGCAAAATTATTAAAATTGACACGTTACTTGAAAAAAACAAAATAACTTGATCATGCAATCTAAATTAAAAAATGCAACTAATAGATGAGATTCAATCCTCAAATCTTTCCAAAGTGACAACACAGTTCCTAGATTCCAACTATGGGCAACAACAATAGAATAAAATATAAGAAAACCGGTAAAAAATAAGCATTAATAACAATGGGCATTTTATTATTTTGGATGGATTATAAACTATAAAAAAATACGGTATAATATAGATGGAAGTATATTATTAGAGATAACATGAAGATGCTATTATAAACATATATAGAAGATAGAGATACAAATATATTTATATATTTATATTATTAAGATAATACTAAAAAATCCATCATGTTTGCTTTACATAGAAATTATTATATTAACTAAAATATAAGTTTTATCAAGTTAGCAGTTTAAAATTATATTGTTATTTTTCATAGTTTTTAACAATAAAATATTGTTAGCGTATAATTTGCACGTGTCACCACGGTAGCTATATCAATTTGAGTCAGCAGTTGTTGACATGTCATAAATCTGTTGGAAAGGTTACTGAAAACACAATATACTATAATGTATAGTTGCATACGTTCGGGGGTCAATGCCTTATTGGCAGTGTGTTTAGCTTCACTATTTCTCCTATAAGGATAATTTTATTACTCTTGAGAAGATACCGAGAGGTACTATATTTTATATTTTTCTATATCTCAAGGTAAAAAAGTTTGAGCATAAATTTTAATATCTAGATGTAATTTTTTAAGGAACTTAAAATTTCCCTAACAAGAATATTTGACATAACGGAAACGTCAGTAAATTGATCTCGGTCTTTTGGGGTGCACTTATCAGTCTCTTTTTTCTTTCCGATAAGAAGTCATCACAATACTACCAGTCTACATGCAGAGAAATCCACAGCAACCGAATGTTCTTCACTTCAGGAGGGAGAAGGCTTGGGAAAATTCAACAGCACACCAAATAAACATGATGGAGTTGTTGAGAAATTATATTGCCAGATTGTGTACAGTGCCGTGTCGGCAGCAGTCAGACACGGGGAAAACCTCATACAGAGTCTGTTGCACATATTTGACGTTGATAATACTATGTTTAATGTATTGAGGTTCCTAAAAACAAAATACATAGGATTTGCAACCACAAATGTGCTCCGACATTGCCGGATTCTTTTGTCCATAAAACAAATAAGCGAAAAGGCCATGCTGCGCACATGTTTTCAACACTCCAAAGATCACTTCGGACTTGTTCAATGGACTAGACGCTTAGATGCATGCGTAAGAAACATGTTGAGGCATCCATTTAAGAGCCTCGCCCTCCAACATCAGCATCTAATTTACTGATGCATGTAGAATTAAGAGTTGGTTTAAGTGTCTCTTGGCTACAACGCGTACGCACCTAAGAGGTTAAAACTCCTACAGTGTTTTATGCAGAGTAGCATCACAAGTGCTTCCCTGGTGGACTTTTTTCGCATCGTTGAGTCGCTCGCGCTGTCGCGCAACGCTAGCGTGGCAAAAGGAACCAACACATTGCACATGCTCCTAGTGGCAACACCGATCAATGCGCCCACTCTATTACATCCACTTTGACACCACACTATCAACAAACTGAACTCTTGGCCCATGAATCGAACTAAGTTTTCAATTGAAGAACAAAATTCTAAAGTGCATCAAATTGGATTGTGTCAAGTGGCACACATGCCTTGAGTGTTTGTATTGATCAAATCGACAAAAGTTTTTCAACTGTTGCCTCTTTGTTTCTTACCATTCGTCTTCATCTTCAATGAACCGCAAGAAGCACATACAATCGTCTCTTAAGAGTTTTTAGGACTAACCTCAAAGCGGGTTAGGGTGGTGTAATGGCCAATGGAGGATGGTCATGTTCTAACTCTCACCAATACCTTTTGCTTATTAATACTAACTTCCTCGGCCTAAGACCTAGTTGATAGGCACATACGTAAAGTTCAAATACTCCCTTCTGTTCCTTTATAAATAACACGATTGATTAGAACTGTTTAAAACTGCTAATAATTTTTAAATAATTAGCATATGATAAATGAAAGCTTAGTGCTTACATTTAAAATACAACACATTTCAATAATATAGCATCATTTCAAGTGTTTATGATTATTGTTTTTTAAAAAACAAGTAATCAAAGTTTAATTATAAACAGTGTCCGATTACAATTATTTAGGAAGGGAGCTAGTATTGAATAGTGACCTATCCTCGTCCCACATGACTGCTCTGGTATCCATCACCTTGCTGCCTTAGATCATAGTTTGATGATCAGTTCGATGTTGTCTACTTCGACTTCTACATGACCATGAGCAAAAAAGTCATTCTACATCTTTCTTTTTAGGAAAACAAGAGAGATGTTGGAATACGTAGAGAGTGGAAAATTCCAAGTATTCTAGACTTGCATGTGCCAAACCATAGAATAAATCTTATTAGTGCAATCCATATTTAAAAATAATAGACCAGCCATTAATCCATTCAGAAAGAGGATATTGCGCTAACTTTCGTGTGGTTTGCTGAAAAGACTGGCAAGAAGAAAAAACAAAACAAACTTTTTTTCTTCCAGTTGAAATCTCCTCCTACCTTTAGCGGATTCTAGAATAGGATTCTTATGAATATATATATATACGCTTGCGTTTATTTATGATAAAATTATCAACACTATAATAATGTGAATTTGTCAAAAACACTTAAAAACATGATAATTTAATATAGTACCCTGGAAGCATTAAAATAAAATACAAACAAACCATGTAAAATATTTATTTTATCCTTATCTTATTATCCGTTATTCACGTATACCTCCTCAATATTGTGACTGCGGGTGCGGCATCTACAGCCGGTGTGGAATCGTTGCAGCACCGCGGACAGTGCGGTGGCACGTGGGCTCGACTGCCGGTGCAGACTCGACGATGGATGGTGTGGTGGCCGGCGCGGACTCTTCGCGGCGGTCGGGGCGGAGTCAACGCAGTGGCCCTGTCCGGCGTGACGGCGGTGACGGCGGCTACTCGCCGTTTTTTTTCCTGTTCTTCATTGCTTGTCGTTGATGCTACTGTAACTTGCGTGCGCTGTCGATGCTAGAGTGTGGCAGATGGTGGCGCAGCACAATCGGCGGCGGGGTGGCGGCACAGCTAACTTTGGCACAGAGTCGACGCAGCGGTCCCATCCAACGTGCGATGCATCCGACGCTGCCGATGCGTGGCGCGTCCAACACATGGCGCGGCCGGTTCAGAGGGCACACCGGGCAAAACTATCATTTTACAAAAATTTTCTCTCCGAAATAACAGAAAATCATTAAATAATGTGTATGGTGTCTACTTAGTAAATTAATATTTTTTTATGATATGGATAGATATATTCAATTTCTTACGTCCATCAGCAAAGATCGTATTTTTTGAGTAACTTTATTTATGATATTTAGATTATACACCCTCTATTTTAAATATAAGGTGTTTTGATTATATTTTAAGTTGAAGCTTTTTAAGTTTAATTAATTAAGTTTATAAAAAATATAGTAATATTTACAATACCAAATTAATTTTATTAAATCTAACATCGATTATATTTTTATAATATATTTATTTTGTGTTAAAAAGTTTGATTTACAACAAGACTAAACATACATTCTAAAACGGATGGAGTATTACATAAAAAAATTGTTTAAATGTTATATTATTCAACCGTAGGCTCACCGATTGGACCCTGTGAATCTTTGTCCTATGATACAAACCCAATAAATCTCGCCCACCATGTGGTATATCCGTAATTTCAAGGAATCGTGCCCATGTTATAGATAAGACTACGTACCAAACTCAATTTCATCCTCTTTTGCAGGTAGATCAAAACAATTTATCCATTTATGACTGACGTATTTTGACTCTTCCGAGTATGATGGGATTCCAATTTAAGCACAAAGGTAACCTGCAAATGTGGCCATGAACAAGCAAACGAGTTTCACATGTTTATTTTTGTCATATCAACGTTAAGGGTGCATTCGGCACTGTAGTATAAGATGAAAATCTATCATTTTTCATAAGCATACATACTAAATAGTGTGTTTTTTATTAAAAAAATAAAAGTTGTTTTAAAAAATATATTAATGTATTTTAAAAGCTTATAATATTTAATATTTAATTAATCATTTACTAATTGATATTATCATTTTACATTATCATCTCTATCTATGAGTGCACTGAATGTGTGCACATAATATTTTACAGCCGCTTACCTAACCTGCTCGGATTTTTTTTTCCTTATCTGAATTCGATTTTACACACGACAGCCTAACCAGCTAACATAGAATTGCTGCCTAATTGCCAACTAGTAACAGAACCCAAGTTGTATATTTTTCTTAGTGAATGACTGATACTCTATGATTATTACTGACACATTTGGTGATCCAATGGATTCAAACACGAAAGTCCCAATACGTATCTTTTATCCGGCAATCAGCAACTGATTTTTATCTGTAAGATTGAAGAACTGGATAAGTTCGATCGGCATACGTATGCTGCGTAAAAATCTGTAAACATGAAGACACATAAAAATCTGGAGTACTGGACCTGTATGTATGCTCGCATTGGGTGCAACCCTTCTCATCAGAAGCATCGAATGGTACGGCGATCTCAAGCCGTCCGGTAGCAGGCTAGCAGCTGCTAATCTTCGGAAGTTCAGAGGCAGTACGTCAGACACCGTGGAAAAGCTGCCACGTTCGAGGATTAACCCGGTCATCCTTGGTATGATGTGCCCCTGCATTTACTGAAGATTTTGCCGCCTCCTTGCTGGTCTCTTCAGGACTTGAGCTCTGTTTTGACAATGCGACATTGATGCCCTGCGATCTTTGCGGCCATGCAGCCTAACACGTTCCTTGATCTGATCTCTGATGGCCAACACGTAGTAAAAACGAAGTTTATGATCACAGCTTGGCCGGCGGCCGGCGGCCGGCGTCTGTACCACGTGGCCTGTAGGGCTAGCCTTCTATCTGACGCATCTGAATTTCTCGGGCATGAACTGCACGTTGCTGTGGCAGAAACCTGGCTTCTCTTCCAGTTCTGACGAAAGATACAGCGGCCAGCAGCTGCTTCCAATTGACGACGGCTGAATTGCAGTTTGGAGAGCCTACTGAGATTAATTGCAGAGAGGTTTAAGAAAGTTGCATCTTTTCAAGGTTGCCAACCCTGGGCGGCCATTTCTGTTAGGTCAGGTCGCTGTCACAGAGGCACAGTGTCACGTACGCTTGGTCCGAACAGCAGAGCTAGCACTATATAAGCTGCTTGCCATGAGCCAAAATGGTCAACAAGAAACCACACACATAAGCATATTGCTCGGAGACACAGCCATCGCCGTCGCTGTCGCTGTCGCCGTCGTCCCCTGCATTTATCGCCGCACCGGCGGGCCACCGAGATCTCGCATAAGTAGCTGGTATCTCGTTTGCAAGCGTCGCCAGTGAGAGGCAATAGTGAGGAAAAATCCTCCTCGATCCACGCTAGCTATGCCTTCTCCTTCCTCAGCCCATTGGCTGAGCTTGGTCGGTAGCGTCTGGCTCCAAACGATCAATGGGCCGAACGCCGACTTCCCCGTCTACTCGTCGCAGCTCAAGGAGGTGAAGGGCATCTCCCAGGTGCAGCTCAACTTCCTCGCCTTCGCCTCCGACGCCGGGAAGCTCTTCGGCTGGTTCGCCGGGGTCGCTTCTCTGTACTTGCCTTTGTGGCTGGTTGCCGTCGTCGGCGCGTTCTTTGGCCTCGTCGGGTATGGCGTCCAATTCCTTTTCTTGGAGAGGTCCGGCCTCGAGTACTGGCACCTGTTCCTGCTCACCTCCCTCGCCGGCAACGGCATATGCTGGATCAACACCGTCTGCTACCTCCTCTGCATCAAGAACTTCCCGTCGGACAGCCGCGTCGCGGTGAGCCTCGCCACGAGCTACCTCGGTCTGAGCGCCAAGTTCTACACCACCATGGCCGAGAAGATGCCGCGGGGCGCCACGGCGAGGTACTCCAAGGAGAAGATATACCTCCTCCTCAATGCCATCGTGCCGATGCTCGTCACCCTCGTGGCGGCGCCGTCGCTGCGGGTGGTCGAGCTCACGAGCCACAGGCGGACCGACCCGGCGTTCCTCGCCATGTTCGCGATCACCCTGGCCACCGGAGCGTGCGCCGTCGTGGGTAGCATCGGCTCCAAGTCCATCGGGCTCTCAACCAACGAGCACATGATCAGCCTCTACGTCCTACTCGCCCTCCCGATACTGATCCCGGCGGCGCTCAAGGTGCGCGAGAGCATGAACAAGCTACGGGAGGCGAAGCGGGAGAACAGAGTGCACGACCTCGCCACCACCGACGTGCCGGAGACGGCCGTGTCGGTGTTCGAGGTGGCCGAGGCGGAGAACAAGGAGGACGAAGAGGAGGACGCCGGCGAGAGTGACCGCCAAGACGAGGTCGGCGGCATCCGGCTGCTGCGGCGGCTCGACTTCTGGCTCTACTTCTTGAGCTACATGTTCAGTGGCACGCTTGGTCTGGTCTATCTCAACAACCTAGGGCAAATCGCCGAGTCCCGTGGGCTCAGCGACCCGTCCACTCTCGTCTCCCTGTCGTCTTCGTTTGGATTCTTCGGCCGCCTCCTTCCCGCCTTCCTGGACTACTACACCGCAAAGTAAGTAAGCTCTGCATGCATGCATGCGTCGCCACTCCAGCTGTTCGTTCGATCAAATCACTCACTCGTGTCGTGACAACTTGCTGTTGAAATATTATTGGAGTCTTTGTTTATATGGTTCGGGTTTTGACTTGAGCAGGAGCGGCTACTCGCTGTCAAGGACGGCGTCCATGGCTTCGCTAATGGCGCCGATGGCCGGCGCGTTCTTCCTGCTGCTGGACCCGAGGGATATGTTCCTGTACACCAGCACGGCGGTGGTCGGCACCTGCACCGGCGCCATCACCTCGGTGGCCGTGTCGGCGACGGGCGAGCTGTTCGGGAGGAAGAACTTCGGGGTGAACCACAACGTGCTGGTCGCCAACATCCCCGTCGGCTCGCTCTGCTTCGGCTACTTCGCCGCGTTCCTCTACCAGAAGGAGGCCCGCGGCGGCAACCGCTGCGTCGGCGCCGGATGCTACCGGGACACCTTCCTCGTCTGGGGCTCCACGTGCGCCGTCGGGACGGCGCTGTGCACCGTGCTGTACGCGCGGTCGCGCGGCTTCGCAGGGAGGCTACCTCCGGTCTCCGGCGAGGTCGACGAAGCCATGCGCCGGGAACTGGCCAGCAACTAACTTAGGTGATGGTGCAAGGGACCGGAAGCTTCTGGTACAGGCACAGAAGTTTAATTAGGTGCCACGTAATTAATTGGAAAAAAATCTAATAGCTAGTGATGTGGAGTACCATTTGCTTCTTTTTTTTCTCATGGAAAATATTTTGTTTTATTAGTTTCTTTTCTAAACTTTTTTGAGTGATCCCTTTGGTGGATTAAGAAGCTCAACTTATGTGTACGTATATACGTATATATTTAAAAAGGAAAGCAGAACATACAGCTCACTTTAGTACTAGATGCTGCAAATCACTGTGACTGGACAAAAGCTAGTGATAAATTCTTTTTTTCGACTTGGCCAGTTTTAATAAATTATTTGTGATTATCCAGCAAACTTTTAGTGGATGTACCACCAAGAAAGGCAACTTACACGCTGACCATTTTAGGGAAAGTTTATAGGGAAAACTTTGCTACTCTGTATGGATAATATTGTTCCTTTTCATGTATATTCAAGATCAAAACGTATAGAATGTACCTATAAATTGTTTTTCTTGTGGCCAATGGATTTTACTTGAAGAGAGACACGTTTTCCACTGTTAGACGTTATATATAAGAAAAAAATCAGCATATTATTCTTATGGGGAACACTGAAGCGGCTCTAAAGAACAAAATAGGCATTGTTATGGTATGCATCCTTCTCTTAAGCGTATATAAAGATAGCGTAATCATGTATGTGTGCATGTAGGGCCTGTTTAGCCAATAGGTTATAGGAGGTGAGATTGTGATGGGGAAATGAATAGAGTGTTTGGATAAAATGAAGTGCGACTAATGAATGGCTAGTATCTTAAGACACCCTTTAGTGGTGAGGAATCATTGGCCAAATGGCCAAACCCAAAATCCGAATGGGCCCATGGTGTGTGTGCGTGTCTTTATTGTAAGCGGGAAAAAAAGGAAGGCACAGTAATTTTTTAATTATAATTTTGGTACTTTATATATTTAATATAGTGAGAAATAGTAAATTTTACATAGAAAAAACGTGGTGCTCTTGGTACCTCTTAAAACCATAAAACCACTCTCTTGAAATGGATAGATACATGGGGACAATTTGCAAATGTAGCACTCATCCAACATCATAAGGAGTAAGGAAACAATGGTACTTTAGACAACAGATTAGGTATAATTCATAAATCCGTTAGTTTTGGACGCCCGATATTACTTTAAGATTTCGTGCACTAAGTCACATCAGACCTCTCCCCTAAACCTAGAGTTGTCATGACTTACCATCGCCAATGAGTTTTCCTCTAGCTCCTCTATCTGCATCACTTCGTCCGTGAGATGGAGTATGTCTAGACAAGGATGTCACGACGGGTTAGTACGTATGGTCACATAGCATATGTCAATATACGTATATTATTATGTGTTGAACACACAAGCCACTTTTTCTAGATTTCCTCATGTTAATAAGCGTTCAACTTACCTGTGCACTATCTATGTTACTGGCAGTGTTTCTCAGGTAGAAGTTCAGTGGATGGTCCAAAACGCTCTTGAGGCAATGAAATACAAGCCATGGAATGAACGAAGAAGACACGGTCCAACCATACCAAGAGGGCCGTCAATAATTTCATGTGCATCACGGTCACGGCAATGCGTCTTCAAAGAGATTTCTCTGGTCTATTCGCCTGGACTACTGTCAAAATTAAAAACAGAAAGGCCAGCTTACAGTCGTGGCCCTTGAAAGAGAGCCACTGCTGAATAGTGGCCATGATCGATGGTGATAATAAATCATTCCTCTATCGGCGGTGCAGTTAATATTGACGAGACATCAACCGTTGACAGTTACACCATGGCCCACGCTTGATAGGTCCAGTGCAAGAAAGAACGTTCTTGCGCCATATTCTCACCTGTGGCGGTGGACACGTTGAGATACGTCTCCTGCCCGGCTAGCCGTCTCTGTTTCTCTCGGTCTTAGTAGTAGAACAGAGGAATTGGTCTGAGTCATTCTGGGAGCTAGGTATTTCGAAGTCACAGTTTATGAATTTCCAACCGTGACCACACGCCGCGAAGAAAAATCGTGTTTTGAATCTATGATCAAGCAACATGAAAAATATTACTGCTAATTGTACTTTGGCATGTGTACTGGTACTAGCTAGGAGTGAGTCTTGAACTAAAATATGTGGAAATGGTGTGCTCTACTTGTAGTCTGTACATAACTAGATGTGATACGTGTGAGACAGTTCGGTTGGTATGATATGGCCCGGACGGCCGGTGTCTGTTGACAGCGGTCCTCTCGGTCTCTCGGGATTGGATTTTAAGCTATGCGATGTCTCTTAATTAAAAATAATAAAATAGATTAATATATGATATATCACTTTATAAATATATAAATTAAAATATAGCTTCTATAAATTGTAGAAAAAAAAACAAATATAACAGTCAATCACTTAGTTATTTAATTTATTTTTTATACAACTTGCAAAAGTATATTTAAATGATATATCATATGTTAATATAAGTTATTTTTTTTATAGTTATTTAGATGATACGTAAAAAATGATGGGACATCCTCGAGACTAATCAGTTCTCTCGTGTCATGCGATGGTACAGCTACATGCAAAAGTTCAATTCAGGGCTTCACATCTCACCAGGAGAATGCCATTCCATCAGCATGCTCGATTCACTAGCTTCAGTGAGCTGACCTTTAGTATTTTGTGTGGTTGCTTAGCCAGATCGGTCTATCCTGAATATAAGTGCAGCATCTACATGATCCATCCATATATCCATCTTCCATGTCTCCTTTAATCCCTCAACGCTAGTTGGGCACAAGCATGACCTCACTTTCTACTAATGAAAACATGGTCTGATAAAACCATAAACCATAAAATTCTGACGCATGGTGTATATCCAGGATTTGCATTCCAAGTGGGGCCAGGTACACGTGAGCCAAGCGAGCAGAGACCACTTTCCAATCCTGGCAGGATCTCCACCCCTCCACACAGTGACGGAATCCAGAACTCCAAGAACACCATGGTGCAGACGTGCAGTGCACTGCAGTGCAGAGGCGGACAACGATGACGGCGAGTCGACGATATCGGTCGCATCAGGGTCCAAAAGAATGGCAACCGTCGGTATGCATGCTGGGAAAGGGACGGCACGGCGTAACGACGGGCTGATCCTGGCTCGTTGCTGCTGCTGCGAGCTCTGGAACGGGTGGTAACTTTTGGAGTACGTGCCGACCTGTTCGGGCCGGTTTGGACGACCACACAAATCACACATCACGCATCTGGAATGTTTTGCATGCGAGTAGAAAGAAAGGATCAAGGAAAGGAGAAAGTAACTAACTAAAGTGCCGCTTTCATTACGCTCCGTGCTACTCCATGCTTGTGCTTTACTCTATGTCTATGTCTCAGTGCATCAGAAGACTATTAGTAGTAGTAGTAGTAGTCACCTAGCAACGGAGCGCGCTTTAAAATTCTTTGATTTGTTTTAGCCGGCCCAAGTATAGTTTAGTAATAATAGTCAAGAAAAACGTCATATCGCGAGATCAGGCTCGTTCAAAGCAGGGGCACCACTATGCAGTGGAATGCACAGCTATCTATCTTAGTATGTGCAAACAAAATATTATTGGAGGGGTAGCTAGCTCCTTTTAGCACGGCACCGCGTTCACGCGTGATAGGAGGATGAAAGAGATCCTCACGATCACAGATCACTAGCTCAAAGCAAAGAAAAGCTAGCATCGTTGATCGGTCGGTCGTTCACACACACGAATACACATTCTTCGGCTCTGTATGTGCAGTTGCGCCACGGATAAGGCGGCGGCTAAAAGGAACAGAGGCAGTGTGCCGCCCGGCGAGTTGGCGACACAGCCAAACCGGCGTATGGTGCGCCCCTGGGCGCACGCTGAAAGCAAAAATGCAAAATGCGACGTGCGCGTGAGGGCACCGTCCGCGCGCGCCGCGGGCGATGCGCCGGCCGTGCGCAGCCACTACCGACCCACCCCGGAACCGACGAGCGCTCTGATCGCTACGGCCGGCGACTCGCCGTGGTGGGGAGGCTTGAAACCGAGCCGGGATCCCGCGGTGGACGCCGCCGCACGCGCTTGCGTGTGTGTGCGACTTAGGCCTACGACCACCCGCCGTGCGTGCCGTGCCAGACTGCCGCTGTATGGATTCCCTGGTTCTTTTTCTACCGTACGTTGGGAGCATGTACGCTGCGAAACCTTCTCATCGTTACTCTCGAGATGTATTTCCGCCAAAGCGATCGGAAAGCGAAGATTCTAACGAGCAGCGATCAGTGCACAAAAACTACCACGTGCACTAGCAGGGGCATAATCATCTCCGGTTACGAGGAAAAAAGCTGACGCTGACAGTCCATTAACCGCCAACTGATCGCCACCACTGCAGGATTTGCAGATACACGCTCGAAACACACCGACGACTGCGAGTGCAGCCGCCCCAAGTGGTCGTGCCTCGTGGTCTAGTGGGGGCGTCACGTTGACGCAGCCGTGATGCCATAAAACACGGGGAATTTATAATCGCCCAGATCAGTTTCAGTATTCCACGTCTTAATTCTGGCTGCCTTCGCAGTGGTCCTCTTGTCCACGAGCGATGATACTATAGCAAATTGCAGGTAGAAGATACAAATCCGATCGAGACATGAACGTCATGCACCTGATCGGAACGCTTCTGGAGCTACGTACGCTAGCTGCAGAGAGAGCTCAGATCTCGCTCCCATAGCTACAGTTTGCAGCATCGATGGATACTACTACTATATGATATTTTTGGAAGGAAGGGAGCCGGGTGGATGTGGCATGTGCATGCATCACGCTGATGCAGGCAGTGATGCAACGCAATGCTGCTTTGATCGATATAACGCTTTAACATTGCCACGCCGAGCTTCTTTATTCGCCGATTGTCAAAGTGGCCTTTGCCCTGCTCAGTAACTTTTTTGCCCGTTTTATCGTCAGATACTGGTTCAGCTAGGCCTTCCTATTCTATGAACGCATTGTCAGGCAACGGTACAGAAAGAGCTAGCTATTGTAGGTCTGGTTTGGCTATACCATGAACTTTTCGAATAAAAGAAAAGGTAGGTATTTTGCAGTAGTGAAGGGGAGCAAGAGGGGTGTGCAATATGCGATCGATGATGTGATGTGATGCGCTTCTGATGAGTCGATCCAACGCGAGCGTGAGTGAGCCGACATGAGAGTTTTGGGGGCGCATCTGGTGCGCTCGCGCGACGTGTCGGGGACGGTCTCGGAAAGAGCTAGCCGGACATGCCCTGATGCGCAGCACGTGCGTATGCACGCGTACGTGGTGCGCCGGCTTTGGCGGCAGATCACATATTCTCTTTGCTGCTTTTGCATGCGCCGGAGTCGAGGAGTGCGTGTGGGTGTGGCCGCTAACTTGTGCTTCGTGCCGGCGGTGAGTGTGAGCTGGCTCCCTAGGCCGCGATATTTGGGTTCACAAATGGAATGTAGCCGTGTAGGCTGCACACTCGAGTCGACACGTCGTTGGGTTGAGAGTGAAAACCCGGCCTATTCGGGCACCAATCTAAGCTACGTGCGCTGTTGGGTCTTTTTGCCTTTTCACCTCCTATAAGGGTCCAGTTTAGGCCCGTTATTGGTTTGGGCCAATTAGTGTAGGATTGTGTATCAAGATCGGCCGGCCTCTTGTTAATTGCCTTGCCCCATCGAGTCATCCATCAACTTTCAGGCCAATTTTGTATCCGTTGACGCAGGTTATTAGTATCTCGATATGTATCGTAGTATCTTACTATACTACAATCCTATCAAATTGAAAGGATACAGAATTCTAATTTTTATAGTGTTCTGATCTTACTATTCACTTCTATAAGATCCTAACGGATCTTAGATAGTAACCTAATTCTACAATCCCTGCGATCTTATAAAAATATTATTTAAAATAAGGTGGATTGAAAATAATATGAATAAATGTGCTCGAGTTTTAAACAAGTCAATTAAAAATTATTAAAACCAATAGTATATGCTTCAATTTATACAACATATTACATATTTTATATAAAAATATATACTCTGATTGTATTCTAATCTATGTTACCACAATCCTCTTAAGTGGACTTCTTCTCCTTTGTTGCATGATGGGCCGGCCCAGTTTAAATCTTTAACACTTCGTACTTGAAGCCTTGTCGACCTAAGCTTAGGTCAAACTAAATAACAAAGACATAAACACATGATGAACCATACTCTCATTCTCAGCCAGGGCGTTTTGGGGGTTTTGCAAAAAAAAGGGAAACAAAAAGTGAAATCCGACCAAAATTTTCAAAAATTTAAAATTTAGTTTGATTTTTAAAACTTAACCAGAAAACCAAGCGGTTTGTGTTTCTAAGTCACTCTGGAGAATCCAGTTTTCATCGACTTTTGTAAGCCCTGTATTGCTTCTTTTTCTGAGATTTGCCAATAACATCACAGATTTTGTTGCCCGGTAATAGTAAACAACAATACTAGTCGCACTTTGCTATACACCACATGCAAACAATTGGAGCTGTAGCCTTGAACTAGATTCTGATAGGCAAGCAAATGATCTGCAAAGAAAATTTAGTAGCAATATAGGTACAAATATGGTCGCCAACTGCCCAACTCAAACCAACCCCAGGCCCCCCGTTTACATCTACATGGAGCATTCTGTACGTCTTTGAGTGTAGAGATGATAGTACTAGCTAGGTTAGTACATCCGCCAAACAAGACACCTATCGCTGCTGCTGTGTAGTGAGAGATTAAGTTAATACATAAGGGACAGATCAGGTGACGAAGTTGTGTGGAGCAGCTAGCTCGATCGAGCAGTTCCTAGCAGATTACTAACCCATCTCCTTCCGTTTGTCTCAATATTACCCTAAACCTTTGCTTATAAAATTAATCTTAAGCTCACGATGTAAGATCTAAACCTATGACTTTATCCTAAAGCCTGCGAAATTTTAGTACATGTGTTTAAACCAAAATGAGGCTCTGACTATATAATCGCAATAGCTCTAAGGGTGGGCAATAGCTCTAAGGGCGGGTTCAATAATACAGTCGATTGCTAGATACAGTAGGCTGTGGCACAATAAACAAAGATCATGGACACTAGTTTTTTTAATTGCATTAATGCTTCTCCTCTATAATTCTCTCTCACAGCATTCATAACCATAGATGGTGAAGATTCTTAGGTGAAAGAAAGCTAGGCCCACAACACTGACACTCACTACCCCACGTTTTCACTCTTCCACCTATTCACAAATTTCACTAAAGATCACTACAGGCTGCTGATATAAATTTATTATGCTAACCCTAACTATACGGTTGTATTCTTGTTTTTGCTGAATGCTGCTAAAGATCAAACCGGTAGAATTATAGTACCGACGACAACCATAATAACAATAATACGACGATAACCATACCAAATTTAAACAAAATTTTAAAAATAATTTAAATTTTTAATAGATTTTATTTGTTTTTTTTACCGTTTGTCACGGTTATCCCGGTAATAGCTTACGGCTGGAGTGCGGTACCATGGGGCAGAATCTGTCGGTCACCTGTGCGCATACAACACAGGCCATGCTAGCTATTCCTACTCCAGTACCACTCCTGATCAGCTTGGACTCGGGTAACGTGACCAAGCGGCTGGTGCCTTGATCGCAGTGCACCGATCTTTTCCATGCTCGTATATCCATCCCATCATCGCTCGCCCGATCCAATGCCCGTTTAATGCAGCTTCCATCGGGAGGCGCGAAGGTGTAAAAGGATTGCTTCCCGGTCAAGAGATTATTCCGAAAGCGCGCGGCACGCACCGCTGCTGCTCGGCGTTGCTCGCTCGCTGGTCGGGTTACCCCGTGTCAGTGCCACTGCCCCCCGCCCGTGCGCTCGACACCAGTGTGCGTCGTGTTGGTTGGTCGACGACGCACGCGCGCACGCCCAGGCCATGGACCATGCGTGCGCCGCGTACATAATCAATCGTTACCCTCCACACACACACACACGTGGCGCACGAATCGTACGTACAGGAGTGTGGACTGTGGACTCTCTTACGGCAGGAAATGTGGTCGCCGGCGGACAGGCACGGCGGACCAGCCGGCCGTGAGACCGGGAGAGTGAGCTGTAGGCATCTGCGATTCGTACGTACGCGTCGGAGATCCGCGTGCCTAATGGCTACGCTATACGTACGTGCGTGTGTACTCTCGCTGCCATTGATCACCGCTCATCATCGAGGAGCCCGCGATCGAATCAGGGGCAGCAGCTATTTGATTCGACGAGCGGTACACAGACAGTAAGGCCCTGTGTATGCCCGGATAGCTATAGTAGCGCCGTTAACCGCGTTGAAGTTACTGCTCGATCTCCGGCTGCTGCGCCAGTGATTTCGGGTGGCCCAGTATAGCCCGTAGGTCAGACACTGGTACAGACTGTCTGACCGTGTTCAAGTATCAACGGTTCATGCATGGTGTCGTAAAGTTGGCGCTTGGCAGTGAATCCTGGTAGCTAGCTATAGCTACCGATATCAACGTACAGCCAGGCATCAGATCTGAGGCCTGGTTATTTCTATTACTCTCTTCCAAATACTTATGTTTTAGAATTGATGAGAAAAAAATACACACTTCAGGTTTAGCTTTAACATTTTTTTAAGTTTTGTCTTATCTTGCATGCTCCTGAATTTTTGTTTTATGACTTCTATACCTACCTACTTATCAGTTATATCCATTTTTAATCCTAATTTTTTTAGTCTTGTTTTTTAAATCATAAATAATATAGATATAAGATATAAATTATTTATTTAAATTTTTATGGTTGCTTTGTTTGTTTTATACGTCTTATCATGCTCAACTAATAGAACGGGTATAATGCTCAACTAATAGAACGGCTATAAAGAAGATCAAAACGAAAACGAAATGTAGGGCAAAGCAAAACCCAGGCGTATAAATTAAAAGGGATGTAGCGAATATTTAAGGACACTGGTAAATTTCTCTTATATCTAGTGTGTGTGTTTTTAACGTGGGAATATTTCTAGTGTTCATGCAGTGATGCGATTGCTTGCTCTACATGCCCATGACAACTCGCTCACTGTAAGACTGGAATTTGTTACAATGTCTCTTGTTAATGTCCCTCGTACATGTAGAATTTTGAGCTGTCTCGTTAATACGGAGGAGAGTTATAGAAACAATTTACCGTCTCAATCAGTTCATACCATCAGTACCATGATTAGTTTTTTTTTAAGAATCGGGTACAGTCCACAATCTCTGCTAGTTGCTACTTAGGACCTCGTCTGTATGGACTATACCGCTGACAGCCTACGAATGCCCATCTTTGCATTCAAGTTCGATCATAATAGTGGACGTTGATGTCCACATGATGGTGTGTACAAATTGATTGATTCTTCATGAGACAACAATAAAAGGATTTGGGCGTGCCAGTGGTTATTGATCCACTATTCCATTGATCATTGTATAGGCCAAAAATGGAAGAAGTCTATATAACTCCTAAACTTTTAAGTGAAAATCCATCTAGCCCCAAACATTAAAACCTACATCTAACCCCCTGAATTTTATAATACTTTTCACGTAACCCTCTAAACTGTTTTTTATCTAATGTTGCATATGCATTAAATGATTTCAACAACATGGCATGCATATTGAAGATATACTTATCAAAATATTCACTGAACTGTCTTGTTTAGTCCCTTTCTTACTGTTCTAGTTTAAACATTCAAATACGCTTAGCATTGTTCAAAGCCATTTCAACAAAGCTTGGGGGTTAGTTAAGCATTTGAATATGCGAAAAGCACTTCAACAAAAGTTTAAGGTGTTAAGATAATAAGTTTTAAAGTTTAGGGTGTTAGACGGATTTTTCTTCAAAGTTAGGAGTGTATATATTTTTTTCCAAAAATAAAATCATTTAACTATGGACAATCATTTAATTTCAAATTTACAGGGATGGATCGGCACCGAACAAATTAAAGGGAGCAGCATTTCGATACTCAACCACTCAAGCTAGCGTTCCCTTCTCTGAATTTATTTTGTCATCTAAATTTTTTTTGTCGTGTTCAAAAATTACAGACGATCCGAAGGAGAAAACTACGCTTGTCCAACTCTTACTCCATCTATTTTAAAATATAAAACTCTAAATTAGACATAATATCTAATCTAATAGGAAGAGAGTAGTACTGATATCCTAATCTGCCATGCTTAAATAGTAGCATGGAATTGCTACATAGTGAGATGACCACCGCTTTCTTTTCCACTGCAGTGAGAGAGTGTGTTTGACACTACATGTTCATATCTCATCATTTTTACACGCACACCTCTCAAACCGTTATATTTTTATAAAAACTTTTTACAGTAAAGTTGCTAAAAAATCATATTAACTTTTTTTTATCTTTTATAGTTAATATTTAATTAATCAGATACTAATTAGCCATCGTGTTTTTTCCGTGCATGGGAGACGAGCTGAGACCACCGGACATAGACACACTACAGGCACGTGAACTGTCAGTCCCAGTCGCGATCGACAATACGCATTTTCCACAGTCGAATCACCAGCATCAAGCCATCAAGAACAGGTTGTAAGGTACAGCAGCAGCATTCCAGTCAGAGAAAAAACGCCGATCAATCGATGATATGCTTTTATATATCCAGGCAGCTAGCAGCAGCCACACAATACGCCAAACACGGCACAAACCAAAACGAATCATACAAATGCATACACTTATCGATAATTTTTTATATGTTGTACATTACCAGGACACAGTAGCAGACACTGGAAACGAACCGTCATGCACACTTATATGTGACAGGAACGATCGATATTGTGGATACCAATCTTTCTGTAGGCTAATTTAAGGAGGCCCAACCACTGCATGTGATACGATGGAGTACGTGGACGACGGTGTACGTGCATGTCTGTTTCACTTGGTAGCGACGGGCTTGTCGCCGCCGGCCAGCCGGCCGGCCGCCTACGCCCAGCCGTGCGTCGCCCAGGTACCGGTGTCGACCCTCCTGATGCTCCGGCCGCCGCAGAACTGTACCATCAACGGATTCGGTGCCCGGACACCGAGGAGACCGCCCATCGTGGATGACGCCGGCGCTGGCGCCTGGTCGTCGTTTGTCTCGACGCTGCCCGAGCCGGAGAAGAGCCAGCGGGTGGACGGCGAGGGCTGCACCGACAAGGACGAGGGCGCGCGGGACTTGCCGAACGCGAGCCGGCGGAAGACGGCAGCGATGAAGCCGATCTTGATCCACTTGAGCTTGTAGTAGCCGCAGTACTTGCCGTTCCTGCCGCCGCCACCGCCGCCCTTGATCCTGCCGCCATGGCCGTGCGACGACACTGCGGCGGTCCGGATGTGGTAGGACGGTGGCGGGGTGATGACCGGGACGTCGGCCGCGGATGAGCCGGCGGCTAGCATCCTGCAGGAGGAGGTGGCGTCGACCTTGGGTGTTCCCGGGTGGGACTCCCACACGAAGGGGACCGCGCCGGTGCCGGCGCCGTAGTAGCGGAACGATGGGTTGCCCTGGGAGCTCTCCTTGGAGAGCAGCCGCGCGTAGAACTCGCCGTCGTGCGTGATGCGCAGCGGGCTCCGCCGCCTCCCCAACATTGGGAGGCATCTCTCTCACACTGTAACACACGCACTGCTGCGCACTATGTGTAGTGGATCGGGCAGTGTGTGGGGGAGAGGTGGCGCGAACGAACGAACGATCCAAGAAGACGAGAGATCCAATGGCGCGCCTCCAGCTCGGTGGTGGTCACTTGCGACTCTCACCCACTTGACATTCTGGCGTCTTAATTTCAGACTGGACATGTCAGCGCTCTAATCTTTGCCCTTTTTTAGTTCTTGTATATGCTGAGCTTGATTTTATCTCGCCTCGGTTAATTATGGTAGAGCAAGAGGCTTTTCATGAAGATGAAATGTTGACGGGGTAGAGCTAGCGGACAAGGTCGTGAGTTCTGCATGACCCTGACATGCCCGACCGAACATGACTGCTCTGTTTGAGTGTCATAGGTGCAGTGAAACGTGACATGTTGAAACATGCATATGCATCATGCATGTTCCACGCACGTACTTACAAACCATTCAACGTCAGCACGACAATGTATGGATAATGGATTCAATTCAGATTCAGGTGTCTGAATGTCTGATTCGGCAAAAGGAATTTTTGACACGCGAAATGCCACTTGGAATCTGACACGAGTGTCGAAATCTGCCCAAACTTGGGTGAACAAATTAAATTTAGATGAGTGTCTGGCCGTCCGGGCCGGTAACACTACAAGAACAGCAAGAACACACCCCGGTAACGTACTGAAATGGTCTTGTTCTATCGGATTTTTTTTTTTTGAAACGCTATCGTAAATCTGAGTAGGAAGCAAAGATTCAAACAGAAATACAGAATTATGACATAACACTAGCATAACAGCATAGGACAAGTGAAACCGAAAGTGAAGTGGGTTGTGCTGGTGCATTTAAGGGAAACACGGTCCAACCGGGCCCATGTAGAGGCCATAGTGAGGCCCATTATCTGTTTGGATCCTCCCAGATGTACCACTAAAGCTGTGTTTAGGGATGGGCGTGGGCCGGCCCACGGGTAATTTAGGGCTGACTCAAGTTCAACAGACACGGGCCAACCCACGGCCATCCGTAGCTGTGGTGGGAGCCAAAAAATACATGGCACATCGAGAGTCCCACCTGGGCATGGCTGCAGGACCCCTATTTATCTACAGGCCGAGGAGCTAATTATATTAGGCCCAATAATTATCCAGGTGGTGGGCTAATAATGGCCTGCATTAGTCCCAACCCATGGTAATGGGTCTACTTTAGGTCCATTTGTTGTTATCCCACCCCGAACTGCAATCTGCACTGTCAATCCGGCGTTCAGTAGGCTCACGTCCAGAGCTTGCCCCTTGCATCTGCATGCCGTCCCTTGTGACAAAATTACAGGTTTACATGAATACATGCAGCAGTGCAGCTGCTCTCACCAGGACAGCGTGATCAACAACCAAAAAAAAGACACGCATCATGCATGACGACAAGAGGGCACTCCAGTACCAGTAGTTATTTCTGCACGTCCGTACATGCGCCAGCGTAGATATGCTTTCACTTCGCCATGATACCTACTGGTCATGGCTGATCGATGCTCCAGCCTCCATGTTATAGCGATCAATATGTGATATTCCAGTACAAACGGGTGGTGTGCAAGAAGAGGGTACAGAGACGGTGAGGCTTGCGACGAACTCCCATCATCACGGTCACGGCTTCACTGGCGTGTGGGACCGTTGCGCTAGCTACCATGCCATGATCAGGCCTTGCCCTTGCCTCTTCCTGTCTTCTGCAGCCGCAGCGATATCAGAATGACCCGGAGGGGTTTCCGATGCGCGGCAGCGAAAGTTCTCCAGCCTTTACTGCACGGCCTTCTCCCCGACATAGCCGCAGTGCACCCGAGAGGAGCAGTGGCGCAAATACTAAAGGGTCTGAACAAACTAGGGAGAGCTTTAACCTCATTTTTTATTGATCTTTGACAGGAAATTTTGGAGGGCAACGGCTGGTAGTGGGGCTCGAGCTTCTCAGTCCCCATAGAAGATCCGCCCCGGGAGAGGAGAGAGGCGTCATCGTTATTCGCTACCCTGTGTGTTAGCTTTACTATTGTTATTGGTTTTTATAATTTAATAATTCTAAAACTTGTAAATACTAAATTTTAAGTTTTAGTTATAGCTTTTTATATGTTATGATAAGTCTGAAATTGGTTGTCTTTAATATAGAGTCTTAATTTTTACAACTTAGAGTACATTCTCTCTAATTTTTAATAGATCATATTGTTGACCTTATATGTTTGACATTCGTCTTATTAAAAATATATATAATTATTATTTATTTTGTTATAATTTGATTTATTATTAAAAGTATTTTAAGCCTAACTTATTTTTTATATTTAAATGAAGTTTTTGGTAAAACAAACGGTCAAACATAATTAAATTTTTTATAGCATCAGTTATTTGGGTTTGTAACGTTGCCATGTTGTTAAGTACCGATCCACGGTAGCTTAATGCAACCCATCTAATCAATAAGATCTGATTAACATATAAGCTACTAGTGACCGGTTAATAACGTGAAGATGCTTCCGCCAGCTTGAATTGAATGTGACCAGTTAATATACGTGTAGATGCTTCCGCCAGCTTGAATTCTGATGTGTGCTCCTGTACATGCCAGGTTACTTCTATTTATACTTTGTCGCTGTTATCAGCTTGATAGTACGAGTCTACAGGGAAAAAACGGAGTCAAATCTATGTGCCCTAGAGTATACTCCCTTTCTGTCTTAAAAATATAAAAGAAAATAATATTAGATTGGACGTATTATAGCACTATAAATTTTAATAAATTATCTTTTTAAATGTATAGTGTTAAAATATATTTAATCTGATATTATATTTTAGATAGAAAGAACCATAAAAGCAGAGATTAACCCACCCTGTGCATGATGATTCAGGGACTCGTAGTATAAACTGCCAGAGCCATGGAGCCACCGACATGCGTGCATGGAGCCTGATTCCAATTAAGGGCCCACACCTTTGACCCCTCTTCTCATGTGACGCGGTCTGGCAGGTGGGCCCGTCAGCTTTTGGGTGGCACTAGGGCCCACTGTCAGGGTCTGGTCTCTTTAGCAGTGCTCCTTTTGGTTATAGATTAGGGTAAGCGCGCACTCTTGTCCGAGTGAGTAGGACAAAGGCGTGTACGACACGCCGTTCTCACGAGTGCGCGCGTGCAGGGGAAGATTAAAAATGGTGGATTTCGCCGCCTCAAGATTACGTAATTTTATACTGCTCCGTAGTATTAATGTGGAGTACTATTGTACCCTGCACTGCAGTACGATGACTAGTGTTTTCAGATTTCGTTTTTATCTTGCCGACATTTCATGTTGCGTAACATGTCTCAGTAGGATAATCACATAACATTTGTTTGGAGTACTCAATTTAAAATTGTGAGTAAGAGGGACATGCACAGTGGCTGTAACAGCATTTTTGATATTTTAGTTATTCTATAAAACTTATTTCACAAATAATCTCTTAAAAAATTAAATACACACGAATGAACCTCGGCTCAGTGTCTTGCAAGGCGTTGCGATCTTGTACAAGCTGACATGAATTTACTATGTCGCTGTAGTCCTCTGTACTTGCTTAAAATAGATGCAGGTTTCAACCAGCACGCAGATAGGGCTAGGATAGTAGTTAGGCCTTTTGGCTCTCCTCTACCCATGTTTTTTTTTCGAGATAAAGGTCATGTTACTCCCCTCAAGTACATATTTGTCTTAAAAAACACCCATCAACTAGTTTAAACTAGGTATAAAACCTTCCTTAATATGTTTTTTTTTCGAGATAAAGGCCATGTTACTCCCCTCAAGTACATATTTGTCTTAAAAAACACCCATCAACTAGTTTAAACTAGGTATAAAACCTTCCTTAATACTTAAAACCATTTAATTTACATTCCTTAACCTAGGTTAGAGTGCTTTTGCCTGTATGGCGTGCCTACGTGTCATCTGGTCAGAAAAACGTTAGTAAAAAAATTAGTCCCAGTTTCACCTTTCACCTATCCTCTTTCTCCTCATTCTGTTCACGGGCACCATGACCTTCGCTTCCTGGAGCAGCTCTTCGTTTGCTCGATTAAGAAAACAAACCAAGAGGACGAAGGGTGGGGAAGCAAGAGCCGATGTTACTTCTCGAAGTGGTCGATCTTTCTTGCTCTGCTCCATGTCCTCCCCGTGCATTCTTATGACCAAAATTAAATGTGCAACAGAAATAGGAATCAACCTACAAAGACCTGAGTAAATCATGCTCCTCTTCTGGATTCGTCACCACGCGCACCTTGCGTATATATCCATTGCTTGTGCTTGCTGGCTGCAGCCTCCTCTGCGTCTTCCGCCTTCTACCTGTTGGCATTGCTACAGAAAAGGATTTTTTAGATGGCTAAAATTGCTTTTCGTATGCGGGTAGAGCAACTGTTTAAAGTTAGATGTCTATGAAAATACAGATTGTCATATGTGAGCATGTTAAGACGTCCAATTACAAAAGAATTTAAAAAAAAATAGATTAAAAAATAATTCTAAAAACTTAGATCTAATCCCTACCTCTACGACACTAGATTTATTGTCGCTAAGGGGCCAACCTTGTTGTCATCACCCGAAGCCTGTCGCTAGATCAAATAGACCCAAAGCTTGCTACTTGTTAGATCTGATGTGTATGAAGCTAGCCACCCTCATCATCGTTCAAAGCCCGCCATTGTAGCCACCCAAAGCGAGGAAGGGGGAGAGGTGATTAAGGCAGTCGTAGAGGTCCTCCACATCTAGCATCGCTAGATCCAATGCACATAAAGCCTATTAGCCCGTTGTTGCAGTTGTCGGAAGCGAGAGAGGGAGAGAGGCGGTAGAGGCTGCTAGTGGTGGATCCATCCCTCTCGAGGTAGCCATTGCCATCGTTGTCATGGATATCTGCTGAGCGTTGTTGATGCCTCAGGAGCCATTGTTGTAACCGAAACGAAGGTAGTAAGGGGAGGAGGACGAGAGGGAAAAGAGAGCAACAATGACGGACACTAGGGGAGTGAGAGAGGGCGGCAATAGTTTGAGAAAGGGAGAGCGCTCG
The DNA here is from genome assembly GCA_030770085.1 of Oryza coarctata. Taxonomy (NCBI): domain Eukaryota; kingdom Viridiplantae; phylum Streptophyta; class Magnoliopsida; order Poales; family Poaceae; genus Oryza; species Oryza coarctata. The sequence goes on from CM061470.1 coordinate 17,902,917, forward strand.
ATGAAAGAGAAATGATGGGAGAGTGCTCGGTGAGAAAAAGAGAGAGGATGGAGATCGAGGGTATAGCGCTCGCTCGTATCTTTTATTACGTCGCATGATAATTCTACCTGGATATTTTTTACAGGCGACACTATTAGGAGTCCGCATGTAAAAACATTATTTTTATATATGAGCACCGAAGACCATTTTGAAAATAGGCATCCCTCTTAATACGAATATATGAAAATTAATTTTTATGAAGATGCAGATCTCTCCTTTAGTTTGCTCTGTGAAAATGGTTTTTATAGTAAATTGTTGCTCATTTGCTCATTAGTCATCACCTGTAGCTTGTCTTAAATCTAGCATTGAAGCTGGCAGCAAGTGGCCATGGTGGCGAGCAGCTGCAGGGTGGCACCAGAGCTTAGGGAGAACCCACAGTAACATTGAGTTGGATGAGAGCAAGGGGATTACTAGGTAGAGGATGAGAGGAAATAGGAAGATGAAAGACTGGAATGTCCGGCGTAAGCCAGCTCTAATCGGTGTAAATTAAACGGTTTTAAAAGTTGAGAGTTAATATGGACTTGTCTTTTTTCCTACAATCTTTCACTTGGGAATTACTCTTCTAATCTCCTGTTAGAACAACATGTTTTTAAATTATTTTTAATTTAATTGAATTAATATTTAAGTTTAAAAACATGAAATATATATTGAAAATAAAAAAGTTAATAAACAGAACATGTGATTTTAAACAGAATATTATGGGAGTAATAATAAATTGGAAGGTTGCTGGAAGACTATGACAGTGACGTCACAAAATTGTTCCACTTGAGATAAAATCTTAGCACCGATGTTAGTATTTGTTGAGGTCTGTGTTATAGCTCAATGTCTTCGGGCTAACACTGAGCCGAGTGTCCATTGTTACGATTAGTATTTTTAGGGGTGAACTCTTTTGGATAAAAACTAGTCATGGATATTTGGAATAGTGGCCGTGATATCCTGATGTCATAACCTCCATAGAAATGTCAGGTTGGAGATTTTCCTATTTGCACGGTGTTATCTCTATTGATTAGATTCGATGGCTACGACGGTAACGAGATCTTTAATTTATAGTTACTATTCAACATTGTGGTACTATATCAATCACCGACTGTGATACAAGCAAAATTCAATCGCCACAGTGACCGATGGCTGATTTTGGAGACTATGTATTCTGGTTTAAAAAGACAGTAACTGTATACAACTTACTTGTAAGCTGCTTAAGGTGACATTATAAGTAGTTTTTTTAAATTAATATGTGATTTTATAATTCACATTCATTAATTCTGTAACCGTTATAATAATGGTATGTAGTTGAAGTTTATTTGAAGTAAAGGCTGAGATCAATTCCATTATTAAAAAATGACTAAAGTATTAAAATTGTAGGAGGCTGTAAGCTCCATGTAGAATTCCGTGATGACGATGCCATGCCAAAAATGTCTACAAATTAGAGCTACATATATATTGTAAAGAAAAAGTTTCAGTATGTCTATGAGTTTTTCACTCTATTATTAAAAGGGCACAAAAGGATAGAGTGAAGACCTAGGAGCACACCATATTTTTTTTATTTTAAAATATGTATGTAGAGAATGATACAAATTCACCATCCATCAGCATAACATATGATACACTAGGTAGACTTCTGAGAACAATTATAATTCAGATAGCAGGATTACAGGTCTAAATGGCTGTCGGAAAATTTAAGCACAACATGCAGGCTCTGTACGTAGCATGTCCAACGCGCTAAAAATTGGTGAGTACCCTATTCGTAGCTGAGGCTAATTAAGGAATGGCTATCAGGGATATGGATCTACATAAAAATTTAAACTTAATTTAGATTTATAAGTATTTGGATGGTTACCGGTAAGTCCCTTCACTTTTTTTTGAGAGGAAAAATCCCTTCAAATTAATTTGGATTTGATTCCCCCCAGCACATGCTAACCTAACCAGACGTTACCAGATTTCACTATGGATATGGTATTCTGGCAGAGAGTAATCCACCGTGCATCGCCCCCACTTTCACCTATGGATTTGGATGGATTACGCCATTTCTTTCGGGGTGCAACCGCTGTTCCGCCCGAAGGAGCGCAGCGAACTACCTTTTCACCCTCGGGGCACACCACCGCAATCGCTCGCGCACTACGCCGACTATTTTACGGCTCCCCAGACGGCCAGCACCAGGCAGCGCTTTCTCGAAGCGTTAAAGCGCTCGCTCTCTCGCGCGCTACGGACAACGGGAGCCGGAAACCTCAGGGTTCACGGGCCGCCCCCACACCCCATCGCGGCGCCTCCACTGCCTCCTCACTCATCGGGCGTACGGGTGCCATGGCGGAGGTAGCGCCGGCGGAGCGGGCGCAGCACGCCGTCGCCGCGGTGGGCGGAGGCGGGGCGGCGCGTGCAATGCGGGGGCGCGGCGAGGTGGACACGTCGTCCCCTTTCGAGTCCGTGCGGCAGGCCGTCGACCTGTTCGGCGGCGGCGCCGTCCTCCCCTGGCGGCAGTCGCAGCCGCCACCGCCGCCCCTGCAACTCCGTCCGGAGGTCAGTCCGTCCCTCGCAGCTATTCTACCCCGCCGTCATCTCGCCTAGTCCTGCAAGTGACGGCTTTTGCTCGAACTGCGACGGTGGCGCTGGTCGCCATTTTCGTCGACTTTATCTCCATTTCGTTCCAAGTCGCTTCATTTCTTGAGCCTTTTGCTTAGAGAAATCATATTACAAACGAATTGATCGTATCGTAGTAGTAGTATGGGTGGTTTTGTAATCCCACCCAGTTCGCAGTCGCCGACGTTGTTTCAAGCATCTAGTACTGTCAGGTTTGCATTAAATTTGGGGGGAGGACATCACATTTGCAGTCCTAAGGCTTCCTTTTCGGTGGAGTGGTTCGAGCACTGGTTGTTGTGGGCGGCTGCGACATGACATTGTGAGGGCTGTCGATCGATTACGAGCGGAAAAGAGCCAAATGCATCATCACATTTAGTACCGGTAGATATACAACCTGCTCGGCCCGACATTGCGAGGCATAAAGGGCCACAGCTACTGGATCTTGACGCTGATGGTCTAATTACTACTAGTAGGTGAAACCGGTTCTCACATTGCCTTTCCAGATTGAATTATGGGCATTGGTTTGACATTACATGACAAAATCTCTTCATAGTGAGAGAAAATTAGTGTCTGAATTTTAAGCTCGTAGTGGCATTGTTGGTTGGTTGTGGCATTGCCATGATTGTTACTGCTAGCTGAGAAGATATAAGATGGAATTAGGTTAATGTGTTTTGCCTACCTTGGCTCGTCCACGGTACGTGTTTATATACTGCACAAAACAGCCTCGTGTGTGGCGATTACAAGTTGGTTGAGATACAACGTAACCAAGAAGAAAGGAAACTGAAAAACAAACTTATGATCACATTCCTTATCTTATCTTATCACTAGAAACTGTTCTATCTAAACTACCATCGCTATATCGTTTAACATCCCCTGACAATCTCCCCACAGCTACAAGGCTGAGATTGTGTATAAAAACACACATCTGTTGCGTCGGCAGGGACTTGGTGAAGCCATCAGCGAGCTGATCTGCTGAACCAATGAATCTGATCTCTAGCTTCTTCTGTGCAACTTGCTCTCTAACAAAACGAAAATCAATTTCATTATGTTTTGTCCTGGCATGAAATACTGGATTCGAAGATAAATACTTTGCTCCCAAAATTATCACACCACAACGAAGTTGCCGTTGGAAGCTTCAATCCTAACTCATCAAGAAGCTTCTGTACTCACATTATCTCGGCTGTGGCATTTGCTAAGGCTTTGTACTCTGCTTCAGTACTCGGTCTCGAAACTGTAGGCTGCTTTCTAGCACTCCAAGATATTAGATTACTTCCAAGGAACACAGCATAACCTCCTGTGGACTTCCTGTCATCTGGACATGTAGTCCAATTCGCATAAGAAAAAGCACTCACAAGCATTGATGAAGACCTGTTGAACTTAAGTCCAAGTTGTATTGTTCCTTGTATATATATCTCAATATTCTTTTAACAACTGCCCAGTCTAGTGTAGTAGGACAATGCAAAAACCGGCAAACTTTATTTACCGAGAAGGAAATGTCTGGATGTGTCAACGTGAGATATTGCAAAGCACCAACAATACTTCTATATCTAGTTGAATCTTTAGGTCCTAGTTTATCTCCCTCAGTAATAGATAGTTTTTCAGATACTAATGGAGGTGTACTAACTGATTTACTATTCTGCATTCCTACTCGCTTCAATAGCTCAGTAGCATACCATTCTTGACTCATCAGAAGACCATCATCATTTCTCTAGACCTCTATACCAAGAAAATATATGAAGGTGTCCTAGGTCCTTAAGCGCAAAATCTGTCTCAAGATCTTTGAGCAACGCTGTAGTGCCCTCTCGAGAAGAGCTAGCAACAATAATATCATCCACATACACCCAAACAAACATAGCATGCTGCCATTTACTATAGAATAATAAGTATGTGTTGGCCTTAGAAGAGACAAAGCCTAGCTTCTGAAGTTTCTGACTCAATAAAGCTTTATCCAACTTTCATACATAAAGCTCTATGAGCTTGCTTTAGTCCATATAAAGCTTTATCCAACTCACATACATAATGTGAATACCTTCTATCTTCATATCCCGGCGGCTGATGCATGTATACTTTCTCCTCTAGAACTCCATGAAGGAACGTGTTCAGTACATCCAGTTGCCGCAAACTCCATCCTCTGGAAACTGCAACAGATAAAATAAGACGAATAGTGACAGCTTTGACTGCGGTACTAAATGTGTACTCATGGTCTGTTCCATACCATTGTTTAAATCCCTTGGCAACCGTCGTGCATTATACCTGTGCAAAGTCCCATCTGACTTCTTCCTGACTTTGTACACCCATTTTGCAGTCAATAATATTCTTTCCATGTGTAATTGGAACAAGATGTCAAGTTTTATTCTTTTTTAAAGCACTAAACTCACTATCCATAACCAGCCTCTGGTTTTTATCATTCAAAGAAACTAGCAGATTATCAGGTTCAGCAGAAGAATATTTGCATAATGAACAGTACCATCAGCCTATTGTTTAGGCTTTCTGATACCTTTCTGAAGCCAAGCCACCGGTTGCTGTAAAGGCTGATCCATCACTGCCGTAGATGATCAAAGCGACTAAACAGTTGCACTGTACAACCTAGTAATAGCCTCGGGGCTTGGAGAAGTAGCAACTTCAGCCTCTATGTGTGTCGCGTGCATCTCTTGTGCATGCACCGAAGAGGTGGGTTAGGTGGGCCCTGATGTGTCAGGAGACACCTCCTGCTCCAAGACACCACCAATGTGCCCCCCTCAATTGGAGCAACCGTGGTCGCAAGCCGAGGCGAGATAGTGGGGCTGCGTGAAGGGCCCACTTGGTGTGAGGCGAGGATAACTTTTCCTAGAATTGCGCAATGGCAGGTGAGGACGAATGCGCCTGGAGGCTCGCTCCGACTCCCGCTCTTGCTGGTTCTTCCTATATATGCATAAAACCATGTCCAAAAAAAATCCAATTGCTGCAGATGATTGCTCCAAAGCAGTGAGATCGCCTAAAACTGTACTGATAGGGTTAGTGTTCCCGTGTGAGAGGAAGATCGGACTGGACGAAGAGGCGCGCCGAGAGGGCGAGCGAGCGTGAGCCGATGGAGGTCCGATGGAGGCACGCACGGACATACTGAGGCCTGGGAGATCTGCTTTGCTTCGTTGCAGGTCCTTCGACTTCGAGGTTCCTTTGTTGGGGTTGTAAGAGTTGCAAGCGTGCTAGTTAATTTGACTTTGCAATTGACAAGGACATAAGCCGATGAGTCAGTTGGCCAATGGGCTGGTACGAACTCCTGCTATTGGCTGGTCGCCGATAAGGTTGAGATAGTCATCGGCTGTGTTTGATGCACTTCTGCTATTGGTTGGTTACCAATAGGGGCTGAAATACTCCATTGGTTGGAAAGCTGATGAAGGCGTAGGCAGATGACGATGGAGGGAATGGAAAACAAATCGGTTGTAGAGCCGATGGTGCTCCGGAATAAAGCAATTGATAGGCATTATGCAGACTCTTGCTATTGACTGGTTACCGATAGAGGCTGTAGCACTCTTTTATTAGCCGATGAAGACAAACATATAACGAGAAATAAGATAAATGATCCATCGGCTGCAAAGCTGATGGTGCTCTGGAATATAGTGATCGATGAGCAGTATGTGTAATCCTCCTATCGGCTGGTTGTCGATAGAGGTTGTAGCGCTCGTTAATCGGCTGGAAAGCCAATGAAGGCATATGCAGATAGCAAGGAATAAGATAAAGAAACCATCGGTTACAAAGCCGATGGCGTTTCGAATAGAATATACGATGAATAGTAAGGAGCGAGACCCGATCTTTTGAAGATTCGAGAGGCTAAATTAGACACACAGACGAAAGAAACGGGTGAACCCATCGGCTCGTTGAGCCGACGAGAGGAATTCTCTGAAGATATATGTATATCAGTTGAGAAGCCGATACATTAGGCGTAAAGCTCAATGTGTGGATAACTCATCGGCTGGTCGCTTCGATGAAATATTCGTGTAAAGACCTATTGTCCTACGGCTCAATCTACTATTAACGGTCTAGTAGGCCGGATCTAACCGATGTGGCACAAGACCGACGACAGTAGAGGGAGCTCGATAAGCCGATAGAATCACGCGAACGTGATGTGATACACTCGATTGGATCTAACCGATGTAGGCTTGGCAGAACGGATTCATCAAGGTAGTGTCGGGACTTACTCGTTCGCTGGAGATCGAACTTAATCGATGTAGTCTCACGTCAAAAATCTTAGATAAACTAGGGTGGCGATACACCAATATTGAATTGATTTGTGTGGATATCTTGTAAGGTTTTAGGGGGTCTATGTTTATACCCTGGAGTTACAAGAGTCCGATGCGGTTACAAACAATTTTTGGACGTTATTTTTTAAACATAAAAGAAAACTATCTATAAGAAGTTAACAAAACTAATTAGACTTGCTTATATTACAAATATATTATATAGAAATAAAGTTCCCTACCGTGGTTTCTAAGGCTCCTCAAACTCGATTATATCTAGATAATTTTCCGTCTTTGACTGGACCGAATACATTCTTAATTCGTCCGATCGATTCTTTTTTTTATCAATCAGACTCTTTCCATAAGCCGATCGACTCTTCAATCCTGTCTACGGGGCTTATCAAATCTGGTGCAAACAATTAGGCATAGGAGCATTACTAGCAAACTGATTAGCTATGTCCCCTGAATTACTTAGTGTAGGTGGAAGTAAAAGGATCTTCATATGGAGGTGAGCTCTGGCATTAGGATGAAGGGATTTGAAGGGAAAAATGACTCATCAAAAATTACGTCCTGAGAAATATAGACGCGACCAAAAGCAACATCTAAGCACTTAAAACCTTTGTGCATCATACTATACCCAAGGAAGACACTGCTTTGAGCGGAATTGAAGTTTATGTATGTTATATGGGTGTAGATTGGGCCAACAAGCGACCCAAAGGTGCGGAGAAAAGTGTAGTCTGGTCGTATGGAAAAAAGTTTCTCTAGAGGTGTAGCACCTTTGATAATTGGACTAGGGAGGTGATTGATGAGATAAACGGCTATGAGAAAGGCTTCATCCTAGAACTTGAGAGGCATACCAGCATAGGCAAGGAGAGTGAGGCCAACTTCGATGATGTGTTGGGGCTTTCGTTCAGCAGATCCATTATGCTAGTGTGCATAAGGACAGAAACATGATGAGTGATGCTAATGCGTTGGAAAAACAAATTTAGTTTTCGATACTCGCTACCCCAATCGGTTGGATAGCAACAATCTTCCTACTGAAAAGACGTCCAACAAGATGTTGAAAATCATGAAAACATTGAAAAACTTTAGATTTTTGTTTGAGGAGGTAGATCTAGGTAAATTAGCTAAAATCATCCACGAAGCTTACATAATATGAATGTTGACCAACTGAAGATGGCAATGGACCCCATACATTCAAAAACACGAGATCTAAAGGACCACTAGAGTCACTTGACGACTTAGGGTAGGGAAGTTGATGACTCTTCCCTTGTTGGCACGTGTCACAGACGATGTCTTTATTAAACTAGTCAATAAAATGAATACTATTTTTGCTAAGAACTTCACGAATGACGATTGATGACGAGTGGTCGAGACGACTGTGCCATTGGGTGGACGATAGCTTGTTGACTCCAAAGGCATGCTTACGGAACAGAGGTTTCAGGGGATACAATCCTCCTTTACATCTTCCATGATGCATAATTCTCCTCATTTCCTTGTCCTTGATGAGAAAATGAAAATGATGAAGTTCAACAAAGGCATGATTGTCATAAGCAAGGCGAAGAAGCTAAATTCTTTGTGGCCTCAAGAACATAGAGAACGTTTCTAAGAACAATATCTCGATGAAGGGAAGGGACAATAGCTTGACCAATAAGCGTAATCTCCATACCTGCTACATTGGTGGTGTGGACTTGTCGTTACCGTTGTACCTCTCGTGCACCGACAGCTTGTCAAGCTCGCCATTGATGTGGTCTATCACTCCCGTGTTGATGTGCCAGTTGGTGTCGATGCCGTATGAGGTGGTGGTAGATGCAGCAGACTTCTCTTCACTGGTGAAAAAGGTGTCAAAGTGCTTCTAGCACTTGATCACTATGTGACCAAGCTTGCCACACAGTTGGCACTTGGGGTGATCTGCATTGTTGATGTTGCCGTTGCGATCTCCTCCACACTTGCTCGGGTTGCGGCCACTGTGAACACGGTCACACTGTCCACCGCCTCTGCCTCGTCCTTGTGAGGCCAAGTTGGCTGAAGATTGCGCCCCTCCTTGGCAAAGTTTGAGGCGTTGCTTGAAGCTTGTGAGCTGGGTGATCGGTTCTCCGACGGAGATAGGTCCCACGCTGGCTGCAATCACTGAAACCACCGGATCGTAGTTGAAGTCAAGCCCGGCGAGGATGTAGGACAAGATCCTCATCATCGAGCTTTTTGCTGGCCGAGGCCATCTCATCGGCCAGGCCGCGAATCTTGGCAACATAGTTGGTCATTGACAGGTTGCCCTTGAGTGTAGTCTCAAGGGCCATACGCGTGTTGATGGCACTACGCAAACATTGCCTCAATTGCTTTCCAGACACCAGAAGCAGTGGAGATGGAGACAACCTGAGACAACACATCCAGTGAAAGCGAAAACAGCAAAAAACTTAGCATCTGTTGCTCCTGCGCTACCCACTCAGCGAGGTCAGGGTTAGGAACATGTTCATCCTTGTTGTCTTTCTTCACCACGATCGTTGAGGGTGGTCGCTCCTTCGTGCCATCCAGAAAACTGGCCATTTGTGCTCCACGGAGGACTGCAAGCACTTGTGCCTTCCACAGCGGGTAGTTCCCGCGAGCGAGCTTCTCTGTCACCGGTTAGCCGAGGGCTGGGGTGACATGCTTAACAAGGATGAAGACATCATCTGTCTAGAGGAGCCGAGCTCTGATACCATCAAAAGATATAAGATGGAATTGGGTTAAGTGGCTTGCCTGCCTTGGCTCATCCACGGTACGTGTTTATATATTGCACGAAACAGCCTATTGCGTGGCGATTACAAGTTGGTTGAGATACGATGAAACTTATGATCACATTCCTTATCTTATCTTATCACTAGAAACCTTTCTATCTAAACTACCATCGCTATATCATTTAACACTAGCAAATTTCTTTTAGCATATTTGGCAATGAAATTGCTGCTCTTCTCCTATGCATTTGTTGCTGTCTACAAAATATGTATGTTCCTATTGCCCAAATATAGACATTCATTGTGCTCCTGGGATGCCATTTTTTTCAGGAGGTAGAGCTTATGAAAGTTGAAGAGCAGACTGTGAAGCTTGAGATGGAACTTTTTGTCAAGGAGAAAGAAACGTTTAAGGTTTTGAAAGAATTACAGGCAACAAAACAGGTTGCTGACAACCTGAAGTTACAGATAGAGAAGGCAACAACAGATGGTGCAACTCCTGCAAAAGGTCACTGTGATGCAGTGAAGGTGCATCCACTCCCTGATACTGAATGGAAATGCAGTGACCATACTGAGCAGCGAATCGAGCACACAAAAGGAAATCAGTCTCCACTAACCACATTGGTCAAGCTGAATCAGGCAAAGGCATTCCTGAACATGGATACCGTCAAGACGATTAAAAGCCAGATAGAGGATGAGAAAAGATCGCTTGAAAAAACTTGTGAGAAGTTACAGTTGAATAAAGCGAAGGCTTCATCACTTGAAGCAGACTTAAACAGAACTGTTGCACAGTTACAAGCATCAAAAGCCCCAAAACCTACTCTTGAACCTTCTGATATCTGGTTGCAGATGAAGCAATTAAATTTAGGGAAAGAAAAACACAGGAAGATTTCTGAGGACTCGAAATATGAGATTGGTGAATTGACTGCCGCTATTGAGCACACGAAGTCCAGGACGAAGACCCTACAATTCAGGATTGTCATGGCGGAAAAATTGAAGGAAGCCTCAAGGCGTGGAGAAGCTCTTGCTCTTGCAGAGAGAAAGAGCTTAAGCAATGGTCAGGACGAGGACAGTACCGCATCGGATGTCACACTTTCTGTGGAGGAACACTCAGTGCTTGTGCAAAAAGCAGAAGAAGCAGATGTTGCCTCTAGGAAGAAAATCGACGTGGCAATGAAAGAGCTGGATCAAGAAAACCAGGGCAACCTAGAACTCTTGGAAAGAGTAGAGGAGGCAATGGCCGCTGTTGAGATCAGCAGGAAGGCTCTGGAGGAGGCCCTAAAGAGGGAGGAATCCGCGAACAAAGCAAAGCTCACAGCTGAAGAATCACTACGAAGGCTGCGATCCGAGCAGATAATCCAGAACTGGCGACCCACAGGTAACAACTCCGTCAAATTCAAGACCTCGGTGACAACGGCGATGATAGCTCACCGGAGAGCCAGCTCTGGGATCTACGACGTGAACGGCTTGAGCCTGGTGACCGCGACGCCAAAGAGCACCAAGACGATGTCCATCGGGCAGATCCTGAGCATGAAGCTGGACCACCGGGAGCTCGAGGTCGCCGGGAAGAGCGGTGGCGCCAAGGAGAAGGTGTCGCTGGGGCAGATCCTGAGCCAGAAGTACGACGCCCTCTCGCCACTGAGGATCGATCACGTCGGCAGCGCGTCGCGCAGGCAGTTCCATCCCAGGAGGAGGAAGCTCGGGTTCGTCGTGTACGCGCTGCTGCTCGCCAAGCACCGGCACCGGAAGAGGCAGCCGCCCGCCGCTGCCACCTCCTCCTGCAGCCATGGCAGCTTCAGCACCAAGGCCGTGTATTAGTAACATTTTTTTTCTGGATCAACTTGTCATTAGTAGTAGTAGCTATGATGCAATGTATTGTACAGACTTATGAATAATCAGCATGTGTAATTAGTTAGTGGCTTAGTGCTATGCACAGAGTTGAAATTCAGCAGCTACTCCAGGTTGCATTGATTGTACAACTGTACACTTGTGCCGTTCTTACGGTTTCGAGAGAAATTTCTACCGCGATCAAACTTGTTGAATTTAATAGATTTAGGCCCAACTTTTTGTGTGGGCTGTGAGGCACAAAAAGCCCATGAGTCCTTTTAAGCCCTGTTTGGATCCCTGAATTGGGCCTTGAATTGAGGAATGAATTGCATTGGGTCCAAATCTAATTCATTTCGGCTGTTTGGGTCTCTAGCTAAGTTGGAATTCAATTGGAGGCTCAATACAATTCAATATTTCCTTCATTTCCGGTCCATTTTGACTCTGAGACCACTCGGTGACACGGATGCCGTCGCGACTGACGTCACGTGGTCCAGACTCCCTTCCCGCCACACTGCGCGCCTCTTCCCGCCAAAACGTGCCCTCTTCCTCCCCAAAATTTACCCCCCAAATCCCGAGGCCGCCGCATCCCGCTCTTCCCTCTTGTGTGTTTCTGGTCTTTTTTGGTCGACTGCTGAGTGATTAGATCTCTTCTTGCGTTTGTAGGGTGATACGGAGCCCCGGGGAGTACATGCAGCCAGCGTCAGACGCGGTGACGGAGGTGGCGAGGAACCTGGATCCCAAGTTCTTGAAGGGCAGCACGTGCTGGTGGGATTCTCGGGTCCGTTCGGCTTCCACAGGGTCACGCCGAGGGACCTCATGTCGTCCTTCATCGGGACCATGGTCTGCGTCAAGGGCATCGTGACGAAATGTAATTGAGTTCCCTAATTTTGGACATAATCTAGTTTATTCGTAGATTTTTTGGGTTGCAATTGGCTGATCAGGGTTTAAAGTGTGGTCTTTATGTTTTAAGAAGTTCCAGTTAAGCTATAAGGTTCTACAATTGATCCTGCTGGTGGAGAAAATATATATCGTAGTTCAGTCGGTAAATAGCAAATAACTATGCGACTATACACTGCGAATATTAGATCTGAGGCAGAGGAAAAGTGATAGATAAGAATGTTCACTTGTTACATATGCTTGATTACGTAATACAATGTTTACCTATGTTTAATTCAACTGATTATTCAATTAAGCTGTGCATATAGCATATTAAGTTGATGGCTCATTAGGCCAGTTGAATCCTTACTCTGTGCCTGCTACTTCATTGTTGAAAATCATCTAAAGATATACTGCTATTCTTAAAAAAATCAGGTTCACTAGTAAGGCCGAAGGTTGTTAAGAGTGTTCACTACTGCCCTGCTACTGGAGGTACTATCTCACGTGAATACAGGGATAACACATCTTTGTAGGCCTGCCTACTGGTTCAGTTTATCCAACAAGGGTACATTCTTTTGATCTTCCTTTTGCTATTCTATTCAATAAAACCTATTTGTTGTTGTGTCTGTAACATCACTAATTTGGAATTCTTAGGATGAAAACGGTAACTTGTTGGTCACCTGTAACGCACATGTTTTTGCGTCCAAAAAAACTATTTAAATAAAAACATATTTGTAAAATTTAGATCTTTACTTAGAGATCTTAAATTCTCTCCAAACCTATCTTAGCATCCCTTCTCAAGATTTTTCAAAATTCCCTAAGTTCAAATATCAATATTGAATTCAAATCCAAATTCAAACCTTTGATTTTTTCCTTTCAAAATATTCCTGAAAATTTAGAAAAACTACTGTTTAGTTGGGTTGCTATTCTCTTCTTTCTTCTTCTCTCGGCCTGTGTGGCCTCCTTTCTCTCTCGGTCTATGTGGCTTGTCTTCTCTGCGGCCTATGGCCCACTTTACCTTCTTTCACACGCTGCCCGCTCGCTTGCAGCCACCACGAGCGCTCATGACTTAGTGCACTAGCCGATAGGTCGGGCCTATCCGTTGTTCGCACCGTGGACAGCTGCTGGACACGCTGTGTCTGTTAACGCTAAAATTTGGTAAGCCCATGGATGGATTGAATAGACGATCGGAAGAGTCCGGTTGCTACATGGAAGAAGCCGATTGAAGAAGCGAGGAAGTATTCGGTCCAATTATAGAAAACTATCCAAATAAGGCCGAGTCTGAGGAGGAGCCGCACTGCAAAGAGAAATGGAAGCTGCACTGCAAGTTCTAAATTTTGCAATATGCCACAAGGAGTTAACTGAGATGGAAGAGCGTGAGCAAAGAGAAATGGAAATGAAACAACAAGCTGATCATGATGCAGGTGCAAATGGTGGTAATGCGAATGAGCATGGAAGGTGAGACATAGTGCCTGTCTCCTCAAACACGATCCTTCTCTCTCTTTTTTTTAGAAAATACATGATCCTTCTCTAATCCTTTCTGTTATAAAAAAACTGGTCTTATTTGCATTGACTTAAAAAAAAGTGGTCTTATTTGCATTGACTTCACAAAAAAAATCATTGCCACATCGAACCATTTGGTGTGTTTATTGCACTGAAGAGTTTAAACGCATCCATATCAACTTTAGCCCCCACGTCGTCCACGTGCGAGCGACACGGGGGAGAAACCCTAGTCACCATCGGAGCATGTCACCAAAAAACTAGGTGCCATGTCGGGAGGGCGGTGGTAGGGCCAAAACCTTGTGACACTTAGTCTCTAGCGTAGGAGAGAAGGAGCGAAGCCCGACGAGTTGGCAGATTGGAGGCAGCGGCGGCGTGCCTTGGTGACGGTGCCAGCGGATCTGCGATGATGCCATCGGATCTGGTCCCCCCTGTGACTAGATCTAGCGTCCTTTTGCTAGATTTGGCTAGGGTCATAGCCGATGTGGCAGTGGATAGCGTGGCGAGAGGGCTGGCGCGATTGACGGTGGCAGGCAATCGACGTGGTGGGGGTGAAGGTCATGGGAGGCTAGCGCGGCATGGGGACTGGCATGGTCGGCAATGATGGGAGACCAACACGGTGGGAGATTGGAGCGGCGTGGCGCGATGAGGTGTGGTTGGTGGCGGTGGGAGGCTAGCATGACGCGAAGGTTGGTGTAGTGCGATGTAACACCCCTATCTCATTAACCAATATATAGGGCAATAGGCACGGAACGTCTTTATTTGTATCACCTATAGCAGTGCTAGGAATTCAGTTGGTACAGATAGGACATTGGTGGATTGTAGCAAAACCTGTTTTATTTATTAGATAGAATCTTCTTACATAGTTTGCAGCTACGGATAGAACCCAAGCATGTAATGAGAACACAAAACACTGTAGCAGAAGCAAAAGCTAGACTTAACCCATAAGCATGGTTTGAGACCTAGACCTAAACCCTAAAAATCTTTATAGGTGGCTTACTCTTAAAGAAACTCAACAATGATTAGATTTTTATCTTCATATATTTTTGAAGGGGAAAGATAGCAAGGATGAGTACATGAGGTACTCAAAGTCATGGAAATAGTGTGATATGCAAGGTTTGTCAAAGGATGGCTTTGGTTTATTTTGCAAATAAGTTTTGGTTTTAAAATGTTTTATGAAATTCTAAGTGTGTTCTTTAAGTTGGCGGAAAGAGGCTCACATCTCAATCCATTCCGTAAATCGTTTTACAACAACCCATCATAATTATCAAAAAGAGACTCACATCTTGACATATTTTACAAGTCGCTTTGTAATGACTGATTTGAAGCTTACTGTTCTCTATAACCTCTATTTAGTTGCATTAAAACCTTCTCTTATTAGTTTCTTCACTTTCGTAGAATTGAAGCCAACATTTGTTTCCACATATCATTTATTCCTATGGTGCCAAGCAACACCTTGGGTCGCATAGTCTTGTTTTAAACCACACAAGTCTTCCATTGGTCACTCAGACCAATTTCGGTAACGATTTCCATCCACAAACAATTTTCACAAACATTTTGAAAATAAATCTATGCTAGAGGAATCATTTTATATTCATCTATAATCGTGGGCATGATTGTTTAAACGGTTATATCTTTTTCAAAGGTTGTATGTTTTACCCACACAACGCGAGTTTACTCCAATCGTCCAACACGTATTGATCAGATATGGTCGGTCAAGAGAGGTTTACGACAAGACCTTTTTAAAGCAAGTTCAGGATAGCCCTTTGTCTTATAGACAAGTCCTTTGACCAAGTACCAGAAAAACACATTTCATTTCCTGTACCCAGGGTTGTAGTTATATCGCTTACTTGGCACCTTAATGACTTTACATTTATTAGCAACCGAAACTATCATGGATGTACTAATTACTCGGCAAGGGGTGTTTCATACCACTCGTGTGGTCGCACCGTCTTATGATCAGTGCAATTTATCGATAGAATGATCCTTATAAGCCATGTGAAGTCGTAACCACATAGGCGGTGACAGCCTATGACCAAGGGTTTTCTAAAAACCATTTTATTTTGCAAATACATAGCCACAAAAGTGGTGTTTTAAATCATTTCGCAACCAAAGTTTTTCCCATAGATATGTTAGTTGACAAGTGAGTGTCGTCGATATTTGTACTTGAGAAGTCGAGAAGTACATGTACTAGGACGACCACAAGGCTACAAAGGTAAAATGTAATCAACAATTATAGAGGGTCAATGTAACAAATAGGTTTAGGCCTATTGGATCGGTTTGTGAACCGTGGCCACATGTGTACCTAGGCATGTATATTTCGCAAACAAAACATTCTATAAAATAATAGGAGCAATATGGTCAAAGGGGTGACTTGTCTAGCTTAGGTTCTTCGACTTCTTTGTATTCCTCGATCGGTTGCTCCTTAGTGTCGGTTACTACGCATTGCAAAAGAGAAACAAACAATAAGGACACACAAGTAGAGCCTATTTTAGATAAGTAATAGTACCGCTGTGTAGGTCTTATTTTTAGAAAAAAATTGAGAGTTGAATGGGCTTAAATGTAGTTACGATTAAAAAGTTATGGAATTTTACATATTAAAATATTTTCTAGATAATAGAAAAGTATTAAAAGAATTTTAGAAAAGATATGTGTTTGGCTTAGAGGCTGACAAGTGGGGTCGGATCTAGGAAGTAAAATAGACTTTTCTTTATTGAGTAGATGGGTTAAAGGGGATATTTGGGCCGAGGCTTGTTAAGCTACGGTAGAGGCCAAAGCCTTGTTGGGCCTTAACATTTGATGGGCTAAAGGGAAAAGAGGGTTGTGGATCGTGTCCTGTGGTCTGGCAGGTCGTATAGATTGGCCTATCGGTTGTTAGCCAAGCCCGAGCAATCGCACCACGGTGCAATATGAAGGCTCGCTCATCCGAAGTGGCGGCCACGTGTTTGTGCCATGTCGTCGTGGACTAGGGTCGGTTGACCCCGGCGTGGATTGATAGCCGATGGCGATCGAGGCTAATCTGGCAAACGATGGCGAGGAGGAAAACATGAAGCACAACAGAAGAACGAATGAGGCACAACGAGTTTGATGAACAGCTTGCATTGTGTTGAGGTAAACTAGAGATGGAGGGAACTAGCATAGCATCTCGCCGGTGAGCCCATGTTCAAGAGGTCACTGGCGGCAACCATTTAGGTGGTGTTCGAGTTTGGGATAGGGTGCTTTGGGCGCAGTGTGGTCAAAGGAAGGAGGGGAAGGGAGGAATTTTGCCACTACCTTCTGCTACAACAAGTTTCGAAGAAGGCAACGATCGGATTTGGGTGTTTTGGCTATTGTGGCGTTCCTGTGGCGGTGAGGGGTGGAATGGGTTTGCACTAGGATGGGGCTCGGCTAGCTTTGGACTTCGGGGTGCCCGTGGGAAGGTGGGACGCATTTCTCGCTGAATGGCCTTGTGGATGACATGCGTGGGCTTGAGCTGGCCAAGGCAACATGGTATGGGCTCGTATGGCTTGCTAGGAGGAGGCTGGGAAAGAACGAGAGGATTTAAGAGAGGATAGCAAGGTAAGAGGAGGAAGACGATGAGAGGAAGGCTTAACAGGCGGGTCCGATGCGTAGGTTGTTGGCCGAGGAGTGGAGGCTTGCTGGCTTGGGCCACGCACGGAGAAGGGGAAAAGGAAGCCAGTTAGGCTGGAAAGGGGGATAATGGAAGTGGCCTAAATAAACAATGATGCTTGGCAATTTTTAGAGGGGGTTTTGAAAAGGAATTGAAGATTTCAAACTTTGATTTTGAAATAAAATTTGATATTTGGAAATAGGAAAATATAGGAAAATTTTTAGAGAGGGTCCTTGGGTTCATCTGTAGAAAAAAATTTGAGAACCACACTTGATACAAACTTTGAGAATTCGAATAAGATCCAAATTTTGTAATTAGATTTTTGTTTAAAACATATTTTTCTATAGGGCAAAAACATGGGAGTTACATGCAGGTAGCAACAGCGAGACACTGGCACGACGACGGTGGACGTCAGTTGCGGCAGTTGGAGTGGCGTGGCGTGGGCGACGAGAGGCTGTGGTCGGTGACAAGCAGAGCTAGCGCAACACGGGTGGGAGGTTGGATTGGCATGGATGGTGCTCTAGCTAGAGATCCGACGGTGGCAAGGGGAAATAGGGCAAAGCGATGGTGATACGGACAGGCAACCTCAAGTAGGGGTGATGTGGGCAGTCTGGCTAAAGCGACGACAATGGTGACACCATGAGGTTGGCGTTGCAGGCCTACAGTGGGCTTCTATCCATACGCTAGTCCTCTTGTGATGGCGCCTTGCTACCACAAGATGACCATGTTGGTGGGCTAGTACGGGGGAGATGTGATTCATTCTTCTCTCACCCTCTCTCTCCAACCCAACTATGTGGGTGGAATTGGAGCATATGGGATGTCAAGCTCCTATTTGATGGCTGGCCGATGGTGAGACGTTAGCGCGGTGGCTATGTGTCGAAGGTGTACAATTGGTGGTGGCTGCTGATTCTGGCGGGTAACCTTGGTACGGGAGGGCAGAAAGATTATGAGCGAAAACCTAGCCTGTTTGGGTTGGCAACGGCGATACTTGTGGGTGCCACATTCCCCTTGGGGAATTGCGTAATCTCTCCTGCCCTCCCTAATGGATTCCTTCATGTGAAAACCATGTCTTGACTTCTTAGGATGGGTGGCGGCGGCGGCGCTCTCGGTGTCTTATCCTTCTTGGAGGCGTTGTTTAGAAGATCTATTCCCTTAGAGATGTTATTCCTGTTCTACTCGTCAGTAGCGGGATCTGGTCATAGACACGTGGTATGGTTGTCTTTTTCTATTTTTCTTGGCTATAGTCTCTCAGGGTTACAGACTTATACTTTTTTATTGCTCTACTAATATGAAACGTTGCACTATCGGGTTGTTTTAAAAAATGCATCCATGTTCACTGACGTAATGTAATGAGCTGTTAGTAACGTAAAGGTGAAAGCTCAACTTCTTTTACAAAAGAATGGTGTGCTTCGGTAAATTGTTTGTCAACTTGCAAACATGTAAAAACAAAGAATAGCTCAGCCTTCAAAGCTTTAGTATGTCCTTAACTTTAATGAACTTATATTTTCTGCAAACTGAAATGAGGGCAATACCTCCTTTTTATCTAGTTGCTTTATATACACATGTTCTATCCCCTTTCAACTCCTGCCAGTTCTGGAAACGACCCAATGGATGTGGATGCAGGAAATGCATCGAATGATCAGGATTTACCTGCGGAGCGGTTACTACATAACATGACCTCAACTTTGCAGAATCTGAAAACTTGGCTTTGATTTCTTGTTCTCAGCTAATTCTTTTCTTCCCGTGTGATTTCATATTCATGTAGAATTGAAGCATTTGAGGCGATTCTCGGTCAGCATGTGTTGGCAAATCATATCGATCAAATGCCAATTGTGGAAATTGAACAAACAGTTAATAGAGAGACATCTGCACCCTACAATAGACGTCAAGTAGAATTCATCTTGGAGGTACAAATAAAAACTGCTATACTTTCAGGATTGTCCCACAGTTCATTTAATTTCACTTTTGTATTAGCTGTATTAAGTTTCATTTCCTTGTTCTTTCAGAGGATGCAAGATGCAAACAGGATCATGATACGGGATGGCATTGTACGGATAATCTAACTTCAAATGTCTTGCATTGGGGACAAGCTGATTCTGTTGTGCCTCACCCTGATCGTTTCATGTGATGCTTCTCTTCAGATGGCTTTGCAGAAACTCTGCATCGCACGAGAGGTTGATGTACTTGTGTATCGTAATTTTTAACAACGATATTTAAGATGATCATCTGTGCCGTTGTACTTTCAATTCATGTACTGTAACAACACTTCTTCTGATCTAGTGTTATACTGATATGTATTCCCTGATTTTATATGGTCACCAATGCATACTGATAATCCATTAAGCCTCAGTTCTTTTGTTCTGAAGGAATGAATAGATGATAGATTGTCTGATTTTGTGATAATATACAAAAAAATGAATTAACTATTATAAAGTTGGATGAGTTGTTTTTTAAAAAGTATTGTAAGAAACTCACACGGAAAGTATTTACAAAAATCATGGTTCAGGAGTTTGAGAAGGATGCTTGTGATAATCTATAATCATAGGAGGAAAAGAACGAGGCCTAAGTGTCCTGGAATGGTTTCTAAATTTCAAATTAGACGAAGCTGTTTCTTCAGAGTTGAGACCATTGATAGTACAAAATAAACGAGTTTCAAAAGGAAACAAAAGAGATAGTAAAATGGCAGCCTTATTTCCTTAGCGGTGTATAAAGCGCGTTCTCACCTCTATTTTTCTTTTGATGGAATGCTCGTTTTCACATTTGCCAGACGATGAATTCTCTAAGAAACACCAATGCAAGTTCCAGGTCATTGCCGATTAATGACAGTACTAATTAGTATGGTAGTACCGATCAATCAACTTCAGTCTAAAGTATCCGTGTTCACATTTTAGAGTTCATGTTGGGATGAGGGGGAGACGACTTGCTCCGTGGACTTGCAAAGGTTTAAGTACTAGTAGTTGGTTGGCGTCCTGGCGATGGCCAGCCCAGGTGGCCAGGGATTGAGTCGCCGCCGGCATCTGATCACGAATCTGCCGGCAAATCCGCGGTCTCTGCTCTTCCCGGTGAGTACTTCCAATTCTGTCTTTTTGGCATTGTTAGACATGCCACTGGTTATATATATATATATATATTCAACCTCCTTTATACTCTTGGAGTTTTAGTCACTGTACATTTTTCTATATGGTATCAGAGCAAGTCTAGATATCTTTGGCATGCAAGCTTCTCCCTCCGACGAGCCGATCCTTTCCTCCTCCTCGTCGACGTCTTCTTCCTATCGCCGACCCTCTTTTCGGTACTCTCCTCTTGACACTCTCCTCGCTCTCTCGCCCCCGCTTCTTCTTCTTCCCGTCTCTCCCGCAGTCATCCTCTTTTCTCCGTCCCACCTCCACGCGACCAGGCGACGGTCTCGATCAGTCTCCTTGTCTCGCCTCGCACCCGTCTCCGTTTCTCTTCTTGTTTTGTGCATCTCTCCTTCTCTGACACCGGCGCACCTCCGCGCTCGTCGTCTCCATCGGTTGAACTCGTCCACCCTCCCATCGGCTGGACTTGTCCAACTCTCCATCGGTTGGAACCCTTCCTTGGTTCTCGCCTTTTCTGACACGCTCAACGGCTCTCAGACGCGAATTTTCTTCCCTCACACCCGAGCCAGTCAAACGTGTCCACATGTCCACGGACACGAGTCCCTGCCTCTTGGACGCGAACTCTTCGCGTTCGGCCACTCCCCGCCTTTTTCGCGTCCACCCTACTCCTTGGCCTCCACGAGTCCACGGACATGAATCTTCTCTTCACGGACGTGAATCTTCGCACGTCCGTGACCCAACTACTCTCTGACCCACTCTGCCACCACCTTTTCCTCACCTACTTCGCTGCCTACTCCCCATCGGCCAACCACTCCTCATCGGCTAGTCGGCCCACTCTCCATCGGCTTCTCACATCCTTGATCGGCCGATCCGTCCTCTCATCGGCTTCTCCTTTCCATCGGCTTCTTTCTCCCATCGGCTATTTGCTCCCGTTCTCCCGTCATGGCCACCGAGTGCAAGCTCCGGCACTCTTCCAGTCACCGAGTCTGCTTCGGCCCTCGGAGCCTCAAACCACACCTCGCCGATCTTCTCCCCTCCTTACGCTGCTGTGAACGTGAAATCTCACATTCCTATCTTCCTTGACCTTAACGCCAATTATTACGAGTGAGTTTTCTTCTTCAAATCCCTCGGTGGAAAATTCGGCCTCCGGTCCCATATTGATGGCTCCGCTCCACCTCGCCCCGATGATCCTCAGTGGGACATCGCCGAGTGCTGCATGCGCAGCTGGCTGCTCAGCTCGGTCGACGACTCTGTCCTCGACCTCGCCATGGACGATACCGACCCCACTGTTCGGGATCTCTGGGTGGCCATCGAGCGGATCTTCCTGGCCAACAAGTAGTCTCGCGCCATCTTCCTTCTCAACGAGTTCCACTCCATGGTACAAGGAGACTCCTCTGTCTCCTCGTACTATCAGCACCTCAAAGTCAAGGCTGCTGCTCTCCGAGACGTCGGCCACCCTGTGGCCGACTCTCAACTCGTCCTCGCCCTTCTGTGAGGCCTCAATCCCCGCTTCTCCAACACCGCTGATGACATCGCCAACGCCACACCTCTTCCATCGTTCGTCCGGGCCCATGACATGCTAGTTCTTAAAGAACTCCGTTTGGCCAACGATGAGAAGACAGTGTCCCACACCGCTCTTCTTGCCGCAGCCAATAATGGCTGCAGAGCTTCCTGCGTTGCCCCTTCCTCCTGCGGCTCTAGTGGCCATGGCTCCAGCCATAGCACCGGGAAAGGCAAGGGCAAAGGCAAAGGCAGGACCTGGCAGGGTCCGATGCAATCACGACCTGCCTCGGTCTCTGCCCACTCTGCCGGTCCCACAGGTCCGTGGCTCTGCTACAACCCCTGGGCGCCCCAGTCCCAACCACGCAGCCCCATCGGCTGGCAACCTAGGGTTCTCGGCGCCCATCCCCAGGCTCACCTGGCATCGGCTCCCGTTCTGCCGCCTCAGTCGATGCTACCGACCCCACCCACCCAGTCGGTTCCCTCCTGAAACCAGGCTAGCCTCGTTCGCTGCCCTCAACCAGATGACGCTCCAACCACAGCACCCTTGGGTGCTGGACTCTAGGGCGTCTTCACACATGGCGTCATCGGCCGGTATACCTCGCTCCTGTCACCCCTCTTCCTCCCCTTTTGTCACTATCGGCAATGGTCACTCTCTTCCTATCCAATGCCGAGTTGACTCCTCTCTGTCTACATCCACCACTAACCTCCCCCTACGCAATGTTCTTATCGTACCTTCTCTTATTTATAATCTTATATCTGTTCGCCAATTCATAAGAGACAACAACTGCTCCATCGAATTTGACGCGTCTGGTTTCTCTGTGAAGGATATCCCAACCCGGCGACAGATCCTTCGCTGCAATAGTGGCGGAGACCTCTATACCATTTCCGCTGCGCCGTCCACTCCACACGCCAGCGTCGCCCTCTCCACCAACCTTTGGCACCTTCGCCTCGGCCACCCCGGCCCCAACGCTGTCGCCACTCTCCGTCGCAGCGTCTCCATCCGATGTACCCACAGCAGCTCCACAGTTTGCCACTCATGTCAACTTGGCAAACATGTGCGTCTGCCCTTTTCTAATTCTCTCTCCCGTATCTCGCGTCCATTTGAACTTATACATTGTGATGTATAGACGTCTCCAGTTAAAAGTGTCTCCGGTAATCAGTATTACCTCGCTATACTTAACGATTACACACACTATTGCTGGATCTTTTCGCTCATCAACAATTTCGAGGTCGCCTCTCACCTCACTCACTTCGTCACGTACGTGTCCACTCAGTTCAACCTCCTCATCAAGACTTTACAAGCTGATAATGGTACGAAATTCGTTAACTGTACTGTTACAAACTTCCTCGCCTCGCAGGGCATCCATCTCTGGCTCTCCTGCCCCTACACCTCTCCTCAGAACGGCAAAGTCGAGCGCCTCCTTCGCACCCTCAACAACATCAGTCGCATTATGCTACTTCACGCCCACTTACCCACCACTTATTGGGTCGAAACTCTGGCTACTACGACGTATCTTCTTAATCGACGCCCATGCTCCTCTGTTCAAAACAACGTTCCCTATGCCCTTCTCTACCGCATGGCGCCCGACTACTCCCACCTTCATATTTTCGGGTGCCTCTGCTACCCAAACCTCACTGCCATAGCTTTCCACAAACTCGCTCTCCGCTTCACCGCCTGTATTCTCCTCGGCTATCCCACCTCTCACAAGGGATACCGATGTCTCGACCTTTCCACCCGACGGATCATCGCCTCTCGTCACATCATTTTTGACGAGACATGTTTTCCCTTCGGTCTACTTCATCCGAGATCCTCCTCTAGTGATCTCGACTTCCTCCTCACCAACACCGTGCCGACCAGATCTCCTCCACTGTCCCCTCCATCGGCCCCCTCATCGGCCGTTGCTAAGGACTTACCCTTCACATATCCTACCACTACTCTGTCTGATGTCCCAACCATCGGACCCCCATCGGCCCCACCTCCATCAGCCAATACCGATCATGTTTATCCTTTAGCCAATACCGTCCCCTTTTCATCGGACACCCCACTTCCATCGACTCCTCAACTTCCAGTGGCTTCCCCCACCCTATCGGCTGATCCATCTCTATCGGACCGATCAGAATACTTAGCCCACCCGACCCCATCGGCTTAGGCTGATCTAATACCTCCTTTTCCTCTTATCTACAGTCGCCGACCCGGAGCCGATGATGCCCCCACCCGACCAATTCTTCCCATTACTGCCGCACCCCCATCGGCTCCAGTTCCCTCCACCTCTCATATGGTCACCCGCTCCCAGACCGGGTCTCTTCGCCCTACTCAACGCTATGGTCTCTCCGCCGTCCACAGCTCTATCTCGCCCATCCCGGCGACATCTCGCTCAGCCCTGGCCAACCCTTAGTAGCGCGTGGCCATGGCTGACGAGTACAAGGCCCTAATAGACAGCGAGACCTGGCGCCTCATTCTCCGACCTCCCGGCGCCAATATTGTGACCGGTAAGTGGATTTTCAAACACAAATTCCACGCCGATGGCTGTCTTGCCCGTCACAAGGCTCGCTGGGTAGTCCGGGGTTTCTCCCAACGACCCGGTGTCGACTACGACGAGACTTTCAGTCCCGTCGTCAAACCCGCCACCATCTGAGTCATCCTCACTTTGGCTGCCTCTCGCTCCTAGCCGATCCATCAACTAGACGTGAAGAACGCTTTTCTTCACGGCCACCTGACGGAAACAGTCTACTACTAGCAGCCCTCAGGCTTCGTCGACCCTTCTTGTCTCGACGACGTCTGTCTTCTTCAACGCTCTCTCTACGGCCTCAAACAAACCCCTCGTGCCTGGTACCAGCGCTTTGCTGCCTATCTTCGATACATTGGTTTCATGGCCTCTGCGTCCGATAGTTCCCTGTTCACTTTCCATATCGGCTCCGCCACTGCCTATCTACTTCTATATGTCGATGACATTGTCCTTACAGCGTCTTCGACATCTCTCCTCGACCAGATCATGGCCCGACTCCACTCTGAGTTCGCCATGACTGATCTTGGTCCTCTCCACCATTTTCTTGGCATCTCGATAACCCGTTCCTCCCATGGGCTCTTTTTTTCCCAACGCTAGTACGCCATCGACCTCCTCCAGCGTGCGGGCATGGCCGATTGTCACCCCCCGGCCACCCCAGTCGACACTCGAGCCAAACTCTCCGCTACCGATGGCACACTCGTTGCCGATCCCTCTCACTATCGGAGTTTTGCCAAGGCTCTCCAATACCTCACCCTCACCCGGCCCGACCTCACGTATGCTGTCTAGCAAGTGTGCCTCTTCATGCATGATCCGCGCGAATCTCACATCGCGCTGCTCAAGCGAATCCTATGCTACGTGAAGGGCACCCTCTCCAGCGGGCTGCATCTCAGCTCCAGCCCCATCGACTCCCTCACCGCATACTCCGACGCGGACTGGGCATGCTGTCCTGACTCTCAACGCTCTACGTCCGACTACTGCGTTTACCTCGGTGGCACTCTCGTATCCTGGTCCTCAAAAAAACGCCATACTACAGTGTCCTGGTCCAGCGCCGAAGCCGAGTACCGCGCCGTCGCCTATGCCGTCGCCGAGTGCTGCTGGCTTCGTCAGCTTCTCCAGGAGTTTCGTGCACCACTCTCCACCGCGACGGTCGTTTACTGCGACAATATCAGTGACGTCTATATGACCGTCAACCCGGTCCATCACCGATGCACCAAGCACATCGAGATTGATATCCATTTTGTTTATGACAAGGTCGCATTAGGACAGGTTCGGGTGCTCTATGTACCATCGGTACATCAGTTTATCGATATAATGACCAAATACCTGCCCACGTCTTTGTTCACCAGTTTTCGGTTCAGTCTCTGTATCCGTTCCCCTTTCGCTACGACTGCGGAGGATATTAAATAGATTATTGGCATAAATTATATATATATAGAACCGATCCCTTTTTATACAATCGGGTCATACTTACTGTACATGTTTCTACAGGCATCATCCTATCACGGACTCCCTTTTGCTTGCTAACCTGCAGAGTTCAGACTCGCCGTCATGCCATCGTGCTGGTGCTTCTTCTTCCTCCCATCGGACGGACGGACGGTCACGGCCGGCCGTCGGCGAGTTCGCCCGCCGCCCACGCCTCGACGACGCCCCGTCCTCGTCCATAACATGCTACTGCCTGCAGTTCCGTCCCGGCCCCGCTCCGAGAGCCGAGGAAAGAGGTGCTTCCTCGTATGAACTGTACTGTATGAATCTAGCGTGTGCCTTCCGGTTCCGATTGAAATCAGGGTTTCAAATTGCACAGATGATCACTCGGCTATCGTAGTTATCGGCCTTATTTCGAGCTGGTCCGTATTTAGGAGCACGTGGATAAATCAGCCGTTCAAAAATTTTTGTCCAAATTTCACCAGTTTGGATCAGTATCGATGAAACCGTTGGGACGACTACCGACCGGATTTTGAAACCCTACTTGAAAGGCTGTCCGTTTTGAGTCTCATGATCGAATAAGTGTATTAGATTCGATGACAAAAACGACAGACCAAGAAATGGGGAATTTAGAATCGTTAATTAACGTGTCCCAAGTAGAAATGTACAAAGATTTTTACAAGCAAAGGGATGGCGATCACCAACGCGAGGCCGGGGAAGACGAGCGAGACGGCGCCGATGGCCACCGCCCACCAACCCCTCGCCCTCGGGAGGCCGTCCAGCTCGAACGGCCGCAGAATCTGCCTTAGGCTCGACACGACGGCGGCCAGCATGACGAGCATGGCTGCTCTCAGGTGCACGTCGTACGTCTCTTGCCCTAGGTACACGGCGTACGTGCCCGCCATGAGCGTGAAGCTCATGGTCGCCACTGTCCTGAACCCCCTGGCCATCCTCTCTCTCATCCCCGCCTCCGCCTCGTCGTCTCCGCCATGTCCGGCGGCGGCTCTGCCTTCGGTCCACGCCATGATGGCGACGTTCAGCGCGACGGCGATGGCCTCCGGGAGGAAGGAGAGCATGAACCACCACTGCAAGAACTCGACGGCGAGGATTGTGGCCATCGATATCAGCGCGGCGAGCATCGCGCACTTGAGTTGGCCGACGACCGCGACGACGCGCGCCTTGGCGGATGGGAACAGGGTGCGCACGGGCAGCGCGGTGGCCGTCATGGCGAGCACGGACACCGTCGAGGAGAAGGACGCCACGGCGAGGTCGACCTGCGGCGAGTGACCGCAGCCATCGGGCGAGGGGTACTTCAGGTAGCCCAGGATGAGAGCCCCTTCAATGGCGAACGCCGCCGTGGCGCCGAACGACGCGAGCTCGGCGTTGCTCTTCATGGCTTCCTCGTAGGCCTCGTCCTGCACCGCCGCCGCCGCCCCCTCCGTCGGCAAGTCGGCGCCAGCGACCATGCCGAGCACGAGCACGACGGGGAGCACAAGGGTCACGAGCACCGTGTTGTCCTTATTCATGAGCGCCACGAACATCCCGTTCGTCGCCACGAGCAGGACACTGGTGACTGAGACGAGTACCGCCGACGAGAGGTCGGTGCACCGGATGTGCCGGTCGCCAGGCGGCAGGTGCATCTGGAACTGCATCAGCACGACGGACAGAACGAACGTGATGAGCAGCGAGAACCCGCCGGCCTTGAACAGTAGGCTGACGCCCTTGGTGATGTCCTTGTATCCGGAGACGCCGGCGACGATGGCGGAGCCGGTGATCCCGATGACCTCCTTGCCGAATGCGGTGGCTCGCTCCACTTGTGGGTCTTTCGGTTGCTGCTGCTCCCGGCCCAGCGGGAGGAGACGTTCTTGGTTGTCCATTGATCTTTGTTGCCGTATTCATTATGACATCACTGGACACTCTCATGTATATATAAGGATTCCAGCAGAAGCTTCAGAGAAACAGCCGGGAACAACGATCGAAATGGCAAAGCTGTAGAAATGGAGGATTCTGCTGCCTGCCCTTGCAATTCTGCACTGGTGCTGCTCAAACCAGCTTCTGCTTGACAGTGAAAGGTAGTACGTTGTTATTTACTGTTTCTGTTTACTTCTGTATTATATATGGCATGATGCCATGATCCTTTTCAACGTCGTATTATATGATGTGTTAACTCTAATTTTGAATACAGTTCAGCTGAAGTCCTTCAATCACGCGGCACCAAGGTGATCAATGTAACATATCAGTGTAGTTTACCAACATAAATGCATTCAATACTAATCACATTTTACATTTATCAGCTGAACAAAATACAGATAGTGCATCTGTACAAAACTTTCAGAGAGAAGAAGAGTTCAAGACAGAGAAGTTAGGCATTTTTGTAAAAAGTAAAGATGAATTCGTTAGTTGAAGAGCATGTTAACACGCCCAAATCCATAATCATATGGCTCTAGCAATGGCGTGCAATGAAATTTCTAAGAAACTGGATGGCTGAGCGAAATGACGTTCAAATCTCCGGCGGGTTATCGAAATTTCAAAGAAACAGGATGGCTGAGTGAAATGACAGCTCTTCTCCGTCTAGAAGGCTGCCCTTCGCAATATACTGGGCGTCTGGGCACTGGTGCTATAGTTCTCTTACACCCATTTTGGCACTCTACATGGAAGCCTGAAAGGGTTTTCTCAGCTTTGTATTGCGAACTAATAAAGTTTGTTTATAAATTATTAACCTCGTTCTGCATGCGGCGTGTAAATGTATTGAGCTGAAGCAAAGTGAAATATAATATGTATTTAAATAAGAGTGTAAATTAGCTTGGCGTGTCTAAACTATGATTTAAGTCTTATTAAATTTTAACTCTATTCTACCCCAATTTACTTAAATTAAAAAAGCTGTTATCGATGTTGTTAAGGTGAGCTGAAGTGGAGGCCTAAAAGAAAAGAAAAGGTGTCTACTTAGCAGCTGCGGAGTGGACTTATCAGTAGACCTTCTGGAACCACATTCTGCATTGAAGCCTTGTCTTTGATTCAATTTTTTGCTTTCTTACTGTAATTTCTATGTTTGTTCATCGCCCATTTCACCGGTGAGGCAGGTTATAAGCGCATCTTGTAACCCTGACCATGACCAGGAAATTCTACTAGTAGAATAAGAACAGTGCCACCAACCACTCTGCTGAGAAAAGGCCAACATGGCATTATCAAACTTCACATTGGTCACCTTTCTTTCATTGAGGTAGCCGCAATATTCAGTACAATTTCCTAGTAGCTGATAAACTACAAGCCTGTGCAGAGTAATGGCCATGCTGATCACACTTGGTTGACACAATTGGAGAGATTATCAAACAAGGTTTGTGCACAACAGAACACCTAACCTTGATGCTTGGTAGCCTTGATTACCGCTGTGCTTCACTACATTGGACTGTCATTCATAATTTAACATCTCGGTAGAGTTCCCTGACATAACAGACCAATCAGCACATTTTACAGTGCTCAGAACTGGACAAAATATACAACACTTCTGTACATGCTTTTCAAGGGGAGAAAAACGGTCAAGAAAGAGGCATTGGAAATAATTAAGCTTCCAGATTACTCATTTATATGTAAGAACTAGAGACAGATTCTCTAATTTACACCAATGTTAATAGAACAAAACGCTGTTCTGAACTTGGATATGGCTGGTGCTACACATGCTGCCTTCGATTTTATTGACATTCCAGCTTGGTTTATGATCAAAACGGAGGAAAAAAGCATTCACAGTTAGTCATGTCTTCGCAAAGGTGGAGATGGTGAGTTGATGACAGGCGCACGCTGCTGCATGCTGTGACTGCTGATGATCACCTTACCATGTCCAAACAATATCCTTCAGTGATGGCCTAATGTCCTCTTTCATCAGCTTTTGATACTCCAATGTGTCACCATTTGTCTTCTTCAACTTAACTAAGAGAAACGAAGAAGTGACATCAAAAATCTCTGCATCAAATTGTGACACTAGAAAATCATCACCGCTAATTAGATTCGACCAATAACAGAAAGTATTTAATTTAAGTGCAAGAGTCCAAAGCCACGACTCTACATCTGGTACAAACACATGCCAAGTCCAAAGAATATAAGTCTCGATGTCGAGAGCGAGATATTTTTGTTTGCAAATAGATATGGTTAGTCACTTTTGTTTTTTTAAATAATTTATCCAATATAGCTGTATCAGATTCTTTATAACATAAGACATAAATATATATACCTAGAGCCCTATAAAAAAATTAGAATCAGAGCAATACAACAAATTTGACACATTGCAATAGAAGTAACATAATTTCTGACGAGATCTTATTTTAGGTCAATCTACATCGATTAAATTCGATCTCTAATAAGAGATGAGTTTTATCACCTAGTAAACGTATAGGCTCGGTTAATACTTTCTCAATTTGATCCGATATCTTAGTTAAATTTATACGTTTACTAGTTATCTTGATGCATTTAGTTTTGATTAAGATTGTATTGATTCAATTTCTTTATCCGATTTGGTGTATCTATCACACTAGTATAGAACTTATTGGTTTTTTACGTTTATCTTGTTATTTTTAATCTTACACTGTTTCTTGGATTACTTCTAAAAAAGTAAATATTGATAAGTCGATAGGTTTTATTTAGTGTTTCATCACATTTTTAGCCGATTATACTATCTCGATTTAGTCTAATATATTAATATTATTTTTAATAAAGTTAGTAACGTGACCTAGCAGCTAATCTCTATCGGCTAGAGTCTGTCTTGGCTATTGGTCGATTGGTTTTCAACTAATCTTTATTGGTTATATACTCTTTAGATAGCCGATAGCTCGAGTTTGTATCGGCTAATTGGCTGATTGGCTTGTTGGTCTAAATTTTTTATCTCCTGTTAATAGCAGATCAAATTGACTAACACGTACCGTGCTTCAGCTTCACAAGTACAGTCGCTGCTGGCTGTCTGGATGTAAACCGTGCTTCTCTTCGGCCATACCTTTCACCAAATAAACCTGATATATCGAATCCTGTAAAGAGAGAAATGATGTCAAATGCATTCAAGTTGTGCAGATTCAGTGGTTGTTGATTTCTCTCAGAACCGATGCAGGCTGTAGGGCCAGAAAAAGGAGTTTCAGTCGTACAACTCTGCTCTCCAGTTTCGCCCTTCAGTGCAGATACGGCGATGGGTTGCCTGTACCAAGCACTTCTCTTTATCCTTGAGATAGACATCCTAGTGCTAGGATCAGGATCAAGGATTCCATAAAGGAGCTCCTTCAGCTCAGCCGAAAAAATAACAATGGCATTTGTACTCAGCCTTTGCAGTCTTCCTATACATTTCTATGAGATTTCTTCCGTGAAAGGAATATAATTGGCCACAAGCACAAACATAATCACTCCACAAGACAACACATCTGCCTTTGAGCCACTGTAGCCTTTCCTACTGAGCACTTCGGGAGAAACATAAGCTGGTGTTCCACATACGGTGTGGAGAAGACCATCTTACCTCTTCGACTCAGCTAAGGCACTTAATCCAAAGTCAGAGACCTTAAGGGTTTCATTCTCATCCAGCAGCAAGTTTTCTGGTTTCAAGTCACGATGATAAACACCTCGGCTGTGGCAATAGTCTACAGCAGAGATCAACTGCTGAAAATACTTTCTAGCGGCCTCCCCATTGAGCTTTGCCTTGGTAATTTTGTGGAAAAGCTCACCACCCTTTGCATACTCCAAAATAAATTAAATCTTGCTCTTGGTAGCCATTACCTCAAAAGGCTGCAGAACATTTGGATGTCTTACCAATCTCATTATCGATATCTCCCTCTTTATCTGCTCCATGAGACCAACCTTGAAGATCTTCTCCTTATCAATCATCTTTATTGCAACAGACTGACCGGAACTAAGATTACGAGCATAGCAAACCTTTCCAAAGGTCCCTTGTCCTAATTGTCTCCCAATTTCATACCGTTCCATCAACACACTCCTCTCTTCCGTTATGTTGAGCACCACGTCCAAATTCAAAATAGGTCTATCTACAGGGTGCTACTGAGTGGCACATATCTCTGCATTCTCAGGTGAATCACTTTCAGTCTTCACTACCCAGATGCTACCTGCAAAATGAACAGGGCAAGAATGGCAGATTAGTCCCACATATATAACGCAAATGGCTGTATCAGAAGTACATGAACTGGGAACACGAAGAAGACATTTTTAAGACACTACAATATATTTTTTTGTGGATCGATGGAGTCCAATTTCAGAACAGAATTGATCGAATCTTCTGTCATCCGCGCAAAAAAATACAGTACATTAGCTTTAAAATCACTGACCATACAGCGAAAGCTAAAAAAAATAATCGCAAAAAAAAGGAAAACGTTCCCAATCGACAAGAACTTCAATCAAATCGAGTGAAGCCAGCAACAATCCAACAAACAGAGTCACTCCGCAAATCCAACATTAATATCGCAATCAAATTAGCCTCACCTAATCAGCTGCCGACCGAAGAAGATCCCAGCTCCGAACGAATCGACTCTATCCGATTCGATCCGGTCGCGCGCCAGCAAGCGGAGGGCGATTCTCGGGCAGTGCGCTCGGGACGGATGCCCTCGCGCCCTGAATTACACGGTGGGCTCGCCTGCTCTCCAACTCGGCCGATCGGCTCCCTCCTCCTACCTCTGTCCCCCGTCGGTTGCCGTCGAGCGGTCGCCGCGGCGATGTGGGGACGGACAGGCAGGCGGGGCGGAGGCGTTTTTTCTGATTAGCCCCTCCACTTTTCGTCATTTCTGCATCTTGCCATCTCAATTGGGGATGGGATACCGATGGGATCCACTGGCCCAACCGGCCCATCTACAATCTGCTCTAACAGGCCCACTTGGTGAGGCCTTGTTCTGCAAGGCCCAAATACTAGACATTTTCCGTGCAGCCAAACGAGACCTGAAGACCGAAGTGTTTAGGCCCATTTATCAGCCACTGACTACTGTCATAGTCAGGACACACACTGTCACTGTGGGTATGCTTGGTTCTATACCAATGTTAGTCTTTGATTTGTATTGCAACGAAAGAGATGCCAAATAATTTGGCCCTGTGTTTGGACGAATTGACGTCGTCTCCAAAGAAAAAAAAGGCTAGGAACACTGCACAATCTCACTGTTGGTGAATGCATATTATGGCATGGTACCATCAGGCCGTGACTATACGTCTGCAGTGTTAATGGTTGGACGGGGCGGCGGCCACCGGGTTTAGGTCCATGAACAGGGAGCCCACTGTGGGAGCGTGAGTTCTCGCCAGGTTTTACCGCTTCGGGAGAGGTAAACTCGGGCGGTGGTCCGCTCGCGTCGCCAGCGTCCAGCGTCAAGTGAAACAACTGCACTGCACTCATGCGCTGTCACGCTGCCCCTCCGCAGACAAAATGTCTGCCGCCACAAGCTGTTGTCCTGCCGGCTGCACTGCACGCTGCAGGACATGTGGCAGCGCGAGGATTCATGTCACACCAGTCCTGTCATCACCTAACAGTGCCACCGAAGAGGGCGCAGGAAATAGTCCGAGGCCGACTCTCGCAGAACCATTATATCTGTATTAATCTAAGCACAAATAGATCAACCGAGCATAATTTAAGTAGATTATGCCTTCAGTGGTCACAGAAAATTCTATATTATATAATATAATCGGCAGAAGAGACAGACCCGTAATGATTTAGGATTGGAAAATAAATCATAATCTTTAGAGAAAAAAAATAACAACGGTTGACTATATACATGCTCCTTAAACATGCTCCTTAAGCCATAGGAAAGTGTAGGCATGCAAACAGAAAAACAAACCTAAGTTTGTTTCGCAAACATTTAAAAATATTTTTTAAATATCGAAGTGTGGGTTGATTATGATATGGCTGTAAAGAGGCACTCAGCTCAATCTTGTCCACGAGTTGTTTTGCAACAACTTAAACGAATAAATCCAATTTTAATTGATTAAAGTTACTCTTAGACAGTTTTAATTTTTTTATCATTTATTAGTTTCTTTTCATTTTTATAATCATTGGGCATTGGTCCATCTCCACATCTCATATCTTTGGTTTCTAGAGGCATCCATATTTTCCAGCACACACTGTTTTCCCTTGTGAAGCTAACTATGATGCCACTTAACATTCCGATCTACATAAGATTGTCTCAAACCACGTAATGGTCATTCATCAATTATCATGATCAATTATGTTAAGGATTTCCAATCACAAACCATCTTTATAACACTTCGCAAACAAATCTACGCTAGAGAAATTAGCTCACTTGTGCCTTTGACAGTGAGAACGACCGTCCAAATAGTTTGATAACCACTGCAAAAAGCACACACTTTACCTACAAGACACGATCTTACTTCTTTACTGGTCAAGTAGGGAGGTTCACGATATGGTATTTTCAAAGCATTCCTTGGATAATCGATAGACAACTGAATGTGTTCCAAATCAAGTACCAGGCAAGTCTTAAACTTTCCATACTCAGAATCCCATAGGTACATTCAAGATGCCACCTCAGTGACTCCACATCTAATAAATTCCGCACACATCTAGAGTCTACTAGTTATTTGGCCAAGGGTGTCCCATTCCACCATGTGGTCATATTTTAATATACTCAGATGAAATTCCCCAAAGAAATAGTCCTTATATACGAATACAAAGCATCATCACCAAACCAAGATGACCACTTGGCATAATGGGTTTTTACAAACAACCTTTATTTTTCAAATACACCAACACCACGTGTCGGGTTTTCAAATGTTTCATAAATCCATTTTTCCATATCAACAAACAAATGTGATTGTGTGGGGTCGTCGGTAACTATGCCCGAGGGGGTGGGTGCCGAGAAACCATAAGAGTGGAGACACAAGGGATAGAGATATCAACAACCTATACATATATGTAGCTAAATGGTAGGTCAGTGAGTGCCTCATGTGAATTGAGGTTGTTCAAGTTTATCATGCACACTAGGCATATAATTTTGCAAACAAAATATTATGTAAATTAGGAGCAATATTATTAAAGGGTGACTTGACTTTTCCTTTGTATTCAGAATCCTTCAACTTAGACTTCCTAAACAATTTCACGTAGAATCCTAAGAAGAAATTATTATTAATAATAACTAATAGTGTCATTGGGTATATCTTAAGTAAAGAAAAATTTGAACACTTTAATGTGGTCAATCAGAGTTATGGATAGAGATATATGGATTTTTAAAGTTTAATGGATTTTCTAAAAAGGAAAAGAATTAATTGAATTAGAAAATGAATATTCATAAGAATATTCCTTTTGCCATGTGGGGTCTATTGGTTAGTAGGAGTGATAGAGGGAAGGTAAAGTGTACTTTGGTTTAGAGAAGAAAGGAAGAAGGGTAGTGGACTTGGGCTAGTCCATAAGCTTTAGCCCAAGTAGGAAGGACGTCAGCCTGGTGGATGAGGGAACATATAGATGGTGCTTGTAGGCCGTGGCGGCCTAGGAAGTCGACCGAATGCAAGCTAAGGTATGCGAGGTTTAAGGAAGCGAAGATGTGTGGGGCCATGGTGCCGACTGGCACTAACATGGTCGCCATGTTGACCTTGACTAGGGGTCTTGACCCCAACTAGGATCGACAACCGTCGGTGGCTAGAAGTGTTCGAGCAAATGGCAGCATGCCGGAGGAAGAAAGGCACAGTGGGAGAACAAGTGAAAGACGGGGAGCAACTTGAGTGGCTCGGATGAGTGAGAGGGTCATCGGAGAGGGCCAGATGCAAGCAGTGGAGAAGGCCCGGCGTTGTGTGGCATGAGGTCACCAGCGGTGACCAAATCCATGATGAAGGGGAGAGGATTTGGCTTCAGGTAGATACGGTGCAACAAGAGGAAGAGAAGGGGTTGTAGAAGGAGAAAGGGGCTCACTTGCGGAGGGGATTGGTACAGTGGTGGTGGAGAAGCTCAAGCTTGGCTCAATCTAGCACGACGTGGATGTGAGGAATAAGTAGAGCGGAGGGCGGCTATTTATAGCCAAGCAGTAGCGCTACGTGACCTTGGAGGTGGTGGCACATAGTATAGTGGTGGCGCATCGAATTGGGCGGCGCAAAGCAGTGCGACAAGCAATGAGACAATGGCATCAGGTAGTGATAGGACGGGACAGGGCAGCAACGAGACAGTGGCAATAGGCAGTGATAAATGGGATGGGGCGACAACAGACTGCACAGCAGCGAGGTGCTGGAGCAATGCCAGGCAGAAGCACACGCACGATGGTAGGGCGGCAACTTCTTGTGATCAAAAGACCAAGAAGACGACGGGTGTGGAAGATAGAGCGAGAGAAGGAAGATGGCTGCATGTGGGCCTGTTGGATGGTCTCTCGTTGCCGACCTAACGAGTGGGCCCGCTATTGGCTAAATGGGTAAGTAGCAAGCACACGCGTTGGCTCATGTGCGGATGGGCACACACGCGCGGGGAGCCATGCTGTGGGCTAGTGTGGCAGAACAAGCCGTGTGAGCATGAGCGCATGCGAGTGGGCCGATGGAAAGGAAAACGATTGCTGTGTCATGTGGCATGGGACAGCGATGCAGACTGGGCCATGAAGTTGGGTTAACGGATGTAGAGATAGGGAAAGAAGACCGAGCAACGATGGGTTGGGCAACTGGAGCTCTAGGCCGAAAGAGTGGAGGAGGAGGAGGAAAAGAGAGTATGGTGACTCAGTTTAAATAGGAAGCTTCGATTATTTTCCAAGCAAAATGTAGAGGGAAATTTTGATGAATTTAAATTCGGATATGAATTCAAATTTAATGTTTGAGCATTGGAGAACTTATGCATAGAAGAAACTTTAGGACTTTTAGGATTGGAATTAATAAATAATTTTTGAGGAATTTTGAATTGTAAAATTTGAATTTTAGGGATTGAATTTGAATAGAAATTTTGGGGTGAGATCATATTTTCGTATACATATACTTGTAGTATTTCTAAATTATTTAGTAGAGATTAAGGTTAAGGAGAAAAGATTTGTTGTTACTTTATAAATAAGGAATAAATGAATGTAGGATATTAGTTAGGAGTAAGATGTGAAGAATTTTAAATAAAAAGTAATTTCTAAGATAAGTAATACTAATATAAATATTTATATTATAGGATAAAATTTAAATCATAAAAGTTATTATATCGTAGACCAATGGAGTATATTCAAATATTACAATCAGATTAGACGATGATGAGTCTTTTTATGGATATATACACACTTCGATATGTTGCCCGGTGCATGCGAAAAGCAAGAAA
Source organism: Oryza coarctata (assembly GCA_030770085.1). NCBI lineage: Eukaryota > Viridiplantae > Streptophyta > Magnoliopsida > Poales > Poaceae > Oryza > Oryza coarctata. The sequence goes on from CM061470.1 coordinate 17,940,016, forward strand.
CTGAAAGCACCAAGTACAGCACCGGGAGATAACTACGAGCTGTAAAAAAAGAGATAGACAGACAGAGATACAGGACACAGAAACTCGGTAGTACAATTTTCACTAGCAAGCGAGGTAGCTAGCCAAGAATAATGTGCGCAGGGATCACATGAAGAGGCGCCTGGGGCATCAGCTTTCCTCGTCTCCTCTCAGCGCGGCCTGCGCCATCGCCTCGTGGTAGGTCCAACCAAGAGCCATTGCGACAGTAGCCCACTGCCACAGCTCACAGATACGCAGGCCGCGCGCCCCCGGCCCCCCTGCCGCCTGCCGCCGTGCCACGGCGTGGTAGGCCACCGCATGCGCCATCCGTCACGCGCGCGCCCACCGGCCACCGGTACCACCCATGCAGTCATGCCGCCACGCGCGCGCGCGCGGCCGCACGCAGCACCGTGCCAAGCTACCGCGATGATGCAGCGGCGGACGGTGCACCTACCTGCCGTCACGCTCGGCGGCCGGTCGCGCGCGCGCGCAAGGCGCCATCTCGTTGTCTCGCGGGTGCGGTTCGATCGCGACGAAGCACGCGACGGTCAGTGGAAACGCGCATCGGTGCGCGGCGGGCGCGAGTGGGGTGTGTGACGGGCGACGACGCAGCTGGATGGTGTGTTGTCACGGCATATAGAGGCGGTTGCGGCACTTGCACCGCCACGCCTCCGGGTAGTACTCCGTGGTGACCAGCACGCCCGGCGGCACGGACACGTGCACCGGGGAGCACGGGCTGCAGCTGCCGCACTTGGACGTGCACCGCGGCGGGTGCGACCCTGGCCCTCCCGACAGCAGGCGACGCCCGACGTGGTGGTGACCACCCTCCTGCATGCACACACCAATTAACCATCTATGCGTCAGTAGTCAGTACTACTCGCTACGTACGACACTACGGCCCGGTGGCGGCTGGCGACGACGTATGTACATACGGCCCCTCTTGCTCCCTCTCTCAACTACTGGCGATGGCTGGCGGACCACCGCCGTCGTGAGCAGTCGGCCGGGATCGGAGTTGCCGCCGCGCTCGATCAGTGACGACGGCGGGGCCTTGTGCAGGTAGCCAGGTACCATTAAGATCTCTGCTGCATGCGCATCTACTCGTCATCAGCATGTAGTAGATGACAATATGAGGGATTCGTTTGCAACTTGCAGTCCTGTGATTTGACTCGTCATCAGCATGCAGTGTGTATCAGCTATTCCCAGCTGCTGGCGTCAAACGAAACAACTAGCGAAGCACAGTGAAAGACGCCTAGCCAGTGAGGATACTGACACGGTGGTTTTCTACTTGGGAGAGGAGGGGAAAATATTGTGCAAGCTCGAGATGCAGAACTCACCAGATGGTCAGCGGAATGGGCTCCTGCTCCTTCCAGCCTCCCGAAATGATCTGTTCAGCGAGAGGAAACTGATCAGTTTACGCCTCTCCTAGCATCAAAACCTGCTAAAAAACGTAGAGTTCTGTGCAGCAGCACAAGCACCAGCATATCCTTTCTCTGCAAATCAGTAGATTCTGCAACCAGTCGCTCGTTGAGTCAGATCAGAGCAAGATTGAAAGGAGGTACACCAAACACCAAAGAACTCACTTTCTAGTACAGCATATTTGCACACAAAGTGTAAGAGCTGCCAAGAATCAGAGCTGAAGTGCTAGCTATAGCTACTGCTTACCGGAAGAACGGCTCACGTCGTCCCCGCCGCCGCCGCAGGCATAGAAGAAGCAGCCGTAGCGGCAGCACAACTGCAGGGAGGTCACCGCAACAGCCGCGAGGCACGCGAGGGCGAGCTTGGATCCGCCGCTCCACCTCCTCGGCCGGTTCGAGCCCATGGAGGTCGTCATCACCAGCTAGAGAAACGCTCGCCCCCTAAGCTATAGCTAGCTTTGCCTCCCTATGGAGTGGCCGTAGTAAGCTAGTAGCTGAGGAAGGAGAAGAGCTTAGCAAAATGGCAAAGGTGATGGCCTCGCCTGATGGGGGGAAGCGGCCGACCGGCTGGCTGGCTGGCCAGTTTGCAGGGGTGGGGAGGAAGAATACACGGAGACGAGGGCGATAGATGTACGTGCGACGGTGCGCGCGCGCGTGTGGGTGCGTGTGCCGCCTTTGTCTTGCTCGCCCGCACTGTAGCTGCGTGACAACTGGGAGTGCAGTGCAGCTCCCCCCTGAGCTAATATACGCATTCACTGAAGTAGCGGTCAAATTTAATATCGGAGCGCACAAAGTACGGCGTAGGGTAGCTGCGTTTCATGTCGCTCACCTAAGTACCCTCTGATCTCGATCTCTCTCCTTGTTTTGAGAGAGAGAGAGAGAGCGTGCTCATGTACCCCGGCTTTTGCGGGTTATTTTGCATGTGGTTGATGATGTATAGATAGTACCCTCATGTAATGCTGTTTTGAGCAGCATAACACAATGTTTAGCGAGGCCCGGTTTTCACGTGATTGTCATATGAATCGGATCATTTATCCTGGTGAATCAGAGTAGGACCGGCGAAAATTTTTATTTGGCTGGCATGGTGACAAAAATCTGCAGGATAAATCGTAGTGTTTCAAACAAGTCCAATGATCGTTTATAAGACTGACTTGGTTAAATATTTGGTTGGAGACGTCAGATGAATTAATATAGCTTAAAAAAATACTTGCCAAGTTGGAATGTTGAATGCACCTACTAGTTCACCTGAAAGCAAAAAAAAAAAAAGTACAAGTCATCTATAGACAATTCAAAAGGTAAACCTTATAAAATTTGATCTCTAACTGAAACACAAATTAGACAAAATACAATTTTCTTTGTTCATTTATTTTTCACGTCTGTTTATTTCTCTACAAATTCAAGCTTGAGCTTAGTACCACCACCAACTTCTCCCATATATCCAAGCTCATGCTTGCCTTTTCACTCCATCCTAGTTTGTCGTTATTATACTTCACCTTATGGGCTTGACATTCCCATAATATCGCACCATTCAGGTTGGTGCCACCACTATTCTTGTTATCATTAGACAAATCCAATCTGTTGATGCCATCATACTTTAGGACAAAGCTCACCACCTTACAGTACTCTTACCTCCTATTTCGTCACCACACCATACCCACCCTTCAAGTTCATGGCCAACCCATCCTCTTCATCCCTTATGACTCAATGCCATGATATTCTCATCCTCATTCACCAAATTCGAGCTATGGGCATGTACACTCTACTAGAGTGTCACCTTTAAAGCAATCCACCTCGAAGCTCACTGTCACCTTGACACTCTATCTCTTACTCTCCTAGCATGCTATTGTCATTGCTCTATGAGCAACGTCACCCTCATTTTCATCATCAAATCTGGGCCCTGGGGCATCCTGATCTAGTGCTACATGAGCAATCATCTCATGGAGATCGATTTTGCTTGCATATCTCCCTAGACGTAGTCACGGTTAGAGCCATCCATCGGAAAACACTCAAATCACATGGTGAGTAGGCAGCTCAGATACGTGAGGCCTCTCTTCCCTTCGACCTTAACTAACGTTCCATGCATGGCTATCTGTTGGTGAAGAGAAAATCCCCTCTCCTAATTGTTTCGACTATGTTTTACTGATGTGCGTGCAAATAAGAGATAAGTTATTTATAGCACCTGTACAAGCCCCATGTAATACTCCCCCATCCTTATAATATAAAGATTATATCATTTTTTTAAAAAATAAGAAAGTAGTAAAAAAATAAGTCACAGTAAAAAAATAGTTGAGTTGAATAAAATAATATAAATTGATAGGTATGTGATAAAATAGTACTCTCTCTTTCTATATTATATATTATAAGACATTTTAAATTTTTTTTAAGTCAAACATTTTTATGTTTAATTAAGTTTATCGGAAAAAATAACAATATTTTTAGCACAAAGTAAATATAGTGTCAAAATATATTTCATGCTAGATTTAATAAATATAATTTAATGTTATAAATGTTGCTATATTTTTATGTATACATAGTATTGAATTTTAAAAAATTTAAAAATTATATAATATAAAACAAAGGGAGTAAAAAAATAGTAGGTGAGAACAAAGTATCGTCTTGTGATAACAAAGGAAGTGCAATAACATCAAAGTAACCCACAGTGTCTTCTTTTTTCTTGTCCCTTCCGTGGGTTAACAAGGACGCCATTCAGGCGCCAAGGACCATATTGTTGCATGTGTGCACACAACCACTGTCACTGTGGTACCTATCGGACTTACACAATGGTCATTTTAGTGGTCCACCACACACATGCAACACACGAGATGAGGACTCGACGGGGCCAAGGTAAGGTCCTGTCTTAATTTTTGTGGTCAAGTGTTTCTGCAGATGTTCGATTCGCCTAAGATTCCTGCACGAGATTAATTATGCCTCTGCATCAGTTCACCTGTTCACTGGTCCATTTCTTAATCACCAGTAGTACTTAATTCCACGGGCCATTGTGTTTTTTTTTTCTTTTTGTGGTGTAGTCCCGTTGCTCTACACGCTAATCACAACTGGAGAAACGAGCTATGGATCAAGTAGTCTCTCTAGGTTTTCTCATTTTTGGTGTCATATGCTAATGCATGCTAGTCAAAGTGGCTTGTTCTCGATCGTGGAATCTTGTTCCCTCGATCCTGGGGCCTGCTGCTTGTTTGGTCTCTCCGACACGCAGATGTGGTGCAGACAGCGATAGATTTCGGACAATGTTTTGACGCAGCATTTGCCGATGTCAAGAACCTTTAAGACCTTTACCTACTGATCGCGTGCTTTCTGATGTTCAGGGCACGGCGTTACACACTTTCGCAACCGAGCACGTTTTCCGATTTGACTTAAAGCGGTGTCACTCTGCGTAATGCATGAATCTTTGGTTAGTTTGAATGCTTCAACTGCATTATTATTCGATACAGAATCGAACTGCAAGCTTCTGCTCTTTTGCGAGCTATATTCGGTGAGCCACCATAATCAAACACATGTACAGAGTGAACATTGCTAGCGTAGTACGCACTGCATAGCGACATGCAGATTCAAAGTATAGGTTGGTGAGTCCCTGCATCCATCACATCAAGTGACCTGCCGTTTCATCAGCTAATTGGTCGTGGCTCCAGTTTTCGGACAGACCATAAGGATCTGGGCCTGACCAAACCCCGTGTATGGAAGCATCAAGGCATGCAGCATGCAATGGCAGCTACTCCAACCTGATCAATGGCCAAATAATTGGCCAGATGATGATCCAGGATGATCAGGAGGAAGAACACGGAGACCTGAAACAACCTTAGCACAAAAACCTTCGATGTGAAATGGAAGCGAGGCGTTCGGCGAACTCAGACTCAGTAACTGACGATTGGGCAGCTGCAGGCTCGTCAGTCCCAGCCCTCTCGCCGTGCGTCTCAGGTATCCCGATGCAGTCACTGACCTGTCCCTTCACCTGCCATGCTCTGCAGCACGGAGTTTCTTCTCTTCTCTTCTCCTACCACTCCATCTTTGAATTGCACTCCAACTGCAGACAGAGACGTCGACGTACGCCTGCATGCATGCCGGTGACAGGACCACTTGCGTGACCGCGTCGTTCGAGCCGCGCGCCCGCGTCGCCGTTGATCTGATAGCTGCAGCATCAGCATCAGCAGCAACGGTAGACTAGTGCAGCTCTTGCCTTCTTGGCACAATGGTTGATCGGCTCGAGCATCTCGCTGTTCTCTGAAACGCTTTCAAACTGTGAAGAGACCTGAACAACGTCGTCTTCTGCGCATGCATGCATGAGCAAGGCATTTGGCCCGTACTCGACCGATAGATCGTGCCGTCTCGCGCGAGCAGTAAAATTCTGGTTGGTAACAGCGCGAACTGAATACCAGTTCCGTCCAGGTTGGGTCACATCAGCTGCCTGCTACGTACTCTCTATCGGGATCGTGCCCGTTTCAGGGAGGAGAGACTGGGAACGGAAAGGCTCAAAAGCATCTCTGCAAGTATAGCTAGCTAGTCGATCTCTCGTCTCTTTCCAGCTGCTCGATCAATCGATCTTTCGCTGATCATGCATGGTCTCATGGGTTCAGTGCGCGGTCAGGTCATGTGCTTCAACACTGGCACATGCTGATGCTCTCTCTGTTTTCCTCTGCGTGCTGTGGGAGCGATCGACACACTGTACGTGCTATTAGTGCCACTGCTGTTTGCTATTACTCTCTCCGTCATAAAAATACTTTATTTTTATACACAAATTTTGGATATGCATTGTCTAAATTCATATAGAAAATTAAAGTTTTTCTAGGACAGATGTACTACTTGACTCGTGCTGATACAACAACTACTACTACTCATTAGGATAGGACCTATCCATAGTTGCAAGAGTGATGTGGAAGATAGTCGAATATATGATGATGTTAAACATACTTAGGTGTGTTTGTTCTACCGACACAGGAAAAAGAAATATCCTATTTTTCATGTGCACGCTTCCTAACTGTGTTTTTATTTAAAAAAATTATAGAAAAGTTGATTTAAAATTATAATCATCAAAATTTTTAAATTTAAAATAATTAATATAATTAATCATACGTTAATGATCTATATCTCCTTCTTATTATCTTTTCTTCTCTACTCAAACATACTCTGAAATAGTATTCTTTGGTAGAGGTTAGCTGTGATTTTTTATGACATAGGCAAATAATACATTAATATATGATTAATTAAATATTAGCGGTTGTAAAATTTCACATATATTTTTTTAAAAAATACACCGTTTAACCGTTTAAAAAAATATGTATATGAAAAACGAAAAAAAAAACTCCTGCCACCTCCTTGGAATGATGTCTTAAGCTGTTGGGTAAAGATCATGACCATCATGGCATCATCATAGTATTGGCACGTCGAGTACTTTTTGTTGACTATGCTAGGCCTAGCTACGTACGTCATGCATGTCCTCATCCATCGCGTAAATTGCGTGCCTATGACGACGTCGTGTTGGCCCACATGTCGGGTACAGAATCGCGCGGCTGATTGAGCTCCGTTGCGTCCCCCTCTAGCATTCATTGTTGTCCTCATAGTCTCTCTACGATGAAGTTTTGTTGTCCTCATGTCACATACTCACACTGCTCACAAATAATCAAACCGTGCACCACTCTAACCACATTGTAATTAAGAAGAGTCACACTAAACAACGATGATGAGGATGGACACAAATGGTCACCTGAGGCGATATCGTTCAATTTCAGGCTCTCCCTAAGCATGTAGATCGAGTGAAAATCCAGGCATGGATGGATCCAAGCTAGCTAGCACGCACGCTTGCACAGTGGCACGCACTATACACTGTCCATAACAGCTAAGGAAGTAGTAGTACTAACGAGTGCTACGAAAGATGCATGTGGTGGTGGCCTCATGGGAGAATTGTGTAGTACATCGCATTGCGACACGTTCAAGCAGACAGATTTCCCCCAAGGGGCCAGGCCATTGGGGGCATGCATGATGACTACTACTCTAATTCAATCACCTTTTCTGTGTGCATTGAGTGAAAACTGTGAGCTTGTGATCTCAAGTCTACTCGAGCATGTACGATATCTTTCGTCCATGTCCCACTCGCAATTAATTGATTTGCAAAACAGGTCATATTTATTATGCTAGCTTCATTGAGTTCAGTGGGAATGTTGCAAGGGTACTGTACTGACGCTACCGTTATTCTGGTTTTTTTTTCGTATTCCCAGCAGAAAATATGAGTGCAATTAGCAGATACAGTCTGTAGCTAATTAGTTACGCATAGGAATAAAAAACCTAGTTAAATCTAGCAATATGGATGCTTTTTTTAAGACCATTATGGATGTAGTACATTATACGATTAATGCTTGTATTTGAGCGTGTAGCAGCTACAAAAGGTTTTCTCAGTTCATATCCATGGAGGCCCATATCTCCTGGTGAGTGCTAGCCCGGAACATTTGGCCTGGCTCATATAGCAGCCTCACCAATCGCCATCCACAGTAGTGGGCCCCCAACGCATCGAACATCGCAGCTCCAGAAAAAGTCCATTTCACCCCCTTAACTTTTTTCTCAACTAAAAGTCCGATTTTTGCAACATGATTTTAATTAACATGTAAGTAACATATTGACCTAGCATCTACATTACCCCTGCGTTCAAAAACGCTTCTTCTCCTAGTAAACAATATATTTTTTAAATATATATATATAAGCTCCTCATCCATATTTTTAACTTTATAGTAATTAATTGTTATTATTTATAATATTAAATAACTATTAAAAAATCAAATAATATTTTATCTACTATCGCTTTGAAACACAAAGCTACTGGTAGAGAGAAAATATCCACTAAAAAAAAGTACGGAAAAATATAGAACAGGTGTTGGGCGAAGAGGAGGCCGAGTCGCCGTTGGTCGCTGTTGGACCCTGCTCGCCGCCGTTGACCACCTTTTCCGCCGCTATATCGACTGCTCTGGTCTCGGCGCTCAGGGAGGCGGTGGAGGGAGAAGACGGCAGAGGGGAGGCGGAGGAGACGTGGAGTTCCTCGGTGCCCTGACGCCATGGAGGTGGAGGAGCGAGGAGTACCCGGCTACGACGGAGGCAACGCCGAGGTCCTTGGCCCTCCCCGAACTCAGCAATAGGGCCCGCAGTTCCGGGACGACGCCGGCGCAGGCAAGCAGCTCGAGCTCGATGAGGCAGCCGGATGGGGACAGGTGAATCCGGTGGTCTCCCCTTCCGCACCGAGCTCGATGCCACCTCCCTTCGCGCGCGGCGGCGGGGGGAAGAGGAAGGGACCAAATCGGAATTCGAGAGGAGGTGGGCTAGCGGCAGAGAAGAAGCGGTGCGCTCCCCGTCGCCGCAGAGGGAGCTGTAGAGACCGACGACGCCGTTTGGGAGGCCGTCGGCAGCGAGGGGGAGGACCGCATCGGCGACGACGATGACGGAGGAGCCCATGGACGGGAACGGCGGCCTCCAACTGCTCAGGTCTCTGCCGTTGCCAGCACGCCGCCGTCCCTGCCAGCGCTGGTGCTGCTCCGCCGCGTCAGATCGAGGGCGCCATCCAGAGCTCGAGCTTGTCCGCCGTGGAGAAGAGAGGGGAAAGGGGAGGAAGAAGGGAGAGAGAGGTGCATCCGGCCCCATCCTCGCTTGGAGCTCGAGCGGCTGCCGCCCCTGCCACTACCTCCCTTCTCACGCGCGAGAGGCCGAGCTCGAGCTCGCGCCGGGCTCGCTGTCCACCGCCGCCGCTGCCTCCCTTCGCACGCGGACGGGCGGGCGGGCAAGCTCGAGCTCCCGGGGGCTCGCCGGCCGCCACCGTTGCCACCTCCCTTCCCGCGGGCGCGTGGACGAGCGCAACCTCGTGCGGGCTCGCCGGAAGCCGCCGCTTCCCTTCCCGCGCCGTCGCCGCTAGGCCGGCCACTGCAGTCGCGAGGTGACAAGGGCACAGAGAAAGAAATGAGCTACTAGATAAGAGGATAAGGACAGTACTGACATATGGATCCCACGTGATTTTCACTGTATTCCTTTTTTTTTCTAATTATAATGTCACGTACATGTTGAGGGATTTTCTATACCGGCTCGTTGAGAGATAACTCGATATACAGTCGAGGGGCATAAAGTGCACTTTTTCCTCGCAGCTCCCTCCCAGCCAGTCTCGGTAGGCCGCGTTCGATTGGGCCAAGCCGGCAAATCAAGCCGGCAGCGGCTTCAAGACGAAATCGAGGAAGACGTGCACGTACGTACGCACCCCCAAGCGTGCTGAAAATGGAGGGGAAAGGGGGTTGGGCAATCGATCGAGATATCCATACTGATTTTGATCTCCTAATTAAGTTGTGTGATTAGTTCGAGTATCTCACAGAGAATGCGTGAGTAATCTTCATCCGTTTTGCAGGTTGTACTACAGCTGGTGCATCTTGCTCTAGCAAAATTCATTGTCTGCTGATTTTAAGATCCATGATCGAGATTTTTTTTCCCCCTAAGCCCTTGAACATCTCCCGATCTAATTTCTGAACTTTGAAACTTTCTATCCAAACCAGGCTGGAACACCGCCACACCACCCCAAAATTTCGAACCCCAAACCACGGGCGAGGGAATGATCCCGTGGAAGGACCAGCTCGATCGAACGGGGAGCACGCCATTGAATGGCCGCGTGCCCACGTTGCTGGCTCTGAAACTGAAATCCAGGAAAACGAGCAGACCGCCAGCGTCGTGCCCACCACGGGAGCCAGCCGGCACTGAATTTTTCGGGCTCCGCTGCTGCGCTACGCTGGACACAAATGATAAATCTGGTCGCATTCGCGCGCCAACGTGCCAACTTGCTGCCACAAGGATTAGATTACAAACACCCCGCTCAGATGGATGGCTGGTTCCAAGCCGCCTGTTGACCGATTCGGATTCCCTTTGGTTGTACCGTCCCATGAGTGCACGGGGTCAGATTGGCCGCGCATCTCGAACTCAGGACACGGTCAGTTTTACGAGGCTTGTGACGGTGGATTACTGGGGTTAGGTGCAGCTTTGCATGTGCTCAGCCCAGGCCCCAGATGTTGGGATCGGATATTTGTTTATCCTCTAGTTACTGAAGCACATATATATCGCTCTCCCCAGTTCTGCTTTCAAACTTGGGATTCGGTTTAGACAAATGCTTATGAAATAAACAGGTTGAAAACAGATCTGCTGCTTAAATTAATGAACAGCTGCAGGGAGGCCAAAACGGGTCAAAAGAAAACGAAACTTGAGAACAAAAGACCGCACAACCTATAATATCGTCCGAGCCATCATGCGTTCCCTCTCATGTGCAGTGTACTTTCTCTGCATTCCTCCACTATATTAGGAATGGAGAAGATTTTAAATTTAATGACTAAACTATTGTTTACTGTAACATTAATAACACATTTCAGATAGCTCCAACGGCGCATGCTATACATAATCTATGACTCCGTTTAAACACCTCGCAACCTGTTTAACCAGGCCACATGTTATACATAATATGCTTGATGGGGGCGAAACGGTGGGCCACATCATTGAATGCATTGTAGCCGTACTGACGTCCTAAGTCAGACTGACTCGTTTTAAACTATCTATCTGTCATTCACATAGAGTAACTCTGAATTGGAACGCTATAGAAGATGGATGGCTCAGGGCAGCTAAGGTACCGTATGTGATTAGTAGATCTTACAGGTTGAAAAGATAACTAATTGCAATGTTGAGAAAGTGAGAAAGAAACATATACAGAAAAAGAGGAGAAAAGTGAACAAAGCTAAAACTAAAATTTGGCTATTTTCCACTGGGTTATTGTAAAGGGATTCGTAGATGGATCGAAACGATGAGCTTCCTTCCAAATGATTTATAAAAAACCTAGTTAGATTTTGAATCAACAAAAAGATTAGCAAAACTACAAGTCTTTCCTTTGAATCTTGCAGGTACACATTTTCGAGTGACTTACGGTGTTCAAAAGTAGTCACCCCTTACCCTCTTCTTATATCCAACCCACTACCTATGAATTGTTGTTCAATCTATACTAATCTATACTAAGTTTTGTTGTTGATGTTTTTTGGATGAAAGTTGTTATCCAAGGATTGTTCATGATTGCAACATAATTATAAATTTATTATTAATATTGTAATGATTCACCATATTATCCTAGGTACCAATATAATTTAGTTTCATAGGAGACGGTTTATCGTTACTCTCTAGACGTAGCATTGTTTATATATGGGTGCCAGGTCGTAATGTGAGTGTGATAAAAACTTTGTTTGTAATACAATTATATAAGCTCCTCTATTTTAAGTGTTTTTCATAATCTACTTCTAGAATAGAACTATCTCCATTTTAAAATATAGCTTATTATATTTAGAATTTATAATTAGAAATAGCTTATGGAATATGGACTATTGATGGATTGTATTGAAGTGCTGACAAAGTATACTTTGATTCATCTTCTCCTATATTGAATGTTGATAGTCTCTTGAATTTGACTAATGAAACTTAATTGTACCGTAGCATCCAGCCCATGTATATGCATCATTCCACATTTCTACTCCTAGCTATCACTTATTCCATTTCAAAATAAACCAATTGCTTGAGTTTAAAGTTTATTTCAAAATAAATTAAGTCACCGTTTGAAACTAAAGGTGGCTGGTGGCTAGAGTTGTTTTCCTTATTTTTTAAACTTTTAAACGATGTGTTTTTTATTAAAATTTATGTAATTTTTTAAAAAATTAAATAAATTTAACCCAACTTCCAACTTCTCATATATTTTCGGTCTGTAAATCAAAAAATTTATACTTGATATCTCATACATGTCCACTGACCAATATTTTTTGATTAATAATAGATAATTTTGTACTTTTCCTTCTCTTTAAATCTAATAAATCTAGTAGTGGCTTTGTTTTTACCGAGATATATTTCCTTCCATGCTAAGAAATCTAGGAAGATTATGAAAGGTAACATTGTCTACTGTCCGAAGTACTCTCATTGAGTGTTTACTTTTCAATGGACTACCAAATCCTTACCTAGCTGTACAATGGTTTGCGCCAAAATTTTACTCAAAATTTCTTTTTCAGATTTTGAATTTTTTTGATAATCTTTTAAAATTTGCCTCGAAAACCTAAAAAATTTGTAGTTTTTGACCAGTTTGTGTCGGAAACGTGAACCTGCTCTCATTCCGGACACTAGGGCTCATTGCGGTTGAAATATGCCATCTAGCTAGTATGTACAAAGTAGATACACAACGTTGCGCGTATCATGTACATATACTTACGGCGAAGCACATCCATACATACCGCGCGCGCCATCATGCCTCATTAAACACACGTACTAAACATGACGGTCGCCGCCTCAGCCGAACACAACGTGGGCAGGGGCCAGGGACACTGAGGTGTGTCACAGTACCGTCAGTGTGTCACCCCCGTGACCACTCGTAAATGGCGCGTCTGGATATGCCACGCTCGCGATCGCAGACTCGCGGCAGGCCCAGGGCCCGGCCCCGGCCCCCCATTCATCTGCAGGCTGGCCATCTCCATCAAACCCCCGCTTCTCAATCTCAAATGGCCACATGGCCGGTGTCACCACCGGCGGCGCGTCCTCCCCTTCCTACCATCCGTCGCTCGCACCACCACCACACGTCGCTCTCTACGGGAGCCGACGAGCCGCACGTCCCCACCCGTCGCGGGAACGTGTTGCGGCGCTCGATCGGGGGGCGTGAGGGACGCACGTACGTGCGTGTGGTGTGGCTAGTCTCCTGCAGTTTCTCCACCACGTCGCGCCGCCCACGCGAGGAACGGGTGCAGGGCATCTCCCCGGTCGGGCCGGCTTTGCTCGTTGGATTAGTAGCTGGAGCTAGCTGACCGCGCTCCACTCATTACCACCCAGGCCGGTGGTCAGAGGTTGACGCCGCTGCCTGCCGCGCTAACGCCACGTGGCTGGTGGCCGCTGATTCGCCGAGACGTGCGTGTGGTTTTCTGATCAAGTCAAACCTTAATCCGCCTTACTGCCATATGTACGCATTGATTTCTCAGTTGGATTAGGACGGCTGGTAAAAATACTAATTTAATCCGCACGTGCGTGCTCTATCGATCTATCTATCTATCTACCGCGTGCGTTCCGTGACTTGTAAAACTTGCGCTCCTGTTTACTTCTGGGGCGGTCAAACGGGGGATCCTTTCGTTGCCGAATCCGTGAAAATTTTGACCGCTACGAGGCTGCTGCTCGTGCGATCCGGCGCCTTTGTTCGGTTCTTTACTTTCGCCTTTGTCTGACGTGAGATGAGGTCGCTCATGCCTTCTTTATGGCTGTCGTGCTTGTGTACTGCTGTTTGGAATTAGGCTTGGGCAGCTGTTAATTTTAGCCATCGGCGGCGGCGGCCGACGTGAATGAGCCGTCGCCGCCATATGTTGTTGCTTTCGGCTTGGTACTCCTGGCATGTTGCTGGGTTAGGACAACGACTGATACTGTAAACAAACTAGCGATCCGATCAAAATCAAACCCAAGCCGGCTAGCCACCCCAAAGCTGAATCATCAAACACACCCACCAAAACATACCCATCTCAGCCGTCCAACGACCATGATCCAGCGGTCACAAACTGATGACATTTTCTTCAGTCTCTCACACCCAAAAAAATAATAACAAAAATTCAATAAAATAAGCAATGATGGTCTGATGGGTGACCATCACATCAAAGGTAAACAAAAGTCAGGAGGATTCCTTCCAGGTTCCAATTCCAACCCCTTCCCAGCTCTCGAACGCCAACCGTCTCTCTCACCCGTATATATACTCCCTCCCGCCTTCGTCTTCGCATCCATACAATTTCTAGAATTCCATTTCGTTCGATTGCAAGCAAAGTCAGCAGCAACAATGGCCGACGCGAGGAACGAGGCTGCTGCGTCGTCGTCGTCGTCCGACGGGAAGATCCTCCGGTCGCTGCACCGCCTGTCGAGGGATTTGGCTGCGGCGGAGGCGCCGGCGCCGTTCTTGGGGACGGTGTTCGCGGCTGTGCCCAGGCGCGCGAGGCTTCTTGCCGCGGTGTTCGATGACATGCTCCGGTGTGGGAGGCTGCCGCGGTCGGCGTCGCTGTGCCTGCGCGAGGTGTTGCTCGTGCTGCAGCGGTTCAAGGCGGTGGTGGCGGACTGCTCGGCGCGCAGCCGGATGCGACTGCTGCTGCAGGCGGACGAGGTGGCGGCGCGGGTGCGGGAGCTGCAGCATGACCTGGCCACGCTGCTGGATCTTCTCCCCGTGCCCGAGCTCGGGCTCGCAGACGACGTGGTGGACCTGCTCGCGCTCGCGTCCCGCCAGTGCCGGCGGAGCTCGCCGGCGGACGCCGCGGAGCACGAGCTGAAGGCGAGCGTGCTGGCGCTGATCCAGGAAGTCGAGAGGGAGATCGTGCCCGAGTGGAAGAGGCTGGAAGGGATCCTCGAGGAGGTGGGGATCAACGACCCGGCGTGCTGCAGCGACGAGATCGAGACCTTGGAGCGGGAGATCGGCGACCGCGTGGCGGAGAGGTGGACGTCGGCCATGATTGCTCTCGTCGGGCTCCTCCGGTACGCTAAGTGCGTCCTCTTCACCGTAGCCACGCCGCGGCCGATGGACACCAAGGTGAATTTTGACGATGATGGCGAAGACGACGCTGACCCTCCGGCGCCGCCGATGGACTTTCGGTGCCCCATCTCTCTCGATCTGATGCGTGACCCGGTTGTGTCGGCGAGCGGCCAGACGTACGACCGGGAGTCCATTACCCGGTGGTTCGGCTCCGGCATGTCGACCTGCCCGAAGACCGGTCAGGTGCTGACCAGTTTGGAGCTTGTGCCCAACAAGGCGCTCAAGAACTTGATCTCTCGGTGGTGCCGGGAGAACGGCGTCGCCATGGAGAGCTCCGAGCCAAGCAAGCCTGAGCCAACGCCGGTGATGACCGCCAACAAGGCGGCGCTGGAGGCTGCGCGTATGACCGCGTCATTTCTTGTCAAGAAGCTCTCGGTCTCGTTCTCCCCTTCCGCGGCCAACCGCGTGGTGCACGAGATCCGGCAGCTCGCCAAGTCCGGCAACGACACGCGGGCGTTCATCGGGGAGGCCGGCGCCGTCCCGCTCCTCGTGCCGCTGCTCCACTCCGAGGACAACGCCACCCAGCTCAACGCCGTCACGGCTCTTCTCAACCTCTCCATCCTCGCCGCCAACAAGAAGCGCGTCATGCACGCCGAGGGCGCCGTCGAGGCGCTCTGCCACGTCATGGGCTCCGGCACGACGTGGCGCGCGAAGGAGAACGCCGCGGCCACTGTGCTCAGCTTGGCGTCCGTCCATTCGTACCGCCGCCGGCTAGGCCGGAACCCTTGCGTTGTCGAAAGTGTTGTGCTCCTCGTGCGCACCGGCCCCTCCAGCACCAAGAAGGACGCCCTCGCCGCGCTCCTCTGCTTGTCCGGCGAGAGGGAGAACGTCGGCAAGCTCGTGGAAGCGGGCGCGGCGGAGGCGGCAGTGTCGTTAATCAGCGAGGAGGAGACCGCCGTGGCGGTGCTGGCGTCGCTGGCCAAGCGCGGCGGCGCGGAGGCGATCGTCAACATCGACGGCGCTGTGGTGCGTCTCGTGGCCGAACTGCGGCGCGGCACGGAGTGGTCAAGGGAGTGCGCGGCTGCCGCGCTGGTGCTGCTGTGCCGCCGCATAGGCGCCGCCGTGGTGGCGCAGGTGATGACGGTCACCGGCGTGGAGTGGGCGATATGGGAGATGATGGCGACCGGCACGGAGCGCGCTCGTCGCAAAGCCGCGTCAATCGGCAGGGCATGCCGGCGGTGGGCAGCGGCGGCCGCAGCCGCGGAGCAAACCACAGAGTACTCCACCTCCGACGTCGCGCCGCCGGCAATTACAGCGTCGTAAATTCAACCACGACCACATTGATTCATAGGAGCAGATAAAAATTCATTTTTCCACACAACGAATGCTTGTACAAAAAAAATGTTTCTTGCCTTCGAGGCATTCACGATTCTTTGGTCCCAGGACCAGTTTGAGTAATTGTTAAACTGCACATACAAATTATACAAAGATCCATTTCTCTCCAAATCTTGTCACACATTTTTCTTGTCTCATAAGAAACTCCAACAGAAAAAGAAATATCACCAACTGTACCAACTCATTTCATTCCAGCTCCCAGTATTCAAGACGGGAACAAGCATTGCAATAGTTGTGTAGTTGATGGCTTGCAACTAGGAGGAACCCGTGAGGAGTGCTTGCTTACTTGCGCTGCCGGGGACCAAAATTGCCAGCCATTCCCGGCCATCCAATTTGGGGGAGAGAAAAAATAAGCAAAGCGAGCGCACGCTACCTAACGAAATGACGAATATGTCGTGCGGCTGGAAATGCTCCGGGAGAGAGGGAAGCAGCAAAGCATAAAACAGCTTGCAAATCACCGGCTTTTGGGCAGAAAAGGCCGTGGCTTTGGCCTCTGCCAGTGCCAGCCAGCGCCAGTGCGCATCCATACTGTTGATAGATAGATGATATCTCATGTTTTGGATGCAATGTTTCGTTGTTTCGGCCATTGACATCGCTTGATGCTGTCCAGGCATCTGCATGTCTTTCCCTTTGACCAAAGCAAGAGATGGTATTCTGTTCTGTTCTGTCTCCTAGTCTATGTAATGTAAAGTAGTAAAGGCGTCTGCTGAGTTTGATAAGTGTGACTTGGGAGTTGATACGGGTGTTGGTCCTCTCCTCTGGCTGGCTGTTGCGTGGCTGGAAAGATGGACGTGTGGTTCCTTCCTGCTAGGGAACTAACTAGTGCGTAATTGGTGTAAACAACATGGTTTTGTTTGTCATGACCATACGGCGCTATTTAATTGCATGCCAGTTGAAACACGTATGACAGTAGCTTTCTAGACCAGCCGTGTTGCTCTGATGCTCTCTCCTCTCTTGCTCTTTAAATTGGAAAGGCGTTCTAAATCATACAGTTCACAACTAAATTTGACAATAGATTAAATTTAGGTTAAATTTAAAAAGAGATCAGAGCCCTCCCGTAAAGGACAGTCAAACTGCAATTTATATGATGATCTGATTCGGCTTCTTGCGGTCTTACTGCCATTTAGAGGGCAGTCTAACTGGAGAATGAACTATGGTCTGCTCACATGTGTTAGGGCGGTCTGACTGGCGTTTAGGGGTCAGTTTGACTGGTGAATGAATTGTGGTCCGCTCACATGTGTTAGGGCAGTCTGACCAGCAGCCGTGAGCCTGAGTATAATCTGTTTCTTTTTTTCGTGTTGTTGTTTGAGGATATTTTTAAGTCCTAATTGATCTATAAAAAAAGACCAACCTCATTATATAAGGCATGCGGCTAATTCAATTGAGGCAATAAAGTCCAATCTACAATGCATTGTTGTTTTCCTTTATCCTTTATCTAAGAGTAATCTGGTAAGTAAGTTTTACGTTGTAAGCTGTTTCGTCTTCACGGCGAGAGTGTAAAATATTTTATAGATTTTTTCCTAAAATCCTTTTAGTTTACTAACGAGCAGATATTTACCTCCAAATAGATCTAAAATAGTCTTGCTGGTTTTGATGGTATCATCACCAAGGTTAGAAGCTATATCTTCTATTTCTCTCATGATTTAAGATCAAAGCGCTAAGAGTCCGGAGGCTTGATGGTGCGTGTTGGTCAAAAAAAATTGTTACCTACTCCTACTCCATTTCAAAATACAAAGCATATTTTATTTTATTAAGATAATATTTTAATCAATAATCAATAATTAATCTATTAATATATTAACACACAACCCATACCAATCAACACAGTTAAAAAATATTTTGTTTCTCGAGGTGTGGATCGTATTTGGACTTGGAAATTTTGTCTGCTTGGACTACATCTATGTTCACTTGAGCATGGAAAGTGTAGACTCTTCCCTTTAAATTGACAAGTAACCAGACCAAATCACTTCAGAACCATATCATGTGGTGTTATTTTCTAGTACCACTGCATACTTTTCCCCCAAATGCAGCAACCCAGGTATGCTTCTTGCATATCTATTGCTAGTATTAAAGAGCATGTATTATTAAGACAAGTCAAGGGGTGTACTTGTAGTACAACATGCAGCTATTGATTCTCATCAATATGGCACCTGTGTTCCAGATTGATCTGCAAGGTTGGAGGGATTGATGCTGCTACAGTGTTTCATGCTCAGGGAGGAAGAGTTGTTAGGTGGCATGTTTAACACGCCTGCATTTTGATGACAAGACAACCGATGCCTCTCCCCATTTACAAAGATTAGGTAATCCGGTAACCATCGCCAATGGCATGAATGATGAACCAGAGAGGAATATAACGTCAGATTCTTTTCTTGCTCTTCTTTTTTTTACATGACAGTTGATTGCTGATGTCTTCTTGTCAGAGTGAATTGCTAATGACCAACTGAGGAAGAAGGTCGAAATAGTATTTCGTAGAGTGACATGCCAATTTAACTGGGTGGCATGAATAAGAAATGTAGGAACATGAGAAACACATGGACTGGAGTTGTATGTTTACCATATGCTTAGGGATATTAGAGAGGATAAACATTGTTTGAATTGAGTTGATTGGATGATTTGACAAAGAAAATGCAGGATTTTTTTATTTTGGAGAAATGACGCAAAGGAAGGCCTGAACTTGGAACCTATAGTTTGAGTTAGCTCCATATGAATTAAAAAATAACCCTATGACTTATTAGTTATTGTAAATGGTCAGACAGAAGAAGTTTACTTAGAATTTCGAATCTCACGTAGATTCCTAAAGACTGAAGGGAGAACCTCCGTTCCAAAGGCACATGGTTCCCTTCCAAAAGATGGGCACAGTACTTAATTGCCCAGTGCAGTTCAGCTAGAAGGAAAGCAACGAAGCAGGCACGACAGAGGGATTTGCATGATCTTTAGATGTCATTTAAGCATTTCAGTTCAGTAATTTATTTATAATCTGACTGTCACCTAACAAAATCATGATGTGAAGTGACAAAGGCTGCTGCGTTCGGCGGTCCAGTTTCCATTTTCTATCCTCATTTTCAATAAACCATATTTAAAAATAATAATAAAAATATTATTTTAAAAAATTATATTAATTTATTTTTAAACTTTTTAAGCTAATAATTAATTAATCATATAGCTACCTCTGTGAGAAAGAGAAGTTATAAACCTCAGTTACGCACCCTTAGTGAGGGGTTAGGAAAAGACTTTCATAGTACATATATTAGCGTATGATTAATTAAGTATTAGTTATAAATTAATATAATTTTAAAATAACTTTTTTATATAATTTTTTTAAAAAAACATTATGTTTGGAATATGTGCATATAAAAAAATATAAGATGGTTAGAAAGAGGAGAAAATGAACGCACCTAAGAAGTGCTCTCTTGTTATCCATAAGACAAGTGCTAAATTACCTTTCATCTTTAACCTGTGCACAATTAGTCCAATCTGCCATGTCTTTTTTAGATAATGGATTGGAATCCGGCTTCTATATTCTACAAGTGTACGAGTGGATATACACAGCTAACGTTACAAGTAGTAGCTCTAAGTCTCATAATTAAGAACATAAAGAAGTCTAAGAAAACTAAGCTAAGCTTCAAATTTTCTATACTCTTGTTTTAATCCTGCTTTTATCTTATGTCTACCTAGAAACTTGATGTTCGAATTGTCCTACTAGAAATAAATTATCTATTGCTTACTGAGTCCTATCACGCATAAACCACACTGAGACAGTCTGCGTTGCCGACACAACCACTCTCAAGCCTTCTTCCAACGCACTGAACAACTATAAGCCGGCATTCATCGTCACTCATGGAGTTCTCCTTCCCAAGAGGCCAAGCCCAAGAGGGAGGGAAGGGGTGGAACTAGCTCGCCCTACCACCGCCACGCCATCCTATGGCCGTTACCGCATGATGTCGTTAGATCTGATCGTGGACGTTCGAAAAGAAAAGGCGGAATTTGTCGCCGCCATACGACACTATGCTGTGGACTCCTGCAGATAGGCCCGCCGCAGCTGCTGCTGGCCTTGCCGCCCATGGCCGTTATCGGCCTAGCCGTTCATGGCCACCTCCAGCCTTGTGTCCCATGGCACCCACTCTCCTTGACACTCAGGGCTATCGTCCCCATGCCTTTGCGCTGTCATCATGCCCTTGGCCTCCGCCGGTCTCACGAAGCATGAATTCGGACATCCCACCGAGGAGATGCCGGATCCAGCCATGGAGAGCCCGCTGGGCCTGGCCGTCGCTATCACAACACCCATGAGGAGGAAGAGCCCCACCGTCGCCCTCCTCACCACTGGCCGCTCACCTCGCATCGCCTCCAACAGCCGTCAAGCCTCCTAAAGCACGGATCCAGACATATGCTGCAGCACCTGTCGCCCCCGTCACCGCCGTAGGCGAAGAACCATGGCAGCCTCCACAGCTCGTCTTGCGTTAAACTGTCCTCATGCCGTCGTTGGAGTAGTAGTAGACGTCGTCACTATCATCTGTGAATCAGCCCTCGCCGTCAGAGTCGTCAGAGTCATCAAAGTCATCGCCGTTGTCATCGTCTGAGCCGGTGTCATGACTGTCATCGTCGGAGTCGGTGTCATCGTCCATGTCTACGGCCTCCCCGACGCAACAGGGGAGGGCCATCATACCGAACGAGGCTCCAGCGACGGCGCCGGTGAAAAACAGCAGAGAAAACGGCATCGCCCAGGCACGCGAGCACGCACGCACGGCGATGCGCGAGCACGATGAGGAGGATCAGTTTGTGTATCGCCAAGGCGAAGTAGCGTCCTGATCCGATTTATTGGTTAGTTAGCATTAACTGATCAAAACAGAAACAGAACGTGAGAACGTGAAGGATAAGGAGAAGAAAGGAACGGGAAGTTGTTGAGTTCGCATGACGGCCCATATACGCCGCTTAGGTGGGCCTATCGCCTGAAGGGCCCTTTTACCTAAATTCTCTTTTGGTGGCCCATCCGACCAAGGACCTGTTCGTGCTTACTTTGCGAATGGAAATAGAGGCGGCTCCTCGTTTTCTTCCTCTTGCGTCAGGGCGCGTTTTGTTGGGAAGACTGTTTTAGATGGATTGGAAGTTAGAAGAGGCTATTAACTGCTTCTTTTGCCTAAGGGAGATGAGACTTTTCGTGCAATGGGGATGAGGAATCAAGAGAGGAGCTGGTAGTTTAGAGGAGTGAGTCGATGGTGGGATTAGTCATGAAGGTTTGATTTTTATTCCCAGTCTCTTATTTGGCAAGAGAAACGAGAGCTAGTAAGGATTTGGGTAGTAGTTAGATTTTAAGTGATGATGGATATCTCATATCTGTTTGATTATACTTTGGAAATTCCCTCTTGATTCCTAGTCAACCACAGGTGTTGAAAGTGAGTGAGTTCAAGCACGAATTCCCCATCCCAATCCCACATAAAACTTCTATGGACAGACCACTAGCCTGGGTTGTATATATATAGATCCGATCCCCTCGTATACGCTCGGAGGATTTATAGTCACTGTACATTTTCTACATGGTATCAGAGCGAGTCTAGACATCCCGGCGCGCTAGCTTCTCCCTCCGGTGAGCCGACCATTTCCTCCTCGTCGTCGACGTCTTCTTCCCGTCGCCGACTCTCTTCCCGGTACTCTTCTCGCTCTCTCATCTCCATTTCTTCTCCTCCCCGTCTCTCCCGCAGTCACCTTTTCTCTGCCCCACCTTCGCGCGATCAGGCGACGGTCTCGATCTGCCTTCTCGTCCCTCCTCGCACCCGTCTCCTCTCTTCCTCTTGTTTCGTGCATCTCTCCCTCTCTGACGCCGGCGCACCTCCGCGCTCGTCGTCTCTATCGGCTGGACTTGTCCAGCCCTCCATTGGTTGTAAACCTCCCTCGGTTCTTGCCCTTTCCGACACGCTCAACGGCTCTCGGACGCGAACCTTCTCCCCTCACGTCCGAGCCAGTCCAACGTGTCCACGGACACGAATCCCTGCCTCCCGGACGCGAACATATTCTCTTCGCGTCCGGCCACTCCCTGCCTTTTTCGTGTCCGCCCCACTCCTTGGCATCTCCGTAACCTGTTTCATCCACAGGCTCTTCCTTTCCCAACGCCAGTACGCCATCAACCTCCTCCAGCGTGCGGGCATGGCCGACTATCACCCCACAGCCACCCCAGTTGACACTCGAGCCAAACTCTCCGCCGTCGATAGCGCCCTCGTTGCCGATCCCTCTCACTATCGGAGTCTTGCCGGGGTTCTCAAATACCTCACACTCACCCGACCCGACCTCACGTACGCTGTTCAGCAAGTGTGCCTCTTCATGCACAATCCGCGCGAACCTCACCTCGTGCTGCTCAAGCACATCCTACGCTACGTGAAGGGCACCCTCTCCAGCGGGCTGCATCTTAGCTCCAGCCCCATCGACTCCCTCACCGCGTACTCTGACGCGGATTGGGCAGGCTGCCCCGACTCTCGACGCTCTACGTCCGGCTACTGCGTCTATCTCGGTGACACTCTCGTATCCTGGTCCTTAAAACGCCAGACTACAGTGTTCCGCTCCAGCGCTGAAGCCGAGTACCGCGCCGTCGCCCACGTCGTCGCCGAGTGCTGCTGGCTTCGCAAGTTTCTCCAGGAGCTCCGTGCACCCCTCTCCACCACGACCGTCGTCTACTGCGATAATGTCAGTGCCGTCTACATGACCGCCAACCCGGTCCATTATCGACGCACCAAGTACATCGAGATCAATATTCATTTTGTCCGTGACAAGATTGCATTAGGACAGGTTCGGGTGCTCTATGTACCATCGACACATCAGTTTGCCAATATAATGACCAAAGGCCTGCCCACGCCTTTGTTCACCAGTTTTCGGTCCAGTCTCTGCGTCCGTTCCCCTTCCGCTGCGATTGCGGGGGTGTTAGACAGACCAATGACCTAGGCTGTATATATATAGATCTGACTCCCTCGTATACGCTCGGAGGATTCATAGTCACTGTACACTTTCTACACTATCCAAACAGAGGGCCTAGTAATAGCTTTAGCACCTTAAATTCCTATTCCCTGGTAATAATTCTTCACAATCAAGCACACCATGGGGTAATTGGTTAAAGGGAATGAGAATTTAGAGATAATAGTTTAAAAATGTCTTGTCTTGTTGGTGGGGGTGGAAATTTTGGTAGGAAGGAAAATGGGAGTTTAGGGGGCCAGCTCCCAAATCACTTCCCAGGGAGGGGGAGGGGTGGTAATTGAGTGAGAATTGTGTTTTTTTAAGATAAATACATTCCCACCATTCATCACAATTTATGATATAAATTTCCTACTCCAAAACCAACACACCTAATAGAGAGATGAATTCCCTCTTAAATTCCCCTTCATAATTCCCTCTTAAACTCCCCTTCATAATTCCCTCTAGCAACCAAATAAGGGATTGGGATTAAAAATCAAATTCCTATCTTAATTCCTTGCCCCTTCCCAATGGTTGCCAAACGCACCATCCCTCCTTTTTAATAATATCTTCAGGCGGGGGTTAGAGTTGGAAGGGAATTTCCTCTTTTTTAAATATCTTGAGTTGGGGTAGGAGTTGAGAGAAAATTTCCTCCTAAGGCAAATCTCAACCATTCATTTTCACTTAAGATGAAGTCTCTATAAACTTCTTACTAATTCCCATCACTTCTACTAAACAAGAGACTAGAACTAAGTAAATTAAATTTCCATGCTAATCTCATCATTAATTTCTCATCTAAACTCTGAATCCTCTTTCCTAAAGTTACCAAGCACGCGACGAGGTGACGGCTCCGGTGGAACTGTAAGAGGAGGCGGTCTCCTCACTCTGCATACTTGGTGAGAGGCCGGCTTTTCTCCAGCCAATATACCGGCGGGCCTGACAGGCGGCGATGCGAGAACAGCTAATCTTACCGGCGACGATGGTGGCCAGGTTCCCGTGACCCGTGTGCGAACAAGGCACCACGGCCGCGCTTTCACCTCGCTCACTGGCTTCTCCGGCGAGGTGACGAGAGAAAATTCCAAATGCAGTGGTGCGTACTATGTGTTCTCACATATCTTGGCTTGGTATCAGTAGAGATTTTTACGGTTGATTTGTCCATGTTTGTTCAGCTTGTTTGACCTGCTAGCTGAATCTTTCTATGGCTTTTTAATGCAGTGATCGCCCAATGCGGTTCAGCTGTCATGAAGGCAGGACAGGCGGCAATATTAGAGGGATTTGTGCCATCTTTCAAATGTCAATTAAGTTCAAACTTCAATTATTTATCTGTATAGCTGACTGTCACCTAACGATATCTTGATGAAAAAAAAAACCAAAGCTGAACGCTGTTTTTGCTTGTTGATATGATTATTCCAGCATGTGTCATGTGTGTGCGCACTTGAGTTCTATCTATCTTTCTAGTGTTAGTGTGCGAGCAATACCAACAGCTATCATGGCTGCCCTGTCGGCAGGTGGCTGACGACGAGACGCACCTGCCCGTGCTCCCTCTAGTGTTATTTTCCGGGTGAGAGGAGCATCCGGAGGGACAGAGACGCGCTCCCGGCAGCACGGGCAGGTGCATCTCGTCATCAGCCACCTGTCAACACAGTCGGCGTGGAAGGCGTGGCCGCAGCGCCCCAGCCGCCGGCACCTCTCGCCATCACGCATCTCCTCCAGGCATATGCTGCAGCACCGGTCGCCGCCGCCGCCGCTGTAGGCGAACCATTGCAGCCTCCGCAACTCGCCTGGCGTGAACCCGTCCTCATTGCTGCTTCCATCGTCGTCATCGGAGTCATCGTCGTCGGAGTCGGTGCCACCATCGTCGATGTCGGTGTCAGTGCCATCGTCAGCGTCGTCGTTCTCCCTGACGCGCCAATGCACTATGGGAGGGGCATCATACGAGCTAACGAGACTGCAGCAACGGCGCCGGTGTAAACTATCAGAGAAAACAGCATCGGCCCAGGAACGAACGTACGTGCGCGCGCGCGCACGGCGATGTGGCCACGACGAAGAGGATTAGTTCGTGTCTCGCGCGAAGCTCTGCGTCTTGATCCGATTTATTGGTAATCTTGCGAAGTACAAGGAAGGACAGGGAGGAGAAAGGAACTGAGGTTTTGAGTTTCCATGACAGCCCATATATGCTTAGGACCTTAGGTAGGCCTATGGTCTGAAGGATCCTTTTACCATATACGCTTAGGTATTTTCCTATTTGTTTTTTTGTTTGTAAGTAAAGGTATTTTTAAGGGAAAAGGACCCGAGCTCTCTCGATCAATTAAGGAAAAAGCAGGCTTATATGAAGCTGACCTATCTAAGGCTTTGACAAGTTACAATTGGTGTGTATTTAGCTCTAAAAACTCACATAGTGGAATGAAGGAAAAAACAGAAATGGCAAGGACACGACTATACAGTGCATGTAGTGAAAGTGAGCTGTGAATGCCCTCTTTCTGTGCTCAATGTCGTATATGAAAATTTTGTAAAGTGGTATATGTACGTTGTAGAAATATTGTTAATTTTTTTATAATTATTTAGATGGTTTTTAAATAAACGAGAGGATAGTAGTTTCCCTGGATGTCCTCTTTGGCTCGAGTGATCTGTTCCGACGTTTGTGTGGTGATAGTCCATTTCTCTCCGGCTTTCAGTTTTCTTTTATTTTTTTAAACGTTCTTCTATGGCGTTTTCACGGGTCCTTGGGCGTTTGCCTCATTGCTTCCTACGGCTAGGAGATTATGCTGCCAAGATCCTACGGCATGATGCAGCTAAGAATACTGTTGCCTTCTTCCCATACGGTCATACAATACAAGCACATCGTTACATACAACCATTGCAAATGAATAGTGGATGCACAAGTGGACATGGGGGCAAAGTACACAGGCCGATTGATGGGCCACCTGCGGAGATCTCTAGGTTATTGTTTGCTATCAATATCTTGTTCTGTACATGAGAGCGCCTAAACAAAGAATTTGCACCTGTTTTTATGTGTGCACCTTCTAAATGATATGCATAAAAGCATGTTGTTAAGTTCTATAACCCCGTAATTTTCAGTGTGGCTTTACATGTATATACATCTCTATAACAAGGCCCTTTAAAATGATATATTGATAAAAATGAAAAATAATTGGGACATGAAAGGTAGTCACAGGGTGGAGGTGGGGTTAACACAATCGAAAGAAGTATCTGTCCGCGTCATGCTCAAATTAACTTGCATCTCTACTAGAAGGGCTAAATATGACTCAGTGTAGTTGCTGGTTAGTTCTCTTGCGATAAACTTTTCTAACAAATTTAAGTTCTAATTATATGGGTAATTATATTTACAACTAATTATTCTTTTAATAATAAATAATGTATCATCGAATCCATAATGTGACGTCTATAATGATTTTGCCAATATAAAAATGCTCATAGGATATGGGTGTTTAAAAAAATAAATAAGAGAATACTAAATGGCTCTCCATTAAAAAATAGTAAATATGGCAAAAAGGAAACTCCAATAGAATATCCAAATAGGTTGCTTTCCTATCTGGCGAGTGCTCCCGCTAGTCAAATTTAGTAAGCCTCCTAGACTCCAGATTCTGGCATTTCATCATTTGGGATATCAATTTAAATCGGTCAAATTATAGCCGTTAGATATATATTCGCAGGGATGTAGAAAGTAAGACGCGAAGAGTCTTGTGTTTGTAGAAACACGAGGAGAGATTATTAAGTAGAGTATAAAAAAGCTAATTTTAGCCGTTCTTTTTTAATTCTCTTTACTTCCTCTGATCCCTCTCCGAGATTTGCATTGCATTGACGAAGGGAGAAATCCAAATAGCCTATCGCTGTACATGTTAATATGTAACCCCAATGCTACGTTACCGAAAAATAAAAGACACAAAGGGATGCACTATTATTTCTTCTCATCCATTCCATTCATCAGTTTTTGAATTCCTCTCCTCCTCCTCTCTCTCTCTCTATATAGCCATATTTCATACATAAAAGACGGGGTGATGGCTTATTAAGTGTATTTGGGTTGGGTTTTTATGGGGCCTTGACACTTACCATGTGATGTCTATGGCTCCTTAAAACATCTCAGTGGAAAAAATTTAGAGAAAAATTACATAGCTTAAGCTTGCAACGTTAAACCTTGACAAAAAAATACAGAGAAAACTTATCTAAGAGAAACAAAAAAGTACAACTCACCCAATTCTAAGCTCAATCTCCTATATTGATTTTGGATACTTGATCTTTTGGATCAAGATTTTAGAATAAGTTAGCAAAATTCTCCCCCTAAATTTTATATTGCTCTAAGTCTCATTATTTTGACTCCTCAACCACACCTATTTGAGAGAAAATATCGGTAATAATTTAGTGATCAAACCTGGATTTCCACATGACTTAGTATGCAAAATTTTGATTTCATCCCTTTTATGTAATACATAGGCATAGAGGAACTTGGGGGTCCATATGCTATTTGAGGTTGCTTCTCATGTAAACCATTTGTATTTGTGTGACATATGATTCATTACTTTCATATTAGGGGTTAAGACAATAATCAAAACACACAACTGCTAGGTGTGATAAGCATCCTCAAAGTCATGCATATTCTTGGGAGGCTTTATATAGTGCATTAATCATTCGCTTAGTTTAGTACAATTAGCCAAGTAGCCAAATATGGCTATCACACTCGCGTGGGAATTCCATTCCAATTTCTCTCCCCCTATTCTCTAGGTTCGTGGAAAACCGGCATGCTTGCAATGGCCTCTTAACCATGGGGTATTGGCAATAATTGACTATCCTGATGCTAATAAGTTCTATCACTTTCTGAGTGAAGTCAGACTGATATACTAGAGTTTCATCTGTCACATGACTTAGCTGCTAGCCTAAGTATAATTAGGTCTCAACCAAATATTTTATTCTAGTTCAAACTTAAATTCAGATTCAAAGAACGTGTTTGTTTCCTCAATCCTTTCTTCATTTCATTCATTCTATCATGGTTCAAGACTTAGTGCTTCTCTATATATTGTTATGTAAATGCTCGATCCAAACTCCCAAAACATCTATTAATTCTATTCTCAACATTTTCTATTTTAAGTTAGATTTCAACTTATGGGCTGAATTTTTCTTTCAAACTTCTTGGTTGACTTTCAATGAGATTTCAAATTCTAAAGAAAATTATGCCCATGTTCAGGGAATATATTTCACAATCAACTTCTAATTACCAAGTGAAACTTTATGCAACAAGCTATTCTAGCTATATGGCTTTCTCCATGGGATGCACATCTAGGTACTTCTTTATCTTACTCTATTATTATACTGGAGCAATATCCTTTACTATACTAGCAGCTATTTATTAGTGCACATTGCTAGTTTTTTCCTTCATGGGAAGATACAATATGACTATTCTAAGATTCCATACCGCTGCCAAGTCTCAATTGGCCCACTTTCTCTTTCGGCTTTATAATTTTAGTGACTACGAGTATGATAGTCTCTCCTTTCTTTTTTTCACCAAACACCTCTGGTTACTTTTTAGGGGTGTAAGGAGTCGGAGTTCTTGTCCTATTATTTTCTTTTAGACCTCTAGACAAAATAAGAGATACCTTTACTTTCATCATTATTTTACCCTTCTTCGGTGTATTACATTCATGTAAATACAACTTAATCATGCTCTCCAAAATCATAAAAGTATTCATAAATGTAATTTGGTGGTTCTTATAGTGCTTAGTTTTCATTTACTAATGCAAAGTAATATTCATTATTCACTTACTTCTACCATATTTTCTAACATTTATCATCTAAGGGTACATTCTCTCCCCTAAATGACTAAAAAATAGCTCTTTATTTAGTCAAGAAATTTAGGCTACAACGAATGTACACTGAGAGTGGGGGTCTAGGCTGGCCCCCTTTGTATTTGACCCAAGGGGTGATCTAGCGCATAATGAGTTCGACGAAGTGGACACAAAAGATTATAGATAGGTTCAGGTCACTGATAAGTGTAACATCATACTCATTTATTCTTTCTTGTTCTTGGTGTGTTGTACCGGTTCTTTTCTTACTTGTCTCTCCCTCCTCAATTGCCAACTTCCCCGTATATATTCTTCAAGGGTATTACACAAGCTAAGAAGATAGGGAGTTGTACAAAGGTAAGACCCGTGAGTCCCAATGAACAAAAGTTAGGTATGGTGAGTTCAATCGCCGCAGGGGTCCTCATACTTGTTGCCCACGACACGTTGTCCTCCTGCCGTTGCTCATCATAGCTAGCCCACCAATTAGCCACTCTACGTAGATAAGTAAAAGGCTAAGCCACAATGGTCACCTAGGTGATCATGGAGAGTGATATACATCTTGTTGCACATCACTGATTGATAAGGTAAATAATCATGTTGTCACTCTAACCAACATAGGCGCACGTACGCCATCCCGAGCGAAGCCGCCAAGCCTACCACATTGAACATAGTAGTTAGGGTAGTTGGTTACATGCGGTCCCTAAGCTCTCGTGCCTCCGTGTGCTAGGGGAATGCACGAGCTCGAGACCGCCATACTAGAACTATCTTCCTAGGACAATTGGTTGTCCTAGGGTTTTTGAGCCTGAGCAAGATAGCCTAAGGTTATCAGCCTGTGGCTGCCTAGCTCGATTCGCTAGGTCTGATAGGCTAGTTTGGGTTGTCTGACACGCGCTAGGTGTCTTGTTGTGGATAGCGAAGGGCATCAGCCCGAGGACACCAACTTGGGGTAGCCGACACAGAACCATAGATCCATGCATGCCACGATTTCTTAGGATGCTATTGATCTTCGGGTGCCACATGTCTGCCTCTCGGCCGCTTTGGTGGAACTGTTGTTTCTCACTTTACCAACACATGTATATCTCTATTTAATGTTTTTGATTTTCGGAGAGAGCGTTTGTAATTTTCTATTATAGTGGGAAATGTACATAAACCATAAAAGTTCAATAACACTAATTACATTATTGAGTGAATGTTATATGCATGTGGTCTAAATTTTCTTTTGAGAATCCATTGTTTTTAGGACCATGTGTCCCTTTGTATGATGAGTATTGCGACAATGGTGTAGCAAATTTTCTAATTCATAGCTTCTACTTAGCCCATTCTTGTGGGTATTTGGTACTCAGTGTTGTGTTATGCCAATTTACCAATCATTAAATGTTATTCATAGTGTTGTCTTTTCATATGGACTTCTCAAAATGATTAGTGAAATTCGTTTGAATTCTTATGATCTTATTGGATCAAATTTGGAGAAGACATGACTTTGAATTAACCCTAGACACACGCTATTTTAAGAACCGTGTCTATGAGCTTCATATAGTACCAAAATAATATGCTATAACCATGTGAGTTATAATTTGTACTCATAATTCTAAGACCAATGTGTAAAATAATATTGCTAAAATGGAGAATATATGCTAGTTTACATTTCTAAGGTACTATAGCCCAAATATTCTTTGCACTTAGGAGATTTCAAGAGGGGAATAATGGTAAAAAATACTCCTAATGTGCAAAACTATTCCATAGTTAATATGACTATTGCTCATTTTGGGCAACCAAATTTAGTTGTTGCTTTCTGGCAATAGTCATAATATTTTTATTTTTTGTTGATCTGGAAATACCTCTTTCTCTTAAGGTTAGATTTGTGTTTTTCTAATTTACAATTTATTCTTTCTTTTTATTTGGGCTCTACATAATTCTAATATTTAAAGCATAATTCTCATGGAAGTAGCAACATAAAAGAAAGTGCTTTAAACTTGCTATTTTATACTAGAAATAATTCTATTGCATGAAAAAGTGTTTGTGCTCTGCATGAGCAGGTACCATTTATTCAATTCATATTTCATCCATATTTGCAACAGATAAATGACAGTAAATTAAAGTAAGATTCAAAGAGTATTCCATCTAATCCACGTCATGGCGAGTTTTGTTCTTGCTCAGCCACAATATCATTTTTCTTTATTTTTGGCATAAATATTAAGATCAATCTGTTATAGCACAGGAGTTTCTACATCCATTGCCATGCGAAAAGGGTTAGGAATTCTCCCCATCTTGCGATGATGTATTATCAGGATGATCCTTTGCTCTTCCTGTTCATGAGCGTAAGGCTTCGATTTGTTCACTGTGACCTATGTTCCACATCCCCTATTTTCTTCTTCTTTATTTGAAGTGTATGCAGTTGACTTTGTCATCAATAGTTTGCTAGGTGTCTGAGAAGACAATGTTATTCTCATAAATATCATCCTAAACGTTATGCACTTTTTATTATTAATTAGTTTGGCATACTTCTTATAAACTATCTGATGATAATTACGTGCAATTTTCATTGCGTTCAAGTGGAACATCGAGATTTTTCATAGTTTTGGTGCAAATTTGATGCACAGCATAACCATATTCTCTAACGGTCTTCTAGTCAGTGAACTATAATAGAAAATATCTCTTCTTACTCATAGTTCTTCTCTGTAAGGGGTAAAGTATGCACCATAACCTTTTGAACTGCTTCTTTGATGTAGTCAAAAGGGAAGCCATTGCGCTCATTTCTCTAATATGCAACATAGAATCAATGATGAGAGGATTGATTTGCTTGATCGATTTCATCGGTTCTTAGTTGGCTTATCTAGCAGTGCTAAATATATTTTTGACGTTTTAATTCCTATGCCAGAAATTTCTAAATACGATGAATTTCTAATATGTAATGCCAGTCATCATTAATTATTCAAAATATATACAAATTATATACAGGTAAAATGTACTTAATATTGAAAAAATAATGGTACATAAGATTTTTGGTAAAATTTCTAATATTTTCTATGTAATTCTATAATTTACCATTAAATACTGATAAAATACACATAAGTAATTTAAAGCAGTAAATACGAGGAATAAGATTCATAAACAGCAATAAAATGCTTTAAATGCAAAAAGGGATCAAAATTCGAAATCGAGAGCTCTTTTATGCTAGAATATAAATTCTCAATGATTTATACAAATGCCGAGGTCCTTTCTGTTAATATCCCAGAGCGGAGGGGTAAACCTATGCGTTTTCAGAAATCCAGGGTTTTACATCAGAACATTCCATGGCAGGGAATTTCACGTAATTTTAGAAATTGAGGGTCTTTTTGAAAAAATTACGAGATAATTTCCTTTTTCTTTTCTTTTTTTTCCCTTCTCTTTCCTTTCTTCCTCCCGTTGACTCCGATGGCGACACGGGCGCGGGCGCGGTGGGCCCCGGCGACCGCGGAGCAGCACGGCGGTGGCAACGGTGCGGACTCGGATCGGAGCGGCGCAGCGGTGGTGCTGCGCGGTCGCGGTGGCGGCAGAGCAGATGCGGCGCGGTCGTCGCTGCCTGATCTGTTTCTTTCCTTTCCTTCCTTGGTTCGGCCGACACACGGCGGCTCGCGCGGCGCTGTCAGCTCGTGGCCGGCGCAGTGTGGCCATGCGGCGGGCACGCTGCCGGAGCGGCGCAGCGGGCCCTCGGCTGGCACTACAGGGCGGCACATTCCCAGCGTGGCGGCGGCGCTGTCCGGCGCGGTCGCGGCAGCGACACAGGCGCGGACCGACGCGGGCGGTCGGCGCGAGCGGCGATGTAGAACGGCACGGGCGCAGATGCGGTACGGACAGCGCGGGCGGTCGGCGCGAGGGCGGCGCGGTCGCTGCGGGCGGTCGGCGTGAGCGCGGTGCGGATGGCCGGTGAGGTCGTCTTTTCTCCTTTTTTTTTCTTCTTCTTTCTTGCTACCTTCCTCTGTGCTCGGCTGGCAAGGTGTGACAGGCCGTCGCGGTGCGCGGCCAGCTCGCCGTGGTCTGACACAGCGCGGCCTGCAGCTGGCGGCTAGCGCACTTTCCCGTCGATGCGGTGCGTCACGGCCATGGCCTTCGGCCAGCGTGAGCAGGAGCGGCGTGGGCACTGAGGCGCGGCCAGCTCGGTGTTGCTGGTGCCTGCTCGTCGTGGTGTGGCGTCATGGTGCCGTCCAGGGCAGCACGGCCGTTATGGCTTGGTCGGCGCGGCTGCGGCATGGCGTGCGCCGCACAGTCAGTGCGCGCCGCCCAGAACACCCCAACCGGCCTTGGCCAGCGACTTCAAGTCGGCGGTGGCGGTGTTCATCGGGAACGACCATAACGGAACAAGGAACAAGAGACGAATTCATTTTTGCAATTACTTCAAGAAGATGCAAATCGGCTCTACGAATTCTTTACCTCTTCCCCCTCGAGGTCTCAGTGGAGGGTCGTGGTGATAACTTAATATTCAACCCTATGTGAGTAGTAGAGGTTTTATACCGACAAGTTAAAGACACAGAATTGGAGGGGTAGAGTATTCTTTATTCTCATTCATTTTATTCACCAGCTTACCATTCATCTCCTCATCCCTTTTATATATGGCCGCATTTCATATATGGAAGATAAGGTGATGACCCATCAAATATATTTGGCCCGGGCTTTCATAGGCTAAGCCGAAGGCCTCTCAACACATGTCACCTTTCCCATTTTGATTAGCCAGTACGTACAACCGGGCCCCTAGACCTGAGAGATTGGGTCGCGTCGACCGGAGCCCGACCTGGACGCACACGCACGGCGACCAACCGCCCGCCAACCGGCGATCGAGCCATCCCCGGTGCGTGCGAACGTGGCGCCGTGTCGGGCATCCAACCTCACCGCGTTTTCCCCTCGCCCCAACGTGAGCAACTCAGCTAGACACGCTTGGCTCGGCAGCCACACGAGTACCGCGGCGCCGCCTGCGTGCCGCGCGCGGCGGCTGCGGGGGCCGGGCGGCTCTCTCCCGGGACGGCTCGCGTGGTAGCGCGCGTCCCCGGCTGCTGCTCGCGGTCACATCCGTCGCGACCGCGCGTGCCGGCTCGCGCAGGGGGGTGGTGATCCTTCCACGCGGAAGCCACCAGCTGCTCGCGCCCGGAAAAGGGTGCCTCCGGGCGGGAGCGTGGGGTGTCACAGTGCCACCGGATCAGACCGAGAGTTTCACGCCAAAAAAAAAAACGCACAGAACGGTTCGTGTGAGCAAGAGCAACGCACGGCAAGCGACTTTGAGAGTGGTAAAAACGTGAATCATCTCTCCAGCCCCCGTTGGCAGACGTGAACGCTCACATATGAGCGTGACGCGACCAAACCCGGGGAGAAAAGAACACATGATGGTACTTCGACCAGACGTTGCAAAAGGCGCTTTGACAAAACGTGTCCGGAAATAGTAACAATCATCGTTGTCAATAATATTTTCAGTCTAAAATAAACCAGAGTTAACTTAGAAATAAAACCCCACCAAAATAGGCTCATGCATAAAAATATATTTATTTTTAATACATGTCAAGAATATTTTAATTTTTTATTATATTATCTCGTATTAATTTCTATTTTTCTTTGTGCTTCCTCCCATTACTTGCCTTATGACTCAATGTGTGTGAAGGTCTACTTTATATATTTCAAACAATCTCAATCGATGTTAGATAAGTTATTATTTAATTGATGCTATTCTTAGCATCACGTATAACATTGTTCTAAATCTGATTTACTCTTATATATCTATAAATCTAACACAACATACGTATCTCCACAACACTTAACTATTGAATATATTATTTTTTATATTCCAATATTTTACATCTGTTCGCATCGGATCCCGACACGAGCACGCCGACGCCTGGGAGGTCTCCTTAGCTCTAGTGTAGGCCGGTCGTCTTCTCTCCGTGGCTCGAGGTATGCGCGCCAGGGGCTGTGGGGTTCGGTCGGCTTTGGCGCGACGGTGCGGGTACGAGCGTGCCAGTCAATTTGACCCTGCAATTGATAATAAGGTGGGGCAAACGGGTTAGTCGAACGATGGGCCGATACGAGCCCTCGTTATCGGCTGGCTGCCGATAGGATCGAGTTAGTCATCGGTCGTGTCTGGATGGCTCCTGTTATCGGCTAGTCGCTAATAGGAATCATGACGTCCTTCCATCGATTGGAGAGCCGATGCAGGCGTAGGCGGATGTCGACGAAAGATATGACGCCTCTAGGTGTAGCGGACGCGAGGCCCTGATCCATTGGCCGCAGAGCTGACGGAGGCACAGGATAAAGATGGTAGCACGAGACCCATCGCCCGCCATGACGACGTCGCTGGCACCGAATCTCAAAGATCGGACATAACCGAGACAGTACGAGAACAAGACCAAAAGCGACGGGATGATGGATGTCGGATCGGACGTGCTGAAGCAAGGGCGAAGCAAACCCATCGGCTAGTTGAGCCGATGAGTGGATGTCTCTCTGAAGACAGGCGCGCATTGGCTGGAAGGCCGACACACTTGGCGTGGCACTCGAAGAAAAATCTCTGAAGATCTGGTGCGTATCGGCCGAGGAGCCGATACGCTGGGCGTGACGCTCAACGTATAGATAACTCATTGGCTAACACTCTGATAAAACGCCATACAGAGATCTATAGGCCTAAAGCTCATTCTACCGTCGGCTGTCTCATAGGTCAAACCTAATCGATACAGCACGAGACCGATAACGACGGAGAGAGCTTGATAGACCGATAGATACTGCATAGACATGATGCAATATATCCTATCGGCCTAAGAGGTCGAACCTAATCGATGCAACCTTAAACAAAATGAGACATATCGAGATAGTGGCGGGATTTACCCCTTCGCCGGAGATCGGACCTAACCGATGCAGCCCCACATTAAGAATTAGACCCCGCCGATGGAAACCTAGATAAACTAGGGTAGCGATACGCCGAGATTGTATTAATCGAAGGATTCATGATGTCTTACATATTTCCAGGGGGTATATATTTATACCCTGGGTTTACAGAGTCCGACGTATTTACAACAACCATTGGACGTTATTTCCTAACAAAAATAAAGAAAAATATCTCTAAAGAAATTAACTAACTAACTAAATCTTTCTATCCATATAAGATAGGATAAACTACCTTGCTGTGAACCATGACTACTTTTTAAACTCAGTCTTATCCGGATAATCTTCTATTCTAGGACTGATTTTTTTCTTGCTTCGATCCGATCGTCTTCTTTCCTATAGCAATCGGACACTTCTGCGCTCAAGCCAATCGTCTTTCCAATCTATCGCTAGGCTTTTTAAATTTTGACATTAACAACATCATGCCATATCGTAGATCTAATCATCATTTTAGAAAACATACTTTTTACCTTTTGAGATATTTTATTATCACAGAGAACGCCAAATATTTTTATTATTTTATTCACACTATTTTAATTCTATAGCTAACATCTCTATCTAGCATCGATACTAAATAGTGAAATATTTCCTTCTTGAGTACTACTTGACACTCCAAACTAACATTTCTTATTTCATGTGTAGTTAGTGCCAAAGTCACATATTATAAATTCAATTTAGTTCTACTGAAACTTAAACCTTTTGACTCTATAGTCTACCATCACAATTTTAGTTTCCCATTCACTCTCGCTCAACTTTCATCGACTAGTACTAAATCATCAGCGAAAAACATACACCAAGTGATATCTCCTGATATGTATCTTGTGATCTTGTCCATAACAGAAAGATAAGGTATCAAAGTCGATCATTAATGTAATCTTATTTTAATTAAAAAATCATCTAGTTCTAACCATAGTTATAATATTATTGTATATATTCATAATGAGGCTAACATTGGAATATTATGCTAGTTAAAAAACCACCGTATAGCATTTTTAGTATTTTATCATAAATATTCATTAATTCAATGAAAACTATATGCAGTGTATTTTTCTGCTCATTATACTCATTTATGAATATCTATGTCATTCATCTCAAACAATACTCGATAACTTTCTCTTATAATTTTATATTATAACTTATTAACTTAATTTTAAATTATCTTTATATTTCTCGTTCGGTCTAAAAATATAATTATTTTCATATCTTAATTAAAATATCATTATACCCATCGTCTTATCTCACTTTATCATTTTAAATGTCTTTAAGATCCTTCACATAAATTATCTGTTTATATCATAAAAGAGTTATCAAACAGAAAAATTATATTTTACCATTATTATTAAATAACTAATTAAAATACTCTTGGCATCTATGATACTTCTTCCTTCCTTTATTAAATAGTAACAAGCATGAGTTTTTTTTTCAGTTTTGTCTTGCATATGCACCAAAACAAGAGTTCACATGGTAGTTTTCGTAGCTAGTACTTGGTGATCACAGGATGGAAACGGATTTAGAATAAATCATCGTCAACAAAAACACGTTACTAAATAGTAACAAGCATGAGTTTTTTTTTTCAATTTTGTCTTGCATATGCACCAAAACAAGAGTTCACATGGTAGTTTTCGTAGCTAGTACTTCGTGATCACAGGATGGTAACGGATCTAGAATAAATCATCGTCAACAAAAACACGTTAAACACCCCCACACGGTCGATAATCTATTATTGCCTTCCTTATTCTACGGGTGATCTCAACAGGGCTTCTCCTACTATCGTGGTGCGATAACGGTAAAGACGTGGTAATCTAACCAAGTTTTTTAGAAAATAGATTTTTAAATCTTTGTCAAAATTTGTCTGATTTTTCTTGTTTTACTGTGGTAACCACAAAGGAGCCAAGCTATAAGGGAAACCTTGAAATTGGAACGATGCAATCGCAAGGTAATTTGACGGGCTTATCATGGATACTCGCTCTACTCTGTGATCCTTTTATGAACATCAGGGGCTCTAGATGTTACGCGCCCCGGGAATTTGCTTGTTGAATTAGTCTGTTTCCATGGTGTAACTCCTTAATCCATGCAAAATGATCAACCTAAAACTCACCTCCCGACCTCCTGTTTCTCATGTACTATGATGTATTGAGCTAAACTTTTGTTCGGGGTGTTGACTGATTCGGTTATCCATTGATCGCTTGAAGAACACTAAATACCATGCAACAGGCATGATCAGCAATGAAAAAACCGCTCTTTCTGTTTTATAGATTGTAATCAAAACTTAAAATCTCAACTCAATAGTGAATGCTAAAAAGCTAATATTAGACATATGACAACGATATTAGTATATTTGCCATAATAACAGTTTATAAACACATGTTAGAAAAGTCAATAATTAAACATGAAGTACTGAGATATAGTAAATAAAAACTCATTAAAGCGGTGCTTGGAATGGTCGCTCATTACCCTACTCTATGTAGTTATCTTGTACGAACCATTTTGTTCTGCAAAACTCCATGGGAGCCCCAGGTGTCCAGCTAATCAAGTGTGCTGACCATTATGGTGGGGCCCACATCCCAGAGAGAGGAGAAAGGACAAAACGAGCAGCACCCTCCACACCGCACGCTCGCCAGCCTCGCCGCTATTTATCCCGCGGGTCACGGTGGTCGTGCTCTGGACCCCCGGCCAAATTTGCCATTCCACCACTCCTCCTCGTACAGAGTGAACAGGGCGGCGCCGGCGAGGTCGAGGGCCATGGGCCGGAGGAAGTTCCGGCTCTCCGACATGATGCCCAACGCGTGGTTCTACAAGCTCCGCGACATGCGCGCGCGGGGAGGCCGCGGCGGCGGCGGGGGTGCAATGCAGCCGCCGCTGTCGTCGTCACCGTTGTCGTCATTGCTGAGGGGGAGCAGGGCGGCCCAGCAGGCGGGAACGCCGAGGCTGGGTCACTCCTCCTCGTCGTCGCTGCCACACAGGGCGTCGTACTACTACACCACTCGAGACAGGGAGCCCCCGCCGTCGCCTCCGCGGCCGAGGGGTGTGGATGATCGGTTCTCTTCCCTGACGTTGTCGCCGACGTCGCCGACGCGGAACCGCAGGAGGCGGCCCAGGGTTGGGCCCGTCAGGCTGGGTTCGACTGAGACGGATGGCGGCGAGCTCGTCCTAGCGCC
Source organism: Oryza coarctata (assembly GCA_030770085.1). Classification (NCBI taxonomy): domain Eukaryota; kingdom Viridiplantae; phylum Streptophyta; class Magnoliopsida; order Poales; family Poaceae; genus Oryza; species Oryza coarctata. The sequence goes on from CM061470.1 coordinate 17,979,149, forward strand.
ACCTGACGACCACGACGGCTGCCGCTGCGTGCGAGGGCAGGAGCAGGAACACGTGGTCGATGCGTCCGGCAGCTCCCGACGCCGGCGCGACATGTTCATCGGGAGTGATGGCGGCCGGGACAGGGAGTTCCGGCGGCGAACGACGGTGGACGTTCTCGAGGAGGACGTCCTCGATGTCAAGGTGATCACGTCGGGCGCGGACATAATCATCGATCTCAGCGCCGACGACGACACTCCGGAGAGGGTGCTCCGCCCTATCGTGACGAGGCCGGCGAGGAGAGAGATAGGCTGGTGCGAACCGGCGGAGGTGAAGCACGTCGACCACGCCGACCTGATGACGCCGAGAGCGAGCTCTGCCTCGGAGCAGAGCATCAGCACGGGCAATCCGAGGCGTTCGTCCGTGTCGTCTCGGCGCCGCCTCAAGACGCGCACCAACAGCCCGCGCCTAGCCGCCTGCAGGAAATGCAAGCCGACGGCTCGGACAACGCCGCCGCTGGCACAGCAACAGCAGCCGCCGCTCGCGGACAGCTTCGCGGTGGTGAAGTCGTCGTCGGACCCGAGGAGGGACTTCCTCGAGTCGATGGAGGAGATGATCGCCGAGAACGGCATCCGCGGCGCCGGCGACCTGGAGGACCTCCTCGCCTGCTACCTCTCCCTCAACTCCGCCGAGTATCATGACCTCATCGTCGAGGTGTTCGAGCAGGTCTGGGCCGGCATCGCCACTGCCAGTGGCGTCATGCCATGAGAAAACGCCAAGAGGTCATCACTCTCGCCAAGCCTCCATGCATCCTCATTGATTGCTGCTTAGTGAATCACTGAATCTCGTCATGAATTATAACAGTAGTAGATTAGTTCTTTGACTTCTAGTTGATGGTTGATTAGCAGCAAGAAATTATCCATAAACAAAAGAAATAAGATCGTTCGAAAAGTTTGGTTCTTTTCTTGCTAGGTGATTCTTCCTTCTGGGACGATGCCTAATTCTCCTCGTCTGTCAGTCGCTTTCTTCAGTGTCACTCCTGTGAAACTGTAGTAATGAGCTGCACTGCACTGCACTACCACTAGTTAATCAATGCAGCTAATGATGAATCGCCAATAGATTTTCAGCTACTGCAAATCTTCCAAGATTGTCCATTTCCTGCACACAAAAAAAGGGAAAATCATTGCCTTGACGCCTTGTAGTACAGCTGCTCATGACAGCATGCTGAAGAAAATGTATATATGCTTGGTACATGTGCTTCAGAATGACAAGCTACTGAATGTCTGGATCCAATGCACCGTACCACACGTTTTAATTAACTGACGTGTCGCTGTACTTCTGACATGATAATATCCATTTGGTTTTTACGGCTTCAGATAGTAACATGTCGGCGATAGGTAATGTAAGTATGTAACCATGTCTCAATCCTCGTGTTCTTGTGGATGTTGAACGATAGCTAGGCACACCCGTAGCAGCGATCTTGGTGACCCATACAAGTCACCAACTGTTGCTACAACTGGCTAGCTAGCTGGGAGATAGCACGACAGGGGTGCAGCTGCAGCTACTATCTCCTGACATGAAAAGCCTAGCTTGTAGCAAGACAAGCATTGAGCAATCATACTTCATTTGCGTTTCAACTCGTACAAGGAGTAACCGTATAGCAGCAATGGAGATTCCACTACCTTACTAGGAGTACTTTGCGAAATGTTGGCCAAGTATATGAGCAATTCAACTCAAATCATTTGAGAAAATTATAGATCCGATTATCCTTATGGTTAGTACTATATGGAGTGATGATCGAGATGCCATTTCATATTGATCAAAATGTATTGGGGACCAAGGCAAAAAAGGAGCGGTGGTGAAAATTGAAAGATTCTTTTCATTTGTGTGATCGGAAACATGGGGTGATACACCTGAAATGGTACAAGGAGTAGCCCCTTGTTGACACACTGAAGTAAGCCAGACGAGGCCTATTTTGGAAGCCCAGCGGTTGCTGATCCACTGGCAATGCTGGCTGCAGCATAAGAACAGTAAGTCAGTAACTAACTCAAGATCTGTGCAACTGCCCCTCGTAATTGGTAAGGCACTCTCTGAAGGTTTCAGGTTGAAAATTATCCTACACCAATTCATCCATACTCTCATTGACCATAGGATAACTTTTTTCTTTGGAGAGATTACACATAAGACGCATACGAACATAACAAACATTTTTTTCGATTACACGGAACACACACGCACATCATGCTCACACACTTATAAGTACGTTTATTAATATACGTTTAAAAAGATGAAGACCAGCAGCACATCTTTAATCTCACTAAATTACACTCTAGTGAGTGCATAATATTCATGAGCAACCAAATTTGAATCTAGTGAGTAGAGTCAGTGCATTTACAATATTATCACCATATCAACATCACCAGTGCTTCTTGAATCTATGCTATTTGGTGGTACTAAACTGATTCAGAAAAGAGAACACTGATTGTACTGTAAAAAAAGATTGAGTGATCGTGCTAAACTCCAAGAGGAATCAGAGTACCTTTCATTTCTGCAAATTACTCCTATATGCTTTTTTTTGGCTCCAGGCATACTGCTTCTGTATGTGTGTGTATACAGAATGCAGAGGCTGGATGTAAATTTTGTTGTATCTAAAATTTCTGCAAGCTTCTGTATGTGAAGTGCAAGGATCTGCCCCTCGTGGCCCTAGCCAAAATGCCAAATCACCCCATCACATCACACTGCTCCAGCTTTGTCCCGTGCTCTTGGCTGGCCTCCCAGGTCAACACACATGTACATGCACAGAGGCAGTGACACAAGAGAAGCGGAAGCTAGCCTCCTGTAATCTTGTATACTGTACTGTGTCTCCTCGCTCGCAGTGCAAGACAGCAAGAGATCAGATCAGCTCATGCAGATGCAGGCCAATGTTGGCCGAAGCTTCCATGGAGAGGTCACAGGCGAAGGGATCGCGGGGTCAATTCAGCAGTGACAGCCGTGCAGCGATCTGTTTCCCGGCTTGTCGTTAAAATTTGAATTTTAAATTGTTTTTAAGTTTTTTTATCGAAGTTTTTTTTATATTGATGTTTAAGTCAATAAGAACATAAATATAAAAATTTTAATTATAATTTATTTTTCGCTTTTTTTTGAGCTATTGGCCTAACAGTCAAGATTCGGGCAAAAACATGCAGCAAAAGTTCAGCAAGCGTCTTGTCTGAACATGTACGTGGTCATGCACGGTCAAATTTCGTGAAAGCTTCTGCTATTGTTTTTGGGTTATGCAATTTGAAAGTGGTTGGCGTAGCAATATGTCAATCACCCCAAGAAATTGTCGAAAGGTACTGTCTTAGCGTTCTGCTAGCGTTGTTCCTGAAGTATCAGGAACCGGTTCCTTGTGTGTTTGTGTATATCGTGACAAGAGCAAAGGTGTGATATACTCGTGTCACGAGTTCACTGTGCTTTCCGGGTGTCTTTTGTGGTGAAGTGCTGCTCGGCGGCGGTTAGAGAGTAGACGAGCCAAACCTAACGCTGGGATATCATGTCAAGGAGCAGAGATGGGAGACACGGAGCAGGTGTAGAGAGAAAGGTGGAGAGACACGAACCTTCAGCAACGTGGGCTGGCAACTTCGGTTCCTTGCTTGGACGCTGCAAAAGAAACGATAAAGAGAGGCGAGGAGAGAAGAAAACAAAGACCGGAGAGAAGCAAACAAGGCCTCTCCAATGATTCCGACGAGCGCCAATGATTCCGACGAGCGGGGATACGCACGGTGACCTGCCGGCCGTTTGGCATGGGCACCAGATCCTCCAAGAGTCGCCTTGCTGTCTGCCTTTCGCCCGGTCCACCACCTAGTCCTCGGCTCCTCGCCTCGGTCCCAGCCGAGCCGCTCGCTGGAGCCCTAAAGAGACGCGGGCGTTTACCGTGCACGACGACGCCCACCGGCCGGCCGGCTGGCCAACCACCCGCGCTCGCCGGTGAATTACTTATCCGGGAAGATGATGTGACGGCGACGGCAGCGCGATCTCCCGTTTGTCTTGCGGCCACAGTGCAGGACGGCGCAACGCTACAACCAACAGGCTGTTACTGCTCATGACTGTGGGGAGATGACGTCGACGCTGCAGCGCGCAAATTAGGCGCTGCATTTACTCTGGATTGCCTGGCCATGCCGCCTAAGTTGAACGTGCAAAGCTTCATGCAATTCGGCTAGCAAGCGGGTTTATAAAATCGTTTGATCAACGAAACCATCTCCCAGCAGTTCCATCGACAACCCCGATTACCACTCATGTATTGAGACAAACCGAGTGGAACACAAGCAAACTTGGCCAAAATTTTGGCTTGATTTTTCTTTCCGACTTGCCCGGTTTACAACTAAGAACAAGCGTTGTCTCAACTCGCACGGGAATGGTAAATTCGAGGTAACCATATGCTGTTGTCGCATTTGTCAGCCCAACTGCCTAGCGGATACACACAACAGGTACGAACCGACCAACTGGGGCAGAGAGGCACCGGCCCAGATGACAAAATCAATTTCAGTGAACTCTGCAGCGGCCAGTCCCCTTGCATATCTCCAGTTTCAACACGATAGCACTCTAGCCTCAAGAGAGCAGCATATAATAATACTTTGGATCTTAAATAAATAATAGCTAGCAAAAACGTAAGTATAGCAGTCTAAAATGAAAAAAAACAACTCAGACAAGAATTCAGACTTCCATTGTCACACTGCCAATCGCAAAGTACAAGGTAGTTCTAACAAAGACTTTGGCCCTCATGAAAGATCATAGGGATGATATCCATAGCACCATTAACAGCACATAATATAGGGTAGCAAGTAGACTATATGACTGTTTAGGGGCGAGCAACGTTCGGGGCACCGCCAGATACAGCAGCAGGGGCACCAGCTCCACCAGCACCACCAGGGCGAGGCCCAGAAGGCCTATCCTCCTGGACAAAGAATAACCATCACAGATTAGCGACCAATTACCATGTCTTCACTAAATAGACAGAAGCCTTGCACCAACAAGTAGAAAATAATAGTCTAGCAGGAAGATTAATAGAGCTGAGAAAATGAGCAAGGCTATTATAACCATTCATAATCAAAGAATGGGTCAATAAATGAAGTCAACAAATTATGGGCTTGTGTATTTGCACTTGAGGAAAAGAGGACATTCTCACAAATCATATTAATGTGCTAATCCCCAAAACCCTGTAGAGCATGAATATGGGAAAATATAATTGAGGTGTTGCTAACGGATGAACCGCTAGAAGGAAAATTTTCACATTTCCCATCCTTAATGATCAGCTAAAATAGAGTTATTAACAAACAAAGTGAACGAAATGGATGTAAATATGGGGACTTGTTCATCCCTTAGGCACGATGCAATTGCCGTTAGGGCAGACAAGTCCCAGACAAAACATGAAGTGCATGGAAACGAGTGGTATAAACCCAAAAGCTTGAATTGTATAAAGCATGAAATGTAACTTGCAAATGAAGGTAGTGAAACAAATCAATTGAATACTATAGCTAAATACAATGGTGAAAAAGAAACTATACAGATCAGAAAATCTTAATATTGGTTTAGAGCAATATTTATATATATATATATATCCCATTATTAATGATCAGCTAAAAACGTGACAATCAGCTGACAAAGTGAAAAAAATTGTGATAAATATTGGGACCTGTTCATCCCACAGGCACTGTATAATTGCCATCAGGGCAACGTAAAAGTCCCAAGAATTCAATACCCAACTAAATATCACTCTTTACTACACAACACTGGGATACAATTATGAATTGAATAGCTCAGATCAGCAAACCTATTCTGTTCATTACACTTTCCCAGCCCTGGTTATCAGTTAAATGTACACTCTATTACCAGCTGACTAGTTAAATTAAGACCAGATGTTACATTGCTGTAGTATATAGTATTTCCCATCCTCAATGATCAGCTAAAAACATGACCATTAGCTGACAAAGTGAATATGGTGGTAAATATTGGGACCTGTTCATCCCACAGGCACTGTGATTGCCATCGGGGCAACGTAGAAGTCCCAGGTAAAAATTCGATGCCCTGCTAAACATGACCATTCACTACCTAAATCTGGGGAAACAGAACTAAGTACAAAGATGCATTACATCTAAGAGAATAAACAGATCAGCACAGCACTAATTCCCTGCCATTACCAGTAAAAGACACTATTATAAGGTGACGAATTGAATCAACTACAGTAAATGTTAGCGAGCTGTACATCCCACAGGCGATAAACAATACCCATCAAGATGCCGAAATCAGTACTAGCAAGCATAATGTGTATATTGGCAAGTTGTTGCTTCTTCAAGGCGCATGCATTCCACTAACGAATGAATCAATGATCAATAGATTTATCAAAATATAATTAAAGAAGGATAAAGATCATACCCTGCGCCTGAACCTCTCCGGCGGCCTGCGGTCCCTCCGAGCCTCGCGGGAGCGGACACGGACGATGTGGGCGTGGATGGCGCAGGAGACGCAGTGATGGACCTTGGCGTACAGCTTCGGGAGGATGTATCCTGAACCAAAAGAAATAATTTTTTTGCAGCTCGTTAAGCGAGGAATCGCTAAATCCATAAACAAAACAGATTTCGGGCGTGAGACAGCTCGTGGAAAGATTGGTTACCGTCATGGACGCACGCCTCCTGGACGTCCCTGATAGCCGCCTGCTCCACGATGTTCCTCACCTGGAACCTCTTGATGGCCTTGTCCTGCGACGGCAACGACCCAGAACCACTGAATCAGCAAGCCGAACCGCATATTTCACAATAACAGCAACACGAAGGAGAATAAATCCACAAGGAAAATCTCAATCTACGCACCTTGGGGCAGCACTTGGCGCAGTTGGAGCAGCGGATGTACTTGACATGGCCGCGGCCATGCTTGTTGCGGCCGCCGTTCCTGCGCTTGAATGTCTGCGAGGATAAAGAGCGAACCAATCAGAAGGGACTAACCGGGAGGTCGAACGGAGAAGAAGAAGACGGCGCCGGCCGGCGCCGCCTCGAGGCCGGATCTGGAAGCGGCGAGCTCCTTACCATGGCTACCGATCGGAGGTGGCGGCGCAAGGGTTGGGTGCTCTCCTCCACTAGGGTTTGTTGCTGCCAAGGGGGAGAGTATTTATAGGCGACGAGCCGAGGAAGCCTGGCTGCCTGGGACTTCTGTACTCGTGGGCTGTCGGCCCAATACATTAGCCCATCCTTCTGGCCCAACGCTGACATGGAAGGCCTTGCTACAAAGCTCACCAATTTTCCCTATCTAAATAGGTCGTCTACAAAGTGAACACCTGAGCATATGGGCTTTCGGCCTGAGAACTTTTCCATGGAATATCGCTTTTGCTTTGAGAGAAACCAGTACAGTAGAAAAGATGGGAAATGGCAGGAGCACTGCCCTTCATTAATTTAGGTAGAAAAGAAGCTAAAACATACAGGAAATGGCCACCTAAGTGCTTAACTTCGTAGGTTTTGCTACATGACATAATCTACACATCGATGGATGCTATACACTGAGAGCTAACAGCAGAAGAAAACATCTAACCAAACTGTGGACATCTCAAGAAGGGAAAATACACTTAAGAGCTAACAGCAGAAGAAAACTTCTAACCAACCTGTAGACATCTGGATGAGGGAAATTAGAGAGAGAGAAGATGCATACATGTTTGCCACCTTTACATCATGCACAGATGCTTCTGAATAAAAGTTTGTCACAAGTAAAATTCGAATAACGCAAATATCCAGCAGGGAATATGTCGTGGACCTACAATCTCCACGCATGAGTGCAATTCAATTTCACGTAAAAACAAGTTCACAGCGATAATGGAATTTGTGGACCGTCAACTGAAATAGTTCGTATTCATCCCACATTTGCGAATACAAATTTACATGGTTGGCAGTATACATTGAATCTTTATAAGTAGTACACCTAATCAACAACATCAAAACCATAGAGACTGCTGCTAGGTAATATTCGACCGTAACCTTCTTACCAAACATTTCACTGTTGCTATCTAAAAATTCGAAATAAGGAGTATTTTCCCCGAACCCAAAGCTTGTAATGAGAGTGGTATGTGTAAATATTCGATCTGTTCCATCATTTCCATATACTGGATCATTTTTATCGTACTGGTAGATATGGTCAAATCCATCTTCCAAAATCCAAATCATAGTAGTTGTAGCTTATCGGAAACGAGGCAATCATGATTGCCCTACTAAGGAAGTTGTCTATTGCTCCTTTGATATTATGCCGATCCAAGCCACACGGAACTTCATCATTGATTAGGTTCACATTGCAAAATCCATAAAACTGTGATATCTTGAACCGTTTGGCAGTAATGTTCCCCTGTGAACGCGATGTCAAACCAAACTGTAAGTTGTGAAATCAAAATGCAATACAAGATAATTCTGAAAATAGCATTCGGTAGAAGATGGCAAAAACAAAATACATGAAGGCACAAGTTAAAATCAAATGTGCAAGATCAAGTTAGATACAGCAAGAATTTACCTTCTTATAGTCAACCTCTCCTAATTACATGAAACTTTAGTGCTCAAAGAGAGGCACATATGCGACATGGATTTTTCTGATCAACCATGTTGCAAAAGCTCCCTCCATGAGAGCCTACCAGTCTTCACTCCAGAAATACAGTTTGCAGCCTCAAGTTAAGTGGCCAAGGAGTAAAACACAACTCCCAGCAATAGTAAACTTATAAGTATACACGTATTATCTATAGAATTAATGGCCTGGTACAAGAAGCAGAGAAAAATAAACTACACCTGGGACATTATCAGTTCTATCGTGGACTCAATCCTGAGCATGTGATAAAATATTATGACTAGTATGCTTCTTAGGAGTTCAGACCAACGTGGAATTGCAATGCACATCTCCACTTGAATCTCTCATGAGATCAGTCGTAGTGGTTTTGATCAGCCATCCCTCCTGAAACATTAGTAAAGACAGCCCATGATTTGTAAAAAACTGTGGCACATGCAGAGTATGTATGTAATCATGATGTCATAGTAACTAACAATGATGGAAACCAAATCTTTCATTCAAGAACCTATGTTGTTTTCTGCTCTGCTCCTCAAACAATTAGCGATTGCTCACATACAGAACCAGATACCACAAAAAAGAGTTCCCTGTTGTGGCAATACAAGCAATACTCAGAAGTACAGACAACTCCAATTGTTACTCTAATTACTATTGAGTATCATAGCCTGGTATTGCAGTGACACTATGTACTACATCATCCTTGATCATATTAGCATTGCTGCAATACTAATGCACACCCTCATAAGCGTATGGAATGTTATAGTGCCCAGCAACATACTTTTCACCCTTGGGATGGGATATCATTTGTGCGCAGCCATAGCAGTAGGTGAAATCAGCGTTCTTCCTCACCGCTGAAGTGCCATCATGCTTGAGAAGCTTATGCCCAACTGCAGCAAACAAACAACAGCTTGTTCAGAAACCAGGTAGGAGTAGTGTGTTAATCTCGATAGCTTTGCTTATCTCAAAAGAAACAGAAGCATAGTAGTTTTAAGGGGGGGGGGGGTTTACAGAATAGTAGTTTTAAGTTTGGCATCCAACATTCAGATTATGTGGAATCATTTAAATGTGTAGAACTTTTGTTACAACTTCCTATAACAAGCAAGCTGCCAAGATGCAATACTATCAAATACTACTTGACAAATAAGCAACATTAAAACATTACATTATTTCAAAGTGGAGAAACAAGAAAATAATAATAATAAAACATCTTTGCTAATTGGAGTAGTTTTATCAACAATAGATGTTACATCTGTGGATGTAAGTGCTCAGCATTCAAACATGTAACATAATTCACATTACAGTAAGGGGGATGTACGAAATAAAACAGGAGGAATAAATTAAAACAAGGCAGGTTCAAATTAAGGCGTGTTTGGTTTGAGGAACCAAAGGTCCAGATTAACACGAGACCATCCCATGATTTTGGTATCAATGCATCTATCACTATCAGCCCCCGCCCACAAGAAAAATATCTAACGTGTCAGATGAGATTCCCAAGTTACCAAAATAATATATTTAATTAAATATCATGTTTCCTTAAGATCTGCTAGAATAACAACCCAGATTAGTCAACCTCCAAAAACAGAAATCATAAACAAATCCACCTAAAAACGAAAAATATGCTAACTGCTAAAAACCAACCACATTAAGCTTGCATACAAGACTTTGGGTTTTATTTATGTTCATATTATATTTACTTTTACAGAGAAACTGTTAATCTTCATCTGATAAGCAGGAAAACTCACCCATAGAATCAGGACCCAATGGCTCATAGCAAGTCACGGCGAAGCCTCTTGGAACCAGCCTTCTGCCAGCAACAGAAGGTTCTTCCCACGAACCCTCCATGCTCAACCTTGAGGTGAAGACATCTTGCCTTCTACGACAGTGGTAAAGCTCTGCAAAGAAAAGTTTTTCCTGTGAACCCTCCTTGCTGGACAAGGCAGTAAGTTAATGTGTGTGTAACAACAGCATGGCTCCAGTATACTGATACAAGGCACAACATCCAGGACCTCAAACTTGACCTAGGCACAAGAAATTAAGAAAGGTCATGATAACACAAGTTACCAATCCAAGATAGATAAGGCGGTATATATGTTCTTTTCTGGATCAAGTGAATAAATTGCCATAGTGCACATTCTTCCTTTTGTTGTAGTGCTCCAAGGCACCCTCTGCAAACCTTTTGGACTGTGCAAGACGAACTTTTGGATTGACACAAGGCTCCCGCAATTTTATTGTGTCATGAACCATTTCCCTGCACCCAACAACACAAATATAGAATAGTATCGAATCAAAATGTTGGACACAATAAATATCAAAATGAAGTTAACAAAACCAGTGGCAATGGAAAAATAACTACAAGTATCAACATGCAAGAGTACGCCTTTAGAAGAAAAATAAAATCACGTGATTTCCTATTTAAATAGATTAAACAGAGAAATCTTAGGGAACATGTATATATGATATTCATGGTGCAATCATTGTGCCTTAGTTTGTCAAGAAGATTTAGGTCAGTAGCATAAAACACTCAAGGCACTACCTTTAAGCAAAAAATTGAGATAACAGTCATTTGGAGATAACAATCAAGTCTACACCAGTTTACCCTTGCCAATAGACTAAACAACACTGACAGCGGATGCACATTTGCCCCGACGTGGGCGTCAGTTATCCATGCATAAATACATGCCAGCAACAATTTGTGCTAGGGGGGGAGCGGCTTGAGGAATTCGTGTCCGCACATGTACCTTCCGGGAGATTCCAACTCCGGGCCGCTTCTCAACCCGAAGGAGGACGGCGAGGGAGGGCATGGTCCCCATCCGAGTTCTCCGAGCTGCGGCGGCGCTCCGTACGCGTCGGCCAGGTGCTGCGCCTCCGCCACCCCCATGGAGAGATCGCCGCCCCGCCCCGCCCCGCGGGCTCAACCCTAGCGTAGTTTGCGTGCGTTGGGGGTGGTCGTGAGATCGCAGGACGAGGGAGGGGAAAAAAGAAGGTCCAGGCCTCCAGCCTCCAGGGGCAGGCCGGGTTCGACTCCGAGTCCGGTCCAAGTCTCCCACTGGGCCGAAACTAGCCGGTGCGAACCGTGCCTGATGTGCCGTGTACTCGTGTGTGATCGGCGAATCAGATTTCATTTCCGCGTTGAGACGTCAATGTTTCGATGACCCTTTTTGCAAACCATTAGCACCGTTTTTGTTTCTCAAAATGTATGAAAATAATAAAAGAATGTATATATCTCGTTGTGATTTTTCTACAAAAGGTACTTGGACATCCCGACTATTGCACTGCAACGTAGAAAGTGATGACCGTCGGTGCCGAAATGAGACATGTTGTAGTTGTACCAGATTAGGACAAGAGGAACAAATGAGACATGGTGTACCAGACTAGCACAAGAGAAACAGTGCGATGGGTTCGCACGCGAAAGTACTTTTTTTTATTAGTCTAACTTAGTAACTAGTAAAATATATATTGTAAGCAACAGATTCAAAATTAGAATATGCATATAAGATTGAAAATAAGCTAGAATGATTAATTAAAGCAGTGATCAAGCCCATAAAATTACAAATGGATTAGGAGTTAGAGATAAAACAATGATTAAACATGTGTGAAAGAAGAGATGCATGTGAAAGGAGAGACAAGAACATTGCGCACGATATGAGGAAAGAAAGGTCGGACGTGTGAAAGTTCAGAGGAGCGGAGGAGAACACCGATGTCCTATCTGGGTCGTGCGATGGTTGCGTGTTGATTGAATTCAGAATAGCCCCGCATGTAGCAGTTACATATAGGCGTTACAACTTGAGAGCTAAGCCAAGAGATATTTTCTAAATATAAACCTTCTATACATAGATGATCTATTCCTATACATAAACAATCTAGATCTCTTGGCTTTTGGCACAATATGATAAGGTAAATACACATGTATCTAACCTTTCTATCTAACAGCCTCCCTCAATATAGTAAGGTAAGCACAATATGGTAAGGTAAATACACATGCATCTAATCTTTCTATCTAACAGCCTCCCTCAATCTTAACCGCTCTAGGTTCAGATTGACTTTAAAATTTTCTAACAGCCGAACAGACAAGATCTTTATAAAGCCATCTGTAATTTGATCTCCTGATAAAACAAATTCAATCTCTAGTAATTTTTGAGCAACTCTTTGTCTGACAAAATGATAGTCAACTTCAATATGTTTTGTTCTGGCATGGAAAACAGGATTAGCAGACAAGTACTTTGCACCAATATTATCACACCAAAGTCTTGCTGCCTTTGGACTACGAATAACCAATTCACGCAGTAAAGTTTGTATTCACATAACTTCTGTAGTAGCATTAGCAATTGTTTTATATTCTGATTCTATACTAGATCTTGAGACAGTAGCCTGTTTTCTTGCACTCCATGATACAAGATTAGAACCCAAAAACACAGCAAACCCTCCTGTAGACCTTCTGTCATCAACACTGCTAGCCCAGTCTGCATCTGAAAATGCACTCACCAAAGTCGAAGGAGACTTTTGTATTTTCAAGCCCAATTCTGTGCATTGCTTCAAGTACCGTAATATTCTTTTAACTGCTGCCCAATGTACTGTGGTAGGTGCATGAAGAAATTAACAGACTTTATTAACAGAAAAGGCTATATCAGGTCTAGTGAAGGTTAGATATTGAAGCGCACCAACAATGCTTCTATACCGTAATGTATCATCTGGTCTCAACAATGATCCTTTATCTAATGATAATTTTTCACTGGTGGATAATGGAGTATTAACAGGCTTGCAATCTGATATACCAACTCTTTTTAGAAGATCAGAAGCATATTTGCTTTGAGTGAGAACAATGCCATCTCGCACCTTGGCAACTTCTATACCGAGAAAATAATGTAGATCTCCCAGATCCTTTAGAGGAAATTCCCCCTGCAAATCTTGAAGTAACATTGTGGTAGCATGTGGTGTAGAGCTGGCTATAATAATATCATCAACATAAACAAGGAGATACATGTTAACATCATTCTTACGATAAAAGAACAAAGAGGTATTAGCCTTTGAAGATTGAAAACCAAGTGATATCAATTTAGCACTTAGTCTAGAGTACCATGCTCTGGGCGCCTGTTTCAGACCATATAAGGCTTTATCTAGGCGACAAACAAAGTTTGGTCTTAAAGGATCTTCAAAACCAGGTAGTTGTTGCATATATACCTCTTCTTCAAGATTGCCATGGAGAAAAGCATTTTGTACATCAAGTTGTCTGAGAGTCCATCCTCAAGAAACAGCAAGAGACAGAATAATACGAATAGTAGCAGCTTTAACAACAGGACTGAAAGTTTCCTCATAATCTATTCCATATCTCTGCTTAAAACCCTTTGCTACCAATCGAGCTTTATATCTATCCAAGCTACCATCAGATTTTCTCTTTATTCTGTATATCCATTTGCAACCAATAATATTTCTACCCTTTTGAGGTGGAACAAGGTGCCAAGTTTTATTCTTCATTAAGGCATTGTACTCAAGATCCATTGCATTTTTCCAATTACTATCAGCTAGAGCCTCATCAGTACTACTAGGTTCTCCTGTAGTTGTCAAAAATCCATACCTGACAGTACCATCTGTGTATATTTTCTCCTTGCGTATGCCACTTTGAAGTCTGGTTACAGGTCGGGTTGTAGCTGGAGGTGCCGCAGACGATCTCGCATGCGGATTTGTTGGCGCAGCAGTAGTCTGGCCTGCCTGGCCTAGCGAATCTCCCGCGCGCTGGAAAGAAGACGTGGCCGCGCCTGGCTGGTGCAGCGCATTGTCTGGATCAGGCGCCGTCGCGAGAAGGGAAACCGGAGATAGCGTGGCGTTCGATGGTTGGCCAATGGACGCGCCCGAATCAGACTCCGATCCCAAGCCCTTATGCGAATCGTCTCCGGAGTTTGCGCCTATCTGGTTTGCTCCGTGTACACTGGTTCCTTCCGAATTTTCACCGGCTTCTCCCTGATTCTCATCATGCAACTCAGAGGAAACATTAGAAGAATTAGATGAACCATTAGCACATTGATCTACTGCATGTTCGCCCCCTACATACGGATAAACAAGATCAGAAGGAAGACATAAGATCTCGGAGCGAAGACGGGCACCGGCATTGGGATGCAGCTCGGTGAAGGGAAAATATTTTCATCAAAGATCACATCCCTGGAGATGTAAACACGACCAGTGGAGACATCAAGGCACTTGTAGCCTTTGTGCAAGGTGCTATAACCAAGAAAGACACATCTTTTGAATCGAAATTCTAGTTTGTGCTTATTATAGGGGCGAAGATGAGGCCAACAAGCACATCCAAAAACTCTCATCGAGGAGTAATCTGGTTTTTGATTAAGAGACGCTCTAGAGGCGTAGCATGACCAATCGTTTTGCTGGGTACACGATTGATGAGATAAACTACTGTTTGGAAAGCTTCATCCCAAAATTTTAAAGGCATAGCAGCATGAGATAAGAGAGAGAGACCGACTTCAACTATGTGACGGTGTTTTCTCTCAGCTAACCCATTTTGCTGATGAGAGTGTGGGCAAGAAACAAGATGAACGATGCCAGCTTTATTAAAAAAGGAATTAAGTGTCTGATATTCGCCTCCCCAGTTAGTTTGCATGGCAAGAATCTTACGATCAAACAAGCGTTCAACAAGAGCTTGAAACTCTTGAAATTTTTGAAATACTTCAGACTTGTGCTTAAGAAAGTAAATTCAGGTGAACTTGCTAAAATCATCAATGAAACTAACATAATATCGTTTTCGACCAATTGATTCTGGTGCATGACCCTAGACATCAGAGAACACAAGTTCTAAAGGAGACTTGGAAATACTAGAAGACTTGGGATAGGGCAACTGATGGCTCTTCCCTTGCTGACAAGCATCACAAACTGACTGACTCAACGACTCATCGATATATGAGAGACTATTATTACTGATAACTTGCTTAACAATTAACGAAGATGGATGACCTAGCCTACTATGCCATCGAGACAGGGGCAATCTGTTGGAGTTGTAGGCTTGCTTTATTGTTGGCGCAGGTAAAGGATAGAGACCCCTATGACACCTTCCTCTAAGGAGTGTATTCTTCGTTTCCTGATCCTTAATTAGAAAGAAATCAGGGTGAAATTCTATAAAGACAGAGTTATCAGCGGTAAGACGATGAACTGAAACAAGATTTTTCTTGGCTTGTGGAACATAAAGAACATCATTTAATTGTATGTTACGAGTGGGGGTACGAACTGTAGTACGACCAATGTGACTAATGTTCATACCTGTTCCACTAGCTGTGTGGATCTGATCACTGCCATGATACTTTTTCTTGAGAGACAGCTGCTCGAGATTGCTTGTCACATGATCCGTAGCACCGGTATCAGTGTACCAGTTGGTGTCCACGCCATACGAGTTTGTAGCTGCTGCAACAAGACGCTGATCTGGCACAAAGTTCTCATCAAACCTATGACAGCATTCAGCGGCTGAGTGATTCTTCTTGAAGCACACCTGGCACCTGTTGTCATCTGAATCGGGCGCACCACCAGATGTCCCGTGACTATTGTTGTTGTAGAAGCCGCGGGAGTTATTGTTGTTGTTGTTGTTGTGGGAGCCACGACCTCCTGCAAGAGGCCCACGACTGGACCCGTCGCAGCCAGACTATGCGCCCCCACGCGAGGGGCCTCTCCCACGCGCCTGGTTCTTCCCGCGCCACGAGCCACGACCACGAGATGCCGAGTTTGCCGATCCAAACCCAGGGCTGCCTCCATAGATCAAGTCCATTCTAGTTTCAAAATTGAGAAGTTGTGAATAAAGCTCACCAACGGAGATGGGTTCCACTCTAGCGCATAGAGCAGAGACGATGGGCGAGAAATCTTCGCCCAAGCCTATGATGATGTACTCCACCAGTTCTTCATCTTCTAGGGGCCGTCCTGCAGCCACCATGTTGTCACCAAGAGCCTTCATCTTGGCAAAGTACTCGGCAACGGATGAATTCTCCTTCTTGATCGTTGCCAGAGCAATCCGCATGTTGACGGATCGCGCTCGCATCTGTGACGCGAACATATCTTCAATGATCTTCCAAGCGTCCGCCGCGGTGGCGCTGGTAGCCACCTGCGTGAGGACATCCTTGGTGATCGACGCGAGGAGGTAGCTAAGGACCTGTTGGTCCGTGGCCTCCTAGTCTTCGCGCGCCGGATTGGGAACCCTCACTTCCTTTCCATCAGCGCCCTTCTGCGCAAGCTCCGCCGCAGGTATAGGGGTGGCACCTGTGAGGTACCCCTGAAGACGAGCACCACGGATCACAGCACGCACCTGTGCCTTCCACAGGGCGTGATTGTTCTTGCTAAGCTTTTCCGTGACGGGCTGGGCGAGGAGAGGATTGGAGGAAGCAGATGATGACACCATTGTAGTTGCGGAGAGGAGATGCAATCTACTCAAAAGCAATGGCTCTGATACCATATGAAAGTTCAGAGGAGCGGAGGAGAACACCGACGTCCTATCTGGGTCGTGCGATGGTTGCGTGTTGATTGGATTCAGAATAGCCCCGCATGTGGCAGTTACATATAGGCGTTACAACTTAAGGGCTAAGCCAAGAAATCTTTTCTAAATATAAACCTTCTATACATAGATGATCTATTTCTATACATAAATAATCTAGATCTCTTAGCTTTTGACACAATATGATAAGATAAATACATATGTATCTAACCTTTCTATCTAACAGTCTCCCTCAATATGGTAAGGTAAGCACAATATGGTAAGATAAATACACATGCATCTAATCTTTCTATCTAATAGGACGACCGTGCTTTTTAGAGCGATAAGATACCATTACATTACATTGGATTCTTAATTATATAATACGGAGTACTTGGTCTTGATTTATGCTTCTTTAATAGTAACTACTCCCCAATTTTAATAGTAAAACTTTTTTAAACTTATGTAAGTTTATGGAAAAACATATGGGCCTTCGATGAGTCTACTTGAGAATATGGGTCCTGTCAAATGAGGCCTTTGGGCCTGATAGCTTTTTCCATGGTTTGCGTCGTTTGATATCCGGAAGAGCCGCAAGTCACCAGGCATGTGTCCATGGCAGCATGTGCACCGCAAGCAAAGACGTTACTCCCTTAACAGCGAATCCAACAGTGAGTTGGGGAGCTGTTCCGCGTAGCTGTCAACGATGTGTCACGCACGCCTCTCAGCTCAGGTCAGGACCAGACCAAACGTTGCCGCTGGACTGAGGTGAGCGCGCCCGAACCGGGCCGGTCGTCGTGGCGGCGCGCGGCGAGCTGACGAGGTGGTGTTGCCGTGATGCCGCCTCCCTGCGCCGACGAGCTCCGCGTCGTCGCATGCCCGGTGCTTCACCGCGGCGACCGAACCCGACAGGAGACAAAAGCGATAAAGCGCCGGGAGTCCGAGCACTGCACGGCACCGACTAACAACAGCAGTAGCACAGCACTCTCCAGTCTCCACCGCCACCTTCACTGCATGCAGCTAAACTACTAAAGCCTCAAAAGTTTTCACGATAGCAAAGCCGCATTAGCTAGCTGTTTATCACCCTGCTACAAACCATCTAGGAGCAGGGTCAAGCGTGTGTACGCAAGCAAAGGATATATATACATATAATCAAGGCCATCACAGGCTTATCATTCACATACGGCGACCGACAATGCTGGTGGCCACGGAAAGGCACGACAAGCATGCCCCCACGAACATCGCCCATCCCATGTGCCGAGAAGATACGGCCGGGGATTAAGTACACATCAATTAATCCCTCTCAAAAAAACAATAAGTACACCTTACTTGATTACTTCATTACAGCCAAACAAGCATCAACAGAGAAATGTCACCAATCCAACACTCTGCTATAGTATATAGGAGAAGCTACAGCTAGCTATAGCTAGGACAACATCAATAATCCTTGATAAATAAAGCACGGCCTTGCGGTTTTTAATTCCGTTGCAAGGCCATCACCCCGGTACAAGAACGCTCAAAAGTATAAATTTAATCAACACAATTATTGATTTTTCTTCAAGTACTAGTACTCTTTGCTACTACCACTACACTTGATGGTGGACGGGTCCAGTCATTATTGGACTGATCCAGAGAAGGAAACGTCTAAGCGGGTGCTAATTAGCAGCCTCAGCATAGCCACACAACCTCTTCTTCATTATAACGAAGAGGCTTCTTTCTCTTGCGCAAAATGAATAATCTCTCAAAAGAAGAAGACAACGACAAGGAAGACACGAAGTGGACATGGTGATATATGTGGTGGTCGGAGACGGTGTCGGCTGCGGCGACTAGAACTGGCCGCCCTCGAAGGTCTGGCCGAACTGCCAGCCGGCGTGGGCGACGTTGTTGCTGGTGACGGTGCGGCCGTCGCTGGCGGTGACCTGGAAGGAGAGGCTCTGGGCGTCGAGGAAGGTGTTGCTCTGCCAGTTCTGGCCCCAGTTCCGCGACATGGGCTGCCATCCTGTGCGGGAGCCCCTGATGGAGACGGAGCGCACGTCGCCGGCGCCGGCCACATTGGTCACCAGCACCAGGTTGAAGTAGGAGTGCCCGTTCACGGTGAACCGGATGCCGCCCTTCTTCACGCACGGCACCCTGCAAAAAATCCCACAAACAATACACCAGTAAAGTTGATGTTTTTTACTAGCTCGAACTGCCGGTGAATGAATCGTGCCGAATCGGTGTGAAGCAGTACATGTCAGAGGTTACACTGCACGAACACAGCAATGCACATGCCATAGCCTGTGGTGCAGATGCAGGCTTGCAGCAGCAGCCTATCCGCATGCAACGTATCAAATCTGCAGGCTGATCCCACGAAAACTAAACGGTCACAGGACGAGCCTAATGTGGGCCCGGCGTAAAGTTGGAACCGACCGACGTCGCGTGTTTAATTGTTCCGGTCGATCGTGGCAGGGTACAGGACTAAAGTCGCAAAGCCATAACTGACTACTAGTGGTACGTTTTAACGTGTGTTTTTCAAGCTCTTTTTAACGTTGGGTTGTACGAAAGCCAGCTGTGAGAATCGAAGGGGAAGAAAGAATCTGACCTGCGGTACGAGACGGGCACGATGCCGGCGCGGTACTGGGCGATGTGGAGGAAGGCCGGCTCGGCCATGTCGAAGTGGGGGCGGGGAGGGTTGCACCAGCCGCCGTCGTCGCTGGGGAGGCCGTAGTTGGGCGGGCAGAAGTTGGTGGCCGTCACGGTGATGGAGCCCGGCAGGCACCACCGCCCGTCGTTGTCGCACCGCAGCTCGTAGCACGACCCGCACGCCGCGCCGTCGTTGAACAGCGCCGTGCTCAGCGCCGCCGTGTTCGTGCCGTAACCCTGGCTGTACAGGTTGCCGTACCCACACGCCCCGCCTGCACGCGAGAGGCAAAAAGATCGATCACTTCGCCATTCTAGCTATCTCGCCGTACAACCACAGTAACATGCTGCATTCACCGGCTGCGCGCCGGCTACCTACTCACCCATCGTGCCAGACGCATCGCCGCCGCCGTAGAACGTGGCGTGAGCGCTCTGCCACCCGCCGTACCCGGCGGCGGAGGCTTGCTGGGCCAAGAAGAGGAGCAGGAGAACGCCGGCGATGGCCATTGCTTTGTTGCCTTGCCTAGCTAGCGTCGAGACGAGGGTGAGAGTATCTAAACGCTCACTCGAAGCGGAGGTTGGCAGTGAAGGGGTTGGCCCTCCCCGCCGAAGGTATTTATAGCCCCAACGCTGGCAAGCGCCGGTGGCGGTTGGATACTCTCAATGGATGCTCCGTCTCGGCGCCGTGCACTTTTTTTTTTCCTCCTCGCCGACTTTGGTGAGAGAAAGTAAACAAAGCTACTACTACTAGCCAGCCAGCTCAGCTCCCCTGACGTGCCGGCTGACCACGGCCACGGTGGTAGCCGCCGGCAGTTAATACATACAAATCAGGCGCACATGCGAGTGTCCTCCCCTCCCCGCACCGGCGCGGCCGCGGGCGCGCACGTCACAAGCCACCACCCACCAACTGCTTGGTGGTGAAGTGGCGCGCGTGCGGGGCCCCCGCTCCCCCCAACCCCCCACATGGCTCTCGCTAGCAACTGGCGCAGCGGCGCCGTGGCCCAGCGCGGTGCCGTGCGGCTCGTCTCGATCGATCCCGCGGATCCGCCCGCGCGTGCTCGTGTGGTGTCGCGGCCGCGCGGCGCGGGCGCTGGTGGGCGAGTACTACTACACTTCTACGACCAACGACGTGATAATGTGATATGCTGCCTGACAGCGATGTGATCGGCATCCGCGGGCGCGCGTGCATGTCGACTCCAACCTGGGTGGCATTGTGTTAACACTTCAGTGATTTGTGTTTAGTGGGAGGCAGTGATGTCCATATGTGGGCGACTGTGTATGATCAGCCGATTGCCGTTTCTGCTTGTTTCCCCCTACCTGCTAGAATGAAGTCGTGAACTAGGTTGCGCGTTAGCTGATGAGAGAAGCTCGTAGTCCCCTGGAGTTTATTAAGTTCGGACGAGTTGATTAGCCCTACAAATAGCACACTGAGCCGTCGAAAAATGCAAACAACAAATTAAAGAGTGCTTTTTTCGGGGGCACAAACGCACACACACTACATCAGATCACCACAGGAAGCTTAAGCTACCTGCCCCACACACGGAAAGAATAATCCTCTGAAGCTAATGGAGATGGACAAGTGAAAACTTTATTGAGGAGGCGAGCTAGTATTAATACCACCAGATTACTGGCTTGTTCAAGCCTTGAATGATCAGTGCAAGTTTTAAGGTGGATAAGGGTGTAAAATGGGCAAAACCTGCACCTGGGGCACCTGTCCGTCTGAAGCAATGCAACTAGCTAACCAACTAGGGGCAGTAGATGGACGGAGACGCCTCACATGGACACAAGCTCACATGCGTGGAACATGGCTACAACCGTATGCTATCAAACAAAGCTGCTGCCATGACCATATGCTATCCATTGCACAAGTCCAAGTTTGCAAACTTCAAAAACATCTTCTTGAACCGATCACGTAGAGCCGTACGTTCTTGAATTTTTTTTTATGCAATAAGGAAGTTTGATTTTCCCTTGCAAAAAAGCCTAGGCTTTGTGTCAATCTAGCTAGCTACGGACCTGAGCTGCTCCCCTTCTTCAGTTTTCAGTGAAAGCAACAGTTCTCCGGACTAACAGTTGCTGATGGTCCCCATGCCATGTTAGTCGCACATAGCGTTGGCAGCCCCCTGCCATTACGGTTAATCTCCTGTCACTAACCTGACCGCCCCCCTCTTGGACCCATCCTTCTCTGAACAATCTTGATACATGCTGAATTGTGGTCCTCCTGCACAACCACACCCCCAAGTTGTTGCGTAGCACCCTCACTGCTACAGAAATGCTGGTTGAGTTCAGACATACTAGTAGTATATATCAGATCCCTGATTATTGATCAAAGATTTACTCTACAGCCAAAACTCAATGTAAAAGTAAAACTGCGGTAACCTTCAGTTAGTACTGGTATAGTAGACTAGTGGTGCAGTGTGGTCTCGAGCAGTTTTCAGAAAGTTCAGAAATGCTGCAGTTTTCAGCAGAACACCCACAGATTACCATCCGGTTGTCATGTGATAATTTGCCACTTCGAGTAGGAAAGAACACGTAACAGCGTCGTGGCTCTGCTCGCCCTGTTCCCGGTGAATGCAGACCGCAGGGACGCCTCCGGGAAGAGGAAGGCAGGAGCCATGGGACTTGGAATCCTCTGCAGGTGACTTTACACTCGCTCACATGTGAGTCTACTTTGCTATAGGCCTATATGTCAGTGAAGTCATGTGACTTAAGGTAGAGGATCTGGATCCGGAGCCATGTGGGGGGACACACCGAAATAGATCACACGATCTTGCTCTGTTGGGACACGTAAGTTTGGGGAACCCTCAGCTGCTCTGCTCATCAGGTCCCTGCAAAACGGGCCGATATCTCCGCAAAATCCTGAAGGAATGAAACGTCCTCTCTGTCCGTGAAGGGAATCAATCTTGTGCTTCGTCTCTCATCGTCACACGACGTGTCTACACTATCCTGTTTAATCTATTCGTCGCTCGTCAGACACAATCATGCGTTGATTCGTTGCACAGTTACGCTGCTGGTTAGCTTTTCCAGAGCTGCCTACCTGGTGAAGGTTCTGCATGATTGCCAAGCATATTCTTTGCTTGGACAAAAGAGTGGCTAATTGGCTATATTTCCGATCCAACATATGTAGGTACACAGATGTTCATTTCTCTCTTCATGAAGATCGACCTGCTTCCCAGCTCCAAAGTTTGGTGAAACTGAATTACAGCTGAACCTCATGAGATGCAATCACCAATGTCTGAAAGCTTCATTAGCCGATCACGTATAGCTTTGAGCTTGCATTCGATTGGCTTCAATGGAAGGATCGTGCATCGCTGTCTCCAATTCATTAATTTCTTTAGGTAATCTGGACGGCGCATGATGTGTACAGGGAGTTGGAATACTACCATCTGCATGAATGGTCCTGAGAGTGTAGGTACTCTTTCCGGGTGATGGATCACTGGCCTGAATGAACCGTCGCTGACCCTGTGGCTGATGCAGAATTTGCAGATAGCAGTATGCTAGTGCTAGCTGGAACAGAGCAAGCCGCGTCACCGATCACCCAAAAGCTGTGGAATAAATCGGAATTCGGAAGCCCTCTCTTTGCGTTATCCACCTCAGATCTTTGCGCATCATGATGAAAGGCACGTTCATGTGAGATCCTTTGGGCTGTGTCTCGGTACTGTTTTTCCTAAAGCTTTTGCTTTCAGCATATCGGCATCGGTGGTGTTATCAGGTAACATGGGGTTCGTTAAGATGTCCAACTAACTCGACGTATTGTGCTGTTCTGTTTGTGCGAGAATATTTTATTTTGAGTACGGGGCCATTGGAAATATTGGAAAAAACAAAAAGATTGAGCATGCAAGAAGAAGAAGAAGAAGAAGAAGAAGAAGCTTTTGCAGAAACAGTAACATATCAGAAAACCGTAGTCCTTTCCAAAAGCATATAGTAGGGCTTGTACTTGATGGTTCTTAAGATTATCCATGCCTAAAACTGAAAAAAAAATGCAATGTCCAGCGGTATTGTTTTTTTTTTCGCTCAATCATATAGGCTATAGCATTAAAAAGCTCATCCTTTTCCATAAAAAAATGTACATAAGGCTCCTGGAGCCTTTGGCTACCTAGATAATGAACATAAGCACATCCACAAGACACCGACTCTCCGACAGCGTGTCTAGCGCCCATCTCATAGTTAGAGAAATGAAAATATTCTTCGAGATTGTACTTTTTTTAATCATATGGAAGACTCATATTGCGCGTTACATGGCAGTATATAATGTTAACACATTCTGTTTACGAAAAGAAAAAAAAAGATGAAGACATAGCAAAACTCTTCAACAGGATGGACAAAGTATTTTAATGCCTAGAGAATACACGCAACGATTTTTATGTGAGCTTGCAAATAGTTATGAAATAATTTTTAAACAATACAACAGAAAAAAGTCTACTAAACTTCTTAGGGCTCCTTTGGAAAAAATGAATTTTGAAGAAGTTTTATAAGTTCAAATCCTATAAATTTTTTTGCTGTATGTCAATTACAATAATTCTTACAGTTTTCCAATGTTTCCCTATTATTAGGATTTGATATGCTAAGACACTTGAATCCTATGTTTTTCTCACATTTCCGTGTTTTGAAAAGGAGCCCTTAAAATATTGTGGATGGTCCACCTAAAACCCTAAAGTAGAGTATGAAACTAGCTATTCTAACCCCTAGCGAATAACAACCAGTTTATGCTAGTGCATTTCAATGCGGACATTGCAAGTTTCCCGGATATATAAGTGTCTCTATCTGTTACACAAATTCTATAAGTGTGTGCTTGAGGGAGTTGAGTCTTCCATTTAATCGGAAAAAGGAAACCTCAATTTAAGTTAGATGGGCCTCACCAATACACAATGGACACTGTCCTGGTCCCAGATTATGCTAAGCCCAACTATGATGTACAGTAAAAACAACGAGCTCACTAGGCTCCCCTTTGTGGCCTTACAAGGCCGCGTTAATAGCAGATGTTGGGCCCTATGCAACAGTTCTCGTAGCCCAGATCCCAACTCACGTTGTTTGGTGGAAAAAGTATACTTTATCTCTCAAATCTGCTTTGTACTCCTAAATCCTAAAAATCAGGTATATCGATTCTGTCAACTATTAAAACATGTGCAAACTACATCTCTCAGTACTTTGAAAAGCAGTTTTAGTTGACGTGATAACGTTAACCTGATCTTCGTCGTTCTATGTGACGTTGGCGTGACGCTTACGTGACAATTCAACTAGGACAACAATAAAAAGAAACCAAAGGATCCACATGTCAATCACGTAAAAAAAACCCGTGCTATCATCTCATCCCTCCCTCCTCTCTTTCCCTATATCTCCTAT
This sequence comes from Oryza coarctata, assembly GCA_030770085.1. NCBI lineage: Eukaryota > Viridiplantae > Streptophyta > Magnoliopsida > Poales > Poaceae > Oryza > Oryza coarctata. The sequence goes on from CM061470.1 coordinate 18,004,102, forward strand.
CATGTGGACGGTGGACCCTTAGACGACGACACGACAGCGGTGAGGCCGAGTAGATCCAACAAGTATCCAAATCTGGTGACACCACGCCCCTTCACCCTATTTGTGAACCTTGTCACCATTGTCTACGAGCCACAGAGCTCAAGCTATCAGGTGAGGAGCAAGGAGATAGGAAAGAGAAAGAGGCTAGCACAGATGGCGGCAACGGATCCATAAAGATGGCTTGGGAGAGGAGATTGACCTCAAGTTCTCCAGCAACCTCAATGGTGCCCTCTGCCAAGAGTAACGAAGGCATCACCCATGGCCTTTCGTTGCCCCACTGCCATCTCCATGGCCTCCTATGCCTACTTGCACAGCAAAAATGGTCAGTGTGGCATGAGCCCACTCCTCCACATCTTCTTTGAAAGGACCTTGATACCACATAGAGGCGGGGTGAATAGGCATTACTGAAAAATACTCGTAGTGAAATAAAATTCTCATTTGGAGTATTTAGACCAAAGGGCTGAAATATCCTGACAAAGTTCCTTTGGAGTATTAAGTCAAAATGGCCGAAGTATACCGATGAGTCTCTCGGTCAGATAGAGAGTCTTGGTCAAAGTCTCCGAATAGTGAGTCTAGATATTTTAATTCTCTTTCACTAGTTCAAAAGGGATACTTGAAAGAAACACCTTTAAAGGTAGGAAAGAAAAGAGGTGATCCAAATTAACAGTAAATAATATAAGAAAGTAAAGTACACAAAAGATTTATCTCCGAATGTTTGGATCCCAATGATCCTATTCTTCGTTGAGAGATTCCAAGAAGCCAGATCTCTTTTGATCGCAAACCTCACCAAACAAGTACCAAGGATAAAGCTTTGGCTTCAAAGCAACTACCGAGGCAAGTCTCTATTCCCAGGTGACCATCGAGGTTCACATACTTGGACAACAAGCCACTACTTATGGTGAAGGTTGCTCTACCAAGCAACCTCTAAGCACAAGCTTTTTTCTCACTCAATTACATCTTTCCATGCAAAGGTAAGGATAAACCTTTACAAAATTCTGGCGATTCACCAAAATCTTATGAGCTAACCGGTGACTTCTAGCTATCTAGGAGACCTTGATCTCAATAAACACAATCGAAGATTTAGTTGTTATGAACTTTAAGTGCTTAAAGAATAGAGTGAAAATCACTTGCTCTCAGTCTCTCAATCTCTCAACTCCATTCATTCTCTCCTCAAATTCCTCTCACAAAGAGCTACTATCAATGTAGAGGATTTGTAATGAGCTATTTGGGTTTGGATATGTCTACTATAGGATAAGGAGGCTGACTAGAGGGGGTGAATAGGTGGTTAAAAAACTTTTGCTAAAATCGGGTTTTAAATACGGAAGAGAATCAAAACAATTTTTTGCACAATTCAAGGACTAAAACAACTAGTCTCAATTATGTACACAAATAAGCTTAGCCTATATCGAGATTTGCAAGCCTAGGGTAATATTAGTACAAATAATTTCTAGTATGTAAACTTACTCAAAGTAAATACAACAAAATAAATGAGGCAAGAGACAAACAATTTTTCATCCAAGGTTTGGAAACTTACTGGTTTCCTAATCCCCGTTGAGGCGAGCCCAACATCATCGCTCAAATCACCAAATCTTCTCATCAAGAAATGGGCAAGATGGGAGCCTATCCCGAAGTGGTCTACACAAGCCTCGATCACTACGGGTTATTCTTCCCCTACTTTGGAGATGACAAACACCGAGCCACTCACAATTAACCACTGGGTATCCTCCACAAACTCCTTTGAAGAGGTCACTGGGTAAACTTCTCCAAACCGTCTAGAAAATAAAAACCTCAAAGAGTAACAAGTTTAGGATGCTTGCTAGGGATGATCAAGTGCCGCACTAGCTCTAAAAATAAAGCAATACACTTGTCTTGGCTCAACTCACTCTTCAACACCTCACTAGATGATTTAAGTGCTCAAGGGTGTAAGAGTTCTTTCAAGTGCTTAAAATAATGCAATGAAGTACCAAAAACTTGCCCTTGCTATTGGGGAGGGTGTATTTATACACCCACACAAAGCCAAACTAGTAGTTGGAGGTGAGATTCTCCAACTTTTGGACATTGCTAGTCCGACCGTCATGAGAGAGACGGTCCAACTGTCTAGCTCGTGCAACGATAAAAAAAAGAGTCATTGGAGTGCATTTAATGTGCATCCCGGTTCGACTGGCACCTTTAAACACATTTCTATAAACTTTCGGTCCGATTGGCTTTTAGTCTCGGTTCAATTGACACTATTAAAAACCTTTCTGTAAACTCCTGGTCCGACCGACACCCCCTTTTGTGAGGTCAAAATGTCTCTGGAAGACCCTGGTCGGATAGGAGGGCAGTTCGACCGTAGTTCACCAGGCGGTCCAACTGGATGCCATTTTTCAACACGACCGAACGACACAAAAGCGACGATATCTCATGACTCAGGTGTCGAAATTCGACGTTCTTGGAATCTATTGAAAGATTATTCAAAAGGCTATACAATCCATGAACAATCCATCCAGGAATCATAACTTTTCTCAAGGAGAAATGACTTAAACTCTAAAAGACACTCGAGTGGACATAGCCATAAGAAACTACTCATTCCTATTAGATATGTTCACCTCTCTTTTTGCATGGGACATGAGAAAAGGCTCACCACACTTAGCTAGATACTTTCACTATGTGCAAGTGAACTAACATGACATAAGATCATTCACATGCTCACTGTATAGATCCCTCTTGATAGTATGCCACCTATATAGCAATCTAGTCTTTTCACCAAACACCAAGACAGGCAAAAGACTAATAAAAATATTCTTAGTTTTATTATATCTTTGTCTTGCGCTATCTACATCGGGGTCGATGCTTGAGCTAATATCAACACTTGTGACAATCCGACTGAACTTTATACCAGGTTATGATCAACCTTTGTTCAGAGTTACTTCTTATCATAATCTTGACTTTATCCTTATCAATATGAAAAGTTCTTGGCTTTAACCATCAAACCATAGTGTCATCCATTAGCCTCATCATGGCAGGATCTATTCCTTTGCACAACTCAAAGAAAAATATTAGTTCTAACAAATTGGTTATCATCCTCCACTTGATGGTCATCCGGTTGCACATAAAGAATATAAATTAATTTATTGAGTATTCATTAATACCAAATATCATGTACTCACATATATGGTTAATTTTAAAGATTCAATATTAAAGAGAAGGTGAACAATATGGATGTATAATATGCATAACAAATATATAGCATTTTCTCTCTCTAAATATATGCATACATTAAGTATATATATATATGTATATATCTATGTGTATGTATGAGAAGTCCGTGCATAATTAAAGGTGAACTAATGTGGATTTATTCTATATAAATATAGAAAGCATGTGGCATTGATATAGATAAAAATAGACACATATCTTCGTGATCTCTATGTTCTCAAAGTAATTGAGACTAAAAGGATGTGGCTCAAATAAATTATTAGTCTCATAAGAATATACCAATAACATAGAAATCACACATATATGTCAATATGTAGATGGAGAGAAAGAATGATATATTTAGCCTGTTCTTCTTGTGTTTCACCGTTGTGAATAGGATTCATCATCAAAGAATATATCAACATCTTCACTCATATTAAGTTTGGAAGAAACTTATCCACTAACTCATAGAGAGAGCCCACAAAATCGGTTTGTCACAAACTACCAAAATAATAATTACTCATATTTGTTTGATCATAAATCTCTCAAATATTTTTTTCTATTTGGTGATGCATGACAAGCCAATATAAATTATGTAAATATGAGTAAATGATATATCAATACTAATAAACGACAAAATATATAATGAGCTCTCCTAAAGATGTGCATGCATATAAATATGGTGGAAAATATATACACATAGTTAATAAAGTATAATAGAGAATCACTCTATATTTTGTATTCATAAGATAGATAAATTAAGAACATGAGAGGTTTACTATATATCTCATTTTTATTTTTATGTCCCAAAGATACTATACAAAAATATGCTTAAGACTTATATTAGTCTTACACAATTAGATTTATCATTAATCATCAAAACCAAACTAATTACACTTGAACTTACATTTGGATCCTAACGATCCTATGTCTCCGTTGAGGGATTTTAAGGAACCAAATCTCTCTCAATTGTAAACATCATCAAACAAGTAACAAGGATGAAGCTTTGGCCTCGAAGTAACTACCGAGGCAAGACTCTATTTCCAAGTGACCATCAAGGTCCACACACTTAGGCAACGAGCCACTACCTATGGTGAAGGTTGCTCTACCAAGCAACCTGTAAGCACAAGCTTGATCACACTCAATTATATCTTCCCATGCGGAGGTAAATATGAAACTTCACAAACTTCCAGCGATTCACTAAAATCTTGGGAGTTGACCGATGACTTCTAGCCATCTGGAGACCTTGATATCTAAGAGCAATAAACACAATAGGAGATTTACTTGTTATGAACTTGCTCTCAGCCTCTCAATCTCTCAATTCAACCTGTTCTCTCCTCAAATTAATCTCACAAAGAGCTACAATCAAGGTAGAGGATTTGTGAGGAGCTATTTGGATTTGGATGTCTATTTTTCCCAAAACTCAGCCTCAAAACAATAGCCAAATATAGATAGGTTGGAGGGGTTTAAATACCAGAGCACCAAATAACTAGCCGTTACTCATAGATTTAAAGTTCGAAGTGTTCACACAAAATCTCAATAGACTCTAGAGAAACTTCTCTATTTGACCAGTAAGGTCGATCCGAAGTATCAGGCCAAAATGTTTGGACTATCATCTACTTCTTAACAGTAGCCCACAAAAATGGTCATAACTCCTTGTTCTGGAGTTCATTTTCGACAATTTTAAACTCTATGAAAAGCTTATTGAGAATGCTACCCAACCCAACTAAGAACAAACTCTAAAATCACTCAAAGAATAGGTTATGGCTTAAATTTTTCTTAAGGAAGTACTTAGAAGGTTCACTTTGAGCACTGATACATAAACAAACACATCAACATTTCGTCCTTTGTAATAGTATGACATTCATATACTTAAAAACAAATAGAAAAGTTATACTAGTATGAACACTTTCATATCATATTCTTGTTTTTCCTTGAGGGTTAACTACATCAACTCTATTTCACCTTCAGGATTATTCAACTATATCTCATTAAACACATTAGTTATAAATCAAATATACTTTTATCTTGATCAATGCCTCGCAATGTATTAGATCTTCGGTACTCTATTTTGCACTCTTCAAATGGTTGATGTGATCTTCCGCAACTTTGCATGGTGTTGCATGGTCTATCGACGCTAAGTCTTCACTTGCCCTTCACTACCGTATAATCCATTGCATCCGAGTATTGCTTATACTTAACATTTTGATATACAAAGCCACTTCGCTCTTTATATCTTCTATATCTTTTCTTCACCAATATATTCATCAATATTTTTATCTTGATATCGAAACTCAATTTATTTACTCCAACTCATAAAAATAGTTAGTCCCAGCATATATTATCACTAATCACCAAAACTTTCTATAACACAAGGTTAGAAGACTTGATCTTTTACTCTCTGTTGTCACCTATGACATCCCCAAGAATGGCCTCTTTCACACCTAACGTGTTGCCTCCACCTATCAAGAAAGAGGGAAGAGCAGGATAGAAGGAAGATGACGAACTACCCGCTTCTTCTCTATTAGTGGGGATGTTGGAGCTTGAGGAGGCCACCAACACACATTTCCATCTTAGACCCCTGCTCTGTCCGGGATGCCATCGGTGTCATGAGAGCATCAAGAGGGTCGAACCAGGCAACAATGGTGATGGTCGGCCTCCTTCTCTTAGCCTAAAGAAGAAAGAGAGAGGGAATAAGGTGGAGAAGAAAGAGAGAGGAGGGGAGGGACTCACTATTAGTTTTTTTTATATGAGAGGTTACATGTAGGGCATGTCTATTTTTATTTTTTTTCAAGAATAACACATAAGCATTACATTGTCAAGTCAAAAGTGTCATGTAGGTGACACATCAGCTAAAACCGTTTTTTAAAATATCGATAGCTTGCATCGATTTTAATAGTTAAAGTCAATATATCCAATTTTATTATAGAGATGTATGAACCACTAAGTAGTTGAGAGGTTAATGTATATGTTTTCCTTTGGTCGTCTACTCAACTTCTTAGGTTGCTTTGGAATACAAATGAATTTTAAAGAAATTTTATAGGGTGAAATTTTATAGCGATCAGTGTACGCACACGTTAATTTGCACGAGAGAGTTTGAGGAGGATCGAAATGGTGGCTGCTGTGAGGAGTGCGGGTGGGCCGCCGGCGGCGCTGCTGGTGCTGTCGGGGTCGTCGCCGGGGATTATTAGCACGGTGACGGTGGCGAGGGCGGCGCTGTCGTGCTCGACGGTGTACAATACGCTGCTGCCGTGCCTGCCGTACGGGCAGTTGGGCGGGGAGGTGCCGACGGCGTGCTGCGCGGGGATCCGCAGCGTCGTGTCGACGGCGCGCACCACGGCCGACCGCCGCGCCGCCTGCACCTGCCTCAAGAACGTCGCCGCCGGCGCCGCGGGCGCGCCCTACATCAGCTGCGCCGCCGGGTTGCCCGGCAGGTGCGGCGTCTCGGTGCCCTTCAAGATCAGCCCCAACGTCAACTGCAACGCGTACGTGAAACAAAAAAATCGAATTACTTTCTCTCGGCTGTACGTGTTCGCGTGAAATTTCTCGAGGTTTTTAACGTGTCGGCTTCTGTGCAGGATAAACTGAGCGGCACTCTTGGCCTGCAAAACAAGTGGGCTGAGACGAGATGGGCCCATGAATGGTGTTTCACCCATCTACTTGTTTGAACGTGTGGGGAAGACATTGAGTGTACTACTTGGCGGTTTACCAGTATGCTCATCTGATTAATCACCAGACCATGATTTTATACCGACGCATACGTGTAACGTGCTAACTATACAGGAGTTTAGTTGTGTAGCCAGTGCATAAGGCACGTGGCGAGGGGCACTGACAGAGTGACAGTAACACGCCGTATGTTCCGAATCTTTTTGCTCTTGGATGCCTAGCGTCAGGAACTGATAAAAAAGACAGAGCAACTAATGGTTTCTTTATGCGCACTTTCATCTCAAACCTTGGACAGCCGCACACGATTGAACGGAGCATTAATGGTGTCTACATCAGCGAACGCACTACCTAGCTCTCCGATACTGAAAGCTTGCAAAAACAATCTCTCCCAAAGAGCATTTCAGGAGATCGGTCGGCGTCAGCAGCTAGCGCATGCCCGTTCGTGGCAACTCCTATCGTATCTTGCCGAGAGACCGAGACAAATCTTTATTTTCTCGTGAAAGGAAGCGTGCGCTTTTGCTGTTCCGCAGGGGCGGCTCATGGCCGTCGAAGTGACGACGGACCAAACCGCAGTGGTTCAGACGGCCGCCGGCGCGCGGCGAGCTCGGTCGGACGGTCGCCATCAGAACCGGTCAGGGTGGTTTGTGCTGCCCATGCACGCAAGTAAAGCTCTGGACTCGTGGGGGAGATCGATCTTTGCCTGCAAAGCGAAAACCAAAAGGCGCGTGAGCAACTGAGCACTAGCGTAGCGCCATCGCGCGCGTCCCTATCCATGTAACAACTTCGCGCCATGCCCAGGGTGCAACTTGGGCGCTTTTACAAGTACACTCGCGCTCGCGGCATCGCCAAGATGCGCGTCGCGATCGCCGCGGCTGCCCCTCGATCTACTCGTATATATCTGGCATGGCCTGGCAGTTGGCTACCAGTTACCTGGAGTTAGTGTAGCATAGCTAGCGACTGTGAGGTTGGGGCCAGCTAGCCATGGCAAGTGGTCATCAGGATCCGGGCGTGGCGCCGGCGGCGAGCGTCTTCGAGGCGGCACTGCCGGCCTTGGAGAGCAGCGGCGGCAGAGTCCCGCCGCCCGGGTCGACGGCGGACGCGAGCTTCGACACCAACATGGTGATAATCCTGGCGGCGCTCTTCTTCGCGCTGCTGTTCGCCATCGGGCTCAACTCGCTGGCGCGGTGCGCGCTCCGGTGCGGGGGCCGTGGCCCGCACGTCGTCGGCGGCGGCGGAGCGGCGGCTGGGGTGGCATGCGGCGGCATCAAGAAGCGCGCGCTGAGGAGCATCCCGGTGGAGGTGTACAGCGGCGTGGAGGAGACGGAGGAGGCCGTGTGCGCCATCTGCCTCGGCGAGTTCGCGGACGGCGAGAAGGTGCGCGTGCTGCCGCGGTGCGGTCACGGGTTCCACGTCCGGTGCGTGGACGCCTGGCTAGTCTCGCACGGCTCGTGCCCGACGTGCCGGCGGCAGGTGATCGACGGCGGCGGCGGTGGCCGTGCCGTCTCCCGGACCACTCCGCCGGACAGCGACACCATCGCCGTGGTCGTAGCATGAGGAGCACGTATGCCAACACGACAAGGTAGCAGCAGTAGTAGACAGTCTCTTCCTAGCCGGACTCCTGGCCTATGGCCAAGCTCTCTTCTAAAATATCTCCCTCCCCGGATATTTTCCGGCGACGGCTAGTGATTAGTGACTCAGCTTCTTGTGGCCAATGTATCGACAGGTGCCCAATAGGTCAAATTGGTCACCGTACACGTTCGACATCGCCGTCGAAATATTGTACTACCACTAACATTCTACGATACATATAAGAAACACTGTCACATATGCATACTCGCGTGTGCACGCACGCACGCACACGATCCGTGACCGCGCGGGTGCCTGTCGTCGTCGCCACTCGGCGGGGGATTCCGCCGGAGCAGGGGAAGATCGGGCGGCCGCGCGAGCCAACGGACCAATCAGCCTCATACGCGCGCGCGCTGGTGGGCGCGGGGCCAACGGCATGCCTTAATCCGCACGCGACGCCGATCGCGTTGCGGCAACCGTCGAGACTACTCCGTGTCGCCAACCACGATTGCCACGGCTACCTGCCTGCCTAGCTACCTGCACGCACGCGAGCTCGACCCGGCGCCGCTGCTGCGCGCCAACACGCGTACGACTGCTTGAGTTTAATCACTCCAGCTCATCCTCCCTGTTTTGCCTTTCACCAATCTGCACTAGTACCAAACCTCTCATCCTTAACCTCTCACTTGTGACGATTATATAGTCTAAACTGGTCACATGTGATAACGATTTTTTAATATAGATCATCAGAAATATAGCTTGTTATATAACGTGCATCTATCTCTATGATCCGTCATAGGTGTCTTTGACCATACTTTAACAGTTAATATATTAGCAACCGACAAAGATTTATTATGTTATATATATACATTTATAGATTTACCCTTTATATTTTAGTTGAGAGAGTAAGGAAACGAATCTTTGTCTTCATATTGAGAGGTTAAATAAAAAATTAGCTAAATTTAGGCTTATTAGTATTATAATATATTTATCCAAACTAATTTTATTATATATATGCAGGTGGATCATAGTTGGATGTACAGTACTAACCGCTTGAGCCATTAGTTTAGAAATTAAGTAGTTAAATTTTTAAATGCTGTAAAGGATAATAAGAGAAGAAAGAGAAGAAATATGTAGTTTGTGAAGGAAAACAAAAAATTTATTGGAGTTGACAACGTTGTCTATGAGAATAATTACAACAATTACATTCATGCTCTTGGCTAATAAACACCTATTGAAAAAGTTCAATCAGATGATAAATCATGTACGTATATGTGGACCACGACGAATGAATTCTTATGTAACAATACGTTGATGTAATGTATAAGTTAGGCCCAAAAAGTTTACCTAAAATATATGGCTTTTTATGTGATTTAAAAAGAATTTAAATTTCAATGAGATTACCGAAATTACAAATATTGTGGTGAATGTTTGATGAAAGTTAGTAACATTTGTATTGCAAATAAGAAATAAATTTGATGTACTTCTGATCAAAGTTATCTGTGACGGTTCTAATAAATGGCTCGTCATAGATAACTTACCTGTGACGGATTTAATTATATGACCTGTCATAGATAAGTTAGCTATTATAGGTTTTATTGCACGACCCTTCACAAATAAGTTACCTGTGATAGGTTATATTGCACGATCGTCGAATTCCTATGACGGGTTTTATTGCACGGCCTATTGTAGTTAATCTAAAAGCCTTTTTTTTTAAAAAATATCTAAATTCAAATATAGTCACTCATATGCAAATCTAAGCCATCGACGCCTTCATCCTAGAGATCGATCCCTACCCACGCCGTTGTCATCGCTGCCGCCATGCCCTCTCGTTATCCTCGAGCTCTTCAAGCCCATCACTGTGCCGTCATCGTTGCCGTCCTCGAGCCCCACCACAGTTGAAATATTTGTGATTTAGCTTCACTTTTTTCCTGCCACATGTTGTCGGTGCCGACGTTCACCGCGGTCCATAGGCTCCTCGCCTGCAGCTTGAGCTTCATCAGCGCCGCCTACTCATAGTTATTGGCCTTCCCAAACATCGGGTATGACCCGCTGCCGCTCCCTTCATGAACGACCCGGTGAATCACCAGATCGTGGTCACCCACGTACCCTTCGTCGCCACCGCCGCCACGGCGCCTGTTGATCGGTGAGGAGGATCGTCGTCGTCGCTCCGCCATGAATGCCGCCGCGATCACTCGATCTCGTGTCCACTGATGGAACCTCGCTCTGATACCAATTGTTGGCTCTCGTTCACCGGCGTCCATCGTCGGAGATGAGGAAGACAACCTGGAATTGGCGGATCACGATCTCACAAACTCACGCGAACTCTGTGGAATTGAATGAACACGAACACAAGAGGTTTTTGGTGCCGCAACAACTCGGCGTTTTCTGACTCTTTGATTGAAATATATACAAAGCATGCGGCGGCTATCAGCCACTCGCGACCCGGTGCCATGCACGCCACTTCTCCCTACAGAACCGCGCCATCCCACGGTTGAACAAGTGGTGCTCATGGCTACAGCTAGGACTCAACGAAAAAGAAGGAGACACCAACTACGTGATCACCATCCCGTGAACGATGCGCGAGTCAGGTGGTACAGACACACCCCTATCGGGTTTCTTATTCTGACGAAATTGACGAAACTGAATGAAAAACGCTATTGAACCTGGACTGAATGTCTGAATGAACTAACAATCTCCTCCTGAATGAGGACCATTCAGCCCAGGCTGATGACGTCGATCTTCTCATGAAGTTCACAGAACCTTGCTCGTCCCAGTGCCTTCGTCATCAGATCAGCAAGTTGGTCTTGAGTACTCGCATGCTCCAACAAGATGGCCCCCTTGTCAACGCACTCACGAATGAAATAAAATTTGGTATTGATGTGCTTACTTCGATCATGCAGCACCAAGTTCTTGCTGAGCGCACATATTGTCCATCTTTAGTCAAGGCGCCTGAGGATCTTCATCATTGACATCCTTTAGCAGCCTCGTGAGCCACACCGCCTGGCATGCTGCTCCAACGCCGGCAATGTACTCCGTCTCAAAGGAAGAAAGCGCCACCACTCGTTGCTTCTGGGACTGCCAAGACACTGCCTTCGTCTCGAGGAAAAAGATGATGCTTGTCATACTCTTTCTGTCGTCTGTGTCTCCTTAAAGTCGCTATCACTGTAGCCGATCAAGCTGTTGTCGCTACCAGACAGCTTGGGGTAGATTAGGCCGAACTCGATCGTCCCGGCGATGTAGCGGAGCAGATGCTTCATCGCCGCCATGTGCTCCTGCCTGGGCTTCTCCATGAAGCGGCTCATGAACCCCACCGCGAATGAGATGTCCGGGCAAGTGTGAACCAAGTACTTGAGACTCCCCACCAGGCTACGGTACTCGGTGGCGTCCTCCAACGCCGTCGTTCCGTCCTTGGAGAGCTTCAGACGTGCCTCCATTAGGATATGGCAGGGATTGCAGCCCGCCATATTTGCCTTCTGTAGCAGCCTACGGGCGTACACCGTCTGCCCGAGGGTGATTGTCGCCTTGGACTGTCACACCTCGATGCCCAAGTAGTAGGACAGCAATCCGAGATCGCTCATCCTGAACAGGCGCTGTATTTCTGCCTTGAACGCGTCAACACCGCCTTCCTTCGCCCCGGTGATGATCAGATCATCGACGTAGACGCCAACAATCACCCGTGACACGCCCTTGTCACGAGTGTACACGCCGTGCTCGCTTGAGCACCGCACAAACCCAAGGTCGCGCAGGCTGGCATCCAGCTTCTGGTTCCACGCCTGTGGCGCTTGACGAAGAAGCCCATAGAGCGCCTTCTTCAGGTGCAACACCTTCCTCTCGTGCCCAGCCGCGGTGAAGCCAGGCAGCTGCTGCACATAAACCTCCTCGGCGAGATCTCCATTGAGAAAAGCTGACTTGACATCCATATGGTAAACAAGCCAACCTTCCTATGCAGCAATGGCGAGAAGCATCCTCACCGACTCCATCCTCGCCACTGGTGCGAACACTTCATCGAAGTCGATGCCTGACTTCTAGACATACCCCTTGGCCACCAAGCGCACTTTGTGCTTCACAATTGCGCCTAGCTCACCACGCTTGATCTCGAACACCCACTTGAGCCCGATGGCACGGTGCCCTTGCGGGAGATCGACAAGTGTCCAGGTGTCGTTCTGCTCAATTGAGGTCAGTTCCTCGAGCATGGCTTTCCTCCAATCTTCATCATCACGGGCTTCATCGAACGTCGTCGGCTCTCCATCAACAGCAAGAAGCAGCTCCCCGCCAACAGCACGGTCCGCCTCTCCTGGAATGGGCGCATCGCCAAGCATGTTGTCCAACGCCCGAAACCTCAGCGGGGCATCGTCGGCGTCATCGTCCAGCACCAGCTCCCCCGAGGGAGGGGACACGAACTCCATCCCTTCTGGCGTTCCCGGTGCAGGCGAGTTAGTCGGCACAGCCTCCTGCACCGGCGTTGTCAGAGAAGATGCGGGACCCATTGTGGATGTCGAGGGCTAAGGCGACGCCAGTGGTATGAGCGCAGGCGACTGTGGCGCGTGTCCACCTCCCAGGGCGGATAGTGTCACATACTCCATCGTGAATGGCTCCCCCGAAGCTGCGTTAGTCTTCACAGCTTCAGCATCTTCCCATCTCTAGGGCCTTCCTTCTTCAAACACGGCATCGCGTGATATACAAACATGATCCGTGTTCGGATTATAGAATCTATAGGCCTTAGTCCCCAGCTCGTAACCAATGAACGCCATGGGAGTGCTCCTGTTGTCTAGCTTGCGCTGGTGTCCGCTGGCTACCTTCACATGTGCAATGCAACCAAAGGTGCGAAAGAAATGCATGGCCGGCTTAGAACCATACCAGACCTCATAGGGCGTCTTCCCGTCCACGCTCCGTGTCGGCGATCAGTTCAAGATGAAGACGGCAGTACAGACCGCCTCGCCCCAGAGCCAACCCATCACCTTCATGCCCTTCATCATGCTGCAGGCCATCACCAGCACTGTTTGATTCCGTCTCTCCACCACACCGTTTTGCTGCGGAGTATACGACGCGGTGAAGTGACGTTGTACGCCATGATCGGCACAGTGTTCCTCGAACACCTGCGCTGTGAACTCCCCGCCACAGTCTGTGCGCAGCGTGCCCAACTCCTTGCCGGACTCCTCCAACCTCGCCTACAGCTGGACAATGGCCTCCATAGCCTGATCTTTGCTCGCCAGCAGAACCAGCCACATATACCGACTCCTGTCATCCATGACGAGGAGGAACAGGCGCTTGCCGCCCGGTGTGGCCAGGGTTATCGGACCACACAGGTCCGTATGCACAAGCTCCAGCGAGCGGGTGGCGCAGAACTTGCTCGCCACTGGGAACGGTTGCCGACGCTACTTCCCGGCGAGGCAGCTCTCGCACACCTGCTCGACGTGATCAATTTTTGGAAGTCCGCGCACCATCTCCTTTATCGCCAGCAGCTTCAGGCCATGGAAGCCGAGGTGCCCGTACCTCGCATGCTACTTCCAGGCCGTGTCATCCGCGTGCGCCGCTAGACACACCGGAGCACTGATGCTCACATTGAGGATGTAGAGGTGGTTCTCGGAGCGCGGTACCTTCGCAAGAAGTTGACGTCGCTGGTCCCAAATGCGTAGAACGCTGTCTTCGATCAGGGTCTTGTACTTGTCCTCGTCCAGCTACCCAATGCTTACAATGTTGGCCGTGAGCTTGGGGATGTAGTACACTCCTACCAGCCTCTGGTGTTCCCCGGTCTTACAGCTGAAGAGGACGGTGCCGCGGCCGTGGATGTCGACCATGGATCCGTCTCCAAACCTCACGGTGCCGCGCACGCCTGTGTTGAGCTCGGAGAAGGCTGACCGCACCCTGGTCATGTGGTTTGTCACCCCCGTGTCGAGGATCTAGCGCGTCTTTCCTTCACCGCACTTCTCCCCGAGCTGGACGAAGAGCTTGTCCTCCCGGATTTGGACCTCCTTGCTTGCCTCGGACACTGCCGGTGTGGCGAGCGCCACCTGAGCCACGGCGATCTCCATGTCTGCCGCCTTGTCGGTGAAGACCCAGCACGTTCGGGCGCCACCATCCCCGATCTGGACGTCCACCATGTCCTCCATGGTGCTATGCACCATCGGTGGGGTCACCGGATCAACAGTGATCGTGGCGATCCCCACCATCAGCGCAGCCTCCGACTCCGCTTCGGCCGCGTGCGCCTGCTCATCCCTCTTCTTCTTGTAACATTCACGCACCTAATGGCCCGTCTAGCTGCAATACGCACATTCGTCGTTGGCGAGCTTCTTCTTCTTCTTGCCGTCGCCACCGGTAGATTGCTTGGAGCCTCCCGCGCTCCCCCGGTTCTAGGACGGGCCACCTCCGCGGCCTCGCCGCTGATTAGACGATGGAGGCCGCTCGCCCCCTGGGCACCCTTGCCGGAGAGCTGCAGCCTCGACATCACTTTGGCTACCAGCTCGTCCTCGGTGAGGCTGAGGCTCGCCATGACAACGTCTCCACCACCGTTGAGACCGTACCACTCCTCAGCCACCTTGAGCCTCCCAATTAGCTCCTCCATCATCATGTCGTTGATGTTGAGCATGGTCTCAATCGCCATCACGATCAGCGCATACCGTGGTGGAGTCGCCTGCAGAAACTTGCGAATTATGTCAGGCTCCGAGTACGCCGTGTCGAGGACCTCTAGCTGATTCGCCAGGTTGCTAATGCGGACGCCGAACTCGTCCACCGTCTCCCCATCCTTGAACTTCAGTTCTTGGAATTGGCGGCGGAGTGTGTTCACTTTTGCTTAGCGCACCCGATTAACACCGAGATGCATCTTCTTCAGTGTGTCCCATGCCACTCTCGCCGAAGGCTTGCTGGCGATGCTCCCTTGCAGCTTCGGTAGGACGCCCTGCGCGATCGCCTCTAGGGCGTTCCGATCGTCAATGAAGTTGTCGGTGCCGACGTTCACTGCGGTCCATAGGCTCCTCGCCTGTAGCTTGAACTTCATGAGCGCCGCCTATCCGTAGTAGTTGGCCTTCCCCAACATCGGGTATGACCCGCTGCTGCCCTCTTCGCAAACGACCCGGTGAATCACCAGATCGCGGTCACCCGCGTACCCTTCACCACCGCCGCCGCCGTGGCGCCTGTTGATCGGTGAGGAGGATCGTTGTCGTCGCTCCGCCATGAACGCCGCCGCGATCGCTCGATCTCGTGTCCACCGACAGAACCTCGCTCTGATAACCAGTTGTTGGCTCTCGTTCACCGACGTCCGTCGTCGGAGATGAGGAAGACAACCCGGAATCGGCGGATCACGATCTCACAAACTCACGCGAACTCTGTGGAATTGAATGAAAACGAACACAAGAGGTTTTTGGTGCCGTAACAACTCGGCGTTTTCTGACTCTTTGATTGAAATATATACAAAGCATGCGGCGGCTATCAGCCACTCGCGACCCATCACCATGCACGCCACTTCTCCCTACAGAACCGCGCCATCCCACGGTTGAACAAGTGGTGCTCATGGTTACAGCTAGGACTCAACGAAAAAGAAGGAGACACCAACTACGTGATCACCATCCCGCGAACGATGCGTGAGTCAGGTGGTACGGACACACCTCTATCGGGTTTGTTATTCTGACGAAACTAACGAAACTGAATGAAAAACGCTACTGAAAATGTCTGAATGAACTAACACCGTGCAGCCGTCTCCTTCAGCGCCGCACCGGGGCGGGGGCGGGGTGTTGGCTGGCTGGACGACGGGGAACCTGGCCGGGCTCGGCTCGGAGTAGCACCGCCGCAGGATGGCGCGGTTGAGCTGCGCCTCGAACGCCAGCCGCTCGTACTCATCCAGCAGCGCGCTGTGCCGCCCGCCGCTGCCGTCGCTCACGTCGAGGCTGTACCGCGCCACCACGCCGCCACCGCCGCTGCCGTCTTCTTCTTCCCTTGACCTCGCCATGTACAGTACCCGTTGCCGCAACTCTGCGAGTACACTTACCGCCATACCATCACGTCGCGAGTGGTATTTAGGCTAGCTCGAACGCAGCAACCAGCGTGATGTTGCTCCAATGCCGCAGTGGCTACACCATTATTTTGGGCGAAAGTTTGCGCGAGCTTAACGTGGCAAGGGCGGCAAGGATCGCTACTACCGGATGAGCTTTGTTTCGTACGGATTCTCGTTAGCGAAGCACGCATACATGCATGGTCTTAGCCGTAGCCTTTGATCCGATGAAAATGAGACGGCGATCTCATCTCATCCAATGTAATTCTGGTTAGTCTGCAGGCAGCAAAGTGGATACAGAGACCGTTGCCAAATTGATCGATGATTCACTCAGCTCGAACGTTCGATGTTGTTATTCAGTCAGGGACATATTCGCAAGGAACCAACGAAAACTTGCACCATAACTGTCATGTACGAGATTCCACCTCTGTCGCATTTATTCCCTCGAGAGAAAATTCCATGCTCTTTAGCAAAAGCATAATGTGAAGTTGTACCCTGCAGCTGCAAGCAACCTGCTGAATTTTGAGCTGAGCAAAGCTTTTTATTCCTGAAGTAGTAGTATCACTTGCTATTGCATTTGCCATTCACTATTCTTGAATTCTGAAGCACAGTACACAATCGAACCCACTTCTCAGAGAAGTTAATCGCAACAAGGTCCCTGCAGAGTACTTGCAACTTACGAGGAAAATAGTCCTACGAGACTAGGTCTCAGTTTAAACTGATTGAAAAACTAACACTCTCTAAATGACTACGAACGGGATCACGTTGACACAGATAGTTTATGTTATTGAAGTTAACATGACGTTAGCATCAAATTTAGGCATAGGATTTGATACATAATATTAGATATGATATTGTAGGTACTAGAGTGGTACCACATCTAAGTATATATAGGTAACATATCTGCTACTAGGGTACTAGGGCTGAGGTGAAGAAGAGGGTATGGCATACCTGATGGAGAAGGGGCGGCAGGAGGTGGAGCATGTGACAACATGATAGCAAGAGAAACAATGGTGGGAGGTAGGTAGCCCAATGGAGCAGTCCTGAGTAGTCCTCAGTCAGTAACACCCTGATTTTAACTTAGTTGTTAAAATTAGTTTTAATAAAATCATAATTTAAAATTTTGGTTCTTCGTGTATACTATGTGCCAAAGATATTATTTTTCATCATCTCTTAGACCCCAAAAATCACAGTCCAAAGATTTTTGTCTAAAATTCAAATCTTGAGGTTCGACCTTTAAATCAACCCCACATCTGAAAATTACTTCTAAATTTCTTTAAGTGTGATAATCAAATATCAATCCAATTCCGAATATCAACTCCACTTCAAAAATTCTATCAAATAAATCTCTTTAAGTCTTTCCCACAAATTCTTTAAGAAAATCCTAAGTTTAAATTAAAATTCATTTCAAATCCACCAAAATTTAATTCTAGAAATCTCTGAAAAAGTGAAAAACCTCATATTCATTTGGGCCGCCTTTCCCTTATGCCAACCCCTTATCCTTCCTCCCCTCAACTGGCCTAATCAACTTGCTAGCCTAGCTCCCTCTTCCCCTCCTCTTTCTCTCCTAGCCATGCCTAAGCCGTCCCATGGCCCATCTCCCTCACCCCCTCACACGTCCGCGCTGCCGTGTCCGCGAGCTTCTCCGCCATGCACCGTACCCCATTGTCCCCACTTACCAGCCACTCCCCTAAGCAGCGTGCACTCACTCCATTGCGCTCACATGCTCACCCCTTGCCTACACCACACCGCACGCAAGTGCCCTATTTGGCAAAATGCCAAGCCTAGCAACTGCCCGTTCCATGCGCCATAACCTCATCCCATGCAACGTGCACTCCTACCGCGGCCCTCACCGCTCTAATACACCATGAATCTTGCCGGTCACGTGCAGTTGTATCACATCACTATGCCATGCCATGCAGCGCCAACGTGCCCTATGGCTCTGTGAATCGTGTCGTGCTAAGCCTTTCCCTTCTCGGCACGGATCAAACTGACAAGTCACATCATGCCGTACCTCGCCAAGTTCACCCTTCACCGTCATGAATCTTGCTGGGTATCTTCCCCTACCTCCTCATGTGATCACATCCATCCCCACCGATTTTGTGCCCCTCCTCTTTGTTCCCTCCACGCTGCGCCTAGACGCCTATATAAGACACCACTGAACCCTTCCCCTAAACCATACACTACTCCTCCTCTATCTCCCCCTTACCTCCATCTTCCTACTCCACCAGCTCGCCACACAAACCGCCTAGCCAGGCCATGCAAGCACCAGACAAGCTCACATCCTGGACCTACTACGTGTGCCCAAGCCTCCTGGCGTTGTCGTTGCCACTCGCCTCTGAGCGCGCTCACCTACAAGACAAAGAAGCGAAAGGAGATAGAACTAGAAGAAGAATGAAGAAAGAAAAAAAAGAAGAAGAAAAAGAAAGAAAAGGAAAAATTGGAAGAGGAATGGGACCCATGTGGCCTTTACCCCTTTCCATCCATCACTATGGACATAATCTACTATAGATCTATCTCTCTCCTCTGACTGACGTCTAAGCCCTGCATGTCATCCAAGAAATATTCTTAGAAATATTTTTTTGAATTTTTTTATTTTCTAGAAAATCCTATAAACTTAAAAAAATTATATCTTTTTATTCATAACTCTGTTTGACCAATTTTTCTTTTCTAAAAATGAGATCTATACGTGGTCAAAATTGTATTTTTGTTTGTTGCATTTTATTTTGACTTTTTGTTTATTTCTTTACATTCCACGTGTAGGCCCCCAGATCGTGGAAGATTCGAATACCACCTTTAAGGGAGAAAACCCGTTTCCGGAGCAAGTCAAGCCATTCTTTGACCACTATTGATCATATATTTATGAATTAATTTGTTTATGACAATGCATTGCTTAGGTTATAATTTAATCATACTTAATTTTGGTTTACCTAAAACCGACGGATCTATCCAGTAGCCACACACATATTATATAGGATATTGATGATCCAATCCTTAATAACTCTACTAAATATTCACCAGTATTGTCATTCATTGGATGCGATTACTAAGGTAGTTGCTTAACCTACTTACGATTACGATGTAACGTGGAAAAAATTAAGACTTCCAAATTTTACTTGAAAATCCGATGTGATGTCGGTTTGTTTGTAAAATAAAAATATTTTGTATTACTTGATGGTGCGAAATCAGTGCCTTTGTGGCTTAGCTATATTTTATAATTAAGTATTGATTCCTTTGGAAAATTTATCCAAACATATTGTTGTATGACAACACAGTGCTATGAGACGCCCATGGCTAAGTAATTAGCTATCACATAAAAATCTTATATGTTAAAAGTTGTGAAATGCTAGGGATAAGGAGATATGATTGTGGATCGTTATTCTTTGATATGGGTGTTATTCTAGCCTATTTTGGGCGATTGGTTAGGTGTAGAAGACAACCCTAATGTGTTTATGTGACATGGTGTAGATGAAGGCAAGAGAATTACCTGATGCTCAGTTTTGAGAGATATTTAGCCCAACTATGTGACTTAGAGTATTTATGATCTAGTTTTGGAAAAGTCTTGTAGTGATCTAGTTTTGGAAAAGTCTTGTAGTGAGCCCTTCTTTACCAATCGTATTTGATCGACACGTGTTGTATAAAGAGAGAAATTTATGACGTGTGGGTAAAATATGTAACATCTGTAGATTCTAGGTAAACTGTTTAAATAGCCGTACTCGTGGTTGTGAGCGGATGTGAGTTATTTTTCATAGCGTAGTTTTATTTTTGATAAAAGTTGGTAAACACAGTTGTTAGGATGTGAAATGTTTCTAGAGCTTGTCTGTGTGGCATACGGTGAAACTTCCTAGTTAGGAATAGGTCTATGTGACCTAAGAGGGGTTTGTTAGCACTATAGTTATGTAGTGCCGAGAAGAAGCATGTGCTGTAAAAGTTTGTTAACTATTTAATAGATAATATTTGATTATGTATTAATTACTTAGAAAGAGCTAATAAAGGAAATAATAGAAAAATATTGAATATTGCCATCACTCATAATCATGGTAACAAGTTATTGCAAAATAACTTGTGGAATCGATCGATGTGTGAATCTATTTCTAACAATTAAAATTTTGACTCAATAGTGTTTTACAAAATAACTAGTTTAAAGAAAAATCTATTTTTATAAATAAAAATCTTAGCCTCTCTTATTAAGCCAAAACATATTATCTTTTTCCCTTGGGTTATTGAGTACATAAAATACTCATCCTTACTTATATATGTAGAGTTTAAAAAAGACGATGTAGATCTATCCATCAAGGAGCAGGCCAAGTATGAATATTTCAAGGGTTTTAGAACAGTTTCTAAACCGTGTCTATGGAATAAATTAGTTGTCTAGGTGTTGTGCCTACCGATTAATCGCTTAAGTTGCTTTCTATTATTAGCTTTTGGTTAGTGGCTGTTGTTACTTTTGTCTCCTATGCTGTATTGTTCATTTGAGATCTGTCCATGATGACAACCTAGGTAAGGATTACTCCTAGTAATATAATAAAACTAAATATTTCTAAGTGTACTATTATTCCCTGTGTACCATCTTATGTATTTTGAGACTAGTGCAGTGTTTATAGGTAATTAAATTGATTCTTGGTCTATATTAGCCCATGCTTTATGTTAGCCCATGCTTTATGTTAGCCCATGCTTTATGGTTAGTAGAGTTTAGGACGTCACACACATGGAGGTCTCCCTTTCGACGACGAGCGGTGGATGCAACACTAAGATCGACGCCAGCGACCCAACCCTTGGCGCACAGAGGTTGAGATAGGGTGGTGGCTCAAATCCAGAGGATACGTTGTTGCAAATGGCGATGGCACCGGTGTAGATCTGGTGCAACGGTGGTGGAGATAGACAACATGACACATCGCAACGTACGTTAGAGGGGACTTTCGTAGACGATGCCCGTAGCATTCGCATGCATACTCGATGTGCTCACGCATCGCTACTGTCGTCTCTAACTCCACATCCAATGATTTCGGTGATAGCTCCATGCCACCGTCCCTTTATCCACCACTTTGCTCCCCATAGGGTTGGCACATGTGAGGAAGAAAGAGGAGAGGGAGAAGAAAGAGGATGCAAGGAGGAGGCGGAGAGCCGACAAAGGTCATTAAGGGACTCTTTGGTTTATTATCTTGTCACATGGAATTTAAAGTGATTTGATTGATGCCATGACACTAGCTAGCCATATTTTAAAACAATTTGGTACTATATGTCGAAGAATTAATTTTTTCACCCAACTTTGCCTAATGTATGACTAACAAAATGGCAGCGGTACTTACTGACGTATCTTATCTAATGTGTGATACAATATTAGGTGTTATCTAAATAACCCTAAGGATATCGTTCATGACGCTGTCTTGTGTGTAGCCTTTTTAAAAGCATATGCTTTTTAATCAATAATTATGTTTACGTGTAACAATTTAAATACACATATTTCTTTTCATATGGACATATTTTTAAAATCGATAGACGATGTAATTTTTTTTAATTTTTTATATATAAGTTTCTTAAAAATGTAAATACATTTATTTTTTCAATTTATAATTTTTTTAAGTTTATTGAAAAATTTTAAAAAGATTCATTTTTTATTTTATTAATTCTGCATGAATTGAATGCCTTATTGGGTAAGCCAAAGCGGCTAATCGCCCAAAATGCACATTCAAATGGGTCCTGGTATTAATAGATTATTTTTTGACTTAGGAGTACTATAAACTTAAGTCGATTGGAGTTGGAGTGTTGCCCTGTTAGGCGGATTGAATTCAACTGTCAGTCTGGTTCACCCAAATTACCGTATTTTTGCGAGTACATAAACAGAACTTTCAACAAAATTTCTCCAAACCGAGACCAAATCCACCAAGAACGCTCAAGTCCAAGTCCAACTGCGCCCAAATACTGCGCTTGCGTTCGCCTCTCCCAACTCTCTTCGTCTCGTTCTCGTTATCGTCGTCGCGCGGCGGCGTATTCGCTTGCTCCCTCCTCGCTCGCGTCGATAAAACCCCCACAAAAATCTCGGCCCCGAGGCGCGGAAAAGCGCGTCGATCGGATCGCCCCCTCCTCCGTCCACCAGATCCCGATCCACCTGAGCCTCGGATCTCTCTCCGGAGCGCCTCCGCGGGCTGGATGCGATCCACGCCGCCGCGCCCCCGCCGCCGGAGCCGACGACGAGTCGGCTGACGCCGCTTCCTTTCTCCGCTTCCGCTCGCCCGCCCGGAGATCTCAGCGCGAGCCGATGGGCTCCTGCAGGTTCGCGGCGCTCGTCGTTCTCCTCCTTGCTTTGGCTCTGATTCCCGGCCCCGCGGCGGCGGCGGCGGCGGCGGCTAGGGTTTTGCAGGGCGAGAAGGCCAGCCCCAGCGAGGTGAGGACTTGAGGTCGTCGAGTCGGTTTAGATTACTTAGAGGAATTGATTGGCATAGGGTTCCTGCGAAAGGAGGGCGAGCTCATTTAGTGTTTGGTTGTTTGGATCTCTTCAGGGAGCTCCTGCACCTAACGTAGCTGCAGGTGGATCACATAAAGAGTCGGGGAAATCGTCAAATGCCCATAATCCTGTGACCAAGGAGCACCACCACCAAACGCCGCCGCCCGAAAAACCACCAAAGGATTCAACGCCACCGCCGCCAGGTGTGTCGGAGAGCAAGGGGCCGGAAGGGGATGTGGTGAGGGATTCTGGACACCCGGTGCCATCGACGGATGTGCACAAGACGAGTCCTCCGCCTGAAGGCCCCAGACCAACTGGTGGGACGGAGCGGGATGGAAGAGGAAGTGGGGGGAAGAAGCCGACGGAAGATATTAGAAAGGTGGTGAAGTGTGAGGATCCAATGGACAGATGTTCTGTTCCAGGAGAATTTACTGCATGTCTTCAGGTTTCACAGGATGGTAAAGGTGCTAATTATATTGAACTTCACTAGGTTCAATTCATTGAGTCAGTGTTTTTTTAATAAAAAAATGGGTAGAAATATTTTATCCGCCGTATGTGTTGATTTAAAAAATATATTGTCTCGACTTAGTAGTTTATGAAGGTTCGTTTGTGCCATGCTTGTATTTGCATTTGATTTGAGCCAATTTTATTGCCAGAACAAAAGTGATTGGATTCATTCCATGTGTCTTGCTTATAATCTGCACTGTTTAGACTAGCCTATTCTGTAGAGTATTGTGTGATAACTGATAAATATTATTCATGATGTACTGAGTGACATCAACCTATAAAAACTTCACTTCTGTGCAGTGTCTAATTGTTCACAAATGAAAGCTGCAGTAGTTAACATGAACATGAATAGTCAGGGAGATTTATAGAAGATGGAATGTATGTGATGGAACAATAAGAAATAAAGCTTACGTCTGCCTATAGCTTACCAAAAACCCTGGGAATCATATTGTATCACTTGAACTAATGTTGTTTGAATGGAACTGAGAAATTTATTTTGATCTTGGACACAATATACCTCACATATTCTCATAGCTGAAATCAGTCAACGATGTCTCAAATGAAGAACCTGTGAGATGTCATAATATAGTGTTCAGGTCTAGAAATCCCTAAACTTATTTTCTTAGAAGTCTTTGGAGGTATGCCAGTTTCAAATATAAGAAACTTTCTGCAACAAGCTGAATGTGGCCATAGGTCCATAAAATGGCCCTCTACAGTACCAGCACATATATATTTTGGTTCACTATCGAAGTGTATTGTCCTGTTGTAATTTAGAAATGTTAGTTGGCCTATGCTGGTTGATATTGCTTTCCTTGGCAGTAATATTTAAGGTCAAAGTTGGACACAAGGCAGAATAGCAATGAGGGGATATGGTATGATGTTGTTGAAGGGACGCAGTTTTTTTCCCCTCAGAATGGACCAAGAAAAATATTGCTAATAGAAGGCATCCTTTGGCACA
This sequence comes from Oryza coarctata, assembly GCA_030770085.1. Taxonomy (NCBI): domain Eukaryota; kingdom Viridiplantae; phylum Streptophyta; class Magnoliopsida; order Poales; family Poaceae; genus Oryza; species Oryza coarctata. Next base: position 18,028,444 of record CM061470.1, read on the forward strand.
TATGAATTTTTCCCGGTTCATGTAGGAATTGAACCGATTCCTGTAGAAATCTTGCAAAATTCTTGCATTCCAAAGGAGGATAATGGTTATATTTGAATGCCTGTGTCTAGGTTTGCCAGCAAACTCTACTGCTGAATTTAGTAGCCTTAAGGCCTCAAGGGACATCAACAGGCCTAATAACATTGTGAAGTGTATATGTAATTAAAAGAATATCAATTTCTGGGTGTTGTATAGATATTTTGTGATAAATAATTACTTGTGGTCTTGTAGCATTTGTTTCAGGGTAGACACAGATAGAGGGACGGGGATCATAATATAGATATGTACCATGCATGAACTTCACCTTTATTTATTTTTATTTTTTTGCAGATTCAACTGGCCCATTTGTTATAGTCCAGAATGAAGGGCAGAATGATATTACAGTAAATATCAAAGCAGCTCCTAATATCGTTATTGATAGTAAAAAGCTGCCATTACAACTGGTCAAGGGCATCTCTGGAGAGGTATGCAAGTTAGTTTGTTCTAACATTTCCATCAAGTTTCCTTGAATATCCTGGTAGTACATTCTCACACTTTACCTGAATCCTGTTGTGCTGTATATTTCATGATTAATTTCGCTTTAGGGCATTACATATTTATAGTTGAATGCTAGAGATGAATGCTTATCTTATTATAATATTATAAAATTCATGTTCAACTTAATTTTATTTCGTTATTTTTCTAACCTTTTTCCTTGCAATTTTAATATGTTAAGATCCTGTTCTTGAACTGTATGATCCTGCTAAAACTGCTTACTCCGTTTTTTATTACCAGATAAAAATAAACTACAGTAATCCAAATGGTGGAGAAATTACAGTAAAGTCTGATAAGGGGCAGTGTTCCTTACACACCAAGCAAATAGTTTTTGATTGGCAACAGCAATTTCAGCAGTTTGCAGCTTATGCAACACGCATGAATCCAATCTATGGAGCCTCCTTCCTTGTTTTCACTGTTGTCTTGGTGGGAGTGGTCTGTGCTTGTTGCAAGTTTGCAAGAAGGCGTTCTAGTGGAGTCCCATATCAGCAACTTGAGATGGGAACCCAGGCTCCCAACTCATCAGGCGTGGAAAACACGATGAGCACCGTAGATGGTTGGGAAGATGGTTGGGATGATGACTGGGATGAAGAAGCACCAGCAAAACCTTCAGATGAGAAACCATCTGGAAGTGTATCTGCCAATGGCCTTTCTTTGAGATCTCAGACCAATAACAAAGATGGTTGGGATGTAGATTGGGATGACTAAGCTTCAATAGAATGCTGAGAAATATCCTTTCTTGTGAAATGAGAGATATGATCCGGATGAGCTGCTGCAGAAAAGATAGAAAACTCCAACTAAAAACCTGAAACTGATGGCATCTGTGATTGACAAGGTCATCCGCATTCTGGAAGATAGGCCTGTCTTATCTTCGTACGGTTTGTACCATAGTGTCGCACTACTACTTTTGTTTCTTAGCTGATACAAAAACTGTTAGTGGGTGCAAATTGTAATTTCTTTAGTAACACAGCAGCACGGTTTCTTAGTTGCATGACCAAAACACGAAGTGTAATTTTTTGACAGAGGTAAACTATCATTTTTTTCTTTTCTTAAAAAAATCATATCGAAAAATTCTTGCATGAGTATAGTATTGTCACTTCACTTTAGTCTTTAGAGCTGTGCAGAATCAGTGGGCATTGCTCTGTCACCCTTCCCAGCACTGGCATTCTCCACCGTTTTACGCTTTGTCCGTTTCCTTCGCTCTGCACCATTCTGCTTTTGCCGTTGTGCATCCATTTGTTCAGTTCAGGCCATATTGACTGCGTGAATAAGATCGCTGTGAGGGATCGCTTCTTTTGGGCGCTTTTAGGAATAACATTGATTCGTGTTTTTTCATATCTTTTGATTTCCTTGTCGCTGTCTGCTTGTAACAATGATTTATAGTCAATCTGTTGCTCAGGAGCTAAGGCGTCAATGTAGCTGCTGGCTATGCTCATTTCTTTTTCTCATGTGTCACCTCAATTACCAACTACAATGGGTGTTTTCCTTTTACTAACAATTAGAGTAAACATGTCGGTTCAGAGATTACAGCTGAGAGCCTGAGAATAGCATTTTAATCTTGTGAGTCGTGCATGTCATGTTATTGTCGTTGTATCAAGCAGCACGAGTGACTTTTCACTCTTGAGTGACAATCATTGATACGAGTGACTTTTCACTCTTGAGTGGCAATCATTGATACAATTATGCTATGACTAGTTTAGTGGCCATCATGAGCCCCCCTTCACAGTTTGGTCTGCAATCGGTTCACATGTATGTTTCTCTTTAGAGTTTTCCGTAACAGGCATAAAGCTGTTATACTGCGGCTTCTGTTATTATGTTCTTGGCATTTTCCACTCGAGTGGTTCAGTGATCAGTGCTTACCAGAGGTGCAGTTTACCTGCTAAAAACTGAAGTGGCTTATAATAAAACCGTTCCTTTTTCTATCTACTTCTTTCATCATAAAATATAAATATTTTTAAATTATTTGGCAGAGATTAAGATTAAATAAAAAAACTTTGCTGTATTTCAGTAAATAAGTAATGAATGAGTTTTAAAGGATAGATAGGATAAGATGAAAAGAAATACTTAAATTATTTAAATCCTAAAATTTCTTATATTTTAATACAGAGGGAATATATTCCTAAATGAAAAGAATGGCATGATGCCCAACCTTTTAGCCTACCAATTACCGTAGCTTTGTTCAGGAAAACTGGGACAAATGACACTGGGTATGGCTGTACACCTGTACAGCAGCAAGTCTGATTTGTGAGCTGGTTAGTTAAGCTGTTCAGAAAAAAAGGGTTTGTTCAGTGATAGTAACAATTACAACTGTCTACAAGTGCCTGCATGGAGACGAGATGGTAACAGGTGAGGGCTGGGGGACCAACCGAGGATTGCATTGTGAAAGTGAAAGACAGCCCTCAGAACTCTGAAGCTGTGGGGAACACAAAACACACCATCAGTGATCATCAGTCTACCAGCCGAGCTGTCACTGATGCTTCTTTCCTCTGCCAACTACGGCCAGCTTTCTTTCCCCTCTTCGCTGTGTGTTATCTGTCTTTTTCCCTGCGTTTCTTCGTTCGCTCGGTCGCTCGAGGGATGCACATGCAGCGCCGTTGGTGTCACAGGAAAATCGCTGCTGCTAAGTACAGTAGCTGCCATTTGTTTATAGCCTTAGGCCCTGTTGCTGCTTGATTTGATTGCCGCTAAGCTTGTTTATTGATTATTATTACATTTGTCGATTAGAATTGCAGCGGATGTCATGAGTGAACGGGCAGACGAGATTACGACGGACGAGGTGATATGGGGCTTATCAACTGCAGCCAAACATTTAATTTTAAAAGTTGATTTTTGCGGTCTTTTATTTTACTCTATTTTGCATGTTTGACGGTTTTTAAGTTTTACGGTGAGGAAAAGAACACGGAAATGCTCAGATATTTAGCATGTGTCGACGAGATAACATATTCGTAGACTTCTATGAACCCTTTTTTATTTCCAAGATTTTGCATCTAGGCATGGTATTCGTCCAAAATCTAGGCAGATATTTTTTTTCTTTTCCAGTTTTGAGTTTTTAGTCTCATATTTCCAGTGTACCTAATTCTAGACAGCTCAACAACCATTTGTACTGCCTCACCTAGAGAGCTTCACCTGCACCAGCTTGACACCAGCTTGATCTTATCGCCGGTGACGACTCCTAACTTTCAAATCAGAAGTTGTTGTGCGACCGAACAGAAACACTATTCATTCGTACAAAAAATGCTGACCAGTTATTTTCCATTTGCCAAGTACAAGCAGTCAAACAGAGCAATGCATGCAACTGAAAGATTCCGTTCTTCATTGCTTATACGGTGTGACACTGTGCCACAATGACTGTGTGGCAAAGGTAGACTAGCGGTGTGAAACAAACCGTCCTTTATAGCGTTAAATAAGTTGTGCTTTGTAGCTAGCGACGAAAATGTCATTCAAATTTTCGACTGTACTGCTTATCATTTCCGTTTTATATCAACTGTTTAACTCTGATTCCATTTTGTCTGAAGATAAAACGAAAATGATGTATAGTTTTTTCCGATTGTTTTAGCTGTATATTGCTTTCATGCAGAATTTCTAAAAAAACTAACATATAATACCAACAAGAATATGAAAAACTTAACCACAATCCATATACAGTTGTCAGCATTGTTACTATAATATCACTATAGATTATCGCTTTAAATCTTCACTAATATATGTTTATAACATTAATTTATAACGTAAACATAAAGTTTGTACTTGTGATAGGTTACTCTATCTCGATAATTCCGTTTATGATATTTTTCAAAAGTTTGATAGTAACGTTTTTGGATTCACAATTCTGATTCTATTTCTGAGAATATAATATGGTAACGAAAATAGTTTGCGTATTTTTCTAACTGTTTTATCCCTATTTTTAGCGTGGTAGAAAGCATACTTAAAGTATGTTAAGCGAATCATTTTTAAAACTGTGAATAAACACAATTGAAATTATGGTGGATGGTCATGAAATAGACTAGACTATAAAATATCATGCACATCAAAAATACATGCATGAGTAATACTCCTTAGATAGCTTCAACTAGAAAACCACGTAAATTACGATAATGCTCTCCGTTGGTCGTCCTATAAAATATCGGACGGGTCTCTCTTTTGTCTTCGTATGCCGCTACATGCATTGCGCTAAGTGCCTCTCTTGATCCCTCTTTGAGTAGTAGTGATTATGTTCAGAGAGCTGCATAGGGCATGTATGTAACAAACAAGTTCAAAACTCCGCTAGCAAGCTTTAAATGAATATTTCCCATAAACTATTTATGTGATGTGTGATATGATTACACCATTGTTTTCATTAATATTAAATATATAAAAGGAGATTCTCATATGATCATATTTTAATGAAAGGAACATATGTAAGTCAACTATTAATTTTTTTTGATATTTCATGTGCACAAGCCAAATGCTTCAACTAGGATTCTACTACATGTCACATTTTTATTTTTTAAACTTATAATTTTTTTGATGTTTCAATAATTATAACTTAATGTTTCGTATATTGAAGAAAAATATTCCAACTTAAAATTGACAATGTTTTGATTTTATATTTTTTATTTACATTCCACTTCTCAATATGTTGCTTAGTTTCACACTACGTCTTATATATTTTATTTCAAATGTTTTAATGATAAGATTTTTGTTTCACCATGTATAACATGATGTCTGGTCAACTAAAATGAATGTCAATTCGGATTAGACGCCCGATTCCTAATCTTGTCCTAAAAATTATAATAAGCAACATATATAATTACTAGATGAAAAATAGAAACCAATAGTACATGTTATTGGCCAGTTTTAAAAGAAGTTCAAATCCATACTTATGGCCAATTGCTTAAAATTTTAAACTAACAAAACAACCAATCCTCCCTCCATGCAAAATATTTTGGGACGGAGAGAGTATTGCATAATAAAGAAATGCGTGAAAAAAAGGTTTTAGAATGCTCGTCATGCTCCCGTTCTCCGGGTCCGAGCGGCATTAATGGCAGAGGTTTCCCACTTCCCTCCTCTCAGAACCAAACAAGCAACCACCGCCCACGCTACACGGTACATCTCCACGCCGCCACGCCGCCCACGCTAGAATCGAATGGACGAACACCTTGTCGCTGCCGCATGATCCCCTACTCCCCAATGGCCGCCGCCGCCGCCGCCCTCCTCCTCGTCCTCCTCCCGCTCGCCGCGATCCTCGTCGCGGCGGACGCCGTGAACGACGACGTGCTCGCGCTGGTGGTCTTCAAGTCCGGGGTGTCTGATCCGGCGGGCCGCCTCGCGCCGTGGTCGGAGGACGCCGACCGCGCCTGCGCCTGGCCGGGGGTCTCGTGCGACTCGCGCACGGGTCGGGTCGACGCGCTCGCGCTCCCGGCCGCGGGGCTCTCCGGCAGGCTCCCGCGCTCCGCGCTGCTCCGCCTCGACGCGCTCCTCTCCCTCGCGCTCCCCGGGAACACCCTCTCCGGCCCGCTCCCGGACGCGCTGCCCCCGCGGGTCCGCGCGCTCGACCTCTCCGCCAACTCGCTCTCCGGCTACCTCCCCGCCTCCCTCGCCTCCTGCGACTCACTAGTGTCGCTCAACCTCTCCGGAAACCTGCTCTCTGGCCCGGTCCCCGATGGCATCTGGTTTCTGCCTTCGCTCCGGTCGCTGGACCTCTCCGGCAACCAGCTCGCCGGAAGCGTGCCCGGGGGTTTCCCACGGAGCAGCTCGTTGCGTGTGGTGGATTTGAGTCGCAACCGTCTTGAAGGGGAGATACCGGCGGACGTCGGCGAGGCCGGGCTGCTCAAATCGTTGGATATTGGGCATAACTTGTTCACCGGCGGGCTGCCGGAGTCGCTGCGTGGGCTCTCCGGGCTGAGCTCTCTTGGTGCGGGCGGGAATACGCTCGCCGGCGAGCTCCCGGCGTGGATCGGGGAGATGGCGGCGCTGGAGAGGCTAGATTTGTCCGGAAACCACTTCGTCGGCGCTATCCCGGACGGCATTTCGCGGTGCAAGAACCTGGTCGAGGTCGACCTCAGCCGGAACGCGCTCACCGGGGAGCTCCCGTGGTGGGTGTTTGGCCTGGCGCTGCAGCGCGTCTCCCTCGCCGGCAATGCAATTTCCGGCTGGATCAAAGCTCCCGGTGACAATGCCTCGGCGCTACAAGAACTGGACCTGTCGGGCAATGCCTTCTCCGGCGTCATCCCGCCCGAGATTGCGAGCCTTTCAAGGTTGCAGCATCTAAACTTGTCCTCGAATACTCTTTCGGGGCAGCTTCCTGTGAGCATTGGACGGATGGCATCGTTGGAGGTGATGGATGTTAGCAGAAACCAGCTGACCGGGGGCGTCCCACCGGAGATTGGAGGTACGGCGGCGCTCCGGAAATTGCTGATGGGGAGTAATTCATTCACTGGAATCATTCCGGCGCAGATTGAGAATTGCAGATCCCTGATTGCTCTGTAAGCGATCTTTTCCCCAACTTAACTATGGAGCCATGGAGGCTTGCTGTTTGACTAGCAGTAGCTTCTACTTTGTTTTTTTCTTGTGTTAGCAGTTAGTTAGCACTTGTCTGCTCTCTGGTTCCCAGGTTGCAGATGCCATGGAGAAAGTGATGTCTATGTCTTATTTTCTGTTTGGAAGCACTAAGCCAACAATGCCGGAACCATGCCTGTCCTGTTGCTTTGGTCGTATCCTAGTGTCTGTGTCCATGCTTTTCTTGGATACACTAAAAAAAACACAAGTCAAATTACATAAGAAATGTTAATGCTTCTTAAAGAACATATAAATTTCAATGAACAAGGCAAAGTATGTTGCATCACTACTATTAAAAATTTGGCACTATTTTAGCTGTTGAGTGTATGGTTCTTTTCTTGCATTGCAGGGATCTATCCCAGAACAAGCTTACAGGGCCTATTCCTGCGACCATAGGCAACCTTACTAGTCTCCAAATGGTTGATTTTTCGGAGAACAAGCTGAATGGGACTCTGCCAGTGGAGCTTTCTAAACTTGCAAGCCTTCGAGTCTTCAATGTCTCGCACAATTTGCTATCAGGAAACCTTCCCATTAATCACTTTTTTGATACCATCCCTGATTCTTTCATCTCGGACAATGCTGGACTTTGCCGCTCACAGAGAGACAATTCCTGCAGTGGCGTCATGCCGAAGCCAATTGTTTTTAACCCTAATGCCTCATCAGATCCCCCTTCAGAGGTTTCCCCAGGTGCCCCCAGCAACCTGCACCATAAGAAGATCATATTAAGCATCTCTACACTGATTGCCATTGTGGGTGGAGCGTTGATTGTTGTTGGTGTGGTAACCATCACGGTGCTCAACCGTCGTGTCCGCACTGCAGCCTCCCACTCTGCTGTTCCCACTGCACTATCAGATGATTATGATAGCCAATCCCCGGAGAATGAAGCCAACCCTGGGAAGCTTGTCATGTTCGGCAGGGGCAGCCCACATTTCAGTGCAGGTGGGCATGCTTTGCTGAATAAGGATTGTGAACTTGGGCGAGGAGGCTTTGGTACAGTCTACAAGGCAGTTCTAAGAGATGGCCAGCCTGTGGCCATCAAGAAGCTGACAGTCTCAAGCTTGGTCAAGTCAGAGGATGACTTCAGGCAGCAGGTTAAGCTTCTTGGCAAGTTGCGTCACCATAATGTTGTTACCCTCAGAGGCTTCTACTGGACTTACTCACTGCAGCTCCTCATCTATGACTTTGTGCCTGGTGGCAGCTTATATCAGCACCTGCATGAGTGCTCAGCAGAGAGATCGGTTTCATGGATGGAAAGGTTTGACATAATCATTGGTGTAGCCCGTGCGCTTGAGCACTTGCACTGCCATGGGATAATCCACTACAATCTGAAGTCAAGCAATGTCTTGCTAGATAGTGATGGTGAGCCGAGGGTTGGTGACTATGGTCTCGTGAAGCTGCTGCCTATGCTGGATCGCTACGTGCTGAGCAGCAAGATACAGAGTGTGCTAGGGTATATGGCACCGGAGTTCACATGCAGGACAGTCAATGTCACAGAGAAGTGTGACATCTATGGTTTCGGGGTGCTAGTTCTTGAGATTTTGACAGGCAGGAGACCAGTTGAGTACTTAGAAGACGACGTCGTTGTGCTGTGCGATGTGGTCAGAGCTGCACTTGACGAAGGCAGGGTGGAGGACTGCATAGATCCGCGTCTATCAGGTCAATTCTCAATGGAAGAGGTTATGTTGATCATCAAGCTGGGCCTTGTTTGCACGTCTCAGGTGCCTTCCCACCGGCCGGACATGGGTGAGGTGGTCAGTATGCTTGAGATGGTGAGTTCTCAGGGTACCCCAGAGGATGAACTGGTGTGAAATCTATTTATTGGTCCGATTTTCTTTCTTCGTTAGTTCGTTTTTTGATAGGTACATTATCGTCGTGAGATGGTATGACTGCAAAGACCAAGAAATGTTAGTAGCTGGCTAGTGATTTGCTCTTGGTCCCTTTTGTAGAATCATCGTATGAGTGAGCGTCCATTCAAAACGAGGCTAAAAGTTGCTATCCGTTCGCCCCGCTCAATGGATGTTTTAGTTGGCTGATTCTGGGCTTTGCCCTTCGAAGTTCTGTTCCTCTGTTTGACTCTTTGCCTTGAGACGACAGCTTATCTCAAACTTGCGACGTTATCAGGTGGGCACTTGGCATGCCCTGTGTCGGACATTCAGGCTTGCATCTTGCCCTCAGGTACATCAATAATAGTGGCCATTTAGCACCAATTGATCTGTGATGTTGAAGCTCAAGCAGCGCTGCGCCGGCGGCAACGCGCAATGCGGTTGCAGCCGCAGGGCGCCGGGACGTGGGAGGAAAGGTATGCGCCGGAAACGGTCTCAGTTGGTCGGGAACTTCTGCCACAGTTTTTACCCCTGCTATCCGGTTCCGGGAGATTGAAGGACGCCGCGTCCTGCACCCCTGCACGCATGTTGGGCCGGCGCTAGCTCCATGTGCCACGTGTAGCCCGCGAGCCCTCCACGTGCGCCGTCGCCGGCACGGCAGGGGATGATGAAAAAAAAGAAGTCCTAGAGTTTAATTAGTATTCTTCTACCCTAAAATCGGGTATAGATATTTTTTAACGATTAAAATTTTATCTCTCTTAATAGTTTGATCGAGGGTTTTATCATAAGCAATGCTTAAATTAAAAAAATTAGTATGACTCGCATAAGTGGCATGATCTCTTTTTTCTTCTCTATCCTCTTACGCCCTGTACCTCCTCTTCCTACACCTACAGTGAGCTCAAGCTTAAGCACCAACGGATGGCCGCATCGAAGAGACTGGTACTACAGAGGCAGCAACTCATGATGTTGGAAGCGGCACCAACCAGCTGAAGGCGGGGCTGGCGGCGGAGAAGAAGTAAGTCGGGGCGGAGAAGAAGGCACTGGCGAGACCCATTGAGCTCAAGTTTGCAGTGATAGTGGCAGGCAGCCTGGGTGAGCTCCCCTCTATGGCAGTAGAGAAAAGACTACTTTGATTCTACCAAATTGGCCGAGTGTGCGGCCATGGCATCACACCGGTGACCATCTCTGACAACCTCGAGATGAGCCACTTGTCATTAGAGTCACTTCATAATCAGATTGAGATTCCCTAAGAACCCCTTTCAACTAAGCAATAAGGCGAGACGGACTGTCTTCTTTGTCTCCGGCAAAGCGCCACCGACACCAAATCCCGCTTACCTGGTGAGGCATCCATCAATTGCTTGCATCGTCAACTACGTTACGTTAGCTGAAACCATCCTTAAAAGATCTGAGTACGTTGTTTTAAGCTGGTTTTAATACTCGATAAAGCAATATACCTGGTTTTGTTACAGTTAGATAATAAAAATCGGAGTCAGGAGTCAAATGGATTTCCTCCGATGACAGGAGAGGCAAGAAGCGACAATCTTTTCTTCCGCGGCCTCAGCGCTGTCTGCTCGGGTAGGCCTCTCCAAACCACTACTTCTCCTCTTCGGCCCACTCAATGTTTCGGCCTTCTGCAATCCAAATATATAGGAGAAATTGTGTTTGGGCCTCCATCTATATTCTGGGACAGGCGCTCCAGCCCATATACAGTTTGGGTCGCCAGCGACCCAAATTGGCCTACATAATTTTGGATCTTGGGCTGGACTCGTCCTACAGAAATTGGGTTGGGGCCTATTTCTGGGAATCCCAGTGGTGTAGCCCACCAATTCTTCCCGAGTGGCGATGTTCAACCGGTCGCAGTGGTACTAGTTTGGGCCTCGTACTTGGATCCTCCTGATTACTACTTGGTCTACGAATATAAGGATTTTTGAGATTTCGAGAAGAAAAAAGAAAGTAGAACAAACGCCACCACAGCTGTTATTTTTTATTTTTTTCTGTTAAATATTCCAAAACTACAATATATATAATCTATTTTTATTACTATCTTAATTTTTGTTAAAAGTGATATAATTTTTTATATTTATGGACGAAGAAAGTAAGAATTTGGCAGAGAACTTTAAAACAACCGTCAACATCAAAGCTAAGTGCTTAGCTATACTCCTTAGCAGTTTTAGCTGGCATGTAACTATCACATGCAAGCCAATTCCAAGTTCCGGTTGGTTGAAGCTCACTTGGATATATATCCTCCTGACTTTCTCTGAGTAATTTAGCCTAATCTGTTTGCCCAACAGAAAGCATATACATAATACTGACAAATTGTCCATGCCGGCTAGCTACTCTATGTTAACGGCAACTAGTACTAGAATACACTGCTGTTTGCTTGTCTTCTACTCCCTTCGTGATCAAACAGAGTATATATATTATGATGATGTTCACATCGCCCATTGATTAATCGCGAATATATATATAGGGTGGATTAATCAAACGGCCACTCGTCATCCACGTAATATATCCTGATGCTAGTTTGCATCATGTAAGCTTCTCATAGGCTGCGGCGGCCTGCATGGAAGGAGTAGTGTTGATGTGACCCTGACATATATCATAGGAACTATCTGCGGCCTGCATGGAAGGAGTAGTTTGCATCATTTATGAAACGTTTCTTAGTGCGTTGTCAACTTCATGAATGAGGAACATGAACACATAAATTATTATCTGATGCTGCATGTTGATCCTAACTTTATGCATCAAATATGTTGTAAAAGTGACAAGTTGTCATGGATGTGATCAAGGAGAGTTGACCAGGATCCGAACCTTAATCCAGATTTCTTGCCCATTGGATGCTCACAAATTCCAGGGTTCGCAGTTTTGGTCTTAATTCTGAAAATTTGAGTCTACCGGTGGATCATCTCGGTAGGATGTCTCCAGCCAAAAACTTCTTGTAAAAGCTTGTTCAGATTTAGCGAAAATCTATTTAATTTTTTTAATAAAAAATATGATATAATTCTAACTTTTAAAAACATTTTGGAGTTTCCTTTTTCTTTCTATTATATCTTTATATCTATATTATATATTAGAGAAAACAGGTCTTCTGTCTTCTATTCCCTCCTTCCACCGTGCACCCGTAGCATTCGCTCTTCTCCCATGTGCAACCACCGTAGAATCGAGTACTTTATCCTTAATCTATTCTCTTGGTGCCCCCATATTGTAACACACGGTTATATTATTAGTGGAGAAAAAAATGGAATTTCATTTTTGGGTTCGAAAGTACTGAACCTCACACGCAAAAAAAAAAAAAACTCACTTATGTTCACCTCACGGTTGCAAGCACACACTACAATATTTTTCACTCATGTTCACCTACCATTACTTTAACACACAATTTAATCGCAAACCATGCTAGATTTGAAAAAAATCAATTTCGCCAAAATTCACGAACTCATCGATGTCGACGAAAGAGTCTCCAAAGTTATCCCAGTTCATGTAGTCGAGCAAAGGCTCCATGGCCGGCGGAGATGAGATAATGAGACAGGGTGGAGGCTAGTGAGCGTTGCTAAATTAGGAATCATGATGGGGTGAAAGATAGTTAGAGCAAGAGAAAAGAAATAAGAATAAGAAGATCAAGAGTTTTCTTGGGCTAAAAGGATGAATGATGCCATCTCGATCCTATGAGGAAGATAAATAAGAGGGATTTGGTGGGTGAGTGTATTGTTACCGTAGATTTTTAGGTGTATTATAAGGCATCAAATGTTATATAATAAATTTGGTACTTTTAAGGAATATAAAATTTCTCATATATATAGACTAGTTGGTTTGAACAAAGCTGAAAATGGAGGACCAAAGTGAATCACGGATGAAGCTTGAGAGACCAAATTAGCTACATATTCTCCCTTGAATGAAAATCTTAAAGGCAAGTTCAACCATAAGACAACATCTACGTGCCAGGATAGCTTAGTAATCACTTGTAAAATCCAAGTTAAGGGTACAAGTACAAGAAAGCTAACTAACTCATGAGTCCTAATAAGATAACTTAAAAAGCTTATTATTGTGTTTGGCACATGAAATGGGAAGCTGTTTCCATGTGTGCCAAACTCGATCTACATCATTCACTTTGGCAAACTACATATTACCTGAAGAACCCTGCAGAGAACAAAACTGAGTTAATCTCCATTAATTCCAGCCAGCACCATCCCATGACTGCGGAGAAAACTCGTCACAGTCATAGGCTCCAAAACTAGGCATAGTTATGGACATGATTCTTGTGCTCTCATCTATGGATGGAATTTCTTCTTCCTCTTCCTTGAAGATCAGCGTGCCGACATGAGGATCCATTTGTGAGGAAATGGATGCTTTTGTGAAGTCGAGCACTTCGGAAGTACTGCTTGAGCTGGGCTGATCTGGAAACAATGTATTGCATGTGTGCTCGTTGATGAGGGTGACCATGAACTCTGGAGGGTGTTTCCTGTTTTCTTGCTGCACATATTTCTTTGCTTGACACTTACGCTCATCACTGTAACCACATCTGTAGTATAACCTGCAAATAGTGTAGTGCATGAATTGATATAAACGTGTACTTATGTGAATCAGTATATCAGACTATCAGTTTTATAGTTGATACACACATTTCTTTCAAGCAAGCACAACAGAATGAATATTATTCATTCATTAGGTAAAAAACAATCGCGAGACTTAATGCATGCGCACGAAAAATGCAGCACTAATAATGAACAAACTAGCAACATTTCTTCATTTGAGTTTATTTGGGTGAAATTTTAGTTAATTTGGAATATTCTCGTAGTCTAAACTCTAAACCTTCACAGTTTGTGAGCACATAGTTGATATCGATTTTTGAGTAACTAATTGGACTTGAGTGTGTATATATATGTGTCTATATATGAATGCACCGCATTTAAATTACCATGTCAATCAGTACAGAGCTAGTACACGTACATGTCTCGAATCATTTGATTATTTTGGTGCTAGTGGTAAAGATAATTTTTGATATATAATTTAAAAGCCTTGCCACATTTTCTACTTCAATTGTTCTATATATGTATTTACAGGGTTCATTTCCCCCGATTTGCTTTACTTTTGGCCAATTTACACCTAGAAAAACAAGCTATATAAATTTGCTTTCCAATTAGAAGCAGATAATTATATATTCTTGCCGTTTGCAACGTTATTGACCATTTGAAAGGGAAAGTAAAGTAGGTATCATTCTGCCCACACAATATATGTATATGTATGAGGTACATGCACAGATCTTTAAATTAGAGCTATCACACATGCACATACGCCGACACATCTAAATACACTCCTGATGATGTTTTTCCGAGGACATAGATTAGTTCTTGTTGTGACACGTCTGCCGTCACTATATTTATTTCTAATTAGGTAATACTCGTTTATCATGAGATGCTATAAATAGCTAGAATTAATTGAAAATTAATTTCTGCAGTTATTATTTCTTTTTTTCAATTAAAAGGATAATGCTAATTTTTCAGAAAATGAATAAAAGACAACTCCATCAGAACTTCCTGAATTAATGGTTACTTTGGAAATTCAGTATTGAGGATCTTCTTCTCCCCATATTTCCTCCAGTGAAACCCGTCATTTTCTGGTGCCGTAGTAGTAAATGTCGTCCAGCTGAAAAAAAGACAAAATTAATTAATCATGTATTAACAAGCTTATTAACCATGAAATATATAGATCAGGCAATACTAATCACTAGCACATAACCTCTCATCCCAGATGGTCCATCTATGATAGGGTCTTAGTATCTCGTTACGAATAGTCTCACCTCTAAGAACCATATAGACTCATTGAAGGTGAGATAGAGAAATTGGACCAGTCACATGTGAGGTTATCTCTGTGATGGGCTGCCATATAAAACCGATAGATGAGATCAGCTCATCTCTAACGGATTCAGTAGATAGATGGTCATAGGTTACTTCGATGATTATCTAGTCTAAATCTATCATAGATAAGTATAATGGTTTTTAGTATAGCCCGTGAGGCTTACTCTGTGATATGCGTTCACCTCTACGACCCGTCGCAGGTGTTTTGACCACACTTTTAACGGTTAGTGTGTTGACAACTGATAGAGATTAGCTACCTTCTATATATACCTTCATAGATGTATTTATTGGCCAACCCATCTTGTACATTGTTTATATTTTAGATGGAAAAGTAAAGGGGGCGAATCTTTATCTCAATATTGAGAGGTTAAATAAAAAATAAGCTAAATTTGGACTTAGTAGTATTATAGTTTATTCATCCAAACTAATTTTATTATATATATTAAGATAGATCGTAGTTAGATGTACAGTATTAACCACTTGAGTTAGAAGTTTAGAAATGGGATAGTTGAATTTCTAAATGCTGCGGAGGATGATTAAAGAAGGAGTAATGAATATGTGGTCTATCCAAGCAGACTATAAAAATGAGAAGATGTTTGCAGACAGAGCACGGTTACAATCACATCTTATATGTATAGGTTTTATGAAGGGTTATAATTGTTGGAGCAAACACGGGGAGCAAGAAGTGCTGAATATTCCTGTTGAATAAATGGACAATGAACATCAGGAGGAACAAGGAGATCGAGATTACATGTATGTCCCTTTTCTATTTGGCAGTGATGTCATTGATATCAACCATGATCTTTCTCAGATGTTTCATGATGTTTAGGAGCCAAAATATAATGAGAAGTATTATGAGGAGTTCTTAGATTTGGTGATGGATTTGGAGACACCTATATATCCTAGATGTAAGTCGAATCAGATAAGTAACGGTTCGTGAGACAAGAGCTTTACGAATCTACTTAATTTTTTGAAAGACTTGCTGCTCGATGGGAACAAATTGCTGAAGACAATATATGAAGCAAATTAAGTATTATGTCCCTTGGGGTTGGAGGTTAGAAGAATTCATATATGTTCGAACGACTGTATCTGATACTATAAAGAATACGCCAACTTGGATACATGTCTTACATACAAAACTTCTCAATACAAACAAAAGAATAGTAGTATGGATGACAAGAAGTCAAAGATGAGTAGTCCAGTAAAGGTTATGTGGTATCTCTCTACTACCTACATATGAAGCGAACGTTTGCTAATCCCAAGGAAGATAAGTTAGTTTGTTAGCATACAATAGATAGAAAGGAGGATATTATGCTAAGGCATACGAGTGATTCAGTGTAGTGGAGGAATATTGATAGGAAGCACCTTAAATTTATAGAAAATATAAGAAGCATTAGATTGGGTCTAAGTACGGACGACATGAATCTCTTTAGTAATCTCAGCAGTCATCACAACACTTGGCTAGTGCTTCTCGTGAACTTCAGTCTACCGCTTTGATTGTGCTTTCAGAGAAATTATGTTATACTTTTCATGATAGTGCAAGGGCTGAGACAACCTGTCAACGATATTGATGTGTTCGTAGAACCTCTAGTCGATGACTTAGAAATGCTATGCTGTTTGGGATCTAAGACATCTGATGCTTACAAAGGAGGAAATTTCAATCTTCATGCGTTGTTATTCTGCACCATTAACGATTACCCTATACTTGGTAACCTTTTAGCCCAAATTGTAAAAAGAAAAAAAAAACTTGTTTGGATTGTATAGAGGAAATACGCAACAACGTCTGGTTAAAGTTATTAACATTCATACCTACAAATAAGAAATGAATTTGATGAACTTCTATTTAAAGTTACCTATGACAGTTTTAGTAAATGGCCCGTCACAAATATTAGTAACCTGCGATAATTTGTTATGCACATAGGTAAGTTATCTGCAATATATTTTAGTGCATGGCCCATCATAGATAAGATATATATGACGTATTTTATTGTACGGACCATCACAGATAAGTTACATGTGATAGATTTTATTGCACGAATTGTCGCATGTAAGTTACATGTAATGGGTTTTATTGCATGATCCATCACAGGTAATCTAAATGCCTTTTCTTTGTAAGTATTTAGATTTAAGCAAAGTCACTCACATGCAGATCTAAACTACCGACGCCCTCATCCTAGAGCTCAATCCGTAAGCGCGTGTCACCATCGCCATTGTCACCGTGCCCTCTCGTCATCCTCGAGCTTCCTAAACCTTCCACTGCATCGCTGCCACCGACGACCCCAAGCCCTCTCATCATCCCCGAGCTCCCAAGCCTGCCATTGCGCCGTTGCCGCCACTGTCATGCCCTCTCGTTGAACTAAAGCTCTCTAAGCCCGCCACTATGTCTCCGTCGCCTTCATCCCGATCACCGTCACGATTGAATGTTAGCATGCATTATTCTTTGTGATTTAGCTTCATATTTTTTTCCTACCACTTTAAGTAGATTGCAACCTTTGCATACTATATGCGTGATTTCTTAGTTTATTAACTAGTGTGATTTTTAGTGAATTTCTTAGCTATACTACTATGATTTTAGGTTTTTTCTTGTTAATTAATTACCTTTCATTTTTTGATTTCTTAGTTAATTAACTAATGTGATTTTAAGTTCAAGCATTGTAGAACTTTTAAGTCCAAGCTCGTTAACGAGTTTGTCATTTCCCTGGAAAACCACAGTACCCACATATAACCGAGACAGTGTGGGAGCAATTCTGCACTTTGAAGACCTCTGAGGAGTTCTAAGCAACAAGCGAGGTTCATTGGTAGATGTAGGTTAGGAACAAGCACCTGCACCGACTAGGACAACGGGATATATCGGGAGGGCGTAGATTTGGGCCAAGGAGGATGGAGCTGTAATAGCGACAAACATCCCTTCCCCATTATCTGATATCCTAGAAGAATGCGCTTGAAATTGGGCTCGAGCATGAGATAGGGTCAACCTAACAAGTCCGTCTCCTTTCCTAACGAAGTTGATAGAGCGGTGTATTATAGACTCGTGAGTATTATTCCTCATGAATTCAATAAGTTATATTTAAAAAAATATATTGCTTGACTTATGAAAATCCATAATATATTATTTAATTCTTTTTTTTAGTTTTTAACTTTATAGGTCATCATGGTTCTTCTTTAAAGACGAATGGGCAACACACATATGGTTATGAGTAAGTTTGTAGATCCAATTGAAAATTATAGCTATACGTGATTTTTAAAAATTAATGTATGTGTTTGTTGATAAATATTTGACTGTGAATATGTGAGGAATTTATATATATATATATATATGTGCATGTGTGAGTTGTTGATATGCCAATGTAAATATATTATTTTGCTGAAATTTTAGATGCTTAATTATGTTAATGTTGTTGTATGGAACTGAAAGGGTGTGAGAATATATATGCTGTGTGAGAATATACATGCTATTTATTTTTCAGAGGACATGGCTAGCAATTCCTGAGGCTAGCTAAAAAACAAATTTAATTTTTTTCAATAACCACGCCACTATCAGGTACCGTCAATAATGATTTTTAAATAAGATCGATCATATATGACTATCTATGATATGTTAATCTATGCTATTTATAGGTGATTGAGTCATCTCTAATGGATTATGAAACATGCCCGTCAAAGGTAAATTACCTTTGGGGTATCTCATCTAGGGTAACTCTTGTCATAAGCGCAATCACCCGTCTAAGATAAGCTCATCTATGATGGATTGTTAAAGTGATCGTCAGAGCTATGTTATCTCTGATGGATAGTAAGTGTAATTAGTTTGTGGTGCTATCTCACTTGTGACGGATTTTTCTTGATAATATTAGCTTTGACGGATCATAGTCCGTCATATGTAATGTGGAGTCATCACTGACCACTCATCTGTGATGAGATTAAACTTGTCAGAGATGAGGGTTTGGAGCCGTCACACAGATGAGTGAATCGTGAAAAGCAAGCATATATATATATATATAAAATCCAGCTTAGATCTAGATTTCAGTCGGCATAAATTATTAACCACTCCATTTTCTTGTTAATAATTAGAGACAGCAAGAAAGCAGATTGACGAAGTAACAGTGTAAATATGGGATGAATAATCAGTTGTCACTCAAACTCAAAAGGAAACACACATACAGATCTGCCGATTCTAGTTCTTATTCGTTCAAATCCTCATAGATTTGCATTCTATATATAGTCCAATAGTTAGTCCCATATATATATACGGCCAGCGGTAGCAGAAGAATTAATTAGAGAACACACAAAATGGTTTTCGGCACTTACAATGGATGCTGCTCGCCATGCCTGCCTCGTCGGTGCCTCGTCCTTCTCGTACGGGCGCCGCCGCCGCGGCCGCCATCGGATACGGAGGTCACAGCTGGCCCAGCCCTGGAGGAGGAGCCGCAGTGTTCTCTCTCCGACTGGAGGACGTAGAGCGAGGAGTCGAGGGACATGGAGATGTCCCTCACGCTGGCCAGCGCGTCGTCGCGGCAGTCAAGCACCGGGAAGCGCTCCAGCTGCTCGCTGAGCAGCTTTGCCAGGTCACTGCCCTTCTGGAGCTCCTGGATGGCAGCGTCCCTTTGGTCCGGCGGCAGCGACGGCGTCCTCTCAGACTTTGGCAGGCGCGTCGCCACTGGGGAGAGCTAGCCGAGCGTAGGAGTACTCTTTAGCAGGTGGAGACGACGCGAACTCCTTGTTTGGACCAGGGGTCTTTGTTGGATATATACTACTATACTGGGCCAGAGCATGGGCTCAAACTGCCCAATCATTGACCAGGTCAGACTATATTGTGCTGAAAAAATCTTACATCCCTGCAAGAGGCAGTGTTGAGGTACTAAATAATGGAACCATACATAAATACTATAAATTTATATAACATAGTGCCTCTCCGAGAAAAAAAAATCTCTTTTTAGCAAATACAACCACTAATTCGCACTTTTTACATGTTTAGACTGCTAACCTCACATATATAGCAAAAGCACATAATCGTGACGAACGACCAAGCTTTTGAGACTCATTCAATGTCTTCTACCAAGAACATTTTGGTATATCATGCTTCAAATTAAACACAACTGCAAGAAAACATCGCGCTGTTGCACAACAACTCTAGAGGTGTCATGTGGTCATTTTCCATGAAAACAAATAAAAACCTCCAACAACTATAAAAAATTCTATTTATCTTTTTGTCACTTCTAAAATAGAGTATTTAACTTTTTATCACTCTATATTCTGTGATGTAAAGCAAATACTCACATATTTATAGATACATAGGGTGATAAAAAGTTAAACGACATATGTAAGAGTGATAAAAAAAAGTTAAATAACCCAGAACGTATTAGATTCAGAGATGGTACCTCTAGAATATTCCAAGGGCATATAATTATTCTTAAGAAATCCAAAACTTATCATGGTGAATGCATACCGTCATGTAAAGAATATAATCTTAGAATAGCCATGATATCAATTAAGGATTCCGCAATGTCTATAATCAATAAAGGACACTAGAAAAGAAGTATAGTAGCCTGGCATTTGCGAACTCATGAAGTTATAGTACTATAAAGATAAGGATTAACCCTAAGCTGAGCCACCATCTGTAGCATGTATGAAAGTTGAGGTTGGCTCATCAATCAGGTGCTGTCCACACAGTGGTGGACCTAGGATTTTTTACCTTGGGTGTGCCACCACAAATCTCAAGAGCCAAGCCAAAGTACAGTCCTCATGAAAAAAAAATTAAGGTCTTAATTTATCGAAAGAACAATACAAATAGTCTGAATGAAGTCTTAAAT
Source organism: Oryza coarctata (assembly GCA_030770085.1). Classification (NCBI taxonomy): domain Eukaryota; kingdom Viridiplantae; phylum Streptophyta; class Magnoliopsida; order Poales; family Poaceae; genus Oryza; species Oryza coarctata. The sequence goes on from CM061470.1 coordinate 18,049,039, forward strand.
AACAGAAGGAATTGAATCTGATAAAATTTATAATGGCCATGTTCATAATCATATTTGATTGATTCAATTCAATTAGAATGGCCATGGCCATGTTCATATTCTTATTCTATTGATTCAATTCAATCTAAATCCTATAAAGCACAAAAAACATTTCAGTTTTGAAACAAATATCAATTCATCGTCCAGAGAAAAAGGATCAGACATCAATCATTTAGAGGATGTGAAATTATAAAAAAAGTTGAAAGAATAACCGGTGTACTGCTAGCCTTAGCTAGTCTAGTTGTCGCTACCTCCCGTTGCTGTTGGACATGGAGTTAGTCGCCGCTGCCGGTGACGCAATGCCCGCAGGCTACCGCGTGCCCCGTCGGCCGTTGGCGTGGTCGCGTGGCCTTAGAACTCAGGCTCGGGAGTCAGACGCAGGCTGCCGTGGGCTCAGCCGTGCTGCTGTTGGAAACTTGGAATCCACCCTGCCGCCCAACGCAGCGCCGCAGCCTGCGCCCCCAACAGGAGCGCGCGCCGTGCGCCTGGCAACTGGGCCTATTGGGCATCGTTTTGTTGCGCGGAAGGCACCAACGATCGTCTAGTCACACTGCTGCACACCACACGTAAAAATTTTTTTTCCCCTCAAAATTTTGGGTCCGCCCCTGTGTCCACCTCCCTGGGGGCTCGCACCACCCACGCATGCGTCCGGCCTTGTGCGTCACCGCAGGAAGCGTCAGCTACGTGAACGCTCGCTCATCGTCCTTGTGCATCCGCGTGAGTGTTTTTTTTTTTTGCAGGGACAACAATTGTTTTCCACGGTGTGCATGACTCTTTTTTAATGGTATCGGTCATATCATGAGGTGGCCTTTTGATACAGGTAAACAGGCGTACGCGTGGCCATCGATTTTGGAGATCGATACCATACGCAAAGCGCGTCCCCGACAGCCTCCACATGGTTTCACACTAGCTGGGACCCTGGAATGGCAACCCATTGGATTAGCTTTTGCTGAATCTGGGCAGCAACAGCAACGAGCTGGAAGCATCTTCTTGGGAGGTCCGGCAATGGCGGTAGATTCGCCGGATCTACCATCTCGTTGGGCTGGCTAGCAGTTCGAGTGGGGTTTCTTTGCGTGTTCCAACCACCCGGTGCATTACACGGCTGACACGTATGCTTGTGTATGTACATTGGGCAGAAAATACGTCAGGTGTTCATCTTGGACCTAATAAACTTTTACATTTTTTAAAACGGGCACAGTGTTCACTAATTACATATTTACCTAATGAACAAGTGGTATTAAGTACAACACACTATTCATTCGTTCAACACGTGCTTTGCTTTGCTCATGTGATAGGTGTACTCTTGACTCTTGAGTCTTAGACTTTTCTTTTCAAGGACAAATATGGTCTCTTGTCTTTTTATTAGATTTAAAATTTATTAGCTGTGTGTGAGGCTAGATGTAAAACAATATTTTCATTATCTTAAAAACCTATAATGTATTATAAAATATGAATTATTTATTTATAAGGGAGTAGTACTTATTTTGTAAGAGCAAAAATAGAAGAATGGTAAAAAAGTGTTTAGAAATTTCAAAACAACTTATCCATGAAAGAGTTGAGAAGGTCGAAACCTCACATTTAGAATTGGAGGGAGTACATATTGTCCCTTTATACGATGTGCATTGTTTTGCTAGTGTGATAGGACGCTCTCGATTAATTAACCGCTGAACTAGGGAGGTCCCTCCCACTTACCGCATTGTATAAGTGTAAGACCGATCTTACTGAGTGATCTGTTTGTGTTTTTCTTTCACCTTGTTTAAGGTGGTACGATTCTGCATCACAAAAAAATTAGGGTACTAGTCAAATCTTGAAGTGGTCAAAACATCTTTGATGTGATATACAATATACATACTGAAATGGCTGTTGACATAGAGTAAATAGACGTTACAAAAAATTACAAAACTTCGTAGGTGAATTAGCACTAACCAAATAGTCTGAAATAGCTACGAACAATTTGACAGTGCATAATGTCGGACAGTTCGACTATAATCGGATAGTCTAATCCACATAGAGAAAATATAGGCATACTATACAAGATAGAAGCCTAGATAATTCAACTAAGAGCAGATAGTCCGGCCTTCATAGAGAGATTAGAATACCCCGATGAGATAAACTCTTAACCCGCATGAGTTACACATGAGCTAAAAAGTAATCAAGAAAAATGAAACAAGAGAGAGGGATATCACCAAATAGTTTAAGAGACAATGCAACTAATGCAAGGTAAAGAGAGAAGATGAGACACCGATTTGTTTTACCAAAATTTAGAATCAACTATTCCTACTCTATGTTAAGGAAGCTCTTATCGAAGCTGAGTCTCTTTCAACTGCTTTCCTTGCCATGCAATTAGCTTTGGTGAAGCCTTAGTCTTCAAGCTACAATCAAGGACAAGTTCGTGCTTCAAGCAATCACTAAAACCTAACTTTAGACACCATGTGACTCCCCTTGATCGATCAAGCTTTGTCTACCAAACAAGCACTAAGGCAAAGCTCAGTCTCCATTCAATTTAATTTTTCCCTTACGGAGGTGAGGTAGAGGTTTCCAATTTTCTCTTAGGCATATCAAACATAACTTGTTTGCTCGCGAGCTTTTTCTTCTCTGATTACAATTGCTCAAGATCACACAAACTTGAAGTACACACACTCTAAATCACTCTTAACTTCACTCACTAGTAACACACAAGCTTTAGCATACTCTTGAGATGGTTAGAGATCAATTAACCTTCTAAACTTTGAACTAAACACATTCTTAAGGCTAAAACTCTTCTTAAAAGATTTTTAATAAACTCTTGAGATTTTTGGACTGTCACTTAACTTGCTTAAGTTGTAGAGGGTCTGAAAGTCTTCAACCAACTCTATAGCACCACCCATATATAGCCCTAAATTATCTAATTAGCCGTTGCAAAAGTATGTTAGAAATACACTAGGCCGGACAGTTCGATATTGCACCAGATTATTCAACCCTATATTACTTGTGCAATGGCCATTAATAACTAGCCGTTGGGCCATTAAAAATTAGATAGTTTGACGCCACACCGGACTGTCTGGTCTCTACCAATCTGTACTTCTCAAAAGTTCGGATATGCAAATGTCTGATCACTCCAAATCTTTGTCGGACAAGTTGACACTGCGTTGGATTGTCCGATGCACATTGTTCGATACCGACGTCGGAAACACACACCATTACACTTTGTCCAATCACCTTTGAACAAAGTATAAGTTGGATTGTTTGAAACTTCTTTGGACTGTCCAACTCAAACTGATCACAATAGGACCAGATTGTTTGATAAATGTAGAATTGTTTGGCTAGTTCAATTTCTTTGTTCGGTCAACACATAACCACTCTGGATATTGAACTAGCCAGATGGTCTGATCACTTTCATATTGTATGATTCAATACTTAATCCCACACGATCAACACTGTCTTACATCATGTGATTATTATTGAGGCAAGCAGTCCAACATTGACCCAAACTGTCCAATCTAACTTGGAAAAAGTTAGCTAGACACATGTTAGGTCAGAGTGTCTAATATCATCCGAATTATTCGACTCACACAAGTTTCAGTGTAACTTGATCTCCTTTCTTTTGAGCTTTTCCCCTCTCGCTTTGACTTCAACAAAGATTGATACTCACTAATTTGTTACTTCTCATTGCTTCGATTGGTCCATCAATGTTACATCAAGCACTTGCTCCTTCAACATTGTATCGATTCTTCAGTACTAAGTCCTCGCTTGTCCTTCTCTATGCATGGTCGTTCGTATAGCCAAATTTTATAAACCCTTCACCGTATCTTATCATCTTTAGTTACACATTGTCTATAATAAAACTATATTGTATTTCATTCTTCATTTTCAACATATTTATCAGATTAATCTTCTGCTTATACACCCATTAAATAAAATATATTAGTTACTTAATTATTTATCACCAATCAAACAAAAACCAGATACACTTTCACCTACTTTCTCGATATGATCCTTTTTTGGCTATTTTATCATGTCTGTTGTATGCTCTCTCTGAAAGGGTTGATGCTTGATTAATTTTTGTTAATTACTAAATAAAAAATGCTATTAGGTCTTATCGAGGGACGCTTCACGTGGTTGATTGTTAATTAATTTGCTTTCACGCCCTCCCTTACGTACGAACGTACATTAACGTATTAGGAGTTGCCTGACGCAAGCAAGTGGCGTCAATAATGACGATCAAAGGCAAACGTAAGCATGCATGACGATATATTTAAAATTGTACCATCCATAAATTAAGCATAAGATGCTGATCAGCCATCGCTAGCTTTTTGCAAAATAATGCTCTTGATGCATCGTGGCATGGACACTAATGCCTAGAAACGAGGGTGATATATTACAATCATTCAGCGTGGAAAAAAACCTAATGAGCTTTTTTTTAGTTTATGTACAATATTACGTTATTAATCGATATACATCTGCATGTTATCTGTAGCACGGTATTTTGCAATAATCAACAAACTTTGTTTATGGATGTGCCACGGTTTGACTGTGACAGAGAATATCATGCATGCATGGCCTGATCAATGACATATATAATGGGAAAAATTTAAACATTTCCACTAACTTGTAATAGTTTGCTTATAGGGATAAATTAATTATTGTATATTATAAACCTAACAAGATACTGTTGATGTAAACATTGTTGCTGTAGACTGTTTTTGAAGAAATTGTAGTTTAGTAACTATGATACACATAATCCATAAGTTCATAAGCTGAAAAAATGCCCCTTTACTCACAAGACCTATTTAGTTGGACTGGTTTGAAAAAAAACACACTTAATCACACAACCTATTTAGCTCAATATTTTTTCTTCTCTATTTCCAATGAAAAATATTTGAAAAATTATAAACAACATTCTTACGTATTATTGATTTAATTCCTCAACAACAATTAGGAGCTAACCTTATCTAGCCGCTCAAGTTTGATAACTGAGATATGTTATATATGTATACAAAAATCATATAGCTGAAAGCCACTTTGAAAAAGAGAAGATGACGATAACTGAGATATGTTCTATATGTATACAAAAGTCATATGGTTGAAAGCCATTTTGAAAAAGAGAAATGACGAACCATGGCCAATAGATCCGTACGTCAGGCACTACGTTATACTCCTAGATCCATACGTCAGCAGGCACTTGGCACACGTAAGCATATGGTTGATAGGGTCAGCAACAAATGTGTGCAGTTGGTATATGACTAGCTAAAACTTGCCAATTAGCATTGTTAATTTTCCCCATTATTTTGGCAGCGCCGTATGTGCGCACATATTTGACTTACTGTATACATGTTGCCGGATCTATTGAGAAAAGTCTGTATTTGAATACTCAACTATGCTCTTGGTTTGTTTTTAGTTTCTCAGCTACGAAACCATTTACTTAACTCTCTGGGCTAAACTAAGGTGTTTTTTTTATGTAGTGCCACTTGTTAACTATTAAAAATATATTATATATAGGATATTTGAGATAAGAGAAAAACAAGATGAGATTGACTGAGTAGTTATAATATTTTCTCTATTTTTATTTATTATTTATTAGTACTAAGTAGACGGTTTTAAGTATTAAGAGGTTAAAATTAAATGGTTTTATAGTTGAGAACAAAACTTTCTTTTCTATTTAAGCTGGCGTTTCATTGGCTGAAAGGTTATTGCGATTTTTCAATCATGGACGACGTGCATGACCATCATCAATCACATGATGGTTATTTCTCGTTACCTGCATGCCTGAGCTAGCTAGCTAGCTGTAAGTCAAGTTCACACTTGAATTATATAATTAGTTAATTACAAACTTCTTCGTCTCCCATGTCAAAATTGATGTTCTTTATCCGGTTTGCTCCTATTATGTGTATGGGTTGTAAGCAACAAAATCCATGAGAGCATCTTACTCGTGATAACTGATAACTCAAGGCGATGCAAGGAATTATATATTCTCCCTGACAAGTCTGAACATTGAAGAAAGCCAATATTGTATTTAGACGATTAAGCCCGGGCTATTGGGTTGGGTTTAATTATCACATTAGTTGGGCCACCAACCATACTTTTTTTTATGGACTTGGATACTTATCCGCTAGACTTGCCATATATAGATTTGATATTTTTTGTCTAAATTTCAAACTTAATTTTCAATTGAACTTTTTTAAATTTTTAAAAGTTATATTTTAAAATTGGTTGTGATGGTACACAATGAAATTAAGTAATGGCGCCAAACACAATATAGCAACAAAAGCACAGAAAAAACTATGGATGGTATACCTTTTGCCTTGATATCCCTAGCATGGTTCTTTTACATTCATGAAAGTTTCAAAATATTTAATAATAACTAGTTATTGCAAGATGTCAAATGTAAGTTCGGTCACACTTTGAAAAAAAAGTGAAAAATAACCCATAATAAAAAGGAAACCAATTAGGGCATGGGCGGCTTCAAAGGGTCGTCCCTATGGGCCCACCCTGGATTTTGGCACAGAAAGCCCCCATATGTATAAATGCTGATTTTAGTCTATTTGTGATGATATATTATTGATGTATTTGAATTATACTTTGAGCAAATTTAATTTACATATTTATATTGAGTTTGTGATGTTTTGAAAATTAAGTAGGCACATCTAACAAAAAAATGATATAGTAGAACACATTCATTGATAGAAGTTTTGACCGATATGCATAGGAAGATGAAAGCTTTTAGTGATTTGTTAAGAAAATATAGAACCAATAAACTGAAAAACACCATATCGATAATTTATCCTAAATTTATCAAACCTGTTTTCTTAGCAAATTACAATATTACATTCCAAAATAAGAAAAAAATGCCCATAAAATATTTTGATGATAAACGAGAGAATTTGTTTGATGCTAGTTATTGATGCGTGCGATAAATGATGATCAAGAGTGGTGCAACTCCCTTGTTCAACTTTATTTACTAGCTGAGCCAATGTGCTATTCCTGAATTTTACTGCTTGTTGGCTTATCAACTGTAATCAAAATTTAAATTTAAAAACTAAATTTAGAGTTGATTTTAGGGTTTTTTTTATCATAGTCTATTTTTCAATTTATTTTGATTGTTTTGTTCATTTTTCTATGGCTTATTAGCCAGACTTAACCGACCAGAGCAGAGCCACTTAGACTCGCCCTTTTGCCAATAAGCCACCAATGAAACTTGTCTTCAGGAGAGAGGGTGAAGATTGATGGTGTTTCCTTAAGCAAATGCTTGGCACAGCAAGGCTTGTGCATGATCTGATAATAATATTTCTGCAGATAATAGGACATATATATACAATATGGTCAAACACGAAACTTCGTCTTTAAAGAACATGAATATGAAAGGTGCCAAGCAACATTTATGTGCCCAAACTTAGTGATTTAGGCCTTGTTTGTGCTTGTTTTGTTGGTGCTGCGTTACACTATGCTTATTTATTTTAATCCACAATGGAAAACTTATTTTTTTAAAAAAATGGAAATGGATTATTACATTCTTGGCCTATGTTGTTAGGCATCCGGCTAGGAAATAAAAATTAATAACTGGTGTATTTTGTTTTACAGTTTGAATTAATGTTAATCAAAATATGTTATTCAAATGTCATTTCTGTCTTATTGTTTCATACTTTTAATTGAAACATATAATAACGTTTGCAACATAGATTAGAAGAGGAACATTATAATTTCCAAACCTTGAAAAGTCTAGAAGCAGTTGCACCAAACGGGGTTATCATACTGCTACATCGTAATAATACCAAAAGAAACTACAACATGTGCAGCTTGTCGAACGCTGTTTAGACACTTCAAATTCGAATGGTACTCCGTAAACAAGCGCATATGTATAGAATCCTCATCAAGGAGCATTTTGTTACATGCATCAGTGCATCACCTCATATATCAACCAGACTCTGAATTGAGAAGCCTGAGTGACTGCTCATGAGTCATGGCTGACAAGTGACAAACCAACATGTTTGTAATTAACCGGTCCTTGCTACAATGCTTGCTGGCGATTACTACATGATCCAATTAATTAATAGCCGTGACTAGAACTACTGCAAATTCACTAATACCTGGAAAGAAATCTAATCCAGACAGCGGGTGAAATTTTGTCTGTAACTCTGTAATGGCGCGCCGCAGTCTCGATCGAACAGACCGAGAGCAGCTGAAAGCTCATGAAAGTAGATGAGTTCGTCGATGACAAACAAGCTCTCGCCAAGCTCCAAGTCCAGGAGGCCCGCATCCATGGGTTTCAGATAAGGAGTCTCCGGCACTGGCTACGTTGACTCCAAGATTTGTTCATCAGACACGTCTGCGCACGGCCGCAGTTCTTCCTCACCGGCCTCCGGGAAGCTCGATTCCTGCGATGACTCGCTTTTGATCCGGGCGTCCTCACTGGAGCACGGCCAGCATACGGAAGCATCGCCGCCGCTGGAAGCGAAGCTGATGACCATCTGCGCCCGCGACAGCTCCTCGCCGCTGTCGACTATCACGGCGGCGTCGTCAGTCCCCGGGAGGCAGGTGTGCTTGCCGAAGTAGGTGATGTCGAAGACGGAGGGGTCGGTCTCCGACTGCTGGACCTGCTTCGTCGCCGTGCAGCCATGGTCGTCCTTGTAGCTGCACCGGTAGTAGAACCTCGGGTACTTGCTGTTCTTGTTCTCCTTCTGCCCGTACTTCCTCCAGAGAAATTTGTCATCCATATTCGCTTTCTTCACCGTTCTTGCTCCACCACTGCTCTCTCTGCACAATCGAATTAATTAAGCATGGGTTAAGATCAATTATCTCCAAATTAGTAATTAACCAACTAAACGTGTGAGCTTAATCAAGTGCTCACCTGATCCGTTTGGAATTCGTTGCAGATGAAGCGCCAGCTGAGCCGCGCTCCGGCTTGCGCTTCCTGCCGCTTCCGGCGGAAGCGTCATCGTCCACCTTGCAGGCGGCGCCGTGCAACTTAGCGAGCGCGCGGCCGAAGCAAAGGAGGATCTGTTTGGCGAGACCCACAAGGTCGTAGAGCGTCGTCGACGAGCCGGCCGTCAGCTGCAGGCACCCTATCAGAAGATCATGCAGACCGGCAGCTGCCTTCCTGCCCTCGGCGACGGGCTTTAGTCGGCAACGCGTTGGACTCTCCGGCAGTGGCGGCGGCATTGTTCTTAGCTGTAGTGGCTAGCTTTCTTGGTCAAGCACTGACAAATTTGTCCTTCAGTCTCGTCCCAATTTTGGGTTGGTGGCTGCGAAAACGTACTTTCCATATTTATAGGAGTTGCTCCCAGCTAGGAGAGAGATTATCAAATGCCAAGTTGGAAGCTGTTTTTTATTAGTTTGCGATTAGGGCTGTAGCTAATAAGATAAGTATGATTAACTAGTAGTGAGTTGCTAGCTGGACTGTGCACACTGGCACATACGTTAAATTCATAAAAACAACCGCAGAAATGGAGATATCTCGTGAACCACAGTTAGCACCGCCGCTTCCACCATGAGTTGACCAAAATAATGATCCGGTTTGACAATTTAAAAATCTAGTTAGAGCTTGTTTTATTTCCTAATCAAGCTAGATACGAGGGTCTCTATGACCATAATTTATCGCCATGCATAGGTTCTGAGAGGCCGTTGTGGATCTGGATTGGATGCTAGCCGGAGATTACATCAACTAGCAATGTTCCAGTGAAACGGGATGAATGCCAACTCTAACCTACCAACCTAATGGTAGTTTTCTTTTTTAATTATATGTCCTTAAGGACAGAATGAAACATTTTCATAAACATAAGGAATAATCGAGGCTACATTTATAATTAAGGTCCATTACACCTCTTAATAGATTATGGTAATTGAAAACTACCACAAATAAATTTGGCATGTGTGCAGTGTGCACAATACTCTACAGCAGTATTACTAGTATACATATGACAATACATGAAAGATACTCTCTCAATGTAATTTTGTAGTAGTTTAAGGCAGCCAGATGTCTATATAGCACTCTAGCCAGCTATATATATATATATATATATGAGAAAAATTAAACATGCTTCCTTCAAAATTAATTAGTTCTCCTCGATGAAAAAAAAACAACTTCAGCCGTGTGAGAGAGCTCTTTAAAATTTCCAGCTTTGAACGCACTCCAACCGTGCATGCACGCATGCAGGTGTGTCATGTGAATGCACGCTGTAGGTGAACCACACCGGTCATGCCAATGTGTCAATGTGTGCACGCATGAGGTGATGCTTGTCTACTGATCGATGCTATTGCTTGGGAATATGATAAAGATGGCTACATACATCTCCTATGCAACGTAAACACTCACAAGACAAGTGTTCAGTATTAGTTAGTGGCCCTGATGACAACGACATTAGTTTATCTGTTGCCAAGTTTGTTGGGATAATTAATTCAGAGATTCTGTTTGACATGCATGTGACTTCGCGTTCAGATCGAGATCCAGCCATGCATGAAGTCAGACCGTGTTTCGGTTGACCCAGATCTCACATATACAAAACTACAATTACATTTGCAGCATAAGATCTGCATCACTGCATGCAGTTTGTTTATCATGTACTTGTATTTTTTTTGTACACATAGATTAATTAGATCACCAATCAAACAGGCCCGACACTCAGCCAGCAGATTCTTCTCTTTCCATCCGTTTTCCTCCCTGCTCTTAACACAAAATTAACTTAATTTTCAACAACAAAAGAAGAACAATATAGCTAATGTGTATGCTTGACAGTTGAGTCAATTGACAAAATCGCTGAGTAGCCGAGCTGAAAAATGCCAAAATAATACTGTCCCACCACGTACAGCATAGATTGAGACTGCATGCCCCATGTTACAGTCACATGACGACATCTCACATATCAAAAATATAATTGAATTTTCCACGAGTATTTAAATGCCGGCAGTCTACATATTAGGAGCGACATGTGCAAATTAAAACTCTGTGTTATGTGTGTGTTTGTGTGAGCTTGGGGGCGATATGCGTAAATTAAAACTCTGTGATATGTGTGTTTGTGTGAGCTTGAGGGCGACATGTACAAATTAAAACTGTGTTATGTGTGTGTTTGTGAGCTTTTTTCGGGGTGGGGTGTTATAGCAGGCCATGAAAGATGTGTCGATTTGCTTGCTTCTAAGTGAGAGAGTTTGACTAAATATGTTGGATGTAAAATTAGTGAGCCTAATCAAGGATGGATTTATGTAGAGCATATAGTTAGAAGGGCAAGAAGCGTATCCTAGGGATTTATATATAAGCCATGCATACATATATGGCACTGAAGATTACAAATATCCTCCAACAAACATGAAAATGGCCACAAAGGGAGTGATGAACTGATGATGGCAAATTCACATTGGCATATCACACATGCTGACCTTGTGAAAGAAAGAGGTGAGAATGGATAACCCATCAGCATCTTCTGCACATCTGGATGGTTAATTTTACAGTTAATTGAGAACCACTTTTAGACCTCTCTTGCTTCGGATTTTCTGCGTCCATCTTATAATTGGAAGTTGATAAAGCCATGCAACAATTTACCCAAATTTCAACCATCATGTCCCTCTGTATACAAAGGCAAGCAAGGTACTAATTGTCGTTTAGACTCCGGAACAGACACCAAGCTGCACAATCAAGAGCAATGTTTCTATTTGTATTTTATACTAACAAATATATCTGGTGCAGTACATACTTGCTGTTACTGCCTTAAATATATGCATACATTAATTAATGACAAATGGTGTAAAGGCAAGATCACCAATTAAGACAGCATGCATGTAAATTATGTTCAGGCCAGGGCAGTAAATATTATTCAGATCACTGAGTCAAACAGTACAAAGTTATACTAACTCCCACTTGAGTCCTAAGATATATATAGTTATAACTAACTTAGAAGATAATTATGATTTGGCATGGCAAGCAGCCTTTTGCGTTCTCCAATCATAGATCTAGATCACTCTTGACAGTTCGGCAAAATGCGTAGCATACTTCCTGCCCAGCACTGAGGAAATTAATTAATTAAAACCGAGTTCACTCCATTAGTTACTAGCTAGCTAGCTACCAGCCGTCATCATCCCATGGCGACCTCGTGGACGATTCGTCGTATTCATAGGCTCCATAGCTGGGCATATTTGCAGACATGATTGTTGTGCTCTCCGTGGAGCTAGCTACTTCGTCTTCCTCTTACTTCAAGATCATGGCAACAGTTGCAGGATCCATTGGCGAAGCAAGCGATGCTTTTGCGAAGTCGAGAACTTGCGAAATGCTGCTTGAGCTGCGCTGATGATCAGCTGGGAACAGTTTATTGCAAGTATGCTCGTTGATGAAAGTTACCATGAACTGGGGAGGGTGTTTCTTGTTTTGCTGTTGCACATATTTCTTTGCCGGACACTTGTGCTCATCAGTAGTGTTACCACATTTGTAGTATAACCTGCAAATAGCACAGTATGTCAGCATCGAAATTAAATAAACATGTGTATCAGATTTACAGTAGAAAGTGTCATTTATTATTATTAATTAATTAGGTTATACTCTTTTATCATGAGGAGCTATAAAAATAATTTTGGTGACACCCCCACCTTATTTTTATAGGTGGATCCTGGAAACTGACTGCCTTATCAATATTCTTTATCTCCTATATAACATCTTTAAAAATATCACATATCTTATATATAGACATATGTCTTAAAAATATAAGTGTATATGACTAAGGAAGAAAATCGCACTCGATTAAGGTAGGATTATGAAGTCCAACCTAGAGACGAATCAACCTACTCGGTCGCATTGTCTGAAGGGTTCTTCGAGTTCTACTTAAAGAAAGAGCTATCTATCAATATAAATACGATAGACTCTTAGGAGGGGAGGTATCAAATCCAATATCAAATCTAAAGCCAAATACAAGTCACATTAAGTCAAGATCTAAAAAGTTGCTTCATTACTAGCCATCGACTATATCTCACCGTATAGGTCGCTATATACTAGATATAATAGATTGTTCCTACCTTATACTTCGTGTAGTTTGAATTGTCGAATACATATAAATAGGAATACGGCTATTACTCACATCAAATGTCCAAACCTGTATATAGTGTCTACTTCTTATTACCATCTAGTGGATACCTTGGTATTAGTCAAACCCTATATCTACAAATATCATAGTTAGATATTACCTATCAAAAGTTGGCATGCCAAGTAGCATCCTAGTATTCAAAAGGTTTTCATTGAAGATGACTTCGAGAAGCAACATTTTCGGTGAAGGTCTCAGCGAAAGCTTGGAACCGGGAGATTTAACTCGGACAACAGTCACCTACCTTTAGATCGGAACCATCACCGTTCCGATGACAACTACGCCACTGAAGCTGTCGATCTGCATATCGAAGTCACTTGTAAGGAAAGTTCAGACTCGTCCAAGCAAAAAGGTTTTGACATAGTGCCTGTGTTGTCCCATTCACAAGACAAGTTCCCACTCGTTGCTTGGGTATAGAGTGTTCTAGATGAAGGTCACTCAACAAGCTGCTTCTGACAACAAGCCTTCACTAACAAATGGTCCACTCCACTCCAGTCAGATTCCATTTGATGAAACACAATAGGATTAGTAAATTACTGATGTCAACTTTGATCACCTAGTGGGGTTCATTGGATTAGATCCAGATGAGCCCCATGTACTTCATGGGCTTGGAGAATATGGATTCAAGAACTCTTCCTCAGATTTGATATCCAACTGTGATGTCGAGGCGATTGATAAGACTTCACTAGGAGCTAGGAAACCAATGCAAGGCCTCGGAGGTGAGGAGGTACTTAGATCAGCGTCACCATCTACATCTACTCCTTTCGAGGATAAAAACATCATTCCTACATAATACCTAGTGACATCACATTCTTTATTGCACTAAGCTCTAGTAGATCTCTCTGGTAACCCACATTTCATAGAGTGGCTCGAAAGGATAAGGTTTTCTATCACCAATCTTGATGTCGCTTTTGTTGAAGCTGTGGGAGAAGAATTGAAAAAAGTTCCATTGACCGATGACAAATCTCTACCCCCACATGATCCAAGTAATGATGATAAAACTGTTAACCCTTGTGGCGGTGGAAACAATCATCATACTTAGAAAAAATGCACAGGTTTCCCCTCAACGATGAGATTATTTGCCATGGCATAGTTCTCACTAGGGTCATGATCTAAGTGACAACTTGGAGAGACGCTGGATGGACCATGAGTGTAGGTGTCAATGAATAATAATTTAACCACCATATCTATGTATATACGGTGTATTTGAAGGGCACAAAAATTGACTGATATGAGGATGCAAGTGAATTTGTAGTGAGAAGTAGAACATGAATTTTTATACAGGTTCAGGCCCTTGAGAAGAGTAATAACCCTACTCTTATTTAGCCAGAGGCTGATGTTCCCATTATATTGATCTCTTATGAGTACAACATATGAGGAAGAAAACTTTAATCTAGTTTGTAATTATATTGGCGTAGAGCTTGGGCATGGTTGTCAGCAACTAGCTATTGTTGGGGTTCTTCAATGTTGACTTGATGGGATTGGATTTTGCTTGTATTATCTTGGTTATGTTCACTTGTTCCTCCCCTCCTAAAAGGCCTTCTATTTGTACCCTTGGATGTCCCTTGTCTAAGTAGAACTAGGGAGAAAAGTATATATGCTATCCAAACAATTTTGCTAGTAACCGAGTAGGACTTTGTATTTATATTTTATATTCTCAGTACTTTATTCATACGCATGGGTTTTCTTTTTATATAGTACCTGATATTTAGTACTCCTATTAAAGTAGGTATACATTTATGAGATATCCCATATCTATTATACTAATAGTAGTCTTCAAACTCTACTCAAATAGAGAAATTGACTAGTTCAACTATCTTTAGGTGTCAACTTGTCGAATTAGGCTAACATAGTCAGCACTCATCCCCCTAGCTTACATTGACATAGTTGATCCTTTCATCTGAGCATATTATTATTGTAGCTAGTTATAATATTTGAGTAGAGCTTAGAACTTTGTCCATCCAAGTGTGTGCATAAAATTTAGGCAAAGTACTCACTTATTATGTCTATTCTCTCTTTTAACTGAAATACTCGAATAAACTATGAGCAAACATTAAAAGACTCAAGTAGTGCTAGGTAGCTCAACAAATGTTTTTAAATATAAGCAAGTAAATTGCAATTATAAAACACCTAATGAATTTTGTATACGCAGATATAATTTGTCTATAATTATAAACTTTTACTTTCTCTTGCTCTGACAAGTGTTAGGTTGTCTTCCTTCTATGTCTTAATCCTACTACAAACACTTCTAGCAATCAAGGCAGTACTGGGTTTTTCCTCACGGTTGCATTTTGTTAGAACACGATTTTTTGAGAATATGCTCTCTGCCGGTCCAAGAACAAGAAATTTCAAATTTGTATAGTATTTTGGCAATATACATATCTTGTAATTTGACAATATATAAGGCACCATGTCTGTCTAGACTACTCAATGATTTAGAGCGATATCTACTTTGTGAGTAGTTAAAAGGCACAAATATGGGGACATGTCATCTGCCAATATGTTGCCCTTCTTTGTCAGCTATCATGTATGCCTTTAGTTGGGTATCTAGGTCACTTTATTAGGAGTCTCCTACTCAGGTGAGATATTTGTACTTAACAACTCATGTTTGCACCTTTTCGAGAACATTATCACCTTTGGTGAGTGTGTGAGCCTAAATTTAGGTTTTGTGATAAAGAGGAAGAGCTTTGGTGATGTCGTGTGATTCAAAATACCAATCATAGTCACCATATATAGACCTCTATCTTTTGATCTTTTTCTAGTATATACTAATGATTGGACTTGATGACCTAGCACATAACTAGCCGAAGTAGATTTTTGATTAGTGAGCACTTTTGGACCAGCATATGTCTTGAAGTTGAGTTGTGGAGTTGTCGGTCTTAGTTTTACTTTAGTCCATATACAATGCTAACCAATATAGAGCCTCCAACTAGTCACCGCCTTACTCAATATTAGATCAGTTGTTCTGCAATTTGATTATCCTAAAATCAACTATTGAGATCAAATTGTTAAATAACAAGCCATCGAGCGAATGATCATGAGAAAAATATAACCTAAAATTTAAAATATTTTTTCAGTCTATAAGTAAATAATATACTTTCCCTAGCCCCGACTGTCCTATCACAAACATAGGTAATGAGTAGACAATCTGAGTAGGAAAGTGATATAAAGAGTGTTGATTTTCCTGACAATTTGATGTCTTCAACCATAATCTTAGTGGTGTTAACAATTGTTCACGTAGGCATAGTCAGATCTTTACCACTATCTAGGTGGGAGGCCCTTTTCATTTGACCTGGTCCCACAAAGACTAGTGGCATAATTGGATCTCAACCACATATATTGGTGCTCAAGTTGGTAATCAAATACGCATCTCATGTGGCCGGTATGGTTTCATATTTATTTTTCCATCTCATGAGCATACCGAAAGGTTGTGGTTTTCTTCAAGCTTCTTATCAGAAACATCTTTTTGATTGTATCGCTTGTTTTCCATGTGTGCCTTCTGTATTCGAGCAATGACATGCTATGTGTTGTTGCCGTTTGAGGCCTTCATTCTGTTATTGTCATCGTTCTAGATGATATGGGCAGCGCCTTAGGCCCTCTAGTTGGTAACAAAGCCATCCTTGATTCTACTAGCCCTTATTCCAACTAGTTGAAATTGATAGGGGTAAACAATGTCCCAACAAACATGTCGGATGACCAGGCCAGTTACTTTTGCAAGGTATTGTCCGATATATATCAATGGTATCCTAGGCATCATCGCTATTCAATGTCTCTAACTTAGTCATCACGGTAGATGATATGAGTAGATCTTTAGGCCCTCCATTTATGAGTCGAGCGCCTACTTTGTCAATGTGTCGATTACCCATGGTTGACAACATGGATAGAATCTCGACAAAATTTGTAGGATAGTACTAGTTATTTTTGTGAGAAATCTTTCGAGCATGGCAAATTTTTCATAAATATTTTTGGGTGATACTGCTGACGGTTGTGAAATATGTTGCTATTGTTCTTGTAAAGCAATTTCTACAAGGCAAAAAATATCGAGGATTTACTCAGAAATATGTATAAATCTTCTAGTCATATTAAAATATAACGAGCATATTTAGATCATACATTTGTTATGATATTTAACATAATCAAGTAAAATTTATACATGAATTAAAAAGTGCAAGCCCCTAGTCATGAGATCGTAGTCAGTCTGATATGACATAAGCTCATAAAATAAATATTGTGTATAAAAATGCTCTAGGTAAACATAGTAAAATTTTGACGTGACAAAGGTATTATAAATTATATAAAATATTACATACCTAGTAGATACATGTTGTATGTATATATGAAATTAGTAGATTAGTTAAAAAATCAATCTACTACATATCTTATTACATACTCGATAGGGATGACAACCATCGTGTCTCCGAGAACGTTGTGTGTGTATATCATAATGCACATGTATACATATAAATTAGTTGGTCTACCAATCCATTATGGATGCATGCAAGGCATTGGTGGTTGCCTTTAGAATCCCAACTGGTCATCTCGGGTTTGTACGTGTGTAGTCAATGCTAGACGTGTAGGTGCAAAGCCACAAGGTGCCTCAGCCTAATGCTTATTGGCTTAATTAGTGTCTTATTCTTCTAGACTGACCATTGTGCTTCAATGTTCTTATAGCTCGTGCAAAAAAAGAGAAACAAACGCACCATACATAAAATATATATGAATTGATAAAATAATTAATAGATTAGGACGACAAAGCTAGTATATTGTTGAAGACCAATGTTTTCATCGGTGCACTACCTCATTGCTGACTGATGGGTGGATATTAGTTTAGGAGTTATCAACCCAGTTTCTCAATTCAAGGCTTTGAGATTGATAACTTTGAACTACTATTTTTCATTTCTGTGATATCTTGAAGCCATGACGATCCTAGTAGATCAAATTGTCAAAGATTGAGATGGTGATAGTTTTGATCTAAAGGTGAATATACTTTGGTCGGGTCATCTCTCCCAATCTAAAGTAGTTGTAGCATCCCTCATTGAAAACTCTATCCCTCGATGTCACGTCCTTATGTACATTACATCGAGTTATCACATCAGTAAATGTAGTCATCTTTCTGGTAGCCACATTTGTGCACATGGAAATTGTTCTTGGATGCACTCTCTTTGGTGCAAGACCAATTTGTCCATGTGCTCTTGCATGGATGTGTGCGTGGAGCTTCTTTGATATGGTACATGCAATTTATCGACCACGAGTGTCGATTAGGGACCACCAACTCCCGTTGTTATTTTTGACCTAGCGTATCTAAGTAGGAGTTAGGCTAATAGGCAACTGGTCAAAGGTATGGCCAAATGACACCTAAACTCAGATGAACAATGTGCATGTAAAACATAAAAAAACCACAACCCAATATGTGATTAGTAGTAAAGGTAAAATCAATCT
Organism: Oryza coarctata; assembly: GCA_030770085.1. Taxonomy (NCBI): domain Eukaryota; kingdom Viridiplantae; phylum Streptophyta; class Magnoliopsida; order Poales; family Poaceae; genus Oryza; species Oryza coarctata. The sequence continues at coordinate 18,067,551 of CM061470.1, forward strand.
AAAAATAAGAGATTAGAACGATGAACCTGGTATATATGAAGCCATTTATGATAGAGGTTGTGTAAATCCCGACGGTCATTATTTTGATCTAACGGCATACTTTGGTAGGGCCATATCACCTAATCCAAAGTCGGCGTGATATCCCTCATTGGAATATCCATTTTTGGACATGATGTCATCACGAATCCTTTGAATACTAGCTTCCCCTACTTCGCGCACCAACTATCGACGAATATTAATTTGACCGTAGTATCTATATATATATGGTGTATTTGAAGGGCATATGGATATGTTGATATGTGAATGGAAATGAATTTGTAGCCCTACTTGTATTTGGGGTTTTTATACAGGTTCGAGCCCTCGAGAAGAGTAATAGCTCTACTATTGTTTATTCAGAGGCCGATGTTGCCATCATATTAATATCTTATGAGTACAATATTTGGGGAGTAAAACATTAATTTAGTCTATAACTATATTGGTATAGAGCTCGGGCGTGGTTGTCGGCGGCTAGTTGTTGTCGGGCTTCTCCAATGTTGACTCGATGGTATTAGATGTGGCTTGAATTGCCTTGGCTATGTTTGCTTGTTCCTCTCCATCTGGGAGGCCTTATATTATTACTTGAACAATATTGGTAGGAACTGAACTGAGTAAGACTATGTATTTGTTTTCTTATTTAAAACTCATTTCTTATTTGCTTAAAACTTTATCTATATATTATGGGCTTTCTTTCTGTATAGGACTTGGTACATGTATATAGGGTATCCAATATTTGATCGTGACGATCGCTAAGATCATCACAAGGAGTGCGGTTGCTCTACTTATCGTCAATGAGGAGAGGACGATTGACGAAGTGATGGCATAGTCTACGAAGTTCTCGATTGCCGCCCCATAGTCAAGACTGTGACGACCAACGATTACCCTCTTGAGAACTATTTGCCTACTGTGCCCAAGGGCTCTGCAAGGTCAAGGCTCATCCTCCTGTTTAGGTCCTCAATTGAGTCTTGGGACGAACTGTACAACCAATTTGTAGCGAACTTCCAAGGCACATACAAAAGGCATGTTGTCGAGGATGATTTACACGTAATGAGATAGAAGGACGTGGAGACTCTACGAGAGTTTATACAATGCTTGATGTAACATAATCCCATAGATTACTAACTCATCTATCATCAGGATGTTCAAATCTACCATCCGAGATAAGTGGATGATACAGGAATTGGTGACAAGACAAGTAACCATGGCAATGAAGTTATTTAAGATCACTAAACAAGGTGCTCGTGATGATGAAGCTCTTTGGTGAAGCAAGGGAAAATGGAAGGTGGTAGATGACGAGACCTCCATGAAGAAAAATCATACAAGCATTGTCAAAGATCCAAACCAGCCCATGAAGAAAAAGAGAAACAAAAAGAGCAAAGAAAAAGAAGAGGTACTCATTGCAGACCGAGCACCCCAACAATCGCAGTACTACAAATCCCAAGGTGAATGACTAGGTCAAAAGTGGTGCCCAATATATAAAACAAACTCTCACTCTTAGGCTGGTTGCCAAGTTTTTTCAAAAGGAAATGGCCCATCAGTTAGCTAAGCAATCCGACTAGAGAGTTGTGTCGTTAAGAACAAAAATTCTGTCATCAAGTCATCTGATGAAGTCGACGACTACCCTATTCCCGACCTCACAATAGCACACATATTCGATGATTTGACCTTATATTCTTCCAAGAGGGTATACAAGTAGGTTGAATGCGAAGTATGGTCTATGTCCGAAGGATAGGCAACAAGGCTACATAGGCTGGTTCAAGCCATAACATTCTCGGCTAATGACCACCCAATGATTTTTGTGACCCTTGACTGATATCCTATAGTGGTCGAACCCATTATCAGGAATATTAGGGTTGCCTGTGTGATGATAGATGGGGGCAACTATATCAATGAACTCTTCATCAACATGCTTGAAGCCATGAGGATCCCTTAAAGCGAGCTGAAATATTCAAATCAGCCTTTCCACAAGATAACACTAAGTCGTCCATAAAGCCACCGAGATAGATCACAGTGCCAGTTACGTATGGTGCCCTCGACAACATCTGGACTAAAAATATTATGTTTGATGTCGCTGACTATGACACATCATACAACGTGATCCTGTTGGTCGCCGAATCTCGCGTAGGTCGATAGGATCGGGCGAAGTCATGCACAGGTCGACGAAGGTCAGATTGGGGAGCATGGCACCTTCATGCAAAGGCCTAGGAGAGCTGCTTAGCTCTATTACAGGTCCTTAGTCTTTGAGGTTCAAGGGCATGCCAGTTAATTTGACATTTCAATTGATAAAGAGATAGATGATGAGATCCACGAGCCAATCGGTTGATGGGTTGATACGACCCATCCTATCAGCTGGGTACCGATAGGAAAGTAACGCTTGAGCATCGGCTGAAAAGTTGATGAAGGTGTATATGGTAGATGCATGAAATAAAATAAAAGGACTTATTGGCCAAAAAACCAATGATGCTTTGCATATTATAGGCGACGATAGAAAGGAGCTAGACCCGATCCCCCATGAAATCACGAGGACCAGCGACCACTATAACGACATAGTTAGAACTAGCCTCGGTAGATTAGACTGAAACGAGATAGTATGAGGCCAAGGCTAATGACACAGAGACGACGAAGACTAGATTAGACGTAATGACGAAAAAGGAAAGGGCGATCGACTGCTTATAGGTCAAATGTTTGACGCATGCCTATATCTAACCTCATCGGCTTTCTGAGTCAATGAAAAATGAAACTCTCTAGATTTCGACGCCAGCCCGTCAAACACGGACCTGATAGATCGGACAGAACCAAGATAGTATCAAGCCGAATCTGACACGGCCAAATTGATCACTTACGGATTAATCGTTAGACGATACGCAAAGTAGATATAAGGCACTCAGTGATGATAACTCATCATCCACTCACTCCAACGAAATGTTGCACGAATACCCATTGGGCCAACGGCTCAATCCACCACCACCGATCTCATAGGTTGAACCTAACCGATGCAGTACCAACGAGCCTGACACAAACGTGTTGTGGTATGCCTGATCAGACTAAGAGGTCTGACCTAACCGATGTAGCCTTAGACAAAGAAATACAAACCATGATAATGGCAGGACTTATCCCTTCGCTGGAGATCAAACTTAACCGATGCAGCCCCGTGTCGAGAGCTATAACCCGCTGAGATAAACCTAAACAACCTAGGGTGACGATGCGCTGAGATTATATTGTATGATCTATATTTGATGATTCAATAGATTCTAGGGGGTCTATATTTATACCCCAAATTTACAAGTGTCCAATGATATTACAGACAACCTTTGGACAATATTTCCTAAACATATATAAGAAAACTAATATGTAAGAAGTTGTAAAGCTAACTAAACTTGCCTAGCTTACATAATATATCCTATATAGATAAAGCACGTAGTTGTAATTTTTATGACTCCTCATACTCGTTCTCATCTGGATAACATTCAGTCTTCAACTAGATGGAATTCATCCTCAAGCTGTCCAATCGGCTCTCTTACTGTATCCATTGGCTTTCCTCTACAAGCTGATTGGTCTTTCCCTCATCGGTCGATCCTGTCTATAGGCTGACCAAAATCTAGCATCAAAAGATCGTCGGATAGACAACATTAGCAAAGTACATGGATGTGTCCTACTATGTGTACTAGCTTATCAAGATTTTAGGACATAAGAGAGTTATTTCTATTCCCAGAAACGCTAAAATTGCTGTGTAATGCCATAGAAGAGCCTTCTCAGAAGTATAGTAAACCTAAAATCACTACGAAGCCTGACAACGCTATCAAGGTGGTACCACTCTTTGACTCCAACCTCAAAAAGACAAGTAATATCGGGGCAAGACTTGAAGAGAAATAGGAACTCAAGCTCATCATTTTTCTCTAGGAAAATGCAGATGTCTTTGCTTGACAACCAACTGATATGCCCGAGGTCCCTAAGTAGGTGATTGAGAATAAGCTAATGGTGTGACTAGACTCAAGCTAGTCAAACAAAAGCAACAAAGATTTGTGCCAAATCAAAAGGATGCTTTTTGTGAGGAGATCGACAAGCTCTAAAAGGCAAACTTCATCAGAGAAGTCCTATATCCCGAGTGGTTAACAAATTTAGTCATGATGTGAAAGGCCAACGACAAATGATAAATGTGCGTAGATTTCACCGACCTCAACAAGGCTTGTCCAAAAGACCACTTCCCACTTTATGTGATAGATCAACTAATCGATTTGACAACCAAATGCATGTTGTTGAGTTTTCTTGACGCTCACTTAGGCTATCAACATATTAGAATGGCCAGAGAGAATGAACAAAAAACATCTTTTGTAACCCCATACTTATCATACTTTTGGGTTGAAAAGCACTAGAACTACGTATCAACGAGAAGTTCAAAGTGCTTTTCAATCCCAACTCAAACAAAACACTAAAACATGTGTAGATGACATTGTTGTCAAAATCAAAACTTGAGATCGTTTGATTGAAGGCCCGAGGAAACATTTGGCAATCTCTGAAAATATGGGCTAAAGCTAAACCTAGAGAAGTGTATGTTCAAAGTACCATTAGGAAACTACTCAGCTTACTTGTCTGTTGTAGAGGAATTGAGTCAAACCTCGAGAAGATCAAAGTGGTTGAAGAAATGAAGTCACCGACAAGACTCAAGAAGGTGTAGAGGCTGATAGGATGGATGGCTACTTTGAGCAAATTCATGACACGGATGGAAGAAAAAGAATTGTCTTTCTTCAACCTATTGAAGAAGCATGACAAATTTGAGTGGACCGAAGACGCTGAGATGGGCCTTTCTTGACCTCAAAAGGTACCTCTCAAACCCTCATGTCCATGTTGCTCCCGAACCTCGGGAGAAATTATTCCTATACATTACAGTTACATCCTACTCTGTTAGCACTGCCCTCGTGGTCGAGCGAGATGGCACACAATGACTAGTCTATTACATTAGCGAAGTACTCCACAATACCAAGAAAAGATACCCCATATCTAGAAGTTGCTCTACACAGTCCTCATGATGTCGAGAAGTTGCATCACTATTTCTAAGCTCATAAGGTGACACTTGTTTCTTCCTTCCCACTCGGAGAAGTGGTTCAAAGCAAAAAAGTTACAGGACACATCTCCAAGTGGGTCATAGAGCTCAGTAATTTGACATCAACTTTGTTCCTCAAATAGCTATATAGTCTCAGGTTTTAGCTAATTTCGTCACTAACTAGACTGCTAAGGTGGAAACCTGATCGATGTTACGCTTAGCAAGACATAGACTATGATGTATGACGAAGCAATGAACAAATGAGACAAGGGGGCCAATGTAATATTGACATCACCAACTGAAGAAAATCTCAAGTATGCAATCCAACTTAACTTCAAGGTTTCCAGTAACACCACTGAGCTCTCCTAGCAGGACTCCAAGCAACCGTTACACTTGGAATAAGATGACTAATTGTGAGAATGGACTCATAGCTAGTTACCAGTCAAGTGCACAAGTAGTATCAGTGTTCGAACAAAGAGTTGATGAAGTTGTTGGTGGAGGTGAGAAAGATGAAACAATATTTCGATGGAATAGAAGTTCATCATATCTACCATAATGATAACTTTGGTGCTAATGAACTCACTAGATGTGCCTCTAAACATGAATGGTCAAACCCAATACCTTCCTAGAAGTCCTGATAAAACCTTCTGTCAGTGATATTGATGATGTGGATCTCGCACTAATGTCAACTATGTTGATGGTACTATTGCCAATATCAAGATAAACAATGACTTGAGAACTCCTCTATACTCATATCTATTATCGAACAAGGCTCCCGATAACAACATTGTAATAGAAAATTTGGCCCACCAATCAAAGCTCCACTCCATCATGAGAAAAGAGCTATACAAGCTAGTGCCTAACAGAGTACTACTAAAATATGTCTCTCATGAAGTTGGCATAACACTACTTCGTGACATCCATGAAGGGATATGCAGAAATCACACTGTAGGATAGACATTAGTCGGAAGAGACTTCCAACAAGGTTTTTTTTGGCCAACTGTCTTGTAAGACATTTATGATTTGATCCATCATTGTGAAGCTTATAAATTACATAGCAAGCTCCATAAGATGTCAGCACAAGCTCTGCAGATGATACCCCTCTTATGGCCCTTCTCATGCTAGGGGTTGGCCATCCTAGGACTGTTCCCTCCGGCGCGATATGGCGGTCAAAAGTTTCTATTCATGATAATTGACAAATTTACCAAGTGGATAGAAGTGATACATATACAAGAAATGAAGGTCGATAACACTATAAATTTATGAAATGTATCTTCTATAGGTTCAGTCTTCCTCATTGTATACTGACAGACAATGACTCTCAATTTAGAAATGGTGATTTCTATGATTGTTTCATCAATCTAGGAGACAAGATATGCTTTGCATTAGTCTCACATCCTTAGTGCAACGACCAAGTTAAACGTACAAATGGAATAGTACTACAAGGCCTAAAGACAAGGGTGTATGACTGGCTTATGGCTTGTGATCGTCGCTGGGTCAAAGAACTTCAGTCTGTACTATGGACTACGCATAAGACATTGACAATAGCTATGAAGGAGACTCCATTTTTTCTCGTATATGGATCTGAGGCTATGCTCCCAATCAAGCTACTTCAAGTTTCCACATGAGTCAAAAAGTACTCCATTGAGGAACAAGTGAACAACAAGCAAAAGATGTCAACTTACTTAAGGAACACCAAGAACGTGTCGCAGTTAGGGTGACATGATATCTACAAGCCGTTTATTGATATCATGAAAAACACATTTGAGCTCGATTCTTTGATGTAGGAGATTTTTTCCTTATGTAAATAGAGAGCCAATGTGGTAAAAACAAACTATCCCCAAAGTAAGAGGTTCCTTACAAAGTGGTACGATTACTTCAACTAGGAATGTATAAAATCATAGATAACAAGGGCCACGAGTTATCAAATTTTTGGAACATCGACCAGCTACATAAATTCTACATTTAATCAATCCTATTTGTAAGATTTATATATGTGTATCTTTTTTGTCCCATATAGAATATAGTTATTGTGTTACTTATAGTTACTCTTTGGCCGATTATAGATAGGAGACGCCCTATATTTTCAGTCAAGTAAGAAATATGAGAAGTTTTGCTCCACATGATAGCATATGCATAGGCCTTAAGTCCAACAAAATTAGAGTTTATGGTTGGGGCTAGGGGCATTTCAGTTTCAATCATAAAGTGTCGCTACGTTCTAGGAAATACAACTTCCAATAACATAGCTAGGGGCTAGGAGAGTACTAAAAAAGTTTGAGTTCCTAGTCGACATAAAAAATTGACAAAAAAGAGCACACATTTCTTTTTCCTATACTTGATTTGTCAATTTAGAGTAGACTTAGAGATTACATATATTGGACAAATTAATATTTTTTCTTGTGTCGAGTTCTCCCTTTGCAGGAAAAATCTACCAAGCTAGCCACTGCCACTCTACTATCCTAAATACATTCTCCGTGAGGCTACTAAAAGACCGGGTTAAAGCATCGATCTCAGCGGGCAACCTCCGAGAATGTGTGAACCCTGAGTTTAGAATTTCTATGTTCTAGTTGGGATGCTAGTCTTTGAGATAGGCGAGGACGTTGGCTCCTCCAAACCAACCTGAGCACAAGGACTTTGCTCTTAGGCATTCGTTGATTTAGCAGGTAAGCTTCATGAGGACACAACTAGTCTCCTTGATCTAGTCCAAATATCCCTAAAGACTCTCAATAGGCTACGGACATTTGATGTGGAATTCTTAGCATGTGCCCGAGAGAAGCTTGTATGCATTCTCTAGATAAGCCTAGAACTAGATATCTCTATTCTTATAGAGCTCCATCACCTGGTCCATAGTGAAAAGTTGGAGGTCGGCATTGGACTACTCTAGCTTTAATCTCCTCTCAAGTTTCTCATTTTCATAATTACAAGCTTCTTCTAAGTACTTAATAACTACTATACACAGATAGTTCTATGTTGCCAACAACATGAAAAAGGAAGGACTTAGAGATTAATAAAGTAGGGACCTACATTGGTAATTTTGTCATGGTTATCTTCCAGGAGATCACAGAGAAGAGTGGGAATGTTCTCAACCAAACTCGCTAGGTTTGTCACTACCTCCTTGACATGCTTCTTGATCATTGCATCACCAAAATTTGAACAAAGCATATTGGGAGATTATAATTATATCCTAATATGTATAAGTGTGGAAAGTAGAAAGAGACGCACATGCTACCTATCTCGGCATGACATCCAGGATTTGTCATCATCCTTTGAGTACAAATATGCAAGGTGAGGACAAAGTTGTAAAGGCTGAATCCGATGATGAACAAAGTCTTCAACGACCTCATATGCCATCAGGCCCTAAACTCTGAACTCAAAAATCTTGTCGATGAAGGTTTTGAGAGATGGGGATGGGGCTATGGGTTTGTTCCACTCATCTACCTTCATTGGTACCTCGGTAGGAATATCAAGGTTGTCAGATTTGGATGTATGCTTTAAACATAACCAAGTTTGGTGCTAATCATTTTTTGATGTATGGGGGTGATTGGAATATATGAATCCTTGAGTCCATCATGGAGTCAGAAACAATGGTGGCCTTTAATTTTTTATCTTTGCATAACTCGAATCTCAAAAAAATACCTCCATAAATCCAAGAAGGGGGTAACACCTATGAATGCTTCCATAGGTGCACAAAAAGACTTAGAAAGGCTATGGAGTTAGGGTTCAGATGCAAGAGGTAGATTACGTAGAAATCTAGGATATTTGACAAAAAATTAGCGGGGAGAGGGATGAACCCACACTTGCAAAATTGGTGAGAGCCAAAATAAAGCCGGTGGCAGGTTTGGGGTGTGTACCTTCTTCTATTCGGACCATGGTGCCATAGCTAGGATCGAACCCTCCACCTGCAACTTTTTTATCATCACCTTATCCATATTCAATAGTGAAGGATCCATTGAGATGATGGTGGGGATAGCTGCGAAGAAATTATGATTGTTGGTTGTGAGGCTCGGGCACTGGGAAAATGAAAAGTTGATGTTTGGAAAGACAAACAAAGCCCAAACAAATTTCACTGCTGGATTTTATATATACATAGTGATGGTTTGTATTCCAAGGAAAGTGGTGATATTCCCGATGGGATTGTAGAGTGCGTTCAGATTTTTACTTCTATTTAAATTCAAATTCCAACAACATCATCCTTGTATCCGTATGGTAGAACAATGTTCTTGGACCTTAACTTAGTCATGACTATTATTTCAATTACATTCATATCTTTGATAAGATGATGTTTGAGGTATGTACGATAAAAGTGTTGGAAGTGAATTTGCATAGAGGTCAGGGGCTACTGTCAGTGCCCTAAATATGGAATATCTCCAATACTTACTAAAGCATCTCCAAAAATACTATATACCTATATACATACGGACAGGTGTCTCTAAAGATGAAAATGTATATAACTATAGAGGAAAACCATGCCTAGTTAAGGTACGATTGTGAAGTCCGATCCAGGGACGAATCAACCTACTCGATCATATTGACTAAAGAGTTCTTTGAGTTCTATTTTTAGAAGTAGACATCTATCGGTATAAATACAATAGCACTCCAAGAGGGGAGAGAATCAGATCCAATATCAAATCTCAAGCCAAATGTAAGCCACATCGAGCCAATATTTGAGGAGATACCCCACTACTAGCCGTTGACTACATCTTGCTACTGACTACACCTCGCCGCATATGTCATCGCATACTTGTTGGATTAGCTAGATAGAGTAGATTGTACCCACCTTGTACTCTGTGTAGTTCAAATCACCGAATATATATAAAGATGAGTAAGGCTATTACTCACATTGAGGACCCAAATCTATATTAAAATTTCTCTGTGTCTTATTTTCACTACCATCTAGCAGATATATTGGTATCAGTCGAACCTACACCTACAAATATCATAGTCAAGTATCATCTGTCAACACGCCTGTAAAATCTGTTTTCACAGGTGGCTAGCTTAGAAGACCACTTGTGAAAATAATGTATTTTCATAGGCAACCTTCTAAGCTGGCTACCTGTGAAAATAGATTTATCATAGGCAGACCAATAGGATCATCGTATGTGTAAAAAAATTCTACCAGTAAAATCAACTCCAGGAGACCCGACAATCCTAGCCACCCCATCGTGTGACCCCCCTTCTCCTTTCTCACGCCATCTCCACTCCTATCCCCTTCCCTTACTCTATGCCTAGCCTACATCTCCTTTCCCTCTCCTGCAAGATGCCACCCTCCCTCTCTCGTCCTCATAGCCACAAATCAATCCACCCTCCCTCTCTACCCTCATGGATCCATGCGGGTACATCGAAGGGAGAGGCGCACAACAACGAAGGGTGAGGCTTGACAGCGGCAAAGGTGAGGGGCTATGGTAGTGTTAGAAGCATATCTGATAGTGGTGATGCTTGGAAGCACAAGATCAGGCTTCCCTCTCTCTCTCCCCACACCAATCCGAGCTTGTGAGAGCTCTAGGAGTAGGGCGGTGTGGCAATGGCACTACATATAGTGAAGCAAATGGGCAGTGGTAGTGGAGGAGGTGGATCTATAGCGATGGTGCTTGGGAGTGTTGGATTTGGCCTCCCTCTATCTCTCCTCACTGATATGAGCTCGCAAGCGCATAGGGGGCAGTGTAAGGGAAGGGGGCGGTAGCAATAAATCTAGTGGTGGTGCTCCCTAGGAGTGTCGTATCCAACTAGGTATTATACCTCCACATTGTGCTCTCATATCTCTTGGATTCGAGAACCAGCTAGAGTTGGATTGATTTCTTTCTCCTCCCATTAAACATGTTTGGGGCTTGGATTTTTTTATGATCCATTTACTAGGTGGTTTATTTTTGTGGCAAGGTGATTTGATTCTTTGCTAGAAGAGCCTATCACACCCTAACTAACACCACCGAAAAGGCAGCGCCAAGTGTCCAATCGAAGATGGTGAACCATCACCAGCAGAACTATGTGTGTCGGTGCTAGTCCCTGGATTCCAAGGTAGCACCCACGGTAACAAGAATAGAAATCATGGTAAAACTAAACAAATATATAATATTTTATTTCTTGTAGTCATATCAGGTAGACCTCTAGTAGCAACTTCCAAGCAAAATAGCAACAACAAAACTTAGTATGGCTAGCACACCAATCTAAAGGTAGTGGTTTAGTTCTAGGGACCAAACTGGATCCTTCAACACCTTCAACCTAAACTTGGGGAAGGAGAAAAGAAAATCAAAATAGAGAGGATGAGTACTTTCGTACTCTTGAGTCACGGAAAAAGTGATTATGCAAGCTATAAAGAGAGGCTAGGTTTATTTCACGATCTTTTATTTTGAAACTTTTCTCAAAAACACAAACTATTGGTTTCTACAAAACCATTTGGAAGGAGACTTTTCATTCCAATCCATTTGCAAGTTGCTTTATAATAACTCAAGTAGAGCAAGCAAATTTTAGTTTCATTTGTAGTCTCTTTTCACCTATCAAGTAGTATCCTCATTATTTCTGTCTTCTTAGTCATATTGTTTCCCTTGTTCTCTTGACTTCTCGCCAACCATCACATTCCTATACCTTATCTCCTTCTCACATCCGTCCAACCCTATCACCTTCCGCTTTTACTTAGGAAGCCTACTCTATTATGCTAATTTGACATCCTAAATCACATAGGCCTATTTCAGACCACTTAGTTCATCCGTTAGTCATCCTGATCAACTCTAGTAACGATTCTCATCCCACAAACTATTTTCACAAAGCACATATAAATAAATCTACATTAAGAGAATCACCTTAAATTCATAGCATGATTATTCGAATAGTTTAGTTAAGCTCTGTAGAGTTTCTATGCTTTACCCATATAATATGAACTCATTACAAATACCCATCGACACTGAAGATTCGTGACATGGTCTTTTCAAAGCCAACCTATAAATACCCTATGCCACATAGTTTGTTGAGTTCCACGCTGAATATAATGCAAGAACAACAATCGTCTACTCAGGATAAAGTGGAAATGACTTCCACTACCATTAGTTCGCATTTAAAGAGGTAGTAATATCACCCTCATTGGGGTAGCAAATATCCACAACTCCATCCCCTCATTTTCGGCGTTCCACAACTACTAGCATACAAGATTTTTATGTGATAACTAATTACTTAGTTAGGAGCATCACATAAATACCTACGTGGTGATACTGTAAGATGCTCGGATGTAATGCACTAAGAAAATGGTCCTTATATGTGAATATTAAACCAAGCTACAAAGGCAAGAATCTGCATAGTGAACTTTTGCAAACCCTTGTTTCTTTTCAAATCCACTTACTCTACAAATCAGGTTTTGCAAAGTCATTTTAACCCAAAGATTTTTCCCATTTTGACAAACAACAATGTAGTGCGGGGCAATAATATTCCCACTCAAAAAGTGAGGATTTCAATGCACCACTATGGTGGAGTTTTAAGTATATAATTTAATAGCAACACCAAGGCCGCTTAAGATAATTGTGTACACTAAACATGCAACTTTGCAAACAATCACATTTTATAAAGTAGGAGCAATATAATCAAAGAGTGAATTGCCTTAATGATGGTCTTGAAATCTTCTCAATCTTCGTGTCCGATGAATTTCTGGAGCATTGCTATGCAAACATGAAAAAAAAAGCACACCAAAACCTAAAAATGCAATAATAGTACTAATAATTTTAACCTAATAGTGTCATTGGATAAATCTTGGTTTTAGAAAGAATTTGAGACTTGAACGGGGTCAAATAGAGTAACCATTGAAAAGATTTAAATATTGGAAGATTGGATGGATTTTCTAAAATTTAGGGAAAGGAAATAAATAGAAATGGGTATTTAGGCCTAGGTAGGTCGCACCTATCGGTGTCATAGGGAAACAGAGAGGATGAGTCTGTCTCCTTCACTTGAGCAATGGCTATAGGCATGCCTGGCCGGGCGCAGCAGCCAAGCGGAGAGGGCGTAGGGATAAGGGGGTGAGGCCAGAGTGGGGTGGAGGTGTCGACACTGACGATCTTGACAGCATTGTGGGCTTCACAGGGTAGTAGCTAGGAAGGAGGGAAAGAGAGGGAAATCAAGAGAGAAAAGAAGACGGCGTGGCGGCAAAGGAGCTCGTCGACCACCCTTTTATTGTCATCCGAGGAAAGTGAGCTTGTGGTGAACGGGCATGGCCAGCTAGTGGCACTAACAACAAGACAATAGAGGGTGACAGCTTGCCATGGCATGCGGATAAGGGTGAGCATGACGTGGCGTGGAGAGGGGATGGCACAACATGGCTTGTGGGAGGGGCTAAGAGTGATGGGGTGAAGGGGGATGCATGGGGGTATGGTGATGCAACATGATAGTAAGATGCGGTGGTGATGAGCTAACGGCGTTGATGGCGAGGCAGCAGTGGAGGGGATGCACTGGTGTGACGAGGAAGGGGAAGGCATGCTATGCATGGCGATGGGACACAACGAGGAGGGGCATGATTTTGATGCCACGCCACACGTTCCAAGGATGTGTTGGCGCCGAATTCTGAGTTTGGAGAAGATTCTGAGGACATGATGGCTCAAGGGCGGATGTGATGACATGGCGATGACAACACAATGTAGCGGGTGGTGATTTTGAAGGATGGATGCAACCAAGCAATGCCAAACTCCGAGGATGCGATGGGGCAGTGGTTGATTTCGATGACATGATGACACAATGACGATGCATCGCATCAATTTGGCGTTGTGTTTCCCGTCAAGAGACCACGAGAAGGAAGGGGGAAAGGGTGGAATCTGCAGAGGAGATAGGGAGGTTGGTGCAGCGCATCTTGGCAAAGTGCGCGACGCATCGGAGTAGATGTTGTGGTGCATGGAAGTGGCAAATGCAATGCCCGGGCTTTACATTTTGTTGAGCATGTCGCAGGCGTGTGCAGGTGGCAAGAAGAAAGAGATGCTAGCATGGGCATAGGTGAAGTGAGCAATCGCGGGATACAGGGAGGATGACAGGTGCAGCCCACGGTGGTGACAAAATCGCGAATGGCCACACGAAGGTGGAAGCTGTTGATGTGTGCAGGAGGGAGTGAAATTGGGTAGTAGGCTAGGTCAAGCATGGCCCAAGAGGAAAACGAGGAGGAGCGGGGAAAGAAGGAGGGATGGGCCGGCAAGGCGAGGCCATGGGCCATCAGCCTACGTCGAAAGAGGATGGGAAAAGAGCTAGGCTAGAGGTGGAAGAGGGGGCAACAAGGCCAACTAGGGGAAAGAAAGTCGGAGGAGAGAGAGAGGTGGCTAGGATAAGTAGACATGTCCCATATGAATAGTGCCCTTTTCTTTTTCTATGGATATTTGAATTTGGATGCTTGAGAGGATTCAAAGGGATTTTGAACTTGGAATTACACTAAATTTGATATTTGGACTTATAAGAATTTAGGGAATCAAAGGAGAATATTCTTGAGTTGAATTCAATATTTTGAGAGTATTTGATAGGAGAGAGGAAGAGAAGGATTTGAGTTTGAGTTTGAATGCTTGGAGGTGGAAGTTGGTTGGAGGATTTGGTGTTTGAATTTGAATAAATTGGAGAGGATGGAATTGAGGAGAGAATCCTTCAAGGAAATTTGGTTCTAATTAATTTTGAGTGGAGAGGACGAGGAGGGTTTCAAGGGAAATTTGAATATTTGGATTGAATAATTTGAAATTGAGGATAGCATTGGATTCCAAAGGAGAATTGGATTTCAAAATATCTTGGTAGTTTATTTGGGAATGGATTTTTGGAGGTGAGAGTTTAGGATTTTAAGGAATTGAGATCTTTGGCACTTAACCTATATACACACAAATAACTAAAATTTTAAACTTAGGATTTTTATTGAAATAGTTTTGGACTGGAACACACAGGGTGTTACAGCGCCCGGATTCTAGGTATTCATGGATTTATCTCGGAGGGCTTGATTCAATCGGTTCTTAGGAGTTGGCTTGATTCTAGAGATTCAATTTATTGAATATAATTGTGGTATTACGGATCATTGTGATGTTATGGGTTGCTGTGTTTGACCCCTTTGAATTTGTCTGTGTGATTTGATTTGATTTTTGATATGCGAAATTGTGCTATATTGTGTTCGCCTGTCTGTGCGTGCGACCCTTTTTCTGTGAGCTGCATGTGTAAGTTTTTAATTTTTTTGGCTGAAAAATCATCTACACCGGCGGCTGTCGACCAACTTAATCTGAACGCCTACGAATATCCATTTTTTAGAAGGACAGTCGGCTTGTCATAATTTTCACAGCCTTTACTTGCAGACGAGAATGCTAGCCGCCTGTAAAAGAAAAACTGTTTTGGCCGTTTGTGATGGATCTTTTTCTAAGTAGTGATATCTAGAATAAATTGGAAATTGATGTATATTCTTTTTTGAAGAAAATGAAAATATCTATTTATTTTATTTCTATAGTAAATAAAAGCTCACCCAAGGAAATATGCGTCCGTATTATAATGGAAAAGCTAAATATTCAGAAACTGAAAAAAATAATACTTCATTAATTAATGTATACCTTGGAAAATCAGCATTGAGGATCTTCTTCTCTCCATATTTCCTCCAGTGAAACACATCATTTTCTGGTGTCTCCGTAAGTATCATCTTGCTGAAACGGAAAAATGAAGGCAAACTAAATCATTTAAGTTGCTAACAGGCTGCTCCTAGCCATAAAATAAAGATCCAACCAGTACACACAAAAAAGCAAGCAAATAGAATATCTAGCTGTGTAAAAAAAACTAGTGTGCTTTGAGGGTAGATCTAGATTTCTTCTGGCACAAATATAATATCCGAAAGCAAATGAGCTAAACGACTTTTATGTTGGTTATAATGTTAATAGAATCAATCTGTTTGTGTGTGTGTATATATATATATATATATCATTATTTCTTACATGATGAACTAATCTATTTTACTACATCTAATCAAATACTAGTAATAGAATTAATATGTTATATATATTGTTTTTACTAATGGCAGAACTTATATATCAACGGTGCAGATTGTTTCTATCGACGAAAATATCGGTATTAAAATACTACTAGTAGACCACCATAACAAGTACTGTAACGGTTGAAATATGAGATGACTAACCAGTTGACCATTCAAACTAAAACGGAACGCATACATATCTGCTGATTCTAATTCTCACCTCTGTTGGGATCTCTACATATTTGCAGGAAAAAACAACACACATTGCTTTTGATTCAGGTAGTACTCACACTGGAAGCTCTTTGCCATGGTGGCCTCTCCGGTGCCGGTGCGTCACCTTTCCGCCATCGGAGAAGGAGAGGCAGTGCTCCCTCTCTGACTGGAGGGCGGCGAGCGACGATGCGAGGGACGTGGCTATGTCGCCCACGTTGGCCAGCGCGGCGTCGCGGCAGTCAAGCTCCGGAATGAGCTGCAGCTGCCGCCTGACAAGCTCTGCCAGATGATTGCCCTTCCTGAGCTCCCGGATGGCAGCGTCCCTTTGGTCGGGCGGCGACGGCAGCGGTGGCAGAGTGCTCTTCCTGAGCTGGGACTTTGGCCGCCGGCGAGTCGCCATTGGAAGAGGCTGAGCTGAACTGAAGGTGGAGATGAGGTGAACTCTTGCTTCGGACTAGGGATCTTTGTTACTTGAATACTGGATTAGCCATCTAAGCTATTTAGAGGTGCGGAGCATGCATGGGCTCATCCATAGACCAGATAATATTTTTTTAGATCAAATTGTCCATATATAATTTATAATTTAAGTGGACATGTGTAGAGTTTATTAGTTTATTTTGACGCTAATGACTAAAAGGGTAATTAATTAAAAACCATGCATTATGTACCTATGTAATTAATTACCACCTCCATTGTTTTTAGTTATCGTTTTGGATGTTGACATAGCATATTTCATCACTATTTTTTTCTAATTATATATTTTAAAAGGCTATTAAATGTATAACCATATGTGCTTTTTATGACAAAGCTATCAATACTATTTTCTCATTTTAAATTCTAATATTTTTATCTTAATTAATCATTTATGATTTTGAGATTTAACTGAACGCATTCTAAATGACGTCTATTTAAAAATAGAGATAGTACCGTGTGAAACATTAATTAACACACTAGGATGGTAGCTGGTAATATTAATGTATTTTAAGCTGTCTCAAGCACACGCATACATGCCGTTTTAAGTACATGATCACTCTGTTCATGCATATCTATTAAATATATAGACCAACAATAAATTATACTAGCTGTAACCCATTCATTCACTTGGACAATTTGATTTTCTACTTTGTACCTAAATTTGTTGAAAGTTATATATAAACTTTGTTCAAAATAGTAAGAACAAAGTGATTAATTTTATTAATAATTACATAACTATACTCTATGTAGTATCCATCCTAATACATCTTCTATTGATTTTTATTTTTTTATATTTAGTATTTTTTATATTTAAAATTAATAAATATCGAGTTACACTAGATTTAAAATATCAGCTGTAGAGATTTTTAATGATCTAATATTCCAAAATTAGGAACTAAAAATAAATATCAAGAATATATTTTATGAGTTCCTAGAAAAAATATTTTAAATACACATAAAATATTATTTTCAGGATTTTCTAAAATATAATACGATCTGTACATACAGAAGTAGTAGTAGGAAATTAATTATCTGTCTAGTGGCTACCCACGTTGATTTCGCCCACGAAAATATAGTTACTACTCGTAGCTAAAATGAAGTATTTTTAGACGGAGGTTGTATATATTGACATAGCTTTGCCTGCTGCAGCATAACATATACACGTCGGCACAGGCATCGTCAGCGTCGTGACGATTGGCCGGCCGGTGCTTACGTCGCACGTGAGGTTTTTTTTTCTTCCTTAAAAAGAACAAAGTGCATCAAGTTTTCGTAGGGAAAACAAATGAGAAGTTTGTAAAATAAAAAATTGGTTTGTATTAAAATTAATAAATTGGTCTATATTAAAATTGAAAAAAAGTTTACATTAAAAATGGTATTGTATAATTGAGTTATAAAAAATTGTTTATACCAAAATATGGTTTACATGTGTATACACTGATGTTAGATGATGGGAATTTATGCTTAAAACATATTTTGTGTGTTTATATATGTACAATTATTTAACATTGGAAATAGATGAAAAATCATTAAAAAAATTAGATGAATTTTGTATGAAAATTGATAAATTCAATTTTAAAATTTAATAGATCAAAAGAACGGGTAGACTAGTTGCAAAGTACAAGCACGGCCTAGCCGAGAGTAGGATAGCAACGGCGAGCAAGCAAGCTAGAGTGGGCTAGCGGAAGCCGAAAGCTAATAGGCCAGCGGGTTAGGTTGACTCAATTGGTAGGCTAAAAGTTATCAAACCAGCATAATAGGTCGATAGTGTGGAAGCGGCCCAACTGGTGCGAGTGCACATAGGGAGACTGTGGAGTTGGCAGGCGGGCCTAATGTGGCAGTGATGCATGAGAGTGTGAGAGCCATAGCGACTGATAGGTGGGCCTGGTGTGGCAGTGTCTAGCGTGAGCAAACACGCGCGTAGGCACAAGCGATTGACGGGATAGGTGTCAACGTGTGATTGGCTTAGTGGTGTGGCTAGTGTGTACGAGCGGGATTCTATGAGAAAACACGTTAAACTTTGTAGCCCTCCATGTGTCAGGTGACATGGTGTAATCTGAAGCGTCGATTTTGAATCCGACGGATAACAATAGTTTGAGTATTTGTTACAAAATCTAAGATCAGTTAAGTCTTTTTCTTTAATACTTTTTATTTATTTTAAGATATAAAAAGAGGGTAAAGTGTTTATTCAGAGAGCTCTTGACAAAAAATTTGTAAGTACGATTTTAGTAATAATGGTAAAATTTATAAAAGATTAGTATAATAATTAATTTCTCTTTCTCGTTCATAGTGATTGATTTTAGATTAATTTGTTTTTTAGTTTCTTTTATGATTAGTTTATTATTTTTAGACGTCATATTATTAATTATTTAAAGTTTAATTAATTTTGGTCAATTTTATTTTATTAATATCTTGAGATCCTTAAAGTTTGATTACATGATTCTAATTGATTTTGTTTTTAATTTTTGTCTAGTTTATCTTATTGAAATTTTAAGATAGATTAGATTTATGGATCTATGGAATTTTGTGATTAGAAAAAAGTGTTAAATTTTATTTTAACTTTCACAATCATTTAATCCCTCTAATTACATATTTAATGTGAGTAGATACTATAAATTTGCTTAACCATTGTATCGACCATCAGGGTGATGACCTTTTGATCAGGTGAATGGGCATACGTACGTGATTCCCGACCAACATCACGTGGCTGGTAGCTCACAGCTCACTGATACCTCGGATTGCACTCCCCAGCTAATGAGCTTTTGTGTACTCGGTTTTTGTGGACGGACGTACGTGCTCTGAATGAAGCATCTTGGGTGCCGTTAATGGCAGCGGCTTCGCCGGATCTAGCAGCTGGCAATCACAGGCACACGGCTCCCTGAAGACCCAAAGGGATAGAGACGGACAGGGTTGGATGAGGATAAGAAGGATGATGCTTTGCCGCTCCTGGTACCTTTTCTTTTCAGAGTAGTCTTGTTTAATTAATTATCTATGATAGCATGCTCGATATAGATGTGATATTGATAAGTGCTTCTTACATTGCTTCCACAAGATATATAGACATAAAGAAAAAACAACCACTCTGTTATTTTTATTTTAACCTAGTGACGTGGGCACTATATATTATATACCATAAGTTCAATAGGTTGATCGGTTGGCTAGACAGGCTCGTTGTCTGGAACCCTAGACTTGTAGCCAGGAAAAAAATACGGGAGCTCTCGTTATAACTGATTTTTTTTAATGTGCAAGTAGTAATATATTATCCTTTTTCTTCATCGTGCATCACTTTGCTCATGTGCGCAACCATTTTAGCCGGGTCCTCTCACTTCTCTATATTGTATAATTGTACTAACTGTTTGTCATTCAAAGTTTATTGTTGATCTATTCCTTCTTTTAAATTATTTAACAATAACTTTCATGGTGGTCTGTCTACCATGGTAAAAATGATCTAATCTGTTACACATCCTCTTTATTATATCGATCTACCAACATACATGCACTCACATACACCCACAAACCCATGTGTTGTATCCTAGCATAAATATAAATAAGATTGGAGAGCTGATCACCCTACACAATTACATTCATCAATGTTAACTTATTATAAATACTCCAAATTAATGCATACTCCATCCGTTTCATAATAATTATATTTTTAAGAGTAAGAAGGTAAATTAAGAGAGAAAAAAAAAGATCTAGGTCTCCATATTAAATAAACGATAATTAAGAGTGAAAGGGTACTTGAAGATAAGATTAAAAGGAATTTAAATTAGAGCTAATAGAATAAGTACTACTATATGATTATACTTAGAAAGTTTAAATATAGACAGTATATTATTGTTTTTATATTTATGTGGCCCCTTCCAAGCTATAAAAGGTCGTGATTTCCTAATCATTAACGATGTGCTTGACCAACATCAATCACATGATGGTTCCTCGCTCGATCGCTGCCCTTCTTGACTGCGTCCTCCAGTACACGTCAAGCTCGCACTTCATGCGTTCTTTCACAAAAAAAAACTAGCACGAAATTAGAGCAATTTAATACTTCTTCCTAGTCCTTTGCTAAATTGATGTTCTTTAATCGTTATCTGTTTTGCTCCTCTTTTGAAGTGTATGTTTGGGTTGCTAGCAACAACGACGAGCATCTCAATCGTAATAACTTAAGGCAATGCGAGAAATTATATATTCTCCAAGTTGAGCGTGAACTCCAAAGAAATTAAGTCCAACATATCCAGCCGACTAACCCAGGGCATTTTTTTGGGTTGGGCTTAATTATCACAAGAGTTCGGTAAACAATCCTATCTGTTCCTGCTGGTACTTCTTATTATCCACTAGACTTCCCATACAATTGATATTTTTATGTAAAATTCAAATTAAAGTTTCAAGTTAAATTTTAGTTTTAAAAAAGAAGATTACATTTTTGCAAAATAGAGTAAATTACAATAAATAATAAAAAATGGTACAACAAGTTGTTATAAAAGAATAAAGTCTACCCAATACATAAACAAAGAAACACCACATCCTAAAATGTCACCAGAGACGCGAGCAGACAAACGCAGACACAGTGCTAACCAACTTCTGCATGTACAAAAACAAATGAATGAGTATCGATCAAAATCACGATCTACCATCAAACAATTGGACGAACTGAATCCTAAAGATGGCATTGTCAATTTGATCATGGATAACCCACCAGATAAACCTTCCTAGGTCTTCATTAGGATCTCGCAAAGGAAGTATAGGCGCCAATAAAGAGAAGTGATGAGTAGTTGCCCCCGGGGACTTGAATCCCGGTTTTCTGACACATACTAGTCCCATCATAGCTAATGCATGCATTCATAACCTTATTATCACATATATATGCAATAATTACATACATATCTGTAAAAAGGTTCGGATAACTTAGCGTAAACGCTGCATCTGAGGTGATTTTCTCGATTTTGGAGAGGGCTGAGGATTTGTGGAATTTATTTTGTATCTTGCGATTTGTCCAAATTTTAATGGACATGGTTATGAATTTCATTTGGTGATTTTTTTGAGATTTTTCTTATGTAGAGTTTCTCTGGGAAAATTCAGAGAAGTTCACTGTTTTCATTTGAGATATCAAATTAAATGATAAAATTGTGAAAATTTGACAGAAGATTACTGAAGGTTTACACTACTTATCTAAATTTTTCCATATTTTTATTCCAATTAGATTAGTTATTTTTTAAATTAAGTTAATGCATGCAAATGCATTATGAGACCTATAAAACATCCAAAACACAACAAAAATAAAATTAAGAACAGAGGGTATTCTTGACCATTTTGCTTTATATTAACCTTTCAAGATTTTACAATTTTTGGTTTCCTACAATTGTGGAAAACATCTACATCTATCTAATCGATCCAATCCTGCAAAGTTTTTATTAAAAGAAAACTAAAATTTGAAGAAGGATGAGAGATGAAAGACGTGTGCCCTTCTATTGGTGTATTAAATATAGAATACCCCAATCACATGTGGGTATACTATGGAAACAACTCCATACTATACAACTCATCTGTGATGAGTTTTACTTAAAACACGACAGTGAAGTTGTGATTCTAAAAATAAATAAATTTGTTTTTAGCTAGCACAGAGCACCCTAGTTCCTAGAAGCTACATTGCCATCCCAAAACTCCACCAAAGAGACATATTCATAATCACTTAATAAGCTCACACATACATATAGAATTCTCACAAATATCATAGTCATACAGTACCAACAGATAAATCCTCACAATCGCATATTTTCTTTTAAAGCTACAAACTTACGGTACCGCCCATGTGTTTTTAAGAAAAACAATGATGACCCGTGATATTAAAAACTGAAAGAATGAATTGAATATATTAAAAAAATGATTGCATGTGCGACACAATTATGAATTGCTAAGTAAAGCAGCATATTTTTCCTAAATTGCCCAAAAAATGATAGAATATGAAGTTCTGGGTGATCAACGGTGCCTTAGTCGGTTAATATATGCACTAATCCGATCAAACCAACTTTGATCATAGAGCACCCTCTATTCTATGATCATTTGACAACAAAGGAAACTTTGTGATAATTTAGCAATATACTCTAATTTGTCAAAAAAATGACAAAATATGAAGTGTTCGGTGATCCAATGTGTGTTAGTCGGTTAGTATATGCACTAATCTGACCAAACCATATTGGATCTCAAAGCATTTGCTATTATGTGATCATTTGATAACCAAGAACACACATAGAAGAGCACATACATAGATAAATACATAATTATTCATTTCTAATGCAACATTTAATAGTAAGTGTATGTTATAATGGGTGGACAATTTATTGAAGGATGAACGTGGCTATTTGTCCTCTAATCTGCGCTAGGTCGATCTTCTAGAAGTTCCAACTCTTTGACTATATAGTGATAATATAGTTAGCTCATAACGACGAACAAGGTAGTAAACTACAAATGATATGTGTGTCTAAGCACGAACATCGGGACCACAATCGGTCACCTATCTCATCAAAGTATCCATGATGCGGTACACATGGAAACTGCATTGACCACTAACCTGTTGTGCGTATTGGAAGTCCTTGTGGTGATGGATGTTTTCCTTTGTCTCCATGTGCCTGCCTCCTTTCTTAACATAAGGTGCCCAAGTGGCATCTATTGCAATAGTTAAAGGTGAGAAATCATATGGCCTGTTAAGTTTGGAGTTAAAATAGTAAACTTTATTTCATTTTGGCACTAAGAGGATCTAGTGTTGCATGCATGATAACCATGTATATGTAAGGAATTCAAGGTCTAAAAAATAAAAATATGAAATAATGAAAAATTAAAAAAATTAAGATTGTAATGCCCTTTACTACTAATTGTGCACTAATATTATGTAATCTTGTCTTGGTGGCCCAGAAGCAATCTTTTAGTTATTCATTGACATTAGCATTCTTGGGATTTAGGTTGGTCTCATTGATCACTGATAGATCAAGGAAACCATTCTAGAATCTCACCTATGGGCTTCCTTCCAACATAACCTATTACCGTGATTATATTAGTAAGAACAATTTGAACATGAGTATTTGTGTAATAAAGTAGGTCTATGTTCACTTACAATAAGAAGCACTTCAGGAGACCCATGCCCACCTCTCGCAGCCTAAAAAGATCAAAGAGATTGTTGAAGCCCACAACAATATAGGCTGGACTAGAAAGGAATGACTCACGACCGTGATATCCAAGGATTGAGGTCTCACGTTGCTTTCTCTTGGTATTGGTCAACTCCATGTAGAGTCTATGCAATTCTTAGTAGCTAGCACCAAATTCTCTTAACACATGGTCCTCCACCAAGGGCATGCCTACGACAAACTGACTAAGCTAAATTTGTCAAGGGGCCAATGACTGATTTTGCTTGCCCTTTTCCTTTCCCCTTCCACATTGGCTTCTCTTGTGTGATGGGGAAATATCAGACTTGGAAAGAATCTTAATTGGAGATAGGCCAACCAGTATATCATCTAAGTCCATATGCCAACCCCAAGATCTGCTAATTCCATCAATTCAGGACCATGAGGAGGCTCTATCGATGGATGACTCTGTTGAGGTGGAAACGAATCAACTGGTTGAGCTTGACGTGGTGTTAACTTCACTATAATATCTATCTTGGGTCATTGGATGAAGGCTTTCCTTGCAACACCAATAGTTAAGATCCCATCATTTGGTGGGATAGAATGTGGGTATTGTGCAAAGCTATTGTTGACTTGGTCAACATTCACTTTGGCATACCGATCGACTATGTTTGTGCTGTGCACCTTATGTGTTAGCGATGGTTAGTGTACAATGCCTTGGGTAGCATCAATGCTGAATGTGGGAGTGACCCTAACTTGTAGGGCACACTTGGTTGCATCCTGCATGTTGATTGGAGAATTTTAGTATAAACATACTTTAAATATGAGTGTCCTTAAAGTAATTTGTCTTATTATCTCTATGTGGTAGACTGCGCATGGAGTTGGACGCTCATATGCCTACTCTGTCAAGGCACAACTGCTCCGTCATTGAGTTGGGTTAGCATCCACATGCGCTCCCACCTAGGCTAGATTGGTCAAGTAGGGTTCCTAAGATAGGGCGTCCACTTGATTCACTTACATCTCGATCCTCAGGCGTGCCACCTCTTGTCGAAGCTTGGTAGGCATGCCACCTCTTGTCAAAGCTTAGCGTCAAACTCCTTGCCAAGCTCGGCCTTTACCTCCTTCTTTAGTTGTTCCTTGAGACAGACCTCCTCTTGCTTCGAGACCCATACTTTCTTGTATTGCACACTATGCTTAGGCAACCCATACTTTCAAGTCACCTCTGTGCCTATACCACTGGTTCAGCCAAGATGTTTGGGATTGCCGAGTACTTGTGTGAGGATGTGTTAACACCAAAATTTAGAAAGCTCAGCGATAGATTGGAAAGACGATCGGCTGAAACACAGAAGTGTTCGATTGCTACAGGAAAGAAGCCAATCGGATTGAGGCAAGAAAAAACTCAGTCCCAGAATAGAAGATTATCCAGATAAGACTGAGTTTAAGGAGGAGTCGTGGTTCATGACAGGGTATTCTATACTATATTATATGGATATGAAGATTTAGTTAGTTATTTTCCTTCATCTTTGTTAGGAAATAACGTCCGATGATTGTTGTAAATGCGTCGGATTCTGTAAACCTAGGGTATAAATATAAACCCCCTGGAAACATGTAATCATCATCAATCCTTCGATCAATATAACCTCAGTGCAATGCCACCCTAGTTCATCTAGGTTTTATCGGCGAGGTCTGGCTCTCGACGCGAAGCTACATTGGTTAGGTCCAATCTCCAACGAAGGGGTAAGTCCCGCCATTATCTCGATATGTCTCGTTCTGTCTAACGCTGCATCGGTTAGGTTCAACCTCTTATGCCGATAGAATGTATCGCATCACATCCGTGTAGGGCCTTATCGGTCTATCAAGCTCTCTCTGCAGTCGACAGTCTCATGCTGCATCGATTAGGTTCAAACTACGAGGCTGCCGATGGTAGAATGAGCTTTAGGCCTATAGAACTTTATACGGCATTTCATCGGAGTGTTATCTGATGAGATATCTATATGTTGAGCAACACGCCCAGCGCATCGACTCCTCGGCCGATACGCACCAGGTCTTCAAAGAATTTCCTTTGAGCGCCACGCCAAGCGCGTCAGCTTTCTAGCCGATGGGCGCCTATCTTCATAGAGATGTCTACTCATCGGCTCAGCTAGCCGATGGGTTCGCTTCGCCCTTCCTTCAGCACAGCCAATCTGGTGTCCACCGTCCTGTCGCCTTTGGCCTTAGTCTTATACTGTCTCGCTTAGATTCGATCTTTAAGATTCGGTGCCAGCAGCATCGTCACGGCAGACGATGGGTCTTGTGCTGCCATCTCCATCCTATGGCTCCGTTAGCTCTGCGGCCGATGGATCAGGGCCTCGCATCCGCTACACCCAGAGGCATCGTATCCTTCGTCGACTTCCGCCTATGCCTACATCGGCTCCCTAGCCGATGGAAATGCGCCCTGATTCCTATCGATGACCAGCCGATAGCAGGAGCCATCCGGACGCGGCCGATGACTAACTTGATCCTATTGGCAGCTAGCCGATAGCGAGGGCTTGTATTGGCCTGTCGTCCGACTGACCCGTTTGCCTCACCTCCTTGTCAATTGCAGGGTCAAATTGGCTGGCACGCCCGCACCCGTACCATCGCGCCGGAGCCGACCGAACCCCATGGCCCCCAACACGCGTACCTCGAGTCACGGAGAGAAGCCGACCGGCCTGCACTAGAGCTAAGCATACCTCCCAGGCGTCGGTGTGCTCGCGCTGGGATCCAGCGCGAACAGAATGTCATCCTTATTCTTTCATGGTACCGACTTTATCTTGCTTTGCGAAGATTGTGAAGCGAACAACTCCATCTACATAGCAAAAATAACAAGGCAATTAAATTAAAAATCATGAATATAGTAGAAAGTTTGTTTGAGATTATGGAGTAATAATACTAATGAGTCTCTGGTACACTGCTTCATTAGCTTCATTGGGAAAGGAGATGGTACCATCGAGGTTGACCCTGCCTCGTGCTTAAGCCTAGTTTCTAGCGCATTCTTCTGATATATCAACAAACGGGGGATGGATGTTTGTCACTATTGTAGCTTCATCCTCCTTGGCCTAAATCTATTCCCTCCCGATGCATCCTGCTATCCCGAGTCAGTGCAGGTGCGCATTCCTTGCCTACAACTTGTGATGGGCCTCACTTTTTACTTGAAACTCCTTGGAGGTCTTAAAAGCGCAAAATTGCTCCCACACTATCTTTGTTATTTGTGGGTATTCTACGTATGGGGCATGGTTTCCCGAGGGATGACATGCTCGTTGATGAGCTTGGAAATAAGGTTCTTCTATGCTCGTCCCATCTTGGCTAATGCATGTCGCTTAAGTCTAGTCTCTGCTTCTCCAGTCTAGCCCAAACTTCCTCTTTCTCACTTTCAGGCACCTTCTTGATGTATGCGTGAAGAATGCCCATGTATTGCCCTAGAACAACGCCACAACTATTCATGAATAGACCAATGACACTCCGTTGTGTGTTGATCTTCCAAAAGCATCTACCTTGGTGATCGTTAGCCTATATTTAGTTAATTGATCCTAATTCCTAGGGTTTAGACCTAAAGTCGCTCCACTGCTTCTAGCTGAGGTTTCAGTTTCTTGAATGTTGTTGTTGGACATTTTGGTGGATCAAGGTATATTAATTATAATGGATAGGGTATTTTCAATTAATTAATTTACAATAATTTGTTTCTATAGAGACAACAAAAGGACATTATACAATAACTAATACACAAATTAACCTAATATATAATAGTCAATGCCAAGTCCAAAAATCAAAGGGAATGAAAGCATAGAAACATTATATATTCATCTGTATATCAAAATTAATTTATATATATTGTATGTAATAATCTAATTTGTTGTTTATGTGCATATATATAATAATCTATAGTAATCAAAAATTAATCTCAGCATATACAAAATATATATACAACATATACAGCATAGAAACATATAATTTTCTAAATAATGCATCCCAACATTGAAACATATGTATACATCAAAGCATATATTATAACTATCACAGTCCAAAAATCTATTGACATCATTCTATAAATAAAATCATCTATATTCATTCAACATATGTTGTGTGTGTATATATATATATCAGAAAACAACATCACTTGTGCAGCAATCTCAACATCAGGGGATTGCGGAGCTTGGCGGTGCTGGCTTGGTATCAGGGGCAATGTAGGCTCAGCATCAGGGGCAGGGGCATCGGTGTCAGCATCAGTGTCAATGCGAGGATGAGGGGAGGAGTGAGTGATGATGGTGGGAGCTTGGGGCGATGTGTGAGTGCGACAGTTGTACGGCGGCAAAGATGGTCATGACTTAGGGTTGAAAGAATTTTCAACCCTAGGTCAATGGTCAAAGTTACCTCTAAAACAAGGACCGTCATGGGTAAGTTATGCGTGATAGGCCATAGTGTACAAACTGTCGTAGGTAATTTACATCTGATGGGTCATACAATATAACACGTCATAGGTAAGTTATATGCGACGCTCCTTGTTTTATTCCCCGTCATAGTTATCTTTAAACATTAACTCTCTAAGTCACAGCATCCCAACTACAACCAAAAACATATAACCTTAAGTATTTAAAATCATTCCTAGGTACTTGTCCTAGAAACTTAAGCCCATATACACACTATTACATAATAATTCCTTCTTCATGGTCTGCATGTGCGTAAACAATCTTATCTTTTCATTGCACTTCTTCAAGAGGAGCTTCTTGGCCAATGGCATAGACATACTTGTTGTAATCTTCCTCATCGAGAATGTTGTCAACCCAACAATTCTTTGTTTTCCTTCACAAATTACATAAAGCCTCTTATTTGCTAGATCAGCCACGTAGAACACTTGAACAATTTATTTTGTGAGAACAAACAGTTCATCCTTATATCCGTTAGACTGTAGATTTACAAGTGTGAAACCCTCTTTATCAAACTTTACTTGCTTGAGTCAACCCATCTACATGAAAACAACGCCACTTTGAATTTCACATAACTCAACTCCCATATCTCCTTTATGCGGTCATAATATCGATTACGACTGCCGAGTTGGTCATTAACTATCTTTATGTGTATTTCACTATTATGCACATTTAAGGGTTTCACTTGTAACATCGCTCGAGTTACACACACAATCCTTAAACCATTTGTTGAAACCCTCAATGTGATTTCTTTTGACCCAACTGGTTGATCGGTTAACATCGTCTTGTTGTATTTTTGCTTCATGTTCATGTAAATATGGCACTACCTCGGTAATATGTTGACGGATGGTGATATGTGCTTTATCATATTGGGCATGATCTAGTAGGATAGTTTTTCTTCCAATGGTGCCAACTCCTTCAAGCCCGTCTTCATGTCTCGATTGCGAAACTCCAATTGACGCAGTCTCCAACATATAGTCCACGAAAAATTCTATGATGTCCTAGGTTGTATACCCTTCAATCATGCTTCCTTTAGGATGGAACTGATTTCGTATGTAACCCTTCAAAATTCCCATGTACCTTTTGAATAGGTACATATGCCTCATGAACGCAAGACAATGCACCTTTGTTTGCTTTACCAGGTACACAATGAGATGTACCATGATATCGAATAACATAAACGGGAAGTACATCTAGAGATGACATAGTATTCTCACAACATCTGCTTGTAGGTCATCTAGTCTCTCTGGGTCAATAATCTTCTGTCCAATAGTTAAAGAAGGAGCATAAACACATTATTGTGTGTCAAACTTTCAACAGCAAAATATTCCTAATAGCAACTAGAAGAAGGTGTGTAATTAATTCATGACAGTCGTGGGACTTTATCCAAACCATTTTGTGGGCGTCCATCGAAACCCACTTACATGGCCATGATGAGTATCCAAATGAAACTTTAATACTCTTAAGACATGCTAGCTTTTTTTTATCCCCCTTCGATAGAGTGTAGCAAGCTAAAGGGAGATACGATCTTCTTGACTCAAATATTGTTGGTTTCAGTTCACTATGGATGTTCATATCTTCCAAATCTCTATGTGTATTTAGCCTGTCTTTTGTCTTGCCTGGGATATTAAGCAGTAACCCGACAGTACTTTCACAAACATTCTTCAATACATGCATTAAATCTATGCAATTGTAGACCTCTAGATATTACCAATACGATAGTAGCCAGAATATTGACTTCTTCTTCTACAAACTCTTATCCTTTGGTTGGTAGCTTTTTTTTTCTTTCCAAAATCATTACAAATGTTCCTCACTAAGTCATGCACATGTTTTCCTAATAATTCTGATAGTGCCCTACCCTTTTCCTTCTTACCATTGAAGTTTTTGTCATTCTTCTATACGGTGATATAGGAAGAGGAATCTCATGTGGCCTATGTAGACCATTTAACGGAGAATGGACATACAAGTTTTCTTGATCTCATTGTTTCTTCTGGCGTTCATCGTCCACTTCTTCATCTGAAATATTCGCAGCTTCTTGTTCTCCATGCTTGCTCTAACAACTATAATCCTTTATAAAAAAAACTCTACATATAAGATGAAATTATAACTATGCCCTATTTGTAAATATATTTTTATTTTTATAGTCTACGCATGGACATGCCACATATTCGTTATTCCTCATTCTTTTGACATCCTCCGCAATATTTAAGAACTCAATGACTCCATTTTAGAACTCATGACTCAGGCATTTAGTATTGTACATCAAACTATGATCCATCTACACATATATAACAAAATTAGCTTTAAATGAATAAATTGTAATACTACTGATCAAAATTTAGCTCACTTTTTTATTTAACCTCTCAAAATCAGGACAAAAATTCACCCCTTTACCCTTCCACTTTAAATGTAAATAGTGCACAGGGTGGGATGGCCAAAACATGCATTCCTGAAGGCATATAAAGAAGATATCCAACATTTATTGGTTGGCAACATATAAACCGTCTGAAGTGTGGTAAAGTCTCCTACGATGGACTGTTTAGATGTAGGTATGCCACTAGAGAGGCCTTACCTTTGACAGGTTTTGAGAATAAAGCATCATAGATAGCAAACCCTCATATGTTACAGTTTTTTAATAGAAAATCATCGCAGCTAAGTTCTTAGCTGTGATGGTGTATCTACTACACCCACCCGAGATTGAGTTGGCCTCAACTCTCTTGGTGTTACACGGCGGCCCATCACAGATATGACCTTATTTATGACGATTCCAGCCACTAAGCCTCATCTTGAACGGGTCTTGATATGGCCCGTCAGAGGTGAGAATCCGTCACGAGGCGCTAAGGCCTGTTATAGATAGGGCAGTTCTAGTGTTTTTTTAAAAAATACACTGCTACCTAGTGTTTATGATATGCACATACCTAAAACATATTTGATGTTCTAAACTAAGTTCTCTCAACGTCAAATAAAATTGAGTGGAGGTAGTGGGAGTACTTTTCAATCAAATATTTCCATGTTGAGTAGAAATCAAGTACGTCCCATGTCGTTCATAAATCCAGTTAGACCTCCATGAATAACAACTTGAAACGAGCTTAACTTATACTCCTATATACGAACACCCTGACTCCAAGCTGAGTCGAACCTCGTTGGCTCCTCGGCGGTGGCGGTGAGAGTCCAGCACACACCATAGATAGTTCTTAGCTAGCTGGCTTTCTTGTTGAAGCTTGGTCTAGCTGACTGATTCTCTCCCTTAGTCTCATTCTAATCTTAAAAAAGACACACCATATTTTTATAATTTATGACTTATATCATTTTTTTCAAATTAAGGATTATGATGGGATTGGTTGTTATTGGTTGAGAGAGAAAATAGATGAAAAAAATAAACGTAAAAAGATTATGATTGATTCACATAAATAGTCATGTAGAGAAGTAGTTGTATTTGAAAATAAATTTAAATTTTAGAAGTACTATATTTTGAGGTGGAAGAATTAGAAAGATTTTTCAAATTTCCAAGTTGTAAGTTGGCTGTTCTATATAGTTGCTAGAGATTAGGAAAATAAAGATTAGGATCCTAATCAGAAAGATTAATAAGATTAGCAAGGAGGTGCTAGCGGGACTGTGCACACTGACACTGTCACACTGAAACAACACATCCCCAGAGGTGGCGATATTCACTGTACCGGGCAGCACATCCGTGGGATGACCAAAACAAGGATCTCATGGGCAATTGGATGACAATTTAAAAAGGGTATCTCTTGTCTTATACCCTAATCAAGGCTAGGTTATTATCTGTGATCAGGATTAATTTTGTTGCCATTCTCTGGTTTTAGATCAGGGACCATCCATGTGGACATGGATGCTAGAGATTAAATCAACCAGCAACTTTCCAGTGAAACAGCGGGACAAGCGAATGTCAACCGCCAACCTAATGGTATTTTTCTTTGTTAATGAATTAAGTAGTCCTATTTAAGAACTGTATGGTACATTTTATAAACATAAATTGAGGTTGGATCGGTTACGAACCAACATTCTCTTATTAATTGCTGGTACTCCTTTCATCCAAAAATGTAAACACATCTAGAAGTTTTATTAAGACTAAAAGGCTAAAATTAAATAAAAAAATAGTTACGATTGGTTAAAATGAGAAAATACACAGAGAAACACTTTTCTTTCGTGATTGGTTGTCTCAGTGTAGACCCCGGCAATTACTGGTTTCAAATTCTTTTCTCCTTAATATAATTTAGGTTGAGCTCCTGGCCATTTCTTTAAAAAAAAGAAAACATGTGGAGAAACTAAGATACTGTTGTAATTAATTAAAATAAGGAAATAAATTAAAAAAACTAAATATTAAAAAAATCTGAATAATTGAAGTTGCTATACTTTAGTATGTATGGAGGAAGTACAAATACTGGCCATTTTAAACTGTATTTTCATGGCTTCCGGTTAATGGCCGCATTTCCCCTACCGAAAGCATGACGCAGCCCTGATGGCCATCTTGTAGGTTTGAGGCTAAACGCCCTTCAAAATTGTCTCTCCTTAATGCAAAAATGAGCCTCAAAGCCACGTGCGGGCTTTTTCTTTAAAAAAAGGAAAACAAATTTTGTGGCTTTGGACGCGCTCAAACTTTGCTTGCTGCTGAGCTAGCTGGCGGCCGGCCATGGCAGTATTATGTCAGTCAATCAGTGTGTGCGTATTAGGTGATACAAGTAGTTTTACGATGCTCTTTATTTATTTGTTGTTGAACCAATCTATTTTTAATCCAATAAATTATATTTATTTATACTACTATATCAACTACAGTAGAATATTCTTTACTGGTGATAAAATAGGTTTTGCTATTAACAATAATACTGATAGTAATATACTAGTACCGTAAAAATACTCTAGGGATATAGGTCAACGCGTACATTCATCGATCACCTATACAACGTAGTTAAATACTACAGTGTTTAAAATTATTTATTAGTAGCCTGATGAAAGCGATATTAATTTATCTGCCCAGTTGTTAGGCTAAATATTGTATCTGTTTGAGATGTGATTGTTTAGTTCGTTTTTCTGGTCTGCCTTTGCCTGGCGCATGCTGGATCTCTGCATGTGGTATGTTCCGGGCTGCCATATCCTAAGGTGCCTTGCACAACACAACATGCACAAGCAGATGCATGCAGCTCAGGCTCACAATTTCGGCAGCCTGATTCAAGCAACAAATTCAAGCAAGAAAGAAGTTGTGATTAGAATATTCTTGCCATATGCCGATACTGCTTGGTGCTGACTTACTTGTACTGACTGGACTGAGGTTATAAAATATTGCTATTTGCTAGATTTTAGGGGACCAATAATCACCTAAAACTCTACATGGCTAAGAAAAAATACAGTGTTATGCAATGTCCAATTTTACTATATTTTAACTGCACTTATGCTGTTATAAATGGGTTTACTTTTTTTCTATTCAAGTTTGAATATTTTTTCATGTAATTTTTTTATAAAATGTAAGTTTATTTTATATTTAGTTTAGATTAATTTATTGTTCAAACTTTTATCTAGGAAAGAATGGACTTTGATTAAAGAAGTACAGAGGAATTATGTGAACCCATACTGTGGATGAGAATAGTGACTGAAAGTTATCAAAACTTAAGCCACTTGAAATCTAGACACCCCCTACAATATTTGATGTTTTCTCATGATCAGTTTTGCTATTCCTTGTGCAACCGAAATTTTCTTAGATCTTAGTCCATGTGCTTCTTTTTCGTTGAACCAGCTAAAGTGCTAGGCCTTGCAGCTTTCAACTACCCTGTTCTCCATCAACTCTGGTGACAATATGCCATCGGTATTCCGGTGACCGTATATCTTCTCCGTTGAGCATAAACGAATTAGGAATCAGGGAAGGGGGTAGAGAAAGCGGAGTGTGTATACGGTGTACCCATAGCTCAGAGAGAAGATAGCGGCTAGTACTCAGAGGTAAGCGACTGTCAGGCAGTGGCACCACCATAGTTACGGATAGTAAGCTAGTAGTAGATAGGGTTGGTGGCAGGGCAAACATACAAAACAAAATAGAGTGATTAGGAGGTAGGGGTCAAATGCAACGGTGTTATCCTCTAGATATGGGAAAGGCAGCATGCGTGGGGGAAGCTCGTTAGTGAGTTGAATCGAGGAAGAGAGAGAGCAAGGAAACAGTTGTGGCGGCTGGAGGTATAGAAACACTGCAACCATTGGATGTGTTTGGCCCTTTGCTTTCAAGTGATTCAATTTTTTTTCTTTATGCACGTCACCAACCAAACAACAAGTTCCCTTGTATGCTTGTCTAGAAATCAAAAGGTTTAGTTTACACATGAATGTTATTTTTTCATAAAGCAAACACTCTCAAGTCACCGACCAAACATGTCCCTTGGTCAACAATTGTCTTTCCCTTCCATTATTGTCTTCTTCCTTACCCCTGATACAAAATTATGAAAAAAAATATATGTATACGTGTATGCTCGACAATGACACAATCACAAACGGATGATGTTTGGTAACATCTAACTTCCAAAATCCGCATTAGTCTATTCTCATGTAGAGCCAATCGACATACGTATAGTATTCTGCTTTTTTTTTCTTGTTTCGTGTAAAGCACTAACCTAGCTTTATCAAGGGTGAATTGTCAATACTTATAAGCTGACCGCACTCACATAGCCTTCTAAGATAGTATTTCTTTCCTTCCATATTTTTAGACATTTTGATTTTTTTTAATCTTTTTTTTAATATTTGATCAAGTTTATAGAAAAATGTAGGAATATTTTTGACATAAAATAAATATAATATTAAAATATATTTAATGTTATATTTAATAAATCTAATTTGATATTATAAATAATGTTATATTTTCTTATAAATTTAATCCAACGTAAAAAATTAACTTATATTATAGTATGAAACGAATGTGGATTAACTTAGAAAAAGTTAAAATATATTATAATATGAAACGAATGTAGTACAAAACTATATACTAAAACCATATGGGCTTAAACATCACTACTGTGAGCTACAAACGGGTGGAGGTGTATACGTTTAGTGCCTAAAATTGGTATCCCAGATGCAAAATCATACTGTCCCACGTCATAGACCGTCCTTTTTACAATCGCCCGACATCTGAAAAGAAAACAAGAAGTGGATAAATGGCCGGTCGCGAAGCAACGCTAACGACTCACGATAAATTGATATGGGCCTTTTTAAGCACGGCTGCAGACTGCAGGTCATACAATTTGAAGTTCACCATAGAGATTCTTATATGAGACGTACATCAGACACCAGTGACATGGGCAGGTAAGTAAATCAAAACGTACTAGTGTAAATGTAAATTTACCAATCAGAACAAATTTAATCTAATCCACACACGTAGAAATTTATCCGTTTTCCAGTGCAACTACTGGTGCACGTCGTCAGTATGGTGCGTTATCGATCAAACAGACGGCGAGCTCATCATCAAAGTCGAAGAGTTCATCAATGTCAAACGAACTCTCGCCGAGCTGCAAGTCCAGGAGGCTCTGGTCCAGGAGGGGTTCCCGATCCAGCGAGGAAATCATACCCATCAGCTCCGGCAACGGCGTCGACTCCTCGATCGGTTGCTCAGCCAACACGTTGGCCGTGCGTGTCGGAATTTCCTCTTCCTCCCACGGCTGCGATGTCCCGCAGTCGTCGTCGCCGGAGCACGGCCAGGAAGCAGAAGCACCGCCCGCCGCACGGCCGCTGGGAGTACCGAACCCGATGACCATGTGCGCCTGTAGTGGCTCCTCCTCCCCGCCGTCGACTGCGGCGGCGGCGCGGTCGTCCGCCAACCGGCGGCCGCAGGTGTGCTCACCGAAGTAGGTGATGACGTAGACGGATGGGTCGGCCTCCGACTGCTGGACCTGCTTCGCCGCCGTGCAGCCATGGTCGTGCTTGTAGATGCACCGGTAGTAGAACCTCGGGTGCTTGCTGTTCTTGATGTCCTTCTGCCCGTACTTCCTCCAGAGAAAGCTGTCATGCATCGTCGGTTTCGTCTCAACTCTTTGCTTCCCATCCTCCATCATTGCACCTTCTATACATGATTGAGTTAAGCATAGATTAAGGTCAATTATCTCTATAATTAGACTCAAATGAACAGTGTTTAGTGAAGTAAACCGTGGGGTTAATTTACTATACGTACGCACCTGATCCTTTTTGAACTCTCTCTATCTGCAGCGTCGTCGTCGTCCTCCGTGCCGGCGCGCTCGCCGTGCAGCGCGGCGAGCGCGCAGTCGAAGCAGCGGAGGATCTGCTCGGCGAGACGCACAGCCAGCACAAGGCCGTGGAGCGTCGACGAGCCGGCTGCCGTCAGCTGCTGGCCGAACAGAGCAAGCAGACGGGCGGCTGATTCCCTCCCCTTGGCGACGAACTGAGTCCGCGCCGCGTCGGTCTCCCCGGCGGTGACGGAGAGAGCGGTACTAGCCTCCATTGTTGATCTTAGCTATACCTAGCTAGGTGGCTTTCTCTGTCAAGCACTGAGCAGATTTCTCCTTTGGTCGATCTCCTCCCAACTTTGGGTTGGCGCCTAGGAAAACGTACTACTTCCCATACTTAAAGGACTTGCTCCAAGGAGAAATTTTCATGTTCCAAGTTGGTCACAGTCTTTTTAGTTGGAGACCAGGCAGTAGGTTAATGTTTATCCGCTACACTATTGAAACACTGACATATGGACCCACAGTAAAGCGAGACCCACATGTTAGTGCTTCAATTGCACTTGTCGTTACGGCGGAGGGTAAACGTCCGTAATTAACAAGATAAGTAATGAGATGCTAGCTGGACAGTGTACAAATTACAATGGCACAGGTTAACTTATCAAGATAACCACAAATCCAGAAAAGTAGATATGCACTGTACTAGGTAGGACCAGCTCGAGTACATTGATCGCATGAGCGATTGGTTAACAATTTAAAAATCTAGCAATGGCTTGTTTTATTTCCTAATCAAGGGTAGAGCGTGGGACTGTAAAGTATATTACACTCTATACCAGATCGATGGTATTTTGTTTCACTTTGCATCGGATTTAGTATGTAATTTCATTTTACATTAGGGTATATCAAAATAAGTTCTACCTTACATTATGTTTCATCGTATAATTGAAGTAAAATCTTATAAAATATATGTAAAACTTATAAAGCTTCTTGAATTTGACCATATTTGATCAAGTGTCATTTGATTTTTACGAAATTTCATTAAATTTTTATAGGTTTGATGATGTATCCTAGTAAGTGAAACTTATTTCACTACAATTTAGTAGAAGTGAAAGTATATGATAAATCTAGTGCAAATAAAATATGGTGTATTTTATTTGGTGTAAAGTGTAATTTACTCTTTTTTTAACACAGTACACATATAGGTATATATTTATATATACACGTCTATACTCACCTCTTTAAATACACATATACACACCTTACAGTCAACTACGAAAGATTAAAACCGACCTATATATATATATCTATGAAATCACCACGGACATATCGCTATTCATGGGTATGTTATCTACTAATTCGGATAAGCTGGTTATATCATAAAAAATTTAACTAATTAAACACGCTCACATTACAATTAACTAATAATATTGTTCCAGTGAACCAGACAAAGAGAATGTCAGGTCTAACCCACTAACCTAGTGGTAGTTTTGTTTGTTAAATATGTCGTTAAGGACAGATGGGGACATTTTATAAACCTAAGCAATCGAGGCTAGATTTGTAAACTATGTTCCATCACCCTCTTATGATTAGTAGATCGTGAAAATTGGAATTTATCGGTATGCTTTTGGCGCCTACTTGGCTTATCTAGCACAGTATAGTTTGAATTTTAAAACTTAATTTAAGTTAATTTTATGATTTTTTTTCTTATAATATATTTTTTAATATTGATTTCTAGACCGTGAATAATATAATATAAACTTTTATCTATAAATTATTTTATATGTTATACAGCTTATCTAGGAATGGCTCAACCTACCAAACCACAATACATAAATTTGACGTATTCACTATGCTCTACATTACATGAATATTATACTTCCACACTCTCTTAATGTAATTTTTGATTAGCGTAACATGGTTAGCTGTCAAGTTATCCGCTTTCCTCTCTTCCCTCCTCTTATCACACACAGAGCCTCCGCGTCTCCTTCCATATATGCGCAACTACTACGGTATTCAATATTTTATCTTAAACTACTAACCCATGTCTCTCCTTCCGCATAACTACCGTAGTATCTAATGTTTTATATATAGCTCTTAATTCATTTCTAATTTTATGGATTTGGCATATATGTTAATTAATCCTCTTAGTTAATCCTGCTTATTCCAATCTTAGTCTAGTATAAAAGAAAATCAAACCTGCTTAAAAATTCTCTCATTGCATAAATTAGCTTCAGCTAGTCTTTTTTAGGTTTGTAATATTTATGGCAGCTTTTGGCAGGGAGGGATTAGATGAAAAAGTTGTCTGTTTTTTGTTAACACGTTTTTTAAAAAAATTATAGAAAAGTTAGTTTAAAAATCATATTAATCCATTTTTTAAATTTAAAATAATTAATATTTAATTAATCATTACTAATAACTTATCTCATTTTATGTATATTATTCTTCTTTCCCTCCCTTCAAACTCTTCAGCCTAAATTTCCAATTTTGAATGCTCTCCAACTTTGCACGCTGGTGTATCATGTGAACGCACGCCAAGCTGTAGCTGAACGACCAATCATGCCAATGTGTGCACGTACACATGACTTGATGCTTCATGCTTTGTCAGCTAATGTGTGGAAAAGATAAGACTACGTATATATAATATCGACTATGCAACGGAAATACTCACAAGAGTAGTAATGAGAGCGACATCAGTTTATCTGTCTCCAAGCTGTTAGGCTAATTAATCCGCATTCCGTACCTATGGTGTCTTTTTGACATGTGACCTGCTTTCAGATCGAGATCCAGCCTTGCATTTGGACAGCGTTGCATTTGATCTTTACAAGTGATTTCAAGGCCGATGTTACCAACCAAATAGACCCTCAGCCAGGGCGTAGTAGGCAGCCCTCTTTTTTTTTTTCAAATAGCACATCCTCCTCGCTACCCTTAACACGAATTTAACTTCCTAAGAAAAAAAACAATAAGCGTGTATATATGCTCGACAATTGATAGAATCTCTAACTAATGAAGCCTCTACAACGGCTTAAAATCTGCAGGAGCAGTCTATGATGTCGGACAATATGACGATTTTGCTAAATATGTGTTATATAATTTTTTTACTAAAATCACATTAATATAATAATTATAATATAATTACAGTGTAACTAGCATATAATTCTAATGTAAATAGCACTAAGTTATAAGTATTTTTTATTTGCATGAGACTTATATGCTATTAATATTTGTAACTACATGCTAGTAGCATTGTAATTATACTATAATTATACTTTAGTTATATTTGTATGACTTTAGTGAAAAAAATTTGTCAAGTGATATATAGATAAGAGCATCTTCAACAAAATGAACATTAGTCTTGCCGAGCCAAAATTTAGCCATTTTCGACAAAAAAAAATTCACCTCTAACAAGGTACTAGCTGGATGGCCAAACCACTTCTCTGGATAGCCAAACATAGCCATTATCCTTCACTTGCCAAAAGGTGGGTCCCACCACTAGACCTATTATCTTACCCTCTCTTCCCTCATTCCTTCATCTCCATAGCATCATCTTTTATTGCCTGCCCGACGCTCTTCCACCCTAAGCACCACCCAAAGCACTGCCTTCACTTGAAGCTAAGGTCAATAGGGCCAATGAGCAGTAGCCTTGAGATCTCGATGCCAACTCGGAGCACCGCCTCCCCTCGACAATCACCTAAGCTCCGCCTCTCCCAATGCCCTCCTAGAGCACTGCCTCTGACCTTAGCGCCGCCTCAACCTGAAGCTGAGGTTGATAGGCCCGACGAGCGGCCTCTAGATCCTGCCCGCCTAAAATGCCACCTCCGCTCAACAACCACTTGAGCTTCACCTCCTATGATTCCTATCCGGATCCAAGATCAACAGGGCCAACGAGCAGCCTCTAGATCCCAAGGCTTGCCTAGAGCGTCGTCTCCACTCGATGACCGCTTGAGCTCCATCTTCCCTAACACCTGCCCAGAGTGATGCCCCCGTCTCATGCCCATATAGAGTATCACCTCACGCCTCTACCTAGAGCATAGCCCTTATCATCACCGCTAGCCTGCTTGGGTAGGGAGAGGAGATTGAGGGAAGAGAAGAAGGGTATGGAGGCTGCCTACCATGAGATCGAAGAGTACGGTAGAGAGGTTGTTGGAGTAAAAAGGAAAAATAACTCCAAATTTTTAGATAGCTGACCAAATGAAGATTTAGAAATTAAAAATAGACATGCTATTGGAGATACTATAAACCCAATATAATGTTCTACAATCACCTAATGGTGATCCTCTTCCATTTAGGCTGACAATCTCATCCATCCATATTCCTAGATGGGTTGTATGTTAAGGTAGAATTCGTAGTAGTGATATTATTATCTTTTCATATAGGCCTATTTTAGCTCAGGCTATATATTCAAGTGCTAAGAAAAATTTTCATTTGGCTCTCTCCTAACGTAAAATCAGATATATCAGCTTCCTTATATATTAAAATTAATTTATTTTGGCCCCTCTTATGATTTAAATAATAATTTTTGTTCTACATTGTATCTATATAACATTGATTTAGTCCCATGATATGTTTAGGTAACGTTATAGTAAATAAAAATTAAAGATACCGTAGGATCCACGTGGAACCCACGTGTCAATGACCACTCTCCTCTGTCCACTCATCTAGCGCAGGGCAAGCGAGGCCTACAGCGAGCGACGGGCTTTACGCAGCAGCGACGGAGCAGAGAGGGATGGGGACGGGGGAGCTCGACCCCGACAGAGCCGATTGAGGCGGTGGCGATCTGGACCTCAGAGTCGGCAGGATGGCTCGATCTCCAGAGGTCTGGACCTCACGAGGCTGTACCGGGAGCTCTCGTCGCAACCCACCGTCAAAGAGGTGGAGGCGGCAGTGAAGATGTTAGACTTGGCGAACACGGAGGAGGCGGCATGGCTCGACGAGGTGACGTGGGAGATTTGGGAGACAAGGGCTTCAAGGGCGCCGCCAGTCGCCGGCTTCTCTCGGCGACGCCATCGTGTTGCTCCCGAACCTACAGGACAGCGCAAGACGACGCGTGGAGGAGGCGCCCACAGCGGCAACGGAGGACATGGCCAAGTGTCCAAGGTCCTCTCAATTCCTTCAGGATTCGCGGCTATCCTCTCAGCGGCATCGCGCAGCGAATGCCTCCTCTGTTGACCAGGCTCCACCACCGCCTCTCCCTGTCGCTCCACCGCGGCCGACGCCTTCCTTTGCCGCAGACTCGCCTCGTCCTCCCCTTCTTTCGCCGCCACCAGTGCCCCTTCTTCTGTTGTCGATGGTGCCGATACGGGCGCAGATCTGGATAACCAACCCATTGCCCCCATCTTCGTCGCTCGGGAACTCCATCCCCTACTCCGTCCAGGCGGCCCTCCTCGGCCTGGTTGGCGCCGCTATCGGCTTCGCACGCCCCTGCTTCTTCTCCGCCGCCGGCGCCGCCATCTAGGCCGAGGCCGTCGTGGAGCCCAACGCATACTACCCGCAGCTCGCACCGGAGCTCCGCGTCAGCCTCTTCGACACGGTCTGCCGACCTGAACAAAGAAGTGAGGGTGTAGAGATGGGGAGACAGAGCGACGGTGGCTGCCTACCGGCCGTGCCACCCATGAGCGGAACAGTAGACGGGGGAGAGAGAGAGAGGAGTATAGGAGGAAGACGGGCTGTGACACGTAGGTCCCGCTATTTTTTTCTTTTCTGAGTGTAGTGTGCCACACCTCATGTTGGTAACATATGTAGGAGACACGTAGGATAAAACCACCACTAAACCGCTTAGGAGGCTAAACGAACGGATTTTAATAGTTAAAGGAGCTTACATATCTAGTTTTTCGGTTGATAGTGTAAAATATAGTTGAGGAAGACGAAAGACTTATTTCAAGCGCTAACTCGCAGTGCCTTCGCAGATCAAAATGCCGTCCTTTGTAGAAGCCAGGACGACGAATAGTGCCGGCCTGCAGCCCATACAAGTCGGCCCAGCGACGAAATTGGATCGCGATGGATGGTCTAGGGACGGTAATTGGGAGCAGTAGGGGGTTGGTGTTTTCCTCTCCGACCCCAACCAAAACGTTCTTCCGCGTTTCCTGCTCTGAATGGCACTGTTCCAGCGGCGGTAATTCAACTGAAGGATCTAAACCTTCTTCTGAATAGATTGCATAGAACATTGTCCAAAAAATTTGCGAAGCTCAAGCAATCGGGCAATCCCTTCAGAAATTACAAAAGGATCATTAGCTTTGCGAAACAAACCTCATTATCGAACCACTTCGGGCAGAAAAATTATTCTGGGATCCAAATCAAAACCCTCCCTGTCGAAGCAATGTTCGTATCAGGGATCACAACAATGCTAAGCAGAACAAACTTGAGGATGGATGAACAGCATCCATCAAGAACGACACGATTGTCACAGAAAAGCCAAACTGGGAAAGCCATCGCAACGGGCCGTCCAGCACTAAATCCTGTGGTGGTTTCCTCTTGGGAAGAAGCTCTCCAAGAGCCATGGTGCTCGCAGCCATGTGATCACTCGATGGATCATCACAAGGCCGCACCGGCTTCACAGCCAGCCATGGAACAAATACACCGCCAAAGACAACAGAAACAGACAGAGAAAGCGCCCAAGAAACGAAAAGAACTCGGCAGACGTGCCCGTAGTCGGAGGTGGAAGATTTGCAGCTTCGGCGGCAGCGGCAGCGGCGGCGGCGGCGGCTTCGAAAGAGGGAAAGAACGAGAGCTCAGAGTCCTCTTATAGAGAGCTGGTCTGGTTAGGGCAACTCGCCGTGAATACTGGGCCACGCCACGCCGCAAAGAGAGAACTTTTTGAGCAGGTTGAAATGTAAGAGCCACCCAACTTGGGCCGGACTCGCGCATCATGGACCTCTCTAGAGTAATGTTTTTTTCTGATTGAGTAAAAAATTCATAAAGCCATACTCTTCCTTAGCTACCTCCTACTACTACTACTATAAATTCTGAGTAAGGTCTAGAGAGAGTATGTGCTTAGTTTTATAAAACCACATGGTTTTAGGTATATGACATATAGCCTTGGTATTATGGTCTTTGAGTTTAATAAAATCACACCGTTGATGAATTATTCTTTGATCCACTATAATTTATAAGATTATAGATTTATAAGTTTTTTATACATCATATACAAGTTATAAATTAATCATTTTTTTCTATACCACAATAAATTGGTTAGTTCTACATAAATATATCGTACCATAATAACTATGGTTATGATTATCTTAGGAACATTTTCTAAGCTCTTAAATGAATATATTTCTTTTTTTAATTTTCTTTATTAATATTTATTATAGAATTCTTTCTAATTAACTTTTCAACATTCAAATATTTAATTTTTGTTTATGCCCACGAATAAAACTAATCAATGCCCTTTTTCTTATGAAAAATAACTAGCGCATGAAAACATGGTCTTTTCATCGTATAGTCCTAACTCTGTCTCTCGTAGCAAAATCCTTAGTCGAAATCTAGTTTGATCGTCAATTCCATCGCTATCGCGATCTCAAATTATCAATACAATAAATCGTGAAGAGTTTTGTGCACGCATTAGAAAAAACAGCGATTCAAAGAAAAAAATCTTTCCTTTAAGAATCAATAATAGTTCTTCCGAAAAAACCTTCAAGAATCCAACGAAGCTTAAGGTTCCCCTTCAATTCAGCGCGCATGCCGCCGTTGCATCGCAGCCGATAGCGGAAGAAAGCGGACTCGGAATCGATCATCGCCATCGCGCCGCTCCGCCTCACTCGAGCCGTCGTAGCAGAGGCCGGTGGTCGGACACCAGCGGCGCGGAGCACGCCCTGATCGGCCGGTGCTGCGCGGGGACGCCGGCGGGGAGGGACAGCTCGAACACCTCTTGCCATCCGCCGCATCGTATCCTGGCGGGACACCTCCTCCTCCGCGACGCCGTCAGTGGCGGCGT
This sequence comes from Oryza coarctata, assembly GCA_030770085.1. NCBI lineage: Eukaryota > Viridiplantae > Streptophyta > Magnoliopsida > Poales > Poaceae > Oryza > Oryza coarctata. The sequence continues at coordinate 18,111,903 of CM061470.1, forward strand.
TCCAGAAGCTCCCAGAACTTTGATAAGTCCTGTGTAATCTGTGTTCTCTCGTTTTTCCCGATCGTCGTCTTTGTACTATGGCCACGGCTAGGGAATCGTGCTGTGACAAACCCTGTCGAACACGTCACGCTATGCCATAGAAACGTGTGGGGTGTCACGGTATAACGACTGCCGTCAACCATATCACGCCATGCCCTGAACGTGCGTAGGAAGTGGCGGCGTGGCACGTGCTGTCAGCCACGCCGCTCCACGACTCTGAACGTGCTCGGGATGGCGTGGCGTGGGGTGGCGCGCGGCGGAGGGCTGAGATTAGCTCAGGCATCCCCTGTTTTTTTCATTCGGTAGATTTTCGATTTGTTTGTGTATAAAAGGAATTAAAAACGCTGGGATGGTTTGTACTCAGCACCAAATCCTAGTGTTCCAACTTGTTCTCCAGTTCCTAAGTGAGTTTTGGCGCTCGCTAAAGTAAGGTCCCGCCGCCGGAGAAGAAGTTCGGGCTAACATCTAGTATCAGAGCTGTTCATCCTTAATGAAGCGTGCGTCGGCGCCACCAAAGGGATGGGATGGTGATCGAGACGGGCGTCGGAGGTATCGTCGTCTCTCGCCATCGCCGCTACCTCGCTGTGGCCACCGTGAGGTCATCGTCGAGTGCTCGAAGAACACCACCGTCGGCATTCAGTTCCCCATGCTCACACGCACCAATTATCAGGAGTGGGCGATGTTGATGCAAGTGAACCTTAAGGCGACAGAGTGATGATACGCCGTTGAGTCGTATGACGATGAGGAGGTACTCTACCGGCACGATCGCTTGGCACTCATCATGATCTTGCGCTCGGTGCCTGCGGACATGTTGTCCGAACTACGACAGAAGCGGTCTGCAGCTGAGGTATGGGTGGCGATCAAGCGCATCCGGATTGGTGTCAAGCGGGTGCGCGAGGCGAACGCATAGCAGCTACGGCGGGAGTTTGGCAACCTAGTGTGGAAGGAGGTGGAGCCCGCTGAGGATTTCGCGAACCGCATCACTGGGATCGCCGTTGACCTGCGACTGCTCAGCGACAACATCCGCGATGTTGAAATCGTGTACAAGATGTTGCAAACCATCCCCGAGCATGTGGCTCAAGTGGCTATCTCCATGGAGACGCTCCTCGACATAAACAACCTCTCTATGGAAGAGGTCACTGGCCTTCTTCGCGCCGTCGAGCAGTGGCGCAAACAAGCCCCCGTCCATGACAACCAGGGCAGGCTGTTGCTCTGTGAAGAAGATTGACTCGCCAGGCTCAAGCTCCACGAGTCCGAGGGAAAGGACGGTGGGAGTAGCTCTAGCGGTAGCCGCGGGCGTGGACACGAGCACGGTAGAGGCGACGGCGACGGCGACGGCGCTAGCTCTGCATCACGCGATAAAGGCCGTGCCAACTTTGGAAGACAACCTCTCAACAAAGACCAGTGCAAGCGCTATAGCAAATACAGCCACTGGGCTAGGGATTGCTGCAACAAGCCCAAGGCCGAGGCCCATGTGGCTAAGGCGGATGAAGAGAACGAGCCCACGCTGCTGATGGCCCAGGCCAAATTTTTCCCTACTCCACCATCGCTATCGTGCGCTGAGGCGACTCAGAGTTCGCCGGAGTGCCGCTCGCTGCGCATCGTTGAAGGCAAGGTGTTCGCATAGCTCGATGGAGACTCTGAGCGCGACGACACCCTCTGGTACCTCGACAGCAGGGCGACAAACCATATGTCCGGCTACCACAACGCCTTCATCAACATCGACACGGCGGTAGGTGGCACCGTCAAGTTCGGCAATGGCTCGGAGGTCGTGATTGAGGGCTCCGGCACCGTACTGTTTGAGGGGAAGACTGGCGAGCACCTCCTACTCATAGGGGTGTACTACATCCCACGGCTCACCATCAACATCGTCAACCTCGGGCATCTGGATGAAGGCGGCTGCGACGTCCACACCAAGAACGGCGTCCTCCGGATTCGCGACGAGAAGGACCGCCTGATCATGCGCGTAAGGCATTCAGTGAATTGACTCTATCTGCTACGCGTCAAGATCGCCCGGCTGCTCTGCCTGCCCGCGCGTGCCACGGATAAAGCGTGGCTGTGGCACGAGCGCTACGGGCATCTACACTTTGACGCTCTACGCAAGTTGGAGCAGCCCCACGTTGACCACGTCCACCAGCTCTGCGCGGATTGCATCACCACCAAGCTCAAGCGGAGTCCATTCCCTATGCAGGCAAAGCGGCGTGCTGAGGGGCTAATCTATCTGGTCCACACCGACCTCTGCGGCCCAATTTCGCCGGCTACTCCCGACGGTAAGCAATACTTCCTTCTACTCGTGGATGACCGGAGCAGGTACATGTGGGTGGCGTTGCTCGCGGCCAAAAGCAACACGCTTACGGCCGTGAAGAAGTTCCAGGCTTGCGTGGAGGTGGAGACAGGCCACCAACTGCGCGTTCTGCGCACCGACAACGAGGGTGAGTTCACCTCCATGGAGTTCGAGCTGTACTGCACCGAGCGCGGCATTGAGTGGCAGCACATGGCGCTGTACACGCCCCACTAGAACGGCATCATGGAAAGGCGGAACTAGACGGTCGTGATGATGGCGCGCAGCCTATTGAAGAGCCAAAACATGCCGTCGCTGCTCTAGGGAGAGGCGGTTGCCACCGCCTTGTATCTGCTCAATTGAGCGTTCATGAAGGCCATCGATGGCATCACCCCGTATGAGGCCTGGCATGGCAGGAGGCTCGACGTCCACTACTTCTGCACCTTTGGCTGCGTCGCGTATGTCAAGTCGACAAAGCCGTACTTAAAGAAGTTGGACGATCATGGAATGTCGATCGTCTTCATCGGCTACGAGCCCGGTGCCAAGGAGTGGCACTTCTACGATTCGGTGTCACGACGTGCCATCGTGTCCAGGGACGTTGTCTTTGACGAAAAGGCGTCGTGGAGCTGGAAGGACAAGGAGCTAAACTTGGAGGCGGAGCTCGTCGTGGAGTTCAACACCGTGGAGCTGGACGCTGGGCAAGTCGACACTGTTCTCATGGGCACGCTAGAGCCCTAGGTGACACCGACGTCCGCACCTGCTCCCGGCGGGCTCATCACACACACTCCCGTGACGACGCCTACAGCGCCAGCGCCCGAACCAGCAACACCAGTCCTGACTGCGCCAACACTCTCCTAGCCTGAGTTCGTGTCTCTACCCCCGAATGCGGAGGAGTACTGGGACACGAACAACAATGACATGGAGCTACGGTACCACACCATCGATAATGTGCTTGGCGCGGTGACTCCACCAGGTTTTGCCACGTGCCAGGTTGCTGCATAGCTCCATCTGTAGATCAAGAAGGAGTCAGCCACGTTCGTTGAGGCCGAGAAGCACCAACCCTGGCGCCGCACCATGATGGAGGAGATAGACTCCATTGAGTGAAACCAGACATGGCGTCTGGTCTCACTTCCTCCTGGTCACCGGGCGATAGGCTTGAAGTGGGTTTATAAGGTAAAGAAGGACGCTGCCGATGCGGTGGTCAAGTACAAGGCGCGTCTCGTGGCGAAGGGCTACATCTAGCAGTCTGGCATCGACTTCGACGAAGTGTTTGCCCCCGTCACACGCATCGAGTCCGTGCAGCTACTGCTTGCACTCACTACCCAGTAGGGGTGGCCGGTGCACCACATGAACGTCAAGTCCGCGTTCTTGAACGAGGATCTACGCGCGAGGAGGTATACGTGCGATAGCCTCCTGAGTTCACCGTCGAGGGGCACGAAGACAAGGTGTGCAGCTGGACAAGGTGCTCTATGGTCTTCGCTAGGCACCGCGCACCTGAAACGAGAAGCTCGATGAGACGCTGGTTGCACTCGGCTTCAACCACAGCTCCTTGGAGCACGCAGTCTACGCTTGCGGCGAGGGCGCGTCGCGACTACTGGTGGGGGTATATGTCGATGACCTCATCATCACTGGGAACGACGACACCGAGATTACCAAGTTCAAGCATGAGATGTGCTCCAGATTCAAGATGAGTGACCTCGGGCTTCTGTGCTTCTACTTGGGCATTGAGGTGCAGCAGGGGAGTGACGGCATCAAGCTCTCGTAGGCGGCGTACGCGCGCAAATCCTAGAGCGCGCGGGCATGGGCAACTGCAACCCGTGTCACACACTAATGGAGCCGCGCCTAAAGCTGTCGAAGGAGAGCACGGCGGTGCCGATGGACGCCACTGAATACCGGGGCATTGTCGGGTGCCTGTGGTACCTGGTTCACACCAGGCCCAACATCACCTACGCCGTCGGCTACATCAGTCGCTTTATGGAGCATCCTACCACCGAACACCTCAACGCCGTCAAACGGATCCTCCGCTACATCGTCGGTACCATAGACTGTGGCTGCCACTGCAAGCAAGGGGAAAAGAAGATGAGGTTGTTGGGATATAGCGACGCCGACATAGGAGGCGACATGATACAAGAAAGAGCACCACCGACATGCTGTTCTTCCTCAGCTCCTGTCCCATGTCCTGGCAGTCACAGAAGCAGAAGGTTGTCGCTCTCTCCTCGTGCGAAGCAGAGTACATTGCGAGGATGGCGGTGGCCACCCAAGGTATCTGGTTGATGCAGCTCTTGTCCTAACTAACGAGCAAATAGTGCGACGCCTTTCTGCTAAAGATGGATAGCTAATCGGCAATCGCCCTCAGTAAGAATCCTGTTTTTCACGATCGAAGCAACCACGTAGATGTTCGATTCCACTTCATTCAAGAGTGCATCTGTGATGGGAGGGTGGACATTGAGCACGTCCATACTGAGGAGCAACTGACTGACACGAGACAGGTTCTGTGAACTTCGTTTTCAGATCGGTGTAGTCAAGATCAGTAAAGAACATTAGGCTTAGGGGGTAAAACGTAATCCTATGTTTTCCACTCGTTTTTCCCCTCAGCCCAACCTGGATCGTCATCCTCCCGGGCACGGTGTGGCGAACCCTGTCGAACATGCCGCGCCATGCCGTAGAAACGTGTGAGGGTGTCACGGCATGGCGACTGCCGTCAGCCATGCCACGCCATGCCCTGAACGTACGTAGGAAGTGGCGGCATGGCACGTGCTGTCAACCACGCCGCTCCACGACCCTGAACGTGCTCAGGATATCATGGTGTAGCGCGTACGGCGGAGGGCCGAGATTAGTTTGGCCAACCCTTGTTTTTTTTTCATTCGGTAGATTTTCTATTTATTTGTGTATAAAAAGAATATCAAATCACTAAAAACGCTGAGACGGTTTGTGCTCAGCACCAAATTTTAGTGTTCCACTTTTGTTCTCGAGTTTCTAAGTGAGTTTTAGGGCTTACCGGAGTAAGGTCCCGCCGCTGGACAATAAGTTCGGCTAACAGAACTTGCCGCAGATCACGAACAGCGCGCCGCCCAGGACCGGGCGGCAGGTGTCTCGGTCCTCCCACGCGATCGCAGCCGGACGCCCTACGCCGCGGCCGATGGACGACGCCGACGTGGAAGCGGTCTCCTCCGGCGGGAGCGCCCGCTCCAGCTGCGACTCCAAACGGCGGAAGAGACGCGAGTCGAGCCGCGTCACAGCCCTCGCGGCGCCGCCACCACCGCCGCTCGCCGGCCGCGACTGCTCGATGGTGATCATGCTGCGCAGGTTGTCGAGCGCGTGCAGCAGCTCCTTGTGGAACGCCGGGTCCATCAGGCGCACGGCCGCGACGGCGCCTGGCTCCGGAGGTCCGGGCAAGGCATCTCCACCAGACGCCCCGACCTCCTGCGAGCTCATCGGCGACGGCGACGGCGACTGTCAGTGCCGCTCCTCCTCTCCGTTTCTTGGCGTGTAGAACGCCTCCTCGCTTTGCTCTGGATCCGTCATGGTCGTCGTCCAGTCAAACGAGCTCGACGGCCGCCTCGTCCGCCTTGACGACGGCGGCCAGGGCTCATCGACGCGCTTGTCAGACCCGACGTCCTCCGGCTCGTCGGAGAACACCGACGCGGTGCCGGCGGAGAGAATCTCCAGCCTGCTCAGCGCGTACTCTGCCTCATCCGTCGGCTCCGGGTTCTTGCCTGCGGAGACACCAAAAACACCAAGAAACAGCACACCACCACGCGTCAGATCCATGGCGAGAAAGCAGAGCTTGAGATTTCATGGCTTCTCACTGAAAGCAGAGCTTGAGATTTCATCGCTTCTCGCTGCGGGGAACCTCGGATCGGAGTGCGGCATCTGCTGCAGTAGAAGATGACAGCCTTGGGGTTCTGGTAGATCATGGCGATGAAATACGGACACCGCCCGAACCGCATTTTCACCTCCTCCGACTGCATCGCCTCGCCGCCGGCGAGGTTGTCGCAGCACTCTCTACCTAAGCATCAATCAGATTTTTTTTTCGTCATGCGATGAACAGGCTACGCAAGGACATGCCGGGAAAAAGACTCATTGACCGCTAACTAAGATGGAGAATGGTGCAGACAAACTGGAGGTTGACTCTGTCGACATGAACTTATGAACACAGTACGAGCTACGGCGCCAGTGGGCAGCCAGTACACCGCAAGAAACCAGTAAAAAAAAATAGATGGGTAAAAATAAAGTGTTCTCATTTCCCCCTCCTACACGGAATGTGTAGGGCGCCGGCCGTCAGGGCCACGGCAGGCGAAGATGAGGTTCATGCGTGCCGTTTGATCCAGGAACCTAAAGTGCCCTACTTTTGCTTGCTTCCTCTCGTACGTTAGCTTCGTCTGTGATAGCACCTAGTCCTTTCTCTCGTTTGCTGTCAGTTCATGCGTGCCCTCCCAAACCTTGAACACTCTTCAAGTTCGTGGAATGTAAAATCAACACGAAATAGCTGTCCACGAAAAGGCATCAACCCTAGCATCTCATTGAAGTCGAGCGTCCCTGGCCGGAGCACAAATACGTTATCTTGCTCATCCTTTTGCCTCCTTAATAATACCTCTCCATAATCTTTACACCTAATAACTGAAATTAATCAAGCCTCGTGTCTCCAACCACAGATAAATCTTTATGAGATAGGCAATCCATTTTTATTCTCACTTATCGTTTCCTGGACTGACATCGTCGTCCCCGACGCTACCGCATTGGCCTAGAGCCATTGCCAACCTTGTTGATTGATGGTTTATTGCATAAACTAATTGCAGAGCAGCATGAAGATCGGGAGAACGTGGCACTATCATCAAACCACAAATATACCAGAAGATCAAATTAAAGAAAAGAACAGGCAAACTCTCACTAAACCACTGAAAAAACTGAATCACACCAAGGTGTCAGAATCTTCAGAACCCCTTCCGATTCTTCAGCTCGGCTTCTCAGATACTACGAGACAACTGAATCGAACCATGGAAGAAACATGAGTAGGAGCAAATTCACAGCGTACACTCCATTTCCTCACCGTACACTCCAAGGAAATATTTCCGTGCGGGGCATGAGCAGAAGAGAGGCATAGTTGGGAAGATGGGATTGGAGCACAGCGTTTTCTGCTTAAAATAACTGTAATTTTAATTGGTCAATTGCTTGTTCGATATTGCTTCTTGGCCCATTCAGTGGACTCGAGGGAGGTGACCCGTTGACGCATCACCTGCTTCACCACCAGCGCCGCCCGGCCGACGGAGTCGAGCCCCTGCACCGTCCGCCCGAACATGAGGCCCTCTAGGTTGAAGGGGAAGTTGCGGTCGCTCATGTAGTTGGCCAGTGTCCGGTCACCCTGTAATTATTTTGTTTAAAAACCAAAACATTCCATTGCCAACCAAGCGGGCCTATTAGCTCAGCCGGTTAGAGCGTCGTGCTAATAACGCGAAGGTCGCAGGTTCTTGTGTCCGCGATCCGTTTGCACGGAGGCACGGTGCTGCACGCAATCCGCTTGCGGGTACGTGTGTTGGCTTCCTATTGGTGCGAGCGATGTGGAGGTAGTGGCGGTGAAATCTTGTGTGTTATATTGTGCGGTCAACAGTGTGGTGGCTGATGTGTGTAACCAAAGCCGACCATTTTAAACTAAAGGATGTATAGTAAATTATTTGAAGGATGAGATTTTCGCCTAAAGTAATTAGAACATTACAGTACCTAAACAATCTTCTCGAGATGTATAGGCAAAGGAAAGTTTTACACCTTTAAAACCTTTAGAGAGAGTTGAGTAGAGTTTTAGAAAGAATTGAAGTATGAAAAAATAAAAGAAAATTAGAAGATTATTGGGACAAATTTAGAATTCTTGCGAGAATTTTATAAGCTTTTGAAAGATTTATAAACATATTTTAATTAATAAAATAATGTTTATTTTGGAATTGACGTTTGTTTTATTTTCACTTTTTGAGTGATATGCCATGTAATATGCAACAACATTTGACTTGTTATATACTCTTGTACACATTACATTGCACCACACTATTGAGAAGAAATAAATGGAGTTCTCATATGCATAAACTTTACTAATTACTATACATACATCTCCTATCTTCTTTCAACCAAAAGCTTAATCTTTATACTATCTTTGTGAGTTCTATGATTATTATCATTAATCACAAAAAGTAGAAGATTAAAAATACATCTAAGCACTTTATTAGGTTTTAAATGATATATGATAAAAGAATTAGAGAACTAACTTATTATTTGAAGAAAATTATGAGATTAATGTGGCATCAGTGAGCAAGCTTAAGTACAACTTGCTCTTAGTGTTATGATTATGTGATGAGGATATTGAGGTACCTCTAATAAACATTGATATCATGTTCTAAATGCTTCTAAATCTTTTGTGTTCAACATCTCTAGAGTTGATCGTGCTTTCTTTGCAAATTTTATGGACTCTCATTGTCTTCTAAAAACCAAGACATCTTCTTTTAACATCGACGTCTTGGTCACATTGGCTTAAAGCATTTGTGTTCAATCAGTGGTCTAGATTTGATTCGAGAATTGACAAAACTAAAAATTGCTAAAGATTGTGTTTGTGCACCTTATCATCATATCGAGATGATGGCTTCTTCTCATAAGCCTTTCACCTTGGTCATAACAAATAGTCAAGAACAATTGCTTCACATGGACATAGTTCGTCCTACTAGAGTCTAATCAGTTGGTGGTAAATGGTACGTCCTAGTGATTATTGATGATTTTTTCTTATTACTCTTGGGTCTACTTTTTTGAGTCAAAAGAGGAAACGTTTAGATTCTTTCATCATCTAGCTCATTGCCCAGCCGTGAAGTTTCTAGAATCTCTTCAAGCAATTCATAGTGATAATGGTTCTAAATTTAAAAACTCTGCTTTTGAATCTTACCATACTTCTTCTAGAATTGAACATTAGTTTTTCTCACCATATGTTACACAACAAAATAGAGTTATTGAAAGAAGCAATCACACTCTTAAGAAGATGGCACGAACCATGCTTAATGAGTATACCACTATAAGGAGATTGGACTGAGGTTATTTTTACTACTTGTTTTGTCTTAAATTGAGTGTTTTTGATAACTACCTTGCAAAAGACACCCTATGAACGCAGACATAGAAACTTGGACAAATTTAAATGTTGTTCTTCTGATACTGTCTTTCTAGGCTATGCTTCTTATTCTTGTGACAATCGAGTGTATATTCTTGAAACAAATAAGATTGTAGGGACCTGTGATGTCACTTTTGATGAGGCTAGCCTAATTGCTAAACCAAAAATTTTAGGATCTCTAGATATGATTAAAAGCATTTTTATGGAGCACTCTGATGAGGATAATGCTAATTCTATCATTCCACCTTTAGCAGCTACACCACCCTTGCTAGAAGATGATGTTTATGATATGCCCTAGAGGCAATATAGAGATATTATATATATCATAGTTTATGATATATTAAATTTTTTCTTGAAATAGATATTATCATTATTGATTAATAAGTATGTGAATTATTCATAAGATTACTAATATGAGATGTTATTATTTCTAAGTGATCTCTGATCATATATTATATGAGAAACAAATATAATTGTAAGATCAGCATATATATTGATTGATGATCATGACTTATGGATTATGGTATGAAGATATCAAATCGATAATTTAGACGAAGATATGTTAAATAGACACACTATAAAATACTATAAAGATTTTATATGTCATCAGTTAATTTGAAATAGTATTTATGTGAAGTACTTAGACTTAAAATCATCATAGTTTTCAATATACATAGTAGCTTATTTTAATACCACCAAACACTACTCCATAACAGGATAGTCATAAAAGTAATCTTTGGATTTGCTATAATATATATAGCGAGATATGAGTGATCAAGATAGAATTTACCGCTCCTATGGGAAAGATATCTCTAGGCCCCTTGATGCAATAGATTATAGAAGTACATGGCCATACCAAGATGATTGAGAAGTCAATCACAAGTTTATAATTCATTATAAGATTGAGAGAGTGATTGAGCTATTAAGTGGATGATATAAGTCTTGCCTTAAGCTCGATCGATATCGTAAGATAAAGAGATTCGTACATGAGAATATTACAGATTCAGCCGATATGGTCTTTACATAAACTTTGGGTTTAATATGCCTTACTAGAAACCGCTATTACCAGGGTGACTGGAAAGGCATTTTCGGGTCGTGACCAAATATATGTGAATATGTAGGATCACACGCTTAATGAGTTGGAATACTTATTCAAATGTGATTTAGATAAGGACTCGATTTGAAAAAAGATCCAAGTAGACTCCTATTGAACCATGGTCCCCTAGGCTTAAGTGAGAAAGCCTATATATAGAGAGGTGGGAAGGTCGAGAAAACACACCTCTATTCACCTCGAGCAAAACCCTAGCCACCACCTTCCTAGTCAAACCTAGCCACTTGTAAATGCTAGTACACCTGCAATCGATGTTCTAGCCTCAGACATGTGGATATTGGTAGAGGCACTACTCGTTGTGGCGTTGATCAGTATCAGGATCGTGGTGATCAATTACTTCATCTACTACCTCAACGTGCATATGGTTGGATCGACTTCTCCAATCCTACTTTTGCTGTACTACGCGTCTTGTGGTAATGCTCCATGATCCCTACGTCACATGATGTTCTGGTATGCGCGATATAAAAAATTTATTTTATACTATTGTAGCATTCACCTTCCCCTTCAAATGGATCCCCTACCACAATAATATCATCTTCAGAAGAAGCTCCAGCTACTTCACCTTTATCAGTTGTACCAAAGGAGTTTGATGGAGGCACTTTAGAACTGACGGCTCCCCGACACATCTAGAACCGATACGCAAGATTGAACGGGTAAATAAAAATCTATCATATGACCCTCCCATTATGTATTTGTTGCTTCTTTTGAGCCCTAAAATATCTATCATGCATCATCTGATGAGAACCGAATCAATGACATGCATGAGGAGTTGGAAAATTTTGAAAAAAATAAAGTTTTGACCCTAGTTTAGGTCATAACGTCATAGAATCTAAGTGGGTTTTTAAAAACAAACAGGGGGAGAATAGATCTATAGTTAGAAACAAAGCCAAGCTTGTTGTACAAGGTTTCACCCAAGTTGTGGCTTTAGATTTTAAAGAAACTTTTGCTCTAGTTGCTAGATTATAGGCTATCTAAATCCTTTTGGCTTTTGCTACTTCCAAAAGTTTTAAATGCTTTCAAATAGATGTAAAAAGTGAATTTTTGAATGGCATTTATAAAAGAAGAGATTTATGTCAAACAACCACTCGTTTTAAAAATTATAAGTTTTAAATCATGTTTTTAAACTTGAAAAAGTATTGTATTGTTTGAAACAAACTTCTCATGCTTGGTCTGCAAGATTAAAAACATTTTTAATTTAAAGTGGTTTTAAAATGGGAATGGTGAATAAAACTCTTTTCATACTTAGAGATGGTACTTCTAGTTCAAATTTATATTGATGACATCATCATTTTTTGAGACTTCTCTTATACTCTTGTGACCAAGGTAATTGATTTTCTTCCTCGGCCTTTAAATTAAGCAAACCAAGAAAGGCATCTTCATCCATAAAACAAAATACTCCAATGATCTTCTGAATGAACGACGTCCTGATGAGGATGTTGAGACAGTTGACCAACTTGAGTATCAATCGGCTCCCTCCTCCTAACTACGTCAAGCCTAGATATCTATTTCTCCGTATATCTATACATAAAATTTGAAGCATCTTCAAGGAGCTCTCATCGTCAAATAGTCTAGTGCATTATTCGCTACATAAAGTTTATAATGTATTTAGTACTCCTGTACTTTCACCCTTTTGATTCGTGCATTTTCTAATATTGATTTTGTCGAGTGTAAAATTGATCGTAAAATCACTTCTAACCCTTGTTATTTTTTTGATACTTCTCTTATTTCTTAATATTCTCATAAACAATTCTCTGTTGCTCAATCAATAATTGAGGCGGAGTAGCTTACTACCGCAAGCTCTTAACTAAGTTTTTTATGGTTTTATTTTGAAATATTATGACTCGTCTTTTTCTGCTGTTTCTATTGTGATAATACTAGTGCTACTTTAACATTTAAGCGCCAACTGCATTGAAATTTGATACCACTTATTTTTTATAAGAAGAGTAATATTATGCTAGAGTTTGTTGAATCAAATGGTTATAGATATATTTATGTAAATGTTGATGCAGGAGACCAGAGGCGAGCGTGGTGGGGAGGGGAGAGGAGGCAGCTGGTGGATGGGCTTGGAGGCTCCTGGTGTTGGCTTTTGTCCTTCGGCGAGCGACGACGTACCGTCTGGTGGTGTCTTCAGACCTTCACTCCGACGACTCCAACTCGGTGTGGAGGGGCATAATCTTAAATTTTTCAGAGGGGTGGGAAGGGATGAGGTGGCTCAGTGATGGTTGGGCGGTTCTTCTTGACGATGATGGGTCACTGAGGCAACTTTCTCCGTCGCTTCCCTTGCGTCGTCGTCGTCGGAGCCGTCGGAGCCCGTGACGTTGGCTTCTCCTGCTTGTGACGTCGCTGGGTAGTAGCAGTCGTCCACCTCCAACGCTAAAACCCAAACACATCAATCAGGCGCGGATTAATCCCCAAATCAATCAAGCACACGATTCAACGAGAAATTTAACAGATATTAATTAGCAGAGGTTAATTGTGTCAATTACGGTTTGTACATAAGAGATGGTTTCCTGGCCGACAACATTGTTGCCGTTGCGGTTGGTGCCGTTGAACAGTGTAATTTCCAAGAAAAGGAACCCACTTCTTTTTTCAGAATTCAATCGAATGGCAAAAAAAAGGAGGCGTCGGCGTCAAGGGTGAGCTCACCATCCATGAATCAGCTGTTGTCAAAGAAAATGTGGGCCTTGCGGATGACGAGGTTAAGGTCCACGATAACTTACGACGGTGACGCGTACGTGCTGGCGCCGCTGCAGCTGGCGCTGGACAGCGCGCTGGGGCGGCGGAGCCTGAAGATGAGCGACTTCGTGGTGGGGGAGCGCATCGGGGAGGGGTCGTTCGGGGTGGTGTACTCCGGCGCGGTGGTGCCCAAGGGCGGGCCGGCACCGTAGGGGAGGGTGGGGAAGGCGAAGACGAGGCTGGAGCTGGACGACAGGTACAAGAAGGTAATCCTGAAGAAGATCAAGGTGGGGACGACCGGCGCCAAGGAGTGCGGCGACTACGAGGAGTGGTTCAACTACCGGGTGGCGAGGGCGGCGCCGGAGTCGTGCGCCGAGTTCCTCGGCAGCTTCGTCGCCGACAAGACCAAGTCGGAGTGCATCAATGGCGGCAAGTGGCTCGTCTGGAAATTCGAGGTAATGCCACTACCGTCATGAACCGATTAGTTTAGTGCTCAATGCTACGAATGCAATTACTGATTACTGTAACCAGAGCACAAAAAATAGCAACAATTGAGGAATCACCAAGTTTATAGTATGCAGAAAAAAGATCAACATGCTTTTAAACTTTGTAATGTAAAATTTTCATTTTTTTAAAACCCAAATGAATCATAGAAGATGAAGAACAAATTCGAAGAATCACCAAGTCTATAATTATGCAAAAAAAAAGTCGACATGCTTTTAAACTGTGAAAAAAAAAATCTCAAACTTTGCTATGTAAGAATTTCAAATTTTAAAACCAAGTAAAACATAAAAGACATACAACAAATTGAGGAATCACCAAGTTTAGAGTAGTATGAAAAAAATCGACATAGTGTTAAACTTTGTGATATAAAAATTTTAAACCCAAATGAATCCCAAAATTATAAAAGTAAACTGGCCCATGCAGGTCTCGAACCTGCGACCTTCGCGTTATTAGCACGACGCTCTAACCAGCTGAGCTAATAGGCCACTTGGTTGGCAATGGAATGTTTTCGTTTTTAAATAAAATAATTCTAGGGTGATCGGACCCCGACCAACTACATGAGCGATCGCAACTAACTTCCCCTTCGACCTAGAGGGCCTCATGTTCGGGCGGACGGTGCAGGGGCTCGACTCCGTCGGCCGGGCGGCGCTGGTGGTGAAGCAGGTGATGCGTCAGCTGGTCACCTCCCTCAAGCGCATCCACGGCACCGGCATTGTCAAGCGCGACATCAAGCCCTCCAACCTCGTCGTCACCCGCCGCTGCCAGGTCAAGCTCATCGACTGCGGCGCCGCCACCGACCTCCGCATCGGCAAGAACTACGTCCCCGACCGCGCCCTCTTCTACCCGTACTACTGCGCCCCACCCCCCCACCCCCCACCCCCCGAGCTCTACGTCCTCCCCGAGGAGACCACCCAGCCCCCCGCCGAGCCCATCGCCGCCATCCTCTGGCAGGCACATCAATCCTGTTCTTCTTCCTCCGATCTCCGGCCTCATGGCGTCGTGCATTCACTGAATCATCTGGTGCATCTGTTTCTTTCAGCTCAATAGCCCGGACCTGTTCGACATGTACTCGGCGGGGATCGTGCTGATTCAGATGGCGTCGCCGATGCTGAGGTCGCAGCCGGGGCTCAAGAACTTCAACTCCGAGCTCAAGGCCGCCGGCTACGACCTCAACCGGTGGCGGGAGAACACGCGCCAGAGACCTGACCTGCAGATCCTAGACCTCGACTCCGGCAGAGGCTGGGACCTGGCCACCAAGCTCATCTCGCAGAGGGGCGCCAACCAGCGGGGCCGCCTCACCACCGCCGCCGCCGCGCTGCGCCAACCCTACTTCCTTCTCGGCGGCGATCAGGCCACCGCCGTCTCGTCCAATCTGTCACTGAGCAAGTAGATTATACGAACAACGAGTTGGATATGGAAATGATCCTACACACACAATGCATACAGATGTTGAAAGAAGCATACAGTGATCAGATCACCAATGGGAACCAATGGCATTGGCATTTTAGTTGTATAACCATGATCCATTGGAAAGATCAAGAATTCAAGATTGATTCAAGGAGAGGGAATGTTACACAGATCACTGCCCTGGGTTGTATATATATAGATCCGATCCCCCTTTATACTCTCGGAATTTTAGTCACTGTGCATATTTATACATGGTATCAGAGCGAGTCTAGATATCTTCGACATGCTAGTTTCTCCCTCCGGCGAGCCGACCCTTTCCTCCTCGTCGTTGATATCTTCTTCCCGTTGCTGACCCTCTTTCCGGTGCTCTCCTCCCGGCACTCTCCTCGCTCTCTCGCCTCCGTTTCTTCTTCTCCCCGTCTCTCCCGCAGTCACCTTCTTTTCTCCGTCCCACCTCCGCGCGACCAGGCGACAGTCTCGATCCGCCTCCTCGTCTCGCCGAGCACCCGTCTTCGTTCTTCTTCTTGCTTCGTGCATCTCTCCTTCTTTGACGCCGGCGCACCTCTGCGCTCGTCGTCTTCATCGGCTGAACTCGTCCGCCCTCCCATCAGCTGGACTTGTCCAACCCTCCATCGGCTGTAATCCTCCCTCGGTTCTCGCCTTTTCTGACATGCTCAATGGCTCTCGGACGCGAACTTTCTTCCCTCACGTCCGAGCCAGTCAAACGTGTCCACGTGTCCACGGACAGGAATCCCTGCCTCCCGGACGCGAACATATTCTCTTCGCGTCCGGCCACTCCTCGTCTTTTTCGTGTCCGCCCCACTCCTTGGCCTCCACGAGTCCACAGACGTGAATCTTCGCACGTCCGTGACCCAACTAATCTCTGACACACCCACTCTGCCACCACCTTTTTCTCACCTACTCCGCTGCCTACTCCCCATCGGCCAACCACTCCTCATCGGCTGGCCGGCCCACTCCCCATCAGTTTCTCACATCCTTGATCGGCTGATCCATTCTCTCATGGGCTTCTCCCTCCCATCGGCTTCTTTCTCCCATCGGCTATTTGCTCCTATTCTCCTGTCATGGCCACCGAGTCCGCTCTCAGCTTCGGCACTCTCCCAGTCGCCGAGTCTGCTCCTGCCCTCGGTGTCTCAGACCACACCTCGGGCACCACCTCACCGATCTTCTCCCCTCCTTACACTGCTGTGAACGTGAAATCTAACGTTCCTATCTCTCTTGACCTTAACGCCAATTATTTCAAGTGGTTTTTCTTCTTCAAATCTCTCTGTGGAAAATTCGACCGCTGGTCCTATATTGATGGCTCCACTCCACCTCACCCCGATGATCCTCAGTGGGACATCGCCGAGTGTTGCATGTGCAGCTGGCTGCTCGGCTCGGTCGATGACTCTGTCCACAACCTCGCCATGGACGATACCGACCCCACTGCCTGGGATCTCTGGGTGGCCATCGAGCAGATCTTCCTCGCCAACAAGCAGCCTCGCGCCATCTTCCTCCTCAATGAGTTTCATGGACTCCATGGTACAAGAAGACTCCTCTATCTCCTCGTGCTATCAACGCCTCAAGGTCAAGGCTGCTGCTCTCCGGGACATCGGCCACCCTATGGCCGACTCTCAACTCGTCCTCGCCCTTCTGCGAGGACTCAACCCCCGCTTCTCAAACACCGTCGATGACATCGCCAACGTCACACCTCTTCCATCGTTCGCCCCGGCCCATGACATGTTAGTTCTTAAAGAACTACATCTGGCCAACAATAAGAAGACAGTGGCCCACACCGCTCTCCTTGTCGTATCCGATAATGGTTGCCGAGCATCCTACGCTGTCCCTTACTCCCGCGGCTCTGGTGGCCATGGCTCCAGCCATGGCAACACAGCCCACATCGGGAAAGGCAAAGGCAGGATCTGGCAGGGTCCGATGCAATCATGACCTACCTCGGTCCCTACCCAACCTGCCGATCCAACGGGTCCGTGGCTCTGCTACAACCCCTAGGCACCCTAGCCCTAGCCACGCAGCCCCATCAGCTGGCAACACGGGGTTCTCGGCGCCCATCCCCAGGCTTACCTGGCATCGGCTCCCGTTCTGTCGCCTCAGCCGATGCTACCGACCCTACCCACCCAGTCGGTTCCCTCCTCGAACCAGGCTGGCCTCGTCGCTGCCCTCAACCAGATGACGCTCCAACCATAGCACCCTTGGGTGCTAGACTCTGGGCATCTTCACACATGGCGTCATCGGTCGGTATACTTCGCTCCTGTCACCCATCTTCCTCCCCCTTTGTCACCATCGACAATGGCCACTCTCTTCCTATCCAATGCTGAGGTGACTCCTCTCTGTCTACATCCACCACTAACATCTTCCTTCGCATTGTTCTTATTGTACCTTCACTTATTCATAATTTTATATCTGTTCGCCAATTCACAAGAGACAACAACTGCTCCATCGAATTTGACACGTCTGTTTTCTCTGTGAAGGATATCCCAACCCGACGATAGATCCTTCGATACAATAGTGGCGGAGACCTCTACACCATTCCCGTAGCGCCGTCCACTCCACACACCAGCGTTGCCCTCTCCACCAACCTTTGGCATCTTCGCCTCAGCCACCCTGGCCCCGACGCTGTCGCCACCCTCCGTCGCAGCGCCTTCATCCAATGTACCCACAGTAGCTCCACAATTTGCCACTCGTGTCAACTTGGCAAACATGTGCGTCTGCCTTTTTCTAGTTCTCTCTCCTATACCTCGCGTCTATTTGAACTTATACATTGTGATGTATGGCCGTCTCCAGTTAAAAGTGTCTCCGGTAATCAGTATTATCTCGCTATACTTGATGATTACACATACTATTGTTGGACCTTTCTGCTCATCAACAAATCTGAGGTCCCCTCTCACCTCCCTTACTTGGTCACATACGTGTCCACTCAGTTCAACCTCCTCATCAAGACTCTACAAGCCGATAACGGTATGGAATTCATTAACCGTACCGTTACAACCTTCCTCACCTCGCAGGACATTCATCTTCGGCTCTCCTGCCCCTACACCTCTCCTCAAAATGGCAAAGCCGAGCGCCTCCTTCGCACCCTCAACAACATCAGTCGCACAATGCTACTTCACGCCCACTTATCTGCCATTTATTGGGCAGAAGCTCTGGCTACTACGACGTATCTTCTCAATCGGTGCCCATACTCCTCCGTTCAAAACAACGTTCCCTATGCCCTTCTCTACCGCACGGCGCCTGACTACTCCCACCTTCCCGTTTTTGGGTGTCTCTGCTACCCAAACCTCACCGCCACAGCTTCCCACAAACTCGCACCCCGCTCCACCGCCTGTATTCTCCTCGGCTATCCCTCCTCTCACAAGGGATACCGATGTCTCGACCTTTCCACCAGAAGGGTCATCGTCTCTCGTCACGTCATTTTTGACGAGACATGTTTTCCCTTTGGTCTATTTTATCCGAGATCCTCCTCTAGTGATCTCTACCAGGTCTCCTCCACTGTCCCCTCCATCGGCCCCCTCATCGGCCGCTACTGAGGACTTACCCTTCACATATCCCACCACTGTTCGATCTGATGTCCCAACCATCGGACCCCCATCGGTTCTACCTCCATCGGGCGATACCGATACCATTTATCCTTCAGCCGATACCATCCCCTTTCCATCGGACACCATACTTCCAACGGCTCCTCAGCTTCCATCGGCTTCTATCACCCCATCGGCTGATCCATCTCTATCGGACCGATCAGACCACTCGGCCCACCCGACTCCATCGGCTCAGGCCGATCTAGTTCCCTCTTTTTTTCTCATCTACAGTTGCCGACCCGTAGCCGATGATGCCCCCGCCCAACCAGTTCTTCCCATTACTCCCGCACCTCCATTGGCTCCAGTTCCCTTCACCTCTCATATGGTCACCTGCTCCCAGATCGGGTCTCTCCGCCCTACTAAGCGCTACGGGCTCTCCGCCATCCACAGCTCTATCTCGCTCATCCTAGTGACATCTCGCTTCGCCCTAGCCGACCCTCAGTGGCACGCGGCCATGGCCGACGAGTACAAGACCCTAATGGACAACGAGACCTGGTGCCTCTTCCCCCGTCCTCCCGGCGCCAACATTGTGATTGATAAGTGGATTTTCAAACACAAATTCCACGCCGATGGCTCCCTTGCCCGTCGCAAGGCTCGCTGGGTAGTCCGAGGTTTCTCCCAATGACCCGGTGTCGATTACGACGAGACCTTCAGTCCCATTGTCAAACCCGCCACCATCCGGGTCGTCCTCACTTTAGCTGCCTCGCGTTCCTAGCCGATCCATCAGCTAGACGTAAAGAACGCTTTTCTTCACGGCCATCTGACAGAAACGGTCTACTGCCAGCAGCCCCCAGGCTTCGTCGACCCTTCTCATCCCGACGATGTCTGTTTTCTTCAACATTCTCTCTATGGCCTCAAACAAGCCCCTCGTGCCTGATATCAGCGTTTTGCTGCCTATCTTCGGCACATCGGCTTCGTGGCCTCTGCGTCCGATAGTTCCCTGTTCACTTTCCATATCAGCTCCGCTACTGCCTATCTACTTCTATATGTCGACGACATTGTCCTTACAACGTATTCGACATCTCTCCTCGATCAGATCATGGTCCGACTCTACTCTAAATTCGCCATGACCGATCTTGGTCCTCTCCACCATTTCCTTGGCATCTCCGTCACCCGTTCCTCTCACGGGCTCTTTCTTTTCCAACGCCAGTACGCCATCGACCTCCTCCAGCATGCGGGCATGGCCGATTATCACCCCACAGCTACCCCGATCGATACTTGAGCCAAACTCTCCGCTGCCGATGGTGCACTCGTTACTGATCCCTCTCACTATCGGAGTCTTGCCGGGGCTCTCCAATACCTCACCCTCACTCGGCCCGACCTCACGTACGCTGTCCAGCAAGTGTGCCTCTTCATGCACGCTCCGCGCGAACCTCACCTCGCGCTGCTCAAGCGAATCCTACGCTACGTGAAGGGCACCCTCTCCAGCGGGCTGCATCTCAGCTCCAGCCCCATCGACTCCCTCACCGCGTACTCCGATGCGGATTGGGCAGGCTGCCCCAACTCTCGACGCTTTACGCCCGGCTACTGCGTTTACCTCGGTGACACTCTCATACCCTGGTCCTCAAAACGCCAGACTACAATGTTCCGGTCTAGCGCCGAAGCCGAGTACCGCGCCGTCGCCCATGCCATCGCCGAGTGCTGCTGGCTTCACCAGCTTCTCCAGGAGCTCCGTGTACCCCTCTCCACCGCGACTGTCGTCTACTGTGACAATGTTAGTGCCGTCTATATGACTGCCAACCCAATCCATCATCGACGCATCAAGCACATCGAGATCGATATTCATTTTATCCGTGACAAGGTCGCATTAAGATAGGTTCGGGTGCTCTATGTACCATCGGCATATTATTTTGCCAATATAATGACCAAATGTCTGCCCACGTCTTTGTTCACCAGTTTTCGATCCAGTCTCTGTGTTCGTTCCCCTCCTGCTACGACTGCGAGGGTGTTAGATAGACCACTGGTCTAGGTTATATATATAGATCCGACCCCTTTATATAAGGAAAAGGAAGGAACAATCAATATGGTAATAATTACATTGTTTTGTATGAGGTTACATTGAACAGTGCGGTGCAGAGCTGCAAACACTAGCTAACTTAACTTACGGCCCGTATTCGGACTGAACAGTACTGAGAAATCCTACTTCTGTTGGTCAGTTTCTTGAACCTATGTAGATTTCTGAACTGTTGCTGCAGCCAATCCAGTACTTTAATTCGACGATCACCATTCTACAGATTTGGCTCACCAATATGCTAGCCGGCAAAAAAAAGGATTATACATCATCATATAGCTTTGGCCGGTAAAACTGTTCAAACTTGTATGCAAGATCTTCATGGTTGCCTCCAACAAGCTTGTCAATCTCCTCTTTGCCTTTCATGAAAATGAATGTTGGGGTTGCACGTATGTCGAATTGCGTGACCAGTTCCTGAAGAATCAAAGTAAAAAAAAAAGTGCCTTTCATCTTTGATATCTGCTGCAAAAGAATTTCTGTACAGAGAGTAAAATGTTAACTGGAAAAATTCAGAACATCGACGTACCGGCATTTCGTCTACATCCACGGACACGAAAACTATCTCAGAATGCTTCAGTGAAAGTTCAGCGTATACAGAAGCAGCATTCCTACACGGGCAGCACCAAGTTGCGCTGAATTTTACCACGACCTGTTCAGATGGACATCACAGTATACCACCATAGTTAACCTATGAAGGTATCCATTTATCAGAAGGGATATGTGGTTAGTCAGAGCATTGATCAGACACTTACTGTTTTGCCAAGTTCAGCTACTTCTTCCATTTTGTTTTCCCAACATTTTTTATCAGTTATCACAGTCACATTTCCGGCACTGTAGTCCAGATGCTCCTCGGCGTCTACAGTGCTCTGAAAAAATAGAGTTATAATTCAGGTCCCCTAATTATGAACTTGAAGCTGAAAATAACTAGCAGTTCTACTTATCTTTGGATTGGACACTGCAGTATGTAATGTCTGGTTCAATAAGCAAAATGAGAATTGCACTGGCGGAGGAGACTACTTACGCTGCCACAGCAACCCATCGACTTGAGATAATTCGTCAAGATGCAAGTCTCCCGGGTGCCGCTGATCAGGCTGATGAGAAAAATATCGATAATAATTCGTCAATATGCAGATCTCCTGGGCTTCCGCTGATGCATAAAATGTGGGCGTACCGATGTCAATGGCACTAAGCCAAGAAAAACAAGAGGATATTACCTGATAGTACCATTCAGCACATAAAAACATTTTTCTGAAAGAAAAGCACATAAAAGATTAACCTAATCTTTTCAAACAATAGTCCAGTTCATGCAAACATGCTTCTATGTTTCCAGATGGGACCTGAACAAGACCCTGTTCTGGTAGTGGCTTAGATCATAAAAAATGATCAAAACACTATTGAAGGATTCCCTTTTAAGTCCTTAACGGTGTTTATGTGAACCTTCAATACTAGTTTAATACATGTTTCAACATTTACTGCAGGATCAATAGACCTGTTTCACATCATGAATGTAAATATTCCTGGCCAGGATCGCGGCCCAATCACCGGTGTGGCCCTAAAGAACCTATAAGATTTATATGTTCCAAACAGGCTCTTGGAATAACTGAACAAGGGAGAAAGGAAGACAGCTTTGCCCCACATCATTCACCTAGCAATTTTGTATAAAAATTCAAGAACCAATGCATTGCTGAGAGGGAGGTAGGGCAACACGTAACTGTGCCTCTGCAAGAGCAAGGCCAAGAAAGGTTGGCTCGCCGTCCCAGCAGACGCGCGGATGATCTTGGTTCTGCCGCGAGCACACGTCGGCCGTCGACGGCGGCGGCGACCCCAGGCGGGGCTCGGTGAAGGCGGAGGTGGCGCCGGGGCTAGCGAAGGGAACGGGCGGCCGCCATGCCCTTTGGGAGACGACCTCCGTGTCAACCGCTGAAACAACGGCCTGACGGGAATGAGAGAGCACCAGGAAATCTGGGAGATAATAGCCCGGCGTGTCCAAAATTAGCCTTTTTCTTTCACCGCTATCTCCTGCAGACTCCCTGGCGCCGCCGCCGCACGCCGGCTAGCTGCTGCATCCGGCAATCCCGCCCACCTTGCACAGAGATGTCGTGTATCAGCTTCTCCTGATTTATTCAGGGTGCAAGAAAGGCAGCGAGCAAACTGATCTGCACTGCCAGTAGCAGTTTGCCGTGCCAAGCAAAAACGATTTCTACGATTGCATTACGAAGAGAGAACCAATTCCAGTACCAAGTTGTCACAAAGAGTCAAAATGTACTCTAGTTTATTTTCTTCTCTTTTTTTCTGAACAACACCATGGACAGATACAAGGGGTATGCGAGCCACAGGCAAGTGGCAAAGCTGAACGTTCATTCAACACTACAAACTCTCGCTAAATCACATCATAGCACCATGTCACCCAGTGACGATCAGCAGAGCTATTGGAAATGAAACAATCACAATGACTAACATCACATTTGTTTCCAAGAATTAAAAAGGAATAACAGCACAGAATCAAGAATGAAGAAGAAGAGAATGATTCACTAAAGAATGATCAGAAAATCAACAGAAAAGCTTCACTAAACACGTTGCTACCAACAACCCTCAAGGTAGAAACTATTGAACTTATTTTGTCTCAGTGGCATGTTGTAATTTTTGTGCCATCAGGTGATCTGGATTGACTCCTCCTTTGGCTTGTCCTCAGGGGACGATCCCATCCCCGAGGAAGAGTTCCTGATCTCTTCGATCCTCCTGACCACCTCCTCCATCCGAGGCCGCTGGTCAGGAGGAACAGCAACACATGCCATGGCAAGCTGGAGCATCTGAACCATTTCATCCTCGCTGTTCAGTTGCCGTAACAGGTCGGCATCAAAAACCTCAGAGGTCCATTCTTCTCGAACCACAGACTGCACCCATCTGGGAAGGTGTTCGATAGAGTCCTCGCGCCCCGGAGATCTAAGAGGGGCTTTTCCTGTTAGCATCTCAAGTAGTAGCACACCGAAACTGTAGACGTCTGATTTCTGTGTTGCCCTTTTAGTCTCAAGGACCTCTGGTGCACGGTATCCAATGAGCCGTGCAGGAATATGAGGGATGGCCATGAGCTGTGCAAGGCCAAACTCGGAGATGCAAGCACTGAGTCCCTGCGAGAGAAGAATGTTACTTGACTTGATGTTTCCATGGATGAACTTTCCACCCCCCTCAGCATGAAGATGAGCAATCCCGCGTGCAGCTTCCAGAGATATCTTCACTCTCGTCACCCAATCCAATGGAGTTCTTCCAGCAGTTCTATTCCCTGAATATTTATAATAAACAGTTGGTCAGATAATGTGTAGAGGACAAGTTATTCGTGAATTCATACTTCTAGATAATAGGTTTGCAAATATGTTGAATGCAGCCTGCACTACTTTCATGTATTTTTCTTCACATGATATAACCAAGGACCTAGATGCCGTATACCAGTATACAATAGCTTGTTCCAAACTACGTAATTTTGTACACCCATAGAGTTTTGTGAAAGTGTTAACTTTTAGATTTTAAAAGAAAGAATATTAGGTAGACCCACTATGCCAGAATGCAATTCATGATTGCAAACAAGCTTGTAAGGACAACATAAGAAAAAGAAAATATTATCAGACACATAATTCAATACCAATAAAAGAGAGATTTTCAGTCCTTGAGGAGATACCGGGAAGTATCACGTTTTCTATTGTCAGGAGGTACAAATTTTGTAATAGAAAATGCAGTACCTCAAGGACTGGAAAATAACTCACCAAGAAAATAGTGAACATTCTATATCTGCTTGTACACCAGTCTTTATCAGACATATAATTCAGTAATCTATATATCCAGTTAAAACCAGCGAATAAATTAAATTTGCACAAACAAAACAGGTTCTGACAGGCAATGAAAGGCTTAATGACTTGAAATAATAGCATACCATGCAAAGCAGCACAAAGGCTGCCAGGTGTGATATAGTCATACACCAAAAGCTTCTCGTCCTTGGAGTAATAGTAAGCACGCAATTGAACAGCATTTTGGTGCTGGCCAACTCTGCCAATTATCTCCATTTGCTGTTCAAATTCTCGCTTTCCTGCTATCACTTCCTTCAGTCTTTTAACCACGACTGTTGTGCCATCCTCAAGAACAGCTTTATAGGTAGTTCCATAACTTCCTTTTCCAAGGACTTCAGCTGAGGCCCTCAACAGATCCTCCAGGTCAAAATTATACGAACATCCATTGAAGAAAATCAATTTATTCCTCTCTGCTTCTTGAATACCACTACTGCTGTACTCTTGCTTTGATTTTTCTGCTCTTCCACCTGCAGCAGCCTTTCCTTTGGATGAAAATGAAGCTATGCCAGGCTCGCCATCTTTCTTTCTTTTGAAGATGCATATCAAGAGCACAACAATGAAAATCAGAAGTAATAACCCTCCTCCAGCAGCTATTGCAATTATGAAACCAATGCTAAGCCTTTTCCAGAAGCTTTTCTTGGGCATTTGGGGCGATGGCGACATCGGAGAAGGAGAAGGTGCTGTTCCTGGACATGGTTCCAAGGGAAGCCCACAGAGAAAAGCATTCCCCAAGAATGAATTGGATGGGAATTTCTGTAGGGAAGGTGGTATAGGCCCACTCAGGTTATTGTTGCTTAAATTTAAATGTCTCAAATTGGGGAGGTGAAGGTCAGGAATGGGTCCAGAAAGAGAATTATTCTGGAGAAGCAATGCAGTAAGTTGAGTGATATTTTGCACTTTCAATGGGATTTCTCCATCGAAAGAGTTGTACGACAGGTCTAGGAATTTTAGACTGGAGGATAGTGAAGTTGGTATAATTCCAGACAAGTTGTTGTGCTGAAGGAAAAGATAATGCAAGGAAGGAATGGATGCTACATCTGGAGGGAGGCTGACAGTGAGACGATTGGATCTAAGGCTCAACACCTCTAGTGCATCAAGCTTGCCAAGTGTGTCCGAAGGGATAGGACCAAAGAGTCCTACTGCAGGTAGATGCAATTCACGAACACGCTTCCCATCTGGTGTGCATTTAACCCCAACCCACGATGTGCAGACTTGACTTGTGAGAGTCCAGTTAAGTTTTCGACCATGGGGAAGAGATGTAACAAATGCAAGAAGGGCCTGCCTATCGGAGTTCAGGTCGGCACCTCTGGTACAAGGGATGTGCAGAAAGAAAAATGAAACAGAAAGAAAGGCTATGAGAATAAGGTGTTGCATTGTTAGGATTAACTTGACCAATAAGGAGAAGCACAATTATAATCCAATGGTCCACCTCAGTGCTTCATTCCTGCCACATTAAAAGGATCATAGTCACGAGCAAGTTAAATATGTTCATAACGTCAAGAGTAAGAACCATAAAAATACATGAAGCATTAAATGTTAAACACATGTATTTTATGAAGTGGGAAAACTAGCAAAAACATAAGGTATTTTGAACACAAAACATGAAGTCATGAAGAATTTAAACTTTCTGATGGACATATATCTTCTTTTTGACTAAGTACCTACCTGAAAAGATGCATCCTTGAAAGAAATAAGTCAGTAGGTTTTCTTTTTTTTCATTGCAACCATTTATAAAGAACCCCATCACTCATATGTACGAACTACCTAAGGAGTTGTGGATTTGAATGTGCACTAAAATTTCTTTCGTCCATTTACGATTTACCAGAAGCATTTCGAGTTTTTTACTATTCATGTCCAGGGTGGCTTTAGAGCGCTGACTCATTGAGTACCAGATTCCTGGTCCTGCTAAAGAATACGAACAAATATGTTGCCAGAATGGCATCTGTTGCAGGAATAATGTGATTAGAGGGAGACTGAAGGATTTGCATGTGATGGAAGAGATGAGTCTACGTACCCTAAGCTATATCTCAGCATAATAAGGAGCCCACTTGGCCACTTTGCATCCCAATTGATTCTTATTATTGACACCTAAAGCTTGTGCAAGCTCATAATGCGCATTATTGGAATAAAGCATAAACTGATAAATTGAAGAGAAGATGACAAGGTGCTGGTTCTCTTTGATACGTAAAAGGGGACCACCAAATTCTCAACTGCTACACAGCAATCGCCCACCCAAATGAAACACCGAAACAGAATGGCCCTCCTTGTTTTTTCTCTAGTCTTGTCCAAAAGATCCGCACCCAAACTAATCTTGCCGGTTTATCTCAAGCTTTTCTGAAATGGAGCGGTTGGGACCATGTTCCATATAAAACGAAACATGTATCTCTTTGATAAAGTACCCATCCACGTTAGCCTTTCAGCAAAGGATAGCTCTCTTAACAAAATAGCCACGGGAACTAAACAGTGCGCTTAGTCATACCAGAAAGGACATTAGGATAGTGACAATGAACAAGACACTGCTCCAATAGGACTTGGCATAGCACATTGGTGCTCTGTCTTGCAAATATGTAACTTGCACAAAAAAAACATGCAAAGCACCTAACATAGGCTCAATCACTGTCATTTCAGTCGTTTTTCTAAATCTAAAGGACCGAGTGCTTTGGAAAAAGGCAGAATCACGAAACCAAAAGTCCAGCACATAAAGCAGGTGGTCTCAAGAAGCAAGAAACCAAAGGGGAGTAGAAAAGATGAGGGTTTTGGAGGCAGGATGGGGATCTGCTTGTTGATGGGGGCGATCATGGGCAACACTGCACACTCTAGCACAGTGCTAGGGCCAAAGACATTTCACATTCACACCAAGGGACAAAATTGCAAAGCAAAAGCTATCACTGTCTCACACTACATGCAATAGTAGAATCGTACTGCATTACTGTTAACGTCAAAATCTGGGAGATCTGATGGGGCTAAAGCCAATCGGCTGAGAGGTCTAATGAAGGGTTTAATGCAGTCATCGGCCGATGGAGATACTGAGACAAAGCCGATAGAGAACTATAGAAAAGCCGATCAGATTAGTAGAAGATTGAATCAGCTTGAAGACAGGGGATTGTCCAATCAGGATCAGGTCCGAGAAGCCCGAGAAAAGAAAGGAGAAAGATCGGTTTGACTAAAAGAAGGTCCGATAACTAAACTGGAGAAACCGATCAGGTTGCAGCAAAGAAAGACTCGGTTATAAATTAGAAGATTATTCAGATGAAATCAGATTTGCGGAAGAGCCGTGGACTCCACGGCAGGGTGTTTATTTTTGTAAATTATAAGCTTACTCAATTAGAGAGGTTTAACTGGTTAGTTAAGTTTTTTAGGAATATTTTCCTTTGTTCCTACTAGAAAATAATGTCCGATGGTCATAGACGTGTCGGACTCTGTCTGTAAATCCAGGGTATAACTATAGACTCTCTAGAAATATGTAAGATATCTCTCGATCATATACAAATTCGGCGCATCGCCACCCTAGTTCATCTAGGTTTTACCGGCGGGTTCTGGCTCTCGACACGGGGCTGCATCGGTTAAGTCCGATCTCCGGCGAAGGGGTAAGTCCCGCCACCATCCCGATATATCCTGCACTGTCTGAGGCTGCATCAGTTAGGTCCGACCTCTTAGGTCGATCGGATGTATCGTATCACGTCCGTGCTAGACCTATCGGCCCGTTAAGCTCCCTCTGCCGTTGTCAATCTCGTGCTGCATCGGTTAGGTCCGACCTACGGGCTACCGACGGTAGATCGAGCTTCAGGCCTATGGCCTCCTGCACGGCGTATCATCGGAGTGTTAGCCGATGAGTTATCCATGCTCTGTGCTTCACATCCAGCGCATCGGCCCCTCGGCCAATACACATCAGCCTTTAGAGGCGTCCCACGACGCGTAACACCAAACGTATCGGTACCTCAGCCGATACGCACCCGTCTTCAGAGAGACGTCCCCTCATCGGCTCAACTAGCCGATGGGTTCGTTCCTATCCTTGCTACGACATAGTCGATCCGACGTCATCCGTATCATCGTCGCTGGCCCCGGCCTCGTACTGTCTCGGTTAGATCCGATCTTCGAGACTCGGTGTTGATGGCGCTGCCACGGCGCGCGACGGGTCTCATGCTGTCATATCCAGAGCGGCATCGGCTTTGCAGCTCGTGCCTTCTTGCGTTAATCATTGCCTAGGCCACATGCGCACTCATCGGTTTTTCCAGCTGATCGGCTGTCCGGAGGGATCCCGTGCGTCTCGCCATCCTCTGAGTACACGCTGGTTCCTCCATCGACTCTACGGTCGACCCCTCGTCGACACCTGTCCACATTGGCTCT
Organism: Oryza coarctata; assembly: GCA_030770085.1. Lineage (NCBI taxonomy): Eukaryota > Viridiplantae > Streptophyta > Magnoliopsida > Poales > Poaceae > Oryza > Oryza coarctata. The sequence continues at coordinate 18,140,846 of CM061470.1, forward strand.
CTAACCGATCGAACAGCACCCCGGACTTATCGACAGCCAGCCGATAGCGAGCGTCTGTATCGAACTCGCTTGTCTCACTTACTTGTCAATTGCAGGGTTAAATTGACTGACATGCCCGCGAACCTCGATGTTTAAAGACCTGCATTGGAGATAAGTAGACATCCTAGGCCTTCGCGTGACCAAGTCACTGTCCCTCTCCGGTCGCGGAATTTTTTGGCGGCGAGCAATTACTGATATCCTTGACATAGTAAAGATTTTTCATGTAAGTAAATCCAACTTGGGAATTGTACAAGTAAAAATTGCTGCATGCACATATATGAGTTACTGTCTAAACTGTTCTACATTCACAAGTTAATACAGTTTCAGCAGTGGTCAGTGGAAGGAGCTGATATAACTATCACATCTAGAGATGGAAGCTAACACTAAGGAGAGTGCCATGGTCAGATTCAAAGTGCAAAGTAACACTAAGAAAAGGACTACGCCCCATGTATTCTTTTTTTCGCCCCATGTATTCTCTTTTCCCTTTTTCTAAAAAGGAGAGAGAGAGAACACGCGTCAAACAACCAACCAGCCTATCTTACGAAAGAGAAAGAGTGATTTGTTAGAACTTTGAACAGAAATCAGAGGAACAATCTACATTATACTCGACCATGATTTTTCTCCCCCCAAAAAACCCTTTTTTCACAGTAAGCAGTATATGGAAATCACTGGATTATGCCATACCTCGTGAAATTCCACCGGAGTTGCGGCGAGAGCTGAATTCCGCCGGCGGTCTCAACCAACGCAGAAAAAACCCGACCTTTGCGGCCACACGGATCAAGAAACCGCCCCCCTCCGACGCGCCGCCGCCGTTCACCTCTCTCCAGTCGCCGGGCTAGCTAGGGCAAGCGCGGCGAGAGTCCCGCGGCGTCAGACCACCAAGAATTATGCAAAGAAACAACAGCCCGGTCGATCCGCCCCCGCAAACCGCCGGCATTTCCCCGTCCCTCCCACGCCGGCCGCCTCCCCCTCCCGGCGCCGGTCACCTGTCCCTGGGCACTGGGCAATTGGGCTCTCCCCCTCTCACTCTCCCTCTCCCTCTCCGTCCTCGCCTCCTCCTCCAGTCTCTGTGCAGTGCGTGCGGGAGCGGACGAAGGGGGGAGAGAGAGACATGTGTGCACTGTTCGTGCGGGCTGTGCGCAAAGCTCACTGCGCATTTAACACAAGTGTGCGCGTAGCGTTGGGTTTTGGATGGAAGAAGGAAGATGCTAAATGACGGATTAGCCCCCGGGCGTGTCGGCGTGCGCAGAGATGGCGAGGAAGAAGAGCCACCGCGCGAAGGCTGAGAGGAAGAAGATGACGCTAGGCTTGCTGTCACTGACACGAGGTTCCCGACGTAGGTAGGAACACACCTGTCTGTCTGAACTCTGAAACTCTGAATCTTCCCCGGTGTCATACGCATCCTTGTGTGACGCTCGTGGTAGTTGTACTTAGCCTGCAAATAATTGATTTTCAAGTAAATTTTATAAAACTACATTTATTTTAATTAAATTTATTATAAAATTTTAAATTTAAAACGATCTATCATAAATTTATTATAAGTATCATAAAATTATAAATTTAATATTAAAGTTATTATAAAAGTATAAATTCCTAGCACTACTATTATATTATATTAGAGCTATAAATATTATAGTTTTATGAGTAAATTAGTTCTAAACATGTAGCTTTATGATTTTTTATTAAATCATGATCATCTATTTTAAATTTAAATATATAGTTTTATCATATATACTTAAATATATAGTTTATAGTTTTATGATAGTTTGATTAAATTGTCTGTAATTTTATAAAATTTGCTCTCCATTTTCTTAGTATCAGCACACACAAGTAATGCAATTATGCAAGTGGTGTTATTGTGTTGTTAATGGTGCTGTTAAGGTTTAATTAATGAATTTAATAATCATCACTAAATCAGTCTACTAATCTCTGGAAGGTATTAATGATATATGCTGTCGTACAGAATCTGCTTTAGCTGTACAACTTTTGTATAATAGTCGTATTACGGCTGTTCTTTTGTTTTGATAGTTTACTCTTTGGTTGTCAATTAAGCATCGTTTTACCTTAACGAAGTTCAATGAAACATCCCTTGGTCTGAACTGTGCAGACTGCATTCTTGCAGTGGCCCTGAACCTCTGGCGGATAAGCAGTTAAACTCAAAACAGAGTGCCTGTTGACTTAGGACTTGTAAGAATCACAGTGTTCAAACTGTGTGCCTGTTCACTTGGTTTAAACCCTTCCCGCTACATATTGCATCTAATTAGAAAGCAATGTATATTTACTTAATTAACGCATTGTCCTTCCTAATACAGGCTATTCGTTTGCAAGCTGCTGTGCATGTATAGTACGTATACAGCTCCGATCCACAGGGAAAAGGTCCGCGCAGGCAACATGCATCAATTATGAGGTTAGTAGCCACTAGCCAGAGATTAGCATGCGATCGCGTCCAGCATTCTGCAAACAACGGGATCTACACCCGGTGGTCACTGGTCGACCAGCACATGGACAAACACCTCACGTCGGCTTCTTTTCCTGCCAAACGCTAATTAAGTTCTGTTTTGTTAGGCGCTACTCTCTCTAGTTGCTATACTGTCCAGCTTTTGAGTGGGTGCACAGTACCCCCCAAAGGAGGAACCAAAACAACAGGGGAGAAGAAAAGATGTCGTGTATATGTATCGCTTAGACCACAGGAATTTCGCAAGAGTCGGTTTGTTTTCAGCAGAAACGAGCAGTTGACAATTCTACGGTGTGTTCTTTATCTTTCTCTCCATTGAATATACCCCTCCATTTACGAATAATTGTCAGTTTTAAAATTGTTGTGATCAACGTCACAGATACAGGAGCACCCCCGTTACTAAGCCACACCCTACTTGGTAGGGCAGAACGTTGCGCCCAATACCCGTGGAGTGCCTAGTGCGTTTACACGTGGCAGCGCGCCCGGGGCAGGGTCGACCACCCTGGAGACGTACCCGGCTTGGTACACATGGGCGCGTGCTCGTGACAGGATCGCCCACTCTAGGGGCCTGCCTGGTGTGGTACATGTAGCAGCGTGCTCGGGACGGGGTCGACCGCTCCAGATGCCTGCCCAGTACGATACACGCGGCGTTGTGGTCGAGGCAAACCCGACCATCGCCATGACCACGTTTCCCATCCTAGTAGTGGGGCCGACGAACCTACTAACAACCCGCTCTGGACGGCCCTACGAGTCCCGAGACAACGACCACACCAAGGATGATACACGAGGACAAGACTACATAGAGTGCAAAAACAAATATCCCATCAGAATGTCAGCAATGATTGGTTGGTATGTGCTCGTCGCCGAAAAATCCCGTCACCGAAAATAGACGGCGACTGGGTCATACGAAGGCCTAGGAGGTCTGTTTGTCTCCAGTACAGGTCCTTATGTCTCAAGATTCGCGAGCGTATCAGTCAATTTGATCCTGCAATTGACAAGGAGGTGAGACGAGCGGGTCCGATACAGACGCTCGCTATAGGTTGGCTGCCGATAGGTTCGGGATGTTGTTTGATCGGCTTAGGAGCCGATGTGGATAGGTATCGATGAGCGATCGACCGTAGAGCCGATGGAGGAACCAAGGTGTGCTCAGAGGATATCGAGGCGCACGGGATCCCTCCGGACAGCCGAACAGTGATCCATCGGCTGGAAAAACCGATGAAAGCGAATGCGGACTAGGCGATGATTAGCGCAAGAAGGCATGGGCTGCAAAGCCGATGCCGCTCCGGATATGACAGCAAGAGACCCGTCGTCCGCCGTGGCAGCGCCATCAACACCGAACCTCGAAGATCGGACCTAACCGAGCCAGTACGAGGCCGGGGCCAGCGGCGATGGTACGGAGGACGCCGGATCGGCTATGCCGTAGCAAGGATAGGAACGAACCCATCGGCTAGCTGAGCCGACGAGGAGACGCCTCTCTGAAGGCGGGTGCGTATCGGCTGGAGGTCCGATACGTTTGGCGTTACGCGTCGTAGGACGCCTCTAAAGGCTGATGCGTATCGGCCGAGGGGCCGATGCGCTGGACGTGAAGCACAGAGCATGGATAACTCATCGGCTAACACTCCGATGATACGCCGTGCAGGAGACTGTAGGCCTAAAGTTCGATCTACCGTCAGCAGCCTCGTAGGTCGGACCTAACCGATGCAGCACGAGACCGACGACGGCAGAGGGAGCTTAACAGGCCGATAGGTCCAGCACGGACGTGATGCGATACATCCGATCGCCCTAAGAGGTCGGACCTAACCGATGCAGCTTTAGACAGAGCAGGACATATCGGAATGGTGGCGGGACTTACCCCTTCGCCGGAGATCGGACTTAACCGATGCAGCCCCGCGTCGAGAGCCAGAACCCGCCGGTAGAACCTAGATGAACTAGGGTGGCAATGCGCCGAATTCGAATATGATCGAGAGATATGCTACATGTTTCCAGGGAGTCTATATTTATACCCTGGATTTACAGACAGAGTCCGATGCGTCTATGACCATCGGACATTATTTCCTAGTAAGAACAAAGGAAAATATTCCTAAAGCAGTTAACTAACCAGCTAAACCTCCATAATTGAGTAAGGTTACAATTTACAAAAATAAACACCCTGCCGTGGAGTCCACGGCTCTTCCGCAAACCTGGTTTCATCTGAATAAACTTCCAATTTGTAACCGAGCCTTCCTTTGCTGCAACTTGATCGGCTTCTCCACTATAGCTATCGGACTTTTTTTAAGTTAAGCCGATCCTTCTCCTTCCTCCCCTCGGGTTTATCGGACCTGATCCCGATTGGACAATCTCCTGTCTTCAAACCGATCCAATCTTCTACTAATCTGATCGGCTTTTCTACAGTTCTCCATCGGCTTTGTCTTAGTATCTCCATCGGCCGATGGCTGTATCAAACCCTCCAACGGACCTCTCAGCCGATCGGTTTTAGCCCCATCGGATCTCCCAGCCGATCGGCTTTAGCGCCATTGGATCCGCTGGATTTTGGCGTTAACACATGCCCCCCAATTTCAGAGTTTGCCAACAGACTACGAAATTCCGAGCCATTCGAAACCTCCGCAAACCAAGATGACCCATTAAAACCCCATTAATTGGCTCAGATCTCTGCCTAGGTCGTTCCGCCTCTATAAAATATATCCCCTCCTCAGCCTTCTTCCACACACTTCTTCTCATCAAAAACCCCAAACCTCGACGAGCTCCACAGGCATCCGCAAATTTCTGTGAATCTCGACGGGCTCAGAAGACTGAAGGCGAGCTCTCGCAGATTTCTTCATCGGCCTCTACTCCTTCGTTTGCGCAATGGCTTCCACACACATAATACCTGAGGTAACCATTATCTGCTCTTTCATCCTATGTTTTGCACGATTCTTCCCCATCCCGATTTCTCATCAGTAGTCGGGTTCTGGTTTCTGTAGGATCTTAAGAGTCAGATCACTATTCCAATCTCTGACCGCCTCGGTCATTTCTTTCTTGGCCCTATGGGTAACAAGGATCCGACTGATTTTATCAACTCCAAAATAGAAAGGATCCCGTTCAAGAACTCATCCATGGCCATCACCGATTGGGCTCACAGCTTCAGATCCTGGTCTAGCAAACTCCCTGAATGGAGGAACTGGTACCTTAGGGTTTCTGCCTCTAAAAAGACTTTATGGGAGGATCTGAAAATAGACCATTGCATTAACCTTTTCTTAGCCGATATGGAAAGAAACGAACCTCTGCTTGCATCGGCTTCTTACTTCTGGTCGGACATCTTGAATGCCTTTATGTTCGGGCAAGAGCCGATGACTCCCATCTTGATAGATATTACTATGTTGACCTGCCTCAACACCACCCACTATATGAACCTTTTCAGCTTCAGATTCAAACCTAAGCATCGACTAAACACCAAGAATGTCAGAGGTTGGACTAAGTACATTTCCTTGCATAACAAATCCTCCGGCCCAGTCGATGGACGTGAACATGTAGCGTTCTTGAATCTTTGGCTGGAACGATTCTTCTTTGGTGGTTCGACTCTCGATCCAACAACGAACATGCAATGTTTGGCAAAGCTCCTGGCCGATCACCACCAAATTCCCCTGGGGCATTATCTTCTCGGAGTAACTTATCATCTGCTCCATCAAGTTGCGACCAAGCTGTCAACAGGCCATCCAGTCGGACATATCGGCGGACCCTAGTGGTTTATACAACTTTGGTTGAACGTCTACACCTCCAAAGTCATTGTCAGGCCCCCTTTCTCTTCCATGACGTTCCCAACTGATTACCTAGAAGAAAACGAGGCCAGCCGACGCCGATGCATTTCGCTGGGTGAAACTTAATCGGCTCTTCCTGGAAGCAAAATGACCCTCCTCAGACTCAGTCGATGGTTTAAGTGTTTCTACTATGGCTTTACCAAAGAGGTCACCATCTGGTTCGTATACGAGGATGACTCGTCCTTTGAAATGCCTTCCAGGTTTCATCCGATGAATGTCTTAGCCGATGAAGAATCGAAGACCATCTTTTTGTCCTTCATAACTCCTTGTCTTCTGCCGATCGGATTTTCAATGGGCCGATCCCAACATCCATCATACGAGTTCTACTATCCTTCGGTTAGTGCTCGTTAGTTGGGCTTCGGCCAACTCTCTATCGGCTTGTTCTTCATCGGCAAGCTCCGAGCGTGCGAAAAAGTAAAAAGCGGCTGGAGTATGACCGACTTAGTTCGATGACATCGAACTTGTCCTTAGAGACTATCTCTACCTTCGGGCCTTGCATATCCAATACCAAAATTTTTGCTCGATGGTGGTCAGAATAGAGAAGGCACTTATATAGTCTATCGGCTGAACATTATTGCCTTCGTCTCAATCCCGACCATGTGGAATCCGATGAAGAGGTAATCCTTCTCTCACTATCATGTCTTCATCGTATTGAATTTCAACTGTATCTTGATTTCCGTGATTCCACAGGCTGGCGACAAAGACGCACCTTCGACTAGCGCAAGTGGTCGGCCGATTATCTACCAACCTCCATCGGCCAGATCCCTCCTTGAGCAAAGCGGTCCACCTCCATCGGCTCTCCTCCGAGTGTCGCAGGTGTCAGGGTCAAAGCGCAAGAAACCGGTTGCTCGATCGGTTTCTAAGAGACGGAAACCCGATGCCGATGTTGTCATCGTTGCATCAGCTTCACAAAGCCCTTCTCCTGTGGCAATTCTAACTCCTCCCGCATCTCCGCTGGTAAGTGTCAGCGTCAATTCTCTGTTGCCTTTGTTTTATCCTGACACCTTCGCTTTGCAGTCTGAACCATCGGCTCTTGAGGTCCAAACGTCAGACTCTGTTACTGGGGCTGAGCCGATGGTATCCTCTGAAGTTTTAGCATCTACTCACACTGCCCCACATCAAGCTGATACCCGCACAAGAACTGCTCCCACTGTCTCTCAGGTACGTCCATCATACATGTTATTTTTTTATGATCTCCAAGTTTACTAATGTTGTTATGCAGTCATTAGCCGATCTATTCTCCTTCGACATCGACAAATACCTAGAAGCAAAGTAAGACTCAGCCACTAGCACAGCGATCGAAACATTTTTGCCAGCCGATGCACGTGAGCAGTTGTCAGATATTATGCATCGGCTGGAGGTTCCGATTGACTCGCTGGTGGAAGACTGCGGGTCGATCCGGGGAAGACTTGTAGAAATTCAACACCTCCTGCCTGCGGAACTGTCTGATGCACTCACGCCTGCTGCTTACTTGGAATTCCAAAGGACCCAGCTGACTGCATCAAGACGACGCATAGCCGATCGCGCTGAGCAAAGCCACCTGGCTCACAACGATCGGCTGACTGCCCTTGATGAAAAGAAGAAACTTGATGAAATGTCAGCTGACCTTCAACATGCCAACACCAAGCTTTGCCTCTTGAAGAAACGAGAAGCCGATTTGATGGCGGAACTCGACAAGGTTCGTGAAGACATCAATTCCACTGAGTCCCATCTCATCGGCCTACCAAAGTCGATCCAAAACCAAGATGCCAAGGTAGCAGATAAAGTGCGGCTAGCAGTTCATCGGCACAAGAACCTGAAAACTATCCCCGGATCAGACGAGGATGACATCCGCGCTATCAATGATATAGATCAAATCCGTCTGCGCGCAATCGAGGTTATTAAGAAATTCTTGTAAGACTTTAGCCTCACAGAAATCCAGATGTCATCTTGAACATTAACTTTTTGCAGTAAACTTCAATCAGCTTGATCAACAGAAGTTGTGTATATATATTTTCTGATGACGACGTCTTAAACTGTATCGGCCATCTGTAACCGATATAATCATATCGACTTTCGTATCGGAATCGGTTACGCCTCAGCCGATTTAAACAGTATCACTAGCCGATACCAATTCTGAGAACCCGTCCGTCTTGAAAAGGAGAAATCGGCTATGCTCAGCCGATTTAGATGTCTTCCCGATTAGGTGGCCGTTCTCCAAACTTATCATCCCAAGACCCAATCGGTAACTTCTAATGTGTCAGCATCTTCTCTTTTCTTAATAATCATCTCTCGTAAGCCGATACCACATGTATCAGATATGTTAAACCGTTGAACTCCTGGGCAGAAAATTTCCACCTGATGCGACATGATAACCCCTGAAAGGCCAAATCGGCTAATTGTTCATTGCTCAGAACAAGACTATAACATCGGCTTCTGATGTCCTGAAAACGTTGGATGTATTCTAGAACTGACTCATTATGCCTCTGTTTAACCGATGTCAAATATGACAGTCTCGTTTCTTGAATCCTAGTACAGAAATGTCCATGGAACCGTTGTTTCAGATCGGCCCATCCTTTAATCGAATTTGATGGTAACGAAGAAAACTATGCGAAGGCCGATCCAGAGAGGGATAAAGGAAAGAAACGGACTCTGAGAGCTTCCTCAGCCAATGCTTCTCCACACTGTATTAAGAATCGGCTGATGTGTTCCAATGTAGATATGCTATCTTGTCCTAAGAATATTAAGAAATCTAGTATCGTGTATCGGCGAGACAGTGGAACTCTGTTAAACCATTCTGGATATGGGTGCCGATACATTACTGTTTGATCTTTGGGTTTGATACCAAATTGCTCTTCCACCGTATCCATAATTCTGGTTAATCAATTCTTCTTTCTTAAAGTGTCTTCCTGATCATCTGGAGATGGATATGGTACTCGATTCTGCTTATGATATTCTCCATAATGATTTCTCCTGCCGTTGCCCCCCGAGTCGATCTTGTATTGGTGGATACATATTTGCCGATAGGTTCTTGTTTTCCTCTGTCTCTATCGGCAAAGATACATGATCCTAATCGGTTTCTTAAGCCGATGATTCTTGTATCGCCTTCCCGATCAGATCCTGTAGCGTGTCCATTCATACCCCTGATGGATTACTGAATGCTTGATAAAATGAGTTGTTGAACATCTCTTGCAACGGCTTGGAAGAATTCACGGCTGTTGAATGGCCTGATTCTTTCATCAAAACACATTTTGGTAATTGTGTTTTTTGAATCGGCCATTGTTTAGTCATACTGAAAGATTCCAAATAGAGCTTCTGAAAGTTGTCCACATTTTACTCTATATGCCGCCTTTGGTCTTCATTCAAATCCTCCATGGTAACTGGAATTGTTATCTCCTCATCGGCTTCATCTTCGGATGAATATGTCTTAGAATCCACCTTTTCTTTAGACATATTGACAACAAGATGCCCCCCGGGTTGATGAGAAAAATCTGACTTCCAATCAGGCACTTGTAGAGTCCCGCTAGTTGATGAATGGAATTATATCACCAGCCAATGAAGGATCTTCAGCCAATAAACGGTTTTCAGGTTTCTCCAGCCGATGAATCCAGTCCAATCGGCTAATGAATGAAGATTTCTACCCGATCGGCCGATGAATAAAGTATAGTTCTTATCGGCCGATGAATGAAACCTTTGGTCCCATTGGGCGTGCCAAAAAGCATGCTCACCGCCAAAAAATCCCGTGACCGGGAAGGGACGGCGGCTCGGTCACGCGAAGGCCTGGGAGATCTGCTTGTCTCCAGTGCAGGTCCTTAGGTCTCGAGGTTCGCGGGCATGCCAGTCAATTTGACCCTACAATTGATAAGGAGGTGAGACGAGCGGGTCCGATACAGACGCTCGCTATCGGCTGGCTGCCGATAGGTTCGGGATGCTGTTTGATCGGCTGGGGAGCCGATGTGGACAGGTGTCGACGAGCGGTCGACCGTAGAGCCGATGGAGGAACCAGGGTGTGCTCAGAGGATATCGAGGCGCACGGGATCCCTCCGGACAGCCGAACAGTGATCCATCGGCTGGAAAAATCGATGAAAGCGAATGCGGCCTAGGCGATGATTAGCGCAAGAAGGCATGGGCTGCAAAGCCGATGCCGCTCCGGATATGACAGCAAGAGACCCGTCGCCCGCCGTGGCAGCGCCATCAACACCGAACCTCGAAGATCGGACCTAACCGAGACAGTACGAGGCCGGGGCCAGTGGCGATGGTACGGAGGACGCCGGATCGGCTATGCCGTAGCAAGGATAGGAACGAACCCATCGGCTAGCTGAGCCGAGAGGAGACGCCTCTCTGAAGGCGGGTGCGTATCGGCTGGAGGTCCGATACGTTTAGCGTTACGCGTCGTGGGACGCCTCTAAAGGCTGATGCGTATCGGCCGAGGGGCCGATGCGCTGGACGTGAAGCACAGAGCATGGATAACTCATCGGCTAGCACTCCGATGATACGTCGTGCAGGAGACTGTAGGCCTGAAGTTCGATCTACCGTCGGCAGCCCCGTAGGTCGGACCTAACCGATGCAGCACGAGACCGACGACGGCAGAGGGAGCTTAACAGGCCGATAGGTCCAGCATGGACGTGATGCGATACATCCGATCGCCCTAAGAGGTCGGACCTAACCGATGCAGCCTTAGACAGAGCAGGACATATCGGGATGGTGGCGGGACTTACCCCTTCGCCGGAGATCGGATTTAACCGATGCAGCCCCACGTCGAGAGCCAGAACCCGCCGGTAGAACCTAGATGAACTAGGGTGGCGATGCGCCGAATTTGAATATGATCGAGAGATATGCTACATGTTTCCAGGGGGTCTATATTTATAACCTGGATTTACAGACAGAGTCCGACGCGTCTACGACCATCGGACATTATTTCCTAGTAAGAACAAAGGAAAATATTCCTAAAGCAGTTAACTAACCAGCTAAACCTTACTAATTGAGTAAGGTTACAATTTACAAAAATAAACACCCTGCCGTGGAGTTCACGGCTCTTCCGCAAACCCGGTTTCATCTGAATAAACTTTTAATTTATAACCGAGTCTTCATTTGCTGCAACTTGATCGGCTTCTCTACTATAGCTATCGGACTTTTTTTAAGTTAAGCCGATCCTTCTCCTTCCTCCCCTCGGGTTTCTCGGACCTGATCCCGATTGGACAATCCCCTGTCTTCAAGCCGATCCAATCTTTTACTAATCTGATCGGCTTTTCTACAGTTCTTCATTGGTTTTGTCTCAGTATCTCTATCGGTCGATGGCTGCATCAAATCCTCCAACGGACCTCTCAGCCGATCGGTTTTAGCCCCATCGGATCTCCCAGCCGATCGGTTTTAGCGCCATCGGATTCACCAGATTTTGGCGTTAACAGTATGCAGACGCACACTGTATGAGGCGACCTCGGAGAAGGGAGCTTGTTCATACCTACAGCTTCACTCGCTCCAACAGTTAAATGGTTTGTTTTTAAAAAAAATATTAAAAAGTTATTTTAAAAAATTACATAAACTTGTTTTTAAAGTAATTAATACATAATTAATCATAAATTAATATTTTTTATTTTGCGTGATTAAATTTGTCCAGCTCAATTGGTTTAAACAAATTAATCTAAACTCTATAAATCTATTATAATATAAACAAAGACAAGTATTATACTTCTAAGAGTTCTAAATTTGGATAAAACTCTCCGTACTCTTATTCTTTCATAGCTAATTTAAGTAGTCACAACATTTAACCCATTGGCTGAACAATGGATTTCTCTTGGTTCCTCCTGCCGACTTTCACCAACATTAAATCCTACTTTCACCAACTCTATATTTTTAATATTATAACTATTTAGCATCAAAGTATGGCTATGTTTGTACGAAATTGAAATTACTTTATTTATATATTATATTGGATCATCCGCTTTTGACATCACTTAAAAAATAACGGCCAAAATTCATTTACCTTCAGTCAAAATGACAACTCTAGTATTATGAACGGATGAAGTATATGCGTGTAACTAACGGGGTAATATTTAAGACATGTTTGTTTGCATAGCACGCTTTGACAAACATTTTACAGCATTGCCATAATTTATGTGGCGACAAATTTGTTTGCTGCAGTGTGGTACTTTGCTAGTTTTAATAGTAATACTTTTGTAACTATCTAGTAGTATAAAGCACGGGGGCTAAGACAAGTAATAAGTGCAACAATACAATCAAACAGAAACAACTCCTATTCTTTTTAGCCATTTCACCATATTATTGTCGTAAATTATTTGCTCTATATCTCTAAAAATATATATTTTAAAAAAAATTCTACTATATTATTTAGATCGTTTATTCTAAAATATTCATTAAATTTATTTTTTAAAGAGATGTGCTTCTATCCTCTTAAAAAACCGCATAGATCAAGCTAAGATTAGAAGGTGCGTAACACTCTAAACATCATTAAGAAAGGGTAGTTTCGTCAAATGAGAGAGTTAATCTCGTGTGCAATGCCGAATCTACCGCTTCCCATCGAGTTTCAAGGTACCCCCTGCAGGAGAGGATGGGTACTAGGCTGCAAGGACTCGACCATGGCAACGCTAGGGGGAAGGTGCAGCAATGCGGTAAAAAGACCACGTCGCTCGGTGCCGTGCCCAGAACTAAAACATTATCGCCCAGGTCAAGAAGTAAGATCACGTAAAGAGAAGATAATTGGGAGAAAAAAGATGGCGAATGAAACCATCGATGGTCGCTTGATGGAGCATTCAACCTAATATATCCGTCTTGCAGTTTCTGCTCTTCGTCTGAATTCCTGTTAAACTCGCATCTTCTTGTGCCGTTCTAGCGGCCGACAAACCTTTCACCCTTCTCCATGCTGCAGGATGCGTTGCCCTTGTTGTAAGCACATGCCAAACGCAATCCGGCTGAGACGTGCCCTAACACAAGCAGGAATTAAATGCAGTGCCTAACATCACTATGATAACTATCGTTTCATCATGTAAAAGATATAGCAGCTTATTAATAGCATGATTCAGAGAACTTGCGCGTGTACATGTTTGACAATTTGAGAAATCGGGCGCATGTTGTACGAGGCGGCAAGGAAAAATTGCGGTTGCACGGGATGAGGCTTGCAGGATCACCGCGGCAGGGTCCGATCGATGCGAGGACGCCGATGCGCCACGCAGGTGGCAAGTCGCGGCAGTGGGATCCGAGGAGCAGGTGAGCAACCGCCGGTGTGTGGGCTGGCGTTGGAGTTGGAGAAGAACAAGGAAAAGATAAGAAGTAGGGGCGGCGAAAATTGGATCGGTCTGGCATCGCATCATAGTTGAAAGGTAGGAGGAAGGGGCGGCAAAAATCTCTGAAGGATGCGAGCTCTATCGATATGGGCTTAGATGATCAGCACGATTAACTCACTCCTAGGACAAAATTACCCTTTCTAAATGAATTTTAGGTAACTTTTAATCCAGGCATTTCATCTTCTTTAAAATATGTACAGTTTTTTTAGTGGGAGAGCGTATGAGCATATCTCTATATTTAATTTATCTTTATAGTGAATCCATACAAATAATTTGGTTGAATAATTATAATCTAGGTGAATAATCTGTTTTAGACGGGACATTGCAGGGTTCTCATCGATGACTGAAGTTTGAACCCTGATGAAAAGGCCCTGTCAGCCATAACAGTGAAGCCGCTCACGCGCCTCACGCCAGCTTTGCCAAGGTCAAAGCGGTAGTTCGAGGAATCCCAAGCACGGCACTATCATATCACACACGAGCGACGTGATGACCACAGAATCGACCTCGATGTCGCATTTTTGTGGTCGCCCTCCCTGTGTGAGATTGGCCGTCACCATCACCGTAACAATGAGGAAATCGCCAGTTTGGATGGAGTAAGTCACGTGTAATCATCAGCCTGACGTCTGACACTGATGTGGCAATCCAAGAGATATGTAGTAGAACCGTGCGCAACCACAACGGGCGTCGTTGCGAGACCATGACCAAGACGCCTGGTTGGTGATCGGTTGCTCTTGATCCATAAATGCCTTCCATGTCAACATGCAGCCTGAGGACAAGGAGAAAAACAGATGCACGCGAAGGTTCAGCGACTACGCGCTCTCTGTAAGTTAATGCGCCAAGAAGCTAATGAAGCCATGCATTTGTACTTTGTACTAGCTGGCTAGCTGCTGCTTCAGATGGGAAAGGAGAAGGCGTGGCGCGACATATATCTGCGGCCGTCAATCGGCATGGGAATAGAGCCCAACACGGCCTCTCGCGGGCAAGCAGATTTGCCGGGAGCGCGACGCAGGGGGCATTGCATCGTGCCGTGCACGGGCCGGGGCGCTGGGCCATCCTCGCGTGCCCGCGCCAACCTTCCTCCTCCTCCAATGGTTGGCTTACTACAGGGAAAACGTTTCGCGCTTCGCGCTTCGGGCGCCCTCCACGCTCCACGCTCGCCGCTACATGCGTGCATGGTGCTGCTTCAGCTAATTCACTAGTAAAATTTAATTATTTTTTTCTAAATTGCTTATTTAATCTGGGATCCAATTACATGTATTTAAGTAAGACATGAGTTTTTTTATTCCGAGATAGATAGTTACCGCACATTCTGTTTAAATGAAGACAGGTTTCTACTTACATCAACCTTACATCTAATATACAACTATGTCAGCCAAAACCTTAGAAAGGTGGTTGATGGCTACCTAGTGTATATCGACTCGACGAGATTAAATGCAGGTGGTCTCTTTTCTTATGGTGTGTTTGCTTCATAGTCCATAGCTAAGTATACTACAAGTTTCTTTTGCGTTTGGTGTCTATCCCATGTTAAGAATTTCTTTCTTTGTATGGTATAATATGTTGTATTGCTGCTTAGTATACACGAATATTTTAATAGTTAAAATTTGATGTTTTATACATGTTTCGATAAACATTTTACTGTGTTTTATAAACTTTTTAAATATTTCAATGACTAATTTATTTCATCACGTATAACTGATATTTCACCAACGTCTGACGGTCAACCGAACATTTGACGTCCGTTTTTTTTCCACCCGGCCTAGCGACCGATCGCTAATTGTCTCCTCAATACATTGAACCTGCCAACGCAAAACCTTCCATCTAATGGCGGAATCCTATCCTGCCTTTGAAAGGAAAAAAAATAAATGTATATATATATATATATATTATTTTCGTTTTGCGTCTTTATAAAAAAAATATACACGTACCGTGGGACCGGGTCAGCGGCACGGGGAGTAGAGGTACGATATCATCCCCGTGGCACTGTAGCCCCAACAGTGGCCCGACAACCTACGTCCCCGTAGAGTGGAAGCACGGAACCGTCTGCGGCCCCGCGCAACGGTCGTGGGGCGTCACGCTCATCCCAGGGCACTCGTGAAAATCAGGGCCGTCACCGCCTCAAAATCCCTGCCATCAGCTCGTCAGTTCCGGTCGGGTTGCTCTTTGGTCGGCCGATTAATCGTGCGTACTAACCAGTTTTTACTGCACTGATCAAAAGGAAACACGATAAGAGCGTACTTTCGGTGGAAAAGTAAACACAACAATAAAACTTATCACTGTCAATAGCAACGTGTGGAGGAAAAATACTAAAATCACGGAAACAGAGCCCAACACGACAATGATTACTCGTGTCAGCTAGCTTCACTTCACACTATACAAATGGCTTCGATGCCAACATGCAAGACAGAGGACAAGAAGGAAAAGAGAACAAGGCTAACCCAGCATTGCATGCCAAGGTTGAGAGACTACGCTTTCTGTAAGCTAATGCGCCAAGAAGCCTATGAAGCCATGGCTTGCGCTTTGTACTAGCTCAGCTGGGAAAGGAGAAGGCAGGTGCAGCCGTCGATCGGCTCGGGAAGAAGTGCCCAAGACGCGGCCTGGCCTCTAGTGGGCAGATTACGATTTTTTTATTTATATTTTTTATTAACATATTTATATAAATATATTTTTTTAAAAAATTAATGCTCTATGAGAGTTTTTTTTAAATGCCCTAGAGAACGATAAATTTGACATAGCAAACGCACACGTTAACGACAGGATAACGAGATACTAGACGGCCCTCTTTCTGTTTTAACTGAGTATGTTTTTTTCTATGGCAGGGGCCGTTTACAAAATGCAGTATGGAATGTGCGAGAGAGGAGGGGAGGGCTGCCATTTTTACAAGCGGCCCCCTTGCCTCTGGTTATTTGTTTTTTCTCCTATTGGATTATATGTAAAATTTTTAGGTCAGTGTCTGTGGGAGGGGAGGAGGGCTTGAGAATTTTATAGATGGTCACCTTGACGCTATCTGTTAGGTTATTTTTTTGGCCGTCTATAAATCCCCTACTAGGCACTCAAAAGTCCATTTTATTTAAAAAAAAGAGAATAGAGGGTTGAGAGGAGGCAAAGTAAAGTAGCGAAGCCCTAATTACTTGTGGATTTGTATGGAGGTAAATGTATATATACTTTGTAATATTTATTATTAGTGATGAAAGAGTATGTGTGATATTATTTTAGATCCGTAAATAGTTTCATTCCTAGATCAGTAATTTAATAGTTTTGTTACTAAATTCGTAAAGAGTTTCATTTGTAATGTTTGGTGGCATATCAGTGTTAAAATATCGAATGATGTGATGATTAATTTTTTATTTAGTTTAACTCTATTTCACCGTAAACAGATATGTCAAATAAAATAGTATTTCAGTTACATCACAATCAAGAAAATGTTAGGTATAAAATAGTATCTTAGTTACATCACAATTAAGAAAATATTAGGTATGGTCCATATGATGTAGATTTATCATATCTTAGCTCAACGGTATTGAAAGTTTAGCTAAGAGAAATTTTTCAGTAATATACAACTGGTTAATGCGAGTCTTTTGAATTAACTTCCAGGTCAATGCAATAATTGCGTATGTCGTTGTGAGCTGGATAACCGAAATTTTTTTTTGAAAATTGATGCCGATGGATTCCACTATCACTTATAAATGATATGTGGCAAATGCATTGGAGCGAGGTTAACTATATAGCATTTTTTTATCAGTGTACAAGAAAGATAACACTGTTTCAATAGCCGTGAAAGATAAAAAGTGTCCAACTATAATGAGATGTAATGTTGAAATAATGAAGAAAAATAAGTTAGAGCACCAAGAAGAAGGAGGAGCTGGACCAGGATGAGAAGACAGGGAAACAGAGGATTGGCAGATAAGGAAGAGAGAAACAACACTTTCATTGAGATAATAGATAGAAAATATCCTGATAATGAACATGCAGAGAATAATGAATCGTTGAATGAGGACGTCGGCAATATAAATCCATCATAATAGTCCAACAAGGACTTATTTGAACTTATTATCTCTGATGGACATCACATGCCATGGGAATACAAAGAGAATAAGGTCATTCAAGGGGCTAAATATGCATACAAAGAGAAATTGATGGAGACAGTTAAGCACTGGGTGATATCACTTCTGTAGTAGTTCTGGGTCGTGAATTTAAGCAAATTGGTATACGAAGTGAAGTTCATGAACTCAATTTATGGTTGTCCATGGAGGATGCATGAATTCAAGTGTAAATAGAAGAATTACTAGAAAGTGTTAATTGTCATTGAACATAATTATTACTTACATGAGGTTAAAAATACCACAGAAATATAATATATGCATTTATTACAACAGAGATATACTTCGATATTGTGCACAACCTAGAGTACAAACAAAGGTCAATTATAAGATACATTAAGGATAAATTCAAGTACACAATCGGTTATGCGAAGGTATGAAGAGCGAAACAGAAGATTATAGAGATGAGTTTGGCAAATTCAAATATTCGTATGATAATTTGCTTCGTCTTCTAGATTGCATTCTTCAAAGGAATTCGGGAAGCTATTATGACCTCAAATCACTCCCATCACTTGACTATCCTCAGTAGAGTGTGATTCAATGGACTTTCTTCGCATTAAGTGCGTGTATTAATGCATTTGTGCAGTGTGGCCTTATACTTTGCATCAACGGAACATTCATCACTAGAAAATATAGAGGGTAGATATTGACAATAATTATAGTTGATGAGAACAATCAAGTGTTACCCGTGACTTTCACTTTTGTTGAGAGCGAGAACACTAAAAGTTGGTATTGGTTTCCAAGACGGGTGAAGGACGTAGTTGTGCATATGAGACCAGATGTATGTCTTATACATGACCGTCATGCCAGTTTTCTATAGGCTATTGAGTATTTTGAGGGATGGCAACGTGAAGAAGTGGTATGCACAAGAGTGGTCAGATGTTTATAGCAAATGGTACATGTGTTACATGGATGCTAATTTCTACAAATAGTTCAAAAACAAACATCTTATGAATTTTTTCAAGAGCATTTGTGTCTAGAATTAACAGAAAAAATTTAATAAGTTTTAGAGGAGGTTGGATGAGCTGATAACGAAACAAACATATGATCAGTCAAGAAGACCAATACATATAAGTGACGAGACTCTCAAAACTATAAGACCACTCCCCAGTGATGATTATATTATGAGAAGGAGATCGACATCACAAGTTAGAAAAATTTTGCACTGGATAACGATGGTGGCGCTAGATTTGGTATAATTTCCACCAATTTGCTGAGGTTTATAACTAAGGGATGTATGGTGTAAGAGGGCTACTACTTGTTGTCATTATTAGAGTTTATCATGTATGGCGCATGCAAGTATTTTAAAAATCAGTACAAAGAAGCTATTCCCTCTATGTCAGACAATAGTATTTTCTTTGGTATAGTGATGACAAAATAATTGGATAAAAACGTAAAAAGGTCCAACAACATCTAGTTATGCCTTAAGATACACAGTGGCACAAATTTAAAATCTTGTATGCTGACAAGGCCAAGCGTGAAATATAACGTAAGAGAGTTAGTTAGAAGTATGTCCTGAAGGATGACGACACCTGCTTGTGCTCATGCTAAAAGCCAAGGCTTTATCACAAATCATATTCTCATGTAATTAACATGAGCTCGGAGAGTAGAATACTCGATCGCCATTTTGTGTTGTCTTATTTTAGAAAGAAAATTATGTTGCATATCTAGAGTGGCAAGTTATATGGCTTCGGTACTATGGTATCTTTTATAGCTCAACAAGATCAGGTTTTTCACATTTTGTACTCAATGAAAATGAGGGACAAGGCATGTCCTGCAAGAGTAGACAGATTCGCAATGACATGAATGAGTCTGAAGCAGGTGGAAGATTCAAATGATGTAGCAAGTGTAACAAAGAGGGCATACTTACAAGAAGTGTTTAAAAGATGCGGATGTTTCTAGTGAAGTGGAAGCTCCTCCATTAGGAGCAATGTCTGATGGAAGATGCCCCATGGGGAATGCACTAGTTAAGACCAAGCCGACTTAGGCATTCTCGTGTATCTGATGGTTCAGTCGTGCGGTGCAAATCTATGTATTGTTTTAAAAATAGATGCATAACTTAAATTATCGTAATTTAGAGAGTTGCGAACATTTTCTTTATCGTAATATTGTTTACTTTCGGCCTTGTAATAATGGTAACTGTTATTCATTTTATCTGATAAAAATTTGTTATCAGTTGAATGAATTGTAAATTATGTTTTTATTTCTGATAATCATGCTAGCTTTTTTTTTAATGTAGATATGGCATACCAGACACCGGAGTTGCTAGATCGTAGTTTCGATCGGTCACACTGCTCATAGCTCTCAACAGTTAAGAATGCTGTGCTGACTATCCACCATTAACGCCCTTCGTGATACCTACTGTCTATGGATCCTTGCTTTTGTGTTAGGTTAGAGATATTATTGTTGTCTCCCATAAGCTTACATATGATTTTTTGCTGATAATATATGTGTTGCCTTTTTTTCAGGTTATGTGAGGCTGGGCTTCTTTGATTGTGTAGGCTAGTCGAGGTCATAGCGCACAACAAGGATCCAGTGAAGCGGTGGTTCACAAACTGGTTTCTTCTCACAACACTTCTAGACCACTGGAGGCCAAAGATGCACACTTTCCACCTACCGTGAGGGGAGATGGCTCCTACGCTTTAGGACGTCTTGTACCTTCTAGTTCTTCCTGTCACGAGGGACTCAATAGGTTTGGTTGATGGACTTTAGGGATAACACGATGACATCCTAGAGTGTTTGTCTCACTTTCAGTGCTTGCCTGGTCGTGTAACTCAAAGCTCACTCCCTCACTACACCAGGGGTGCACTCCCTCACCGTTACGTCACTCTAAATACAACCTAACAGCTAACTTTAGATGCATCACCGTCACGTCATTTTCATCATAATCTGATAGCCAACTTTCAGCGCGTTAATGTCATGTCGCGTTCAAAAGAATTTTTATAGGCACGGCACTTTTCACGCGTGAATGTCACATCGCTTTTAATGTTTTCATTTATATCTTTTACACCTAACATGACTCATGCTATATAAAACCTCCATATGTATGATGGAGCTCAAGTTTTACACCTGTTGGTACCCCTGCAAATCCTACATTACCCATTTGCTCTATTTTTATAGCATCAAAGAACAATGGTTGCTAAATGCATTTTCACTTATAATCCCGACTAGAGAAAGAATCCTTTGGTTTAGCTAATTTCACTTTAGTATGACTATTCATTTTGCATATGTGGAGATCGATACCATCTTATAATGTCTTGAGACCCTAACATTCGTGGGAGAAGATATTTTCAATGCCTAAACTATTCTCATGAGGTATGGATTGTATGCACTTATTTTTTCAGTTGTTGCTTACCACAATTTTTTTTTTCGAACTAATAATTTATTTGCTGATCCACAGAAGGATGTGTAGCTTAATATAGTGGGTTGATACAGAAAATTCAGTATTTGATCTTAAATGTTCGTTCTCCAAGGGGCATTGTATTTCTCCTTCAGAATCAAACGAGCGGTACATAAGAAGGAATGAGGAGTATGAATGACGTTGCCGAGCTGAGTAGTCAAACTAGAGGTTGCAATATCTTATACTACCTCCATAATGAAAGTGTCGTAAGTGTGCTTATGGTGATCATTGCCAGGTGGTGAGATCACTAAATGTTCATATTTTTGGTAGAAGATATTTTGTTTGTTCAAATATTCTTGACGATTATTTTGTTGTAATTTTGCTATACATCTCTTTAATTTGCTTCAATTTATTATTACCGTGACTATAATAGTTATATATGCACTTTTTTCTCACATGACCTGTCAAAAAATTACGAATTTAAACAATAGATAGGCATAAAGAAATCATTGTATAAATGGATCATACAATCTAAAATAATTAAATAATATATACATGCTAAAGTGTACTATGAGCAAATAATTGACTCCTCTAGCAACGAATGATTACGAGTGGACGATAGAAGATGATATCATAAGTTTCACATAGGTGTCCATATCATGTTATCCATTGCATTGTGTATATTACATTTATACTCTATCAGTAATATGTAAATCTCTCAGTCGTGTAATATTTTTACCATTATAATTTAAATAATATTCACGTGAAAATCTATTAATTATTTGTTCCTCTATTTAATTTAATGGTGTAATGATTTTATAATATTAATGCTGAGTTTATTATCTAATTAAGACATCTTAATTATATTTTTTACATACTACTAAATTTTTTTATAATTATATATCTAAATGAAATAGATTTATATAAAATTACGGTGGGTAAAAAACCGTAATAGAGTGTGTCAAAGACTAACTATAAAATTATTAGGCTCTCTCCCTTCCTATAGATAAGCCTAGCAATTTTATAGGACCGCCTATAAAAACAATATGCATGTCCTCTCTCACACACCCTATACTTTGTAGACGGTTCCTTCCTACACGAAAAAATATTCTCGGTTAAAACTATAAGATACCGGCTATAAATTAGTAGGCAAGAAAAAAAAATTCTCGGTTAAAATGATAAGAAACTGGCTATAAATTTTTAATCTCTCACTGTCCGATGTTAATGTGTGTCAACGGATATTATCACATATAATTTTTTATCATCTGAAGGTGTATTTTTTTTTTACAAAGAAGACGTTAGGGGTATAAATCTGTGTATATATATATATAATTCGGCAGATTGGGCGCTGTGCCCACCTACCGCGACGCATGCAGGGGGTTGGGGGGCACGCCGCGTGCCCGCGTGGCGTGGCGTGCACGGGCCGGGGCGCTTGGCTGGGCCAGCCATCCTCGCGCACCCGCGTCAAACCTGCCTCCTCCGCTGGTTGGCTACGACGACGACGACAACGCCTCGAGCTGTCTGGCGTTTCATCATCTCAACTCTCAAGTGTGGAAAACCTCAGTTGCGAGATGAAAACTGGTGAAATTGGACAAAGTTAGCCAAAATTTTGAATTCCAGTTTGAAAGCTTGGCTGATTTATCGAGCGGTTTCTCAAAGGCTGATTAGCTGATTAGAAATACTGTCACATTTTGAAACCGTGGTTTGACACGATCACATCCATAGGGGCAACCAATGACATCACAATAACCTACAAATCTTTACTGTTTTATCAGTTCCAATACTCTTGTGTCCTCAGCACAACAGTATGTGGAAACCAATCCCTAACCCCAGGGATAAATTAAATGAGCCACGACCCACAATTTCTGCCTCATCGGTAAAATACTACCGGTTGAGAACACCTTGGAAATATGTATTCAAGGGAAGAGCGTGCAGAACTTGAAGCAGAATCAAACAGAAAACATATCAAAGGGCATACACATCTTGTAAAGGAGACCATGGAACAGCAAATTTACAGGCAGGCAGGCAGGCGGCAGCTGTGCATTCGTTATAGCGGGCTGAAGGGCTCCGGGAGCGGCTCAAACCGGTGGTCAAAAAGCGGGCTCTGGTCGAGCTTGTTGTCGTCAAAGCCGTGCAGCCAGCTAGTGTTCTTCACGTCCTCCCTCAGCAGCATTGCCTCATAGCGCGAGCTGCCGTACATGTCAAGCTCGCTCAGCATTTCCTTGCCTCCGATGCTTCCCTGGTCCTGTGAGTCAGTCGAGCTGCCACCGTTGCGGGAGAGGGCTCGGTTGGAGTCCCCAGAGAAGTGCCCATTGATGCTGCCATTGTCGCCATAGTGCCGGTCCCCATTTGAGATGGTATGCCCAGGATCAGACATTCGAGCTGGCCTGCCCTTGCCGGCAGTTGAGCGGATGCTATGGGGGAAGAGAGATGCACCACGGATTCCACCCAAATTCTGCCGAATGTCCTGTCACGAGTACAAGGATTAATGTCAGCTTCTTTCAACTTGTGATTTGAGTATTGCAAGAAGAGACTGTAACAGTAATCCACTTCTCTCGTGTACGTGCAAATTTCTGGCTAAATGCAAAATAGGATCCTGACTGAGTTTTACTAATCTGATGCAAACACAAGAAGAAATGTACCATGTGCCTGATTGCCATGTCAAGTGACTTCTTTGACATCGTCATCCCAAATCCATTATCTGTGCCCGTTATAGGCCTGGAGACTTTAGTAGGTTGACTGTCCACATTAGACCTTTCGGTCTGTCTATTTTGGAGCCCATTTGTGAGAGGTGTCTTTGATGGCGCATCATAAAATTTACTTCGACTCATAGCAGGCACAGATACCTTCTTTACTGGAGCTGAGGCAGCTGATGGTTCAGTCTTTGGGGTTGATCTTACTCCTAAAGCCATGCCTGGTCGTGATCTAACAGCAGATAATGGCCGTTCAGGCAGCTTTGTCCTAAGATTTGGTGGTGTTTCATTTGGAAAATCAGGGATATCAAGTGGGCGAACTGGAGCTCGAGGTCGTGGACTAGGGGAACTTGGACGAGATGATGGAGCTGATGAAGGTGCTGAGTTCCGGCCACCATTTGCTACAGGTCGATTAATAGATGATGTCAAGCTACTGATGCTAGAACTCCGCCCAACAGAAGGTGAGCGACCAATTGCTGGGGCCAATGAATGTATTGCAGGCTGGCGTGTAGGTGTGGATGAACGTGAGCTGGAGCGGCTCACTGAAGGAATTGTACTTGAAGACAATGAGGTGGTACGGCTTATCCCAGGTACATTACTTGAGGATGAGCCAGGGCGGCTTGTTGCAGAAATTGTACCTAAGGAAGCATTTGAGCAACTTGTTGCACCTGGGCGGCTCATTGCAGGAATTGCACCAGAAGATGAATTGAGCATAGCACGTGATCTAGAGGTTGGAGTTGATGGCCTTGAATTTTGTGCAGATGTAGTCTTGGCAGCAGCTGAGTTGCTTGTAGAATTGGCAGTTTGACGAGTTCTCACAGGAGTAGATGGGCGAGTTTTGGATGGTGTAGATGGACGAGTTTTAATAGGAGTGGAGAACCTTGCTGAGACAGGGCGTGAAGCTGCAACTGATTGCTTTGGTGCAACAACAGTGCTACTTCGCCTACTTGGAGTTGTAGGTCTTGACGTGACGGAGGAAATGCTTGAATTGAGAACTGCTGTCCTGTTGGAGCTAGACATGAGAGTGGACTGAATAGAAGGGCGGGTGACAGAGTTACTTCTAGCTGGTCTAGTGGGAATTGTAGAATGTCCATTCTCTGTTTGAGATACTGAAAGCTGCAAAACAATGTAGTTTGACATAAAAGTGCTAATTATAACCAAGATTAATCAAGGAGAATAAAAATGCTCCGAGAGTAATTATGCAGCCACTGCCTAGATAGCTAGAGTAGGTAGAGAAGCAAGATGTGTGTTATCATCAAGTTCCCTGGATTGGATGGTCTTCAATTCCAATATGTAACTCATTAAAAAAAGTTGTTTTGTACCTCTAATTGTGGGCGTATATTGGGAAATACTTCAATGCATTGCTTATTATTGAAATCTAAGGTGAAACCTTCAATTTCTAACCATGAGTATTTTCCCCTCGAAGAAATGAACTGACAATAACATTGCAAAGTATTTCAGGTCAAATCACTTATTTGAATATCAGCTGCATCTCATTTTTCTACACTGGGAGATACTATACGTCATTGATGAAAAATTAACAGGAAAATAGGTCGTGGGAGCTCAAAATGTTTCATAGTACCATAGATCATGCAACCAAAGAAAAATGACACATAGCCCAGACAGCAACCATTCATCAGAGAAGTATATTTCAAGGAGGTATTACTCCCTGAACTGATTGTCGTTACAATGCAACATACATAAAAATGATCCATGTTTCTTCAGAGAGTTATCTAAAGATTGGCACTGCCAACTATGAACTTCAAAGAATTTGCACAGAAAAGGATCCTTAAAATTGATTGCAAAAGCAAATCTCCAAAATTTAGCACATCTATCTTAAGTACAAACAATACATAGTACATACCCTTGACGCGCTGGTGGTTGACGGTGATCTAGTGGCAGTGCGCTTAGGTAATATATTTGAGGATGGTGTTTTCTCAGCAACCTCCAGTGCAGGAACACGGGGTGTCCCTGGGGGAGTTAGAAGCCTGAGAAGTGCATCACAAATTATGTCTCGTAATAGTAGAAACACACACTAACATGAATGTACTAGAGGAACAGACAATCAATTAAGCAAGAAATAGTTACTACAAGCTTTAAAAATAATAGAGAATACAACCAGACAAATTTATTAGTAGTATCATTTTACAGCAAAAAGTCATAAATGTTCACCACTAAATGCTATGGGAAAAACATATTAATGGCGCATTTGACCCAAAACAACAAATCAGTTTTCTTTCTTTTCACGGCATGCTCCTGCCAATACCCCCAAATTGGCATCAGCATATTCATTATATAAACATCAAGTTGGCTTTCCAAGGGAAGAGGAGCCCCACAGTGGGCCTATCAATCCAATTGAATATTTGATGTTTCACATTTGATCAGCACAGTGATTCAATTCCTCCCAAAAGCAATCACCAAGGACATCCTTAACGAGAAAGGATCAGAACCACAGACGAAAGACCGACACGTTTTGGGCAATGTGGTACCCTCTTCTACGGAACAAACAAAGCATGCCACTCCAAGATCAAGGCTATTCACTACCAAAACAGGGTGCACTACAAATCCAGCCCAAAACACGCCAATTCAAGCCAATCCAGAATACTCCAAATACAGATTTTACTTTGCACAAGTTCCTTCTGTACTCAACACAGAACAGAGATCACCCCACAGAAGGAAGTCAATCAAAACCAGCTTAGGTGAAAACTGATAAAAAGAGTTGGCAAGCAAAATCGATGATCACCAGTCATAGTCGTTCTTGCTGATCTCCGCACCCAGCAGGTCCTCCATCTCAGGAAAACCAGCCTTGGAGTTGCCCCCTCAAACTGCAACAAATCCACCAGAAGAACAAAGCATCAGAAAAACCCTCCAAAGTCCAAACCGACGCGAGCACCGGTACCAGCGCCGCTGCCTCCGGCCATGGGCGGCCCGCCGAGACGGATCCGCGCCGGGAAGCTTCCAGAAGCTTCGATCCGAACCCTCACCCCTGACACCCTCTCTTCCTCCAACCAATGCCACTCTCTCCTCCCCTCCCCTCCCCGCCCCTGCCGCCCAAGCTTCCTCGCCGCGGATGAGATTCCCGCCGGCGAGATCGCGGGGAGGAAGGGAGGAGGCGGAGATGCGATGCTACGGCGGAGGGAGGATGGGGTTCGTGCGTGACGGCGTGCGCGTCGGCGTCGTCGTCTCTGCCTGAGTGAGCTCCCCACCTCCTCACCTCTCGCTGCGCTGCGCTGTCAAAGCTTTTGTTTTTGTTTCGCCGTAAATGCTTCGCGAATCGTGATCTCCACCCCCTCCCCCCCCCCCAACCGCGTGGGGTCCGCGAGGTGACGATGGCGAGCGGGGCCCACGTGAAGGATGGCCCATCCTGTCAGTGTAGGTTAGAGGCTCTGCAGGGTGGGGCGTTGCAGGCTTGCAGCGGTGAAGTAAGCGGTAAGCCAGAGAGAGGCGAGAAGTCGGCGCGGGGCCAGCGTGCCACACACTGGAGAGTGGGACCCAGGTAAACGAGGGCCTACATGTCAGTATGTGATGGTAATGCGCAGGAAGAAAAGAAAGTTTTTCCTTGGAAAAGAAAGTATAGAGATGTTTGGTTGGTTCAGAGAGTAATCAGGTGGGTGGTCACTCGTTAGTGGATGATTTTGCTCTGACATGATGATAATTAGGAGATGTAGGTCATGTCTCTGTATTTTGAATTTTCATTTGCACATTTTTCACACTTTTAAACAATGTATTTCTTTTAAAAAAACTTTATATATAAAATATTCTTAAAATAATTTTCTAGAACTAGCTATTATAAATAGCTAGTACTACAAAAATCAGACAATCTATCAAAAAATTTTCAACAATCTTGAACGGACCATAATAATCCGATTTATAATACTCCTATGCAGTGTAATGTAATGAACAGGCAGCCTGGCAAGGTTGGCACTGGGCAATGGCTAATGGTAGTCAAATGCGGCCAACGTGCAGCAGCTTAATCCCGGAGCGAGATCCTAGAAGGTGCACGTGCACTTGGATCTCCCTCTCTGGCCGTCCGATCGGAAACGAGCGTCTCAGATGATGCTTCCACTTCACATCATTACCACGTGCTAACACTTTTGTCAATGTCAGGGTTGGATCTAATCTGGATCAAGAACAAGAGGGATCTCATCTGATTTTAGTCATGGGCTAATTTCTGCCACATTTTCTAGGTTGTCAATTGTACCAATGGTGCTCGTGGTGTTCCATACTTTCACCTGATCCATATTTTGCCGTACGATTGAACGACTAAAAAGCTAAAACCCGTGCAAAAGCACCTCGTGTTATTGAGTAATCAGGAAATTAAGGAGGCACAGTGTACCAAACACGAACAGTGTACCGAACATGAGGTCAGATCTTCAGATCTTGACAATGTAGGAGGTACTTTGCAAGGAGGGTCATGTACACTAAACAGTACAGTACCAACAATGATGTACATGTGGCCCCAACCCCAGTTGCAACATGCATGGTGCGCAGTGGTGGTGGTGTATTATGCACTGAACTACACTGACAAAGGAATTTCATTCCCACGGTTTTTTTCGTTCCAGCAAGTTCATCATGCTTTGAGCTGACCATACAGTGTACAGGGGGAGACCAACTGACCAAATTACAAGCACAAAATCACAATTTTAATCTCGGTTCAATTTACATCCATATTTCGTCAGCTTATATTTCGATGGCTGTCTCTTTCTCACGTCTCTTATCTTTAAGTGATACTAGCCAGTTCACCCGAAAAGCTTAACATACATGTAACATGCTAAGCGAAAACGAGATGTTGCATTTTCTGGGTGTGTACATACAGAGAATTGGCAGGGGAGCTCCATCCAGACCCATCATGGCAGATGTGGTCACTTTCGGGCGCACAACGTAGGTTGCTGGCTGCATCTCGGCCGGGGGCGGGAGGGCACCGGCAACGACGATTGGTTGGGCGATGACGACCGGTAGCTGCTGCATCGCCAGGAGCCAGACATGGGGGGTACTGCCTGCCACTGTGCCGGGATCTGACTCCTGCACGATGCAGTCACGCACACTGCAGTGCCTGCACCCGTGGCCGAGCCACTGGCTGAAACCCTGAAACCTCTCTTCGTCATCTCGACAGGGAAATCTGGGACGGCGTGCTGCTGCTCTCCACGGTTCATCATCTCGTTAGGTGCAGGTGGTCCTTCAGAATTCAGAAGATGAGGGCATAATAGTGAATAGAAGGAAGAAATGTTCATAATTGTTGATTGACCCAGATGCAGTGTCCCCCATGGCTCCATCTGCAGCTCACAGTTTGGTTCATCTGTTGCAACATGGGAAGGATCTCTATTTTTCGCAGTTTTTAACGTGTTACATGGTAATTTGAGAATTAACAGAAACAGAGGAAATAACTGAAGCAGATCTGAATACCACATCAGCTGTCAAATTTCGGACTGAGTACTAAAAAATGGAGATGATGTTATAGTGAATCAATTATTAAGCACATCTAAGCTATCCAGTTCGCAATTAATTATGCAGTAATCTCCTTATTTTAAAAAACAAATACCTGCTGATGCAGATGACTGGAATCTTCATCATCAGTTATCAGTGGAAGAACTGCTGGCTCCTCATGTCAAACTTCTGGGGAGGATACATGTAACATGCAGTCAAGCCCGTCTGCACATGCCATGCATTCCCATCAATAATGCGGCATGGTCCTGCTCTTACAAAACTGTCTGTATTGGACGACAATGCAATCAGATGTATCATTTGTCCTATCAACTACAGGGGAAGAAAATAATACAAAGAGTTTAGTGGTGCCATGCTGTGGATGGATCTTCATTTTCTCAGTGATTAGTGGAACCAAGAAACTATCAGCTACAGCAGGAGGACAAGGTCCTAATTTTGTCGCCCGAGGGGTGGGGTGGGGGGTTCATATTTGTGCTCAATAGTCATCAAAATAGTGAAATTTGATTATGCATGGCGAAAACTATCATATAACCTACTTAATCCATGACATCATATGATTACTGTTGTACTTGTCAAAGTGTCTTACTATAGGAGCATTCCTGTAGTGATTGCTTCTAGTTGTTTTCCAGATATTAAATTGTGACAAATGATGGATCCTGGATTGTACTTGGGAAGCCTTAGAAATTTGCAGCTACTACAAAACAACAGCCTCAATCATTAAAATTAAAGGAACTTCACCAGTTCACCTAAATATGCCAAAGGCATGAAGATTTAGACCCTATTTTTTCACCAGAAAGGAAAAGCAAAAGTGACATCTTAGCTGTTGTTTGATGGATGATTTAGCTGAAAAATGATGGCACCTTCAAGTACCAGCTTCCTTGAAATGAGACACTAATCATTTGTGCTTGTGTGCCAGTTCACTTTCCCAACTTTTTTTTTGAGCAAGGCCTCAACCGGCCCACCTAAATTCTATTTCACTCAACAATCCAAAAGGTTGGCATTCTATAACAGGATGAAAACACTGGTTTGGCAACAATCTTCAGCGAGGCACGAGAAACCTAGACTTTCAGATGGTCGTGCATAGCAAGAATGATGGCATGCTCGTCCATTGCGATGTTTTCAAAAGTCATGCAATTGTGACAGTTTCCTAACTATCAAACACTTCATCTACGGTGCTCTTGCCTCCTCAGGCTTCAATAAACCATGCAGCCAGCTTACTACCAAACAGTTTCACAGACCCTGTGGGCTGTGGAGCTTTTATCGACTATGAGGGGTCGAAAGAGCAGCTACCAAATCCAGTTCCAGTCCAATAAATTAAGCAGTACGAAGTTAATCAATTTTACCTAATAAAGAACAATTTAATGCACACTCAGATGATCAACAATTCTGAAGGATTGCCAGAGGCTAAATCATCTAGTACATATTGAAAGCCACACACAAACACACAAAAAAGGAGAACTATAGTACATTTGACAAACCATAGAAGGAGAAGTCTCAATGGATTGGTTGCAACCACAGATAGCTCAGGCCCCGGAGACATCCACACCACAGCATCACCTAATACAGCCGTGCAGTCTGCAGATGAACTGAGAAGCACATTATACTGACTTTGAGAATACAAATAAATTTGAGTTGACAAAAGCAGCAAGATCATTGCAAACTTTACAACAAAGGCAGCAAGTAGAAACAATAAACTTGACCGAACACAGCATATCAAGGATTTTCTCTTCTTTTCTAAACCGCAGGACCAAACAATGATGCAACTTTGCTTGGAGGTTCACTCAACCTTTACACGCTCTGCTTTATCCTGGGTTTCAAAAATGCCGGTGTGACTGTAAAGTGCGCAAAAGCCCACGAAAGAAGAGCGGTCACAGTGCTCTCTCCATGTCTCCCAGATGATCAGTAGACCAGTGTCGCTGTCCACAGGCATTGCACGGTGAGGCCAGCAGATCACCGTGCACTCACTGAGAAAATCAGCTTGCCACTGAGTAATCACTGCCACAGCAATGCATTGTAAAACATAGGCCTAATCGGAATTTCCCCGAACACCTAGAATGCATGCGTGGAGTGCTGGCTCCAATTCTCAGACAACGCAAATCCTACACCGAGTTTCGGACCATAAGAACCCTAGAATAATCCCCCGCCCGCACCAAGCTCCCAGTAACTCACAATATCGTGACGAACGGCATCACCCACCCATCACGGGATGGGAAGATCAAGCGGGCTAAGCTAGAGAGTAAATTAAGGGGGGAGCGTGCGCGGTCGTACCATCATGTCCGGCGACCCCGCGTGCTTATCCGAGCTCTGCTTCACGCCGGACAAAAACAACGACGACGCATTCCCGCGGTGTGCGCGGCCATGGTCATGGGCTATTGGGTTTGGGCTCTCTCTTGATACAAATAATGGGCCAGGCATATTCTCAGGCCAGTTTGATGAATCCAGACTCGATCGACCGCCCAAATTGAAGTCCAGATTTGGCGGGAATGCAACGACCGGTTCCCGCGCTCCTCTCCTTCCTCCTCAGCCTCACGCGTGGATCCGAACTCTACGTAGGCCTTCCTCCTCCTCCAGTCCTCCTCCTCTGTCTCTCGTCCATCCAAGAGGGGAAGAACAGTTTCATCGCTCGCGAAGCTTGCAGAGGTAGAGATTTCGGATAGCAAGCACACACGCACGCTGCGAAAGAGTTTGTAGCTCGTCGATCGGATCGGTGTGTCGAACATGAACGATGCCGACGTCGGCAAGCAGATCCAGCAGATGGTCAGGTTCATCCTGCAGGAGGCTGAGGAGAAAGCCAGCGAGATCTCAGTCGCCGCAGAGGAGGTAATGATCTGACTAATCCCATTCGTCTTAATTTTGTTCTTCAGCTATGACATCGTCGTGAATCCAGAGTTGGAGATCGTGCCAATTGAAACAATTCTGACGCGGATGCATGCAGGAGTTCAACATAGAGAAGCTGCAGCGGGTGGAGTCGGAGAAGCGGAGGATCAGGCAGGACTACGAGCGCAAGGAGAAGCAGGTGGACGTTGGAAGGAAGATGTGAGCAATGCACGCACGCTCCGATCCATCGATTGAACTCACAAATCTCCATTCGATTTCAATCGCGTTTAACTTCGTGTGGGTGCAGCGAGTACTCGACGCAGCTCAACGCGGCGCGCATCAAGGTGCTGCAGGCGCAGGACGGCGTCGTGAGCGAGATGGAGGAGGAAGCCAGCAAGGGGCTCCTCCGCGTCACCAAGGACGCCACCGCCTACAGGAAGGTCCTCAAGGGCCTCATAGTGCAGGTGATCAGCACCAAATCCTCCACTCCCTCTACATTTCTATCTATCCATGTACATTTTGGTTCAGAAAAAAAAAAGATTCAGAGACCATGAATTCAGAGCCTGCTCCGGCTGAGGGAGCCGTCGGTGGTGCTGCGGTGCCGGGAGGCGGACCGCGGGCACGTCGAGTCGGTGCTGGAGGCGGCAAAGAAGGAGTACGCCGAGAAGGCCAAGGTGAACCTCCCCAAGATCATCATCGACGGCAAGGTCTACCTCCCGCCGCAGAGGATCACCCGCGACGCCCATGGTCTCTCCTGGTACACACGTTGTTGACAATCCTGCTGTTTCATTTCCTACTGGATATATGACTTATTAGCAGTTGATTTATGTCCATAATTTTTGCAGCTCTGGAGGTGTGGTGCTTGCGTCGCAGGATGGCAAGATCGTCTGCGACAACACGCTGGATGCGAGGGTGGAGGTCTCTTTCAAGCAAAAGCTTCCTGAGGTATGGATGTCTTATCTCCTCGACCAATGGTGATCCAGGGATTTTGATATGAGTGTTTCCTTTTCTTCTCTTGCAGATCAGGAAGAAGCTCTACAGCCAGAAAGTGTCACAATAAGCATTTTTTTCGGGTTCTCAATATTCAGGAATAAACCAGTGTCACAGTTCACAATATGTATATTTTTGTTGTATTTGGAGTACAATTCCCCTTTGTCAGTTAAGTACACGTTCATGCAGGCCGTACATGCAACTAGTAAGGCCACAAGTTCATTTCAGTGAAGCAAATATCTCTTTGTGTAAAACACTATTATATCATCCTGGAATCAGGTTAATGCCATGAAAATTCTGGCTATCATATAACAGCGATTGTGCCAAGAGATTGGCACCGTTATCTATAGTTGACGGTCACCTACAATTTTGATGCCTCTGCATTACAGATTATAGTGTAAACCTGACAGCAATAAGAACTCTTACAACAAAAGGGAACACTATAACCCACCAAAAATCTCCTAAGCAATGCAGCAGTGATGGATAGAACCAAGAAAAGCTCGCCATGATGCCCTTTCCTCTCCCACAGCAAGAAAAGCCCCTCCCTATAACCCCCTCTGATTTCTCCTTAACCAATCTGTCAGAAAAGTCCCAACATAAGGGAAGGGCCTGGGATTCGCTGCAATAGCAATAATTGCTGTAACAACAATGGCACAATGCTGGTACAGTCAAATGATAATGGCTGTAAGCTGGCAATGATTCATTTTGCGCCACCTCTGATACCATAGCACTGACAAAGAGACCAAATAAGTTAATTTTTTTTTCAGATAATGGATAATGGATAAGTTCATATCAATTTTTTAGTAATACTAAGTTCATATGAAGACTGTCCAAGTATATCAGGTATAACAAAGAAAAAAGTCACTGAATTACTAACATTCCAAAATTCAAAGATTCTAACAAAATAGACTCTGAAATAATAACATAAATGACAGGGACTCTCCAACAAGAGACTTTGAGCACTTTTGATCAAGTTGGAATGGGTACATATGAGAACATGTATAATCCCGCAACAGCATAATCGAGCAGTAATCATCAGGTCCCCAATAAGAGTGCAATAAGTAGGTACACTAAACAGCCAGACGAGTGGTTTAGTTCTGCTATTCAGTGGCTGAAGCCTGGAAGATGTGTGCCACTACGGTTCTGCATTCTGTGCTTACCCCAGTTCTGAACAAAGAACAATTGTGTCTGAAATTTGCCTTCTATGCCCACTGGAGAGGAGATGCACAGGATTTGTGCCTTGATTAAAAAAAAAGGAACCTGCGTTCATTCCATCAAAAGTTCAAAACCGGCCTATACTGCTTCTGTAAAACAGAAAGGGAACCATTGCTTAAACCTCTTCCCCCATGGAGCTGCCATTCAGAGCAAAATTGAATTGATATAAAGTGCACATTCATCTGATAAATACAGACCACACCAAAAGCCCACGCTTGATAGCTGAAAAATTAACCAAAGAGATTTCAGAAACTGACAGCGTGAAGCTGTCAGCCCGTGACCCAAAACCCTAGAAATGAAATTCAGTTCCCATCCGGCCCCAAAACCCTAGAAATGAAATTGGGGTCATCACCATTCACTACCTACTTCCGGCGGCTCCTTACAACACAGGCCGATTCACTAAATTTTCTCTCCAACTCTCCCAATCACACCAAAAATCAAATAATTTATCGCGCAAAAGAGACAGAGAATACAAGGGGAAACAGAACCAAATGATAAATTGCGAGATCTCGCGGCGATTCCGCCTCCAACGGATGCTTCCCCCGAGAGATTCCTCTTCCCCCAGATCGACGAGCCCTCCGCCTCTTCCCCCTCTCCCTCTCATCAGTCTCTCTCTCTCTCGCCCTCAGAACAAAATGGAAATAAACAAAAGATATATATATATATATATTAATGGGCCGTGTCAGAGCTCCAAGAAGAGGCCCATTAATCGGATCAGCACACCTCGCCGTGATCATCCAACGGCCACAAACACGGGCGCATCTGCTCCTATTTAAACACTCGCCTTCCCGCTCGCTAGCTCTCCCCACCCAAGAACTCCACGAACAAGAAAACCAAGGGAAACAAAAATCAGAGAGCAGCGACATTGCGACGACATCAAGAACATCGGAGGGCGTCAATCAGAGGGAGAGTAGAGAAGAGACCGCAACAATCCTTCGTGATCAGAGAGCAGGACGAATCAATCACAAGCAGAGAAGAGAAAGAGAAAGAATCGATCGGTGGCTAAGCAGCAAACAGCGCAATAAAGCAAGAACAGGGCTAGCTCCTAGCCGACGCAAGAAGCAGAGGCGTAAGCGCGAGAGGAGAAGCTGCAGGCTCCGATGGAGCAAGAACGCATCCAGGCGTTGGTCAAGGAGCCCTGGACAGCCACATGCAGGCGAAACAAATTCTGCTTCCACTGCTGGTCCTCCTTCTGCGACCACTGCTGCCCAGAACATTGGCATCGTCACCATCCTGCAGAAGCAGGTCGTGACCGTGTCGCTACGGTGGGTTCGAAAGATTTCTTCTTTATTCTTGTTTCCGATCGAGCTGAGCTGAGCTGAGCCTCTTGTGTTTCCCATGCCTCCTTTTATTCTTGCAGATTGGATTGATCAGACGAGGAAACCCCGCTGTGCTCGCCAAGCACCCCGTGGGCAGTGGGTATGATTGGAAACATATACAGAGAGTGAGTATCAATAAAAGAAATTGGATCCTGTTGAACCCCAGGGTACCACCATTACAAGGGCATTGGCTTGGTCCAGCCTGCGTAAACTGCAATCAAAGAATCGTGAAGTCTGCAGCGATGTACTGCTGTACAATGTGCAAGGTAAGATCTTGATCATGCTTCAAGTAGTGCTTGGAACCATGCGTAGCTACAACTGCTTCTGGTATAGAATTTTGGCCATCTTGATTTGTGGATGCGTTCCTGTCTTCTTGATCTTGCACAAGTTCTTAGACAGAAACATGTACAAAACTAGCAATACATAAGGCATAGTTTCTTGTCTTTTCAACAAAAAAAAAAGCATGTGGAAAACCAGTATTAAAATTTCAGTTACTCAAATGGGAAAAGGTTCCTGTTTTGCCCGTCTAGTAATAAAAGAGGGTCATTTATCTTTTTTAGATGACTGAAAAGATAATATATCCTGCTGTGCTAAGCCAATTAGCTACTACCGTGGTCTCAAAAAATGTTCATGCTAACCTTGAAAAAAGTTAATGCTGTTCATTTTATATATTCTTTTCTTCGTTGTTAAATGCTCATATGAAAATGAACTCATCACTCATTAATTGTAATCCGAAATTGCTACTGGACAGCATAACCAAGTCCATGTGGGCAGAGGGAGGGACATGATTCAGGCACTTGCAGCAGGAGATTACAACCAGGCTCTACGTTGCGATCGTTTCTGCACCATATGCATGTCGTCCTTCTCTTCAGGTTGCTGTGCTCTGCACATTGAGAGACACCATACAGATGCTAACGCTCTTGGTGTGTGGATCATAGTAGTCGTTCACGTAGATGGTTGGGCAGCAGTTGCGCCGTCTGCACTAATCCCCAATGATGTCCTTCATGATGTTCAGGTATCACAGATTCTCAGTCTCCAATTCTTCAGAAACATTACAGAAATGAGCTGCCTCCTAGTATGTCCTAAATTGACCGATTGATTGCTGTTTGGTTTCTTAACTAGGTCCTGCATGCTGATGGAGCTGTACTTTACCCGCTCAGGAGGTTAGAAGTTGCTGCTGCGGTTCACCATTTGGGCGATGTCCCTAGTCAGGATAACTGTGACGCTCCTGGTTGCCATGAGATGATTCCAGAGCAACCACGGTTCTGTTCTTTGCGTTGCAAGGCTGCAGTTGTTTGGGCAGCTTAGATCTTAGTTCTCTCTGTCAGGCTAGCTGTTGGCTTTGTACTGTAGCAAATGTGTGATAGTACACTAGACTATCTCAGTGTCTCTAATCTTTTTTTTTTCTGCTGCCTCTCGTCTGCACAAGATGCAGTCATCTCAAACTCTTTTGTATCCTGTGGTGCATAAACAGATGCAAGAATCGTCAGCAATCCCCATATCTTAACGTTGAGGGATTGCTGCTTTTCGTTGCTGTATCCTATCTACAATCAGGCATGGCACCATGAACAGGGATTGCAAAAGTAGATATATCAGTGTAGCCTGTAGATAAAGTTTCCTGAGGTATGTGTGTCTTATCTATTGGATCAATGGTAATCCAGGGAATTTGATTTGAGTGTTTCCTTTTTCTTCACTTGCAGATCAGGAAGCTCCACAGCCAGAAAGTGTCACAATAAGCATTTTTTTCAGGTTCTCAATTTCAGGAATAAATCAGAGGCACGGTTCACAATATGTATATTTTTGTTGTATTTGGAGTACTATTCCCTTTTGTCAGTAAAGTATACAGGCCTTACATGCAACTAGTAACGCCAAAAAGTTCATTTAAGTGAAAGAAAGTATCCCTTTTGTGTAAAACACTACTATATCGTACTGGGCTCAGGTTAATACCATGAGAACCCTATGAGTTCAACACAAAACAGTGATTACAATTGCACCAAGAGATCGACACTAATAGTTATACTTGACAAACAGATACAGTTTTGATGTCTCCGCACTACAAATGATAGCATAATCGACAGAAATAACAAGTTTAGAACTTTTACAAGAAAAGGAGAAAACTACAGCCCACGAAAAAAAGGCTCCTAGGCGATGCAACAGAGCCACAGAGGGTGGATGGAACCAAGCAAAGCTCGCCATGAGGCCATCTCCTAGTTCATAGCTATCCCCCCTTGTTTCTCTTCAATAGATCTTTGTCAGAAAATCCAACACACGGAAGGGGCTTGGGACATGCGACGCACGGTAGCAAGAACCACTGGCACATCGCTGATCCAGTTTAGTGATAATGGTTCCTTTTTGCTTCGCCTCTGATAAATAATAATAATAATAATAATAATAATAATAATAATAATAATAATAATAATAATAATAATAATAATAATAATAATAATAATAGTAGTAGTAGTAGTAGTAATAATAATAATAATAATAATAATAATAATAATAATAATAATAATAATAATAATAATAATAATAATAATAATAATAATAATAATAATAATAATAATAATAAGATCCTTGTCCCGAAGATGCTGGATCAAGTAGCCAACAACTACAGTCGGTGGTGCACTCTCTTCCTTGTTATCTTGGGCAAACATGCCCTCACCGACTATGTCCTTGCCGACATCAACAACTCTAATCGTTCGGCCTGGGTGCAGATAGATTGCACAGTCCTAATCTAGATCTATGGCACCATCACTGCCGACCTCCAGCAGACGGTAATGCTCCATAACCCCTCTGCTCGCACAGCCTGGTTTGTCCTCGAGTCTGAGTTTCTTGGCCAGCATGAGTCACGCGCACTCCTCTCTGCCGAGTTCCGCACCATCAGGCAAGCTACGACCTTTATCACAGACTTCTATCGCCATCTCAAGACGATGGCCAGTGCTCTCTCGGAGTTCAAGGACCCAGTCGACAACTGAACCCTTGTGCTGACTTTCCTTCAGAGACTTAATGGCAAATTTCGCCATATGGTCTCTAACCTGAAGATGCAGAGGTCCTTTCCTATCTTCGACGAAGCACGAACACTGCTGCTTCTCGAGGAGATCGATATCAACGTCGCCGCCAACGCCCCACCACTTGTCTTTGTCACCTCTCATCAACGCTCTCCTGGCGAGACAGCCAAGACGGGCTCTGGACGAGACAGCCACAGGAGCTACACCAACACCCGTCCTCCCAATCGACGTCGTGGTCGAGGTGGCAAACCTGCCTCCCATCACGGTACCAACACCTTCACTCCTAGGTTTTGCCCTGGCGGTCGCCCTCCTAGAGCTCCTTTCCTCAACCCTTAGGGTGGAACAGTGCAGTTGTGGCCGCACCCCTACGGTCTCAGCCACGCTCCAGTGGCACCGCCATGTTTGCCCGTCTCGTCGTTCAAGCATCAAGCTGTCCTCATCGCTTCACCCTACCGTCTCTACTACAACACGATACTAGGCTCCAGCTCTCCTCTAGGCTTCATCCCCAGCGGCGTGACCTTATTGCCGCCAGGCTCCATGTGCGGGGGTCCTTCCTCCCCATTGCCTGGTTTCTCCTATGGTGCACTGCATGTCTCTCCGCTGGCATTCAGCGCTCTCTCGGCCTTCGGGACTGTGTCGCTTGCCCTATCGACGACGACGTCGGGGTCCTAGAACCCAATGGCCGGCTCCTCATGGGATCAAATCTCTCTCATCAACAACTTCAACACACTCTCCCCAACTCTGTTGGTCTCCAACGAGTGATTTGTCGACTCCGTCGCTGGTTCACACATGGCTAATACCACCGGTATACTCACTTTCTCTTATCACCCTTCTCCTCTACACCCTTCATCAATTATCGTAGAAAATAGATCACTCCTCCCTATCACTGTTGTCGGTTCATCAACCATTCCCACACCACAGCAATCCCTGGTCATTTTCAATGTTCTAGTAGCTCCTCATCAAAAACTTAATATATGTTCATTATTTCACTATCGATAACAATTGCTCAATTGAGTTTGATCCCTTTGGCCTCTTTGTGAAGGAGTTGCAGACTCGACGCGTGATCGCCAGGTGCAATAGCACAGGAGAACTCTACCCATTCCTTTCGTCCGCTACCAGCTCACCGGCGCTCACCACCACCACATGCTCCACCATTTGCATCGTCGCCTTGGTCATCTTGGATTCGATGCCTTGTCCTAGGTTATAAACACTAAAGCTATTTCATGTAATAAACGTATCTCTGATTATGTTTGTCATGCTTGTCAATTATGTCGTCATGTGTGTCTTCCTTTTAGTCGATCTACTTCGCACGCACTTCATCCTTTTGACCTTATACACTGTGATCTTTGGTCCTCATCTATGGTCAGCATGTCGAGTTATAAGTACTATTTCGTTGTACTCGATGATTGTACTCATTATATGTGGACATTTCCCCTTCATGTCAAATTCGATACCTTTGGAGTCTTATCGAACTTTTTTGCTTATGTGCGCACTCAGTTCAGCGCTGCTATCAAGCAAATCCAGTGTGACAATAGTTACGAATTCGACCATTTCTCGGCCCACACTTTCTTGCTCACCAACGGAGTCATTCTCCGTATGTCCTGTCCGTACACCTCCTAGCAAAACGGTCAAGCCGAACGCTTCCTTCATACTATCAACAACATTATGTGTTCTCTCCTCTTCCAGGCTAGCTTTCCCCCCACGTACTAGGCTGACTCCCTCCACACAGCCACCTACCTTCTCAATCTTCATCCCACTACAACTCTCAATAGGCTCACACCCTTCTTTGCTCTTCATCGTATCCACCCTTCCTACACTCATCTCTGTGTCTTTGGCTGCACTTGCTATCCCAACATCTCATCCATCACTCCACATAAACTGTCCCCGCGCTCCTCCTTGTGTGTCTTCCTCGGTTACTCTACTGATCATAAGGGGTACCGCTGTCTCGACCTTTATTCCAATAGGATTATCATCTCTCGACATGTTGTTTTTGATGAGTTGTTCTTTCCCTTCTCCGCAATGTCCACATTGTCCATTGATCCCACCACTCTTGATTTTTTGGTAGTGACGACCACAATATTTTACCCATTACACCTTCTGCGGCATCTACAGGTACATCTTCCGGAAGTGCCTCTCCTAGCACTATTCGGACGCCACCGCCCTACTCTACTACACGATCTACTTCACCCCGGGCTAGTACCGCTGCCCTTGGGGACGCCTTGCCCCAGGCTGTCGTTAGCGGCACAACTAGGCCACTTGCCGTACCAACTGTGGCCAACTCCAATTGCCCAAGGTACGTCACAAGACATACCACTACCACCGTTCCGCAGCCTGTCGTGCCTATTTCTAACATGCACGGCCTGTGCACACAGGCCCAGTCTAGTTTCATTCAACCTATTGATCGCCTCAACCTTAACATGGTGCCTCTCTCTCCGATCCTGAAGTCTTTCAGATTGACATTAACTCATCCAAATTGGTGTGCTGCCATACAATCAGAGTTTGATGTCATTCAAGCTAATGATACCTAGACACTAGTTCCTCACCCTCTAGGCGTGAATGTCGTCACAGGGAAGTGGATTTTTCGTCATGAGTTTTAGTTCGACGGATCCCTTGCTCGCTACAAAGCGAGATGGGTTCTTAAGGACTTCACCCAACGCCTAAGTCTTGATTATGATGAGACTTTCAGTCCTATTGTGAAGCCCGCCACCATTCGTGTGGTGCTCAGCCTGGCTCTCGCGCACTCATGGACTATGCATCAACTTGATGTTAAGAACGTCTTCCTAAATGGGACACTAACAGAGACCGTGTATTGGGCCCAGCCCTCAGGGTTTGTTGATTCATCACACCCCGACTATGTCTGATGCTTGAACCGTTCTCTTTATGGACTCAAGCAGGCCCGTCGTGCGTGGTACAGTCGATTTGCTTCCCACATCACCTCTCTTGGGTTTGTGGAAGCCAAGTCCGATACATCACTATTCATCTACCACGTGGCACCGATATGACCTTCTTACTTCTCTATGTCGATGACATTATTCTCACAGCCTCCTTCGAGCAGCTCCTCTAGGAGATTATTTCAGCTCTCCAGCGGGAGTTCTCTATGACCGACATGGGACCACTTCATCACTTTTTGGGCATCACAGTTAACCGACTAGACAACACTTTGATTCTCTCACAGTGATAGTATATACTAGATATTCTGGACCGCGCTGGTATGCGGGATTGCAAGCCCAGCAACACGCCAGTGAGCACTCGATCCAAGTTGTACAAGAATGGAGACTCGATACCGGACCCCACTCACTACATGAGCATCGCAGGTGCGCTCCAGTATCTCACTTTTACCTGGTCTAACATTACATATGCTGTTCAGCAGATCTGTCTACACATGCATGATCCTCGAGATCCCCATCTTGCTGTCATGAAGTGGATACT
The DNA here is from genome assembly GCA_030770085.1 of Oryza coarctata. Classification (NCBI taxonomy): domain Eukaryota; kingdom Viridiplantae; phylum Streptophyta; class Magnoliopsida; order Poales; family Poaceae; genus Oryza; species Oryza coarctata. The sequence continues at coordinate 18,182,764 of CM061470.1, forward strand.
GCGGTATCTTCAAAATACCCTGGATCACAGTCTCCATCTTTCCCGAACCGCTCCGACTGAACTCACGGTATACACTGATACTGATTGGGCTAGCTGCCTGACACTCGCAAATCTACCTCCAGATATGTGGTCTTCCTTGGAGACAATCTCGTTTCCTGATCGTCCAAACACTAGCCCACCGTATCCCGCTCCAGCGCCGAAGCTGAGTACCGCGCGGTGCCAAACAACATCGTAGAAGCCTACTGGTTACATCAGCTACTCCAGGAGCTCCATTGTCCAATTTATCGTGCTACCGTTGTATATTGTGACAATATCAGTACCGTCTACCTTTCCACCAACTCCGTCTAGCATCAGCGAACCAAACTTGTCAAGATCAACCTACACTTCATATGTGAGCATGTCGCCCTCGGCGAAGTTTGAGTTCTCCACGTCCCCACCTCATCACAGTATGCCGACATCTTCTCTAAGGGGCTACTGACGCCTGTCTTCACTGAGTTTAGGTCATCTGAATGTTCGTCTTACTCCAAGTTCCGACTGTAGAGCCGTGTTAGACTTGTGGTTTTGGTCCGTGCGGCCTTGTCGGCCACTCGGGACTCGGGCCACTCACTGTGAATATATATATATATATATATACATTGGGGAGAAACCTAATCCCCTTTCGTTCTCACGATAGCCCTGATTAGAGTGCAACGGGTAGCAACACTACGGTTCTCCATTCTGTGCTTACCCCAGTTCTGAACAAAGAGCAATTGTGCCTGAATTTTGCCTGCTCTACTCTCTGGAGAGGATATCAGCAGGATTTACACCCAAATCGAAAAAGGAATACGCATTGCATTCTAGCAAAACTAGCTTATATTACTCGTGTAAGCAGAAAAGGGAAAAGTTGATGAAACCGCTTCCTCCATGAACCTGCCGTTCAGAGCAAAACTGAAATGATACAAGGTGAAGATTTCTCCTTATCTGATGCATACCGACGACATCAAAATCCCACGCTTGATACCTGAAAAATTAACCAAACAATCTGACAGCGTGAAGCTGTGACCCAAACCCTAGAAATCAAATACAGTTCCCATCCGGCCCCAAAACCCTAGAAATGAAAGTGGGGTCATCAGCATTCACCACCTACCTCCGGCGGGCTCCGCACATCGCAAGCCGAATCGCTAAACTGTCTCGATCAGCCATCCCAATCAAACCAAAAACCAAACATTCAATCGCGCAAAAGAGCCAGAGAACACAAGGAGAAAGAAACAGAACCACATGAAAAATCGCGAGACCTCGCGGCGATTCCGCCTCGATCGGAGGCTTCACCCGAACGATTACTTTTCCCCAAGATCGACTCGCCATCCACCTCTTCCCCCTCGCCCTCTCCGTCTCATCAGTCTCTCTCTCGTTCGCAGCCTCAAACTCACTTGGAAAATCGAAACGGGAAGAAGAAATAGACAAAGAGAGATAAATTAATGGGCCGGATAAAAGCTCCAAGAAGAGGCCCATTAATCGAATCATCCAACGGCCACAAACACGGGCGCATCTGCTCGCCTCTTCTATTTAAACACTCGCCTTCCCGCTCGCTAGCTCTCCCCAGCCAAGAAATCCACGAACAAGAAGACCCAAGGGAAAGAAAAATCAGAGAGCAGCGACATTGCGACGGAATCAAGAACATCGGAGAGCATCAATCGGAGGGAGTAGAGAAGTGATCTCAAGAAACCTTGTTAACCAGAGAGCAGGACGAATCAATCAATCACAAGCAGAGAAGAGAAAGATCCAATCGCAAGCAGAGCAACAGACAGCAAGAACGCAAGAACAGGGCTAGCGGACGCAAGAATCAGAGGCGTAGGCACGAGAGGAGAAACTGCAGGCTCCGATGGAGAAACAACCCCTCTACCTCAAGAGGTTGGTCCAGGAGAACTGGAGAATCACATGCAAGCAAGACAGGTTCTGCTTCGACTGCTGGTCCTCTTTCTGCCACCACTGCTGCCAAGAACATTGGAACCATCGCCATCCGGAAGAAGAGGATCGTTCCCGTGTCGCTACGGTCGGTTCGAAAGAATTCTTCTTTCTCCCTTGTTTCCGATCGAGCTGAGCTTAGCCTCTTGTGTCTCGTGCCTTCTTTTCTTCTCGCAAGTTGAGTTGCTCGGTGGAAACCCCGCTGTGCTAGCCGGGTACCCCGTGGGCAGTGGGTACGATTGGACACGTATACAAAGATTGAAAGGCGACGAACAAACAAAATGGATCCTGTTGAACCCCTGGGTGCCACCAATGTACGCGCAGAAGGGGGGATAATTCGATCTGCGTGAACTGCCACCAACAAATCCCGAAGTCAAACGCGCTGTACTTCTGTACGATGTGCAAGGTAAGTTCTTGTCAGACTGGAAGTTGTGCTTGGAACCATGCGTGGCTACAATGTCTTCTGGTATAGTAGAGTCTTGACCATCTTGATTTGTTGTGGATGTGTTCTTGTCGTCTTGAACCTGCGCAAGTTCTTAGACAGAAGCATGTGCAAAATCGGTATAAAAAGTTGGGTTACTCCAATGGGAAAAAAAAGATTGTAGTTTGGTTACTCATGCACAGATTAATAGTGGAAACCTCTGTGCTTCGTTGTTAACTGCTCATGCCAAACTGAATTCATTAAAACTTGTAATCCACAATTGCCAGCATAACCAAGTCCAAGGAGGCCAAGGGAGGGACATGGTTGAGGCGCTTGCAGCAGTAGACTACACCCAGCCTCTACGCCGTGATCATTCCTGCGTCCTTGCATGTCGTCCTTCTCTTCGGCCTGCTGTATTTATCACATGGAGCTACACCACCCAGATCTGAAGACGACAACATTTGTGTGTGGATGGTACTGATAGAGGTTGCCTACGTCGATGGCTGGTCAGCAGTCGCGCCGTCTGCGCTAGTCTCCGAGAGTGTCCATAATGGTGTTCAGGTATCTCAGATTTCTCAGTCTCCAATTCTTCAGAAACATTACAGAATTGAGCCGCCCCGTATGTCCTAGCTAGCTTGACTGAATGGTTCTTGTTTTCTTACTAGGCCCTGCATGCTGATGGAGCTGTACTTTACCCGCTCAGGAGGACAATAGCTGTTCACCATTTGGGCGACGTCCCTGCTGGGCAGCATAACTGCGACGCTCCCGGTTGCCATGAGATGATTCCAGAGCAACCACGGTTCTGTTCTTTGCGCTGCAAGGCTGCAGTTGTTTGGGCAGCTTAGATCTTAGCTATCTCTCTGTCAGGCTAGCTGCTGTTGGCCCTTTGTTACTGTAGCAACTGAGTGATAGTGCACTTGATTGTCTCTAATCTCTTTTCTAATACCTCTTGTCTGCACAAGATGCAATCATCTCAAACTGTTGTGAGTCCTGTGGTGCATAGATAGATCATAGATGCAAGAACCATCAGCAATCCCCAGATTTTGCTGTTGAGAGGTTGATGATTTTCGTTGTTGTATCTTTGTTAATCCAGATCCTATTTACAATCTGACAATTGCACCATAATGTAGCTTGTATATAAAACTTAGTACATCTTATAGAGTACTTCTAAAAATCAAATTTGTTTCAAAATATAATAATTTCTTCACTCGCCTTTTTATCTCAACCAATCACAACCTTTATCTATTTAATTTCTTCACCTAATTTATCTTCTTAACCAATTACAATCATTTGTCATCCATTTCTTATTTTTTTCTAAAAAAAGTATACGTGACTATATTATGAGACAGAAGGCCTCTGTCTGCTAAGGTCCTGTATCTCTTATTGCTACGGATCATCTGCTCCAAGCTTCTAAAAATATAATTTCTCGTTTCTCATGTTCTAAATTATTGATTAAGTTTTTTAATCAAGTAGATAATTCGCGGTAATAATTTGGTGAGTAATCCGTTACTTTCAACCACTACTAAGGCTGTAGTATCCTGAGTTGTATACAGCCCATAACAAGCACGGCCCAATTGTGCTCCGTGCTGGGCCGAGAACGTCGCCTGCTTCTCTCCGACGAAGTGACGAGAAATCGGTTACCACTGACCACTGGCTGCATCAGTCCACCACCACCACCCACCCCCGACCTTATCTGCGGCGCGACGACGGCCGACACATCGTGAACTCCTCCTCCCAACGGCGAGCGCCCCGGCTGTGTCCCCCTCCCGCCGCCTGCACTGCTCCTCGGCAAAGGCGCGGCGGAGTATCCGGCAAGGATGGCGCCCGCCGCCTCTGCCGTCGTCTTCACCCCGTCCTCCTTGAGATGCGGCGCCAGCGTCCCCACGGCAGCGTGCCGTCTGGAGGCCCGGAGTAAGGTTCCCGCGCGCCGCCTGCTCCACGACCAGGCGCAAGGTACGGTGCTCCCTCCCGCGCTGCGGCGGATAATCACAGTATAGTTGTTTTGTGCATATAGAATCACAGGCTTCCAATTGTTTGTCTAACAATGGCCCGAGTAGATAGATGCCAACCTGGCTTCAGATTTGAACGAGATTAGGAATGGCTGTTCCAGAGTCTGCAAATAACTTGCAACGAACTGATGTACTAGTGTTTAATCAACATCAGTTTGCAGATCCTGCATTTCCTGCTACTGCGCCTCGCTATCACACTGGCATTATCCATATGGGTCTTTGGGAGATTGATGCTTTAGATTCTTCCTTACATTCGCATGTACAAATACGATATGGCTGGCTAGCTACCAGCTAGATGATCATAGGATGCATAGTTCCCCAACCTCCACGGCAAAATATACCTGCGGAGGACCTTCTCTTTGTTATTTTAGTAAAATATATGGTATTTCCTTAAACTTGGACCAGGGTGTCATTTAGATCCATGAACTTGCAAAATACACATTTAGGCTCTTAATCTTAGTTTAATATATCACCTAAGGTCTAAAATGCAAATATGTAGCTTGGACGCTGACATGGCCATCCACGATGGGGAAAATTTTTGCATTTATACGCCCCTTAGCTACAGTACGCCCTGAAATGGACTCCCATCACTCCCAAATTGCACTCCACCTCTGCGCTAATCATTGTTGTCCCCAATCTAATTTGGGAGTGATGGGAGTCAATTTGAGGGCATACTATAGTGAAGAGGACTAAATACAAAATTCTTGCTATCTTGGACAGCCACGTCAGTGCCTAAGCTATATCATATGTACTTTGAACCTTAGGTGATATATTTAATTAAGATTAGGGACCAGGATGTGTATTTGCAAGTTCATAGACCTAGATTACACCTTTTGGTCTAAGTTTAAGGACTGGCCATATATTTCACTCTTGTTATTTTGTCATCTGCCTAATTGCTCTTGGGTTGATTTTTTTTATTCATGACTTGTACACCAAGCATCTGTTTATTTGATGAACTAATATGTAAACTCTAATCATGTTTTGATTGCAGGCAAAAAATGGGTTGCGGCAACTTGGTCCTTGAAAGCTGGTCTATGGGACTCCCTCAGATCTGGGTAAAGTACATTGTGTACCTTTGCTTATAATTTATCTTTTTTTTACTCCATTAATATCCTTATATTATGCTCCTTAAAATTTTCATGTATGGTGAAAAAACCTAATGCTTTTCTTTTCCAGTTTTTTGAAAAGTAATAACAGTACAGAGACAGTAGAGCCGCCACCAACACCATTTGAAGAGGAAGAACCTTTGCCTGAGGAACTAGTACTCCTAGAAAGGACACTAGCTGATGGCATCACAGAGCAGATCATATTTTCTTCAGCTGGAGATGTTGATGTGTATGATCTCCAAGCCTTATGTGATAAGGTGATCTTTCTCCAAAGTTACTTGATTTCTTGCAGTGAAGGCTCTAAAATTCAGTAACCTGCCTAGTAGCTATTATACAGCCTAACTGCCTATCAGCCTATTATACATCAAAAGGCATGGTGCCTGCTTTAGACAGCCGTGTATATGAGAAACTGCAAGAAGAAGCTTAAAGAAAGATTATTAAAAGAAGTACTTATGTCACTAACTCACTATGAATTAATGTGCCCTGTTTGCAGAAGGGAACATCACAATGATTCAGTTTCTCCAAGTTCATGCTGTTCCTTGGTAGTTTCTTCTTTAATAAGTATGTGTTTATAATGCTTATCTCATAGGTGGGATGGCCACGCAGACCTCTAACAAAAATAGCAGCATCCTTAAGAAACAGCTATCTGGTTGCTACACTACATTCAATTATTAGGTCTTCGGAAGCAGGTACTTACCTCATTGTTTCATTGTTATGGGCTCTTCTGTGATCCTACACATTACTCGAACCACATCTCCTGATCTGAAGATTATTTGCAGAAATTCATTTTTCTAGATGATGAACATCTTAGTGTACTTGTAGAAGTTATTTGACAGAGGGAGAAGAGAGGAAGCAACTGATTGGCATGGCGCGAGCAACTTCGGACCATGCCTTCAATGCTACAATATGGGATGTTCTCGTTGACCCTTCATATCAGGTTAACTGGAACGGTTTGGATTCACTATTTTGACTTGCTATATTAAGGGTTACTTACAATGGTTTACACCTGTAACTGTTTCAGGGTCAAGGTCTTGGTAAAGCGCTAATGGAGAAAGTTATCCGCACATTGCTCCAGAGAGACATCAGCAATATTACATTATTTGCAGATAATAAAGGTAAATAAATTTCAGTTCATTCAGTTTCTTTCTTTTTTTTTGTTACAAAAGCAATTCTAGTTTAGTAGCCACGTCTAAGTAGCAATTAGCTACCTCTATTTTTATTCATCCTATGTACCTTTGGCTTGTTGTTAAGTGAACTCATCTTTGTGAGGTGTATAAAAACAGGCGAATATTTTGATCATTTGAGCAATTCAATATCTCTATGTAATGGTTTTCACTGGCTATTGATTATGCCACATGAAACTCTTTGTGGATGAAAATATAATTGAAAAACCATAAAAAATGAACTCACAGAAATTTGGTTTTATGGAAAAAGGTTGCTATCTCTGTATCAACTTATCCTTACAAGGTCATCACATCGTTATCCGAATACGAATGATTGAATGGATATGTGCCAGTTTTGAGGGAGGGAGGGATAGGTGCACTAACCTCAAATTTTACAGTGGGTGAACTGGTGGCCTACTTTCCTTTCATTAGCTAACTCAGCTGTTCCATTTATTTCTATAGCACCTTCCCTAACCAAAATGTTGAACGCTTATTACCATAGATTTTCCTAATGTGGTGAGGATCCCTGTGATCTCCCTGTAGCTAGAGAAGTGGTCATTCTGTCCATGATAATCAGAAAATGCAGCATATTATTGTCATTTCTAAACTAACAAGTATGCCATCTTTATCTCTGATCCTTTGGTCTTATTAATTGCAGTTGTAGATTTCTACAAGAACTTGGGATTCGAACCTGACCCACAAGGCATCAAGGGCATGTTCTGGTACCCCAGATTTTAGTGCCAGCCTCTTCTTATTCAACAGCAATGTCTGGTTGGAGTGACATTCGTACCCCCAGGCTGGAAGGTTCTTAAGTCTTAACTGTTCTTACCGGCCATGAGCCACAGTTTTCTCCAGTCAGTCAAGCTCATCTGTGTAATGCTAACTCAATTGAACATTGCTATCTATCTGCAATTTCTGGTTGCCTGCACCACGAGCCATATTAAGCTGGATTTTTCAGTCAACCTTGTACTGAATCAAACACTTCTCATTTTGTCACTAGCAAAGCTGCAAGATCTCTGGAAATGCACGTACAGTAACGGTCGCGCCACGGCGCCATCAGCGTCCGTCGGGCGACGAAGAGATGCATACTGAACTCACACAGAATGCGGATTATTTTCAACTGTAACGAGTGCGTGTATTTTCTGTAGAATTTCTCTATCTCTACTGCTAAAAAGCGGGATCGTTCTCCTTCCATCGTGTGCATAGTGCATCCGTCCGTTCCTTCTCACGTTGTGTACGCAGTTACAGTAGAATTCGGTATTTTATCCTTGATCTACCCTCCTACTAGTATCCCATTCGTATGAACCTGGCTTGTTGCAAAATCAGCAGACATGTCACTCATCTACTTTAAAATGTGGGTGCGCCCGTGCGTCTTCCATAGAATTTCTGCGGAAAACGCGGCATCCATCCATGGCACTCGTCGGCAAAGCACCTCGCTGTGGCATCTTTACGTTTCATTTTTCTTGGAAGATAAGTAGTATGTACTACTACTAAATGCATGCGAAATGGTCGCGACACGGTGACATCAGCATCGACCGACAACACGGCTAGCGACGGCAACGGCGACGGCGACGGCGACGGCGATGCTCTTCTATCCAACACGGGACAGAAAGTTTCAAGTCAACGATTCAGTAAACGTACACGTCGAACGGGTTCAGTCTATTCTGCATTTTTGTGGCTGTGGCTGCAGTTGACGCCATCGATCTTTGGAGATATTTCGGCCACGCCATTGAATGCCGCTGGTATCATGGTCAGCTTCTGTGTGTGTGTGTGTATGTGTGTGCATGTATCCATCCTTCACTCGTAATCGTAGATGATACTACTAATATAAGATATTAAGATATAAGCGTCAACGACAAGCTAGCAATCAAGCAGCTGCATCTGCTGATAGGTGCGGTCAACTCGTGCGTTCTCGATAAATTTCTGAAGCGGTGGACGGAGCAGGTGGAGTAGCTAGCAACTTGTTTGTGCCGTGGCTATTCATCATGATCCATTTGAGGTTGACGATGATGATGATGATGATGACACCTCGGCATCTATAGTTTGGAATAGATGAATTTTACGATGCAGGAGTACGTATTCCCAGGAGTATAAGAAGAAGTTCTGTACCGCGTGTCACTCATGGAACGTGTCCACGCCTAGTTTGGAGTTTAAGGAATTTTATGCGGTAATAGTGCATACTCCAAGAGTTCATATCACTTGCATAAATTAATCCTACCAGCTTAAATACTCGTGCGTCATAAGGAGTATATTGAATATCCCTTTTCCCTCTTCTCCGTACATTAGGAATGAATAATTTACATGTGCACGTATTCTACATGTTAACTGATGGTGGAAGTAGTTGCAGACAAATTCGCTAACTTCATGGCTCGGCATGCCAGCTGGTAGATGATAACAGATTTATCACTCGCCACCATCTTGCATAGAAGTATAGATAAATTTCGGTTAAATTCATCTCACCAAGCCTTTTGTCCTGCATTTTACGGTCATGTGAGACTGCGCACAGCGCAGATGGCAAGGTGCAGCTGTTGTGCTTTCCGTGACCCACGTTCGACTCTCCGGCCGGACACGCTGACCCTTCTTCCCATTGTTCAGCGTTCTTTTTACGGTCGTGTTGCCCCGCTATCCACCTATCGTACGTGGGCTATTTCTTCACCTCGTTTTGTCAGTGAATTGGTCATCGGTTGCTAATATTGTCTAGATTCACTCACCGTCACATCTGTGATCTGCCTGCCCAAAAGCAGGGTCCGTTATTAACAGTCAAGCTTAGCTACTCTTTATTTTTTTTCTTTATATTTTTTAAACTATTTCATATAGTAGTTGCTTTAAAAAATCAAATAAATCTATTTTAAAACTTTATAATAATTAATAATTAATTGTTAACTTTATAATAATTAATATTTTTTATAATGGATTAATATCCGGCCTCTATGTAGATATTGAAAAACAGAGTTACACAAGTGTATACACTCTAAATCTCAAAGATACACAAAAGAAAAAAAAACAAAAAGAAAAGAAAATAAGACTAAGCTTCGAATGTTTACCTTCAAATTTCAGGAAAGCGTGAAGCTAACCTGCCATTCCCTCAGCACGTCCTCTCACTATTACTGTAGTCACCACCAAAGTTCCTCTAAGTTGCTGTAAATGAATGAAGGGAGTGTAACTAGTCCGCCTAGCCGTCTTACCTTCTTCGAGCATTGGACTCACTTTACCTGTACAACCTATGTTCTCACAGCATGAACAATGTGCCATCACCATGCCATCATCACCACATAGCAACACTTCTATCAAGCCACCGTAGTTTATTTTGTTAAAATACTTTGTTGCTATGCCATTATCGCCACATAGCACGACACATCGCCCTCGCAAAACGAACGAGCCAGTCATTGACCTGCCATTGTTGCCGCAAAACCTCATCTCCATCAAGCCACCGAAGCTTATCTTGTTAGAGAACCGCCACTATCACGCCATTGTCGCCACAAACTACGGCCTCCGTCGTAAAAGGACCTTGAGTCACACAGAGAGGATGAATGTGCACACTTTTATTTCTGAAATAAACTAAGAGTAAAAATTAAACTTCCCTCTAAAGTCTCTAATCCGAATGTCTAGATTATCCAGATCAGCCTTTCTGTTAGACAGAGAGACTAGTCTAGACTATACTATATTGGCCGGAGATTTCAGACTTTTTTTTAAATATCTAAGGGACACTAAAAAAGGTGAACTCTAAGGGTTGGCAAGAAAGTAAGGAAACAAAATCATAAATAGTATAATAGATAATAAGATGGTATGAGACAAGTAATTTTTCATTGAAGTTTGGATCAACTATCCTACGTCTCTGTTGAAGAGCTCCAAAGAGCCAGATCTTTTTCGATTTTTCGCCTCACCAAGTTTAACCCTAGAAACTAGTTTGGCTGCCAAATCTTCAACAAAACATAGCACGTAGTTTAAGACAACCACCAAATTCTTCATTAGAATATCATGCTCCAGCTCTCTATGGAGTTTGCTTTACCAAACTAACTGTAAAGAAGAACTTAGGAATTCACTAATATATCTCTTTTCTTGTGGAGGTAAGTAAAACTTTTACAAACGTCCCAAGCGATTCACATGTTGAATCCTCACAAGCAACATCGTCGTCTAGGAGGTGGTCCTCTAAGAGTAACACGCTTGAGTTTTCATCAATGTTGATCTACAAGTGCTCACTCAAATTTTAAGATCCAATATCTCATAAATCACCTAAAAAGTACACTTAAATGGTAGATTAAACTCAAGATCCAAGATAGCCTCTAAAAACTCTTGAGAGTAGTGTTAAAATGAATGAGTACCCATCTCCTCAAAAGGGAGTTGGTGGGGTTAAATACCCACCCCTCTTGAAGTTAGCCATTACTAACAAAATTTAAATTTCAGAGTATCTAGACAGAATGTTAAGGGATTTCAAATATGTCTTTCGATCTAGATAGAGAGCTTAGTTCAAAAACTCTGGCCAAACGATTCAAAGACTTCGAACAACACTTAGTTTCGAGAAAGAGAGGAGGTTCAGAGTATCTGGTATAAACTTCTGGAGACTCTGAACATACCTCTCTGCCAGACAGAGAGCTCAGTCTGAAGACTCTAAAAATGTTTGGAGACTTCAGACATGCCTTTTTGCAAGACATAGAGCTCAATCCGAAGACTTTGATATAAATGTTTAGAAAATCTGAGCTAATTTCTCTGTTTAACAGAGAAACTTATCTATAAGTTTCCACAAAATCTAAACACAAACATCTAAAATACTATGAGAGAAAAACCAAAACCCCAATGTGTACATAATGCAAGTATTCGTTTATGTAGACTTAGAAGTTTTATTAAGCACCTGTTTTTTAAACTGGTTAAACTTAAGCCCCTTTTAATAGTTTGACTTATCCTAATGACTTAAGAAATAATAAAATTATATTTTTATCGCTTCAAGTCTTTTTTCTAACTTTTATTAGGGATCTTCTTTTAACCAAAACAATCTTTTACTAGGCGAATTACTGTGAGATTCTCAATCATAACATATTAGCTCACTAATTTCTTATTATCTATTACTTAAAACTCACTAGAGGGTCTAGATGCACTTTCACACCGAGCCACCAAAGCTTATCTCGCTAGCAAGCCCTCGTTGCCCAGACCATGCCCTTCGCCGAGTTGCCATCATGGCCTATCTCATCGTGGAATAGTTGTTTCCATGTTGTCTTTGCTACTATTCTCCACTACCTTTACCACCTTTCCTTGGTGCCATCGCTACGCTTGACATCGCTCCTAACACACTGCCAAGCTGACCACACACCATCGCCACTGTTCAGCTGATCAATCTCTACCACCATCACCTACCATCACCACCGAAGACCTTGGCGCCACCATAGTGCACACCGTTGGTGTGCCGTTATCATTGACCCTTCCTTTTCCAAGATGCCTCGCACACTGTTTGCTGATGAGACGCTCGACCAACTACTGCCGCGCCACCTCACCATCCAAGGTTGGTTGCTGGATTTGGATAAGGGAAGACCAAAATTGGCCAAGGGGCATCGGCTTTGACCTTCCCCATCACCATCGTCTACATATGTCCTTCGCTACTGGCCTTCCTAGATGGTGCAACCGTCTTGAGCTGATGCTGCTTGAGCACCCAGCCGCCCCCTAGCCATGCTATGGCAGATGAGAGGTCGGGTGGAAGCATGGGTTGCTTTCGGATGCCGTCCTCGCTAGAGCCACCATCCTACTGACGCCTTGCCTGAGAGCCTAGTTGTTGCTCCCGCTTGATCACACCGTGACGCCATAAACTGAATCCACACACCACATCAATCCACAGAAGTGTCTACCGCTACCATCCTTGTGCTCGCACATAACTCTATTGGCGTGCTCAAGCGGTAGCGAGGTCAAGAAGTTAAAAGGTGAGGGGTAGAGAGAGGGGAGATATTTTTTCAACTCTTCATTAATGCAACTATACTAGTATTAGTATTACTCATAGATAGTTTTAATATTTGTTTTATGAATATATATTATGATGTATTCAATAAAGGTAACAATATGATTTATTCCACCTTTTAATTTAGTCTTTGATTTGTTATAACGAAATGTAAATTGTAACAGTGGTAGTATAAAACTTTCGAGCTTTCACGGAGCAACACACTCACCATTTAGGCAAATTTTAGGCTTTCACAGTCCACTTCACACTGCCCATATAACGCGCACGCATCCCGATGTCTAGGACTCCTAGTTTCCATGGCGCCAACCGCCAACCTACTCTCCTACTCTCACTTCTTACAGTATACTAATCCTAACCCCCCTCGTCTCTACAGCCAGCCTCTCCACCACCCTCCTTTTTAGCTCGCGCGAGCCACCACGGGGGCTACTAGTGGGTAGTGGCACGACACAACTCAAACGTTCCCACCTCTGAGAGGATAGGGTTGGATCGAGGGACTTGCCGCTGCTTGGTCGTGGAAGCAAGAGGATTATGATCGATCGATTCCGGAGGAGGAAGAAGGAATATATCCCTGGACTGATACGATACTTGATTTTCCCTCCTTCACCGGCCACCTCCTTCAAGCTTGGGATTTAGTTGGGGTGTTTAACCTCGCAACAAGGCATATATTGGTTTTCTTCGGTTGATTTTGGCGAGCGTGTGCCTGCAGTTAGCTAAATTATGTAGGCTGCGTACTGACTAATGTATTTTGTGTGTGTTTTTTTGGTGAATTTTTCGGTGGTTTAGTTAGATTCTTCTCTGCCAAATTTACCTCAGTAAATTTGCTGGATTTTTATTTGTCTTTTAAAATTCATTGGCTGTGTGCATACTAGCAGAGGCCGGGGATGTGACTATCAAAGAAAATTTGCTGGGTTTTTGGTGTTCATTTCTCATTTGGTCGGCAGGTCAGGTCTCATCTCGAGTTTCAGTTTGATTTGATGTTTTGCGGTATTTGCGTTTCCTCATCTCGAATTTTGCACTGTTTTGAGCTGTACTTTTACTACTTCAAAAGCAGCTGTTGCATGCACCTGCGAGTTTGTTTGGCACGTCGTGGTTACGAATTAGGATGGTGTTGTTGTCAGTCTCGTTAGCTTTGATGTCGCGGTGGAAGCTGAGTGGCAGATGTTGAGTCTTGTTTATTTGTCTCTAGTTTGATTTGATTTGATCGACTTGAGCACAGAAGCGACTAGCTAGGCAGGTTCTTAGAGGCAGAGTAGAGTAGGTACGAGTACACGACACAAATGCGTGGCTTTTTCTTTCTGAAATCTTGCGTGTCGCTTGCATACTGTCAAATTTGGCCATCTGTTCCATTTTTCGCCGATCCAACTATCATTAAACAACGATGGATAGAAAACTAATATGTTTTTAGATTTTGGGGATTTTTTTCTATACCAAACGGCTCATGCGTGCAATATCCAACCTTGTACTTCAAAAGGAGATATCATTGACATAATAAACAATGATGGTATTCATAAACTCATTTTTTTTCTTTGTTAGGATCCTGGCTGAAATTTTGGAATTTTGCTGTCGCAGCTACCCGTATGGTGCTGCTCCCATTCTTAGAGGCTGAAGATGGGAAATCTAGTGATCCTTCAGAAATCTAGTGATCCTTCAGAAGGTAATCTTTTGCTAGCACATAGTTCATGGCTTTATGCCAAGCCTGTAGAATGTGTACAGTGACTATGAATCCCCCCGAACGTATACAAAGAGGTCAGGTCTATATATATACAGTCCAGGCCAGTGGTCTATCTAACACCCCCGCAGTCGCAACGGAAAGGGAACGGACGCAGAGACTGGACCGAAAACTGGTGAACAAAGGCGTGGGCAGGCCTTTGGTCATTATATCGGCAAACTGATGTGCCGATGATACATGGAGCACCCGAACCTGTCCTAATGCAACCTTGCCACGGACAAAATGGATATCGATCTTGATGTGCTTGGTACGTCGATGATGGACCGGGTTGACGGTCATGTAGACGACACTGACATTGTCGCAGTAGACGACAGTCGCGGTGAAGAAGGGTGCACGGAGCTCCTAGAGAAGCTGGCGAAGCCAGTAGCACTCGGCGACGGCGTGGGCGACTGCGCGGTACTCGGCTTCAGCGCTGGAGCGGGACACTGTAGTCTGGCGTTTTGAGGACCAGGATACGAGAGTGTCACCGAGGTAAACGCAGTAGCCGGACGTAGAGCGTCGAGAGTTGGGGCAGCCTGCCCAGTCCGCGTCGGAGTACGCGGTGAGGGAGTCGATGGTGTTGGAGCTGAGATGCAGCCCACTGGAGAGGGTGCCCTTCACGTAGCGTAGGATGCGCTTGAGTAGCGCGAGGTGAGGTTTGCGCGGACCGTAGCGCGGAGTGGGGCGGAGAGACCCGGTCTGGGAGCGGGTGACCATGTGAAAGGTGGAGGAAACTGGAGCCGATGGGGGTACGGGAGTAATGGAAAGAACTGATCGGGTGGGGGCGTCATCGGCTCCGAGTCGGCGACTGTAGACAAGAGGAAAAGGAGGAATTAGATCGGCCTGAGTCGATGAGGTCAGGTGGGTCGAGTATTCTGATCGGTCCGATAGAGATGGATCAACCGATAGGGTGGGGGGAGCCGATAGGGTAGGGGGAGCCGATGGAAAGTGAGGAGCCGATGGAAGTGGGGTGTCCGATGGAGAGGGAACGGTATCAGCTGAAGGATAAATAGGATCGGTATCGGCCGATGGAGGTGGGTCCGATGGGGGTCCGATGGTGGGGACATCGGACCGAGTAGTGGTGAGATATATGACGGGTAAATCCTTAGCAGCGGCCGATGAGGGGGCCGATGGAGAGGGCAGTGAAGGAGACCTGATCGGCATGGTGTTGGTGAGGAGGAAGTCGAGATCACTAGAGGAGGATCTCGGATGAAGGAGACTGAAGGGAAAACATGTCTCGTCAAAAATGACGTGACAAAAGACGGGGACCCATCGGGTGGAAAGGTCGAGGCATCGGTATCCCTTGTGAGAGGTGGAATAACCGAGGAGAATACAAGCGGTGGAGCGGGGAGTGAGTTTGTGGGAAGCTATGGCGGTGAGATTTGGGTAGCAGAGGCACCCGAAAACGCGAAGGTGGGAGTAGTCGGGCGCCGTGCGGTAGAGAAGGGCATAGGGAACGTTGTTATGAACGGAGGAGCATGGGCGCTGATTGAGAAGGTACGTCGCAGTAGCCAGAGCTTCGGCCCAATAAGTGGCGGGTAAGTGGGCGTGAAGTAGCATGATGCGATTGATGTTGTTGAGGGTGCGAAGGAGGCGCTTGGTTTTGCCGTTCTGAGGAGAGGTGTAGGGGCAGGAGAGCCGAAGATGAATGTCCTGCGAGGTGAGGAAGGTTGTAACGGTACGGTTAATGAATTCCATACCGTTATCGGCTTGTAGAGCCTTGATGAGGAGGTTGAACTGAGTGGACACGTATGTGACCAAGTAAGGGAGGTGAGAGGGGACCTCGGATTTGTTGATGAGCAGAAAGGTCCAGCAATAGTATGTGTAATCATTAAGTATAGCGAGATAATACTGATTACCGAAGACACTTTTAACTGGGGACGTCCATACATCACAATGTATAAGTTCAAATGGACGCGAGGTACAGGAGAGAGAACTAGAAAAGGGCAGACGCACATGTTTGCCAAGTTGACATGAGTGGCAAATTGTGGAGCTGCTGTGAGTACATCGGATGGAGGCGCTCCGATGGAGGGTGGCGACAGCGTCGGGGCCGGGGTGGCCGAGGCGAAGGTGCCAAAGGTTGGTGGAAAGGGCGATCCTGGCGTGTGGGGTGGACGGCGCAGCGGGAATGGTGTAGAGGTCTCCGCCACTATTGCAGCGAAGGATCTGTCGTCGGGTTGGGATATCCTTCACAGAGAAACTAGACGCGTCAAATTCAATGGAGCAATGGTTGTCTCGTGTGAATTGGCGAACAGATATAAGATTGTGAATAAGAGAAGGGACGATAAGAACATTGCGTAGGGGGAGGTTAGTGGTGGATGTAGACAGAGATGAGTCACCGCGACATTGGACAGGAAGAGAGTAACCATTGTCGATGGTGACAAAAGGGGAGGAAGAGGGGTGACAGGAGCGAAGTATACCGGCCGATGACGCCATGTGTGAAGACGCCCCAGAGTCTAGCACCCAAGGGTGCTGTGGTTGGAGCGTCATCTGGTTGAGGGCAGCGACGAGGCCAGCCTGGTTCTAGGAGGGAACCGACTAGGTGGTTGGGGTCAGTAGCATCGGCTGAGGCGGTAGAACGGGAGCCGATGCCAGGTGAGCCTAGGGATGGGTGCCGAGAACTCCGGGTTGCCAGCCGATAGGGCTGCGTGGCTAGGGCTGGGGCGCCCAGGGGTTGTAGCAGAGCCACGGACCCGTGGGACCGACAGGGTGGGTAGGGACCGAGGTAAGTCGTGGTGGCGTCGGACCCTGCCAGGTCCTGCCTTTACCTTTGCCCTTGCCTTTCCCGGTGTGGGCTATGTTGCTATGGCCGGAGCCATGGCCACCAGGACCGTAGGAGGAAGGGGCAGCGCAAGAAGCTCGGCAACCATTATCGGCTGCGGCAAGAAGAGCGGTGTGGGCCACTGTTTTCTCATCATTGGCCAGACGAAGTTCTTTAAGAACTAGCATGTCATGAGCCCGGGCGAACGATGGAAGAGGTGTGGCGTTGATAATGTCATCGGCGGTGTTGGAGAAGCGGGGATTGAGGCCTCGCAGAAGGGTGAGGACGAGTTGAGAGTCGGCCACAGGGTGGCCAACGTCTCGGAAAGCAGCAGCCTTAACTTTGAGGCGCTGACAGTATGAAGAGACAGAGGAGTCGCCTTGTACCATGGAGTGGAACTCGTTGAGAAGGAAGATGGCGTGAGGCTGCTTGTTGGCCAGGAAGATCCGCTCGATGGCCACCCAGAGGTCCCGGGCGGTGGAGTCGGTATCGTTCATGGCGAGGTCGAGGACAGTGTCGTTGACCGAGTCGAGCAGCCAACTGCGCACGCAGCACTCGTTAATGTCCCACTGAGGATCATCGGGGCGAGGTGGAGCGGAGCCATCAATATGGGACCGGAGGTTGAATTTTCCACAGAGGGATTTGAAGAAGAAAACCCACTTGGAATAATTGGCGTTAAGGTCAAGGGAGATAGGAACGTGAGATTTCACGTTCACAGCAGCGTAGGGAGGGGAGAAGATCGGCGAGGTGGTGCCCGAGGTGTGGTCTGAGGCACTAAGGACCGGAGTAGATTTGGCGACTGGGAGAGTGCCGGAGCTAAGAGCGGACTCGGTGGCCATGACGGGAGAACGGAAGCAAAGAGCCGATGGGAGAAAGTAGCCGATGAGAGGACGGATCGGCCGATTAAGGATGTGAGAAGCCGATGGGAAGTGGGTCAGCCAGCTGATGAGGAGTGGTTGGCCGATGGGGAGTAGGCAGCGGAGTAGGTGAGGAGTGGCCAGTCGATGAGGAGTGGTTGGCCGATGGGGAGTAGGTAGCGGAGTAGGTGAGAAGTGGCCAACTGATGAGGAGTGGTTGGCCGATGGGGAGTAGGCAGCGGAGTAGGTGAGGACAGAGTGGATGGGTCAGAGAGTGGTTGGATCACGGACGTGCGAGGATTCACGTCCGTGGACTCGTGGAGGCCAAGGAGTGGGGCGGACGCGAAAAAGGCAGGGAGTGGCCGGACGCGAAGAGAATATGTTCGCATCCGGGAGGCAGGGATTCGTGTCCGTGGACACGTGGACACGTTGGACTGGGTCAGACGTGAGGGGAGAAGGTTCGCGTCCGAGAGCCGTTGAGCGTGTCGGAAAGGGCGAGAACCGAGAGAGGTTTCCAGCCGATGGAGACGACGAGCGCGGAGGTGCGCCGGCGTCAGAGAAGAAGAGATGCACGAAACAAGAGGAAAAGCGGAGACGGGTGCGAGACGGGACGAGGAGGCGGATCGAGACCGTCGCCTGGTCGCGCGGAGGTGAGGCGGAGAAAAGGTGACTGCGGGAGAGACGGGGAGAAGAAGAAAAGGAGACGAGAGAGCGAGGAGAGTACCGGAAAGAGAGTCGGCGACAGGAAGAAGACGTCGACGACAAGGAGGAAAGGGTCGGTTCGCCGGAGGGAAAAACTAGCGCGCCGGGATGTCTAGAGTTGCTCTGATGCCATGTAGAATGTATACAGTGACTATAAATCCCCTGACCGTATACAAGAGGATCGGGTCTATATATATATACAGCCTAGGCCATAGGTCTGTCTAACAAAGCCAAACTTGGGCTTGGGCCATATTAAGATGGTTTTGGGCCAACATATTCTCCTGATCACATATCCATTCCTCGTTATATGTTGAGCTTGATACTGGGGTAGGCTTAGGTTTAGACTAGGCCTGGGGTAGGACAAGCTTGGTTGGACCGTTTTTTAAACTGGCTTGAACTAAGTATATTCTCTCGTGATATCTATAATTACATCCCCTTTTATTTTCTTTTTTGCACAATACTCGATCCATTCATTTCTGGAATTGTAGAGGGGTGCTTCTATGTTCTCCCACTAGCTATTTCTTTAAGGCAATGCACTCTTTATAAATCGGAATAGAGGGAGTAATTTCTTTATGCCCTACCAGAACTATGGTATGATGAAAAAAAACCAGAATTCTATTTTATGTCTGTTGTGACGCATGAGTTGTAGGTACTCTAGCGGCAACAATGAGCCAAACACAGTATTTGTGGTTACACGATTTTTTCTACTTTTTTTAGATAATGTAGATCATACCTATCAGAGAATGGTATCATAGAAATCTTTTATTTGAAAAATGCAATAAAGAGTTGCAAACCTGTATGCTAACAACATAACTGAAATAATTCTATCATAGGATTCTAAAAGAAAAAATGTTATGTCTTCCTCTAGATAGCAATATCTATCAACAAAAATATGAGATATTCAGTGCCAACAGTATTTTATTCACTATTGAGTTTCTTTGGCTAAAAGTTCTAAATATTTGCTGAAAAAATGTATGTCGTCTTTCCCAATATGCAGTCAGTGCACTCATGGCTATCAAGGGAAGCTTAGTTGATCCTATGAACAACCTCGAGAATTGGAATAGGGGAGATCCATGCACATCAAATTGGACAGGGGTCTTCTGCCACGATGTGAATGATGCATATATTCATGTAACAGAATTGTATGACCTATACTTCTACTTAATTTATTCGCCATATCGTAGTTTGGTTGTTATATTTCTGGAACAATGAATGCTAGTGAGAATAGCCATCAGTTTTATATTAAATGCTAATAACTTTTTTCTATGGTTTATTAGGAAATACAAATTTCTGCATGAATGATTAATTGTATAAGCTATTAAAGAAATGAATAATTGAATTGTATAAGCTATTAAAGAAATGAATAATTGGTGTCTTACAAGTGTCTTATTGCCATACTAAAACATTTTATGCATACTGAAATAAGGTGCTACAGTTACTTTCTTTTTTTTCTTGAATGGTGGCATGTTGATACATTTTCTGGTAACCAGTTATCTCTTTCGATATTGATAATTTGTCCCACCGTTTTACCGTGGGGAATCTCAGTCCTGTACTAGTCCTAATTATTTTACTTCCTAATCATTGTTGGAGCAGCTTTTTGGAGACTTTTTTGCTTGAAATATAACTTATAATGTTTTCCTCTTTATCCTGGCACAATAAGAATACGATAAGGGCATACTCTTTCTGTCAATTTCAATCTGTTGCTGATTATATTATTTTTCTCCATGTAGACAACTGTTTGAGAGGAACCTCTCTGGAAATTTGGTACCAGAGGTCAATCTTCTATCTCAGCTGAAAATACTGTAAGCATACTCTGATGGCTGAAGTTTCTAATTTCTGTAAGCTCTGCATTTCTTAAATTTTAGTCCTCACTACTAGCTTCACCTCACTATATTTTTCATAAAATAAATTAATGGTGCCTTCCTGGATAACAGATTAGTCTTCATTCTTTTACTTGCTGGAAAATTACTAAAGAAAATCAATCAGTGTATGGTTGATTTTTTTCATCAATCTCTTATGTCGTATATTAACTTATTGATGTTTCTCTTGAAGGGATTTTATGTGGAACAATTTAACAGGTAACATCTCAAAAGAGAGGCAATATCACTACACTCAAACTTATGTACGTATTCTCATTTATTACTTTTATTTCCCCTTTTCAATATGCACAGAAAACAATGGAACTCCTTAATTAGAGAATTTGTTTTTTTATACTTACCAAACACCTTACTTGTTATTTTTATGTTTTCTGTAGATTATTAAATGGCAATCAGCTATTTGGTCTTTTACCAGATGAGATTGGCAACCTTCAAAACTTAACAAGGATACAGGTTGATCAAAACCTGCTATCTGGCCCAATACCTAAATCATTTGCCAACTTAAAAAGCGTGAAACATATGTAAGGATTGTCCCTTTCCATTTTTTTTGTTCATGCTTTGATATTCAATGTGAATCCAGCGTTAAACTCAATTGTCCCGTTCATTTCAGTCACAAGAACAATAATTCTTTAAATGGGCAAATCCCGTCCGAATTGTCCAGGCTGCCTACACTTTTTCACTTGTAAGAGGAAGCCTATTTGTTACATTTTCTTCTTGTGCATGTTTTATCAGGCAAGACAGAATTAATCTTATTATATATGTAACCAAAACTTTGCAGCCTTGTTGATAACAGCAATTTTTCTGGGCCTCTTCCTCCAGAACTAGCTGCGGCACCAGCCTTGAAAATATTGTATGTACCCATTATCAATTGTCGTACTCAATTGAAAATCGCTTCCTATAATAACATACACATGTTTCTTTCTCTTTTTTTTTGTTTCTGGTCAGGCTGACAACAATAACTTCAGCGGAAGTTCCATCCCTACTCTGTATAGCAACATGTCCATACTAACACTATTTAAACTGTGAGCATTATATGTTATCTCTATTCTGTTATGTTTAAATACTGTCGATATAATGATTTAGTTTCTAACGTCAATTACCATATGCTGCTATCTAATTTTCATTTTGCTTATGCTGGTGCTAAAATGCAAAAGCTGAGGATCAGGAGTCTTCGAAAATGCACTTTGCAGGGTTCTATTACCGATCTGAGTGCAATGCCGTCAACTTGGCTATCTGTGAGTACACTAATCCTGCTGAAACGACATGCCATCTTAATTTTCCAATCAATGTATCTTGAATTCCTGACATGATGCCGTGGTTTTGCAAGCGGTGTCAAATGAGAGTAGCCTTTGTAAGATGTTGACCCCGGTTGCGTAGATAGGGCAGGGGGTTTTTCTGGGTCAAGCATCGCCTGTGTGGGATGCGTTTTGGGGTTGTGGTGGGGCTGGTTCTGAGCCCATCTTTGTATATATGTTTTCTCTCTTCTTAACGAATGAAACACAGCTCTCCTGTGTTTTCAAGGAAAATAATTTCTTGACATCATGGGACTTCGTGCTCCCTACTTCTGACGGTTATTATGTGGTTAAAGTAGTAGTTTACTTCAAAAAACAAGTTTAGAGTATTTTTTAAGATAATGAAAATGATTTATAACTCTAGCCTCTGCTACACAACCTCTAAGTTTTGTTGAAGAGGTTTAGAATAATAGTTTTCTGCCAAAACAAAAACTAGAGTTTCCTTAATAATGTGTGACTCTAGAACATTATCTCAGGAAATAACTCAACAAATTCTCACATGCATTTGCAGGGATCTTAGCTGGAACCAGCTGACAGGATCTATCCCAACTAATAAGCTTGCTTCAAATATCACTACAAGGTATGCATCTTTTATAATTTTTGTTTCACCTCTTTAATCACTGAGCTGATATCTAGTTTTATGGCAGTGATTTGTCACATAACATGCTTAATGGAAGCATTCCATCGAACTTCTCAGGGCTTCCTAATCTTCAGTTATTGTAAGTGTAACATTTTAGCTTTGCTAAATCTTGCTCCGTACGGCTTCATGTTCATTCAGAATTTGATTTTTGTGTCTGCTTGTACTTATTCCAAATGTAATCAGAGGCCTCCTGCGCACTCTCTATCTCAGCACGAATTTTACATTTTTAATGTTTTAGGGAAAGGCAGCAGATCTGCCAGCTATACTTAGAGTGGGAAAAGGCAAGGAATAAGTACATAAGAAAGTTTGAAGAGGTGCTCTCATGTGATCAACCTGTAGGGTTGGGGGAATTTGATTTTTCAAATTTTATTCTTTTCCTTCCTTTTCATGAACCACTCCCATTCTCATGAATTTTACATCATTTCTGATTAGATACAGGCTTGAGGATATATCAGTTTCTGCTGGTGCGTAGTTTGATCTACTCATCATTGCTTATAATATGCTCTCATTTTGATATAAGATCACTGGACTTGTATATATATAAACCCGACCTTTCTATATAGAAAATGGGATATATACTATACTTCTGCATGATATTAGAGCAGGTTTAGACATCTCCAGCGCGCTAGCAATCTTCTTGTTGGCGAGCCGACACTTCCTTCCCATCGCAGACCTTCTCCTCCGGTATACCTCCTTTGTCTTTTCGTCTCAGTTCTCATCCTCTCTGTCTCCTCCACAGACAGTCTTTCTTCTCGTCCACCGTCTACTCGTCTCTTTCCAACACGTGACAAGGAGATGGCCTCCATCCACCTCCTCGTCTCGTTTAGACCCACCTTAGTTTTCTCCTTGCTTCGACGCACCTTTCCTTCTTCTGACGCTAGCACACCTCTACGCTCACCGTCTCTATCGGTTGGATCCGTCCATCCTCCATCGACTGGAACACTCTCTCGGTTTCCGCTTTTTTGACATGCCCACCTGCTCTCGAACACAAAACTTCTGCACTCGTGTCCGCGCCACTCCGACGCGTCCATGTGTCCACGGACGTGAATTTCTGTTTCCTAGACGCAAACCTCCTTTCTTTGCACCTATGATTTCTCTAGCTTTTCGAGTCCGTCCCACTCCATTGCATCCACGTGTCAATGGACGCGAAACCTCACTTCACGAACGCAAACCCCCTCGTGCCCGTGACCCACCTACTCTCTCACACTCGTGATCTATCTACTCTATCCACTTCACCTACTTCACCACCTACTCTCATCGGCTACACATTCTCACATCGGCTCTCCCTATCGGACACTCGCCTCTCCCCATAGGCTCACTACCCTCATCGGCTTATCACGTCCTACTACTCTCTCGTTATGACCATCGAATCGGCTCTTAGTTTTGACACTCTTTCAGTCGTCGGATCCCTACCGGTCATTGGCGTTCTTGACAATAACTCGGGCACCACTCCACCGATGTTCTCATCACCCTACGCCGCCGTCAACGTGAAATCTCATGTTCTCTTCTCCCTTGACCTCAATACCAACTATTCTAAGTGGGTATTTTTCTTTAAATCCTTATGTGAAAAGTTCAGCCTTCACTCACACATCGATAGCTCCGCTCCACCTTGTCCCGATGATCTCCAGTGGACATCGCCGAATGCTGCGTGCACAGCTGGTTGCTTGGCTCGGTCGATGACTCCGTTCTCGATCTTACAATGGACGACACCAACCCTACCGCCCAGGATCTCTAGGTAGCCATCGAGCGAATCTTCCATGCAAACAAGCAGTTGCACGTCATCTTCCTTCTTAATGAATTCCACTCCATGGTATAAGGAGACTCATTTGTCTCCTCATACTGCCAATGCCTAAAGGTCAAGGCTACCGTCCTTCGTGATGTTGGCCACCCTGTGGCCAACTCACAACTCGTCCTTGCCCTCCTGCGAGGCCTCAACTATCGTTTTTCTAATACCACCGATGACATCGCCAACTCCACACCTCTTTCCACATTCACCGGGCCCACGACATGTTAGGTCTCAAGGAATTTCGCCTGGCCAACGATGAGAAGACTGTGGCCCATACCACTCTCCTCGCTGCAGCCGATCATGGCTGCTCTAACCCTATCAGCTGCCACCCACCGTACACTGTTACCACCTCTCGTGGCTCTGGTAGCCATGGCTTCGACCACGGTAACAAAGCCCGCGCCGATGGTAATGACAAAGGCAAAGGGAAGAGCAAGGGCAAGAGCTGGAGCGGTCCGATGCAACCGCGCCCTGCTCCTGTCCCTACCCCGTCCGCCAGGCCCATGGGTCTGTGGCTTTGCTACAACCCCTGGGCACCCCAACCCCAACTACGTAGCCCCATCGGCTGGCAGCCTAGGGTCCTCAGCGCACACCCTCAGGCCTACCTGGCGTCCGCTCCCATCCAACCGCCTCAACCGATCACACCGACCACCCAGTTGGCTCCCTCGTGGAACCAGGCTGGCCTCATCGCTGCCCTCAACCAGATGATGCTCCAACCCCAGCACCCCTGGGTGCTGGACTTTGGTGTGTCATCCCATATGGCTTCATCGGACGGTATATTACTCTCTCGTCACCCTTCCTCCTCCCCTTTCATCACCGTCGATAATGGACAATCTCTCCCTATCACATGCCGCGGTGACTCCATCCTACCTACACCCACAACCAATTTCCTACTCCACAATGTCCTCATAGTTCCTTCACTCATCCACAATCTACTTTATGGCCGCTAATTCACCAGAGATAATAATTGCTCAATTGAATTTGACGCTTCTGGTTTCTCTGTGAAGGATATTCCGACCCGGCACAAGATGCTCCGATGCAATAGTGGTGGCGACCTCTACACTATCCCCGCCACACCGTCCACTCCTCACACTAACCTAGCCATCTTCACTAGCTTGTGACATCTCCGTCTTGGTCACCTCAGCCCCGACGTTGTCGCCACTCTCCGTCACAGCGCCTCCATACAGTGCAACCACAACAGCTTCATTGTTTGCCACTCTTATCAACTTGGCAAATATGTGTGGCTGCCTTTCTTCCCTCTATGGCTTATACCTCTAGACCCTTTGAATTAATTCACTATGATGTGTAGACTTTTTCAGTTGAGTGTCTCGGGTTATCAATACTATCTTACATTACTTGATGATTATACACACTACTGCTGGACGTTTTCCCTCACAAGCAGGTCCGAGATTACCTCTCACATCATCAATTTCACAAACTACGTTTCCACCCAATTCGATCTTTCCATCCAAACCATCCAGGCCGACAATGGTACGGAATTTGTAAACCGTACCATCCAAGCCTTTCTCACCTTCGTGGTACTCACCTTCACTTCTCCTGCCCCTACACCTCTCCCTAAAATGGCAAGGCCGAACGCCTTCTTTGAACTTTAAACAACATCAGTCGTACTATGCTTCTTCACGCTCATCTGCCTACACCCTACTGGGCTAAAGCGCTAACCACTACGACCTACTTACTAAATCGGTGTCCTTACTCTTCCATTCGTAACAACGTTCCCTACACTCTTCTATATCATAAGATGTCCGACTACTCTCACTTACGCGTCTTTGGATGTCTCTGCTATCCTAACCTAACAGCCACCGCCCCTCATAAACTCGCACCACGCTCCACCGCCTGTATCTTTCTTGGCTATCTCTCTTCTCACAAGAGATACCGCTGTCTTGATCTCTACACCCGATGGATCATCATCTCCCGCCATGTCGTCTTTGTCGAGTCATGCTTCCCTTTCGGTTTACTTCACCATGGACCCTCATCTGGCAACCTCGACTTCCTTCTAACCAACACGGTACCATCCCGACATTCTCTATCCACCACACCTCCGCACTCTCCATCGGTCATTCCTAAGGATCTCCTGAACGACTATCCCACTCTTCTCCGCTCCGCTATCACCCACATCAGACCTCCATCGGCTCCACAACCCTCATCGGCCCCCCACACTCCCTTATCTCATCAGCCTTCATCGGCTCACCAACCCCTATCAGGCCCCCCACCCTCCATCGGCTCAGGCTGGCCTCGTCCAGCCCTTTCTTGGAACCTACAGTCGCCGATCCTGAGCTGATACCACCCTTCCCCCTTCCAACCCTGCCCCACCATCAATGCTACCATCGGACCGCACGGCCCCTGTTGCCTCCACCTCCTCTTATATGGTCACCCGATCCCAAACCGAGTCTCTCCATCCTACCCAGCGCTATGGGTTCCCGGCAGTCTATTGTGTCGTCTCACCCATCTCGGCTACTCATTGTTCTGCCTTGGCCTATCCTCAATGGCGCGTGGCTATAGCCAATGAGTACAAGGCCCTCATGGACAACAAGACCTGGCGCCTTGTCCCTCGTCCTCCCCGGTACCAACGTTGTGACCGATAAGTGGATCTTTAAACACAAGTTCCACTCCAATGGCTCGCTTGCTCGTCACAAGGCATGCTGGGTAGTGCGCGGCTTCTTTCAACATCCCGGCATTGACTACGACGAGACTTTCAGCCCCGTCGTCAAGCCCACTACCATTCGGGTTGTGCTCACTCTCGCTGTCTTGTGTTCCTGGCCAATCTATCAACTCGATATGAAGAATGCCTTTCTTAATGGCCATCTGATGGAAACGGTCTACTGCCAGCAGCCTCTAGGCTTCGTCGACCCATCTCGTCCCGACGACGTCTGCCTCCTTCAGCATTCTCTCTATGGCCTCAAATAGGCCCCTCAGGCCTGGTATCAATGCTTTGCTGCCTATCTCTAGCAGCTTGGCTTTGTGGCCTCTATCTCTGATATATCCTTCTTTGTCCTTCATACCGGAGACACCATTGCCTACCTCCTTCTCTATGTCGACGACATCATTCTTACAGCGTCCTCGACAACCACCCTACAGCACATCATGGCCCGACTCCATTCGGAGTTTGCCATGACCGATCTAGGTCCTCTCCATCACTTCCTTGGTATCTCTATTACGCACTCTTCCCACGGGCTATTCCTCTGCCAGCACCAGTATGCCATAGATATTCTTCAGCGTGTGGGCATGGCCGAATGTCACCCCACCGCCACTCCGGTCGACACTCGTGCCAAGCTCTCCGCCACCGATGGCTCTCTTCTCGTCGACCCTGCCTAGTACCGAAGTCTTGCTGGTGCTTTCCAGTACCTCACGCTTACACGGCCTGATCTTACCTATGCCGTATAGCAAGTGTGCCTCTTGGTGCATGCCCCGCGCGAACCTCATCTCGCGCTGCTTAGTCGTATCCTTCGCTACATAAAGGGCACACTATCCATTAGCCTACATCTCAGCTCCGGCCCCATCGACTCTCTTACCACGTATTCTGACACGGACTAGGTGGGTTGCTCCAACTCCCAATGCTCCACCTTCGGCTACTGCATCTTTCTCGACAACACTCTAGTCTCTTGGTCCTCCAAGCGCCAAACTACAGTGTCTCGGTCCAGTGTCGAAGCCGAGTATCGTGACGTCGCCCACGTCGTCGCCGAGTGCTGCTGGATTCTCCAGCTTCTTCAGGAGCTCCGTACACCCATCGCTTCCGCGACAGTTATCTACTGCGACAACGTCAGTGCCGTCTACATAACCGCCAACCTGGTTCATCATCGACGCACGAAACATATTGAGATTGACATTCACTTCGTATGTGATAAGGTGGCTCTAGAATACGTTCAGGTGCTCTATATACCGTCGACGCACCAATTCGTCGATATCATAACCAAAGGCTTTTCTGCGTTTTTATTCACCAATTTTCGCTCCAGTTTCTACGTCCATTTCCCTTCCGCTACGACTGTGAAATGCTAAACCATTATATATATATAGATCCAACCTCTCAATCTCGCTGTATAATATACTTCAGTAATAACACAAATCGCATATGGTGTTATTTTGATAAAAGCATTTAAAAACATATCAACGTTAAGCCAAGGGATACCATGAGCGTCCTCTCCCCTCCCGTCCCTCACCCTCCTCCCGGCGCGGCGGCGCCTCACCTTCCACCAGCCCCACGCCGGCGGCTACTCCAGTGTCTACGGCCACCCCCGTGGCTGCGCCTTCTCTGCAGCCGGTCTTCTGCTCCGTCAAGGCGTCGGTTTCCCCTTCTCCTTTGTCTCCGGCGTCGAGCCGTTCGAAGGTCCAGCGGTGGCGTGACTCCTGCCCGATATCTCCAGAAGACGAGCCGATCTCGTACAAGGTAGTCCTCCTTTCTGTGACCTCACCAGATAGCAGGGCCTCCCGCTCGCCGGCGATGGTGTCGGCGGCTCTACCGAAGACCTCGACAGCGGGTGAAAAGGAGAGAAGCCCAGTCGAGCAGCCTGTTTGCCCGGAGTCTCTCACAGCCTAGAGCAATAGGGTTCCAGATGCCGATGGCTGGGTTCGCGTGGTTGACCGGCATAGCCGTCACCCCCGTAGCTAGGAGTCCGGCCGCCCCAGCCCTGTGCCGGTGGATTTGAGAGGGAAGTGCTTCAACTGTTTCTCGACGCGTCATCGTGCTGTGGCCTGCCGGAGTAGCCCCCGCTGCTTCTCGTGTAAGGCGCTCGGCCACCGTTCCTACGTGTGTCCACGGCGTGCTGCTGAAGAATCTCGACCGAAGGCTCTGCTCCAGAGGACCTCGGTTTGGCACCGCCTGGGTGAGATGCCGGCGCAGGTTTCTGACGCCGCCCCATCCATGGCTAGGTTGCCGTCGGGTGCAATGTTTGGGAATGACAACATCAGCCGGGAGGGTAAATCGCAGCTGTGGGTTCGCAAGAGGAAATCGTCAATGGATGGAGGTCTGAGGGAGGCTTCTCGGCTTCTCCCTCCGTCGGGTTCTGATTAGTCCAATGGAGCTCCCTCGGTTCTGGTGGGTGATCCCCGGTTGTTGTCGGCTGGCCGTGGTAATGGCGTCAGGCCAAGAAGGATCGTGGAGCGCTCCGCCAACATCTCGCAGATGGAAGAAGACCTTTGTCGAGCCTTGGTTGTCGTGGTGGTTGGCAGTAGGCCCCCAATCTTTGAGGAAGTGATCGTGCAAATTATGTGCCTTCTTGAACCTGCTTAGAGTGAATTGTGTATTACTTGGTTCTGTTTCCAATATCCTTTTTCTACTTTAATCTCCTCATTTTGTTTTGCAATCACAGAAGTCAAAACGACCTCTCAATTTTGGTTTGAGGCTGCACATTGCACTAGATGCTTCAAAGGGAATTCTGTATCTGCACACTGAAGCAGATCCTCCTATATTTCACCGTGATGTTAAGGCCAGCAATATACTGTTGGATTCCAAATATGTCACGAAGGTAGCTGACTTTGGCCTTTCAAGGCTTGCTCCAGTGCCAGATGTTCAAGGGGCATTACCAGCTCATGTCTCCACCGTTGTTAACGGCACCCCTGTAAGTGCTAGAAGCATTGGCACCATTACAGTCCTATGCTTTACCTTTTGCAGTTTTGCTTTGGCAGGGCATCCTTGATCCAGAGTATTTCCTGACTCATAAATTGACGGACAAAAGTGATGTTTATAGTTTTGGGGTTGTCTTTCTTGAGATGTTGAGTGGGATGAAGCCTATTGAGCATGGTAAAAACATAGTGAGAGAGGTACACGATCTTCAACTTTGGATAGTACTTTCAGTTAACTGTTGTAAATCAACTGAAAAACATACAAAACATAGTATATATGTTATTCAATATCACGAAACATATTTATGCAATCAGTTATAACTTGATATGAGAGGAACAACAGTGGCTCTTAAGTTGGCTGTTCTTGCATCGAACAAAAATACATATTGCTAAGTTGATTAATAGTTTTCTGAAAGAACTACGCCTTGCTTTTTCTGCAGGTGAAAAAAGCTTACCGATCAGGGAGTATCTCTGAAATCATGGATAGTCAGATGGGCTTATGTCCTTCAGAGTGTGTCCAAAGCTTCCTCATACTGGCAATGAAGTGCTCTCGTGATGAGACTGATGCTCGGCCTTCCATGTCAGAGGTTGTTAGAGAACTTGAGCTCATCTTGAAGATGATGCCAGAGGTCGATCTTATCCTGCTGGAAACTCCAGAAACACACTCAGGTCCTATTACTAAATCCACATCTAATTCAAGAAATGGGAATTATTTGGTCTCATCTCAAACTTTTACTAGTGCTGATGCAAGCAGTAGCGTGCTTTCTGGTGTTGTGAGTCCTCGGTAATCCTACCCCTCCCCCCAATCATGTTGTAAAATTCTTAGTTCTAAACATGCAGCAGTGCCTTGTAAGTTGTAACATTATGGATTTCACACTTTTCCTTGTGAATGAATCAGCCTTGCTGGAAAATGTATAACATGAAATGGTAATTACTTAGAGTTGCAGTGCCAGAAATCTTTGTTTTGTTTGTGAACGTCAAGTGATGAAATATTTTTTTCATGCAAATGTTGATAATAAGTTGTGCTCTTTTCATTTTGCCAGTTTGTTGAACTTGACAGTTTTCTACGCCGTAGAAGGTAATGCTTCCATTTGGTTTACTGATTTGTGAATTGTGATAGTTGTGCCTGTGGTCAGGTTTAATGTAATTGGTTACTTGCCTGTGTTGAACAGAGGAAGTAGGAACACAGAGCAGGGGAGTTATTACACTGGAAGAATTGCCTCTTATGAACAACAACAACGTGCTTTCAAAAGAGCTGAGAGACATCAAAATCGTCTGGACCCATCGTTTGTCAAGACCATGGTTCGATCTCATGTATCTAGCTGTTTTTGGATTGTAAGATTTTGTTATCTGGAATTCATTAACTAATTTTGTGAGATATATTATTGTAGGATGGAATCACTTTAAGAAAGCTCAATGGGGATGAATATGAATGATTGCGAAAGATAAAATAAAATTTTAATAAATTTTCTTAAATATAAAACCTGAAAAACTGTGTTTTTTTAATCTGAATTTCGTTAATAAATATATTATAACAAAAGATCTGTAATCCGATTGACTTGGAAAACTAGCCAAAATATGTAAACAAATCTAATTGAAATTATCTCGATCGGAGATATTAAAGGTTGAACTGAAAGTTGACTGAAATTAATTAATCACTAATAAGATCTGAAAAATATTAATTAATCAAACTAGCTAAATTTTGTATCAAAAGAAATCAAATCAAAACCTAGAGAAAATAATTTAATCCAAACTCAAACGCTAGATATGAAAAAAAGAGAGAATATATTTTGCACAAAATTCTGATAAACTTTACCTTTATTTTTACCTTTATTTCTAAAATTGCGCTTATAATTTTTTTAAAAAAACTCTCTATTTTCTATGTCTCAAACCCTAACATCCTACCCTCTATTTATTAAAAAAAATTCTAAAGTAAATAACCTAAATAACTATAAGATTCGTAACTACTGCTATGCTTATTTCCAATTGTCCAATCCAAAATAGATACTTTAGATTTAGCCATGTTACCCCTCAAATAAAAATGAAAAAATCTATAGAAAATTCGACTCGGTTACTATTTCAGCACCTCCGCTCCAATCAAAACACGCCACGTTGGCTCTAGATCTCCTACGGCTACCCATCGACGTGCGACATGTCGCTCCTATCGACCCCACCTATCAGTTACTAAGACTTCACTACACCAGCGCTCGCACTTACTAATAGGCATGGCCGCTTATTAGTCGCAGCGTCTCTATGCTCACGCTTATGCCCGCTTACAGGCCTAGCTTGTCTATCAGCCTCTATGTTGCTGTCACGCACATGCCCTCTTTCGCTGACAGCCCGATCTCGCCTATCAGTCTTTGCATCACCGTCGCGTGCGTGCCCGCTCTCATAGACAGCACCTATCAGCCATATATCTCACTGTTTTACTAGGCCATCTATTTCATTGGTAATTAATTTCTTACTATTCTAAATTTAGAAAAAAATTTCTTAATATTCATCCAAAATTTCTCTAAATTTTTCTACAATTTTCTATCTATTTCTCAAATTTAATTTCTACACATAAATAAATAAAAAATATTTTTTGAGACAAATTTTTTAAACAAACATTTGTCAACTTACACATGCATTCACCATATATTTTTAATAAATAATTTAAAATAGAAAATTAATTAAATAATACCAATTTTAATATAAAATTAAACTAATTTACCAATTTTACTTAAAACCAATTTTCTATCATTATTATCTAACAACAATCGAATAAGTACTCATAGCAATTATTTTTCCGTCCTACAAGGGTCTTCAACTAGCTTCTGCAAATTGCATCTGCCTCCTAGAGAGAGCTTTTAAGATGGTGGAGGATGAAGAGGTGGTGAATTTGATTCTGTTTACATTGGAAACCGCACAGGCCTAAGTGGTGGATGGAGAGATTTTGCAATGCACCACAACCTGGAAGATGGTGATTCATTGGTCTTTGAATTTGTTGAGCCTGACAGATTTAAGGTACTATTTTTATATTAGATTCAGTGACATGTTTCATGGCAATCTGGACCTGACAAATTTCCTAGCATGAAAAATCAAATTTGCACACATTTTCTGATGCTTGTAAGTGTTATCCTGAGAATTTAGACTCTAAATGTAATTTTGGGTGGTAACCGGTTGGAAACTGATCAAACCAGGCGGTAACTGGCCAAATTAAAATTTCATGTTCAGTATTTTGATGTCTTCTCCTTAGCTTGTTTTTGATCTGTGATATCTTAAAGGGTGTCCTAGAAAGTAAGAAAACACATCAACACAAGAATGGAAAATAAGAAAATAAATGTCCCATTGGCCTGATTAGTTTTTATCATTAAACTGTTGCCTTGATGTTTATAAATGAGTGTGGAAATCATGTTGATAATTCCATCATTTTCTCTTCTCAGTTCTGCTCTGAAACTCAGGGCTAACCATTGCATTCTTTATTCTGGTGCGTATCCAGTTGTGTTTTCTTTCTGTTCAACATATGTAGCTTTGATATGGCATTTCTTCATCTATGACAGATCTACATCATAAAAGCTGCTGATGAGGATGTAAACGAATCTGAATCTGTTGATGAGGACAAAAAGGACACCGGTGAGAAGGACGCAGCTGAGCAGAATGAATCACCTGATGCTGAACGTTAAATAGGTGCTAAGAGGAGAAAGCCTTGAAATATGGTACTCTGTACAAGTATGCTGCCGTATTACCGATGTGCCTCCTGTCAGGTCATCCTTATCGCCATTTTTGTTGGCCTGTCCATTTCGTAAATTATCGGTGTACCATTACCACCCTTTTTGTTGCGGCAACGGCCAGAGTATTCATCATTATAGGTAGGTTTAGGTAAAGATGTAAAGAAATGTTAGGACGATTGAGCATTTGTGTCCTGGAATCCATCTGTATTCTGCTGATTCACTGTGTTCAGTATACATGATGGATAAGAGCATCATTGCTTATGTGGCAATACTTTTTTCACCTGTGTCCATGACTTATTGCAAAAACTGATCAACAGATCATAAAGGAAGAACGTAGAAACCGAATATTTTTTCTAGCACACGTGCGTGCATCAGCGAGTGACCTAACACGTACTTAAAAAGAAAAAAAATGCAAAATAATACTCTCTCGAAAGGGGCAGACCTAACTCAAAGTCAAGGCCCAAACAGACATATGGTTTTTGACATAAGTCTGGTCCACATATGATGAAAATTCATTAGGGCCTATTGGCTTTCCACGCTATGAATCGCACCCATGGCCTAGCCTAGGGTGCCACGGCCTGGTCTGCCCGTCTCTCGGTCCCTCTAGTCATTAATATGTTGTTAGGATAAAATACTTTAGGCAAAAGATAGTTAATTAGCATGTCTGAAACATAATTAATTAATGACTGAAGGCAAAAATAATAAACAAATAATACTACATTATCTTAAAAAAATAAAATTGTTACACGTAATAGATTGTTATGTAAGGGTGAAGTATATATTATCTTCCTCATACTAACTCTGTTATATATATATATATAATGGTATTATCCAGATCAATCTTCATAAAATCAATAGCCGGGGAAGGTAATATAGACTTCACTCTTGTATTTTGCCAAGCTGTGGTAATTACTGATTACCTAGCTTAAAACAAGACTTGCTAAAGTTGCACTACAGAAGGTGCCAGCAAATTCATACTAAGCACAGGCATTAGAAAACTGGGCAATTTAGATATAGAACTAATCCTTGAAAAAATATATAGCTAATCCCACCAGATGAGAGGATGAAAACCAATTTCTCCATCAAAATTTAGGGCTCCTTTGAATCAAAGGAAAAAACATCAGAATTTTAGAAGATTTTTATTATATGGAAAATAATTCTATGCAACCCTTTAAAATAAATGATTGATTCCTATTAATTTCTTTAAAATTCTTATGGAACGGGCTATCCAAGAGCAATTTTTAAGGAAAATAAGTATAGGGTCTCACCTCATATTTTCTCATTTCTATGTCTTAGAGTTATCGTGTTTCTCTTGTGTGCCTATCAAACCATAGGTTTGAAGCTTTGCTGTGTTGCTGTGTTTTGTAATCCCGTAGGAATCTAATGAGAATCACATTTTATTCATAAGTTTTTTCATATTCTTGTGTTTTGATAATATATTTCAATGGGGGCGAATAAACATGCCTATTGTAGCAAGATGCAAACTTTGGTGAATTTTTATACCTCGTGCAATATAATACAATCAACAATATTTCAAGGTACAGGTTTGTCTCACTAGCAATCTCAAGTTAGCTTTGAAGGATTGGTACCCATATATCGTATTTATATAGACGGGATAAGGCTAATTTAATGATGCAAACAAAGATTTATGAAGACTAATAGCCTACTTCTATTTTACCAAGTAACCTACTCTATTTTACCAAGTAACCGGTGACTTCTACTTATATATCAATCTCATGTGTATAAAAAATCTTAATTTAGTTCTCCTGTGACATAAGTGTAGAGCTTTAAGGATGGCTATTTTCAGTCGCATCATATAGAACCTCCATTAGCGAATCCGGTGGCATGGCAAAAGAATGTTCAGGTCGAATCGGTCTACCAGATTCGCCAATAGAGATCAGATTTGATACGTCTAAACACATAAAAGTCTGAGAGATCTGCTTAGCTCCAGTATAGTTCCTTAAGCTTATTGGCAACTTTAGATTGTTGAGTTCAGGATATATCAGTCAATTTGATCTCTAATTGACAAATAAGATAAGTAGAGTTAGATTATTGAGCCAACTAGCCGATACGTTGATACGGACTCTTGCTATCGACTGGATGTGTCGATAGAATTGAGATAGTTATTGGCTATGACTCCGATACACTCCTACTATCTGCTGGTTAACGATAAGGGTTGTAGCACTTATATATTGGCTAGAAAGCCGATGATAGCATAGGCTAATAGCAAGGAGTAAAATAAATGACATATCAGTTGTAGAGCCGATAGTGATCTAAATAAAATATACGATAATTAGTAAAGGGTGAAGTCTGATCTTCTAAAGGGACGAGACCTAGCGACCATCGATGACCGTACCGTTAGAACCAACCTTAATAGATTGGACCGAACCGAGATAGTATAAGACTGAGGCTAATGACATCGAAACGACGGAAGCTAGAAAGTAATGAATAAACCCATTGGCTGCTATTGCCTCGATATAGGCATGTAAATAAACTCGCTAGATCTCGATGCCAGCCCTATTAGACATAGATTGAACTTAACTGAGACAGTATAAGACCGGATCTACTAGAGACAGATCGATCGCTAGCAGATTAATTGTTGAAGATATATATATATATATATTGGCTAAAAAGCTGATACATTAGTCGTGAACCTCAGTGTAAAGATAACTCATCGGCTAGCTGATCCGATGAAATGTTATGTAAAGACCTGCTTACTTAAGGTTTAATTTAGAGGTCAAAACTAACTAATACAGCTCGAGACTAATAATAGTAAAAGAAGCTCAATAAGCCAATATATTCCACACGAATGTAATGTGATATATCCGATCAAACTAAAACGTCGGACCTAATCGATGTAGTCTTAGACAAAGCAGATACACTAGGATAATAACGGGCCTTACCCCTTCACTAAAGTTTGGACCTAATCGATATAGACCCACGTCGAGAGCCAGAACCCGTCAAAAAAAATCTAGATGAACTAAGATAGCGATGCACTAAGATTATATTAATTTGTGGAGATGATTTATAAAACTTTAGGGGTCTATATTTATACCATAGGGTTACACAAATCCCACATAAATATGGGATAAACATTCCTAATAATAAAACAAAATCTATTTTAGAGATAAAAGGTAAACTAATTAACTTTCCTATCTATAAGATATATTTTATAAAGATTAAAACCATCCTATTGTGGCTTCCATAATTTCTTCTTATATCCAATCTCATCTGGATAAGTTTCTATATTCAACTGTCCAATCGACTCTTTCCATCTATCAATCGGCCTCTTTCCAAAAACAGATCGGCTTTTTGATCCTTAACCGAATTTGTTTTGTGGGGCTTACCAAATTTTGGTGTTAACAGGTTATCGGCGGCTAATCATCGTAAGACTCCTCTAACATTGACTCAATGGGATCGGGCATATGGCTTGTGTTGTTTTGGCTTATTCCTCCTCTCCTAGAGTCTTGTATTTATACTCTCGTTTTTTACTTGTCTAAGTAGAACTAGTGAGTTGAGTATGGATACTATCTAAGTAGTCCTATGTCATAAAATACATGCCAACATAAACTAGGGGTTAACTTAATTACCTATGAGCACTATACTAATCCCAAGATACACGAGCTGGTACACACAAAATAATAGTGAACTAAAAAATAACTAGCTATTATTATATTAATAAGAGTATTCCTTACATAAGTTATCGACATAGATAAACTCCAGATGGGTAACACAACACAAGAAGTAAAATCAACAATGACGACTAAGCGAAAGCTAACAGCGGAAAGTAACTTAAGTGGCTAAGCAGTAGCCACAACCCCTACATAGCTAATTTATTCCACGGGCATGACTTGGGAACTATGCTCGAAACCCTAAAAGTCTTTATGCTCTACCTGCTCTAGAGGAACACCCTGGCGGATGGGTCGATGACGTCTTCTCCTCACTCTCTCTCTCTCTATATATATATATATGTGTGTGTGAAAGGGTGAGTATTTCATGTAATCAACAAGCTAGGGAGAAAACTGACATGTTTGACTTAAGGTAGGCTAAAATTTTTATTTACGAAAGCAACCTTTTCTCTAAAGAGTTATTTCACAAAACACTAGTGAGTCAAAATTTTAATTTTGGAAAGAGGAACATGCTTATATATACTCTGTAAGTTGTTTTGGAACAACTTATCACCGTATTTATATGTGATACAAAATTCTCAACATTTTCTCATCTTTACTTTTATTAGCTTATTTTCACTTTCTCAAAACTTAACATTTAACCAAATATCATTTATTGGCTATTTCTTATAGTTAACAGGCTTTAATAGCACAAATTTGCCTTCTTGTCACTATAGCACTATAGTATCATAAGACGCCCTATGTCACACAGACATGGTCCTGACCACGAAGGTCGATGGTCTGTCACACAAGTGGACACTAGAAGCGATTCACATCCCAGCAATCATATTTACTAACATTTGATAAAAATAAAACTACGCTATAAGAAACACCTTACACCCGTCCAAAACCACGAGCATGGTTGTTTAAACAGTTTAGCTAAACTCTACAGAGATTGCACGCTTTATGCATACATCATAAACTTTTCTCTTTACACAATATGTACTGATCAAACACAGTTGGTAAAGAAGAGCTCACTATAAGCTTTTTTCAAAGCTAACCCATAAATATCTTATGTCACAAAGTTGGGTCGAATCAATCAAAACTGAATAATAGGCAAGTCTTATGCCCTTATCTACTTAGGACACATTAGGGATGTATCATATACCTATCCAATCACATGAAAAGACGCTAGAACAGGACTCATCTTGGGTAGTACAATCCACAACACCATCTCCTCATCCCAGCGTTTCACAATTATTAACATATAATATATCCATGTGATAGCTAATTACTTAATGAGGACCATCCTATAATATCTGTGTGATCGTGTTGTAATATGTTTGGATGAAATTTTTAAAGTAATCGGTCATTAATAATAATATGTAGCCAAGGGACAAAGGCACTAACTCTGCACCATCCAATTAATACAAAATATCTTTATTTTACAAATATACCGATATCACATTAGATTTTTAGGTAAAGTTTGAAAGTTTCAAGTTTTCTCACATGACATCATAATCGTAAGCAGACTAAACAACTACCTCATTAATCATATTCAAGAGATGATGATACCGACACATATTTAATAGAGTTAATAAGGAGAGAAGCTATCATTATCCTATATAATATAAGTGCGAATACTAGGCAGGTTCGTCGATTTTACATGAACTGAGACTAAGAATTATTAAAGTATAACCTAAGTAATACATTTTTATAAATAAAGTAATTCAAAAATATAGGTTCAAAATGTTCTAAAATGGCTTGCCTTGCTGCGCGGCGATTCCTAGAGGGAAAAAATCCGCATAAACACTCTTTTGGTCATGACATCTATACATGAGAAGCATAAACATTATATAAAATACTATTAAAAATAAATAAACACACAAATTAATAGTGACAATGTGTAAAGAAGAATTTAGAAAAAAATTTGTGATTAGAATGAGGTCAAATGGAGTTATGAATAAAGAGATGAAAATTTTGAAGTTTAAAAGATAATCTAGAAAATAAAAAGAAATTAGAAAAGAATACTCAGAATATTCCTTAACCTTATACGTGGAGCCCAGACATCAGTGAAAGAGAGCATGGTCTACAACCGACTAGGTTCATAGGGTCGGCTGGAAAGGATAGGGCCCATGTGGATCCCACTTACTTTCTCTCTTTTTTTCTTTCTTTTCTCCTAATTTTCTCTCTCCTCATTTTCTTCCTCCTCACACTTAGTGCGGTGGTGGTGCTTTGGGGGTGGCCGGTGTGGCAAGCAATGGTCAACGACACTAAAGGGCACAGTGGCAGTCGCACGGGTGGAGGAGGATAGGTGTAGGTGAGGGAAGAGAGATAAGGAGCGGCACATGGTTTAGAGGAGGGGCTCGCTAGCATCGGCTGTACGCGGCGTGGAGGGAACAAGAGAAGGGGTACGGGACCAATGAATGGGACACAAGAGTGCGGGGCTAGATGGTGGCAAATATGTGGCGCTGCATAGAGCGCTCAGCAACCAGATTCACGGCCTTGTCGTAGCACGACGCAGTAGGATTCTTAGCGAGGTGCTTAGCGCGGCGCGGCAGGACGCTTGGCACAGTGGGGCTATAGTGCACGGGCGAGGCACGGGCGTGTAGGCCGACATGATGCGAGCGTGCGGGCTAGCATAGTGCGGCAGGATTCACGCACGGGAGATGTGGGGCAGCGCGCCATGTTGTGGCACGACGAATATAGACGCAAGAGTGGGGTTGTTGTACATAGGGATGACACGGGCTTGCTGGCCATCTTGGCAATTCACCGAGCATGTGCTGCGCGCACATGTAGGGTGAGGGGAGAGTGACGATCACGCCAATGTGGCAGAGCAAGTGCGTGCGGGATGGAGGTGGTGGCTGACAAGCGAGCCTGGTTGGATAAAGTAAGCGGCAAGCGAGCATAAGGGCGTGGCTACATAGGCAACCTTGTATGGGAGAGATGAGCCAACGGGTACAACCCAAGGAAGAATGAAGAGGAAGGGTGGCCTTGGGCTAGCCTCAGGTGTGGCCCATGAGGGGGAGAAAGAGAGGAGAGGGAGAGGGAGCTAGGTCGACGGGCCGGTTGGGCCGATCGAAAGGAAGAAAGAAGTAGGGAAAAGAAAGAAGAGGGTTAGGTTGAGGAGAAGGCGGCCCAAATGAACATGATGTTTTTTACTTTTTTTCATCTAGAATTGAATTTTTGAGAAAGTTTTTGAAATAAGTTTGAATTTAAACTTAGGATTTTCTTATGGGAATGACTCCAGAAGATTTATTTGAGAGGATTTTAAAGTGAAGTTGATATCTAGAATCGGATTCAAATTTGATTGTCAGACTTAGAGAAATTTAGAAGTATTTTTTATAGGAGGGTTGATCTAAAAGTCGAACATCAGAATTTAAAATATTGGACAAAGATCTTTAGTTTTGGATTTTTTTTATCTCAAAAGATGATGAAATATAAGATCTTTGGTATATAATATATACAAAGAACCAAAATTTTTAAGCTATGATTTTTATTAAGATAGATTTTAATGGCTAAGGGTGTTACATTCTGGCTGAACTCAAGTAGAACTCTCTTTTCTTCTCAAGTACATTTTTTTATCTGCTTTTGTCACATAGGATTTGTTTTCATATAGAAATTCATATGTGGTATTTAGAGTATGTGCTACTCCACTAAATTATATACACAAACGTGGTTATATGGGAGACAGCCTGACCTTCGCTATGTTGGATCTGAAACAGCAGAAGATAACCATCATAAGCTGTTCAATCCGTTATTTTGGGGAGTAGTTAACCTCAATAGGATCTCTCCATAACTACGTTGTATAGCTCATAAGCTAAAGACATGTCTTTGTAAGAAATTATTATAAGAACTTTATACTTCTAATATTGATGTCTAGAAATCAAACCTAAGCGAGGAATAAATTACTAAACTAATTAGTCCCCCTTTGGAACAGAGGATTGGCATAAGAATTTTGAAATATTCAACTTGCTAAGGAATTTTTCCTATGGATCCCTTTGGTTCAAATGAAAGGTAAGTAAATATTTCATAAAATTGCATTCCTAATTTCCTATGGCTAAATTTCATAAGAAAATAACGAAGAGGTCCAGCCTCTTGGAAAACTTTCTTTTCCTTTGGTTTGTTCTAAGAGCTTCTCTACTGTTTACATGTTTTTTTTTCTTGTGAGATTAGAGAAATATGCTACTTCAATTTCTTTGTTTTTAATTTCCTATGTTTTTCCTAAGAGGGTCTTACTTCAGTGCAACCCAAATATAGATATACAGTAACATAAATCTGAACTGTTGAGGGTTCTTAGGATAGTATAAATTTTACAGAATTTTCGGAGAATTCCGTTCAACGCCTCCAAAAATTCTTTAAATTTCCTCTGTTCCAGAGAACACATCCAAATGGATCGTGCATTCTTTATTTATTTATCATTTATTTTTCACCAACGCTAGCCAGCAGGCGCATCGTCCTCTTGCGTTGCAAAGTTTCGTTCAGTTTAGCCAAAAATAAGGGTTCCAGAAAAGCATTGTGCATCTAACCGCAGGAGTATTTTGCTTTCTAATGTGTGCCCTAACATCAGCAGTAACTCAGCTATGAAAAACATCATGACACGGCTATCAATCTAGAATAAGACTCGAGAAAATTCCATCTTGACAGATGCTTTGATAGCAGCTTGCAAATATGTTGCTCATACAAGTCACCAAGTCAGGCAAATCCTGGTACTCTCGATCACAGTAACTTAGAGTTCTTCACGCTACCAATATCTCAGCACTACCAGTAATAAATAAATCAAATGTTCGAATTATAACAGAGGAGGATTCGCTCGCTACTTATCGATCATCTCTGTCAGTTATGAATTAAATGTCACATAGAGATCAAAATTCTAGCTGTAACAGATGCCGCGCAATGCCAACACCATCATGAAAGCTTGTTCATGAAAAATTAAGTTGTGAAGGCATGGTTGATAGATTCTCATGGTGGGTCAAGGGGGAGGAACAAGCACCAAGTCATTGTTTCATTCGTTTCATGCCACCATTACTGAAGGGAGAGGCACTACCAGGATGTGGACTTTCCACCCTAAGTGGGGAGTTCAACATAGCAAGTTCTCGGAGTTGCTGCCTCTTGTAGTAATCTTGTGATTCATCCTATATAGAACGAAGGAATGAATTAGCAGGATTCAGAAAGAGGCAAACAAGAGCATATAATTTATGATTTAGAAAGGCAAGTATACAAAGTCCAAATGCATTAGTACTAGCCTACTAGGTAGTGCAGTACAAAACACATTTTGATAAAACAGCAGCGG
This sequence comes from Oryza coarctata, assembly GCA_030770085.1. Taxonomy (NCBI): domain Eukaryota; kingdom Viridiplantae; phylum Streptophyta; class Magnoliopsida; order Poales; family Poaceae; genus Oryza; species Oryza coarctata. The sequence goes on from CM061470.1 coordinate 18,225,159, forward strand.
TAGGAAGATGAAAGTAGTGAGAATGAGTGGGAGAAGAGGGCAAGGTATGGTTATTTATTACTTACTAATGCAAATGTAAATCTCTAGAGGAATCGTCTAGATTAGCAGAGCACGATGGGTAAGAACGCTATGTACAGGTTCTTTTGTTGCCATGTTAACATGGATCTTTCAGCTTGATAGTTTGTTTGATGGATATTAATTAACGGTAAGGAAGATAAGCGAATTGGGATGCATATGCATACCACTGGTTTCAACAACTCTTCTAGGATTTCTTGTGCTTTTGCAAGTCTAGCATCAATGACATTGGCAGGTAGCTCAGCTTCAATCAAGATATGCAGGGGTTCATCCAAGTGTTCATACCCAGCTCTTCCCTTAAGTTGTTCCTCCTTTTAACAAATGAAAGGAAACCACATGTGAGCTTTGTTGGCTCGACAGACAGAACAAAAAATGCTGAAATAAGCATTCAAATACACAAACAATATCCATATATCTGCTTAATTCCATATTGATATTCCACAAAAAGTGTGTCTTGTTTACCTTATTAGGGTCTTTAATTGAGCCCTTTCCTCTGATGAAAACACGGCAACCTGTAGAGGCTTCAATCCTCTTCAACGAATTCCCCCTTGGTCCAAGAAGGCGACCGATGAAATTGAACTAAGGGAAGTACAATATAGTGAGTAAATATTGACTCCAAACATCACAATTATGGAGAGAGAGATAGAGAGCACACATTAGGGTAAGCATCTGTTGGTATTTCCAACCGCAAGATCTTCTTGACAATGTATGAAGAGGGGCTTTGGGGTGATCCTTGCCAACTCATAGGTCCTTGAGAGAAACTTACTCTCTGGTCAATGTGAGAACAAGACAGTTATAAGTACCACTTAGGATACAATATGTAGACTACAAAAATGTAGCACTGAACAAGGAGGCCAAACATAACTGAATATTCGTAGGAAATGGATTAATTGAAGTAGGAAATCAACCTGTCTTTCCTATCACTAGATATGGTATACATCCTCAGTTCATAAAACTCTACTCAAGAGTAAACTATGAAATTTCTGTGTAACTATGAAATGCAGAGTTACAAGTATGCAAAGATCTTGATTATAAGTATGGCATTGCATCCTTCAGTAAAAAAAATAGTTACACTTCCTAATAATCACATGGAATTCCTTGAGCATGATAGGAGGTAGCCATATGATTTGCTAGTTCACAAATCTGGTTGCATTTAAGTAATTCAAGAAGCACAAGGAACGAAAAGCACTCTGTCAGAATGTGTTGTGACTTCTGTTCAGGCATTTCGCATAAACTGAAGTCATACCATAAATGAAAGATAATGATGTCACGTAGAATGGAAAGTCGAGGTTTCTCAATCAACTCAACTTACAGGTCTGAACTCTCTTCATTGCAGCTGCACAATTCAGAGACTACATATGATTAGGACAATATGAATGCCAGTTTAGGGCAATTTATTTGCTTGGTTGCCTACACAAGGAAGATATCTACTGCAAGATAATAATTTTAGCCAAGCTGGCCGAGAAATGGTCAACCAAACCTGGCAAACTTTAAACTTTTTTCTTTTGCCAGGACAAGCAGAACAATATCATATCTACTGTTATGGTGCTGTAATTTTGTTATTGACACATGAAGTGCATTACTAAGCAGCAAAAGAGTTATAAGATTTGAGGGATTTAGAACTTTAGATCAGAGGTTGGACTGATGATGATCTGCTATTAGGACTTCGGAGCTTGATGCAAGAAACAAGAGTAATAGGTAACACCACAAGTGACAGTGCTGACAAAAGAACGTGTGGCCCGATGGTCTCAATGTTGAGGCAACTGAGGTTATGAGTTCAAACTGCATTCATACCTAAGAAGTTGTGTATCAGATGAAATATTATGGAGGAGAGTATAAACTCTAAACATCAATGCATTTACATAGATATCATGTTTACTGGTGCCTGTGGTGATTATTCTCAGAAGTCCAAACACCAAAGGTTAAGAAGAGGCATGGGATAAGTGGATCTTACATGACCAAAGACAAGATGAGATGATCAAAATGTTAACTATTCCAAATAAAAATGACTGATCTCTCCTATAAACCACGCTAGGTTATCAATGTAGAAAAGCTATATGATGGCCATTGGCTGCTTGTTGTGACAAGTATAGTGATTTTTCTTTTTAAGGGTATGCATAATACTCTTTAAAAGACAGTTCTACTTCAAGAGGACCTTGAAGACAGTTTTACTTCAAGAGGACCTTGACGGATTAACTTGATGATATCCTATAAATATGAAGGGGCCTTTAACAGAACAGTAATAGTTACACATTCACTTGTTTCCTTCCTTCATATCGCACTTCTAATAAGTGTATAATGCAACTTAACTTAGCAGTGATATGTTACATAACAGTCTTATTGTAGAAATGTTTAACAGCTCCCGCCGTCCACTGATCAAATAAATGTAACACGTTCATGTACTTAGATAACTAAAGCTCACCTCTAGACGCATCCCATTCCATGGACCGAAACCATTACCACAGAAATTGGGCATGATGTGCGACGGATGCATCTGATTTGGGCTTGCAGGTGGCAACCTCTCAAAGTCCCCAACACCGGGTTGGCCAAACATTCCAGACACCCGCATTATCTCTGTTAGCAGCAAACGTTAGCAGATGGCATCAGCATGGACACATGAAAACACTTGATGCCACTGAAGAAAAGAGTCTTTGTCAGCAATCAAGCTACAACCTTTCAAGGCCTATGACACAGAAGGATTGCGAATAGACTCCGAGCTAAGTTTTGCATCAAGCAGAGGAGTAAGAGCAATTAGCCAGGCAGTGAATCAGAAAAAGACTAATTCTAATCCGATCCAAGAATGCTATCCACTCAAGAAGCAGCGCAACGAAGAGCACATAACCGGGAGCTCTCACCTTGATTCAACAGCCTGCTGCAGATTGGGAGCACCTGCATGAACGGCCCCAGCTTCTGATGCTCCTGCAACAACTCCGTCAAGTACTGCCTGCACCACCACCACCACCACCACAATCCAATCCGGCCGCCGCATCCGAGCAAGTCACACACAAAAACAAACCAGAATTCAGACTCCACCATCCACCAACGCCCAAAAAGAAGCAATCTTTTCTCTTTTTTTTCTCCCTTTCGTTCTCCCACAAGAAAAAAAATCAAACCCAATCCCGGTGTCCGTCCGTCCTTACCCGCCAGCGTCCGGCGGCTGCCCGGTGGCCGTGACCTGCGGCGACATGGCCCTCCCGGGCGAGAAGCACCCGTCCGTACCGTGCAGGCCGTCCATGGGCGATGGCGGCCGGCCACCCCCCCCTGGATTGGGATGAAACCGAACGGGGAGAAAGAGGAGGTGGAAGAGGACGACGGGGGTGAGGGGGGAGGTGTTTGTTTTCGCCTCGTATTCTTTTTCTTTTCTCGGTACGGTGGCGACGTCCCTTTTTTGGGAAAATCTCGGCAAAACCCTGCGCTGCGCACGACGTCTTCTCGCGCGCGCGCTCCTAGGGGCGCACGACCGCCGCCGTCACCTCCCTCCCTTCGGCTATGCGCCGGTAGGGTTTATAAACGCCCACGGGTGGCAGCGCGGCGAGCGAGAGGGAAATACGCAGGCAGCGGCAGCGGTTTATCTCCCTACGAGTACCTTGCCAGATTCCATATTCTGCATTTCGGTTTAACTAGAGATGTTGTGTACAGATACGTTAATGTGTAAGTACTACCTTCATTTTAGAATGTTTTGCTAAATTTTTAAATAAAATAAATGACTATAGTCATATTCGAAAATTAATAACATTACATTTAAAAACAGAGGAAGTATTATTTTTTTAGCATTTGAAATTGAGGTGCTTTTATACAAAGTTGATGTATATGGATGTGTATTATAGATTTATGTTAATGTATTTTATATGTTTTTATTATCTTTTTGAGGTGACATATTTGTGACATGCTATATGTCGATATTTATCATTATCTGAAAATATATAAAAGTTTCTCACCAACACCAGAAAATCAATATGATTATGATGTTACTACCAATCAACATATTTGTATCACAAGCTGAGATGTGATGCTCTCATAGATGAAGAGTTGATGATAGCTATATGCACTACATGCTTGCTTGGAGATATATATAGATCTTTCGCAACTAGAGTTAGCAATACCATTCACATCACATGCACCAAATAGTATATAGATGTGACCATATATGTTGACGGATGATATCTAATTACAGTATTTATAGGCGTAAGATTTAGTTGATGCTAAGTTATCCACGAGATAGTAGCGGAAAGAAGATACATAGAGATTTTTATATAAATTCAGGCACTCGATGTGAATAATAACCCTACTCATGTTTATTTGTATTCGGCGATTGGAACCATATATAGTATAAAACAGAAGTAATCTACTCTATCTAGCCTATCCAACTAGTATGTGATATCCTATACGGTGACATGTAGTCAACGGTGAGCAACAAGTCAGCTCCTTAGATCTAGTTCGATATACCTTGTGTTTCAATATTAAATCTGATGCCCTCCTCTTCTAGGAGGCTATTGTATTTATACCGGTAGATGTCTCTATTTTCAAATAGAACTTGAAAAACGCTTAAGACAGCATGACCAAGTAGGGTGATTTATCCCTGGATTAGACTTCACAGTCTAACCTTAGTCGAGTATAGTTTTCTTAATTAGCTATATACACTTTTATCTTTAGAGACACATGTTCATGTAAATATAACTATGCGGCATTCCTGAAGATACTTTAGTTTAGGTATAAGAGATTTGACATATCTATGATACTAACAGTAACCCCTAACCTCTATGCAAATTTACTTCTAACATTTTTATCCTACATAACTCAGAATCCATCTTATTGGAAATATAAACATAGTCAAAAGAATAGTCCTGGTGAATTTAAGGTCCGAGAATATAGTCGGCCGAGAACGTCCCCACTCCTCTCTACGATCTTTCGAAAGGCGACCAGGACAAAATTGTCAATATAGGTCCTCATTTTATTAATCTCTAAGCCATTCCTTGTTCACCACTATCGGCAATATAAAACTTAGGCACTAATACTGTTAGGATATTTTATTGGTCGACGTTGTCGACCCCTAGTGAACCACTAGCTCTCTACTGAGGATAAGGCGGCAACGGATCAGGAAGCGACCTAGGTGACTAAACAAGTGAAGTCAGCCCCGAGTACACTACCGGTAGCAGCGGTTCATGGAAGAGAAGAGTTCTAGTGTCGATGAAGTAGGAACCATGGGTTCTACCTAGAGGCCAAAAGGTATCCATGTGTTGTTTGCGAATCCTCTGGTTCTCGTCCCCAGGATCCTCGTTATGGAGCCTCAAGCTCATGCCAATCTCAAGGTCCGAGCTAAATATCCCAGACTAAAGTGCCCAAGCTAATCAGCCCGAGCTCTCTAGTCCGGGCCGGTCAGCCCAGGATGTTTACTCCAAGCTGGCCAACTTGGGCCTCCCGCCCTAGGTTAGCCTTCACACAGGAAACAACCTCATGTGAGCCAGTTGAGCTCGTGCACTCCTCTCGCGGCTATGGTGGCAATAGTTTGGGGATTGTGCACGTCAAACTATTCCAACTACCATATTCAATGCGATATGCTTTTTTATCCCCACTAGCATGGCGGGTGCATACTCCTGACAATTAGGGTAATAAGATGGATATCTATCCTAATAGACGTGTGACATACGACAAGATGGATATTGCCCCCATGCTCATTGTAAAATAGAGGCCTTGTTGAACCATGCCACATCCTCCGTCCTCCATGTGTTCAATCAACTTGCTGCTTAGCGGGTCCTGCCAGGCGAGTACGGTGCGTGCCACCATAAAGTGGAGTAGGGCCTATAGAGCGTAGGTTGATATGATTAGACCAATCAAGGTTTGCCTCAATTCTCTTGCTAGAGACAAGGAAGATGGATAGTTTTCCTGACAGTACTCCAAACGTGCACTTCTTTGGGTTTAGCTTCAACATGTGTTTTCGAAGATTGCTAAACATTTCCTTATATATGCTTTAATGTTTCGTCCGAGTTGAGATTGAAAAACACTTTGAACTTCTTATTGATAAGTAGTTCCAATTTTTTTCAACCCAAAAGTCACTTTGATGTAATATAAGATACCGTATAGGGTTACAAAAGATGTTTTTTTCCTTATCCTCCCTATTTATGCTAATATGATGATGGACTAAGTAAGCGTCAAGAAAACTCAACAACTCGTATCTAGTTGTTAAATTGATTATTTTATCTATCCAATAGAGTTGTAAGTGATCTTTTGAACATGCCTTGTTGAGGTCAGTGAAATCTATACATATTTGCCATTTGTTGTTCACCTTTTCCATCATAACTAGGTTTGCTATCCACTTAGGATGTAGTACTTCTCTAATGAAGCATACCTTCTAAAGCTTGCCGTTCACCTTACGGGGTTTCAAAATATGCGTAGCTTTTGTTTGACCAGTTTTGAGTCCAATCGTACCATTAGCTTGTGCTTAATCACCTCTTTAGGGACCCATACATATCGGATACATGCAAGGCGAAGACACCCACATTTGTCTAGAAGAAACTGATGAGTTCGAGTTCCTATTTCTCTCTAAATCATGCCCCAACCTTAACTACCTTTGTAGGATTAGAGTCAGAGACTAGTATCACCTTGATAATGCTATCAGGCTTTATAGTGACTTTAAGTTTACTATGCTTCTAATAAGGCTCTTTTGTGGCGGGAAGGTATGGAGTCTAGTCAACCATGTTAAGACTACTTTTATCATACTGCACATCAATTTTGGTGTTTCCAAGAGTAGTAATTCCTCCATAATAAGATGACACAGGCAACCCTAATATTCCTAATAGTGGGCTTGACCACAATAGGATATTAGCCAAATGTGGCATAAATCATTAGCTGGTCGTCAGCCGAGAACGTCATGGCTTGATCCAACCATTGCAGCATTGTTGCATGTCTCTGAGACATAGAGCATACATTCAACCTTCTTGTACTCTCTCTTGTAAGAATATGAGATTGAGCCACTGAAGATGTAAGATATGGTGATGTCGGGAAGAGGGTAGTTGTCGTCCTCATTAGATGACTTGGTGACAAAATTTTCTTCTCAACCCAACGAACTCTCTGGTCGGGCTACATAGCCAACTGACAGGCCATCTCCTTCTGGAAAACATAGCAACCAACCATAGAGTAAGAGTTTATTTTATGGATTGGGCACCACTTCTGATCTGATCCTTCACCCTGAGACTCATAGCATTACAATTGTTCAGGTGCTTGTTCTACGACAAGTACCTCTTCTTCTGCTTTGTGCTTTTTGTTTCTCATTTTCTTCTTGAGCTGGTCTAGGTACTTGGCGGCGTTTGTATCCTTTTTCTTTGCAGAGGTCCTATCATCCACCATACTCCCTTTTTCTTTGCTTCATCGAAGAGCTTCGTTAGCGAGGGCACCTTGTTTTACAATCTTGAATAACTTCGTTGCCATATATACTTGTCTTGTCGCCAATTCTTGTATCGTTCACTAATCACGGATGACAGACTTTAACACCTGATGACAAATACGTTGGTGATCTATGGGATTGTATTACGGCACTCATTGAAGCATTATATAAAATTCCACAGAGTATCTCGTCCTTCTGTCTCATAGCATGTAAATCATCATTGACAGGTTGTCTCTCATATGTCCTAAAACTCAATTGAGGACCTAGGCAGATAGTTTTATATTTCATTCTCATTTGCTCCTGGCACATTCAAGATTGTGAAGTAGACCTAGAGAAATTACTTAGGGTATATACTTTCATTGTACTTCTCTACTGGACTATGTCAGAATTTAGATGGCCACCTTACTTCTATGAGAGAATGGGTGAATGTTATACAACCTCTACATAGTTGAAAAGAGTGATGATAGTTGTCACACTGAGGATGCCTCCAAGGATCTGATAATGATGATGACGATGACAACAACGAGGATGATGATGAGCCACTGAGCGAGTTATCTGGTTCTTAAGAGGGTTGTCATCGATCATTATGGTCTTGACGCTAGGACGGTGATCGAGAACTTCACCGACTACACCCATCACTTCGTTAATCGTCCTCTCCTCATCGGTGATATAGGGAGCGGGCATGGTCCTCACAATGTTCTCAGTGATCATCGTGGTCGTCCCTATGCTCACGGTCCTTCCTACGTCTCTCTAAGTCATCACATAGATCATGACCCTGGCAAGAGCGACACCATTGCGAAGAATTTTGTCGTCGAGAGGAACCCTGCATGTTTTTCTAAGTACGATTATTGTTTCCACCATCTCGAGAGTTAACAGTTCTGTCGCCATTACTTGGATCACACGCGAGTGGAGATTTGTCATTTATTGATGGGGCTTTTTTTATTCTTCTCCCACAGCCTCAGCAAAAGCAGCATCGAGATTGGTGATAGAGAACTTTATCTTTTTGAGCCACTCTTCAAAATGTGGGTTGGCGGAGAGATCTTTCGGAGGTTGGTCCAACAGGGAACGTGTTGTAACCAAATGTAGTGATGTTTTCATCCTCAAAAGGAGTAGATGTAGATGGCGACGCTAATCTGAATACCTCCTCACATCCAAGGCTTTGCATCAGTTTCCTAGCTCCTGGTGAAGTCTTCTCGATCGCCTGACATCATGGTTTGATATCGAATCTGAGGAAGAATCCTCGTATCCATATTCTCTAAGCCCATGAAGTACGAAGGTCTCATTTGGATCTAATCCAATGAACCCTACTAGACGATCAAAGTCAACATCGGTAATTTGCTCTATATCATCAGATTGAATCTAATAGGAGTGGAGCGGATCACTTGTCGATGCAAGCTTGTTGTTGGAAGCAGCTTGTCGAGCGATGCCCATCTGGAATACCCTACACCCAGGCAACTAGTGGAACTCATCTTGTGGATGGGACACCACAGGCGCTTTGTTGAAATCTTCTTACTTAGATGAGTCTAAACTCTCCTTACAAGTGGCTTCAGCATGCAGATCGACAACTCCAATAGAGTAGTTGTCACTGGAATGGTGATAGTTTAGATTTGAAGGTAGGTGATAGCTGGCCAGGTCGAATCTCTTGGACCCAAGCTATCACCATAACCTTTGTCGGAAATATCGCTTCTCAAAGTTATCTTTGACGAAAACCTTTGGTACAACAAGCCCCTACCTGATGCGCCAATTATCAATAGGCGAGATTCAACTATGGTATTTATAGACGTAAGGTTTGGTTGATACCAATACATCCACGAAATAGTAGTGAGAAGAAGATAGAGATATTTTTATACAAGTTCAGGCTCTCGATGTGAGTACTTGCCCTATTCCTATTTATATGTATTATATGATTGAACCACATGAAGTACAAGGCAGAAACAATCTACTCTATCTAGCACATCTAACTAATATGCGGTAAGATGTAGTCGACGGCTAGCATCGAGGCAAATCCTTAGATCTTGGCTCAATGTGACTTATATTTTGATATTGGATCTAATGCTCTCTATTTCTAGTGAGCTATTGTATTGATATCGATAAAAAGTTTTCTTCTATAAGTAGAACTTAAATAATTCTTTATATAATTATTACTTTGTTCCCAGATCAAACTTTACAATACTACCTTAACTAGTCATGTTTTTTAGTCGTATACACTTTCATCTTTAGAGATATTTATCCATATGTATATAGGTATATGACATTTTTGAAAATACTTTAGTTTAGATACAGTAGATATGTAGTAGTCAATTTCAACTCCTTAAAAAAAGTGACATACAACACTATATATTTTGAGACGGAAGTAGCAATTAACTTTGAAGTCCTTTTTCCATCAGTTCCAACATGCCTTTATGAATTATAAGTATACCACAGATTATGTATTAGGGGTAATTATAACGACCGTTAGATGTTACTCTTAAGTTAACTATGGTTAACCAAAATTCATTCTTCTTATTTATCTATTACTTCTAAAATTTAAATATGTCTCAAAATACAACTACTTCTCTACATGTCTACTCTTCTTAACGAATCACAACATTATTGTATTTAATTCTTTTTACATGCTTACTCCGCTCAAACAATCATAACTATTTCTTATTTTAATTTTAATTCCTTAGAAAAGGTGACATACGACTCTATATATTTTGAGATGGAGCTAGCAGCTAACTTTGAAGTCATGTTTCTGTCAGTTCTGAAACTATCCTTATAACTATAACGATCGTTAGACGTTCCTCTTAACTTATCTGTGGTTAAGCGAAATTCATTCTTCTTATTTATCCATCTTAAATATAGCTACTTCTAAAATTAAATAGGTCTTAAAATACAATTACTTCTCTACATGTAATCATAACATTCTTCCATTTAATTTTTTTACATGCTTACTTCTCACAAACAATCGTAACTATTTCTTACTTTAATTTCAATTCCTTAAAATAATATATGACTGACGGAGGTAGCTGTTATTGTTCCATCAGTTTCTACATTGCCTTTATGAAATATAAGTATACCAATTACTTAAGCTCAGCCAAAATCCAAGATTTGTCACGGCGAGTTTAGAAGAAAAAAAAACGGCGTCTTCAATCCAATGGACAGTGACCAATATATAATGGCAAACGGCCAGCATCATTTTCAAACATTTGAGTAGCAATCGATGAATGCAATACCATTCTTCTTACCATTTGGAGTTTATCGTCACGTAAACGAAAAAAACCACAGGCAAACATAAACCTGTGGAGCATGCAATTCCTATTGAGTAAACAAAGTTAATATTAAAAAGATAGCCTTAAAAATGGCACGTTATTTGTTTTGTTGAACAGTTAGATAATGATAGATATAGTTATATATAAAATATAATTGTATTTGTAGAATTAGAATATAAGAAATATAAATATAATTCTACTTTTAAAATATATAAAATATATTGTGTAGAAAATAGAACTGTATAAAAAATAGAATTTAAGATGTATATATTAAATCTAATTCTGCTTTTACTTAGCTCCATGTAAAACTGAGCGGGATAATCCTCTAGTCTACTAAATTACAAGTGTAGCAGTTGGCCCGTGTTAAGAAAATGTACAAAACTGGAATTTCTCACATATTTGTTCTGATTTCCCCCCTATTCTTCAATTCCAAACTTTGGTTTGGTTAATTATCCAGTTGTATTTCTACTTGAAGTAAAACCCCACTATAAAGTTGTCTCGAATAAGATCGATGCATCTGAATTGTCTCGAGATGATGTTGGCCGGAGCAACGACAGTCCTTCGATCAGCCTGAGATTGCTGTTAACTAAGCATACCATCTTATGTTTTAATAAGGTGTCAATGACCAATTACGAATCTGCAACCTAATACGATCCATGGTTGGTGTGACAGATAATTAAAATTAATGTCATTTTATCATGTGTATAATCGGCACTTCTCTATCACCTGTTCCTCACAAAGGGAATTAGATTGTCACACAGCTGGGTTGAGAGCGTTGCAGCTGACCCACATCCATCAATCTGCGACGACATCGAGGAACTCAAAGTCACAATCAATTCTAGAGTTAGTATTTCCTCCATTCCATATTATAACAATATTAATTTTATAAAAAAATATAATAATATTTTTAATACGAAATAAATATAGTATTAAAATATATTTATGGTTAAATTTAATAAAAAATAATTTGATATCGTAAATATTACTATATTTTTTATAAATATAATTAAGCATAAGAAATCTTGATTTAAAAAAGTCAAAATATATAATATTGAATGGAGAGAGTAGATCATTACTGTGGAATTCATCGCATGAAACACGATGCTATCCTGGGGTGCATCTGTCCGTATCGATGTCCAAGTAAAGAAGCGAAGAAAACACAACTGGACTGGACTGGAAAATATAATGACTGAACGCTCCAAGCTTGAGCTCTACAGTTGAATGGTGATATATATATATAGTAACATCATGTTTGTTCTTTTAAGCCTTTTTAATGGATTATTGTCACATATTATTTGCTCTATATTTATAAAATATGTTTTGTTAAAAATATAAACCAAGCTACAAACACTCATATTACACATATATTTATTCATATAAACACACTTATATACATAACATTAACAAAGTTATTATACATATCTAGCGATTAAATGTTACGTTGCTTATCACTGAAATAATAATTAATAATTAAGTTTATTTTATATGTTGTAAGATATTTACTAAGTTCATCTTAAAATATTTAATTTACTTCTATAATCAAATATACAATTCGTAATAATAGTTCCATAGTTTGTTCCAAAGGTGAAACGCTATATAAAGACCACCATTGCGTCAATACCTTGTAGCTAGATCGCAGGGGTGTTCACGGCGAGGGGATCAGATCATGAGACGGTCAGGAACGAATCGCGCCCGGTGGACACGCGCGCACCGTGCACGGCGACCCACCGACCGATCGGGAGCGCCACGACAAAACGCCACCGCCCTGATTCTACCGCTAAAACCGGATTCCGTACATCGGAAACCGGGGACGCCCACATGCACACAGCACGCCCATGCATCACCGGAGCTCGTAAACATTTCTTTTCCCCGGCACGCACGCACGTTCGCGCGTGGACGCGTCACCCGCACGTGCTGCTGCACGCACGAGTGCGGCGGCGTTGGACGCCCCGCGTTTTTGCTTGGCCGAGTACACGGCAGTGCGTGTTGGGACGCAGGAGTAAATGCATACATGTGGCTCGGTGGCTGGGCGCGTGTGTGTAGCAGCCGGAAAGCGGTGTTGCTGATGCAAACACAGCCCCAGCCCACAAGTGCCAGAGCCGGCCGGCTGCAACGGAGATCGCTGCTGATTTTGGTGGAAAATATACTACGGTCCAGCCTCGTACTAGGCTGGAAAAAAACGGTGACGCGGAGGAGTCTGTCAAAAAGCAGTGGAGAAGCAGCAGCCGCAAAAGATCTCCGCCGTCCCCACACTTCCTGCTACTGCTGCCTCAGCTTTCCGAGCTCGCTGTCGGCTCTCTCGCTTCGTGGCACCGTGGAAGGCAGGCGTCTTGGGGTGCTTTTCGGCTCAAATCCAGGCGACCTTGTCACCCACCCCCCTGCGGTTCAGTGCAGCGAGTCCACCTTCCGCTTGGACGTTGAAAAAAAAAGGAGAAAAGGTCTATATTACCTCGCTCAGAACACACAGTCTCGGTTCTGAATTTCCTCGCTTAGGACACACTCAGTTTCTCAACTATTAAAACCATTTAATTTTTTATGAACAGTTTTCACAACGTTACGTAAGCATATCTGAGATAAAATTAGGTAAGTGAGAGATCGTATAAGGAGGAAAGAAGAGAGAACACCATACATCCTCTGTGAGAACGGCCATGGAATAGGCTTTAAATATGAAAAATACGTTAAACGGCGTATTGGTGAAAAAAACAATAATTTGTGATTAAAGATTTTATATATGTGTTCTTCACAACTAAAACGCTAATGAAAAAAACTACGATAAAAAATTTAAAATGATTTTAAATTTAAATTTTAACAGCGACGCATATATTTTTAGACTAATCAATAAAACCCCGTATCCCCGCCCTAACTGTGACATGTGACGTCTGTCGGTAAGCGAAGCTCAGACAACTTGTACGCACATGGCCTCCTAGGTGAAGCTCGCACACTCGGTCTTAATCGTGCATCATTTTCTGTGCCGATGATGTGGACGTACCGGAAGGCGACCAGTGCGGTGCTTTTCTTGAATGGCGACACGCGTGAACAACTCGGCCGTGGCTTGGGCGGCGAGACACCGTCGAGCGAGCTGGAATGCGGCTGTCGGCGCTGCAAAAGAAGCTACATGAATGCGTATCCATACACGATATCATAGCGACGGCCAACAAGCTAAGCTGCACTTTGTCGTGCTACCAAATGGCGACCGTGCTTCTGTCAAGGTATTTTGTACGAATGCCTAAAAGAATGAGAGGAAAAAAAAAAGAAGAGGAAGATAAACGCATGGTCTTACATTTGAGACCCATCGCCATGTGTCAAAACCATTGTAATGTTAGCACCACCTCAGCTCAAAACCATACCTGAACATATAATCGGTATTCAGAGTTTGAGGCATTCTATGTATAACGCTATAGTTTAGGGAGCAACGTCAAACCGAGGCATTAGTTGTGGAAGCTCTTTTGGGGAAGCTCCTAACAACTTCAGCTTCTTCCAAACAGTCTAAATTATTACTTAGATTATAATAATTTATAATCATAGAATCCATAATAAATAGAGAACAGAAGCTATAAAAAAAACAGAATCTCAAGCACTCTCCAAATATAGACATATACCTTTTTTAAAATAGAAAAAGCTCGACCTCCAGCCCAGCCGGAATGCGGGCACGGCGCTGCCTGTGTATAGTTGCTCGCGGCCTAAGGGAGAGATCGAAGCCTATCTGAAGGCCCACGAGGATGCGGCCCATTGCTCCGCACCCACAAGTCGAGCACCACCCCTCCGCGAGGCAGGACCTAACCGCTGGTGGATTAGCTAAGCTAGGCTCGGGAATCTCGTCGTCGCCGTCGCATCGCCGCCGCCGCCGGCGGCTCGATCTGAGCAGCCGCCTCCTCTCCGTCCGGATCCCGATGGCGCGGCTGCACTGGCTGGAGGCCATCCTGCCGCTGGGAATCATCGGCGGCATGCTCTGCATCATGGGGAACGCGCAGTACTACATCCACAAGGCCGCGCACGGCAGGGTATGCGGCTCCTCCTCCTCCTCCCCCGTACCCTTCCGTCCCCGCTCGATCCAGGCTCCCCTCGCGTTCTGACGACCTCGCCTGGCTCGTTTGGATGGATGCAGCCGAAGCACATCGGGAACGACAATTGGGACATGGCCATGGATCGCCGGGACAAGGCGCTCCTCCGCCAGGCGCAGGCCTCCGGCAACTAGGTGTGGATCTGAACCCATGCCGCTGGCTTATGCGCGCTAGAGCTCGTGCGGTGGTCTCTCTTGGATTCTCGCGGGTAATGGTTATTGGTGTGTGAGATGGGATTCTGGGGTTTGGGCTCGATTTGGGGCTGTGATTAGGTTGTAGTGAGTGCCTTATGTGCCTCAATTAGGGGATTTAGTGTGGGCGTCTTGGGTCTGTTGCTGGAAATTCCAATCTATCGATTGCTTCTGCTGGTAATTTGCGCATTTCTAGTGAGGATTCCACTGCGGGATTGGTATGGTTAGTTGTTAGTATGTTGTGAACCGTCCCAGACTCTGCAATGATGTTAGACCACCTTGACACTCGACTAAATAGTGTTGGAATGTGGTATATTTTGGTCTGATTGGTTTTATTTCACTGGGAGTTGCTACTTTCTTACTACTACCGATGCTACTGGCTCAGGTTCTTGCATTGGATGATTGTCGTCTTGTGTAAAAATAGAAGGACGTAGAGCAAATTTCAGAAAAGTGACATCTGATTGGGTTTTCAGAGCGGGGTGATGATGTTTTGTGCTTAGGAAATCACTTTAGCTATGTTATTCAGTTACAGTGAAATCTGAACTAGTTTTGATTCAGCAATTTCCGTTTTCCAAAATTACTGAATATTTTTAGAACTATAGTATAGAGCTGACTACTTGGTTATCTTTCTCTCCAGTCTCCATAAAATACAAGACTACACCAACTCACCCCAATAATAACTCAGAACATTGACCACTATCGTAACAACTAGAAGATGTTGTGCAATATCGTCTTGCACTATATTCTTCTCTATTTCCTTTTCTTGCACTATGTTCTTCTAATTTCCTTTCTTTCATCTCATGACCGTAGTTCTATATACTCTCATTTACCTCCAGTTTTGCTGTCCTTAATATGCACCCAACCTTCTATGCATGTACTATGAATAACACCAGTATCATGTTAATCCTTCGTTTTGATGTTTATTTACCACTCCACCTTGCAATTGTTTGAATAACAATGCTAAAACCACTGCTAGAACGTAACGTTTGATTTATGGAACCATTTTTCTTGTGATCCCTTGTATTCTGCTCAATTGTTGATGTTGAAATAGCCATAGCATTTATGTTGCCAAATTACCGTCAATCTGATTGAGTGCAATTTTCAAGTATGAAACCATTGCCTTTTGTATCTGTACTACATGAATGATGGTGAGGCACTACACTATGTTGGAAATCTTCCTCAGAATATCGATAGCAATGTAGTGTGTGTTACTAATATTAGATAGGATGTGCTACTATTTGGCTGATCATAGTGAAGGACATATCTAATTCTATTAGATCAATTTAATGCATCTTCCCCTACTAAATCTCATATATTGGCAGAAATTTTCAGAATATGCTCTGATCTGAAAAAAAGTATGTGTATTAATTTCTTAAAGAAAATGCTCCGTTGGATTTTCTGGAAACATAATTATGTGATATTGTGCATTATGCGACCTACATAACAATGAAAAAAATAGCAGCTCTGTTATGCGTTGACTACATGTTTTTTCTATCTGTTGTCTGGATAATGCTGACTGTATATCCATGTTTTTGGGTAATGCTGACTGTATATCCTTGTTTTTGCAATGCGTGTTTGTAGGACATTGATCATCATTGATCTTGCCTGGATGTTGTCGAAGCTTTTTCAAATGCCCAGAACTACCCCTGTTAGTTTCCATGTAAAATGGGAAGCAGGGCTTATGTTTTTGTTTACAACCTTTGAACATTGATGAATAATGGGTATCTGAAATCTGTTTAATTACACAATGTGGGTGACCCTTGTCAATTGTGTACCCATTTCTCCCCAGGAGCTGATCATGAAGAAAGTATTGTTTGTTTTTGTTGTTGTGTTCTCTCTCTCTCTCTCTCTCTCTCTCTGTTGTACAAAATGAGCTAGTCACAGTGGTATTGGCATCCGCCATCCCCCATAAAATTGTGAATTTCTATTGTTGAAGCATCGAGTCTCCTGATATCTGTCCTCTTCCAAGAATGCTAGATAAGTGGACATTAGCAGGGCTTGTTTTGAACAAAGGTTTTCTTTTAAGAATTTTGTAGTATCAACCCGATATGAACTTTTTATAAGTCAAAGGCCTTTGGATTGTAGGGATGGTTTTGACGTGTTGCTATTTAGACACGTACAGACACTTAAATCAAATGTATTGTTTCATGAGATTTTTCCAAGTTGCAAAGCACTTAAATAATGTGAACAAGTACTGATTGGATCAGATAATGCCCAAAGCGGGAGGGTTTTTTTATTTCCACCATTATCGAATGTGCTAGGGATCACATGCAACAAAATAACCAAAAAATAAGGTTAATAGACACAATATACCCTCTACATGCATACATAACCGTTTCAGTGGTCACAAGAGGCCTTTCGTCAATCCTCGTTCATCTCTGTCGTGCCACTTTCATCCTTGAAGCTCCGGTGAGTGATTGGGCGTCGTCGTCATCTCTGCTGCACCGAGATCTTCATTGGAGCGTCATCTCTGCTACACCGAGATCTTCATTGGAGCGACGGCGTGTAGGCGCCGTCGCTGTCTCCGGTGAGCCGGTGTCTTCCTTGAAGCTCCGGCGGGTGGGCGGTGTCACTGGCGCATCATCAACATCTTCTTTTATGCTTCGGCGAGTGGGCGGTGTCTCTGGTGCATCAACGTCGACTTCCTTTAAGCTCCGGCGAGTGGGCGGTGTCTCTGGCTCTGGCTCGTCAACGTCGACTTCCTTTAAGCTCCGGCGAGCGGGCGGTGTCTCTGGCTCGTCAACGTTTTCTTCTTTCAAGCTCCGGCGGGTGGGCGGCGTCTCTGGCACATCAACGTCTTCTTCCTTGAAGCTCTGGCGGGTGGGCGGCGTTTCTGGCGCGTCAACGTGTTCTTCCTTGAAGCTCCGGCGAGTAAGCGGCGTCTCCGGTGCGCCAATGAAGCTCCTGCGCAAGGGCGACTCGGTAGCACCGCTGTTTGACCTCGACATCCACATCCTGCCGGCGTGGCCCAGTGGCGATTGCGGCGCAGTGGCCGGGCCGCCAGCCTCATGCACCGAGAGATGACAACCGTACTGCTGGCCGCCGGCGGCATCGTCGTCATCTACCTCCTCGCCGATCATGTTCTCGTCGAGGTTGACGACGTCCTGCATGTTGAGCTGGTGGAACTCGACGATCTCCCGGAGGAAGCGGTTCTCCCTGGCGTACACCGTGTTCTCGTTCGCCAGCCGCGCCTTCTCCGTGAGCAGCGTCTCCAGCTGCTGCCTTATCTGCCGACAAACCACCGGAGCACCGCCATGACGGCCGTTCGATCATGTCTGCCGGCGAGGGAGGAACAGAGATATCGAGACGCAAGAAAGAAAGGAAACTTACCAGGTCCTCGTCGGCGTCGTGGTTGCCGTCGTGGAGCAGGCGGTTCTCCTCCTCCAGCTGCGCGCACCGCTCCTTGGAGAAGGCCATGTCGGCCTTCACCGTCTTCAGCTCCCGCTGCAGCAGCTTCACCTTGGCCGCCATGGCGTTCGCCACCTGAGCTCCATCGCCATTGCAGCAACACCAGCACACACACCATCAAATTCTGAGCTCAGACAAGATACAGCTCTGGAACAGCACAAAAGAAGAGGGCACCTTACGTCGCGAGAAGCCTTGATCTGGGGGGACTCCGTGTCGGAGAACATCGGCGACATGTCCGGACTGGCCAAAGTCAGGTTGCTGCTGCGGAAGTCCATGCTGCAAGTCTTCCTCCTGATCTGCAGCTTCCTGCCATGGACGACGTCGCCGCCCGCTCTGCTGCTACCCTCCGCCTTCGTCAGGCCCTCCTGCAAAATCAAATCGATCGATCATGGCATTCATCAATCTCTCCATGCTCCTAAGGACCCTGAATTCGCTCTGAGAGAGAATGTTACCTCGAGAGCGTTCTTGATCTTGCCTCCAATGTCCAATACAGGATTCTCCGGCTTCCGGACCCGGTCGTAGGACCAACGAGATTGAGATGTCTGAAATGCATATTCAGCGCAGGTTAAACTGATCACTGATCAGCCCGAACATGCATGGGAATTGAGCATAATTTAAATGTCAAAGCTGAATTTGCAGACAGAATCTGAATACGGCGTCATCGAATTATTGCTCCATCAGCTAATTGATGGACAAAAAATCTGTTTTTTTATTCCCTTTGGGTTATGTTCTTGTTGTTTCGGAGCTCTTACCAGAGAGTGATGATCTCTGTCGTCATCTGTGCCGCCATTTTCGTCGAGCATCACCTTGGCTTGCTGTGCCAGAACTCCCCAAAACCCGTGCTTTGATTCATCCTTCATCACCTGCTCATACTTTGGATCATTGTTTGCGCCGCGCGCCGATGCGTACAGCTGCGTGACAGGATCCTGAAACGTCGAGCAACAGGCGCTGTTTGAATCGTATTCAGCTGCTGGTTTCACAAATTCACACGAAATTTTCTCAAATTCGCAAGGCTTTTGAATTTGTCAGGGGGGATTCAGTTAACGTTGTTGATTCCATTGTATCGGAGGAGAGGAGGAAGAAGAGGAGGCGCCGCACCAGGGCGGAGCCGCCGGGTTGGAGAGACGAGGCGGCGAGAAAGCGGTCGGCGGGGGCGGACGCCAGCATGGCCTGAGCGGCGAGGGAGCGGTCGGGGCGGTGGCTGTCGTCGGCGAACCGGGTGGCACGCGGCGACGCGATGGCCGGCGAGGGGGTGTCCCCCGGCGACCGCTGGCGGTGGTCCTCCACGAAGGTGGCCGACCTCTGCATCCCCTGCTTCCTCCGGTACGCCATGGCCGGCGGCCGCCGGGGGACGGGGGTTGGGAAGGGGAAGCTAGCTGGGCGTGTCGGGATCGCTCGAGCGATGGAGGGCGCTTTGCCCGCTTCGCTTCGCCGTTGTTGGATGGTGGCCTCCCCCTACCTTAGGTGGTGGTGCGTGCTCCTCCCATGGCCGCCTTCCATCTCCGCGCGCGGAGCGCATGCAGTGGATGGCAATGCCATGGCAGTTACGTCGCCCTCGTTTTACGGCCGCGCGCTTCCCGTTGGATCACAGCTCTCTCTCTAGGCATTTTGCACACCTTTGGCCAGACGCCGGACCATGGTTCTCTACCTTCAAAATTATTGTGCCTTTTATCATTGACATGTGGATTTAGGTTCCACTGGTTTCATATACCAGTGATAGAGTTAAAATGACTTTCAAGGTGAAGGATCATGGTCCGGCTAGGTTCCATTCGAACGAATGATTCATTGAGGATTTCGTATGATTCAAATTCTTGTGACAGGTAACCATTGCGTTCGCAATGCCCAATTTAAAACTTGATTATTTGCACCTTCCCTTATCCTCCACATTTGACTCATACTTTAAGATTTGTGCAAACCTCGGATGAACGGCTCTCACATGCTCCGGCGTACTCTTGGACCGGCCTTTCTACAACGTTCCACGGCTTCCTCGGCTCACGCCCCCGCGAAGCGGCATGCACTCGAACACCTGCCGCGCGCGCCGTTCGCCCAAAATCCCACGCCGCCTCGCTCTCCCCAAACCCGCGCCGGCCGAAGTGGCTACGCGCGGGTGCCCTCCCGTCCCGGCGCGCTCCGGCCGGCGGTAGTAGGGAGCGGGGACCGGGCGTAAGATGCGTCGCTTCTCCCCTGCCGCGGCGCTGCTCCTCCGACGCTCGCTCGCTGCCGCCACCGAGCTGCGCTTGGGTCCGGTACATCTCCTGCCCCCTCTTTAAAAAATTCGGTTAGCAGATAGAAATAGAAGAAAAAATTACTTCCTTGCTCGGCTGAAGTCGCCGAAACCAGGGGAATTGTTGTCGCATGGATTGGTGAACGGGATTGCAATTTGGATTGTTGGAATGTGTAGAGATTTAGGTTACTTTGTTGATTTAGTTAGAAAAAATTCTCTCGCTTTGGTTATCCCTGAGTTAAGCCGAAGATCTTAGTGTTGTAGTGACTCTTGAGAGCATGCATAATGGATTTGTAAGATTTGAGCCATGTTTATGCATTTAGATATTAGGACTAACTTTGGGGATTATTGTAGGATTTAATTTACGTTGTTTTAAGATTCGTTCTCACAATGCAACATGCATTGCTTTGTGGCATTCAAATTGCTAGATTTTTTAATTTTATTGATGTTACCTGCAGAGACGGATGGTGCGTGCATCACTTCTTGACGAAGGCCCCTCCGCACACACGAGTTCAGCCATGACTGTGCAGTACCAACAATGGTCTAGTTCAGCGGACGGGGATGACAATGAGGTTCTTGTGGCTTTCAATCGGGACGCAGATGGTGGTGTTATGGATGATTCAGCATGTATTGCCTATGTTGAAAAGCTCTGCAGATCAGGTAACTTCCCTGTCGTTGTTCAGATTCGCACATTTACATGATAAGAAGATCCATGTAGGATTGGGCACGTTTAATATGTTGCTGGAGCAAACAGGTGAAGTGAACAACTTCATTCTTTTTGCCAAGGTATTCAGGTACCTTCTTTCCAAAATCGTTCCTGATTTGACTTCTTATACAAATGTTGCAAAGGTCCTTCAGAAATTGGATGACTATGAACTAATACTTACGTTTGTAAGACAAGTTTTGGAAATTACACATGATAGAGATCCTACGGTGATGAATTGCATTATTTTCGCCATGGCTAAATATGAACACATTGATAAAAGTTTGATCATATTTGAAGAACTGAAGAAAGATCATAAAAGGTTGGATGTTGTCACATTCAATATCATTTTGGACATGCTGGGAAAGGCTGGTCAGGGTGGATCAAATGCTTCATGAGGTGAAGCTAATGGATGAACTTGGTCATTCTCCTGACGTTGTTACATACAATACTGTAATAAACTGCCTGCAGAGGCTTGGAAGGTTAGATCAGTGCAAAATATTTGCAAGAGAAATGGTTGAGAGGCATCAATCCAGATTTAAGAACATATACTGCACTGATTGATATTTTTGGGCGGGCTGGCCATATTACTGAAGCCCTTGAAATGTTTGACCAGATGAAAAGGTCACATCAACCTTCAATTTATGCCTACCGGGCCCTAATCAGTAACTTAAAAAAGGCTGGTCGGTTTGAATTAGCACAAAAGCTCTCTGAAGAGATGAAAACAAGTGGTTCAGAGTTACTAGACCCTGAAGATTTTAATTGGAAGTTTAAGGGTAGAAAGATCAACAAGAACAAGTAAGAAAACTGTAAACGATCTTCCAGATCTGAATATTTCGTTTGCATACGCCATGTGCTCGTCCATTGTTGCAGCCAAAGATTCTGGGATCTAAGTTGATCTTTCAGGAAATGTAATCTCATTAAAAATGAGAAACCAAAAAACTCGGATTACAAAAGCATGATGATTTACACATACGATGATCTCAGGCTGAGAGAACCAGAGTATAGACCTCTATGAAATATCATTGCTTCAGGCTGTTGCCGACGTGCGTTTGAAGAAACATGAACACACTTCTCTGATTTATATCTTAACGAACACACGAGAAGTTATCTGGAGACAAGTCATGTGGCTCATGAGACCTGAAATCTTCATCTGAGATTATTCTACCATAGCGCAAACTCGAGCCAATAGAGAGTTGATCAGCCACAGGACTTCTCGGTCGAAATATATGTGATGTTCTTGATGTGCTTCTACTGGCTGATTAGCATGTGAGTAACCTGTGCTTTGTGCTTTGTACAGCATTAGCGGGAATACGGGATCAGTTTGTGTTGCTCTGTACTTCTAGAAGTTCACTTCCAGCATTACCATTTATATCCAGTGTCGTGAAGAATAGTTGGAACCTTAAGTTATTTAGGTCATTGTTGTGGATCACTAGATATAACAAATTAAATATAGACCGGATTCTTTTATTATCATCTACTTTGCCATGCGACCAAGTAAAATACTTTGCACTCATGTATACTGTTAGTCCAAATTATCTGAGATCATCTTGACTTTTTTTTTGATCATTTGTTTCTCCACGTGCTTTCATGCTATCCAAGTATGCTGCGTGCCTCTAATAGTATGCCATGAACTGAAGTATTTCAAATTCACAATACGCTTCTGTAGAAAAATCGCTATTTACATATTGCACTTCAATCAAACCGAAAGCAATAATTTTGGGATACTAGGATCTCTAGTAATTGGATATATTTACGATCAAATATACAAAAGGCTCGCTAAACGAATAACGGAGCATTTAATGGTGGTGACACAATTCCTTCGCCTCATCTGCTTTCAGTAGTTAACCAAACAAAACATACAATAGCATCCTCTGGCAATTGCCCATGGCCCGGAAAATGCAACATTCAGATGCAACAAGGTGGCACTTCCAAACTTGTGGCTCTGTTTCAAGATCACCTTGCACTTTGCATCAACATGTATTTCATGAACATGTTATATCATGTCATAGTGCAGTCAGTATCTACAAAAGAATCAGATGAAAAATTATAAACTACAATAACTCAAGGAATAACCCAAAAATGTAAAACCAGCCACAGTACTGCTGACTGCAGCTAACCCAGCATGAAGATCATATTCAGGCACACAAAGGGGGCTCAAAATCAAATACCTAGAACAGCATGGTAAGATAGAAGATAATCCATCCTGCCATAGAGAAGACAGCAAAAATGTGCACCCAGAACAAGATCGCAGCTGATTCCTTGCCACAACCTCTTAGGTTTGCAACAGCACCTGCACATAGAAAGAACATATTAACATTGTATACTTACTATTGTATTATACTTTGTAATTCACTCTAAGGTTGATTAACATGCCAAGCATGGTGTGACATCCTCTTTTAGTTTTTCATACCTGATAGTACGGATGTGGGCATTGAGTGCTGCAGTAACACGACGAACTTGAACATCTTGTCACCTTTTGGAATAAATCCAAGCTTGTCAGCAAATGAGACAATGCCACCACCAGCAATTGGAACTAAGACCAAGCGTGCAAATATTCACCAGGGCCTGAAACCATAATCAGCCACAAGTATGGACTTCAGACAAACATCTAAATTGCAGAATGTAAATGTAATAGAAGCACACTTCATATTGCAGAACGTTTCTATTGAGATTTGATAATACAACATGAGCTTACCGTCAACAAGATTGCCACCAACAGCAAGCAAAATGCAAGGAATCATAGCTTCCCTAAAACATATAAAATAATATAGTTAGAAAGAGATGGTTTTTAAATGCTAATCATATTGTTCTTATTTATAAGACATTATAAGCAACAACTAAGAGATATAAATATTGCGAGAAGAAACTGCATGCGTGAGACAGGTCAATACCCAAGAATGAGACAGCCATCTGTTAAAAAGAATAGAGGCGCATCATCTGTGAGGATCAAATTCTTCAAGAATGGCACAACACCGAGAGTGATTACAAGAACCTGTTACATGATGCAGAGGAAGAGTCAAATAATTAAGAAAAAAGTAACAACTTTTTAGGCAGTGATAAGAGCCAAAAACCAAAGATACCGAGTACTTACAGATGCAATAATTGGTGGTTGAAGGAGCTGCTTCTTTTGTAGGAATCTAACCAGCACTTGATAATAATCATTATCTGCATTAAGCCATAGATGGGAGTTACTAGTTATTTTGGTAACAGCTATTGAAGCACCTCTATTTCTTTTCCAATATGCTGAACTAGCAATATGTTCTGCCCATTTCTTACTTTTGAACCTAAAGAAGGATCGTCCTGCCCCTGCTCCTCCTCTGTAGATAACAGAGGCTCTTCCTCATGTGAATTGTCATGAGCACTAGATGGATATTTCTCTCCAACTGGCATGGCGTTAGGAGCCTTAATTGGAAGTCTCTTTCTCCTCATCGCAGCTATAAATGGTCTCCCCAGTTGGTGGAGCAAGCATCTTGAACACATATGTGTAGACAATAATTGCACCAACCTGCACCAGGTAAACAATCCGATCATCTATTTGGACTTACGTTTTAAAAAAGGGATGTGAAACTACATAAACAAACGGATTTGGACATACCCATTGATCAAATGATAAGTATGCATTTCTATCTTGAGTGCACTTGCTTGAGTCACCAAATGGATTTGACTGGTCGCGGCATAATGCTGAAATAAGGACAAGTGGTCTATTTCCAATGTTCCCTGCATTAAATGAATGTTAAAAATATAATGCGGAAAGCTTGATAAATCAGAAGCTAGCTATATTCATAAGGGTGAGAAGAAAGTAAAAACCTATTCCGATGTGAGTGATGGTGAACTTTAAGTATGGATAGGGAGGTTGTACAATCAATGCTACTATCAGTCCAATCAAAGATGCAGATACTGCACCCAGAACAATGTTTACTGGAATGAACCACCTGCAGCACAGAAGTATTATAATCATCAGAAAGTGTACAGAAGAGTGGTGCTGACATAGTGACATGGTTGACACAACAAACCACAAGCCACCAGACATTGAACTTATCAGTTATATTGCTGAAGGAAATAGCAACTTGTGGCTAATCGTCAATAAGAATAAAAGTTTGAGTCATAAAACTCCAGATTCTGATGCACATAATTCCTTACCACTGCAGAATCTTATCAATTGTGATTGCTCGTCCGAGCTGCGCAAATATGAGGCAAGGGAGGAGCAAAGAGAACACAAGCTGCAAAAGTGAGCAAAAAAAAAAGAAGAAAAATTAGTACAGTCTAGGCTGAAAACATCTCGTGAGAGCGTCTTGATGCCATGATCGATGGTAGAAGATTTAGGGGGCCTTGCCCCGTTGAGAAGCTTGCGGCCGGCGCTGGGACTCCGATTGGGCGCGGCGTCGGTGGGAGGTGGCCGTTGGGAGCTTCGATCTCCTCGCGCGTGGCTCGACAAGGTGGCGGCGACGGTGACGGTTTGGGCCATCGATGGCGATCGAGCTCCTCGCTGCCGTGGGTTGTGCCAGATCGAGGGCGCCGTCTGGAGCTCGGGCTCCACACCGCCGTGGAGAAGAGGGGGGGGAGGGGAGGAAGGAGCTCCTCACCGCCTGCTCCTCCTTGAGTCCTCGTCCTCAAGCCCAGCTGTCTTCGCCGCTGACGTCATCAAATCTGGTCGGCTTCGTTGCCGCCGCAATCCGCCGCTCTCCACTGTGACAAAAGAGAGAGAAAGAGAAAGGGAAGAGAGAAGGGAGTGGACCCTCCCCGGTGGATGCGCGATGTGGCTGGCCTCCATGGCCTCGGCGGATGCGAGACCTCCTCGCTAGCGGCGAGGCTACCACCCCCAAGCACCAGTGCCGCGACTGGTACTCTCCGCCATTGCCATCATATCACCAATCGGCGCCGAGGAGCTCGGCCCTCATCTCTGCCCTCCCCTGCCCCGGCTCCCCCGTGGAGCGCTCGACCGCCGCCAGGCTTGGGGACACGAGGGCAGTGATGGCGTGGAGCTCATCATCTCTACCCATCTCAACCCGCGCGACCTCCTCGTCCTCTCCGCTACTTTGCCGCCTCCGCCACGCCATCTTCACCGCCGACAAGCCCGAAGCCGGGGACAAGGGCCGCATCTTCCTTCCCCTCCCCGTCTTCCGTCCTCTCCAGGCGATGACCGGCCGACCGCTATCACCGGCGCCGGCGACAGTCTCACGCGTCACATCTCGATTTCCACGCTTGCCGTGGCCCGTGGGAGACCGTGGATGAGAGAGGGAGAGAAAGGAGAGAGAAGAGAGGAGAGAGAGAGGAAGAAGGGTGGGATCCACAGTTTTTATTTATTTTTTATGTCACTGATTATATGGGCTCTACAGTTTATATTATATAACTGTTACGTAGTCACTATGTCTGTATGAACCAAGCCAACCTACCGCATCAATATTGATGACTAAGCACCACATATAAAGAAACTATCATCAAAATTATTTTAAGATACAAAATAAGCCGGTTTTAATATTTAAAAATTGATATGAAGTTAACAGAGTAAAATTGATTTTTTTTTCTGGATAAAAAGGCAAAAGTAGAAGGCAAATAGGCTCAAGTTTGAGAGACTAAATGGGCCTGATTGTTTCTGGCGCTCTGGATGCCATCTCCTCTCGCCTCGTGAAGAACAAACAATATGGAGTTTTCGGAATGAAGGGATCTTGAACAAATGAATTTCACGCAAATTCCATGAAAATTCCCGTATGAATCTAGAACTTTTTTTCGTATTTTAAATGAGACTTCGGAATTCAACTGTGCTCGCTGTTTTCCTTTTACACGTATGTGTTCACGCAAGGCACATGCAAAGAGCGTTACGTACTGTTAGACGCGTGCGTGTTCAGCCTTTCCCGCGCGCGGATCGATCACATGATCGACCTCACAGGTTCACACACAGATATATAGTAAGAAATTCTGCTGCTATATATGCTGGGTGGTTGGCTAAGCTAGCTACCTGTTGGTAGACGAGAACGAAATGGAAGGGAAAAAAAAGGCATCATGTGTTGATCTCCAGCTAGATCAGGCCAATTAAGCAAACACGAATGATCGATCGGTCCCAGCTATGCGCTAGCTAAGCTAGTGCCGTGTGCGACCACACGCTTCGTTTTCTTTGTTGCGCGGCGTTTCCGCGCGCGTTTGTACGTGTACTAGTATGGACGTAGTACGTAATTCCGCTTGGAACGCATGAAGTTTATAGGACTCGTAGGCCGGGGAGACGCGGTTCAATTTCCATAGAATTTTGAGGTTTTTTCTAGGTAGGGTATTTGATTTGCCCGACCTGTTTATAATTGGTTATTTAGCTAGAAAAATTTGCTAGAATTTGAAATTTTTGGTTTGTGAAATATCCTATCATGACGAGAGTTTTTCTTAGAGAAAGTACTATAAACCCGTAATGGTTAGGTCTAAGATACCACGTAAACTCAAATGATGAGATGAAAAAGAGAGAGGTGAATATGCTACCTCTAATTTTGTCTAGATAAATAACTTATTAAATAAGATATGACACATACAACATACCACATCTATATTAACTCTAATACACTAATTGTAATCATTGTTTGTCTAATCTACTCTTTCTTATTTACTTTTGTAACTGGTGACTTCTCTCTTTCCTTCGTCTTATTATTTAATGTGACATTTTAGGGCTAACGTTTATGGGCTTAGAGCAATCACAAGATACAAACCATAATTTCTATATCCTCCATCTTATAAAGAAAATAGTACTAGACACTGATATTTCAATGTAAACACTATTAATTCGTATTTGAATTTTATGTTACTAATATTTGATTATGTCTTGTATATTGTATAAATAATTTTGTTGCTTTTTTTACTCACTTACCATTTTATATTTTATTATATATGACAACTAATTCATTTCTATACTCATTTACAGTACCTGCCCTTATACCGCTAGCGTAGCGCGGACAGTCCACTGACCGGTCCACGGGACGACGCATTCATGAGAGCGCGCGCGGCTGAGCGCGCCGGCGCCGGCGCTGGCGGCCCCGTGCGCGCGCGGCGCGCCCACAGGTGCCTCGGCTGGCATGGGCGCATCGCAATGGCATGGCAAAATGGCATGCATGCAGCCCGGCCGGCGCGGCGACGTCACGCGGGGGCGAGGGCGCGGGCGCGGCAACCAGCCAGCCAGCGCCAGCTCGTGGCGACTAGGGGGATCTATAGCTACCACCACAAAGGCTATGCAACGCAATGCATGCATGGGGCGGCCGGCAGGGGGCAGGCAGAACCACGCTTGGAGGCCGTGACCAGCGATCGATTCGATCGATCGCCTACTAGCAGCTGCATGTTTCTTTAGGCTGGTCCTGCAACGCAAAGCGCGGTCGGCACCACCACGTACAATACAGCAGGATGAATGCATGGATCCAATTACCTGTAGATTCTCATAAAGTCATAATGGAGACAGACGGAGTACAGCGACAGCATGGATCGAGAATAAACTATACTCCAGAGACATCGAATGCATAAAGCATATGCATGCATGGATATCCACGGATTTACCACCACAAGATCGATCGATATCAATCAAGTCGTTGTAGATGTTTCATGGTGTTGGAACTAGCTTGACTTGATATCCAGTTGGTGGCACTGAGTACTAGCAGGCATAGGCACCATGCCTCTACGCTTGGGCAGCTAGCGATAGGTTGGACCTTGTTTTTATCCGGCCAGTTTTGCGATGGCCGCCATGAGAGATCAGGAGAGGAGAGGTCCTCGTACACCCGTACGCACGTGGGAGTGCTTCTGTGCTTCCGGGACTACGCGCGGTGGTCCTTCGTGCCAAGGACCGGGCGACCGGCCAGGCCATATGCATGCGCCCGAGACAGATCACCGCCTATCCCCCCCTCCTCGCACTGACCCTTCTCGTTGCTCTCGATCGACCCTGTCATCTCTCGTTTTTTTCTTCCTTCTAGAGTAAATAACAATCGCCCCTAATACAATGTGTTCGTACCTAAAGCCAGGTATTTTAAAGCTATTGCACTATAAACCACCCCATTTATATATCTCTAACTCTCTTTTCTCTTCCTCCATTTCTCCACCACCATACCCATTATCATCGGCTCGCCCTCTCTCTCTCCTTGAGCTTAAGCGCCAGTGCCATCCTCCTCTTCGCCAGTGCCATCCTCCTCTTATGATCGAGTAGATTGACGATGGCAACGAGTGCAACGTTATTCTTACTTTTTCATGAGTTGGTTATGCTCGTCTTTGCTAGAAGCTTTTAAGGAATAAGGAGTGGTGACGTGCGCCATGATAGAGAAATGGTGGCTGTGTATAGTGGAGACGACAAGAGTGGTAGCAAGCAAGTGCATCTACACATGCAAAGGTAAAGAAAGAGAAGTGGTACTATCTGTCTCATGGTAGAAGAGAGAAGGTGACTATAAATAGCATAGAAGAAAATGAGTAACAACCAGTAGGTGTGGCGATGTCTATGAAGGATCAATTCGTTATTGCCATAAATCCCTATCAAGCTACTTGCCCTTTTCTGTTATAGTCGAGTTGATATGTGGGCCACTAGCCTAAACTATAAGTAGGATTGAATATAGGTGGTCCAAGGTGGCACTTTAATAACAATAGCTACAACAACCTACAATTTACTCTATTTTATATTATACTCTATACTAACTTAAACAATAATTTTTTTATTAAACATTCTAAATTATGAATCTTTTATGAAAAACATTTTTATTGACATAACGGAACATCACTATGACACAAGTGCTTAAAAAAAATAATCTTGAACATGAGGTCGATAGTGGAAGAGAGACATGTTGCTCTACCGTTATTATACAATACCAATAGCTTTGGTATATGTAGTGTCTGACCTCAAAAAAAAATTATATCGGTTACTAACAGCGCCGTGGTGATTTGACTTGTTAGGAACAATAGCATTGATACTGCTAAAAACAACATTCTGATTGTAACTTACAACTTCACTCTATTTATTTATCATCGTGTTGTTTGTATGTTTGGAAATATAAATACTGAGCCAAAACAATACCACTCAATTATCATATATCACATTTGCCCTAAATCCACCCTACGCCACACTTTTAAAAATATAAAAAAAGATATCAAATAAACAAACTTTTTCTGCTCATGTTAATCAGCAATCTCGACGGCGCAACTCCAAAGAAACCCATCCTCTGTTTTTCTTTTTTGCTTGATTGACTGCACTAGCCAAGCTAGTGCTCTAAAAAATATAAAATTAGCGTCGCTCTCTCTGATTATTTTTGCATGGGCCCCACAAGCACCTGCCCGGGAGGGGGCATACAGGAAGAATTTCGGATTCAATTAATGCAAGAAACCGCAATACCT
Organism: Oryza coarctata; assembly: GCA_030770085.1. Classification (NCBI taxonomy): domain Eukaryota; kingdom Viridiplantae; phylum Streptophyta; class Magnoliopsida; order Poales; family Poaceae; genus Oryza; species Oryza coarctata. The sequence continues at coordinate 18,255,789 of CM061470.1, forward strand.
ACCGGTTTCACACGCCACTAATTAAGGATCCGGAGCGCATTAACTGAGTCACTCGCATGCATGCATGCATGAAACCAGCCGTTCTGCCTGCCTGCCTGCTCTGGCTGGCTTCGTGGGGCCCACATAAAGGTGCTACACACCTGCTGGCTCGCGGCCCTAGGTTGGACTAAAATACATGTAGCGCTGTTAAATTTTAAAATTATTTTTAATGTTTTTATTATATTTTCTTTGATACATTAGTATTTAAGTAATTAAAAACATAAATATAAAATTTTTAATTATAATTTTTTTACTAATATATCGTTTGGTGTATATTTAGTATTTGACCATACATGGGCCCTATCTCTTGTGTCTGCCTGTCGTCGATCCGCGTGCATGCGCCGGGGCAGGCATGTGATCACGTACCGCACGCCCACCTGCTGGATCGATCGGCTTTTAGCTAGGCAGCCACGCCAGCTCTAGCTTAGCTTCTCTCTTTGGGTCTCTATAGCCTCTACGAACGCAGCTCACTGTTTCCCTTTCTGCATATAAAAGATCCATCGTGTGAAAAGAGGAGCCGGCACCCTAGAAATTATCGTGTTAATAAAAAAAATATGTATAAATTATTTTAATCATGGTGGATTTGATTGATCGGTAATATAGATATTTATGGAGACACATCATTATGGATTAGGGATTATGTAGTATATCGATTCCAAATTTTATTTTAAAATCTAGCTTTGGATTGAGCAGAAAACCCTTCTAGTTTTTATTAAGGAAAAAGATATTGTATCTCCACCTGTGTTAATCATGTATGTGCACATAAGTAGAAGATTGAATTATATATATAAAGATAGAAAATGAATCTGGATGGAACAACAAGAATTGGTGTGAAAGCAACTATGTTTGATCAAACCTAGAAAGGAGATCTCTGGAAATGCAGCATATTTGTTTCTCTTACTTGCTCTAGGTGATAGCTAGTACATACCAACTTGTTGATCACAATGTATATCTATGCTCTTTTTAAAAAATGATAATGATAGTGACAGTGAATCTGTCACCGCACTTGCTCTCATCATTTTTTTTAAATTATTTATTTAACTTCTTAATATTAAGAATACTCTTTCAAAAAAAATAGTGATGATGAACCTGTCACCCCTATCTACTCTCGTCGTATTTTTTTTTAAAATATTAATTAAACTTCTTACTACTAAAAAAACAATCAAATTTAAATATATAGTTATATATATAATCAAATTTAGTGAATAATCACTATTAACATAATATAATATTTTTTATTTATTTTAGACAATAATATATTTTATTTATATGTACAAATGATTCGTCATTGGATATGTCAGCTTTTTTTAATGTTGTATGTGAATTCTAGGTATAAAAATGTGATTTTGAACTAATGACTTTAGAAAGTAAAAAAATTATAATTAAATATAAGGAGAGAACATACCAAATGAGAATTTTTGTAACATCGATAATTAGTAATTAACAGAAAAAAATTACTACTAAAGTAACGGTTGAAAAGTTTTGTTAAAAAATTTAATAGGATGGGTTGTTAATAACATGATTTTAAAATCAATTTATTTTTAACCGTCTGTACGAATATATTATATGATGAGTTTAAATTTTATATGCATAAATGTATTTAGACTATCCACAAAACCAACCAAATACAATGAATACATTTAATTACATACCAAATCGAGCGGTCTCCATATCCACGATGATATATATAGGCATAATGTGAACTCACGGTATGCAAAGCCAGTCCAACCCAGCAATAAAACCTCGCAGTGTGTAACCGTCCCGTGTTACACAATTGACTAATCACGCTTTTCTTCCCAAACATATCATCATCTACTCCCAGGTGGAACCTCGTCTATATAAAGCCTCCGCGATGAGGAAGAAGAGAAGATCAAAGTTCCACAAATCACAAGCTGCACGCTAGCTATCTCTTGGAGAGAGACAGGAAGAGAGATAGACGAGGAGGAGGAGGAGGCCATGGAGGGTGGTTTCTGGGCGGCGTTGCCTCTCGCGGTGGCGGGGCTAGGCGCGGTGGCGGCGGTGATCTTCGGCCACTGCATTACGGCGTGGCTGGCGAGGCCGCGCCGCGTCGCGGAGGTGTTCGGGCGGCAGGGGATCGACGGCCCGCCGCCGTCGTCGTTCCTGGCGGGGAACCTGCCGGAGATGAAGGCGAGGGTGGCCGCCGCGGCGGCGGCGGACGGGGAGGAGGCTGCAGCCAGCGGCGGCGGCGGAGGCCGGGACTTCGAGAAGGACGGCTTCGACGACTACTGCACCAGGATCTTCCCCTACTTCTACGAGTGGAGGAAAGCCTACGGTACGCGTACACACGTCTCCTAGCTACTCCAATTTCACATCATTACATGCACGATGCTTGCCTAATTGCGTGTTAATCACTATGCTCATGCGTGCTTAATTAATCCTCATTCTGGTCAATTTATGCAAAACCCACAATTACTTAGGTTATTGACGCCTCTTTAATTTCGCTAATTATCGGTAAACTAATATGCACTTCTGGTAAATTTAATGAAAATAATATCTTTATGTGTCTCTGTGATCCAATAAATTTGCAGCAAGCTAGTAGCTTATCTCGCTGGGTTGCCCTATTAGCAAGTTGACTAGAGCATAAATAAAAACTGCTAAAATGTCAAGAGCTCTCAATATCAAAAGAACAGTGGTGAAGAATAATTAATACTGTCCCTAACAGTGAAAGGGGTTGGGTTGTCAATCAAGTCAGCATCAGGAAGAGGGGGCAAACAAAGAAAACGAGAGAATAAACAAAATTAATGCAGGATGGAAACTGTGCTTGGGAACCACCCGGTGTTTTCTGCAGTCAACTGTCCTGGATCATTAAGCTACGGATTAATAATTAATTAACGGCAGTATATATAAACTAGTGCCCACATATTAATCGGTCGTTGGTCCAATTAGACAACGCGAAGCCATGCCTAGGTACTTGTATAAGGTAGGCGATTAGTGCAGTACTCCCGCACTATGCACTTAGTAGCACGTTAGTGCTCTTATTTTGCTAATAAGTACTTCATATTATTGAGAGCCATCCAATCTTTAAAGTACAGTTTTGACCACCAATCATATTCATATAATATATTTATGTAATTCAACGGTGTATAATAATAATAATGAGAGATATTCTGGTGTATATTAAAGTGTTATAAATATTGTATATAATAATTAACACTATAAATATTTATAGATATCTCTAAGGATATTTTAAGACATTTTCTACTCATATAAATTCCATATAAACGGCCTACATATTACAAAATTGAATATTTTTTAAAGGTTCGAAACAAAAATATTTATGAGGAGGGGAATAATGCATCTGCCGTGGTATGACAAAGGTATATGCTTATACGTATGCACCATGGCGGCGACGTATTACCAATATCGACTATACTTCTCTCTCTGGCCGGTGAGGCGACTGTTTAAGTTTTAATTGTACATTTGAATGCATGTATTAATTGGTGAGGTGAATAGGCTAGCAATACCGTTGTTTTGGGGACCACGCCGTTTGACTGTCCCAGCTGCCTCTTCTTCTCCTTCATGAACAGCTTGATTAATCTAGCATAGACGTAGACTGCCCCAGCTGCCTCTTCTTGTCCTTCAAGAACAGCTTGATTAATTAGTAGTACTACTACTCTATGTCATTAATAATTGTTCTCTCCGTACGTGAATAATTATCGTTTTTTGACTTTGATAAATATGATTTCCACTGTTCATTATGAAGCGTGCAGGAAAGTGAAGTCTAGCAAGCTCTGAATGGGTAGCTAATGAAGTTTTTTTTTACTAACTAGAAACCTAACAATGCCATTTTTAGTGCGACATAATTGGAAAATTTAAAAATTATTGTTGATCAAAGTATATGACAAAACAAAGATAAAACTGATAAGTACTACATACAACAAGAGTAAAAAACAAGTATGGATAACTCATGAGAAGCTAGTTAAATCATGGAACTAAAACATCACTTTTGTGGATTATTACAAACATCACATCGATCCATATCCTAAACCAGTAAGTAATATTTGCTACTCCAAAAAAATATTTTCTGAAACCGACCCACAAAATGCATATGCACGCATTATTGTGGCTGTTTTTTTTTCTTTTTGATCGGTGGCCTGACGGCAAAGCTGAATAATTATTGTGGCTGCCATGTGCTAATCACCAATATAATTAAGCGTCATTAGCATTTGACCTGACCAAGTTAAGCTGGTCGGTTAGGCTTTCCCAAAACGGTCATGCATGTTGCCATTAGCTGTCCGAGCACGCCGACCAAAGCTCCACCCTCGTGATCACATCCACTCGATCTCGCCAATCCTTGTCCATTTCTGCAAGCAACCGGTATATCGTAGTACTTGATTAGTTAATTCCATAATTAACAGTGAATTATATTTGTTGTTACTTTTTTTAAGATGATGTATAGATAGGGGGGGGGGGTAGAAATGATCGATATGACCCATGCACATTTTTGTCTAGTAGAGTTGATTAATTTGCCGCGGTACTTAGCTAATTAATTATTCGGTAATTTATCTAACTAATTAACCAGCGTAAACTAGAGTTTAACTCCGAGTAGGTAAATATATTAGTGGTATTCTAATTTAGTGCTTGGCATATGGCCCTATAATTGAAGCTATATATCGATCAATTAACAGGACAAATAATCAGCCTGGTTGCCTCACTGCATGCGTTGCTTTAGCTTGATAAATGCATGGATATGTCTATGATATATTATTTGCTGGCCCTTAAGTATATTATGTTGAAGTCATCTTGCCAGAAACTTGGAGCAAAATTATATATATATATATATACACACACACCAAAGGGCTTGAACACTTGCCTACATCAGCGATATGGGCTATTGTCTCAGTCTAAGTTTTTTATTTCTTCTTTTATGCCAAAATAGTTATTTGTTAACTATCTAAAAACAACAATAATTAGAGGATGCCGACTAGATCATCTCATGATGCATCGCACGTAGGATCGATATGACAACATCAATTATTTTACTGGAACATGTAATTGTTTAGCTTATGTTACATGTTCTCCCCTAGTTTAAGTAAAGGCCGGTTTGACCAACGGAGCCAAATAATTAAACTGATCTTCCAGACCCATTACTTATTAGTCATAAACTACAATTTTCTCCCAACATGCACGATTTAATTTGTAATGCTTCATCCTGATTAACCTTCAAGGCCATTAATTAACTAACACAGCAGACAAGCAATCCAAAATAATTATTCTAGTTAATTAACATTAATCATTTAAGCATGCATGTATATGTGGCAATAGCTAACTTTATATTTTTCGATGATGCGTGGTCCCGGCCTTTGCATCACGATCGAATGCACACATCCAACGAATATCGTACGAATAAAAGTGAATTATATGTGATGGGACAAAACTCCCGACTCCTACGAGATAGCTACCAAAAAGTATCTGTCATAACCTAAGACTAGTTAGCTAATTGATGAAATGAATAGTCGATTATGGATCGGTGTGATCATCAACATTAACGACTTCAATTAATTCATCGCACTAGCTAGCTAGATGAGGCCCCAATGACCACTACCACACACAAAAAAAAGTGCCGGTTAGAAACTCACATCTAGGTCCTCAACCCGCGCAAAACTTGCAGTATGAGGGCGATATGCCTAAATGGTCATATCGATACCAAACATCCAAATAAATACATAGATACACGCCTCATATTAAATGTCCAAATCAACATCACATATCAATATACACATTCACAAATCAATATGCACATGTCAACATCTACTAAAAGCAAATGCAAATCTTTATAGCACCACAAACGCAAAACTCACCGCCTCCTTCTCCTTCTCCGTCAGGTCATCATTGTCATTGTTGTGATCATCGTTAAACTAGATCAGGTCTGCTGTCTCCTCCTGCTTGCCTTTTACTTCTCCTTTTCATCACAATGAAAGAGACATCACGGAGCCTGATCAAATGGCCTCAAGCTTAGGCCCGCTGTATCCGGTAGGCTTGAGCTTAAGGGTCACCAGGATCTAGCACCTGTACGGCCTCCTCCACCACAAATCGGTGACGCCGGCTGGAGAGAGGGAGGTACAAAGAAAAGAGGGAGCTCGGGGGCATGCAGTGTCACAGCGGCCAAGAGGAGGGCTTAATGGCATAGGATGCAGGGCGGTTAGATCCGATGGCCCCTAACCTCCATGCGGTTAGATCCTATGGCTCTCGGCCTTCACACTGTCAGATTTGCTAGCCCATGGTGTAGTGCAGGCCGAGAGAAGAGGCACGACAACTAGTGAATAGGGAGAGAGGGAGTCATCGCTACTTCTACCATCGGTGGGCTCCTGAGCCTCGCCGTTGGTTTGTATGAGGGCGATCATCGTCGTCACCTGGTACATGAGATTGAGAGCAAGAGCATCAAAGAGAGAAGGGATAAGGGAGATAATGAGAGCGAGAGGGATCAAGAGAAAAAGAGAAAGATCGAGGTCATAGGCTCGCATGAAAAGAATTAAAGAAGTATCAAGAGAGAACGTGGCTCGGCTCAACTTTATCAATGCCGTGTCTTAAAAAACCGGCGTTGATGTGCCGCACATCAGTATCAGTTCATTAAAAGACTTGGAATTGATTGATAGCACATGAGACTTGAGAGATAGGAAATCACTATCAGTGTCAGATTTAGTTAAACCCACACTAATGTGTTTTTTTGTAGCAGTGTGCATATGCTGACGCCCCACTCTAAACCAAACTACGATATATAATTACAATCAATAATTAACTCCACATGCTGCATGCTTCTTTCCTACAGTGCCATTGACTAGGTTATTACTCCTAACCCTAGGCATAGATCGATTATGACAGCAACAGGTCGATCGATATATAGCTAGATAGAGATACACGGGAAGCCATGATCAATGTGATCGTGCATGCATGACACTGTACAGTGTGTACTACGTACCACTCCACCAACCATGCATGCATGCATTTCCCCTCTTGCAACCTTTAAAGGACGTGGGGACTGCAATATATTTTCTTGAGCATTGTCTCTCCTATAAGGATTTCACATGGAGATGTGCAGATGCATGGGTACACACCAATTAAAATTTCAGCCCACACTCTGTGAATTGAAGTAGCTAGCTAGATCTCTATATGTTGCATCTCGGTTTGATAAGTAGTTTAGATGGAGGGAAAGTCATTTTACACCTCTTAAGGGTTGTGTGTGCCCGTGCGTTGCGTAGATTCCATCCAGATAGCTATGGGAAAAAAAACTAGCAAAAAGTACAATATGTTGTCATATATCACTTTTCAAACATGAAGTCTAAATTCAATCTAAATATATACAGAGGAATTAAGAAGATGTTGCTACGAACATAGCACGAATATGCATTTTTTCTTTCACATATTCGTATGATAAACTTAGCCTTGCTTGCTCGTGTAGTGGGGCATATGGTAATATAATCTGTTTGACTAAGTTTTTTTTTAAATCGTAACGATTTGAATTGTATGCGTGAATAAAAAATAAAGTTGAAGTATGTAGATGAATGTCCATGAATCTTCTTGCCTTTATTTTGACTAGTTGTTTGTTGATTTGAACCGTACAAATAAGATACCCCTATCTATATGTATGGTCGATGGTGATAGGCTCACACACACATGCGAGCTTGATGGTTGCATTGTCATGGTGGTTGCCTAGTTGGCAAAAGTGCAATGTCCAGCTGCGCTACTAGCATGATAATTGGCAGCAACCTAGCTAGTTCAAAAAGGACAATACTACACGGGCTTTAATTATTTTCCTCATCAACATCTTTTTGCTCAAACATATATTCATATTCTTGAAAAACAAACATCTCACCAAAATCATGGAATGGTACCATGATTAACCAACTCATTTTGGATGGTTTTGTTGGATATCTCAAACCCGACACACATCAATCTGTGTGGAGAATGGAGATGACCTGACTTGCTATTAAGATTTTAGAAATAATTTTTTAATTACTTGTATGCAAGTGTTATAATTTTATATACACGCTAAATATAATAATGAACATTAAGTATAACATGTGAGCTATTCCATCCTTATTGTATATCAATTTCCGACAGTCTCAGAAAAAAAAAGTTTGAGCTAGCCAATTAAAACCAGATCATCATAATATACTTTAACAATATTACTTGTTCTCAGAATAATAATTATATTAAAGTAAAAATAAGTCATAATAAAAGTATTTATTTTAAGAGCAGGGTTACAAGTGACATTCAAAGGATGAAAGATTTTTCTCTTATTTTTTACACGTATGTTTTTTAACTGTTAAATATATTTTTTATAAAAAGAGTTTTTTATAAGTTTCTTATTTCATATTTTTAAAGTATATTTTTAATTTTATAGTAATTAATTTTATTATTTATATTAATGAATAGCTATAAAAAATTAATAGTTTTTATTCAAACACAATCTATTTCAATGATCAAGCTATTTTACCTAGCCCACCTGCGTGAACCATCGGCGGCGACGACATGTCATCGATCTGATCGACAAACGTACGCAGGCAACACATGCACACAGTTGCACGCACGTCGACGTCGACGTCGACACGTATACATATACGGGTCGTTTTCACATACGAGCTAAGCAAATAATCGTAGAGAAATTACGTACCACCACTAGGACACGTTTCGCTGCCCACGCTAGAGATCAACGTGGTGTGACGTGGAGTTCGAAGATGAATAAAAAGTTAAAAGAAGATTATGATTAATTAAATATTAACGATTGAAAGCTTAAAAAATTAAATAATATAATTTTAAAATAATTTTTAGATAATTTTTTTATAAAAAACATATTATTTAAACGCTCGAATATGTGTTTATGAAAAATGAGATAATTTCAGCCCAACAATCACCTTGAAACGGAGTCTAAAAGGTTAAAAGTCCACGCGTGTACTGTCTGTACCCTGAAGAGTTCGCTAGCTAGACGATGTGTCGCAAACTCGCAATTACGACCGTGTATGTGCGACGTGTACGTTTGAGGATAATTAAGAGGGCAGAAAGTAATGGGAGGTTGTTTGCATCGGAATTTTCAAACTCTAGTTCTAGAAGTACAGTGTGGCAATTCAATTGATGAATAGTTTGGTGGTGTGGATGCTAGAGATGATTAGGACGGTGTACCGTAGAATTAGAGTAGGATTTTATAAGCTTAAGAATAGATGCTTTATCAGCTCTATTTTGCCCATAATCTTTCATATTCAGTAGCTAGGTCACTGCGTAACATATCCAGCACTACAATATTATTAAATTCGTTATAAAATAAAGCTAATTCTATCTGTAATTCTGGATTTTAGGAGTATATTTTTGTAGAATTTATGTGAAATATGTTTGAACTGTGACTAAACGTGAAGATAGCTCTAGAGTCCTGTGTGCGCTTTTCATAAGCTCATGCTGTTGGTTCAGAAATTGCCTCCGTTCCAAAATCCAGATTTACGCTCATCGTAGATAGAATTTACGCTCTACACGTACCACTGATTCCGGAGAATCTTCTGCTCTTTCCCTGGAGGTTGGGAGAATCTTCTAGCCAAGATTCTACGGATTCTTTACAACATTGACTGGGATTTTGTAAACCCGATCAATAGGTTGCCCAGTACCCTCGGAGATACCGTATGAAAATATGAAGATTCATTAGCATATAATTTAAATAGTAGTTTTTTAAAAAATAAAAATAGATTAATATAATTTTTAAGTAAAATTTTATACGTTTCTTTTAAAATATTGTTTTGCAGTTCGAGAAATATACGCGTGAAAACGAACATGTATTGCTAAACACACTCTAATCCTGATGTGGGGTTTAATAGTACCGTATCTGTTGTAAAATAAAAACTTTAAAATAAAAATTTTTCTATGTGTCTTGTTTTGTTTAAATATGTAGCTAAAAACATTTATATTTTGAAATAAAGGTAATATTTCACAAGTTGCATTGATTTATTGGTGAACGTCGAACATTCATATCTTAGTGTGTGTTAATATGCGTGTTCGTGTGTGAGTGTGATAGCGTAAATGTGTGTAGCAGTACGTGACATATCATGTAATCGGAAAACAAGTGATCCTTTTTTTTTCTCTCAAAATCTTAAATAAATGGGCTTTAATCCAGCTGATTCTGATCAACCTACATGGTCCGGCCTAAGTGTTTGGCCCACAGAAACGGAGGCCTAAGAGCAATTTCAAGCTCTAACTCTCGCGGTGGTGGTGCATGCAGGCGAGACGTACCTGTACTGGCTGCGGCGGCGGCCGGCGCTGTACGTGACGGACCCGGAGCTGATCGGGGAGATCGGGCGGTGCGTGTCGCTGGACATGGGCAAGCCAAAGTACCTGCAGAAGGGCCAGGAGCCGCTCTTCGGCGGCGGCGTCCTCAAGGCCAACGGCGCCTGCTGGGCGCGCCAGCGGAAGGTCATCGCGCCGGAGTTCTACATGGCACGGGTGAGGAGCATGGTCCAGCTCATGGTCGACGCCTCCCAGCCTCTGATCACGGCTTGGGAGGCCAGGATTGACGCTGCTACGGCGGCGGAGGCCGAGCTGGTCGTCGACGGCGACCTCCGGAGCTTCTCCTTCGACGTGATATCCAGGGCTTGCTTTGGGAGTGATTACTCGAGGGGAAGAGAGATATTCCTCCGCCTCCGGGAGCTGTCCGGCCTCATGTCGGAGACCAGCGTCATCTTCAGCATCCCGTCCCTGAGGCACCTGCCGACGGAGAAGAACCGGAGGATCTGGAGACTCACGGGGGAGATCCGGTCGTTGATCATGGAGCTGGTCAGGGAGCGGAGGGACGCCGCGGCGGCCGCGAGAGAGCACGGCGGGAAACCGCAGCCGGAGAGCGATTTCCTCGGCTCCATCATTGAGAACAGCGGCGAGCAGCCGCTGCCGGACGACTTCGTGGTGGACAACTGCAAGAACATCTACTTCGCCGGGCACGAGACGAGCGCGGTCACGGCGACGTGGTGCCTCATGCTGCTCGCCGCGCACCCGGAGTGGCAGGACCGCGCGCGCGCCGAGGTGCTCGAGGTATGCAGCGGCACCGACCGCGCCGCCGCGCCGGACTTCGACATGGTGTCCCGCATGCGGACGATCGGCATGGTGGTGCAGGAGACGCTGCGGCTTTTCCCGCCCTCGTCGTTCGTGGTGAGGGAGACGTTCCGGGACATGAAGTTGGGGAGGCTGCTCGCCCCCAAGGGCACCTACCTTTTCGTGCCAGTCTCCACCATGCACCACGACGCCGCCGCCTGGGGCCCAACGGCGAGGCTGTTCGACCCGTCCCGCTTCCGCGACGGCGTGGCGGCGGCCTGCAAACACCCGCAGGCGTCGTTCATGCCGTTCGGCCTCGGCGCGCGCACCTGCCTCGGCCAGAACCTCGCCCTCGTCGAGGTCAAGACTCTCGTCGCCGTCGTCCTCGCCCGGTTCGCCTTCACGCTCTCGCCGGAGTACAGGCACTCGCCAGCGTTCCGGCTCATCATCGAGCCGGAGTTCGGCCTCCGCCTCCGCATCCGCCGCGCCGACCCGGACGCCACGCCGCAAGTTGACACATCTACTACACCCATGCATAGCCCTTCGAATTAGTTGGCTTCTGTAAACACCATCAGCTAGTAATACATGAACTGAAAATCACACACACCTACAGAAGAGAGGATTACCATTTACCACCATACATCCATGGCAAAACAATTTATAAACTATAATTAACATGATAATACAAACTGCAAAGGGCATGCATTTTTCAGTGATAAATGAATTAAGTCGATTAACTGTTTTGTCAAGTGATTCCAGTGTAAAGTTTAAAATCTAATTAGCCTGTTGAATTCAGATATCTGAACAGTGTTCTGAACCATCCTCTTGAATACTATCTTAATCCAATGTGCTTCTGTAGTCTGTAGTTCGTTCCTCTCTGAAAGCAACAGAGCAGAGCAGAAGGCAAAATCAAATTTCAGATTCCATGGAAAAGGATAGTTTCTTGGAGGAAATTGTTGTGCCATTCTCGTATGCTATAGGACTGTGGTAGAGCGAGCGGGCGTTTGATTGGGACGCCAAAAGAATTGATGTCCTTTCGTCTCTCCTTTCTAATTTCTGGCACTAAAAAAAACATGTTGGTTGCTTAGTTAAAATCGCCAAAGCGGAGTGATCACGATGTTGTCTTGTAGACTTGCAATAGAAGTGTAGAACTACATCGATCTATCTGGTCTCTGTAAGCGAAAACGATCAGAAGTACTCGAATCAGTTCAGTTTTTGATAGATTTGGTGTGGTACTTTATATTCAAATTCGGCTAAAATTTTAAATTATAATGAAATGCAAAAATAGTGATTCCATGTTGTAGCACTAAACTTGTATAAAGTTAGCTTTTAATTATGGATTAAATCTACGGAGTTTGAACAGAAATACGTGCGTGTCTTATAAAAATTCTGAACCGAGAAGGTATCAGTCAATCAGTGTGACAGGTTGTCACAGACGCCACGCTCAGTGAGATAGCAAGCGCTGTGGTGCATAAGCTCGCCAGCAGCGCGCGCAAGGAAGGCCAACCATGTCGAAGTCCGGCGACGCGGCGCCTGGCCGGCACCGGCGCATCCTCATCTGGGCCAGCTTCGCCGTGCTCGTCCTGCTGCTCGTCGCCGCGGCGGCCGCCATCGCGGAGCTCGCCGTGCTCCGCCCTCGCGACCCAACCACGGAGCTCCTCTCCGTGAACGCCATGGGCGCCACTCCGCGTGTCGTGGTGCTGCCGACCGTCTCCATCCAGCTCAACGTCACCTTCCTCCTCGTCGTCCGCGTCCGCAACCCGAATCCGGCGGAGTTCCGCCACCGCCCCGCCACGACGTCCCTCCTCTACCGCGGCGCTGAGGTCGGCACCGCTGACGTCCCCGCCGGGACGGTGCCGAGCCGCGGCGAGGCGACGCTGAGGCTGAATACGACGGTGCAGGCGGACCGCGTCGTGGCGGCGGCTGGGATCGGCGGCCTCCTCGGGGACGTGCTCGCTGGCGAGATGGAGTTCGAGGCGAGGACGGAGGTGCGGGGGCGAGTCAAGCTCCTCGGGTTCGTCAGGCGGAGCGCCGTGGCGAGGTCGCTGTGCCGCGTCGTGATCGGCGTCGCCGACGTGAAGGTCCGGCGCCAGGAGTGCCACAACGAGTCCAAGCTGTGACTGGCTCTGGCCTTGAGGAGCACTACGTTTTACGTATAGAAATACGCTGTGTTCGTATCTGTACATGTACGTGTGCTAAAGAATTTCGATATCTGATATATTTGCACGAGTATATCGTGACAATACATCTGTAGGGTTTTTTCCCTCTCTAGTAAACAATGTAGAAACAAGCTATTGTTGACAATGAATATGTGTGCCGTCGTCTGTTTATTAGCTCATTAGCTATAAATTTAAATTTTTTAAAGTGATTTTATATTTTTTTATTGAAATATATTTTTCAGTATCAGCTTTTAAAATGCAAATAACATCAATATAAAAAAAATTGTCTATATACCCCTTTGACTCATGGGAATAAGATAGAAAAATTTCTACAGTATTGTATTTTTATGGTTAGTTTTATAAAAAAAAATAAGTAAGATGTTAAAACTTTTGTAAACCTTTTTTTACTTATTTTTTCGTGTGGTGCAATTAAAGGGTTTCTATTCATGTTTTCTATGTTCTTAGTTCCTATAGGATTGGAAAATCTTGCTACTTTCATCTTTTTTCTCTGTGTCTATGTTTTAAAGAGGGCATAAAGTTTATAAGGAAATGCTCAATACAAATAAATCTTAGAGAAAAGTTAGTAAGACTTACAAACTCTAGATTTTTTTCTTTGAGTTTATATTTCTCATCCTATTTTTATTTTCGTTCAGTCTACTCAAACTATCATTCATATTCTGTATTTTGTAATATTTTATTTTGTATATTTCTATTAAAATATTATGTTTTTTCTATTTATTTGTTTTCCCAATCCTACATTTCAAAGTTACGCTTAACGATAAATTTTGTTTACGCGCTCTTTCACAGACCAATATGTGAAACAGATGGAGTATATATGATTTGAATACTGTATAAAAAAATTCCTATTTGATGCTTTGAAACAAAGGATCGAGACTTTAATAATCCTATGAATTTCCTATGAAATAGCTGACGACAATAACATTTTTGAAGGAAAGTTCGCGTGAAACTTCTTCTCTAGTTCTTGTGTTTTTTATGGTATATTCAAACAATTATTTATGTTTTTTAATTCTCTATTAAAATTCTATGTTTTTTTTCTCTTTCAGCGTTTTTCTCAGTTCTACATTTCAAATAGGCCTAAAAGATGAGGAATCGAGGTTCTCATTTTATGACGCTTCACCGTAACGGATATAAGTATACAACTTGAAAGCATGGATCTCAACCACTAAATTTGCGGGGGGAAATGGTCAGAGCTTACGTATAATCTATGAGTACCTAGAAAAATATTAGCTAGGTTTAGATTGATGGCTAAAATCTCAGTTTGAACATCAAAGCCCAACCATCATTTAAATCGATAACATCTACAATAGTTTCGTTGAAACAAAATGACTATGGACGTATAAATATTTTTATGACGAAAATACAGTCCTATCAACCTAGGAATATTTCTTATACATATAAGATTTCTGTGCATACTCCGTGCATATTAACTAATAAATATCATTTAAAATTTAAAAAATATACATATATATTTCAATAATATTTATATGAAATGTTATATTTAAACATATTATATTGTAATTTTAAAAAAATCATATAAAATTATTATAAATTTATCTTTATTTGTATAATAATATTGACCCATGCCATGTACCGATGTACTTCAAATATAACACATGCATGCTGGAACTTGTTTTAATGCATAGGCAGCACTGCATAGTGCACAGCATTACGATAATCCCATCAGCAAGCTTTGTTTTTTCAAAGAAAAACATTTTTTTCTTCTGTCTCTGTCAATGCTGTGCCGAGCTGTGGCAATCACTTGTCGTGGCCAAATTTCACTAAATCCCAACGTACACAATTAATACATTTCCGCACAAAACATCTACGGCTAGTGCTATATCTATGATTAGCTCGTCGATAATCGCATTATTCACTTGATTGCGAATGAAGAGGACCATGAGCCTCGCAAAAGTTTACCAAATTAACATTCTTTTAAGAGCGTGTGTTACATGATCATACACGTTTCGAAAATTTCTGTAACTTTTTACGGCAACAAGGAGAGAACCAGGCGCTGCATTTCAAATTTCAAACCCCCAAACCGATCCATTCCAAAAAGGGCAACACTCCACAGTCCAAACCCCGCGCTACTCCCAAGTTAAGCTCCAGCTCACCACGCTGTTAAGAAAAATAGAAGTGCCAATTGCTTATACGTATATAGGGTTTCAGCCGATTATCAATATGCTATTGTTTTTTTTTCTAATTGTCTAAATACGAATAGTTTTATCTTTATAATTATAAAAATATCATTTTATCGTTAAACTAATTTAATACCACATCTAAGTTAACTGACCATTATATTAACCAAAATACCCTAAAAAATAAAAAGAAAAAAAGAGAAAAAAATTTAAAAGAGGATGAGCAGCTCGATCCAGTGGCTTAGCCAAGCTCGATGCTGCCACCTAGATTGACGATAATGCTTAGAGCAGACGTAGTAGAGCTTATCATCATGAGGCTAGCATGGCGAGAACAGGTGTAGAGAACCTTGAGGGCATTTGGAGCTCATTAGCGTGGTGGAGCTCACTGGCGAGGAGTGAGGGGAGATGGGTGTAGAAGAGTTTGTCATCACATGCGAGAAAGCGGTCGACATCCAAAGTAGAAGGGGCTTGATGGGCAGGAATGCAACGCGCCGGTTTTCGTCCGCCGTTAAAATCTATTTTAACAAAAAAACCTATTTAAAAATGGTTACTTGTGTATATCTAGTATCTAAAAGTGCCAAATATCTTAACTAAATCCCTTCTTAAACCCTCTACCAAAAGTCTTCCAAAAATTCCAAATTCCGGAATTTGAATTTCACAAAATTTGAGATTTCTCTAAAATTCTTCCTAAAAATTTCTCTCGAAAACCCTCAAAATATCTTTCCCAGAAAATCATAAAATCCATGAATTAAAACCTTAAGTTTGAATTCAAATCCTAATTCCAAATTTCTTCATAAAATCCATGAAAAATTCTAGAAGTCTACTATTTTCCTTCAGCTGCCCCATTTCTTTTCCCTCTTCGACCCAAGATTTCCCTAACCTAGCTCTCCAACCCCCTCCCCGTAGCACATGGACCAACACCGCTAGCCCACGGACACACGCACGTGCCGTGCTCGCCCATTGTCCCCCTAGGCCCGCGTGACAGACGCACGCGTGTGACCGGGGCCGTTTGCCCATCATCTCTGCCTTCCTTCTCTCACCAACACACCAGGCCCATGATTTAGCTTCGTCTCTCACCACCTAGCCACCCGTGCCACACACGCGCAACCATGCCATGCTGTGCCACGCCCGTGTCGCACCGAGGCCGCCATCGCCATTCATTGCATTGTATGTGCGCCCATGCCACATCGTACCGTATGCTCCCATGACCATATCGCCACCCATGTCGCCCACCCACAAATCCCATTGACACATCTACATCATCTCGAGTCCACCACTTTGTACCCTTACCATGGTCGGTGCACTGCTTGCGCTGACCAGGCCCGCTACCACTGCTCCATGCCAAGTGCCCCCCTTCCACGGCTAACGCACGACCCACACTAACCAGGCCCTACCACTACTTCCCCACGTGCGTACATCAGGTCCACCTTCCATTCCCTATTGTCGCCACACTGTACACCCTAAAACCCCAACAACGCCACCCTTTTCCCCATCATGGCGGTGCCTCACATGCTCCATTTACTCCTCTACATGCCTTGTTTCGTCACCATGGCAGAAACCTGACGAAGCAACCACATCCTCCTTTCGCACCACCTATAAAATCCCTCTCGGGCTGATCTCCTTGCCATGCCATCCCAAGTCCTTGCGCGCTCGTGCCATTGGCTATGCCTGTCGCCTGCATGCCCTCTAGCAGTGACCACGCCGACGCCGCCCTTCTTGCGCCATGCCACCTCTTCCTTCCCTTCGACGCCATCCTTGGCACCTCTTGCCATATCATCCTCCTGCACCGACATCACTTCCTGCGAGCACACCAACGCTATCCTCCACGTGCTGAGCCGACGCTGTCCCTTTGGCCTCCTCCTGCAACATCGCCGCTTTCCCCTCTAGCTGCCAGCCATGCGTGCCTCACGCTGTTGCTCGTGCTGTCCGCACACATGTGAGGAAGGGAGGGAACAGAGGCATGGAAAGAAAGAGAAAGGAGATAAGGAAAGAAAGAAATTGAAGAATGAAAGGAGAGAGATAGAAAAGAAAATGAAAATAAAAAAAGGTAGGCCCTACTAGTGGGACACATGCGGAATCCACCCATTTTTGAGCAACTCAGCCTAAGTCTAGAACACATCTCTTTCCTCGAGTCAAAGCCTAGCTAACTCTGGTCCACTAGTCACGTATCTCTGCACCACTTTAGCTACCCTCTATAAGTCTAAACTGCATCTCATTCAGTTCACGTTCTTCCTCGAGCATGTCCACTGCATCTCTCATTCAGTCCACGTTCTTCCTTGGGCATGTCCATACGCCATGCCTACTAACCCCATCCATTCATAAAAGTATATCTTATCTCTCTTGGAGTATTATTCTTTTTCCAAAATATAATAACCCTTTTACTCTACTCTAGAAAATTATTTAATCCTTCGAAATTCATATCTTTTTAACCGAAAGTCTGATTTCCTTTGTTCAGCTTCCAGAGTCTTTCTAAAAATAAAATCTATCCAATGTCACAATTAGTACTATTTTATTTTTATGTCTTGGTAT
This sequence comes from Oryza coarctata, assembly GCA_030770085.1. Lineage (NCBI taxonomy): Eukaryota > Viridiplantae > Streptophyta > Magnoliopsida > Poales > Poaceae > Oryza > Oryza coarctata. The sequence goes on from CM061470.1 coordinate 18,273,697, forward strand.
GGTTTTCTCTCTTTTGCGATTAATCATCAACTACAAGAGTTACTCAGACACTGATCTCTTGGAGATTTCTCGTCGACCAAGACCAGGCAAACCATCCTTTGATCATATTGTTGTCATATTATAAAATGTTTTTATTGCAAAAATATATGTTTAGTGTGCACATTATTTGTTTAGCCATCGGTCTACAAGCACATTACCATCGGACCTACCTACGAGTTATACTATTCTCGATAGAACCCTGATAAACCAAATCCTTATCGCTCCACTATAGTGGTGCCATGATACTTGCGCCCTTCGGATATAAGTGTACATATGCACTATACTTTATTATATATATATATATATATATATATATATGCTAGATTGTTGTTATGGAAAACATGTTATGAAAAGGTTTATAAAACCCGACTAATTTCAGTGTGAATCCTCTCTTGTGTGGTTTGGTTTCGTACTCACATACAAGGACTATTCCTTTGAAAAGTTTATCCGAGCATAAAATAGTATGATCACATGGGCAACATGGGATGCCTTTGATAGAATAAGTAGCTAATAGATTGATGTCTTGCATGTTAACAGTTGAGAAACACTAGGATAGAGAGACAAATACATTCTCCTGATATGAGAGTTTATCTTAACCGTGAGATGTGGTTGGTGCTTTACGTCGTGTTCTGAGTAGACAATGGCCCAAGACTATCCTGATACTTGGTTTCAAATAGTGGCTCAGCTATGTGACATGGGATATCTCTAAATTGGTTATATAAAAGCCTTGTAGTGAACTCTCATTTGTCGTCCATATATTGGCCCATATGTGTTAGATAAAACGAGATGCTCATGATGTTTGAGTAATGTGTAACCTCTGAAGAGTTTAGCTAAACTGTTTAAACAACCATATTCACGGTCATGGGTGGATGTGAGGTGTTTCTCATACCATAAATTTGTTTAGAAAACAAGTTTAATAAATTGGTTTCTAGAATGGGAGTTGTTACCGGATTCCTTTTTTTATAGATGGCTAGCCTTCTCGTGGTTGGAAACAGATTTGTGTGACTTGAGGTGTCGGTTGGCACCATAGGGCTAAGATGGCCAATTTAGAATATAGGTCAAGAAGGCCGGTTGTGAGGTCGAGAAGGCCAAGTTTAGGTTGGCTGGTTGAGAAGACCAGACCCAGAGCCGAGAAGTCTAGTTAACTATAAGACTTGGTTAACGTTTAGTTTTTGAGAAAAATGCTAGTGTATGTTTTAGAAGGAGAAAATAAATTGGTGAAGAAAAAGATGTTTTTAATTACTTAAAATTTGGTTTTTCCGCTTGAGTTGTTGTAAAGTTACTTGCGGATGGATAAGAGAGATATCTTCATCCGAAGGAATTATTGAAACGAGCACTTAGTGTTTTGATAAATGTTTTAAATAACTAGTTTATCAAATAAGCCCTAAACTTTCTTTGCAACTTGCACTTGCACATTTCCCATGGTGAGCTAAGTATGTAAGTACTCACCCTATTCATTGTTGTTGTTTTTTTTCTCTTGGTTTAAATTTAGGTAGAAAATGAATGTTGAAGTTTTGTTCTTAAACCTAAATTACTACTTGTGAAGTGGTGGCTTAGTTTTGCTAAGTTTCACTGTTGCTATCTCTGATTAAAGGTTGCAACTTAAAAATTATCCGAGGCTATAATATAAATATATATTATATTTATGATATAGAAAATCTTGTATTAATTCACCACGTTATCACTGGTACCAGGGTTGTGATCCTAAGACTGGTACCTGTTTTGTAGTTTCATAGGGGAATAGATTGTCATTGTCCTACGGCTCGCCCTCTCAATGCCATTGGTATAATGGCGTAGGGGCGGGGTGTGACATGTGAGAAGATCTCACCGATGCCTGGATCTGGATGCCCAGGTCCACCGTCAATGTCACTTGATGCTATTGTCTTCCTCACCATCTTCATCCACTGTTGTCGCCTATCTTCATCCTCTTCCTCCTTTGCAATAGGTGTTGGGAAGCTCACTGGTGAGGGGACAGGAGAGCATAACATATAAAAGTTCTTGCTGACGGTTGGAGCAATGGAGGCTCACCGATGGTCAAAGCGAAGGAGCTCGCTAGTCGATGGAGTTTGGCTCTACACCTCCGTTTTCCTATCATCGAAGCTGGCACCATCGTCCTCTCACCTTAGCCAGTTCTACATCAGGCCTACTCGTTTGGTGCTACCACCCTTCTCTCACCTCATTGGCCAGTTCGCCTTAGCCAACGATGATTGGCCGGTTCACCTTAGCCAATGAAGATATGGCAGGAAAGAGGAAGAAGCAAAGGAAAAAAGATAATGGAGAGAAAATAGTAAAAGAGTTATTTTTAGAAGGTTAAAAATTTTGTTGAGAGTTAACTATATGGGGGTAGCGGTATTTTAAAGATTTTTCACTCTATTTTAGTGATATATATGCAATTAGGTTTTTTTAGTGCCAATCAACCAATTGATACATAGTGGCAAATTTACTAATGTTATAACATGATGGCAAGTTTCCCACCTAAGCCTTCCCTACTACTACGTATTTCCTACTCCACTTACTGACATGTGGGTCCAGATAAGTATGGGCCCACACGTTAGTGAAAATTGGAAGGGAGGGGCTGGTCCCGCTGGTTCGGACACGACCCCGAAAATATTCAAACCAGCAGTAGCTCAACGTTTCGATCCCGCCCGCGCCCTACCGCCTTCTCTCTGAGGAGTGGGACCCACTTGTCAGGGGATCACCAGCGCGCCTCGTCTTTAACACCTGTCCATTCCATGTACGAGACAATCTCCCTCCTCCTCCCCTCTATTTCTCTCTCCTCTCTCTCTCTTCCCCCAATCTGCGAGCCGAGAGAGCTCCAGGCGAGGCGAGCTCCCCCCTCCCAAACCCTAAGACTTTCGCCGGAAGAGACAGCTCCTCCGCGCGCGCGCGACAGTCTCTCCGTGGGAGGCGTGAAGCGATCTGTATTGGTGGAGGGGCGGGGGAGCTGCGGCGAGGGGGGGGGGGGGGTGGGTGGGTGGGAAGGGTGGTGGGGATGGAGGCGCGGCGGATCTCGGCGAGCCCCCGGCCGTGCAGCGGGCGGTGGGTGGTGACGAGGAAGAGGACGAAGCAGGAGGCGGCGGTGAACAGCGTGCGGAAGCTGCAGCGGCGGGAGATCAGCTCCAGCCGGGACCGCGCCTTCTCCATGAGCGCCGCGCAGGAGCGCTTCCGCAACATACAGCTTCAGGTACGCCACGCGCCGCGCGCGCGCCCTTACCCTACCGTTTCGATTTTGTTCGAGTGCGCCTGCAGGGAGGTAGTTTGGTTCGCTGTGCGTGGGAAATTGTGGCTCTGGGAGGTCGTCGAATCGTGGCCCTTGTGCTAGGCTCAGTTAGCCGATTTGTGGTGGGGGTGGGCTGCCATGATTTACCGGGCATAGGAACCTGAGATCTGTTTAGGTTTGAATCATCTGTTGGTGATAATTGAAATTGGAGTTGGTTCATGCTTCGTTATGCTGGTTTTGCCATGCCAGATGTGATGAGAAAGTTGCGTGTATCATTAAGCAGCTTAGGGGGCACAGCTGATTCGCTGCGTGCTGAATTCCTTCATCACACCTTGCAGCTGCCTGCCTGGATTCACCAAGTTTTCCTTTTTCTTTGAACGAGCTAGAAATTCTTTTTTTTTAATGTTACAATGTTGGTATTTGCTTTCAGGTATATCAGACACATAATATTTCTTGTAATGTTTGGAAATGTTATAGTGAAGATTAACTGTCAATTTGTAAGATTGCTGCAATCGTACATAGAAAATGACTATCTGCTGTCCGTGTCCTCCAAGGCAATCATTTTTTTATTTGTTAAATTTTGTACTTGCCTCGGGCTATCGTTGTCTCGGTTACTTGTTTTTCATGACTTTTGACACTTTTCTGCTTGGATAACTATCTTAGTGGTGTTGATCCTCCACTGAAAAAACAGTGTGGGACCTTGCTTGGACTAATTAATGCTTATAATGGTCCATAGTCCCTTATGAAACTGCACTTTTGATCCTCTCCCGTTGTTTATGCAGTAACGATTTTACCTCATGGGTGTTCTAGTAGTTTCTCTTGATTTTTTATCTAATATTTTAATTATGCACTTTGCTGTCACTTTCAGGAAGAGTTTGACGCCCATGATCCTAAGGAGAACAGCTTGCTACTACCTTACTTGAGGAAAAGATCAAAAATTATTGAGATAGTTGCAGCACGTGACATCGTATTTGCTTTATCACAGTCTGGAGTGTGTGCTGCTTTTAGTAGAGGTATGTTTGTGTCATTGCGGTACACTTCTGCTTCTTGTGATCATACTAAGAACCCCTTCATCTATTACCAGAGACAAATAGGAGAATATGCTTTCTGAATGGAAGTCCAGATGAAGTTATCCGTAGTTTATTTTACAACAAGAACAATGAGTCACTCATTACGGTATCAGTATATGGTTCTGAAAATTTCAGTGCCTTGCGATGCAGGACAACTCGGATAGAGTAAGCTTTGTGGTTCCAAATCAGTTTACACTGTTGTGAATTCCATATTATGTCAGGTGATTAAGATGCTGTGAACTCTTTCAAGGTATATATGTCGAGCAAAACCAGATGCTGGTTTCCCTCTTTTTGAGAGTGAGTCCTTGAAATGGCCAGGATTCGTGGAATTTGATGATGTCAATGGGAAGGTTTTAACCTATTCTGCTCAAGACAGGTACATACTACTTCTGTATTGATTATAAAGTGCGTTTATTCTGAAACTGCCCTGATGCCGTTGTATTCTGAAAACAGTACTTACAAGGTGTTTGACTTGAAAAACTACACGCTGCTGTACTCTATATCAGATAAGAATGTTCAAGAAATAAAGATAAGGTACCCTTGGCTCACTATTTTTCTTCTGTTCCCATTTCTTGTAGATCTCCTAGCTAAACAATCTGTTGGATGCATCTTATCACTTTGATGGGAACTTCTCTAGTTCTCTTAGTACAAACTAACTATAAACTCAACAAGCATTGTTTAGATTGACTGAACTTATAAGGCCAGAATATACTATATGCCTATATATCTAATGCACATATAAAAGGAGACATTCATATTATACCTGTGGTATTTCCATGCAGCTTAACAAAACTATTCTTTTTCTAGACTCTAAGCTTATTTATTTTACTATTTATCACAATAGGATGTGGCTTTATATGTCTAATCGTTTGTTAATTTGTTGTGGCAGTCCTGGTATAATGCTATTGATCTATACAAGAACAAGCAGCTCGGTTCTTCTGAAAATTCTTTCTATTGAGGATGGTACTGTTTTGAAGTCCTTCAATCACCTCCTCCATCGGAATAAGAAGGTTGATTTCATTGAACAGTTCAATGAAAAGCTCTTGGTCAAGCAGGAAGGAGAGAATCTTCAAATACTTGATGTAATTTTTTTACCCTATGCTACAGTTGGGCTTGTACAATCAAACAAAACAAATTACTTCTGTTGGTTAGGTTTTTAATTTTCAGTATTGTAGGTACGGAACTTCCAATTAACAGAAGTGAGCAGGACCGAGTTCATGACTCCATCGGCTTTTATCTTTCTCTATGAACTGCAACTGTTCCTGACTTTCCGGAATCGATCTGTAGCAGTTTGGAATTTCCGAGGCGAACTGGTTACATCATTTGAAGACCACCTGTTGTGGCACCCAGACTGCAATACCAATAACATATACATAACTAGTGACCAAGATCTAATTATTTCTTACTGCAAAGCTGATTCCAATGATTCATCTTCAGAAGAAAATGGTAAATTTTATTTGGTATTTTTCCATCATTATACAGTTGAAATCAGTGTTTGACATGTTTTACTATTTATCTTGTGTTCTGCACTTAAAATCTTTGGTCATTTATGTTCCATCCACTTGTCACATCAAACTATTTTAATTAGACTTTCTTTTTCATAATATCATGCTTTGCCATAACCAAACATTCGGAGGTTTATAGTTTGCTCAGTTTTTTGAGTTGTCCATTTGCATTTTAGACAGTAGTTGTCACAATAGTTATTGTTATACCTTTTCTGTCTATATTGGTGCTGATATTTTCGATTAGATGTACAACTTTAGTTCTGCTTCATGCCTTCATCTCCTTTTCTTGTCTATTTTGAAACTGCACACTACAAGAGAATCCTTAGACCTTATGATGTCTGAAAAAATTAGTGTGGTAATGTGTTTGAGAAGGGCTTAGGATCTTATTAATGTTTGCTACTGTTTGACCAAAATTAACTATATTGGGCATGTCACAATTATATTGTTAGATTGTCATAAAAAAACTTTTTTTAGGGTAAACAATGCTAGCACGTTATTCGACTACATTAAGCTGCTTACAATCTTCCTCAATCATAGTCTTTTCCCCAACTCTGTGATGAGACACTAGAATAACTTAACATGAAAACATTGCTTCCAAAATCTAAGTGGGGCACTTTCTTTGTTTATTCCAATGCAGCTGGATCGATAAACATCAGCAACATACTGACTGGAAAATGCTTGGCCAAAATTAAGGCCAGTGATTTATGCAAGCAGAAGAAAGCTTGGAAATTCCAGAGTACAGCCTTGGAGGCCCTTGAGGACATCACGGCTCTGTACTATGATGAAGAGCGTGATGAGATCTACACAGGAAACCGGCAAGGTCTTGTTCATGTGTGGTCAAATTGACCATGAATGCAGCTTTTCCAACCAAGTGTTGGTCATCTGCAATTGAATTGATTTAACGATTGCCTCAGGTGGTGCCGGCCACAAAGAGGTCTGTTGAGGTGATTAATATTTATTTTGGCGAATAGTGGTCTCCGACCATTGTCAACCCCAAAATTTGTTGTAGAATTAACATTTGTTGTCAGTTTCACATAGACTAGCATTCGGGAGATGCTGGATACCTTTCGACTTAGTTTCAAGTGAGTTCTCAAACATGTACGGCTGGAATGTAACTTCATGATAGCCACTCTGCTATCTGATGAAATAGTGAGGTCTCTTTCTGCTGAACAACTTGCCTGGAGAAGGCTCTGAAATCTCATCCTAAATTTCTCCATTCAAGTGATTTTCCAATTCTGGCGATCACTTGTAGTTGCGTTTATTTATGTACAATTGGGGCTCTGTTGGAACATAGTATTTTACAGAGTTTTTATAGGAATTGGTTCAATTCCTGTAAAAGTCCTTTTCAAAAATCCTCCAGTCCAAAGGCCTTACTGCTTCCTCCGGTCATTATTATGTGTGTTGGACACTGACATAGAAACATGGTTTTTCAAATGGCTCAATTCCTTTATATTTATCACTAAGTATTATTCATATTTAAACTTTCATCCTTTTCTACAAAGTTTTTCTAAATACTTAAATAAATATTATATTATTGAGTGCATTAGATGTTAAATATAAGTATTAAACCTTTGTTTATCATAACTTATGGGTAAACCTTTGCTACATTATGGGTAAACGGTGATGAAGAGAGTGTGGTTTGTATTGTAATACACTTGTAAAACCCATTAAGTCTATAATATTGTAAAAGTTCTGCACACATTTCTATGTATATGATTTTCAAGTATCACTTCAAATTTAAAAGGATACTGGAACAGCTTTTCAAAATTTGATCGAAAGCTCTAACAAGTATTACACTGCATCTATCTAGACAGATATATGCAAATTGGCGGCGTTGAGAATTCCAAACAAACAAACAAAAAAAAGGAAACAAAGCTTAAAAGCACATAAATAGTCACAGATCGACGATAATTTACGACATCAGGTTGCAAATCAAAAGTCACTTCCACTATTATAAAACCTTCGCAGGTTTCCTTCTGCTTACAAAACGTATTCGAATTTCAACATCCAAGAGAACATCTATGATCAATAGCAAAATCACAGCAACAAAATCTGCTGTTCTAAATTTAATTTAGTTGTCAACTACTTCAATTAGTGTTGGCTCGTAGTCAGCAGGGGCCTCAAAGCCGTGGAGATTCATCACGGTGGCAGCGACGTTGGCGAGGCCAGGGGTCTGCACATCGTTGCAGAATCTCACCCCAGAATGAAGGCCAGGGCCTCCAATGGCAACCGGCACCTGTAAATTCACATACAGAACCAGTGAAAATCAACAAGTATGAACCAAATTAAGTGGGTGGAATTGGGGTTAGGAGCAGCAATGAAGCCTAAAAGCTGCTCTGCACTTACCGGCTGAAGTGTGTGAGAGGTAAGAATCTGGATTTCACCCTTCTTGTCAAGCATTGGCTGGCCGGATTTGTTCCTCTTCACCATGTCCTCAGCATTGCCATGATCGGCGGTGACCACGTAGATGCCACCCACTTGCTCAATGGCATCCAAAATCATCTGTCGCAAAAGAAGGAACCATTCTCGTCAAATTTGTGGGGTTCAAATTCAAATGAAGTAATAGAGAGCAGAAGGGTCAAAGCATGACACAGAAGGAGCCAGCTTCTCATCTTCATTCTCACCTTAACAGCCTCATCAGCAGCCTTGCAAGCCACCACTGTGGCCTCAATGTCACCAGTGTGACCCACCATATCACCATTTGGAAGGTTGAGGCGGACCTGTAAGAACAGAATGTTAAGAATTTTAGGGGCAAACAATTTAACAAACCTATCAAAGTCATGCAAACATGTTTTTATACCTGGTCAAACTTGCCACTAAGGATAGCATCTCTAGATTTCTCAGCAATCTCAAGGGCCTTCATCTTGGGTTTAACATTGAAAGTGATACCACTGTCACTGGGGATTTCCACATACTCTTCCTTTGTTTCATCGAAGTATCCAGAGCGGTTTCCATTCCAGAAAAATGTGACATGACCGAACTTAACAGTTTCACTGGAACAAACGTGCCAATTCAGTGGAAAGTAAAGTTGGACAAATTGGCAAAGTTAGAAAGAAAGAAATTGCACTGCAGTTATAAGTTATTTTCCAATTATGTTACTAAGTATACTGAAATACAAGATTGGTTGAATAAAAACAGCCACGTGTCCATGAAAATAGTATTGCACAGTTGAATCAACCAGACCAGTTTAATATCCAATAGGGAAACGGGAAAAAAGTACTTGCCTGCAAGCAAAGGTGCGGATGCCATTTTTCACCAAATATTCACCAGATGTCCTCTCAATCTCTGGTGGTGAAACGAGGTAGTGGCTCGGAAGCTTTAGCTCACCATCATACTGAAGCATACCAGCATATCGGATCTTTGGAACACAAACACGATCAAATTTGTCAAAATCTTCATACTCTAAAGCCTTAGCAATCATGACCATGCGATCAGCACGGAAATTGAAGGTCACAACTGCATCACCATCTTCTACAGGCCCAACTGCCTTGCCACTATCATCAACAATCACAAATGGGGGAAGATACTGATCATTAGCCTTGGTCGCTGCCCGGAGTGTTTTCACAGCTTCAACAGCATTTTCGAACTTGTGAGGTGCTTCTCCAAGTACCTGAGCATCCCATCCACGTTTAACAACATCCCAGTCATTCTGCAAAATTGACATAATAATAAATAAATAGTTCAATACTTTCGTTAGCACAGATTATCCTAAGTTAGAAACTTTGCAATAAAAACAGAACTGGAAGTTGAACTACCAAGCACTAAATATGAGGCGTGAAAAGCAGAAATCTACTAGGAGCACAAGATCCTTGGAGAGGTAAATGTGAGCTATTCAAACCAACAGAGAGAAAGGGAGGGAAGTCATACCTCATATCGGTCCATAGTAACATACATCCTTCCACCACCTGATGCAATGCGCACATCAACCCCCTTTGCACGCAATTGAGAAAGATTATTCTCTAGTGTTTCAACAAAACCAACACTTGTGCCATCCAAAACATCACGTCCATCAGTAAGAATGTGAACACGAATTCTTTTTGCACCATTCGCACTTGCACCATTCAGGAGCAACTGTAAACAGGATATAACATGACAATAGACGAATAGAAATTACACTGAGATCAAAATGCTAATAAAGAAACATTAGTGCCTCATACTATAAGATGGCAAACTATATAAAGTGTATCTATACCTGCAACTGGTCAAGCCGCGAGTGGACACCTCCATCGCTCAACAGCCCAATAAGATGGAGAGTGCCTTGGTCAAAACACTCCTTAATGTACTTAAACCCTTCTCCTTCAAAAATTTTCCCAGAGGCCAAAGCGATATCCACAAGCTTAGCTCTACAAAAGAAAATGGAGAACATGGTATTTCAGATGCTAAACTTTGAGACTAGTACTATTTTTTTAAGTGGGACTTTTTATACTGTACTGTATAATGTCCATGTCTAAAAGACACTTGAGGAATTAAGAAATTTAAAGAGAAAAAATAGTGGAATATCTTGAACTTCATGTCATCATAAATAGTTGGCATGCCATCAGAGGTTGATGTATGTCAAGGATGACACACAGCTCAAACAGATATTCATAAACAAACTACACTTCATATCCAGATGTGTGTACATGGGATTTCTTTTCAGTTAGTAACTGCTTAAAGGAAGTGCATGGCTTTTCTAATAACATGAGATGGTAATGATGATATCTCACTGCATGTTCATGTGGGGCAATCCAGATCATTTGCAGAGAACTGTGCAAATATGAGCATCTGACACTAAAGACGCTGCAAGAATAAGGGTTGCCATTTGACTAAATCTGGGATACTCAAATAAGCCAGATAGCAACTGAAACCTGATGTAGTAAGACATTTTCAAACTAGTAAATACTATACGACTGAAAGAGTGCAAGTAAAAAAGAGAACCAAGAGAAGCATGTACCCTTGAGCAAAAATCCGACCAGCACCAAGTGCGTTATGCCCAACCTCACTGTTACCCATGTCATCATCAGAAGGGAGACCAACAGCTGTTCCATGAGCCTTTACAAGCTTCCACTTCTCTGGAGCACCCTTGAAACATAGAAAACAAGATAAACCATAAAGTTTAGTAAACAGGTAAGAAAAATCATCATAAAGTTCTTCAACAATAGCATACATAAACTTATTCTAATATATGTCCTAAACAAGGTCAGCATTCATTGTTTAAAACTCATAATGGAACGTGAGTATGCAAAGAACATGGAAAAACAGTGATCCAGATACCGCACTGAACAAGTACAGTACTTATTCAGTATTACAACTTGTCTAAAAATATCAACCTTGCAAACAAATTACAGAATTTCATTTACTAGGACAACTACATGAAGGAGAAGCCCTTAGCAAAGTAAGCTGAACTCGATTGTTTAGAGGAAACAAAAATTTGTGCTTCAGGTTCACCGGTCAACTAAGTACTGCAGGTTCTTCAAAAATGAAGCCCAAGGTACACAGCAACTGCATCTATGGTGTTACTCTCAAGGACTTAACTACATACTAAACACTAATAACATTTACCTTCTTGAGCGAATCCATTGTTGGCGTCTCAGCAACATGGATGCAATTGTACTGGTCAGCATTGGCCTCACCCCATCCGTCCAGCACAACCACGGCCACCATCTTCCCCTTAGGGAGCTTCGGGTGATCGGGCAATGTCCACGAGAAACCTGAGCTTCCCATCACCAATTAAACCTACCAAAATCACAGGTATACAGAAATCAAAGTTGGAAAATGATATTAAAAATCTGCCACAGAAAGAAAAGATGAACAGAAATGTTGCAGCAATCCCGTTCAAACGATCACATCTCACTATCTAAGTAACAATACATTGCTCAATCTGCAGCTGATTCTATCCTAGTCAAACCGATTGGAGATCAAAACACATTCGCTAGAATCGTTCTACTTGAACAAATCAACCGTACTCCAATCAGTGGTGGAGGACGGGGAAAATGTGAGGTGTGGCCAATTACCCAAGAGAATAGCATCAACGATCAAGCAAATACAACTTTATCTAAACATAATGGGATTGCATAACAATAAATAAATCCAGCAATTACAATCGTCATTCAGAAATCACAAATCGAACGAACCCAACTGCACTTTCACATCTTGTACTTGCGTTGTTGCGCAACAGCCTCTTCTACAAAAATAAAATCCAGTACCGCAAGTACCCATTTTTAGAAATCACAAATCAAATTAAAAAAAAATCAAGAATCACAGATGGCTTTATCAGCTCGTCGGCTCCACCGCTACAGCCTCCAGCTCACTCCAACGCAGCTGCCTGGTCGCCTCCAGGCGCCTGGGGCCTCCCCGCTGGTCGCAGCCTCCACGAGACGCACCGCGCGGCACACACGACTCCCAGCTATCCCCGGGCTCCGCCCCCCTTAACCCCCCGTCGGCGCTTCCCAGTGGAGCTGCACCCCTGCGGGCCGCCGGCGCCCAGCCGTCAAGCAGGCCTCGCCCTCTCCATTCCCTCTCAACTCTCCCACACAACTCGCGACCGAGGCGAGGCATGGCGAGTGGTCCTCCACCACTGCTTCCAATACCAAGCCACACAAAACTGCATCGAAATCAGATTGTTGCGCTCGCATTTGCACATATTTGACCCCATAAAAAATCACAAAAACTAGATTCGAGCAGTAAACACTAAACAACCAATCGCCCAACGAAGCGCAAAAATGTGTGAGAAACAGATCAACCAGATCTACACAAGAATGGATTTCTGGGTGCTAGGGAACAATCCAAGTTAAACAGATCAAGCAAATCACCAACTAGATGGAGACTAAAATTTCAAGCGGAGTGTTCAAAGCGAGAGGAGAGATCGAGACGATTACCACAAGATTTCCTCCTTTTTTCCTTGCTATTTTTTCTCTGGGTGCCGCATGATATGAAGCCGCTTGGCTTGGAGAGGAAGAAGGCGATATAAATAGAACGAGGAATGAGCTTCACTCCTCAAACAATTTTGCAGATTTGCCCACAAGATTAGGTTAATGGAAAATAGGCCTTCCGAGAAAAATGCAACCTTACTTTTCCCATAAGGAAAATTTAAAATTTAAAATTAATTTTAAAGTTTTTATTAAAATTTATTTTTATATTAGTTTTTAAATCGCTAAGGATAAATTGTTGTTTATTCTAATAAATCGTACGACTTATTTTAAATATGTTTAGAGAGAACCAGAAAACAACTTAGAACTAAATGTAGTTTGAAATTAGAAACGCAGTACGAGAGATCTCTTCATGCAAATAAATATTACACGATGCACAAATACAATTTGATCTCTTGCTATGCATGGACATCTATTATTAAATTTAATATAATGGTTGAAAATTTCAAAATCAATGCGTTAGATAGAGCATACATATATGGCTGTAATTGATTGATGTTACACGTCCTTATTACTTGTAACTTTATCAAACTTCTATATACTTGTAACTTTATCAAAGCGAAGGCAACGATGCTATCAAGTCCGAAGCGTTTTTCAAGTGATTAACCATTTTTACATATGTCAATAGGTGTGGAGCTCGAGCGCTGCTAGTCCTGAAAGGAGAATGTCACTGCTGCGTATATAGACAAAACATGTTGATAAGAAAATTCTCTTAATGAATTATGTAACTTCTATTATTCAATCGTGAGACATAAATTACAGACCAGTGTTCATCAAGTAAGCTAGCTTGAGATAAACGGAACTGCCCTAACTAACTTTTACATGAAAATACCTTTCATATATTAATATTTTTGTATTATTGTATCAAGATCCAACGGTCCAGATCTAACATCCCTTTTAACATATAAAAAACTCATATCTTCCACTCATCTCCTACTTAGGAGCCTTCACCACTTCAAGCGTCTTGACTTGTGCTCATGCGTTTGCTCTCTCTTTTTTTTTCAACTTTGATAGCCTCTTCTTCCTCAACTTCATTGGGATTTCTCGCACTGCCATCCTCTTCTGTCTTTGGTGGCTCTCGGTATTGGATCCGTTATCATCTCATATCACTTTCTAATCACTCGCTCAAAATGCCTCTATCACCATCGTCATACACTGCTCTCCTCCATCCCCTCGGCTCTAGTGGCATCACCGCCGTCTCTTCCTCCTCTCTACGTAGGCCTTCCTTAGCCTAGGGAATTCTTCCTTTTTTTCCCTACCCTCCACTCCTGCCTCAACTTGAAGCGTTCAATGGTCAAAGCTCTGTCGGAGTTCACTGAAGATGGTGAAACTCACGATGCCCAAATCCTTGAAGTGAATTTGAAGGTCACAAATTTGCAAGATTTGCATTGGTTTTTGTGTCAAATGTCATCTAGCAAATTTGAAAGAAAAAAAAAGCTTGATATGAAAAAATAGGTCACAATGAAAGTTACTTTTAAAGAAATCACAGTCTAAACTTCACTCACCCGTTAAGAAAAGAAAATCCACTTTCTGAACCTACCTACAATACTAACACTGTAACACACCCAAATTTGAAATTTTGTTTTATAATGTGTAGATCGATTAGAATATGTTTTTCGATTGATTGAATGTGCTAGAGGCCGTCACAAATCGCATACTAATCCTTCTGGCATTGAGCGTTCATAGCCTTCTTGTTAAGGCCTTGTTTAGCAGGCTGGGATTCTACCTATATTAGTAATGGGCCGGAGTTTTAAGGCCGTTATTAACAACCCAAAACAAATTAGGACTAGTCCATCCTGATGAATTCGCCGCATTTATTTCACCTTGGTATATTTCGGCCCGTCCATCTTTTCCCCTCGTGCGGAGCTGAATGGAGAGAACTTGTGGCCCAAGCCAGGTGGTCCAATATATAAGGCGTAGTCCGATCTCTTGGTAGCCCACGCGGCCCACATCTGCTTCTTCCAAACCAAACCCCTTTCTTCTCCTCCCCGATCCCACACCAACGCAACGCCATCGCCATCGTCGTCGCATCCGATCTCCTCGCCTCTCCTTGCCTTCGACTCTCCGATGGAAGACGTACTCAGCCACGATGTATTGCGCCTCATCAAAGAGCGCATCCCGTGCCTCGTCGACCGGCGCCGCATGGGCCAAGTCTGCCACGACTGGCGCGAGGCCGTCGCGGAGCACCAGCAGCTTCCGCCGGAGCGGCGTCCGCTCCCGTAGATCCTCATCCCGAGCGCCGACGGCCCTTACTTCTCGTGCGCCCTCCACGGCTGCGACACCCACGGCTTCGGCGACCCAGTCCCAGCCGAAGCCCGCGCCGCACGCAACTTCGGCGCTTACGATGGTGGCTGGCTCTTCCTCGCCTTCGGCCAGACCAACGGCCACGCTCTCCCCAACATCCGCATCCACCACCGCTTCCAACTCCCCGATATCGTGATCTGGGGATTTCTGTACCCGCAAGCCTTCAGCATGGACATGGTCATGGTCGCTGCGACCCTCTCTTCGCCACCGGAGGACGAGCAATGTGTTGCCGCAGCCATCGGCTCCTACTGGCCCATGTCTTCTGGTCCACGCGTTCATGCATTCTGGCTCATGGGTCGTCAGGTTGCCGTGATGGGGGCTGGTCCTGAGGCCATCAACGGGAACCTCTGGACGATTGCATACACAGAAGAAAGCCTCCAAGTTTTTGCAGTACCGGAGTTCCACGAAGACGGCGACGGCTATCTGGTGATAGCGCCCAAACTGATCCGACGCTTCTCGCAGGGCGGGCGCGATTACGGAGGAAACGTCGTTGTTTGCTTCCTGGTGGAGTCCCGCTGGAATCTCCTCATGGTGGCCAGGCTCGTCCCTGATCCCTTTCCCTCGCCGCCGACGACGTCGGTGTTCGAGATGGTGGAACCGCCGCCGGGGACTCCCATCAACAACAACGAGGCCCTGTACGCCTGGAACGAGCTGGAGTTGCCGGGTGGGCGATGCTGTTCGTCGCGCGAGGCTGCTCCAGATCCTGTTGGATAGTCCGGGCTTGGTTTTCTGTTCTAGAGTATTTGGGTTGACTTAGCCAATATTGTAATTTTTGGGCGCGTTCGCGGTCTGACGCATGCAAGTTCATGCGAGGCCATCTTTGTTTTTTCTCGTTTTAATTGACTTGATCGGCATACTTTCAGGTTATGGGATGGCATGGCTATAGCGGAGACGTAAAGATCGTGGCATCGTGGTCATCATGGCCACATAGTCATCTGTTTTTTTAATCTTTATATATCCTGCAGAGTAAAAGAAGCCGCGATTATCGTGGCAAAAAAACATTTCAGTTGTTTTGTTTTGTTGTTTTGATCCTGGCCATTTGATCCGTGCTAGAGACCCAAAGACATCAATTGGTACGAGAGATCAGAGCTAGGTACCGTCGATGGGTTCGCAATCCTGCAATTGAGTGGGCACTCATACCGCGTGGTCACTTTTGCGTCGCCACCTTGTCATCGTCATAGGTACACAACACCACAGCCGGGGAGTGGCAGCGAGTGGCTCAAAGAGAAATCTAGTTATCCATCGGGTCACAGGAAGGTCAGTGGGAGTGGGCAGACGACTCTCACGCAGACAAACTATCACGATTGGGTGGTGCTTATGCGGGTGATGCTCTAGGCGTGTGACCTCTAGTAAGCCATAAGCCTTGGCGGCAATGACGTTGACTTCACCGAGAATCACATAGCGCTTGAAGTGATCTCCAAATATATGCCCCGGAGATGATGGGGCCATGGTGACCAAGCCGCATGAGACTCCATATGAACATACACGTTGGTGTCGACTGCATGCGGTGAGCCAAGGCGAACACGGTACAATGAGACTTCGATACGCTCTGGTTCCACGACGGCAAGAGCATCGACGATTTTGGTGTACACATCAATGCGATCGCTCACCAACTGGCGGTACTTGGAGAGCGCCAAACTGATGAGGATATCGTCAAAAAATTCATCTAGGTGCTAGAGAGATACGAACAAATTGAAATGGCTATCGAAGCTATGTTTAACCTAAGCCAAGTCTCGGTCAAGGAATTGATCTGACGTCTCAAGTTGGCTGAGGAGCGTTGCGGCCCTGGCGGTGGCAACAGCGGCAGTGCCGTGGCCAAGCTGAATTTCACCGAGGATGAGCTGGTCGCGTGCATCGCATCGTGACTGAAGCTCTCTAGGAGGGGTTCGTTAGGAGGCAACAGGTTCTTGCCCTTGGAGCAGAAGCGTGGCCGCGGTGGTGGCCACGGGCGTGACGGCAGGAGCAGCGGTGGGTCTAGGCCGCTGAAGGCAGCTGGGAATGGCGAAAAGGGCAAAAGGCCCATTGGAAACGACGAGTGTCGATATTGCAGCAAAAGAGGGCACTGGGCACGCGAGTGTCGAAGAAACGGGATGAGCAGACACACGTGGCCCAGGTGGAGGAAGACGTCGAGCCCACACTACTCCTGGCAATCGTAGTTGCGGACGCCGCTGATACTGGTCCATCTTGAAGAGAAGGGCGACGGCGGCGCCGTGCAATGGGTCCTCGACACCGGTGACTTCAATCACTCCACCGAGATGTGCCATGCACCGCCAGTGGCCCCTGCTCCCATCCACCTCCGGAAAGACAAGCTGGTCGTCTTCTTCGTCTCCGTCGACGGGAGCCGGAGACCCTGAGACGTCAGATCCTACGATGCGGCCGACTATCCGGGCGCTGGGTTCAACGAGGGCGTCTACTTCCTGGATGGCGGGCGACTCTACCGCGAGAGGAGAGTTTTCGCAGCTGCCGCTGCCGAGCGGCAATACCCCTGCAGAGACATCGGCAAGTGGCTGCCAGCGGTGGAGGCGGTTGATCCGCGTGTGGACAACTTCTTGCCGGAGCAAGGCCCATCGAACTACTCATCGCCGGCGACCGGAGTGGCTTCTCCCCTGATAGTGCTCATGTCGGTTTGATCGTCGTGGTACAGGTATGCTTAATGCTGATCTGTCTGAGATTTGCTTAGCTTACGGATGATGTTGTCGTGCTGATCAGTCAATGCTGCTTCTTTCGAGAAATGATATGGTTGTTGTTGTCTTGTTGATTTGTCCAGTTATTACAGTCTATGATGTTCCATTCGAGCGTTTGAGGTTCTCCTGTTCTTGCAATTGCACGATCTGTCATTAGTTCATAACATCTCTTGTGTATTTTCTGGTTCTTTTTTTACCATGATAGACTTGTATGTTTACGGAACACAGAGATGGTTGTGTTCATGACTTGGATAGTTGGATTGCGTATTTGCATTACTGCATCCTTACGTTATTCATACTGAGACATCACCATCGACATCGGTTTCAGCTAGCTGCGCGAGATGCAGATCGTTTCGTTTATCTTTGCTTTGTTGATACTAGCTGTTCGTGCCTCTCTTCTTGTGTAAATATTTTCTCTTCCGCAGGTACTACTATTGATGCCACTGGATTTATTTCTGTGCCAAATTTATTCATAGATCGTGATGTAGAATATTGACTATATTCTGGTCGCAGCAGAACTAGTTAAAAACAGTTAAGAGACGGCCATTGATCCAAAGTGTTCACAAGTATTGATCAGATAATGTTCTGTTCTCTGCCCTACGGGTTGGAATCGCTTTTTTAAACTTGTAGAAACCAAGCTGAAATCCAAGATTACAAAACAAGGTTCTACGAAAGAGCGGCAACTGCCATTCTGGCACCGCTGGCCACCCCCTCTCCATAGCCACCCAAAGCGGCGGCCACCGTCCCTTCCACCTCTCCTCCCTTGTCAACGGACTTATCTGTCACCCCCATCCCCCTCGCGATGGAGTCTGATTTCGTTCCATCATCATTGGGGGCTTGGAGCCGTCTTCCCGTTCCTCTAGCAGCGAGCACCGATGGCGGGACAACAACCTAGTGTTCATGGTGGATCTCTCCCTAGCTCCTCTCTCTCTTCTCCTTCTCCTTTTTTGGCACCCTAGCCTTTCTATGCCACCATGGCCCATGGGGCATCTCCTACCCCCTCAACCCCTTGCTTCTCCACTTCTTCCCTACCTCTGCCACCTCCTTCCTAGCCGTAAGGGGGGTGTCAGTCTCTGATGGTGCTCATCTTTGAGAGAATCCTAGGGACCAAACCGGGGGACTGCCAGGTGGTCCAACTCAGACGCCGTAGGAATTCTTGAATTCATTGTCCAAATGGTGGAGGGGATACAAGGGGTGCACGCTGCCCAATCCCATTGGAATTGGCGCATCATTGCTTGAACTACCTCTCTCCCGATCACAAGGTAGTGACTTGCTAGCTTTCGGTGCACTGCTACCGTTGCAAGGGGCTTTGTCACCTAGCGTCATTTACTACCTCATAGGAAATTGCAAGTGGTTACGTTAATTTTCATGTCTTTCAATTCTTGTACTCGTAATTGGAAAGTTATGAAAGGAGATCCATTATTTTGCAATGAAAACTACATAAAAAAACTCTGGACAATTTCGAAATCAGGCCAAGCGGTCTTTTTGCCAGTGGCTGTTGAGCCCCAACATCATTTCCTACCTCATAGGGTGGTGGATAACCTGACCCCCTCACCCTTGCATGAATCTACATGACCGGTAGCTTGGCGTGAATTGCACTCCACCGCTCGTTGCAAGCTTTCAGTCAAAAAGTTGGCTGAGCTTGAGATATTTCCTCGCCTATGTGCTCCAAAGTTCAAAGCCGCATGCGTGTGCTCCTAGTCTCATTGCATCGACCATCACTTCTACCACCCCTGCTGCCCAAGGCCATAGAGCCGCACCATTGTTGTGTCTCATCAGATCATAATTTTTATTGATTTTAGCATAAAGGTAACCTTTAGAGAAGAACAAGACAGACTAAGAAACTCTACCTATCTGAAAAATATCAATCTCATGCAAATTTTAAACTAAACAAAAGATGAATTACTTACAATAATATAAACCGATCAACGCCCTTATAGGATGTGCTCTAGACTAGCCATAGAGCTCCTATTGTCAAACAACTTTATTAGACACTTTATCAACTATTTGGTCAGCGACCAATGGTGGTCATTTAGTACTTGAATCTGCTAAGGATATGGATTGGTTCAGTACTTTAATTAAGTTGTTGGCTCTATAGTGAATTAAGAATCATACTTATGCTTCAAACATATAGACTCGAGCTTATTCCACTAGATTTTCCACCATTGTTCTAGTGTCTTAACCAAGACAACATGCTCCAAATGTTTTTTAAGTACATATATACACACCGAGAGTAACAATATGTATAGTGTCATTCCACCTCAAGGAAAAAACATTGCATCTTTCACTGAAAATATCTCAAAAATATTGAATCTCATACCACCATTCTTCCAGAAATGATGAGGTATAATCCTTTATCTCAAGATCAGAAAATCATGCCCTCAACCATAGAAAAAGCAAGAATATCGACCATAATCTAACCACAATTTGATCAAGATGTTAAGCTACTAGAGGAAGGCACAATGAAACCCAAAAACATTGTCTATTTTCATACATTTCAATGACTCAAGAATCTCATTCTAGAGTGTGAACAAGGGATAGTGTGATCTACATTAATGCCCCAAAGTTATACGATAGACATTGAAGGCTTTGACATGAACTCAACCGTACTATCCATCCGAGTCTTTTTGATGAAGTTCTCTAAGAATGCAGCACACAAAAGGATGACCCGCATGATGAGTTTAGCAAAAGCATAGATCATGTAGACAACAAGCGTACGTGACTCCATATTATACACACATCTATAGTGCTAGTTGTATGAATGAGTGTAATAGTTTAGAGTGGTCTTATCTATCCAAACCATAGATATTTAATTTTCTATAATTTTTATGTATTAGGTGATTTTATGTTATTTTTACTTGGTATTATTGGAATTATGTTATAAATATTTATGCCCCATAGAGAACCATCACACAAAGATGCAAGAAAAAAAATACCCATCATAATGCTTACAAGGGATTTCTATACTAGCTGAACACAATTTATAGAAGTGCCATTACCTAGAATCCATTTCTAGATTATTTAGTTGGAGTTGCAATAATTTTAAAAGCATAAGCTGCTTAAAAAACACGAAACATGGTTATTAGATACCTCCAATAACCTATATGCAAAAACCAACTCAAACAAGACTTAAACAGCAAGTTAACAGCCTCACTATATAAAACATGTAATTTCTATTAATTAAAAGGTTCAAACTGTAAAAATTTCCATTAAATAGCAAACTTTAGGCATAAAATCAAGCTTTTTGAGGGATTTAAATATAAAATATCAATAAATCAGTTATTGGCTGAAACGCTATTTAGGCCTCGGTCTTGTTAGGCCGTCATTCACTATATGCGGTCTAAATTTCTTATCAAACCGAATTCTAGGCCAATTAAAATTTTTGGTTTATTTTTTTTTATTAAATTGTATTTGAGCTGGCTTCATTCTATTGGGCCAAGGTGGTAGGCAGCCTAGTCGGCCCACCTAAATAACTAAGAGAAGGAGGAGAGGAGGATTAGGGTTTCCCTCTCCGCACTATCGCTATGGTAGTATCCATCGCCTAGCATGCCAACACAACGGCACGACATCAACGGTGGAGGACGTCGGTATGGTGACACTAGGGATTAGGGTAGTGCACGGCAAGGATGCATGTCGGCAACCCATCTATTGATCAGTGCCAAAATAGGGGCGGAGGCTTCGCACTCGTACAAAGACATTGCTACGGCAACAATTTTGGCAGTGGTTGGAGCAGCACCAGCGGCCCACACATCCTCCACGATGGTTCACCAGCAACATCGTGGACTCAATAGTGGCGACTATGGCTCCTGATGCACGGCTTCAAGACTCCCTCTACTACACTTTATCGCATCTGCCCATGACGTTCCGGTAGAGCCTTGATTCGATGTGGCGATTGGTTGACTCATTGTCCTCTCACCATAGCTCAATGGCAACATAGGTCAACGGTGGCTGCTGCTCACTTCAGTATCGGGGTTCAACAATAGTAACTTTGTGGGTTGGTAGGGCTTCATAGTGACGGTTTCCTAAGACGTCGTTCCTAAGAGTAGTTGTCAGCTATTGTGTCTCCAAGCTTGGTGCACGGAGTGAGGCAACAACGGTGAGGACCCTAGCGTGGTGGCACTATGGAGGAAGAGACAGAGAGATGTGAGAGATGGCATGAGGAAGACTATCCATTTAGCCTAGCCAAACCGGGTCACTCTGGTCTAGGCATCCGATCAATTTTTAGTGATTTTAATGGCATGGTTTTCTTCAGCTATCATCAATTTAACAGATGAATAAACATATAGAAAATAGGAGATTAATCTACTGCTACCGTAGCAGCCATAATATTATGAAAAACGAGAAAACCTAATTAATCTACTAAAACACGTAGATTGCATACCTTGATAAACACATGCTCGGATATATCTATAGATTAGTAAATTTAGGTTAAAAACTAATTTTACTAATTACCATGATTAGCGTGTTTGATGACGATCAACGCACGCGTTCATCTCCTGGTAGATGTCCACACGTATGCCTTGTTCGTAGGCGCCTTGTTCAGCCAATACCATGCATCAGAGTGCATGATAGGCTCGCGTTGCATCCGGCCTGCACAGCCGGGCGTGGCGCGATGCCCTGCGGCGTGTGCGATTCGCGTCGTCAACAAACGCACGTCTTCCGTGTGTCGTGTGGCCACTGGCGACCGTCACCATGGCATCTCGACGGTACGTGCAAACAAACGAGAAAGCAATCTCATTAGTAACAAGGACGTATAGGTATATACTTCACATATCAAATATGAATGCATGTGTTTATGTATGTAGATTGATGCAGCTCCTGGGTGCATGGCCGCGTGCAGGCAAAGTAGAAGATCCACTGGCTTGCCGAGCTCCTGGTGGTTTGCCATGCTCCTGGTTGCATGGTCGAATGCACAGGAACGTGCATGGCTCGGCCAGTGCCTGCATGCTGGTGCAACCTGCATGCGACATGCATAATAGATGCACGCATGTAGGCGCCCGACAGTCTAACAGTGATGCTTGCAGATCGAAGCCCCGTGCGGATTGTGCAGCGCGGACGTCAGGACTCCATGGCGAGGCAGCGGCTCCTCGTCTCCGCGGCCTCCGCGCGAGTGTCGTCCACTCCCCACCACGTAGGCGTCCAGAGGCACGACGGTCGAACCCCGCGCGGCACATGCAAACCAAAAGGACCAGCAGATCAATCTATAATACAATTAGAAGTCAATCTAATAACGATGGATAGGAACGACAAACGGATGAACGAAGATTCATGGGGTCCGTTTCCTTCCCTCTTACAGAAGGAGAGATGTGAGAAGCTGTTGATCACCCCTATCAAATTGCCCTCTCAAGAACATCACATAAATAGATAATAAACATAGGGATATAGGGTAGAGTTTTCTCTTTATTATATCTGTTGTTAAATACATTAATCACAAACGCCTTATTTTACTCCTATTCGAAGAAAATAAATATTATCTTTACATAAATTCAAATTGGTCCACAGGAAACTTATCTCGTAGAGATTAGTTTGCTAACAAGAAGGTGAATATCCAGTGGAGTCGGAGATTTCTTCTCCCACCCCGCTTGGATCACCAATTTTCAGTCTGTATTCTGCCTAAAGTAAGTTGGGCACATCCAAATGCAAGCGTAGCACAAAGAAGAGGCTGATTAGTAAATCCGGCCCATTAATTGGATAAGTGAGCAACGTGGGGTGGGGTCCGAGTCTACCTCGTCCGCCGTCCTGGATGATGGTTCGCGGCCATTGAAGGGGTCGAGGGGAGAGGAGCTGAGATTGGTGCCATGGCCATTAGTATGCATGGCTTGCTGGCTGCCGGCCGGCCGGTGTGTCCTTATCGACCAGAGAAGAATTGAAAGCTCGGTCCAGCCAGCGGCCCAAGTGCCATCCTTTGCTTGAATGGAGTGCGTGCTGTAGCCTGTTAATCATAGATCAATGGGAAAAAAGATTGTGTCTTACAGAAAATGACGCCGACATTGACGATTTGCAGATGTAAGTACGACGCGCTTGCTTGCACCCGAGCTTGATCGCCAATTCGCTGGCCAATTTTTTTTGGAAAGTCTACTTTACCTGTTAAAATGGATATCCTATACAAATATATTTACTTCAATAGAAGTAATACGGAAAGAAAGACTATATAGATAAAATTCTAAACAAATAAGAAAACAGAGTTGTATTCGATTCCTATCAAAATTCTTTGGATGATATCCATACTTATCTCTCTAATTCTATTTAGATAAGAGAACATCTAAAAGTATAAATACAAAGCATTCTAGAAGAGACATATCAACATAGCCAAGACAATATAAATCATCTCCAATCCCATCGAATCGAGAAGCTTGATAATGTATAAGGGTTGACAACCATATCTGAGCTCTACATCCATGTAGCTACACTCATGACAAATTGATACAGTGAAACGTCCAAACTCTACGCCGATGTAGCTACGGACTGATTAGAGTTTTTCTTCCTATATATTGTACTAATAAGAGATTAATATAGTGAAACGTTAGTCTCCAGTCAAACATGATGTAAGGTTATTGCCCATATCGATAGCCAAAACATGTATAAAAAACTATCTCTCTTGCTGTCTTGTTAGATTCATTTGTATTTTTATATCAACCGATCCCTACATCATTTCAATATATCATATATGCACGAATATTGTGATCGAATTATTATTCATCGATAGCCTTCCTCAACCATTGCTTGAGTAATTTTGCTCTGTCAACTGCAAAAACAAATATGAATGCTCCCTCGACTATCGAAATCGGCTCGTTTTACCTCTCTCGACGGTTTGAACAGGTTTTGTTCTACATGATATCTATATGGCAAGCTAACCTAATCTTTGTAGTATGTGGCGCCTATGTGGCTCATGCATACCATTACATTAAAAAAATAAACCCCCTCCGTCTCTCTCCCATTCGTTCCCCTTTTTCCATCTCTTTCTTGATGGCCTAGTGAACAATAGCATTGGCAAGGAACGTTAGTGGCAGAGAAGCGCCGTGGATGCTGATGTCAACAGAAATAAGCCAAAACGTGCAGCGAAGGACCATGATAAAGAACTTCTACGGGGACTACCTAGTCATCACTATTAGCTAGGGCCACCGTGTTGTTC
This sequence comes from Oryza coarctata, assembly GCA_030770085.1. Lineage (NCBI taxonomy): Eukaryota > Viridiplantae > Streptophyta > Magnoliopsida > Poales > Poaceae > Oryza > Oryza coarctata. The sequence continues at coordinate 18,298,559 of CM061470.1, forward strand.
CTTCCTAGGGTGATGGAGGACGGATTAGGAACGGCATGGTGAGCACCTTCACAACACCACATTGGTCATCTCTAGCACCACCACTGTCAGCATGGAGCTCCGAAGGAGGAGGGTGTTTAGCACCGAGGGTGGTAGCGTCAGGAGCATGGGCTATCACCAGTCCATCATCAGGGAGGAGGGGGAGGGGGAGGGGGAGGGGATAGAGGTCATCCCTTTAGATCTAGTACTGATGTGGTAAGCCATCGAAGGGATGAGGCATCTTTTCTGACATAGAGGGACTTGAGGTTTCCAAGCCCTGCAACCACAGTTGGTTGGCATCCAGGCCATGGGTGGCATCACATGTAGAGCCTCGAGGTTGCCAAATCCAACAACCACAGGCGGTGACACGGATGAATGACCATAGGGAGTAGGAGCGTTGTTAGTCCACAGTGGTTGCAAAGGAGCTTGAGCTCGAGCGGTAATGATGTCATCACGCCTCATTCCTGTTGTTAATGTTCATCGTTAGCAGCCGAAAAAAGAAGATATGGAGTAAAGGTTCTTTTGCTGGCATATAGGTCCCAGTATATAGATAAAGATGTGTTTTGTGGGGATAGAAAAAGAAAAGAAAGATAGGGTAATAGAGAAAAGGGAAGAAGAGAGATGTTGATATGTGGCTCTACACATATTCTTTTAGTTTTTTCAATAGAATTACTATATAAGCACAACGTTATTGTAGGTGGACCTAAGTTAAATTGTTAGGTTAGATGAAATAGTTGATGTAGATGTTACATAAGCGTTACATAGGATCAAATAAAACATAGTTAAGGAGACACATAAATCAAACCATCTTTAAAACATAGTTAAGGAGACAAAATGAGCTAGACGAAGGTGCGTTAGTAGCCGGTTTTTTTGGCTGAGGGATCAAAATCAGACTTAAAGGAGAAAGTAGACTTTTTCGTAATTTTAGTAGGTATTGGCCAATCTAACCTGAAACCAGTTAGGAAAACATTATGGCCCATTGTATACACCAGTATTGGGCCAGTTACAAGGCTTCAAGCAGGCTGTTATGAGTACTAAATTTGGGCCCATTGATCTTCTCAATGAATAGAGGAACCGATCCGACCTTGCAACCCAAGAAAACTGGCCCAACAACTGAGGCCCTGATCACTTTGTAGCCCACCCTTTGCTTCTTCCAATATCCAAACCAAGCAGACACTGTTTCGTCCTCCTCGTCGTCGAACCATTCGATTTCCACGTCTCGTCTCGCTGAACGACGTCTAGCTCTCCATTCGATTTCCAATAGAGAGGCCCAAGCCTGAGCTGAACGGCGACGAACTCCGCCTCATCCACGAGCGCCTTCGGTGCCTCGTCGACCAGCGCCGCATGGGCCAGGTCTGCCACGACTGAAAATTTTAACGTAGAAAAAAAAAAATTTTAACGTATAAAACCTCGCTAATATGAAGAGAAAAAAAATCATAGAATCACTATGATACTAAATTATATATGTCTATATAGGTATATATTAGACTAGTATTTAAATTATATTATTTGAACAAGAGTGACTTGTTAAACATATCTAATGGATTATCTTTAATATATATATTTCTCATAATAACTTACTCCAGAGCAATAATATCACGAATAAAATGGTGTTTAATATCAATGTGCGATATGAAACATATCAAATAAATATCACTCTGAAGGTTTAGAAATAAGACATTGTAACTAAATAGTTTTTTTATACAAAAATATATTATATTTTAGTAATAGATAAAATAGTAACACACACAAAGGGAAAGATATATCCAGAAATAGACGATCTCACCATAATCAAAATTAACAAATCCAACAACATTATTGGTTTTCATTTTATTCTTATCAAACTTTCAAGTAACGAAGAATCTACTTCACGGCATTTCAATATTCTTTGCCATGATTATACATAAATCTACTAACCACACTACCTGTATGAGCTAAATTTAATCGGGTGCAAATTATAGCATACATGAGATTGCCAACGATACTGGCGTAAGAAACACGTGGCATATAGTATTTATCATCTTCATTAACAAGATATTGACTTGAATATAATTTAAAGTGTGAAGCAAAATATGTAGGAATATTACCGATATTAAATTTGTCAAGTAGCTTCTCAATAACTTTTTAAAGATAGAATAGTTTACCAGCCTTGCGATCAAACTGAATTTACATGCCAATAATTTTTTTTTAGGATTCTTTCATCCTAAAATTATGACTAAGTTGAGACTTCAACAGATCAATTAATGAATTGTAATGAGAAGCAATAAGCATATCATCAACATAAAGCAATAGATAGATAAAAGATCTATTGAAAAATTGTTTAAAATAAACACAACTACCATAATTGTTGTATAAATATTGTTGTGCAATCATAAAAGAATCAAATATTTTATACCACTACCAGGAGCTTGTTTTAGACTATTAAGAGATTTCTTCAGATGATAAATTAAATGATCTTTTCTAGAAGTAGCAAAACCTTCAAGTTATGTCATAAAAATTTCCTCCACTACATCTCCGTGTAAGAAAAAAGTTTTAAGATAAAGTTATTCTAATTTTATGTCAAATAAAGCAATACAAGTAAGCATCACCCGAATGGAGGAATGGCATATAACAAGAGAGAAAACTTAATTGAAGTCAATGCCTCTCTTTTGGTCAAAAACTTTCACCATTAAACGGGCTTTCAATCTTATAGGTTCAACTCCAAAAATACATTTTTCTTATAAATTTATTTACACTTTAATTAATTTTTATCTGTTAGAAGCTCTCACAAATCCCATATAGGCTTTTAATTTCTTCATTCATAACTATCAACCACTTAGAACAATTTTAACATGAGATAGCTTCAAAATAAAAAGAGGGTTCAATAGTATCATTGATATCTTATACAATAAGAAGAACATATGTCATGATATCTAATAGGTAAATAAATATTTCTTCTAGTTCTATCTCGAACAATGCATTGATTACTACTATTATTATTATTAGAAGACGATGAACCAGAAATTTATTATGTACTAGTAGTAATTTGTTGTGTATTAGGAGTAACTAAAGAATCAAAATCAACAATAGCCAAAACTACCCAAACTCTAGGTACTTTGCAATAGTTTCATTAGTTTTAGATTCATACGTGGGTAAATTAACATTACCTAGGGAGAGAAAAATATCTTTATGAAAAAGTGACATCATAACTAATGATCAATTTATGAGCATCAAAATATCATAAATAATATTCTTTGACACCATAACCACAACCAATAAATATGTTTATTTTGCTCTAAGCTCTAATTGTCTAGTGTTAACATGACATAAATAGCACAACCAAAAATTCTCAAATTAGAATAATTAACTAATTTACCTGACCAAAATTCTTCTAAAATCTAAAAATCAATAACAATATTTAGAGAGCGATTGATTAAATAACGAGCTATATAAAAAGTATCAGCCCATAAAGCACGCTTATTGTTTTTGAAAACATTCAATAGGCTCTTTCTAGAAGTGTGCAATTTATACGCTTTATCACACCATTTTGCTAAGGAGTTCTTAAAACAGTTAAAAGTATTGCAATACCATGATTAACACCAAAATTATCAAACTTGACACCATAAATTCCAATTTATTATTAGTTTTAAGCTTCTTTATTTTTCTACATAGTTAGTTTTTCACCAAAATTTTTTATTTCTATAAAACACTGAAATAGCTTCAGCTTTATGTTTTCAAAAATAAACCCAAAGAAAAGGTATCTATGAATATTATAAAGTATTCACCTCCAGAATGCCCTAAAGTTTAGAATAAATATAAAGAAAAATTCTTTCAGTCTAATGGGTAGTAGTAGTAAAATTGATCCTCTTTTGTTTGTAAAAAACACAATGTTCACACAAATCAAATTTACCAATATTGTTTAAATGACTTTCTTGTAAACAAGATGCATATAAAAAACTTGGTAATGTGAGGATCTGATACAATAATGAAAATAGCTACAACACCTATAATTATAAATCCTTGTAAGAAATAAATACTATCAATTCTATTTCCCTTAAAGCATTTTGAAATATTAAGAATACTATTATCACCAACATATTTATATCACAAAGATTTAAGAGTGACTAAAGAAATAATATTTCTTTTCATTGACAAATATTTGAAAGAGTCCTAACAATAATGTCACGTGTCTTGATTTGAACAGAAACAATACCAATACTGAGACCCATCGTCAATAACAACTTCACTAAGTATGAATAGAATGATAAATAAAAACAACTGATATATATAAAAGGTGTAAGCCGAGTCAATAATCCAACCGGTTTAATCATTTATAGAATCAATGGCTCAGTAGATTTTTTCTTTTAAGTTTTACTCCTTTTCTTTTTTTTCAATTTAAAGCAATTAGAAATATCATGATTTCTCGACACTAATCCTTCCGGTATTTTACGCGTTCATGGGCTTCGTATGAGGCCGAAATAATTACTGGAGAGATCGATGGTATTTTAATTCTGACATGCTGATGACATTGGTACCTGGGCTGTGAAATATCAAGTAGGCTGGCCCTGTTTTCGTAATAAGATGACACCAGAAAGACAAGGCCTTTCTGAATTTGGGTCCACTGATATGCTCACGAGCTCAAACCTTCCGAAAAAATTGGCCCAATTAATAAGGCACACTACTTGCTTAACTGGTCCACTCCCTGAGTCTTCCAAACCAAGCCATCATCTGGAGTGCGGGTTGTTGCATTCCGCCGGCCTGGGTTCGATCCTGATCGACCCATCCATGTTTTACGTCTAGTGCCTTCAATCTCAACCCTCTAGCGCGTGGAGTGATGTGCTTGTAGGGTGTGTTTGTGTGTGCCCTAAGATGGAGTCGCTAAACCACAAGCTCGGCCACGATGGAACTCCGCGTCGTCCAAAAGCGCCTCCCGTGCCTCGTCGACCGGCGCCGCATGAGCCAGGTCTGCTATTCCTGGCGCGAAGCCGTCACGGTGTAGCGCGGACGCGGCCGGGGACGAGGCCACTCCCGTCGATCCTAGTCCCGCGCGCTGACGGCCCTTCGTTCTCGTGCGCCCTCGCCGGCTGCGCCGCCCACGGCTTCGGCCTCCCGCTCCCGGACGCCGCGCGCTACTTCGGCGCCTACGACGGTGGCGCTGGGTCTTCCTCGCGTTCGGCTAGAACGAGAAATACGTGCTCCTCAACCTCCGCACCCACGAGCGACTCAACATCCCCTACCCCTTCGTATACTGTGCCACGGTGGCCGCGACGCTCCCTTCGCCACCGGGAAACGTGTTAGCCGGACTCCTCGCCGGCCGTCGGAACAGAACTGCGGCGAGCTCCCAAACTCACGAACTCATGCGGCGAGCTCCCAAACTCACGAACTCACGTGAACACGAATACAGAGAACTGAAACACTGGAATTTGGTGCCTCTCCTACCTCGTTTCTTTATTCAGTGTTCCTACTTATACACGATGAGCTACTAAGAAAAGCAAAAAAAAAAGTTGGTAGACAGGCTATCCCTGGCCATCATGCTCGCCGTGCACGCCATACCTCTGAGCTCCGTGGAGCCCGTGCCATCCCACGCACTGGAGCGCGTCGTGCGGACGTTATACTGCGCCTCACGACACACCCCGGCCACCATGCCCGCCGTGCGCGCCATACCTCCGAGCTCCGTGGAGTTCATACCGTCCCACGCACTGGAGCACGTCGTACGGATACTGTGCACTGTCCACGACACAGGTTGTGGACGTGGTACAAGACGCGCCTGGGAGGATATAAATCCAACCCAGACTCAACGGGAAATCGACGAAAAGATGAACAAAAGAGAAAATTGACACAGGTTTACTAAATTTGCCTACACTTCACCTCCTAAACCTGTTGTCCATGGCCGACCTTGATGACACCAAGCTGAACACGGATTTCACAGAAACGATCATGCGCCAGCGGCTTTGTCAGGATGTCAACGAGCTGTTCCTCTGTCCGAACATGCTCAATCCTCATCCTCTCATCTCCAACACAATCTCGGATAAAATGATAACGCACATCAATGTGTTTGCTTCGATCATGAAAAACGGGATTTTTACTGAGGGCAATTGCAGATTGATTGTCCATCTTCAGGAGGAACGGGCTCGCCGCTCGCCGTCGAGTTCTGCAAGCAGTTGTGCCAGCCAGATCCCCTGGCAGACGGCCGTCGTACCTGCAATGTACTCAGCTTCGCAGGATGAGAGAGCGATCACCTTCTGTTTCTGTGACTGCCATGTCACTGCGCAGGAGCCGAGAAAGAACAACACTCTAGTAGTGCTTTTCCTTGTATCAATGTCGCCGCCCATATCGACATCACTGTACTCGAGCAGCTTTAGCTCCCGCGCTCCACGCTGGTAGCAGCACCCGTAGTCGATGGTTCCGACGACGTAGCGCAGGATCCACTTGACGGCGTTGAGATGCTCCATCGTTGGTCGCTCCATAAAGCGACTAACATACCTGACCGAGAAAGCGATATCAGGCCGGGTATGCACCAGGTACCGGAGACAGCCGACCAGGCCCCGGTATTCGGTGGCGTCCACCGCCTCGGCGTTGCTTGTCTTGGACAGCTTCAGCCGAGGTTCCATTAGGGTGTGACAGGGATTGCAGGTCCCCATCCCCGCTCGGTCTAGGATCTTCCGAGCGTACGCCGTCTGAGCGAGCTTGATGCCGTCGTCTCCTTGCTGCACTTCGATCCCCAGATAAAAACACAAGAGACCGAGGTCGCTCATTTTGAACTTGGATTTCATTTGCTCCTTGAAGTGGTTGATCTCGACGGCGACGTTCCCGGTGATGACGAGGTCGTCGACATAGATCCCCACCAGCAACCGGGAAGCTCCTCTTCCTCTGGCGTAGACTGCATACTCCAACTCGCTGTGGCTGAAGCCCAGCTCGCCCAGAGTGCGGTCCAACTTGGCGTTCTATGCCCTCGGTGCTTGTCGAAGGCCATAGAGGGCCTTTACAAGCCGCAGCACCATGTTCTCCTTCCCTGCGACAACGAAGCCGGGGGGTTGCCGCACGTAAATCTCCTCGTTCAGTTCCCCGTTCAAGAAGGCGGACTTTACGTCCATATGGTGAACCGGCCACCCCTCCTGGGCGGTGAGCGCGAGCAGCAAACGGACGGACTCGATCCGAGCGACAGGCGCGAACACTTCATCGAAGTCCACCCCGGCCTGCTGGACGTACCCCTTAGCGACGAGTCTCGCCTTGTGCTTCACGACGTCACCGGCGGCATTTCTCTTTGTCTTGTAAACCCATTTGAGGCCGATCGGTTGGTGCCCAGGTGGTAGCAGTACAAGACGCCAGGTACTGTTGTTCTCGATTGAGTCCATCTCCTCCAACATCGCTCGACGCCAAGGCTGCAGCTTCTCAGCCTCAGCGAACGAGGCGGGCTCGCCCTCGATTTGCAGATGGAGCTCTGCGGCAACTTGTCGAACAGCAAGACCAGGAGGCGTCGTGTTCCCGAGAACGTTGTCGAGGGTGCGATACCTTGGCTCGACGTCGTCGTTGTCGGCGTCCCAGTACTCCTCGGCGTTCGGTGGCGGCGACACAAACTCTGGTGAGGTGGGTGTCGCTGCAGGTTCAGACGAGTGTTGCGTCGACGACGCTGCAGGGGTGCTCGCCATGGACGCGCCGAGGCTTGGCGCGGGAGCTGGACTGGCATGGGCCGGGCTAGCGGGCGCCTCAGACCTACCCTCGGCGATGTCGATGTAGTGGTCCCCGGTGCCGGTCTGCAAGTCGTGGTACTCCACCATGAGCTTCGAGTCGGTGTGCACTCCGTCACCATTCTCCCAGGTCCAGGACATGGTTTCGTCGAACACAGCATCTCGGGACACGACGGCGCGCCGCGCCACCGGGTCGTAGAAGCGCCACGCCTTGGCGCCGGGCTCGTACCCGATGAACACGACAGGCGTGCCACGGTCCTCCAGCTTTTTGAGATTTGGCTTCACCGTCTTGACGAAGGCAGTGCAACCGCACGTGCGAAAGTAGGAGACGTCGGGCCGCCTGCCATGCCATGCCTCGTAAGGCGTCACGCTGTCAAGGGCTTTTGTGGGTGCGCGGTTTAGGATCCAGACGGTGGTGGCGACGGCTTCTCCCTAAAAACCAGACGGCATGCCCCTGCTTTTCAGCAGAGCACGCGCCATGTTGACAACGCTCTGGTTCCTCCGCTCGATGACCCCGTTCTGCTGGGACGTGTACGACGCCGTGTGCTGCCGCTCCACGGCACGGTCAGCGCAGTATATCTCGAACTAGATGGAGGTGAACTCGCCGCCGTTGTCCGTCCTGAGAGCGCGCAGGTGCCGCCCGGTCTCCACTTCAACCTGAGCCTGGAACTTCTTGACGACGGCCAGCATGTCGCTCTTAGCCGCTAACAGGGCCACCCACATGAACCTGCTCTTGTCATCCACTAGAAGCAGAAAGAATTTCTTATCGCCGGGAGTCACCGGCGTGATGGGGCCGCACAGGTCACCGTAGACAAGGTCCAGCAACCCCTCCGCCTGCTGCTTGGCCTGCGACGGGAATGGCCTCCGCTTGAGCTTGGTGGTGACGCACTCGGTGCAGAGCTGATGAACTCGATCAATAGAAGGAAGCCCCTGCACCATCCCGTGTTTCTCCATCTTGTGCAAGGCGTCGAAGTTCATATGTCCGAACCGCTCATGCCACAGCCACGCGCCGTCGGTGGCGCGCGCAGCCAGGCAGAGCGGCCGGCCCATCTTCACTTGCAGGAGGTAGAGGCGTTCCGCCGAACGCCTTACACGCAGGATCAAGCGTTCCTTGTCGTCGCGGACGTGGAGCACTCCGTTCCTGATGTGCACGTCGCAATCCTCTTCATCGAATTGCTCGAGGCTCACGATGTTGGAGACGAGGCTCGGGATGTAATACACCCCCGTGAGCGGGAGGTGCTCACCGGTCCTTCCCTCAAACAGAACAGTGCCGGAGCCTTGGATCTCCACCTCAGAGCCGTCGCCGAAGCGAACGGTGCCACGGATCGCCGTGTCGATGTCGATGAAAGCGTAGCGGTTCCCCGTCATGTGATTCGTCTCCCCGGTGTCCAAGTACCAGGTGGCATTGTCGCGCTTGTTGTCATCTCCGAGCTGCGCGAACACCTTGGCCTCCACGATGTGGAGGGGATGGCTCGCCGATGGAGCCTGAACTGGCTTGGCGGCGGTTGGAGACGACGCTAGACGCAGAGTGGCATGGGCCATCAACAGCGTGGGCTCCCTTTCCTCTTTTGCCTCCACGACGTGGGTCTCGGCCTTGGGTTTGCTCCTGCATTCCCTGGCCCAGTGGCCCATCTTGCCGCAGCGTGCACATGGATCTTTAGCTGGATTGGGCTTTTCGCCGTCGCGGGTTGGCCCGTCGGCCTTCCCCTTGCCTTTAGCGCGTCCACGGCCACCGCGCTTCTTGCCGCCGGCGTAGCCGCTGGAGCTGCCGCTACCGCTGCCAGAGGAACGGCTGCCGCTCTTCCCACCGGCCTCGCGGATCTTGAGCCTGGCCAGCCACTCCTCCTCGCAGAGAAGCAGCCGGCCGTGGTTGTCGTGGACGGGTTGAGGCTTGCGGCGTTGTTCGACGGCGCGCAGTCGCCCGTCACCTTCTCCACGGAGATGGTGCGGATGTAAGTAGCGTCTCGATAGAGATGGCTACCTGCGCCAGGTGTTCGGGCACGAGTTGTAGCATCTTCCTCACGATCTCGACATCGGTGACGTTGTCGTTGAGGATGCGTAGGTCGGACGCCAACCTGTTGATGCGGTTCGCAAAGTCCTCCGCGGTCTCCGAGTCGTTCCACACCAGCGCGTTTAACTCGCAGCGGAGCTGCTGGGCGTTGGCCTCCTGGACGCGATCGACGCCCACCCGGATGGCCTTGATCGCCGCCCATGCCTCCGCGACAGAGCCCCTCTTCTCCCGCAGAGTAGATAGCATGTCCGCCGGCACTGAACGCAGAATAGCGGCGAGTGCCAGGCGGTCATGGCGGTACTCGATGTCGTCGTCATCGAACGGCTCGACGGCGTACCACCAACCGGTTGCCTCGAAGTTCACCTGCATCAACATAGACCACTCCTGGTAGTTTGTGCGGATGAGCATGGGCCACTGGACGCTGGCAGCAGGGTTGTTGGTGCGCTGGACGACGAGCTCGTGGCGCCCATGACGTGGCGCTGGCGATGGCGTGTACTGTTGCCCACCGCGCCCACGGCGGCGGTGTGGTGTGCGTGACCGATCTCCAACCGGTGCCGACCGGCGGTCCATCTCCTGATCTCCGCTCTGATACCAGATGTTAGCTGGACTCCTCACCGGCCGTCGGAACAGAACTGTGGCGAGCTCCCAAACTCACGAACTCAAGCGAACGCGAACACAGAGAACTGAAACACTGGAATTTGGTGCCTCTCCTAGCTCGTTTCTTTGTTCAATGTTTCTACTTATACACGATGAGCTACTAAGAAAAGCAAAAAAAAAAGAGTTGGTAGACAGGCTATCCCGGCCACCATGCTCGTCGTGCGCGTCAAACCTCCGAGCTCCGTAGAGTCCGTGCCATCCCACGTACTAGAGCACGTCGTGCGGACATTGTACTGGGCCTCACGACACACCCAGCCACTATGCTCGTCGTGCGCGCCATACCTCCGAGCTCCGTGGAGTTTATGCCGTCCCACGCATTGGAGCACGTCGTACGGACGCTGTGCACTGTCCACGACACAGGTCGTGGACGTGATACAAGACGCGTTGGGAGGATGTAAATCCAACCCAGACTCAACGGTAAATCGACGAAAAGATGAACAAAAGAAAAAATTGACACAGGTTTACTAAATTTGCCTACAAAACGAACACTGCGTCGCCTCCGCCATCTGCTGCTCCTTCCAGGAGAGCGGTCCGCGCGTTCATACATATTCTGGCGCATGAGGCATCAGGTTGCGCGGAGGACGAGGATGACTGTTTCTAAGTTCATGGGCGGAATAATTTTGGAGGATGTCATACACCACGAAGGAGCCTTCCGTTTCCTCACCGGAGAATAAAACCTCCATGTTTTTCCGGTACCGGGCTTCCACGAAGACGACGACGGCAATCTGGAGATACCGCCCATGGTGATTCGTCTCTTCTCGCGCGGTGGGCGCAATTACGGCGGAGACGTTGTTATTCGCTATCTGGTGGAATCCCGCGGGAATCTCCTCATGGTGTCCAGGCTCGTCGTGCCTCCGACGACGCCGGCGTTCAAGGTGTTCGAGATGGTGGAGTCGCCGCCGTTCCCAGTACGCCTGGAAGGAGCTGAACTCGCTGGGTGGCCACGTAGGTCTGTTCATAGGGGCTATGCCAAATCTGTTCAGTAGTAGGGAACAGAGCCTCGACAGAAGGGAAGGAGAAAAGCTGATACACAGAGAGGATGCTTTCCTCTGCATTTCTCGTTTATTTCTCTGAACTCTGTGGTACCCTGTCCAATGGTGCAATCTAAACAGTTCATCAGACAGTTGGTTGCTTAATTACTTGTGGGGAGCGCTCTAAGCCGTGCTTTTTGAGCAAAATACATGCAGACGCACTCATTCAACATCACCGAGTCTCTCTCTTCGGAGAACCTTCTGGCATTGAGTGTTGATCTTATAACGCCGAACGCCTGATGAAATTGGTCGGAAGAATTCTGTCTCGATTTCCTCGAAAATACACAACACTGTGTCGACTTTGAGTCTTTGAGAGGGACATTCTCAAACTGTACGAGTACAGTGGTGTATCTCGGCTGCGAAGTATCTGGCCCCATCCACTCAATAAGCCCACAAGATAACTAGGAAGCCATGGAAAAAAAAGGTGAAGCCCAAGTGCGTTTGTGCCCGTTAAGAACTTCAGATCACGCGCCAGCCTTGAGGCCCAAGAAAAACTGGTCCAATAAATTAGCCCATGTATTACCGCTTCTTCCAAACCAAGCTGCCATCTCTTGATCCTCCTCCCGCTTCGAGAAGCCGGGAAACCAATCCCTCGCAGCGCAGCGCCTCCCCGTCGCAAATATCCCCTCGCCTCCGGTTCTCCAATGGAGACGCTAAACCACAAGCTCGGCCACAATGAACTCCGCCTCATCCACAAGCGCCTCCCGTGCCTCGTCGACCGTCGCCGCATGGGCCAGGTCTGCCACAACTGGCGAGCCGCCGTCGAGTTGCAGCAGCCGCCGCCGGGGATGAGGCCGCTCCCGTCGATCCTCGTCCCAGACGCCGACGGGCCTTCCTGACGGAAGAAGAAAGCCTCCATGTTTTTGGGTAATGGACTTCCACGTAGACGACGACGGCAATCTGGAGATAGCGCCCATGGTGGTTCGTCGCTTGTCGCATGGTGGGCGCAATTACGGCGGGGGCGTCGTTGTTCGCTACCTGGTGGAGTCAAGCGGGAATCTCCTCATGGTGGCCAGGTTCGTCGTGCCCCTGACGACATCGGCGTTCAGGGTGTTCGAGATGGTGTAACCGCCGCCGGGGAAGCCCATCAACAACGACAACGACGAGGGCCCATACGCCTGGAACGAGATGGAGTCGCTGGGTGTGCGGATTCTGTTTGAGGCTGATCCAGATCCTACGAAGCGGCCGACCATCCGAGCGCTGAGTTCAACGAGGGCGTCTACTTTCTGGATGACGGGAGACTATCATGAGGGGGTAACGTTGCTGCGTCCCACTTTACGGGAATACCCCTGCAGAGACATCGGCAAGTGGTTGCCGAGTGGACAAGTTCTTGCCGGAGCAAGGCCCGTCGAACTACTCACCGCCGGTGTGGCTTCTCCCCTGAGAACGCCCATGTTAGTTCTTGCTGCCGATCTGGCTTACCTTACAGGCTGTAGTTTGAGTCAACAATTTCTGTTTCAGTTCTGATTTGTTGTGATAATTGTCGGTTGGTTCAGTTACAACAATGCTGGAGTTAGGTAGTTTTTCTCAATTTGTAGCAGAAAAAGTTTCAAAGTCAAACTTACATGAATCATGAATGCAGTGTGATCTGATGAATTACATGAATGCAGGAACGATTTGTTCATGAATCATGAATTGTATTGCATTAATGCATCATTATATTGCAGTCAGAAATAACGCAGTGTGTCTAAAAGGGGATGAATCCAGTCTACCTAACTGGAAGGCCGAGCGGAATCCCTGCGAGCCCGGAAGGGAAGACGATGAAGAAACGAGCTGGTAGAGCGCTGCCTCACGGCGCTGACCACAGCCTGCAATCCAGTTTGCGGTGGAAGCCACTCCGGCTCCGCCGGCCACATACACACGGTGAGGAGTACTTCTCTCCACGCCAACCACTGAACAACCTTCAACCGCGTTCCTTTGTGTGCCAAGGTGATCTCCAATGCAGTTACGACGTGACGTGATCACCGTCGAAGGCATTCCTACACCGTCATCGCCATCTTCACCAGCTGAAGTGTTTCTCTTACTGCTCCGTTAATTCGCAAGTTGTCGCCTCCCTCCTTGTTTCTTTTGTTTTCTTCCTCCTGGTTGTGGTCGTCTTTCTTCCGTTCCAGTTGTCGTCTTTAGTGGTCTTTCCTGCCCATGCAGGCGGTCGCCCGCCGGCGTGGGCTGGAACTCGGCACCCGGCTCCGTCCCGGAGCCAATGACATGTTCGAGTCCCTCATCCTCTCTAGGTATTTTACTGGTTCTTGTGATCCCATCGTTCCAAACCGCTCAGCAGTCAAAGTTAAAAGCCACCGTGTCAAGCTGGGAAGTTCACCTCTCGCCGGAAAGGGTTGCCTTCCTCCTCTCCAGCGGTTTCGGAGCCTGGCCAGAAGCTTTCCGCGTCCAACAGATCAGCGCGGATGTGTTTGAATTCAAAGTTGCCTCCAAGGATGTCGCCGGTGAGATCATCTTACGTGGCCAGATTGCCTCGGGCTGCATCCGTTGATCCTTTCAGCTCTTCCAGCCCAACGAAGCAAACTTTTCAGCCTGATTTGCACATTGTACGCGCCTTGATACGCGCGTCATGCCCAGCCGACAAATCTCTCCTTCGCTCGGGCCTCGTGTGACAACACATAAGCCTAACCGTCGCTTGTCGCTGGGTGAACCCAACTGGATCGCAGAGGGTTACGCAGCCAATAGAGGAGAAAGTCAAAATACTCATTACCCTAAAACATTCCTCTTTAGCTCCTCAAATACCGCAGCTACTCCTCTCCATAAAAAAGAGACAAACTTTTGGAGCCTGTCGCCATGCAACGTTCTCTCCCCAGGAACGTTCCCCCAAGTACCTAACACCCGCATTCCACTGTACATCTTCCCCTAGATTCCCAAAGGCTTACACAAAATATGCTTCCGATGTCTCTCTTTCTCCCACTTTAAATCCTCATGTCGTGATCTAGCAATCTATTGGGTCTGTAGAAAAACAAGCCTTCTTCACGCTTCTTGTCCCTTGATCTCCAAAACCACCCCTCCAGCTAGCCACCTCACAAGAGCCAACACTCATTTCATGGAGCACTACATTCAAGGTTGCCTGGTGTGTCTTGATGTTCACTGCCCATCCACCAGCCGCAACCAAAACTCTCTGGTTATGGCGATCACCATCAACCCACCACTGTCGTGCATTCTGCCATAGCTACGTCGCCTGTTCCACCTCTGGCTAGGTGGCGCAAGTGTGCGCTTCGCAAGCGGCAGGGTAGGCTACATGTTCGCCGTGTTCCTAAGACAGGAAGACCAAGAGCAAGTATTCCGGCTAAGCCCAATCCGAGAAGAGGACCTCACGGTGGTCATTTTCCTGCACAACCGGGGGGAGAACTCCTTTTCCTTTATCTACCGAGGCCTAGTCTACATCACGCTGGAGAAATTCCCGCTAGAATTCTAGCATCGGTGGGGCATTTCTGCCTATCTCTCGGGCTTCGCCAATCTGGTCAACGTCGAGCACACGTGTCTGCATGGCCACGACTTCGCCACCATCTTTGCCATGATCAAGGTGGAGTTCCTTAACCACATCTTGCACCACCTTGTTTCCACAAGGCAGATGAGACCGACACCATGGTAGATGTGTTCATCAACGAGATTTGGGACAATAGCAGCCCCTTTCCTCCAAGTTTGTTGTCACCACTGCTGCCACAACATTTAAGCTACTACACCAGTCCATCCCAACCTCCTTCAGCTTAGCTAAAATCCTGCCTCAGCAACAAGAGGGCAACAATGCAAATCGCATCTCTTCTCGTAGCTACTCTCTCACTGTCACTCGCTACCTTACACACTTTGAGTACATGGCATTTCAAGCTTGCAGGAACTTGGCCAAGAACGTCAACCCTGCTCTTCGTGACTTGCTAGCACTACTTTTTTTTCTTGCTGAAATTGTATCTGCCAAGTTTTTCAGTACAGGAGCCACACACGACTATACTCTTTCATGAGGTATCATACAAGTTCATCGTACAACTCAGCCTAGGTAGATTCATGCATGCATCGCTTCCAATTAAGAAAATTGACAGTCTAGATAAACTAACTTTTCCTTGCTATAATATCACTTCTGGAGCCACTTCTTGGGAAACAGCTCGCTTGTTGCTTTTCAGCTTGCTTCCTTCTAATTTCTAGCCTAGATCCGTACTGCTCGCCATAGACTGCACTTATAACACAAAGATCATAGTACCGCTTAGCCAATGGCTACGGATGTCTCTCCACTATCTTTAATCCCCATAGCCAACCAGCCTACCCTCCACCCCAAGACCATGCAATATACCATTGAGCTCTTGAAAAATAAGGCTCCCATCATTTTTGCTACGACAGCAAGCCTGGCTGCACTTCCCTTCCTGGAGAAGATCTTTACTTGTTCACTCATCAAGTGTCCACTAGAGGAAGTGGCTACATACCAAAAAAAAAAAATCAAAGGAAAGACAGCTGGCCGAGAAGGAGCTAGCTAATGCAATGAACAAATCTCAAGATCCACATACTCTTTAACTATGCCCCCAACTATTGTTCGACTTGAATCTGGAACCACCAAAGGTGTATGTTAGGCACAGTCCAAGGATTCGAGAAGCATACAACAACCCACGTGTGGATCCGGTGGAGCGTGCTAGCCGTCAAGTTGCCATTGCAATAGAGTCCTCAGTTAGCTCAAATCAAGCAGCAGCAACGAAAGCAGGTGATCAAGTCTAGCTAATCCTTAAGCTAGAGTCATCTTTTACTTTTCATGTAAACTTGTATGTCAATCATTTGTCAGTGTGCTTTTGGGCAAGGGTCGTAACTTCTTTATTTTCTATTTTTATTAGGTTCTTACACCCTGGCTTCGCTCAGTGTGTGTTTAGAGTTCAGTTGTATTAGGCCCACCACCAGCCTCTTAAAGGCCCACAAGCCAGCCAGCTGCCCTTTGAGGCTTTTGCTTATTAGACTCTAGCGTTTTATGTTTTTAAGTTTACTTCAAGGCTACTTTCTACTCGTTTGTTCTATGATAGCTTGTTCACAACTCCCTTTCTACTCACGTTGCTTCCTTCTTTTTGTGACAATTTGTGTTTCTTTCGGTGCTAGTAAAGACCATTTGGCCTTGGTTTTGGCCACTTTTATAAAATATTTATGCTACTCAACATGAAGATCCTTTCGTGGAATGTTAGAGGATTAGGCGACCCAAAGAAAATGACTTCGGTTTACTCCACCTTATTTGAGCATAAACCAGATAATGTATGCCTGCAGGAGACTAAGTTTCAAGACATAGACAGATTTTTGTCAGCCTCTTTCCTTCCCCTAATTCTCAGGAATTTTCACTTCCAAACATTAGATGGTGCCTTGAGAGGAATTTTAACCGTCTAGTCCTCAGATCATTTCCAATCGTGTCTCCTAACAAAGGATGTTAATTTAGTTTCCTCCACTTTCTAGTCAACAATAGATAACATCCAATTCGTGGTCACAAATCAAAGAGGAGTTCGCTAAGGCAATCCTTTATCACCATATCTCTTTATCCTAATCATCAATGTTCTCCAACAAATGATATAGCATGCATATCATGATGGAACACTCACCCACCCATTGGGCATGCAAGGAGACCACCACCTTTGTAATACGTCAACAACACTTTAATCTTAATTAAAGGGGAAGCTAACCAGACATTGTTGCTCAAACAGATCCTAGACTCCTTCACGTAATTATCTAGACTAAAGATAAATTATCACAAAAGCACATTTGTCTCAATCCACATGACTTAAACTGAATTTGAACAAGCTACATAGATACTCTCTCCGTCCACCTCCAAGATATCACATAACATGCTGATGCCCGTAATTTCAAGAATTGACAAAAGGCTAGCAAGGTGGATGCTACTTTCCTCGAGGAGAAGACTAATTATGGTGAATACAATAATCTCAACAATACCAACCTTCTACAATTCTTGCTACAAAATGGCAGAAAAAAAAATCTATTGAGGCAATCGACAAACTAAGATGTGCATTCTTCTAGAGAGGGGAGAAATGTCAAGAGGGGCAATGTCTAGTATCCTAGGACACAATACTGTTGCAAAAATGACAAGGGGACTAGGACTCAAGGGACACAATGCAGCTCTTCTCCCAAAAGCAGACAATAATCTGCTATCAGCATCTCCTAGACTAGTATATGACTAGTTTAGATAGAAGTATCTTCTACACAATCTGTAGCTAACGCCAAGAACAAATGATATATCGGTATGGAAATAGATCTCAACCAGTCTATAGCTTCTGGTATCAATAACAAGGGTTAATATCGGTAATGGTCGCACAACACTCTTCTAGACTGATTTATGAACTACAGAAAGATTGTGTGATAAGTTTCCTACCATATACTCCTTTGCATTAGACAAATCCTACACATTTGCCTCATAATTTATTGATCAGACCTAGCAACTACAGCTCCATCAGAATCTATCTCACCAAGCACAACTAAATCAACATATAATCCAAACCCTGTAGCACCAAATCAAATAGAACTCTTGCACCTTGCATGTTAGTGCACAACTTCAAATGCATACCTGCTCCTGACCTTTCATGGAACACTATGGAAAGACACTGAATTCATTTGGTTAAACGCCATACTAAGGTTTACTTATGGCTAACATTTAGAGATAGGATGAATACTAAGGCCAACATGGCTAAGAAGAAATGGACTGAAGAACCGCATTGTAATATCTGCCTAGCTTTAAGAACAATTAATCACATTATTCTCATATGTCACCTAGCCATGGATTTGTGGAGACTCCTAGGATTAAGCAGCATCGTCAATAGATCAAGCTCCATTTAGTGCTTTATAGAAGACACCATTGCCACTGAGCACACCAAACATGACATTTGGCCAATATAGTTTGCAGCATTTACCCATACCTTATGAAAGACATGGAACATCAGTATTTTTGATAAGCAGAACCACAGATTTCTTGATATGATACAACAAACCCTGCAAACACTTGATCTTTGGAGCTACCGAGCAAGTGCCAAACTCAAGTTAAAAGATCAGCCTTCTGCATGAGCAATTCTCCGTTTTTAGTCCATCTTGTGCAGCTTCTTTTGTTTTTTTTTCTTTCCTTTCTTTATTTTTGTACGTTCTCTCGCTTACTCCCTGTTCTATCTCTTTTGTCATTAGTTTGTATTCCCCACCCTTCATTAATAAAAAAATGGCTATAAGGTAGAGCAGCCTCTACCTTTCCATCAAAAAAAAATTGCAGTGCTTATTTTCCTGATTGAAGAATGCTTTGCATCAAAAGGATTTTACAGTGAAGCTGAATTGCTTCTGCGGTCTCTGTTCAGTTGCTTGCTGACAGTCCAAGATGGACTGAGCTAAGCACATCTTAGCTGAATTTTCAATGTCTGCAACATATTTTCCTTACTCCATTTCTACTTTTCTTCAGTTGTTCATAATGTAGCATGTCAAGCTTCTGATATTACTTATGCACATCGGTTTCAGGCTTTCAGCTAGCTATGAAAGGTGCAGATCATTTGTCATTTGTTTCTTCATACTAATTGTCCTGTTGTTGTGTGCTCATCTGAAATTTTATTTGTTCTTGTTAGGACTACTATCTGTGCTATATAATTTATTTTCCGTGGCACGATTTGTTCCTAGATTATGGGCATAATGTAGAATGCTGAGTATATTTTAGTAGCAGAACGGTTAAACAACTATTGATCCGAAGTTATCAGTATTTCTTCATTAACACAGCCTGATGAGACCGTCATGATCTGATCACTAATACTGATCAGATGATGTTCTGCTATAAGCATTTCTTCAGTAACACAGCTTGATGATAGGCATCATATCTGTTCACTAGTACTGTTAAGATGATGTTCTGCTCTCTACTCATTCAATTTTCTGAATTTGCAGCATTTGATACTGACTGATAATACGAAATGTCGAAATTGTTCGTAAGATTTAGTCATTTAGATGGTTGGTTGCTTAATAACAACGACGTTGATGCATCACTTGCAGATTCTATACTGTGCAGACTGACAGCTCAATAAACAAAAGTGATAAAGACTCAGACTCCAGAAAATTAAAGAATACGGGTCTCAAGTTCTTAAACCCATATAGGAAATTCCACGTGAAGCAAGCTAATTCCGCATAATTGTAAAAGTGAAAGATTGATGCAAAATCGCGAAATTAGCCTCAATTGGGCAGTTAAGGTGGTCTTACTGCACTTGGGTTCAGAAATAAACTTCTGGCCCAAGAAAAAAATAGTTTCTCCTCACGTCGCGCTCAACAAAGAGCAACGATCCAAACTTGAGACCTAAGTAAATTGGCCCTATAAATTAGGCCCAACTTGAACCAAGGCACTCTCTCTCTCTCTCTCTCTCTCTAGAAGCAAAGTTCAGACATGGCGCACAACGGGGAAGCGTCCTCCTTGCGTTCCACCTCCGCCACCGCCACGCCTCGCCTCGCCTCCGCCTCTCCGATGGACGATCCGTTGCCCGCGCGTGATCTCATGGCTGACGCCCTCCGCCTCATCCACAACCGCCTCCCGTGCCTCGTCGACCGCCGCAGCATGGCCCAAGTCTGCCACTACTGGCGGGTCGCCGTCAAGCCGCAACAGCCTCGGCCGGAGGAGAGCCTGCTCCCGTACATCCTCCTCCCGAGAGACGGAGGGCCTTCCTTCTCATGCGCTCTCCGCGGCTGCGCCGCCCACGGCTTCAGCGTCCCGCACTTCGCGCGCGCTGCCCGCTGCTTCGGCGCCTGTCCCGGCGGCTGGCTCTTCCTCGCCTGCGGCCAGACCGACGGAAACATGATCCTCAACCTCCGCAAGGACCGCAACGTCCGCCGCTTCTTCATCCCTGACAAAGTTCGCCTGGACGATCGGCCGCACGACGACATGGACACGGTCATGTTCGCGGCGACCCTCTCTTCGCCTCCGGAGGACGAACGCTGCATCGGCGCCGCCATCCTCTCCTTCCGCCCCAATGTCATCGAACCAAACATTTATGCATTCTGGCACATGGGTCAGCATGCGGAGGTGGCGACTGGTGACGACGTCTGCTACACAGGGTCGACGTCAGGTCTGCAGGATGTCATACACCACAATAATGCCTTCTATTTCCTCACCGGAGAAGAAAGCCTCCTTGTGTTCAGCGAAATCGACGGCGGCGAGCCGGACATAACACCCACCGAGATTCGCCGCTTCCCTCATTGTGGGTTCGGCCGTTACGGCAAGAACGACGTTGTTGTTCGGTACCTGGTGGAGTCCCGGGGGCATCTGCTCATGGTGGCCAGGATCGCTCCTGGTCCTCTCCCCTTGCCGTCTCCGACGTCGGCGTTCAGGGTGTTCGAGATGGTGAAACGACCCACGATCCCCACCAACAACGATGAGACCAAGTACGGCTGGCTGGAGCTGGAATCGCTGAATGGCCCGGATTCTGTTCGTCGCCCGAGGCTGCTCCAGATCCTACGAGGTGGCCAGGCATCCGGGGTTCGAGGAGGGCGTCTACTTCCTGGACGACGGGAGACTCTACGACGAGGTGGCAATGTTCAACGACGCAGATTTGCGGCACTATCCCTGCAAAGACAGCGGCAAGTGGCTGGCGTCGCCGGAGGCTGTTCCCCGCGTGGACAACTTCTTACCGGAGCAAGGCCCGTCGGACTACTCACAGCCGGCTTGGCTTTTCCCCTGAGAGTTCCCAAGTTAGTTCGATCGCTGTGGTACAGGTATGATGCTTGCTTCCGATCTGGCTGAGATGTGCTTAGCTTACAGCCGTTGTACTCTTGTCCGTCTCCTCTTGCTGCGATGGATGAATAGTATAGTCTTGCCGATCGGTCAGTAGTTGTTTCAGTCGAGATCTGATGTGATAATTGTCGATCAGTTAGTATAGTTCTCCTTTGGTAGCAGAAAACGCTTCCGATTCAGACTTACATGAATGCAGTGTGATATCTGATCTTGATGGTTTGCATGAATCCAGCAATGGATGGCGTTCATGACTTGGATTGCATATGTGCATCATTATATGTTCAGTGAATAATTATTCAACATGAAAATGTGCTCCATTAGCCATGTTTAATTTTCCCGATACATGTATTCTTTGCATGAAATGGATTTGCAATGAATCTGAATTGCCTCTGGAGCCTTCTCTGATTGTCCAAGATGGGACTGGGGTAAGGTTGTGCCTATCTTCTGAGGATCTTTGCAGAATTTTAATTTGCCGCTACATAGTATAGTTTTTTTTTTACTTCATTGCTAGTCTCTTCACTTGTTCAAAATTTAGCATGTCAAGCTTCTAAAATTACTTAGACTGATGCATTACACATCAGTTTTCAGGCTTTTCAGCTAGATGTGAAAGATGCAGATCGTTTCTGTTTGCTTTCATCATACAAGCTGTTGGTCTGTTGTATGATCTTCTGAATGTTATTTGTTCTTCTGTAAGCAATACTGTTCATTATACTGAATTTATTTTCTGTATAATGCTGGAGTTAGGTACGAAATTTTCCTTTTGTAGCAGAAAACGCTTCCCAGTCAGACTTACATGAATGCTGTGTGATCTGATAACTAGTAGATGTCTAGATGAATGAAGCAGTGATTGTTAGTCATGACTTGGATTGCATTAGTGCATCATTATATTGCTGTCTATAATAATGCGATGTAATAGTGTGCTTAATTATCAGTAATAAGTATGCTCTGCATCAAATGGATTTAGAATGAAGGTGAATTGCTTCTGCAACCTGCTTTCAGATGTTTGTTGACTGTCCAAGATGGTAACTCTCTTCTGAGGCTACATATTTCATAGCTGCATTTCTAGTATTCTTCGCTTGTTCATAATTTGGTATGTCCAGCTCTCAGTTTATCTCTACCGAGATAACACTGAAACATCAGTTTCAGTCCTTCAGCTCGCTATGAAAGACGCATATATACCATTCATCTTTTATTTCTTCATACTAGTTGTCTGATCGGTTTGAATGGAGACAAGCAAGTCGAGTCGCACCAAATAATTAGTCTTGTTTGTTCTTCTCAAGGTACTAGGAGTCCTATTATGTGCATGATGTAGAATTTGAGTATATTTCAGTAGCAGAGTGTAGAAAGTGTGTACAGTGACTATGAATCCCCTGAGCGTATACGAGGGGGTCGGGTCTATATATATACAGCCCAAACCAGTGATCTGTCTAACACCTCCCGCAGTCGCAACGGGAGGGGAACGGACGCAGAGACTGGACCGAAAACTGATAAACAAAGGCGTGGGCAGGCCTTTGGTCATTATATCGGCAAACTGATGTACCGATGGTATATGAAGTACCCGAACATGTCCTAATACAACCTTGTCACGGACAAAATGAATATCGATCTCGATGTGCTTGGTGCGTCGGTGATGGACCAGGTTGGCGGTCATGTAGACGGCACTGACATTGTCACAGTAGACGACGGTCGCGGTGGAGAGGGGTGCACGGAGCTCCTGGAGAAGCTGGCGAAGCCAGCAGCACTCGACGACGGCGTGGGCGACGGCGCGGTACTCGGCTTCAGCGCTAGAGCGGGACACTGTAGTCTGGCGCTGAAGGATAAATAGGATTGGTATCGGCCGATAAAGGTGGGTCCGATGGGGGTCCGATGGTGGGGACATCGAACCGAGTAGTGGTGGGATATGTGATGGGTAAATCTTCAGCAGCGGCCGATGAAGAGGGCAGTGGGGGAGACCTGGTCGGCACGGTGTTGGTGAGGAGGAAGTCGAGATCACTAAAGGAGGATCTCGGATGAAAGAGACCGAAGGAAAAACATGTCTCATCAAAAATGACGTGACGAGAGACGAGGACCCATCGGGTGGAAAGGTCGAGGCATCGGTATCCCTTGTGAGAGGTGGAATAGCCGAGGAGAATACAGGTAGTGGAGCGGGAAGCGAGTTTGTAGGAAGCTGTGGCAGTGAGATTTGGGTAGCAGAGGCACCCGAAAACGCGAAGGTGGGAGTAGTCGGGCGCCGTGCGGTAGAGAAGGGCATAGGAAACGTTGTTATGAACGGAGGAGCATGGGCGCCGATTGAGAAGGTACGTCGCAGTAGCCAGAACTTCGGCCCAATAAGTGGCGGGTAGGTGCGCGTGAAGTAGCATGGTGCGACTGATGTTGTTGAGGGTGCGAAGGAGGCGCTCGGCTTTGCCGTTCTGAGGAGAGGTGTAGGGGCAGGAGAGCCGGAGATGGATGCCCTGCGAGGTGAGGAGGTTTGTAACGATATGGTTGACGAATTCCGTACCGTTATCGGCTTGTAAAGCCTTGATGGGGAGGTTGAACTGAGTGGATACGTACGTGACGAAGTGAGTGAGGTGAGAGGCGACCTCCGATTTGTGGATGAGCGGGAAGGTCCAGCAATAGTGTGTGTAATCGTCAAGTATAGCGAGATAATACTGATTACCGAAGACACTTTTAACTGGGGACGTCCATACATCACAATGTATAAGTTAAAATGGACGCGAGGTACAGGAGAGAGAACTAGAAAAGGGCAGACACACATGTTTGCCAAGTTGACATGAGTGACAAACTGTAGAGCTGCTGTGAGTACATCGGATGGAGGCGCTGCGACGGAGGGTGGCGACAGCGTCGGGCCCGGGGTGGCCGAGGCGAAGGTGCCAAAGGTTGGTGGATGGGCGACGCTGGCGTGTGGGGTGGACGGCGCAGCGGGAATGGTGTAGAGGTCACCGCCACTATTACAGCGAAGGATCTGTCGTCGGGTTGGGATATCCTTCACAGAGAAACTAGACACGTCAAATTCAATGGAGCAGTGGTTGTCTCGTGTGAATTGGCGAACAGATATAAGATTGTGAATGAGAGAAGAGACGATAAAAACATTGCGTAGGGGGAGGTTAGTGGTGGATGTAGACAGAGAGGAGTCACCGCGGCATTGGACAGGAAGAGAGTGACCATTGCTGATGGTGACAAAAGGGGAGGAAGAGGGGTGACAGGAGCGAAGTATACCGGCCGATGACGCCATGTGTGAAGACGCCCCAGAGTCTAGCACCCAAGGGTGCTGTGGTTGGAGCGTCATCTGGTTGAGGGCAGCGACAAGGCCAGCCTGGTTCCAGGAGGGAACCGACTGGGTGGTTGGGGTCGGTAGCATCGGCTGAGGCGGTAGAACGGGAGCCGATGCCAGGTGAGCCTGGGGATGGGCGCCGAGAACTCTGGGTTGCCAGCCGATGGGGCTGCGTGGCTGGGGCTAGGGCGCCTAGGGGTTGTAGCAGAGCCACGGACTCGTGGGACCGGCAGGGTGGTTAGGGACCGAGGTAGGTCGTGGTGGCATCGGACCCTGTCAGGTCCTGTCTTTGCCTTTGCCCTTGCCTTTCCCGGTGCAGGCTGTGTTGCTGTGGCTAGAGCCATAGCCACCAGGACCGCGGGAGAAAGGGGCAGCGCAAGAAGCTCGGCAGCCATTATCGGCTGCGGTAAGAAGAACGGTGTGGACCACTGTCTTCTCATCATTGGTCAGACGGAGTTTTTTAAGAACTAGCATGTCATGAGCCCGGGCGAATGATGGAAGAGGTGTGGCGTTGGCGATGTCATCGGCGGTGTTGGAGAAGCAGGGATTGAGGCCTCGCAGAAGGACGAGGACGAGTTGAGAGTCGGCCACAAGGTGGCCGACGTCTCGGAGAGCATCAGCCTTGACTTTGAGGCGCTGACAGTACGAGGAGACAGAGGAGTCGCCTTGTACCATGGAGTGGAACTCATTGAGGAGGAAGATGGCACGAGGCTGCTTGTTGGCCAAGAAGATCCGCTCGATGGCCACCAGAGGTCCCGGGCGGTGGGGTCGGTATTGTCCATGGCGAGGTCGAGGACAGAGTCGTCGACCGAGCCGAGCAGCCAGCACTCGGCGATGTCCCACTGAGGATCATCGGGGCGAGGTGGTGCGGAGCCATCAATATGGGACCGGAGGCCGAATTTTCCACAGAGGGATTTGAAAAAGAAAACCCACTTAGAATAATTGGCATTGAGGTCAAGAAAGATAGGAACGTGAGATTTCACGTTCACAGCAGCTTAGAGAGGAGAGAAGATTGGCGAGGTGGTGCCCAAGATGTGGTCTGTGGCACCGAGGGCCGGAGCAGATTCGGCGACTAGGAGAGTGCCGGAGCTGAGGGCGGACTCGGTGGCCATGACGGGAGAACGGGAGCAAAGAGCCGATGGGAGGAAGCCGATCAAGGATGTGAGAAGCCGATGGGAAGTGGGAAGCGGAGTAGGTGAGGAGTGGCCAGCCGATGAGGAGTGGTTGGCCGATGGGGAGTAGACAGCGGAGTAGGTGAGGAGTGGCCAGCCGATGAGGAGTGGTTGACCGATGGGGAGTAGACAGCGGAGTAGGTAAGGACAGAGTGGGTGGGTCAGAGAGTGGTTGGGTCACGGACGTGCGAGGATTCACGTCCGTGGAGAGAAGATTCACGTCCGTAGACTCATGGAGGCCAAGGAGTGGGGCGGACGCGAAAAAGGCAGAGAGTGGCTGGACGCGAAGAGAATATGTTCGCGTTCGGGAGGCAGGGATTTGTGTCCGTGAACACGTGGACACGTTGGACTGGCTCGGACGTGAGGGGAGAAGGTTCGCGTCCGAGAGCCGTTGAGCGTGTCGGAAAGGGCAAGAACCGAGAGAGGTTTCCAGCCGATAGAGACGACGAGCGTGGAGGTGCGCCGGCGTCAGAGAAGGAGAGATGCACGAAACAAGAGGAAGAGCGGAGACGGGTGCGAGGAGTGACGAGGAGGCGGATCGAGACCGTCGCCTGGTCGCGTGGAGGTGGGGCGGAGAAAAGGTGACTGCGGGAGAGACGGGGAGAAGAAGAAATGGAGACGAGAGAGCGAGGGGAGTACCAGGAAGAGAGTCGGTAATGGGAAGAAGACGTCGACGACGAGGAGAAAAGGGTCAGCTCGCCAGAGGGAGAAGCTAGCGCGCCGAGATGTCTAGACTCGCTCTGATACCATGTAGAAAGTGTACAGTGACTATGAATCTCCCGAGCGTATACGAGGGATCGGGTCTATATATATACAGCCCAGGCCAGTGGTCTGTCTAACAGAGGAACTGGTTAAACAGTTAAGATATGGTTATTGATCCGAAGATAGGCATTTTTCAGTAACACAGCCTGTTGATAGGCACCATATTAATCTATTCAGGGGTAATCAGATGATTTTCTGCTCTACACAGGGGGAGAAATGAGAGTAAATGTTTGAGACATGGAGAAGATGTTTATCTCTGCATTCCCCATCCATTTTTCTGAACTTGTGGCATCTGTCTAATGCTACGAAGTTGTTATTAGATGGCTGGCTGCATAATTACCAGTGTTAGCTCGATTAGAATTGTGCTGTTAAGTATCTGCGCCTATCAGCTTAATAAGCCTACCAGATCACAAGACCAACTTTCGGCGAGGGAATAGGAGGATCAACCTGGAAAATTGCAAAATTAGCGTGAACTGGGCAGTTAGGCTTATTACATGTGGGCCCACATTTCTCATCATAATTGAGAAGGAGTATACGGCGCAAGGAAAAACATTTCTTCTCGAAAAAAATCCATTAGCCCAAGTCTGACTTATCTTCCTAAACCATAAAACGGGATATAACATCTCCTCCGACTATCAAAACCAAATCAATTTATCTCCTTTAGTGGTTTGCACTTAAGTTTTGTGCTAAGTGGTATTACTGTCAATAATTTTATTTAACGCAACATATTTAACTCTGTGCACACGTGCTGACATCACGCTTATGTGGTAATTTTACTAAGAAAAAAACGTGAGTCCCACGTATCGGTGGGTCTTTTCCCCACCCCTCTATAGCTTGATCCTGATGCTTCTCCAGCGGCCGTGCTTGAGCTCTCCATAGCCTAGCATACTCAGCTCTTATGTCCCTGGCGAGGGCCTTTGTCGTCGCCGTGCTACGGTCGCTGCAACCAAGAGAGAGAGAGAGAGAGAGAGAGAGAGAGAGAGAGAGTGAGTGAATGAAGAGAATGCATCAGCAAGAAACTCATGGAGAAGGTGGAGCTCACGGCTCTAGCCCTACCTCGAGGACCCCATGGAGGAGTATGTGAGCAAGGAACCGCATCTATGGCTTTAGATCTCCAACACCACTGACGAATTCAAGCCTCTCGACAACATCACCTCCACATCGAGCTCATTGATAACGAGCTCCGCATCGATCTCGACGGTGACAAGGGCGTGGAGGTGCGACGTGGCCAATGATGGATGGCGGGCCCCAGGAGCCGGGAGCCACTGCATGGAGCTCGACGTTGCCATCGGTTCTTTGCCGGCACCGCTGTTTGCCACACCACCATCTGTTCTCTACCATGGGTGCATGTGTGGACGGGCGGATGAGCTTGAGCTCTCGGGGCTCGCCCAGTACTACCTAATTGCACTGTACTGGAGTCCACGCACGCGGCCGATGACGACCTATACGGCAGCAAGGAGGAGCCGAAGGTGTGGGAGACGGAGCAGCAAAAGCAGAGAAGATGTTGTCGATGGTGAGCTTGCCGTCTAGATTGAAGGAAGAGAGGGACGGAGGTCTCCGACGCTGACTATGATGCCATGCCGATTGATGTTGACATGTGGGCGTCACACCTTTTTTATACTTTTTTTTTGCTAACTATGAAGTCGCATAGACGTCACGTTCTAAATAGCTATGGGAGATAAAATGAATTGGTTTTGATAGATAAAAGAGGAAATATCATGCTTTGCGGCTGAGAAGGTTAAATTAAACTCGGCCCATAGTTAAAGCAGGTAGAAAGGACTTGTTACATTCTCCTCACGCCGCACGGAACAAAAAGCAGCGATCCAGACATTAGGCCCAGGTAAAAAAAGCGCTATGAATTGGGACCAACTGCCTGCTCGGCTGCCTCTGCATCTTCCAAAACCAAGGCTCTCTCTCTCTCTCTTCCGCTTCTAGAAGCAAAGTTCAAACATGGCGTACAACGAGGAAGCGTCCTCGTCGCGTTCGACCACCTCCTCCGCCGCCCAACCCTCGCCACTGCCACGCATCCGCCTCTCCCATGGACGCGTCGTCGCCGTCGCCCGCGCGCGATTTTATGGCCGAGGCCCTCCGCATCATCCACAAGCGCCTCACGTGCCTCGTCGACCGCCGGAGCATGGCCCAAGTCTGCCACAGATGGCGCGTCGCCGTCAGGCCACAGCAGCCTCCGCCGGAGGAGATCCCTCTCCCGTATATCCTCCTCCCCGACCTCCCGTTATATGGAGGGCCTTCTCATGCGCTCTCCGCGGCTGCGCCACCAACCGCTTCCTCGTCCCGCACTTCGCGCTCGACGCCCGCTACTTCGGCGCCTACCCCGGCGGCTGGCTCTTCCTTGCCCTCGGCCAGACCCACGGAAACGTGATCATCAGCCTCCGCGCTGACCTTGGCTTCTTCTTCCCCGACATCGTTCACTTGGATGATCGGCCGCCGGACGAGCACATGGACATGGTCATGTTTGCGTCGACCCTCTCTTCGCCACCAGAGCACGACCACCGCATCGGCGCCGCCATCCTCTCCAACATCCCCAATGTCACCAACCCAATCATTTATGCATTCTGGCGCATGCCTGCCTTGGTGGCGAATGGTGATAACGCCACCTACACAGGGTCGACGTCTGGTCTGCAGGATATCATACACCACCACAATAATGCCTTCTATTTCCTCACCGGAGAAGAAAGCCTCCTTGTGTTTCAAGTATCCGAGTTCAGACAATTCTCCGACGGCGAGCTGGACATAGCACCCATCGAGATTCGCCGCTTCCCTCATTGTGGGTTCGGCCGTTACGGCGAGAACGACGTTGTTGCTCGGTACCTGGTGGAGTCCCGCGGGAGTCTCCTCATGGTGGCCAGGATCGTTCCAGCTGGTCCTCTCCCTTTGCCGCCGACGTTCAGGTTGTTCGAGAAGGTGAAACGATCGACGATCCCCACCAACAACAATGGAACCGAGTACAGCTGGTTGGAGCTGGACTCGCTGGATGGCCGGATGCTGTTCGTCGCCCGAGGCTGCTCCAGATCCTACGACATGGCCAGACATCCGGGGTTCGAGGAGGGCGTCTACTTCCTGGACGACGGGAGACTCTACGACGAGGTGGCAATGTTCAACGACGCAGATTTGCGGCACTACCCCTGCACAGACAGCGGCAGGTGGCTGGCGTCGCCGGAGCCGGTTCCCCGCGTGGACAACATCTTGCCGGAGCATGGCCCGTCGGACTACTCACCGCTGGCTTGGCTTCTTCCCTGAGAGTTTCCAAGTTAGTTCGGTCGTCGTGGTTGTTAGCCAGAGCTTCTTCTCCGGCAGCGGGAACTTACTCCGGCGAGCTCTCAAACTCACTCTGGAACTCAAGAACAAGTGGAACACTAGAATTTGATGTTGAGTACAAACCGTCTTAACATTTTCAGTGATTTGGAGCTCCTCTTATACACAATAAATCGAAAAAACTACACGACGGAAAAACAGGGAGGTTGAGCTAATCTCGGCCCTCCACCATGCGCGCCACGCCACGACATCCCGCGCATGTTCAAGACCGTGGCGTGGCATGATTGACAGCACGCGTCACGTCACCACTTTCTATGCACGTTCAGGGTATGATACGGCATAGCTGACAGCTTGTGTCATGCCGCGACATTCTTGTATGTTCTGAGGCATAGCACGACGTGATCGACAGAATGCGCCATGGTGCGATACATTCATCGTGGCCACGGTAAAATAACGTGCTTAGGATGACGATCCAAGTCAGGAGAAAACGACCGATAACACACAGGTCTTGATAACAGTGGTATAGGTACGCTTGCTGCCGATCTGGCTGAGATGTGCTCTTGTCCGTCTCCTCTTGCTGCGATGGATGTAGTCTTGCGGATCAGTCAGTAGTAGTTTCAGTCGAGAAATGATGCGATAATTGTCGATCAGTCAGTTGTCAATTTAATTCTCCTTCTGCTAGCACAAAACGCTTCCCGAGTCAAACTTACACGAATGAATGTGATATCTGATCTGAATATCTGATGATTTGCATGAATGTAGTAATGATTTGGCGTTCATTACTTGGATTGCGCCTATGCATCATTATATATGCTGTTAATAATAATGCAATGTGAAAATGTGCACAATTAGCCGTGGTTAGTATTCTTGATGAGCAATTTAACCATCCTTGAGATGAAAAGATACCAGGTACTAGGAGGATAAATCGCTACTTTCGGGCTTATGGCTGGCAGCGTTTACTCATTCCAATCCTACCCTTGCAAATGGATGTGAGTGGTAACTTCTCAAGGATAGTAAAAATTCTCTTTCTTGATAGAAGATTGCTTTGGCTGAAATGGATTCGCAATGAAGCTGAATTGCTTCTCTGGAGCCTGATTTCAGTTTGTTAACTGTTCAAGATGGGACGAGTAGGGTAAGGTACTGCTTCTCAGATCTTAGCAGAATTCTCTGTTGCTGCTATATATTTCGTGGAGTAATTTTACTTAATTGCTAGCTTCACTTGTTCATAAGTTAGCATGTCAAGCTTCCTCAGATATTACTTGCTGAGATTACAGATCAATTTCAGGCTTTCAGCTAGATGTGAAAGATGAGATTGTTTTTGTTTTCTTTCATCATACTAGCTGCTGTATGATGGTCTAAATGTCATTTGTTCTTCTGTAGGTGCTATTATTGATGCAATTGAATCTATTTTCTGTGACAGTGTGTATGATTTATTCCTAGATTGTGTATGATTCAGAATGTTGATTACAATTTGGTAGCAGAGGAACTGGCTAAACATTTGAGTTGGTTGTTGATCTGAAGTGAACAGTAGCACAGGTACGTTCGTAGGCACTATGTTAATCTGTTCACTGGAATTGATTAGAGGTTAACTTAAAAGAAGTACTGATTAGATGAGGATGTTTATCTCTGCAGAAGGGGCAAAATGAGTGGTACATTTGAGAAACACGGAGTGAAGGATGTTTATCTCTGCATTCCCCATTCTTTTTTCTGAATATGTTTATTAGATGGTTCATGCTTGGTCGCTTGATTACAGTATTAGCACGATTAGAATTGGGCTGTTAAGTATCTGGACCAATCAGCTTGATAAGCATATGACATCACAAGACCAAGTAGTAGCCTGAAAAGTGAAACCTTATTGCATATTCGGTTGACATTTCTCGGCCAAATTGGCATCAGAATAAACAGGATAAATCCAGTTCTTCTATGAGCTTTATGGACCGGATTAATCAACCCAAAAAAGGGTATCTTGTCAGCCTGTTGCTCTGGTTTAGGCGCAAGTGTGAAGCGAAATTGCCCATAAGGTGAGATTTTTTATTTATATATTTTTATTAAAATATTTATAAAAATATATTTCATTTGAAAATTTTATAAATCTACACTCTCAATGCCCTCTAAAAAGTTTTCTTAAAAAATGCTCAACGAGAGAGCAAGAAATTAACCGTGGCAAACGTTCGTTGACATTTATTAATGGTGGAACGGCGGAGGTTGTAGCCGCCCCTCTTACCTCACTAGCTGAGAGTGTTTTTTCTCGTGGTAAAGGACCACCTGTAAAATAAGTGAGCGAGGGAGGAGAGGCCTATCGTTTTTACAAGCGACCCCCTTACATCTCTCTGGTTGAATTTTTTTTCCTTCTAGGGGCGCCTCCAAAAATTGTGAGACTCGCTCATGAGAGAGCAGGGAGGCTTAGCAATTTTACAAGTGGCCTCTTGAGGCTCTTTGTGTTAGGGCGTTTTTTATGCAGCTATCTAACACGGACACAACAAAAGCACGGCCCGTCGGACCGTGCCAGTTAGACCCGTAGGCTTGATTGTCGGCTAGGCATGATATGTCATGCTTAAAATTAGGTCGTGCCAACCCGATTAGCCTAGCATAATTAACATGACGTGCCAGCCCGTGGCTCGAAACCATTGATATTTAAATATAGATCAAAAAATTAACAAAATAACAAATATATTGAGGGCCAACAAACTATAATGTCACACACACACACAAACAAACCAAAAGCCAACACCGACTGCAAGTATGTGACAGCGGCATAACATACTGCATTGAGTCTCAGCATGAAAAAATAGGAACAACACTGCATCGAGGATGAGAGGCTGAGAAGGCTCCAGACTCTCCTTTATAGACTATTGGGGTTTTAATTTCTCTCATCCACCGGGCTAACACCGTGCCTACTTTTATAGATCGGGTCGAACCATACCGTCTAACGTGCCTGAGGAGCGGTCTAAGCATGACACTACTTAATGGTTCGGGCAAGCTCAGACACAAATCCTATCGGACTGTGTCATGCTCGGGTCAGGCCTAAAAATCGGGCCTCGGGACAGGCCAAAGGGCTACAAGCTTTCTATACATCACTATCTCTAGCCGTCCAAATGTCCATTTTATAAAAAAAAATTAAAAAAGAAGAGAAGAGAGATGAGGAGACAAAAGGAAGCAGCGAAGCACCGCTGGCTTGTGGATTTGTACGCAGGTAAAAGATTTATACACTTTGTAATATTTATTCAAATGAAATAGTATGTATAGTATTATTCTATATCCATAAATAATTTTGTTTTTAGATAGCTTCATTCCTAAATCCGTAGATAGTTTTATTCATAATGCTTGAAGATATATTAGTGTTGAAATAACAAATATACGGTATTAGTTGTAACGATTAATTTCTTATTTAGATCAAATAAAGTGTTATTTCGATTATATCATGGTTGAGATAATATTATGTATTCTATATGGTGTATATCTGTCAGAGCTTGACGTGCAACGTTGATGTTAATAAATTATACCTTTTATATTTTCCTCTGTAGGAGGAAAGTCAACAAAAGGAGTTGAAACATCGACACAAGGAGCTGGAATGTCCACATGATGGTTTTTAGGTTTGCCGCATAGTACATATTTCCATTCGGTCTACCATATTTCAGTTTGTATTACTCAATTATTTTTCTTATAGAGTTTCAGGCTACACTGTCACAAATCTCCGTAGTTGTGGGAGGATTCGGGCAAGGTACCTCTGGATGGGCGCATGACTTCTTTAACCACGATGTCCTCATAGCAGATTAGAACGTGCTCAACTCCTCAAAGCTAGCAGGAGCTCCACCACCTCACACATAAGAGCTAGATGCTTTAACTTCTGTGCAGTAGATCCACATTAGTCGTGGCATCCCAACCAACCGCCCTACCTACTCTTAAGGTTACATGTGAACGCAGAGTAAAAGGACGAAAAGGGGTAGAGGGAAGGCCTAATAGTATATTGTGCAATTTGTACATATTATTTATACTACTTTATATTAACTGTTTCGACTTTATGTACCTATATCAGTATTAAAACCACATCACTTTTACTTTATTATACGTGCATGACTGTCAATAATATATAACAACCAACTTTCAGTGTCTTTACTCTTTACTGCATATATGATTGCCAAGTTATAATCGACACTCATCGATGCTAGCCAACTTTCGACGCGTGACTGTCCCGTCACTCTCAACACAACCCGACAGCCAAATTTTAGTGCGTCACAATCACGTCGCTTTCATCACAACCCAACGGTCAACTTTTGACGCATTAATGCACATCATTTTCAACACATTTATTTACGTCTTCCACATATAATACAACTCACAATGTATAAAACCTCAGTATACATGATGCAGCTTAAGTTTTCCATCCACTGGTACTCTTGTAAATCCTAAACCACCCCTTTACTCTATCTCCTATAGCATCAAAGAACAATGGTTGTTAAATACATTTTTATTTAGGATCCCATCTAAAGAAGAGACCCTTTGGCTTGGCTAATTTTACCTTGGTGTGATCGTCCATTCTGTATATGTGGTAATCGATACTAACTTATGATATCTCAGGACCCTAACACTTATGGAAGATATTCTTTCAACGCTTAAACTATTCTCATGTTGTATATATTGTATGTAATTATTTTTTCAATTATTTCTTACCACAAAATTTTCTTTTAACTAATACTTTCTTTGTGAGATCCACAAATAGATGTGTAGCTTTATTCAATGGATTGATACAAAAAAATCCAGTATTTAATCATAATCGTTGGTTCTCCGAGGGTCGTTGGTTTTCTCACTTAGAGCAAACGAATAGGACATGAGGAGGAAGGAGAAGTACGAAGTGAGCCGAATGGTCAGACTGAAGACTACAACCTCTTGTATTACCTCTATGATGGGAGCGTTATAAGTTTATTTGTGGTGATCATCGCTAAGTGATGAGATCAATAAATGTCCATACTTTTGGTAGAAGGTATTTTGTTTATCAAACATTTTTTATGACAATTTCGTTGTAAGTTCATTATAAATCTCTCTAATTTGCTTCAAATTATTACCACTGTGATGGCAAATAGCTATATATGCACTTTTTCTCATAGAAGTGCGAATTTAAACAATGTATAGAGATGAATAAATTACCGTACAACTCTTCAGTAATCATACATGCTAAAATAATTCAACAATACATGCATGTTAAAGTACATTATGAGCAAAAAGTCAGCTTATGTAGCAACGAGTGACTATAAATATTGTGTAATATTTTTATCATTATTATTTAATTAATATCTGCATATAAATTTATTAATTGCTCAGTCCGCTGTAATGATTTTATAATATTAACGCTGAGTTTATTAGTCATCTCAATTATTTTTTGTGGGTACACTCTTTTTTTTACAATTATATATATATATGAAAATAGTTTTATTTTAATTTTTTTTCTTTTTGACATTTATATGATAGAAAAAAAACACGATGATGTTAAGGGGTTAGCTATAAAATTGTTAGGTCACATTTACGGATGAGCTTGACAATTCTATAAATAACAAAAAAAATCAACCAACTAGAAAGCTATAAGAAAGCTGTCTATAAAACAGTGCCTTTCTCTCCCACATATCCATATTTCAGGCGGCTTTCTAGAAAAAAAAATTGGATAGATGGTAAGGGGGACGCTTGTAAAGTTCTGAGCCCTCGTCGTTAACGTATGCCCACGGACGTTTATCACATTAAATTTCTCGTTTTCTAGTTGACCTTTTTTAAAAAAATATCTGAGAGTATAGATTTACAAAATTTTTAAATAAAAAATATATATTAAATATTTTAATAAAAATATATAAATAAAAAATCTCAATGGTGAAGCCTTACTTCATTTGGGCTGCTATTTCTTGCCATAATTGGCGGCCCAATAAACTCGAGCAGCGATCCAAACGTTAGGCCCAAGAAATAATCAACCAGGTGCATCCATCCTAACTTCAGGCTCAACAGAAATGGACCTATAAACTGGGCCCAACTCTTCTTCAAATTTCAAACCAAGCCGCTTTCTTCTCTTCCCCTGCTTCCAGAAGCAACACGGAATCAAACCGGATATGGCGCACGGCGACGCCGCGTCCTCGTCGCGTTCCATCTCCTCCGCCGCCCAACCCTCGACACCGCCAAGCCTCGCCTCCGCCTCCGCCATGGACGCTCCATCTCCCTGGCGCGACCTCAACGCCGACGCCCTCCGCCTCATCCACAAGCGCCTCCCGTGCCTCGTCGACCGGCGCCACATGGGCCAGGTCTGCCACGACTGGCGCCTCGCCGTCAAGCCGCAGCAGCCGTTTCCTGAGGAGAGCCCGATCCCGTGGATCCTCTTCCCGAGATACGGGGGGCCTTCTTTCTCCTGCGCTCACCGCGGTTGCCGCACCCACGCCACCCGCGGCTTCCACGTCCCGGGCTACGCGCGCGCCGCGCGTTACTTCGGCTCCTACCGCGGCGGCTGGCTCTTCCTCGCCTTTGATCAGATCGACAAGCACGCGCTGATCGGACTCCTCACCGCCCAGGCCCAGCGATTGTACATCCCCGATTTCGTCGAGATAGACGATCGGCCGGACAAGCGCATCGTCATGGTCGCGGCGACCCTCTCTTCGCCACCGGAGCACGAACACTGCGTCGGCGCCGCCATCGTCTCCTCCTTACCCGTGACCAACAACCACCCAAGCATTCATGCATTCTGGTGCATGGGGTCGTGTCAGCTTGCGCGGGTGGCGAGGGGTACTGACGCCATCGTCACCGGGTCGTCAGGTCTGGAGGACGTCAGGTCTGGAGGACGTCATACACCACAACAAGGCCTTCTACTTCCTCACCAGAGAAGAACACCTCCATGTATTTCAGCTATCGGATTTCCGCGAAGACGTCTACGGCGTTCTGGATGCACCACCCATGGAGATTCGTCGCTTCTCGCATGGTGGGCGCAATTACGGAACAAACATCGTTGTGTGCTACCTGGTGGAGTCCCGGGGACATCTCCTCATGGTGGCCAGACTCGTCTCTCTTCCTGTCCCCTTGCCGTCGCCGACGTCGGCGTTCAGGGTGTTCGAGATGGTGGAACCAACGCCGGGGACTCCAATCGACAACGACAAGGCCCCATACGCCTGGAACGAGCTGGACTCGTTGGCTGGCCGGATGCTGTTCGTCGCGCGAGGCTGCTCCAGATCGTACGAGGTGGCCAACTACCCGTGGCTCGGGTTAAACGAGGGCGTCTACTTCCTGGATGACGGGAGACTATACAACGAGGCGATAATGTTCATGCATCCCGCTTCCCGGTACTACCCCTGCAGCGACAGCGGAAAGTGGCTGGCGGCCGCGGAGGCGGTTCCCCGCGTGGACAACTTCTTCCCGGAGCGAGGCCCGTCGAACTACTCGCCGCCGGTCTGGCTTCTCCCGTGAGACTGCTCACGTTACTTCGATCGCCCTGGTACAGGTATGTTTGCCGCCGATCTGGCTTCTGAGATGTGCTTAGCGTGTAGTGCTACTAGTCCGCCTGCTGCTCTTGCTGCGATGGATGATGCTATCGTGCTGATCAGTCACTAGTTGCTGTTACATTCTAGATTGTCAGTAGAATGCTAGAGTTAGGTAGGATTTCACCTTTTGTAGCAGAAAAAGCTTCCGAGCCAGACTTGCATGAATATAATGCAGTGTGATTTGATGAGTTGGAAGAATGCCGCAGCGATTGTCTATTTGTCTGTCATGACTTAGATTGCATTAGTGTATTGTTATATTGCTGTCAATAATACTGCGATGGGATTATGTGCATAATTATCAGTAAGAAGTATGCTCTGCATCAAATGGATTTAGAAAGAAGGTGAATTGCTTCTGTAGCCTGCTTTCAGTTACTTGTTAACTGTCCAAGATAGGTCTGGGCAAGCTCGTGTCTCTTTTCTGAGGATCTATGCAGAATTTGTAGTGACTGCTACAAATTTCATAACTGCATTGCTATTTGCTAGTAGTATTATTTGCTTGTTCATAAGCTCTCAGTATATTCGTATTGAGACAACACTGTACATCACTTCAGTTTCAGGCTTTCAGCTAGTTGTGAAAGATGCATGGCATTTGCCTTTTCTTTCTTCATACTAGTTTTTGTATCTGTTGAATGGTGACAAACTAATCAAATCGTAGTAAATACGGAGTAATTGATTATCCTTGTTTGTTCTTCTGTAGGTAGTCTAGGAGTACTACTAATGCCACTGAATATATTTTCTTTGCCATGATTTTTTTCCAATTTTGTGCATGATGTAGAATATTCAGTATATTTCAGTAGAGGAACTGGTAAATGGTTAAGAGAAGCTCAGCTTATTGATCCGAAGTGAACAACAATTTTCAGCAGCACATCCTGTTGATATCGCTATGTTAATCGGTTCGCTAGTAATCAGAGGATGTTTTCTTCTACAAAACGGGAAGAAAATGAGAGTAAATGTTGAGACATGGAGGAGGATTTTTACAATTTTTGGAATGAAAACACCGTAAAACTTCTCTTATCACTGCATTCCCCCTTTCATTTTTCTGAACTGGTAACATCTGTCTAATGGTACGAAACTGTTCATTAAATGGCTGTTGCTGTTAAGTATCTGGGTCAGCTTAGCCTATGAGATCACAAGACCATGGTCCAAGTAGCCTTTGCAAAGTGATGCCTTGATGTATTTTCAGCCGACATTTCTTTGCCTACTTGGGAACAGAATAAACGGTCCAGGCCTGTTCTTCCCATTGGGTCCTGTAAGCCCATTCAGCTCAGCCCAAAGAACAGTACCATGTAGGCCTGTTGCTCTGCTAAACTAGGTTGATACGCTAAACAAAAAGGAAAAGAGAGATAGTTTGATGCTTCATTTGCAGATTCTATATCTGAATTCCGAGCTGGGTTCCAATACAAAACTGTAACGAGAAAAGCAGCATTTTTGGTATAATTGGGATTCGGAACGATATCGCCAGGCTAGATTTGGTACGATTGGGATTCGGAACGATATCGCCCGGCTAGATTTGGTACGATTGGGATTTGGAACGATATTCTCAGCAAATCTTTTGCATTGGTACACTGTGGCACTGTGCAGACTACAATTCAGAATGCAAAAGTGACAATCACTCTACTAAAATGCAGTAATCCACAAAGTAAAAAAGGAATATGGATCTCAAAACCCGTGGGAATTCCACATGAATCAATTTAAATTCCCTGAAAATTCCACGAATATTTTTCCTGCGTACCAAACCAGAGTCTCGGTGACCCGTTACCATGAGTCCGTGAGCAGCAGCAAGTGCCCACCACTGTGTAAGAGTCTTGTTCAAGGCGCAAGTGTGAAGCGAATTTGCCTATGTACGCTGATACGCTAAGCCAAAAAGGCAAGGGCAGAATTGTAACGAGAAAAGCAGCATTTTGGTAGAATTGGGGACGATATCACCAAGCTAGATCTAAATTGGGCCATATACGAAAAGTATGACAAACGGAGTATTAGTGAAAAAAATTAATTTATGGTTAACGACTTAAACGTGAAACTTCGATAAAAAAAACTAAAAACAATTCCAAAATTCAGAGGGCAGGAAATCTTGCACTAGTTCACTGTGGCACTGTGCAGAGTACATAGTTCAACATACAAAAGTACTCACATGGAGTAGTTCGCTAAAGTTTTTATAAAAAAACATTGATAAAAAAAACCATAGGAATTCCACATGAAATCCTCCAAAAGAGCCACGAAAATTTTTCCCGTGTTCCTAACAGAGCCTCGACGAGACGACGACCCCTGTGACCGGAGATGAGCAGCAGCAAGTGCCCACCACTGTCCACTGTGGCCATACCGGTGCCGTATTTGCTCCATTACGTACTTACCGCGTGGTGGCTTCGTGCTTGCAAGCGCAAGACGTAGCCGGTCAGTCCAAAAGCTAAGCCAAGATGATGCTGAATTGCTGACCGTGTCCGGCCAGTGGATGCCATGGTGGTTGAGCGACTTTCGGCGAGGAAAGGAAGAGAGGAGAGGCTCATGATGATGATCAACCTGCTGCACGTCTGCCTGCATATCTCATCCTTAGCTCATAGCAGTTGGTGCGAGTGAGTGCTTGGCCGGCGACGTCTCTCTCTAATCTGGAAAGAAACAAGGCACCAAATGTTTTTCAGGTTTCAGAGCTAGCTACTAGTCTCGCTGGTTCAGATATGGAATGTGCAGAAGCAGGAGGTCAGTCTCTCCAGGTGAACTGACAGAGTTTGATGTTGAGAATTCAGAGTTTCAGACATGCAGTTCAGGTTTCAGACTCTGTGAAGAAAGATGTAGAAATGTAGATTAAAATGATTTTCATGTTCGGGGGCATATTTGGGACACATGGATCTTGGATGAATTTTTACAATTGTTTAATTCTCGTTGTAATCGGGGAAATTCTGCTTCTTGACAAACAGTAATAGGTAAGAGTAACAAATAGAGGAAAATATACACGGGGAATTGCCTACTTTAACCCATTTTTTTTGTTTTTCTTCATGGAAATGTTTACATTTTTATCCCTCTTTACAAATTACAAAATGCGTGGTTTGCTGCAAAAAGACACAACCATACGCACCAAGAGGGATTTTTCAGTGCAAAGTGGCACCCGATTTGAGGTTCATATATGGATCAGAGAGAAAGAGGCAACGGAGAGCAACTCTTTTGCTCTCAGGCCCAAACAATGTTGGAAATTGAAGGGAAAAAAAGAAAGAAACAATCTAATTATTAGGAGGACCAGCTCCTGAGGAGGGAGGGCTTGCCGAACATATGGTCCAGCGCCAGCACGACGGCCATGGCCACCGACACCTCCATCCCCGGCCGCACCACCAGCCGGAACACGTCCGTCCCGACCGCCTCCTTCGGCTGCACCTCCGCCACCACGGCGCGCCGCTGCTTGTCGTACACCGCGCAGCGCCGCCACAGGTACGAGCCTTCAATCTCGTAGCCGCCGGCGCCCGCGGCAAGGCCGACGCCGCAGGGCGCGACGTGCGCCATGGCCTTGCCGTTGCCGCCGCCGCCGCGGACGTACTGCGGAGTCCGCTTCACGGCGTAGAGCGGCGGCAGGCGCGTCTCCTCCCCGGGGTACACCAGCCACTGGTCGCCCCCGAGCCCGAGGTGGCTGATCGCCTTCTTGCGGCGGATGGTGAGCACGGGGACGCCGGCGGCGTCCATGAGAACGACCTCCGCGCGTGAGTCCGCCGCGTAGCTGTCGACGCGGTACACCAGGTTGCCGCTGGCGTCGAACACCGTGAACCCCCTGCAGTTGAGCAGCAGCGACTTCCTCCACACCGTCAGCACCACCTCCTCCCCACCATCACCGGCCGCCGCCGCCTTCTTCATCACGCTGTCCCCCGCCGCCGGCGCCATCCGCGGATGCAGCGACTGCACGGCCAAGTTCGGGTGCACCTTCGCCGCCATGGCTAGACTAGATCGCTAAACCAATCAAGAATTCAAGAAATGCAAAGAGCAAGGAGAGGAGGAGAAGAGAGCGAGAGAGGGAGGTAGTTGGAGGGTTGGAGCTGATGAATGATGCAGGTCACGGTTCAGAACGGTGGAGGTGAGGACTATATATACAGGGGCGATGGACAGGAATGCCCCTGGGATAATTAGGTTGGGTTGGAAGGGTTATGTGGCTGATGGCTGTTACGTGTACATGGGACAAGGGATGCCATCAACTAATAATGACCTTCCACCTTTGCGCAAAGCAGGGTTAGCGCTAACTGAGATTTAAAAACAAGATTAGCCCTAGTACTACTACTTTGAAGCTTTGGATAAATTAAAGGTCTCGAGATGGAAGCTTAATTAAACAAGTAGATTAGATATCCAGGTTTCACAATATTGAAATGAAATTGCAAAAAAATTGGGTTTACCAGTGGGTTTCATAAGAATGTACTAGCCAAGAATATTGAAATCGCTTGAATTTAGAAAAAAAAACATATTTCAAACTCACCAAACCCAATTTAATTTCTAAAAATTTTTGTTCAAAAGGTTGACTAAATTTTATCAAAAACATTAAATAGTTATGTCTATAGAGTTTAAAAGAATAGAACGGTCAAAAGTCAAAGCGCCTGCTCGTTCGAGCCTAAGTTGAAGACATTTCATCAAAGCAACAATATTTATAGTTCTACTACTAGCGGTCCTAAATTAAAATCAAACAAAATCAAAAATTCTATGTTTAAAAATTTAAATTGGCTACGGCCCCCGGATTTGCTGCTAGCCCAAAATCCAAAAAAAAAATCTATGTTTAAAAATTTAAATTGGCTACGGCGCCGGGATTTGCTGCTAGCCCAAAATCTTGTGGTGCATATTAGCTCAAGCGTCTCAAACCGGCGCAAAGTCAAAAATTGTCTGAGGAAACAGATCAAACTGGCGCAATGTCGACGCGTGGCGAGGGGGGGGGGGGTGGAGATTCGGGTGGCGAGGATACGAGGAGAGGAGACGTCGACGACGCGCGTGGGAGCGGCGGCGGTTGCGTGGTCGGCTGGAGATTACGATGGCTAACATGGTTTTTATTAGTGGAAAGCCAAGGGGAATGATCCCATCGATCGACCCGTACAACCAATCCCAGCCCAGATTTTTATCGTTAGATGATGAAGAACGGTAGTCAGGTTGCGTTGATTTTTATTTAATTTATAGTAGTAGGATTATACTACAAATGAGGTTATCACATCTAATGTAAGATATATTGATTTTAGTCGTACCACACCCCACTT
This sequence comes from Oryza coarctata, assembly GCA_030770085.1. Classification (NCBI taxonomy): domain Eukaryota; kingdom Viridiplantae; phylum Streptophyta; class Magnoliopsida; order Poales; family Poaceae; genus Oryza; species Oryza coarctata. The sequence goes on from CM061470.1 coordinate 18,340,842, forward strand.
GGTATTTATGGAGTAGATTTGTGTAAGGATTAAATTGGATATACAGCAATACTCAATCTGGCCACAACATATTTTGATTTCGGTACTCTGTTGGGATTTTGAAATATTGTTCTTCTGTTTTTCATTTTTTTCCTTTCATGTTTATGTTTTTTTCTCAAGTACTAAAGTACTCTTATTTCTTGTTTTTTTTTGTTAGTACCATGTATTTATTTTTATGTGTTGGCAGTGTTTTTCACTTTTTTTCAAATATATATTCCTATTTTTCGTACTAAAAATTTCCTACAATTTGTTTGAAAGTGTGGACAAAGAGGGCGTTAGCTGGGCCTACAGTTAATTAACCACATATTAGACGCACCCAAAAAAAATCTTCTTCAACATTACGTCATCTACTCCTGTCGATTGAATGCCGAAAACAATAATTTGAACTGGGCATAATTACTCGAGGATTCCAAACTTGCTTTATTAAGTACGTTGTTTCGTAATGGCAAATAACCTGATAGGTACATTGGCAGTTTAAAACCACACATCCACAAATTTAATATGTAGTTAAACATTATCCTGTCGTACATTCAGCGTGATTATAAAATAATGCAAAGAAGCTGATATTTTTAGCCTGATGGTCAGATCACATTGTGAGCATTGCATGAGCCACGAAAAAAGATCATCCTGAATTAGTCAGGGTATCAGAGAAGCCAGGTTACGGATGGCTATATAGGACAAGCACAACGATAATTACGTTAGTGCTAGGCATGCATGCACATGATCCTCTAAAGAAAAAAAAACAAAAGCTTAAAGATGCCATGGCCTAGCTAATAATATAATTAATCTAACTAATTTTTATCTAATACTGTAATCTAATTATTAATCATTGGTGATCTGGTGTGACTCGACCAGAGCATGTTTCGGTTGCATCCGACGTAGATACTTCGGCTGGCAGCGGATCATAACTAGTTGGTGTAGTACATGTTCGATCGAGATATGTGTACCTGTTTTTTTTTCGGAGGAAAGAAAGTCAGATCCAGCTAAGTTTTTTAGTACTTCTAAAAGGTTTGTATATTTGCTATCAGTTTGTTGCTTTTGCTTATTGCTAAATTAAATTAGTATATGTATAGCCTGTAATGTGACAATTATTTTTCAGTTATTTACAGTCTGTTTATATGTGCCGATCAATTGGTGCACTTGTCCTTCAGATAGATCAATTGATTAACATTTTTTAGAGTAATTGATTAGTTTAATTTGCTACGGCAGATCTTCCTCTTAAGAACATTTGGCCTCTATCGTTTTCTTTAATATTAATCCCATAATACAATCTTTGAAGAATCATTATTACAGTCATAACCAATCATTAGATATTCTCCTATCATTAGTGTAGATGCAAAAAAATGAACAGATTACCTACTAGATGCATGGCAATGCAATCGGCCGTACCCGGCAAAATAATCCCACCATGGGGGTCGATGAATTGGTCATGAACTTTGAAGGGAATTTAGTATTTTTCCTAAATCCCAAATGAAAATGATTAAATGATGTTCTAAATCAATTTATCACGTCCATATCCAGGATTAAAGAAACCGACCTTCCACCGGTGTTCCAGGGCATTCTCCTCACCTGGCTCTGAAACTCTGAAGGTGGTTGGGATATTTGCCTAGATTTCTGATCCTCTGTTGATGTTGCCCCATTAGCTTCATTCGATGAAGATGGAAACAAATTGACTGACTTAGCAGTTAAGACAATCATTAACCATTAATTCTTGGCTGCTCTCCGTGTGGTATCAACTTTATTTTAGACGGTTTGTATGGTGTCAATCATGGTTCTTGAAAACCAGTGGTTACCGGTCAGTAACTGGCCAGGGCTGAGGATCAGTTAGTTACCGATCAAAAGGATATAATTTCTTTTTAAAAAATGAATTTAGAATTTTTTTTCCAGTTCAAAATTTTTTATTTAAATTTTTGTCAGGTAAAATTCAGTAAACTGCCAATTACTAGATTTGACCAATTCCGATAATTTAGATACTGGTGTCAACTAATTAGAACCAATGCTTATGCATAAGATGCAATTATATTTTATTTTTTACTAGAGTTCAGAGTAAAATACAGAAGATGTCCACACAAACCTGCCATTACAGTTGAATAAATGAACATGAACAGTATGAAAAGCACGTATCATCTCTGGTCACACTTCTGCACCTAAGCTTTCAGAACCATTTTTTCCATTAATTTCCTGTTCGTTGTGGTTTCTCAGTGGGGGCATCTAGTCACAGTCGCTGACGAGCCAAGCATCGAATGGGCGAGCATGATTAGATTATTGGGGGACAGTGGTGCCCATTGCGAAGTGACTTGTGACCATGATATTCGATCGAACAACCCACAGCTCCTGCTATCCACTGATCCACAGCTAGTAGTAGCTAGCTGCTGAGATGATTGGAAGATTCGAAGAAAAACTGTAACTCTTTTGCCATTGGTCAGTCAGAGATGGTTGGAGTGGATTGGGAATGACAAACAGATTATATTTCAGCAATCTGCAGATTGCCAACTTTCTTTTCAGGCCTGAAGATGAGACAGGCATAGTCACAGAGAAGAGTTTCAGACTTTCAGGAGTCCTTGACAGTTAGCATAACTGATAGTAACATGGCTAGAACCTAGATGTCCATACTGCATTTCACTTCGTCAGGTACTACTCGTCTAGATGCATAATAAACAATCCTTATATTGTATTTGCATATGTGCTCTTGCTACTTTTCTTGGTGCATCAAATATTCAGATGAATGCTTTGCAACTTCCTCCTTGAGCTTTTAAAAAAAGAAAAGAAAAGCTTAATTGTACTATGAACAAGAACTTATTCAGATCCATTTTTATTCCTGAGATCTCGCAGAGCGAGATTTGTCATCTGATCGATTAATCGAAGTGGGCACTTTCCCACTAGTCTTTTCATCTTCTTCTTTCTGAACTTGTTGACATCAAAAGAGAAAGGAAAATAAAAGAAACTCGATGTACGCGCTCATCTTTTGTTACTGCCTAACAAAGACAAACATGATCAGATGATGCATCATCACACAGGCCTCCTGCTGACCACTGCCCATACATGTAGACCATCTCCTGGAAAGAAAAGAAAGGAGAAGGCTTCAGAGAGAGAGTTAGTGGAGGCAGTTCGATTCATTCATCTTTCTGAACCTTCGTAAAGGAGGCTACCTATCTCGCAGTTTTTCTAATTCTCCGGATGACTCATCTCACACGGCCTCCATTACGGCCTAGCTCCTTTCAGTTGGCTGACAGTACTACTCCAATCCAGGCAAGTACTCCTTTCAGTATTGCTTGAGTTTGAGAAACGTCAACTTGCATGGAATTCAATCACTGCACTGGACCACTCACTCCAGCCATTGTATGGCATTGTACGTAGAAGCTCGAGATTTTAAGAAGTAACTGATGATAAATTAGTTTTTTTTTCAATTTTTACTTATTAGTTTATTTTCTAGATTATATAGCCATCTATTCTCAAAATTTAGATGGGAAACTAGATCGTTTCGAATATCTAGAAATTTTGGAAAAGGGCTTGTATTATCATGTGGTGTTCAGAAAACAGTCATGCATGCTGATGTGAACAAGCCTAAAGAAGGCATGTGTAAAAACGTCCACTTTATCTGTCAGTAGTGTATGTACTATTTAATTGCGTGATTAGGGCGGAAAGCACTGCACTAATCGCATGACTACGGCTAACTAAGCAGGCCACCATCATCATGGTGTCCATATTGGAGAGAGCCTATGGGGAGCCGGGCTTTTCAACGGCCCTGGAAACAAGGTAGCATGTCCCCCAGGAGTCCAATCCTGTCTCCAACTGCGAAAGCTACCGACCCTCTCCAACCCCCACACACCAATTAATCCCCTTCACTTAGCTTTCCAAGCTTTCCATGGGCCATGGATGACACATGCACCCCATCCAAACCAACGTCTCCTCGACGTATATACCTCCTGTGGATCAGTGGATGCATGGAAGAGCCAATCCAACCATGGCACATTGCACCACGTCCTGCTGTTCCCTCCTCCAGTAGAGTGAACAGCGGTCTGTCGTTAACCAGCCAAGTGTACGTGTGTTGCAATAGATTTTGGTGAAAAAAGGTTAAAAAAAATGCTTGAACCATTTTCACAGCCATATATATTTTTTACCAACAGAATCAAACGGGTAAAACTAAAAGCAAAAACGACATTGATAAAATATTGAAAATGGAACTACCAGAATAGTATCTTGGAAACACCCTATCGCAATTTCAAACATGTTATAGTCAAATTTACGCAATAAATCTACATCACATGCAGCTGTTAATGAGGTTACAGAACAGGCTTGACAATAATGATAATATAGCATCAACACTAGCAAGGCTAAGTTCTTTTATTCGTATAGGCTGTCCTTACTGTACGGTATTAGAATATTTCACGTATAAAATTCGAACATATACTTATTTAGATTCACGTATAAAAAGTGAATTCATTTAGTGATTTTTCGGGGGGAAATAGATGAGAACGGTATCATTAAAACGAAAAAAAAGACAATACGGAATCAAAAATTCAGAATAAAACAACTGATACAAAACAAAAACTATAGCCAATACAGTAGGGGAAATTCTCTACCATTTTCACCCCCTAAGTACATACTGTGGCGTAGGTAGGTCGGAGTGTGTGATTGTCCTCCTTACTATGGGCCATAGATGGCACATGCACCCCTGACCAAACCAACGTATTCTCAACGTATATACCTCTCCGTAGATGGAAAAACCAGACCAACCATGACATATTGCATCAGTCCCGTTGTTCCCTCCTTTTGTAGAGAGAATAAGCATACTCTCGTTGAGTTAACAAGCCAGGTGACTGTGTGTTGCAACAGATTCCGGTTCAACAAGAACTAGGACTTAGTAGCGTAGGTACGCCGCGGTGTCTGAGTGGCACTATGTATATAGTATATGTATGTCTGGACTAGAGTGCCACTAGGTTATGATGAGGACTTCGCTAAATCAGATACAATCTCTATCACTAATTTGACATTAAATTTTTTAGAAGGACTAATGATAAGAGCTCGTACATGTCATTTAGATTATGATATGGGTTCGATCCTTATGTTATATACCAATATTAATGAGGATGAGATGCTAAGTCTTATGATATCTTATTGCTTAAGAATGTGGGATTAACACAATTTCCATCCAACGAACTATGATTTACATAAAGCATAAGAGCTATCTTAAGTCTTGGTACACTATTTACGTTGAGCCAACCGTTGCTTATGCCAACTTCAAGCTCTACATCAAGTTTACGCTCAAGCAATAAACGTTTACATGCACAAGACTGAGTTCATATGACAAATACTCTAACTTCACATAAAAATCTATACTAGTTTCGTGGTGCATGATATACATATTTAAAAAGCCTATCAAATCTACTTTCTAACCAAACAAATGGAGCTTCTTTTGGACTTCTCAATAAAGAGTTATGGTTGATTTACTAAAGGCCACGCAGAAGCTTAGAAGAGACTTCATGAAAACTAAATCAATTGGTCTTCTAATTCCACCAGTGATGACGGTTGTTTTCTATTATGTATTACTACAAAACTTAGGTTTTGCTTATATTGCATCTACATATTGTTTATGAGATTTTGCCTCTATATTTATAATAACTAAATTGTAATTTTAGATTGTCTTTACTATTTCTTGCTTATGTTTATGAATCGTCTATAGGGATTAACTTTCTTGACGAGGTTATCTGGGTTGATTGATAAATATTGAAGTAGTGATGTTGTGATTATAAGAGAGTAGATTACTCAGTTAGAGTCCTTCGAGGTTATCTGCTTGGGAGGGGACAGTATATCACTAGAGAATACGGGGAGCAGTGCACAAGCCGGTGGCAGTAGTGGCCCTGACCTAGGTGCAGCAGTAGTACACTCCCCCCTTTTGTCTGTATGTTCGGATCGGCATTCGTTCCTTCAGACCAAACGCACATCGCGTGCAATTCAGGGTTTACGATCTCGTCGAGCCTTCGATAATGATTGGCATGATTACGGACGAGCATTAAGGAATTTTGAACAAAGTTTGAAAACCACAATTTGAATTCAAAACTTTTGGGTGCTTGTGAATCATGAACGAATTTGATCGAATCCAAAAATTTTTTTGAACAATTTGTTTCTTTTAAATCCAAAAAAAACATAATTTGAATTCAAAACTTTTGGGTGCTTGGGATTGATTGCTCCAAATCTGCGTAGTTTCTTTTAAGATCTTTTAATTTCTTGGCAATTCACTGTTATTTTTTTTCTGAGACAGAGAAAAGAGGGAATAGATGTTAGAAAGTCAAGAAAAATGCTTGAGAAGTAAGGAAAAAAATATAGAAACGTAAGAAAGTGTGTAAAAAAATACGGAATAAAGGATACGGAAAAATGGATGAAAAATGTCAAGAAACATGGGGATATGTAGAAAAATGAAAAAACAAGTACCAAGCATTAATATTTTTTGAAATTCCACTTGATACAACCAATATCATACTTCATAGGAACTACGTTTTTTTTCCTATTAAATTTTGAAATGGTGCAGATCCATTCGAAATCCACAGTAAACTTTCATTTCAATCCATCCCGAGAGGCTTGAATTTCAAAGAATTCCAGCGAATTTTGTCAAAGCTTGTGAACCCGGCCTGGTGCAATTCAGGTCGTGTTTTGTTTTCTTGCTTTTTTCCCCGACTTTACAGAGCATACTTTTGTGGCCTTTGGTCTTGTGTAGAGAGGTCAGGGCCTTGCGCTCTTGGGCTATAAAACATTGGGCCGTTTGAGGATGCTGTTCATGTTCCCTTCAAACACTTCTGAATTTCTGATGGATCTCTGCAGTCTGCGGTTCTGTACACTGTACGAGCATGATGAGCTTGTTCACTTTACAGGCATTTGCAACCGTACTAAAATTTGATTGATAGGATAGCAAACTAAACATCATCCTACTATCCATATCTTACCAAAGTTCGACAGCTTCGGAAGTTTATTCACATAAATCAAAATTTGGAAAGGCTATAAACTAAACACATCCAGAGTTATCAAAATTTGGTAGGTTTGAAAATGGCAACAAACTAAAATGTTTTCTGAATTTCGTTCAGGTCGCTGCACATTGTACTTGAGCATGACGTTCTCTGAACTTCATGCAAGTTTTTCAGATCAAATACTCCGAAGTCCGAACCAAAGCATGCTATGCAATAGACATAACATGTTAATATAGATCCTGTTCTTGATTTGATAACTTTCTGAATTCTAATACAATGAAATTGACCAATCTATCTTGCACATGAAAGAAACATCTAAGAACAATTAAGAACCTAAAAGAGTTAAATCACCTCTCAAACTACAGGAGGGATCAATCACAAATCTGACCAATTAAACACGACGTCTACGATGCGATAAGCTAGAATTGTACTACACAACAAATTAATTAACAATCACAATTAATCCCTAAAAAAACGTATGGATGCAGCTCTCGATCGGAGGTCAGTACCCGCCGCCGCCGCTCCATCCGCCGCGGCCGACGGCACCCATCTGGTTGCCGCCGAGCGCCACCGACGGCCGCTGGTTGGCGTTCGTCACATACTGCCGGACGGGGTCTTCCATCGTTTGCCCGCCGGCCGGCAGCGGCGCGGTGATGACGTATTGCTGCATGACCAGCACGGACACCATCTTGGAGAACTCGGAGGAGACGAGGAGGTCGCCGATGGGCCCCAGCTCCGGCGACTCCATCCACTCGGCGAGCGCCGACGTCAGCGGTGAGTTGGCCTCGCCGGGGTGGCGGCCGACGATGTAGAGCTCGTGGGCGTTGTCCAGGTTGCGGATGGCGGAGAGCGTCTCCTCGCTGTTGGCCACCACCTGCTCGACGTAGAGGATGGCGTCGTTGCCGAGGTTGCGCGACAGGAACTCGTTGAGGTACTCCTCGTCCATCTGCCGCTCGCTCTTGGCGGCGTCGGGGACGATGGTCATGGCTCGCGACTGTGCGGCGGGCATCGGCGGCTGCCGCGGCGACAGCGCCGGCGCCGTGTAGCCCGGCGGGATGAAGCGGACGATGGTGAGGCAGACGCCCGGGTGCTCGACCATCCGCCACGCGTAGGCGAGCCCCTCGCGGTCGTCGGGCCCGCCGAAGAAGAGGAGAGCGACGTGGTGCACGGTAGCCATCCTCGCCGTGGCGGCGCTGAGGCCACGGTCGACGAGGATGCCGACAGAGCACGGCGCCGAGGCGAGGATGCTCTCGTTGAACCCCCGGAGGGAGGCGTTGATGGGCTCCATGCCGCCGTCTACCGTTTGCTGCTTGTGGAACGGGAGCACGATGAGTGACACGTGCTTGTCCTCCGCCAGGATGCACACGTCCTCGTGCATCGTCTGGTACGGCGACACCGCCGTCAGCGCCTGCACCGACACGCCGCCGGCGCTCGCCTCGTAGTTCTCGAACGCGTTGAAGATGTGGTCGCTGGCGCCGGGGAGCGACCCGGCGGCGCTGCGGCTCGGGTTGGACGCCGAGTGGTGCGCCGCGAGCATGTTGGACGCGCGGCCGGTGAGCTCGACGAGGTGGAGCGCGTAGATGAAGATCGGCGAGCGCTTCGTCGGGTTGGAGAGTTCGAGCAGAGAGATGATGGAGGGCACGTTGCGTGTGGTGTGCACGCACGCCAGCATCCGGAGCTCCGTGTCGTGCTTGGATCGCTGCAGGTTCCGCCTCTTGTAACCGATCAGCCGCCGCGCCGGCCGGTAAACCGTCGTCACCACCGGCGTGACCAGCGCCGTCATCACCACCGACACCAGCACCATCACGGCGAACGACTCGTCGTCGAGAACCTCCTTGTCCCTCCCGATGTTGAGGACGATCATCTCGACGAGGCCTCGGGTGTTCATGAGGAATCCGAGCGCGACGCCGTCACGGAAGGTCATGGTGTAGGAGACTGCGATGAGGATGGTGCCCATGATCTTGGCGAAGCTGGCCATGATGAACACGAGCACGAGGAGTCCCACGGTGATGGGGTCCCGAACCTTGGCCATGTTGGTGCGGAGGCCACTGATGGCGAAGAAGAGCGGGAGGAGAAGCCCAGTGACGAAGTCCTCGAGCTTCTCGATCAGCACGACGCCGAGCGGGCCGCTCGGGATGACGAGCCCGTACACGAAGGCGCCGAACACGGAGTGGATGCCGATGGCGTCGGTGCACACGCTGGCGATCATGACACCAGTGAGGATAAGCGTGACGTGCACGTCGCCGATGGTCTCCCCCTCGGGGACGCGGCGGATGATCCACCACATGAGCGGGCGTACCACGTAAAAGCAGGCGAGCACGAAGGCCACCCCGGCGAGGAGCACCCAGAGGGAGGAGAAGGCCGAGCTGTTGACCTCGGAGATGGCGATGGCGAGAGCGAGCAGGATCCACGCGCACATGTCGTTGACGATGGCGGCGGACATGGCGATCCGGCCGAGGTCGGAGTTGAGCAGCTTGATCTCGGCGAGGATGCGCGCCAGCACGGGGAACGCGGTGACGGAGAGCGCGACGCCGAGGAAGAGAAGGAAGGAGGCCTGGTGCACGTTCTTGGACACCTGGTGCCGGAAGATGAAGGACGTGGCCATGCCGATGCAGAACGGCAGCGCCATGCCGGCGACAGCGATGATGAGCGCCTTCTTCCCCGACCGCCTGATGACGTTGACGTCCATCTCGAGGCCGACCAGGAAGAGGAAGTAGAGGAGTCCCAGGTGAGCCACCGTCTCCAGCGTCAGCAGGCTCCGCTCCGGGAACACCGTCGTCGCCCACGTCGACACTTTCCCCATCACCGACGGCCCCAGGATCACGCCGGCCTACACCAGCAGCAGCGACAGTGACAGTTAATCAATCAGTGCATCACGAACTGATCAGAAGGGATCAATGGCGGCATGCGTGCGTCGTACGAGGATCTCGGCGATGACGCGAGGCTGGCGGAAGGGCTTGAGGAGGACCACGAGGATGCGGGTGGTGGCGACTATGATGGCGACCTGGAGGATAAACAGCGGGAGCGAGAACTCAAGCGGGCTGACCCCCTGCCAGATGCCGTACGCGGTGACCATCATCGGCGAGTAGCACACCACCGCGCCGGCGCCCGAGCCGGCCGTGCCATTGGCGCCGCCGGGGCCGGCCCGCGACATCTGGAACGTGGCGTTCTGGATGAGCGGGACCGCGCCGTCCGTCCCCACCGCCGCCTGCAGCATCGGGGCCATCTCGGCGCATGGGAGGGCGTAGTGGACGCGCGCGGTGGAGGACGCACGTCGTCGACGAGAGCGGAGAGAGAGTATAAGCAGGTGGCGCGCGCCGGTGGCTGTGAGCTTCTCGTTTTTGGCCGGCTCCCCGTGGCGCGTGCGACGCTCACTGCCTAATTTTGACACGCCTCTCTGCAGCTAAACCAGCAGCACTTCGTTTCGTTACTCAGACAATCACAAAATGTAAAGGCCAATTTCTGAAAATGGCCGCGATCCAAGATTTCACGGCCCAATATGCCGATCCAAATACGGATGGGCCTAAATGGGCCGAGTTCTCGTTCTCTGTTCCGTTCACCGTTGACGTCCGTGATGGACTCGGTTAGTTAAAAAAAAAAACTATTATAGCGACGCAGATTGGACTGGTCTGGTCTACTAACTCGGTGGAGTCAGGTCTAACTTGCCGATCGGTCCGGCGCGACGGCTGGCTGACACGAGAAAATTTGAAGGAAAAAACGAGCACAGGTGTAGTACATGGACCAGGCTTGCTCTCTCGCTCGCTCGTCCGCCGTCTCCTCGGTCGCCGGCGCACAACTCCTCGGGCTTTTGGCTCTTTTAAACGCCCGGGACACCAAGCAGCGCAGAAGAGCTAGATAGCCGAGCGAGGAAGACAAGACAACCACAGCAGCCACGCCGCCGCAATAATTCCGCATGCAGCACTGCACTGCAGCGGCAGATCCTAGCTAGCTGCTGCAAGGATTCTGGCATCTGCTGATCGGGGAGTTTGAGTTCATCTTCTCGACCGGTCCAAGAAGAGGCCAGAAGACGAGAAAGGAAAAGAGCAAAGTGATTGGCAGGGATGGATGTGAGCTTTGGGCCTGAGGAGCAGATCGTGTGGCCTGCTTCTGTTCTTGCTGGGATCCTCATGTGCGCAGCTGTAAGTTGTTCCATCTTCTTCCATTGCTTACCCAGATGCGAGACCGCATGCATTCCCGGGTAGATGAATCGAGCGGTCAAGTGGTATGAATAACAACGCAATTTTGCTCGAAATTTCTATGCTTCTGGTAAAGCCAGCTGAACTGCCCTTTCTAACGAAATGGGACTACGGGTAATCTCATGTAGTATTTACCTTTTTCAGAGGTAGAGCTGATAAATCAGGTTTCAGTTTTTTTTATTACACAAAGAAAAATCTGTGAAATGTTCCTGAGTAGTGGTAATTTGTGTATTTATTACAGTATCACCATCCATTTTTTTATCCAAAGGGAAAACTATCATCGTCAATCTGCACTTGACTTCCATAATTCGGTCTTTCTACTTGGAAGTTTACACATTTTTTTGGAAGAATAGTATTATTAGACTGTAAAAAAGAAATCCCAGTAAACCTATGCGGATCAGTCATGAACAAATGTGTAAGAATGTGTAATAATGAGCGTGTCGGAAAAACGAGAACCGAGAGAGGGTTTCAGCCGATGAAGGACGGACGGATCCAGTCGATGAAGACGACGAGCGCAGAGGTGCGCTGGTGTCGGAAGAGAAAATATGCACCGAGGCAAGAAAAAAGAGAAAGACGGGTGTGAGACGAGACGAGGAGGCGGATGGAGACCGTTGTCTCGTCACGTGGTGGAACAAGAGATGAAAGAGGATGAAAGAGGGTGGTGGAGAAGAAAAAACCGTCTACGGAGAAGACGAAAAGAAGAAAGAGCCGAGACAAGGGAGCAAAGAGGGAATACCGAAAAGAAAGTCGACGATCGAAAGAAAGTGTCGGCTTGCCAGTAGAAGGATGCTAGCGTGTCAAAAATGTTTAGATCTGCTCTGATATCATATAAAAATATGTATAGTAAAATTAAGACCTCAGCTCTATCGGTTATATATATACAGTTCAGTGGTGTAATGTATAAAGTACCAATTTGATTCTTATTACAAATAAACCTAACGTTTTGCACGGAGCAAAGCAACTACTCGTTTTTTGTCCGAAGTTTGAATTGACCTATCCGTTATCTCCTTTTGCAGTCAGATGGCGAGAGCTTAGTTGGACCAGTAGACAGACGTTTGTTGCATGCAAGCCAGCCAACTTGATAGTTGCTACTGCCTGCTTGTGTATAATACAAGCTGTTAAAAATTGAGTGATTTATGAACCACTATGTCAGTGTTCCTTTTCAATTCTCAAGACTAGTAATGTCAGTATTCCGTACCACACCTAGAAAGTACAGTGACCTGATGATTTCTGCTACCAAAAACGGTTGAGGAGCTAACTGAATTGTGCCGTCAATAATGCTTAAAGACCAGATTACCTTTAGAATGTGTGAATTCCTCGATCACCAATACTGACCAGTTTGTGAATAGACCATACCCCGATCTACTTGTCAAAAGATGTGACATCTTCCATCCTATAATCTTAGGCTAGGTAGCTACTTGAGATGTTCATGCATGATACATAATAAAAAAATAAAAAATAGAGGGAATGTTGCTAAGGTTATATGCATTTATTCTGCACTTCACCTTGTATTATGCCACTGACTTGTGGTATATTGACTTAAGATTTTATATAGTAATCTATATATGCTGTATGAATATTATCAATTTATTTAAATTATAGATTTTTAAACGAACAAGAGAACATCCTTTCTAAGGATTAAAATAGTTTGCCTGACTAGCTGCTATTTCATTCTTCAGGTATATGATATAACTCGCCAAGTTAGCTCTCGGTGCTGCAAGGGTTACAATGGACTGAATGAATTGCACAAAGTTGAGTGGAACAACAGGTGATTAACTGGAGCTAGCCTATTTTTCTTTGACAGGTTTTTTAATCACATTTTGACAGGTTCTTATTATCACCTAACTGTAGTATTATCTAAAAATCAAATAAGGGTGCGCTTGGGAGGAGGAGGGGTAGAAACCCTTCTCTCTCGGCACATAAAACGGAACAACCGATTAATTAAATATTAATTAAAAATTAAAAATATATTAATATAATTTTTTAAAGCAACTTTCTTATATATATTTTTTTTAAATACCGTTTATTAGTTTGAGAAACATACACGTGGAAAATGATGGAGAAAAAGTTTGGAATTGTCCAAACGAACAGACCCTAATAGTATTAAATTTCCTTTATAATGTCAATTTTAGAGAAGAAAGGAATTGGGGATTAATCATTACAATGATTTACTCCCTTCATCCTTAAAAAAACTTTAATTTTAGCTACGAAATTGAACATACTCTTATTTAGTTTGGTAGAAAAAGATAAAGTCATTTTTTGACATAGGTAATAGCCCTAAAGGGCAAATACATTTTGTACGTAAGTGAGATAAGAAATAGACATACTGTTACACTTAACACATGCTGTTTTAGGGGATTCTCTACATTCCACGCACTGGTTGCTGCTGTAGTCTCTTTTTATCTGCTGGTGGTATCTGACCTCTTCAGTAATGACGTCCATGGTGCCATCATAATTGATCGAAAATCAAGGATATCTGATGCCATGTTTGGGGTAAGTTTGCAGCTGATGCATCCAGGAAACCATGGAGAAAATATTTATCTATCCCCAGAACGTCTGAAATTTTATTTCTTGGCAGGTATCCCTGGGCTATTTCTTGACAGATTTGTTGATGATCCTGTGGCATTTCCCTTCTCTAGGAGGAAAGGAATATGTAAGTTAATATTCTGAGTTATCCCTTTTATTTTTTTACTGCAATTCCTGATGACATTAGTTAACGATCTTGCCTGTTTACGGATGAGATCACTATTAGAGTGTGCAGCCTGGCCGACAATCCGTGGGCCACCTTGGTTAATTTGAGCCTACTATCCCATAGGCCCAACCGAAGCTATAACATTCATAGGCTATCGGTTATATTGGACCTACTATCATGCATTCTTTCTGAAAATGCAGGTACCTTGATCTAGCAGGCCGTAAGGACTCCAAGCTTTACATGTACAACGGGGTGGCATTGTTTTGGGTGGCTGGTATGTCTACACTAAATTGAGTTTTATTCACCAACCAGTTTAGCAAAAGGATTATGCTGATAAGTAATGAGGAAAAAGAATATGCCTGAATATTCTCTAGTATTAAAATTAAAAAAATATTCTTGAGTATTAGACTGTTGAGTTACGGCTAATAATCCACAGAAAAATAAACGAAGTAAAAAAATAATTAAAGACAACTTTTATATTTGTATTATTTATGGTTTAAAAGTCAATGTTAAAAATATAATTAAGTTAACAATGTTCTTGTGGGCAGATTGCCCGGATCATACTGTTTGTGTATTTCTTCGCTCACTTGTACATTCACTTCGACCAGGTAATCATAATCAACCAATCATCTTCTTCAGGATTCAGATTAGTGACAGTGTTGTTAAATTATTTCCTGGCTGTTTGATTTGCAGGTGAGGACGGTGTTCCCACTAGGGTTCTACAGCACGCTGGTAGTGCCGCCGGCGATGTCGGCGATGAACCTCTGGTTCCGGAAGATCTGCAAGGGGATGGTCAAGGTCATTTCCAGCACCAAGCGGAGCCAATGCATCAAGGCAGATTAGGACTTAGACGGAAGGAGATGCACGTTGCCTGAATTTTTTGTTTGATGATTAATTAAAATGCAATTAATTTTGAAGAACCTAAACTGTAATTAATTGATTATTTGTAAACTACTCATGCATAGTACACAAGTAGTTACTAATTATTCACTTGGATTTGGTTCTGATACCCGTCCGTTTGCCAGGTTTGTCTCTGCAATATCTCCAGCATGCGTCCATGTAAATGCAGACAAAGCCAGGCGGTAGGCATCATCATCAACTACAGTACTGTTTTAATTACATTGTCATCGATCGATGATGCACATCCTGAATTAATTAGCAGTTTAGCACGATATACCTACGCATGGCGTTCTCAGCCTGAATTAATTTAGCTGGATATATGCTCGCATGGCCTTGTCAAGAAGAGTACCAGGTCAAATTAATAGATCACGCTTAAACATATTCATAAACTAGTCTCCTAATCGAGTATAGAAGCTGAATATCGAGCTGTGGCCAATGATGTCGTTGAAGCTACTTGGCTACGTCAACTATTCATAGAGCTTTGCCACTTACCTCATCGTGCCACTTTGATCTACTGTAATAACATTAGTGTTGTTTATCTCTTGAGCAAATCAGTCTAGCATCAACGTACAAAATATGTTGAGATTGATATCCATTTTGTTGGGAAGCGGATCGTCCTCAGTCTCGTTTGATTACTTCATGTTCTCATGATATCCCAGTACGCCAATGTATTTATTAAGAGACTTCTTAGCTCTATTCCAGAAGTTTTGATCCAGCCTGAACGTTCGCTAAACTTTTGATTAGACTATAAAAAAGTATTAGTATAATATAATTATAGTAGTTTTCTCTAATTATGTGATGTCTTTTATAACATCCTATGTATATAAAATATAACCAATCATCCTAATTATCCTAATTTCTTATAGAAACGATGAGTTTGACATGCGGAGGCAGAAACGAGCGTATGCAAGCACCGGCAGATCGATGCTGGAATTCTGCTGCTTGATGCCAATTAGTCCGGCCAATTACTCGATTAGTAACTGAAGAATTAAATAAGCCAGCTGGCTAATTAAATTGGTGGATGATATCGCCAGCCGTTGATTCGCTGCCTGCAAAACGCAGCTAGCTAGTCGTCGACTCCTCGTCATGGCTGGCTCCTCAGCTCGACGGCGATGTTCACCAAGTGATCGATCAGCTCGCCATTACGAAGAAGCTACTACTTCACAGGTAGTAGTCTGTTATTGAATTCTCAATTACACATCACAATCACGAAATGTGATGGACTTATTCTTGGGGGTTCTAGTAGCTCGGTTTTGGTTTTTTTCTTGGGCAAAACATAGAAAAATTATACATCACAATAATCAAATGTTAGTACTTTGAACCTCTCTAGGAGTTAACATCCTACCCGTTTTGTTTCTCCTTAGCAAGATTACACATCAGAATGGCTTGTTCAGCAATCAATCTTGTAATCTGAAGTGTCAATGTCAAGCCTTAACCGTTAATGCAGGAGCTTTGTAGGAGTACAGAGAGATGAAGATCGAGTTGCTTTGCTCCTTCATTTTCCTAATAATTTCGCCTCTGATTTTTCTGGGAAAATCCGGATTGTTGTACACATCTGATCAGGATGATCACTAGCTGCTTAAATATTCGGTGAAACTGTGAGCTAATTAACCAATTACCAAAGACCACAAACCCCCCGGATATACACCAAAACCATGCAGCTCTGCTGGCTCGTTGTGACTGCCAAGCCTGCACTGGCCAATCTGGATACAGCCAAAGAATCATCAGATTTCTGTTTCGCAGATTCCTGCCGTGTAGCTTGCTCACACTGCCACTAGCTTCCAGGTTAACCTAGTAATACTACTCAAATGATAACTAGGGCGCTCTAATCTCTTTGTAATTGCAAAGTACATAAATAACCATGAAAATTCAGAGAAGACAGAGCACTAGATTTTCTCACTATTTAAGTTGTGTTCAACTACATTCCCTGTCGTCGGATTTACTTTGAGATTCATGTGTGCATTACATATATCTCAATGAAGAACAATGTTGAGTTTCTCTTTTCAGTACAACACAGATCTTAATAAAGCATCCACAGTTCCTCTTCTCACACTCCATATATATATCTTAGCTTTCTTTTGCTCCCCTCCAATTCAGCTATGCAAAAACCCTAGCTGATGATCACTGATCAATCAGCTCATGGTTGGAAGAGGCCCAGACATGCAAGATTCTCTAGGCTTGATGCAGTTTCATGATCACCAGTATCTTTACAGCAGCAGCGGCATGCCACTGCAACAGCCTTTGTTGTCCCAGCGTCACCGGTTTCTTGAAGCCAATGAGGGTTGCACCGGCGAGGACGACGTGCCGGAGTTTGTCGAGCCGGTGGCGGTGGCCGGGACGATGGTGCAGCGGCAGGAGTTAGGGGTGTGCAAGGAGGTGTACTCTGAGGAAGGCGGGCATGGCGGGGGCCGAGCAGGCGGTGGTGGTGGAGGAAGCTCAGGGTGTCAGGATGATCGCGGAGCTGATGGAGTGCGCGGCACCCCGCTCTACGCGGTGTCCGCGTGGACGTGGTGCCCCCCGCCTCATGCGAGAGCTTGATTAACTAGCCTGGCTTATACGGAATGTTTTACTACACCGAATGTTTATAATGCATATTAAAAAAATCTTATACTGTACTATCTTTATTTATCTCTACATTAACTGAAGAGAGAAAACTTCAGGAAATAAAATGAGCAATGGATCATGATATCCATTTTGAGAAGAGAAAAGATGATGAATCTTTCCATTGCATGACTACAGTTACTATCAATGGCCAAAACAAGTTGCAAGCATATGGTTTCAAGAGAAGCGCATAGAATATATGCAGGAAAATTTTCTGGTTAATGCCACAAGAACCTAATATACTGAATCTACAAGCCTAAAAGATTCATCTTACTACAACACTCTCATCCATTTTGTGATGCTGGTGTACAAATCAGCACCTCTGTCCAATCCTCACTGTACATTGATGAAAGAACAAATGGAACATACTATGGTAGACAATCAGTTTGCAATAAATCAATTTTCCTTCATATCTCAGCAACATCCTGAAAGATCCTCAGTAACTTGTGCGGTGCTCACTGAAGCGCCTCCTCTATCATCAAATTTCCCACCTCTTCCGTTCACACAATTACAAACTCTTGCCATATTGCACAAAGAACTGGTGCTGTTCATCAACCATGAACTTCCCAGACTCCAGGACTAACAAAATTGCCTTATTCATGGATTCACATTGCACTCTATCATAAACGGATTATCCCTTGGCAGGTACCTTTTCCAATATTTCCTGTATCGTGATATGCCAAGTTCTAACCAGGGTTTCATGTTGCCATTGTAGTGCAATATGCCAGCTTTCTTTATAGCACCATGATTAACTCCATAGTCATGACCAAGACCAGATTGGATCCACTGCGCTTCAATAGGATGGACCAGATTTTGAAAAGCAAGCAGGCCTGCAGGTAGCACAGCAGCTCTCCATGACGCTTCAGTGCCATGTTGCAGCTGTCAAAAGTGAGACATAAGCACAACCGTATCATGTCAAGAATTTGCAGTTCTTGGGTTAACAAGCCAAACACGAAAGAAGAAAATTGCATCTTAAATCAACCAGCTACTTCCTACTCCCAGATAGTATAATAAATTATGTGCACAAAGTTCAAGGCTTCAAGCAAGTTCATCTTATTAGTTAAGGTCACAATTCAATAGGGTAAGTTCAGTGAAATACAAACACAAAATCAAGAGTTTTAGAGAAGAGGACTACTCCTTATGTCAAATATAAGGTCAAAAATAGTTGCTTTAAAAAATTTCTTGTAACATAAAAGAAAAGGCAACTAATAAGCATCACAATTCAACACTAACCTTTTGGAGTACTCGATTATGAACCCCAGTCACATCATGCTCCCTCCATTTACCAAGATCAATAACACTCACTCCAGACATCCAGATACATGAACTAGCATCATATGGGAAGTCAACCAAGTACGGTATGAGATGCCTTAATCTAACTCGACAAGACTGTACAGCACCAACCACTTTTCCTTTCAAATCAAGATTCCATATGTGTGACAAGTCTCTCTGGACTATAGTATCATCTTCCAAAACAATTACACGTTTAAGATTGCTAAACAGTTCAGGAAGCAAGAAAAGGGAGTGCCCAAACACTGAAATATATTCAGTTCTCATTTGGGTATTTGGCTTTCGGGTATTGCTATGGGATGTGATCCGGAACTCCTCAGATGGTGATAAGTGTTCAACTCTCCTATCCAAATGTGTTGCTTGGAAATCTTCAAAATTAATAACACTGATAGTAGCGTCCTTGTAAGAATTTCTGATGAACCAATTCTTGAATGCATAAAAGTTCTGTGCATCAGTAACAAGATGAAAAACCATATCTGCTGATTCCTGAAATACTGAAAGAACTGGTGAGTGACATGATGCAGAATTTCCACATGGTCTACACTACAAAAAATATCATACCTCAGAATTTATCACAGCTGAGTTGACAGTCATGGAAGATGCAAGAAGGTTGGTAGAGAAAATAACATAGTGCTGGAGAACTGGATTTTCAAACTTTTGCAAATCGGAGTACTCCATGTCAGCAAAGGATTTAAAGTAGTCTACTGTCAATCTAATCGAAAGGCAGTGAAGGCTCTTAGGTAGTGTCTGAACTCCAAGCCTGTAAAGATATGCACCTTGTATTGCATGAAAATGAGCTTCATCCTCAGTCATATCAAGCAACTGCCTCAGCTTTTTCTCAAAATTAGGGCATTCTGTTGGAGATGATTTTGCTGCAGCTATTGTCTTCGACATCTTTGCCATATTGACTCCATGACTTCAAAAATAACAAAGGATCACTACAGCAAATTCTACAACTATGCAAAAATTTGCTGTATCAAAGTAAGTCTGTATAACATATTGACCAGATCATCAGTCCACTCATTTGGAACTTGCTGCTACAAATATTGCAAACTATTCATCCCAATATCACAATTTTAGCTAATTATGATGTTATTCAATAAAACTAGACCTTCAAAACATTTCATGAAATAACAAGAACTACAGAAATATCTTGGGTGAGGAAAGATATAAATCCTAAGAAATCCTTCAGGTAATGCTCAATCAATTGTATGCTGTTAATTAAGCACAACAGATTAGAAGGATTTAGTAGAGCATTTCTTGGTGCAAAGCCAGGCTGCTGGGATACCCAACATTTTCACGTGTGATAAACTACTGATTTCTCAAGTTAGTTGTACCTTATGGATTAAAGATAATAGCTTAATATTGAGAACTAAAGAAAGTATTGATGTAAGATTACTTACAGTTTTGGAAGATCAACATCACATATGGCTTCACTAAGCATGTGCTCATGCTCTTGGATACTTTGCTTCATTTCATGTGAGAGTTTTTCCATCCCCTCAAGTTTTGCGATGCTTGGATAGTAAGCTCTTGCAACAAAGAGCTGATCTTTAAGTCTCTTCACTATAGAATCTTTCATTACTTCCTTGTGTTCTACAGACCAAACACAATAGCTTCCAAATTCTAGCTGGCAGGATTTTATACTCTCATCACCAGGTAAACCTTGTTCAAAGCTGTCCTTAATTTCAGCATCAGTAATCTGAAACAGTAGGTGAAAGATAAAACGATAAAAAAAAATGTTACTATGTACTCCCCCTATCTCATAATATAGGCACTTATGCCATTTTTTTGGAAAATTTAAGGAAGGGGTGAAGAATGATTGTGATTGGTTGAGGGAAGAAAGTAGATAAACAAATTAAATAGAGGAAGGTTGTAATTGGTTGAGAAGAGGAGATAGGTGGAGAAGTAGTTGTATTTTTAGACAAATTTGAATCCTAAAAGTAGCTATATTTTGAGACGAAGGGAGTAATATATAACAGTTCTGCAAGTCTGCATACAAGTTACAAAGGACTTTTGAAACGTTTCTTTGAAATATCGCATGCCCTGCTCACAAATTCACGTGAAACTGCAAGTATATTTACTGCAGTAACAGACAAGACCACAAGGGCATGTTAAAATAATTGTAAAGCACATTGGCTCTTACATTCAATAATGTTGAATCATCAAACATCACGATTTGTTTGATAGGAAGGTCTGCACATTAAAAGAGGAATCAAAGCTGTACCTTTGTATTTAAAATTTGTAAGCTAAATAAGTGGACGTCAAATGGGCCCTGCTCACCTGGACCGATTGAGGTATTGCTAATCGGTTGGTCAATATTT
Organism: Oryza coarctata; assembly: GCA_030770085.1. Taxonomy (NCBI): domain Eukaryota; kingdom Viridiplantae; phylum Streptophyta; class Magnoliopsida; order Poales; family Poaceae; genus Oryza; species Oryza coarctata. The sequence goes on from CM061470.1 coordinate 18,361,843, forward strand.
GGTTGACTGTTGATCTCATTGCTTTCTGCATCAGAACTACTGGTATTTGTTTTATTCCAGCCCTGTAAACGAACATTTCGATAACTTGACAATGTAACAAAAATATGGCAGTTTCGATAGATAGACAAGATTTACAAGATGATAAAATGCAATCCTTCAAGGCATACTAGTAGTAAAAGTTCAGAACCCCCTTGAGCTCTGACATGCCAAAAAGAAAGAAGCAGTGCCTTGATTGCAGTAGAAATGCAAAAGGGGCCATGTGAAACAAGATGAATTATAAGGCAAAAGCAGACTGACATTTCCAAAAAAAAATGGGGTCATGGACCATGTGCTGAAAGGCAATTTCACTCAAACACTACCAATGAGACCACAATTAGCATGCTAGCAACACACAACAGGCACACTAGGATAAAATTCACACTAAGAGAAGAAACAGTTGCAGCCAATGGGTGCAAATGCAAACCTTTTCAATTGATGGTGGAAATTTATTCATGTCGTTGACTGGCAGCCTGTCATTTTCCTTAAAAAAAAGAAACATTCATCACTGATCTAAAGATTAAATTTATCTTCCAACAGTACCCCATCAGCCATCATTGGCCAAACCTAATTTAGATAAAGGCACACCTAACCACACCCCATGTGATTGGGACATTTCAGGTAATAGAATAAATGGCAATGATGAGCATCCCTTACCTGCGATGTGTTTGGCTCCCAACTACCACCCTCGCTACCGCCAAACACCTGTGCAACAGATACGTGGGGCAAATCTTAAAAGCAATGGATTAAACAAACGAAATGGCTTAAGCATGAGCTAATCAATTTCAATCTCAATTGGCACTCACCGACACGGCGCTCTCGTCGGCCAAATACACTGCGATATCAAAAGACAACAACAAAAAATCGAGTAATGAGAGCATGGAGAGAGTTGAGGAATCCCGAGGTCGAGCGCGAGCCGGCGAACCGGACGGTAAGCCCAGATCTGGGAGCAGAGAGACTGAGAGAAAGGTAGGGTTTTGGCAGGGGTACGGACTGGACGGGAAGCGCTGGTGGAGGCCGAGCAGCACGGCGAGCGGCACACCGACGGAGAGGAACAGCAGCGCCAGCGCGGCGGTCGCGGCCGCCAAGCTCCTCCAGCGCCTCTTCGCCGGGGATGCGCCGCCCGCCTGGCCCTTCATCCCCGCTCTCCGCGCGCACAGGGCAAAGCTTAGCGCCCCCCCCCCCCCCCGGGAGCTCGCAGACCTCGCCGCCGGGCTACAGGCGGGCACGGCGGTGGACCTCGCTCATAGAACTAGAAGGCCGCTGCGGCGGCGGCGAGGCAGCGCATTTGCTCGTGCGTCTCGGTGTTCGTGCGGCGAATCGCTCCGTCTCTTGGGGTTTTTTTTCTTCTTCTTCTTTTGTTTTCAGGCGGAGCGGGCTGAGTTGTGCGTGATGCCGCTTGAACGTCGGCCGTGCAGGTTGTGACGGTGGATCGTGACGAGGGTGGTAGCATTCAAGCTTTTCGAGTGCCCGGGTCCACCGCACCGTAGTACCAAACCATTCGTGTACAAACACCGACCAGGCCGTAACGGGTCTGTGACCTACGTACAGAGCGGGAGTGTGCTGTACTTGCGGCCCATTCATATTGGGCCTGAATTACGGTTGACGTGGGCCCATCCCATTCTAATTCTTGTATGGGCCGTTGGGTAGGCCGTGCTGATGTGCTGCTGCGAATGTCGTGCCTTCCAGTTCGTCCTCGGCGCGGCGCCATTAACTGTCAGTTGATGTGCTGAGAAGTTTAATTTTTTAGACAGAGGATGTAATCCATTGGAAGATACTCTATTCGGCTTTTTTGCTGTCGTTGATTTTTAGATCTATATCCGATTACTCGTATTATTTAAAAAATACTTAATTATTATTTATTTTATTGTAATTTATTTTATAAATATGACTTATATTTTTTTTACATTTACACAAAACTTTTAAATAACACAGACAACTTAAATATATATTTAAAAATTAACGACATCAAACATAAAAATCCACGATAGGTAGAACTAGAGATGTACTGAGCCGGTGCAGAAGACAATACACAGGTCATTCAATTTCAATTTAAGGTTGAAAACATCGACTGACAAATACTGATAAAGGATCAGACACTCGCAAAAAATGTTCTCTTTTTTTTAACTCAAGAGCTAGGTATGAGACTGATGAAATCTTATGTATAATATAACCCCACCATTACAATGGTTTTTAGAGGGCATATCGAAATTACATCCAGCTGACGACGGCACTCAGCTGCCTCTTCTTCTTCTCACTTCCTAGGACGTTCAGTTTCATTCCTCTTTGTTCTTCTTTTTTGCGGGGACATGCAAGCACGAACCCCAGTTGATTATTTCGCTGAATTAAGCAAAAGAAAATTGGCAAGAACAACAGAAGAATGTCATCGCGTAATCGATGGATGGATGGTGGTAAATCAAGCCGGGAGGTAGGACGGAGGCAGCGGCAGGCCGATGACCTTGCCGCAGCGGAGGCCGTTCTCTGGCATGTTGTACTCGTCGCGCAGCGACCTCACCGGCGAGACGACGCTGATGTAGAGCTGCTCCCCGAGGTAGTGCCTCTCCCAGATGTTGGACCTCACGTTCCACATCCCGGCGTTGTCGAACGTCAGCATGATCGCCGTCCACGACCTCGGGTACACCTGGATCGTGTGCCGGCTCACCGCGTCCAGCAGGTTGTACGTCTTCCTCTCCTCCGGCGACCACTTCCCCGGCCCCATCCTGTGCCACCATGCGTCAGAGCAGAGATCAATCAGGTTGCGTGCGTGCATGTACGTTACGACGAGCGAACGGTGACGTACCCGACGGCGAAGAAGGCGTAGCCGTCGAGGTGGACGGAATCCATGCTCTTCTCAGGGTTCTCGAAGATGACCTCGATGAAGGTGCGGAACTCGGTGGTGATGACGTTGGGGACGACGTGGAGGGGACCATTCACGGCGGGGGGCACGTCGCTCATCTGGTTGTACTTGAACACTCCGTCGGTGACGTTGAAGTACTCGGCGAGCTTAAGTGGGGTGTCGGCGTCTACGTGGGAGACGCCATTGAAGCCGTACCGGAGCTTGCCGTCTATGTGGCCACGAGAGATGAGGAGCTTGATGGTGCGGGTGATGTTGATCTGGCCGTAGTGGTACGACCCCTGCGGGTTGGGACGGGCGGCGCTGGCCGTCAGGTTCCACCGGAACGACCTCCACTGGTTAAGCGACCAGGCCCAGCCGGCCGGCGGTTCCGGCACGTTCGGCGACGGCGGGGTGCTGGAGCCGGCGTAGCGGATCACGGAGGACACCGACTTGGCGTCGTGGATGAAGCGCGTGGACGCCACCATGTAGTAGTCGGCGGGCTTCTGGTCGGCGTCGACGAGGACGGAGAAGCAGTGGCCGACGTGGACGTCGAGGGAGTCGTACATGTCCTGCAGCGTGTGGGAGCCCTCCATCTCCACGAGCTTCATGTCGTGGCCCTGGATGCGGAAGTTGAGCGACGCCTTGATGCCGACGTTGCAGACGCGGAACCGGTACGTCTTGCCGGCCTCGACGGTGAACATGGGCTCGGCGGCGGCGTCCTTGCCGCCCTTCCCGTTGATGAGCACCCCCGCGGGGCGGCCGAAGTTCTTCCCGGAGTCGAGCAGTTTGGCCATGGCGGCGTGGTCCTTGACGTACCAGTCGCCAATGAGCACCTCGAGGTCGTCGGCCGGCGGGTCGAACGGCACCGGGATGAGCAGGCGGCTGACGACGCTGATCGCCCCGTAGCCGCCGGCGGCGCGCTGCATGCCGATCGACGGGAAGTAGAAGAAGCTGCCGATCTGGTCCTTGGGCTGCCACTTGTAGGTGAAGTTGGTGCCCGGCGCGATGGGGCACTGCGTCCCGCGGAGGCCGTCCTGCCATGAGTTCTTGCGGTGCTGCATCCCGTTCCAGGTGAAGAGCAGCGGCTCGTCCAGCTCGTTGAACACGTTGACGACGATGTTGTTGTTGGAGGAGCAGTTGATCCTCGGGCCAGGGAACTCGCCGTTGATCAGGATCACCTTCTGCGGCGCGTCGAGGAGGGTCTTGGTGCCGTACGTCACCTTCCACTCGAAGAACAGGTACGGGTCCTCGCCGCGCACCACGCCGGCCAAGGCCACAGCCACCAGCAGAACGCCGGTGGCGGCGGCGGCCACTCGCGTCGTCGCCGTCATCGTCGCCGTCGGGGTGATAGCTAGCTGGTGTATATGATGCACTCTTGAAAGATGCAATGTGTGGGAGTTGAGGTGGGTAGGGTAGTTTAGTAGGCGGCGGCGGCGGCGGCAGCGGCCATGGAAGACGTCCCGGGTTGCGGTGGGGTGAGGTAGACCGGAGAGGTCGTCAACCGGGGAGCTTCGGAGTGAGGAGGAGACGCCGGGGCCGCCATTTATAACGCGCGCGGGAGGCCAGGACTCCAGGAGACGAGCGCGCGGTGGTGCCGAGACGCGCGGCCGTGGCCGGGGCGCGCAGGTCCGCACGTTCGCCCCTCACGCGGGCGCCGGTCTGTCGTCGCCTCGTGTCTCACCCCGCCATTGGCGCTCCGCCGTAGCCTTCCCCCCTGTCCACTGCTTGACCGGTTCCAGCGCTCGCGGCAGCATGCTTCTCTTTTCTCAACTTGCGTGGCCCGGCCCAACTCGATACAAATCGCTAAGCCGAGGCGGCCTAGATGGCTAACTCTGAAAATATTACCGAAAACTTTTGCCAATGAGTTGGACAAGATTGGCCAGCAATAGTGCAAGATCTGTAAGCCTATAAGACAATGAATGTCGAGTAAGACGAATACAGAGCTATTCACTCTATTTTTAAAATACCTAAAAACTAGATCTCTAGATTCACGTGAATAATGGATATTGTTTGGTTGAGTCTTATAAAATAGAGACTTTCAAACAAATGAAGACATTATTTTTTAAGTCTTTAAACTATCAGGTTTTTACTCTAAACTAAAATAGAAATTGACTCTTTTTCATTATAAGGTAAATTAAGATTTAAAGTAATTGGAGTAAGAAAATAAACCCATACCATGCTTATGTAGAATAAAGAGAGCTAGAATTTAAATTACAGTGTAGAAATTTAAATTGCAAAATTTAAATACAAAATTTAAATATAGAATTTAAATTAGAATGAGAAAATTAATTCTAAAATAAATACTATTTCATTATTTAAAATATGTTTATAAAGTTTTCATATAAATTATAAAAAAATTAAAGAATTATAAAAGATCTCTCATAAACTCTTATAATTTTATTTTATTTTTCTCACACAACTTTTTCTAAAACTCTCCTCAACTCTAAAGGTACTTAAAAGTACGAATCATCATCTATGTATCTTCTTTTATATAGGCTATATAGGCTAAGGATGTATAGTTACCAAAAACAATGTCATAATTACCTTTAGGTGAGACCTTAGTTCTCTAAAAATTTCAGCCATCAAATTTAAAATAGATGGCTCTGGTTATGCTATGTTAGCTACTACATAAAAGGCTACACGATCCAGCGCATAGCTACAAGTCATTGTCTCCACATTGCCCGCACCAATCCAATGACGCCACATGTCCTTGAGGGATCTCGTGTGGCATGTGCTACAGGCCTTATCCATCAGCCGCCACCGCACCTGCCATGCGCCCATGTGTGTCGACACCATCGGGCCCACACATTAGTCGCTATCACCCTGCGCTCCTATGCCTCCGCGCGCGTGTATGTCAGGTGTGGCCATTGTCTCCACGGGCTACCTGGTCACTTACCTCCACACCCACACTAGGCCACATCTAGCTGTGCACCTGCCATGCGCCCATGTGTGTCGACACCATCAGGCCCACACATTAGTCGCTATCACCCTGCACTCCTATGCCTCCGTGCGCGTGTATGTCAGGTGTGGCCATTGTCTCCACGGGCTACCTGGTCACTTACCTCCACACCCACGCTAGGCCACATCTAGCTGTGCATGCCTGTAACAGCTGTTTTGATCACCCACATATCTTGGGCCATTATTGTCAAAGCATCACTGCTACTATTGCTACAGGATGTCGCCACTATGAACCATTTTGTTCATTTGACTTTTGTGAAGCATATTACAAATTCATTTCCATACGATGTTTGTTTATTATTTGCCATATCGCTCTACATCTCAACTTCTCGCTGAATTTAGTTTTAATGTACCATTGCACATATACAAACATAGGTAAAAAATATCGTAATTTGACATATATTAGTCTATACAGTATTTTTTATTTATGCTTATCAATTTTTCATCATAAATATATAAATTAACAAATGAGCAAAATTTCAGCGGCATAAAAAAATTTGGACTTCGTTTTGTGAAAGACGATAGTTCATCGTTGATAAATACAAATTGTGCTAGAGATGCATTTGCTAGTACAATGGTAAGGGTGTGTAGTTTCGACCTGTAGTCCCGTGTGTTGGTTCTCGACGTGCTTGCACTTTCTTAATATTTATTTGACACCAAGTTACTTCATGGTTGACCAACGTTTTTTTGGACTACAAACTATGCTGTAATCCTAGTAATTGTTTGATGATTGCGCATAAAACTACAATTTTTTTGCAACAATAGTATGACTAACTACAACGCGTACAAATAAATGTACAAATCATCTATATCGGAAGCGCATAGAGAGACCAACAGTTTGATTAATCACGACACGTACAAAGTGTACTCCACAATTCATCTCCATCGGAAGCCGATAGAGAGAAGGAAGAGGTGAAAGCTGGAACATCGCCAACATACAGCCTATTGCTTGGGCTAGACCTCAAAAAAAGGCAAGTAATCCGGCTCGTCGTCGCCACCGCATGAGCACCCAGCATCCTCCGCACCGCTGCAGGAATTTGCGCGTGTGAGATGGAGAGCCCTCGAACTCGGTGGCAGATGAGTCGGCCGAGCCGTCGCTCGCAGCAGGCTTGTCCTGCAGAATGGCCTCGATCTCCTTCACCACGGCGCCCATGGCCGGCCGGGCGTGCCACCGTCAACTCGCTCACGCGCCGCATGGCCAGCTGCGCGAACTGCCGGAACCCGGCCGTGCGCGCGGTTACCCGGGTCCACGATGTCACGCAAGCCGTAGCGGTCATGATCGGCCGGGCTGAAGGCCCGCCCCACCTCCCGCGCGATGTTCTCCCCGTTCTGGATCGGCCCTCTTCCCCTCGCTAGCTAGCTCCAGCATCACAATTCCAAAGCTGCATGTATCGCTCTTCTTCGGTAGCTTTTCCGTCGAGAAGTACTCTGCGTCAACGTAGCCCTGTCGGATGCCATAAAATTCAGTTTGTTTGATTTTGACTGGTTTTGTGTCCTTTTTTTCCACTCACTCGTCACTGTTAAGCACGGATGCTTCAACTTTGACCGCGAGTGATTTTGAAGTTATCAAATATTAATAAATAAAAATTATATAGTCATATTTAACATATACATACTTCAACAATATGTTATATTTTTAAATATTTTCAAATTCGTTGTTAAAACAAGAGTGGTCAAATTTTAAAATTGATAGTCTAGTCACAAGTATTTGGGAGCCAAGTGAGTAATGTGCTCATAAAGTTTTGAAAAGGGACTGAATAAAATAAAGTTAAAAAACGGTAATATTAGAAGATTAGCATTGGCGGATGATGTGGTGGAATACAGCGAGGACATGAATAATTATGTTCCTCACTAGGGTGAAGACATGGCTCTTCTGGGTGTTGGCTACTAGCTTGGATAGGTCGAAATCGGTGACCTTAGCTCTAAGGTTATTGTCCAAGAGATACCGAAGGATTTGATGTCACGATGGATGATCAGCGGATTGCTCGTGCAGGTAGGCAAGCCCACTCGCTTAGCTGAGTGCTATCCTTAGCCTCACATACATGCAAGTCCAGGGACATCCCCTCACTGCAAATAAATGAGAAATTTTACATTTGGGTAAAGTATATATTTAGCTAACTTTGTTTAAAGTCTATTTTTCACTCTAAACTATAAAACCGATTATTTTTCACCCTTAACTTTTTAAATCACAACATCCTAAAAGGTGGTTTTGATAGATATGACGGTGGTTTTTAACTTCATTTAGGTAAATTTTATAATTGTAGACCTACTGAAGTGACATTTACACCGATCAACAAAATTTACACAATAAATGTATGATTTACGAAATCACTTACTTTCTGAGTAAAAACACTCCTAGGTTTTTTTCTCCGGAAGGCTGAAAAATAACCTTTTTTGTTGTTTGGCGTGAAAAACAGACTTCGAGCAAAGATCAGAGGCTGAAAATAGACTTTACCCTTACATTTCTTGATGAGGTAGGTACTCAGATATAAATATAGTTTAAAATTTGGTATCTCCTGACACCTCAGAGCTCCTTTTCTTTTGAACAAGTAAATTTCTCTTGAGTAATACAAGAGAGATGGTGGTGAAAAAACGTGCGATTAGATTCATAGAATTAATTACCGATCAAGTTCTCTTTGAGAGTGCCGTTGGAGACGAACTCGAGGAGACATGCATCAGCTCACCCTTCTCATAGTAATAGCCGATGAGTCTGACCAGGTTGCGGTGGTGCAACTTGTGCATCACCTTGATTTTGTTGTCGAGATCTGGCACGGTCCTGGGCTTTGCATGCTTGATGGCGACGACGGTGCCGTCCTTGAGCATCCCCCTGTAAACACTCCCGAAGCCTCCCTCCCCGATCTTATTACTGTCTGAGAAATTGTCAGTATACTCGTTCAGGGAATCCAAGGTGAAGCGCCGCAAGTCCACCTGTGGAGCCCCTTCACTGTCTCCCTGCGACGCCTCCTCGTGTGAAGCTGAATGCATCGCCCCCTCCTGTGAAGCGGAATGCGGCGCCTCCTGTAAAGCGGAATGAAGTTGTGTTAATTCAGCATCCCTTATTGTTGTGACGATTGGTTGTGATAGTAGGTTGTTACTGTTTGCAGCTTGTTGATGTGTATGTGACGAACTGAGGATCTTCTTTTTGGATAGGTTTCTTGGCCCTTCTCATCTTTCGTAAACAGCAACGCAAGGCACAGCCAAAAATAATCAAGGCAACAACACCAGCAACACCTTTAATAATATTACGTCTGATCTTCTTAGATTTTTTGCCATCAGCACCTGGCACACAGAAAATCAGAGTAAGGACTCTGCACACTATAATAAACTAAGTCTATATTGGTCCACATATCAAACTTTGGTACCAACAAACAGAAACCTTTATAATGAGGTTCCCGACAATGTACTACGAAGTACTGCATGTGTTACCCTTACACTAGAAACGTGCAAATTTACATTAGAAAGTATACATGGTGCCTCGTAGTACATTCTGGGATGGGAGATTTTTGATGGACAAGAGCAGCGGTGCAAACTCAATAGTTTCTGATGGACAAGAGGCAGACAGTTAGACGTACAACATTTTCATCATCCTAGACTCACCTATCATTATTTTTAAAAGTTTTTCAATATACTGTGTGAAAATCGGAGAAGTTTCATCTTTGAAAACCTATCTTCATGGGTGATCATGAAGGCTCCCCTGATGACTGCATAAGAGATTGTTCTTATACAGCACCTATATAGATAAGTATAAGAAGTGCCTATAAAAATTATTTTTTAAAATAGAGATAACCACCGTATTGGTTTACTTATGAGTAAGACAGAGCCAGATAGAGATGAATAACATTTTCATGTCTTGGACTTACCTATTATTTTTTAGCCTTGTTCATTATACTGTACAAAAATAGACCACTTGTAAAATTCTTAAAATTATTCTCTCAAAACCTTATCTTGGTGGCTGCACACGCCTTGGTGGCCGCACGTGGAGTTATCCTTACGAACCACCATTTGGGATGCCCGTAAAAATTGTTTTTTAAGTAGAGATAACCACCATCCCAGCCCTGAGCAGCATTGCAAGCTCGGTAGTTTCTTATGGGCAAGACAGCCATGAACGTACATCATTTTCATCGTCTTGTACTGACGTAGTATCGTCATTTTTGAATTTTTTTTTCCAATATACCGTACCACGTGACACTGAAAATTTGACAAACCATGGAACAAAATAATCTAATGTGGTCTTAGGTTAATTACAAGTTCACAACGCGTACACCATGTACAATTCATCGGCAAGCCGAAAGAGAGGAATGAAGAGAAAGAACCGCAACAACATCGCGTCAACTTACAACCTACTGCTTGGGCTTGACTCCAAAAGGTGGCAAGTAATCCGGCGCATCGTCCCCACTGCACAAGCCCCCAGTGATCCCCACATCGCAAGAGAGGTGCGCGCGCGCGCCGCCCTCGGTGCACTCGAGCCTCGTTCAGCAGAATGGCCTCGATCTCCTTCACGATGGCGCCGCCCATGGCTGGGCGCGTGACCGCCGGCTCGTTGACGCACCGCACGGCCAACCGCACGAACTGCCGAAACCCGGCGGTGCACGCGGCATCCCAGATTGCAGGGTGCACGATGCCACGCAACCCGTAGTGGTCATGGTCACCCGGGTTGACAGCCAGCCTCACGTCTCGCACGATGTACTCGCCATCCTCGATCGGCTGCCTCCCACTCACCAGCTCCAGCATCACAACCCCGAAGCTGTACGCGTCGCTCTTCTCTGATAGCTTTTGCGTCATGTAGTATTCTGAATCCAAATAACCCTGCCAAATACCATCAAAGGTTGACAGAAGCTTGTACTGACGTTTACTATCTTGGTAAATTGTCTAAAAAGGGAGTACTAAAACAAGGTTGTCAGAAGCGACATCAGGAGATTGACAGAAGTGGATAGTGAGGTGGAATGCAGTGAGCATTTATAGCCTAGTAAATAGTTACTAATGTTCCCTTCGTTTGAGTGGAGACATGGCTCTTCTTGATGTCAGTGACAAGCTTGGAGTGGCCGAAATCGGTGACCTTCGCCAAGTTGTCATCAAGGAGAATGTTGGTGACCCGACAGAGGTGATAGAGAGTAGGGCTCCATTTCTTACAACAATCGATGAAGAATTGAATGAAGAAGGAGATAAGAGAAAGTGAGTATACCAACGATATTGGCTATATGAGAGTTGGTCCTGGAGTCGACGTACCACTTGTTAGAGGTCGACGAAGTTAGAGAATGTGTTAAAATTATTGATAGTGGATGTTTGGTCCTAGGAGGGGCCGCCCATTAAGGACCAGGAGCCTGGCAATGGCACTGGTGGAGTGGGTGACGTGGCACCGAAGGCCGACAGAGTGCCAACGAAGCCAGGCAATAAAGCGGGCAGCCCCCTGCAGTCAAAACCTAGCGGCGAGGCAGGCAGGCCCCCGCACACAGACCCTAGTGGTGAGGTGGGCATGCCCCCATAGGCGAAACCCGGAGGAAGGCCGGAGCCTGACGGTGCGGCGTAGTAGAGAGGGTAGACTGAGGCAGTGAGAGCGCCCAAGGGCTCGAACGGTGAGGAAGGCAAGCACGGTGTCGCCCCCCGAGGTACGGCTGGGGCCGTAGGGATGCGACCACAGCTGCATTGTCCCCGCTCAAAGGTTGAGGAAGGGGGCGCTAGAGGGACGACCACCATGGCGAGGCCCGGGGTTGAAGGTGCCAGCACCTAGAGAGACAGGTTTGCCACCGTGACCATGGCGATGGTTAGGGGGCGCGGATTGGTGTTGTAGCTCCCGTGGCCACCTCGTCCTGAGCCCCCGCCAGCATACCCGCCTAGGGGGCGTTGCTGATGCGTGGCGACAAAGGCGAAAGTTGGAGCATCCTCGACGGCGTCATCGAGGTCGATCTCTTCGAGAAGGAGCAAGATGTGTATTTCGTCGAAGGTAGGGAATGGCTGCTGCATCTTCAGGTTTGAGACCATGTGGAGAAATTTGCCGTTGAGTCCTCGAAGGAGAGTTAGGACAAGGGTGCGATCACCGACAGGATCCCCAAACTTAGAGAGAGAGCTGACCATCATCTCAAGACGGCGGCAGATGTCAGTGATGGAGGTTCCACTTTTGTTTAACGATGTGAAACTCGGTGGAGAGGAATGCGTGTGACTCGCGCTGGCCGAGGAACTCTGACTCGAGAACTGACCAGGCGGTACGAGCAATTGGGTTACGGAGCATTACTGTTTGCTGGAGGTCGGTGACGATGGTGCCATAGATCCAAGTTATGACGGTGCAGTCCATCTGAACCCACGTCGAGTGATCGGAGTTGTCAATGTCAGAGAGGACGTGGTCGATTAGGGCATATTTGCCTAAGACGACGAGGAAGAGGGTTTGCCACTGGTTGTAGTTGTTGGTGGCGCGATCTAGTGTCTCTAGGACAAGTATCTTGATGTTGAGGACAACAAGGGCTTGTGCGTGCTCAACCGCATGCTTGGCCTCGTACACGGCGAGGGCGATTTCGCAGTCCTTGACAACCCTTGGTTGGGCGGTGTCAACCTCATGTTGTACATCGAGTTGCTCCGCATGTGTGTCAGGAGCCATGGATTTGTGTACACTCTTCAGCAGTAACGGCAACGCGACGTCGGTGGCGAGAGTGTAGGTTGGTAGTGATGGGGCTTGGCGAGATCTCAGTGACAGCGGCAGCACTAACGAGGAGACGTGCGTGGGTGGCGAGATCAAGCGGCAGCAAGCCTAGGCGAGTGGAAGCGGCGGAGAGACCGGGTGGTGAGAGAATTAGATTCGAACAAATCGCCGCCGTAGCTTTGATACCATGTGAACGTGAGGTCATGATTTAAGGATTAGGGTTTTCCACACAACTACGAGCACACAGAAACAAAGAATAAATACACTAGACTGAATGGGTCGAACAAGCCGATAAGGCTGTATGGTCCAAATCTAAAATAGCCCGTACGGTCTAAAATCACAAGTCTAACACGTCACCGTGGATGATCGGTGCGTTAGTATGCTCGTGCAGGTAGGCCAAGCCTCTCTCCAAAGATGTTACCCTCGCTACAAATTAAAACTTTTTTGGCTTGATAACCTTGACCAAGAAAAAATCTTTCGAGTGACACAAGCAAAATGGTGAAAAAAAGTGTAATTATATTTCATGGGAAAGTTATTGTTGGGTGTGGTTTGGATATGGATTTAATTACCCATAAGTTCTCTCTGAGTGTGCCATTGGAGATGTACTCGTAGACGAGCATCTGCTCGCTGTGCTGATAGCAGTAGCCAATGAGGCTGACAAGGTTGCGGCGGTGCACCCTGGACAGCAGCTCGATCTTATTCCTGAACTCCGCAACGCCCTGCATGGAGCCCGCTTGCGCACACTTGATGGCGACGCGGGTGCCGTCGCCGAGAGTCCCCTTGTACACCTTCCCGTAGCCTCCCGACCCGATCTCGTGGCTGTGTGAGAAGTTGCTGGTGCAGTTCTTCAGCTCGTGGATGCTGAAGAACCTTGTTCCCTTCAGCTGTGGAGCTTCCCATGAATCTGGAACTTCGGATTAGAAACAAATTTCATCGCTTTCTCTTGTCATGGCTTGTTTTAGTAGTAATAATTTGCTAACTTGCTACTGTATGTAGGATTGTACTTCCTCCGTTTAGTCATATTCTTTTCTTAAGTTAAACTATTTAATTTTAATCGAGTTTATAAAAAGATATAGCAACATATACACTATTAAATTAGTTTATTAAATCCTCATAAATTATGTCTTAATGTATTTATTTATCAATTTTTAGATAAAATTTATTTGTTATTATATATGTTAGTGTATTTTTATATAAATTTGATTGATTTATGATAAAAACTACAATAACTTACGATACAAAATGATAGTTTATATTCTTTTTAAGATAATAGATAGAGATTCAATCTCTATATTTATAAATAGATATACACAATCAATAAACGATAATCAATGTAGAACGGAGGTAGCAATTATCCAAATGGGCATGATAATTGCTTAACGGCATTGCTAGTGACATAATGCACGTGAACTTTTGGATCCTTACCGAGAGGGTCTACTTGTTCGGCAAGATCTTGGCCTTTCTCTTCCGGCGCATAGCAAATATTGCCATGAAAATGAGGGCGATAACAATGAGCCCACCCACTGATCCTATGGCCGCTTTAGCACCCATAGTGATCGTAGATTTGTTGTTGCCATCGGCACTGGATTCGGATCCTCTGCCTTCAAGGGCTGAAAGGCATGGATGAACAGTAAACTGAGTGTTCATGAACAGTATTTTTTGCAGTCGAATACTGTAGCAGACAGTATGAAAACGCTGTTCGTATGCACTGTTAGTCGAGAAAAATACTGTGCGTATTGCTGTAGCGCTTGATCTAGTCCGTCCATTGAACATCGTACGTTCTAGATTATCCAACATGGCACTGTTCACATAGGACTTCAAAAGCTTGAAGGAAGAGTCCGTGGACACTACCCATATCTGGCATACCACTTACAGAAAATCAGAGAACACTATTCATGCTACAATATACTACTACTCTACATGACTTTTATATATGATTTGATCATAATTTTAAAACTTTGATCATCTCAAATGCTTATTTTTAAAAACAATACGTATATAATTGTGTTAAAAAATACATCATGTATCACAAACTTTTATAAATTTATTTTAATATAAATCTGATGACTAAAATTTTTAAAATTAACTAAATATTATTATAAATATTATATATTTATAATCGGAGGGAGTATGATAGCTACTGTTGTTGTTGGTACATTTTTTCTTTTCATGTGTATGTGTGATGTGAACCCTCAAGAAAAATTTTTCGGTGTATCTTAAATTCTAATAATGCTGATATTTTTTTGCAATATTTTTTCAAGAATGGTAAAAAAACATTCAAAATAAAAATAACCTCCAAGTTCATGTCAATGCAAAATGAGAGCACCTTTTAAGATGGTATTAGAATTTTTATGTTAATTTGAGATACCTCCTATACCTTGAAAGTACATAGGTATCAGGATGTAAAACACTTTGATACAAAAATGTACACCTTCCTCAAGAACAAACAACACTTTGAAAATTAACAAGGTGACAATCAATTACCTGATCAGGCATATGTTTGTCCAATGAAATAATAAGGTCCAAAATTTGACGGTGGCACGGAAGTCTGCTCGCGATACTTCTGACAAGTTGAAGGATAGGAACAGCTTCACTTGAACTTGGAGGTGTTTCTCACTGTTGATGTCGACGATGTGGACGTTGGAGAGGTGGACTGATCTGGGGAGCAGTTTCAGCTGCATCCACAGGGTCATCTCCAGCCGCCGGAATGGCTCACGGGTCGTCACGTCGGGGAAGGGTGCCCTGGAGAAAAAGGTTCCGTTGTCTGGGTCGGCACAGCTGCAGTTTCCCGGGTCCAGGCTCTGATCATCAGGGCACTGAGCTGCTGAGGCGCACTGCGTCATGCTGGTGGTGGATGCTTTGTTCTCTTGCTTGATGCTGCAGAAGGGTTGGCCGGAGAAATCTTGATTGGCGCACAACGGATTTCCTACCAGGCTGCAAGAAAGAAATATTAGTGCATAGCTCCTAGGCCCTATTTTGCAGGTCCTGTTCTGTTGTAGCCTGTGGTTTTCTCAGAAACTATTTGGTTGTTCTGCAGATTTACTATCTCCAGCTGATTGCTGATGCTGCCTGTCATCGCAAGTGTCCCGTTGAATTGATTGCTGCTCAGCACACTGTTTGATCAGTCACAACACATACAAAATATGATAACTCCCGATTGAAAAAAAGAGAGTCTCCCCATATATTCTTATTGCGCATAAGTTGTCAAAAAATTACACTTGTTGTAGTTAGGGCAATGCGAAGATCCCTTTGGGGACCTGGCTTTAAAGGCTAACATTAGCCATTACCCTGAGTCATCAAACATGTTGAGATGAATATAAAAAATTTCAATAAATTATAGATAACTCACAAGGAATTAAGAGATGTTTAACTTGAGAATCAGCAGGGGGCAACTGAAGTATCAAATGCACTGTTGCTCAAATCCCTGGCAATTATAGAACAGCTTTGTAAAAATTATCTTTGTGTTTGTCTTTCTGCCTATATATACATGTATTTATCTTTCTATCTATAAGACAAAGCTAAAAGGAGCCATATGTATTTTTCAAATTAAATTACCAATTTGATCTGAAAACAAAAGATTTCAATCTGTTATATTATTAAGAAATGTCAAAAGGAAGTTACCATATTTGCTTTGATGGTCTACAAATTATCGCATTAATTAATAAAAAGAGAAATATTTGCACACTTAGGTTTAGATTATAATAACATTGATTGATCAATAATTGTTAGAAAGTACAATTGAATTGGTAGAAATAAAAGTTAGTTGTATATCAAATTTAATTTAAATTTTAGAATCTAGTTTCGTACAAATCTGTAGCGGAAAAAATCTGCTAGTTGTTAATTAGTAATTATAGATCTAGATTTATAACCTTGCAAATTGTAACAACTCACATAGCTGTTACTTGTGATGTCAAGTTGTCCACTTTGCTTGGGATTTTGGATTATAGTATATTGTTGTTACTCTTGTCATGCTGATCAAAAGGGAGCATTGACTCCATAAGCCCCACTCACCCCCGCTGGGGTCCCATGCAAGGGAGGGGGTGATCCAGTCCAACCCAACTCTGTCCCTAACTGTTGCTGTGGCGGCAGAGGGTGGTTTAGTCGAGACACATGGACATAATATAAATGACGAGATTTTATTCTTTCCGCTATCTCGAGATAAAAAAATTAAACTAGTTGCACTGATTAGAAAAAGTTTATGATTGGTAATAGCAAGATTTTTCTATAAGATATATAAGCTTCATAATATTTATATATGCCTCAGGACTAACACAAATAGCTATACATTAAAAAGAGAGATAAAAAGCCAAGAACATATATGAATTTCTGTTGTATGTGTATATAAGCGTATATAGTTGTATTGTGTTTTAGAAAAAAATCCTACTCTAAAAGTTTATTTGGAACATTGGACACATTTACTCATGATAAATAATGAATTTGTTATTGCTTTCCTATTCTAATCCTCCTTTTCTTCGTGGTCTGCCCATGCCGCTACTCAAGTCGTCCAAACCTCTTAAAAGATAGCGAGACATTTCGGCTTAGATAGCTTGACCCAACTATAACATACAAATAGTAACCGCCGTGACGCCCAGACAAGTGGTGCAAGATTGGTAGTTTTTTATGAACAAGACAGAGAGGCCATCATGGAAGATTGGAAGAACTATTTCATTTTCTAAATTCTCTTAGAATCTAAGTAAAGCTGTTTGAAAAGGTATAGAGATAGCAGTCAAAAGCTCTGCAAACATAGCCATTCTTACATAAAGCATTTTCATTGTCTTGGTTTTTATTGTTTGCTTTCTGTCTTATTAGCTAAAGCTAAAATATAAATATTAGAAGTTTGGTTTTGAGGATTTTATATCATAATTTATTTTCTAACATTAATTTTTTAATCCTTTAAAAATACAAATATAAAAAGCTTTGTCATAGATTATTTTTTATTACTTTATTATATTTTTGCGCGACTTATGAGCTATAAATCTAACAATTGGCGAGGTGACTTAAGTGATCTCTTCAAACATAATGTTCAAAATAGAACATAATACTGGAAATCTGACAAACCAACGAATAAAGTGTCTGATGTGTAAAAAAAAACTGATGTGGTAGTATGATAAATAATCACAAGCACGTACAAAATTACAAATGTACAATTCATCGCAAACAGTAAAAGAAAAGGAAAAAAATCTTTTTTGACAAAATGCCCCGATTCAATTACATTCTACTACTTGGGTTTAACCTCAAAATAGGGCATGTAATCCGACGCGCCATCGCCGGCGTACGATCCTCGGCTGATCTCCACGTCGCTGTAGGGGTGCGCCGGCGGGCCGCCGCCGCCGCCGCCCCGGGCGCGGTCGAACTCGGTGGCGGACGGGTCGGCGGAGCTGTCCCCGCCGCTGGCGGCGCCGGCGTCGGGCTCGTTCTGCAGCATGGCCTCGATCTCCTTCACGACGGCGCCCATGGCGGGGCGCGCCGCCGCAGACTCGTCGACGCACCGCATCGCCAGCTGCACGAACCGCCGGAACACGGGGGTGCGCGCGGCGTCGCGGATGGCCGGGTCGACGATTCCGCGGAGGCCGTAGAGGTGGTCGCGGTCGGCCGGGTCGATGGCCAGCCGCACCTCCCGCACGACGTACCGGCCCTTCTCGATCGGTTGCCGCCCGCTCACCAGCTCCAGCATCACCACCCCGAAGCTGTACACGTCGCTCTTCTCCGACAGCTGCTGCGTCATGTAGTACTCCGGGTCCAGATAACCCTAATCACATTCCATCAATTTTACCATAGTTACTTCAAGTTCGATTGGTTTTATACCATCAAATTAAAGTTTTTTTTAATTGGTTTTCAGGATGTTTGTGAATTTTATCAGGAGATTGGCAGGAGTGGTCAGTAAGGTGAATTTACCAGAGTTCCCTTGACTTGGGTGGAGACATGGCCCTTCTCGGTGTCGGCGACGAGCTTGGAGAGCCCGAAATCGGCAACCTTGGCCTTGAGGTTGTCATCGAGGAGGATGTTGGTGGACTTGACATCCCGGTGGATGATCGGTGGGTCGGCGAGCTCGTGCAGGTAGGCGAGACCTCTCGCCGAGCCGAGCGCGATCCTCAGCCTCTTCTTCCAGTCCAAGTACGTCCCCCTCCCTGCAAATTTCAAAAAAGTTCAGCTTATTTCTTACAAAGTAATTCTCCCAGTAAATGTCATCTAAATGGTAAAAGTGTAATTAGATTCATGGCAATGTTAGCTGTGTGATGTGAATTTACCTGTCAAGTTTTCTCTGAGTGTGCCGTTGGAGATGTACTCGTAGACGAGCATCTGCTCGCCTTGCTCGTAGCAGAAGCCGATAAGGCCGACCAGGTTGCGGTGGTGCACCCTGGACAACAGCTCGATCTCGTTCTTGAACTCCATGGCGCCCTGCATTGAGCCCTGCTGCGCACGCTTGATGGCGACGCGGGTGCCATCACCGAGAATGCCCCTGTAAACCTTCCCGTAGCCTCCTGACCCGATCTCGTGGCTGTCAGAGAAGTTGTTGGTGCAGACCTTGAGCTCATCGAAGGAGAAGAACCTTGCTCCCTTCAGCTGTGGAGCCCCTCCACTGTCCTTCTGGCCAGCAGTCCATGAAGCTGAAAATTTTAGATCAGAAATAACAGGTTCTGTTAATTCAGAGGTTATTGATCTTGTCATGGCTGGTCTTCAGTAGTATGCAGTAGTTTGCTGCTGATTGATTGATTGCGGTTGCTATTGTCTCTGACCAATTGCTTATGGCATGATGCATATGAGCTTTTAGATCCTTACCGAAAGGGTCTGCTCGTTCCTTGAGTTCCTTAGCCCTTCTCTTCTGTCGCAGAGCAAACATTGACATGAAAATGAGGGCGACAACAAGGAGCCCACCGGCTACTGCAATTCCAGCTATAGCACCTGTTCTCATCTTGGATTTTTTGCTACCAAGAGCACCTGGCACACCCAAAATAGTAAGATACACTTGTATGTGTTCTTGGAGGGAAAACAAAAACAAAACTACTTCAATGCACATAAATGGAAGTCTTGACATGGTGAAACCCAAGTACCTGCCAAGGGGGCATATGGGTCTGCAATGAAGAAATAAGGTCCAAAAGCTGGCGGTGGTTTGTAGGTCTGGTTACTGAGATAAAAGCCAATCCTTGTCAAATCCGACAGGCTGAAGGTAGTCCCGGATGTTGGGAACAGCTTCACTTGAACTTGGAGGTAGTTGTCACTGTTGAAGTGGATGTCCGAGAGAGCGACTGAGCCAGGGAGCAGTTTCATCTGTACCGACATGGTCGATTCCAGCTGCTGGAACGGCGCACTGCTCGACACGTCGACGAAGAAGGGCGCCCTGAACACCATCTTGCCATTGTATGAAAATGCACAGCCGCAGCTTGCCGGGTTCACGTTCTGACCATCACGGCATTGAGCTGCTGAGCCGCATTGTGCCATGCTGGTACTGTATGGGCTCGCGTTCTGTTGCTGCGTGCTGCAGAAGGGTTTTTTGTTGGGATCTTGATCGGCGCAGTACGGATTACCTGCCAGTCTGCAGACAAGATTTGACAAGAGAAGCGAGGCAGTGTTGGTGAAAAGGTAGGAGGAGAGAAGAAGCAAATTGTATGGTGTTCTTGGTTCTTATCGAGTTGCAGGTATTTACAGCAAAGTTTTCCTGTAGCTTGTGGTATTGGTAGAAACTATTCGGTTGTCCATTAGATTTACGGTCTGCAGTTGGCTGCTGATGCTGCCTGACATTTCAAGTGTCCCGTTGAATTGATTTTTGCTCAGCACACTGTCTGATTAGCCACAAAATAGGCAGAGATAAGACACTTTTTGTTAGCTCATATGTTTGAGTATAAGTTGTCAGAAAATTACACTTGCTGCAGCTGAGGCAATGTGAAGAGCCCGTTAGGGACCTGGCCGGAAAGACTTCCAGAAGCTATTGATCTGAGTTATCAAAACATAATAGAGATGAGTACGAAAATTAAAATGCCGCAAGACGACACAGAATTTAAAATGCCAAAATTTCGATAACTCACACAGAAGCAAGAGATGTTAAAGTTGTGAACCAGCTGGGGGCAACTGAAGGATCAAATGTGTTGTTGCTCAAATTCCTGGCAATTCAATAATGGAATATTTAGTTATACAGACAATTTATATGATCAGATGACGAGGCATGGAGGCAGTTAGTTTCTTACACAACATTCAAGTTGGTCATGTTGCTGAGATCTGGCACTGATCCAGTTAGCCTGTTGCTTGCTAAGTTCCTGAAGAAGATAACATTTTCAAGAGAGGTGCCTCAAGTGTTATAACTGTTTTGTTAAGATCAGATGTCACTTACAGCTCGTTCAGTTTGATCAAGTTGCCAATGGTGGCAGGTATTGCTCCCACAAAACCGTTCCTGTCCAATCGACTGTCAAAGATGCAAAGCAAGTCAAAGATATGACCAAACATTTTTGGAGAAAATACAAGGATGAGTTCCACCTATGTTAACTTTCAAGATACTTACAGAACTTCGAGTGTAGTAATGCTCCCAACGTCGACTGGGATTGAGCCTGTGAACTGGTTGCTATCAAACAAACTGACAAGATGGAGAAACGTTGGTAAGATATATCTATTCAAATTAGACGTGAAAATTTGTCGATCCCTTACATGTGTATGAGAATCATATTGGAGTTGAAGAGTCCATTAAGCGTTCCAGTTAACTGGTTCTTGTTGAAATGGCTGTTCATCAATTTGAATTTAGGAGCAAAACAATCAATTCTAAGTGCTTACGTATTTTCATATTTCTCAGTTGATCAATAGCATGAAGATTAAAATACTTACAAGTGCTTCGTTTTGACAAGTTGGTCCAGGCCTGGTGATGTTGATGTTGAGACGGGGATAGGTCCACTGAGCTGATTATCGGCCAGGTCTAGCCAGAAGAGGTTTGTGAGTACGCCAATCGAAGACGGTATTCCACCTGTAAACTTGTTTGAATTCAAAGCCCTATAGAGAACGTGACAAATTATTCATTATGTCAATTCACTCTAAAGAAGGAAACAAAAAATATTATGGATTTTTCATCTGAAATGTGAACCAGTATCCACTTACAAGAACCAGAGTTGCCGCAGGTTGCCTATTTCTGTTGGAATGTTTCCATTGAAGCTGCAACCAGCTAAGATCCTGACAATTATAGAGTATTTGTGCACATCAGTAAGCACGTTTGGTATTCCTGACATGAAAAGTAGGGTTGACAACAATGAGCAGTGTGGCGCATACAGTGTCGTAAGCTCCCCAAGGTTCCCGATCTCAGCCGGCAGCTGACCGCCGAGATTAATGTTGAAGGAAAGATCCCTGCAAGTGTTTGTGTTGTCAGGTACTACACTCTTTCTTCTCAGACAAATCGATTGGACTCCAGAATTTCACAAATAATCTCATCTAGGTATATTTACTATTGATAATATAACTTCAGGTTGTATCTTGTTTCTTTCTTTTGGTAACAAATGGACCTAATCCATGTCACATTGCCAAAATAGTCAAAGTTTCAAATCTATTTGCTATCGATAATTTAACTTCAAGCATATCTTGTTTCTTTCATTTGGTAACAAAGGAACCTAATCCATGTCACATTGCCAAAATAGTCAAAGCTTAAGCTTGGTATACTTGAACTGGTCAGCTGAACTAAGCCTCAACAAAAGGAGAGTTCATAAACTAGAAGCAAACTATTCCGACAATCTGCCCCTAGGCTAGTTGAATCAGAAGTTCCTATAGCCTGAACAATCTGAAATGCTACAGAATCATACGGAACAAAAATTCCAAAATCCCAAGATCACGGCCTGAAAAATCATGGCAGTTTGCTAAGCTGGGGATAGAAGGTGCTTACAGATAGACGAGCTGGCTGAGCTGGCCGATGCTGCTGCTCAGCGTGCCCTGCAAGCTGACGCTTGATAGCCTCCTGCAAAACCAGACATGCATGGCACCATGTCAGACAGGCTCAGGCTATGCCGGGCGATAGCAAGAAGGAGCTGGCTCTTACAGCGATGTCACCCTCCCGTTGGTGCACATGATGCCGTCCCATCGGCCACAGGGGTCGCCGGAGTTCCAGCTCGGTGGGTAGTTCGTCCATTGGCTCTTCACTGCCTGAAGCGCACCAACTGCCCAAGGAAATTTCATGGAAGACCATCAGTAAACAATGTTTTTTTCAGGGCAAGAAGATTTTTTAGCGGCCGCTCAAGAATCATCTATGATGAAACGAACAAGCTGCTGCATCCAAGAACCGGAGGTGGTCGCCGGCGAGAGGAGACTACCACTCACCGTCCTGCGCGTTGGTCTGGCACAACGCAGGCGCCGCGCCAGCCACCAGCAGCAGCGCCACCACCACCACCACCAAGAACACCGGCGGCTCCATCCTCCGCCGCGCCGCCGCCAACTTCGTCCTCTCCGCCGGCGGCGGGAAGAGCCACCAGGAGCTAACCCCGCTCCCCTGCGCTCTGTCCGGGGCAGCACGAGAGACCGGAGATGGTGGAGGAGGAAGAGAAGGAAGAGGAGAACGTCCGCGCGCGGCAACGTGCGGGAGGCGACCGCGCCTCCCTGTATATGGACCGAGGCGGAGGGAGGGCACCAACCGCGCGCGCGCCGCCGGGAAGAGGTCAACCGCGAGCGCGGCGCGCCCACCCGCGGGGAACGAGAGAGATTGATGAGAGTGAGCCGCTCACGCGTTCAGACAGACAGCCTCCCGCTGCTCCTTCCTCGGTGCCGCGCCGTTTGGTCAAAGGGCCGACCCGCTTAATACGATTTTAAAAAGCCGCTCTAATACAAGTAGTAGCGTCGACATGATTAATTAACCTCTTCTTAAGTTTCTTAATTAATCTCTCAATCAGGCCGGCTGTTGGTGGCGGGTAGCTATCGCGGCATGATTTCTTATTATTTTGTGTTGGCCGTTGGGCGCGCGAAATCGATCGTTAGGCTTAAACCAACCAGCATTTTGATATTTTTTTTGTTTAGATTATTAGACTAGTACTAGTACTATATATCTTAAGAAATTGTACCCGTGCAGTTGACAATGAAGGATGGGAATCGACGTTGTGGATTCCCTTTTGTCTATCTGTCCATGTAATCCACGGTCGAGATAAATCTATGAAGTACAAAGAAAACAAAAACACCAAAACGAGTATACGTAAAAGTCTTTGTAAAATCCTAGGATCTCGTATGTCTTATGGATTACGGCGAGTGTTTCTTGTGATAACATATCCAAGTGCTATAAACGCTATCACCCTCCGGCTAGAGTTTCTTAACAAATTGATAGTAGCGGTCATCATCATAAAATTAGCACGAATCACTCCCGGATGGGAACATACAAGTACCTTTGTTAATGGATAAATATTCAACTAAAAGCATGAAAATAATAATAATAATAAAATGAATCTCCACATGTGGTGATAGGTCGGCCGGACACAATAAATGCCGGCTTCTACTGCGTCAGGCTCGCGATGGAGGCCTTTCAAGAAAGGGCAAGTTGCCAATTGGGGTCGTCATGCCTGATCTCGAGTTTAATTTGCTAATTGGAGACTTAACACAGGTGGATAGGGCGGTGGGGCCGACTTAATTACGTTGCCAACTCGGCTCTGATTCTCCTCCTCTCTCTCTCTCTGTGTGATGGCTAAGCATTTTGCATTGTGCTGTGGGCTTGAAAGGCTTGAAAGAGAGAGCCACGGAAGATGAGGCACGATCTTGGTCGATAGGGCGTTCGGTCAAAATGCCCCAGGTTCGTGTCAATCGCGATCACTGTTCACTATATTCATGCAGAAAGGCGGAATACGCGTGCGTGATAAGCTAATTGTGAATTTTCAGGATTCATTTTTAGTTAGATACTTTATGCTGAACCACGAAAAAGAAATGTTGAACAACAAAGCAGCAAATAAATCTCTGAAATTAATCTGAAATCAAATTCTGAAATTTAAAAATATTCTTCGAGTTTTAAACCAAAGCTCTAGGCTGTAGCCCTTCCTTGCTGTCTGCATCGATGACAAACCAAGGTTTCTTACCAACTTACCGTCGAGATACAATAATGACAAACGCTCTATAACCCTATCAAGTTTTTTTAAAAAAAAATTAAACAGAAATTTCGATTTTTCATAAATTTCATCCGATTTTTCCACTGTTCAGCACGATAACACGATAACCGTTTGGTTACCGGGATTCCCGTTCGGGGTATGGTAACCCCTTCTCTGGAAAGGTAAACCGTTGATCTCAACACCAATCCCAAAGCAACCTACGCGACCCCGTCCCACACCCACATAATTCTTCCAGGTTGACATTTCCATTGTTGGCGCCGTAATTTGCAAACCTAGAGGGAACCCCGGAGTCGATGTTGAAAAAAAAAAGTTAAGCAACATGCTTGACAAAATCAGATCCTAACTACAAATTCATGCTTCCAACGTTTGCACACAGGGCGTGTCTAAAATGCAGAAATGTGCCACTGGTTCGCAAAAATATGGGAGACTGTCAAAAGACATCAAATTACCTAGTCAACAGCATTCTCATTAGATAATAAAACTCATAGCAGCCGGACTGTGACATCAGGGCAAACATACTAGCAGCATTCATAATTCAAATTGTATACGTGTGCCTGGGGGAAAAAACTAGCTGGGCTGAAAGTTCAATGGAGGGTTTGAACATTAGTTTTTGATTTGACCTACAAATGTGACATGGTACAAAAGCTTAGTGTCGCCTCACTTTAGACTCGCTCCTCGCAAGAATCATTCCCGAGAGTTTATCAATCTCATAGAGGAATACAGCAGAAAACAGGAAGCTGCAGCCAAAGTTGATAAAAAAATATTAATATATTCATAAGGATTAAAATGGGTGCACAGACTGACCAAAGGAAAATAATATGAATTTATCACTGTCAAAGAACTCTCCAAAGTATCATTTTTTCACTCTCCAAAGTCGTGTTAATTAGGTGGCTACAATTCGCCAAGTTGCTTAAAAAATGCCAAGTAGCTGTAGGACTCAAACTGCAAGCATAACAGGCTATACAAGAGCTACTGATTTGATATTTTATATACACAGGCTAAACGCACCTATTAATAATTCATTGATTCCACTATATGCCATAATTCTGAATAGCATTTTGGCTACATGAGGCATCTCTTAGGATCTATCATCATGTAATCCACAAATCGCATTGTGTTTTCAGTGAAATTGTTACATAAATACAGCTTTTGCAACATGTGAAAATCAATATTTTACCAACAATGTTAGTGCTAGCAACATCTGTCAATTAAAGATAAGTAAAATACTATATAGGGTCAGATATACTTTACATGCTTCAATAGTATCACATTCAACAGGGTGGAAAATGTTTTAATTCACACAGCCATCTCCTTTCCTTGCAAACAAGGGAGTGAAGTATTTTGTTTTGCCTGATATATTATTTCCATTTCCTCCATCTAAACAGAGCAGCAATTCATAAGCAAATACTACCTCCGTTTGCAAATATTTGGCACTGAGGCACTATTTATCTGTGTGCTTTGAGCCTTTGACCACTTGTCTTATTCCAAAAAAATTACAAATACTTAAAAAAGTATCGTATTATTAAAGTTTGTTGCATGCAAAACATAACCATAAAACGTTCGTTCATTGTAGCCTAACCATTTTTAAATTATTTGGAGTCAAAATGAGAACAGTGAAAAATCAAAATTGCCAAGTAAAGTAGTAAGCGCAAACAGAGGTAGGACTCCACTAGTATGTCTAAGATTACCAATTCTAGATAATCCCAATAATTTTCTTATTTAGCAGAAACATTCAGGTCTATCGACAGGTTCATGTAACCATACAGAAAAATGCTAAAGGTCCGTAAAAAGAAATAGTAAAGTGTCTTAAAGGTGACAATGACATACCATGTTGTGATGCAAACACGATGGATGGTGCTGGCAACAATAAGTGCAACAAGTTCTGCGACAACAACTGCAAAGAAAGAGACAATTAAAGAAATCAAAATAAAAATTAGGGGGGAGCAGCAAGAATGAGATCATATGACTATACATACCTGCACCCCATCCAGTTCTAACTCCATTAGCTTCCTGATAGTTGCCAATAAACTGCAAAAGTATATCAAATTATCATATACTAACAGTAATGTTGAGAAAAGACAGTTTGACAAGTGCAAAACTGACTGATCTTTTAACACAACCATAAAGGGTGACAATCAAATGTGGATACCACCTGCTCACAACGTCTTATATGCTTGTTTTCACTGTGTTTTGTTACGTTACTAAGGGTCTGCTTTCTAGTTACAGAGCACAAAACCAGGATAAGTACTGCATTTGAAGGATAATTTCTTTAAGCATTGGGTAATATTAGTAGTATGGGCATTGGAGATGATAGTTCCACTGGATGAGTTCTTGGGACTTAGCAGGCTTTCGGCCAAAACCCCCTTAGTTCTATTATCTAGGCTCAAAAAAGGAAAAGCTCAAAGCTCCAGGTTCCATACTTAACAGCCCTTAGCCAGAATTATGATTACGCATAGCATCATGGAAAATAGTAGACAACTTAGCTTGTATAATACTTAGTGAGCTTAAAATTAAATGTTCTATTCTACTATTTGAGAAGGTATTATTGTGTGGAGAGTGAACTTAAAATTAAATGGTCTATTCTATTTAAGAAGCTATTCTTTTGTGGATATCAGGAAAACTGAACATGAAGAAACTAGTTTTCCAGGTCCTCAAGCCAAAATCTTCGCTTATGTGCCTACTGCCTAGTCAGATATATAATTGAGTAAAGCAATGCTAATGCCCACTTCTGCACACATCAAACCAATGTTTTCCTCACGGTGTTTGGATATCCGCTACAGACGGAATCAGTCAAGTGTACCAAAAGCTACAGGAGACAGCATCTTGGCAATTCCAATGGATATAATGGGGAAACCCCCCAAAATTTTACCACTGCTATGATTCTATCACTTCAAATTAGCGAAACAGAGCAAAAGTTAGAGGAAGGTTGGACGGGACGATTCAACGCACCGTGAGCAGGAGGGGGAAGAGGAGGGAGCTGACGAATCCGCCGGCGATGGTCATGAGCTCCGACGAGGCGAACTTCCCCCGGTACATCTCGAGCAGCGACAGCGTCACCGCGAAAAGCAGCAGCGACAGCGCCATCGACCGCCCCGTGCTCGCCATCTGCGACAAACACCGGATCCACGACAAACACCCCACCACACGGTCAAAATAACCACGAAAAGGAAACCGAAGACAAGGTGCAGCGAGAGACGAGACGGCGGCCCGCCTCACCTTGGATCTGGGGCGAGAGCAGTAGGGTTTTGCGCTTCCCCGCCTGCTGCTGCCGATGCTGTCTTGTCCCTCTCCGGTCTCGCGAAGCGGCCGTGAGATCTACCGCCGTTGAAGGTGAAGATGAGGCCGCAGGCAGCGCTGGGTTGAAGATGGTCAAGCCAGATGGAGGATTGGAGGTGGGCGTGGTGTGGGCCGAGAGTGGACCCACACTGACCGGTCTGGAGTATGGGCTTAATGAGTCCGTCGGATACGTTTAGAGGCCAAGATCGAATAGGTCAGGTCCTTGGGCTGGCCCACTAAAAAAACATCTGCCTCAACTTAAAAAAAAACGTCTGGCTGCCAATATGCATCTTGAAAAAAGAAGTTGGAAAATGCTAAACTAGCTTACCTTTGGGAGCTAAGCTAGCACTGGCTTTTTTTTATTACAGTAACATGTTTGTATAATACAAATTGATAATGGGCAGATTAAGGATAAATATCAATTAGCGTAGACGAAGTTGAAAGGATTGGACAGATATGTGTTGGAAGGGGAGGACAAAAGGAGAACTCCATTTTATAGTACTGTTGTGGGATCTTTATCTCTTAAGAATGTAGGTTTCTTTCTTACTGGCCAATTTGAATCAGTTTTAGCGATAAATCTGTTGCTATCTCTAATCTCCTTCTACTATTAGGGTGTTCATTGTATATAGAAATCATCGATAATATATCTTATGTTTATTGTTTCATCTGTGTTGTAATTATTCTAAAAGAGATACAAATATTTACATCCTCTCAACGCATCATCTTTTATGAAAGGGAAGGGAGTGGATCTAGGCGATTCGTGGATATAGCTGTTCTACAACACGTTATCAACAGCTCTATCGTTGGGCTACTATAACTACATCTGCTTCCTCATCACAACAATCGACTCATCACTGTATTGAGTATTGAATGATCTTGTGGTTTGAGTATATCCAATGCTCTTGTCATTATCTACAAGTATAATACAACTAAGTTATATTAATAACAATATGACAAAGCATATTGTTTCAAAATTTTTCTATTCATATGAACTTCAGAAAGCAAGGGAAGTGAAGATCCTACTAAGTCTCGCCCAAAGTGTTCTTTTTAGAAGTTTGTTTGGTAAATTAAAATGAGATGGCCTAGAGACTTGCAAAGTTTAGGGGAAGAGAAACCTCTAAATTTGAATTTGGCCTAGTTAGTGGATTTTGTAATTTTTTTCTCTTAGTTGAGTGGAGCTTATGATTCTTATAGAGTTTTTGAACGAGCCAACGGTATATGATGTGTTGTAGTAACTATGTACTCTTTCTTCTATCATTTTTTACACTAAGTTTTGGTAGAAGTTTTAACGAGACATAAGTTGATCATGGATAGAGCTGAATCTTTTTATCTTATGAGCAGATTTTTATTTCTTGTATGCCAATCCGAATCGGTTTTAGAGATAAATCTATTTTTATCTCTAGCATCTATCTACTATAAATAGTGGGCAGGGTCATCATTGTACATAA
Source organism: Oryza coarctata (assembly GCA_030770085.1). Taxonomy (NCBI): domain Eukaryota; kingdom Viridiplantae; phylum Streptophyta; class Magnoliopsida; order Poales; family Poaceae; genus Oryza; species Oryza coarctata. Next base: position 18,391,069 of record CM061470.1, read on the forward strand.
AAATTATTAATAATATAAAAAGAGTTCCGTCTATTATTTCATTTTAGATGTGATTGTTCAGGAAGAAATTTAGACATTTATATTTTCTTGACGCCTCATCTTTTGTGCAAGAAAAAAGAATGAATCTGATGTAGCCGTTCTACGATTTTTCATTGAGCCTTATGCTTCATATTTAGCACCTATTATTAAATTCAACATTAACAAGAAAATGGTTGTATTTTTAAGCACATATGTGCAAATGTTAGAGGCAGATATTACAAGATTAGATTAGATATAGTCAGATTAAAGCCCTAGATAATTAGGGAGAGTAGACTACAATGTCAAGCATAAAAATTCCGTAAACTATCGCAAAAATCATATATTTAAGAGTTTGTAGAGGGGAAATGCAATTTTGCGCTTATGTTGTTGCAAAATTATAGATTTTAGACTCCAGCATCATATAAACACTTGATTGACGAATGGGTCTCATCTGCAGACTACCTATAGGCTTCATCGCAAAACTACATGATTGATAACGCTCATACGGTCATACCTTAGCCTGAAGAGGGAGAAAAGATGATCTGCACGAACGTCGATGAACGTCAAGAGGGAATGAGGGGTTTTGCGTCTCTAAATGGGGTGCATCAAGATTCGCGCACTTATCCGATGGACGAAGAGCACCCGCACCATCCCCTCCGTTCCCGTCTCCGCCGCGACCGAGAGAGATCCGCGCCCTCCCGCCGTCTCGGTAAGTTCAGGTCATCGCCCTCCTCCCCTCGGTCTCTCTCGCTATCGTCGCCGAAACTTAGCGTAGGTGGGGCGTACAGCGCGCTGCTGGTCGGTGGATGGATTCGTGCCATCTCGATTCGCGGCCGGTAGCGTGTTCATCGGGGGACCGGGGGATAGTTCCTAACCGTGCATCGAGCTTGTTTTTTTTTCTTTGTTTGGTCGGGGATTCGATTTGGTGGTAGCCTTTTCTGCATTCGAATTAGCGTGGTCGGGCCTCGCGTTGGAGCTTCCAGCCTGGGAGTTCTGAATAAACCCAATCTGCATAATGTTCACTCCCTTTTTGTGGTTGCCTCGGCCTCCCGGGGTGGGGTTGATTGGGGGTTTATTCTGAAGGTTTTGAATGAACTCAAGCTGCAGAATGTTTTACAGGACTCTAATTGGTTTATCGGTCCGGGTAACCTTTGGTGCTCTATGTAATTCCAGTTGGTCTTCGTTTGAGATTGTTTTTCTTGTAAAAGTTGGTAGGTTCCATGAACTTCTGCTCTTGCTGGCAGCTGCGGCGGGGAGCGTCTGCGATTTGATCCGAGCTGGCGAGCTCGATCTTTGGAGAAGCTGGATATGCATTTTTCTGCTATCCTCGACATCACCGATCTTCTAATTCAGGGGGTTCAGCCTGAAAACCCCAATTTTTCTCGAGGTGGCTACCACGAGAGCACGAGGAAATATGGTACGAATCGTCCTGTATCGATCTGTACTATATATTTGTGGGAAAATAATGGTTCTTCCAACCTCAATATATATTGCTCGTGTATTTTAGCTGCTTAACAACTCTTTGGTATCTGTTTGTATGTTGTGTAAACCATGCAGATCTTGTAGAAGCTGAGATTCAGAGTTCATACACAGTAGACAATAAGATTCTTGGAGAAAAGGCTTCCGAGTTTAGACAATGGTGCAGATTTCTTACCTTCTAGGGAAGTTAGAACTGATCTTAAACTTGCTAAACAATGTGAGGTTCCTTTCTCCAGTAAACTTTTCTTCCTCTTGCGAAAATTTTACTGTTCCACTAGCATCATCTCATGATAGAAAAATACCATAAACAGACCAATGTACAAAATGTTTTAGTTTGTATGGCTTAAGTGACTGTTATCTAATGGATTCAAGATCATTTTACCTTTCAAGAATTCCCCTAGAGTCTGGCTAGAATGAACTTCTTTTGGAATCCATTATACGGAATAATTAATATAGTAATATTCCTGTTTGTGCTGAGTAATGCATATATTTTTATTTTTGCCAGTTAATATGCACTTTAGGATTGAAAAGCATGGATTCTGCATTGTTTTCTACTCCTATTGGCATAAAGGTTAGTCTAATTGACCCTGTAGTTGTACCATGTGACTGATGAATGAGATTTTAACTATACTAGACTTTAACACCTATCTGCACATGTATGGCCATGCTTTTCTTCTTACTGCTCAAAATTGGTGTCTGTGGGAGATCGAACAGTAGGTAGAGAAGCAATGACATAGGAAACCTTTCTTTACTTTATTGACTTAGATCACCAAAAGCTAAATGACCAAGGTGATGTGAGACGTAGAAATTGGTTACAAAAGAATGGTGGCTTACCATAGATTTGTTTCCTCAGCTATCCTTCATATTTAGTTAATGTGTCCGATCAAGAAATTTGTGGGAGAGATTGTAGGTGTGCATGAGGTTGTGTGCAGATATTGTTTAGTTGAATGAGGGAGAAGCACCTCTAAGATATTTTTATTGGGTGGAATTCAGCTTTTTAGTTCTTAGTGCGAGTATAGAGTAGGATTTGTTCAAACCAAAGAAGATTTTATCCCATTCATAGCTTACAGACAAATATTTTCTTCCTGTAAGGTATTAAGTTATGTAGGAATTTCACATGATACAAATCATTACCATTAGGATTTGGAATGCACATTCTAAATATAGCCTATTTTTTTTTCTCTATACAAGAGTAGTACAAATTACAAGTGGCTTACTGTTTATAACATTTGATCCACCAGAGTAATGCTTGAATGCATTCATTTAATATGTTAATTTCTAGGCCCTTTCCTTTTTTTTTGTTCAGTATGTTGAAATATGCTATTGAAAAGCACCTATACCTATGAGTGAAAAAGGCCATGTGTTGTTCTGATGAAATTTCTTTGTTTCTTGCTTGCCCACCATCTAATTGGAAGACAGTTTTGGAAATTTCGAGTGTGCATCTCAAGCTAATCTAAACACATTATTGGTTTAATACCACGGTTAATTTTAATGTTTAGGATTATACATGGAAGGTCCATAAATACATGAGCTCTTGAGGCCAGTTGAAACACCAACAATGATAAAACTCCTCATGGAATGTTAATCCTAGACTTTCGTGGGTCATGAGTTCCAGTCTCCAGTTACAATAGGTTTATTTGTTCAGTATTGGTAATTATTTTGTTTATTTCATTTCATTTTATATCCTTCATCTCAAATTCTTTTGTAAGCATTAGCACTTTTGTTTTGCCTTGTAAAGATCAACTACCAATCTTTTAGGGAGGTGTAAAGTTGGAGGCAATCAAGATTTATCCTTAGTATAATTTTGTCATGTCAAATTAGGTATTGAACTTTAGTCACATATTCTAAAATACCACTTTTAAACTTGCATTTTGCAGACACCCTCCTTTGGGTTTATAGGTTTATTTGTGTAATTTACCTACTCTCATTATGGATCTCTATTTTTTTTTCTAGAATTTTGCCACCAGTAGTTCATTAGTTTGCCATGCATGACATTGCCTTTTTGTAATAAAACTAGCAACGTGCTCACATGTTCCAACATAAGTCAAACAAGAATACTAAAAATCTATAGTTAAAAAGCAACATATAATTATCCACGGTGTATACACAACCATGTAGATCAACCAAACACCTAAAGGCACATGCAAACAATGCATTTTTTAGGAGAATACTGCTAAGCGATAGCCCAGCGGTTACTTTTAACTAGTAACATGCCCGTGAATTGCAACGGACTGATAAGACTAGGGATGGATTATACAGGCTCATAGACCGATGATGAGTTGGGGTGTCGCTAGCATAAGGTACAAAATCCAACTAGTTTTTTTAACCAACCATTTGGTTTTTTCTGGTTTTCTCGAGGAGGCAATGGTTCACATAGCACGTCACATGAGGTGGAGGGGTCAATGGATGACGTAGAGATTAAGAGATGGCCCTCTGTTCCTCGTCATCTAGCCTTCATCATCAAGCAGCAGTAATGCAACACCGATCAAGCGACATCCAAGCAGTGATTGGGTTTGCGTCGCCCACGTCCTCGTCGATCTTTGCGCATCTCCAACATCAGCATCAACTCTGGCTTCATGTTCGTCGTCTCGCCCGTGCAACGTTGGCCTAATCACCCAATCAAGCGCTTGGCAGCAATGACACCCCGCGATCGATCGTCTTTGAGTATGCGCTCTACGTCAAGCTTTAGACTATAGTGTCACTGCTCATGGTCATCTATCGCTACACATACTTGGAGTTGCAGCTGTGTCGTCCTCCTTAAGCCGCAAAGTCGCTCCTATCATTGTCTTCATCGCCATTTGTGCATCAACGCTTTTGTCATCTGCACTGGTCATCGTTAGCTACTTGAGGTCTTCTTCGCCTTCTTCGAGCACTACCGCCATGTCTTCTGGCTGCCATTGTCGCCACTCTAGGCCGGTGGTCTAGCTATTTTTTCATTAGCTACTGACACCACCGTTCAGGCTATTGGTCCCACTACTTCGTCTTCGTCTACCACCATGCCTTGTCACCATCATCATTGTCTTCTTCCTCAACTATGTTCACTTTGCTCCAGCAACAGTGGGTTGCATCAGCAATTCTTCCTCTATATTGCTCTGCGCATCGTGACTGTCTCGGAGGCCTTCTTTGCTGGTCCCTTTCGACATGGCACAAGGTTCATAGTGGTCTTATACCTCGCTCGCATGGTATTGGCAACACTACAGCGTGCGTTTGTCCCGAGTTGTCCTAGGGCTTGGCAAACCTGTTGTAATGTGTTGTTTTTCATGGTTTGACTGCATCGGCTCTTTGGCATCATCTTCCCCAACAATTGCCACGATTACATCACCGTTTTTGTCCTTAGTGTGTCCTTGCTCACCTTGGTCCACAGCGCTGTTCCACACGCCCATGACCACACTATGGAGCCCCTTGCGTGCCTTGTGGCTTGGCTACCTCATCATCAGCATCCTCAACTTCGGCTACATCGACCATAGTTACTCTACGCATAGCTACCTCGACCACGGCCCCCTTGCACCCTTCACTTTGACTCCATCTACTATGGCACAAAGAGCTATTGTTAGTGTTGAGTTTTTTTGTTGGTTTCTTCTCTAGTCTAAGTGTCCGCGTTGCTCACGCTTTGACTACAGGGGATGTTAGAGAGATGGTAGTTGTAGGAATATTATGATAGGATTGATTTGTTTAGAGTTTTTCCTTATCTCTATCCATGTATCTCTATATATACTAGCCCCTAAGGCTCAATACAATCGTCTAGTTACACAGTATATCTCTTCCCCTAATATTCAACAATGAGTCTATTCCTTTGCTTCGAAACATTCCATGTTGCAATTTAGAAAATTTCATGGAACTTATTCTTCTCAAAACAAACCTAGTAAGGGGTACTATTTGATTAAATAATGCATTTTTACCAAAAAATATGCAAAGCCTTGCCTAGAACAAATAAACATGAGAGCAAAGAATATGCGTCAAGCAGGAGGAAGGAAAGCACCTTTTGTCATGCCACCGATCCTAATTGATTACTAAATCATTGGTACATTGATGAACAGGCAAACCAGGGATCTGTATGGTGTGTTGTAGATGTGAGATAGGCCTACGCACCGGTTAATTTACAAAAAAAATGCAAATAACTCGTAGTCCCCTAGATGTCTACCTTAATTGGGGATGGTGTATATTGCATAACACATCACCTAGACGCCTCTTTTTAAGGAGTTAAGACTAAAGACTACGAAAAAATGGTACTCCCTCTGTCCTAAAATATAGAATTCCAGTGTTTAAAATTTCTCCTAGAATTTAGTAACTCCTTCACAACTTCTTCACCCACTTCTCCATTTCAACCAATCACAATTATCTCTCATTTAATTTCTCCACCTACTTCCTCATTTCAATCAATCACACTTACCCCCATATAATTCCACATTCTTCCTCAATTTTTTATGCTCGACCCCCTTTAGATAAATTCTTTATTCACCCCTAAAAGTTTATTTGTTCTCTTATTTGCCCCTCATTCTCTCAATGGCATGTGGCTTCAAGGCCCCATAGGTCAGAGAGATATTAGGGGCAAATATGGCATTACACTTATTTGCCACAGGCAAATAAGGAATTGAGATAGTTTTGTTCCATAAAAGGGGTTGAACCCCTATGCCTAACCACAATTCTTGGTTTTTTTCACCTCTCAACCTTCTTGCCGAAGTAAACACTCATAGGATGGGCCGCGGCAGATCTCCATCAGAGTTGACGCAGGTAATCCTCCCTTTCCGCCATCCTCTCTTTCCGCTACCTCCATGGCTGATTTTGGTCATTCTTGTTGCGATTTGGTTGGTACGCATGAGATTTGGTAGGTAGAGATAGTTGGCAAGTATGCGCTAGACTAGGTAAGATCTCAATTTTCCATTTATTCAAGAGTTATTAGCGAGATTTTAGGATTCACTAGGGGGAAGAAGCATTGAAGAGGAATCTTGCGAGAAGAGGTGTAGATCTAGGGTTAGGGTTCGGTGTATTAGGTATTAGGCCTTTAGGCACAACTCCAGATCCAAGATTTCTTGGAGCTTCATAGCTCCAGAAATCCATGGATCTGATATGTGATTTCACTGATAACATTTGGATAAATTATTTTGTTCCTATTTCAAATGAAATATAAAACTTTCAACCTCTCTATTTAACTTAAAACTCCAAATCCAACGTGAATTTGGGATCTGGTCCTGTGCCAAACAGGGCCTTAGGCTTGATGGGGATGAAATAGGCGAAGGGGTATAAGGGTCATGCTACATGAAATTTCTTCTAAAAGGGATAGAGTGGTATGGCATAATATTTTGGTGGTATTCAGGTGAAGTAGATCCTATTGTTGATAATTTTAAAAATCTAGGATGATCCAAATTTTCCTAACATGTGTTAGTTGTCTTGGTGTAGTAAATAACTTTCAATAACCATATACACCTTGATTCGCAAACAAGCTCGTGCAGCAGTGAGATCCCAAGTAGAGCGTTTACATCTTCTTATGATTATGTTTTAAACAGGAAAATCAACTTTGGATCCTGCATTGCATAAATTGCACATCATTTGTTCAATAATACATCAATCCTTTCCCTTTTGTTCCTTGAAAAGTAATCTGTATTTTGGAGGATTGCCCACACAAGGTATTGTCTTTTCTTGAATTCTAGATTGGATAATGGTGTTATGGAATCAGTAGAATATTATTGACTTGCTCTTGGCCTGTTTGTTATTTGATCATCATCACAATGTCAGGATCGCTGAATGTGTGCTCTCATCCTTCTTGTTTAGTCGTTTGCAAAAAGCCTTCATGTTTGCTGTCTTAATTTCTTTATGCGTTTATATTTTATTTTCAGTAAATCATTGAGTCCATGTTAACAGATCGCGAGCCTATTTATAGTTTATTGGTGGCTTGTGTAATTTATCCTTCTGGAAACCGTATTTTTGTAACTTACCTTCTCTTTGTTTAGTTCCTTTTTTCACTAGGAGGACCTTAATCTATGGTTGAATTCAAAGCAAAAGTTTATGAATCATGCCACTGAAGGACACTTATCTCTTATTCTTGAAGGAAGCTTAGTGCTCTTTAGAGCAGTGATAGCAGCTTTCTCTACTAGCTATGATTTATTATTAAAAAAGTCTGTCTTATCATTAAAATTTGATCCATATCGTTTTGTTTTGACACAAATGCACACTAAAATGTCACATTTATAGGGTTGAAACTTATCCCTTACTACTTTTTCAGTCAAACAGTAGTGGTGCCAGATCAAACCTTCCAGTCTCAACAGGAAGGCCGTTGACACCAATCTTTTCCAGTCAATCTGGATCACTTTCAGGTTTTCGTCATGCTGGTTAGTGACATTACAGTAATTTATTTTTCTAGTCCATTTATGCATGCTAGAAAGCCACCTTTTTCTAAAGCTAACTCTCTTGAAAAGCTTGGAAAGGTTGTACAACATTAATGGGAACCTCAATCTTACAAACATGTCAGGTTCACTAGCACCAAGGGGTTCCTCAATGACTGGCAGCCCATCTCTAGGTGTTCAACAACCTAGGGGTAGTATTTCTGGTGCTTGGTTTCCTTCAAATAATATTCCAGCATCCATTTATCAGGTTTTTTTCCTCTCCTCAGTTTGTGTCTGTTTATAAAGCTCTTCTAATCCTGCTCACATTTTCTTTTCGCCCTTTTTGTAGATTCCTCATGGGTATCCTGGTCTCGGCAACCGAGGAGGTATGCATGTTGGGGGAAGTCCTGTTTTTATTGGTAATATGAGTGCAATTGATGGTTCAATACAAGCTTCCTCCTTATACTTGAATAATGTTGGTAACCACAATTCTACTCTTGGATTGGCAGCTGCTCCAGTTTGGGGTAATTTTGGCCCACGAATAACTTATGTGGGTAATATTGCTGGTGGGGGCAACACTGGGAGAACAATAAGCTCTGCTGGGCTGTCTATGCCTACTGTTGCATCCCCTGTGAATTTGTCTGGAAGTGGAGCTCTTAACATCCGAGGATCAAACCAAATGGGTGGTACTCATCAACAAGGTATATGCTAAACATGTAAAACCTCTTGATGAATGCATGTGCATATGTTCTCAATTTGTCTTTCTTTTTGACTTGATAATGAAGTGATCTAGAATATTTAATAATAGCCACATATTAAGCCTTTGAAAGTATATTAGTCATATGGAAATGCAAAAATGAAGAAGTACATATTTGTCATTAGTGAGGAAGGATAACATGACTGTCCAAAGTTCCACAGATCAAATTTTAACTTGACTCAATTTGACGGGTAACTGATCTGGAAAATGGAAGTGTTAATTGGGTCCATTATTAAAGAAGTACCACTCTGTTGAGGTAATTTGCCATAGTTAATTTGCTTATTCTACTACATTTATCAATCAAACAAAGCAACTAAAGAAAATTCTCCTTTGTTATATATAAAGGGCACTGGACTTTTAATTTAGCCAATTTTGTTTCATTTTGCTTATTTACCAGAATCACCAGTTATGAATATGCTTGGAAGCTCTAGTTCAGCAGCTGGAGGAACACTATCTAAGAACCAATTGCAGGCAGGAAGCAGTTCGTCTGGTTCCTCAGGAATGCGACATGATGGTAACTTTGGTGAAAATTCTCCATTTGACATCAATGATTTTCCTCAATTAGTTGGGCGGCGTAATTCTGCTGGAAGTGTTCAGTTATATGGTAATGCTGACATGCAAACTAAATATCTTGTAATGATAATATCAGTTAACTAACTTTTCTCTTTTAAAACAAATTGAAGGATCACGACGACAACAAACGTTTGGTAGTAGTCCTGTTGTTCAGCAAAACCAGGAATTTAGAATCCATAATGAGGATTTCCCAGCTTTACCAAGATTGGAAGGTACTCTTACCCTGCTTTTCATTTCATCTTTTATATCATATGTTATTCAGATAGTTCTTTGCCAACTACCTCATGCTATAGTTTTTTTTAATTATGTCTTAGCATTTTGTTTGAACATTACCTCATGCTATGTTTCTTTGGAATGTAAGGTATGGATTTGCATCGCAAGGATCATCTTCCTAAAAATGCAAATATTATGCAGGCACAGCATTATCCTGTGAGTTCTTTTTTAAAAAAAATTAATTCTGGCAACAGTTATATCTCCTTTTCCTTAAATTTCCAAACATATGATCCTGCAGATGAGCAAATCATCTGGCTTCAACTCATGCAGCAGTTATCCACCCCGTCAAGAACATAAGCAGACAGCTAATTCGGTAAGCAACGTATATTAGGATTTCCTTTTACATCTTCAGCACATAGCCAAGATTGAAAACACCACTATTGGTGAAACACAACTCTGTTTTTCATGCACCTTTTCTTTATGGGGAACAGTTAGAATCCTACAAAGTAATTGATAGTAGGTGCCTGCCGAGCTTTTCAAATGTGGACTGACCATATTGATTGTGTTTATTAGGTTCAAAACACTGGGCTTGAACATATTGCACCAAGGCCAGTAAATTCTCCAAGTTCGTCTTTAAATTCGAGGCCTCATGAACAAGTTATCCAGCAAAATCATGAACCACAGGCTCAGAATTCAGTTAGGCTGCAGTCATCTTCAGGCCCAGAGTCTCACAAGGTTCAGAGTCCCAAATTTTCTCAGGGAACTGATACTCCATTGGATCCATATGGCTTACATGGATTATTGAGTGTAATGAAGTTGAAAGACGAGGGACCAGCATCTCTTGCTTTAGGGATTGATTTGACGACCCTTGGGTTGGATATGAACTCTTCAGATCCTCTTTACAAGACATTTAGCTCTCTATGGTCAAATGAACCAGTTAAAGAAGAGTATGCTTATGAAACTCCGGCCTGCTACTATGCTCAGCAGCCTCCACCCCTGCAAGTAAGACCCTCAATATTTGGATTACCTCTTGTTTTTTTGCCTGCAAATGTTGGTGTTACCATTAATCTCATGATATCTGATATTCAATTTTTTTTCCTCCACAGGCATTGCTTTTTGAGAAGTTTCACATCTCGACACTATTCTACATCTTCTACAGGTACTTAGTTCAATCAACAGTGAATTCTGTATTACTAGGATATGCATTATTTGACTTTGTTTTCTGTGCAGTATGCCACAGGATGCAGCTCAGTTATATGCAGCGAATGAACTGTAAGCACAAAACTGCAGTTTTTCTGCCATATATTGTTTTCTCAATAGCCTATTCTTTTTTAGTAAATTGATGCCCTGGTATGGCAGATAGCTCAAATTGCTGCTTTCATTTTCTCAGATATAAATACGGGTGGCTTTATCACAAAGAGCTACGTCAGTGGCTTAAAAGAGTTCCTAATGTGACCCCTCTGGTCCAAACCACAACTTATGAACAAGGACCGTACATTTTTTTCAATCCAAACAGTTGGGATGCAACTCCTAAGGTAAATGTCCGAAAGAAATTCCAATAGAATTTTCAGCCTTTTCCCGTGGCAGAAAAAGTATATCTGACCATAAGTTGGTTGCAGGACAACTTTATTCTCCGTTATGACGATATAGAGAAGATACCTGCCCTTCCTCCCCTTCTTCCTGCCATTCGACATGGCAGTGAAACAATATACAAGGTCAGAGTTGGAGTCCCAATATACATTTTTGATGCACGTCGTCAATAGTGTGCTTCTATTCTGTAAAGTCAATAATTCCACATAATATATGCAGGGTTCCCTTTTCTGATGTAAGTTCGCATTTGCAGCCATTGCACTAGGTTCTGCGCATTAAAGACTAGGAAGCTTCATGGATTGGATCAATAGCTGTTATTATCAAGGTACAACCAACTATCACAAAATGACACTGTAAGCACTTATTTAGTACTACAGTAAGTTCAGATTAACTTACTTGGTGGCCTAAACCATTTCGTCTGAACAGGGGATGCAATGCTGTTCTGGGAAGCGGATCTCCGGCGATGGTCGGCATTTGTGATGGCTTTATAATTCGTTGGCTGCAATCAGTTGAACCCATTTTATTTAAGTTTTGAGACAAAGTTGAACCAGTTTTATTTATGTTTTGGTCTTGTGATGACTGAATGTTGCATGTTTAAACCCGTTTTACCTGTACCAGATCTGTCGTTTAAATTACCAGGTACCGATATTTTGGATCACTAATCAGCTTGTGTCCTGGTTTGTTCTTTTGATAATTTGGTCAGGTAAAATTTTGCCCTGTTGTGATTCAAGCAACAGACAACTGTCTAGACTGGCGTACGAGAAGCAAGTGATCATGACTTGCTCGTGGTGAAAAGGATTGTGATTTCTAGGCTTTACTGTTTGCCTTACTTTCGTTCTGTCGATTTATTATTATTATTAATAATTTAAAAACTAAACCCAAGCCAAATTTATTTTCAGATATAAACCTTTTATGTGACCACGTCAGTTAGAGCGTGGTCAAAATGTTGATATGTAAAAATAAATTTTGCTCCGATTTAGTTTTAAAATTAAAAAATAAACAGATAATAATAATAATAATAATAATAATTCCGTTAGCTTATTTTTTCAGATGTGCTGCAGTATGCAACCCAAGGCCTTGCATCACTTGGGTGGAGACGACTGACTACAGGGACCCAACCCTAGCTCCGCCGCCTATCTTATCTCGATCCCATCTTCGCCGCTGATGGGCGGTGCCGTGGTCTCTCTCGTCTCTCCTCCGCATAGCTCCGGACGACGGCTAGCCGCGACGCTGGCAAGGGCAGTGACGGCATTGTTTTAGACCGGCCGTGGTCGGGAACGACGACGACGGATGCGGTGAGGTGTCCCGGCGATGGTTCCACAAGAAGTCGGCACCGCTCGCCTTTGGCCGCCTCGTCCCTCTTCCCTTCCCCTTCCCGCGACGACCACCACCTTGATTTCGTCGATGGCGCCGGCGCCGGCTTTGCCTCCGTGGATCGTGCTGGACAGGCACGTCACGGACGCCGACGATCTCGTCGACATGCGGGGGGAGATCACAAGTGGGAGACCGTCGAGTGCGCGTGCAAGGATGCCTACGGATGATGCGGGGGAGTTCGGCCAGGCGGTGGTGGAGGGCCTCGGCGCAGCGACTCGATGTTCTCCGCCGTCGCCGTCCGCGTGACCGACGACGGCAATAAAGAAGCCCCACCACAGGCACACTTCGCCGGCCACCTGTGGCCTACGGCGAAGCCGCCCCGCATCATCAACTTCTGCTTCCAACTGTACGCCGCGGATGACAGCCTCGTCGTCCACCTCACCGCGTCCTTCGACCACGGCCGCCACGGCTACTACCTCGTCTACGACAACGTCGACGCGTCGCTGGCCATGATCCCGTGCCTAACACCCACCGCCCGGCTTCGTGCTCCTCCACATGCGGCGGCGGCTATGACCTCGCCGTCAACACCGACGGAGATGAGCTGCAGCCACTGCCATGCCACCGTCACCGAAGCACGCAACACGACGGTGGCCGTGTGGAATCTTGGACAACGACCAAGAAGCCGGCATGCGTTGGAAGAAGGACGTGGAGTTCAGCATGAGGAGCCTTGCCTATATGGGCGCAGTTGGACTACAGGGCGTCACGGTTTCCCGAGTGGCCATTCCTGAGGCCGCAGGAAGACGGTGTCCTCTACTTCCTGGTGCCTGACCCACTCAGGAAATGCCAGGACCCTCAGTGGTATCATATTCTGCTGTCTTGGCTGCTCTCCGACCGCTCCCAGATTATCCGTCCGATTGTCTTCCCTACCAATGCCTTCCAACACCTTAGGATCGATGAGTCCCCTAGCTTAGGATGATTTGCTTGAGTTAGACTGGAGGCAGGACGAGCATGTCTGCACGTGTAAGGCAGCAACGATAGTTCATCATGGGCGGCAGTGCTGGTCTGCTGGGGCTCGCCTTCTCTGTGGAACACTGAATTAAAGGCTGTTTTTTTTTGCTATTTTCTAGGGACTGTGATTCTGGGTCGAAGGCACTTTTATAGTTATATAGCTTCCCAACTCGTAATTTAGCCTATATGGAACCTGTTGATGCACTCGTGAAACTGATTTATGTGCTTCCTTGCCGATTCCGTATCCGCATGCCTGCGTTGTCTCAGATGCCCTGCTTATGTCTATGTGCGTGTGTTTAATTGGCACTATAGCTGGCCAAAATTTGGTCTCAAATCAAACCACGACCACGCCAAAGTTTTTGGCCTGTCCACCTAGATCCATCGACCTTTGGAGTTTATGCAAACTAATTGTAGCTACCCTATCTAGCACACTGATTATGAGGATGTTTCTTGGGAAGAAATTCACGAACCACTGATTATATAGTGGGAAAAAGTTATGAGGATGTTTCCTCGGATGAAATTCATGAATCATAAAGATATCCACAAGTTTTCAGTGTTCAAACAAGTAGCTTTGTTATATAGCTAGTAAATAAAGATATAATGTTGCTTACAGATTATCCAAGAGCAGCCACCGATGAATCTATATACAGGTTGTATTTGGTATGCCTGGAAGTTTGACGAGTGAAGTAACAGTGAGACTGCTTTGTTTATGCTGCAGATACAAGAATATGTGAAAAATAGCTTTTATTTTACAACTTAACCCAACCTCATAAATGTTGCATAACTCTGCTAGTTTCAAATGGTTGTACCAAAACACGGTTTGTATTTATGACTGCTGATCATTCTTACATTTCCCATCTTGTTGTCATCCAATCAACATAAGTTAAGTGCATTTTGACCAATATTGTGTAGTACGAAATGTATAGTGTGATAATAGTACAAAAATATAGGTTCTTTTCACAAAGAGCTAGGAAAAATCCCCACTCTTGACAATAGGTCGGCCTCATCCATCTAATAGGAAGAGATTCCTCCTAGCTAAATTTAGGATGAGGTTCAAGTTGCACTTGAATTCTATTTTGCTTTGCTGCACTAACTTGCTATGTAGCAAGTCAGGAACAAGACACTATTTTCCTTTGTGGCTGTGACTTGGGCTATATGGCAAGTCATAAACAAGACGCGGCCTTGGAGAAAATTTTTCAAAGCTAGGTGAACTATACCCAAGAAACCTATAAACAAATTTGTAATGTACTCAAACTACACACAAATAATCGATCGACCAAACAGTCGATTAGACAGATATTCCACACAAAAGAAAATTTAGACAAGTAACTATAGAAAGTACTCGGCGTGAAAGAATGAAACAGAAATATATTGCTTGCATGTAAAAAATTAAAAAGATATAAGATAGTTACTAAATCTTCAAAGACAACTTCAAAATTGGGATGACCCAACTCGAACTCAACTACCGACCATTACTCATATTCTATGAACTAGAGTCGGTGAATTGGACTCAGACTCCTCTGAACTGAACTATAGCACTTTGGCAGAGTGGGATTGAATGAATTTCGATTGAATTATGCTCTGTCTAAAATGGCCACATAATTATAGTGAAATGGAGTGAAGGGGGTATTGTAGGTAGTTAATGGTGAGGTTGGTGGCCAGCCGACCTAGCCGAGTGGGATGGCTGGCCCTTTCCCAAGGTTGATCGGATGCCCATTATGACGGTAGAGATCTTGGATGGCCAAGATCAGATCCTCCTAATGACAGTTGAAGGCATCAGATTCTACAGTTATGATGGTTGTAGCAGTTGGATCGAGTTGGCCTGTGCTGGCTGGCCTATTCCTAGGTTGTACATCCCCTCTAGAGAGGTCAATTGGACTTTGGGCTAAGTCAGAGAGGGTGGCTAGCTAATGCAGCCACGGTCAACTAGGTTTTGGGACGGCAACTAGCCACAATCAACTAGGTTTGGGGACTCTGTCAATCTGACCCAAAGGTTTGGCTAGCCTGGCTGAGTCCCCAAGCCTGTTATATCCATAATAAGGGCTGACCAGCCTAGTGATGGTCAAGTCACCACTCAGTGGTTGGTCAACTAGGGTGCTACAGCTCAGACTACTCTGGCCAATCAATCCCACTTCTTTTAATTGTAGTATATTTTCATTTTATTTTGGTAGGTGCCAAACAACAAAACCAATTGAAGTATATGTAGAAATTATCCAATAATAATATATAACCCAACAAATATATGTGATTTTTATATAAAATTGGATAGTGACATTTGTTATAAATATGATAGTCATAACACACTATTCGAGAAACATTTAATATCTTCACACACGCATATATATATATATATTATGTTACATGGTTCAAAACTAGAGATAAAACTAGACATCCAACTTCTAGGAAAGTAGCATTCCTAAAATACCTAGCTTTAAGTACTCTAGGACCTAGAGATTCTAGGTTTACTAAAATTCTCCACACCTGTCTGACCAACAGGGTTTGATTAAAATCTTGTAGGTCATGAAAACACAATCCATCTTGCTTTTTTATTTTACACGCCCTTTGCCAACCTATCCAATGTTTCTTTTCCACCACCATTTTGTTTCGTTTTAAAATGACGGTAGAAGTATAAATACAACTTTACCACATTATTTTACCACATTATTAAGTTAATTTTCTCTTAAAGACGAGACAACAAAAAAATACAGATTTAGATGAGAAAGAACAGTCACATACAATTAGCATCATCTTAAAATGTGTTGCCCATTGATTTTTATCTTCAATGATCTTGCCTTCAATAGTACGCTCCTGTCTAAATTTAGAAATAATGTGCTTATAATTTTAATACATTTTCTACACAAAAAATAAAACTTTTAGCAGAAGAAATGGTGGAAATAAAAATGCTTGCCTTATAACTCGTGTTGGCTTAGGTTTTGCCGTTCGTGGTGCATCCAGTAACTCATTTAGTTTGTCTTTCTAAAAAAATAATAATATCAATTTCTAATGATTTATTGATATTAAGCTATAAAAATTAGCATACCCTTTTTCTGCAATCTTCTTGATTAAAATTCTCTTTAGAGCTTTCTTCCCAATGCAACAAGAAATTCTACAATCTTTTTTTATTGTAATTCTCTTTAGAGCTTTCTTCCCAATCCAACGAGAAATTTCAATAGTTGAAACTTCAAAGGCTTCACGGACACGAAAGTCTGAATAATTGAGCAAATTTGGAAAGGACTCATAATTCTCCATAGTAATGTATATTTCCCATTCCTTTGATTTCCCATGTAATTATTTCTATAGTATATTAGATAACATTGCATGTAGGACTTCCCATAAAAATTATTAACAGTGGTAGATAATCTAGGATGACATTGTCTTCATAGACTATATATTAAAGAATATTTAAATAGAATAATCATTATTGAACGCACAAACAAAATACTCATACCTGGTATTTAATCAATGAGTAGAATGGCATATGTAAGATGGTGGCACTGTTGTCTTTTCTATGTGTGTTAATTATTTTTGAAAAGGAATAATAAAAGAATTAAATATTGTACATATTAACAAACATGTTTCTCTTTTGGTGGTAAGCGCTCGTTTGGTTCAAACACAGCTCTTACTTTTTGTTATTCCTTAGAAAAAAATGAATTCACAAAAACTGAGAATATCAAAAGACATCTAAGGACACAACAATCTGGCCTAAAGTCACATTTCAAACATTCAAAACTGAATTGTACTTTTACATTTCACAATACCAAATAACCACCAACCAAGCAACATAACTGGAATTGGCTCAAACCAACCACATCAACTAACACAAATAAAATGGCTACTTAGAAGAACATGTTCATTTTAACCACAGAGGTATTTTCAAAATGTCTGTTTCACAGACCCGATCAAATGCAAAGCAACTTCATTATGAGTTATAAGCCTATAACACAACATATATTGCACAGATTGTCTTAGAAGATTATATCCTATCAAAATATAAACCATGGAATTAACTTGATTAAGAGCATGACATACCAAGAAAATGTTGACCGCATGGAGCTCCACAAACATGAGGAAAATGGTTTTTGTCGCTCAATCACGATAGGCCTTCCCCCTAAGTACTTTGCAACCAGCGAATCGCAGATTTTCTTCGCATACCTAAACATGGACATGATTAATTAGTGAAAAGGCCATAGGCATCCCTGATATCCCAAAAAACCTTTTCAAACTTCGAAACGGCACGCAAGTCAACAACTACCAGAAATGCAAGGACAGCATCAAGAGCCAACTCCTGGACATCGGGGTTTTCGTCCCTCACCGTACACCTGAAGAATAGACGACCTAATGGCAGCCACCAAAACTCCAAGTTACCGTCACAGCTCACACCCCAACAGCAACCGGCACTAAATTTTGCTCAAAACTTGGCTAGGTCGAGCTGGGCGTCCGGCAGTACCTTCCAATTTCGCGCGCCAGATCCGCTCCCGCCATGGCAACTGCCTGGCCCTCACCACCATCTCGTTGTTGCCGCTGGCTCACCCCTCCTACTGTTGCCTCCACCCCTTCAGAGGGGTGAAATCGATTATTGTATACGCCTAGAGAAAACACATGTAATTAAACATAGATAAAATATGTATTTTTATAGGCAGCTTGTAGCCCACTAAAAAATATTTTTTTACATGAGGTTAGTATTTTTGTCGGTAAAAATATTTTTACTAAAAAATATACATTAACTTTTTATTTTTATTTAATGTGAGGTATTAATACTAGTTCTATTGACAGACCGAACAACTTTTTTATTCTAACTTCTTTATTTTCTTTGTCGTCTTGTAACATACTTCTTTCATTGAATTTTGACAAGAAATCTTGGCGTCTCATTTCTGTATGTCTACATGTAAATAAACAAACATAATATAATATGCAATTTCTAAATAATTTAAATAATATTTTTCTTTTATTCTAATTATAAATTACATTTTTAATTTCTAAATATAACATTTTCCCAAATAATCAACTGTTTTATTTCCTTCACGTGATAAAGATTTAAAAGAAGAAATTGTAAATGAATCTAGAGTAAAAAATAAGAGTAATATCATTTGAAAAAAAAACTAAAGAGATTCAATTAGGGTCTCTCTCTTCAAACTAGATACAGAGAGATCCACCGACCTAAATTTGTCACTAATAATAAAATTTATAATCATTAGGTGAGAAAATACTACTAAGAAGAATTTGTATAAAAAATTATCCTAAATTAACCTAGAATTACAATCTAAATTTATAAAAATGTACCAAAAACACCATTTTATTTTTATTCCTTTCAAACAAATACTTAAAACCAGAAAATAAACTCAAAAAATATAATCTAAATTGACAAGAATTGCAATCAAAACACCATTTTATTTTTATTCCTTTTCAAACAAATGCTTAAAATTGGAAAATAAACTCACCAATTATAATAATGAAGAGATGATGCACCAACCTTACATAGTAAAATCTAAAAAAAAATTCAATTCAAGATCAAATATTTCTCCTTCTATATTCTTTTTTTCCTGAGAAAGATAGGGCTTAAAATGAGGTAGGCTTAGAGAGAAAAGCTATATAGCAGGAGTGGTCCATAAGGTAGGCCATCTAAAAAATAGATCTTTATAGAGCTGCTTGCAAAAACATAAGCTCAGCCGATGGCATAGATCGTCTCTAAAAATATATTTTTCTAGCGATCTGTGTTTTTTCAGCCTAAGCAAGGGTCTTTACAAACAGCCATGATTCGGCTGCACCTGTAAAAATCATTTTTAGAGCAGTGCTTGCTTGCTCGAACAATGCGAGCGATCGTGCGCTAGGGTTTTTTAGGAGAGGGTTTTGACTGAAGAGGCGAGGCATGAGCAGCGGACTCACTCGGAGCAGGGAGGGAGGCAAGCAGATGACAAAGATAGGTAGACTCCAAGCGAGAGAGCATAGGTGAAGCGTTAAAATGGTGAATGAGTTACAGAAAGGCTAGTGCATCCGGGTCAATAGGTGCGACCGAGCCATTCGTGCCCCTTCCTGATCGACTAGGTCGATCATGCCTAGGCCCTCGTAAGTTGTAAGCGAGTCATGTCCTGTGTACCACCCCCACCCTTGAAATCTGGAGTGTCGAGACAATGGGGAAGTGGTAGAGCAAGCAGCCTAGTTTTAGGCAGCATCCAAATCTGAGGTTGGAGCTAAGCTGATTGTGAAAATAAGTATTATCTAAAAAATATATTTATTTGTTTTTTTTTAAAAATACTTCTATATAGAATTTTTGCGATAAGCGCGCTCACTAAAATTCTCGATTAGCTCATCCCAGCAACAGAAACGTCGTAGTTGGTTACACATACACTGCAACATTTTTACATTAATTATTTTATTTTTCAAAAAAGACAAAAGCTCTAGCGTTTTAAATATATAATTGAAAAGGAGTACTTTGTATATAATTGATGAGGATTTTGCTTAAAATAAATTTATGAGTTTAATTAAAATTTGCCAGCTATAGGTGAGGCAATGGTGTGCTTATGCAAATGTAAAATTTTTAAGAAATAAACTACTCAAGGACTCAAAGAGAATTTATTACATGATCATGATGGAGAAAATGCAACTACTACATAGTGTCAACTATGCTAGGCAATATCTATTATTTTCAAATCTCTTAAAATTTTATGTCGAGATGGTGTAAGCTTCGAGCTAGACAGTGTCTAAGCTCTTCAAAGAACAAACTCTTCTCAAAATCTCAAAACAAAAGACACTGAGTGGAATTCAATTATAACGATTCTTGTGGTTTGAAGGAATAATCTAGTTACTAGAAACCAGGAATGAGGAGCTCTCCCTTTTTCCGTCCGACTGTTTGATCTTAAACTTAAAAATATTGGTTTATAGTTGAAATCTTCGTATTAGTATTCAGAGTAAAGAACACAAGTTTCCTTCACAGAAACCAGCATATATACATCGTAGAAATTAGAAATTATATATTTCGAGCTTGAATAGGCGCTGTAGAAATTGTTGCAAGTTTTAGCAACTACTTTAGAAAATTTAGTGGGATGAAAATCTGAAATCCAGTCACGGTTGACCATGTGACCTTGAAGGCCGACCAGCACGATCCCTCCAGACGCATGCGCCGGTGACCTCGCGGATCTTCTCGCTGCTCCCAACTTTCAGCGCCTTGAAGCGCGCGAAACAGGACGAAGACGACGACGTGCGGCTCGCCGTGACAAAATTGAGCGTCACCATCAGCTCGCCTTCCGACGGCACGGCGACCACCGTCGCCGCCGCCGTGCGCATCCTTCCACCACGCCCGGAGTCGCCGTCATGCGGCTGAACAGGAGCGGCTTCGCCTGCCAGCGGGATGGATTCCTCGAAGATGACGACCCCGTCGCCGCCTTCCCCTCCGTCTCAGGCAACGGCGCGGTAGACGGCGGCCACGCTCTCGAAGCAGCTCGCGCAGGACTCGCCCAAGAACACCTCGACGGTGGCTTCGACGCCTTTCCCGACGAACATGTAGTCCATGTCCACCGACCCGACCGGGCCCTGTATGCGTGACCTCAGTAATCTGCCGGTGTAGCGGGTGATGCCGCCAGCGAACTCTATGCACCCGTCGCCGACGTCGGTCTTGAGCTTCAGGTAGAACTCGAGCAGCACATGGTCACAGGCAGATATGCCGCGAAGTGGAGATGACAGCTCCAGTGCAGGAGAGCTCTGCACAACAGTGAAAAAAAGTACACCTTTCGACAAGACACTGTCGTCACACTAACCACTTACGCCGACGGCTTATTAGCTACTACTTTTAAAAGCAAACGTTCGAAAATAAATTGTAATAAAAAAACTCCAAAGTCAACTTTTAAGTTAAACTTTAAAATTTAAATTTCATGGCAGCTTATAAGCTAAAAAAGTAAACGATGGAGTATGCTAGACAGTACTTCGCATTGCTACCTACGATATCTATTGTTTTCAAATCCTGCAGAGTGGTTGATTTTTTTGTGTTGAGATCTTCAAATTAGTATTCAAATTAAACACTTTTCTAGCTTCCCGATAATTGCTTGGAGAAATTAAACACGAGGAGGAAAAATGTTTTGATAACCAAAATAATTACTCACCAGGGTGACTTCTTGGGCTTCCTCCCGTGCTCTGTTGAACACCGAGTTGGGCAGCGCCTCCATGTCGTCCCGGGCAGCCACGATGCCATACACGAACGCCCGCTGCAGCTCGCCGCCGCAGGCGAGCCTCAGCGAGCACACCTGGAGCATGTTGGTCGCCCTGTACTCGGAGCGGCGGGCGGCCCTGGCGCCGTGAACCTGGAGCGGCCCTGGCGCCGTGAACCTGGAGCGGCCCAGCGATGTCGGCGCCGTCTCGTGCATCCGGTACCCGGAGTGCCATGGCATGCCGAAGAAGCCGCCGCCCCTGTGGGAGGAGAGCGGCAGGATGCTGGCCGGGGTGTAGCGCCGCTCGCCGTCCGGCAGCTTGGCGTTGAGCTTGTCGGCGGGCCTGTAGGCATCGTTAGTCCCTCGCCCGAGCTCTTCTTTGGGCACTGGAATACCACCTGATCATGCAAGTACAAAACGAAGAGAAAAAACATAAGAAATGTCGATATTGAGCAATCGATTTTGCTCTTCCAATGAATGCATCTGATTAATTGATCGAGGAAGAACTTACCAACCAGATATTGATCAAACAATTTTGCTTGACCATGCAGCTGGGGCTGCCCCTCTTCATCTTCTACTTGCTCTGTAATTAAGATCGACTAATTAATTAAGATTTAAGATCCAATTAAGGTAGAGGATTAGTTGGTTAAGGAAGGTGATTAGTAATAATAACCTAGTGCAGGTTCGTCGTCGTTGTCTGATCGGAATAACCAGGCCGGGATGGAGAGCCTTCTTCGACGGCTTCGTCGTCGTCACATCTCAGCAGCCGCAGGTGCATCTGGAGCGGCCAGGGGCGGTCAGCCAGGAGTGCCTCGCCGGGTCAAGCTTCACCACCGGCACCATCCGGTCGATATCCGCCATGTCGAACTCACCGTCGCGACGGCCACACCGGCGACGACGACCCATATCGCTGGCCGATCGGAGGCAGGCTACTAGCCCAGGTGATCGAGAGAGAGAGTCCTGATCTCATATAGGTTTCGGATCAATCCGAGGAGAGAGAGAGAGAGAGGCGCGATCGGTGGAGGCGGAGAGGAGATCGGTTCCTCCACGATTCCGAGAAGGGCTTCCTCCGACGTGCTTGCAGTTTCTGAACCAACCGTAATATTCCTGAAAAATTTTGGCATCTTTGGTGTCTCCTGCCATATACGAGAAACAGCCAGAATAAAATAGAGGCGACTTGGCGTCGAACGATGGTGTTGCACCTTATTATTGAAAAATATTTCAGATATTTTATCGCTCGATAAAAAATATTTTAAAAATGTTTGAACCAGATTTAACATTTAAAAATCCTTACTACGGTATGAAACATCGAAAAAAAATCAACTAAAATATAAAAAAATATTGTCTACAGACCATATCGTGTAGAACATTCGATCAGAGAGGAGTGAAACACTCGCCTACAGCAACATAGAACAAGATAGAACAAACCTACCATCTATCTTCATCTACTCAGATGACTGAATCAGTTTTCTTCCTTTAATCAGGTAATATCCACTAATACTAACAAAGTAAGAAGGATGCTCCCAATCTAGGCTCCTTTAATCCCTACCGGACCTGGCACCTCCAAGCTTCACAAGTGATGGATCGGACGTCCCTGAGCCCCAACCCATGGCAGCCGCCGTTGCTCGTCATCGTCGCTTTCGCCACCGTAGCTACAACAGCCACCGCAAGCTCGTCGCCGTAGCCATCGCCATCACTGTTGCAGTTTACACTACTAGAGCCACCTCGCCGGAGTAGGGGTGGAGAGAGAAGAGATAGAAGAGAAATGGCTGAGCGGGTGTGGGCATCCGATTTCTCTCATCGCATCGGACGCCTGCACCGAAGCATTTTCGCAATAAAATTTGCCACATTTTGCATGACCTTTTTTTAATGTTGTCGTCTCCAGTAATCGTGTAGTAGAAAATTTTTCACGGATATAATAGAGCTAGAAATTCCCGTATGGCCGGCTGTTAGTACAGCGAATATCAGGCTAACCAGATGTGGCAGTAAACATGGAAGAATTCATCGACTGTTTACACAAGCATTTTCGTCCTATAGTGCCAAAGATTTGATGCAGGCACTGCCAAAAACACCTACAAAATTGCCAGTAGGTACTAGCTAACTGACTCTCGACATGTTTACCGTGTACAGCCACAACATTACACATACGGGGCGAAGTGATCCCTGTGGTTGAGAATCTGAACATCATAAGCAGCAATGGCATGGAACACCTTCAAATGGCTGATCACCTGAGCTCCACAGGCAGCGTACTCTATGCCCTCTTCCATCTCCTTGGGGAGATCATCAAGCAAACTTAGGGTGAACTCCTTTGGAGCGCCCCCATCGTAGACGAAGTATGGAGGCTTCGCAGCAGCTTTCTCCAGATTTTCACGCAGCGAATGCAAGCCGCTTATCTCCAGTATCTGCCCTCCAGCAGCTGCAATCAGGTTCTGTATGTGCTCTCTGTCGTCAGGGTTTATGTAGGCGCTGAGGCAAAAATACAGTCCTGAGAACAGCCTCTGTGCCTGCAAGGGTTGAATTATCATTATGATGGGGTCGTACAAAATTTGTTCTAAAGAATGAAATGTCGCAAAGTCACAACACAAAACTGATGGAATATATGGAGTTATGCACCAGGAAGCATCTGAATTCTAGATCTCTAGATGTGCACCTTGACATTGAACAGCGATATGTAAAAAGTATTTTGATGCATTGTTGTACTCAGTTGTAGACTTGTAAGAAAATATTAGTGGGAAAAGATTTTCAAATCAAATTCCTAACCTTACGCAGATGACAGCATGTGATAGTTTTCACTAGATAAAACAAGTTTAACCTTATTGCCAGTCATGTATGCATACCCCTTCAGATGCTTGCTTGCTTCCTTTCTTGTTTCCACCAATTGATGTGTGTGAGTCATGGCTAAATCTTAACTCAAAGGAAGTTTCTGGACTTGGAATAAACTTTTCCAAGCAATCCATGATCCCTAAAATAGCAAGGCAAAGTAATCAGCTTAGGAATAGATAATACTAGGCAGATTTATGATAAGTAAACCTTGAATGGCCTTAGGGATACTTGACCATATCAAACAAATTAAATATACAGGAACAAAATGCTCAAATTAGGGTCCTAAAAGAAAGAGAACTGTAGGGAAGATAGCTCAATGCTGACATCCAATATTGACAACCCATCTCCCAAACAGTAGAGCCATCAGGACCTCATATGATCGGCTCCATGCACTGCCAGCACTTTTGCCAACGATAACATGGGTCACATTCTCAGTCCATTCATTTGCCACGGTTGCATCAGTCCAAGATGTAAACTCCTTCAAGGAATCCTGCTTGAAAAACATAAATCATGTTTACCACAAACTGGAATGTAAGAGGAAACTTCATAAATGTAGCAAACCATCCACTATGCTGAATTTATCCATGAAGAAGGATCGCATCATTATCTGCCCATAAACTTGTTCATCACACAAGAAAGTGGTGCTTGCTACTCTGCATTTATGCTACCTTCTCGGATGGACTTAAAGATGAACCAAGCAAAACCCACAGATCCGAAGGGCAATTTCTCTCTGTGTAAAGGTGATTTTGCTTTTCTTTCCTCCAGTCTTCAGTGTAAACTACTTCTTTGTCCAAATATTGGCTGGAATGATCAAGTACAACACAGATTTATGGAACGAAAGATTCAGGAACCTTAAAGGCATCTCACAAGAAAGTTCAGGAAAGATTGCATACCCCTGAGGAAAGGAAGGACATGAAGTGTTAAGTTGATATATTTCCCTCTTATGAACATCAGAAATTCCTTCTTTGGCTGAACTTTGTCTGGAACAACAAAAAGCAAAAGAGAATTTTACAGTAACTATTAGTAATTACTAGAAAGTGTCTCCCAAAGGCAGGGGAAGAAAGGTCATATACCCTTGAGGCAGAGAACTTGATGTGTCCCATTGATCTACTGCACGATCTTCCCTTTTGCAGTCAGTGGAATTTGTTTGTTCGATTGACGATTGGCTTGAACACAGAAACAAGGCACAAATGCAAATGAAGGATCAATAATTAATCAAATACCAGAGCCTTTGTATAAACATCCAAGAAAGAAAGAAGTTTGAATAAAAATCCTATAGTCACTGACCTCTGTGTGAAGGAAGAAGAATTGTCGCTCTCCTTTGTTGGTGAGCTTATCTTATCACATGGTAGTGCCTTGTTTGCATGTTCTGGGCACATAACAAAACTATTATCCTGCAATATGAAAATTTAGGCATCTTAGAACTTGGTACATCAGAGTAGTGACGACGAAAGGATCAATGGCATGATATCCTGAAGAGCTTACCACATCCCAGCGGCAATTCAATATCATCAATGCACACGGAACATGATAGCTCCTATTGCAATGCTTATAATAACACCCAAGAGCTGCACCTGGAAGCCCGCATCTAGTGCACTTCAATTTCGAGGCACGACTTACTTCCAACTCCAAGTTCACAATAGTATCGCCTTTGTAATAAACTCTTGGGGCCCTTCACCAAAAAAAAAGTAAGGAAAGATAAAAATTTTTTCCAATAAATAGATCCTTCTTTGAGAGTAACTAGCTAGTGCGTACTGTTGCACTGGAAGATGTAAATATAATTATAATGTAAAGCTACATATACCAAAAAAAGAATGGTCCTCAAATCTAAAAACCTGTATAAATTACTACATGAGATCAATCAAGCATCTACATATACAACGCATGATTGTCTTATATAACAACCTGATAAGATATTAAGATATCATACAAGGGCCCAGATTTCAAAAATAAATAAAAAGGGTCCAACAACCTTGTATATTAAACCTGAATTGGAACAGCATGATGATAAATCTAAATTGTTGCTGAATAAACATAAAGAGTTAAAACTATAAAGAAACTTACCACTCCAGACATTTCTTATGAACATAGATGATATCTGACGGGCTGTCATTGTCACTGGACACAAGCTTTCCCTTTCGATAATGCACCATTGGACCATGAAACTGGAATAGGAAAAGTGGCGCCTTTTAATGTCAGAAAGGGTTAAGAAGCCTCCAAAAGAATAGTTCACCTCTGGTTAATAGATCATGGTTCACCTGAGTTGTTCTAAATGAATGGCAGAAAATACATTCATCTTCAAATAAGTTGATTGGTGTTAGTAGTATCTTCAATCCAGTAGCACTTCCACTGTCTATCAACAAGCCATTGTTGCCATGTTTCGTAGGCATGTTGTTTTCTCTATTAGAACGCTCATGCAATCCAGTGTTACTTAGATTAGCAAGAGGCGATGAAACTTCATTTGGATCTGCCACAGCATTCTCATTTGAACCCTTTGCAGGCAATGTTCTTTTGTTCTATAATATAAAAAAGGCATACACTCAGTCTGTTGAGTATGCATCCAAATTGTAAGGACCTTTGAAATAGCAATATATAATCTGCATTGTGTGGAATTCAGCAACAAATAAAACGCTTATTCTAGAAAGGTATTGATTATTTTTCATGAACTACCATCATACAGTGCCGGTCCTTGTCCTTTAGCATGGGGACTATGCGTGCAAATCTGCAGGGCTGGGGGAAAGAATTTAATGGAAATCATGGGAAAGACATATGAAGTACCCTAACAAGGCATGTTTTACTTGGAGAGCTGCTTTGCCTAGTCAATGAATTGCTGTTTATATTACTTCGCTGAAGAATCTTAGGATTACTGCCGTCGCTTCCTCCAAATACGCTGCCGACCATGGCCATAATCTACAAGGCAGAATAAGAGTGGAGATTATAGGGTGAAGCTGAGAGCAACATTTGGACGATATTAGTGCCAACATTAGCTAAAGAGCTTCCCTAGATTAATTGATTAATCTAATCATAACTAGCAAATTCCAGACTTGGAATTGTCTTGTTTGGGAAAAAAAAAGGCGACACAGTGAGGAAGCAGGAAATCATGGAAACATAGGTAGCCGGGCCGCCGGGGCGGCCATCTGCCACGCCAGAGATAGGAGAAAGGGTGACACGAGTACACGAGTCGGTGTTAAAATGGGGGAAAGGGAAGCGCTCACGTTGGGTCGGCAAGGGCGCTCTCTCTCTCTCTCTCTCCCTCTGCGCGCCGCCTCGGCTCGCGCGCTCCACGGCGGCTACGGCGTCGTCGACGTCTCGTGCAGCATCGTGGAGACGAGACGACGCGCCCGCGCGGGCTGGGCAGTAGTAAACGGCAGAGCCAGCAGCCAGCGAGCGAGACGAGACGAGACGGGGAGAGGAGAGGAGAGCGTACGACTGAGGGGGCGCGAGAAATGAGGCGGTTGGAGTTGGAGAAGGAAGACGAAGCGATCCAAATGCCCAGACCACCACCAAGGCTATAAAAACCCAAAGCGGAGCTTTTGCTTCTGCAGTTGGCTCTAGAGGACTTAGACAGAGGCCTCGTTTGAAACCTCGGTTTTGGTATTTTTAGGTTATTTGATTTTTTAAATAATTATTTAAGCTTATAAATAAATAAATAAATTTTTATAAAGTTAAATTTTTATTTTTAAAAATTAGATGAAAATTTTTATATACAATATTTGTTTAAAATATAAAAACATTAATAATACTAAATCGTATCTAATTCGGTGTTATGTTAATTATATTTTAAAACAGAGCAAATATAACTTTAGTACAAAACACAATATTGAAAAGCATAACCATAAAAATCCAAAAAATCCAAAATTTATAGAGGCCAGAGCCAGAGTTACGTCTCGCTTTACATTTTCGACAAAATATGATACCCAGAAGGGATTTGTCGTACCGACAGCACCGTCAATTCAGAACGAGAATTCAGAACTCAGATCGTGTTATAAGAACACCAGATTGCTCTTAACCGGCACAACATGGATAGGAATGTTGAAAATGTGAAGCATCATTAAAACTTCTCATGAAACGGGGAGCCAAGGTTAATCTCATCAAAAAAGAACTTGTAACAGGAACACAACACAAATCAACCATTCCCCACATAGCAATTCAACTTCATGACATTATCTCCAGGGGCGATGCTAAAACATTCGGCAGTCGTTCTAATTTAACAGAGGTTTTACTGGGTGGCTTTCAATAAGATATGATTTAGACATTGAAGAGAACCGGGCGACCCTCAACTAGGTTGCATGCAATGTTCAGCGCTTTCCACCACCACCACCAATCTTTGGGCCTTTGGGACCCCTTGGGGCGGCACCCTTGGACTGCGATTTCTGGGACTTGGCTACCTCAGCCTTCTTGGCCTTCTTCTCATCCTTGGTCTTCTTGATGCGCTCCTTGATCTCACTGCACAATGCACAAGGTCGGATGAATGAGTCCTTCAGCATCATTAGAATGTATAGCAGGGGAAGCATCCACTTGTACGCAAAATACAAAAGGGAATTATGCGTGAATATGAACGAAAAATTTAATGGGAGCACAGAGCCAAGAAGGATAAGTGGAATATGTTGTAATGCATTAGATGCAGCTAATAAAGTGAACTGCAGAGTATAGGTGGCGAAAGAAAACACACTGCTTAGGCACTAGATGAGGTAATGGCTAGTGCGGTGAAAAAGATGTCAAAATGAAACCCATATAGAGCAGCAAAGTCTATTCCAAGGGTAGAGACTTTGTTCACATAATGCATCAGGTAAATATTACACAAAATTAATGGTCACAAGTTGTGCACATAGAACCATCTTTATAAAATGAGAGAGCATACCGAAGAGCAGCTTCTCTAGCGGCGTCACGAACTTCAGGCTTTTCAGCCCTCTTCTTTTGGATGACTTCCAATGAAGCACCGACAATTGACCGAGAGTATGGCTTCTTGGTGGTGCGGTGCCTCTTCTTGACAGCTTCAGCATGGATATCCTACAAACACAAAATTGGGGAAAAAATGTAAACAGAAGAATAAGATGATCGGATGCAATAAATAGCATAACTAACTGCCTAAATATAAAAGGAACTAGGGCATAGGCTGACAAATAGAACTACTCCTACATGATGCAGATATAACCCAAGTGCCCAAACATACAATATTTTTATGTGCATGCAACACCGCGAGGCGCTTATTTGAAGAAATCAACATGATGTTTGCACAGTGAAAAAATAACCACACTCCTGAAATGCAGATGATTGTACTTCACTCAATCATATAAACAGACATTTACTGGAATCCAGATTTAATAGCTTATGAAACAATTAACTTAGCATGTCAAACACAATCCAACATTACAAAGTTTAAGCATTCTCATCTTGGCTCAACCCATCAAAATTAAGAAAGCAATGATTAGTGAATAGAAAAGGTTAAGGTCATCCAGTTCTCAAGCATGTGCATGTAAGTAAGAAAACACCTGCCTAAATCCAGGTACAATACCTTCTTGTGCTGCTTCCTGTACATAGCTGTCCAGGTAAGTTTTGCAGGCTTCAGGCGGTTGTGGAAGTAGCGCTTGCATTTTGAGTTTGCAAAAAGGAAGACCTGTACAACATACCAACACGTTTACAACAACATTAAGCAGAGAACTATCCTGACATTAAAACGATCATGCGATCAACAGTAGTCTGACCTGCGAATCAGCACGAATAAAGCGAATGCCCTTCCCTGGATATATCTTCTGGCCACTAAAACGGCAAAGCTCTGTCCTGTGGGACAAAAAAGAAGGAATAGTTGAGATACCTTCTAAATATGAAATAGTGCTCATTGGCAAATATTGCTATTAACATTTTACTATCATTAACCAAACTACAAAGCCTAGAGCATGCACAGAATAAAAGGGCACTGACACAATCTACAAACATGTTGATGAAAAAACAAAATATACACAGGAACTTACTTCAGGACCATCTTCTCAGCTTAAATCCTCACAAAATTCTGCCAAATTTTCACAAACAAAAGAAAAAAGAATTAGGATCCAGAAAACAAAATTGTGCAGCGGTAATCACAGAACAGTAAAACCTACATCATGTTACCAACAATACACAGACAAGTTAAAAATATAGGGATTCTACAGGCAGCAGAAACATAATCTACTTAGCTCCTGCTGCAGGGGTACTACCCTGGACCATCTTGCACATAAATCAAATAGGCTACTATGCAATCACAAAGGCCATAGCACCTCAGTGCGAGTGTGCAACCCATGTAAGGCTCCTCAAATGACCAAATAACTCAAGAGAACCCCAACATCGCAATCCACATTGACGGGTGAACGGTCCGGCAACTACTGGCAGAGGAGACACGAAACAAATCTCCCCTACAAAGCGGGTTCCCTGATCCATATAGCACGCCAAAGAATAGGCTGCTACACCATCACACTATAGCTATAGCGCCTCAGTACCGGTGCTTTCATTTGCGTATAGGAAATCTAGAATCTATCAAAGAAGCGCAACAAGGCGTGATCAATCAGATCAATATACCCAATAAATACTGGAATCCTTCCAAAGGAGTAGCTACCGATGTATACATCGCACTACACTGTATCGAGATCAACAACAAAGTGGAAGAAAGAAGAAACCATCTACATCCACAAGCTCAAAACAGCAGCAGCAGCATTTCTTCCGCTCAGTCAAGTCCAGACCACGGGATGGATGGAAAACCAATCAAGCCTAGGATGGCCGGCGGCCACCCCGTCCTGACGCTAGTTGCTCGAGATAAATGCAACAGCAGCTAGGCCTAGCTGCGCAGTGATAGATACGAGAGGAAGAGCGTTTCAACGGGCTACCTTTGCAGCGAAGCCGTCGGCGGCCGGGATGCAGCGGTGGCGGCGGCGGCGCGGGAGGGACAGGAGGGGGGCCGCGTGCACGCTGGCTCCGCGAGGGTTTCTTTATGAGATGGGAGAGCTCACAAGTGGGCCGGGCTTAGTTGGGCAAGTTAGGAACAGACAAGTGTGGGCACCATCCATCGGCATATGGGCCTATGGGGCCGTAAGATTAAATTCTATGCGTAGTGGGCCATGACCCATTCTTCTCTCATCCGCAGATCTGCTTATCCATCTTTTCCTGTTCTTGTGACAGCATCTACATTTTTTTCAAGATAATCTCCGAGCAACTACTGACTACTAGTATAATTACTAGTGTGGCCATTTTAATCTGTTCGGATTTTTTTTATATTTTCCATTCATTATAAGTGTACACATTTTGTACTGTAGTAGATTCTGTTCGACTTCAAGAGGATTTGCTAGTGATTTTGCTAGCAGCTAGGGTATAGCCGGCCGGCGAGCATCCACGATGGAGTAGTAGCCTTCATGAACCGACGCGGTCCCTGGCCACCGACCCGCCGGCGACCACCACACTTTGCGCCGGGATTTTTGCCGATCAAATATTACTACCTCTCCAATAAAAAAATGACTACATAATATTTAACCATTCGTTTTATTTTAAAAATATAAATATTATAAAAACACTAATGTGATTGGTCAAGTTTTACTAAAAACTACGTGGCAAATAATCATAATAGAGAATCAGAAAACCACACTTTTATCAATTATAAATTATAAAATTACGTGTAAAATTAAGTCAGATTTATAATTTCTTTGACCAATTATGAATCATTCGTCTTATTTAAAAAAAACTATATAAGTATCTTTTACTTTGAGTAAATATTATAAAAACATAGATCTTATAGATCAAGTTTAGCAAAAACCACATGGTTTTTGTTAGTGACAAATAATTTCATAGAAAATCAGAAAACCACACTTTTGACATATAAAATTAAGTTGATTTATAAGATTTTTTACACATCATAGCCACCTTAAATTAATTATTTTATTTTACTTTAGTAATAAGTTAAACCATAATACTTGGAGTTATATATCACGTGGTAAAACTCATATGATTTTATACAACTTAAATCATAATACTTATAATTTTATAAAATTTACTCGTTATTATTTTATTATAATTTGTTTATCATCAAAGTTATATTATTCTCTATATTTACTGTTTTTTTAAATAAGATGATGATCAAATTGCTATATCTAACAATTAATAACATTATATATTTAAAACCGAAAGGAGTGCCTTTCACTCCTCGCTCACTAGGGACAATCGACTCTCATTCTTTCAGCGCCGTATTATACAAGCCTAGCACCACACATTATCTGCGTTTTTCAACAAGATGGCAATTTGACATGGATACGCATTGGCATTGCAACGAGGTGACAGTGCCACTAACTCGCCGTACGTATGGCCGACCTCCACGAAGAGTGAGACGGATCATAGTATGTGCATAGATGGAGTAGTCTAAATTCATGATAAGCACGCAACTTTAGCAGAGAAGGAGGGTAGACACGCCACGCATGCTCGGCGTGCCACGTACGACGAGAGCTACATCCTCTCTCTAAAGAAAAGGAAGAATATATGCGCAAACATCTCTATAGTGCCATTTCTCACAGTACTATAATCCACATTATCCACCCATTTGGTGAGTTATCTTTTTTTTTCCTAGCAGTGGCAAATATAGCCATGGTAACGTTTAGGACTCAAATCTCAATGTATTTTTTGAAAAAAAAAAGACAGTGCAAGATGAACATGAACAGAGAGTATCTAAACGTGTCATTGGAGGGGTGGGCCAATCACTTAACTCAAATATTAAAAGGCATAAGTATCCTGCTCGAGTCATCGACCTGGTGGAGCCAGCTGCCAGGCTGAACTAGGCAGCTGCTTGATCGCAGCATCTGTCTCGCGCTATAGCGGGTTACCGTAAATCACGGTGAAAAAGCTCGTACGTGACATCCCGTGTGCCGCCACTATCGACTAGAAAGACAAGACGCTACCTCAGAGTGCTGTTGTACAGGTACTATTAGGGCATGCGATCGTTGGCTTAGTTTGTATTTTGTACGGTAGCATAATTCTCGGTCTCTACCTAGGATTGATTGATAGATTAAGTGGGTCCAGACGAGACCGATCAATTTAAGTGCACATCTCTATCGAACTGCAATAAGAGGAGGAGTTTTCAGCTTGACAAGATGGAGCTGCCTGCGCTGCACGTCGAGATCGAAGACCCTCTGAGAGCCCGTGGATGCAGCTCACACGCGAAAACGGGTTGCCCAATGGACACTCCGTTCATTTTCCTTGCCGCCCCCCGCCTTCTTTCCGCCGTGCGTGCGCTATCGCCGCACGAACTAAACCCAAATCGACGAGGCCAAACGAATGCGCATCCATTCACACGTGCGGCCCAATTTAGTTTAAGAAACGTAACACGTGCGATCCAAGGCGTGGCCGGCCGGAGTGAAGCTGACGGCGAGTTTCATTGGGTTCCTGTTTGAATGTCTAGCGTGCCACTTGTCGCCGTCCGGTTGGCCCACGGCCACTACAGAAAGATTAATCTGGAGCTTGGAAGAGTACACCAGTATGCAGGCATGCAGTCATCGATCGGCTCTATGCCTGCATCCACTAACTCGAATTAAGACAGATAATTTTTCTTACTCTGAGTGGCAGCACCAAATCATGATCAAAGCACGTAATAATTAACCTTTCTGAGAGAGTGTCATTAGTAGCAACAGGCATGCATCTACGCCAGTAGTTGCCTAACTTTATGCATGTCAAATCTTGTTAAACCATCACATACTACTGGGGACGTAAGTAAAGTTTGTTCTGCTTAGTTTACATCACTTCAGAACAACACAACAAAGTCAACACTACTGTACACACATACTAGTACTGCCGTGCTTCTGTAGTCTGAACTGCTTTTGGGAGAGTGATGGACTGAAAACTTGCTTCTTCTTCTTGCTTGTGCCGCCCAACTCACACTGCGCTAGCTAGCTACGGCAAAAGCATGGACATTTTCTTAATTTAGATTATCTCCATTGACAAAATATCTAGCCAGCGTAGTCAAATTAAATTCAGGTGTTTGAATTGCTAGGAGATTATTGACATGACTGCTGTTAGTGCATCCATGCCCATTGATCATGAGAGATTTTTTTTTTGTGTTTGACTTGAACTGTAGTGGTGATTGGCCAACCTGCATTATATTGCCACATATTTGTGCTGTTTTGTAGCGATCCGTGGAGCGTCAACTGAATTAATTTCAGACACTGGCAGCAGCAGCACACTGAATTAATTTGAGGAAAAAACAACGTACAGATCATCGGTAGTTCTTCTGTCCATGAACAGTGGCAGCAACTATCAGTCGACCACTCGTGACTAACAGGTCGAAATCACTAGATCAGCTCGAGATTATCTGAGACTGAAAGGAATCGCATTGCTCTCACACGGTCCAAACAGCAGATCGATGACAGCCAGACAGCGACATGGTTCATGACTCCGTCAGTAGACTATCAGAAGCTTTGAATTATCAGAGCTTTTGCCAATGGCTGCTCTCGCTTGGATTTAAGCTCCTCGGGACCATGGCAGTGGCCACCGAGCAGCTTTGTGATGTGATTGACTTTATCATCAGTGTCCTGATGTGTGTATCTCCCAGACAGGAAGATGACGAGCAAAATGACGCAAGTTTTGCAACGAAGCGTTGAAACAGCTTGCCAAATTGAAGTTTTTTTAAAAAAAGATTGCTTAAAGTGTGACTGATACAGAAAGATCAAACAAAGCAATTAAAAATAATTTATAAGTAAATTTTTTAGATATGTATTATTTAACGGTTGGAAGGTAAATGCTGAAAAATATATTATAATTAAAAAATCTCTAAAAATCACTTTAAAACTAAGTTTTAAAATTTAAATTTTAGATATGGTTGATAAACTAGCGAGCAGACAGTGAGAGGCTATATCTGCAGAATCTCTGAGCTGCATTCCTTGGGAGCAACCAGCCGACTAGCCGAGACCACGACAACAAGAGAGACATGGGCAACAAGTTTGATAATATAATTATTCTGAAGTATATGCGAATTGTCTGCTCATCCTTATCAGCTAAAGTTTTTTAATTATTAATCTGGATGATAAGATTATATATTCAGGTTTCAAAATTAGTGACACTGTTTGTGTAGTAGACATGCTAACAGAGATTTGGTTGGCATCAGGTACAATATCTCTCAAAACCGTCATGCATTGTTAACTTAAGTCTTAATTAAGCCAGAAGGAATATGTCAATCACAATCATGACTTGAATGAGAGAATGTTACTTCACAGACAATTGTACCTAATAAACAGTGTCTGAATAATCCCGTAAAACCAATCATTGATTGCTTCAAGTAGAGCCATTCGTACAAGTGTTAGGACAATGAAATCGGCTGTGTTACAGGTCGTCATCATGATTCATGTACATCCTAACAAGTGTGTCCCTTTGCCTGCCTGCAATAGGTCAGAGCTTTTGGCCAACCCCCACATACTTTTGTTGATATATTTTTCTTTATTTTACCCTTCCATTATTACGTCAACCATAAATTTATGAAATATTCTCTCTATCCGAGATTTTTTAAAATATATAAAAAATTTGTAATCCCAAGACAGCATTTTATTTTTCATATGTTAACTTCTGTATTATTTTATTTTTCACTACCAATATTTATACTATTTTATTCATTATATATTAATTTTTATACTATTTTATTCTTTCAACTAGCACCTTTTGTGATATAACTTATACTTTTGCTACTTTTTAATTTTTTAAAAAAATATAATCACTTATATTATGACGGATGGAGTAATAATAATTATTATTGATAGTATTTTTAGAGGTGCTTAAATAATTGCTAAAACAAACCTAACAACATACTTAAGATAAGATAAATATATAAACTCCTAAATCAAGGCATATTAATAATTGTATGTCTAACGGCAGAGTCCGTAGCCATCTCTATTATTTCTTAAAAAAATATTTAACCAATAATAAAGTTCATGTTCTAACTTAAAAAGATAAGGTAGATATACCGATGTAGCGATGAAGGAAACCCGAGTACACGCACCGAAAGCCTCCACAAGAGTCCACAAGGCAGCACTGCACATTGCATCCACTGCCACCTTCTAAATAAAGCCATTAGCTTTGAGGGATGTAGTGATGTGAGGTTGACCTTTTTAGAGAGAGAGAAGATCAAAGTGAAAAGAGCCATTGCCTAGCATGGTCCAACTATAAAAACCCCAAGGCGGCAGCTGCAACACATCCAGTCCACTACCCACCACCCACCCCCAGTGCCATCCATCCAACCATCGTCTCCTACCCGTAGATCACACACACCAAGAAAGGCTAGCACCGAGCTAGCTCCTGCATGCGCAATGGAGAGGAGGCCTGGTGATCTCGTCGCCGTCCTGGCTCTGTCCTTCCTCCTCCTCCTCCTCCCACTCCTCGTCTCCTCGGTGCCCATGTCGCGTAAGCTTTCTCGTCGCCGTCGATCTCCTGGGATTCTTGATCCGTGTGCTCTAATTGTTGCTGGTTATGATTTGCTTATCGATTCGTTCTTGCAGGAAGCCAGCACTTGAGCCGCCATCACCAACACCCGCCGTCTCTGAACCTCTCTGCCGATGTAATTGATCTTTCTCATCTCCTGTAATGCTTATTCCCCTTTCGATTCGATTCATGGAGCTGTTGCGGCAAATCGCATATACAGTTCGTAGCTACGTGCTCAAACCAATTCTGAAACGAATCTGTACATTCAGAAGCCAAATTCTGGAACAACTAGTAATGTTGGTGGTGACAGCAATCAATCTTGAGTTCTTGACTGACCATGGCTTTGTGCCGCGTTCGTGCAGGAGATGGCGGCGGCGCAAGGTGTCGGCAGGAGGCCGGTGGCGAGGATGGACGTGGAGGTGAACGACTACCCCGGGTCCGGACCCAACAACCGCCATGACCCTCCCAAAGGTCCAGGCAGAGCATGAAATCAATCGAGCTGCTGGAGCTTGTAGCCATTAGCAACTCCCAGAATTAATGCAGTGTCTAATTACATAATTTGAGCGGTTCTATGTCTAATTTGGTGTGTACTTAGTAGAGAAGATAGCTAGCGATCGAGCTACAACCGCAGATCGAATCGAAAAAAAATTCAGGGATAAAAATTGCCGCTTTTGCTAGCTTTAGTAATTAATCAATCAGTGATTTTGTCTACATGCATATGCACATCACATATATCAGATGTCAATATAATACACCTACTAGATTAATTAATTGATTGATTGGTTAATCAGATGGAAACTCTTCCCCCTCTCCCTATCGAGACCAACGTGTCGATCGACTCAATCGAGTGAGTGATTAATTAAGGAAAATAATCCTCGTCGCGATCCTCAAGCTGATCGCTGCTACTGGCTACTGCCACTGCGGCCACTCCAATCCGTTAGCACACTGATTAGCCCAGCATCATTGGCGTACTATAATCATTGCTCCCGCTGACTGATTGTGATGTTGGCCGCTGTTTAATTTCTGGACATAACCTGCTGACATATTCCCCTTGGATGCTAGCTTCACGTAGAGTACATGACTGTGTTTACCACTTTGTAAAAATTTTATCTTTATTATTTTATTTGTCTAATACAAATTTTATTTTTTAAGTAATTAATGTATTAAAGGTTAAAAAAGTGGATGACGAATATATTGGAGTAAAAAAAGTAAGGAATAAATATATTAGAGTTTAAAAAGGTGAACAACATTATTTTTTTTCAGTTTTATATTGATATAGTGAGATAAGAAAAAAATAAAATTTATTTAAGAGCTAAAATCTTGGCCCATCCAGTATTTCAGCGAGGGGATTGTAGGCTTCCAAAATGTCCCTCTCCATGGCGTATGGAGGGATAGAGGGTAGGCTTTCAAACGCAACTAAAATAAAATTTAACACTAAAGTTGATTTTAGGTTTGTTATAATAGTCTATTTTTTATTCTTATCTTTTACACTACTAATGCAAACAGTATACATATAGAAATTTTACCTATAAATTATTTTAATTGCTTAGTTTATATTTTTAGTTTTCTATAGCTTTCTATGGTAGTTCAGAGCAATTTTAGAAAAAAAACTTTTTTAAAGTAATAAAACCAGTAACTCGTCATGAAATTGCATGCTTTTAAATGGCAATTAGACTTGCGTACCATACTTTGAGCAAGGTCTAAGCAAGGACCTTGTCTCATAGGATTATTATCTGCTTTGGACACCTTTAGAAGTTGACGAGTTGACGAGGCGTTAGGTGAGGTAGAGGTGGAAGCGGGCAACAAGAAGAGTTATGATAGAGGGTGGATCAGCGTTACTGCTAGATCTCGAAGCAATCCTATGAGTTTTTCTTTGAAACTTAAAAAAATTACATAGTTTAATTTCTAAAATTTCTTTAATACTTCTCCATTCCAAAATCTAGCCGTTGAGAGGTGACTGAGATTTATAACATTTTTGTTATATCCAGCCCTATTCTAAACTATTATAAACTAGGTTTTTATCATTGATTATTTGCTCACACTAATAAAAATATAATTCTAAAAAAATTCTACTGTATTGATTACACCACCTATTCTAAACTACTTATCAATTTTATTTTTAAAACATTAAATTATCGTGTAAATTAATTAAACAATCCGCATCAGCCAATAATTTAGGAAAAAAAGCTGTCTCTAACAGTGCTACATATAGAAATAACCTACATATATCCATTGGCTGGATGGATGGATTGATTGATTGATTGATAATTGGTATGTCGTTGTGGGCTGGCTACGGTGCTTACATGCATGGATGAGGAAGAACATTTGCAAGCATCTGCCAGCAGGCGCCGCTTACGGGCACGCATTACGCAGTTTCGATGGAGTTTTTGACTTCGCCGCCACATGCGCCGAGGAATAAATGAGTACGTGCTGACAACATCGGATGCATCGAAAGTGACGTGGCTCGTAGAGGAGGAGGAAGCCAGGAAGGAACACTTCCCCGGTTACGGTCTCAAGCATCATCATCGGTAATACGAGTCATATGACACTGCGAGTGGCAACTGGCATGCACAGCAATAATGGTGGGCAGCCAAGTAGGCATACAGGGTTGTTTTGGCCTTCGATTACAATTTAAAAACGATTCCAAAATGTTCAAATTTTGATTTTTAAGAATAGTCACAGCTAGCAAGATTTTGTCTATCTTTTTTAGCGATCATGAAAAGAGAGGCAGACAACAAGAGCGGCAAAGACAATCCACAAAATTTAATCCTCGCATCGGATTCTAAAAATCCAAAACCAGCTTTCGGATTATAACCCGTAAGTGATGTGGCAAACATGAGCTAATGGCTATAATAGCACTTAACTATTGGAACCCCTATCATTAGTATAGTACAGTACAATGTGTCACGAACTCACGGTAGGCACAGTGCAATGTGTGTCACGGATGATTGCTCCCCGGCGCGAGCGTGCGTCCGTGCATGGGCGCGCGAGTACAAAACCGACGCTGTCTGCCCCCGTCCATGGGCGGCGAGAGCTGGCGATGGCCTTACTTCCACACAAACATTTCACTGCCTGCGACTTCCACGTCGAAATAGAGATGGCCAAACAGATGGTTTAGTCTAACGTGAACTCGATCGGACATAACCCGTTTAGACCTAGCTACTAAATATGGATCATGTTAGTTGATCCACATGTCGAGGTGGTCAAAAACATAGAAAATTAAGAAAAAAAGTAAAATAACCGATAAAATTTATTAAAAAGTTTATAAATTGCTAAATGGGTGAAACTGGACTAGTTTGATGGATCGTACTGTTGGCCCAAGCGTAACAGACTGAGCTAGCCCAGCTCGTATAGATAAGCCTTAGGCTAGTCTAGTTGTCCCATCCATTTTACACTACAATAGAGACGAGACGACTCCTACGTAAGCCTGCGTGCTAGTATATGTACCACTGGCTATAGGAAGCACCACGCGTATCCATATCAATTTCTGCACGATTTTCTCGTTTTCTCCTGTTTTTTTCACTTGATCCTCCGACATCACGGAAACGTCAGTGGTGGAAGTCGGTCTCAGGTCCAACCCAAGGCGCGCAGAATTCACTGCAACGTCGAATCATCGCGGATGCGAGGTTATCTCGTGCAATCCAATTCCACGGAGAATAGACGGTGTAAAGATTCGTGTCTGGCCATGCCCGTGATCAGCCAAAGTCCCCGATTTTATGCGTACGTAGCCAGTAGTAACATATAAGTACGTGCTCCATCGATCCGGCGCACCGGATTCCGATCCGGAGGAGCCGCGTGTGCCTCGGTTCGATGCTCCTTCCCCCGCTTTCCATCCAGCTCGACGGACGCCGCTGCCGACGTGGCGGGCAAAAGAAAAGAAAAAAGGCCGTGAAAAGGGCGTCGCGCTTTTGCACGCGCTGCGGAGTTGTCGCCTCTCGCTCCCTCCGTCTCTCGGCCGAAACCCACCGTCTCCGACTCGGCGGCGTGTCTCCGAGCGACGACGGCCGACGGCGCGCCGACCGGTCGTCGATTTTCTGTGCCAAGCGCGTTGGATGCGGAGCCTGCGTGCGTGGTGCGATGCCGCGGTTGCTCGCTCGCTGTTCGTCCTGTAGGCCCAGATCTATAATTAATGTTAGGCCCAGTAGCACTTCTTGTGTACATATTTGGGCTGGGCCATGGGCCACGCTGATTAGAGAGTGTGAGCTCTCCTCTGAGTGTCGTAGGGGCGCCCAATCCGAGACAAAAATGGTTGACTTCCTGTATGGGGTGATGGGGATGAGCCATCAATGTCGTGGTAACCACTAACCACAAGTAGCCAAATGCATTTGATTCCTCCCGCTTTCTCTATTTTAATAAGAATTTTTAGAATTTAAATTTATATTATAATCTAAATGTTTTTTATTCTCAAAATTCCCATCATTTTAATAATTTTAAAACCAATTAAGTGCTTAAAAATAGAATCACATTTCAAATTTTAAAATTAGCTACTAAAGTGAAATCTTTTTAGGTAATCTTTGTTGGCAGATATATCTTTAGAATAATGATCTAGCTAGATCTCTCTTTATGTATTGGAGCTAGTCTTCGGTCTAGGGGCAATTGTAAGCATAAATTTAAGGGTTGGTTATGTCTGGTAGAAGTAGATAACCGAGATTCAGTGCTGATTGGATAGAAAAGGTGTAGAAAATAAGATGAAAATTTAAGTGAAAAATAGATGATTAAAAAAGTAAAAAAAATAGAGATGGGATTGTTTGGATGTGCGCTAGGAATGAGATAGGAAATATACAGTAATATTATATATATATATATATATATATTATCTAGCTTCCTTACTCCTCATCCATTTATCTGCTGTCCAACACCTCACTCATCACATGGGTGACGTAGCGACCTGGCGGAGAGTACCAAAGCCGGCTATCTCTTAGAAATTGGCCAAAAGGTGACCTATTTTTTTAATTTTAAAATATGTATTGTGAATAATATTTTATCTTCACACACGTGCAAGCACGCGAGCGCGAAATAATGTATATCATGTGGCAACAAAATCACAGCTGATTGTTTTTTCATACACGTATTATCTCTCTTTTAAATGCAACGGTTTAATACGATTAAAACCAATAAATTATCTTTGAATTAATAGTGCAGTTATTAGTATTTGTGAAAAAATTATACATATTAAATAATTCTAGCCTAATAATCATCGGTCATTTGCAGTCTATTGGAGACGTCTAGTCTCTTTTAAGATTTTTCTCCATTATTTCATGTCTTTTTTTCTGCTCTGCTCTAATCTTGGTATGCACCGGATTAAAACAAGAATAGGATCTCCGAACCATTACTGTGGGGAACAACTACATGGGACGGCAATCAAGCTTTTGGGCAGCTCTTGTGTGCGGCCGTTGGTGTAAACCTCAACTTCGACCACTTCCTCTGTGCATTGCTTGCTACTCCTCCTCCATTCATTTTGGTTATATTTTCTCTGAATTAATTATGTCTACTAGTGTCTCTTTATGTATTATTGTTTATCTATGAGATTTCCCTTCTAATAAAATTTAGAATTAAAATATTGCATATTTTTTTAACATTCAAGAAAATTGATTGGGCATTTTTGTGAATCAGTAATGGCTGATGCTTCTGATGCCATGAAAGAGATTTTTTTAGTGACAACTTTTGTAGATGACAAACAAGGGCCAAATTTTGCCTTATGTCTCTCGATTTGTGGTGGGCGATCCATCCAATGTACCCAATGACAATTGAGCAGACTATGCAGTTTGACGGTGCGAATGATATTGCACTAGGCTGCCTTATCACCAATCTGACATATCATCTCTATGATGTGTACATGAATTACATGTCTACCATAGAGTTGTGAGATACATTGGAGCTGAAGTACGCAAAGGTTTAAGCCAGTCGTTGGTTGTACACATGTGAGTAGTTCTTCGATTTCAGCACGTATGGTGCTAAGTTGGTTATTACGCAAGCACACGAACTCTAGCTACTGGTTGGCGAAATTGCACAATTGGGATGTGCTCTACCTCCCAAGTTTTTCGCTGTGATGATTGTTGCCAAACTCCCTACAGACAGGTGGAATTTTGCCACAAACTTAAAGTACAAGAGAGAGGAGATTTTTGTTGAGAATCTCATTGCTACTCTTAATATTGAGGAAAAGACAAGAGCTAAAGATACACTAAGTAGTTTGAACCAGAATCAAAACAATACAAATTTTGTTCAAAAGAACACAAACAAGGCTCCTAAACCAAATAAGACAACTGGCTTTGAAAAGAAGAAAATT
This sequence comes from Oryza coarctata, assembly GCA_030770085.1. Taxonomy (NCBI): domain Eukaryota; kingdom Viridiplantae; phylum Streptophyta; class Magnoliopsida; order Poales; family Poaceae; genus Oryza; species Oryza coarctata. Next base: position 18,433,999 of record CM061470.1, read on the forward strand.
GAGAAGAAGGATTTGAAGTACATCACCTGTTTTGTGTGCGGCAAAGGCGATCATATGGCTAAGGACTGTCATTACCACAAAGACAAGAAGAATATGAATATTACCTTAGGTGAGGACTCTGGTTCAGAAAGGGTACGTTAATTCTCCTGTTTTTTCAGCTAGCTAATCCATTGATTGGTGGGTTGATACTAGTGCAAATGTTCATGTGTGTTCTGACATTTTCTTGTTTTCTTCTTATCAGACAGCCGGAGCTTCCTCCGTCCTAATGGGAAATGACTCACGTGCTTCTGTTCTTAGTGTTGGTATGGTGACTCTAAAGATTACTTCAGGAAAAATCATCCAATTAAGGAATGTGTAGCATGCGCCAATAATAAACAAGAATCTAATTAGTGGTTCACTCCCATGTAGGGATGGTTATAAGTTAGTTTTTGAGTCAAATAAATTTGTAATGTCTAAGTTTAGTTCCTTTGTAGGAAAAGGACATAAAAGCAGAGGCTTATTCTGGCTAAGTACTTTAGAGTCTTGTTAAAATTATCTAAATATTGCTACTGGTTTGAATAAATGTTTGGCTAATATTTGGTATTCTCGTTTTTGTCATATTGGCTTTGATAGCATTGCTAGGATGTCTAGATTAGAATTAATTCCAAAATATAAAATTGTCAAAGGATGTAAGTGCCAATCTTGTATCAAAACAACCTCAAAATCCTTTTAAGAGATTAGAGGTTGAAAAGAATTTGGCTCCATTAGATTTAAACCGTTATGATCTGTTTGGGATGAATGGAGTTCTGACAAATGGAGAAAAAAAAATACTTTCTTACTTTTATAGATGATGAATCGCATTTCTATTATGTTTACTTGTTGAAAACAAAAATAAAGCTTTGTACTACTTCAAAATCTATAAGGACGGAACCAATTATAAAGGAAAATAAAAAGACTAAGGGGTTGAGAACCAATTAGAAAGGAAAATAAAAAGACTAAGGGATGATTGTGGAGGAGAGTATATCTCAAACGATTTCTCCAACTTCTGTGCTAAGCATGGTATTATCCATGAAGTTACTCCATTGTTCTCACCTCAGTCAAATGGGGTAGCTCAGAGGAAAAACTAGACACTAATAGACTTGGGTGAATGCCATGTTAGAGAGTGTCGGTATGGCTAAAGTATGGTGGGGGAAGCTATACTATCAATAAACTTCATCCTAAATAGAGTAATCACTAAACAACATGAGATTACTCCATATGAGGGATGGAAAGGGAGAAAACCCAATGCCAATTTTTTGTGAACCTAGGGATGCTTGGTAAAAGTCAATGTACCAGTGCAGAAAAAGTGAAAGCTTGGACAAAAATGGTTGATTGTGTTTTCCTTGGATATATTCTCAATAGTCCAGCATATAGGGTTTTAGTAGTAAAATCTAAAACTTTTGAGATTATTGTCAACATAATAATGGAATCAAAAGATGCTTTATTTTTTGAGGATATTTTCCCTATGAGACCAATAGACAATAATTCTGTTAATAAGAATGATGAGTTTATGAATAAAAATAATTTAGATCCTTTTTCTAAACAATTAATTGACACATTACCAGTAGAAAAATAGTCTAAGGAGGATAAAAATATAGTCATGGATACTCCTTGTAGGAGTAGGAGTCAAATGATTGAAAAATCCTTTTACCTTGTAGATGACATACCAAAAACTCTTTCAGAGGCTTACGCAATATCTGATGTTGAGTATTAGAAAGAGGAAGTTTGTAGTGAGATGGACTCTATTATGTCTAATATAACATGGGAGATCACATATCGTCCACGTGGTTGCAAACCTGTTAGATGTAAATAGGTCTTCAAAAAGAAAATGAGGCCTGATGGCACTATTGAGAAGTATAGGGAAATACTTGTGACCAAGAATTACACCTAGAAAGAAGAAGATTATTTTGATACACATTCTCTTGTTGCTAGATTAACCACAATTAGAGTTCTCATTGCGCTAGCTACTTCTCATGGTCTGCTCATCCATCAAATGAATGTAAAGGCATCTTTTCTCAATGGAGAGTTAGAGGAAGAAATTTATATGGAGTAACCTAATGGTTTTGTGATCTCTAGACAGGAGGATAAAATATGCAAATTACTAAAATGGTCTAAAGCAATCTCCTAAACAATGGCAAGAAAAATTTGATAAAACTCTAACATCCGTTGGTTTTGCTGTTACTAAGGCAGAGAAGTGTGTATATTATCGTTATGGTTAGGGTGATGGAGTGATTTTGTGTTTGTATGTTGATGACATAATAATATTTGGAACAAACATTGATGTAATTAATGAGGTTAAATCTTTCTTGTCTCGATGTTTTGACATGAAAGACTTGGGAGAGGCAGATATTATTCTGAATATAAAGCTGTTCAAAAATAATAATGGAATTACTTTGAGTCAAGCTCATTATGTTGAAAAGATATTGAGTCGTTTTGGCTTTGAGAATAGCAAAAATTCTCTGACACCATTTGATGCTAGTGTAAAGCTTCAAAAGAATCAAGGTTTGGGAATAGATCAATTGAGATATTCACAAATTATTGAATCCCTGATTTATCTTGCTAGAGCTACACAACCCGACATTTCTTTTGCTGTGAGCAAGTTAAGTTAGTTCACCTCCAATCTAGGTCATGATCATTGGGAAGCACTTGAAAGAGTGTTGTGATATTTGAGAGGCACAACTTCAAATGAAATTCACTATACTGGTTATCTATCTATACTAGAAGGGTATAGTGATTCCAATTGGATCTCTAATGTAGATGAGATCAAAGCTACAAGCGGCTATGTGTTTACCTTAGCTGGATTTGAAGTTTCATGGAAGCATTGTAAACAGACCATATTGACACTGTCAACCATAGAAGCTAAACTTGTAGCATTAGACATGGCCTTTGTCAAAGCCGAGTGGCTTAGAGAACTTCTGTTGAACTTACCTTTGGTTGAGAAACCAATACCGACAATTCTTATGTACTGCGATAACTAAGCTATGTTAACAAAGTTTATGAGAAATAAGGATAAAGTCCTCTAGACATGTGTAGCATAAAATTAAATCTGTTAGTAAAATAAAAAACTCTACAGTAATCATAGTGGATTATATTCAAACCAAGAAGAATCTAGCAGATCCTTCCACAAAAGGGTCTAGCACAAAAAGCGATTTCCACTACTTCTTTGGATATGGGTATGAGGCCCATATAATTTACATCATGATGGTAACCCATGTCTTAGTGATTGAAGATCCACGTGAATCATATAATGGGAAAAAGTTGTTGATGTAAAGTAAGAGCATATATATTCATATTATGTATTTATGTCTAATAAAGTAATGTGCTCTTAATTGTATGAAAGGTTGGCTTAAAAAGCCTTAATGTATTCTAGTGTCTAATGAGAAAAAATGTATTTGCCTATAGGATACCTATAATGAATATAACTATTTGAGTCTAACTATGAGGTCTAGTTTATGAGAACAGGGCATTCTCAAGAAACAGAGCTGATCAGGGAGTATGACTATCAAAACTCTCTTAAGACGTGGTCTATTGGCATCCTAGTATTAGTTGGATTATCAAGCGAAGTCTTACCACAAAAATCTGTGAATTCAAGGCATAGTCCATTCATCAGATGTGAAAGATGAATCTTGCTAATCTAAGCATTTGTTCAACCCAAATGGACCGACAACAAAATGTTGGTAAATGATTAATAATTTAGTGTAGCTATCTTTCAACCTTTTTCTTTCTAGTTGCTTTGAAATTGGTGGGAGATTGTTAAAAATTGGTCCAAGAGGTGGCCCATATCTTTAATTCCAAAGTATGTGTGTGTGAATAATACCATATTGCTTAGCCAATAGGATAGAGACCCACTTAAAAGATGGAGCCCTCTCTATTCTTAAATAGAGAAAGCACATGAAAGACTTGGTTAAAATCACGCGCGCGTGCGGAATACTTTTTTCATACATGCATTATCTCTCTTATAAATATAGCGGTTTAATGCCATTAAAATTGATAAATTATCTTTGAATTGATGGTGTAGTTACTAGTATTTGTAAAAAATTTATGTGTGTTAAATCCTGGCGACGTTTAGTCTTTTTCAAGATTTTTTCCCTCTCTTGTGTCTTCTTTTTGCTTCTGCACTAATCCTGTTGTGCTTTTGTGGCCTCATCGACTTCTGTTTGGTGTGTGCCAAATTGGAAGAAGAGCGAAATCTTTGAACCGTTGCCGTAGAGAACATATGCATAGGGTGGCAATTAGGTTTCTAGGTAGCGCTTATGCGCGACCGCTCATGTGAACCTTAACTTCGACTACTTCCTCTATGAGCTGCTTGCTACTCTTCTCTGTCTTCTGTAAGTAGTCCATATATTTTGGTTATGTTTTCTTTGAAATACTTAAAATGTTTCTTAGTGTTTCTTTATGTATCATTGTTTATTTATAAGATTTTCCTCCTAATAAAATCTAGAATTAAAATATTGTATATTTTTGTAACACTGTCAGTTGACAAGCTCACACGCATGCACGGCGGGAGCGAGCTGCCACCATGGGAGGGCTACAAGTCGAGGCAGCGAGACAGGGAGAATGGTGAAGCTTGCTTGAGCGACCGGCAGAGAATGAGGGACAGTGGCATGAGATGGTGCGATAGAAGGGCAGTGCATGAGCTCCAGTAGTCGGTGGACGGCTATCGCAAGCTCGACTAGCTGGCTTGCTCGATTTGATTCTTCCTCTTGTTTGTGTTGAATTGGGTTGCTTCTTCCTCCTACCTCCATATTTCTTGCTTCAATTTGTGTTAGTAAATATTCTTGCTTAGCTGTTGCTTATTGCTCGATTGCCTCTATCTAATGTGGAGGAAAATAAAAATGAGATCCGTGTGGATGGTTTCTTTCCTGTGTTTTTCCCATGAAATCGGACATGAGGGAAACTTTCCTTTGATTTTATTATGGGTGGTTAGTGTGACCCAAATAGGAAGAAAGGAAAAATTCCTAGTGAACAGTATTCCCCTGAAAATCCCATGGAAACCCCGTGATCCGAGCATTTGAGCCATTGTTAAGTGTAATACCTATTCTTGTGTTGCATGTTTGCTTTTTATCTCATACAGTGCTTTTCTTTTTGAATTCTTACAATCCTCCCTTATATAATTATCTCCGGTATACTCCATTGATCGAAAAGTGAGAAGGGTACAACAAGAGGATCGTGGACCCTAGTAATCAATGATTAACTATGGTTGGTCTAATCATTATCAGAGTCCTAGCATACGGTGCTGTAGTAGCGCTTGCCTCCCACCGCTGCCACTGGCAAGAGACTCACCAGTCAGCCCCATGTTAAAGTGAACAAAAGTCATGGGCTATAGGGTAGGTCGACTGTACCCTAGTTAGCTAGGGATTGTAGAGATTAGTATATGTTTATACTAGGTCGCTCATTAATCGAGACAGATATATGTATTATCATCTTGACTGGAGCAGTCACATAAACACCAAACAGAGGTGAAGTGCTCCGTCCCACCGCATTGAATATGGTGATTAGGTTAGTTGAGGCTACCCTACTCTTGAGCACCACTAAATTTGGCCATCAGGGGACAAGTAAGCTCGGGTTGCTATCTCGAGGCGATTGTCCTAAGACAACTGCCCTAAGGTGGTCGGCTCAGGCTAGCCATCTCAAGGCTGGGCAGCTCGGGGTAGCTAGGCTCAAATCATGATCCTTCGTGTCCGGGACTCCTCGGAGAGCTACAACGCCTAAGCGCCACTCATCCGCCTTCTGGCCGCTTGAGTGGAATTTTTTATTCCCACTTTACCGACAATCTTAGTATTAACTAACCAACTTATAAATATTTATATTTTAGAATGTATGCAATATGAATTATGAAATCAGCCAGTAAGACTCAATTCTTGGGTAATTGTTTTAAAAATAAAAGCCTCTTACAATGGTGGAGCTTGATTTATAAGATGCCATCTCATCAAAACTAAGCTTAGTTTTGGTGGATATGGCTAAGACGCGTGATTTTTTTTAAAATATTTTGTTGACCTAGGGTGAAGAAATTTTGAGATGTATAAACTAAAGCAATTAATATATATACGTCTACTTATTGTTTTGCGATTCTATAGTTAAATATGGTCAATGACAAAATCAAACATGCCATGGTTTAAGAAAACACTCTCTTTATATATTATGCAAGGGAGGCTAAATAGCCCGTGATTAGTTACATTACAACTTTTGTTGGTTTTCTTTCTAATTTTCTTCAAAAGTATTTTGCTTGGTGAAGATGGCATGGGCAAAAACTCCGTGGTTTGATTTTTCATGGTTTGTTAGTGTGGCTTCTAATCAACTAAAGGTCTCATCAAATGTTTTGGACCTTTGATGGTTGTTGTGTACATCCCAACCCTATTTTATAGGCACACATGTCTTAGTAATGTTATAAAGACATCTAACCTATTTTGAAAGGTAGTGTGTCACGCATATATGTTCATTCAATTATTATGTCTGTTAGTTTGTTTCATTTTGTCGGTATGTCACTGCTCGCTAAAAAAATTAAAATGAATGCAAGAAAGCAATATTTAAGTAAAAAAGAATAGGAAAGAACCATGTGCAGGCATTGTGAATTCGGGGCTTGCAAAACATTTACGAAGGGTAGAGAGACTTGCATAAGGTTTGCCTTGGTCCCAATAAATCTCCACCCCATACCTTTTTAAAGATTAGTGCAGAACTTTATAGATTTATTTACATAATGTGAAACAAATTTGAGATAGACTAAAGGTCTAAAGCAACTTAGTTTAGAGCTCTAGCCTCTAGGCAAAAAATGAAGTTGATGACAAAACCAAATTGATTTAAGAAAGCAATCACCTTGTTGTGTAATTCTTCTTCTGGCTTTGGTCGTAGCATTATAACTTTTTCTTATAGTTTTCCATTTTGCTTAGCGATGATAATTGGGGGCAAAACATGCGGGATTTGATCCTGATGGTTTGTTTGTGTGGTTTCTAATCACCTAAAGGTCTTGTCATGTGTTTTGGACCTCCGAGAGATGTTGTGCAATTGAAGCTACATTTAATTTATTCTATAACAATAAATATCTCAGTGAGGTTCTTAGAAGGACATCTAACCTATATTTTTGAAAGGTAGCGTGTCACACGTATGAACATGTTCTATTAAACTACATGCCTTCTAACTCAACTTATTTTTTTCGGTTTGTCACTACTCGGATTTAAGTAAGATTCCCATTAACAAAAGTAAAAGAGCATGCAACAAAGTAAGATCTAAATTGAAAAAAGACAACTCGGAATGAAAAAATAAAAAAAAGAAGAGGGAGAGAATCTTAAAAAATAAACTGAAAACCAAAAAAGGGAGCGACCCAAAGAAAACAAGAAAAAGGGAAGCATCCTTCCCTCTTCCGCTTCCACAAACACGTCACGAAACGACGCGTCGGCGAGCGAGCAGTACGCGCCAGCCGCCCACCCCAAACCAAAAGCTGAAACCCACGCGAGCCGCACCGCCCCACCGATCCGAGGCCGCAACCCGAACGCGGCTCGCGGTCGCAGGCGGCGGTAACCGCACCACACCACCGACCAACCCAGATCCCGATCGATTCCCCTCTCACCTCCCCAAAAATTCCCATTCCGATTACACCCTACCACCACCACCCGCCACGCCCTCCCCTCCCATCGCCGCCCATGGCGGATTGGCGCAGCCTCATCGAGTTCCTCCGCGCCTTCGAGCACCACCGCCGCACCTCCTCCCCGGACTCCCCATGCGCGGCCCGCCACCGGCGCGGGTCGTCGCGGCGGGGGAGGAGGCTGTTCACCTCCCTCTGCGACCACGCCCCGATGGCGGCGTTCGACGCGGTGGCGCTCCTGGCCGTCGTCTCCGCGCTGGCGTTCCTCGTGACGCCCTACGTGAGGATGGTGGCGGCGGAGGTCGGGGAGCTGGTGTCCGACCCGGGGGTGTCGTACGCGCCGTTCGCGGCGGGGGCCGGGGCCGCGATCGCGGCCGTGGCAGGGGTGGTGGCGTGGGACCTCGCGGGACACCGCGCGCGGAGGTGCGGGAAGCCGCGGTGCCGCGGGCTGCGCAAGGCGGTAGAGTTCGACATCCAGCTGGAGACGGAGGAGTGCGTGCGCGGCCAGCAGCAGCTGCTGCCGATCCCGGGCGGACGCGCCGCGCTGCTTGCGGCGGCCGGGGCGCGCCCCGTCCAGCTCGGGGACGCGCATCGCGAGCTCGAGGCGGAGCTCAGGAAGATGGCGCCGCCCAACGGCCGCACCGTGCTCATCTTCCGCTCGCCGTGCGGGTGCCCCAAGGGGAGGATGGAGGTCTGGGGCGCCAAGAAGGTGCGCCGGATCAAGAAGTAGGCAGATGCTTACCCCATGGCCAGAGGCCATGAGCTATTGCTGTTATTGGCTTACTGCTTCATCCTAAGTTACTTGTAGTTACATACATAGCAATATTACAGCGCTCTGCTCTTGTAGCTAGTATAATTGAGCATAAGGAGAGAAATAAAGAATGGAGATGCATGTCTTATGAACTTATGATGGGTTGCCAAACCATGCATAGCCTGCTCCTTCGTTGGCAGTTGTTAATTGGATTATGCAATAAGTGGTCATTTCCTCTTGGGTATATAAATAAGCGCTAGACTCCTATCTGATAATTCGTCTATGCTGTGTAGATGACCAGATCTATCATTTTTTACTCTGGTTGTGCTTTGTGCTAGCCTTGAGTAACATGGATGATTTTCTGGTGGAAGCAGTCCCATTGATGTTGCACTTATGTTTCTGAAAAATGTTTACTGACAATGTTTGCAATAGTCTACACCAATATATGAGCTCTTCCTCTTTTTTCTTTTCTTTTCTTTTTTGTTTCAAGCAACGCTGAGCTCTAAACCTGAAATGTCAGCTCCACAGTGGCACGAATAACTTCTGCCTTATGTTATTAAATTGACGTGATGGTGTTATTCAGACAGTAAGGTTCTGATGTTCTTTTTTTCCTTACCGCTTAGCTAGATGGTATTCTTTTATGTGTACGTGTATTTCTCAGTTTGTTAGTGTTACTTTTCTACGCTTATCTTGCTACATGTCTGTTCTCTAATATATCTGTGGGTTTGTCATTCTATTCATATGGAGGGGGACATAATTAATTTGCTGTCTTCCTATAGTTATCCTGTTACATTTGCAATAGCTTGTTCATACATCATTCAATTATTTATAACCTATGGTACAACTATACATAGCACCATTTTTCCCAACCTATATATTGTATTTACAGATTGAGAACAGTTTTAGCCAGTGTTTGTTTGTGCGTTTTGGCTTTGGCTACTCTATTGTTTTCTATGAGCATGTTTCTTGAACTGTTAAGTGATGTATTTTCTGTAAAAACTTTCTATATAGAAATTGCTTTAAAATTCAAATAAATTTATTTTTCAAATTTATAGTATTTAATACTTAATTAATCATGTGTTAATGACATGCCTCATTTTGCGTGTGGCTGTTTAGCCCAGCCAAAATGCAGAAATGAACACTGCCTTAATGTTGGAAGAAATTATTTGTAAGTTCATTTCTTCTCTTTGATCATATTACATATTGTCAGCTAGTCAACTCCAGCTGAAGCCATTCAAGTCAAAATGTCTATAACCTTGATCGTTATCATCTATGTTGTGAGTATTTAGATCAAGTTTCTTCCCAGAACTTTGTTGTTCAAAATCTAGTAGCTTGCCTTCTCTTTGGTAGTCAACTGCTTGTCTTTTGCAGCTTGGTTCATCAAGATATAGCTTTTCTACATCTATTCCTTTGCTTCCGGATGTCAAACTGGTTGTGCTGCATCCACAACTCTTTTGAGGTGTGATATACTCATGTAGAACCTCTGTATCACTTTCACTTCCCTCCGCTTTGTGATACTCTTTACTGTCGTACAAATGACCCATTCTACGCTCGCTTAAGCTTCTGTTAAGGGAATGTTGAGATTCTTGATGTTGGGACTGTTTTCGGCAAAATAATTTACTATCATAATATGCTTTGAGTACCCCGTGGCTTTGTAGCCTATGCTCCTTGATGAATCCTTCAGCTGCAGCAATCAAGCAGTTATTGGCTGAACTTTCAACAAACTGGATTTGCCTTGGCTCTAGTCCATGTATGCTTGAACTTTCTCTTATTTCTGTAACTGCGTTGCTGAGACATTCATTTGAAACTTGTGAGACCAGTTCTGATATTTTTATTTCTGCATCTTCCAGGCTTGCAGAGCCCAAGTTCTGCTTACCGAGGGTCTCTTGAGCTTGCTCAAGAACTGCCTGTAGATACTTCCCTTGGGCTTCTATCCGTAGCTGTAGATGCCGTTGTACCTGGTACCAAATTAACTTCAGGTTAGAACCATTGAGCCAATTCATATTGTTGATACTATATGCATGATATTAATCTTAGCAGTTTTTTTAAATAGTTTGCTACCAAACTGGTGGAAAGTATCTAAGTTCTCTTATCTATACTTGTCTATTCACAAATTGTGTTAATTTGGGCATTCACTGACTTGGAAGTACAACTTGGAGCACCACTATCTATTGTACAATAATTTGAAACTATAGTTAAAACATAGCGTTAGGAAATATTTTTTTGAGGTAAATCTACCCAGTCAATTACATATGCCCAATCTTGTTCATAAAGATACTTGGCAACTGAATTCTAAAAGGTTTGGCTACATGCATTCTGAACATGACTTATTTTTACTAGAAGTAGAAATTTATCTTGGGGTCATTCCTGGTGGCAATTGCTGCAGTTAAGGATGTAAAAAGGATGATACTGCATTCATAGTGGTTTTCTTATGCTCTCAGTTCTCATCCGGCTGTTCTAACTGGATGCTCGAATTTTTTATCCAATGTCATGTCCATCTACTCTATGTTCCTAGTGATGTGCTGGGTTAAAATCTTATTATGCCAACCGGGTCAGCACCTCACCTCTAGTTGTTCGTTTAGCTGCCTCTGCACCTCAATTTGCATCTGTAGTGCTTCACCGATTTGAATAGTTCTTGCATCGGTAAAAGGGACTATTACTTCACTATTCAGATGGATTATACAATTATAAAGTACATAGGAAGTTTTCTTACTTCTCTGCCTGTGGAATGGCATTTGCACTGGCCATTGCTAATGCACTTGTTCTAGGAATCCTATCAGCTACAGCTGTACATCCAAGGGCTGCGAATTGTTCATCCATGAGTTGCTATATAACTATTGAAGTGGTAACAGTGGAACTTAAACTTGTTTTTACCGTTCTTTGTTGTCCCAGCATTAGCTTGACCTTGGAGATTCTTACTGAGCCTGTATTTCTGAAACATTCAAGAGATTATGAATTGCTGAAATTTTTTAGTACCATTTTTATTGGGAGTGTCAGATACCTGGAGATGGCTTTTCAGATGGTATAAGGTGAGTCCTGGAATGCCCATGAGCCTCATGACTGTTTTTGGAGTAGCTTCTGAGTGATTAAAATGAATGTAAGAACTTGTCTATTTCAGTGCATTGAGAAGATAAGAATCTTATACTTACTCTCTGCTCCACCTAATTGATTGACTGCATCTACAAATCGCTGATGCAACTCGGGTGTCCATTTCAACCTAGGTTTAGCGTCAGTTGAGAGAACCAGCCCATAGTCTCCTTGTGTATTTCCTCCATGCAGAAACAGATGCCGCTCCATTGGAAAGGATGTCCTAGCAGTGAAGAGGTCACTCCGACCCTGATGTTGGTGATACATCTTCTGTAGAATCAATACACATTTTGAGAAGAATGGAAACATAAAGAGACCAGCATTTACACTATCCTTTCTTACTTGTGTTATCCAGTTCCTTCTCTTTGCTATCACACGTAGAAATTGTTATGAATGCTTCTCTTTTGCCAATCCCAAAGCCAGCACTCTTCTTCCAAGCCTAGATCTGTTGATACTCTTTTGGTCTTCTCAGGTTGATAAGCAGTGTATTGTGAGGGGTTCCTTATATGGGGCAACATAGAATCTCTAGCATCTTGGAAACACCGATCGAACAATTTTTATGCCAAGGTGCTGTCCTTACAGTTACTTCTGAAACCAAAAACCCAAAAAACCCAGTCTTTATTTTTGGACCGTGAGTTTGTGACTACTTAGATAATATCAGCCTTGCAACAACAAAAAATACACCAACCTTTTCTCTTCATCTTCATGTTTTTATGAATAAATCACTGAAAGTCTGTATACAGCGATAAGGATCCACAATTGGAGGAAATTATTGTTTTGAATGTTGATTTCTGGCATATCGTTCTGCTATCTGATCTATTTGGAGTGTGAAAATGTATTTTTGAGCCATGCATCATGAATCACCAGATGAAATTATTTGAGTATTTCTCTATGACCATAGTTGATGGATTGTTATTTAGTTATTATTTTGAAACTGTTGCATTTTGTTTTGTTTTACTTGTTTAATGTTTTATTATTTATAGTTGTGCGGTATGTGGTATGTGTATATTTTGTTTAAATGAAAAAATGACACTTAATGTTATGGTAGCAAATTCTTTGTGGGTAAGGACATCCTACATACAGAAACATAAATTCTGTCAATTTTATCCCATCCTTTACTACTTTAAAGCATATGGAATATGAATAATCATAAGTTCCATCAGTGTCCTTTCCTAAGATTGGTACATATTCACATTTCTGTCCAGAAAACTGTGGATCAAGAGGCCTATGCTTTTTATGTGAGATAAGCTCCTTTTGAACCAGATCTCTTTGATTGTAATCATCACCAGTCAAAGAAACAGTACTTAGGTACTATGTTTCTGTATATGTTACACAACTATCATCATTTCAGTACTTTTGCCAGTAGAATCAGATTGTTTGTTCCATCGTGCTTCTTGTCTAAGTTCAGTATGAAAAGCTAGATGCAAGTTGTTTGGAAATGTATGTAGGTCTAGCCCGTCCCTTCCCCCTTCTTTTTGTTTCTAAAACAGTAACATCGGTACAACTTATATCAATTCTTGCCTGGCTCTTAAGGATACCTGTATTGTAGATACTCTGATCTTAGTTTTGTCGTGCTTCTTTAACCAAATTTATCAGAGTTCTTTACATGCTGTCATTTTGCCTTCCTATTAATTTATTGTCTGATACTTCGATGGAACAACTTTTTTCCATATGGAATTTATCTATGGTGTTTGCACCTACTTTACTTTTGCACCATTTCTCTTTACTGTAATTCAGTTGATTGAACAGGTGCCTCATTAGAAGTGTGCCAATGGCATATGTAGACAGCTGGGACCACTAGTAAGAACTTTCACCTGTCACGGTTTAACGGTGTTCTTTAAATATGAAATGAACTATCAGGAATAAATCTCTCCTTTTGTTTCACTATCACTGATGATGTTGCACTTAACTCCCATTAAGATCTTTCATTGATGCCCACTGGTATTGGTCACCGTTACATGCTATTGTGCTATGTTTCTTTTTCCAGAAGTAAGAACCTCATGAAGTTTTAGGGGAGATGAGTGATTTGAGATTACTTTCTCTTTATTTTATGATTTTTATAACACTCATTTTACCATTCATAAAGCTGCTGTATCTACTCCTGTGTTAGTGCTGACGACTATGGAGCATGATACGGCAGATTATATTTCTCTTTGTACTTACCAAAGTTTATTTTTCCTAGCGTATCTACCTAACAGATATTGCATGTTGCTGCTGTTTGTACTGGAGGGTGGGCTGTCTTGCTTTCAATATATAAAGAAGTTATCAATAGAGAATCCAAAGCATCATCTACAAAGTGGCACCACTTGTGGGAGCGCAGGCAGTTGTAAAGATTGGTCCTGGTAGCAGTTCTGGAATTGTAAGTTGCATATGACCTGAAGCTTTCTGATCTATCATCTTTCAACTTCTTCTATTGAATTGCCTCTGCATCTGCAAGCATTCCTTGCCTGTTCAATAGTAAGATTGCAGTGAGTTGTTTGCTTGAGCTAACAAGGCAGAGTCAATACACTAGGGTATAGGTATCTCTTACTTGTTATTATTATAAGGTAAATAAATAGAAAAAAAGGTTTAGGAGCTTCTTTCTTTCTTTTTTATTTCTGGAGGATGGATGCTTTCCTTTTTTTGTGGTAAATAAGGAAACAGTTTTAGTCTTATAATCTTTCCATTGTCAATAATACTGAACCCTTTCAAGTTTCTGACCCTTTTTGGCTGAGAAGAGTTCCTTTTCCAATCTTCTTGATCATCCTTTGTAAATTGGTCATTGATGCCATACAAAGAAAAGTACAAATCCGATTGGAACCAGCCGTCCCAGTTGCACGAGTTACTTATCTCATAAATTTAGGTTCTTTGTCCAGGGTCCAAGCATCATGAGCTTGGTGAACGAAGAGATTCTTGAGCTCAAGCAATCTCCTCAGCATCAATTCTTTCTTCTTGTCCTTGGCATCTGTGTTCATCTTCAAGTTGCCCTGCAGGCACAATACATTTTCTTCCTCATCAATGCTCTTAGATGTGCAGTTCTCGTCTTTTTTCTGATGCGCCTTGCCGGCATCCTAATCTCAATATTCCTTGCGCAGCACAGAAGCTTTCAGTAGCTTTCACAGAATATATGCTGCCTGAGCATGCAAATAAACTATCGTAGTGACGACTATCTTGCGCTTAGTGATAGTTATGTTCAGGGATGCTTTTTTGAGCAACTAGTCTGGTCTAGTGGTTATGTGATGCTCTTGTAGTTCATGGGCACTGGGGATTGGGGAAGCACCTGAAGGATTCATTCCTGATATGGTATCTAATGCCAAATTTGCACTCTATATGTTTTACCTTGTTTATGACTGCGGTGTAGTAATGTTCTCTGATGCCATGTGGTAATGGCTAGATTTGTTTGAACGAAATCTAAGTTTATATAAGACTTATACTGAGACAATGAGGAGGGCGTCTTTGGTATTTCTTCCTTGGGAGTATCGTTGGAGCATATGGCATTTCTACTCGTGGTCAGTGCTTTTGGGTTTCCTCTCTTTTTCATATTCTAATGATCAGATTAGCATTAGTCGTTGTCATGAGAAGTATTCCTGTTAGAATGTGAGCAGTTGTGCCACATTTCACTTCCTGGTTTATCGCAGGATTGGAGGTGCACTCTCCATGTTTCCTACCATCTGCTGAAAACTTCTTTTTGTGCTATTTCACCACATTGTAAATGTGCGATCGCTTAGTACCGATGGCACAAATTTCATCAGTCACAGTCGTAATGGGAATGAAATAAACCTTGTTTTTGTTTTCTGTACTTCTGTAGCATTCTGGTCATTCTGCTTCATTTGTTTCACTGCAATCCTATTAATGACATTGCTTGTGGTTTCTGGACAACCTTTTTGCAACCCTTCTCATATTCTAAAAATGGACTCAAAGCACTCAGCCTGTCATCCAGGATTCCAGTTCCAGGTAGCCTATGAATGCTAGATGAGCAAAGGCAACAAGATCAGCTCTCAGTGAGGTATTTGCTTTTGCCTTACCATTCCATCTCTGATCATGATCTGATGTGTTGCAGGGCATTTTTCCTACGTGTCATTTTTCAAAGCAAACTTCGCCGGTGAGACGGCGACGAAAAGACCGGCGCAAGTGAGCGGCCGGTGAGGGGCAGCCGAATCTTCACCGCCGACCTGACTGACGGTGGTGCAATGCAATCCCCCGGCGCGGGATACGGTGGAAAGCGATGGCTCGCGCGTGAGAGGGGCGCAAAGCAAGCGATCGGGCGTCCTTGCTGGGGCGGCGCAGCGGCGAATCGAGCTGGGCTGTCAATGCGGGCATCTGTCTGAAGCTGATAAGCTGGCTGGCTACCGAAAGTCGTGTGTGCACGTGCAATGGCTGAATGGCATCGTCAGCTCGTCGCAGTCGTGGATGGCGACTTGGTGCCCTTGGTGTGTGGGCGTGACATCAATCTTTCTATCTCCGCACGATCGGTTGCAGTGCAGTGCCTTGGTTTGACCATGAGAGCTCTCCGGCCATCTGAATCCCAGAAGCGAAGCCTCTGCATGTGCCACTGATACTTGGACCGGAAGACCCACATGTATGAATTGTTCAAGGATACATCCTGAAGGCGTCTCTTTTTTTTACTGTGGTAGTAATTTGTTGTTGTAAATGTGTTCTCTTCTCCAATTAACAACCACCAGGGTAGCTAATCGCTCCTGTGGTAGTAAAATGCTTTGCGCAGGTCAGCGTGAGTCATAACTTCTAAATTTTAGACTCTTTTTTTTATCTTTGTGGGGCTATTTGGTTGGTAGCTAAGTTTACCGCACTTCATTCTACCATAAGTGGTATGCCAAATAATGTGGCTAACAAATTATTCGTTACAAGTAATAACATTTAGAAAAAAACTAGGTCTATGACGCGTGAGTTTAAGAATAGTAAATATGTCATATCATAACTATAGTAAACAACTAAATATTAGATTAATAAATTATGGCACATCCAAAGTTTAATGTGGTAACCTTTGGTAGCCGAGCAAACAATCCCCAATTAGTGAACTTCGGTGGTAAAACTCTAAAAATGAGATCTATCCCTCGATGGTACAGAACCAATTTTCCCTTTAATCTCATGCACCGAGTTGCTGACTTGTGCTTCATGCATGACACAACAACTCACGATTAGTTGTCTCAATGCTTGTCCCATTGCATTTCTTTGAAAGGAACCTCCAAGTTTCAACTACTATATGTGTCCATTTTATTCGCCATATGTAATTTCAACTCAGATATCTCGCTTTCAACTCCACGTGGATCAACTTTCAACACACAAACTCTCACTTCTCAAAATACACTCAGCTTTCAGCTCAAACTCATGTATTTCAAATAGAAACGCAAATTTCAGTTCGGATACCACAATTCTCTACTAAAAGATGAAGAGTTCAAACGTGATTCACATTTTTATTAACATGAAAACCCCCAAACTCTCAGCTTAAAAAACCAACCTTAAGACAGGTAGGAGCTCTGCCAATCATCAAAGAATCAAAATAATCTAGATTATCACAAATCAGTGCCCATACCAATTAATTTTATGTCAAACTATGCCTGAGCACCTCGTACATTCGTAACGAATAATAACAGGATGCGTGATGCAAAGCCAGTATAGATCCCAGAGCCACTAATGCCGTTCTTTTGATCACAACCACGGGCCATTGCATAGCCCAGAGTTCAATTAAGGATTGCTGCATGCTAAAAGCTAAACCAGATTTAGATGCGATCTACTAAGATGTCGTATCATTTATATAAACCATCTAATAAACCAGTGGCTAGATGATATATTAGTAATAAACTTGCGGCTGCTGTTACAAGTAAGCAGACAAACAGAACATCTCATGAAACAGAGAACAATAGAATTGAATTCTGATCCATAAAGGTTTATCTCAACCCTGATGTCTAATGAACAGAGCAGCGAATAAAAACCTCAGGAAATTTTATCACTTCTGAAGGATAAGTACTATTAGGCATGGAAGAATATCACAATTTACATTATTGTCCATATAAAAGAACTTCCACCAAAGCAACATTGTGAAATACCAGAGCAAGACTTTACCAGAAATTTAAATTTTGGCAACACCTCAACTTCTTCCAAAACTCAGTGTTAGCTGCACTTCCCTATCCATGATTGTTCACAAGACTGTGTAACGCCTTATTTGCAAATAGTGAAGTTGATTTATGGCTGATGTTTGCTGATAAGTTAACACCACCACTTCCTGAATATGCCAATCATAACTCATGATTGGTGTGCCATTCTAAGAGCCAAGAACGAAATCAATTCACAAATGTAGAACTGACTTAGCTGCAGTAAACTGAAGAAAAGCAAACAAGCAAAGATCATATGGCAACGCTGTAACAAGCTTTCTATGCTGTGATTCATCGAGAGGAGATGATCGCTACGGGAAACAACAGTTCTACTGATGTGTTACTTCGCTATTCTCAGATATACTATCATTATTCACAAGAGCAGCAGAAATCAACTCTGCCCTGCATTTGGGTTGGTTCTAGAAGAGTGCGGTGGTTGTTGATCAGTAGAAACACCTCCAACATTTTGTGGTTCACGAGTTGAGAATAGCTCATTTAACCAAGGAACAATAGCCCAGGGTCTGTTACTGCTCTCGCTGACATTTCCAGGGCCATCAGCTCTGATTTCCTCGTGGCTGTCCTCCATTCTACCAATGTTGCTAGGCTCATTCATGTCTTTTGTATCCTCAGATGGCAGCTCAAACCGGCATACTGGGCAGGAACTATGTAATTCAAGCCATGGCAGGATACAAGGAGAATGAAACTTATGTTCACATGGCATCTGTTTAACCTGGGACCCCAGCTCAAGATCATCAAGGCAGACTGAACAGCTGACCACCTCTTCGATTTTCACAGTGGGCAGGGCTTCGACTGCTTCTTTCTTTGAAGGAGGGGTACCACTCCGGCTTGGGTCACTCTCAGCCAAATGTTGAAGCAGCAGGCTCAGACCTGCCCCAAGGACATACTCCTCCAGTAAGCCATCATCATTTGTTGAACTGCCTTGGTCACCTTGGCCCTCGTCAGGATCAAGCACTGAGCCTTGCAGAGCGAGGGCTTGGTTGAAGGCATTGATCAGAATGGAACTGTCCATTTCTTGGTCATCTGCAAGGTCATCATGGATGCTGTCAAGCACTTGTCGTAGAGCTGATTCCCGTCGATGCCTCCTGATAAAACCCTCAAACTCACGACCTATATCACTATCTTCATCATCACTGTCCCTTGCTTCTCCTGGATGCTCAATAGGGTTTTCCAGCACTCCCCATTGTGAGAAAACTGGCTCATGATGCCTGTTGGTCAATCTCTCGATCTCCTCACCGGTCATCTCTTCAACGAATCCACTATCACAGAATGGGCACTTGATCTCATCCACCATGACCTCCTCAATGACCTGCTCGCATTCATGGCAATAGTAACTTGTGATTGCAGCTTCTGCCATCTTGCAAATCCTTCAGTTGATGGCACCACGATCAAAATGCAAATCTGTGAACCAGGCTCTATGAGTTAATGATCTGTAAGATTCCCAAGCAAACAACCACGATATACATTTTATCATCTACGATAAAATCCAGCACCTTGCAAACAGTTTTATCAAAAGAACCGGAACAAATGAACACTATGGCATCAGTCTGTGACTGTATTTCACAAAGACAATTGCTGGCATACAGATATTACAACAAATCAGCATCAAGAACAAATAACAAGGGTAGCTTTGCATCTAAACATAAAAAAAAGGCCTTTTTTTGGTTCTTCATCATTAGGAGGGTCAAGCTGTCCCAAAGAAAAGACCCACTTGGGGATGAGGCAGCACTGACAGATCTTTGCGAAGGGGAAGGTAGAGATCAAGAGCCAAGATTCTCTCTTCAAGAATCAGGTGCCCATTCCATTCTTCCAGAGAACAAGAGGCTATCCCCAAAAAGAGGAATAAAAACGCAGCAGAAGTCTTTGGGTTGGAAGAACAAGAAACCGGATTCCGGCACTGCTCAAGATTCACACCATCGCACTACGTATAATTTAGTCGAAGAGCTCATCTTCCCCTACCAAAATTTCCTATTTTTTAAAGAAAAATCTCTAGATGAGTATGCAAGCAATCAAGGGGGGAAGATAGAAATCGCCTCCATGATTTAGAACGCTGAAACGAACTGGGCCCCGGAAAAGAAATCCTCTTTTGTATGAACCTAAAGCATAAGGAAATTCTTATCAAGAAGTGACTAACCTTTCTATTGGATTGGATTAGATAGAGGCGGCCCCCCTCTTGCTCTTGTTCTTGCTTCGGATGAAGGGAGACGAAGAACAAGAAGTTCAGAGGGCAGGCGGCTGCAAAGCTGGATACCTTACTCCATCCCTAGAGGTTATCGTACCATTTTTTTTATTCACTCGCTCTTAAATAAAATAAAGTTTTTTTTAAAAAAATGAATCCTGGCGCAAATCTCGAACCAATGAAGTTTTGTTATGACTAAGAAGCATACGAATCACGCAAATCCGCTGATAATCTTGGGGGATTTTTAATATCTGTAATTTGGAGTTTGGCTGATAAGACCTCCTTTTCATCCACAAAGCAAAACTACCTACCTGACTGTTCTGCTGTTGGCTTCTGTATTATTGGCGTGTTAACTTCTACCCCTATAAATCATTAATCACTTTATTAGAAAACTTATTATCACTTTATAAACCATTAACCAGTTTATTAAAAAAACTTATCATCACTTTTTTCCTCACAAGATAATAAGATATCAAATGTCAAAGATAAATGATTATTTGTGATGTTTTTCATCGAAATTGCCGACGACGATGCCAATGACCTCGAACAAGTAACAACATGGGGCTACGACTATGAGGTCAGGTTACCACTTGCTAGCTCTATTCAGGTTCAACTAATTGATCTTGACCCATAAAATTATTTCTCTAAACCTAATGTTCCAAATACAATAAATGAGAGAGGGACTACCATGGTTTGTTTGGTCAACCTAGATGGACTTGCAAAAAGGTTAATTAATCTACTGTAATTAGGCAACTTAATCACGACGTACTCTGCCTGCCTGTCAGTGTCAAACGTACACCTGGTTAGCATTTTGGAACGGGACCTACCTAATCAGTCAGAACCAAAATTTTCTCTCTAGAAAAGATCTCAGGATATTCACAAGCTGGTAGTACTTCTAGAAGACAAAAGAATATAAATGTTCAAGGCGAACCGGACCGACGGTCTCTGGTCTACTCGCCGACGTCAACGTGCCACCGGGAGCTTGGGCTTGAGATTGGCCATACATGGGTCGGAACACGGCCTGGCCCATTGGCTAGGCCCATCTTGGCCCATATGTAACGCACCGATTTCTCCATGCCGTTAAAAACTACTACACTAAAATTTTTAGATCTTCTTATATGACATAATGTGTTAAAAATTACCTAAGATTATCTAAATCATTTCCTTCAAAATCCGTAAATCCAAGAATTATCTAAAAATGCCCTCCAAAATTTATAAATAAAATATTAAAACTTCGAATCACATCATTATCCTTTTTCCCTATTTCCTCTCCTATATCTAGATCACCATTCTTTTCAACAATTAAGATCAATTTACAAAATCTTCAAATTTTAGTTAAGACTGTTTGCATAGATCCCCAAAGTTTATAAACCTATAAATTAGAATTGAGTCTAAATAATCAATTTCAAAACATCTAGATATCCATCAAATAACGCTCTGAATAATTCCCAAAAAGTATGATTCCAATGGGTGAATTATCCTCGGCCCATTCTCTCTCTCCCACGGCCTCTCATCCCCTCCGGCCCAACATCAACACTAGCCCACCAACCTCCTTGCTTTCCCCTCTTCCTCCACCCCTGCCGAGCAACCAGCTCCCCGCTATGGCCTAGCCCCGCAACGACCATCCTCTCCCCTCTCTCACGCGTGAATTGACCCACGGCCACAACAGTCCAAGGCCGCTCGTGCACTCACGGCCACCACACCCCAGCAACACTCGGCCCATACCCGCGTGAGCACCAGCGTCTTCCTCCTCTATCGTTTTCCCTTCACGTCGCATGTGCTCAACAAAATACCAAGTCGCCCGTCACATTCATGCACGTGTGCCACGAATCCACCATGCCGCGCCGCGCCATGCCATGCAAAACACAGATCCACCACCATGAATATCGTCGTTGACAACATGAACTCGCACAACGTTGTATGCCCCGTGCACCCGCGTCCTGCCACCCCGCTCCCGTGCTGCGCTGCGCCATGCAAAACGTGGACCTACTACCGTGAATCCCGTCATTGATAGCACGAATTCGCACAATGCCGTATGCACCGTGCACCCACGTCTTACCACCCTGCTCCCATGCCGCGCCATGACAAACCATGGACACACTCGTCCTGCCTCTATCCTGGAATCCTCTTGCCATTGTCCATGGTGATATCCTCCTTGTTGCCTCGTACCCTCACAGTGCTCTGTCTTATGGACGATGTTGTCCAACCGTGAATTGCGCCACCCTACCATGACCCTCGTACCACCAAACTACCTCAGTATGCCACCTTGTCTCTGCTACATCGCCCACACCAGTGCCTCTCTTTTTCTTCCCTTTCTCTCGCATCATTACTACCACTGTTGGACTCGATCCAGTCTGCCATTGCCTCAGAGCACCATTGCTTCTATCTTGCGTCCATGCGTGAAAGGCTTGTGCCAGGTCCATCTCCATCGCCTTGTCATAGTCCTCTTCCACTGTGCATCTCCTAGCGTTGCCGTCAGCCATACCGCCTCGCTTGGACCAATTAACCGGTCCTCATTTCTCATCCTTGTTGCCACGTCTCACCGTGACTATAAAGCCATCGTGCCTCCTTTCCTCTTTCTCATTTCCCCCTTTCCCCATCCACCACCACCCAAGCTACCCATCTTTGAGCCACTTCCTCTTGCTTTAGCTAGCCACCCTCCCGACACCAAAACACCACCACGCTGAGCCAAGAAAAGCCGTGTGCGCATAACTTCTTCCCCCTCACCTTCAGGGGGAAGAAAGAAAGAAAAAAGAAAAGAAAGAAATAGAGAGGCTGATAGGTGGGACCCATCTTTCCTAATCCCTTCCACACAATAATCCCCCTTCCTAACCCATCTCTAATCCCTCACTAACAAGTTGGTCCGATCGTGATCAAATTGTAATTAAACTCTCATTTAGGTTTTCTATCGTTGATAGGTGGAACCCGCTATTACCCAACCTTTCATGCACTCGGTCCATCACCCCGAAGCTATTGTTCGATCCATTGGTAGGTCTGCACCCATGCACTCGTCCCACCAAAACACTTCTTCCATGTACACATGCTCCTGGTCCATCTACACCATCCTACCGGCAAATGGGCCCTATGGCTGACACATGGACTATTGACCTAAGTCCACGGTGCCACCCCTTTGCCGGCTCGATAGACACAATCTACCGCGAACCACCCTCTTCTGCCTCTATGAAAGGTGGGCCTCACCGAGTAATATTCCAAATGAATATTCCTGCCTATATTATTAAACTATTTCCTTTAGATTATAAATTCAACTTAACTTTGAAAATTCGTATCTCTTATATCGTAAATCTATTTTGCTTTGTTCAACTTCTACGATTTTTCTAAAAATGAGATTTGTCCATTTTCACTATTATTTATTTAGTGTTTACTGAGTTTTTAGGGTTTAATTTTGATATCTCATGTTTCACACATAGTTTGCCACTTACAAATTCTTGGATGCTGATTCTAAAGAGTTTCTCGTCAACCAAAAGCAAGACAAATCACCCTTAATCATATTGCTCCTAATTTATAAAATATAATTGTTTGTAAAGTTACATATAATTAGTGCACATAATTAAATTGATCGGTTTCGGTTTGGGCGTAACCGATGGATCAATCTAATAGTTACATTACTTTTTATAGGTTGTTGTTAAATCCTATCTTTGTGACTCTACCATAATGGTGTTTGAAAATTCTCACTCCTTGAGCGGGAATATTAACACCTATTTTACACTGTTGTTTGTCGTTTTGGAAAAATTGAGTTATGAAAGCTTTTGCAAAAACTAGACTCTCGGAGTCAGTGGGTTTGAAAAAAGAAAATGTTTGAGAAAACCCATGATACAGAATCTCACATGTTTGGCTTGACTTTGTAATTTTATGTAAGACCAATTTCTTGAAGAATTACATTTGAACATCTTACAGTATGATAACATGAGTGTTTATGAGATGTTCATAATTGAGTAATTAGCTAATATATAGAAATCATATATATCAATAGTTGTAGAACACTAGGGATGAGGAGATGAATCATGAATATTTACTCCTTGAGATGGGTGTTATTTTAGTCTCTTTTAAGGTGATTGGTTTGGTATAGAAGACATACTCAGTGTATCTTGAGTAAATAAATAAAGGCATGAGACTTGCATAATACCCAATTTTAAGATATTTGATCTAACTATGTGACACGAGATATTTATGGATTAGCTTTAAAAATACCTTGTCATGAACTTCTAGTTCCGATGGATATCTAATGTTAGTTTCGTGTCGTGTGAGTAAAGCGTATAAACTTTACAGAGTTTCACTATTCGAATAGTCGTGCCCATGGTTAAGAGAGAATGTAAGGTAATTCTCTTAACGTAGATTTGTTTGTCAGTGTTTTATAAAAAAATATTTGTGGGGATGGGAACCGTTACTAGGGTCAGTGTTTGTGACTGACAGATAACCTTAGTGGTCATGAATGAGTCTATGTGATCTAGGATACCATGATGGTATCATAGAGTATACTTCCCAAGAGAAAGCGAAAACTAAAACTTTGGTGGTTTTGAGAAGTAGCCAATGAAAAAAAAAAGATATTGGTTTAACTTCGGATGGAGCAAGATAAATGCCATATGAATGGATTAAGGAATGATGTTGGTTAAAGAGATGGAAGATGAAAAGAAACTATTAATAAAACTAAAATTTTGTTCTCATGTTTGGGTTGTTGCAAAGCAACTCGCATCAGATCGAGATGGTAAGTCTCTTTCAAAATGAATTATGGAACTTACTCTTTCCCATGACTTGCGAGTATAAAAATACTCACTCTTTCTATTTTGTTGTTTTTTCTCCTCTCTCCTTAAGTTTAAGTGGAAGATACCAAATAGTTTGGTTTTGTCTCTAGACCCAAGTCACTGCTTGTGGATTGGTATGCTAGCAGTGCTAAATTCCACTACCACAGTTTTTCTTGGTAGTTGTTGTTAAGTGTTTATCCAGTATAGTAACAAGGTATAATGTATTCATTTATTTTTTGCAATGCTTACTGTTTTGTTATCATGAGTGCCAGCTTAGAATCCTGAGACTAGGGATGGTTTGTCATTCTCAACGGCACACCATATCTAGCACTGGCTTTCTAGTGGTATTAGATTGGGGTGTGACACCATAGCACTAAGCCCTTCTAGAAGAGCATGGCTCGGTCTAGGATCGGACAGTGGAGATGAGAGCATGGGTCGGTCACTCATTTTGTGTGTGTGGGGGAGGAGAGGTTCAACAAACCTCATTTCTTAAGCCATGCATATAACTTTTATCTCGTTCCATCTAGAGCTAAACCAATATCTTTTCCATCTGGAGCTAAACCAATATCTTTCTTTCCATTAGCTTCTTCTTGGAGCTACCAAAGCTTTAGTTTCTGCTTTCTCTCAAAAAGACTACTCTATGATGCTATCACGGCATCTTGAATCACATAGACCTGTTATTAACCACTAAGGTCATCCATTAGTCATCATGACTGACCTAGTTATCTGGCCCATTCTCTTAAACATTTTTCATAAAACAGTGACAAACAAAACTACGCTAGAACAATCACCTTACATTTGCCCTTAACTGTGGTTACGACTATTTGAATAGTTTAAACTCTATAGAGTCTATACGCTTTATCCACATGACATGAAACTGACACCGGATAGTTATCAGTACTAGAAGTTCATGATAAATCATTTTTAAAACTAACTCATGAATATCTTATGTCACATCGTTAAGTCGAATTTCTCAAACTGAGTATTATCATCTACTTAAGACACACCAGTGATGTCTCCTACGACTAAACTAAAACCGGGGTGTTACATTCGTTCTAGTCTCGCTATTAACAAATGTTGGCTCTAAGGGCTCTTGACTCTAGTCCAACTTGGTCATATGACGTCTTAACCATGCTAGACCTTTACTCCTCTTTAAGCATGATTTCGGTCATCACCATTGAATAAGGTTAACCTTTAATTATCTACATACAAATAGACAAAACAATCATTCTGAACATAAATATCGTAATCTGACTTATGTTAGTCACACACATTCACACAACACCATGAATATTTTCAAACCAATTTTTATTAATCAAATCATTTGCAAAGCTAATTATTTATTATAAAATATTAATCATGAAAATGATTCAAAAGATGTCTATTAGATCCAGATGCTATCGTCTCTATCTGTTCAGCTTATGATGTTGAGGGGAAAAAAATCTGATATGTCTGGTTTTTTTTTAAACAAAGGAGAGTTTATCTAATTGTAGTGCAAAATCTGCAGGTCATACCAAAGAGAAAAAAAATCATACAAAATATGTTCTTTGTACTTCGTTACTAGAATTAACTACATGTCGTCCTTGATAATCTTCTGTAATATGACTACACCTCACTTTTTAATAGAAAGTCATATATTGTATACAAATTTGTTTCTTGGTTCCCTAATCATAAACTCAATTCAACTTAATTGTAGCATGTTTGTTATGTACAATTCCTCTCTCTTTAGACCTGTTGGAGAAAGTAAGGATCCAGTGTTGAAGTAATTCTTCATATATACTTTTCAATAACTGGTTAGGACTATTGCATAGTTTCTGTAAGACAAAATGCGGTTCAATATGGTAATACGATGTTGTGTTTGAAAGATGATGTTTGCTAGTTACTGCTGCTTATTTACCTGTTGCTTTGATTTTTCAGGAAGAACTGGACAGTATGGCTGAAAGCTATCCTGATCGCTTCAAGATATACTATGTATTAAATCAGGTTTGTTTTCTGTTCTGACTTTTGAGGTTTAGTACTTCGTCCTTTTCTGTGCAATAATTTCATGCCTGAATTGTCTACTTGCTACTTGATAGTCCTATCTTCTATTAGTTACTGTCCTAATTGAAGCTTTGTGTAGTACTATAATATGGTATGAATTATATTATTTCGAGGTTCCCACTGTGCACCTTACATTGTAGACTTTGTTTTCATGAGCAGCCTCCAGAAGCCTGGAATGGTGGCGTTGGGTTTGTGTCGATGGAAATGATCCAAACCCATTGCCCTGCACCTGCTATTGACATTCAGTTAGGTGTAATTGTAGAATGTGTACAGTGACTAAAACCCAAACGTATAAAGGGGTTAGGTATATATATACACAACCCAGGCCAGTGGTCTGTCTAACACTCCGCAGTCGCAGTGGGAGGGAAACGGACGTAGAGACTGGACCGAAAACAGGTAAACAAAGGCGTGGGCAGGCCTTTGGTCATTATATCAGCAAATTGATGTGCCGATGATACATGGAACACCTGAACCTGTCCTAATACAACCTTGTCACGGACAAAATGGATATCGATCTCGATGTGCTTGGTGTGTCGGTGATGGACCGGGTTGGCAATCATGTAGACGGCACTGACATTATCGCAGTAGACGACGGTCAAGGTGGAGAGGGGTGCATGAAACTCCTAGAGAAGCTGGCGAAGCCAGCAGCACTCGGCGACGGCGTGGGCGACGGCGCGGTACTCGGTTTCGGCGCTGGACCGGGACACTGTAGTCTGTCGTTTTGAGGACCAGGATACGAGAGTGTCATCGAGGTAAACGCAGTAGCCGGACGTAGAGCGTTGAGAGTCGGGGCAGCCTGCCCAGCATACGTCGGAGTACGCGGTGAGAGAGTCGATGAGGCTGGAGCTGAGATGCAACCCGCTGGAGAGGGTGCCCTTCACGTAGCGTAGGATGCGCTTGAGCAGCACGAGGTGAGGTTCGCGCGGAGCGTGCATGAAGAGGCACACTTGCTGGACAGCGTACGCGAGGTCGGGTCGGGTGAGTGTGAGGTATTGGAGAGCCCCGGCAAGACTCCGATAGTGAGAGGGATCGGCAACGAGGGCACCATCGGTGGCGGAGAGTTTGGCTCGAGTGTCGACCGGGGTGGCCGTGGGGTGACAATCGGCCATGCCCGCACGCTAGAGGAGGTCGATGGTGTATTGGCGTTGGGAAAGAAAGAGCCCATGGGTGGAGCGGGTTACGGAGATGCCAAGGAAATGGTGGAGAGGACCAAGATCGGTCATGACGAACTCAGAGTGGAGTCGGGCCATGATCTGGTCGAGGAGAGAAGTCGAAGACGCTGTAAGGACAATGTCATCGACATAGAGAAGTAGATAGGTAGTGGCGGAGCCGATATGGAAAGTGAACAGAAAACTATCGGACGCAGAGGCCATGAAGCCGATGTACCGAAGATAGGCAGCAAAGCGCTGGTACCAGGCACGAGGGGCTTGTTTGAGGCCGTAGAGAGAGCGTTGAAGGAGACAGACGTCGTCGGGACGAGAAGAGTGGACGAAGCCTAGAGTCTGTTGGCAGTAGACTGTTTCCGTCAGGTGACCGTGAAGAAAGGCGTTCTTCACGTCTAGTTGATGAATCGGCCAGGAGCGAGAGGCAGCCAAGGTAAGGACGACTCAGATGGTGGCGGGTTTGACAACGGGACTGAAGGTCTCGTCGTAGTCGACACCGGGTCGTTGGGAGAAACCCCGGACTACCCAGCGAGCCTTGTGACGGGCAAGGGAGCCATCGGCGTGGAATTTGTGTTTGAAAATCCACTTACCGGTCACAATGTTGGCACCGGGAGGTTGGGGAACGAGGCGCCAGGTCTCGTTATCCATTAGGGCTTTGTACTCGTCGGCCATGGCCGCGCGCCACTGAGGGTCGGTCAGGACTGAGCGAGAAGTCACCGGGATGGGCGAGATAGAGCTATGGACGGCGGAGAGACCGTAGTGCTGAGTGGGGCGGAGAGACCTGGTCTAAGAGCGGGTGACTATGTGAGAGGTGGAGGGAACTAGAGCCGATGGGGGTGCGGGAGTAATGGGAAGAACTGATTGGGTGGGGGCGTCATCGGCTCCGAGTCGGCGACTGTAGACGAGAGGAAAAGGAGAAATTAGATCGGCCTGAGCCGATGAGGTCGGGTGGGCCGAGTATTCCGATCGGTCCGATAGAGATGGATCAGCCGATAGGGTGGGGGGAGCCGATGGAAACTGAGGAGCCGATGGAAGTGGGGTGTCTGATGGAGAGGGAACGATATCGGCTAAAGGATAAATAGGATCGGTATCGGATGATGGAGGTGGGTCTGATGGGGGTCTGATGTTGGGAACATCGGACCGAGTAGTGGTGGGATATGTGAAGGGTAAATACTCAGCAGCGGCCGATGAGGGGGCCGATAGAGAGAATAGTGGAGGAGACCTGGTTAGCACGGTGTTGGTGAGGAGGAAGTTGAGATCACTAGAGGAGGATCTCGGATGAAGTAGACCGAAGGGAAAACATGTCTCGTCAAAAAGGACGTGACGAGAGACGATGACCAATCGGGTAGAAAGGTCGAGACATCGGTATCTCTTGTGAGAGGTGGGATAGCCGAGGGGAATACAGGCGGTGGAGCGGGGAGTGAGTTTGTGAGAAGCTGTGGTGGTGAGATTTGGGTAGCAGAGGCACCCGAAAACGCGAAGGTGGGAGTAGTCGGGCGCCGTGCGGTAGAGAAGGGCATAGGGAACGTTGTTTTAAAGGAGGAGCATGGGCGCCGATTGAGAAGGTACGTCGCAGTAGCCAGAGCTTCGACCCAATAAGTGGCGGGTAAGTGGGCGTGAAGTAGCATGGTGTGACTGATGTTGTTGAGGGTGCGAAAGAGGCGCTCGGCTTTGTCGTTCTGAGGAGAGGTGTAGGGGCAGGAGAGCCGGAGATGGATGCCCTGCGAGGTGAGGAGGTTTGTAACGGTATGGTTGACGAATTCCGTACCGTTATCGGCTTGTAAAACCTTGATGGGGAGGTTGAACTGAGTGGACACATACGTGATGAAGTGAGTGAGGTGAGAGGCGACCTCGGATTTGTGGATGAGCGGGACGGTCCAGCAATAGTGTATGTAATCGTCAAGTATAGCGAGATAATACTGATTACCGGAGACACTTTTAACTGGAGACGTTCATACATCATAATGTATAAGTTCAAATGGACGTGAGGTACAAGAGAGAGAACTAGAAAAGGTCATACACATATGTTTGCCAAATTGACATGAGTGGCAAACTGTGGAGTTGCTATGAGTACATCGAATGGAGGCGCTACGACGGAGGGTGGCGACAGCGTCAGGGTCGGGGTGTCCGAGGCGAAGGTGTCAAAGGTTGGTGGAGAGGGCAACGCTGGCGTGTGGAGTGGACGGTGCAACAGGAATGGTGTAGAGGTCTCCGCCACTATTGCAGCGAAGGATCTGTCGCCGGGTTGAGATATCCTTCACAGAGAAACCAGACGCGTTAAATTCAAAGGAGCAGTTGTTGTCTCTTGTGAATTGGCGAACAGATATAATATTGTGAATAAGAGAAGGGACGATAAGAACATTGTGTAGGGGGAGGTTAGTGGTGGATGTAAACATAGAGGAGTCACCTCGGCATTGGACAATAAGAGAGTGACCATTGCCGATGGTGACAAAAGGAGAGGAAGAGGGGTGACAGGAGCGAAAAATACCGGCCGATGACGCCATGTGTGAAGACGCCCCAGAGTCCAACACCCAAGGGTGGTGTGGTTGGAGCGTCATCTGGTTGAGGGCAGCGACGAGGCCAGCCTGGTTCCAGAAGGAAACCGATTGGATGGGTGGGGTCGGTAGCATCGGCTGAGGCGGCAGAACGGGAGCCGATGCTAGGTGAGCTTGGGGATGGGCGCCGAGTACCCCGGGTTGCGAGCCGATGGGGCTGCGTGGCTGGGGCTGGGACGCCCAGGGGTTGTAGCAGAGCCATGGACCCATGGGACCGGTAGGGTGGGCAGGGACCAAGGTAGGTCGTGAGGGCGTCGGACCCTGCCAGGTCCTGCCTTTGCCTTTGCCCTTGCCTTTCTCGGTGCGGGCTGTGTTGCTGTGGCCGGAGCCATAGCCACCAGAACCGCGGGAGGAAGGGGCAGCGCAAGAAGCTCGGCAGCCATTATCGGCTGCGGCAAGAAGAGCAGTGTGGGCCACTGTCTTCTCATCGTTGGCCAGACGGAGTTCTTTAAGAACTAGCATGTCATGAGCCCAGGCGAACGATGGAAGAGGTGTGGCGTTGGCGATGGCATCGGCGGTGTTGGAGAAGCGGGGATTGAGGCCTCGCAGAAGGGCGAGGACGAGTTGAGAGTTGGCCACAGGGTGGCCGACGTCCCGGAGAGCAGCAGCCTTGACTTTGAGGCGCTGACAATACGAGGAGATAGAGGAGTCGCCTTGTACCATGGAGTGGAACTCGTTGAGGAGGAAGATGGCGCGAGGCTGCTTATTGGCTAGGAAGATCCGCTCGATGACCACCCAGAGATCCCGGGCGGTGGGATCGGTATCGTCCATGGCGAGGTCGAGGACAGAGTCGTCGATCGAGCCGAGCAGCCAGCTACGCACGCAGCACTCGGCGATGTCCCACTGAGGATCATCGGGGCGAGGTGGAGCGGAGCCATCAATATAGAACTGGAGGCCGAATTTTCCACAGAGAGATTTGAAGAAGAAAACCCACTTGGAATAATTGGCGTTGAGGTCAAGGGAGATAGGAACATGAGATTTCATGTTCACAGCAGCGTAAGGAGTGGAGAAGATCGGCGAGGTGGTGCCCGAGGTGTAGTCTGAGGCACCGAGGGCCAGAGCAGACTCAGCGACTGAGAGAGTGCCGGAGCTGAGAGCGGGCTCGGTGGCCATGACGGGGGAACGAGAGCAAAGAGCCGATGTGAGGGAGAAGCCGATGAGAGGACGGATCGGTTGATCAAGGATGTGAGAAGCTGATGGGAGGTGGGGCGGCCAGCCGATGAGGAGTGGTTGGCCGATGGGGAGTAGGCAGCGGAGTAGGTGAGGAAAATGTGGTGACAGAGTGGGTGGGTCAGAGAGTAGTTGGGTCACAGACGTGCGAAGATTCACGTCCGTGAAGAGAAGATTCATGTCCGTGGATTCGTGGAGGCCAAGGAGTGGGGCGGACGCGAAAAAAGCGGGGAGTGGCCGGACACGAAGAGAATATGTTCGCGTCCGGGAGGCAGGGATTTGTGTCCGTGGACACGTGGACACGTTTGACTGGCTCAGACGTGAGGGGAGAAGGTTCGCGTCCGAGAGCCGTTGAGCGTGTCGGAAAAGGTGAGAACCGAGGGAGGGTTTCAACTGATGGAGAGCTGGACAGGTCCAACCGATGGAGACGACGAGCGCGGAGGTGCGCCGGCGTCAGAGAAGGAGAGATGCACGAAGTAAGAAGAAGAGCGGAGACGGGTGCGAGGCGAGACGAGGAGGTGGATCGAGACCGTCGCCTGGTCGCGCGTAGGTGAAACGGAGAAAAGAAGGTGACTGCGGGAGAGACGGAGAGAAGAGGAAACGGGGGCGAGAGAGCGAGGAGAGTACCGGGAAGAGGGTCGGCGACGGGAAGAAGACATCGATGACGAGGAGGAAAGGGTCGGCTCGCCGGAGGAAGAAGCTAGCGCGCTGAGGATGTCTAGACTTGCTCTGATACCATGTAAAATGTGTACAATGACTAAGACCCCAAGCGTATATAAGAAAGGTCGGGTCTATATATATACAATCCAGACCAGTGATCTATCTAACAGCCATATTATGAGGTCTTGGTCAGTAACTGCTATGTGCCTGCTGAAACTTGGAACTCACAGTCGCGCTCAGTGAATAGTTAAGTGTATGACACTGTGTGACAATGTGTGGTTGCTCCTTTCAGATATTGAGATGTGGACCTCCTCCCATGAACAAAGCCGTGGCTGAACACCTGGAGAATCTCGGCTACTCGAAGGAAATGCAGTTCCAGTTCTAATTCTCCACGGTGGAACAATTCCAAAATAACAGAGCTGGACAACATTTTTTTTCCCACTTTAAGTAGAAATTGACTGACCCTAGGGCCATTTGAACATATATAGGTGAACTTCAAACCTGATAAAAGCAGATTGTCAGCATATTTTCATGAAAGCAAGAACAACACCTACTTGAGTTGGGTCAGAAGTTTCTGTAGCGCGTCATTTTTGTGCCAATGCTGTTCAATTCCAGACAAACAGAAGGAAACTATATAGTTTTTTTCGATCAGAATTTTGGGACAAGGTTGGAATGTTCATCGGTCCAGCTAAGTTGCTCAGGTGATTAAAGAATGACCAACTTGTACCATTTGATTACTACTACTAGAAGAAAAACAACTACTGTACGTGCCATTTCTGTCTGTCCATAGATGCAAACCTGTGACGGCGAAGCTGTTGTCTGTTCTTTCCAGCTACTGTCCTGAACAGCCAAAACAGTGCATCAGTTCATCCGCTTTGTTTATGCACAAGATTGTAAATCTTTTGACAGCAAAGCAGTCGCCTTTTCTTTTCAGCAGCTTCAACGAATTGGGTATTCATACATACAAAAATGCATTATGTCATGTACGTTACTGTACGTATGTGCTGGCTTCGTAGGAGACATGAGAGAGGAGATTACGTTCGCCTGCACGGCACACGAGCGTCCAGTGTCACTTCTTTAAAGTAAATTTCAGAAAATTGTAACTATTTCATTAAAATATTTTGTTAAAACTATTAAGTTTGTTACAACTTCAACTAGTATGTTGTTTTATGAGAAATCTATAACTTTGTATGGTTTAATAAGTTTAGATTCACCAATCGTGCACATGTTAAACTGAAGTTGTTATAAGTTAAATCCACATGTTATATAGGAGATAAAATTATAATTTTCTAATAAAATTTATTTCTATTGCTGTAGTTTTGTAAAAATAACTGGTTAAGCTATAGTAAAGTGATAGTTTTGCAAAGTGGTTGTACTATCGTGAAATTTGCCTTTTTAAAAAAATAATAAAATTACAAACACACACATTATAGTGCATACCAAAATAAATTCTACAGATGTGCTACTTTTATCAAAACATTTTCCTAACTGACAACAAATGATGGCAGTAATCAAACACAGAACTGTAATTTGGCAGAAGCACTGAGTTGGTGCTATAATTAGAAGCTTCGAGGTTAAGTTATCTCAAACTAAATGTATCTAAAGTAGACGAAGGGACACTTTAGCTTCTACTCCATCCGTACTATAAAAGATTTTATTTTTAGTATCTATATTTGTTTTAAAAAAATATTTTTAAGTAATTATTATATTAGAACTTGAAAAAGTAGAAGACTCGTGTATTTAAGTTTAAAAAATGGAGGATAAATACATTAAAATTTTAAAAATGGAGGACATAATTATTTCTTTGGGTTGATATATGTAAAATAAAGAGAAGATAAAGTGTTTTTAGAATGAAGGGAGTAATTATTTCTTGGTTGCATATGACTTTATCTTTATTCCCACCTCTCTCTAGATCACTCCTGGAAGGGAGAAATCGCTGTCATGATCAGTTTTAAATGTCCATCATGGCCCCCCACTAATTCTTGAGAGGCCTAGTTTTAATGATGATCCCATCCTCCCACGAGTTCGTGGCCTCATGACCAAATCATACCTCCGTATGGACCACGTCATTTCTTACTCAGATTTACGTGTCAAACTATAAAGAATTAATCGTCTCCTTTTTTATTGGTTTAAACTTGCTAGCTTTCAATGAACTTATTGCTGTGGTGCTGTTTTTTTTTCTTCTGAAACTGGATTTTCCAGTTAAAATCTTACTGTTCTCGTTTTCAAATAACTGTTGGCGTTGATTAGCATTGTTTCGTTTGAACCATTAATAAATTTCAAACTGTTAAACTATAATGCATTCAAAAGTTTCATAATTATGTTAAAGATGCAATACACTATGATAACATGGTATAATTACTTGTTTTCTAAGAAAGCAAGTAGACAAAGTTGGAAGATGAATATTTTCGTTGATAGTTATTTAAAACCGGTGGGAATATGATCTAGCCTATTGGAATCGTATATTTTTTTAGAAAAAACAATACAGATAATTTTTATAGTTTTATCCTTGCATTATTCTGTCTGGCTGTCTGTCATCAAGAAAATACTCTCTTGAGAAAGATGGTGCTTCAAGCCTTTCAACCCATGATGGATTAGTTGGGTTGACCACCCGGAGCAAGAGAGACGGCAGAGGCGCCAACCACCCAACCGTCTCCACTTCCTTCCAACCGCGCCAAATTCCACCCCTCCTCCGCCGCCGCGGCCACCGCTGCCGCCGCACGTGCGCCCCTCCGCCCGCGCTTCCTCCCCATTGCCACCACCACCACCGAGGCACGGTCAACCACCGCAACCCACCACCGCGCGCGCTGCCGCTGCCTTGCTGCGCCTGAACGAAACTGGCGGAGTCGCGGAGGGATGCGAGGGCAATAGAAAATCTGCTCCCTGCCTCGGCGCACAGTTGTCACGGCGGATTAGTTTAATCCATTGGTGGTGAGGAGGAGGTGGAAGAGGTCAGGACGAGGAGGGGGTGGGGGTGGCTAATGGCGGGGTCCTCCTCCTCCTCTGGCTCCCAGTGCAGACCGCGCCCGGGCTTTGAGGGGGGAGCTCCGCGCCGCGCTCGCGCTTCCTGGCTGTGGCCTTCTCGGTTTGGGGGAGTGGTTGGGGAGCCATTGGGTTCTTGGCTGGGGTTTTAGGATCCTTGGGTTTTCTGGCTGCCTGCCTTGCTTGCTTGCTCTCTCGCTCTTGGGTTGGGGCGTTGGCGGAGGAAGATTGTGCTGGAGGGTTTCTTGGAGGTGGCCGGATTTGCTGCCGGAGTCGCCGAGTGGTGGGTTCCTGTTTCATCGTGTTGTTGGAATCTGTAGAATTTTTCGTTGTGCTCTTGTGATCGATTTCTCTTTGTTCCTGTCGCAATCTGTATGGTGGATTGGGGGCTCTTGGGGTTTCAGAAGGATATGAGTTGTGAAAGGAGATTTTGATATGAAAGTTTTCAATTTCTTTTTGTTTATTTGTTAGCGCCATGGCACGGGAAATGATATACTTGCTTGAGATTTCTTACAAAAATTTGCCGACAAATAAACTCATCCTAGGTCTCATTTATGATATTGCATTGGACTGATTGCTAGTGAAATTTTTGTAAGAACTTCGTACGGATACCATTTCTCGCTGTGCCGCTGTCGTACTTTTAGAATAATTATGATGAATGGTTGACAATGTTTTAATTCTGTTAAATTGTGTGTTCAGGCTTGATATTGGAAGAGAGACTTCCATTTTTTTTTCTCTGACTTGAAAGGGAATGGCCTTCCCAGATGATGAAAAGATGAAGGTATGTGCTTTTCGTTTTATCTCATTCATATAAATGTATAATACAACCGCGAAAATAAAATATAACAATATAGTTCTATTCTTTCTTCCTTTCTTGTTGCCTCAGATTCACCTTGATCTACTTGCATGTTTTGGTTTTAAACTTTTTTTTTTTTTGCATGCTTTCACTTAAACCAAGCATTTGACCTTTGTAATTGGCTGTGTGCTCCAGGGTTGCCGGCCAAAGCTTTTTGGAACAAAAGATAAGAAAACTGTGAAGAGGACAGATTGCCAAAGCTGCTTTACAGGTTAGTTCTTCTTTCTTTATAAATGATGCATCTAGGTTGAATTGGTGTCTTATTGGATAGTGATAACTAGAAACGAAGATGATCAAGATTTATCAAATTTCATCTCTCCTAGTTGAAAAGGGGGCATTGGTTGAGTCGGACAATCAGCCAACCACGTGCACGAGGTCAACTGAGCCTTGATTGATAGGTAGAAGAAATATATGATGAGACAGCCAGTTCAAATATGTTTATTTGAAGATGCTGGAATTCATTTATTCTGTAGTTCCATACTTGATAACCTATGTCAGCAATTTCACATTTTGCATGAATAGCTTCAATACAATTTCATTGATTTGTCCAAATAACATAATAGCAACTAAATGTTCCATGTTTTCCTGTTAACTGCAGTTAAGTCTGGGCCAAGTTCCTCAAAGTCACAATCTTCTTCACCCTTCAGAACACTTTCAGGTGGCTTTGTTTTTGGCAATTTTGCCACATTGGCTAACTCTATTGATGATGCTGGTTTTATTTGATTGGATCATTCTTTGGTTCTTTGGACTGAATGGAAGTTTTTGCAGAAGTTAGGAGCATACGTCTCAGCCATTTACTTGGTCACTCTTCAAATACTACTAAAACGGAAGCTTTCAGGTCAAACAGCTAAACTTCCGTGTTCAGTCATACTTTATGCCCTCAGTTTCTCAAACTATATGCCCTCAGATTGGATTCGGTTGTCTTTAATTTTGTTTAATTCATCATATAGGATATTTGTATCTACATGGAATGTTGGAGGAAACACTCCTACCACTGAGTTGAACCTGGATGACTTCCTTCCTGCTGATGACAACTCAGATATTTATGTTTTAGGGTAGGTTATTTCACCAATCTACTCTTCATATTATATATTTTTCATATTTTAAGTTAGTGAGTGATAACTGATAAAAAAAATAAATGCCTCCTTTTAATTCATTCCTAGTGATTTCAGGATCTTACTGACTTGCTTGCTTTGCCGCAATGAGCTAATTTCACTTGGAGTTATTATTTTCTTTCAGTGAACAGAAGACGCTGTTGCGTCCATGTCTTATGATTATTATTTTTATCTTGACACACTTCTTATGATATTATGCAGTTTCCAGGAAATTGTCCCTCTCAATGCTGGTAATGTGCTTGTGGTAGAAGACAATGAACCAGCTGCAAGATGGCTTGCCCTTATAAACCGAACGCTAAACAAACCAGTTGACAGTAATGCAGATATCTTCCAGCGCAAACCATCCTCTTCCCTTGATTCAACCTCGTCCCTGTCTTCATCAAACCTTGATGCTTCATTCTCCAGCTGCTCAAGAACAGCTAGCGGCAGTTCTGCAATCTTCCAGAAGTCCTCCTTGAAGTCTATCAGGAAACCTTACATGCCAACCCAGAGAAAACTGCTCAAACTCTGCAACTGCTCAGTTGAGATGACCAGGAAATCCTACAAAGATGCTTGCTTTGGATGTCCACAAGCATATATTAATGAGACAGACTCTTCAGAAGAGGAGGATATGGATGATAGATCGAATGACCCTTGTGGTTATATAGTCAATGGAATGACTTCTGCTGCCTCTGCCTCCAGGGATCAGCTAAAATACAACCTCATATCGTGCAAACGAATGGTTGGGATTTTTATCACAGTGTGGGCAAAGAAAGAACTGGTGCATCATGTAGGCCATGTGAGAACGTCTTGTGTAGGTCGTGGAATAATGGGCTATCTGGGAAACAAGGTAAGAACCAAATCAAATTTCAGAAGTATTATCTTCAGAACCTAGTAATGGGGTCTCATTGCTAATTAAAACATTACAATGGTCAGAATTATATTGATGTATAGATCTAGTCTGATATGTTTTTAGATAATGTTTATTAGCCAGAAGTTATTCTTCCATTTTTTTAGTCTGATGTAGTAGTGTGTATTCTTCACAGTTCTCATGTATAGATTACGCATTTATGACAAACTTGCTTTTGGCTTCAGGGATGCATATCAGTGAGCATGACTCTGCACCAGACGAGTTTCTGCTTCATTTGTAGCCATTTGGCTTCAGGTGAGAAAGAGGGTGATGAGCTGAGGCGGAATTTAGATGTTTTAGAGATACTGAGACTCACACAATTTGAAAGGATTTGTAGAGCTGGGCGAAGAATTCCTGAGAAAATTCTTGACCACGAGTAAGCCATGCTACAGATGCCTCGATAAATTTGTTCACTGTCGATCATCCTTTACTAATTGTTGTGATTTCTATTATTTTGTTAGTCGAGTGATATGGCTGGGAGA
The DNA here is from genome assembly GCA_030770085.1 of Oryza coarctata. Lineage (NCBI taxonomy): Eukaryota > Viridiplantae > Streptophyta > Magnoliopsida > Poales > Poaceae > Oryza > Oryza coarctata. Next base: position 18,472,392 of record CM061470.1, read on the forward strand.
TCTAAACTACCGTATTTCCTTGAGCTATGAAGATACCAAGAAACTTCTTTCTGAAAATAACTGGGATGCCCTTTTTGAAAAGGATCAGGTAAACTCCTCAAAAGATGGCACTGTCTTGATGTTTAGTTGCACTCAACTAAACTTCCTCCCAGAAGGAAAGGACTAAAGTAATGAATGATAGAACCAAACTTTAGAGAACATTTACTGTGTACGTGTGTTCTATGTTCCAATTATATCTAGCCAGGTTATATTCTAATTATATCTTGTGAACTTTTGGTTAACATGCATGGTTGCTTTTTTTTCAGCTTAACATAGAGCGCAAGTCCGGAAGGGTGTTCAGGGGTTGGAGTGAGGAGAAGATATATTTTGCTCCCACATACAAGTACTCTAGTAACTCAGATTCTTATGCTGGAGAGACTGCAACATCAAAGAAAAAGAGGAGAACCCCCGCCTGGTATGTACCATGTTCATATTAGTTAGTTTTACAATATAGAGTATTCCTACTTTGTCAGGCTCCAAACTTTGTATGGTAATTTAGTACCATTTAACTATGATTATAGGGTGTCCATATACCTGTGTGCAACTTCAATAATCCAGCATACTTTTCCTACCAGAAGAAGAGGAACATCTTTTGAGTTTCTTGACATGAAACAGTGCACATTTGGACTAGCATGTTGGTTAAAGTTGTAGAGAGAGAAAATTATGAAACCATTCACATAATCACATATTGCATCATGTTAACAAATTCTAACAAATATGTATCAGATAAATAACTGCATGCATTGCACCATTGCTACAAATTTTGCATTTCAAAAAAGATTTATTGAAGTATGCAATGACACTTAACTGTACTATGATTAAATCTTAACAAAATTCAATTTATGTTATGTTAAGTAGTTTCAATGTGTTCAGGTGTGACAGAATACTATGGCATGGAGATGGTATTGTGCAGTTGTCCTACTTCCGTGGGGAGTCCAAATTTTCGGATCACCGTCCTGTCTGTGGGACATTTATTGTTGATGTTGAAATACAAGAAAGCAAATCAAAGAGGCGGTCATCTAATACCAACATCAGAATAGGTGCTGAAGAACTCTTACCAACAAGTAATTGTAAGGGTAATAAAAATAAGGGCAATAAAGGTATGCAGCTACTTGACTCTTGATTTCAGTTTGGTATAAAATAACGTAATTTCCAGTATATTCATGGACAAAACTAATTAGTATGGGCAATTCACTGCAGGTGCTGGGACCTAAACCCTATGGAAATTAAACTGATTGCAATAATGCAACTTGTAGTAAGATACTGAAGAATATTTATAGGGGCACCTCTAGGTATTTATTCCAAAGACTATTATTTTTGTGACAAGAGGAAGATGATTACCAAGTCGTACAGAAAAATGTAGTGCATATATACTTTTCAAAGGGAAGGTGATTATATTATATAATCGACCAATTTTCCACATATTCTTTCTGTTCTTTTGGGTGGAACAAGTATGCCTATCCAGAATTCATTGACCCCCTTGTATCTGTCTCAGTTTGAACTTTTCTGTAACAAAATTGTACTGGGACCAGGCATAATTCCAAAATATACATTATGTTATCTCCTCATTGTCTTGATTTTCCGATTATTATGTGACTAGCTCATGATTTATGAATGAACACAAGTTCAGTATGATTATAATGACCGTTTCATCAGAGTAATGTCTTTTAGATTTTCTTCTTGGTTCAGTATTACGGTGAGTCGGTGATACATCTGTCGTCTTCTTCAGTTCAGCCTCTGCTTTGTAAGCTCAAAATGAAGGTCTTTTCACTGAGCTACATACTTGGATGAACTGAACAATTGGCCTTTCTTTCCTCAACTATTTTATTTTGACATTTTTATGTTCTGTAGGAGAGATGAACATGTCAGGGAATGATGTATGCACATGAGACAGCGTGATGATGAACTTGGTGCACCTGTTTTAATCCAAGTAGCAACTGTGGTCCAAGAGACAAGCAACAACTGCAGAAAAACCGTTGCTACTGTCTTGTTCAGAGACAGGCGACCCACCATTTGATTTTCTTTTGCAAGAAGGAAATCGGTCTGAATGAAACTAGAAAAAAAACTCCCATCGTATATTAAATATAAAGCACTGTTACCTTTTATCCGTATCTGTTTAAAAATATATGCACTTTGAAAATGTATGCACTGTTATAATAAAATTTAGTTTGAAATGTATGCACTATTGTTAGAAATTATCGTTATATTCTGATAGAAAACTAGTGTTGAAATTACAAGTAAACTCAAATATTTAGGTTAAAAACATATGCACTATTATAATTTTATTAGATATTATCATTATAATCTAATAAAAAATAGTGATCAAAAGTTATATGTAAAAAAATGTAAAAATAAAATAGATGCATGTCATATATTTAAATACCGATATATAGACATATAATACCTTTTTAGCAAAATATCGTGATTTCCAAAGATGAATGGCCCTAACTCCTTTGCTGCTTTGCACGTCGATCATATCATACCATGTCTATTGCTCACCTACCTGTTGCTGCTCGCACGATTTTTTTGCCGTGCGTCCTGGCCGTCCGATCGACGATGCCTGTGATTTCAACGGCGCAGATCTCTCCTCTTCTTCCTCCTCATCAGTGACTCGGCCCCTCTCCGCCGCGAAGCGTGATGGCGAGCGGCGACCCCTTCCAGCTCGCCGCGCCGCCTCCTCTCCTCCTCCGTTGATCGCTTGGGTGGGTGAGAGGGAGACGGGGACTCCTCGGCTGCGATGGCTCGGGTATGGCTCGGAGCTCGCCCTCCCGGCCTCGTGCTGGCCTTCCTCCTCCTCATCTGCGGCCGCGGCGGCGGCGGGGTTGCTGCCGGGGGAGGAGGAGGTGGAGGTGGGAGGGGGAGCTCGGTGTACCCGGCCCCCGTGGTGTACCCGTACCACTCCCGCCAGATCTCCTGGAAACCCAGGTGGGCTAGCCGCTCCATTTCATTCCCTTTCCATTTCTCGCTCGCGCGGCGCCATCGATATCGTTGATTTCATCTCGATCTCGATGTTCATGGAGTGGAACGAGACGACTGATGCGTGATCCATGGCAGGGTATTCCTCTACCAGCACTTCCTCAGCGACGACGAGGCTAACCACCTCGTCTCCCTCGTCAGTACCGCCACTCTCCGCTCCCCAATCCCGTGGAATTTTCTTTGCAAGAAGCGATAGTTCTTGCGAACGCTTCCACTCCGCTTGCCCAGAATTGATTGATTTTTGTGAGGATTTTCTGTGTTTTTAGGCGAGGGCAGAGCTCAAAAGGTCAGCGGTGGCTGATAACCTGTCGGGCAAGAGCGCGCTCAGCGACGCCCGCACCAGCTCCGGCACCTTCCTCAGCAAGGGCAAGGTTAAGGCTCTATTAACAGTAATATATATTTTTAATTATTTGTTCATTCGGAGTGTGATTATGTGAATGCATCTTTTTTTTATTGAAGAGTACCTTTGAAAAAAGGGGGTCTTTTTAGTGTATGAAGATAGATATGCAACACCACTATTATGGATATGAAATGTTTGAACCCTGATTTCGTAATCCATTCACTCTATTTTGCTCCAATTGTGCTTGGATAGACAAGAGGCTTCTTTCTCCCAATTTCGAGACTTTTCCCTTAACTTACATAATTCTTTTCTAATGAACAATCATGTCCAAATTTGTAGGATCCAATTGTTGCTGGCATAGAGGAAAAAATTGCCGCGTGGACATTTCTTCCTAAAGGTCGTGGCTTCCATTCATACAATAACAGTGCACTTTGGTATTCATGCAATTTTTAGAGGTTCTGTCTAATTCATAATTTATGCATGTGAAATCTTGCCCTTTTACACGAAATAATCGACCTCCTGCCTGGCATCCGTTTTTGTTACTGTACATGTGTGCAGGCTTGGAGTAAAACAGTCATGCTCTACGTGGCATTTCATCTCTTAAAGAAAACAAAGTAAAGTACATTGAACTTCCTTACCTGACTTTGGGACTAATTCATTCAAAGGCTCCATGGGTTCAAACAGTATGTCATTGAAAAGCCCTCTTGATAATAGGGTTTTTTTTTCTTTTCGGTGGATTGATAGTAGGGAATTTTTTTGTGTCCTCATGTTGTCTTCCTTCATATATAATCCAATTTTATGTGTTAGGTTTTTAGCAAAAGGTTCTGACATTTTTTTTTTGTTTTTGAGCTTCTCTTATACATATTATGTTATAATAATCAGAGAATGGCGAGGATATCCAAGTGTTGAGGTATAAGAAAGGGGAGAAGTATGAACAGCACTATGATTACTTCACCGACAATGTTAACATTATCCGTGGTGGTCATCGCATAGCTACTGTTCTTATGTACTTAACAGATGTTGCAGGAGGAGGAGAAACAGTTTTCCCTTTAGCTGAGGTAATTTCTTACTCCATGTCTCCACGGTGCCTTTTTAAAAAGGAAAAATCTGAGTCAGCAGGCCGCAACCACTGCTAAGCATGGACTCATTTACTTTCTCTGCATTTTTTTTGAAATTTCTTTTGGGGTATCTTATCACATCGCTTTTCTCTACACACATTTTTCAAATAGGAGTTTACAGATAGTGGCACAAACACTGAAGATGGAACCTTGTCAGAATGTGCTAGAAAAGGTGTTGCAGGTATAAGTTTCATATCAATGTTCCTTTTTTGATAATTATGATCCCCATATTTTTTGTAAGATAGTATCTTACATATTTCTCAATTGATATACAACTGCTAACTCAGTGAAACCACGAAAAGGGGATGCTCTTCTGTTCTTCAACCTTAACCCAGATTCTTCAAAAGATTCATTGAGTCTCCATGCTGGATGCCCAGTCATAAAGGGCGAGAAATGGTCTGCTACAAAGTGGATTCACGTAGCCTCATTCGACAAGGTTTACCACACGCAAGGCAATTGCACTGACAACAATGAGAGATGTTCAAAATGGGCTGCCCTGGGAGAGTGCATAAAGAACCCAGAGTACATGGTTGGAACAGCAGCATTACCAGGTTACTGCAGGAAGAGTTGCAACGTATGTTAGCATCTGATTGTGAATAATCGACGGCAACTGCCTTGGTGGTGATCTGATTTATACAGGAATGGGTTAAAATAAGTAGATTCATGGGGTTTTTGGCACAAAGTCTACCAGTTTTGGTTACTTCCTGATGACAACTTGGTTTTCGTTACCGGTTTTCAATGGTAATTGGGCAGGAATTACAAAACTCAGTGTTAGCATCCATAATTCATGCTAGATGGAGATGCACTTTATCAGTGCAATTTCTTTTGAGAACAAGCATTTTTTTTTATTTCTTAGAGTTGTTGAGCCTGCTAGATCATGGTTAGATTCTGCCAGAATTTACAGACATCTGGCCTGGTTTTCATCTGCAGTCCTTCTCATTTATGGTATATAGCTTCAGCTTTAGTGAATCCTTGAATTCATTAATCAAACCTTTTGTATTGCTCTAATTTCTGAATCCTGTGCCCTACAATGTTCAATTGCCCCCCATTATCACCCAAGTCTCTGTGTACAACTCAAGAGCTTTTCACTGACCAATGAGGCAATGATGATGAACAAAGTCGCAGGAGGGCCAGAAACTGAACCTAAATCTGAAAACCCTGAACCATCTCATGACTTCTGATGCTCCTTTCTCACGCCATGACGCCGTCCAACTGCATGAAGCCCTACACAAGCACACAAGATCCTTTTGGGTGCTTGCCCATAATGTGGCAGCTGTAGCAGAAGTGCAGAAGTTGAAAACCCTGGTGAGCTTGCGGAGTTTTGCAGTCAAAGCTCACATGGGAACAGAACACGTCACAAATGGACAGTTGGGAATTGAATTTGATGATGCATTGCTTGCCATCCTCATTCATTGCTGCTAGCTATACAGGATGTGCAGCCTGTCGGTGCGTTGCGTCCACATACAGTCATCCACAACCACCTCTATTCATTTCGTTGTGCATCGTGCTGGCAATGGCATTTGCCATTCTGTTTTAACTACTCAGCTGTGAGATTTTTGCAGTGAATTGTGTCACGATGTCACCTGTAACTTTCAGGTTCATAATCTGCAGCTGTAAATCGTACTATCTTTATATTTAAATTACAAAATATGTAATACTGTTAATTTTATTCCATCTTTAAATGCAATTTTGACTACTAATTTTCTATCAAAATATAACGATAATAGCTAATAAAATTATAATACTTATAAAGAAAAATATATCTATATAATTATTATCAAAATTTTAAAAGTTTGATATAATAAAATTAACTATGATATCTATTTAAATTCGTATGGAGTGTAGATATGCTGCATCAAGGATTTTTTTTTTTTTTTTTTGCAAAGAGTGACGAGCTGAAGAGGCTTCATGCTGTTCTTGTGAAAAAAGTACTAGTATTTCTGACATACCACACTAGGTGGTTACATGTCGACGACTTGTGAGTCATCACATCAAACATATGAACAAGATAAGTATATACGTCCTTGCAAGGACAATGTCATGGAATCCAGCAAGTTTTACATCAAAAGGAATTTAGTTATGTCTTAATTAAAAAAAGGAATTAATTATGATCGGCAAGATCATAAAACAAACAGTCAGCCACATCGCCCAGAAAATAGTTCAATCACTGAAGAGAAGCACACACGCGAGAGCGGATTAAATCAAACGATTCTAAAACATCCAGGCGGCGGCGGCAATGGCGACGGCGGCGGTGAGATGGTCGCCGGAGCAGCGGGCGGCGTGGTTGGTGGACGGCGTTGCCGTCGACGGCGGCGAGGCGAATGGTGAGGTCCCTGAAGATGGAAGTTATATTAATTCACAGTAGAGAGGAGAGGAGCTCGAATTTGGCGGTCGTATAAATACGTGACAGGCACATGAACCTAACGGTACGGCACGTCAGGGTCGAGCAATTAATTGTCATCATAAACCGTATAGGATGCTTTTCGTACATGTAGCCGCTTAAATGTATATTACTTTGTGATATATCATCATAAACTGTATGGACGACAACAACAACAATTCCCTCCTTTTTCTTGGTGTATATCTCTTTTACAATTGCAATGAAACAAAGTATAGTTGAGCGTGTGTTAAAAGAAATGCACTCAAGGATGTATACATATGAGTACATACATGGTAACATGTGTCGGTGTATACATGTGTTGTGTCTTTCATGTAACCAGAAAAAAAATAAATTAAAGCGTAGCTTTCGTCTTTGAAAAAACAATTCATGCTGGAACAAGAAGTCTCCTCGAATCTTTTCAGGCGTCTTACTAAGGGTTTTATTTGTTGGAATGAAAAATAAAACCAGGGGACCAAAATCCCTAAAATTTTGGAACCTTCAGAATTTTGAACGCAAGATTTTGAATTTTGAACCGATTATCGCTGAACTAGAACAACTTTGCCAAATTCAAGCTATTTCGAAAATTTCTAGCCGGAAGCACATCATACCGAGGCCCACTGGTAGATCCAAAATTTCTAATGTTTCGTTCTGAAAAGGTGAACCTGCTTAACGCCATAACTGACAAACAGTCAAAATTAAACTACAAATATGTTTCGTATTTGTACTAGCCATCCTCTCAAAACTCCAAACAAAGGCAATAACGAGATCAAGCTAATTAATAACTTCAGTTTTCTTGAAGGACAAACGAACAACATAATTAGTGAGGGAGTACTTGCTTACCAGGGAACTGTGGGCCCTCACCGGAGGGAGAGACGGCCGCTGCCGGCGACAGCGCTGGTGATGGGCCCAGTGGAACATTGTATCCAAACGCTGCAAATTAATTAATCTCCGAAATTAGTTAGCACACACTAATCAAAAGAAAGTACTCACCGTACTAGCTAGAAGTAGAAGTGATTAATGGGGAGACTAAGAAAGTGATTAGTGGAGAGAGATGCATGGTTTGGTTTTGATGACGTGCCTGCGCAGGTAGAGACGGGAGGGGTGGAGACGCGGCAGATGGCCGGGAGGGCGAGGGCGCGGGAGTAGTCGACGGCGATGCCGTAGGAGTCGCCGGCGCCGGAGAGGAGCTCGCAGAGGCAGACCGGGTTGGACTCCACCAGCCCGGCCAGCTCCGGGCAGCACGGCTTGTCCGGCCGCCGCGTTCTGCTCCCGTTCTGCACGTACGTCAGGCAGTCCGACATGTTGAGCAGCGCGTTCAGGCACGCCGAGTCGAGGCCACCAGCAGGCGCCGGCGCCGCCGCCGGCGACTGCGCCCCCGCTCCCGTCGTCATCGCCAGTACTACTACTGCTACCACCGCCAGCGCGAGCGTCGCCGCGCACCGCCGCTGCGCCGCCGCCATGGTTGGCTCTGGGCTTTGATGGCTAGCTAGGCTTGTGGTTTGTTGGGCGGTGGCAGGAGAGGAGTCAAATGACTTCGGTGTTCAGAGGGGTCGTGTGACACTGATCCGGCCTCCACGACACACGTATATATAGCTGAGTGACAATTTTTTTTTAAGACGCACAACCCGTAGACACCTCTGCGTACACCTCGTCGTAAATGCGTTCACTTAATACATTCTCAACAAACAGATATGTCATTAATAAATTCATATATGTCGCAAAATTCATATCAAAACACCACATATCGTGTGTAAATGCAGTGAAGTGTGTCCTTTGAAAAGACATATTATAAGCGAAATAATTTATTAATAATTAAAAAATAATTTATAGATAAAACTAAATACTTAAAATAAACTATTATAAAAAATCTTAAAATTCAACTCTAAAATTAATTTTTAAAGTTTAAATTTTTACTTATGCTTATAAAATGAAGTCTAAACGATAGGATATGTAGTAAATTAGAACACGCTGTTCATATATATATATATAGAACCCATTTTCGATAGTTTAGGCCTACTACCTAATAAGATTGATTTTTATAACTATCGAGCTCAGATTCAATACATAGATATCATATGACATTGAAATACCGTTCCTTAGTGTTTCTAATGTATATAACCATGTTCATCGATCAAAACACACTAAAAGGGCCATCGTGTACTTAGATAGCTTGGGTGTTGTATTGCGTCATGAGCCCATGCGTGACACCTCACCATGTATATACATCCATGAGTCATGACGTACGTACAGCAGCAAGCGGAGCACTATATCACTCTTATCTATGTGCATTAACGATAGAACGCGATTCAAGGATGGCATATGAATGCATGCACGCCGCATGAAGGATAGGATAGGAGTTGTGCCTAGCTAGCTCGCATTAATGCATACCGTCCCTGTAGCTGTAGCCAAGTTGCGTACTTCACACACACACACACACACACAGAGTGTACAGCATGCGAAACCAGAAAGTGCATGACCGTGTCGATCCTGCCGTGACCTAACAGTAGGACATGCCAAAATGTACAGTCGGTACGCATGCCTGCCGTTCTATCTTCAGCTCAGTTCGTCACCTGTCCACCATCAGATCGAATTTCAAACCGATCGATCGAACCGCGCAGTTCACACCGACCCACCCTCGCGTCCCGTGCATGATCGAACATGGTAACGGCGATCGAGTTGTTCTTCGGTTCACATGATGCATGATCGATCGATCATGAGGTGCCCGTCTTTTGCATTGATTAGATCGAACAGAGCAGCAAAGCAAATGCCTATTCGCATCGCGTACTCCTTCGCCTTCAGGCTTCAGGCTTGAGAGAATCGTTGTAATAGTAGGTCCGTCACGTCACGTCGGATGTTAGCTCACGGTTGGGGAAGTAGCGATGTGTAGCTGGCATTCTTGCATTCATGGTACAGGCATGATCACACCGTCCCTCTTCTTATGCTGACCTGTGCTGGAGTGCTACTGTTACTGTGGCTCTCCACCATGCAGTTGTCATGGTTTCATTTGTTGATTAACGCAAGGAGGGCAACGTACGAGGGAGGCGGCTAGCTAGCACCGGAGAGAAAGCAACGGAAGTCATGTTATGGCTTTGGTTGCATATGCGAAAGAAAGCAACGGAATTGTAGGTAGTATCTCTCAGTTCAGCTCTCAGGTGTACAGGCAAGTGATGGACTGACCCACGGAGACAGACACAAAACGTCATCCAGGTAGCCGCCTAGCCAAGCCCGACCCACAAACTTAAGCCTCCTTTGGGAGTTGGGACCCAAATAAATTCATTGAAACCAAACTAAATCCTACTTCCTCCGTCGCAAAATAAAGCTACCCAGTACTAGGCAGCCAACAGGCAATGACGGGTCTGAAGTTTGAACCTTCCGGCTAATGTTACAACGTGCTTCAATGAAAACAAACGGAGAACCACCGGTACGGAATGGCTAGAGACCAAAATCCAAAAAAAAAATGATGGTTATTTTTGGGGATGCCGTCCGAGCAGAAAGGGGGAAGAATGCTAGTCAGATAGGCAAACGGGGATAAATTGGTAAGAGCTAAGTTTTAAAGAAGAGGGAGTAGTTATCACCTCTACTATTCATTATATAAAAGATAGCATGTCACCTCTACACTACAAGAGCACACTAACCTAATAATAATAATGTTTTCTTTGTTTATCTAATCTTTATTTTTCTCTCCTCTCCTATATAGAGATTACCCTCGCATAAAAAGCGAGCCCTCTCCTCTTTTCACTCCACCTGTCTTTACTCTTCCAGCTTATCATATAAGCCTATACGATACCTTAGAGGTTTAATGTAATTTGAACTCTGAGTAAGGACAGGGGCGGCTGCACAGAACATGATTAGGTAACAATACGCCATGCCAAGACAAGGTAATAATACTACAACATCTGTGGCGAGTACAGAGGTACAAAAGTCAGGCACCGTAAGCCTTTCGAGAAAAACCAAACTGAAACATGCACGATTTTTTAACACCCCACGAAAAACAATCTGATAGCTAGCTCCATAAGACCCAAAAGAGCTTTATCTTCCCAAAACATCCACATCATTATCTGTCATGACTATAGTTTGATACGTAAAAGGGCAGCGTTCACTCAGGATATCCGCCAAATCTTCCTTTGATTAAAGCCCCGCAGAGATGCTTCAGGCCTATTTTCAGGAAATGAAGGGCAGGTGGTTAGTTGTGTACAAAGATTTTGGGTCAAATACGATACCTCATGGTTAAAGCCCTACTGTTGATGTTCATTCAATCGATTAAATAATCAAGCAACATGCAGCTGTTATACCTTGTTGGCAATGTTGTTGGAGAGCCAGTCAAGCCCCTCATACAACCCCTCACCAGAGGTAGCACATGTGCTCTGGATGTACCTGATGAGATCAGAATATAACATAATAATTCAGATTACATAGAATATCCAAGCTACAAACACTAAAACCGGGCATTGTCAACACTCAACACAATTGGACAATGCAAACTGAATGCCTTTACTTGGTTTAGGACAACGATTAAATAGAATACAGGAGTATCATTATGGAAACCATACCAGTGCCGCTGGCGCAAGGAGTGGAGGCCAAGCTTGTCTGTGATCTCAGCAGCGTTCATGGCATTAGGAAGATCTTGTTTGTTTGCAAACACCAGCAGCACAGCATCACGTAGTTCATCCTGTAGCAACAGCATGGAAATCAATCAACACATCACTGGAAAAAACATTAAAACTATAACTTTGAACATCACACGTTAAGCTTGATAACAACAAAAACCAAACTGGTATACTACACATGTATATTCTTTCATCAATATTGATTTCTTTAGAAATTTCAAATAGCTTTGGAGTTGCATCTTATGCTGTATATTACCAATTGCAGATTTCCCTACTGGATAAAAAAGAGAGGAAATCACAGGCAAAGAATCTGACAAATCACAAACGTTTATGAATTATGATTCTCAACAAGAGCCTACAGATAGACTTCTTTGAACTCTGATGATAAATACCTCATTCAGCATACGGTGGAGCTCATCTCTGGCCTCAACAACACGCTCTCTGTCATTGCTGTCCACAACAAAAATGAGGCCCTGGGTGTTCTGGAAATAGTGCCTCCACAGGGGCCTGATCTGTATTAACAAAATACACAACAAGTGTCAGATCACAAGCACGTGCCAAGACAAAACAGATGACACAATGAAGCAATAAACATTTCAAACAATAGATTAATATGTTTGTAATTTAAGTTAGCCAAGATCTATATTCTAATTTTTTCATAAAATACAATAAAACAGAAGACCCATCAGAACTTAGGATATTAATAGCAGGTAATTGACAATGCCAAATTCAATAAAACAACATGCATGCATGTGTTTCTGATTATACAAGCATATTAATAGCAGGTAATTTCACAATGCCAAACTATATAATATGCACCAAAAAATCATAGAAATAACAGCTGATCATAGGCAAATGTTCTTACCTTGTCCTGGCCACCGACATCCCAAACGGTGAAGCTAATGTTCTTGTACTCAACGGTTTCAACATTAAAACCTGCAGTTGACAACAGCCAGTTTCAATCAATGTAAATGCTAGCAGATTATTTTTCAGACTTCTAACTTACTAAAACCATATAATTAGGGATGGGCTTGGGTTGGCCTGTGGGGAATCCATGACCGGCTCAATGAAACTTAGTTTATTTAGTTGAACTAGAGCCAGTCACAGATTACCCGTGGGCCGACCCAAGCCCATCCCTACATATAATCCTACAATACTACTACATTGGCTGAACTCTGAAAGAGAGTTCTCAGGTTAATTTATTTATGATCTATCTGGCTTCACTAGGCATCTTATGGACAGTCCACCTAGCATATAAACATTTTACATGGAGTGGCATGTAAACACACAGAGTCCATATGAACTCTTTTCCACCACAAATGAATGCAATAATCAACTTGGCATCAACTAGAACTAATCCCATGGCTCAACAGTTCTTATCATTAAGCTAGCCCAAAAATATTCTTGTCTGACTAAAAGGATCTTATTCTGACCTCCAATCTAATTTGGAGCAACTCAACATGGAATGGTATTATGCCCACACAACCTAGACTTACGCAGCTGGAGAAATGGAGACCGGACATCTACAATCACCACTAAGCTGAATTACTAAACACCCCGTAACAGTGCATGCATATGATGTATGCGGATGTAGTACATGCATAAGATGTGGATTGGAAACGTACCGATGGTGGGGATAGTGGTGACTATCTCGCCGAGCTTGAGCTTGTAGAGGATGGTGGTTTTACCGGCCGCATCGAGACCGACCATGAGGATCCTCATCTCCTTCTTGGCGAAGAGGCGGCTGAACAGCTTCGTGAACGTGAGCCCCATCTCCGCTCCCGCTCTGAAACGAAGACGAAAACGAAAGCGTCAGCCCCGTAGAACCACAGAGCCTCTCTAAAAAAAACCAGCGGAACCAAAGCAACCGCAGCTAGATCCGCTAGATCTGACGCCCGCAGCCCACAGATCTGCGACGCAGGCAGGCATAAAGCGGGGCAAACGGATCGGATTTGCGGCCAGCCGAAGCGATTCCGCGCGCCAGATTCCCCCAACACCAGCGTGGGAACGAAGCTAAATCGATCGGAGCCGGTCAAACGGGTAAATCTCCCGGAATCAAATCAAATCCCCCAAACCCATCGAATCTACCGGGAAAACCTAACCGATCGAGCTCCTCGGATCACCCAACCCAAAATCGCAGCAAACAAACGCACCCAAACACACCCCGAATCAACCGATCAAACAAACCACCGGCCGAACCGATCGGATCAGACGAGGCAGAATTCCCCATCAAAACCAGCGAGATCGAGCACAAACCAGAAGAGAATTCGCAGGCGGGAGCGGGGTGGTTACCGAGATCGGCTATCTCCTCTCCTCTTCTCTCCCCCCTGCGCTCCTCGCGTCGTCTGGTTCTCTCCTCCTCGGCGGGGGGCGCGGCGCGGATGGATCGCAAGCGAGGAGAGGAGAGAAATGGGCGGAGGGAGAGAGAAAGAGAGGGGCGGGCCATTGATGTCGCTTAAGGGAGGAGATTATATAGGGGGAGCTAGGAGGGGGAGGGGCTGGGTCACCGGCAGGTGGGCCCACGTGGTTTGTGGTGAGGGCGTGGAGGGCAGGTTGGAGGCCCTGCTGGTAGGTGGGCCCCCGGGAAATGTGCGGTGTCGTCGGTGCTCACTAAGAATTGCGAATGACAATGTATCCTCCCGGGGTGCGTCTGAAAGAATTATTACAAAATTAGGGCCTGTTTGAAATTATTAGTGCAACCTTATTAGCAAAATACCACCGCGTCATAATTTAAAAACTCCATAGTTGGCAACCGAACATTGATCTGAGTTATATTATCAAAAGCCATATACAGGAATATATTACTTGTTCATAAAAGTTCTCACCAATTCTAATGGGATGGTTGATTCACTGTAATCATTAGGTTCGTTTTCTTTTATACAGTAAAGAAATTCTTTGTAAAAAAGTGTGTATACAATTATTATCATATACAAGCAGAATTTTAATATAAATTTAGTAATGCTATGAGATTTACCACTATTTGCTATCGTTTTTAGATTGTGATAACGGATACACTCATATGTGTGAGTGTTATGTACATGTTCTATCTAATTAAAAAAAGATCCGTTAACGTCAAAATTTAGAAAGTCCAGCGATAGATTGAAAAGACAATCAGCTTAAGTGTCCGATTACGAAGAAGCCGATCGGATTGAAACAAGAAAAGATTCGGTTCCAAAATAAAAGATTATCCAGATAAGATCGAGTTTAAGGAGGAGCTGTGGTTCACGACAGGATATTCTATCGTATCTTATATGGATAAAAAGATTTACTTAGTTTGGTTAACTTCTTTAGAGATATTTTCTTTTATTTTTATTAGGAAATAGCATCCGATGGTTGTTGTAAACGCGTCGGATTTTATAAACCTAGAGTATAAATATAGACCCCTAGAAACATGCATCATATCCTTCGATCAATACAACCTCGGTGCATCGCCACCCTAATTCATCTAGGTTTTTATCGATGGGGTCTGGCTCTCGATGCAGGGTTACATCGGTTAAGTTTGATCTCCGGTAAAGAGTAAATCCCGCCACTATCTCGATATGTCTCGCTTTGTCTAAGGCTGCATCGGTTAGGTTTAACCTCTTAGACTGATCGGATGTATCGTATCACGTCTGTGCAGGATCTATCGGCCTATCAAGCTCTATCCACCGTTGTCGGTCTCGTGCTGCATCGGTTAGGTTCGACTTACGAGGCTACTGACGGTAGATTAAGCTTTAGGCCTATAGGTCTCTATACGGTTGTTTCATTGGAGTGCTAGCCGATGAGTTATCTATACGTTGAGTAACACGCCTAGCGCATCGGCTCTTTGGCCGATACGTACCAAGTCTTTAGAGACTTCCTTTGAGCGCCACGCCAAGTGTATCAGCTCTCCAGCCGATGTACGTCTGTCTTTAGAGAGACGTCCTCTCATCAGCTTAGCTAGTCAATAGGTTTATATCGCCCTTACTTCAGCACAACCAATCCGGCATCCACCGTTCTATTGTCGTTGGCCTCGTTCTCGTACTGTCTCGGTTAGGTCCGATCTTCGAGATTCGGTGTTAGCGGTGTCATCACGGTAGGCGACGGGTCTCGTGCTGCTATCTTCGAAGCGGCATCTACTTTGCAGCCGGTGCCTTTTATACGATTCCTTGCCACTTCGCATATGCTTTCATCGGCTTTCTAGCCGATGAACGACCGCGACAGGTTCCGTTGACTACTAGGAGGGATCCCATACGCCTTGCTACTCTCTGAGTATAATCCTATGCCTCCATCGGCTCTGCGGCCGATGGATCAGGGTCTCGCGTTCACTACACCCGGAGCCATCATATCATTTGTCGACATCCGCCTATATCGGCTCCCTAGTCGATGGAAGAGCGTCCTGATTCCTATCGACGATCAACCCATAACAGAAACCATCCGGACGTGACCGATGACTAATTCGATCCTATCGGCAGCTAGCCAATAGCGAGAGCTCGTATCGGCTCATCGTTCAACTAACCCGTTTGCATCAGCTTCTTGTCAATTGCAGGGTCAAATTGACTGGCACGCCCACACCCGCACTGTCACGTCGAAGCCGACTGAAACCCACGGCTCCCGATGCGCATACCTCGAGCCACGGAGAGAAGCCAACCGGCCTGCACTGGAGCTAAGCAGACCTCCCAGACGTTGACGTGCTCACGCCGGGTTCCGATGCGAACAGAAACAAAACTACCATCTGTCCATCTCGTCTGGAAAAACATAAGTAATACCCAAGGATAAAGGCCAAACACATGTAAGCAATAATCATTGGTTAACCAAAGAAATCCTTGTGTCCTCAACTTTTTATGCCCGCTGAAAATCACCAGTCTTCACCTATGTAAGTGATTAGTCAAACGCATAAAATGTGTATAAAATGTGTAGGAGTTGTGCTTGCAGTGGTAACAATGACGATGCTCATTGGCCATGCGTAGTTACGGTGAATTCAATATATTTGAATTTGAGACCAACTTAGTATTTAATGTCCGATCGCTCACATTTATAATTGAAAAATTAGAGTAAATTGCAGACTGGGTCATGTATTTTTTTACACCACCCCTTATTCAATATTTTTATTAAAGCTAAGTACGGTTGTCTATTTTATACTCTAGATTGTCCTCTCTAAATCTCTCTTCTCAACCTCACGTTTTCTCACTGCCACCGCCTAGATCTTGATGGAGAGCACGATGGTGATGAGCTACTCTTCTCCGGAAATGGCGAGCTTCTCTCCCAACACTTTGTTTCTCCACCAAACCACTAGTGCCTATCAACAAACACCATTGGATTGAGCAAAAACAAACAAGGAGAAGGCCAAGCTCAGGAGCACGATGGCATATGTGAAGATGGAGCTTGAGCTTGAGATGACGCACCATGTGGAGCTTAAGCCTTTGTGCGGCATGAGCGATTTTAAGCTCAAGCTATGGGTGATGTAAGCATAGATTGATTAAGCTTAGGATCTTACTGATACCATCAGTCTACCCCTACTCATGGAGTGGATCTAGAGTGTAAAGGGGAAGGTCAACACTAACAAGCTCATGAAAAAGCATGGGCAGTTGTCTCCAACTTTGTTTAGCTAGATCTAGGTTGGAAATGATGGTGGTGGTAGTGAGGAACCCAGAGAAGAGAAATATGGAAAGAGGGTGGTTCAAATTGCAAGATAGCAAACATAATTGGCTTTAAGTGAAAAACATTGAAAGGGTTGGTCCAAAATGAAACTTTGGTAAAAATACTCAACTAACCTGTAATTTACTCAAAAAATTACACACAACCTATATGTGCTCACTTATAAAAAAAAGCCATTTACGTCCATCTATTGATAAATAGCCTCCATATGTCCCACAAGAAAATCGTCCCTCGCTTTCTTACTTCTAAGTCATGAGACATAGACAGACTTTGTTTTTCTAATGAAGCATATACAGTCCACTAAACTAAAACTATGGCAATTTTCACTAACCAACTACAAATTTACTCATAATAATATTGAGAATAAACTGAATATAGCACAGTTAATTAGGTTACTTGTGGTGGAACTAAGTTATAGGTGCTCACATTGTGTCAATCCAACCTTTCTTGAAGGAGCTCATTGGGATAGGGTGATAGACACATTGATCTTGTCGCTTGGAGGTAAGTAATGTACCATTGATCTAGTCTCTCATACATGCTCGTAAGTAGAGAGTGACAGACCAATCCAATCCCTCAGAAGTGCTTATAGGGATAGGGCATGTATGTGTATGAGTGTGCCACATGTGTCTATGAGTGTCCACATTTGTACTATGCTTCGAGAGGGAAAAATCATCAAGGGTTAAGCCCTAATAAACCATATAATATTTTTATACATAGGTTAATTTTTAGTTATCAACCTACCATAAAAACCTTGTTTACGTGTAGTGGTTTGAATGAAAACATGATTTGAACAACACAAAACTTTCGATACGGGCATTCGACATGGCGAGAGAAATTGGGCATCCTATCCCTCAGCCATTTCATTACTATATTTTCTCTCTCCTATCTCCACTCCTACTTAGGCAAATTTGCTCTAGCCGCTACAACAAGGGAATTACGATGGTAGTAATGACCGCTACGGCAGCGAGCTCGTGATGTCTATTGTGGCTACAGCGATAACCACCTCACGAGGTAGTTGATAAGACGATGACGAGCTATAGCCACATGCGTAGGTTTAAAAGGACCTTGAGTCACACAGAGGGGTTGAATGTGCACACCTAAAACCTGTAATAAACTTACAGCAAAAATTAAAACCCCATTTAAAGTATCTAATCCTTAATATCAGAGACTCTAGTCGAGGTTCACTGCTGGGCAGCAAAGCTTGGCTGGACACTCCGGTCCCTAGGGTCCGGATATTCTAGTCCTCTTTCATTGATTTCAAAAAGGATGCGTAGAGAAAAAAATCTTAAGAGAGAAAGGAATAAGGTAGGTGATTAAAAACAATAAATAAATGCAGAAAATACTACACAAGAAAACATTAAATTTTTTACCAAAGTTCGAATCAAAAGATCATATGTCTCCGTTGTGGAGCTTTAATGAGTCGGATCATGCTTGATCCCTAGCCTCACCAAACTCAATCATAGGAAAAGGTTTAGTTCTCAAGCTCTCACCAAGATGAGCATAAAGTCTAAAATAACCACTAAGATCTTCATTAGAACATGATGCTACAACCTTTGTAGTAGCCAGCTCGATGTCCATATGGCATCCATTTGAGCCCTAGATTAGAATCGATCTTGACCGTCGATTTTGATCAACTTTAGTCAAATCAATCTCGGTTGTTGATTCCCATAGACCATCTCTGTACACCTAGTCCATAGTGAACCAAGTCTATGTGACACAATAATTTCTTTTTCCTATTCAAAAATAATTCTTTATTGTGTCATAATTCCTTAATTAAATTTTGTATGTGTTTTAAATCGGTTTAATCTTAGAAAAATCATAACTAATTCATAAGTCCAAATCAAACGGTTCAATTTGCTAAATTATCTAAAAATCAAGATCTATCCATTAAAATTATCAATATGTGTTATTTCTATGTTCTTATGTTTGTGACGTTTTTAGAGAGCCGTCTTCATTGAGAAAGGTTTAGAAGTCTTTGCAAAGCAGTAAGGCAAGTCACATAGATCAACCATCTTTTAAGCATATTAATCCAATGCTTTAAACTATGGTTTTATTTAAAATTTGTATTTATTTTTGAATGTCATTGGATGGTGTGAACTTATATTTCCTTTGTTATGGCTTTTTTTTACAATGATTACCTTATATCTTGACACTTTAGGATATAATTTGACTAACTTAAACTTTATACCATGGTTCAGCTATATATTTAGTGTAGTTGATTAGCCATGCTTAGAAACTCTAGATTTATTTATGAGACAACTAATGTCTCACTTATACTTAGTTATGATTAATTAATATTAGCTCATAGTAGTTGGTCATGTTTGGTTAATTAAGGACCGATTCGTGAGCTATTATTGTAAACATTTATCATACTAACTACTACAAGACAGCATGAGTAATGATTGGACTTGTAGTATAACATAACAAGGGGTTCTATCATAATTTCTTTTCGAGGTAACATGATGATATTAAGGTGTATGGTAACATATTATGGGTTGTGTCTTGTAGATAAATTTGTACATCTCTATTTACACTAAAATTATTAGAATAGCAGTGCCTACGGTTATGGGCTAGCATAATAATGTTTTTTATGATTAGTCTATTATGTTTCATTAATGTTAAATATTGGGCTAATTTAGAGATTTATGGTAACTCCAAATGTAGAGTGGTTGGGCCTATACAAACAGGATAGGTTGTACAATTGATTAAATAATATTGCTTAATTATCCAAATGTTTTACTATTCTCAAATATTTATTAAATGATGTTATGCAAAATAGCTCTATTATGACATTCTTAGTTAAATCCCGTGCATCTACATAATTGTTGTGTAGCTTATTGAGTATTTTATATAATCATCTTACAATAATCAGTTATCAAAGGAGAAGTTCTATAGTGAAGAAATTGATTTAGAGGATTAGGATGTGTCCTAGTCAAGCAGCATGTGGAGTTAGAGTTGTTGCCATTGATAGTTTTTTTTCCTATTGCATATATCTTTACTTATTCAAGAATAATTATATACTCATTTAAATATTAGTTTAAATATTTGTACCGTGTATCTCGATTGATTCATGGACGAGGGTTAAATACACATGAATGCGTTTGGAATTTGGGATGGAAATTCCGAGTATGACACTAGCTCTAAAAGATCACTCACAAAGTGGTAGATTTGGTAGAGAAACCAAGAAAAAAATATGAGACACTAGAAAGACTACGTGGAGTAAGGATAAAATGAATAGATATCCCTTCTCAAGCGAGGGTTGGTGGAATTAAAAACAAATCCACTTTAAAACTAGTCGTTATTCATATATTTAAACTCTGGAGTATCCACACTACGGAGCTGAAGACTCTGGACGTAGGATTATTTCGAAGTATCTGATCTAAATCTCTAGAGACTTTGAACAACCTTCACTGTTAGACTGAGAAAAATCTCTAAAACTCTATCATTTAAGGCCGCTCTAATCCATTTTCACCGTTAGAAAAGAAAACTTGTCTAAATATATTTAGTGACTTACACAATTTTTTATAAGTCTTTCTAAAAAAACAAAAACTCAGATATGTATGTGGTACAAGCGTTTACTCAAACTAATATTTTATACCCTTTTGACAGCACAACAATCCTATAACTCAAAAAAAATAAAATACATTTAAGTACAATGTCGAGTTCTCTTCAATACCTTTCTTTCGTGGTAGGGCTTTTTTCATTAATTCAATTTCTCCGAAGGTTAACTCACGTATTTTTCTTCACTTAACATATTAATCCTATAATTTTTTTATCTATTATCCCAACTAAAAGGCTTAGATACACTAGGTTAGGCTTAAGAGCGTTTAGTCCGACGCCTATAAAGCTAGAGGACATATAGTGGTGGTGGTGCCTATAGCCTAGACCAGCGGTGATAGAGCTTAAGGTGAATCTCTTATCTTCTATTATTTACTACTGTTGTAAACTGGAGTTAAAGAAAAAAAACTAAATTAGTTGTTGGAGTAGACGAAAAGGTGAAGAATAGGCTTACTGTAACTTATTGTTTTATCTAATTATATTTTGTTGTGTTCACTTTTTTTTCTTTAATGTTTCACATGGTTATTCCTTTGCTATTGCAATTATTTTTGAATGTTGCATCTAATTAAAATATTTTTAATCAAGTAATAAAACATGTGAAATATTTTTTAAATAGTTTTTATTGAGCAATAAACATCTGAGACATGTTTCAGTAATACGGTGTAACACCGTCCGACGCCTAGTCGCCACCTTTAAACTGTGCTAGCGATTCTAATTTCGAATAAGATAAGCTAAGAAAATGGCGAATGAATAACTGACATGCCCATTTCCCCTCCTATCTCTCTCCCTTTTCACGCATCTCGAGTCTCGACTCCATCACTCTCTACCCCCCCCCCCCCCCCTCTCTCTCTCTCCTTCTCTGCGATCTGCACTGCGGTAGGTCTTCCCCTCGCGCGACCGCGGCCACCGGCGAGAAATCCCCGTAGCCACGGCGGCGGCGTGGACCTCCTCCTCCTCCCCTTCCCGACCCGCCCCAGCCTCTCCCCCTCCGCGGCCTGGCCTCCTCGCCCGCACGGCCCGCCGGCCAGCGAGCAGCCCATCACCGGTCTCCATCTCGGGTCGAATCGAGGGTAATCCCCATTATTTTCTCGTATCTCTCGCTCCTCCTCTTCCTCCTCCGCACCGCTCGGATTGATGAGCCGGCGTCGCGATGGTTAGGAATATATCCGGGGTTGGATTAGATTTCGTCCCCTTCCAATTAGCCCCCATCCTCCAGTAGATTTCTCTGATGCGTGTAGTACTGATAGAAGCTTGTGTTTGCAGAAAAAAATTGGGGTTCAGCTGAACCCTAATGCCCCCAGGTTAGGTCAGCCCGTGGATATTGCTGTTGCTGAGGTTACTTTACTGGAGGGGTGGAATCCTCGGGGGTGATTTGGTTCTAGAGAGGGGTCAATTGATGATGCAGGCAATGGCTTCGCATGCTGGAGGTAGTGGTGGTGGCAGTGGCCGAGACACGGGCTCGGCGCAGCGCGGGCCGATGCAGAGCTTGGCGAGGCAAGGGTCACTGTATGGACTTACTCTCAATGAGGTGCAGAGTCAACTGGGAGAGCCACTGCTTAGTATGAACCTTGATGAGCTGCTTAAAAATGTGTTTCCTGATGGCATGGACCCTGACGGTGGTGGTAGTGCTGCGGGCCAGTCTCAGCCTGCCCTGGGCCTGCAGCGCCAGGGGAGCATCACGATGCCTCCAGAGCTGAGCAAGAAGACTGTGGATGAGGTGTGGAACGGCATCCAGGATGTGCCGAAGAGGGGTAGTGAGGAGGGTGGTCAGCGGAGGCAGGACAGGCAGCCGACCCTGGGAGAGATGACACTTGAGGATTTCCTGGTCAAAGCTGGGGTTGTCACAGAAGGATATCTGAAGGATCTGAATGATTTTCCCGGAAACATGGATGTGGTAGGGGGAACTGCTGCTGCAGCTGGTACGACTGATTTGAACGCCGGAGCACAGTGGCTACAGCAGTATCAGCAGCAGGCTTTGGAGCCCCAGCGTCCAAGCATAGCTGCTCCTTATATGGCAAGTCATTTGACACCTCAGCCATTGGTTGTTGCTACAGGTGCTGTTTTGGATCCAATTTACTCCGATGGCCAGATCACTTCACCAATGCTTGGGGCACTTTCTGATCCTCAGACACCTGGGCGCAAACGTGGTGCCTCAGAGGAGATTGCAGATAAGCTAGTAGAAAGAAGGCAGAAGAGGATGATAAAAAACAGGGAATCAGCTGCCCGGTCAAGAGCAAGGAAGCAGGTATTGATCCACTATCCTTTCATGTTTTGAATTTTCTATATATTGTATGCTCTTGCTTTGCTTACTAGTTATTATAATTTCCTGCCTTTAAACATAAAGGCCTCATGGATTTTTTTTAAATCTCTGGATGTACTAAGTTGGTATTTCTCTTACATTATTTAGTCTAATCTATAAGGATATATGTTATATCTTTCCAAAGCTGTAAGAATATATCATTTGCAATAGCATTGGAATGCTATTTTCCCCTTCGTTCGTTGGACCATCTCTATTGATTTCATAGTTGTGTGTATTCTAACTGGCAGGCTTACACCAATGAGCTTGAAAACAAAGTATCTCGTCTAGAAGAGGAGAATGAGAGGCTAAGGAAGCAGAAGGTATTTTCTCTGCTATTATCATTATACTATTTTAATTTTACCATTCCTTTAGACAAAGGGCATTCAACTAAAGAACTATTCTCTGTGTTACTGTGTTGATATTGAGCCATATGCCTTTGGAACAATGTTGCACAGTCGTCAATTCCTATTTTATATTAGCTAGCTATTCATTCCCTCACTATCTACTTGCCACAATTGTTACACCAAGTCCAAAGTGGTAACAGATAAGTGCCATACACTTTTGTATTCATGCTAGTAACTTCCATTTCATTTGTTTATGCTGTGCACTCCTTTTAAATGGCAAATGTAATGTACAAGATGTAGTTGCTACTATATTTTAACTATGAAACAATGAGACGAGATATTATATTATCATGAATAAAGAACTTATTTGAAGGTCTTGAGGATTTTAATCAACTTTATCATTCTACATTATATTTATCAGCATTACATATGCAAGCACTAGTATTGTCATCACCGATTTTGTGCATTATCGATCTTTTAAAAGGTAAATTTTATATGTTGCAATGTTTCATACATTAGATCACTGAACACATAGGTGGCCTCCTTTTGTTGGTTGCCTTTTATTTATTAATCATGGTAATGATTTCTCAGCCAAACATGCCTTTTCTAACAAGCTGCTTGCATATGAAACTGCTGCATATATCTGTAGAGCTTTTATGGGCTATCCATGTGCTGCAATTCCATAGTAATTTACTAAGATGATCGATTCCCATTCCCTTAACTTTGGGCATTTTCCCATTGAACAGAGACTTGGTGCTGAACAAAGTCATAAACATCTCTCTGTACTATTAGCACAATAGAATTGATGGCCCATTGATATTATAGTTTTCCCTACAGTTTAGAAACAAAGTGAACCTGTTGACCTTGAGATTGGGTAAACCAGACTGACGATTCCATTTACTGAGTAGCTTATAACATCCTGTAGTTCATTCATATTCATGCCCCTTATGAGTTCATACTGTTTTCAGGAGTTGGATGAGATACTGAACTCCGCGCCTCCCCCAGAACCCAAGTATCAACTCAGGAAAACAAGCTCGGCTGCCTTCTGATGGTGGCGATGTCCATAGTAAATTTTGTAGATTATATGGGGTCTGCCTACATATTTCGCGTCCTTTGGCAGTAGGAAACAGTCGATAGCTTGAGGTTCCCCCTAGCCCGGTGGTGGTTCAGAGCTTGTACACCAGCACCAGCAGAGCCCTAGCATGTCGCCCCAGCTGCTGATCTCTTTGAGGCGTTGTTGCTTGTCCGCATGTAAATTCTCCCTGGCACATATTGCTGTTAAGTTATCAGAGCTTCTTGGTTTATACATGATGGGTCATTCATTTGCCTGTTTGCTGTGGTTGGTTGATACTCGATAGTGATCAGTATACTGGAGACTTTTTGTTATGGCCTTGGTGAACATCAATGCCCCTGTTTCGGCTAAGATAATGATCGTGAGAAGCTGACGGCTCACCCAGGCAACGCATCTCGTGTGGCAGCCCCAGGTTTCACAAATTCGTTCAAATTTCATTGTCCAGCACATCCAAACTGCCTTGTCCGTCGAATTTTGAGTGAAATTATTTCGTCCCAAGGGCAGGGTTTACCTTATCGGGGGACGAGGGGTTACCATACCCCCAGCGGTAAGACTAGTGAACAATGAAAAACCGGACACAATTTACTTAAAAATTTATTTTGAATGAAATCTCTTTTGGACTTAGTGGGGTTACCGGGTCCTCGCCATTACCGTACCCAGCTCAAGGGTCTCGCGTTTCATCATCTCATGGTGCTTTCCTGCGTGTCCAATCATTCGGGCAGTTTGATCGGAATCATATGCGTCGAGTGCTACTGCTAGTACAAGAAAGAAGGAAGGAGAGCCGAGAGCAGCAGGCTGGACTGGACGCTCGCATGTGGCGCGCATGGCGCAGGCACACGCTCTGAATCTGATCTGACGACGAATGGAAGCAAGCAAAGCCATGGCATCGCAAGCGCATGCGGGCTGGCTGTCAAATGGACTAATCCAACTCGCAGCAACGCACCACATGCCATCATCACGCCCATCACTGTGATGCATGCACTCCTAATCACCCAGAAATCACCAGTTCACTGCTCACATGGAAGCCGTGCGAGCTTTAAGCTCATATAAGGTTGCGTTCGAGCTGGCGACGCGTAGATAGGGAATATACAGTTTTTTTTAAAAAAATCTATAGAAAATTGCTTTAAAAATTATATTAATTTATTTTTTAAATTTAGAATAATTAACACTTAATTAATTATAATTATACGCTAATAGATCACTTAGTTAATGTATCTTTTTTGCTTTTTCTCTTTTCTTCTACACTTAAACACATCATAAGTACTTAGAGAACACTTCACACTAGTAGTTCACGGCAACACCTCCATATATGTCACTACTATCCAGCAGTGAGCAGCTCACCAAAGTAGCCACCACACCACACACCATGAGATCTGCAACCATCTGTGTCCTCTGCACTCTCATGGTCCTACAATGCTTTGCCAGCATCAGTGCGGTGGATCTTGGTGATGATGCCGCAGCATCAGCATCAGGAGATCAGGGCACGATGCGGCCAAGGAAGCTGCTGCAGAGTGCGACGGCGAGGGCGCCGGTGAGGTCACAGCCGTTGCACTCCGCCGCCGCAGTCGTGGAGGTCGAGGTCAGTGCGAGCTTGAGGAAGCAGACGCCGAGCAGGTCGAACCCCAGGCAGAATTAGCAGCTAGCTAGCTACAGTAGACGGAACACTCACATGGAGTTCTTCCGAGATGGCTGTAGAAACGTAGATATAATTTTTGATGTGAAATTCTAGTTTCTTCCTCCTTTTCTTTTTGCAAGTAGAGTATCCATCATCATTGTCATCATCACTGATAATGAAGTTGCTTGCAAATCAGAGGATCTGAATAGGGAAGTTCCCTTCTTTCCTTCTGCTGCCTTGATCGTTTCTGCCACCTTTGGAGACTTTTGAGCGCTTCTATTTCTAGCTCCTGAAGGCCATGGGATGAAACTAAACCTGATGATCTTGAGTTTGCTCCTCATTTCTACAGTTTGACTTCGATGTACATCCTGGCATCCCGCCATTTTTCCATCTTGCCTCTTCTTTACCCATCTGATGGTTTAGATCCGGTAACTTGAGATAATGTCTGAATAACAAATCATGAATGCAATATATTATACTCAACAACTATCTGGGTCTTTGGGAGTGGTGCAGTTCCTTGAGCACAGGGTTCATAAAACAACCTTTGAAATATCTGATGGAAGAAGGAACTCAGTTCACATTTCACAATCGACTGTTTGTGGAAATTCTGAATTCGAATGTAATGAAGGGTAGGTTAATCCCTATGTGAAGATACATCTACGCTACTCCCTAAGGCATTAACCAACGATACAGATCACTCTTAGTCCATCATGCTGCAATACTCACAGACAAATCTTGAACTGGTCACCATGGCCTCCGCCCACCAATACGCCTGGCAAGTTGTATGTCCTTTTGCACTGTGGAAAAAAAGAGAAGGGTATCAAGGGAATCAAAACAGATTCAATGAGAGTAGTTATTTCATGAGGAGATTCCTTTTAGAAACATCAACAAATGTTAAAAATATTTAACGATGCTTCCAATGCCTACTAAATGCTGATAAGCTTTAAAGGGAACAACAAGCAGCATATTTCACATCTCAAAATTGACAAACCAACTAGTTCTCCCTATGTTTAATCAATAATCATGATGAATTCAAGAGTACCAGAACTAGATATAACATTAAATATAAACACACCTATTAAGAATAGTCCTGTAATTAGAATGCTTTTCCTCTATAAAAATTAGACACTTGAAGTGTGGGTTGTGGCATATATCCATTTAGCTTAATAATATAAAGTGAGAAAAAGAAGGAGAAAAGTTCATTCAGAATGACAACTTACTGATGGTAACACGCTTAGCATGGATTGCACAGAGATTTGCCACTTCAAATAAGTCCACTAAGTGGTATTCTGCTGCCTGCAGCAGAGGGAAAACCATATATAGGAAATTTGCAGGACAGGGAGTAAATAAGAGACTAATTTATTTTGTGACAATATTAGTCAACTAATTTTGTGCCTTTTACTGGTTTTGCAAAAACAGGCGTTGTTGGCAAGAAGAAGCTGAAATTAGTATACTCTATGATAGCAATCTTGAACAGACACACAATAGAATAGAGAGGCTGCATACTTGTAGTACATAGGTGTTCTACTGAAAAATCACAGCAACATAACAATCTGGCTCATAAACCAACATACAGCAATAGTCATTTTCCTGATCATGGAAGATTGCCTCATTCCTCAGTTACACTCTTGACCCGTCACTCTAGAAGCAGAATGGAATTTAAACAGCCTAGTTCAGTGTGACAGTATGACATTATGATGTTGCAAACTACACTAGAAACAATTGATCCTATTTCTTGGTAATCACATTCCAATCACCATCATCAATAGCATGCGTGTTACTAGAAACAAAAGTTACACTTGAGACAATTATTTCCCCTTTTCATTATGCTGATCTTTGACGTACAAACACAACAGAAAATTACAACCCATAATGGCAAAATCATCTATCCAATAATTGATGGTTTTCAGATCATGAATTAAGGAACAATGAGTTCTCCTAATCAAGCCATCAGTTGTAAACTTATAATAAACAAGTTTCATCACTGACCTCTTGCAATGCAAGGAGAGCTTCAAGAGTCCAGCGTGACACATCCTTTGAATAGAAATCAGTGATCTCCCTCACCTGCAAATTTTATCAGCACAAAAAGTTTCCATCACACAGTTTGCACTATGAATATTCGATATAGAGAGAAGCCAGGGGTTCAGGGTGTACCCACCAGACGGGAAAATGGCGCGAATGGGATAAGCAGTTCGGTCGATTTCTGGAATCTCCTAATCTCCCGCAGTGCTACTGTGCCTGGACGGAATCGGTGTGGCTTCCTCTGCCTCGTCTGCTGCCCAGGCGTCCTAGCTTCTCCAACAGCACACATGTTAAAGTTAATCACAGGTGAAAAAAGAGCAATTCCAAAGCCAAGAATTTCCGTATGGTGCATGCTCATCATCTAGGTACAATAGATGCTATTTGCACCATGACACTCAAGAAAACCTACCAAATCAGTTCCTACGTTGCAAAGAATAACAACACAGGAGCATAAAAACCAGCCCCTGAACATCATTTCTCAGAGAACACAAAATGTTTCTCACAGTTCTAAGTGCAAAAGACCACACATTTCTTGGCTAGTAACACTTTCATACCGTATTTTATGGTCATAACGTTTCACACAGCCCCTCCATGGACCAAACTGGGTTTGCTATTTTTCAGAAGAAAAACAAAACTTCATGCCTGATCAGCAATGGAGGTGGCAATTGGCAAAGAAAGTCAGGCCATAGGGGTGAAAGTGACGTTAGCCACGAAGAATTTGTTGTAAACTATTCTTCTGAACTTATTCAGAAGACAATGATGGGGAAATACAGAAAACGGTAGGACAGAGCAAGCAAAAAGGACACATTAAACCCTTTGGTTCCCAGAATCTTAGAGAAGAGTAGGAAAAGCTCCAACGAACGCATGAATGTCCCTATAAGCAGCCAAATCCAAAGAAACCACACCTTCAGCCGACGTTCCAGCCGTAGTCCGCGCGCTACTCTGCATTCCATCAAACAGGTGGTGCGCAAGTCAGTAAAAAAAAACAACCAAAAAGGCCCAAAAAATCACCAAACGAAGAAGACCCGGGCCCGCCCGCCTGCCCGCACGCACGCACCGGGGTCGCCGAGGTACCCGCGCCACCTACAGCGGACAAGCAAGAAGATGAGCAGATGCCGCTTTAGCAAGCGTCCCATGAAAGAAAGAAAGCAGCGGCATTTGCTCTGGATATCGACGGCGGGGGGCGCTCTAGGGCTGGCTTACCACGCTGCGCCGACGCCGGAGTCGCCCTCCGCGGGGAGCGACCGAACTGGAGCTTCTTCTTGGGCTCCGGCCTCGACTTCCTCACCGCCGGGTGCTTCGTACGAGCCATCGCGGCGGCGGCGGCGCTCTCTCCCGCTCGCGGTGGCGGTGGCGGTGGGGATGGGTTCAAACCGAAGCGGCGAGGGGTAGAAGTGAATTTTCTGGGGGAGAAATGGTGAGTTCCCTTTTTTTCAGATAGGCCCTTTACTTTGCTTCTATTTATGGTTCAGTCCCGCATGTGAGCGCGTTCGCACTCCACGACGCAGGGTGGGTGGTGGGGTCCGGTCGTCCAACGGTCGAATGATTAATCAGACCGGCAACGGGCCGGGCCAGGCTGGGCCAGAACGGCCCGAGGGCTGTGGCAGCAGGCAGTCGTCGGACGGTGGAGGGAAGGGTGAGGAGCCTGACGGCGTGGTGCGCTGGTTGGCGCCGAGGAGGCTAGTGGCGCGGCGACGGCGACGAACACGACTGCACGTGATACGGCAGCACTAGGAGGACTGTAAATGGACGGGGAATGGGGATTGGTGCGATTGGATTGGATTTCATATCTACCTTATTACGGCCCTGTTCCATGATTTGCTGGGCTAATCTCTTGTTTTTTTTATAATTACGTTTTCTAAATTATTAAACGCTATATTTTTTAAAAAATAATTTCTGTTTTTCTATGAGCTCGTTTCTTAAATTGGTATGTTTTTTTTAAAAAAAACTTAGATGTTTTTTGAAATCAAATAATTTTATTTTTCAAGTTCAATTGTTAGTATTTAATTGATTTTTTAAAAGGTATGACTAGGACGTACCACACTCACACCACAATACACACATGCATATACATGTGTGCGTGTTTCAAGCACACGTTTTTGGTTGAGACTAGAGGTTATAAGCCTCAGTATATGGTAACGCAAACGTATAGTCTCATTAAATACGTACGCGTATATATGCTGTTTTTCTAACAGGAATTCCTAGAGGCAATCCTCAACGCTCAGGAAACTGGGGAAAAAGCCCGGAGAGGCAACGCGAAATTTGATTCTGGGAATCGAACTCGAGCTAGCTAATTCTCATCAACGCTCAGTCCTCAGTATTTAATTAATTATGCACTTGTGTTTCATGTGCATGGGCTTATTTGGGCTGATCTTTTTAATGGGCTTTTATATTAGGCTATCTTGGGTTATTATCTTGCACATCAGGTTTTTGGTCTTCCTGGGCCCTACGGGTGAGATGTAGGCCCGCTCCGATGCACACGTGGGGCTAGATCCCCCCCCTCCCAATCGTCGGAGAGACTGCCACCTCTATTGCCGAATGATTTGAGTTTTTTTCCTAAAAATATCCTCTCTTTTTTGTTTTACAGGCACAGTTAAAATTCACTATGAAAAATTTACAAAATATACCACAATCACACTGTTAAGAGCTGTGGGACAGATCACAAAATCATGAATCAAATATGAAATGATTCACATGTGAGTGGCCCAAGGAATATTCATGGTTTAGTCTGCACCATCCCTTGCCATGAATTTTTTCATGCAGCATGGAAAGCAGCTCGCCAATTTCGCACATATTTAGCGGAATTTGCCCTGCTAATAAATTTCGGAGGCGGCGACAACAGAACACCTACAGAGATGAAAAATTCGGACAAGAAGGCCAGTCAAGTACTAGTACAGATACTAGTACTTTCCCTGAAGAAACCGAGTGATCTGAGGCTACTGCTACTGAGCTCCCGGACGCAGGGAAGAAAGGACGACGTCTTGAAGGGTGCTGTCCTTCTGCATGGCGACCTTGAACTCGTCGAAGGTGACCTTGCCGTCGCTGTTGGCGTCCATCTGGTCGAACACCTCGTCCAGCTTCCCCGGCTCCGTGATGTCGCCCGGCAGGCAGTCCTCTGGCAACGCCTTGGGATCAAAAAGTTCAGAAGAACAGCAGGTTGTCAATTTTTCAACTCGAACTCGAAGAGACATGAGCAAGATGCCATCTCAAGAAAAGCAAAAGGTTTGATCTTTTTTGTTCTTTGGAAAAGCAAAAGGTTTGATCTTTTTTGTTCTTTGGAATTCTTACTCGGAGCATTGATGCCATCTCTTCCTTGCTGATGCAACCTGACCGATCCGTGTCGTACATCTGAAATCACAGTTTTTGTGCTTTTGATCAGATGCTGATAAAACCTGTCTTGTGACGGATTTAATGAAAATTTGAAATTACGTGATATCATGCAATGTTTCTGATAATTCCTGTACAGAAATTGGTACTGCGATTGAAGGACTGCTACTTCAGTTGAGTTGAGTGCATTTGGAAATTTACCTGGAAGCACATGCGAAGAGCATTGTCACCTCGTGAATTCCTGAGGCTGGAGAACCCACAAAAGATCTCTCTCATGTCAACGGCTCCATCACGGTTGTCGTCGAACAAATCAAACACGCGTGGAGCCAGGGGAATCAGTGAGTCCATTTTCATTGCTCTCAGCACCTGCTCAAACTCTGACAGAGTGGCGTTTTCTCCATCTGCGCATCTGCACCGAGAGCACTTGCTTAGTATGAATATGAAAGTTTTTTTTTAGATAATGATGTATGAAAGTATTAATTGGAACATTCCGTGTGTCATATGTAAAACATCGTGGAACCATGCAGTCTTCACGAGAAATCTGAACTTTTGAAGCTTCCTTGGTAAAGAAAACAAAAGGGCTACCCCTTTCTGCTTATAAATATTTTCAATGTCAATTTCATCTGAGTTCATCATACCACATATCTTCTACTCCTATTAGAATTCTAAAATGAGCTGCACGTGATATATGATACGTGCAAATATACTCTTGAAAAATTTGGGACTTCTTCAATGTTGAAAAAAATGATTTTTTGTTTTCAGACAAGACATGGACATATGGCTCCCATTTGAAACAATTGTAGCTCCTACTACTAACTGAAGAAAAAGATTATATACTGGTTAAGTCATGATACTCACATTCGTCCAAAATGAAGCTGCAGATTATCTAGCTCCTCTGAGGTAAGATCATGGATTCCTAAAAGATTCCTCAGCTTTTTTGTCCTCAATGCCACTTTGCAGCTCAAAACGCTGTCTATTGCTGCTGCCCGCAATTTCCTTCTAGCATTGAACTTTAGAAGTTTTGAGACGACCTCTGCATCCATGAGATCTTGCTTGGCACAGTCTCCATCACCCAAGGATGCCTGAAAAGCTGGTTTCAAATGAAACATAGTCCTCAAGTTAAGCACAGTTATAACATCTTAGTTAACATGGCAATATGCAAAAAAGGGAGCAAGAGACAGACATCACTTGCTGTTGGCCTTTTATAAGATTGAACTGAAAGTAGGCGGGAAATCAAATCTTTGGCTGATGAAGATATTGTTTTCCATGTATGGTCCTGAAAACTGAATTCACCTTGAAAGAAGCACGCAAATTATACGCCATTAGAGCAAGGTCCTGAGTTATGAAAGCAGTTTCGAATAATTGGTGCCTTCTTTGTTGAAGCAAGTAAACATATAGTCATGTTATTCAAAGAGACACTGTTGATATTGGCACCCCTAATTCTTCAGAAACAAAGGGCAGTCTATTTCTCAGTGTCTTCCTGCACAACATTTGACTAGTCCCATATCCATACTAACTCAGTTTGTGTTTTTCTGGGAATATGTACAATCCAATCCCTGTGTCTTGTGTCGAAGAAAACATTCTTTTACACCCTTTCAAGTAAAATGGAAGGTCTAGTTAGCTACTGGCCAACCTCTATTGATTTGACATGTCAAGGGAACTTCTCCACTGGAACTGGACAAAAGATAGGATAACAAAGGTATAAACTGAAGTACTAACAACTACCAAAAGACACATTTCAGCAATGATTGGCAGTCAGATCTCCAAACTATGCAATTTCATTTGCTGCAAACCACTGATAAAAGGCTAACAATTGAACACTCATGCTGGAATTACAGAGTGAATCAAATGCCCCACACATAATTTACGACTGGAAAATCGTATGGCACACAGACTCTTGAGAACAGTAGTACATGTAAGTCTCATCAACATTGCATTTTTTAGCAAAGACAATACCCTCACTTTCATAAACCAGAACTATAATGATTATGATTCCTTAGAAAATGCAAAGATACTTACAAAGAAATCAACTTAATCCCTAGTTCCACTACACCATTTTTTCAATCGATATCGCCAAATATGAATCAGAACAAATTCCAAATCATTTCTGAACACCGTTGAAGCAGCATTTTGACCAGACGTTAGCTCAGAAAATTTACTTGCAGAATTTTCTGTTGCTTTTCTAGATTGGTTTCAGCATGAAAATGGTGGGCACCTGAAATACACAAATTATCAGCCACAAACTACGAAAAATAAACCTAACCAAAAGAACTATAACAAGAAAGGATGGACAACATACCCAGATAAAAGAATGTACGGAAGTACCCCAACAGACCACATATCACTTGCAGCTGAAACCTCCTGCCTGGAAAGAGCCTCTGGCAAAACATAATCTATCGATCGAAACAATGTGACGACCGGGTCACTGAAATCTTCAACAGAACTCAAACCAAAATCCATGATCTTCAGCGTGGATTTCTCATCTTTGTCAGAGAACAGACAATTCTCAGGCTTCAGATCTCTGTGTATGATATTCACCTTATGAAGAACCTCCAGCCCACTGGCAATCTGACGAACGACGCACGCTGCGTCGAACTCTGAATACCGGTCACGCACCACAATCCTATCAAACAGCTCACCACCTGAGCACAGCTCAAGGACAAGGTGTACACCTTGCACATCTTGGTTGATGACATTAGGATAAGGTGCAACATTCTCCACTATCCTCCTCATGACAAGTATCTTGTTCGTCAGCAGCGTGCGTCGGAGATCCATACCTGTTTCCACATCCGAAGGACAGAGCTAGGCACAGGCTTTGTCCCCTGCTGCATCCCCATCATCGCCGGCCCGAGCCTTCTCAGAGTCTTGATGGCAACCTGAGTCTTCTCTGCAAAACTGCTCACTTCCCTTCTCACTATCGAGAACCCGCCTCGGCCAAGAATATCCACAATTTCATAGTCATCGGATAACCTTCTGCTCTCAGCCTTGACATTATGAACTTCAATTGTCTGCTCTGAAGAACTTGATGACTTGAAGAACCAAATACTGGTATTAGAACTCAAAAGAAGACTCAATGGGCAGTAATCCAGCAGCAAAGCTGTGTCCTGCAAGAAGTAATTAGTAGTACAGATGGGCTATCTGCAGGAAGTAGGAGAAAAAAGTTTGGGGAACAGCAGAACACAAACTGGAAGGGGCAGTTAGGAGTACAAAGCAAGTGCTTTCTCCTGGTCATTAAACAAAACCGAGACTGAGAGAGCATTCTATAGACTAGAATAATGTGGGTACTGAAGGTTGTGACAATGGAAGAAAAAGGACATGTGCAACAACCAACACAAGGGAATAAACCCTATAGAGGATTTCTTTTTGTGCAGAGAACAAGGTGACAAGAGGAGAGAAATGAGAGGATTGGAAGAAGATGACAGGCCAAAATAGTTTTTGTTGACCTGGTTGCCACTGCTTGGAGCTGCTTTGAATTGGTCTTCACTTGGTGAGGCCTGATTTTAGTTACAGTTGTAAGCACAATGCCAGTGTAACCGAAACGTCATAAACAATGGAGGGTAAACTCTGGCCACGCATATCAACACAAGATGTAAATTGTCCAAGTATGGTCTGGTAGAACACACAAATGAATCATTTTGATACAAGACATTTGTGCCTTCCAAATTGACAAATCTTCACTCTGGCATGAGTTGTGCTCTTTTAAACTTTATTATTCATCATAGAAATCGACAAGGAAACCAAAAATTGCACAGCCACATGTAAGAACAAAAGAACCATATGGCTCATGAAGTAAAAATATTGTAAGCAAAACTTTCATAGAACCATATGTTTGTACTATGACAACAACGGGTTCACAGCTCCAAATGTATCATGAATGCCCCTAAACAGATGCTTCCACAAGGAATACACACAGACAAAAATTGCATCACATAAACAAAAAATTTCTAGATGAACTATGCTTTGTCCAAAGCTCAATGGCTCTTGTGACGCTTAGGGTTTATCTTTCCATAGGCTGCTTGCCTTTCGGTGGTCATCTTCAACTCCTTCCTCCTACGCTTCCTTCGTTCACTTCTAGTTGATTTTGTCTTGCCATCTGCATCCTCCTGTTCATTTGGCAGCTCCTTTTTCTGAGGTTCTGATGAAGCAGGGCCTTCCTCAGACTTAGACTTCTTAGTTTTGACCTTCTTGACTTCTTTAGTCTGTTCTCCAAGGATTGAATCCTTGCTCAGTTTCTTATGATGTGTCACCTTCCATTCTTTCTCCCTATAAGGAGCTATCTTCTTCATGGACACATACTGGTTCAAATCCTTGTCATCTGATGCCAATATCTCATAGGTGCTCAGACCAAAACTGTTCGGCTTAACTTGCTTGTACTTGAACCTAGTCTTCAGATCTCCAATAGTGTCCTCATAGTCTAACTTGTAGTACTCTTCCATCTCCTTCTCCAGCTCCACCTTGTCCTTCAGAGATATTTTTCCTTCCATTTTCTGACTTATCCCCTCACCATTTGCAATATCTTTCCCACCTTTCTTCCTCTGAGAAGCCCCCTCAGCAGCAGCAGCTGATCCTTGTTCCAACTCATTAAGAGCCCAGTCCTTTGGTAGACCAAGCAGTTCATCTTCCTTGTCAAAATCTGGTTTTTCCAAACCAATTTCCTCACCACTCCTAAATTCAGGATCAACATCATCAGCTTCATAGTAATTGTCATTGAACATCTCTTTCATTTTCTTGTCATAATCCTCAGGATCAAAATCATCCTCCAGGTCATCAGCTCCGAGCTTGCAAGCTGCATCACTATTGATTCCAGCAATCATCCGGATCCTCTCAAGCTTCTCAGCAATCTCTTTCTTCTTCAAGTTCTTCAAATGCTTCAACTCCTCTGCCTGCTCCTGCTTGGCCCGTGCTATCCGCTCCTCCTTGCTCTTGCGCTGCTGCTTCCTGCTGCTTTCCTTCTTCCTCACAGATCCCTCAACAAACCGGGAGTGTCCCATCACCCGGTCCATTACCACTGCACCAGATGCCGCTGCTTCCTCGTGCCGGAAGTTATAACCACTCTCATAATCTTCCTGCTTTATGAGTAGTTCCTCTTCGTCGGACACATCCTGGATATCATCTGCAGAGAATTTATTCTCCTTGCCCGTCTCGAGATACGGCCTTTCGAGGAAGAACATCTTCAGGAACTTATTGTTCTCATCCAGCTCCTCATCGTTGCCAAAAATCTCATCAAGAATCTGCTCCGCCTTCTTCTTCTCCTCGTCATCCTCTTTGTCACCATCAACTCCATCCTTTGGCTTCACTTCGAACAAATCGTCATCCTCGCCGCCATCGCTATTGCTTAATGCCGCCTTCTCTGCCTTAAGGAAAGCCTCCAGCCCCTTCCTTTGCTGCTCGTCGTAGGCGATCTTGTCGTACTTGCTGCTGTGGCTGCTATGGCTAGTCTGCGCGGCGAACTCGGGGCCTTCCTCGAGCAGGTGGCGAGCGTTGACATCCTTGAGGTACAGAGGCCGCTCCTTCTTGGGCGTCTTCCCCTCCATGGGCTCCTCCTCGTCGGCCTCACTCTCCGACGAGGATGAGTACATCCTCGCCTCCTTGTCGAGGATGGCGGCGTCGCCACTGCGGATGCGGCGGATGACCTCGAACACGCGGCGGTCGACGCGGCGGGACGCGATGGCAGCGGCGTCCTCGTCGTCGTCGTCGTCGTCGTCGTCGTCATCTTCGCGGTCCTCGCCGTCGGAGGCCGGGACAAGGCCCTTCTTCTTGCGCTCCTCCAGGCGCTGCAGCGCCTCCCGCCGCTTGTTGTGCTCGAAGCGGCGGGCGTACTCCTCGTTGATCTGAATCTTCGAGAGGTCCTCCTCGGCACCTCCCCCGTCGGACTCGTCTTCGGAGCCTGCGAGGATGTCCTTCTTCTTCTCCCTCTTCGGTTTCATGGTTGCCGCTGCGGTGGCGACGGCGATGGCGACGGTGGCGGAGCTCGGGTTAGGGTTTGTGCAAATGGAGGAGGAGCTGGGCCAGCAGCACCGGTATTAAAGAGAACCAACTGACACGTGGGGCCAACTTGGAAGCCCATACTGAAGGCCCATCTGTTAATAGGCTCGGTTAGGCCCAAGAGATGGATGCACAGGGGTAAATATGTAATTTAGGCCGCAAGGCGTCACCTATATAGTTCGTCACGATCTAAACCCTAGCGGGCAGCCCATTCGCCGCGCCGCCGCCGCAGAAGCCACCCGCCTCCGCTCCAGTGCTCGCCGCCGCCGCGTTCGATCCGATGGCCCCCACGAAGAAGACGGTTAGGATACTAATCGTTCCCCTCCTCGTCCGCTTTTCCGCCTCCATTTCGTTCGGATGTTCTCTGGTTTCTGATGGGTTTCGATCGCTGCGATGGTGGTGGTTGTGATGCAGAAGAAGAGCACGGACAACATCAACAACAAGCTGCAGCTGGTGATGAAGAGCGGCAAGTACACGCTCGGCTACAAGACCGTCCTCAAGACGCTGCGCAACTCGAAGGGTATCGATTCTTCTCCCCTCCTTTACGATTTTCTTATGGTGCTCGATCCGTTAGTGGTTGTTAATCGATTAGTTCACTCGCTACATCCCAATTGTAGAGTAGCTGGGGAGTGTTCTGATTCGTAGATGCGTTGTTAGCTATCGGAATCTGCTTATAGATCTGTGTATTAATTTTTAGGCAGATACTAGCCTTATATGTTTAAGTGTGATATTTGGAATTGTGAATCCTTTGAAAATCTATCAGCTGTAAACTAAACTCTAATCGATCGGACGTAAATTAATTTTTAGATGGATTTTGGTCGGACTTCTCTGGGATATATTGTGAATTGAATGGCATTATAGTTGAATTGAATGAATGGGACTGAAGTTTACCTCTTTGGCTGCTTTCGCGGTGCCTTAGAGATGAATACAGTACCCTAGAACAATACCAGCCTCTTGGTTAAGAGTTCTCCTTGATCTCCCTTTCCTATCTGGGGGACAGCTGGAGGTTGAAACATTTGTTGTTTGCTGAAATGCGGAGCAATGTAACTTGTTCTATAGCTGTCTGAAATGGTTTCATGGTTTTGGCAGAGGACTCAGTTACATGTTTACACATGCTATATTCAGATTTTATTGTACATGTACAAAGTTTTTTGCATTACCTCAGGCTGTATCTATATGTTTATTCGCATGCTTTTTTTGGCACTTGTTGACTTTGGATATTAGTTACGAGTCAATTGTGTACAAGTTGATACTAATTGTAAAGTTAGCATGAAACTGAGTTAAGATCTTTTGTGTTGCTTGGTCAAGTTTCTTCAAATTTAGAAATTATTAGTGTGAATTTTCTTGAGTTGAATGAATTGATAGTTTAACTTGTGGAGGATTTCAGATAGATTGGCGCTGTTGGTTACATGTGTTGTGGTATCTGATTGGCTTATCTTTTGTATGTTCAGGGAAGCTCATAATCCTCGCAAACAACTGCCCTCCGCTCAGGAAGTCTGAGATTGAGTACTACGCCATGTTGGGAAAAGTTAGCGTTCATCATTTCCATGGAAGTAAGTTTGTTTCATCTAACTAGTATGTTTGGTGATGCTTGTTTTTTCTCAGCTGTATTCATCTATGTCATGAATGATTTTCCATGATATGGTTTGGTGATGCTTGTCTTAATGTGTCCATTTCTTTCAGACAATGTTGATCTTGGAACTGCCTGTGGCAAGTACTATCGGGTGTGCTGCCTCAGCATCATCGATCCTGGTTCGTCGCTACTGATATCACTTACATATCCATTTATGTGCGTCCTCACATGTACTGAACCTGTTTGCATCTTCTCCTGCTACAGGTGACTCGGACATCATCAACACCACCCCTGCCGCCCAGTGAAGAGAAGTTTTACCTATTTAGTTGGGATGTAGGGTTCAGACGTGCTTACATGGCCAATGGCCGTTTCTTGGTATCTTTTAGTTACGTATTTTTGCTATGCTGAGTTGGATCTGCCATACAGTTAATACTCAATGTGTTGTCAAGGCATTTCTATGGTTTTGTTTCATGAGATCTCTATTTATATATTGAGCATGTTAGTTAATTGTCGTGCAGTTCTGTGTGCAAATATGGTTGTTTATATGGTTAGATGGCGAGATTATGGTTGTTAACTGTCTCGAAGCTTCGAATCAGTGCTTGCTTTGTTGTTTATACATGGTATGATGACTCGTTGATTGCTGCTTTTGGTTTGCGTCTCCTTGGAAGAATCTGGAATCGTAGTGTGGCTTGCACGATTGATTCTCGGCTCGCCTATCGCCGTGTAGCAGCTACTGCTTTCTTTATCCTTGATGTGACCTGTACTGTGTCCTGTGATCCAGATGGCCTGTGATAGTACTTGATGCTAGGTTTTGAGTCGCGGTCACAATTGAATTTTGAAAGTTGATTTCAGGGTTTTTTTAGTCTATTTTTTTGGCATTGATTTTTAGCCATGAATAACACATATAAAATTGAATTTTTATCTATAAATTATTTTGGGTGGTTTTGTTTATATTTCTATAAAGTCACATCTCAACCAATTAGAGCCTGAGTGCTAGTGTGCATTTAATATGTAAATTTAAATGAATTCTATATGTTGTATTAGCTGTGCGTAATTTTGTGAAACAATTTCTGTTTAATCAAGGCACATGTGTACTGATAGTTGATGTTAGCAGGTCAACATCAAATTGGGCACACAGATTAAGTATCATTGGATTAGTACTACTAGTAGCATCATAGTCTCAGAGTGGTCTTCCCTATTTTAAAAAAATATATATAGTGTACAAGAACAGAAACAGATGTTGACCATCACGGAAGGTTCTAGGCTTCTCTCAGCCAGCGGAGTCTCACACCTGGCACATTATGACACTACATTAACATGGTTTGGTCACCTACAATTCGTTCTCCCCAAACCTATCACTACAAAAGTAGCACCGTTAAAAACCAAATTTGAACAAAATTTGAACCCTAATTTTTTTCATAAGAAATTTGTCAGTAAGTAGTAGATGCCAATAATAAGCCTTAAAAATGAGACGAGATAATCTGTCATAATAAATTCATAGTAACACGCAATACCCAAATTTAGCGGCTAATTTTCTCTCATAATTGCCGTGCGCTCGTGAAGGATGCGGGGGAGTTGGCTGGTTCGACGACCAGCCCAACAGCTTCCCACCCGAACCCGACCTGCCACGTAGGTGGAGTCCAACGCGTCTCCGCCCCCTCCAGCCAATCGAGGACCTCCACGTGTCCCTCGTGCGGGAAATTTGTCCTAAATCCCACCATTACCGCGGCCTCTTTCACATCCCCTCGACTCCTCGTAATCATCTTCTCTTCTCTTCTCTTCCCCCGGCGGTATCTCGCACGCGGCGGCGCCGGGCAAACCACTCCTCGATTTGGCTCTCGCCGGCGGGTAGCTCTGCTCTCGGGACCTCGGATCTGGTCGGGCGGCTTAGGATTCCGCTCGCTCGGTTGGAGCTGAGAGGTGGACTTGGAGTCCGCGGTGGCGGCGGAGGAGGGGGAGGTGGTGGTCGAGGAGAGGGGAGATGGACGGGTTCCTGCAGAAGCTCAAGGGGCTGGATGCGTACCCCAAGGTTAACGAG
This sequence comes from Oryza coarctata, assembly GCA_030770085.1. Taxonomy (NCBI): domain Eukaryota; kingdom Viridiplantae; phylum Streptophyta; class Magnoliopsida; order Poales; family Poaceae; genus Oryza; species Oryza coarctata. The sequence continues at coordinate 18,513,301 of CM061470.1, forward strand.
GACTTCTACAAGCGGACGCTCTCTGGCGGCGTCGTCACGCTCGTCGCCTCCGTCGTCATGCTGCTGCTGTTCGTCTCCGAAACCAGTAAGTGCTCGTGACTGACTCCATGTCCGTAATGGCTCGCCTTGGTGTGGAATTCGAGGGATCGAAGCTTGGTATAGCTGATGGGGATTACGCGTAAGGTTTGATTTCAATGACGCGGTGGGCGTGCTGCTGCCTGCTTGAATATTCGGAAGATTTTCGAGGGGCTCGTGAGCGCGCTCTTGGTAATTTCCAGAAAAGGGTGTCCTTTAGAGAATACCTGTTTTTGGGTAGACATGTCGTCTAATTTTTATGCTCATTTTGTTTGGTGCAATTAGTTACTGTTTATTTTTAGTAAATTCTGGTAATGAAAAAAATATTTGAAATAAAAAATGATTTTGCAGGATCATATTTTTATTCAACAACAGAGACTAAGCTGGTGGTTGACACATCAAGAGGGGAAAGGCTACGAGTCAATGTTAGTATTTATTTGAATGTTTAACTAGATTCAAGTCATTTGCTGTTCTTCTATTGTTTTTAGTTTAAAATGTGGACTCTGTGTGCTATTCTCTTACAATGTATTGAATATTAGGTGTGAATATCTCCTGTTAACTTTTAACGCTAAAACTGTTTTGCAGTTCGATGTAACTTTTCCAAGTGTTCCCTGCACCCTTCTCAGTGTTGATACCATGGATATTAGTGGAGAGCAGCATCATGACATTGTACGCACTTATTTTATCTCTACGCACTTTTTTTTATCTCCTCTTATAATTCTTAGTCTGTGTTGATTTGTCCATCTTATCATTTCCATTGCTTCTTGTAGAGGCATGATATTGAAAAGAAACGATTAGACGCACATGGTAATGTCATTGAAGCTAGAAAAGAAGGCATTGGTGGAGCAAAGGTTGGTGATCACTGCTTTAGTTATACTTTGAGGTCAAGTTCATTAAAAAATTTAAAATATAGAACTAGAGTGGCCTGTGCAAATTTATTCTTAGTGTCCTAGTAATTTTCCGACAAGTTATAGCATTGTAGTTGTTGAAAGACAAGTGGAAATTCAAACACTTCAATATTTTTATTATCAGTGCCTTATTTTTTACATGAGGATATAACTTGAGCATATCATATATAACATCACAGATTGGAATGTAACCATTTTTGGACTAAGGTATGCTGAAAATGTACTCCAGTATCCATTTAAAACATGTCCTTGTTGTTGCCTTTAACAGATAGAGAGTCCATTGCAAAAACATGGAGGAAGGCTCAGCAAAGGCGAAGAATACTGTGGTACATGTTATGGTGCTGAGGAGGTATGCACAACCTTTTCTTATGGGAACTTATTTAATTTATACCTCTTATTTAAGCTTTCTGAAGTTAGCTCATTCTTTGTTACTTTCAACTTTGGACTGCTTACACCCATTTGGACTTCAGTCGGATGAACAATGCTGTAATTCTTGTGAAGAAGTCAGGGAAGCATATAAGAAGAAAGGATGGGCCCTTACAAATCCTGATCTAATAGACCAGGTATATTAATTATCTTGGCATGGTTTTCCTAGATATATCCATTGTTGAGTTTTCCATTGAGTTTTATTGGGCTTAGTTTAAGTTTGGAAAAGGTTTATATGGAAATTAATGTTGAAGATTGCAAGATAATTAATATATCTCTTTAGAAACCACTATTACTGGAAGTCCCTGAGAAATGATTTTATTCCTTAGCGCCATATCTGCCTTGCTTCTCTCCCTTAACCAGTTAGAACAACAGAAATGGCCTACTCCTGACATAGTGGCATGCCATATACTTAGATGCTTCTTGTGCATATACATCTGCCCTTTCTATACTAGTGAGGAGATAGCGTGGCTCATTTATGAGTGAAAAGAGTGAGGTGCTGTCATTTCTCCTACTATCTACTGGAACTTACGCCCTCCTGATTTGTTTCCTTGGGTATGACAGTGCGCCAGAGAGGATTTTGTCGAAAGAGTTAAAACTCAACAAGGTGAAGGTTGTAATGTACACGGCTTTTTAGATGTCAGCAAAGTTGCAGGGAACTTCCACTTTGCTCCAGGCAAAGGATTTTATCAGTCAAATATAAATGTACCTGAGTTGTCGGTGCTTGAGCAAGGTTTCAATGTAAGTAGGTCAAATAAATGCTCATTTTCCTATAAGTGTTTGTATTCAGTGTTTCTGATATGTTTGTATATAATTTTACCAGATCACACACAAAATAAACAAACTGTCCTTTGGGACAGAATTCCCTGGTGTTGTTAACCCACTTGATGGGTAAGTCCATAGCTCTAGGTCATTGAGCACAAAATCTAATCTTGCACTTAGTCTCGTAATTATAAATATTTTTTTCAATTTTTGTCTTTGTACCCTCAAGTCCTAATGAATTTCATGAACACAGTGCTCAGTGGACACAACCAACATCAGATGGAACATACCAATACTTCATAAAAGTGAGTTCTTGTTATCCATGTTCACATATTTACATTCCTATGAGTTGTTTCTTCCACAAACCATCATTCTATAAGAAACTTACCGAGTTTTGCTTATCTAGGTTGTCCCTACAATTTACACTGATATAAGAGGACGCAAGATTCATTCGAACCAAGTCAGTAGAGTTTATTGAATCATGTGTATATTTTTTATTTTTTGGCAAGCTTAGTGATCTTATTATTACTTGCATCCACAGTTCTCAGTGACTGAGCATTTTAGAGATGGGAATGTTCGTCCCAAACCCCAGCCTGGAGTATTTTTCTTCTATGATTTCTCACCTATAAAGGTAACAACGGAGAGAAATGATCCATGTACAATTTCTATATAATCATGTTCGTTTTTCACTTTTATGATTTTATCTTAGCTTTCTCTGCTCACCTTCTCAACTGGTGGATATGCGTTGGAACACTCATCTGTTCAATGGCTGACTGTGTTGGTGTGTCCATTCTTGCTGCACATGCAGAATACCCCCAATTCACCATCTGTTATTATTCAGTACTATTTAATTACTTTGGACACGAAGTCTAGAATCCCTTTATTTCACGCACTTATCTATTCTGAAACTGCATACCCGTGGAATTGCAGGCCCAAACTGTTTTTTGTAGGTTTTAGGTCATGGAAAGTTTCTAAAGCTAGTTTTAAAGGTCAAAAGAATCAGTTTCACTGATGAGATATATCTGGAGTGGCTCCAAAAACGTCTGTGCATATGAACCATAAAACTTGAAAACAAAATTGACAGTGCATACAATCGAAAATAATCCATATGGATAACCTTACATAGCTTATCAATATAATTATAATTAATTCCCATATATTCTTCTTATCAGATTGGAAGGTACTCTTTTTTAGCTCTTTAGGTCTGTGACCCACTAAGATTGAATTATATACTCAGTTGTTCACCATATGTTTTTTACAGGTAATATTCACAGAAGAAAATAGATCCCTGCTCCACTATCTGACGAACCTATGTGCTATAGTGGGAGGTATGAACATTACTTCTTTTTTATAATAAGTTAATGAAGCTTGTGTTTTTCCGTATTGCAATAAAGAGTGTTATCTGTTCAGTCTTCACTAACAGATTCTTCTATTCTTGACCATATCACTGAATACTCCAATATTTCTTTGACCAAGTCTATGAAGATTGTTTAGTGACGAACAATTTGAGGAATTAGCTGTCTGTTTAGTAGAGCTCTCTGTGTCTGTTAAGTGCATGTAGCAAACCTTGTACGGATGCAAATTACTGAACTTTTGAATGCATTATCCTCAGGGGTTTTCACTGTCTCCGGCATCATTGACTCGTTCATATATCACGGGCAGAAGGCACTCAAGAAAAAAGTGGAGCTAGGCAAGTATAGATGATTTACCTGAACCATGGACTGGCCCTCATGTTCCCCTGTTTTGTGGCTTGTATGGAGGTGGATCCAGTATATGCGTGTTAAAAGACCTGAAGACGCTGCTTCTCCAAAAAAAAAAGTTTGCAAGGCCATCAAAATTGACGATATTTTGCACATTACTTGATCAAAAAACTCGTTACATGTAAAAAATCAGAATGTCATGGCCTGGGGAAGTGCTTTGATGTCCATCCGTGATGACCATTTTTGAGTGACCAAAACTGGCGAAATGAGGTGGATAGATTAAAACCATTTTACCACTGCGTGTGTCGTCTAACATTGTTTGACGTTTGCTAGTATTTCTTTTCAGGAAGAACTAGAACTTCCTTCTCTCTCTCTCTGTTTTTTTTTCTTCCTTTGAGTGCTTCAATAGAAATATAACCCATTTTTTATTTTTTCAGAGTGCTCAAGGAGACAATTTCATCATTTTCGTGTCTCATCTTTCTGCCATTGTTTAATGTTTGCTATCTCCTTAAGAAGAACTAGACATTGCAGTTTTGCCTCTCTCTGCGCATTGGTAGATATGAACCAATTTTTACACACAAGAAACTACGGCTATTTGCCAAATTGTTTAATATAAAGAGAGGGATTTGCTTGTCTAATCAACGAGGGAGTTGACTAAGTTCCTCGTAAACTACAACCTTAACCAGATAAATCACGATTAATTAAGCATCATGTTCTTAGCTTAAACAAGTAGATAAAATTATCGGGAATGTTACGATTAAATTATCAGTAATCTGATTCACTCTGTACTTTGATCAGGTCTTACACACTAAATTTCCGGAGCCCGATGGATAAGGACCAATCAGAGCTTCAGAAACGGGTCGTAGTTTCGCACTCCCAGCTGTCGGATATGTAGAACTTGCATCGACTAATCTTCACCTGAACCGTCATTCGGATGGTCAATGGAGATTGCGTGGCCACTAGGTTACAGCATAATATCATGCAAAGATTTCACTGCAAGTGGTGAATCTTTAACAGTTTTGATCCATAGAAGTTTCTCCTATAATCTCCAGCTTTCTTCATGGAACTGTAGCCAGCTGCTGATACGCAGGAGAGTAAAACCAACTTAATCTACCAGCACAAGTGCCTATTAAAAAAAATCCTCAATGTGCTAACAAGAAGTGTCTCACAATCAAACAAGGGTAACAAAGCAATTGTAGAGTGATGTGAGTTTTGTCTTTTAGGTTAATTCTTCAGGAAGTCACCAGTTTAGTTCTAAGATGAACTTTTGTTGTTTTGGGAGCCCTTTCCTGGGGTGGGTTACCCTACAGAATGGTAGTACAATTCTAGGCTGTTTGAACCAACCTTCTGCTGGTGAGAAGCTTTCTGGAAGCTCATAGATTTGCATAGAGAACATTGTAAAGTTTTTTTTCTAGAAGTTCATGCTTGCTGCCTTTTACATGTACTGTTTCAAAATGATATTTACTCAAAAAGCAATTCAATAATTTGCCTTATTTTATGCTCACTTTAATTTATGGAAAATCACAAGAGGAACAGAGAGGGGCAAATGGTGAACTACAACCCAAAAGGACACCGTTCTTTGACTTGACCCAAGAACATTTCAGTTATAGTAGGTGATTTTTCTCAAAACTGAAATATAAGAACTTTCAGCATAACAGTACTAACTTCTGCGTACGCATCTCGCTTGTTTTGGTAAGAAATATAGTGGCAATGAGGTAGATCATTTGTTTATTCCCAAATTATCATGAACTTCAGTTCTACTGTCTTTTGACTAACCATTGCTGGTCAAAGATGGAAATACATGCACTTCCCAAGTTCCATTTGGTCAGTAGTGAGGACTTACATGGAAAAATCCTCTTCGTTTCCAAAGCTCAAGTTGACGTATACTTCACCGTTGATCTTCATAAACTAAATCATACTGTGAGCATACAAGATCAATCATATACCAGCTATGTGTTTTATTTTCGAAGGACATCTTAATCCATTGGCCCAGACATGGAAATCACTATTACCAATTTAATAGCCCATGAGACAAAATATTTGCAACTTGATCTGCACTAATTTTATAAGATGTTAAACGCGCAAATGTACAATTTAATTAAAGGAATACACGCTCTAGAGCTGAGATAGCAAACATGGACATTATCTAAAGATTCTCCATACTCCCAATCGTTTTTAGCTTTGTATTCGAAAGTACTAATGCAAGCTAAGTTCAAGTGAAATAAATGTAGAAGGAATTACTTTATAGGCCCATCTTATGAGTGATCCTACGAAAGATCTGAATCTTTAAATCCTCTTAATTATTCACAGCAATAATGGATGTCCCAAGTTGACATCTTCTGAAGCTTGTAAGAACTTCCATTGCCATTTTTTTGTGTTTCTAGCTTACAAAAACCTGATCACGGTCCAAATCTCATCGAGATAAGACTGAATCTGTATCTTGCCATTATCATTAAGGATTAATCTTGAACTGCAATTTCTTACAAGGCAGTAAGACAGATAAATATATGAGAGGAGTTCTGCCCATGTAGCCCAAAGAGATAAGAGTAGCACTAAGTCGAGTACTAATCCACTAGCAAAGTCAACTTCTGAAAGGCAGCCTCACAACTGTAACTGGAATCAGCATATATTAAAATCAACAAAATGAACACGCAAATCAAAATAAAATGGCAGCTGTTATCCTGCACAAATTGTCAGCATCAGATTGGTCGTTTTCATTTCACAATCCCAAAATGAATGTCATGTACTTGGAAGAAGAATCTGGCCGTCTCTTTTTCAAGGCTAACAGCAACCTCCGTGTATGAAACTTCTTCCAAACATTTTCCTGGTAGCACAAGAATAAGTAGTACATAAATTAATTTTATCCATAAAGTAGTAGAAACATAAACGCAATAACATTTTGAGTGCAATGTAACACCTCTGTCTCAACATGCAGATGCAAGGGATGAACGCAAAGTTATACCATTGGCAAGAGGACACCAACAGAAAATGGATCTGTCATATGTATAGGTTTTATTGTAGTAATAGTTAAGCATTGCCATTTCGGACATCATCCTGTGCAGAAGTAAAATAAAGACCAGTGGTAGAGGGACAAAAAGAGTGATAAACAATCAATTTGCATGATGATAGTTGCATAATATCATCACATGGCATTGGGAAGAGTAATGAGAAAGATACACGACTTGATATGATTTCCATATAACCAACAGAATGTCACCACTGTACAAAGAGCTAACACAACAGACAGCAAGCACAACCTATTACACAGACCAAAAGTTAAAAAGCAACTAGACGACTGCCTGCACCAACAAGCTAGGTACCCAGTAATAACACAAGATATCTAGAAGCCATTCATTTCCAGCAGGTAAGTTCGCCTCTTCATCAGCGCCTTCACAGCAAACTTGAATGGTCCATCGAATGCTCTGGAGATGAATGCGTCTGATTCCTTATGGCTAGTATGACTGCCATTGCTTCCCTCAGATGAGGGCTTGATAGCAACCAATGTAGCACCTTGCAATGCAATGCCACTGGGAAGCTCGAGATATGGAGCGTATTTGAGCTTCATGTGGCATGCTGGGACCTGAGTCCTGTTAGAACATGCCGAGGCTGACAACTGGTTTTCTCTAAATTCCTTAAGCTGCTCTGCTCCCATGGACAATGTGCCCTGGCCATCAGCATCGGTCAGTACCACACTTGTAAGAGTGGGATGATCCTTGATAATTGACCGGAGAAGGTAATGTCTCGTTGATGCTGCAATCAGAGAGCTGATTGTCCACACAACACGGAGTTTCAACCCTCCATTGGTATAGAAGGATTCTGGCATGCTTCCATTGTCCTCTGAATATGACTCATGCTCTGCACCAACAGGCTTGCGGTCAACTTGAGTACCCCCAAGAATCACACAATTCTGAAGTGTACTCCCATACTCTGCACGCCATCTCAGCAGAACTCCCTCCTCAGTCCCCACATCCCCTGAGGGTAGCTCGATCCGAAGATTCTGGATGTGCGTGAAGTTGTGGAGCAACTGTGCTGGTGAGTGCTGAGCGAGCTGTGGGAAGAGCGGCCGCCCGGCACCATTTGGGCTGCGCATGTTGTGGAACGGCTTGATAATTGTCAACATCATCATCTTCAGGAAATGCGAGAGGATGTTCCTGGGCTTCGGCGAGGACAGGTTGAGCATGTCCTCGGCGTCCCCATCAACCGTAACAACATGGTCAATCTTGACATACACATCATTGACGAGGGGAACAAGCCCGTAGAACCGCTTCGACACGGCGGAGCACCGGCCCAGCGACCGCACATCCTCGACATTGTTGAGTATCACCAGGACAAGCGAATCCGGCAGCCGGTCGAATTGGTCGACCTCTAGCACCGGGTCGGCGTGGATTCGAGCCTTGGGATGCATTGTAACGACTGAAATATCACGACTTTTGTGGCACGATTCGGATCAAACGCCCCGCAAGATTGCCCGGGAAATGGAGCACTATCTCGCAACAGAAAATGCCACGAACAAAGCTGCTCGACCTTGGCTTCTCCGAATGGCTCACGCAAATGGCAGCACCAGCAGCAACAAGGCCGTCAAGGCGACGCAACCATCTGAAACAGAACGAGAACCACCACAGTAAGAACACAAATTAGACGAAAAGATGGAGGAATTGAATGGCTAACAGCATGCACGAAAATCACCGCAGAAAATCAACAGGGAGCTCAAATCAAGAAGCGAGAAGACGGATCCAAGAGAGAGGCGTACCTCAGTCACCGCCTCCGTAGCCCTCAACCCATGTTAAGGTGAACAAATCGACCGCGAGGCCGAACCAACCCTCCTCAAAAACCAATCTTTCGCCGGCACACGGCCGGATCCGACGACGCCGGCGAGCAACCGGACGGTGTCCGTCCCCGCGAAACAGCCCAAGCAGGCTGTTTCCGACCCAAAAAAACCGCACCTTTTTTCTCACGGAATCGAGCCCCGCACAGCTCCTCAGGTCAGCGGGGCACCCGAAAGCTTCGATCTTGGAGACCGCTAGCGCGAATCGAACGGGATTAGGGTTTAGGGGAAGGGAAATTGGGGGTGTTCTTGGCTCCCCTTCCTCTTCCTTTTCTTTCGCAGAGAAGAAGAGAGTTTCTGTGCGGAGTGCGTTTCTTCCTTCCCTGACGGCTGTCCTTTAATATCGTCGTCTCTGACGGTTCTGACGCCGCCGTTAAGTATAACGGCGCCACGCCGTCCATTCCACGTCAGCAGTAGATGAAAAGAAATTATCGGTAAAAAAATACTAGCAAATTGTAGTTTTGACTTTTTTTATTGCAAAAGTTTTGCTTTGACCATCCTGACCTTTTTATTTTAGATTAAATAATTTTACTTATGTTATGTTATACTTTAGACTACCTTTCAAATCTCACTTCTTATCTACATTAATGACCTCTAAATCACTATCCTCTTGCACACTGATGAAACACCGCGCAGTTGTATGTAAACCACAACTTGAATATTGGATGAGCTCATGGATTTGAGAGTTGATATGGTTCAAAGGTAAATTTATTCAATTCAAAGTGAAAATATTTGTTAAAGGTTGTCTAAACTAATAGTGTATCATTTTGTTTATGCTTATTCATATAGTTAAAACTTTTATATATGTGTGTTTTAAGCTATTAAAAAGCAAATGTTGTAAAATAAACTACGATAAAAAATATAAAATCAATTTTAAAATCTAAATTTTAGCTTATAAGCATAAGTATTAGCAAAAGGATAATCATTAAAACATTATTAATAAAAGGTGACCTAATCTACAGTTCACTAAAAATATCTACCATTTTACTATTATTTCATGAATAAAGATCTATCAGTTTGCATAATTACACGAAATATGTATCTTTTGTTAAGCATGCACATAGGGTGTACTTTCTTAACACAAGCTAAGATTCCCCTTTTTTCTACCCTAGGCTTTACAAAACATTTCAAAATCAAGAAATTGCAACATGTGCTATTAGAGAATAATTAGCCGATTTGGATTTTTAAATTATTTTAGAGAATTTATAGGCCTAATAGAAGGAATTAGAACAATGAGGGATAGCAGAAATGAATGGGAAGATAGAAAACGATTAATAAGAAAAGTTTTTTTTCTAGATGCATAATTGAAGAAACAATTTTATTAGAACTAGAATGAATGGTTTTGTGCTTATTATCAGTTCTCTCTCCTGAAATTAAGACCCATTGTTCATATGTTTCCAGTGACGAACGGATAAGTAACTGATAAGAACTTGCCCTTGTGAGGCATATTGGCATATCCTGGACATCACTAAATTCATGGTGAAAGCATATTGTGTATAAAAAAAATCAGTCTTTATGCTGTTAGTTCTGTTCTCTTCGGTTGGTGACCATATATTTACGAATGTTTTTAACTATAAATGAGCAAATTTAATACTTGCTTTGTTAGATAATCTGATTTCTACGACTTGACCGCCACATGCTATTATCTTATCTTATGTAGAGTTGAATTGGGTGAAGTGGCAAAAGGCGGATGACACGTCAGCCACGTCGGCTAAATCGCTATAAAGTGACACATTGTGCTTAATTATTAAGGCAATTAATTTATTCACATTGGATAAGATACAGGGGCGGAGCCAGCCCCGCGGACAACTGGCCATGGCTCGGGCCTGGGGATAGAAGGACATTAAAGAATTTAATTTTTCATCGTATATAAATTTGTGTTGGACAAAATTTTTATCGGTCGGCTTGGGTGTTGGCCTATTTCTAGATACACCCCCTAATAAGATAGGAATCGTCACCATTGATCAAAAATAGAAACCCATATCCTTAGAGTTTACTCTTGTATGTTTTATGAAAAAACATCTTACAAATTAAACAAATAATTCACACTTAATTGTACTAACAAATTCTCTTATCATCTTTTACACACATTTTATTCTTAGATTTGCAAATTCATTAGAGGGCAAGATTGTAACGAAAAGAAGTTAAATAACTACTCTGGACAGCACGAACGTGAACACAATAATTCACGCTGCCCTAAAGTCATCATCGAATAATACAGATGAGAAAATTTCTCTGGTCAAAAATGGCGAGAGATGCATGGATCAGCACGAGAAAATTCTGGCACGAGATTAAAACAAAGTGAGAGGTAGGTGCCCTGTTTTTAACTTATTTTGCTAATGATAATGACGATGGAGAGATGGATTAAGATCTTAATTGCCTTGTACGTGGCATAATTTGCGTGTTCATACTGATTGAGGCCGACATGAACGGCTACGTACACCAACCAGCGTGCCGTCTCAATCGCGTCATTTTCCAATGCCGATTTGGGTTTTGTTTTTTTGCGTGCCAACAAATCTAGCAAGGAGATGATGCCTACCTTGCAAAGAAGGAAGAAAAATCAACTATGAAATGTTATCCGATTTACGCGATAATTAAACTTAGTCATGTCCTAGTGAGGTTCACCCACTGATTTTTCATTTACATGGACATCAAATATACATGACTATTTAGAATATAGTATTGGAATGGTAAAAACATTTTTATGAATGTAAGTGCAACGATGGGAAACTGTTTAAAACATTCTAAAGAAAAAAAACATCGAATTAGAAATTACACCTTCTTATCAAATTACTGACACGACCAATTATATCACTCAATTATATCAGAATATGAATCTTGTGATGTCTAATTAAAAAAATAAAAACCAACCTAAGTAGTATACTATAGGATTAAAATGTACATGTAATTTTGTAAACATGTTTGACGGCAGTACGACCTGCTTGTGACAGGTCTTAACCTTCAGCAGCAAATTTCAGTTAAAAGCCATGACAAAACACATGTCTCACCTAAACTGCCATGCTCTCTCAAAATCCTAACCTACTAACTAACCATCAAACTGCAAAACCTGTTGCAGAATTGGGGATGAGCAGCAGCAGAGCTCACGGTTTTTTTCGTCCCTGCAAATGCTCATCAGAATCTGCCAAGAAACAGCCACCTGACGCAGACTTTTTCCTGAACCTCTAGTATGCCGACAAGTGATTGCTGTTCCTGCTGGTTAGTAGTAGTACCAAACCTAGCTAATGCGTAACAGCTAATGTGTGGGTCAAGAAGTAACCTGCAGTTAGGCTAATCTAATCTTTAAAGATCCAAGACAGGCATGCATGAGTGATGATAACAAAAATGTCCCTGGCGTCACTTGTCTTGCAAAATTGGGGAACTTGTGGGCCTGTCAATGTGGGCACAGTTTTGGGAGCTGCATGAAACAGGCAGCACTGTGAATTCAGAGGAGCCATCCATCGAGAAGCATTAAATTTGTTCTAAAACATAACTTACTTATTTATCTCAACCAATTAAAATCATCTCTTACTTAATTTATCTATTTATTTTCTTATATCAACTAATTACAATCGTCACTTATTTAATTTCACCTATCTAATTTAATCTCTATAAAATACTCAAAAATACTTATATTTTGAAGGAAGTAGTTTTGCACACCTCTTTGATTGTGTCAGCGCGTGACTTGTGCCACTGAGCTGAGCTCATCTTGTGCATGTTTCCAGGTTTGGTGTGTGCAAGTATGGAGTGCAATTATGCAGGTTTCAATTCTATGCCATGCAGAGATGACAAGCAGCTTATGGGCTTTCTGGGGCATCGATGGATGCCTGAAGATTTCACTGTTGCAGTGAAAGTCTGGTGAGACGAGGTCACATGGATTTTGTTTACATGGGGATGGCTGCCACAGTAGGGCCTGTGGCAGGAGTGGTACATGGGGTGTGCAGGTTTTGTTTTAGGATGTGGGTCCTCTGGTTGTAGTAGATATTTGTGAGCATTGTGGCTGACATGGAGGGCCCACCGTGGGGGTGGTTGTTGTGTATTTGCTGTGGCATTGATTAAAGTCATTTGCCTGATCTTGCAAGTTAGTAAAAAAAACAACTGCCTTTCACTATGAACTGGAATGTGAAATCTTAAGCAAAACTATACTCTCAAAATCTGATGTCATCATGTGACTTTAGATTTCACATAACAAGATCTCAAATCTCTTTATAAATACAGAAACCCCAAGAGCAGATTAAGACAGTTGTTCTTTATAACCCAAGATCTATCAAATCTGAGTAGTCGTTTCCCAAAACAAAAAAAATCTAGAGGAGTTGCTGAGATCAGACTAAGTACTCAACCACACTATTATAGTTATGGCTTGATATCTATCTTCTAATATCAATATTGTAACATACATATATCTAAATATATACACGGACATAATATGACATAGATTTATTATACTTAGATCTAAACCTTTATAAAATTTTGGTGCGTTTATAGGAATTGTTTCTTTTATATATGTGATCCTACCTATACTTGAAACTATTGTTGAATTAACTAATCAATGACAATAACTATATGAAAGTGGTTTTTTTACAAATTTACTAATTTAATTTCCACATATTAAATCCTAATATTTTTAGACTATTAATCAATACAGATTTTGATGTTTGACTGGCATTAATTCTAAGACATTATCTATTGGAGACTGTTGGTAAATAAGCCTTATACAACGACACCATGATTCACATGATACACCACCCATTAGAGACATGACCTGACTTCTGCCACACGCTACCATCCTCCTCTCTGCTCTACCCAGTGGATATGTTTCTTGGACCAAGGTGGCAGCATGTGTGTTTTGCTTAAGATTCTCATTAGCAATTCCCCTTGAGCATCGGTACGTTTGGCCAGAGACAACTCAGAGATGTGATGGTTTATGTGTGCTGTGTCAGTTTCTGAATACTGACAATGAGCCTTGACTGACTGATCCAATCTTATCTAATTCCTCTGGCAATTATTCAGAGTTTGATTCTCGATGGTTTCCCAAAAACTTTGAAAAAACAAGTACTATCGCCGTTACAAACCAGAAATGCTAATATATTAGGATAGAGGAAGTAAAATATGATGGTTTTTATGATTATCTTTTTAAATGGCGGGATAAGTTGATTTAGAAGGGTTAATATATAGATACCATTTCACTCGCTTAGTTTAAAATGAAATGTATTTTTTCGCTTGAAATAAAAAACGTGAATTGGAGAGCTCAAATTTTCACATGACCCTTTTACTAAGGCAAAGCCATATGAGCTCTAAATAATTATAAACTTGAGATTATGAGGACCATTAACGTTCATATGGACTGTGGATCTCTCATAAACTGCATTACTAATCACGCATAGATGATAGATCCAATCATCCATTTGTTGTTCAGTTTCGTTCGTTTCTTCGTAGGGATGGACAAGCCATGACGCCGACCCTGTCCTAACACAAGCACACATCTGCACATCCTGCTGACTGATCACTCACATGGAATGTGGTTGATGAAAAAAAACAAAACTTTGTTCTTATTGGAAATATAGTGAATTAGGTGCGAATTGGCAGCAACTTTCTTGAATGAGATAATAGCAGAAGGAAGAAAAAAGGATATAGTGCCAGGATTTTAGAAAATCAAGTCTTAAATGAAAGGATTAAATAATTGCTTTGTTCTTTTTATTTCTCATTTTATTTCTGTTTTTCATGTTCTCTGTTATACAAATTTTCCATTTACATTTTATAATTTACATCAAGTTATTTCAGTAAAACTACAATATAATGAATGTTTCAACGGCAAATCTAATGAAATAATTTTTCATGTAACCAACCTATGTAGTTTTAAGCATATTAATATTCAAACTTTGACGGCATAAATTGCAGGGCAACTACATACTACCTCCAGTCACTAATACATGATTCTTTGGACAACTAAATTAACTATCCTTTGCCTAAACCTTGTCCTAACGACAAACTTCAATGATCGGAGGGAGTAACTCTTATCATCCTAATTAAAAGGATTTTTGACAATGTAGTCGTGGAAAGCCAATTTGTTTTTGGGAGGAAAAGCTAATGTTGGTGGCAGGTACCCTCTATCTCCATATCCATTTTAAAGTGTATAGTTAAGCTTTAATGATCTAGTTGATGCACACAACTCAATACTTCCGACTAAACGAGACATACCTTATGGGCTCTTGCGAAGTCAGGTTTGTGGTAGCGATTGGACCAGGAGATGATCTATCTCAAACAGTATTCGGTGTATTATAGCATTATTTCTCTCCATCTTTGCTTCGTGATCATTCAGTCAGGTCACTTTTGTAGTACAAAGTTGCTTGTAGAGAAATCAAGGATGTCTTTGGGAGGATGTGGCATCAACGACCAGATAAGAGTGAGAAGACACCCATTTTATGGACGGCGATCCTCTGATCGAAGAAAGTTCAGAAGAATCATATCATCAGGCAGACATGTATGGAATTCTTTTGGATATACTCCATCCGCTCGAAAATATAAGAATTTTTCGGATTTTAAAATTTATACCATAATATAAACATTTCTAGAGACCAATTCAAATGCACAGAAATCCATATATTTTCAGTCAATCAGGTGATTGAAAGAGGAATCTAAATAATTCAAAATTTAACCACTAAGATAACTGAAGGAAATCCTCATAATCTTCTTGTATTTTAAAATAGAGGGAGCAGCACATTGCACAAGCAACATTTATATGCAATTCTGCATGCATGATTGTGGGGGACTTTGTTCTGTTTCTCCTTGAATTGTGTGACCCAAAGAGGGAGATGTGTGATGCCATTGAAGCAAGCGTAGTATACAGTATACTGTGCAGTTCACATGGCAGTAGGGACTGGAAGGCTAGTGTTTTTGTTGATACTCCATGCTATGTTGCTATGCTTCCAGCTGAGGAGAAGAATCTTGGCAGAGAACAATGATTCTCAAGTCCCAACTCTCTTATCATAGCTGGTCACAGTTCTAGTACTGTGACTTCAGAGATCAGATTGCAACAGAGATGGAAAAAAAAGAGAGATGCAGTCAGAGAGAGATCCAGTGATGGAAATCAGATATGTCCCAAGTGCTCAATCTTCTAACTTCTGGATGCCATGGTAATGGCACAAGTTTTTCATACTTAAAACGAATATTATGTTCAAAAGAATGATATGCATTGTAATAGTGTAATATATGATCTAGTTACATACACAATAATGCATAGCAAAACATTGTGTTTTGAACTACGCAAAATTGATCTGAAGAATGCAAATCCTTCATGAGATAAAAACAAGAAGAAAGAAAACTCTTCGCTGTCCCAAACTAGCAAAGGCTTCAATATGACTGCTATGAGCACTTAAGTACAGTTTTCGCTAAAACATCAACAATTTTGGCAATGGCATCAGAGAGATTCCTGAATGCTTCAAGGATGTATCACGAACTGGCAAAAATAGACCTAGTGTCACATGATTCTGTATTGGCTCCATTTGTGATAGCATTCAGAGTTTCATTGTTCAAAAAATTGATCCCATCTGATCATGTGCCTCCAACACATATAATATCACTTCCCATTGTAGGTATTGTAGGTAGGTCTGGTGATTCATACTCTCTACTAGAATCATCTTTTGTGCTTTCACTTATGTCCTCTTGATTAGCAACTGAAGAAATGATATCAGATTCAGTAACAGTACTCAGTGTGGACACACTTTTGCAACTGAGCTGTCTCTGGAAATCGCTTGCACTTGGCTCGATTTCTATCTCGTTGAGGACAAAAGATGGCATAAATCTTGAGGGCTGCCTCCCCTGGTTGCCAATGCTGAAGCTTTCATGCCTTCTGAAGAACATGTCCAGATGGGGTACTGCCACATGTTCTTGTAGATCACTTTCATCTGATTGCTCAAAAGGGTGATCAAATGGATTCCTTCGTGGATGCAGAATGGATGGAGCTGAGCCAGGAATTTCTATCTGATCAGAACAAGAAAGAATATCAGATGGGTTTCTCTTCCAAACCTGATCGTTTTCATTGTCTGTCAAGTTACTGTCAGGATCAAATACTATGTTCTTCCTTGACCTTCTCTTAACCATCAAGATCTCTAACCTACGATGCCTTTCCATCTCAGAGTACCCAAGATCCATGATATTCTTATTGTTGTCTACTGTTCCAAGAAATGCAGGATCAATGCCAACATTCTTATCATCGTTTTCGTTAGCCTTGCTCTTGTCAGCTTCATCATTACTATTACTATCAGTTTTAGAATCTTGAAGGGAAATGCGGAAATGGTTGTCTGGATCATCATTTTGGATAGGTTCAGGATGGGAGAAATCAGAACTCAAAAGAGGGTCAATCTCATTGAGGACAGGAGCAATGCGAATTGTAGGAGAACCAGGAGTGGTAATATCTGCTTGATCAAGATCAAAACCTGGTGAACCATCATGGCTGCCAACTGTACCAAATGATGGATCTAAAGATGAGTCTAATGGACTGTCCACAGCAGCATTGATAGGCTCTATCTTAATATCAGAAAGCTTCTTCCTCCGACGAACAGAAAAGGCACGATCCCATTTACATTTACCTGCTGGTTTATCTTCTGAAACTACTCTTATCTCATCACTTTGTGAATCTGTTGATCCTCTATCATGATTTATCTTCCCCACCATCTCAATATCTTCCATAGCAATCTCTCTGGAATACAAGCCACATGTCTGATTCTCATCAGCACTACTCTGATGAACAACCTCGATCTTATTTGCTTCAGAATGAATATTTTTGGACAAATCAGAAAACTTAGGAGCTGAAATATCGGTGACAGCTTTCCGTTCTTCATCGATCTCAGGACAATTCGTGCTCCCATCACTTATCAGTACACCAAGGATAAGAGTAGCACATATAATTACAGGAGAATGGGACAGAAGGAAAGCAAAGAAACCTGGTGAAGATCTGAATAGCAGGTAGAGCAGTAGGATCGGGAAGAGGAGAACCCAGTGTTCAGCAGCACATCTGCAGCTCATTCTGATTGAACTCCTCAAGATAGTCTTTATACATGGCGTATCATTATCTGCCTCAGCACCCATGGCGTGTCCTCTATCAACTTAACAACAAATCTAGCAGAAGAGGAAAAAAACACAACAACGGCAGTAGTTGAGCAAACAAGGACTTAGTAGTAAATGAAGCAGAGCAAAAGAATGCTCAGTTCCATAACTTTGTGATGCTAAATAATTCAAGGCCATATGCTAGAGAAACTGCAGGCTATACCGAAGCTTAACTAATTCAGGTAGTAGTACTTCAATACTAGCTCAAAGCGAGAACTTGAAGAACAAAGATGCAATTCGTAGAATGTTAAATCTCCTAGATTCGTCAGTCAGTTCATCAGCATCATTATCATCTGCCATTTGTTACGACATTACAGCCGCGATTGATCGATGGCGGCACAAAAGATCGTACTTTTTTCAAGATAATGAAAGATCGCACCTTTTTGGCAGCAGCCGGCGATCCGAAGGCGAGAGATCTTGGAGGCTTCTTACTTCAGCGCGCGGGCAATGGCAGTCGTCGTCGTCGAGAGGATCGAACAGGCAAGGTGGTCGCAGCAGGGAGAGAGATTCACAGACAGAGAGACAGCACGAGGAGGGGAGCACGAGATGAGCTCGAGAAAGCGAGACAAGAAGAAAAGGAGATGAGCACGGCGGCGGTGGTGATGGTAGTGTGGGGAGGTGGGATCTGGATTCTCTGTTGGTTTCTTTCTTTCGTCTTCCTTTCCTTCCTCTTCTCTTTCTGTGGCTTTCTTTTTGGGTGGGGTGGATCATGGACGGGACGGTGCCGAAAAAAGGCTTTCTTCCGGGGGGCTATTACAATTCTGTGGTTCCCCGTCAACGCAGTGCTCATGATGATGTTAACAGATCAGATGTTAAAGGTAACCGAGTTTAGCAACACCAAAAATCGTGTTTTTCTTTTCTTAGGAGGGAAGACGATGAGATCATGTTTAGTTCTGTCTGTGCGTGTTTATTTGATTGTTCACATTTTTCACGCAATAATAACAAGATTGATAACAGATCAGTCAGGCGTTAAGGTTAGGTGTTGCTGATCATGCAAAAATCAGTCATGAGCTGGGGCGGCGAGTAAATCTGCTTGGGTCAGTTTCAAAGAGAGGAGATTTCAATTCATGTGTCCCAGGCAACACGATTCGTTGGGGAAAGATGGTTTTTTTATTTCATCAACATAGGTCTTTATATAATATAAGATCTGATTAGCTTCAAAGGGTGACACCAAGAAGAAACTTCAAGCATGTATATGGAGAGGCTCCTATCATATATGTAAATATCATTTCATTCATTTTCATCTAGCAAAAAAAAAACAATGCACCTCTTTCCTGTGCATACAAAAACTCGGCACACCGAATGAAGGCAAGAATCACAACAAAAGAACAGGAAGAACACCTATTTACATCTGAGTATGAACACAATCTCTACATCATAAGTACTCCAAGAAGGCAAGAACCACAGTTATCGCAGAATCGATCATCACTTATATACGTACTCATCTGATAGTATAATCCTAATAAGCTCTTGCAGATTATCAAATATGCGCCTTCCAGAGCTCTCAACTCCAATGTAATTCAAAAGCTGCTCCGTATCCTAACCACCCATCATGGAAATGATCAAAACAATCTTAGTTTATGGGCAGAAAATCGATTAAACAAACATTGCAACAACAAATAAGCAGCTAGAATACAAAGCAGGAACACACACCTTGTGCAACAAGTAAATTGCATAGGATGCCTTAGTGGAGCCGTCTTCTTGACATTCCACGAAAAGGGGGTAAACTGTCAGTTTTGGGTTGGTCATGTTGATACAAGTGCGCTCTGCTGAAGCAATAGATGCTGTTTCAGCTGAAGGCAAACAATCACTCACATAAGATCGCGATCCTCCAAAGTGCAAAGGATGTCGGAGGGGAACATGAAGATAGGAGGCAATGAGCAAAACTGCCTACAAAAAAATGAAAAAAATAGGCAACTAGTAACTCTACAACACTTGTGAAAAAAAAAGTAGTGATCCAGTATGTGCATGCAGGGAGATGAATTTGAACTTCTGCCATTATTAATGCCTTACAAATATTCAACAGTGTAATAGCCACAAATTTTGAAAAGCATGCATTGGCTTATTATTGTTGTGTTTCAAACAGAATAGAAAGATGCATCTTAAGGCCATCTACAATGTTAATTGAAAATGAGCATAGCTAGATTGGAGAATCCATGCTACATCAACTATTTTTTAAGGGCAATGCTACATCAATTAACTGATATAGATTGCTTTCTAGTACAGGAGTGCTGGGAAGACTTACATGTGCTGAATATCCCAGAACAGCTGCCGACCGCTGAAGATCCTTCTCACTAAAATCCTTTTGCTTTCTTCTATGCTTGCCAATTTGCCAACCAAAAAATGTTAAAGCAAGTACTTGTGGAATTTTTATAATATTGAGTACATGTGTTCCGTTCTCTTCTAGAAGTGTTCCATTTTCTTCACAAAGTGCCCCATGTGTTCCTGAAAGCATTTGTTATCTCATAAAAAACGGTTTAAAGAAATGAATCTAACATATGGGACACTTTCTCCACCTTAGACATATTCGATGCAGGCCATAAGGATGAGGGTAGAGCAATAAAGTACAAATATGGGCATATCCAACATTACCTCAAGGAGTAAACATATAAACACTGTCATATATCTAAACCAGGAAAATAACAATACACACTACATCAAGAAGATATCATGCTCTCTTGTAATCTTGACCAAACTACCCCAAAAGAAGCCATTGAACAAACAGGGCATGTCAATCCAACCTATTATATATTCCTAGAGCACAAATATAAGGCATCACCCTGCTGGTAATCAATGTTTAATGCCCCATACTTCTCATCAAAATGTATATATCTATTAGAACCATACATATCCTTCAAATGTTATTGCTGAAGGGATACATATGAGTACTGGATTCCCACCATTAGCATTAGCATCAAGGTTTTGCTCATGTGGCAGACCATGGAAGACCTTCACAGGGTACAATGCAGCAACCTGGCCTATCATACTCTGTTGTCTCATCCTAAACAGGCTCTGCAAATCCCCAAGCCGTGCCTTCTCTCCAGAAACCACTTCCCTCGCTTCCTGCAATTAAGATACACCCTCCTTGTAAACGCAGGCAGGCAGATACTCCAATCCAATCCCGCAGCATTTCGCGTATGCACAGACGGATCGCTTGTTCGATTCGATTACCTGCAACTGCGAGTTTGTGGCGGCGATTGCACCGGAGAGGTGCATCACGCGGTCGATCTGCACCTGGAGTTGCTCCTTCCGGCGCTCGACTTCCTGGAGCGCGTCCCTCTTGGCGACCATCACCTCCTCCACACGCGCCCGACGGAGCTCCACCCGGCGCCTCATCTCGTCCAGCGCCGCGCCCTGCCGCCGCGACTCCTCCCTCACCTGCAAGCAAAGCCTCAACCGCACCGAATGGCGATCGGTTCAGATCAATCCACCACCCAGGGGCGCGCCCTACCAAAGCAAGCGCACACACTCGCGGGCACGCACGCACCTGGAGCGCGGCCTGGAGCCGGCGGGCGAGGGCCGCGCGGGCCTCGTCCGCCGCCACGAGCCACTCGCCGAGACATCCGACGCGGGCGAGCTGCGCCCGGAGCTCCGGCGACGCGACCGCCGCCGCCCCCGCGCCCGGGTCCCGCGGGCCCACCCCGACCGCATCGGGACTCATCGCGGCGGCCGCAGGCGACCCGCGGCATCCATAGCCCACGCCGCGGCCACGACGACGAGACCCGAGGGGGATGTACCGATGGAATCGAATCGAATCTGCGGGAGGGAGCGGATGCGTTGCGGGGAGCGGAAGCAAAAGCGGTCGAGGCTGGGGTGGTGGTGCGTGTTTTGGAGTTTGTCTCCCTTCTCTTGCTGTCAGTCAGGTCGGTCGGTTCAGTCCACGCCGACGCGACGCCAAGTTAGCGACGTTGATTGAGATGGAGCGAGCGTTCGAGGCCATAACTCCGGCGAGGCGACATAGCATCGCCGCTACGTTGGGATCAGGCCGGAGTTGACGCCGTCGCCGGGCGGCGGTGGCAGCTCAGCCAAGCCACCTCACCAATCGTGTAGAAGCTTACCTCTGAGGCTTTTGACACAGTAGTACGTATTGATGGTCGAGGTTGATGTTTCGTGTACTCCTGCGTGAGAAATTCGACACGCGACATTCATCCTACGAGGTGAAGGATATTCGTCACACAACTTAACTCCTCCCTTTTATTATTCACCTTATTTAAAGAGTTTAAAATTCTAAAAAAACAACCGGTGAAAATATAAAAAGGTTTAAGTTTATCAGTTTCTAGTTTCAACTTTATTTATTGAATTCTACAATTATATATATATTTTAAAATCTGTGTGAGAATCCAGAATTGTTTAGGAGAGTTATAAATTCTAAGAAGAAGCTATAGCCGCTAAAGCTTCATCAAATAGGGCTAACATTAGAGACAGCACATGCTTGCAATACAACCAGCCATGTGCAACATGAAACAAAGATTGCCTTCAAATTCGGTGGTTGAACATTGCAACATGATACAAAACTCTTTTAAACTCTATTGAATTCGAATTCGATAGCAGAACACATAACAACAGAGGAAACTCAACGTAGCACGCACAAATAATCAACAGGTAAATTTTTATATGAAGAACAAATACGTTGATATCCAAACTGGAAATCCTGATAAGAGAGGTGGCAAAGTTTCCACGTAGAGAATGACTGACTTGTCTCTGTGAGATTATCAAAGAAATGAATGGTTGCATGGTGAGTTCATCCAATAAAACCGCGGCAAATCATGATGCCACCTGAAATTATCAAAAAAAAAAGCAAGAATGAACATCGAGAAGACAATATGAAGATAAGCGGCTAGTCAAAGGTTTATAAAACCTAACATGTCAAAGATCACTTGGGGAAGGTGGTGACTCTAGTTCCATGTATCACAGGTTCACTAGGGGAAGGATCTTCAAATATGGGTGGATTGTTATCGTCCAAATACAAGTTCATGGAAGTATGTGCTGCAAATGGATATTAACAAGTCAATAGCTAAACCATAAGTTTTTAGTTAATGGATTAAATTAAAACCCAACCTCTACATCCTAAACGGATGTATACGGCCAAGCTAAACTACTATAAGTAAGAGACCAAATAAATAAGCTATACCAACCGGAAGAGAGTTCTAAGTTTGGAAGCTCTTCTAGCGATGCTGGAAAAAGAGACGAAGCGCAAAAATTATTGCCAACAAGAGTGTAAAAATTAGGATCATGTTCCCGATGTTTCTCACATAGATCTAGCTCCAAAGATTCTGTCGTAGCATCACATGGCACACCAACAACAGAACGGACACTATCTGAAGAACGCTCTTTTTTCACCACATAATCCATCGCATGAGTTTCATGAAGTAGTTCTGATTGATCATTGTTCCTTGGTGTCACGTGCTCAGATTTTGTTGGCAATATTGTGGAATGCATGTAGACATTAGCAAAGTTGGTGGGTTGCATTGCAGAAGTGTTTGACTACATGGACTGATTGTTTGGATCACATTAAGCAAATTGGAGTGAAGGGATCTCCAACTTCAATGGACCAGTTGTGGACCTAGAAGCAGAGAAGTGGACATTTGAAAAGCCATGGTTGGTAAAGAAATCAGCTGCAAAAAGTTAGCATAGTTTTGTCACTAGGTTAGTACATAGTTTTGTCACTAGGTTAGTCACGCAGTGATAGTCAATACCAAAAGCATGTCTAAATTAAATTCTCAGAGTGGTTTAGGGATAGCTCACCGGATGGAAATATATCATTGTTGGTTGAACTCAACATATGAAGTGGAATCTCATATCCTGTCGCAACTTCTATTCAGTTTCTTTGATCTTCTATTCAGTTTCTTTGATCTTCTATGGAGTCATAATCTTTTGATACAAATTTCTGACCAAGTATATTACTGATGGAAACATCTGAAAGCTGGGGTGCATAATATATACTAGTATCCTCCAGGTCACCTGTGAAACTAGGAATATATAGACCATTTCCATGCAACAGATCATTGGCCAACTTCTCCCTAAAACTCAAGTCAGAAGACTAATGCTGATCTTCGTCCAAAACCTGTTGGCCTACATCAGCGGGATACAAAAGTGAATGGATATTCTTACATTTCTTTATTCGAGTGTTCCAGTAGTTCTTTATTTCATTATCAGTACGCCCTGGCAACTGAGAACATGTGGTCAAGTTAATGGCAATGATAGTGGATAAAAATGCATATAAAAGTGGCAATGTTGTAAAAGAACTACTAAGGTAGTTGTGTTCATGAAGCTAGACCTAAGTTTCGCTTAAAATTTCGACTGGCCCATAGTTCCTAATTTTCTGTAGAACTGTACCAGACCGATGATTGCAAGTGCAAAGATGCTAGTAGTTTACTTTTAAAATAGCAATCCCTAAACATTACAAGCAAATAAGCTACATTTGTATGATAAATTTCAGACATGGAACTTTGACATTATTTAACTCTAGTGTAATCAAGGGTTGATCTGATTTGTGGTGATAACCATCTTTTACGACAAGAAATAACTCTTTCAGCAAAATAAAATGAACAACGTTTGTTAATTGAAAAAAAACAAATATTTGACTTTAAATTATAAATAACTTCACCAATAGTTGAACTTCCAGATATTAATAATCCCCATAGGCTCATGTATAGGTCTAGAAACACACTTATTATTAGATCACTGGACCACTAAAGACCTGACCCTCTTGTATAGAGTTAGAGTCTAAGTCTCATTATATACCACATTTCTACATGGTATGAAAGCAGGTCTGGATATTCTTGACGCACTAGCATCCTCTCACCGGCGAGCCGACATTTTCTTCCCGTTGTAAACCTCGTTCCTGGTATTCCTTTTCTGCTTTCTCGTCTCGGCTCTCTTCTTTCCATCTCTTCCGCAGACGGCCTTCTCCTCCACCGCCCTCTCCCCTCCCTTTTCCACCACGTGACAAGGCGACGGTCTTCATCCGCCTCCTCATCTTGTTTCACACCCGCCTTCACTCTTTCCTTGTCTCGACGCACCTTCCTCCTCTGACGCCGGTGCAACCCTGCGTTCGTCATCTCCATCGGCTAGATCCGTCCACCCTCCATTGGCTGGAACTCTCTCGGTTCCTGCTTTTTCGACATGCTCACCTGCTTCCGGACACGAAACTTCTCTACTTGCGTCCAAGCCACTCCGTCGTGTCTATGTGTCCACGGACACGAATCTCTGTCTCCCAGACGCGAACCTTCTCTCTTTGCGTCCGCGCCTTCTTCGAGTTTTCGCATCCGCTCCACTCCTTTGCGTCCACGAGACCACGGACGTGAAACTTCTCTTCACGAACGCGAACCTTCCCATGTCCGTGACCACCTACTCTCTGACCTACCTACTCTGCCACCCACTTCTCCCTCAACTACTCCGCTGCCTACTCCCATCGGCCACCTACTCTCATCGGCCACCTACTCCTATCGGCCAACCACTCTTCTCATCGGCTTACTCCCATCAGCCCTTACCCTTATCGGCTTTTTACGCCCGTTACCTTCTCGTCATGACCACCGAGTCGGCTCTTAGCTCCGGCACTCTCCCAGTCGCCGAATCTGTTCCGGCCATCGGCGCTCCTGACCACACCTCGGGCACTACTTCGCCTATCTTCTCACCACTTTATGCCGTCGTCAACGTGAAATCTCATGTTCCCATCTCTCTCGACCTCAATGCCAACTACTTCAAGTGGGTATTTTTCTTCAAATCCCTCTGTGAAAAGTTTAGCCTCCGGTCCCACATCGATGGCTCTGCTCCACCTTGACCCGATGATCTCTAGTGAGATATCATCGAGTGCTGCGTGTGTAGTTGGTTGCTTGACTCAGTCGATGACTCTGTCCTCGACATTGCAATGGAGGACACCGACCCCATCGCCTAAGATCTCTAGGTGGCTATCGAGCGGATCTTCCTTGCCAACAAACAATCACGCGCCATCTTTCTACTAAATGAATTTCACTCTATGGTACAAGGAGACTCATCTGTCTCCTCGTACTGCCAGCGTCTCAAGGTAAAGGCTGCCACCCTCCGCGATGTTGGTCACCCTGTGGCTGACTCACAACTCGTCCTCGCCCTCCTGCGAGAACTTAACCCATGCTTCTCTAACACCGCCGACGACATCGTCAACTCCACACCCATTCTATCGTTCGCCCGGGCCCACGACATGCTAGTTCTTAAAGAAGTACACCTGGCCAACGACGACAAGATTGTGGCCCACACCGCTCTCCTCACCGCAGCTGACCATGGCTACCCCAACCCCATCGGCTGCCGACCACCGTGCGTTGCTACCACCTCTCGCAGCTCTGGTAGCCATGGGCTTAACCATGGCAACAAAGCCCGCACCGGTAGCAACGGCAAAGGCAAGGGCAAGAACTAGAGCGGTCCAATGCAACCGCACCCTGTTCCAGTCCTTGCCCCGTCTGCTAGTCACATGGGTCCATGGCTATGCTACAACCCCTAGGCACCCTAGCCCTAACTACGCGGTCCCATCAACTGGCAACCAGGGGTTCTCAGCGCCCATCCTCAGGCCCACCTAGCATCGAATCCCACCCTACCGCCTCAGCCGATTCTCCCGCCACCACACACCTAGTCGGTTCCCTCCTGGAACCAGGCTAGCCTCGTCGCTGTCCTCAATCAGATGACGCTCCAACCTCAGCACCCTTAGGTGCTGGACTCTGGTGTGTCATCCCACATGGCGTCATCGTCTGGTATACTACTCTCTCGCCATCCCTCCTCCTCCTCCACCTTTGTCACCATTGGCAATGGCCACACTCTCTCTCTATCCAATGCCGTGGTGACTTCTTTCTGTCTACACCCACAACTAATCTTTCACTTCACAATGTCCTCATTGTCCCCTCTCTCATCCACAATCTAGTATCTGTTCGCCAATTCAAGAGATAACAATTGCTCAATTGAATTTGACGCTTTTGGTTTCTCTGTGAAAGATATCCCGACCCGGCGTCAGATACTTCAATGCAATAGTGACGACGACCTTGACACCATCCCCACTACGCCGTCTACTCCGCACGCCAGCATCGCCCTCTCCACCAACCTCTAGCATCTTTGCCTTAGTCATCCCAGCCCTGACGCTGTCGTCAATCTACGTCGTAGCATCTTCATCACGTGTAACCACAACAGCTCCACTGTTTGCCACTCTTGTCAACTTTACAAACACGTGCGACTGTCTTTTTTAAATTCTATGTCTTATATAGACCTTTTGAGCTAATACACTGTGATGTGTGGACTTCTCCAGTTAAGAGTGTTTCTGGTAATCAGTATTATCTCGCAATACTTGATGACTATACACACTATTGCTAGACCTTTCCACTAACCAGCAAGTCTGAGGTCGTCTCTCACCTCATTAACTTTACAAACTATATCTCCAACCAGTTCAACCTCTCCATTAAAGCCCTGTAGGCCAATAACAGTATGGAGTTTATCAACCGTACCGTCCAAAACTTCCTTACCTCTCGTGGCACCGATCTTCGCCTCTCCTGTCTCTACACCTCTCTCCAAAACGGCAAGGCTGAACGCCTTCTTCGCACACTAAACAACATGAATCACACTATGCTACTTTATGCCCACCTACCCGCAACTTACTGGGCTGAAGCACTAACCACCACGACTTACCTCTTCAATCGGCGCCCTTGCTCCTCCGATCGCCACAATGTTCCCTACACCCTTCTGTACCACAAGGCGCCCGACTACTCTCACCTGCGCGTCTTCGGGTGCTTCTGCTACCCCAATCTCATCGCCACTGCTCCTCACAAACTTACAACCCGCTCCACCGCCTGCATTTTCCTCGGATATCCCTCATCCCACAAGGGATACCGATGTCTCGATCTCTTCACTCGCCGGGTCATCGTCTCCCGCCATGTCGTCTTTGACGAGTCCTGCATCCCCTTCTGTCTACTTCATCCCGGATCCTCGTCTAGCGATCTCGATTTTCTTCTTACCAACACCGTACCCTCCCGGTCCCCTCCATCAATCTCACCTCCGGCCCCCTCATCGGCCGCTCCTGAGAACTTGTTGCTCAGCTATCCCACTCCTCTTCGGTCCAATGCTACTTACATCGGACCTTTATCGGCCCCACCACCCTCATCGGCTCCGGCTGATACTGTCTCCATCTCATCGGACATATCAACCCCATCGGCTCCTCAGCATCCATCGACTCGTCCTCACCTATCAGCCCATCCGCCTCCATCGGCTCGCCCCTCCCTATCGACTGCTCCACCTCCATCGGACCACCCAAACCAATCGGCCCATACACATCCATCGGCTCACCCACCCCCATCGGCTTAGGTTGACCTCGTTCAGCCCTTTCCCTGAACATACAGTTGCCGATCCCGAGCCGATGCCGCCCTTCCCTACCCAGTCCCCACCCCACCTCTGACGCTCCCATCAGCTCCTGTCCCCTCCACCTCTCATATGATTACCCGATCACAAACCGGGTCTCTCCACCCTACCAAGCGTTACGGGCTCTCAGCAGTCCATTGTACTATCTCGTTCATCCCAATGACTCCTCGTTCAGTCCTGGCCAATCCTCAGTGGCGCGCGGCCATGGCCGACGAGTACAAAGCTCTTATGGACAATGAGACATAGCGCCTCGTCCCTTGTCCTCCCAATGCCAATGTTATGACCGGTAAGTGGATTTTTAAACACAAGTTCTACGCCAATGGATCGCTTGCCCGTCACAAGGCACGCTGGGTAGTTCGGGGTTTCTCTCAACATCTCGGTGTTGACTATGACGAGACCTTTAGTCCCGTCATCAAACCCACTACCATCTGGGTCGTTCTTACTCTCGCTGCCTCGCACTCTTGGCCGATCCACCAGCTCGAAGTGAAGAACACCTTTCTTCACGGTCATCTGACGGAAACGGTCTACTGCCAGCAGCCTCTAGGCTTCGTCGATCCCTCTCGTCCCGATGACGTCTGCCTCCTTCAGCGCTCCCTCTACGGCCTCAAACAGGCTCCTCGAGCCTAGTACCAGTGCTTTGCTGCCTACCTTCGGCACATCGGCTTTGTGGCATCCGTCTCCGATACCTCCCTCTTCGTTCTTCACATCGGCAACACCACCGCCTATCTTCTCCTCTACGTCGATGACATTGTTCTTACAGCGTCATCGCCGTCTCTCCTACACCAGATCATGGCCCGACTCCACTCCGAGTTTGCCATGACTGATCTCGGTCCTCTCCCTCACTTCCTTGGCATCTCTGTCATCCGCTTTTCTCACGGGCTCTTCCTTTCTCAGTGTCAATATGCCATCGATCTCCTTCAACGTACAGCATGGCTGAATGTCACCCCACGGCCACTCCCGTCGACACTTGCGCCAAGCTCTTCGCTACCGATGGCTCTATCATAGCCGATCTCTCCCAGTACTAGAGTCTTGATGGTGCCCTCCAATACCTCACCCTAACACGGCCCGATCTCATCTACGCCGTCCAGTAAGCGTGCCTCTTCATGAATACTCCGCGCGAACCTCACCTCGCGCTGCTCAAGCGTATTCTTCGCTACATGAAGGGCACACTTTTCAGCGGCTTACATCTTAGCTCCAGCCTCATCGACTCTCTCACCGCGTACTCTGACGTGGACTGGGTGGGCTACCTTGACTCTCGACGCTCCACGTTCGGCTACTGCGTCTTCCTCGACGACACTCTAGTCTCCTAGTCCTCAAAGCGCCAGACTACAGTGTCTCGGTCCAGCGTCGAAGCCAAGTATCGCATTGTTGCTTACGTCATCGCCGAGTGTTGTTGGCTTCGCTAGCTTCTCCAGGAGCTCCGTGCACCTATCCCCTCTACGACCATCGTCTACTGCAACAACGTCAGTGCCGTCTACATGACCGTCAACCCGGTCCATCATCGACGCACGAAACATATAGAGATAGATATTTATTTCGTACGTGACAAAGTCGCACTAGGACAGGTTCGGGTGCTTCATATACCATTGGCGCACCAGTTCGCCGATATTATGACCAAAGGCCTCCCCACGCCTTTGTTCACCAATTTTTGCTCCAGTCTCTGCGTCCGTTCTCCTCTCGCTGCGGCTGCGGGGATGTTAGACTACTAGACCACTGGACTGTGTATAAAGTTGGAGTCTTAGTCTCACTGTACACCACGCTCCTACACTTATAATGCAAAAACTATCAAAGAAATACACTATCATAAACATTTTCAACAGACAAATATATATTCTCAGAGTGCAAAAGGGAAAATTTGAACTAGAAGATGAACTTACAGAAACAGCCATCTGAGCCCACTTATTTCCCATTTTGTGATGGAGCCTAATGATTTTATTCTCCTCTTCCTTGGTGAAAGCCCCGTTCTTCAAGTCGGGCCTCAGATGGTTCACCAGAGACGGCAGCTCTTGCCGCACCTCAAGAGGCTGGTGCTCTTCTGCACTGCTTTCCAATTTCTTTCACTGTGCTTCATCACATACGCCTCTAAGATGGCATCCTCCGACAATGTCCAGGGACCTTTCTTCAGCGGTGAGAACTTAGGTATGGTGCCCCTATTGATATATTTATCCACAGGATGACTTGCCATCGCTATTGCTTCTGAACCAGTGCATCCTGTTAGAAACACCATCACTCTCGCTCTCGCTTCCATGCATCCTGTTAGAAACAAAAGTTGAACTATACAAAATATGAAGGAAAGATGCATACTTGAAAAATAAAGGTCGGTGATCATGAAGGAGGATTTTATGGTCATTGAGAGGATAAGGTACCAAAAATTGCAATGTGAATTTTGGTACCTCCTAATACATGCCAAATTTATTTTAGTGTAAATTTTGGTCGCACTCTCACCTCTTATAAAGATATTAAGAGGTATCAATTTTTATACTAGAAAATGTTATACCATAAGAACCGTAAAATCGCCGGCCACAAAAGCTTTGATTGCTAGTATAGATTAAGATTAAAAAAGCGGAATTAGCACTTATTTCCTGAAATTAATAAATGGATTAACGTCTGTTTTGAAAAATCAGGATACATATTTACACTTCCAATCTCAAACGAGGTACTGGTAGATGAAAACAGTGCCGCCAAAAATTAAATCTCTAGATTCCAGGCAACGTACAGATCAAACCACTAGACAGAACAAAAGAAGAAGGCAGCAGCAGCCGCACCAGTGCACCACATCTCGGTGACCTAAAGCCATCACCTGACCAAAAACAAGCGTGCTGTAGCGGTGGAGGCGCGCGGGTGGACGGACGGACTCTCAGACGTGCCGGGAGGAATCTCCTCTGCACCTCCGAATCTCCTCCAGCAGAAGATGGAGAGTCCCTGCTATGCCGTCCGCCGAGGCGATGGCAAGGCAGGAGAGTTCGTGCGAGATGGAGACGGAGACCGCCTTCTTCGCCGGCAATGGCGGAGGAGCTAGCGGGGCGCTGGGCGGTGGGTCCATTCCAGGTCTACGTCGGTCAAAAAGATTTTTTTTTGTTTCTGTTTTGCTTTTCTTTTTCTTTTTTTAAATCTAGCCCGTTCTTCTCTCCCTGACCTAGCGACTCCGACGGCATCGGGCGTAGCCCAACTGATTAGACTTTTTTTGGTGGAAACTTGGATTCAAATCTTAGTTTAATATAGGTGCTTATATTTTTAATTAATTTTTTTCAGTGATAAGTGATATAGTTATTGATGATGAGACATTAAATGATAACCGATATACTCATGATGAGACATTCATGGTGTAGAGCGTGTGTAAGATATGACCGTTTTAGTTTTCGAATATGCTCTATGATCGGTCCAATCTTTAGATATATTCATATGTGCGTGGATGCATTCATTGAGTGTATACATTACGAGCAACTACATTTATACTATGTTCCGAAAAAGAATAAGCCATAACAAAAATAATTTATAGATAAAAATTTTATCATTATATATATATATATGTACGATTAACAGTTTAAAAATATGTTTTTATATATTAAAGAAAAAGGCGTAATTCATACATGGATTTGACTGGTTTCTTCACTGCAAAATCCAACTTATCTGGTTGCCTTTGACAGCAGTAGTGTAGATTGAGCGCATGCAAAATTTCTTTTTGAGTGTGTTTGGTTGGGAGAATCGTTAACATGGAATGAAAAATTAGGGGTGAATTTATTAAGTATTTTTAGGTGGTGGGCGTGGGAGTTTTACGAAGGATTGGGATGAGGAGTTTATGCTTGAACTCCCTCATTTTCAATGCTACCCACCATCACTTAAATTTAAACTCCTATCTAGATTCCCAGTGGCTCGTTTCTTCTACCAAAGATTAGGAATAAAAATGAAACTTGCATAGCCAATTCTACCACCAACTCCTCTAAACTCTTGTCCCCTTTCCCAAAGTTACCAAATATGCCGTCAATGACATATTTGGTTAACATCTAAATTTACCACCACAATTTTCTCGACATGCAACAATTTTTAGCAGTATTTCCCACCTGACTTAATTTCTAGCCAAACTTTTATCTTAACTTGTGACATTGTTTTCTTCGCTACACTTACTATGACGTGTCACACTTTGCTAGTTGGGTGTGATATGCTTGTCTTGAACCAAACATGTCGGTTCTCACCGCACTTTGTAAAGTTGGGTGTGACAAACTACCAAACATGTCCTTAGTTCGGTTCTTACCGCACTTTGTTAAAGTTGGGTGTGACAAACTCCTTAATCTGGTTCTCGCTACACTTTGTTAAAGTTAGGTGTGACATGCTTAGTCCTGAACCAAACACATGTGCTTAGTCCGGTTCTTGTCTCTTCATTTTTACGGTTTTATAAAAGTTTGTCCATTATTCACTTGATTTTGCTAATATATGCCCCCAGCTTGAAACTCCTTGTAACTGGCGTCAAAGAACTCATTATTCCTGTCCAGGTTTCCCACGGTTGCCGCAAAAAAACTAAATTTCCAAGAAAAAAGCGCGAGTTTCTAAAAACTGAGAAGGATACCGCACAGATTGCTGCTGTAATCGGTAATAGTGGGGCAAACCCTGTTCCTGACGCCTATCTCGGCGGCTTGTTCGGATTTGTAAGAGATGAACTCGTCTTTACCATTATAGATTTGAATCCAAAATCTACCTTAACCAGAAGAGATTGAATCTAATGCCCATCCATCTAAACAAGCCATACATCAATGCACAGCATGCTACGGCTAAGGAAGCAATGAAGTACCAAGGAGCGAAAATGCAACGTGAACCTAAACCGATACATTGTACATGACTGCATCTGACAGGTCACAACCTAATTGCTAGAGTTCCAGTTATAACTGACGCAACCCTACACAGGATGGGTGCAGATGGTTACACAAGATTTGCAGCAGCAACATCAATGCATGCCCCCACAAAATATCAGAATAAAAGGTGGTACAGAGACCACCAAGCTACCAAATGCGGCATCGACACATCAGACTTTGACCATAATTTAATGTCTATGCAGTTCAAATCGACGGCATTTTACTGTCTTCACAGTTCATGTTGAAACCCATCGTCATTCTTAGGGAATAATGCCAGAGCTTCGAATCTGGGTACAGGCATGAAGTTCTGCAAATGTAGCAACACCAATAATATGTCAAGTTGATATCCCAAAAAAGCAAATAGTATAGGCAAAAAACCATGATGCTATGAGGCAGATTCAAATAGCATATATGTGCACTACCGCGTATGCAGAAAGTGAAGCCTTTCTGGCATTATATATCAAGAACTGCGTTATGGTGCTGGGAGATGAACATATCTGCCCCTTCTTTCCACTACTGCACTTAACCTTGTCATCCCACAACATTTGCAGTCCAGAAGTACATTAGAAAAGGAATGTTGATACTAGGAGACATAGATGCATAATTCTATTATATAAGCCCATAAAGTGTAGTGGATGGCATAAGTAGTCAGTAGTCACCTAAAATAGAGAAGTTTGGTCACATAAAGAGAGCCAATTTGTCAAAGAAATTTACCTGGCAGGTAGGTTTGTGTGTTGATCCAACACAACAAAGATACATCTGTCAATTAAAATACTCCCTGGCAGTTTGATGAGCCACAGAAGCAGTTCTTGGTTCTACGAGAACCTGAAGACTCAGATACAGCAACACCGTAGTCATAAGTCAGTTCTGTCATGGGAGGAATGTGCTTCAGTGCAAAGAACATGATATGTGGGTGGCTGTCATCTCCATGGTCATGTTGAACTGGCTGCCAGAAAACATTTGGGGAACAACTATGGTTCATGAAACGTGAGACATTTCCCATCTTTTTTGCACTAATCTTGATGGGCAGTGGCTCAAATTCATCAGCTGATGCATATGTGCTCTCCTCACCTATCAATTCAGGACCAAGGTTCCATTTTAGTGTCTTCTCACCAGGACATACAGTCTGAAAAATGTAATCATCTTCACTGTCATCCAGATTAACTTTGAGCTCATCAATGACCTCACCTGTATACTCACAGATAAATGCACCAGCACGAATGGGATCCCAGCAGCGAAGACCCCAGCCTCGATTTGCAGTCTGGAAGACCTCAAAGTGTAATCTGACCCCTTTTTGGGTCACTCTGTTCCGGCAATTTGTAGAACAATGGCAAGCTTCGCTGCACTCATAAATCATCGGCTTGCGGCACACCAAAAGTCCTGATGAGCTGTAAGGTAAGTCACCTCCATTATGTTGTCCACAAGCACAATTGGGATCACCAGGCAGGCAAACACTCTGGCATCCACAACCCTGTAAGGATTTCATAGAACTGAGGGGCCTCAAGTATTTGACTTGACTGGCATAGGTGAAATGTCCAGGACCTTTCTCATGGTCTACCTCATTGACAAGACAAACTGGGAGAGCTTCAGCCCCAGATGATAGATCAGGTAGTATAACACTGCCTCTGTTTGCTGGATTGTCTATCCATCCTTGAGTCATCTTCCATAATGCAGCCCCATCAGGCTGTCCAGGCTCACGCAGCAGCTTGTACTTGAAGCAATTGATACCAGACTTTGTTCTCTCCTTCCAGGACTCATGAATCTTATAGAGGCCATCATATATGTAGATTTTTCCAGTCAGGCAAAATGGATCCCTGAATCCTCGCACAACCCTTATCTCGTTCTTCCTGTGCAGGCTCCGCTCTAGAGCAAGGTTACCTCTCTCAAGCTTTTGGTCATGCCTCTCCTCACTGTTCCTACTATTACCCCCTGAACCACTGTACACCAGCGTATCTGTGTCATCATCCTCATTCTCATAACCGCCTGCTGCAACAATACATATTGCCACAGAATCCTCATCGGTTCCAAATTTAGCACTCATATAATCAATGCCACCCATACTAGGAGCATGCAACCCAATGATACATAGCTCCATCCTGAAATAAAATATATCACCTATTTCAACTCCAGGAACAGCTCCTACCCTCTTTCCCACATTAGCCCTGATACTACTTGCCATCATGATGGCACCAGCCTTCAGGTCTGCACGTTTGCTAGTCTCTTGTATTTCATCCAATTGCAGATGTCTACGCCTAAGTGCTTCAAAGGTCATGTGGACTGCTTCCACAACCTCCCTGGGATCACCAGATGAAGGTGGTAAAAAGGCAAGCTCCTTGCCAGCAACAAAATTCTTGTAGACTGGCTTAGGGCGCTTGAACTTAACTCCATTTGAACCATCAGCAGCCGAACCAGATGATCTCTTGGACTTCCGTCCAGATGCCGAACTACGGTTACCAGAGTAAGGTCCATCTTCACCATCAACTGATACAGTACCTGGTCTGGTCTTATATGCCGAGATAGGGGTGGCATCAATAGGTCCATTAGCACTGGTGCCTGCATGAGAAACCCCATTTGCAGTGGTAGTGAAGATGATAGTTGACCCAAAGGCAGGAAGGTCTCCAGCACCAAAACCGATAGGAAATTGGCCAACCGGAGTGACACATACCAACGGTGGGGTGCTTGACTGATTAACATTGACTCCCATGGGTGCAGGGAACATAGGAGCTAATGATCGTAGTGGTTTGGCATCCAGGAGTTCTTGATAAGGACCAGGTATGAAATCCGACACCCTATCCATCTCAAATGTATCAAAATTCCTGCAAAAAAAGGCAGATTCTTAGTGTGTACTTGGTAGAAAAAAAACTGGAGAACGCAAAGCGTGGTAAAACCTTAAGCATAGAGAGGGATGGAATGCAAGACTAGTTATTTTTTACTCTTTTCACAAACAAAATAAATCAAAAATAGCATACACCAACCAAGAGCTAAATTGAACTATCATTCCCTATTGTCTATGACAACTGAATTGTATGTGCCATAATTAGTACTTGTCTTTTCCTCTTACTGTGTATACCATTTGTGTGTGTGTGTGTGTGTGTGTGTGTGTGTGTGTGTATACTGCCCACATTGGGCTATAATGAAAACAAGAGCCATTCATAACATGATATAAGGCCAAAGGCCTCAATTTCGAAGCATGGCTAGCACAATTAAAATAAAAATTTGCAGCTCGCTTCTATTACACATTAAAGACCTAAGTCAATCTAAACTTAAGGGGGAGTATTGAAGTAAAAAGTAAATTGCCTGCCACCCTTCCCCATCAGTTCATAAGGTTTTGGTTGACCTAGTTAGTGCATGCAACTCAAAACATGGCATTCACCCATGTCGATCAGATGTAACATTTCCTCAAGCATTAAAAAAGTTTCATCGGTACCAGATAGTGCAGATGCATGTAAGGTTATCATCTTATCATAATTGGCAATGATGGCTATCAAAATCATAGTCACACTAAAAAACTATTTCTCACACAAAAATATTAAATATCAAGTTGCTTATGTGCCAAGGCAAGATCCATATAAGATGTACTCCTCCATTCTTTTTTAGATGCCATTTAGGGCATTTGTTTTGTTTTTAAGTAGAAGTCATTTTACGTTTTGAAGGTAGTATGTTCCCAAATTACCCCTATGAAAAGTACTCCCTCCATCCCAAATATGAGCATTTCTAGGATTTAAATTTTATACCACAATATAAGCATTCCTACGCTGATTCCCATAATTCTCATCATTCCAATTATTCCAAAGCCAATTAGGTGCTTGCAAAGGGAATGAAAGCAATTCAAATTTCAAAAATTGACCACTGGAGCGAATAAAAGGGTATCTTTTGACCTAACCTTAGTATTTGCTAAACGACCTAGAAATGTTTATATTTTGGAACGGATGGAGTAGTAGATATTGATGATATTGCTCCAATCAACTCATTTATTTCTAACCACACTGGCATATTTCATCAAGAGCTTGGCTGTAACGTGTCTATTCCAACCACTATTACAATCCTGTTCAGCCATGCACCATGTGCCCTTGTGATGAAATTGAACAAGTGCTGGACTGGCATAGTAAATGTGGACAGCTCAGTAACTAGAAATAAAGTATATTAATTAGGGGCAAGACAGTCTCGAGTAACAGCAATTAAACATCACCATGGCCTGTGTGTTTGGACCCAAAACAACAACTAATTCAATGGAGGGAGTAGCAAACTTGACATGAATCAGCGTTTCACGCCAAAGTTGACTGAATTGGTATAAAAGTTTCAACTATATATCCACTATATGGTCAGTATTGAGACAACTATACCAAACAAGATTGATACACAAAGTCACAAACGAGGAAAGATAAACCCCTTGTTATCATTTACTCTATCATGCATCCATGCCGCCATCCAAAGTTATCCTGCTCATTTCACCAGTTGCAGCTGGCAATAGGAGGCCAGACCAGGGAAGTTCAGAGATCTCTCAGACTGTTGGAAATGGACTGCATTTAGATGCAGCTCCACCAAATATATTCACCTCACAGATGGCAGCGGGAAACACAACGGATCTAACACACATCCAGGATCACAAACTCATAGCATCGTGCAGCTATGCCGTCGAAAAGGGCTACATTTTCAAGCATTTCGGCTCGCACCAGGCTCATATTTGACATGAAGCGGATGCCTAAACATCAAAATAGCATTAAAGGAGAGGAGCGCCCCTACCACAGAACAGGCCAACTCGAAAAAAACCAAACTAAAACCCCAAACTACAGCATGATTCGACAACGAAATAAAATAGAGAATAAATGAACTGTTGAAGAAACCCTAGGATTGGAACCCAACACCAAGCCAAACCAGCATGATTCGACCAAGGCAATAAAAAAATACTATTGAAGAAACCCTAGGATTGGAACCCAACAATAAATCCCTAAATCACACACGAATCAGAGAGCCCTCCGCTAGAACGATATTTTCTAGCACCCCCCCCCCCCCCCCACACACACACACACCCCGAATCGGGGAATCAAGTGCACGCCGACGCGACGCGAACAAAAAGAAACACTACCTGACGGACGTACGGACTGACGAGTCGGTGGCGAGAGGTGGAGGAAGAAACCCTAGAGCGTCATCCGCCTCCGCCCCGACAGACAGCGAGCGATCTGTGGTGGTGGCGACCCGGTTGAAATGAAACCGACGAGGAGGCAGCGGAGAAAGAAACGGGAGAGTGGGGGAGAGAGGCAGTCGCCGCGGCCTCGTGGGGTGGGGGTGCGGGTGGTGTGGTGCGACCGCGCCGAGTGTTGGCAGTGTGACTCGCTCGGCGGAGTGGTGGTGGACTGGGGGTAGCCTTTGGGTTGGCTTAGGTGGCGGCGGTGATGAGTGGCGACTGGTCGCCGGACCACGCGCCCGTCCCGCGTGCAAGCCACGGATGCGACGGCGAATTTTTTCATTTATATATTTTTATTAAAATATTTTAAATATATATATTTTAAAAAAAATTATAGATCTATACCAACCAACATTTCTCTGAGTGGATTTTTTTAAAAAAAATTATAAATCTATACCAATATGCTCTAAGATGATTTTTTTAAAAAAAATATAAAATCCAATATAAGTAAATTTCATTAACGTTACGTCAACGGGACTATAAAATTTACGAATAACCATTTTGTTGAGAGTTTTTTCTTATGACATAGAGATTGATTTATGTAAAATGCTGTGGCCAAGGGAAGAGGAGATTATAGTTTTTCTAGATGATCCTTTTACCGCTCTCTACTTAGTTTTTTTTCTGATAGGACCGTTGTAAAATTGTCAGTTCCCTTTTGATGCTTTCTATTAAGTCTTTTTTTTTTTTGACAGACAGCTATAAAGACCCCTCTCAACCTGAAAAAAAAAGAGATAATTGAGGGGAGGAGAAAGAAAACAACAAACCACTGCTATCTTATGAATTTGTATGAAGGTAAAAAATTTATACTCTTTATAATATTTATTCTTAGTGATAAAATAAAGTAGTATATGTAGTTTATTCTAGATTTATAAATAGTTTTATTCGTAATGTTCGAAGATATATTGGT
This sequence comes from Oryza coarctata, assembly GCA_030770085.1. Lineage (NCBI taxonomy): Eukaryota > Viridiplantae > Streptophyta > Magnoliopsida > Poales > Poaceae > Oryza > Oryza coarctata. The sequence goes on from CM061470.1 coordinate 18,552,409, forward strand.
GTTTAAATATCGAATATACGGTTCTAAATGTGACGATTAATTTTTACTTAGTTCAACTCTATTTATCAAATCAAGTGTTGTTTTGGTTGTATCATGATCGAGTTAATGTTAGGTATTGTTATATATGTTAGAGCTCGGTTCAACTCTTAATGGTATTGAAAGACCAGTTAATAGAAGTTTTTAGCATTGTACAACTGGTTAATATAAGGCTTATAAATCAACTCTAGTTTAACACAATAACCGTGTATATCATGGTGAGTTAGACAACTAAAAGTTTTTTCTAATAATTAATGCTAATGGATTCCAATATCATGTTTATATGAAGAATGCATTATAACGATGTTGGCCACCTAGCATAATGGAAAAGACAACATTTTTTAATGGTTGTACAAGAAGAATAGGAACCAAGTATGACAAGAGGTGATGCTGAAACAATTGAGGGATATGAGTCAGAGCACTAAGAATAAGATGAAGGAGGAAGATGACGATGAAACATGGAGCCTAGAGAATTTGCAAACGAGGAAGAGAGAGACAACACCATCGTTGAGATAATGAATAAGTAAGATTATAGTAACGAGCATGTAAAGAATGATGAATTGTCATACGAAAAGGATGGTAATGTAAATCTCTCATAATGATCAAATGATGATTTCTTTGGACTTATTGTCTCTGAGAGATATCACGTGCCATTGGAGTAAAAAAGAACAAGGCCATTTATAAGGCTAAGTATGTATGTAAAGAGAAATTAACAGAGACAGTTAAGCACCGAGTGGTATCACTTCAAAGGGAGTTCCAGGTCACAAAATCAAGTAAGTCGGTGTACAAAATGAAGTGTGTGAACTCAAGTTATGGGTGTCCACGGAGAGTACATGTAATCAAAGGTAAATGGAAAGACTATTAGAAGGTGTTAATCGTCATTGAGTATAATTATTACTTAAAATGGGTCATGAAATACTATAAAAATATGACATCTATATTTGTTGCAACAGAGATGTGCTCTGATGTTATGCACAACCAAAGATACAAACCAAGGTCAATTATCAGTTACATTGAGAACAAATTTAAGTACACGATTACATATGCGAAGGCATGGGGGCAAATAGAAGATTATGGAGATGGGGTTTGGTACATTTAAATCTTCATATGATAATTTACATCATCTTCTAGCTTACATTTTTTAAAGAAATCTAGAGAGTTACTATGACCTCAAATCACTCCCATCACTTAATCATCCTTAGCAAAGTGTGTTTCAACAGGCTTTGTTCACATTAAGTGCATGTATTCATGCATTTGTGTATTGTCATCCTATACTCTACATCGATAGAACATTCCTAATTACAAAGTACAGATAGCAGATATTAATAACAATTATTAATAACAATTAGAGATAATAGAAACAATCAGGTGTACATCGATAGAACATTCCTAATTACAAAGTACAGATAGCAGATATTAATAACAATTAGAGATAATAGAAACAATCAAGTGTTACCTATGGCTTTCGCTTTTGTTGAGAGCAAAAACACTAAAAATTAATACTGATTTCTAAAGTGGGTGAAGGATGCAGTTGTGCGTATGAGATCAGATATATGCTTTATACATGATCATCGTGCTGACAATATGCGGACTATTGAGTATTTAGGGATAATAATGTGAAGAAGAGGTATACATAAGAGTGGCTAGATTTTCGCAGCAGATGGTGCATATGTTACATGGGTGTTAATTTCTACAAGCAGTTTAAGAATAAATAGCTTATAAATCTTTTCAAGAGACTCTATGTCCACAATCAACAAGAGAAATTCAATGACTTTTGGAGAATGTTGGACGAGCTAACAACGAAACAAATAGATAAGCAGTCTAGAAGACCAACACATATAAGTTACAAGACACCTAAAATTCTAGAACTACTCCCTAGTGATGATCATGCTATGAGAAAGAGGTCAACAAGCATCCCAAATTAGAAAATTTTCGCACTGCATTGAAAATGAGTCGAAGAAAAAATAAGCATTATTGTATGATTATGGTGACACTAAATTTGACATAATAACTACCAATTTAACTAAGATTTACAACTGGATGATATATGGTGCAAGAGGAATACCACTTGTTACCATTTTTAAATTTATCATGTATAGCACATGTAAATATTTTAGGGATTAGTACAAAGCAGTTATGCCCTGCAATAGTATTTTCTTATGCATAGTGACGATGAAGTACTTAGAAAAAAAACGTAAAACAGCTCAAGACTATCGAGTTATATCTCAACGTACATAGCAACACAAATTTAAAATCTTGTGTACTGATAAGGCTAAGCATGAAATCTACTGTAAGAGAGTTGTACAAGAATATATCCTAAAGAACGACGGGTCATGCTCGTTCTCGTGCTAAAAACTAAGGCTATATCACAAACCATATTCTCATGCTATTGATATGAACTCGGAGTGTGGAACTAGACCGTTATTTTATGCCACCTTATTTTAGGAAGTAAACTATTTTGCATACTTAGAGTGGTGAGGTATTTGGTTTCGGTATTACGGAGTCTTTCACAGCTCAACAACTTTAGGTTTTTTACATTCCGTACCTTACAAAAATAAGGAATAATGCAGGTCGATGCAAGACAAGATGGATTTGCAACGACATAGATAAGTCTAAAGCATGTGGAAGGTTTAAATGTTGTAGAAAATGCGACTAGAAGAGGCATACTTACAAGAAATATTCAAAAGATGTTGAGACTCCGAGTGAAGCGGAAGCTCCTCCATTAGGAGCAGGGGCCGATCGAAGATGCCCTATGAGGGAAGGCACCACTTTAAGACCAACCTAGCCTAGGCATTCTCATGCACCTGGTGGTTAAGCCGTGTAGTGCAAGTGTACGCATTATTGTAAGAGTAGATGTGCAACTTCTCCTAATTTAGATAATTGTGAAAATTTCTTATATGTTGTATGAACTATATGTATCATAATGTTGACTTTGGACATTGTAATAATGTTAACTGTTGTTTGTTTTCTCTGACAAAAATTTTTCATCGGTTGTATTATATGTATATTATGTTTTTTATTTTTGATAATTGTGCTAACTTTCTTTTTCAATGTAGATCGGTCATATCGCTCCTACCTCTCAGCAGTCAAGAATGTCATGCTGACCACCCTACATCCACGTCCTTTGCGACACCTATTACCTGTAGACCCCTACTTTCATGTCAAGTAAAAGATATCCATATTATTTGTTATACCTTTAGATATGATTTTTGGCTGATGATAAATACATTGCCTTTTTTTAGGTTACATAAGGCTAGCATCCTTCCATTATACAGGCTAGTCGAGGCCACAACACACGAGAAGGACTCGGCAAAGCATTGGTTCACAAACTGGTCTCTTCTCGCAACACTTCTAGGCAGCTAGAGGCCAGAGACGTGCATGTCCCACCTGTCGTGTGGGGAGATGACCCCTACGCTTTAGAATGTCTCATACCTTATGAGTCTTCCCCTCGTGAGAAATGTAGTAGGTTCATTTGACAGACTTCAGGAATGGCACAATGACAAAAAAATCCCACGACCGGGGAGGGACGGCAGCTCGGCCACGCGAAGGCCTGGGAGGTCTGCTTATCTCCAGTGCAGGTCCTTAAGCATCGAGGTTTGCGGGCGTGCCAGTCAATTTGACCCTGCAATTGACAAGGAAGTGAGACGAGAGAGTCCGATACAGGCGCTCGCTATCCGCTGGCTGCCGATAGGATCGGGATGCTCTTCGATCGACTGGGGAGCCGATGTGGACAGGTGTCGATGAGGGGTCGACCGCAAAGCCGATGGAGGAACCAGGATTTGCTCAGAGGATATCGAGGCGCACGGGATCCCTCCGGACAATCGAACAGTGATTCATCGGCTGGAAAAACCGATGAGTGTGCATGCGGCCTAGGCAAGGATTAGCACAAGAAGGCACGGGCTGCAAAGCCGATGCCGCTCCAGATATGACAGCACGAGACCCGTCGCCCGCCATGGCAGTGCCATCAACACCGAACCTCGAAGATCGGACCTAACCAAGACAGTACGAGGCCGGGGCCAGCGGCGATGATACGGAGGATGCCGGATTGGCTATGCCGTAGCAAGGATAGGAATGAACTCATCGGCTAGCTGAGCCGATAAGGGAACGCCTCTCTGAAGGCGGGTGCGTACTGGCTGGGGGACCGATACGTTTGGCGTTACGTGTCGTGGGATGCCTCTAAAGGCTGATACGTATCGGCCGAGGGGCCGATGCGCTGGGCGTGAAGCTCAGAGTATGGATAACTCATCGGCTAGTACTCCGATGATACGCCATGCAGAAGACTATAGGCCTGAAGCTCGATCTACCGTCAGCAGCCCCGTAGGTTGGACCTAACCGATGCAGCACGAAACTGACGACGGCAGAGAGAGCTTAACGGGTCGATAGGTCCAGCACGGACATGATGCGATACATCCGATCGGCCTAAGAGGTCGGACCTAACCGATGCAGCCTCAGACAAAGCAGGACATATCGGGATGGTGGCGGGACTTACCCCTTCGCCAGAAATCGGACTTAACCGATGCAGTCCCGCGTCGAGAGCCAGAGCCCGCCGGTAAAACCTAGATGAACTAGGGTGGCGATGCGCCGAATTTATATATGATCGAGAGATATCTTACATGTTTCCAGGAGGTCTATATTTATACCCTGGATTTACAGACAGAGTCCGACGTGTCTACGACCATCGGACATTATTTCCTAGTAAGAACAAAGGAAAATATTCCTAAAAAAGTTAAATAACCAGCTAAACCTTCCTAATTAAGTAAGGTTATAATTTACAAAAACAAACATCCTGCCGTAGAATCCACGGCTCTTCCGCAAACCCGGTTTCATCTGAATAATCTTCCAATTTGTAACCGAGTCTTCCTTTGCTGTAACCTGATCGGCTTCTCCACTGTAGCTATCGAACCTTCTTTTAGTCAAGCCAATCCTTTTCCTTTCTTCTCTCGGGCTTCTCGGACCTAATCCCGATTGGACAATCCCTTGTCTTCAAGCCAATCCAATATTCTACTAATCTGATCGGCTTTTCTATAGTTCTCCATCAGCTTTATCTCAGTATCTCCATCGGCCGTTGACTGCATTAAACCCTCCATCGGACCTCTCAGCCGATCGGCTTTAACACCATCGGATCTCTCAATTGATCGGCTTCAGCACCATCGGATCGTTCAGATTTTGGCGTTAACAATATGACAATTTTTCTTCGAGACGTACCTATTGTAACTCTTTGGCTAGGTGATATTCACCAGCACGGCGGGCCACACTATAGACAAAGGGGCTTATGTAGTATGCTCAGGGTGATTGCTGATATTAATAATGAGAACGTACCTCAGTGGAGCTAAGGATTTGCTATCTTCATAGTGATGTACTAGCCGACCACTACTTTTACAACTATCCACTACTTCTGTAGCTCTAAGCGACTAAGCAGTTCACGATCGACCGACTAGTGGTGGACCACAGCGCCTACAACAATAACATGTACACACAGAGGCTGTCTAAGGATTTCCCCATGATAGGGACAGTGTGGTGTCATCATTAAATACATAATGTGTTAATTCAGTGTTTCTTTTTTTTCATGCTCTATAGTAACGATGGGGCTACTTATAGTTCATGAGGTCATACTCTGACTTTGTGCTAGAGATTGATGGGCTGCAGCCAAACGGCGTCGTTTAGGAGCCATATAACCATGTAACCCTATAGGCTCGTGCATTACTTAAACTTTTGACTTTGTGTACGCGTGACTAGCCCTACTAGTTGACTAACTAGCCGATGGTGTTTGACATCTTTGTCGAGCCGCACTATCCGTAGCGCATGTTCACTCCCGACACTCTGTAGCCACACATAATCGTTGTGCAAGACGCGTACCCTAGATACTGTGACTAGGACTTCTTACGCGTTGTGAGTCAATCAATCTTTCGTATATCATTTAAATATGCATTATCTCTTATGTATGACATATCATTTTAAATAGGTCAACGTTGTGCGGTAGGTTAATGGCGAGCTTGAGGCTATGCCGACGATTGGAGGTTAGGGTTATGCTAACAGAGGATGATCAAAGGATTACCTTCAATAGGATGTGCAACATGATGTGCACTGTCCTTTGTGCTCTTACCTATCGTACCATCAATGTGGTTTCTCCCGTAATGGTAATTGCAATAGGAGTTCACCCCTGTAGGAAGGTAACCACAGGTAATTTCGGCTATCCATCGCTTAAATATATTATTTTTTTCTTGCTGTGCAATGTTGTTGTTAATAAAGCATACTCTTTATAACTTTCACTACGCCATAACTTACTTCCTCCATAGTGGGGACATCGACAAAGGGTTTTTAGGTTTGTCGCATGGTACATAGTTTGTTAGGTTTATAAAATTTCAGTTTACATTGCTCAATCATTTTTCTCATAGAGTTTCAAGCTACATCACCGTAGATCTTTGTAGTCGTGGGCAAATCTAGGCATGCCACCTCTAGATAGATGCACAACTCTTTCAACCACGATGACTTCACAGCAGATCGGGATATGCTCAGCTCCTTCGTACTTACAGGAGATTTGCCACCACACACACAAGTCACCTACTTCGACTCCCATGCATTAAGCCCGCACTAGCCGTGGCGTCTTAGCTGACCACCTCACTTACTCACAGAGTCACATGTGCACATAGGAGGACGAAGAGGGTACTGGCTAGTCCCCAACATAGTAGTACATTGTGCCAATTGTAGTTATTATTTATACTACTTTGTATTTACTATTTTAGCTCTATATATCTACATCATTTGCTATGCATTAATATCATCTTACTTTCACTCTTTATTTTTATTATTATGCTTGTATGACTGCTATTAGTATACGACAACCAATTTTTGACGCCTTCATTCATTACTACGTGCGTATGACTATCGAGTCACAATCAATGCTAAGTACTGCCAACTAACTTTATACTGCGTCTATGTGTTTCCGTAACGTATTTTTATCACTGTTATCTAAATAATATTCACGTGTGAACTTATTAATCATTCAACTGTAATAATTTTTTTAGTATTAACGATATGTTCTTGTATAATTTCGGTATCTCAATTCTTTTTTCAACACACTCTCAAATTTTCTTTACAATTAAATCTATAAATAAAAATAGATTTATTTAAAATCTTTTTTTTCTTTTGAACATCTATATGATAAGAAAAAAACATCATAACAAGGGTGGTAATGAGTAGACCTGTGCCCTTCAATAGGCTAATAATTTTATAGACAGTCCGTTAGGAGAAAAAAATATCTAAAAAGAGAGCGATAAGAGTGCCTATATCATAAAAAAAAATACTGAACCGTATATAATTTTTTTTATTCTCTAGTATCAATAGGGTCAACGAACATTTGTTATAGCGAATTTTGAGGAAATTTTAAAAAACCCTCTAAGATAGCGGTTGGTACATATGTCTAAAAAATTTAAATAAAATTATATTTTAAATATTTTAATAACAATATATAAACTAAAAAATTATGCAATAGCGGCGCCACAGCATCTCGAAGCGCCGCACGGGACGCGAGGGGGAGTCGGGGGGGTGGGGGCGGGGGGGGGGGGCGCTCGTGCGCTTGTTCTTTTTCTCGGTCTCGCGCCGATAACTTTGGGGTAAATCGGCGCACCGTGCGGCGTACGGCGTCACCTGGCACGTCGCGCCAGGCCGCCAGCATGCAGAGTGTCTGATGTGGTCTAGAGATCCACACCGTAAGAGGATGATACCACTGTCCACCTTAATTTCCATTTTCCAAAAGTGCTTGTCACTTGTGTCTATCCAGAATGTCATTGTTACTACTCTCGTTCCGTCATAATATAAGTTAGCAACAAAAATGAAGTTGATCGCCAATGCAGAAATTGTACAATAACAAGTATCAAAACCCCAATAGCTTACGTTTTCACAGCCTGTCTTCCTTCCCCCAGTGCAGCACCAAAGTATTTCTGCAAAAATTCGATTCAGAAAGCCATTATTCCACAGTGCTTCTCAAAACAACAATGCAAAACATGATACTAAGCAAGAAATACAGTATCTACCATGAAAAATGCAAATCAATTCATTACATGAGTGGTAGAGCCCATCCACTACCATAAGAAATAAATATGTAGCATTACATGGTCAACTTGGTCCTTCTGTCCTAACAAATAAAGGTGCGATAGAAGTGCTTAGTGTACTAGGGTAAGAACTCACGTAAGAGGCACCTGAAGGTTCGATCATGTAGAGTTGTGGCCCATCCCTATCATAACCTCCAAGAATAAATTGAATCAAACACCTTAAGCAGGGGTTGTATTGAAGAAAATGTTGACTGTCTTACCTGAGCCACCAGTAGAGGGTACATAAAATGTACATAGCTAGCTACACGATCAGTCAATTCCTTTACAGGCATAGGTTCTCCACACACCCTGGTGCAGTATAGCGTTAGACAAAATACCTAAAAGAATGTAGCTACGGGGAAAAATTCAAGAATTCTCACTTTTAGTAACTGGCTGCCTCTGACTTCGCTCTAGAGACTATCTGCCTACCATCTGCTGCTTAACCAGCAACAGCCTGAAAATGAGGACAAAGTAAGAAACCAAAAGTTTTTGAACAACGATGGCAGAAAGGAACAAAAGAAAAGGAACACTATACAAAATCCAAGTTTTATCACATATATCCATTACTGAAAAGTGATAATATCAAAAAAAGCTATTGCCAGAAAAATGAAATTACGGTCCATTAAAGGTTCTATGCTGCTGGAAAATTTCAGAGCTAAATAATTTGTGATGATTGGTTACTCATCTGAAGAAACAAAGAGTTGGAAAACAAATTAACAAGCCAGAGTTTCGGTGCGCGGAGTGGAGTCTCCGATTCGACCCCTTCAATATCATCTTTGATGTTACCAGCTTCTCCACACCCTAGACCAATAAAACCACAAAAGGTTACCACACAAACTCGCCAAGTAACACTGCTCTTGAGCACAAGTAAAGCCAGCAATAACCACTTACAAGGACAATCCCATCTTTGCATTTCATACCAACAACAGTCCTGCAAAGAAACATCTGAACTCCAGAATAAAATTGAACAGCCCAAAAAAGGGTAACAAAGCTGAGGGGAGGGTGAAGTTAAATCGAACCCGCTGCTGTTAACGGCCTTGCCATCATACTCAACCTGGAAGACACGGTCATCTGGGGAGAAGGTGGTGACGGACAGGTCATAACCAGTCCCTATGCTACTCATTGTGAAGTGGCTTCAACTCTCAAGTGTTTTTATAGATATTTCTACTGCAGAAAAATTGGAAGAAACCATTATTTCAGAATAAGTAGAATAAGCTCCATGTCCATGGAACATGTAGTAAACGAAATTCCTCTCGCAGATAAACCGAGTGGCAATTATGGAAGGGCATTTGAATCACACAAGAAGTAGTCTACTAAACCTCTAAAATAACATCGAACGTGCATTAAGATTTGAAACTAGAAGAAAACCTCTAAAATAACTCTGTCTATATTATCGTTTTAAGCTCTAAAACAAGAGAATGAGTCTCATCCCTAAAAAGTTGTGTTAAGCTTGGTAATCTAATGTAAAAAAAATCAACTATTCCAATAGAGATAAAAACCAAAAAATAACCGTTGGGCATAACTCTCTCAGTAACGCGTTATATCAAAACCTATGTATGATGTTAAATAGTAAGGGCCGGGTCACCACCCCTTGGTGACGCGCCATGTCATGATCCTGACACGGTGTCAAACAAGTAAGGATTAAGTCATCGCTTCTTTAGTAGCGTGCTATATCGTCGCTTGGTGTAATGAAAAATGAACAAAGGTGTTCACATCTGACTCGATAGGAAAAAAAGTAAGAAAGTTAGTTAAGCCAACTAAGATCCGTTTAGTTAGTTTGAATATAGGGTCTCTTACAGGTAAGTTAAGAGAGTTAGTTGATACAACATTTAGGAGATATTTAAATATCTTATATGTTTAAGAAACTAAATAGAATGATCATAAGGCGAAAGAAATAGAAAATATTGATTTTAAACTTTTGTACTAAAGGATAACTAACAATAGAAATAGAGTAGGAGTTTCGATCGATAAGAGCCACAAAAATAATGTGGTGGAAGTGAGAAGACAAAGAGATAGAATCATCTTAATCAAACTTATCTTTAGAGATATGGTTTTAAATATAATTATTGCTTATGCTCTCTAAGTAGGCTATGATAAGAGTGTTAAGATACAATTTTGAAAAGACATAGATGGCACGGTTAGATATGTACCTATTAGTGAAACTTTTCATATGAGGAGACCTTAATGGTCATGTAGGTCTTCTAGTGCAGGTTTTAAGATAATACATAGAAGTTTTAGGTAGGGTAGAAGGAATTAGGAGAGAGAGGAGGTCTTTTGACCTGTTGTTAGCCAACACTTTCTTTAGAAAAAGACAATCCTATTTAATGATCTTTAGTAATGGATAAACTCTAACCAAATTGACTTTATTATCATAAGAAAAAAAGACAAACATGCATGTTTGGATTGTAAGATAATACCAGGAGAGTATATTGTTTCTTTCGATTTCAAGTGCATGCCAATATGGATAAATAAGCTAAGATTATAAGGACAAAGTGGTAGAAATTGAAAAAAAACGTTTGTTGTTGTCAAGGAATGAGTTATTAAAAAGGGTTCTTAGAATGAAGAAAACAACATAAATAACACATAGGAAAATACAATCTACATTTGGAAAATGAGTTTAGAGGTATTTTGAGTGACCAAAAGAGTAGGTGTGAATCTAAAGATACTTGGTAGTAAAATAAAAAAATCTAAATAGCTATTAAGAAGAATAAATAATGATATATAATCTTATATCATGATAGAAGTGTGAATAATATAGAGAAGTAAAATATAGCGAAGAAGTCCGCAAAATAAAATATGAATTGAGATAAGGGGGCAGACTTACGATAATCTTTACCGACGATTGGATATGAAGAAAATAGAGAATGACATCTATAGAATAACTAGGGTTTGTGAGATAAATACAAAAGACCTCAATTAAGTTAAGTGATTAGAGAAGACTTATAATAAAATATCAAGAAATGATGTTATGTTATATGTTTAAACAAATATAAATTATAATAAAGTTAAGTGTATATACAATAATATTTCAAATGATGAAAACATATATGAGTACATCGGTTTTAAGCCTTATCATTTTAATATGAATACAGATTATAATTTTATTGTGTCTATTTGATTACATGTTCTTGTGAGTTGCAGTCAGTCATGTCAGTAGGTGTGCGCATGAGTTTGTTAGATCAGCCCATGACATGCATGTAGGTGATTGCATGAAGGAAGCTTCAGGTACATCGGTGTGTGGCCGAGTCAAGCGAAATAGCTCCCTGCATGTGCGCGTGTTAGTTATCTAGTGGTGCTCTACATGCAAGGAGATGTGGCCTGCATGTAGATAGGTGATTAAGCCACCAGGTGCTTGGCCGAATAGTGCGGCTAAACGTGGCTGAAATTGTGCGCGCGCGTGCTATTTAACCATGTAATCAGCTTGTGATTAGGTGGGTGAATACAAGTGAAGTGTGTGGTGGTGCGCTGTTGTGCAGCGCCAACATTCCTCTAGTGTCCTGCTGTTGCTCTGTTGTTGTTCATCTTCTTCCGTGAGCTCGCCTGAGTGCTGTGCCTGCACAGAGAGAGTGTGAGCTGGGCCAACAAATCTGGACAGAACCTCTGAAATGTTAGTGGCAGGAAACACGGATGAGTCCTAAAAATTGGAGGCAAGGGACTGTTTCGATGCTAATTCAGAAACTGAGGTGCACCCTAGTCCTGGCGCCTCCGAATTGTAAGATCCAACTGCAACCAACTAGAACAATGCCGCTAAGAGCCGAGACACACGGGGAAGCACACAAACCACCGAAGGTAACAGCAGCGCAGCAAACCAAGACGGGCGACTGCGGCGGAGGGGGTGGAGCGGCCCGGTCCCACCCATCACGCACCGGCTAACTAGCTAGCTAGCAGCGAACACTGGAAAGGATTCGTGCTCCCCATCTAGTAAACCGCCGCCGGCCACGAAGCGCGCCTACTAGATCCCCCGGTCCCCCCTCGACGGATGGAAAGCCACGCGGCGCCGGCGGCGGGCGTGGTCGTGGCCGTCTCGTCGAGGATTCCGGCTTCGGCTTGTGGCGCAAGAAGGTGAGGGGGCAATTTGTGGATCGGGGGAGAAGGGGAGGAGAAGAGACCAGCCGTGGTGCGGTTAAGTTGGGCGGAGGCGGCCGCGTCCGACTCGAACCGGGGCTCGACGCGACGGAGCCAAATAGGTGGGCCGGGCCAGAACCGGTGACCGGTCGAGTGCATTGTTCGGTTAGTGTTTGTTTGGGCCGTGAGTGGTAAGGCTGGGGCTTTTGTACTGGGCTGGATTTGGAATAGTTCAAAGGAATTTTGCAAATTTTGGTCTGGCATTTTCTTTTTCTTGACAATGGAAATATAACTTCAGCCTTCAGGCCTCTCCGCCAACTAAATATATACATAATCATATTTATAGACACTAGGATTTAAACCTAATTTATAAAGTTATACACCCTCAACCTCATCACCACACAAATGGTGTTGCAGCATATAAGGGTGTGTCTGATTCATAGTCAGTGTTGAATGGGATATGGCCATCCATGTTTTTAGGAATATGGTGATTCAGTTTTTTTTGTTGAAATGATTTGATGATCCATTATTTTGTTTGATTGGAGCGATAAGAGATGGATTTGATGATCTGGTTTTATGTTTGGTTAGAGGGAGTATGGTGGATGAGGTGTTGTGATCACCTCTCACTTGGAGAGGGTGAGAACATCCACTCCACATCATATAAACTCAAAAAATCAGACTTGCAACTTGTGTACATTGCTAGCCAAAAAACAAAAACTGCTAATATCACCGTTCACAACTATGAGAACCTGGTTTAACATGCCTAAGATAAGCACATACAGGTTTATTCCGAACTCTGTTCTGAAACTTTTTGGTATCGGTAGTTATGGTTGGCGTAGGATTACATACATGTAAATCAAGATCAGAAAACTGAAAATTCCACCAACGAAGTGAACAACAAACGATGGCTCCTGTGACTTAGGATTCAGGGGACCCATGCTCCCTACCATATCAAAACAACCAGTAGTAGATTAGTAATCAATCACTCTGCATCAACAACAGTAGCAGGCAATTTTTCCAATCCAAAAGAGAGTTGGCAATCACCAAGGCACACCTAGATGTCGGTCCAATCTCCGGTCGAACCCATGATCATCCTGTGCGCCGGCAAGCTGAGCCATCCATGGAATTAACCATCGCCTATCTCTCGATGTGGGAGTAGTAGAGCCGACGCCGACGCTTATATCATCGTCGCCACCGACCGCTCCGTCATCCGGACACGGCCTCCCGCGTGGCCCCCTTCGCCGGGAGAGCTAGGGTTGAAGGGCAGGGAGAGATGCGGTGAGAAGAGAAGTTGAGAGAGGAAGAGAAACTAACGGGGAGGACGTGACGCCGCGTGACGTTGCGTACGTCCCCAGGCCGCTGTATGCGGACGATTTGTCCGGAGTTGGGATATCCGGGCCCTGTTTGTTAGACCTCTAATTTGATCCTAACTCTAAACTTTAATTCTAGTAAAAGCTAGCTCCTGTAAGAGCTAAACTTGTCTTTAAAAGAGTTTGACCAGCCTCAGCAGCTTTAAAAATACTAAAAGTGAGAATAAGAGGAATTGAACACTACTATTATGATTTTTTTTATAGTTAATGTAGAATTAATAAATGTTGTTTTTCTTTAATGTTAAAAAAATAATTGACAAAATTGATACTCTAAAAGTTATTGCATGACATATATACAATAAAAGTTTAATATTAATAACTAGTAATAGATAGATGGAGCAAAAGCACAATATAATACACACTTTGAAATATGTCTTTCATCTTTTGATACCACCGGCTAGGCCATCATAAAATATATCCATGGATATATCATTTTGAAACTCGATAGATGTATTCGATACATATTGAGAAATAACGTATCTCCCAAATCTAGATAGAATAGTAGGCTCATAATGATTCCTTTTAAACCTATGAAAATATCTATCTGGCGCATCATGGTCACGAATAAAAATACAGTGCCATTATCTCCACCACAACCATCTTTTGTTTCCACATTGGAAAACTAAGCCTTTTGAGGAGAACTTGCCACTTCATCTTCCATAAACCACAATATATCTCAATGATAGTGCGCAAACTCGAGTGTAAGAAGTTAAACTTTTCCTTCTTGCCATTGGTGTTGTACCTCTTCAAAAATGTCAGGACATGGTATCTTTGTCTCTTATATGGTACTAAGTACCCTAGGCGATTTAGATAGCTAGCATCGACAAGATAATATTTTCCTAGAATACAAATAAATAAAAATATATCAATGTAGAATCTCTTTATTAAAAAAACAAGGCAACATGTGATAATTATCTTGAGGAGGATGGGGAAAATAGCTATATCGGTTTGCAGTACATTAAATAGCACATTTATGTCATGCATCGATCTAGATTGTCCAATAAATACATAGGTAAATCTCATGTCATGATCACAAATAGCCATCATATTTTGAGTATGTGATTTAAATTTGCCAATAGATCTAACATTCTATTTATCTGAAACAACTACAAGGATACAAGGACCGTCAATAGCTCCAATACATTCTTTGAAATGTGGCCACATGCGACGATCCTTTCTAATTCTATCATAGACAATAGAGAAGTTTGGATCCTTAGGACGCACGATGTCACATCCCAAATCCACCACAACAAACAATACTTCTTTAAATTTTCTTGAGATTGTCTAACCAAAATGGTTGAAACGGTTTTGTACCCTTTGGATGAACTGTCATCTAATATGTAGAGAAAAATAGCAAGTGACTCCATTATATGCATGTGTGTAGTAGGTGCCATCTTATATTTACTAACCAAAATATCATGTAATGCAATGAAGGTGTTGTCATTCATGCGAAGCATCCTATAGCATTTACCTAATGTGTCCAAAGTTTCTTGTACCCATCCCATTCCATTGAGTTTTGATGTCCTAGGCACAACCTTTTCCATGTAGGTTGAGTGATGACCCTCTGCAAAGTTTTCCAAGTAGGTTGACCTCCTAACAAATCTCCTGTGGATGTAAGACCTAACAACGATGAAGAAAAAAATAGGATCCCCAACCGCTACACACCAAATCGATGCAGAACAAGGCCATAGAAAGGGAATTTAGGGTGAAAATTTTTTAGGGTTTTAGGAGGGAATACCTTTGTCGCCGCATAGAGCCGCCACAACCATCGCCCTTAGCAGCTGCCACCATCGAGAACCACCACTGAGATCCGTCGCTCAAGACCCACCTTGTGCCACTGCCGCCCACGCTTGTGCCACCAATGGGATGCGGGTGTAGGACAACAGGAGTGGGAGGGGCCAGGCCGCTGTTGTCTAGAGTCACCGCCTATTGAACCACTGCTGTTGAGAGCAGCAGCCGAGATTCGTCGCTCGAGAACCGCCTTGTGCCGCTGCCACCTATGCTTTGCGCCGCAAACAAGATGGGAGTGTGGGGCGATGGGAGTAGGAGGGGACTAGGGAGACAAGAGTTGAGAGGCTTGGGATGGGCTAAGGAAGAGTGTAATTGGATGGTATTTGCAGGTAATTTTGTTGCAAATCAGTGGATGTTTTTAAAACAAGGTTGGAGTTAAAGCTATGAAGCTGGTGGAATGTAGCTCCACAACTGCAGTATAAATTTTCAGAGCAGTCTTGTCACTCCACTCCATATTTTTTAGAGCTAGACCGATTGGTTGGGCTCTAGCTTGATCGGAGACGGATCTGAGAGTTAGAGTTGTACCAAATAGGGCCTAGCAACTAAAGAATATTACTTGAATAGTGACCATATCCTACTCTCGCTCTTCAACCAAACAACCTAAAGAAGAGCGGTAGTCATGTCATATCGAGTCATATCCCATCAATCAAACACACCCTAAATCACTATAGTTATGAACTTCATTTCAAAAGGAGTTCATTTTTACATGAATCTAGGCAAGTGTTGATTAATATAGAGTAAAATACATGACCGGTTCTTAAACTTGTACCAAGATATCATCTAAGTCCATAAACATATAAAATATATATTTAGATCTCTAATCTTAGTTTAATATACCATCTAATATCCAAAGTACAAATATATAGCTAGAATGTTGATGTGGCTGTCTAGGATAACGAGAGTTTTGTATTTATATGCCCATTCTCTACTATATGCCGATAACCAACTCTTATCGCTATCAAATTACACTCTATCACTGTCTTAATCATCGATATCCCCAATTTGATTTGGGTGTGGCATGAGTCAATTTACCAGTATACCGTAGAAGAAGAGAGGCTTAAATGTAAAATTCTCATAATATTAGATAGCCATGTGAATGTTTGAGCTATACTCTATATAATTTGAATATTGGGTGGTATATTAAACCAATATTAGAGATATAAAAGTATATTTTATAAGATTTAGATGATATCTCGATTTTCGATTTTAATTTAAGGATCAGCCATATTTTACTCTATAATATATATATATATATATAAAAGTGTGAACTTATTTTGAAATGTACGTAGTATTAGACAAGCCGGCCAATGACAAATGGGAAAAATGAACGGGTGTAAGTTCAGACCCATGGTATCTCCGACAATTTTCGAGGGTGTGTACCAGTGTCCTTTGCAACTGTACTCGCTTGAAACACTCAACATATTCAGATAAGAAGTGAAGAACTACAAGGTGGATTTTACACTTCGCATCTAGCTAGCTCCGTTCGATGACCAGTAGCACCATTAATTCTTGCCGATTCACTTTCGCATGACGCCAGTATACAAATCCATCTTCCTGTTCAGTATCACAATCTAACACTGTGCATCATAAGTGAGCTAAGGCTGTGTTCAGTATAACAACTTTTTCCTCCGCAGATGAAACATACGATTAATTAAATATTAAGTTTTAAAAAATAAATTAATATAATTTTTAAAATAAATTTCTATAGAAAATTTTTATAAAAATATATATAATTTAACAATTCAAGAAACATACACTTAAAACTTGCCGTTTGAACGCAGCCTAACAACTTGTATCGTTTTCCTTTTTGCGATTAGATAGAAAACACACCCGCACCGTTTCGCTCTGCTCTCCTCTGTTCTTGCAGTGGAGAGAGGTCACAAGACGCCGTCCCTGCGGTCCTGCTCTTCCGCCTCCTTGTTCACCATCTGCACGGCCTTGAACCACAGGAAGCCCTGCAAAAAGAAATTGCAATGAAATCCATGGAAATTTTGGTTCTTCCCTTGCAAATTGCAACGAAGACGGTAATGCCGGTAGGGCTGGGACAGTGAGACTGAGTGTGTGTGTGTTCGTACGGAGGTGGGTATCCCGGTGAAGACGAAGAACCCGAGGAGCGGCGCGTACAGGGCGCTGTCGGAGCTCACCACGCCGAACACCGGCCGCTGGTTCGCGTACTCGAAGATGGACCCGATCTGCACGCGCCGGCGCCGCGGGCAGCCATGGAAACCCCCATCAAATCAATCAATCTTAGCATCCACGCGCGATTCGTGAGGAGAAAGAGAAGGAATTGAGAAGCGTACGGCGGCGATGGCGGTGATGGTGGAGGCGAGCAGGTAGGCGTAGAAGGGGGCATGGACGACGCCGGGCTCCTGCTGCCCACCGCCTTCGCGTGCCCAGGGCGGCGGCTCGTCGGAGCCCGGGCGCGCCCACGAGGGCACCTGCTCGTCCGCCTCGCTCGACGACTTGGCCGACCCCTCCGTCGCCGCCACGGCCACCAGTCCTCCCCGCAGGCGTCTGCAGTAGGCCCCCTTCTCCCCGAGGACCTCGACGGCTGCTACTGGAGAGGCGAGGCGCCCGCGAGGAGGGAAGATGCACCGTGAGATGCACGCGGACACGGCAGCTGCGCCGGCCGCCATGGCTGGTTGGCACGCGACGCGAGCTCGTCGTGCGCTCCGGCGCGCGCGGTGGAATGGATGGGGCGTGGGTGGCGCACGCGGCGCGGGGTTTTTGTTGGGCTTTTTTTTGTGTGTGTGTGTGAGAGACTTTTTTGTTGGGCCTTGTGTGAAAATATTGCTCGAATTTCGTCGTCCAAAATTCAGACCCCTCGTTTTGTGTCAAATTTTGAACAAATTCACCGAATTGCGCGTTCGGCATTCGTATTTCAATCCCAAAACGAGACTGCAAACTCTCTCGGTTTCAATAATCACACTGTACGTGTTCACATCCATCACCCAAAGTTGACTAGCCGTGGGGATTTTTTTTTAGCAATTGCAAGAAAATAAAAATAAAAACACCTACTTCTTGTTCATCAACACCTTGACGAACTCCTTGTACTCGACGCGGCCCACGCCGGTGGGATCCGCCTTGCGCATCATCTCGTCGGTTTCCTCCTCCGTCAGCCGGTCTCCGTGGGACAGCATCGCCTGCCGGAGCTGCTCCGCCGGGATCACCCCGCTCTGCGCGTCGTCGAACACGTCGAAGCACACCGCGAGCTCCTTCTCCGACACCCCGCCGCCCATCTTGCGCGCCGCGACGGTCAGGAACGCCGCGAAGTCGATGTCGCCGGCGCCGTCGGCGGCGACTCCGGCGTCCTCCAGGAACAGCCGCACCTCGGCCTCGTCGACGTTCTGGCCCAGCGAGCGGAGCACCGTGACGAGCTCGCCGGTGGCGATGCGACCTGTGGAGGATCGTCATCAATCGATCAGTGTCAGCTCGCCGACGCCCGGGGAAGGTGTGATCTTGGTGGCGTCTTACCGTCCTCGTTGCTGTCGAACAGGTCGAAGATTTCTTTGCACTCGTCGACCTGTTCTTGAGTCAGCTTGGCCGCCATGGATGAGCTCTAGAGAGAGAGAGAGAGATTCTAATGCCTTTGCCTAATTGCTCTCTGGCAAGTGCCAACTTGTAGCAAATTGGAATGGACAATTTCTGGAGGAACTGAAATTTAGCAGATTAAAGGCCATTTCTTTTTGACAGGTCATAAGAGAATAACAAACTTGCTTTAATTTCCTATTCTGCAAACCACTTTTTCTTCATATGAAAAATAACTAATCAGTGAGCTATGATTGAAACAAGGGACTTGGACAAAGTTGAGCAATGGAAAAGAGAGAAAAATCTAATGAGGGGGTCATCTATTGGTCATGGCCATATCACAGTTGCTTCAATGGCATAAAAGCGACGTTTCCTCCAACTTTGGTTCGATTCAGTTTATCTGTAAAGATAGATCGATAGATAGGTCTCAATGATTCGTCACCCGTTTAGTTGTTATCCTATCTTATATCGATTCTGCAAAAATCGTAATTGTTAGATACGCTCATTTCAAACATAACGAGAACAAGATAGGACTCGGTACCTAAAAATCACTTTTGAAACAGAATCGAAATAAGAAACGAATTAAACGGTGTGACAAATCATTGAAACAATATTGGACATAAATTAGAGTTAACACTATTCAAAAAGACGAAATTTTATGTTTATCGCCTGAAGTGGTAGCAAGAGCCAAGAGCCAACAAACCAAGAGTCCTGAATATTTTGTTCCAGCTTGGCTCAACAGCCTGGACCCATACCAGTATACCATTGTAGTACCAGCGAGTGATTGAGAGAGCATGCATCGAGATTCCAGCAATGAAAGGTGTTCGGCTGTTACTTTCCAGTGCCTAGTTTGGTTCCACCTATACAAGGCTAACAGATTAATTGCTAGCATTAATCAACTTGTCCTGATCCAAGAAAAAGAAAAGACTAACACATTCAGCTCGTACAATGGAACTATATGCATCATGACATCTCCTGATTTTGAAAGAATCATATTTTTTAAAAACATTTTTATTTTTTAATTTTAAAACTAAACCAAATCAGAACTTATTTTCATATCTGAAACTTTTAATCGCACCACCATATTTACTATAGCCAAACAACTTTATCACACCATAAAAATTTAAAATACCACACTATAATATACTTCTATCATGTCAACTGACAAATACTACCGCATCAACTCCTCATAACGTGACGTCTTTTTTTTCCACACAAGTAAGATGGCGTGAACAAAATGTTTATATTTTCAATAAATTTTGATGCGGTTTAGTTTTAAAATTTAAAAAATAAAAAGGTTCAAAAGATTAAAAAAAATTCTCAGAATCACACCAAAAAAAGCGGGAGCGCAAAACATAGTTCCAATAATTTTAAAGATATCAATCAAAATTCATCCAAATTTCAACCAATATCATCAAACAGGGCGCTTGGCTAGCCTCAGGATGTGGGGGGAAGGCTTTAATCAAACCGAAAAGCAACCACTCAATCCACTGCACAATACGAGTAAAAATGTAGTAGTAGTAGTAGAAAGGAACCAGGCAATGCATATCTGCACAAAGATCCAAAATCCAGGAAAATGATGAACCCCAAAAATCCTATGCTCCAGCAGGCGCAAGATAAACATCACAATTAAAGAAACCAGGTATCTGATGTTGTTTCGCGTGACTAGACCACCTAACCCAATCGCTACTGAACATTACCACCAGAACGATAGGTACTTAAAAGGAACATCACAAGGTACAGCTTGTACGACTGACAGTTTTAGTTCACTTCTGATAAAACTTATTTAGTGGGAACCCCTCCTCACTTGGCCATCATGACCTTAACAAACTCCTCGTAGTTGATCTGGCCATCGCCATCCACATCAGCCTCACGGATCATCTCATCAACTTCCTCGTCAGTCAGCTTCTCCCCAAGGTTGGTCATGACGTGGCGGAGCTCAGCAGCCGAGATGAATCCATTCTGGTCCTTGTCAAACACACGGAAGGCCTCCTTGAGCTCCTCCTCAGAGTCAGTATCCTTCATCTTCTTCGCCATCAGGTTCAGGAACTCTGGGAAGTCAATGGTCCCATTGCCATCAGCATCAACCTCGTTGATCATGTCCTGCAGCTCCGCCTCAGTTGGGTTCTGACCAAGGGATCGCATCACGGTTCCAAGCTCCTTAGTAGTGATGCAACCTGCAAAATGAATTCAGAGATCAGCATAAGAGAGTACTAAATGGAACATGTGATTATCTCATCCAGGGCTCATAAAATAAAAAACAACATGATCCTTTAGTGGTGCAATATTGTAATCTTGTTAATGCACACAAAATACATTTTAAGACCAAGAAATCATAGTTCTTCCTGACAACAGAGTAAACATCACAAAACCACCATCAGTATCCTGATAACTTTCAGATACTTAGGGCCTATTGGATTTGGGATTATTTACAAGAAATTATGTAATATGCAAATTGGTAAACAAAGATTGCTTGTATTTTAACTAAACAATCACCGAATTCAGCATGAGCGGTATGGATAAAGAACATAGGCAGACAAGGTAATATGAAGAGAATCAGCACAACAGATCAAATGACAGTTGACTTCCTAGTCATTGTTGTTCATCATCCTAGTATCTAAGTCTGGTAATCAATTCATGAACTTATTTCACAGAGTGATTATGAATAGTGGGTAGAATCATTGGACATAGAATACAAATCACCAACCACCTATATGCTACAGGTCGGATAATGTGATGCCTCGACCACTTAGGTAGCTTCCCGCAACCGCAGTAAAATACGATCAACTTATAAACCTACATCAATAATTATTACATATAATAGATTGACATAAATCACAGACCAGCCCAGCTTGCATCTAAAACTTGCTAAAAATGAACATCTATTGCGCAAGAATAAGAAATAACTATTCAACAGTCCAGTAAAGAATTCAAGAAACAGGTTTTCAATAAAGTATGGCCTGAAAAGTGCACTTTACATCTTAAATGTTGGTCTACGAACTGCATTGATGTCTCTATTTTCCTCCTCCTAATGATGGTACAGAAACATACTATCATCCAACACTTCTTACAACACTACTGTTGTACAGCCCAAAGTTCTTGTAACACTACTGTTGTACAAAAAAAAATCAACTGAAACACTAGAATTTTCCCTAAAAGAAACTAGTCGTTGGCATCATACTGCCATTGCAAGACCAGATTAGCACCTCAATTCTACATGTAGTTTGGCATATTCCACACCCTAATTTCAAAACCACACAGAATCGTTGACCTAATTCCACCAACTGCACATAAAGATTTTAAGTACTCGTTTATAGATCATGAAAACCAATGTCCACACCATGATAAATAACAAATGGCCTGGCTCACAAAATTCGATGTGCGGGTCCTCGTTTCCAAACCAACAACCCATTACCATTCTAAGCCCCTAGGGCCTAGTTCGAGCACCTAATTGCTGATCCCAAATCGTTCCTTACTCAAAAGCACTGCAAAATCCTAAGCACATCATGCATGGAAACTCAAACTTCGTTCAAATCAAACCTCAAAAACACAGCCCCTGTGCAGCAAACAGCTACACGAGGCGAGCGATCCCGCCACGAGCAAGCCATCACGCGCATGCCCGAATCACCACCAAACGTACTCTACAAATCCCAAATCCCTAACGATCCCAGTACAGGATCAACCGGATCTAGAGCCCTAGACACACGAAACCCTACCGCAACACCACAATTCGGCTGGATCGAGCTCCCCGTTGCCCGATCCGGCCGCCAGATGCCCGCGCGCCAGCCCAACGTGGGGGGAGGAGGAGGAGAGAGGAGTTGGGTGGGGCGTGGCGCATTACCGTCGCCGTCCTTGTCGAAAAGGCTGAAGGCCTCCTTGAACTCGGCGATCTGCTCGTCGGTGAGCTGGTCCGCCATGGGGATGCTTCGAGAAGGTTCCGCGAGAACACGGGGGAAGGAAAAGGTGGAAGATGGGCTCGAAGGGGAACAAACGAGTGGCGAGGTGGGGGATGGAAATGGTTGTGGTTGGGCTTTATAGGCAGCGACGACGAGAGGAGGTCGCTGGGATGACGGGTTATGTATCCAGTTCTCTGGCCCCTTCAACTATCTTTTTCTCTCTCTTTTTTTACTTTCTTTGGTTTTTAGCAACCTTCATTCCATGTTCCATTTTAGTCTTTTTGAACTTTATTAGGTTGAGTGTGCATTGGTAGTTGTTTATTCGTTTTTTGTGGATCTAGTTTTTGACATTGAGTTTTGTTGAAGCATATGTAATTTTTTTAATCAACAAGTTGCGGTTAATAATATATAGAAAATTATGTTTAAAGGTAGAGGAGAAAAGAGTTAAAATTGTTAAACAAACCAGCAATGAAATGTTCTATGCAGCTTTCATAGAGGTAGTTGAGAAGGTACTAAGAAATTTGCATTTGATGTCATAGACCAGTGCTAATTGATGAAATGTCTAAGATGCCTCTTACTATCTAGGATTACGACATAATTTTTCATCGCTACATATGAAGTAAGTAAATTGGTGGAAAGAGGAACAATTCAAAGGAATATATAGTTGGGTCACAGTGAAAGATGCCTTACTTTTGCCTGTATATATTCCATGCCACCTAATAATAATGCACTTGAGCCCATGATTTTTCTCAAACATGTGAGAATTTATTGAACTTATTTCTTCAAAAAATATTTATTGAACTTATTTCTTCCAAAAATATGTGTTGAGTTTTACCCTTAATGTTTATTCTACATATTTTTTAGAGTAAATTACGTGTTATCTTTTTTACTTGTGTTCCGTGATGGATCAGGTAATCCTTCCGCTTTAGGCAAATATTATTACTAAAATTTTCACCTAATACTAGTGCATATTAGTGGTTACATCTCTCATCTCTCCACCATCTCCTCTCCTTTTGTAACTCAGCGTCCTATTCTTCACGATGAAGCTTGAGATTTAGATAAACACACCGTTAATGTGGTTTGAGGTTGAGCCTAAGAGAAGCATAGGACCAGTGCAGACGGAGATCAACTTTGAGATTGAGCGAGAAGCCAGTGCCGATGAAAATCGAGCTCAAACTTGACCTTAAGTGCAATAGTAAGTTGGAGGAGGTTGACTGTGTAGCGACATCTAGAAAAAGTCAAGCACGAGAGCAGGGGTTACTCATAGGTAAGCTCAAGCATGAGGTAGCGCTGACAAAGATCAAGGACGAGGGTGGGGCTACTCAATGCTAGCTCTAGTTGGTGGCACTAGCGGAGGTTATTCTAGCACAGGGATGGTAGCCTATGGAAGTTGAGCATAAAGTACCATGAGCCTGCTCACTAGTGGTGGTTCTCTTGATCTCAAATGATGGTCTAGGCCTACTTATCGGTGGCAGTGAGCTAGAGGATAGGGATAGATGTAGGGTTTGAAAAGTATCGGTTACTGTGTAACTATTATAAATCTTAGTAGTACAAATTGAAAGGTCATCTATAGACCAATTTACAGATTAAGTAAAGAGTTAACTCTATTTTATATCATCAAATTAGTGCAAGTAAAGGAAATTACGATGCACTGTCCTTATAAATTGTCACCTTATTAAAAAAAGAGAATTTTGTATCTATAATTTAGATTGGTGTATATTAATGGTAACATTATTAATACCTCTTCGTTTCATATTATAATATATTTTAAAGCCAACCTTTTTATGCTTACATATAGAAAAATATAGCAACATCTAAAATATGAAATTAATTTTATTAAAATAATACTGAATATATTTTAATAATATATTTGTTTAGTACTTTTTTTTCATAAATTTGGTTAAAATTAAAGAAATTTAACTTAAAAAATAAAAATGTCATGCTTCGTGAAACGGATGGAGTAAGAAAATAACCAGACCACCTACCCCTTCTGAACCTCTTGCCTTAAACAATATACTTTCTTAAGATTGGTCCTGTGAATTATGAGCACTTTTTACAACTGATCTTAAACGACAAGTACTGTTGCACTTATAGCAGCCCTAGTTGCCGAATGAATGCACGAGGTTAGGTGTAAGAAGTAGTACTATTCTTTACCCCAACCTGCATATTCCAAACTTTGTCTCCAGCTAAACAACGTGTCCGCTTAGGTGACGAGGCGATGCCATGGCTGCGTACGCTAGACGGCGCCGCTGCTCCTCCCGCCCACCACTGCCACACACGTGTGAGCGGAAGGAGCTCGACGTGTTGTCCTCGTACGCGGCGGCGGCGGCGACGTCAAGGAGATCTTTGCCGGTGGTGGGGTGATCTAAAGCTCGAGATGCCATCCATCCGGTCCTGAGTGACCTGGCCCTGTCAATTTGGCATCAGCAAGATCTGCTCATCTGCTGGGCTGGGCTGGGATTTAGCAGGCTCCGACACAGCTAAATCGATGGCCGGGAAGCCCAATGGGCTACGGCGCCCTGTGGCGTGCGGGTGGAAATGGGAGATGAGATCCATGGCAGAACCCCAATGGGCGCACGGCGAGCTCGCGACCGTGGGACAGGCCGGAGTCCGGGGAGATGACGCTGAGGGAGACGGTCGCGGCTATTTGTAAGGAGTTGGACGTGGAAAAATTTCCTCCGCCGCTCCCTTCCGTTGGCGTCCTCGACGCCGGCGGCAGGTCGTCGTCGCGTCATCGACTGGGCTTCAGCGGCGATCAGGACGCCCAGTCGCCAGGTATTTTTGTCGTCCCAAATTTCAAATTTCAATGAAACACGTTCGAGTGCAAATCACAGCAGAATTTGTGGTTTGATTTGGTTTTGTTTTCAGTTAACTAGTGCTAGACTGCTAGTGCAGATACAGATTTGAATTGAAAAGCAGACATAGACTCAACACGATAAATATATTGATTGTAATGCGTGAGTACATATAGGCCCAACACCTACCTTATCTACTGAACCGACTAGAATCGGGAGAGAGTTAGAAACTGGGCAAAGAGATAATGCGCGATAAAGACGCAAGCATACAATCTACTCCTAACACAATGTGTAAATCCAGCTGATCTTCTAAGCCAAAAGACAAAGCAAAGTGCTGTTCATCCAATCAATCATTCATCGCTATGCTTGCATCAGATGTAGTCCGACCATTGTTCCCAATGTCGCTGTAGCCCTTTTGACAAATTCGGGTATCTTGTGATAGCAAAGGCGTTAAATCTGGACTCTTTTCTGTCAAGGTGTCAACATCCACATCAGATGCATGGATCATCCTTTCTTCTTTCCTTGCTTTCTTGTCTAGGTTATCCAACCAATCCTTCAGCATTATCCAGAGGAAATACTAGCTGACTTCCTGTCTCAGCATTTTCTCCCTTCCAGTTTTCACCGCATCACAGGAAAATGAAAACAGATATTTGCACAAATTCACTGGCTTCTCCATGCATCATTACTTTCAGACCACACAAATTTGCACACTGACATTAGGCAAGCATGGAGGGATATTCTTTTTTCCAATCCTCTCTTCACTCATTTTCTCAAAGAGTTCAGGCTGCTAAAAACATCAAGCTACAACAACAGCTTATTGGAGAAAGAAAGGAAGAAAGAGAAAAAAAAAGAAGAAAAGATGAGTGCTTTGATCAGCAACAAAGAACAAGAGATCCTGCATTTCCCTTCTGTAAATTTTCAGTTACCATGAGTCTAGCCACCCATTCCTTGTTCAATTCTCCATTGCTCACCTTCGCAGCGGTTTATAGAGCACGAAGCTTACATGCTTGGATTGAAACCGGTGAGTGACCCCTAGAGCAAGCAGTGACTGTGATCCCCATCCTTTCTCGATATACAGGTGATTGAGGACAACATGCTTTGGCTTCGGAGCGTGTTCTTCAGAGTTATCAGTACCACCAAGTACAGACATGAGGAGCTGAGGTGGCAGCGTGGGTGGCTCCTTGGCGAACTCCTCATCGCCTGGGAGCTGGAGATCATAGCTGAGTTCAGGCGACGGAGGTGCATCAAATCCTGCCACACTGTCCAGACTTTCTGGGATATAATCCTATTCAAAACAAAGATTTCCTCAGATAAAAACCAAGAACCTGAATTCTGGAGCACCTTTCACAGCAGTATAGAGCGAAATGCCCGCAATTATTTGTTTGCCCTTGCTGTTTTAGGTTATCACAAATTTGATTGCTAAATTAGAAATCAGCATTTCCTTACTGACATGGACATCGAGGAGGTTGGCAACCTGCCCTCCCTCATCAGCCACATGAGGTAGTTCAGGGACATATTTCGGTTCCCCATCGACAATGATCCTGTAATGGTATACTCCAGATGGCAGAACCAACAAAATTGTATGGTCTTTCCCAGACTTCTCCAACACCCTCCTGATACATGTCAAATTTTGTATTCTAGCATCTTACTTCTGAAACATGGGAAAAATCTGAACTTGAAAATTTTGTTATTAAATAGAATATTACCTTGATGTCCAGTTATCCCATGATCCTTGGACAAACACCTCATTTCCTCCTTGACTCCAAGTAATCAAAGTTGGAATTCCCTTCTGCTGGGGGTGGTTGTTGGTGGATTCATCAGATTCATTTATCCATGAATTGTTGAAAACGGGAGCAAATTCAGTAGGTCTATGCAGTGGGACTACTGGAACCTGCAATGTGCACTTACCTGTCAGTTCAACCAGGACCAGCAATAATACTCAAGTCTCAAACATGTGAACTGTCCAAACCACCTAATGAATACAATTTAACCACATCTTTCTTATGAAAGATGACCAAAGGCAATAGTTTCCAACTTGTCATGGCACAGAGTCTTAGAGAAATCCAAAGCATGAGCCCTCCCAGTATAACAGGATCTGAAAGGGTTAATGATGTGTAACAATCCATAGGTCAAAATGAAATTGGGGAGAAGTGTGGAGACTGGATGCTGACTTCATTCTACGGGGAAAAGGGAGCAACTTTAACTAGCACTAATAGTAATATACAATAACTGAAGTTCTACAAACATTTGTCATTAAACAGACCAAAAGGTTAGCATAAATTCGTCAAATATCACTGAAATATTCCCTGTTAACTTACTCGCAACTCATTGTCTCACTAACATGTGATTCCAGGGCTCACAGGTCACTGAGATATCAGTGGCAAACAGGAGAAGGGGTGAGTCTTTCAGTGCCAAATAAGAAATTGATCAAATGAACAAGAACAACTTCTTTTAGGATTATGAACTTCTGTTTGATCAAATATAATGTTCATGTTTACCTACACTGCACAAGAAATCTATTTTATCATGTTTGTTGTTTCATCTACCTTATCAACACATGGAAGTTACTTTATTTTTTAAGATCCTACCAGCGGTAGCTAACCCACATACACATGCTCCAAGAGCCAACCATTTGACCTCTGTGAATTGTATGTTAACAGGACAACCAAGAACCAGATGATTACAATGCCACCTCTGCTAATTTCGTGGGCTGCCCCGGAATCAGGAGTAAACTATTCGCTCTACATGGAAGCATTAATAACTAGTAGGCCGTAGCACGCAGTAATTATCTTATCAATACCAAAAGCCTTCAAAACTAGATCAAGGTCGCTAAACTGTGTAATTAACAAGGGGAATAAAGAATCAACAGCACCAAGATTATCTAGGACTAATATATAGCCGCCACAACTCAATATCTATCATATGGATTAAAAAGTATATGTGCTCTCTGGTGAAAAGAGGGCCAACTTGCCCACTACACTGTCTAGAACTAATCCAAGATTCAGAGCTGCCCAAGCCGTTTGCAGAGAATCCAGGTGCCACCAAATCTATCAACAGTTCTTGACAAAGCATTTAATTGCAGTGAAATTTTTTATAGCTATATCCTGAACAAGGAGTAAAGAACAGAGTCTTTGAGAATATCGGAAAGGCCTACAAGTTGCAGATTAGTTATAGATCTGTAAGCTCCGGCTTCTGCTACCCACTATCCCAACAGTTGAAGCAAACTAAACTGCCATTTCATACTTCTGCACACTGGATGGATCTTTCTGAATTGTGATGAGCGAAAGCAAGTGAAGAGAATTCACCAAAAAAAACTTTTTTCACAGCCAAGCTAATCAAGCAACCCCCAAAAAACATGCAAATCCACATCATCGAGTGAAACTAATTTTGATCACTAGAATGGAGCAAGAGAGAAGAGACAATCAAGGAGACATTTTTTATCAAGCAAAAAAAAAACACTACGAACTCCAAAACAAGTCTTTTTTTGGTGGAAACTAATCACCTGCGGCGTGAAGACGTAGGGGACGGGTGGAGGGAGCTCCCGCATCACGGCATCCGGCGGCGGTGGCCGAGGCGCGGCCTCCGCCGAGTTGGCCACTCCGGCGGCGGCCGGCAGCTCCCCCGCCGCCGCCACGTGGCCGTTCTCCCCTTCCTTGCCGGCAGCGTTCCCCATGCCCGCTGGCTCTCTCGCCAGCCAGCCCACAGCTACTCCTCCTACCTCCACCAATCAACCAAGCAGCAGCACATCCACATCTCAACTCCCAACCGCAGCTCAAGCAAACGAAACAGAGACAGAGTCGATCGAAATTAACCAGCAGCTCAGCTCAACCCAGCGGCGGAGCAGCAGGAGCTAGCCCAGAGCCAGCGAGAATGCCACGGTGGACTCACGCCGACGTGCCGCCGCCGCCGCCCCCAGAAGTCGCCACGCGCGCAGCCAAAGCCACCGGCCGCTTCACCGGAGGCAGAGGGGAGAGAAGGACAATATAAGAGGCAGTTAGGCACGTGGGTCACGTGATACGCACGGCTCCTCCGCCTCCGCCCATCACGACTATTTATTACTGCGAATTTCTCCCGCCGTCGGATCGACCCAGCAGCGCCATGTCAGCCGCCCACGTGTCTCCCGTGCATTAATGGACCGTGTGAAAAATTGCGGGATTGCCCCTCCGGTTGTCTAATTTACTCTCTCCGATCCACGAAAACTTTATATTATGTTTCATTTATCACAGGAATACTTTAACTTTAAAACAATCATTAACGTTTATTAAACAAGATAAAAATACATTATATTTTATTAAAATTAAGCATAAATTTGTAAAAGTGGTGGAAAATTATATTAGAGTTTGTAAAGTAAAAAAACATTATAGTTTTTTAAGACTTGTATTATTATATGTAAGACGAAAAAAAAGATAAATTATTTATAGGAGAGAAGCAGTAATCACATATTAGGATGCTACGTTTGATTGGTGTCACACCTCGATTAGACACCACCAAAAAGTCAGTTCCACATAGGGCATGTTGCAGAGAACGGCGAACTATCTCTACTGTATTGGTGCTAATCTTATAATTTTAAACTGGTAACTACACTAACAAAATAATAATCATTAAAAAACTAAATAAATATATTACACCTAAATAAACCCTTAGCAGCAATTATAAAAAAACTACGATATCGAAACTTAGTACGGCTAGCGTAACAATTTACAAGTAGTGACTTTAAGTCTAATAATAAAACCAAACTCTTTTGTCATCTTCTACCTAACCTTAAGGAGGGAGAAAGAAAAATAATAAAATAGAAAGTGCAAGTAATTTTACGAGAAACGTGAATATCTTAAGCTACAAAGAAAAGCTAGATTTACTCTATAAATCTTTTGTTTGAAAATATTTCGTAATTTATAAGTGTGAGTTTTACAATTCATTTGAAACGAGACTTACTTTCTCAATCCGATGTGAGTTGCTTTGCAACAAACTAAACATGAAAACTAAGTTTTATTTTCATTAATAGTTTTTTCCAGTTTCATCTCTTCAACAAATATCATCAATTACTAAAACTCACTCTGGTAATGATTCTCATCCCTACAAATATTTTTCATAAAACACTGTAAACAAATATACGCTAGGAGAATTACCTTACATTCGCTCTTAACTGTGGACACAACTATTTGAATAGGTTAAGCTCTATAGAGTTTGTACGCTTTAACCGAACGACACAAAACTAACATCGGATACCCATCAGCACCGAAAGTTTGTGACAAGATTTTTCTAAATCTAACACATGAATATCTCATATCATATAGTTGAGTCGAATATCTCAAAACCAAGTATTAGATAAATATCATGCATTTATCTACTCAATACACACGGGGATGTTTTCTATACCAAACTAATCGCCTTAAAAGAGTCTAAAATAATACCCATCCCGAGCAGTAATGATTTATGATCCGTCTCCTTATTCCTAACGTTCTATAACTATTTACATACAAGATTTTTATATGCTAGCTAATTACTCACTTTTGAGCATTTTATAAACATTTATGTGATTATATTGTAAGATGCTTGAATATAATTTTTTAAAAGAATCGGTCCTTATATACGATTACAAAATAAAGCCACACATACGACGTTCTATCGTGTAATTTTATAAACCTTTTCTTTTTTCAAACCCACTGACTCCGTGAGTCAGGTTTTCATAAAAGTTTTCACAATCCATTTTTTTCCATAACGACAAATAACGGTGAAATATAGGGTAGTGGTATTCCTACTTAAAGAGTGAGAATTTCCAAGTAGCATTATGGTTAAGTTACAAGTATAGTATTTAACAACGACCTATAAAAAGTAATCTAACTACTAGGTTCATCAGTCGGTTATGCTAAAATCAAGACTGATCAATTTAATTGTGTGTGCTAAGCATGTAACTTATCAAACAATCATATTTTATAAATTAAAAGTAATATAATTAAGGGTGACTTGTCTTACTCTTAGTCGACGTGAAGCTCTTCAGAATCGGCATTCGAGAAATTTCCGATAGCGAACTACGTGCGAAAGGTGAGAAATCCAAATAAAACCCTAAAAGACAAAAAAAAACACTAAATAAATAACAATGACATTGTATATATCTTATTTATTTTTAGAGAAATTCTAGAAGTTAAATAAAGTCAAACAGATAAGAATTATGGTTTAAGAGATATAAATTTTAAAAGTTTAAATGAATTTCTAAAATAGAATTTGATCGAGCGAAAATAGAGATGGAATATTTCAAATGAATATCCCCTAGCTGATAGAAGGGACCTACTATTTAGTGACACTAGAAGGCCTATGAGCCTATGGCTCATGGTGAATAAGTCCATAGAGGGGTTCAACTTGATGGGTTTGGTGGAAGACGAGTGGGCTAGAATAGAGGAGGCCTATGGGCCGGTTGGCTAGGCCTCGTAATGTTAAGCCCATAGGCTAAAATAGTTAGCCCCTAGAAAAATAGTAGGGTTCACCTATAAGTGATATATACTGTAAATAAAATATTTTAAACATATGAAGCCGATGTGGGACATAAGACAGGAGATAGGGTGGTAGGGTTGACATGGCCCCACAAGTAGGTCCCACCTATTTTTTCTTTCTTTTTTCCTTTTTTCTTCTCTTCTTTATCTTCTTTAGTGCTCCTCTCTAGTCCTTTGCTGGGCAGGCAAAGGCAGGTGAGGGTAGAGGCTAGCGGTTGCTCGGAGAGGTGGTCTCCATAGGTCAGCGGCTGGTGGTCAAGAGAGGGGTCATGCGTGGGCATGGCCTATCCCTGCGTGGCACTCATCCCTTCTTGGGGGAGATAGGTAGGCAACCATGCCCTGGACGGCGGGGGGCGACCACGATGGTAGGAGCCCAGCTCAACGAGCACCAGCCTAGCGTGGTTCAACGGGTAGGATAGGGTAGCTCGAGCCGAGGCTAATCAATCTAGCATGATGGCTACTCCCATTGGTTAGAAAGGGTAGTGGAACTTCAGCGATGCCTAGAGTGGTTGAGGGAGGCGGAAGATGGGCGTAATGGCAAACGACCAAGAACGAAGGTGGCACCATAGCGGCGTGTAGGTTGTCGGTGTAGCAGTGGTTGCAAGATAGAGCAAAGCGGCTTCGAGCATGCACTAGGTGCTTGATGAAATGCCGAGGCACATTCTAGGCATCTCGGCGATGGTGATGGCAAGCCGTGGTGGATGTGACGAGATGGGGAAGATGTTGGCAGCGTGGTGACATAGGAAAGGAAATCGAAGGGGACGGAGTGAGGTGGCGGCGAGCTAGTTGCTCATGGAGCGAAGCATCAGCGTCGTGGGGTAAAGAGGGTGATAGGGAGACGGAGGTGACATGATGGTTCTTGTAGCCGTGGTGAGGTGAAAGGGGGGCGGTGAGGTGGCGTTGTGTGAGGGTACGGTGATGCAGTGTGGCGGGCCAACGAGCGGGCCAGAGATGTGACAGGACCAAGGGGGTGTGGGGTTAGGTGATGGCAAAGGTACGGCACGGTGTGGATTTGGGTAGTCGACGACGGAATTCGTGGAAGTAGGGCATGCTTGACATGGAGCGCTCAACAACGGGATTTGTGGCGATGGGGCTAGGTGTTCGGGCGTGGATGCAAGCAGTCTGCTTGGCATTTCATTGATCACGTGCCATATGTGCACATGAGGTGAGGGGAAGGGGATGACTGCGAGCATGAGAGAGAGCAAGCGGTTGTGACATAGCTGAGTGGCTAACAAGTGGGGTCTGTGGGATGTCAAGCGACGAGTGAATGCTCGGATGTAGCAGTGTGGATGCGTGTGGGAGGGAGCTGGCTTTACAGGCTATGGGTCGGCTTGTGTGTGGCCTAAGAAGGGAAGGAAGATAAGGGGAAGGGAAAGAGGTGCTAAGCTAGCACGATAAGGAAGATGGGTCGATGGAAAGAAGGAAATGGGAGGAAAAAGAGAAAAGAGTTAGGCCGAGGGTGAAGTAGAGACTAAAGAGAAGTTTTTCTTTTTTTTCTTTTTCTTGGGATTTTAGATTATGTCTTTTAGAAGATTTAGAGAGTTTTTAATTTAAACTTGTTATATGGTCTTAATAGAATTTTTGTGATTTATAGGGAAGGTATAAAATGGGTGTTTGAAGATTTGAAAAGATATTTGAGTTTTAATTCGATATTTATACTAAAAAAATGAGAACGTTAAGGAAAATGCTTCAAGATCAAGGCTCGTATATTTTAGAAATAGATTTGATTTTGTGGAGAGAAAAGAGAGAGAATTTTCAAAGGACTTTGGACAAGATTATAGAGGTATTTGAATTTTAAAATTTAAACCTTGGAATTTGAATCTTGAGATTTGCTTTGGATTAATTTTTTTGTTAGAAAGAGAGATTTAATTGAGATCTTTGATATTAAAACTTAGATATATATAATGAAACAAAATTTTAAAACTATAATTTTTATTAAAATAGTTTTTAACGATTTGTATAAAACCGAGAGATTACGGTTAGTGTCATGACGTGTCTGGGGTTAGCAGGTAGAGCATCCAATAATAAGCTAAAATTTCTGACTCGTGTGAGATTTTTTTTTCAAAGATTTGGACAGTGACGAGGAGAAAATAACAGTACCTTGTAGATATGGGAATTTTGCATGCATTTGGGTTGTACTTCTAGATAGGGTTGCTTTTTTCTGGGTTGTTTCACAGATAGCACAGTGAAATAGCATTCGTTGGATTATCTTTATTGTAAACATTAAGGACTTTTTAGAAAGAAAATACGAGTTTTTCATCAACTTGACTAGTTAAGCCATGGGTGTAAATTTGAACAGTAGTTGTCTGGTAATTACATGGAAATGAGATATTTGGAGGTGTGGCACGCGCACTCTCTATTTTAAAATGTAAGATAATTTATATTTTTAATCAAATTTATTTAAGTTAAATTAAATTTATAGAAAAATATATAGTAACATTTTAACGTAAAATAAATATATTATGAAATATATTTAATGGTGAATTGAAGGAAACTAATTTGATGTTTTAAATATGTTTTACATATAAAATTGGTTAAATTTAAAATAGTTTTACTTAAGACAAACCAAACATCTTATATTTTATAACATTTATAACAGAAAGAGTATTAGAATTCTTAGTGAATGAAAACCAAATATATATATATATATATGCTCTAAATATGAGACAAAAGATAATTCCATAATTGTGTGGAGCTGAAAATGAGAAATATTATGGAGGGGATATTTTCTTGGGAAATCATTTTTTTGACCGATGGAAGGACGCCGCCTAATTTTATTATGGGAATGCTTATCTGTGATGGAAAACCACGAACGTTTTAACCCGCTAGAGCCTATCTTGAACTGCTCAGCTCCTATGGTTGTACGTGGTTTCTCCTTCTAAATGAAAATGAGGATTCGAGGTAATGCCTTGATTATATAAAATGAAATAAAATGAACAACATAGTTTCTCAATAAACTTATCCAAGCTACTAATCCTTTCAACCCCATAGATTTGAGACCCATCCATGAAGGGGAACTTCATGACCATGGGAAGTGCCAGAAAGGTCTCCCACAGATTCTTTCAAGCAGGGGCAGAACAGTAATCCCTGTACCCTGAGGAAGATATCAATATCAAACATTAACCCAATTTAAGAATGGAAAACCATGTGCTTTGGGCCACAAAACACAATGGGAGAGAGATAAATAAATGGTGGCAGTTTGGAGACCAGCAACAAAGGACGATGATGATAATAACCAGAGGGGACAGGAGGAGGACGGTTTGGATAGGGCAGGGCCGTGCTTATCCACTTTACACTGCTCTCTTTACGCGGATTCTCTGTGCAGTTCAGCGTGCGTGTATGGGTTGCTTTAGGGTGAGTTTTTAAGCAGTGTAATTAAATTAAATGAAGTTTGCTTATGTAAAACAAGTTAAGTTTTCTAGTACGTAATTAATTACGTATTAATTATTATTTTAAATTTGAAAAAGGAGTTTTTAAATTTTTTAAAACAACTTTCATATATTTATTCATTTATTTAAAAATATAATTAATTATCACCTAATAACCAACCTCATTTTACAAGAGCAACTTAATTTAGCTGGTAGTAAAATTATAGAACTCGCTATTGGTCATATTTAAGGGGCTCTTAAGACGCATGAAGCTTTCACTAGTATCCTGCAGTTTACAATTAAAAAACTACAATTCAGAGCAGTCCTTGAAGCGCAGAAATTTTCTAGGAATAACAAAGTTTGCTATAACTCTATTATTTCAAATAGGGAATAGTTGAGTGGGAATCAAGTAAGCGCACATGATGGTAAGCCCAATTACCGTAATAACCAACTATTGATGTTGCAAGCCTGGTAGGAATTGCTTTCTTTATTGAATGCATATGTGTCTAACTTTTTAATTTCGAACGATTTGGGTTTAAATCCAAAATTACATGTGAAAGCAGCCCCACAGCTTTTATCATAAAAATCGGGACGACTAAATTTGCTGGCTTGATTTTTGTGAATTTGGGGTTGAAAATCAAATAGAAAGCTAGCCTCAATAATTGAATAATATTGTATAGGCCTGATTTGGAAGGTATTTTAAGGGTCATGACTTGTTTTATTCTAACTAGTTTGATTTGGAAGCCAAAATTACAATTGAAAGCAACCCTTAACAACTTATGTCGTCAAAATTTAGACGATCAAATTAGCAGGCTTGATTTGAATTTTGGTTAAATATGAAATAGAATGCCAGCCTCAATAATATTGCTCCCATTATAGAGGTATATGGGCCTGATTGGAAGACACTTTTAGGGTCGTGACTAATTTTTATTCTAGCCATTTTGGTTTGAAAGCAACTGCTAACAATTTGTGTCATCAAAATCAATTTGGGTTAAAAAGAATGAAATAGAAAGCTAGCCTCAATAATATTGCTCCCTTTGTATAGGTATTGGTCTGATTGGAGATGTTTTTAGGCTTCTCAAAGCCAAAAATACATTTGATAGCAACCCCTAACAAATTGTGTCATCGAAATCAAGACGATCAAATTAGTTATCATGGTTTTTTTTGTGTAAATTTGCATTTTAAAAAATCAAATAGAAAGCTAACCTCAACATTTCTTCTCTTTATACGGGTATGTGTCTGATTGGCTTGTTGGAAGGTATTTTGGGCTGCGAATTGTTTTATTCCAACCAATTTGGTTTGAAAGCTGAAATTGGATGTGAAAGCGATCCCTAACAACTTGTGTCATCAAAATCAGGATGATCAATTTAGCTGGCCTGATTTTTGTGAATTGGATTAAAAATCAAACAGAATGCTAGCCTCAGTATTTCTTCCTTTTTATGAAATTCTTTAGATGATTCTTTTTTTATATAGTTGCAAACTTACAATCATGCAACTCAACTCTCAACGAATCCAGTGTAAGATTAAGAAACAAGACTCCTCGTAGCAGCTTGGACGACTAGATAATCATTTACATCATAAATAGGTCATATGTTTGTGCAAGACAAATAGCTAGCCTTATGATAATTGTCATGGATGTGTGCTCAAAACCTCAAATGAAAAAGGGAATTGAAAACACGGGCAACACCCATTTAAAAATGTGGTTTTCTTTCTCCAAATTAACGTCCAGAAAGATCATCGTATCCTATCAAATTCCCCAAGAAATTTCCCAACACACTCTTGCACGGAAAATATGGTAGATAATTAGCACATGACTAATTAAGTGTTAACTATTATAAACTTAAAACCAATTTATTTAATTTTTAAAAGAAACTATAATATAAAAAGTTTTTTTTTAAAAAAACACGGTTAAGCCACTCAAAAACATAACGATAAACAAGGGGTAGCTCAGCCAGTTAGCTGAATCAAACGCTGGAAAGGGACGGTGCATTGGTGCCTCGGCAGCTGCCGGGTCAGGGAGCGAGACAGAGACCATCGATGCAGATCGATGAAAAGCTGCTGCTCCTTTGCATTATGTTCCACTACTACAATAGAAACTATTCTGCAGTATCTGACACAACGTTTGCAATTTGGACGCCACAAACATACTAGGCCAAATCTAGTAATGCGCAGCTCCTGACACAATCTGCATGAACCGAACCGATCGACGCCGACCAGGTCGCTTCCGGTGAAGAGCCTGACGCCGCCGTCCTGCTCGTTTTTATTCACGATGCCACCATGATCTAGCAGCCGGTGTCGTCGTCGTACTCGCCCACCTGGGGAACCCTCAGCCGCGGGTTGTTGGCAAAGCTTCGGGAGACAAACAGGACAGCGAACATGATGAGCATCAGCATTAGCATTAGCAAAGGTGACAATAGTTTCGCAGTATTCGTCAGAGCAAAACTGCAGATTTGATGTGTGATGAAGGGCAAGTCACGCCTACCTGCTCGGAGGGAAGTGCTCAAACGGCCCGGATGTTGGAATGGCTCCACACAGATCGTTGTTCGAGAGATCTCTGAAAGTGTAGTAGCAAGGAGAGGGAAGAATGTTAGTATTATCAGGGAGAAAATGCAGGAAGGAAGGAGAATGTAAATGACAGCGACACGTTGGAGCTCAGTTTGTGTGTGCTTACAGAACCAACAAGTTGGAAAGTCCAACCAGTTCATTTGGGATTGGCCCAGTTAAACGATTGTGATCCATTCGCCTGTGGAAGCAAAAATCCAAAGATAAATATAAGCTGCATTTCACATAGCAGATAGCACAATAATAACTCCTGATTCCAAATATAAATTGTTATAGACTTAAGAAAGTTGTTATAAATGAAAAAAGACGAGACATTTTTTTTAAAAAAAAAGATCAGAAGAGGCACTTACTGATTAGCATCAATTACTAGTGCGGAGAATGTCAAGTGATGGAGGTATCGACCCAGAAATGTTGTGGTTGTACAAGTCCAAGCTAACCAAATTCTCCAGATTACCAAACTCTGGAGGGATTGATCCTTCAATGTTGTTCAAAGTGATTTCCCTGGTCAGATACCAAACGGCAAAAATAGTCAATAGCACTGCATCCAAGAGAGTGAATTTAGTCTACTAAACCTCAATTTCAGTAACTGATGAACTGCAACTCAACACTGAGAAAAGGACTAGCAAAACTGTACTGACATTTTAGTCTGCTAAGAACATTTCTTTCTTGACAGCAACAATAACAACAACAATACTAATTTTGCGTGATTGTTCAGAAGAGTTTACAAATATTTTATCTGGTCCAGTCGCGCGAGCTCGGGCGACAGAGTACCCGACAGGCTCAACTCCTCAAGAAATCTGTTAAAGGAAGCAAATTTAAGCAAATCAGATGAAATTGAAGTCTCATTATATCCAGCCTCTCAAAATCATAAAAATCCATGGATTGTGAGCTTCTTTCTACCCATGAATCAACGCCAGAACATTTGGGCCGGCTAGGCCTAGTCCGTGAGGGTTAGGACTGGGCCTAACAGGCCCAGCCATCGGGGCCACAATTTTCTGGCCGATGGATTTGCTCCAAGATTCACGCTCCTCTCACACAGTCTCACGCTAGTCAATAGCCACGACGCCCTTTCGTCTTCCTCCCCTCGACTCCCTCGCGCTCACCGCCATGGCGCCACCTTCGACAGGCGATCGGATCCTGCCGCGGAGCCAACGCCCAGCACTCCAGCAGCAATGCTGCTGCCAACATCAGGCACGCACCACGTACTCATGCGAAACCGGCGAGGTTTTTCTTCTGCAACATCGTGCAACCAGGAGGGGGAGGAGGGGGACATATCGACGACTCACAGGCCGATGACGCGGTTTTCGTCGTCGCAGGTGAGGCGGTTCCAGGTGCAGGGGTTCACCATGTTAGGGTCCCAGCTCGCCAGCCGCCGTTGGGGTCGCGCAGGACCTTCTTGAACGCCGTCGGCGCGTCGCCGTCCTGGTTTGCTGCGGCCGGCGGCGTCGCTGCCAGGACCACCATCACCAGGAGGATGGCAGCGGACAGAGTTAGGTTTCCGGCCACCGTGGGCGCCATGGTTGGCTGGTTGCCGGTGGTTTCGCCAAGTCTAAGCAGCGAGACGTGTGGCAAACTGGCAACTGCTTCGCCGTGGCTGGGTGCGTGCTCTGAAGCGTGGGGTTTTGAGGGCATTCAATTTTTTGCCTGATACCACTGAAAAGCGCGTGACGCTGAGTACAGTGAATCAATCCTCGTGGAACAGTGTAGGGTGATGTCAATCCAAGCTATCATCCACTATATCAAAACAGTAATTAATATAAAAACTAAATAAATATATTATATTTCTTGATAATAACTCTTAAAAAAACTACAATAGCAAAGCTTAGCATATTTAGTACACCAATCCATGGATAACGGCTTGGTTTTAGAGATAAAACTAAACTCTTATGTATCTTTCACTTAAACTAAATAAAAAGAAAAAACAATAAAATAGAGATGGTTGGTACTTTTATACTCGTAAATCATGAGAAACATGAGTATGCAAGTTGTAAAAGAAAAGTAAGTTTATTTTATAACTATTTTGTTTAAAAATGCTTCGCAAACTCTAAGTATGAGTTTTATAACTCATTTGAAAAGAGACTTACCATCTCAATCCGATACGATTTACTTTGCAACAAACCAAACATAATAACAAAATTTTAGTTTTATTAATAATTTCTTTTTATTTTCCACCTCTTCAACAAAACACAATTTCTTAAGCCATGCATACAACATTTGTCTTAGTCCATCTGAAGCTGAACCAATATTTTTCTTCCTATTGGCTTCTTCTCGAAACCACGCCTAAGTTTTAGTTTTTTGCTTCCTCTTAAGAAGCCTACTCTATGATGCCCTCATGGTATTTTGGGTTACACACACATGTCCCGATCACCAAGGTCATTCATCGGTCATCAAGACCGATTATGATAATAGTTTCCATTTCCCACAAATATTTTTCATAAAATACTGACAAAAAAATTTGTTAGAAAAATCACCTTACATTCACTCTTAATCGTGAGCACGTCTATTCGAATAGTTAAAACTCTGTAAAGTTTGTACGCTTCATCCACACGACACGAAACTGACATCGGATACCCGTCAGCACCGAAAGTTTGTGACAAGTCCTTTCTTAAACTAATCTATAAATATTTCATGTCACATAGTGGGTCAAATCTCTTAAAATCAAGTATTGGACAAGTCTCATATCTTTATCTACTCAATACATACTAGGGATGTCTCCTATACCAAACTAGTCGTCTTAAAAGAGTCTAGAAGAACACTCATCTTAAGCAGTAAAGATCTACAATCTCATCTCCTTATCCTAGCATTTCACAACTATTAATATACAAGATTTTTATGCGCTAGCTAATTATCTAGATATGAGCATCTCTTAAATACTCATGTAGTCATACTATAAAATGTTTAGATATAATTTCTCAAAGAATCAGTCTCTACATGCGATTACAAAACCAAGCCCTACGGGCAAGGTTCCGCATCGCGGGTTTTTACAAACCTTTTCTTTTTTCAAACCCACTGACTCCACGAGTCGAGTTTTCACAAAAAGTTTCATAAACCAATTTTTTCCATAACGACAAACAAAAGTGTAAAATGTGGCAGTAGTATTCCTGCTCGAGGAGTAAGAATTTCTAAGTGCCATTATGGTGGAGTTATAAGGACATAATTCAACAATAATATATGAAAAGCAATGCAACTATTGAGTAAGTCTATCGGTTGCGCATAAACCGAGGTCAATCAATTTAATTATATGTGCTAAGTATATAACTTTGTAAACAATCACATTTTATAAATTAAGAGCAATATAATCACCTAGAACTAAACCAATGTGACTTGCCTAGCTCTTGGTCGAGGAGAAGTCCTTCAAAGTTGGTGTCCGAGAATTTTCCAACAGTGAACTATGCACGAAACGAGAGAAAATCCTAATAAAACTCTAAACAGACAATATAATACTAAATAAATAATAGTACCATTGCATATATCTTATTTTTAGAAAATAAAATTTGAAGTTGAATGGAGGCAATCAGAGTTACTAGAAGATTATTTAAATTTCTAGAATTTTTTGAAAATAAGAAATCACTAGAAAATTAAAATGAATATTCTCCTAAAATATTCTCTGGAGTAAGATCTGCAAGTTAGAGAATGATTGTTTTGAGAAGATAAAGTGGACATAGGGAAGCTAATGAGCTTTAGTCTATGGGGCTTGGCTAGCAGCCTAGTTTGATGTTAAGGAAGCGGGGCCTGTATGTCGATAGGAGAAAGAGAGAGAACAGAAGGGCTAGTCAACATGTCAGAGGGAAAGAAGAGCATGTGGCCTCACCTCATTGGCCATGGTGGGGCCCACATGTTAGTGACACTGGAGGAGTCTTCTTTTTTCTTCCTTCGTCCTTAGTCTTCTTTTTTATTCCTTCGTCCTTTCTTCCTTCTCGTTCTTTATTCCTCTCCGCTCATCCCTCTTTGGCATGGGACAGAGCGGGTGTGTGCAACTTAGTCGAGCAACCGACAAGTGGGCCCAAGTAGGGTGGTAGGCAGTAGGTGTGCGCGCGGATGCAGTGCGAGCAGACATTTGTGAGATAGAGAGAGGGCTAGCGCACAAACCGGCTAGCGCAGCCTAGAGAGGGAAGCGAGGACGAGGAGAGGCCTTGGGCTGACGGGGCAGTTGGGCTACGGGGCTGAGGCTAGGCGAGAAAAGAAAGAAAGAGAGAGAATGGACTGAGGGAAAGTTGGTCCAAATGAATATGAGAATTTTTATATTTTTAGAGATGTCTAGAATTGATTTTTTGGGAAAAAATTGAAATGGGTTTGAATTTATACTCGGAATTTTCTTAGAGAGTCTGTGGGAGGGATTTAAGGAGATATATTTTAGATGATTTTAGAGTGGAGTTGATATCCAGATTAGATTCAAATTTGATTGTTGGACTTAAAGATATTGGAAGAAATTTTCAAAGGAGGTGTTAATTTAAAAGTCAAACCTTAAAATTCAAATCTTGGACAGATATCTTTAGCACAAAATATACACAAATAACCAAAGATTTTAAAACTATAATTATTATTAAAATAGCTTATAATTATTATTAAAATAGCTTTTAATGGCTAAGCTAAAAACCGACGTGTTACACAATAACAGTCCAAGTGGCACGCGCGAGGAAGGGCGCACGCGTGGATTGGCGTAACTCAGCCTAGTGAGGGTGAGAGCAGGCGAGCTAGGACGTGACACGGAGGTGGACCAAGCGGTGTTGCAGGCGACGGCAGTCTTTCGTGGGGGCAAGCGCACGGCATGGCCCAGGATGACATGGATGTGTTGACTCGGCTGGTGACAACGTAGACGGACTAAAAGCGCATAGGAGGATAGAGACTTGGTAGGCTATTCTAGGTGTGGCGCAAGCACGTGGAGGAGTCAGCCTAAGGAGCTGTTCGCATAAGCAAAGGCTCAGAAGTGGCCAAAGGCCCAAGCTAAGACTATATATATATATATATATATATATATATATATATATATATATATATATATATATGTTTTTCTATTTTTTAAAGGATTTTTAGAGCACATATTTATAGAGTTTTTATGATTTAGTGAATAAATCTTTTGAATGCTTTAGAGAAGTATCTTGTATACATAATCAAGTTAATGCTTATAGAAAATTAGTGCAACAATTAATGTTTCTCTTTCTAGTTTACTTTTGTGCATATATAGCAATCGATTTTATATTGATTTATTTTTCTCTAATATATATTGGTTTATTTGATCTAAAATCTAGCTAGGGTGTTTTCTAGTGTTATGAAAAGTTTAGTTGGTTAATTATTTCCGAATCTTGTTTAATCAATTAATTATGGTTTAATTAATTTCTATCAACTAATTTTATTTAGTTAATATCTTAAGATATAGAAGTCCGATTGATATGATTTCAATTAGTTTTGTTTATAAATTTTTT
This sequence comes from Oryza coarctata, assembly GCA_030770085.1. Classification (NCBI taxonomy): domain Eukaryota; kingdom Viridiplantae; phylum Streptophyta; class Magnoliopsida; order Poales; family Poaceae; genus Oryza; species Oryza coarctata. The sequence continues at coordinate 18,595,821 of CM061470.1, forward strand.
CTAATTTATTCTGACAAAGTTTTAGATCAATAATATATGACTAAAATATATTTAGTGATAAAACAATGTTTTATCCTGAAAATATAATTTTTTAGTTTTTATGATTAGGAAGAAGTTTTAAATTTTATTTTTATTTACTCTAATTGCCTATATTAGTGTGTGTTGATTTTATGTGTACCTGGAAAATTACAACTACTAAGTCGAATGATTTTTTTTGTGTGAGTCACTGAGAGTGGGCCACTCACTCGAATCACTGGAGCTTCTTGCTTTGATGGAGCTGAGGTTGTCAGTGACTGTGGCATTGTTTCTTTTGCATACATTCTGTGCGTAGAGGTAGTGTTAGTGTGTTTTTGTTTGCTTGTTCTAAATAACAAGGGTGTGGGTGCTCTAAGCTGGAACTAGAAATTGAAACTATGTGTTATAGTTGTATTTCAGTCGTCAAGCGTGACGGCTGATTATGACTAAAAATGTGTGTTGGTTGGATTAGATGTAGAATCATAGCAAAGATAGTTATTTTCAGGCACAAATGATGCGTGTGGAATGGAATATGTTAGTAACACATATACTTTAAATATTTAAATGTTATGAGCACAAATCCTTATGATTATGAACACCTTAGACATAGAGACTCGTTTAGTTTCATTACCTTAGACGTACACACATGTTTTAACCATGGTATCATATATTTTGAAGATTCCGTACAACAGAGTCAAATTGTTGGAGCTTTGGAATATAAGCCGTGGCTTATGGTTTTCTAGCGACGGCAAATGCTTATAGACTGAGAGGCAAATTGCTTAATGGCATCCTATACATCATAGCAGTTGGAAAATAACATCAATGTGACTGTCACTGAGCAAGTTTTCCTGTAAATTGGCGGTCCAAAGTCCAAACCATGGTTGTAGGCCCCATGTGCATATTGTTGCATGCTGCTTTCTTGGGCAGTGTTCGCTTCAGCTGTTGCCTGAAGCTACTACATGGCACGGAAACGTAATTATTATAAGTTAAAAAATAAATTTATTTAATTTTTTATAAAAAAACTTCTATATATATTTTTGAGAAGAAAAATAGTAGCTTCTCCAGTAAACCGAAAAGAACACTGCCTAACCATGCTCGATGTGAAAACCTGTTTACTCACGGACCATCACTTCAGCAATTGCGGCAGTTCCATAGAGAAAAACCCATGGTCATAACATTGTTCCATGTACCATAAATATTTACCACCATGAACAATGCAAAATGATTGGAGTAAAGTTAAGAAATGTGTACTGCCACGAAGCTTGATGTACCGTGAATTAATGGCTTCTTAGGGCTTGTTATGTATTATACATTTTGTGCGTACATGTAGTGTGTTTTCCTTTGCTAGTCCTAAATATAAGGCTGTGGGGGCTCTAAGCTAGAATGGAAATTAGGAACCATGAGTTATAGCTGTACTTCAGTCGTCATAAGTGACAATTGATTATAACGTTGGATTAGAATTAGAATCATAGCAAAGATAGTTGTTTCCAGGCACAAATGACGCGTGTGGAATGCAATATTTTAGTAACACATCTTTTAAACATTTAAATGTTATGAAAACAAATCCTTATGATTACGAACACCCTAGGCGTAGACACTCGTTTAGTTTCATTATCTTAAGAAAAAAAACACATGCCTTAACCTTGGTATCATACCTCTTCAAGATTCCTACAACGGTGTCATATTGTTGGAATTTTGGAATATAAGCCATGGTTAGCTTATGGTTTTCTAGTGACAGCAAATGTTTATGAACTGGAGGCAAATTGCGCAACGACATCCTATAAATTAGTTTTAAAAAACAGCATTAATGTGACTGTTACTGAGCAAGTTTTGCTGTAAATTGGGGCTCCCCAAAGTCCAAGTCATGGCTGTAGGCCCCACGTACATATTGTTGCATGCTACTTTCTTAACCATGACTTCCGAGTGGTAGAAATAAAAACACATGGTTATAGCATTGTTCCATGTACCACAAAAATTTACCGCCATGAACAAAGCAAAATGATTGGAGTGAAGTTAAGAAATGCTATGCTACTGCGTTCTGCCATGAAGCTTAATGTACTGTGAATGTTTGGATTGATGGCTTGATGCCCAAATCAACCACACTAAAATTTTGATAGCAGCAACAAATTTGACTTCATTTAGTTTGCTACGAAATTTTGGTAGCGCCAACTCATACATTGCTAAAATTTTGGCAATGCATATTGGTTGGGATTTAATGGTCTTCAAACCAAACGATAGTCCAAACAACCCAGGCAAAATTTTGGCAGCAAACCAATAACTCCACTTCACCAAAATTTTGGTAATACCCCAGATTAGGAGTACAAATATCTTGATATGGTCTAAACTAGTCATAAACTAAACCAGCCCTTACTTTCTTGGGTAATCACCAAATGCCACACGTCAAGACAAAATCCATAACCTTCCCTTTCATTTTTCTTTAGTCTTATTTCCAGAATCTGAAGCACTTGGCAGTCGAACAGAATCTAACACAAATCATTCACATATAAACCTCAGGTAGGTACCCTCTTCACAGCAAACGTATTGCGTGTAAACGTGTACACTTTCTGGCTACATGATTCAACTCAGGGCAGTTTCCTTCAAAAGAAGGAAATGCTTGCTAGGGCTTTTAGGACATCCTGATAATTACAAGAGCTGTATGATGATGAATACTACAGTGACAACACCACCTGGCCGTGGTGAAGGAATCAGATGTGGATCTAAAGACCCTTCAAGTGTTCACTCTGTTGTTAAGAGGATATATATTCACATGAGATCGGCCCACAGTGGAGTTTAACATCTTGGAAGAACTTCCAGAGGGAGGCTTTGCTCTATGACTTGTTCACACCAGGGTCAGCTTTAAACTCATCCACACGAAGTGTAGAATCGCATATGTTTTTTTCACAAAGGTCTTGATCCCATGGACCGATCAAATGGGATTCAAAATCTGACTGTGCCACATCCCGTACTGAATCTGGTGACAGGTTGTCCACCTTGGGTTTCTTTGGAGACAGCTGCAAGCTATCTGGGTAGTCATCTAAGCTTGGTGGTGAATGCAATAGCTTCTGATCCTCACAAGCTTTGAGTGATCCACCAAGCTTTTTCTGCTCCTCTATTATCATCTGCAAGTACTTCCCTTGAGCTTCAATTCTCAGCTGCAACTGCCTTTGCACCTTAAAAGGAAAATACAATGGTTTTCTCATATTAACTTAACCTTGACAGGGGAAAAAAAGCAGAAACTGGAAATAGGACAGGACTAAGCTCGTGCACAAATACACTAAAGGTGTAGCTTTGCTAGATGATAGAATAGTAAAAATAGGGCAAAAGATCTACTCGATTGATTTCAAAATTTTGGATTTGTGAGCTAAATGATATAAAACAGAAACCCACGGCGACACTAGTTAACATCTTATAAGCATACCTCAAGTTGTTCATGGAGTCGCTTCTGGACCTCCATTTGCATCTTCAGAGCTTCATTGATTTGCATCCCTCTGAAAGATAAGCAATAATATTTATGCCAGCGCATTTGAGAAAAAATATTTATGTCAACTCTGTAGATCCAAGAGCACCAGCATACACGATTATGCTGTGGATAAGAGCGCGTGTACAAACCACTAAGAAAGATCACTTACGGTGCAGAATCTGTGTTAGAGAGGGAATCACTAGAATCCTTCTTTTCATCCTGTGAGCCTACATGAGATACAAATAATAACATTCAAAACCAAAATAGACATCTAATTCCAGGTGTGGCAAGGTGGAAGAGGGATGTAAGTTGATATGTGAAGCACAGAAGGTGTACCTTCAGCAGGGGATTCTGGTATGTACTTTGCAAGGCGATATTTCTACACAAGCACAAGGAAAGACTGTATGAGCTAAAAGCCTACAAAGGAACTTTTGAAGCCTGTTTCATTAAAGAGAAAATTCACCTGCAAATGGCTCTTCACATGATAAATTGTGATCCCAGGCACACCCATTACAGTGAGAACCCCTTTAGGTGTTGCACCTGAAGCAATGATAATAGCAATGCAGAAAGGCGTCTTAGATACATCGTACTTGTTGTACATTAAAATAATAAACTGACCAATTGCATAGTAACATGATCGCTTACCACCAGACAAGTTAGCATGTAATAGAACCAGACACATGTGCGCCACACAATACTCAAAGCAGTTTCCAATTATTGACATGGTTTGCAGTTTCAAGGCATGAACATTTCCCAATGTGATTGAACTTAATAACAGACAAACACAGCTATAAAGCAAGATATACATAAAAAATAACATTAATTATCTAACATATGTGCATGATATCCTCTTATGCATTTGAGTTTTAATCTGACAGATTTCTGTTGTTAATGAGCCCATATATGTTATGTAATTTGATAAATATTCAGATTTCCAGCTTGCTAAACATAATATTAATTTGAAAGATTTTATCTATGTAATATTTACTAATAGGGCTTCATGATTTTTATGATGGAAGGTTCATGAAACGTCAAAAAACGAAATTGACAAGTGAATCATAGCTTACAGCTTAAACATTGTATTAAGTTCAACCGCAATGAGTAATACTCGACAGAGAATACCCACTATCAGGACCGCCAAGCTGAGCGATGGCATCCACAAAGCGGTTATGGAGATCTGAGGTCCAACGTAAACGCTGTTTCCCACTCCCTGCAGGATTAGCAGCGCCACTCATGTTTGACCCGCCAAAAGCTCCAATATTGCTCATATGCTCACTACTCTGCACACTCTGCGGTCCAAAGGGTACAGAGAACTTCTCTGCATGGTACATCATGAGAATGCTGCAACAATTGTAAGGATTAGTCATAAATATGTATAGCGCTAAGTAAATATATCAGATTTATCATTAGGAAAGTCCAGAGTCAAGTGCCTAAAACATACACCACATGGTATATTGAGCTAATAGTAAAATGCCAAAACGCAAACACAAGATTTATGTCTTTCAGTATAAGTATGTGTACATAAGGAACACACACTATTTGTTCTATAACTAGCATAATTGGATGATATGGTAGAGTTGCTCAACAGGAGTCTCCAGTCCATATTTTTACTAAAATGGTAAAAAAACAATAAACGTTATAAAATAATTATCAGAATAAGAATTCAAGTAAGAGTAGGAAAAACTAAATTCAAACACTAAAACAATGCTATTTGCATCAAGAAAAAAATCCATGCTAAATTAAGAAAACTATATTAGGAAAAATGCATGAAAGGCAATATTAAGGCATATAAATTTATAACAGAAGCATCGTTGCATGCTATCAAAAACAACACACACCAGTCTCAATAGCCAAACAGTTCAACTCTAAGGGATATTGCTGTATACAGAAACATTGCAAACCTCCGTATAAAAAACGAACACTCAGAATCAACTGAATTTCCACATGTTAGGCACACAGTTTTTGCCATCAGCGACTGCAGGCAAACACACTCAGCTACCTTTCACGAGCAGAGATAGCATAAAACTGTTAGCATCAGCTACTATCCAGAAGCGGAAACTCTGAGTTTGACAAAATAAACAAACAACAGCACCGGAAACTCTCCTGCTAAGCCTGAGCGTACAAATCATTTTGGACACCACAAACGCCAAGAGCACCTTCTAAACATCAGAGAAGCAATTATCATTGAAGCGTTCTTCATCAAACACAAAAAATGAATTCTGCAAAACTACTGGAGCAGTGTCAACACAAATTGAACCGGATCATGGTCACTAGCCTGACACAAACACCATGATCAGTACACAAATCTAATCCAACCTTCGGAACCTCAAGTTCACACATAGACATCATAAAGCATGGCCATCACAGTATCACACCACTACCGAAACACAAAACGAGGGCACCATGATTCACCTAATAAACGAAGGCATTCCCGGCCCATCCAAAACGCAATATTTTCACCAATCCACACCTTGTCAGCTTCAAGCATCATGATTCACACACGCACCAAAACAATCCAACCAGAAATTCACCCCCAAGCTCATTACACTCGCATGCTAACTAAAGCACAACACCACAAAAAGTTGCAACAAGCAAAAAGCCCACCAAGCTCATGCTCCGGCACCGAATCCCACCCCGACTTCCGCCACTCAGGATCTCACCGCACCACGCCTCAAAACCCACCAATCGCCCCCACCGACCACAAAACCGCAAACAACAACCCGCGAGCGCGGGAGCTCACGGTCACGGAGGGCGAGAGGGGATTTTACTGGCAAGGCGAGGCAGCGATCCGCCGTGACGCCCCCGCGGCCGCCGCCACCACAAGCGGGGTCGCCCGTCGGGAACCAGATGCTCTGCTGCTGCCGCCGCCGCCGCCGTCCGAGGCCGGTTGTGCGGACGCGGGAGCGGATTCCCCCAGTTGGGAATTGCGAGGGGGGGGGGTCAAAAAGGTGGGGAGGAGGGGAAAGCGGCGGGCGGTGGTTTCCGGCGAAAGCGACGCGCGGGGAGAAAGGGTTTGGGATTTGGGGGATTTTTCCTCGCCTCGCTTCATACCCTCTCGGCTCGCTCTCGGGTGGTTAGGGTTTCGCGCGGGCGGGAGGAAGGTGGGGAGGGGAGTGCCCGGTGGACCGGGTCCACCGGTGGGTGGGGCCCACTTCCGGCCTGCTCCTGTCAGTGAGAGGCGTGGTGGCGGGAAGGTGGATGGAGCAGAGGTGAAGGGCTGACTGGAGAAGTGATGAAGTCTGACGGAGCAGGTGGACAGAGGCAGACAGGATCAGTCAGAAGTGCTGTTCCCTGCATTTGTCACAAGGTCGGTTTCATCTTTTTTTTAAAAAAAACCCAAAAAGTATGCATCTTCCGGTCTCTTTGGTTTGAAGTTTTTTTTAAAAAAAAAGAGAAATAAATTAAGCTGTTTTTTTAATGAAAATCATGTAAAACTCATGTGTTCGGAATATGACCTAAATACTCCTACTCAAAGTCTGTACGTAGTAACAGTAGTAGTATCAAAGAACTGAAAAGAAAAATTGCAGCTTTCCTGAACGCAGCACTACAGTTGAAACTCTTGTGAATTAAGTACAGCAGTAGTGGTAGATGTTGTGAAGTGTCCGAGAAAAATGTGCAGGTAACATACCCTCGATCTTGTAGTACTAGTGTAACTACCGTCTCTGCTATCCTTAGGATTTTAGGCTTGACAAAAGTGATCATTGCTATCCTTAAGAAGTGTGAGCAACGCAAGCTTTCTCGCGGCAATCATGGACTGGGACTCTGGGAGAAGAAAGAATCGAAAGAAAGAAAGAAGGCAGGGCAGCAGGGCCATGATTCCGTTTTCTCACAAAGCCAAATCGCCATGATCAAAAGGGCACAAGGATTTGGAATTTGGACGCGGCAGCAACCTGAAGAGAGCCCACTAACCTACAAACCTTCAGAAAAAGCGGGCTCGACCTGCGACGATGATCTCGTTCTGTTCCTCCTGTCGAAAATTTACAGGTCAATACTTTCTAAAGGCAGTGTTCTTTTTTAATCCTAGATTTTGGATTTTCATTTACATTACCATAAGTTTCGTGTAAAAATATTCTATATAAAATGTTTTTAAATACTTTTCTAAAATAAAATGTTAATTTTATAGTAGTTAATTCTTTTGCTAAATAGCGAGTCATCGCTTCGATTACGCTGATTATAACTCATAAACTTTATATACAAATTTTTAGTTACTTAAAATTAAATGCTAAAAAATAAACTGCAATGAAAAAAATCCTAAAATTAAGTCTAAAACTAAATATTAAAATTTAATTTTTAGTTACAACTTATAAACTAAAGGGTAAATAATGGAGTTTCAAAATTACGAATTTTTACAAAGATCGTGTTTATTTTTGTGCACAGTAGTAGTAGTAGTAACGATCGCGTTGCAATGGCGGCTAGCCATGGTCCCTCTGTGGGCGCAGATCCCTAGAGCTGAGGCCAAACTCCACCCAGTGGATTTAACGAAATCACAGCCATTCTTGTGTTTGTACAGCTAAATTATGACACCTCATTTGCTCCTAATTTACTCCCTGATTAGCGTAGAATTAAAAGGAAAGCACTTTCTTTTTTTTCATATGTTCCCTCCATCATAATAGTTGTACTACCGTAACAGAAAACAATGCGCTTCTTTAGGCTGCACGATCAAGAAACCAAATCATTTTCTTCTAACACCAAATAAATATCTTATTATTCTTTTATAGGAATATCTTATTATTAGATCAATTTCAAGAAACAACGCTCAAGATTTTTGTTTGAAATATGCAGATCGAGGTAAACCACACCGATCTGAAAGAGGATACACAGTGTTGCTTATTTCAAAGATGAAAAATAAAATATTTTCTCTCTAAATCCATACCGATTAAGGGGGTAATTAAAGAGAGGTTAATCTCAGCCGTAGGAAGAGAAGGGTGTCTGAGATTAGAGCAAATCCACAGGTTGGATTTGGCCTCAACTCAGGGAGATCTGCACCCGTTCTCGTGTCAAACAGAGCGTGTGCGGCTGCGTTCGCGTCAGATTTTTGTACTGTGCTTGCAGCCGGTGGGGCCCGGGCGCGCGCGGGGATTCGAGTGAAGGGTGTAAGTGGGGCGGGCCGCGCCACCAACCCGCTGGGTCAGACCGCCCCACAAGCCCACAACCCGACTTAAGGCCAACCCACCTGAATTCATGCCGGTAGATGCGGGAGCCCGCTGCAGCGTAGCGGCGCCGCAACCCGCACCGCATCCGGTGCCGGACGTACGGTGGCCGCAGCCAGCAGCTAGTTCCCTGGCCAATTTAATCTCGACCGGGACTTGCGCTACTATCGAGCAACGTGCATCTTCTCAGTTCTCGCCGGCATTCGGGCCGACGGCCAAGGCATCTTCCCCCAGCCCGGCGAGCAGGATCACACTGCAGCTTGTGCTCCTTCTTCCGGCGCTCAACCTCGACATGGTCATGCGGCTGCGTGCCGGTGTCCATGGTGAATGTCAAGGTGCACGCTGAGGCTAACATTAGCGTTAGACAGAACTAGATCGATCGATATGAAGAAGCTCGCGGTGCCGGCGAACTATTCTCCCAACAAAACAGCAGCATCACCCTGCTAAGCATGGTGCCGTCGTTGAGTGGCAAGTCATGCTCCGGCGCCGCCACCGAGAACGACGACGAAGAGCTTCGCCCAGTCGACCACAACAATGCCAAAGAAGCAGAGTGCTCGTCTGCTAGCACTCTAGCTAATCCATGACGTACTGCAAGTCTTAGTGCGTTTATTAGCTAGCGTCCGATGCGGGTTGCGGCCTTTAGCGGAACCCACATATCTCTCAGCGGGTAGTTTGCGGGTTGCGTGCTAACCCACTTCATCCTTGCAGACGGAGCGGACGTGGGGCGGGTAGCCGCAACCCGGCCCACTTACACCATTCATTAGACCGGTCCGGACATCGACGTTATCGGTAGCAAAAAAAGCGCGGCGAAAACCAGCGGATTCTCTGCACACCCTGCCTTTGCCGCCGCACTCCGCAGGCAGCGTGCAGCGAGCCAGCGAGGCTGGGGACAAGCGGAACGGCCAACCAAACCGATACTTTGTCAGGCAGTGCAGGGCCCATGACACGAATAATTAAATTAAAAAATTTTAAAAATCTTTAAAGTGAAGAAAAGGTGGGGTTATACTTAATGTTGTCTTTTCCTTTTTTTTTTTCCTTTGAGCAAATGAGAGAAAAAAGAAAAAACCCATACACATGTTTCTCGCATGTCAAGTTGTTTCGTTTTAAGTTTGTAACCAAATCAATTTCTATTTCTAATCGTGTGTATTTGGACTATATATATTAACCTTATCCTCCTATCCAATGATATATATATATTGAATCTATTTTTTTTTAGCGCTGTGCCACCTCATCTTGTTCGTCAACATGTACCGATGGATAAGATAGCACCATCCTAACCACGTGCCTCTAGGCTATATGTACTGATCTCACCGTCATCTTTCGTGATAAGATAAGTATGTTCTCGAGGTTAGTTTTTTTAGTGTTATGCCGCCTCTAATCTTTCTCATCCTATTTGTTGATGTGCATCGGAGCCTAAAAGAGCAAGTCTCTAGAACCATCGCCCACTAAGATCCTGTATCAGAAGAAGGCGAATAAGGTTTTTGAAAACGTCCAACACAATTGCTTGTTGCTTCCACTATATTGTATTCTTTCTTTGAATGTGTTTTCCTCCACAATCCAAGATGGTGGTCTCTCAGCGCGAACCTATGTGGTTCTGTCAACTATAGTTCATTCGACATCAATAATAATAAACCATACAATAAGCTGCTGCTACCGCGATGAATAAGAACACGATGAATGACGATGATAACAACACATCAGGCTCGGACTCTAATTAAACAATGGACTCTGGATAATTATAGTACGTATTCTGATTGTTGTTATATCTTATTTATTTTTTCTATGATCTTATTAGTAAATCAATTTGTTAGTAATTATGATATTATGATGTTTTATTTTTGATTAGAGTGAACATTTAAAGTGCTAATTATTTTAACAACATTAAACATAAGCATAGTATTAGTAGTAATAATCTGGTTTTAATTGGACGATGGGATTTGGAATTGGAATACATCTGCAACACTGCAACCGCTAGTTCTAGTAGAACAGAGAAGATAATGATAGTACTCTACTCTTCTTTAAGCAGGGCCTCAGATGGCATGATATGCCGTAATAGTTTGTTTTTCGATGAATGATGTAATAGTCTTAAAAGAATGGTGATAATATAATTATTTGCACTAGGGCCCTTTTGTCTTAGATTCTTTGAACTGAAGCTTAAGGCACACATTGCATTTCTTTAAACAGAACAGGTGGGCCCGTGGGGGGGGGACGCCGACCTTTTTTTTTTCTTTGGAACTCCGTCACCATTCCAATGAAACATCAGGTATATTTTGTTGCCAAGCAGCCAAAGCGTGCACGCCACCCTTCATCATCTTCGTTTGTTCTGATCGGAGTTCGCCTCAGCCAAGGCTGGCGCTGCAGACAAAAACGACTGGTGCCTTCATCCGTAGCTCCGAACGCTGATTTCCCACTTGCCAATGAATGAATGAAACGTGGTTATGATCGGAGATGAGGCAGGCACAACGGGCAACGCATGTGGGTGTGGTAGTTCCCAAACGTGGATGCGCGCAACGATCTGGAACGGGATACAAAAGTTTATAATCATTTTTTGGAGCTTCCAAGCCACTGGACAGTGGGCAGGGTGAGGGAGTAGTAGTACTTGATAACAACAGATTTTTCCAGCTCACTGCAGCTTTAAACTGCTAGTACTGTACAGCTTGTACAAGGCTAAAATAAGTGCACGCTTGACGATAAACAAAATGGAGGTGGAACGTATGGTTCACTTGTGGCTGGCAAGTTTGTTTTTTTGCGTCGTCTCAAATAGCATAATATAAGTACTAGTAGTGGTGAGTAGAAAACAAAAAGGTCACTCTCCTTTTGTCTCTTGTTCGGTGTTCGTTACGAAGCGGATGGATGGTGGGGAGCATCAGAGGAGCAATCTGGCTGTAGGCCGTCGTAGGCGATGGGGTCCTTCTGTTCCGTTGCTTCTGTGTCTCGGGCTCTCACTCCATCGGACGCCAAGGGGTGAGCCGCGTGCGTGCCGTGCCTGCTTTGCTGCCGTTGTACTGGTAGTACGACAGCGATGAGTCGTGAAAAGGGAGGGGGCCCCCGTTGGAATGGTCTCGCGGACGACTTCTGCGTTGTGGTGCCCACTGGCTCGTCCAATCCGCCGCTGTGGCGCCACGCCCGAGGAAGCGCGGAAGGCCCGTCGCGTCGATCCCCCGGTCCCGATCCCGCGCGTACGAAGCCGACGAGGAAGTAGACCGAGCGGCGTTGCGCAGCCAGGTCGCCAAGCCCACACCCGTGCGCCATCACGCGACGCGCGCTCGATCGGCCGGGGCGCGCGTCACGTACGTCCACACTCCCGTTCCCGTTTCCAAGTGGTCCACTTGCCGTGGGGAGGTTGGGAGGAGCCAGGGACCCAAAAGGGCCCTAAATAGCGACGGCTTCGCTTTGCCGGGCCGCGCCCTCTCTCTCTCTAGCCTTGGACGTGGGGATGGAACGGTTTTAGCGTGACTGTGATTCCATGTCAGACGACAAATCCAGGGGGGACGCAAGTGTGTACTGTTGTACTTGTACAACTGTGGTCTGGGCTAGTGTTGCGTGTATTTGAAGTTGAGCAAGAAGATAAGAAGACGAAAGATGATTACATAAAATAAAATAAGAAAACTTACTAATAAATAATTAATATTGGATGTGATGTATATTGAGAAAAATATTTATGACCATGTACTAGTTACTTTGCTTTGGTAAGTAAATGCAAAGATAATGTAAAGACTCGTCTTTGACATGCAGTTTATGGGGATACGAGAGGACCGACATCTTTAGTGCAAAATGACAAATGCATCTTGTCACCACCATGCTATATACTTTGAGTAAGGATGAGAAGACCTATTTATGCAAAATTTTAGGAGTTATGCTTAAAACATAAGGAGATGCGTGGATGTTAAGGGTTGTAAGGTGTTTGGACTTAAAACTCTTCCAAAAGCTTCTTCCCATAGCAATAAATAAGATATTGCCTAAAAAAGCAGTAGCCCCATTAATCGAGCCTAGTAGATTTTTCAGTGTAATTTGTTCCAAGGAGTTAAATGCTAAAGATTTGATTAAGTTGAGCAATTCAATTAGAGAAACTATTTGTTAGCTAAAGATGATCTGCCCACCAACCTTTTTTTTAATATCATGATGTATTTGTCTATTCATCTCACTGAAGAAGCTAGACTTTGAGGACCTGTGTGTTATAGATGGATGTACCCCATTGAGAGATATTTACATACACTTAAAGCCTATGTGCATAACAAAGCCCACCCAGAAGGTTCCATTGCTGAGGGATATGTAGCTGAGGAGTGCATGACCTTTTGTTCTGGCTTTCTAGATAACATTAGTATAAAACTTAACCGGCTAGAGCGCCATGAAAGTGAAACTATAAATTAACCACCGTCAGGGTTAAGGATATTTGCCATAATAGACCGCTGTAAGAAGGGTTTCATCTTTGAGTTACTTTCTAAGAATGACATGAAACATACTACTTAATAACAAACTACAAGGAAGCGGCTCCATGGGTCAAGTATGATATTTCTGTGCTTTATTTTCTTAATTTCATGCACATTTCTGTTTTTAATCAAGTAGTATATTTTCCTTATAGGGAACATATTTATGAACTCAAAAGACAGAATCTACATAACATCGAGAAAAGTCACAAAGATGAATTTGTAGATTGGTTTGAAAGCAAAGTGAGGAAATGTTCTGGGAGAATATACTCAAAATGATTAATGGGTAATCAATAGCACCGGCACAACAGGTAATTAATGTTAAAATGTTTACATTCACCAATATTGCATAACTTATATATGCCAAATTCATAATCATAATATTTTTCCTTTGTGGTGTGAAGTATGATTCAGCAGTACAAATTCTAAGTGAGAACACAGAACCACATGACACAACAAAGGAAAATGAAAGCATTGGAAACAACACAGTTATGCTTGCTCTGTTTGGTAAGACTAATTCACAAGGGACAGCAAATAATTCTCGGCAGAATATTTCCTCAGTCTTAGGAATGTTGCAAAACATTTTGTACTGTCCCGGACTAATCAAGTAATTACAAATCTTAAGAGCAAGCTTGTTGTGTTCATATGATCTATTGCAATCTTATTTAATGCAGCATGTCTTTCTGTTTATTGTAGTCCTGAGTACTTGTCTTGGGCAGCTGAAAAGTTTCTAAAGACACACTAAATTATTTTCTAATTACATATGATTGTTTCCTGTAACAGATCAGAGGAGAAAATAGCAGAAAAAAAATGAAAGAACTACATAGATCTGCTCGTGGTTTGTTCTGGCCATCCAGGTAAAGATCTAGAACTTTTGCTACTACACTCGGATTATATTTGTGGTGTTGGGAATTATTGGTTAATCTCCTTAGAAGATGGTCAAATTTCAAAGTTAGGGCCAACTGCACATCCGTTTCTGTACTATTTAGATAGAAACAAAAAATACAGCTGCTGTGGGGATTGGATGGAAATGAAGTTGTTATAGAAGTTGTCGATAATTTGTTTATGTTTCTATCAATCTAAAGAACACACAAGCCCATACGGTACCATGAAACTTATGACAAATTGAAGAGTTTTCTGTTGTGCTATAGAAAAATGGATATATGACTTGTACCTCAATTTAATCCTTTTAGATGATAGGATTAGTTATTCTATTCAACAACAAAGCAGTAGATAATTTACTGCAGACTCTTGCAATGTTCTTATTTTCTAATTTTACTGATATAATAAATAGTTACAAAATTTTTAAATACATCAGTGATATAAAAGGTAGAGCAGTGTTGTTGACATTTTTATGAGGTGTTTGGCCATGCTACTCTTGCAATATCCTCTGTGAGGAAAATTTCAAGTTCTAGTAACTAAACATGTATGTTAACAGCATACTAGCGAGATGCTACCAAGCCTATCAAGCGTTGGGATGGTACACTTTGCTATATTTGATTTGTAATAGCCAAAAGACCATTATTAAATTCTAGTTTTAAATATGCTTGTGGCTTACAAAATAGCTTTGCTTTTTTACATGGTGACTTAGGTTGTTTACTCAAAACATGACATATAACTAAGTATGTCCATGCATTTGTACAGGAGAGGAGAGAGAGACAATCAAATATCATTGTTGAATTGGTTGGAGAAAAGAAAGATAAATTCAAACAAGTGATGTGCTTGACTAGCTAGTTTCGACAGCAATGTTACAAATTCATCAGTTTCAAACTTTCATTTTTATCAGAGTTTCCTTCTAATAACTTTGTATTGTTGCATTTGAAAATCTACCATACTCATATATATATTCCTATTAAAATATGACTACCTTGATATCGGCTTTGAACTCTTATCTTTTTGGCATAGTTATGAATTAGATCATAAGGGACAAGGAGATATCCTTTAGTATATGATTTAGCTAGTTGATGAAAATCCAGCAGGAGTAAATAAAAAACTAAAGTTTTGATGGTAAACTCTAGAGTCAAAATGTTTTAGGCTAAGAAGAACTAAAATTGAATATATTACATGTGCCTTCAGCATTACTATACATGAACAAAAAATATTAGTATGGAGGGTCAATTACTGCCTAAGAAAAATATCTTTTACTATATCGATAGAGATGTTAGTCATATAATCAAAACAGAGTAAATTAAATAACGAAAAGTATAGCATATTTTCTATGATAAAAGGTTACCAAAAGATTTTATATAACAACGATTAGACCTACGCTGTTATATGGTGACATAAAAAATGTTATATTCAATAGTTAAGTGTTACAGAGATGAATATGCTATGTTTAATTTGTAGCCATACAAGAATGGATTGGATTCGGAATAATCTAGAATAATGATATACGTGATAAGCTTGGGATAGCACAAATTGAAGAAAATGTTGTTTAATACCAGTTAGGATGGTTTGGATGTATCTAACGGAGAACTTCAGAGACACCTATGTATAGTAAAATCCTAAAATGCAATAGTAATATGAGAAGAGGTAGAGTAAGACCAGAATTGATAGGGGGAGGCACTAAAAAAGACTTGAAATATTGAAATATTTTTAAAGTTTTGTTTTTAAATAGGAGTGTATAGAAAACAAATATTTTCGTGCTTAAATCTTATATGGCTTTTCTTTATTTCTAGCCTATTCTAATTTACTTAGGACTGAAAGACTTTAAAATTATCGTTGTTGATATATTCATTCTTATGGATATTTCAAAAATATTCTGGCTAATTTGTTATGATATATCACATCAAAAATATTGTGCTCATGAATTACGGAATTTGTTTTTCCAATTCACATATGTTGCTCCTATTACAATAGATCCAAGTATCCATCTAATTAATGATCCAATGAATTTTTTTGGCTATATAGTCTGCTAGAAATAAACTTTATTGACATAATAGTTATTGTCAAAAAATGCTTTAGTGGCAATAACCATATGGAATATTGCCATGATTAATATTTTTGTGACAATAGTATTTATTTCATAGTAGAAAGAAAGTTATTTTTGTGGGCAAAACTAATGCCACACATGTAGTGGCGACAATAATTATTTATTACAACGACATTAATTGTTGCAATATGTCTTTTGCCAGCCCATTTCGTGGCAATATTCCAATTTGTTGCCATTAAATAAAAACCATGAAAATAACCAATTACCACTATATTTATTACCATGACTAGCAATAATTTTAAAATAGAGGCAATATGTATCTATTGTCATGATTTTACCATTGTTGCTACAATTTTTTTTGGATGACACAAGAACTACGGCTATCAGAGGGGTGTGAATGATAATATTATTAGAAATAATTTTTTCAGCGGAATTAAAAATTATCTCTAATTGATAAAGTTAATATTCTTGTAGTCAAAATCCTAAACCTCTCTATATGTTGCCGATCTGATCGGATTACTACAACTAGTATACCTTTTGGTGCAATCATCGCTTTGCCGTTGGTCCAACCAATGCACTCTCACCGGTCTAACCACCTCTATCTAGCCAACTGACCACCTGCTAACAGAGAAAAATAATATCGATAAAAATATTGAAAGCCGATGAATATTAACTTTATTTTATCAAGATATATCTATAAAATACATATAAAACACTTATCTCTTAACTTTCGACTAAACTCATAATTCAAGTCTGAACACTAATTCTTTTCTTTTCCAAAAAAATACTTTGAAGTCTAGACCGTTTTTTAATTTATACCCATAAGTGACTGCACAAAGACTCTTGAATCATATTAGAATTAGCACTCATAATTCTAAAGGAAGCTCTCTTGTATATATATATAATATATCTCTATACGAATTTGAACTCTATCTTTCCAAATTCGCACTCTTTTCGAATTTGACTCTAATTTCCAGATACATACAATCCCTCTTATATGTTATATGATATCTTTATATCCACATGCATTGATCTCTAGTCTTTAGTATACTGCGTGATCTTTTTAATTGTCTAGAGCTCAACTTTTTTTAAAACTAGTCCTGATCCATCATGTGCAATATTCGTGAGGACTCACCTACACATGTAAAAATAAAGAAACTATATTCGAGCACATGTTCTCTCCAACTTGACTCATATTAGTATAACAACAGTATATCATACGTAGATAAAACATATAAAAGTTTTATCTATCAAGTAATCACCCAGAAACATAAAAACTAAACGAAATCGACTCCTCGTCAGTGTCATATGGTCGAACCGTTGGGTTATTCGGTCTGAACGCATCCATGCCTACGGTCAGACTAGTCTCCCTGCCTAATCCAACCATATAAAATTGTTTCATACTTCTTCAAGCATCCACGGTCCGACTAGTCTTGAAACCTGGTTTGACAAAAGCATTCTATATTTTAAGACAATTATTCATTATAAATTTTTAAATTAAAATAATAATTTTACAACCAATTGTTAAAATACTATCACAAAAATTAGAAAAATCCAAAACCTTCGTAAGAAATGAACGGGGCCATTATATAAAGCTTTTAAGAGCACAAAGCCAGAACACTTTTGATCTATGCAAATTATGATTTAACAGCTTAACGCCCAAGCAAATTAATGAAGTGGAACCCACACCGGACACAAGGACGAAAACAAACATGCGTTTGCCATAGTGCTATACACCACTAATTTTTGGAGCAGCATACACAATTAATCCATTTCATTTAGGTCGATACATATATACTTTTTCGATTTTCTGATCGATCGAGCACATATATACATGCACATACGATACAAATAATCCTCGTACAATTAAGAGCAGTACCTAGCTACATGCATCCACTCGTTAATTTCAGCGATAATTATTGGGATATTGATCAGCATGCTAAGTGCTACATCTGCAGATCGTAGTCGTTGTCGTAGCTGTGCTAGCCGTAGAGGAACGTCGGCGGCGAGAAGCAGACGGAGTACCTGTTGTCGATCAGCTCCGGTGCGAAGCTGTTCTCGTCGTCGTCGCACGCCGCCGCCTGGGCCGCCTGGCCGGCGGCGGAGGCGGCGTGATCCGTCGACGTCGTCGACGAGTCCACGGTGCTGCCGGGGCTGGGCATCATCGGCGCCACGCCCTGCACTGGCTCGGCGCCCGGGCTGCTTCCGCTCCCGCCGCCGGCGTCGACCGCGCTGCTGCCGTCGCCGCCGCGGTACTTGGACAGGTCGGCGTGGCAGCCGGTGAGCTCCTGCACGAGCGCGCGGAATCCCTCCTCGCTGGTGGTCACCCGCATCGGGTTGGAGATGTACACCACCTTGATCTCCCTCCTCTTGCCGCCGCCGCCGCTACCGCCCTGCAACTTCCCCTTATGACGCAGCTTCCCCAAGCTGCCGGCCGTAGCGCTCCGGCGAGCATTGCCAACGTGCTGCTTCTTGTCCATGGACGACGGCCACCAGATCAATCGAGCAGCTTGCTCTAGCCAGCTACAGATTGGAGTTAGATATATGTAGCTAGCTAATGGCGAATTATTGCCTTACTTGGGGCTCGGAGGAGTATACTGGCAAATGAAAGCTGGAGCTCACAGTCGTGGAAAAGAGGCTATATAAGAAGGCCGGCGGGTGGCCGTACGTTTCCAGTTATAGTAGAAAAGAAAAGGAAACGATGGATAGCAAAGTTACAGTACAGCTACGGTTGATTTTTAGTGGAAATGGTGCTTCTCTGGATGAGAGATTGTGAAGCAAATGCAAGTGGAAGATGTAACTATATCCCTCTCGATCAATGTAATGAAAAAAAATGGCGTGCATAATGTTGGGGGAGAGTGCCACTGCCACGGATAATGGCTTTGGAGGGACATCAGGTGGGGGCAATTTGCTAGGTCTACCCAACAATGTCAGTTGGTTGATGTGCAAACGAGCACAAACATGTCTAAGAAATAATTTTCAATTATTTAAACATTTTTATTTTAAAATTTAAAAGCAAACCACTGAAACTTATTTCCAAAACATAATTCTCTAAGAAAGTGGTGAAATTGTCGAAGATGGTATGGCATTTGTAAGAAGCAGTGAATAGTTATTGCTAGCTAAGGGCATGAGATAATCATGAAACGTGGTTTTGATTCTTTAGATAATAGATATAATCTGACCTTTACTTGGAGGAACTGATCTTGTTGCTAAATTTTCATCTAAAATTGAAATTTTTTTGCATGACTATTGTTACTGAAGTAAGGATAAGGATCAGGTGTCCCACTCTAGAGATCTAAAGGCGTCTATGTGTCATCCATGAATCCTCAAGATCTCTCCCCTAGGGCCCTTTGTACAAAGAATCGAGCTCATGTCTTTCTGATATTCGAGTTGAATAGCTTAGACTAGAGTGTCTAAACTAATTAGCCCGAACTAACTAGTTAGGGCTAATTTGCTCAGGTGTTCACTATGAGTTAGCAAGCTCAGGCCTCCACCCCCGGGATTGGTGTGTATGAGGGATGACTCCGCGTAAACTAGTTGATCTCACGCACTTCTCTTATGGTCTTGGTGGTAGGAGTCTGGAAACTAAGCATGTTGAACTATTCTAACTATTGCATTCAATGTAGTAAGCTTACATATCCTTAATAGTAATGCACACACACACCCAAGACGATCAAGACCATAAGATAGATATCTACTTTGACATGTGAGCGATGTGTGTCAACACAGATACTGATCTCCATGTCCGTTGTAGCAAGCCTCGCCGTGCGAGTGCGATGCGTGCCACCGCATAGAAGAGTAGAGCTTATGGAGCATACTTTTGCAATGATTAGACAGATCATATTTAAAATCTGTGTGTAGAACCCATAAATTTCGGGTCATGAGTATTTATATATATCTCTAAGAATATATAAGGGAAGAGCTATAGACAGAGAGAAGAGAAAAAAACCACTTTAAAATGTTTAACCATTGTAATCCAAATCCAAAAATGGTGAGAACATAGGAGTAGGGTGTTACACCATTGAGCAGCTCAAACTTATCTAAACGAATCCGTGTTTATCTTCTTCTTAACGATTGGAGCTATATTGACTCTATCACTACCTCCTAATCCAAACTTTAAAGAGGTTTACGTAGACTCATTATCCATCGATGTGATTAAGTCTTACCCTCTAGTCTAAACTTAGAAGAGGTATACGTAAGTCTTCTCTCTGTCTATTATCTCTAAATTCCAGCATATATATGATCTTCTTATGAGCTAGCTAGTGGAAAGACGCTGTCATATGGACTAATAAACTTTATTTTTATTCCATGTCAGAAAAAAAAATAGGTTGATATTGACGCTGTGCCTAACTTTCCCCCTTCCAACTAACTATTAGGTGTGGTTATAAATTGCTTATATTTCCAAAATAACATGTGGTAAGTTATATTTCCTTAAGTTTTTTACTCCCTTTGTCTAGGTTCGTACCCCAATATCCTGATGGAGGGATTATTTGTTGTTATACAGCCTATGTGCAACAACTTATGTGTTCAAACCTATATAGGTTGACACTTGACAATATAAAAAATGTTTCATTAAATTCGTGCTGATAGTGCTTTTTTATTGAATTGCCTTAATGTAAGTACCATAAAATATAATCCCAAATATATATCTTGCAAAATTCAAAATTTCAAGTATGGAATGAAAAAAATGGTGCTAAAAACTAAGGGATTATTTACTTTATTATCAACCCTTTCAAATTTTGATATGTCAGTAAACTGAAGATGATTTTATCATCCCTACCCTCACCAAAATTTGATAGGTCCGAAAGTTTCCTCTCATAAAAACGCTACCAAAATTTAGAAAGGTTACAAATTAAATTTATCTAACGGTATCAAAATTCGGTAACCCTAAAATTTATCCCAAAAATTTAATAGCGTTAAAAGCGGCAATAAATTAAACTAGAGTGAATCTAGCATTTGAGGGGAGCCAAGCGCAACCATAGTTCGGAATCCGATACGATCGAGCGGCATGGCAACACAGCAGGGCTAAAAGCGTGCGCAACATCAGGCCCCAAGTGCAATCAATTTGGTCGCGAAAATCCGGTGACGTGGCACGCTGCCATAGGCCTTCCGCCCGTCAGCGTAGGGGCCCACTATGACGCCAAAGTACAACCCAATTGGGCCCCGATATTTTGTCACCGCCCGCCATCCTTTACCCGCGCCGCGGTATCCGCGCCGGTGCGACTGACAGGGTAGGGCCCATGTCCGCCCCGTCGAGATTGAGAAGGGTGGCGCGTCGTCGTGGACCGTCTGATGGTGTGAATAGCGACTGAGGATCGTTGGATCCTCGCGGAGTCGAGGCCTAGGGGGTCCGCGGCTCGTTGGTGTTCCCGCTTTCCCACGCGATTGCAAGGTCGCACCCACGTATCAGGTGACTGACCGGTGGGGCCATTGTCCTTTTGTTGATGGCCTCAAGGCAGATTAGTGGTGCACAGCAGCAAAGGGCGTCTGCATTAGGGTTATAATCTCCACCGTCAGAATTGCAAGGGATGGATCAGATCAGGTCTGGCACACATGAACTGTGATGCTAATACAATCCTTTATTTATTCTTTTGTGAAAAAGGTACATTTCTCTCCCTCAAAATATTCCATCGAAACATTTCACCCCTAAATTATATTTAAATTTATTTTACACCTAAGTATTAAAAACAATTTGCTTTACTTTCTATCTATATTTCTCTTTTTAGTTTGTTATATAAGTCATATACTAAAATTTGGTAATATAGTAGATTAATTTAACTAATCTCTTAGTATTTTTTATCTCGCTATTCACATACAATGCTCGTGTTGACATATTAGGGTAGTTATAAGCAAGGTCCACCGATCTGATGTACATGCACGGTGCACTTCGACATTGTCTCAACCTCTATCCACACGTGCACCAGTCTAACGAGATCCAAAGCATTGCCCATAGGCCCTGCACCCTTCGACTTACCATAGGTGTGTGAAGTGGGCCAAGCCCACCATGCCAATGCCCTTGCCTTTTCTCGCACCCGATCCACGGTGAACTTTAGACCTAGCGCAATCTTGATCCAATTGATAGTGGGTCCCACCTATTGGACCACTAAAGGAATGTTCCCAGTAATTTTCAATAACCTTTTTTATTTTAAAAAAATAATTTAAACTTTAAAAATTCATATCTTTTTATTCGTAACTAACTCCATTCTACTTCTAAATTTTTTTTTAAATGAGATATATCTAATAACACTATTAGTGTTTTATTGACTTTGTAGGGTTTTATTTAGATTTCTCGTGCTTCATGCATAGTTCATCATTGGAAAATTCTCGAATGTCGATTTTAAAAATTTTCTCGTCGATCAAGAGCAAGACAAGTCACTCATTCAATCATATCCATCCCATTTCATAAAATTAAATTTTTTTTACAAAGTTGCATTAGTAGGCGGATGTAAAGTCTACTAATCGTGGAGTGATCTATGTGAGCAACCTAATCACTACATTATATACTTTCCTTTAAAAATCGATTGTCTTTTGTGAACAATGTTCTATTACTCGAGGCTCGTACCACTGTTGCTGAGACATCTGGTATTTTTACCATTGATAATTATCATTATGTTTTTCATGCATAATGTGATGTTTGTATGAGATAAATTGATCATATTTAAAAATGGGTTATGAACCATTTTAACAACCTGACATTTTATGTCAATGGTTTGTGAAATAAAAGTGGTTGCTTTTGAAAAAAAATATGGTGCGAAGTGATCACCTGTGTAACGAGGCTTTGCATTCACATATAAGAATTGATTCCTTGGGGAATTGCGCTATAGGCTATGGGAGTATGCTAATGCTAATATCATTGCAAAGCTACTCATAGATTGTGTTAGTAATTAAGTCTCTTATAAATAATAAACTGCACTAAATGAAGTTGCTACATGACCACTCTCATTTGAGATTGAGGCTAGGGCCTCAATTAAGATAAATGCACATATAGAGTTTTTGAATACATAAAAGAATAAATCAGGTTGTGAAATAAACACAATCTTTCTTTGAAGCCTATGCATGTTCACATTTTTATGGTTTAGTGAGTACGTATGTACTCAAGACTTCTTTTTTCTTTAGAAGTTACATAGAAGCGAAGACGATGGATAGGATTTTGTCTTAACCCTAAATTGTTGCTTGTGAATGGAGTGTTAGCTACACTGCGTTTTTTGTCCCAGTCTCTAATATGTCGGTTGCCTTTTTAGGGTCATCCTGAAGATTCAAAGTAGTTAAAATCTATGTTTATTATTATTATTATTGATAATGTATTTCTGTACTATGGGTACCAGCATCATGTCCTGAGATTGGTACCGGTCTTGCAGTTTGTAAGAGCTGATTAGCCCTTCTCTTACGATGCTCTTTGAGATATCACTGTTAGTGATAGCAGGGTGTGATAATGGAAGTATCTAAGATTGATTTAAATATCGAGATTTTAAAGTTCAAGAAAATTGACATGAAAAAAATAATTTTTTTTAAACTTTGATAATGGTGCCATTTGGGGATCTAAAAAGATTCAATTTAAAATACCACCGGCATAAGGAGAGAAAAGAGAGAAATAATGTTATGGAGTAAAGCTAACCATTTCCAATTGTTTAGAGGTAAAATGAGGCATTTAAGGAATTAAGTAATCCAATAAAACAATTTGATGAGGGTAAAATGGACTTTTTTATATGGAAGGTGAATATGTAAACACTACTTTGCTGCTGCACTAAATTTGAAACTATTTCTTTATTGTGTATTGCTACACAAATAGTTTGAGTGATATGTTAACGCCAAAATTTGGTAAGTACATGGATAGATTGGAAATACGATCGGTCTAATAAAGAAAAGTCCGATGGATACAATGAAGAAACTGATCAAACGAAGTGAGGAAAAATTTGATCCAATTATAGAAGACTATCCAAATGAGACCGAGTGTGAGAATGAGCCATGGAACTCACGGCAAGATAATTTATCTATGTAAATCATATCTTATATTGATAAAAAGGTTTAGTTAGTTTAGTTAACATACTTAGAGACATTTTCCTTTTATATTTTTTAAAAATAACGTCTAATGGTTGTTGCAAATGCGTCGGACTTTGTAATATCAGGGTATAAATATAGACTACCTAGAAGCCTGTAAGACATCCTTCGATCAATATAACTTTGGCGCATCGTCACTCTAGTTTATCTAAGTTTTTATCGACAGGTTTTGGCTCTTGACGTGGAGATGCATCGATTAAGTTTAATCTCCGATGAAGGGGTAAGTCCCATCACTATCCCGGTATATCTTGTTTTGTCTAAGACTGCATCGGTTAGGATCGATCTATTAGTCAGATCGAGTGTATCGGTTTACTAAGCTCTCTTTATCGTCGTTGGTCTTGTACTGCATCGGCTAGATTCGACCTACGAGACTGCTGACAGTAGATTGAGCCGTAGCTCTGTAG
Source organism: Oryza coarctata (assembly GCA_030770085.1). Taxonomy (NCBI): domain Eukaryota; kingdom Viridiplantae; phylum Streptophyta; class Magnoliopsida; order Poales; family Poaceae; genus Oryza; species Oryza coarctata. The sequence continues at coordinate 18,620,267 of CM061470.1, forward strand.
GTTTCTACTCGGCGTTTCATCGGAGTGGTTGGACAATGAGTTATCTATACCTTGAGCAACACATCCAGCTTATCAGCTTCTTAGCCGATACGCACTCGTCTTCAGAGACTTTCATCGAACGTCACGCCTAGTGTATCGGCCTTTCGGTTGATGCACTTATATCTTTAGAGTTGTCTTTTTATCGTCTCAGCTAGCTGATGGGTTTGCTCCATCTTTCCTTTAGTACGACCGATTTGGCGTTCACCGTCCTGTTGCTGTTGGGCTCAGTCTCTTACTGTCTCGGTTAGGTCTGATCCTTCGAGATCAGTGCTAGCGGCGTCGTCACGGTGGGCGACGGGTCTCGTGCTATGGGAGGATCAGACCCGCTCCTTGTTCATCACTCACCATATCCGGAGCGACATCAACTTTGCAACCGGTGTGTCTTTTATGCGATTTCTTGTGAGTTCATATATGCCTCTATCGGCTTTCCAGCCGATAAACGAGCGCTATAGCTTTCGTCGGCAATTAGGAGAGATCTCGTGAGTTTTGCTATTATTTGAATACCCTTTGGTGCTCCCATCGGCTTTGTGGTCGATGAATTAGGATCTCGCTTTTGCTACACCCGGAGCCATCATATCTTTCGGCGACATCTGTCTACACCTTCATCGGCTCCCTAACTGATGAAAGAGCCTTCCAATCCCTATTGACAATCAGCCGATAGTAGGAGTCATCCGAACGTGGCCGATGACAAACTTGATCTTATCAACAGCCAGCCGACGGCAAGAGCTCGTATCAGCCTATCGTTCGACTGATCCGCTCACCTCACCTTCTTGTCAATTGCAAGGTCAAATTGACTAGCACGCTCGTACCTACACCGTCGCGACTGAGGGACCAGAGAGCGAGCCAAGGGACTCATGCTGGAGCTAAGCAGACCTCCCAAGCCTCGGCGTGCGTATCTCGAGCCACGGACAGAAGCCGACAAAACTACACTAGAGCTAAGCAGATCTTCGAGACGTCAGCGTGGTCGTGCCGCACGCGCGAGATCCAATACGACCAAAGTGATGTTTGTTTCTTTTTCTTTGATCTTTAAGATTAGAGCTTGTATAGATCTACTCTCTTGAGATATTTTAATTTTTTTTTAAAACATTTTTTTATTGGCCAAGCTAATAGAAAAAGCGATATGATGTTTTTAACCCAAACAAATATACTCTTAAAATATATTTAATATTGAGATTAATAAGTATAAATGTTGTTGTATTTTTCTCTAAACTTAACTAAAGTAAAATGAGTTTAACTAAAATGTACAATATAAAATATGAAATAGATGGAGCACTGAAACTCACACTGAGGGTGAACTGCATTCAAACATTATATTTCTTCACGATCATGCGTATTGGTGCCTTCGAAACTCGCATATTAATTCACATCGTGGTCAAAATTTGTGCAACAATCGCAAAACCTTTAATCTCTGTCTTTTAGCCCAATTTAAATACACAGTGTTTACAACACGTCTTCAGTAAAAGAGTATGAACAGTTCTATTATACATCCGAGCTGACACAAGAACAGCACCCAATTCACATCGTTTCATCAGGCTCACCTCCCCGGTTTTCGATCCCCCTGCCATCGATGCACATACAGATACAGATACAGAATCGCCCATGCAATGCAAGCATGAGGGTTCATGCGCCTGTGCTCTCTCCTCGACGTCTCCGGCCACCCTCAAGAATCCACCTCTGAACCGTGCTTGCTGTCCGTTCGTGAAGAGCTCCATCCGATCCCTGCCTTGGCGCAGCTCGGCTCTACAGCACGACGTCGCGCCGCTTCTTTGGGTTCGCCTCCGGGTCGCCTTTCCTCATCATGGCCACGAACTCGGTGTAGTTGATCCTCCCGTCCTGCAGCACACGACGATCTCACCCAGTTCAGGCATTCAGGCAAATTCAGCAATGCCATATCTACTTTACTTCGGATGAGCAGAAGGAAGGAATGTTTGTGGCTTACGTTGTCGGCGTCGACTTCGGATATGATGTCCTTGATCTCCCTGCCGTCCAGCAACCCTTTCTCTCGCAGTGCCTGCTCGAGCTCTTCGATTGTGATGTACCTGTTGCAGAAGGTTGCAGCACAAAATGTGCTCTCAACTCTGAAGTCTGAATGTTTGCGTTGTTCTACTGCTGGTTGCAACGGAATTGCAGCAGAATTCCAGAAATGTACCCGCTGTTGTCCTTGTCGAAGTACTGGAACGCGGTGTAGAGGTGTTCCTCCCTGTCCATCCTGTTCATGTGCATCGTCGCGGTGATGAACTCCTCGTAATCGATCGTTCCGTTGCCGTCTGCATCGGCCTGTTTTTTATTTTCAAATGCGCAAACATTTTGTAAGCCTGAAAGTTTTCTGAATGAGAATTATCCAGTGGAGAAGGATGACTCCAATATTATGATTTTGGTTGCTTTTGCAAGATCGCTAGTCTTACGGCTTCCATGAGCTGCTGAACTTCAGTTTCAGTGAGCTTAGTTCCCTTCTTGGCCAGCCCTTTCCTCAGCTCGTCGACGGTAATCGTGCCGCTGTTGTCGGAGTCTATGCTCTTGAACATCTCCTTGAGCCCTCTGATCTCCTCCTCTGACAAGCATCCGGCAATAACCTGCCAAAGATTCAAGGTAACAAAAGTGAATTACTCATCATGAAAATTATCTTTCTTTTAACACCTATTTTCAGGCTGACTACTGAACATTACTCACCCTTAGAGCAGCCTTCTTGAACTGGTTCATAGCTCTGAACTGCTTGAGCCTGCCAAGAACAGCGTTGTCGAGCGGCGTATCTGGCGCCTCGCCATCTTCCTTGATCCACGGATGATCTGAACAGAAAATAGAATCAACATCATTCTTGATTTTTGTCAAAAAATTATATTCATCTGCTAAATACAAAATGCAAAGTGACGGAAAATTTGCAATGTTCAGTGGAAGTGTAGCACTCACTGAGCACGTCATATGCAGAAATCCTCTGCTTGGGGTCAGAATGGAGCATCCTCCTGACAAGGTCTTTCGCGCCATGCGAGATGCGCGGCCACGGGTCGCTGGTGAAGTCGACATGCCCTCTCAGGATGGAGTTGAAGATGCCGTGCTCCGATTCTGTCCCGGAGAAATTAGCTCGTCATTAATTGTTCAGGCAACGCAATCAGGATCATCAACCATTCTGCTCAGATAAAAATCATGGCGATGATGAACAGCTTGCCTGCCCAGAAGGGAGGAACTCCACAGAGCAAGATGTAGAGCATCACGCCGATGCTCCAGATGTCCGCCTCCGGGCCGTAGCTTCGCTTAAGAACCTCCGGCGCGATGTAGTACGCGCTTCCGACGATGTCCCTGAACACCTCACCTGCATGGAAGCCATGAATGGAATCTTTGAAGCAACGCCATTGTTGAGAGAGCTCAAGGAGAGTTGGCAACAATGGAGGGAACCTTCTTTGAAGAAGACGGAGAGGCCAAAGTCGGTGGCCTTGAGGGGGGCGTGCTCGTCCTTGCTGAGGAGGAGAAAGTTCTCGGGCTTAAGGTCGCGGTGGATGACGCCCATGGAATGGCAGGTGTGGATGATCTCGACGATGGTGCGGAGGAGCGACGCGGCGGCGCGCTCGGTGTAGTGGCCCTTGGCGATGATCCGGTCGAAGAGCTCGCCGCCGGCGCAGAGCTCCATGACGAGGTGGACGGCGTGCTTGTCCTCATAGGCGCCCTTGAGCTCCACCACGCCCGGCTGGCCTGCGAGGTGGTACATGATCTGCACCTCGCGGCGGACGTCCTCCACGTCCTCCTTGGTCGACAGCTTCCGCTTGCTGATCGTCTTGCACGCGAACCTCTGCCCCGTCGCCTTGTGGGTGCACAGCGACGTGACGCCGAACTGCCCCCGGCCGAGCTCCTTGCCGACGGTGTAGATGCTCTTCACGTCCTCCATGGGCCGGCCGAGGACGGGGCCGATGGGTGCCGGCGGCTTGGCGGGCGCCGGCGCGGCGGAGGGGGCCAGCGACGCCGGCGGGAGGACGGTGGCGCTGGCGACTGGGCGGGACGAGCCGGAGTAGGACGCCGGCTCGGGCTCCGCGGCGGAGGAGCCCGGGCAGCAGTTGCCCATGGCCGGCGCCGGCGGCGAGGGGGAGGACGCGACGCGCGGCCTCGTCGGGGACGCCGAGCCTTTGGGCGGCGGTGGGGGGAGGAAACGATTTGTACGGGGGAGGAGGGAGGGAGAGCTCCACGGTGGCGATGGTGGTGTCGCGCGGGGAGCAATTCCGGGGTGGGCGTTAAAGGGAAGGCGGGGAGGAAATGGCGGGAAGGGTAACGGCTCGCTTTGCTGGCTTCGGTTCCCGCGCTTTTGCTCAAGAGAGGAAAAATAACTGATGCTTCGGTGTGCTAATCCTGGCATGAACTCAACATGATCGCTGCACATTCCTATGCTATATTTCTCGACACACATCTTCAGTCCGGGTTCAGAAAACTGCAGGAGTCTGCACTGTACTTTCCGCTGATCCTCTGAAAGATTTAGACGAAAAGGATGATGAAAGTACACGGTTGGGGTTTTTAATCCTGTGCTGGTAGGAGCGATGGAGTTCTCTGTGGTTTGATGCGCGCGCGTTGCGGCCGATGCCGCCGGCGGCGGCGGCCATGACCGGGCGTCGTGATCGCCGGTGGAGCCGATTACTGGTGGCGTAGGAACCAGGGCACGAGGCGCGGCCTGGTCGGCACGGGCGTACGTCCAATGCAGCACCGGCACGATTCGACGACATCTCCGGTCCAGCTCCGGCGCCGCCGCGCGCGACCACGAGAACAGGAAGGGGAACCGGGATGGGGAGTTTTTGCACAAAGGTCCTTCCAGTTTTCATAAAAGTGCTTAATCGCCGGCCGTTTCGTTCTCAGCGGTTGGGATTGAGAACTAGAAGAAGTTGGGCCGGGCCCGAATCATATTTGGAAAAAAGAAAGCTCCTCATCTGCTTTCGTTCACATCTGTGACCTGACCATCAAAATTTCACAATATAGATTAAAAAAAACAAAGGCGCCGATGAGATAGCTGTTAGTTGATAGATTGATATGATAGATATTTGAGATTATAAATGAATGAATCAATCCAACAATAAAGTTAAACAGTTGTAAAAAAGTATTAAAAAATATTTTATACAGAAAATTCTTATACAAAACACAAGTTTTAAAAAAGTGCAGATGAATAAATCCAAAATCAAGAATCACGAAAACAATATGAAGCTGGGATTATGATTCGCATCAGTGCCCCCAAATCTGATCTCCGCTCATCTTCAACCGTTAGATTACACCAACCCTTCCCCTGATCACCGTTTTTCTCAAAACCGCCTCTCTCGCCGTGACCACCAATTGTTCGATCAAATGCCGCCGCCGCCTGCCGCCTGCCGCAATGGGGAGACCTCCCGCGGTAGCGCCACGGAAGACCAACCTGCTGCTCGACACCGCGCAGCGGCCTGGCCATTCCAGTCGCGCATCGCATGGCGTCTGTGTTACTGCACCGCTAGCTTCCACGGTGAGGTGAGGCTGGTGACACCGTGGCGTATATGGTGGAGCTCCCCGGAGATAGAGCGGGTGCAAACGCGGCGGCCACATCGACTTCAGGGTCTTGTTCGTAGCCGACGGCGGCGTACTCTCTCCTGTCAACTTTCCTACCCAGATTTCTCAAGACTCCTAATCTCAGCTCAGGCTCAGGTAAACCCACGGTTAGGCGCACAACCCGAAATCTTTTCAATTGATTCGTCGGCCTAGTCAGAACGGTCCCCTTCTTGCCGTCCACTTTCTACTCTGATGATTAGACATAAACGCCGAGATACACACCACTAAATCGTGCTTTCCTGTGCTACGAGCACAATCAGACTTTAGCTACGTTTGCTTCAGTGATGGATGGCCACTGATGATGAGTGCGTGTTGGGTGTGGAGACACCGAACTGGCTAGCTCAGGATATATCTGCTGGAATGTGGCAGTACACATGTGTGTGCCGTTCTTATGATGGGATTATTCTAGAAGATATGGTGCTGATAAATTAAGCTGTGCTGCATCATGGTTTCTGTCCATTCTTTTTTGTTAGGATGTATCCAGTTGTAGTGAACAAACACTTTTCAGCTGCAGAGAGGAGAAGGGAATGCGAGCCTCTTATTTTGGTGAAGGCAAGAGGAGCTTGAGCAGTCTCATATAGAAGACATTGCCATCCAAGCTACAAGTATACAGATGTGTTCTCTATTTACTACTTATTTTGTTAGGCAGTAGCATATTGCCCATGAAATTCATTTTTCAACTTCTGTTGGCCCAAAGAGGTTCAGTATTTCAGTATGAGTGTATGACTTTGCTCTTCGTAATTTCTATGTTTTTCTCAAGATTACTGTGGAAGTACATTGTTTAACTGAATTTTAGAGCAGCTTGGTTTTTTTTCCTCGTTTCAATCTGAAGTCAATTTAACAGATAATAGTTGCTGGAGCACCCAGTATTAAGTGTTTAGTGTTGTCATCTGGGTAAATGATGGATATATTTTCTGTCCACTGCAGTTTGTTCCTTCAGCTGGAAAACTGCTGCAGCACCTGTCTCGGGATCTCAGTAGACAGCAAAGAGAAAGGAAGCGAAGGAAAACTGTACTATTAACAATTAAGCTCATGTAATATTCATAGCTGGGAAGAGTTTAATATGGTTTATGCAAACCCTGGGACAGATGCATCAACAGATCCAGATATTGACAAGAATATCCGAATGGTAATTACTATGATCAGCTTACATTTTTCGTCGAACTCTGTTATACTATCATATTAGATGCTGACAATCTGTTACTTTCATCCTTTGCAATACTGTTGTTATTTACATATATGTTTACTGACCTCATCCACTTATCAGTTCCAACAAGGGCATCTTCCTTCTACCCCCATAGCTTCTGATTCTAGTGACAAATCAAAGGGCAAACTAGGTCAAAAGGTATCTTGATCATTATACCTTCAATGCATGGGTCATGAAAACTCATGGTTTACCTATTACAGATATCTTCATTTTGACAGACACTACGACGTCTTGCCCAAAATCGTGAAGCTGCTAGGAAAAGCCGCTTAAGAAAGAAGGTATTTTCATGAGCCTAACCTGTTGTGTGAAGATCCCATAAATCTTTCCCTTGCTCATATGCTATTCGAAACATGTTCCCAAGAATTGCACTGGAACTCATAAATTATTTATTCTTTTCTCCCTCAGGCATACGTCCAACAGCTTGAGAATAGCAGCCTGAAACTTGCTCAATTGGAGCAGGAGCTTCAGCGTGCTCACCAACAGGTATACCCTTCACCTTTGTATTTTCAGAACATGCTGATAACTGATTATTTGATCTTTGCCTACTACTGCCCAGGGCATTGTCATTTCAACATCAGGAGACCAGCATCATTCAACAAGTGAAAATGGTGATGAGCTATCCTGTAAAATAGTTAGGTTACAGTATGCAGTTTGATCTTTAAGAAGCCCCCTCTATTTCTGAGTACACTAAGTTTTTGCACGAGTGCAGCTATTGTTGGTTGTCCGTTCTCCTTCGCACTTTTTTCATTCTGATTTTGTCACTATTCTCACACTATCTGTTCCACTTCATGTTAAGACTGACAACAATCTCTAAATTCTAGAAGCTCTGGCTTTTAACATGGAGTATGTGCGCTGGCTGGAGGAGCATAACAAGCAGATAAATGAGCTGAGGACTGCAGTTCACACTCATGCTGGTGACGATGATCTTCAGAGCATTGTAAATACCATCATGACACACCATGAAGAAATTTTCAGGCTCAAGGGTTTAGCAGCCAAGGCAGATGCTCTCCATGTGCTATCAGGAACCTGGACGACCCCTCTTGAGAGGTGTTTCCTTTGGTTGGGTGGATTCCGACCATCAGAGCTTCTTAAGGTCTCTTATTCCTCTCGCTTTTGTCGAAGCAGAAACTAGCTGTTCATCTTTCTTACGCCGATGCTTTTGCTGCAGTTGCTTGCAAATCAACTAGAACCACTTACTGAGCAGCAGCTTGCCAGCATATGCAACCAGCAGCAATCCTCCCAACAAACAGAAGAAACTCTTTCTCAAGGGATGGAAGCGATACAACATTCGCTCGCGGAAACCGTCGCATCCCAACTTGGTCGTGAAGGTTCTTCTTCTTCTGGCAATGCTGCAGATCACACGGTTGAGGCATTGGGAAAGATCAGTGCCATGGAAAGCTTGCTGCGGCAGGTAAATTCAGCAATTTATGAAGCTGCTTGCCTACTCAATTCACATGAACATGACATGTAGCTGTGCGTTTTAACATTCCATTTTCTGATTTGTAGGGTGATGATTTGCGGATGCAGAGTCTCCAGCAAATGCAGCGGGTGCTGACCACCAGGCAATGTGCAAGGTCGCTGCTCTTAGTCAGTGACTACTTCACTCGGCTACGCGCTCTGAGTTCTCTCTGGATTGCACGTCCACATCAATGAGTTGAAATAAACTCGTCGATTGGTTGTCACTAATCCGTAGTGTATTCTTTACATCTTTGTTTATCACAGGATTTGAGGTAAAATGTTCTTGTAATTCTTCCATACTTGTACTGACGTATATAAGAAAAAACAGCCAATGGTAGCGATCCAAATAGGCCCACCAAATTTCATCGCTACGAATGGTAGCGACCCAAATCGGCACATGAAATCTGGATCGTGATAGCGATCCAATTTAATGGGCCAATGAAAGTAATCCCGGAGTTCCCCTGGAATTGGGCCGTGGTCGGTGTAACTGGGCCTACTCCGATACGGAAAATTTCGGATGGCCTGTGTTTGATTGGGCCGTAAAACCTCGGCCTAACTGCACGCGACCACGAGAAGGGAAGCGCGTAGAATTTTAGTACCGTATCGGTCGCCTAGATTTGAGGAGGAGTGTTCAAAAGCTGGGCTTAAGTCCAACACATCGCCTCTTCAGAGGCACCTGTTGTTTGTACACAACTGTGAGCTGTACTTGTAATGTATATGCACACAAAATCTACATAAAAAATGTGTATGTAAAATCCCTGAAATCGTTAAAAAGACATTTTTTATTTCTACGGCTTTTTATGTCCACTCTAGCATTCTTCACTGTAGAGCCATAATAGCTTTGTATACAAAGCTGAACTTGTATGAATAACTTACCACATCGAGCTCAAATGAAGTCTCTCTCTCTTTTTTTTTGGTTTTCTGCAAAGAACACTCCCTTTGCTGACAAAAAAAAAGAGAAAACAAAAATGATGAAATTACTGATATGTAAGATATGATCAAAGAAGAATTATTTGGCATCCTGCTTTCGCTACTAAAGAACTCAGAGCTCTCAATAAACATATATTGTTTCGTTAGGATAATATTTTGATATTAGATTTGTGTTTAAAAATTATTTCTTATGATTATACTTTTATGCCATATAAATAATATATTAGTAAAGTCAATTTTTTTATGAAACAAAATATGTCTTGTATTTTGAAATAGAAATAGAAAGTACAACAAGCTAAGCTAGACTATCAAGTGTGAAGTGTGAAACATGGCACATCAAGACGAAACAATAAGAAATCATGCACCTTCATCACCCCCCCCCCCCCCCCCCCAAGGACACACCGAACTGAGACCTGTGCGCACCTGATAAATTTAATCGATGTTGTCTGCTGGAAAGAAATATTCTGAGTGGTTCTTTTCGAGATTTTCCATTCAATACCTGGCAGCCATGGTTGACTTATCACAAGAAAAACTAAGAAAGGATGTGATATTGATACACACATACCTGCCGCAGCTGTGGTTTTATCTTTCGAACAGTTTTCCTTTCGCTGGTCTTTCCAGGAAATTGCCAAGCTTGGGTTTCTTCACCCGAGTTACACATAAGACACCGGAGTAAGTTATGGTGATCAGTCAACATATGAAGTATCATATGACAGACTAGAACTGTAAGTTACAAAAACCGACGCCTTTGGGGGCATATCATATTTCTCTTTTACATCAGATGAATGTCGTTTTCGCAACCAGGATGTCTCATATGGGCCAAACTCTATCCTGTGCTAAAAAGAATTGACGCTTAAACCCAGGGATGATGATAAATTTGCCCTCATTTTTTATATGAAATAAACTCAGATGCCATGATCCTATTGAGCAAACAAAATCCATAGAAGCCACCGATCAGATCGTCCGTTCTCTAGGAGATATGTTACAACAGGTCCTGCAAACACTTCTTTTTTCTGAAAAATGTACTGGCAGCAACAACTATTTTGAGGTCAAGGCTAGGTAACTAAGGTTGCTTTTGGCGAAGGAGGTTCAAAAGCAGAGCGATCGATTAGTACATAATTAATTAAATACTAACTAAAAATCAAAAAATAGATTAATATGATTTTTAAATCAACTTTTTAATAAAATCTTTTTAAAAAATACACCGTTTAGTAGTTTAAGAGGTGGTACATGTGAAAAACAAGAGAGTTAAGGTGATAAAAAAGGATGCGGAACTCAGCTAGGTACCCCCAAGGCCCTAAGCCTCCTCACAAGCCAATCCGATTAGCATAACTAGGACACTGAAAAAAAAAACAAAGACCATGCCGATAGGAGATGCTGTGTTGTCTGCCTTCATGCAAGCGCTTGTTGATAAAGTGATTGCTGCTGCTATAGGTGAGCTCAAATTCCCTCAAGACATAGCTGAGGAGCTGCAGAAGTTATCCAGCAGTTCGTTCATGATTCAAGCTCATGTTGAAGATGCTGAAGCACGGCAACTCAAGGATAAGGTGGCATGACGCTGGCTTGCCAAGTTTAAGGATGTTGCGCATGAGATGGATAACTTGCTCGATGAATATGCGGCCGAGGCTCTCCAATCCGAACTAGAAGGTACATCTAATCACCATCTGAAGAAGGTTAGGAGTACTTTCTGTTCACCAATTGTTTATTTAACCACAAGATAGTGCAACAAATAAGGAAGATTGAGGAGAAGATCGACAGGCTTGTGAAAGAGAGGTAGCTTATTTGCCCTGATGTGATCAGGACCATGGGCAGAGAAGAGATAAAAGAGAGGCCCAAGACCAGTTCACTAATTGATGGCTCAAGTGTATTTGGGAGAGAAGAAGATAAAGAGATCATTGTGAAGATGCTTCTGACCCCGAATAACTCAAACAATGCCAACCTGTCTGTCCTCCCCATAGTGAGTATGGGGGGACTATGGAAGACGACTCTAACTCAGCTGGTTAAATGTGTCACTGTAAATTTCAAGAGCTGACTCATTGGCCAATTTTTTTTGCTATGGACATAAGTTCAATTGCCAACGATATTTCGTTCTTCTCCCTTCCCCTTGATTGGATCTCAAGCATGTTGTGATTGTAAGATATGCGTTCCAACACTTAGTTCTGGTTACCTCCCGATTTGGGAATTACTAAAATCTACTATCTCGAGAAGCAAACCGTAGTGATTTGTGAATTGTGACCATGCCACGGAACAGGAGTAATATTCTGTACATTTGGCCAAGCTAATTGAGCAGCACGCATACAGTTTAGGCGAATGTAAATTACCGTAGCACCATTCTCTCGTAAGAAGAAAAAAAAAATTCTTCTGAACTGAATTGAGAATCGCGACTAGCAAACTTACTGCCTGAAAAACGAAGGACACGTCGCAGACTCAGTCCGCTCTCTCTCTCCCTCTCCCTCCTCCTCCTCATCCCCCGGCGTATCCGGTTTGCGGCGGCGCAAACCGGCGGTAGAGTGGGCCGGGGCGGCTGAGGCAACGCGCGACGTGTGCGCCGCCGGGCAGAGGCGGTGGCTCCGGCCATGGCGACCTTTCTCGTCACGGAACTCACGGGCTGGGCCTCTCGGGAGAGTGGAGAAGAAGAGATGAGAAAATTGGGCCGATGCATTTGGGCCCGCACATCGATTACGATGTCGTTTTCTTTTTTTAGATACAAATAGAAAAAAGATTTGAAGGATGCGTGGGTCCGGCCCGTCGATTACGATGTCGTTTTCCTTTTTTAGATACAAAAAGAAAAAAAGATTTGAAGGATGCGTATGCAAGCATAGCGTAGCGCTAGAGGGCTCCAGCTTTAATTAGTACCGTATCGGCTGTCTAATTTTGGAAATGCAATTTTAAAAAATGTGCTCCAGCACGTTGCTTCGCCTCCCACGGAGTCACCAATGTGTTGTACGGATTGTTGAACCGTCACTTGAAACTGTACAGATACAGAAATGTATAATATTGTACAATTCTGTAAATTAATAAATATATAATTTTTATTTCTACGATTTTTTTTCACCCTTGCACTCCACTCCAATTTTATTTCACTCTTGCGCTCCATAAAATATAAAGGTAAGCCTAACATTCCAGTGTCAATCTCAAATTCTGAACTCCATGAAGGAACAGAAATCCAGAATAAATTAGTGGTTACCTATACCCAGGTTTTCCATCCGAGTATTCTGACTAGGCCGATTCATCAATCAAAAGCTTTACCAGAGTTCGCCAGAGCCTGATCTAAGCTTAGTAATGAAACGCAGCCAAAGATGAAAAGTCCATCTTCAGAAATGTCAAGGAACTGAACCGAGACTTTGTGCGCACCAGGAAAAAAAATTAATCAGTGATATTAAGTGAAAAGTTTCTTTCTAGAGGTTCTTTTCAGAATTCTCCATCAAATGTCAGTAGGAGGTAGCTATGGACCCATGGTTGACTAATCATAAGAGGAAGAATCTGCGATGTACAAACTTAAACATGACCAAGTTATAGTTTGCAGCAGTGTCTTTTCCTTTTGAAGTCCAACATGTTCCTTTCAAGGGCCTTACCAGGAACTTGCACGGTTGGAGATTTGGAGTATTGTCACTTGGGTTCAAAGGAAGAAAATAGAACATAACGATGAGGAGTGGACAACCTGTTTCATGCTTTCCTGTGATAAATTTAACTGCATAAGACAGAGAAGAAAAGGTTCAGTTGATAGCATCTACAGGCAGCAACACAGCGTCTTTGGGTCAATGCTAGAGAAATAACCGCAAGAGGATGTTCTTTTCAAAATTTTCCATCCAATACCAGCAGGTATGGCTTAGTAATCACAAGAGGAAGAATGTGCAATGTACAAACTTACACATGACCAGCTGTCTTACACTGAAATTGTGGCCAAGTGCCTAAGTTTCAGAATGCAGCAGTGTCTTTTCCTTTTGAAGTCCATATTCCTTTCACTGGCCTTACCAGGAAATTGCCAAGCTTGAAGTCTTGTCACTTGGGGTTCATCTAGAGAAGAAACTTGTAGGAAACGGGGGTGGGACTGACAAAATTTGTGGTAATCTAACTGCATAAGACACAGAATAAGTTCAATCAATAGCATCTGTGCATCTGCTGATAGCAACACAATGTCATGGGTCGATGCTGGAGAAATACAGTAACCAAGTGAGCACAACACCCCCCCCCCCCCCACACACACACACCCTAGCCTCTTCACCTGCTGTTCCAATTTGCATCCCAGCAGATTATACACAACCATAGATCATGCCAATTGGAGAAGCTGTGCTGTCTGCGTTCATGCAGACACTTTTCGAGAAAGTGGTTGCTGCTGTTTCCAGCGGGCTGAAATTCCCTCAAGAAATAGCTGAGGAGCTGCAGAACCTATCAAGCAGTCTGTCGACAATTCAAGCTCATGTTGAAGATGCCGAGGGGCGGCAACTGAAGGATAAGGCTGCAAGAAGCTGGCTCTCCAGGCTCAAGGATGTCGCATATGAGATGGATGACTTACTTGATGAACATGCTGCTGAAGTCCTCCAATCCAAAATAGAAGGCCTATCCAACTATCACCAACTGAAGGTTAGAATCTGTTTCTGCTGCCTTTGGTTTCAAAACGGCTTATTTAACAGCAGTACAGTAAAACAAATAAGGCAGATTGAGGGGAAGATTGATAAGCTCATCAAGGAGAGATATATTATAGGTTTGAACATGATCAGTGGGATTGCCAGGGAAGAGATAAGAGAGATGCCCAAGACCAGTTCGCTAATTGATGACTCAAGTGTGTATGGAAGAGAAGAAGATAGAGAGTCCATTGTAAACATGTTACTCACGACAAATAACTCAAACCACATCAACCTCTCTATTCTTCCCATAGTGGGTATGGGAGGAATAGGTAAGACAACTTTAACACAGCTTGTCTACAATGATGTGAGAGTAAAGAAGCATTTCCAGTTAAGAATGTGGCTGTGTGTTTCTGAAAACTTTGATGAGGCAAAACTTACCAAGGAAACAATAGAATCAGTTGCGAGTGGATTATCGTTTGCCACAACAAACATGAACTTGCTTCAAGAAGACCTCTCAAACAAGCTGAAAGGCAAGAAGTTTCTTCTAGTATTGGATGATGTCTGGAATGAGGATCCTGATAAATGGGATAGATACCGATGTGCTCTAGTTGCAGGTGCAAAAGGAAGTAAAATTGTGGTGACTACTCGAAATGAAAATGTGGGGAAACTAATGGGTGGGATGACTCCTTACTGTCTAAAGCAGTTATCAGACAATGATTGCTGGCATTTATTTAGAAGCTATGCATTTATAGATGGTGTCTCCAGTGCGCACCCAAATTTGGAAATGATCGGTAAGGAAATTGTCAATAAGTTGAAAGGCCTACCATTGGCTGCAAGAGCTTTAGGTAGCTTATTATGTGCTAAGGACAATGAGGATGACTGGAAGAATATCCTGGAGAGTGAAATATGGGAATTGCCATCAGACAAGAATAATATCTTGCTGGCTCTGAGATTGAGTTACAATCATCTTCCACCCATATTGAAGCGATGCTTTGCATTCTGCTCAGTCTTTCACAAAGACTATGTGTTTGAGAAGGACATATTAGTCCAGATCTGGATGGCAGTTGGGTACATCCAGCCTCAAGGACGAAGAACGATGGAAGAGATAGGGAATAGCTATTTTGATGAATTACTGAGCAGATCCTTCTTCCAACAACACAAGGATGGATACGTGATGCATAATGCCATGCATGATCTAGCACAGTCCGTCTCCATTGATGAATGCATCAGACTGGATAATCTTCCAAACAGTAGCACCATGGAAAGAAATGCCAGGCACCTATCATTCTCTTGTGACAATAGAAGTCAAACTACATTCGAGGCTTTCTGTGGATTTAATAGAGCACGGACCCTTCTACTGCTGAATGGATATAAATCAAAGACGAGCTCTATACCCAGTGATCTGTTCCTCAAATTAAGGTACCTCCATGTCCTTGATTTGAACCGACGAGACATTACAGAATTGCCAGAATCTGTTGGAAAATTAAAAATGCTTCGATACTTGAACCTATCAGGCACTGGTGTAAGAAAGCTGCCCCCAACAATTGGTAAGCTCTACAGCTTGCAAACACTAAAATTACGAAACTGCCATGCATTAGATCACCTCCCAAAAAGCATGACTAATCTTGTAAATCTCCGATCACTGGAAGCAAGAACTGAACTGATCACTGGCATTGCCAGAATAGGGAAATTGACTTGCCTTCAAAAGTTGGAGGAATTTGTTGTCCGTAAGGACAAAGGATATAAGGTTAGTGAATTGAAGGCTATGAATAGGATCAGAGGACATATATGCATTAAAAATCTAGAGAGTGTGTCTAGTGTGGAAGAAGCAGGTGAAGCATTACTTAGTGAGAAGGCACACATCAGCATTCTAGACCTTATATGGTCTGATAGCAGAGACTTGACTTCAGAAGAAGCAAACCAGGACATAGGTACACTCGCATTCCTCCAACCACATGATGAACTCAAGAAGCTGACAGTCAAGGGATTTGCAGGCTTCAAATTTCCATATTGGATAAATAGTCTCTCTCATTTGCAAACTATCCATCTGTCTGACTGTACAAATTGTTCAATTCTACCAGCACTTGGACAGTTGCCTCTGCTCAAGTTTATATTCATTGGGGGGTTTCCTGCCATTATTCAAATTGGAGATGATTTTTCAGGTATTAGTGAAGTTAAGGGGTTTCCATCATTGAAAGAACTTGTATTTGAAGACATGCCTAATCTCAAAAGGTGGACTTCCACACAAGATGGTGAGTTTCTTTCGTTCCTTAGAGAACTTCGAGTGATTGACTGCCCCAAAGTAACAGAAATGCCACTCCTCCCATCAACACTAGTAGAGCTGACAATTTCTGAGGCAGACTTTTCCATTCTTCCAGAAGTTCATACTCCAAGTTCTCAATTTGTACCATCATTGGCACGCCTACAGATTCAGCAATGCCCTAATCTCATATCCTTACAGCAAGGATTGCTTAGTCAGCAATTATCGGCCCTCCAGCAACTAACCATCATGAACTGTCCAGAACTAATTCACCCACCACCTGAAGGATTCCGAACACTAACTGCTCTTCAGAGTCTTCACATTTATGGTTGTCCAAGGCTGGCAACAGAACAACGATGTGGCTTACTACCTCGTATGATTGAAGATCTATGCATCACCTCATGCCCCAACATAATCAATCCTCTTCTTGAAGAACTTAATGAGCTCTCTTTTCTGAAGGATCTTGTCATCAAGGATTGTGTTAGCCTTAATACTTTTCCAGCAAAGTTACCGGCTACCCTCCAAAAATTTGAGATCTTCAATTGCAGTAATCTGACTTCCTTGCCTTCTGGTTTAGAAGAAGCCTCTTGTCTAACAACTATGACTATCTTAAATTGTGCTCTCATAAAATGCTTGCCAGCACATGGCCTCCCGCTGTCCTTAAAAGAATTATACATCAAAGAATGCCCATTTCTGACAGAGAGGTGTCAAGAAAACAGTGGAGAAGATTGGCCTAAAATATCTCATATAATCATCATAGAGATTCATGATGATAGTGCCATGCCAGATAGGAGCATAAGGAGAAGATTATTCTGAATTCTTCTTAGCAGCTCAACAAAAAGGGTGTCAATTAATTGCCTTATCGAGCTTCTTTGGTCTAAATATAATATACCAACTGATTGTGAACTCATACTCAAACCTATTCTCTGAAGGAGCATTTGGTATATGTTCAGTTTATTATCTCCAGTGCAAAGTTAGAATTTAAAATAACTAACATTTATCAAATGCAAAAGTAATAAATCGTAAGATACAAACTATTGGTAAACAACTGTCGCAATAGAGTATGGTTAAGATTGAGTAATTTTCTCCAAACCGAACTCAACAATTAAGAATAGAAATAATGGGACAAAGAATTCCAGTAAACAGTTTTTTAGAAGCGTGACATTGTAAACAGTTTTTTATTCACAAGGAAAAAATGTGTTGTCAACTGAATACTCAACTTATCAATGCTATACTTTTTGATATATGTTTTTATAAATTACAGGTCAAATTTAGACTATCAACTGAAAAACATGATCAAGTTATACCTTGTAAAGAAACTAAAACCTAAAACTTTGCAGTGAGACAGGCATGTTTTCCCATATTATCAAGACCATTAGGTCAGTTTTTAAAGCATATTGTTGCATGACCTTCTAAGTAGAAAAGTACAGGGTGGTACTCTGTACCGATGGTAACTGGTTTCTAAAAATATAGACGATAAAGTGCCATACTTAAGTAATACAAGTTAGCACAGCTCAGTTGTGAATATGCAGGAACTTTCTACAGAATACGGTTCGATCTAAAAAGAAATGTGTGCATTAAAATGATCAAAATGCTCATTTGTGCACCGTGTTCTCTTTATTTTCCAGATTACATTTTGACTTCTATGAAAATAAGCTGGCTCTACTGATGTTTTTCAAGAACATTATGCATTTAACCTGTCATCCCAAAGCGCTCTGAAGGAAAATCAGGTACTTTTAGCGGAAAGAGTCAAGAAGGCAATACGTTCTTAACTACTTACTTCCTTGTGTTTGTCTAATCATATTTCAAACATTGGGAAGTTTTCATTATGTCAATAATTTATAAACATCATTTTCCTGAGCACTTGTTTCGCGGAATGATTTGTACTCAGCTAGTTAAATATGTCACTGTAAATTTCCAGAGTTAACTCATTAGCCAGTGATCTTACGTTTGTTTCCCTTACCCTTTATTGGAAATGAAGCATGAGTTAATCCTAAGATATGCATTCCAACACTCAATTATCATAAGATATGCATTCCAACATTCAAATGACTCAATTACGATTGCCTCCTGATTTGGGAGTCTTAGACTCTTAATACTTACTTCCTCTGTCCTTATATAAGGGATTCTAGATTTTTGAAATTTGACCAACAATGCAAGGGATTTTATACTCCTATTTGTTCCATCAATCATCTCTCATTCAAATTTCTCTCTATTTTGTCCTAAATCACACTCAACTCCACTCCCTATATTAATGAGAGGCAATATAGTCTTTTTTATCCATCCTTAATTTTTCCAGAACAACCCAGAATCCCTTATATAAATGGACGGAGAGAGTAGCACCTATTATCTCAAGAAGCAATCTACTGTGAATTTGTAACAGCCATGGAAAATAGTACTAGTACTAATATTCTGGAGAACCTAACTGAGCAGTAAATTACTATACTCCATTTTCTTAAAAGATGAAATGCATAATAATAATAATAATATGAATGGAAAAACACACATATGGTTATCAAAACTCAAAGGCATTCATGTGAAACAAATAGAAAATCGCGACGAGTAAACACCCACAAACTTACTGCCTGAAAAAACGGAGGACACGATGCAGATTCGCTCCACTCTCTACTACTCCTCCCGCGCCTCCGGTTAGCGGCTGTAGCGCGCGCTGGGGCGGCAGAGGGAGCGGCGACGCTCGACGTATGCGCCGTCGTGGTCGTGGTGCGCCGCCGCCGCCGCCAGTGGGCACCGGACCGACCGGGAATTGCACGAAGCCGCAGCAAGCCGAGAATTTTTCTCGAAGAAGTAGCCTGGCGATGCCCAAATTTTGTGTGCTGGATTGGATCTCTATCTGGCCTAGACGAACGGCCCACCAAATTAATTAATAATATGGTCTGGGCCTTTGGCCCTGAACACATCGAGTACATTACACTGTTCACAAGGACCGAGCTTTGTTGGTGCTTCTCTGTGTGAGAACCACCGGTCGCGGGATCGATTCCTGCTGATGAGTCTGTTCCACTGTCGGGCCTCTGGTCTATCTCTTTTTTCATTACCGACCCATTTTTACTTTTTGCTTAGTCTAGCCTACGATTCCCTTCCTTTTTTTTTCTCTTTTTCATATTATTTCCTGACTCAAGCCAGCCCAGCCAACCTAGGCCAACCCGACCTCCTACCCCGCTACCTCTATTTCGAGCGAAGCAGAGCAAAGCTCTGTCATGCGCACGCTCAACTGTCACCACATAGCTACTTTCTCGCTGACTTATGGCACACACATCACACGCCTGCTCGCTAGCCCAAGCTCATCCAATCATAAAACAAAACCAAGCTCTATCTCAATCCATTCGAGCTCATCCGCTCAAACTCGCCATCCTACCACTAGTGTCATCACTGTCGTCGCCACCATCTTCCTATCCAGTGCTTCTCATTGACCAACACCAACAACTAAGAGGAGCACATTTGCCTCCTCTACCTCCTACCCTAGCCACTTTCTCTCCCATCGCCAAAATTGTCGTCATCAGTGTCGTTCAAGCCAAAGCTAGGGTTTCGGCTGCCAGTTTCAAACCACAAAATTCACCACAATCACCACCTCTTCCCCAAAATTTAAGGTGAAAATGGGTTCCCTACATCTCAAGATCCCAAACCCCTCTTCTTCTCCCGTAAGACCGCTGTCGGAACCTCACCGGCGTTGCCTCTTGTGCTACCTACTCTAAACAGTCGTCGTTGGTTGCATGCCACCACCTCACTCTCCTTGCTTCCTTGGTGCTCCTAGACCTCGCCTCTCACCGAAAACCGCCGAAGCCATCGCTACCGTGGCCGCCTCTATCTCCTCCTGATGGACGCCGTTGTAAACACCCTATCCACCGCTAACCATGGGGATAGATTCGCCCCATCCCTAGCACCCTGAAATTGGCCTCTCCTCACTAGGAGTCAGCCTCCTCCGCCACCGATGCTCTAGAGTTACCAGCCAGCTACTGTGCAAAATAGAAAATCCACTTTTCCTATTAAAAATTAATCCCTAAATTTTCTTTTTCTTGTCTAATCAAATCCTATACTCATTTGACCTCCAATTGAAAATCCGTGACCTATTCTAGACTCTTTGAATTATTTCGAATCCAATGGCAAAAGTCTTTTTTTTCTCATCCGAGCATCCGTTGATGCAACACTAATTTTAACTCTTAGGGTTCGTAACCCGATAAAACTCCAAAAATCCCCAAATCCTTCCATAACCATTCCTTTTGCTTTCTATTGCACTTTCTAAGTTTTGGCATTCATTTAGAGTTATTTACTTACTTATTTTATTTGTGCATCCATAGATTACACTAACGTTGATCCAGGAGAAGGCAAAGGATCGGAGTTCGCCGCTGACGCCCACATCGTTTCAGCCATAGGAGGAGTTATGTGGTATGACTACGTCGACCCAGAAGGTAAGTTTTGCATCCTTTAAACATTACTTGAACCTAATATGGAGCTAAGTCATATTTTGGATAATATGTACTTAAATAGTGACGCATGTGCCTTTTTAAAAAAAAACTTTTCAAAATAACAATTACATGTTATTTATCTTGCTATATATTGCTATGTCTTGCAATTGTGCCTATTATACCATTGATAACCCTAGTTCAACCTAGATGATTATTACTATGACAAATATCATGTGGATTATGTCATTTCATGTGAAATTTTGGAAATATTATGGTTTATTTGATGTTAATAGGAACAAACCCACTTGTGTCAATATAAGTGATATCGTTAGCGCACATCCGCATGATCGAGGTACTCGGACCTACTATTCGCTGCTCCAGTGAGTTGATGGTCTATAGCCTTTAGGTGCATTGGCTATGTTTTCAGGCCTTAGGTGTATTGGCCTTTGAGTTTTGTGAGAATTGGATAAGTGCGGGTGATGTAGTACCCATTGTGATATAGAGGAGCGGATGTGCCTCTATGTCGCACAATAGCGGGTGGATGTTGTGGTGGGTTGGGACACACTCCCAATGCGTTCGGGACGGGGCTAACAATAACAAATCTTTTTACCTACTAGGCAGATCTTAGATGAGTTTGGAGCAGTATTATGCTTTGTTATTCTCAACTTGGCCAGCTGTGGGCATCGTGCGGGTAAAGCTAGGTAGACGCTATAGAGTCATTTGTTATTCGAATACTCCTGGTTAATAGAAATATATCTATAGGTGAATCCAGAGTAATGATATAAGTAGACTTGAAGAAATGTTTGAACTTGAGAAATTAATGACATGAAATGATAAACTCTTTAAAAGTAACTTTGTAAAATGAGTTGCTTATAAACTACTAATAAGATTTAGAGTAAAACATGTGTCCTTCCCTTGATATACTCTGCATTAGTATAACATTAGTATAAGTTTTTCCTACATGACTTACGGATTACTGGTATACTCAGTCTTGTATATTTTGGCTCTAGGCGGTCAAGAAGATGTAAGAGAAGTCTTCAAGGAAGCTATGGATCCCTAGGGGTGGGACAAAGATAAAGGCTTCAAGCTCTAGCTCGACTCTACACTCAAACCGTTCCTGTGATGCAAAGTTGCATCTTTTAGTTGTAAGTATATGGTCGTAGGCCTGTTGTGTGTTAGTCGAGCCATAGTTGTAATACAATCTTATCAATTTGTATAATTAATCGAATTAATATTTCTATATCATTTTGTACGTAACTAAACTTGTTAGGTAATCATATAAATAATGAGGCGTTTGGACCCTCCTCTCATCCCACAGATTGCCTATTGGTAACTCCAGTTAGATAGAAGGGTACACATGCATCAGTGCACGTTACCCGTGCACTGATGACTAGTACCTCCAATCTCAACTCTAGCAAGAACATGCACACATGTGTGTGCATGTGTAGTGGAGTGAGTGTGGTGTGTGATAATTCCTATCACTTTGGACCATGACACGATCTTCAATATATATATATATATAATAATAAATATTTATTTATTTTTATTAAAGTATTTTGTAAACTCATTTATAATTCTTTAACAATTTGTTGTCTAAAACGAAAGAAATTATGAGACTTGATGGAGTAATATTTTTCTTCGTAAGTCCAGTAGAGTATAGACTGTCCGCTGCCGATTTTCTTCTAGTTTAAATCTAGTTTGGACTTAAGTTTTTTTTTCATTTGGAAGTTGCATATTTACTTAATGCCGTTTCTTTTAAAATTTTCCTCAACTCTTACATAGAGTTGAGAAGCAAGAAACGCTTAAGGGTACATGTAAGGCCCTTACAGCGCACAAGCACAGGTACAACAGCTCGTTTTGAATGGCTCGTAGCTGTCATATGTCAACAACGCACAACAGCGTGAGATTACCTAATATTTGAAAGAAGGTGGATTATAATATCGAACCCTCTCGAGTACCTTTTTCTCTAAGTACAATGTAAATGATGATAAAAAATTAAAAAGTTTGACAATGTAAAATACAGCGACATCAATCACTCACTCCGTAAAAAACAAGTCTAAAATTGATACACACTATAAGATAAGCATATGTTATATGAATTTTATTAATTATTTTTTAAAAAAAATTATAACTATTTTTAGAAAAGAGATATCCCTGTGAATCATCAAAAGATTTCCCATAGTTAAAATATTAGATGCTGATAATCGTTCTTCCGACGTAGAAAAAATATCATAAGTTTTTCGAACACAGTGCGTTTTTATAAAAAAATTATATAGTAAAGTTAATTAAAAATTATATTAATCTAGTTTTTAATTTAAAATAATCAATATTGAATTAATCATATAGTAATGATTTATATATTTTTGCTTATCTCATTTTTATGATCAAACTGCCCTAATTAGTTCACAAGTCACAACCCACGAATGTTTCTTTATAGCAGTTTAGACTGAGTGAAACTGTTTACACAAAATAAAACAAGTCATTAATATATAATTAATTATATATTAATTATTTTTAAACTTATTTAATATATTAAAACAACTTTAAAAAATTACAAAAAATATAATTAATCATAATATAATGATTTGTCTCGTTGAAAAGAACTCGCCCTTAAAATGGCGCTTTAGTTGCAGCATTGTATATTTGTATTTTTCTTCCTTCCCAAAAAAAGCACGCGCGGCTAGTAACCAATCCAGCGACATGTAGCATTGGTGCCTGGCTAGATAGCTGCTTCCTCCTGGCTCGAAAGAGCCACACCAGCGACGAAGCACAGCGACGCGCGCCACCCCTGCGACGGCGTAGAAACAATGGCGCCACCGCCGCGGTGCCGCCCGCGAAGAAAGCCCGAGCACGCCCTTCTCCTCCCAGTCCCGTGCCATCTTCTTCTGTGCTCCTCGTTCCTCCTGATCGCTACCATGGCCAACGCCAGCATCACCGACTGCCCAAGCAACACCAACTACAGCAGTGACGGTGCCTTCGAGGCCAACCTCCGAGCCCTCCTCTCCTCCCTCTCCTCAACCGCAGCGGCACCGTCCTCCGGGTTCGCCGAGAACGCAACCGGCACTCGCCTGACCGGGCGTACGGCCTGGCGCAGTGCCGCGCGGACATCGTCGGCTCTACCAACTGCAGCGACTGCCTCGACGACTCGGGGCGGGACGTGGCCAAGATGTGCCTCGGCCAGAAATCCGGCGTGATCATCTCCGACTACTGCCTTATGCTGTACTCCAACACGAGCTTCACCGGCGCCACCGACGACCGGACAGTGCGCCTGTGGTGGAACACGGAGAAAAGACGCAGCCGGAGAAGTTCAACCCGATGCTGGGCACGCTGATGAGCAACCTCACCGACACGGCGGCACAAGCGTCCCCGCTGATGTTCGCGGCCGGCGAGGCCGACCTCCCGCCCTTCACTAAGATCTACGGCATGGCCCAGTGCACCCGGGACCTCGCCGGCGGCGACTGCGACCGCTGCCTCGTCGGCGCCGTCTCGACCATCCCGAAATGCTGCGATGGGAAGCAGGGTGGGCAAGTCATCACTCGGAGCTGCTCCATCCGGTACGAGGTATACCCTTTCTTCGATATGAAGGCAGCTAAGGCGGCCATGTCGCCAGCGCCGGCGACGACGCCCACCGGAGTCAATGGCAGCGACCACTCCGGACAAGCAAGCACGGGTAAGTCAAGGTCTCCTCTCTCTGCCGTGCGCGTTGGTACTTGCGTCTCTTTCTCCCATACGCGTTTCTAATTAATTGCGTGGTTAGATTTCACAAAACAATGGGTAATGCGATTGAAGTAGCATAAAATCATGATTTTAACACTGCTATATAACTTGGTTATTACGATATAAGAGTTTTACACAACACACTGCTAACCAATTTGACTTGTTATTATAAAAAAATAAAAATAACTGAAGTTATAATAGATCAAATAACTTATAAATTTGATATATAAATTTATAATTCATAATAACGATAACAATAATTGACCAAATATATGAACCATAATATCCACGATTATAATAATTGAAACCTTTTGAGCCCCTTTGAAACACACGAAACAAAAGGAATTGAAAAAAAAGACCAAAGTGACCAGAAGATAAACCATTTTAAAATTTTAAAAGCGATGTCTTCTCAATTGTAACACATGGAAACATGGTATTGCAAGAGGATTAAAAATGTGAGCTATGATCTTTTAATTATTTTTTAAATTTTTTTAAGGATTTTCTATTTTATAATTTTTTTTAAAGGAAATGGTATGATTCAATGCACATTTCAAAGGATTTTTTAGGAACTTATGTATAGAATTAGAATCAAATGGGCCTGAACATTAAACTCTTAGCAAGTGACTTCTGTAATTCTGGGACTCAGTAGGGCTGGAGAATATCGTGACCAGGGTGGAGTCCACTCCATGCCTGATGCCTCTTCCTTTGGACTTTTCTTTTCAACCGTGTTGAGCAGCTAGAACAAAGTAATAATGTGCATCCACATATTCATATAACAAAGTAACAATGTGCATCCACATATTCGTGCCTCAGCCACTAACAGGAATAAGATCCTATTTTCCATCCTAATTGTCATGTACTGGCTCTTGTCATTTTAGGTTTTAAGTCAAACTTCATCAAATTTAATTAGCATTATATAAAAACGTAACAATATCTATAACATAAAATTAGTTTTATTAAATCTTAATATACTTTTTTATATAGTATATTTATTTTGTGAGTTAAAAATATTGCTATATTTAGTATAAATTTGGTCAGAATTGTATAAGTTTAACTTATGATAAATCCAAAATAAATTATAATATAGAACGGAAAGAGTATATATATGTAAAACCACATAGCCATCTAGCCAGCAAAGAAAAATAAAAATGGAGCATCTAATGACCAATCATTGTCTCATTTATCCAAAATTATCTGTCAATCAATCTCAGCAGTTGGACGCACATCCAATGGCTGGGACGTTTATTCTTCCTCTCAACACTTTACAAGTACTCGAGCTCTTCTTTCTCTCTCCTCATTGAATGAACTCACTGATGAGCCTCCCTGTGCCATGTCGCCTACCTTATCTCTAGCATTGCTCTCCCCACCACTTCTTAACCTTTCATTTTGCATACCCCAGTCCCTCCAACGACAATCAAGTTTAAAATTCCTGAATTTTTGGACGCCCACCCCCCGACATGCAATTTTTAAATTTCAACTTTTTTCAGCAATTTCCCTCCCCTAGATAGATTTGTACATGCTAAAACAATAAACCCTAACAGTAACATCACTACCTCTCTTGGGAGGCAACCACTACCCACCACCAAGTCACTGCTTACCCGGCCATCCCTCTAAGCCCTCTAGGATTACCTCCTCTTTCCCTTCTAACCTCCCTTTCACCCCCACCCTAACCCTAAATCCTAATCCAACATTGATGTCATCATCTCATTGCGCCTCGTTGGAGAAGGAATTGGATATGTTACTAAGAAAATGAATTTCTTCATCAATTACCAGAGCTAACAAGAAAAAGAGAGAAGGGCAAGTAAATTTACATCTATTTGGAGGAAAAAAGACAATACTTCAGTCCATTGGATTTCAATCCAATGGTTGCCAACCAAGATTTAAGAGTATATCAACAAGACTAAAATAAAAAAGGCGCATATGTTATTCATCAAGTGATTGAAATGGGAAGAAATTTTAATCACCTAGGCTTGGCCAATGGATCATAATCCATTAATGACTAGGGCATCATCTTCAACCCCTAGACTAGGATGGGAGGAGGAGGAGATGGTGGACTCACCGGCTATGGTGATGGAGACTTCCTTGGCGAGCCTCAACACTAGTAACATCCAAACTTCGACAAGTTTACTTTAGACTATGCTTTTTGGGTTGGAGGTGGTGAGAGGAGGGAGTAAGGACAACTTTAGAGGGATGGCCAGGGTAGTAGAAGACTGTGGTGTTGATGGAGACGAGAGAACAAGGTGTCAGTGATAGCGCTACAGCTTGACCTATGGAGATGGAAGACAATGGTAGGCAAAGTTGATAGCAAGAGCAAGAAAAACCTTATGGTTAGGTGAGGGTAATGTGAGACAATGGAGATGGAGGAGAAAAGACAGGGTGGGAGAATGACATAAAACTTTGAGACGATGACACAGTGATAGATTTAGGAAAGGAGGAAAAGGGAGGTCGTGGCTAGCCTCACTAACACCGGTGCAATGCCATCGTGATGGGTTAAAGAAGAGGGAGCTAATAGTCAGGCCGAGGGAGCTAGAGGAGAGGAGAATGTGGGTAGGCATATAAATTCTAATATAAAACTTAGAGCAATCCTGACTATCTAAAAATAATGAATTACCTAGTGAATAGCTGGCTCAAAAAGATAGTTGGACACTTAACCTACATGATGTTCGACTAGTCCGTTGAGTTGTTCTCCATTGAGAAAACTATTTTAATCCTTCGAATGGACGCCCTCTCATTGTTACCATGAGCCCACTAGCAAAACTCACCACTCGAGCCCACCCACTAGGCCACCATCCATGCTGCCACTGAGCTCGACGGTGCCACGGCTGTGAGAGAGATAGGTAAGACGATGGGAAAGATGAGAGGATTTAATCCAACGCATTTGGCCCCCACATATCGCCGCTATCTACTGGTAAGGTACCGTATAGAGGACCTTACCACTTTTTGCTTAAGAACTGCAGCAGCTTGGCTTGGTTCTTGTTGGTCAGCAGATACGAGCCACTGATGTACTGTGTCTCTACTCCATGCTTTTGGTACAATTACCCAATGCTGTCCTGAGAAGAAAAAGAGAAGGGAGTAATCATACTTTTGCTTTAAAGTTTATTTTTCACTCTAAACTTTAAACCAATTATTTTTCCCCTATAACTTTTAAAACGTATATATGAACCATAGTAGTTTTAATCGATATGATAGTGATTTTTTGCTTGTATGGACTTCAAGTAGATATGTTGCATGGTTATGAACCTAATTAGTGACTTGCATTAAAAATACATAAGAAGAGTATGCAATAAGAAAAAAAAACACCTCTATTTTGAAAAAAAAAACTAAAAAAGCATGTTTCATGGGTTTTTTTCATTTTTGGAAGTTGAGGGTAAGAAATAATCAATTTTACAGTTCAGGGTGAAAAATAGATTTTAAACAAAGTTGAAGAGAAAAAAAAAGACTTTACCCTTACTTTTTGGTTGACTAGTGTGAGTGTCATATATGAAATCCATACTGTTTGGACCGAGTTTTGAGATGTTTGTACACAGTATTAGAGTTGAATGACGATTTTTAGATAAGCACGATAGTTGAGAGAGGTCAATGTACTTGTTCATGGTTCAAAGTTGGAACGATGACTAAAGAAGTTAAAACAGATTGTGTTCTGAATTTCTGACCATGGTAAAACATGTTGATGCAGGAAACAATCACACAGTCAGTAAGGCTGTCATTATCCCAGTTACTGTGGCAATTGCCTTGTTACTGGTAGTAATACTACTATTAGTTGCTATTTGTCTGTGCAAGAGGAGCAGAAAACGACACAAGCATATGCTGATTGGTAGCGTCAGTAAGTCCTTAACAAGCTTGAATCAATAGTATTCCTAGTTTATCTGAAAGTGATGTAGTGGTAAAATTTCCGGGCTTAGCTCGTCAGTGTTTTCTTATGAACAGAACTTGGTGATGAAGACGAAATGAGAAGCTCGGAATCTCTCTTCTATGATGTGAGTACTCTAAGAGCTGCCACTGGCAACTTCTCAGAGGAAAATAAGCTCGGAGAAGGTGGATTTGGGCCAGTATACAAAGTAAGTTTAGTCTGGAACATGACAGGTAGCTCACAGATTTAGTTATGGAAGCAATGTGATCTGCACTGCTTTGAAGAACTGATTTGATGTTTTTGAGTTCAGGGTACACTGCAAAATGGTCATGAGATTGCAGTGAAGAGATTATCAGCAACTTCTCATCAAGGACAGGTAGACGCAAATGAGCAAATCAACACAAAAGTCAACGAAATGAATAAAACATAGAATAGAAATAGTGTTATTAGATAAATCTTATTTTTATAAAAATTATAAAAGTTTAATAAAGTCAAATGGAGTCACGGCGTCACGGTTTTAGAGATATAGATTTTTAAGGTTTTAATTGGATTTTGGAAATAAGAATTGGTCTACTATAAACAGAGAGGGAATATTATTGGAAAAGATGGGCCCACTGTCAGAGAGAGAAAGGTGGGAGAATTAGAAAAGGGCAGTGGGACCGAGTGGGATCCACTTTGTCAGTGTCGATGGCCCTCCTTTTCTTGTCTTCTTTCTTTTCTCTCTCTCTCTTTCTCTCTCGTTTTCTCCTCTTCTACCGTTCTTGCTCGCGGCGGAGGGGAAGCAGGAGCCAGCGCGGGACAGCGGTGTCCGGTGGTGCGGCGTCGACCGGTGGAGCAGGGGAGGCCCACGCGCGGAGGCGAGATGCCCAGCGTGGCGGCGGCTTCTCTTCGGGTGGAGGGGAAAGGCGGGAGGGCGAGTGGTGGGGTTACGGCGGCGGCCTGCGACCTTTATAGCCGCGGGGGCGACAGCGTCGGACTGGCGGGCACGAGGCGGCTCCCAAGGGGTGTTGACCCACGGTGGTGCCGGCTTTGGACCGACAGTCTCTAGGCGGCGCGCGTCGGCCGTTGGTCCACGTTTCACGCGGCGGCAACGGCGTGCAGGGGATGGGGGCGTGCGTGCTCACCGCGGCAGGCGGAGTAGGGAAAGGCGCGGCGCAGGCGTGCGCCGAAAGCTGCGGCGGCAGGCGGCGATGCCAGAGCTTCGCGGAGCGTGGCCGGCGTGCGGCGAGGACGGTGTGAGGCGGAAAGCCGGGCGGCGCAGCGCAGGCAGGCGCGCGCGTGGCGGAACGCCGCTGGATCCGTCGGGCGCAGCTGGGCGACGGCGCGGTGCTGTGGTACGGGACGCCGGGCTGAGCGGATGCGTGCGTCCCTTGCGCGCATTCCGCCGAGCAGGTGGCGTGCGTCTGGCGGGGTTCCCTGGGCAAGGCCGTGGGCCGGCTACCGAGCCAGGCCGAGGGCGACGGGCTGGGCCAGCTCCGGAGGAAAAAAGTTGGGCCGGCCGAGTTGGGCTGCGGGAAAAGGAAGGGTAGGGACACGGGGCGGCTGGGCCGGGTGTGCAGGCCTGACTGGAAGGAAGGAAGAAGAAGGAGGGAAGGATGGCTGGGCAGGGGGGAGGGAACAAGGCCCAAGGAGAATAGTTGACTTTCAGAATTTCTAGGAGATTTCGGAGTTGATATTTGGCGGGAGTTTGACTGGAATTTGAATTCAAATTTGTATGGCAAATAATTTTAAATTTTGGATGGATGGACCGAGATCTTTTGTCATATTCAAACGAAATCCGTACAGAAGCCAAATTTTAAAAATAAAATTTTGTACTCAAAATAAGTTTTAAATAGGATCGAAGATCAAGGTGTTACAGAGGCCAAATTGTTCGGTATTACCAAACACCCACCCCAAAATATGATGAATGGAAGACTCGTGATTTATGTCTAAGGTGCAATACAACTTAATAATAGGGTACTGTTTTTAAAACAGGATGATCAATCAAAGCTTAAAACAAATATTCAAAACCCTTCGTCTCAAAATATGAAGACATGACATTTTTAGAGGAATTAAGATTGGAGTGAGAATTGGTTGAGATAGAAAAGTAAGTGAAGAAATTAAATAAAAAATGTTATGATCCGTTGAGATAAAAAATTAGATGAAAAAGTAGTTATATTTTGTAAAAAAAATAAATCATAAATATAACTACAGGGCGAGTATCTTTGACAAAATTTAAACCTTTATCCTTAAATTATTACTAAATTAAGTCTGTAAGTCCTACACTGTAGACCTGTTGTTGAAAATAGTACTCCGTAACAACGTTTTCTGCGTGTACGAACAAATGCACGTCATTTCCGTGTACTCGCCGCGGTACACTACTACTGGCTACTGCATGCGCACGTCCCTACCCATCGGACCAGAAATTTGAACCTGCCTGATAAATGGCACCCATTTGTAGCATTGATATTTGGCGAGCTGCTTGCTTCCTCCTCCAGAGAGAGCACACCGGCGAGGAAGCAGCGCGCGCGACGCGACCCCTCCAGTGGCGTAGCAACAATGGCGCCGCCGCCGCCAGCGTCCCGCCCGCGAGGCAAACCTGAGCAGGCCTTCTCTTCCTTCCTCTTCTGTGCTCCTCCTGCATCGTCCCGATCGCCACCACAGCCGACGCTGGCCCGGTGTACACCTACTGCCCGAGCGACACCAACTATACCCGTGGCGGCGCCTTCGAGGCCAGCCTCGACTCCCTCCTCGTCCGGGTTCGCCCAGAACGCCAGCGGCGCCGCGCCGGACAGAGCTTATGGCCTCGCGCAGTGCCGCGCGGACGTCGTCGGCCAGCTCGTCTGCCGGATCTGCTGGGCGACTCGGTGCGGGACATCGTCAAGACGTGCTCCGGCCAGAAATCCGCCGTGATCTTCTACGACCCATGCCTTCTTAGGCACTCCAACGCGAGCTTCGTCGGCGCCTCCGACGACCAGCCGATGATCTACCTGGGAAACACGCAGAACACGACGGAACCGGAGCAGTTCAAGACGCTGCTGGGCATGCTGATGAGTAACCTTACCGACACGGCGGCATACGCGTCCCCGCGGATGTTCGCGGCCGGCGAGGAAGACCTCTCCCACTTCACCAAGATATACGGCATGGTCCAGTGCACCCGCGACCTCGCCGGCGACGATTGCTACCGCTGCCTCGTCGACGCCGTCTTCAACATCCCGAGATGCTGCGACGGGAAGCAGGTGGGCAAGTCATCGGGAGGAGCTGCTCCATCCGGTTCGAGGTATACCCTTTCTTCGATATGCGACCACGGTCAATGGCAGCGACCACTCCGGACTAGCAAGCACCAGAAGTCAAGGTCTCTCCACGAGACCACGACTACGCGTTGCATGGTGCTTGCGTCTCTTTCTCCTACGCGCTTCTAAGCTAGCTGTTTGCAACTTTCTGAATCCTGACTTTGAATTCTGAACTTTTTCGACTTGTCGTTTCAACTGTGTTGAGTGGACAGAACAAAGTGGCAATTCGCATCCATATGCCCCTTCGTTTCCCTTCGGTTTATAAACATAAGCAAAATTTTAAATTTAAAAATAATTTTAGAATTTTTATTATAATTTATTTTTCAGTATTTATCTAAAAACACACACACATAAATATATATATATATGATTTTTATTTATAAATTATTTTTAATTGCCAATAAATCATTTTCGTATAAGCGAAACGATGAGTTAGCATAGATTCTTGCCGCGAAACGTACTACCTCCATTAAAAAAACCATTTTTATGAAACTACTGTTTAGCTTGAAGCTTAAAAGTTGGAACTTGGAGCTACGACTGAACGTGTTAAAACAGTTTGTGAGTATTCTTAATTTCTGACCATGGTAAAAACATGTTTTGATGCAGGAAGTAATCACACAGTCAGTAAGGCTGTCATTATCCCAGTTACTGTGGCAGTTGCCTTGTTGCTGGTAGTAATACTGCTGTTGATTGCTGTTTATCTGTGCAAGAGGAACAGAGAACCACATAAGCATATGCTGATTGGCAGCGTCAGTAAGTCCTTAAAGCTTGAAACAATTGTAGTAGGACGGATGTAGTGGTAAAATCTTCCGGCTTAACTCATGATATTTTCTGAACAGATCTTGGAGATGAAGACGAAATGAGAAGCTCTGAATCTCTCTTGTATGATTTGAGTACTCTAAGAGCTGCAACTTGTAACTTCACAGAGGAAAATAGCTCGGGAAGGTGGGTTTGGACCTGTTTACAAAGTAAGTTAAACCTGGAATCTGACAAGTTCAGTTTAGCCTGCAAAGTAGCTGAAAGATCCAGTTATTGAAGCTTCGGGCTCTGCATTCTGACCAAATGTAGGTATACGCAAGCTACACCGAAAACAGAAAATTGGTGGGGCTGTATATATATATATATATAGACTCGACCCATTTATACGTTTAGAAGGTCATAGTCACTGTACACACTCTTTTATGGTATCAGAGCGAGTCTAGATATCCTGGCGCCCTATCTTCTCCCTTCGGCGAAACGACCCTTTCCTTCTCCTCGTCGACGTCTTCTTCCCGTCACCGACCCTCTTTCTGGTACTCTCCTCGCTCTCTCATCTCCATTTCTTCTTCTCCTCGTCTCTCCCACAGTCACCTTCTTTTCTCCGTCCTACCTCCACGCGACCGGGCGACGGTCTCGATCCGCCTCCTCATCTCGCCTCGCACCCGTCTCCGCTCTTCTTCTTGCTTCGTGCATCTCTCATTCTCTGACGCCGGCGCACCTCCACGCTCGTCGTCTCCATCGGCTGGAAACCTCCCTCGGTTCTCGCCATTTCTGACACGCTCAACGGCTCTCGGACGCGAACCTTCTCCCCTCACGTCCGAGCCAGTCCAACGTGTCCACGTGTCCACGGACACGAATCCCTGCCTCCCGGACGTGAACATATTCTCTTCACGTCCGGCTACTCCCTGCCTTTTTCGCGTCCGCCCCACTCCTTGGCCTCCACGAGTCCACGGACGTGAATCTTCGCACGTCCGTGACCCAACTACTCTCTGACCCACCCACTCTGTCACCACCTCTTTTCCTCACCTACTCCGCTGCCTACTCCCCATTGGCCAACCACTCCTCATCGGCTAGCCGGCCCACTTTCCATCGGCTTCTCATATTCTTGATCGGCCGATTCGTCCTCTCATCGGCTTCCCCCTCTCATCGGCTTCTTTCTCCCATCGGCTTTTTTGCTCCCGTTCTCCCGTTATGGCCACCGAGTCCGCTTTCAGCTCCGGCACTCTCCCAGTTGCCACGTCTGCTCCGACCCTCGATGCCTCAGACCACACCTCGGGCACTACCTCGCCGATCTTATCCCCTCCTTACGCTGCCGTGAACGTGAAATCTCACGTTCCTATCTCCCCAACTACTCCCACCTTCGCGTTTTTGGGTGTCTCTGCTACCCAAATCTCACCGCCACAGCTTCCCACAAACTCGCTTCTCGCTCCACTGCCTGTATTCTCCTCGGCTATCCCACATCTCACAAGGGATACCGATGCCTCGATCTTTCCACCCGACGGGTCCTCGTCTCTCGTCATGTCATTTTTGACGAGACATGTTTTCCCTTCGGTCTCCTTCATCCAAGATCCTCCTCTAGTGATCTCGACTTCCTCCTCACCAACACAGTGCCGACCAGGTCTCCTCCACTGTCCTCTTCATCGGCCCCCTCATCGGCCGCCGCTGAGAATTTACCCATCACATATCCCACCACTACTCGGTCCGATGTCCCCACCATCAGATCCCCATCGGACCCACCTCCATCGGCCGATACCGATCCTATTTATCCTTCAGCCGATACCGTTCAACTCCATCGGACACCCCACTTCCATCGGCTCCTCAGTTTCCATCGGCTCCCCCACCCTATCGGCTGATCCATCTCTATCGGACCGATCATAATACTCGGCCCACCCGACCTCATCGGCTCAGGCCGATCTAATTCCTCCTTTTCCTCTTGTCTACAGTCGCTGACTCGGAGCCGATGACGCCCCCACCCGACCAGCTCTTCCCATTACTCCCGCACCCCCATCGGCTCCAGTTCCCTCCACCTCTCACATGGTCACCCGCTCCCAGACCGAGTCTCTACGCCCCACTCAGCGCTACGGTCTCTCCGTCGTCCACAGCTCTATCTCGCCCATCCCGGCGACTTCTCGCTCAGCCCTGACCGACCCTCAGTGGCGCGCGGTCATGGCCGACGAGTACAAGGCCCTAATGGATAACGAGACCTGGCACCTCGTTTCCCGACCTCCCGGCGCCAACATTGTGACCGTTAAGTGGATTTTCAAACACAAATTTCACGCCGATGGCTCCCTTGCCCGTCACAAGGCTCGCTGGGTAGTCCGAGGCTTTTCCTAACGACCCGGTATCTACTACGACGAGACCTTCAGTCCCGTTGTCAAACCCGCCACCATCCGAGTCGTCCTCACCTTGGCTGCCTCTCGCTCCTGGCCGATCTATCAACTAGACGTGAATAACGCCTTTCTTCACGGCCACCTGACGGAAACAGTCTACTGCCAGCAGCCCCCAGGCTTCGTCAACCCTTCTCGTCCCGACGACGTCTGCCTCCTTCAACGCTCTCTCTACGGCCTCAAACAAGCCTCTCGTGCCTGGTACCAGCGCTTTGCTGCCTATCTTCGGCACATCGGCTTTATGGCCTCTGCGTCCGATAGTTCCCTGTTCACTTTCCATATCGGCTCCGCCATTGCCTATCTACTTCTCTATATTGATGACATTGTCCTCACAGCGTCTTCGACATCTCTTCTCCACCAGATCATGGCCCGACTCCACTCTGAGTTCGCCATGACCGATCTTGGTCCTCTCCACCATTTCTTTGATATCTCCGTAACCCGTTCCACCTACGGGCTCTTTCTTTCCCAACGCCAGTACGCCATCGACCTCCTCCAGCGTGTGGGCATGGCCAACTGTCACCCCACGGCCACCCCGGTCGACACTCGAGCCAAACTCTCCGCTACCGATGGCGCCCTCGTTGTCGATCCCTCTCACTATCGGAGTCTTGCCGGGGCTCTCCAATACCTCACACTCACCCGACCCGACCTCACGTATGTTGTCCAGCAAGTTTGCCTCTTCATGCACGCTCCGCGCGAACCTCACCTCGCGCTGCTCAAGCGCATCCT
Organism: Oryza coarctata; assembly: GCA_030770085.1. Taxonomy (NCBI): domain Eukaryota; kingdom Viridiplantae; phylum Streptophyta; class Magnoliopsida; order Poales; family Poaceae; genus Oryza; species Oryza coarctata. Next base: position 18,655,405 of record CM061470.1, read on the forward strand.
ACGCTACGTGAGGGGCACCCTCTCCAGCGGGCTGCATCTTAGCACCAGCCCCATCGACTCTCTCACCGCGTACTCCGACGCGGACTGGACAGGCTGCCCGGACTCTCGACGCTCTACGTCCAGCTACTGCGTTTACCTTGGTGACACTCTCGTATCCTAGTCCTCAAAACGCTAGACTACAGTGTCCTGGTCCAGCGCCGAAGCCGAGTACCGTGCCGTCGCCCACGCCGTCATCGAGTACTGCTAGCTTCGCCAGTTTCTCTAGGAGCTCCGTGCACCCCTCTCCACCGCAACCGTCGTTTACTGCGACAATATCAGTGCCGTTTATATGACCGTCAACCCGGTCCATCACCGACGCACCAAGCACATCGAGATCGATATCCATTTTGTCCGTGACAAGGTTGCATTAGGACAGGCTCGGGTGCTCCATGTACCATCGGCACACCAGTTTGCCAATATAATGACTAAAGGCCTGCCTACGTATTTGTTCACCAGTTTTCGGTCCAGTCTCTGCGTCCGTTCCCCTCCCGCTATGACTACGGGGGGTGTTAGACAGACCACTGGCCTGAGCTATAATATATAGATCCGACCCCCCTTATATACGTTTAGGTGATCATAGTCACTGTACACACTTTTTCACTTCTATATTAAATAAGATGTTTGAGAATAGTTAGGTACATGTGATCCTGTCTGAGCTCCTCCTGCTTATCATCAGGAGAGTATATGAGCTTAGGACCACTATATCAAGATAGTCTTTTCGAGATGGTTGACTTAAACAGATGTCTAGGATGGTTAGTCTGGGTCAGGCAGCCTGGGCTATCATCCCATGGCTGGCCAGCTCGATCTGCCCAATCCAAGTTCGTTAGCTCAGGTTTATCTCGCGTGTCAGCTGGACAATAAAGTTCAGTTTCAATCAGCCTGTAAGGTAGTAGTTATGCGAGCGATGTGATCTGCATTTCTTCAAAGAACCGATTCTGATGTTGTTGAATTCAGGGTACACTGCAAAATGATCAGGAGATTGCAGTGAAGAGATTGTCAGCAACTTCTCGTCAAGCACAACTAGAGATGAAGACTGAGATTGTCTTGGTTGCAAAGCTTCAGCACAAGAATCTGGTCCGGCTGTTAGGATGCTGCATCGAAGAACAGAAAAAGATCCTTGTTTACGAGTTCCTCTGCAATAAAAGCCTCGACACGATCATTTTCGGTACTTCATTTGGATAATGTAGCACAATTTCATTTGAAGTATCCTTATCTGGTTAGCTAATTAACAGAATTTACATGGACAATGCAGACCCTGCAAGACAACAAGACCTTAACTGGGAGCAAAGATTCAAGATCATTGAAGGGATCGGACGATGGCTTCTTTATCTTCATGAAGGTTCAAGGCTCAAGATCATCCATCGTGATCTCAAAGCTAGAAACATCTTGTTAGACGAAGACACGAATCCTAAGATCTCAGACATAAATCCCTTTATACCTTTTTAGTTCAATGTCCACAGCTTAACACATCACTATCTTTCCAAAATTTTAGCTGAGTGACTGAGTGAGAGCGCTAGATACCTCTTGTTCAGTGATGTGATGCCTTCCGGTTTAATGCAGCGGATACATGGCGCCGGAATACGCCCTGCACGGCATCTTCTCGGCCAAATCCGACGTCTTCAGCTACGGCGTAATCCTCCAGGAGATCGTCACCGGCCGCCGCAACCCCTGCATCCATGACTCCGTGGATCTCCTGGCATTCGTAATCCCTGCACAAATCCATCTAAAAATCACGCATTGCAAGTGCAGACCTTTAACCGCCTGAATACAGCGCCTGATTCTTCTCGCCGGCGTGCAGGTCTGGAGGCACTGGAGCCGCGGCGGCGCCGGGGAGCTGCTGGACGGCTGCCCGGCCGACGGTCGGCGGCCGCAGGAGCTCCTGCGGTGCATCCACGTGGGGCTGCACTGCGTGAAGGAGGACCCGCAGCTCCGCCCTGGCATGGCGGCGGTCGTTGTCATGCTCAATAGCCGCTCGGTCACGCTGCCGGCGCCCTCGCCGCCGGCGTTCGTCTCCGCGGGCCGTGTGATCGGCGGGTGATGCACCGGAGTGGAGAACGGACCACAAGGTTCGTAAGGCTGCCTGGGAGCCGTCGATCAACGGCGCTTCTGTTTCTGACTTCGAGCCCCGGTGACGGCGAAGGACTGACAACTGGGCCCTACTTATGTTTATGCTTTGAAAATTGATTGCTGGTTTTGGATTCAATTTTTTCTCTCAGATTTAGTTATTTTCGTGTGCAATTCAGTGTTGGAGTAGTTAAATCGATAAGAAAAATTAACGACCGCTTTGTATTGTTTTACGAGCTTAGTAATTCAAGTGGTTTATGTTGTTGCAGATAATAACAAACACAAAAAAACCAAGTCCCTCTCCAAATCAAAGTACAAAACGGCCAGTCTTCATGTGAGTTGACCTAGTCAAACCTCATCAAATCCAAGCCCAACAAAATTTGAATTGTCATGCCGTGCTGGGCATAAGTATCTTTCACATTGAAAACAAATACTCACAAAAAGTCTAATTTAGACATTCACATTCTTCAACCGTAAAATCAAATATAAAGTGTTATTTATATGCGACATCTAACTGACTGATCTTGTGTTCGTCTTATGTAGCGTGGTGTTTGCGATTGAGAGACGCGAATGGAATTCAATATGTAGTTGAGAGACCTCAGGTCTACACAGGTTGGGCCGAAAAGGCAGTCCAAATCTTCGAATTTCAAACGCTTTGCTGGGTGGCTTTTGGGCTCTTTTGATTCTGCCAAACATAGTGTTATTGATTTCTGTCATTCGATATTTGGTGAAGAATCTCAGCCGTAACTTCGACAGCAGACTGAAAGTCTAAGTGTATGACACATGGGCCTGAATACTACTGTTTGGTTGGTAGCTACTGGCTACACATGTCACAACACGGTTTGTCAAAGTGTGGCTAGTATTTCTTCTTTTTTTTTTTGCCATAAGTATAGTAAGGTTATTCAAGAAATTAAGTGTATGTCAATACTAGTCTACCAAAGTATAGCACATCTAAAGATTTAGCTTGGTTGCGAATTTAGCGTATTAGGCTTTTTTAACAGACTTCGACACTATGGTGTGTCTATGGTGATTTTAAAAATTCAAAGATATACCGACGTGATTGTATTTATAGAGATGAGTGTGCACATGTGTATATAAATATCTAATTTTGTACCGTGTTTTTAAAAAAATTAATATGGTAATTTTAATTTCCAAACCCAGGCACTGACACACCTGCCCCAACCAACAGATAAGCAGTATCGAAGCTAAAGAAGTCCAAACCGCGTCAACCGCCACAACAAACAAATTCAGCAACCTACGGTCTACAGCGGCCAACGGCACAACCCCCTCGATCTCCTGGAATCTGAAGAAAAGCTGAAGAAGAGCACGCGATTCTGACGACGACCCAGATCGACCTCTAGAATCCCTGAGCTCTTCTGCGCCGAGAGGATCGAAGCGTGCGTTGTGGTGCTGTGCTCTTCGGACGCGTCTGCTGCCGGCCTGGCGTCCGTGTCACGGTGGCTGGATGCATGCATTGCACAGAGGCTACGGATGATTCGTCGATCGCCTGGTGATTTTCCTCTTGTTTCTCGGGCACGTTGGACCGACGACGAACGAGCGGTTCCAGAAATCAAGCTGTAGAGGAAGAATCGGTCCCATGTTCTTCGCTCCGGTTAATCTAGACGCCTTCAAACTCCGCTGTTGATGAACCATATTTTCCGTCTTGTTGATCGATGCAGAATTAAGCATGTGTCTACGTTCCTTCAAGTCACGAATACTACTTGGTCGGTCGGTTATTCGTAACGCCTTTCTGCTCGGACGGCTATTCGTAACGCTTCAATTTCTCCTCCATTTAAGCGATTCTCTCTTTACATGTAAACGAAAATAAACTGGCAGCCTATCATGCGCGCCAAGCTATCTACTCCTACCAAACAGAAGCTTCTCCCCGTACAATTGCTAGCAGCAGACGTAAACAGCGGGACACTTTTTTTTTCCTCCTCCAGATCCTAGATAGTGCTAGCCTTCTAGAACAGCGTGTTGACACAATGACACGATGAAAAAGAGAGCGGGAAAGAAAAAAAAAAACGCAGCCAACGAAACGAAACCACCCGAGCACACACGTCGACGTCGCGTCCGTATCCTTCCCCGCGCGGCATCTACATAAGCGGAGCGCGCGCGTGGCAGCACATCGGATCGTTGTCTCGCCGGCCGCTAGCTTGCCGGTGCCGGTGCATCTGCTGCTGCCATACGAGGTCGCGACGGCGCGGGCGGTCAGGCCAGCGCCGCGTACGTGTGACACGTACGGAGACGCTATTGCGAGTGAGAGGAGATGATGGAGGTGCTCGCCGGCGGCAGGCCAATGTCGGGGCGGGCGCGGCAGGTCGCGCGGAGCAGGGAGGAGCTGCTCAGCCTCCTCGCCGACTTCTCCGGCGGCGACGACGGCGGCGAAGGTGAGCCCGACCGCGAGCTGTCTTTCAGTGACTTCGTCGTGGTCGACACGGCAAAGCCAAGCCCGAGAAGGGGTGGTGGTGGTGATAAAGCAGTCGAGGTGACGACACCGCCGGCGGTGGAGAACGTTCAGGGGAGGTCGTTGCCGTCGTCGTCGTCGTCGTCCGAGCAGCAGGAGGAGACTGCGTCGAAGCAGCAGCAAGCTGCTGCTGCTGCGGCGGCGGCCGCGGCGAGGGAGAGGAGGCTGCGGAGACGGCGGAGCGACAGCAGGGGAAGCTGCGGCGGAAGCGGCGACGGCGTGCTGCTCAACTTCTACGTGCCGGGGCTGCTCAGCAGGAGCATGACGATGCCGCGGCCGTCTCGAGGCACGCTGCCTGCCGCCGCCGCGCCGGCGACGGCCGCTGCCAGCAAAGTTAGGTGAGTGGCTTCTCTGCACACAGCGAAATTTGGAAATAAAAAAAATTAATTGCACCATTCATGATTGGTCTCATCCCTCTCAATTAACAGAATCAATCATGCAGTAAAATAACCCTACCTAAGGAGCAACATATTAACTCTTAATCATCTTGAAATCTTCTCCAATTATGAGAGTAATCATTAAGAAGTAGCTGTTGATTTTGCTAGTGAACTAGTAGCAGTGTTAATACCACCTTAATACAACTTCATTAGATTCTACTCTACTGGTATATTTTAAGATGATTAGTACATTCTTTGTGAATATTATGTGCCATTTAGTCACCGCTTTCTTTCCAGCACATACGTCTATAGCAAAAAAGGAGATCACTGTGGATGGTTTGTAACATTCTTTTTCAGTGAAACGGCACTAAAAGGGTGATCAGTACATGCATTTTCCTCAGCATCATTTTCTTTGACAACTTCAAGTAGTGCACACTCTTTTAAACCACATGATTCTTCCAACCCTTCTGACTCAGCCAACTTTACGAGTCAAAAAAATTGAACTACTCGTGACCAGGAAAGCAATGAAACAGGGGATGACAATCCGACCGAAGTAGACAGGGTTATCTGATTATTTTCTCCCATAATTAAACTACCGTCTTGATTACAACTATTGCAGATACTGGGACAGATAGATAATAGTATCACTGTAGTAATTTGTAGCTGGTCAAGCTGACTGTAAGACCGATATAGCACTAAAATATTGACTTATCATAATTTATCTATTGAAAAACTATCAACAGTCAAAAGATGTAACTATAAAAAATCTTCAAATTTATTTCTATGAATAATATATATCACTTGGTTACAGGTATTTATAGCTATTGAAAAGCTATATCGAGATAACTACCAACAATCAATTTTAAAAATATAGCTACGATAAAGCCATATCTTTAGATACAATACTATAAATAATGGACATAGTTTTTTTATTCTATCACAAGTTACGAATGTCTATAAAAAATCAAAATTTCTCACAAGATTCAATCATATGGTAAAAAAGACATTGTCCTTTTTAAAGACTTAAACCTCTTGGATTTTTTTCTCTATACTAACTCTCTTTTTATTACAAGATAAAATAAGATAGGAAGAAAAAACTCATACCATATGGAGAATAAGCGAGTGATATCTAAAAATTAAATTATAGTGTGAAAAATTAAATTAATGAATTTAAATTAGAACAAGAAAATTAATTCTAAAATAAACACTATTTTATTGATTGAAATATGTCTACAGCGCTTTTAAAAAGCTTACAAAATTCTTTTTTAAAAGAGATATTTAAAACTCTCCTAATTTTCTATTATTTTTTTTTCACACAACTCTCTCTTAAATTCTTCTCATACATACTCAAAGGTGTAAATTCTCTTCTTACCGACGTCCCTACTTTTATAGGGCAATAGTGGCTGAAAAATAACTTAAATAAAATCCAAAATACCTTATAACGAAACTTTAGCTCAGATGCAATATATGAAGAAAACGCTTTAGAAGGTGCCACATAGCCATACAAGTATGAGGCCGTAGAGTTGTCTGCGAGCTATAGAGAATCCCAACCGTCAGTGGCTTCTCTGCTCTACGCCAACAACACGCTGTCGCGTGTCCTTGAGATTTTCGTGTGCACTTGCGCACTGCGCCAGGCCACGCTATGCGCTTGCTAGGCCACCGTTGCCGAGTTGTCACGTGTGTGCCCACGCGCCGCTGCTAGGTCGTCTTACTCATGTGAGCTCCGCCCGTAGGCCACTGTTTTTGCTCATGGGCCACTATATCTCTGCTTCCTCCCGCCTGGGCTACTGCTCGTCTTATAACTCTTACACACTTAATCTTGTAAAGTTTATTATAAATATTTCTCTATCCACACATCATATGTTATTATCTTATATTCAATCTTATTATATACATAGATATAGTAACTTATATTAATCATATGTACGTCGATAATCATCAAGTGTCTAAAACCAAATTTCTAACTAGCATAATATATCGATTACTAAATTTTTAATCATAAATATATAAACCCACCTAGTTTTACACTGGCAAATAATATGAATTCTGAATTTTTAGACAACGGAAGCAACTCGATCCTGGGACCGAAATCTGAATGCTGTCTGATCATTTCAGGACAGAAGGGCCTCTGGCCGTCGGATGCTGGCCGGCGTTGTGGGGCGGCCGCGGCCGCGACCGCCGCAAGCCGGCGAAACCTGCAGCAGGGAGACGGGACACCAGGGTGCCAGTATGATGATCCAAGCACAACGATCGATCAGCTGCTAGCAGAGTGCCATATGGCTTTAGTTGAGACGTTCCTTCCCTCCTGTAAATATTCCTCTGGTTTTTTGTAGGCTTGGGTTGGCCTGTATATGTTGATATTGGATAGTGAGTGTAGTTTATTGCGACGATCATGACATTTCAACAGCAGCAGGCGTACGGTTTTTGTGGCTGGATTCACGCCTTCTCTCCACACGTTTTCCCCTGGTGTGGAAAGTAAAACAAGGCATGGCCTGCATCTGGACTAGAAAATAAATTTAAAATAAAAGATCGTCAGAAAACAGGAGCTTTCGAGTTCAAAGCGTGATGTGTCGTGTGTTAAATACTGGATGGGGGTGTGGGAATGAGTGGCTGAGCAAACGGTCCCTGCGAGCGGGACTGAGGCCCCGTTCGATTCGGATCGTAGGCTTAAGGCTTCACAACAGTTTTTAGAGTATATTTAATAGTACTGGTATAAGGAGCCTATAAAATTATGCCTTTAGATTTATAAGAAAAAAGATAAGATAAGAGAAGCAGAATACAAATATATAGCCAGCTACAATCTGATGATAGGATAGAGCAAGATTCTTACATATATATACATAACTAAATAGTGTATGAATGAGTTATTATATTAGCTACAGATGATGTGACAAATTTTATACTTTTATAGGTAAGTTGATTCTTGCACACGAAATAAAAAGAGCCATTAACATAAACATAATAAACATAAGTATTACTATTATATGCTTAAAATGAGTTTATTATACTTTTACAAGTTATATATAGAAAATTTTTATATAAAATACATCGTTTACCATTCAAAAAATGCGTTCATGAAAAAAAAAGGTGAACTAGTCCACCCAAACCTCAGTATAGTAAGCTATCGGCTATAAAAATTATCATATTATTTATAGCAAATCTAATTATCCATTCATATAATAATTAACCATAAATACATATTGGCTTACCCTATTCTCTCACAAAGTTTTATAAAAGCTTGTGTTAGAACTGGCTATAAATTTATAGGTTTTTTCTCTTCTCTCGTGTTCACTCTCATTCAACTCACAGTATAGGCTTCTTACATCACCCTATTGTATATGTTCATATGAACGCACACTTAGCTACTTCATCGTATTTTTGGATACGCTCTTCGAACCACTACTATTTTTCCTCCAAATAAAAGTTTTTTAAAAATAAATAAATAAAATTTTAAAGTTTATAATAATCAACACTTAATTAATCTTACGCTAATAATTATAATAATTAATGCTTAATTAATCTTATGTTAATGACGTTTTAGGTGCGTTGTATCAGCTCAGCCAGCGTACGGCCTACGCCATTGCTGCCCATGCCCAAAATATGGTGCAGGCTTTCAGGGACAGCCGCATCCAATTCAAAGCTGAAAGCCAGAGAAGAAAATTCTAGGAGGCACACGGGCCAGTTTCAGCGAATCCTCGGCCCTGAAATTCGCCTGGCCGCCAGTCGAAACGGGCCAAAATCACAGCCATTCGGCCTTTCCCGTGCCGGTGCTGCGCCCGTGTTGGGCCGCCACATCCACCGCGCCGCGGATGAGGTGGCCCGTGAACAATCTGGGTGGCCGTGGCTCGGCTTGCCCACCGTGCAGGTACGGGGTCCGCGCCGCACGAACCAAACAAAGCAAAGCAAAGCTGCTGCTTTGGTGCGTCGCTCCGGTCGGAGCCTTTGTGCTTATCTGTCACGTACTCACGCTGGCTTACCGTTGTGTGTGTGTGTGTGTGTGTTTGTTTGAAAACGCAATATGCGATGCAGCATTTCTGAAAAAGGACGCAACTCCCTCATCTAATTCATGTCAGATTCACTTCGATCTGTGCAAAATTGTCATCACCGTGGTAACATTCACACGGTAATCACAGAGACAGCTGGTAATTAACTAATTACCTCAGGCCGTCAGTGTCAGTCAAGCACAAACAAAAGCCAAACACACAGCCTCGCAACAAAGCACCTGCCATGAATAATAAACCTGCCGCCGCAAACTTGCCCGTAATATTAACCCCCCAACGGCTAGTTTCACCCGTTCACTTCGCCGCGTCCGATCTCAACCGTTGGATCCACGCCGCCCCGTCCTGGCCGTTGGATCCTCTCGACCGTTGGAGCCGCCGCCTACGCTCCAGATAAAGCTCGAGCCCCACACCCCGCCGCTCCTCCAGAGCCAACGTTCTCCTCTCCCCGCCCCGATCCAAGAAAGAAGAAGAGCAGCCTGCGGTTCGGAGTTCGCCGGAGTTGTTGGCGCCCGGCGTTCTTGGAGCCCGGAGGAGAAGGAGCGACAGGAGGCCGTACTCATGGCTACAAGGCACCACCGCGCGGCTGCCGCTCAGCAGCCGACGAACAGAGGTGAGCGGCGGTGGAGCCTCGGGCTCTCCCTTCCGGTGTTGCGTGGATGGATTGCTTGTTCTTCGTTCTTGATTTGGGTTCTTTTGGGGGATTGTCTGAAAACTTGGGTTCTTTGGGTGTTCAAGCTTCGGATTATTTGTTTGATGCTCGGATCTGTGCGTTTCATGCTGGAATTTTGGGTTTTTTTAGTAGTCAATCTTGCTTGGTGAGAGTTCCAGGTTCCATTCGAATCCTTCTCCAAGAACGGATTATGTTGCGAGGGCCCATCTGATGCGAGTTTTTCTTACCCGATTCATGTATCAAGAACGGATTTTGATGTGGCCCAGCATGTTTGATTAGGTTTTCTTGATCTTTTTGCTTTGATTTGTTCCGTGCAAACGCAGTCCTGTCACTAATTTCTTCTCCGGCGATGGTCAGGTGCTGCAGTCGCAGCGGGAAAGCAGAAGGCCGCCACCGCCGCCGGCCGCCCTGATGCAAGGAACCGGCAAGCCCTGGGTGATATCGGCAACGTCTTGAAAGCCCATGTGGTGGACGGGTAAGGAACAGGATATCATCCCAACCTCTTCCAATCCGTTCTTCCTCCAGTTCCCTCTCTGAAACCTCGTCCTCTTTTCCCCTGCAACAGCAAGATCCAGCTGCCGGAGGGGATCAATCGCCCCATCACCAGGAGCTTCGGTGCCCAGCTCTTAAAGAAAGCTCAGGAGAATGCCGTTGCGGCGAACAAGGTAAGGCTGAGCCACTGCAACTGGCCTCCTTCTGTTCGTCATCTTGTTCTTGCAAATTCAGAGCGTTTGATTTGATCTCAACCTTGGTTTTGGTCGCAGATTGTCGTGCAGAACCCGGCCAGGAAAGACCCTGCTCCGAAGCCGGAAAGGAAGCTCGTACCCCGTCCTGAGAACGCCGCCAAGGCCAGCACCGGCACCGGCGTCAACGAGAACAAGAAGCCCGTCGAGGACAAGAAGCCGTCGGGGTTGGAGGGCGCCGGCAGGAGCAGCGGCGGCGGCTCTGCCCACAAGTACTCCAGGAAGAAGGTCGTGAACACGCTTACATCTGTGCTTACTGCTCGTTCCAAGGTGAGTGATCGATCGATCAATACAGCATCCAACACCTGTGCTCGCTTGCTTCCTGCATTGTAGCTGAATTTGCTCCTGTTAATGGCAGCATGCCTGTGGCATCACTGAGAGGCCGAAAGAACTCGTCCAGGACATCGACAAGCTCGACGGCGACAACCAGCTCGCCGTGGTGGACTACATCGAGGACATCTACACGTTCTACAGAACTGCCCAGGTAGCTACAGCTTCCTTCTTCTTCTTCAGTAAGTTCGTTCCAGCAAGTTCATCTTTTGACATTGTATTTTTGCAGCACGAGTGCCGGCCGACTGACTACATGAGCAGCCAGCTCGAGGTGAACCCGAAGATGAGGGCCATTCTGGCGGACTGGATCATTGAGGTGCACTACAAATTCGAGCTGATGCCGGAGACCCTCTACCTCACCATGTACGTCATCGACCGGTACCTCTCGCTGCAGCCAGTGCTGCGCAGGGAGCTGCAGCTTGTGGGCGTTGCGGCCATGCTGATCGCCTGCAAGTACGAGGAGATCTGGGCGCCGGAGGTAGGCAGGAAAAGAAATTCCTATCTTTGCTTTCACTGTTCGTTCCTATAACTCATGTACTGAAGAACAACTCTTTAACTTGTGGACTGATCGGTGGTGTTGTTGCAGGTTAACGATTTCATCTGCATCGCTGACAACGCCTACTCGCGGCACCAGATTCTTGCAATGGAGAAGAACATCTTGAACAGGCTGCAGTGGAACCTCACTGTTCCTACACCTTACGTCTTCCTGGTCCGGTTTGTCAAAGCCGCCGGAGGAGACAAGGAGGTAAAAGAACTCGAATGATTCCACTCTCTGCTAGTTTTCTTCTGTCCATACCATACAGGTGTGCCATGGAATTATATTCTGATCAGACATTTTCTTGTCCTCTGTGGACGCAGCTGGAGCACATGGTGTTCTTCTTCTCAGAAATGGCACTGACGGAGTACGGCATGGCGTCGTTGTGCCCATCGCTGGTGGCCGCATCTGCGGTGTACGCAGCTCAATGCACGCTGAAGAGGAGTCCCCTCTGGACGAACACGCTCAAGCACCACACTGGTTTCAGCGAGTCACAGCTTATGTATGTTCTGAACATTCCCTAAACCCGAGCTTTCTGAACTTCTATTTTCCTGAACTTGAAATTCTGAACTTTTTATTGTCCTTAACATGAAGTTCTGAACTTCTTAATGACTGCTTGTTTTCAGAAAAAAAAACTTGGTTCAATCTGTGAACTAACAGTGCTTGTATTGGATGATTGCAGGGAGTGTGCAAAGGTCCTAGTGAACGCTCATGCTGCCGCTCCTGAGAACAAACTGAAGTCGGCGTACAAGAAGTACTCAATTGAGCAGTTTGGGCGTGTCGCTCTACTCCCTCCTACAGTTGGTCGAGTTTAGACTGTGATGGAATGTGATTTGTTGTGGTTTCAGTTTAGACTGTGATGGAATGTCATTCTTGACATTATTTAATATTCTTTTTCCTGGGTTAGATATTTGGATCAAGACAGCTAGAGAGCGACTGTTATCCTTTTTTTAGGTTACTCTGACCTCTGGAGTTTACACAAGTATTCACTACTTTGATACACCTTGGTGTAACAGGTCTTAAGTATGAAATGAATGAACAGTATTCTTTTTTTGCATATTTCTCATTGTCTGCCAGTTAACTTGCAAAAAAGATGTGCTATTGCTCAGCAGTAAGATGTATACAGTATTTACCTCTTCTGCAACTAACTATTCTGGAAACAAACTTGAGTCTAGTTGAACCAAATGTTCGTAAGTTGACCTCTGCAAATTGTTGCAAATGTTCTGACTATGGAAGGTTTAAATCTTTGAACAACCGTAGATTTTGTTCTAGGGGGCAAAGTACAGTAATAAGAGTACTTGCATAAGTATTCTTTTCATAAGTATGAAATGAATGAAAAGTATTATTTTTTGCATATTTCTCATTGCCTGCCAATTTACTTGCAAAAAAGATGGGCCAATGCTAAACAGTAAGATGTGCGTTGAAAACAGTACTACCTGCACATATATTATCTGCACAATATTTACCTCTTCTGCAACTATTCCGGAAACAAACTGTTGAGGCTAACCAAATGATCTTAAGTTGCACTCTGCAAATTGTTGCAAATGTGCTAACTATAGAAGGTTTAAATGTTTGAAAATTCTGCCACCGTAGATTTTATTCCAAGGCAAACCTATTTTAGAATCAGATCAAATCTGGAACAAGAAGCAAGCTTCCTTGGAGAAAAGTTTTAAAGCGACAAGAGCTCTGCAGATTGGCTCCTGCCCTGGAATTGCACAGCCAAAAATTGCGAATCTTTTCTATGTCATTTAGAAAATTTTTCCGTTCATTGCATCGGAAGAAATTTTGCTCTGGAAGAGAAATTTAAGTACCAATAGCTGCATTCAGCCTATTTCATTCCAAAGTTTATTTCAAATAGAAAAGTGGAAAGAGACCAAGCTAAAGTTTATTAAAAAAACTAAGTTTATTTCAAAGTAGTTTCAGGCAAACGAGTTTCAGTTCTTGAACTCTGAAATGTAGTTGATCAGAGACGTGATGTCTTTGTAGGAAGAACCATCCACTTGAGCAGCAGAGAGAGAAGCCTCTCGCATCAGTGAAGCTCTCCTTCTCATGTCCTCCGCCTCTACTGCCGCATCAGAATCCATCAGCCTCCTCACCGCCGCGGCGATCTCCTCCCTTCCGACGACGCCATCGTCGTCCCTGGATTTCTCCCTGAGGCCGTACCCAATCTTCCACTCATCGACGACCTGCCGGCTAACGACCGGCTGGTCGAACGCGATGGGGAGTGTCAGCATCGGCACGCCGGCGTGCACAGCCTCCAGCGTCGAGTTCATGCCGCAGTGGGTGAAGAAGCCTCCGACGGAAGGGTGGCACAGCACCTTGAGCTGATCCGTCCACGGCACGACCATGCCGCCGCTGGCGAAGTCGCTTCCACGGAGCAGGTCTCGCACGCCGGAGCGCGCGCCGTCGCCGCGGAGCACCCACAAGAACCTGACGCTGCTGTCGGCGAGGCCCATGGCGATCTCGTCGAGCTGAGCTGGTGGCACCGACAAGAAGCTCCCGAGTGAGACGTACAACACCGAGCCCACCGGCTGCGAGTCCAGCCATGCCATGTAGGGTTCTTCTTCCTCCGCGCTGGCGTGGTGTTCAGCAGCTTGGAGTGTCATGTAGGGGATGCAAGGGCCAACCGAGAACACCGGGTATGGCAGTTCTTGCCGGAGAGCGTCCACGGAATTGCTCTCCAGCTCGTAGAAGGAGGTGAAGATGACACACTGTGCTTTTCTGACACAAGAGTAGGCTTCAAGGATGCGTTTTAACATGTCCTTGTTGGAGTGAGAGGGCCCAAGATCGCTTAACCTGATTGATTTCAGCCCAGGAATGTAGCTTCCAATCAAGCACGGATCGCCGCCACCTGCAAATGATCAAGAAACACATTTTTCATTCTTCAGTCTGACGATTTACTATGGTGCAAGGAAGAATTTGGTGTTAAGACTTCAGAGTGCGTACCGGCGATGTCGGCAGCCGGAGTGGCGCTACCGCCGCCGGCTGCGGGCAGCCGGTCGAAGTGGTAGTGGATGGAGAACATGGAGGCGCCGAGAGCGGAGAGGACGCACACCGGCACGCCCCTCCGGTTGCCGACGCCGACGGCCCACGGCAGCACCAACGTGTCGGCCACGATGGCCGATGGCGCGGCCGACGCGCCGAGCTGGTCGAGGAGCCGCTCGAACGGCGCCTCCATCCTGGTGTACACGGCCTCCACAAACCCGAGCATGTCACCGGCGCGGCCGTGCTCAGACGGCACGACGTTGGGGATGGCCTCGAGGCGGACGCCCCCATCCTCCGCCCCCGACGCCGCGGCCGCGCCGCCGAGCAGGCCGAGCCACTCCTCGGTGACGACGACGGTGGCGGTGACTCCGTCTCGCGCGGCGAGGAGGCGGCACAGGTTCAGCATCGCGTTGACGTGGCCGCGGCCCGGGTACGGCACCGCCACAACGTGGCACGGCGGCACGGCCTCGGACCCCATTGCGCGGTTCTGCTGCTGCGAATGCGGCCACGAACGATCTACGAGCTGCCAAGACCAGAGTACCACGAAGTCAAAGCAAGAACCGAGCTTCTGAACAGTGAGACATGATCCGCCATTGGAGTGCGCAACCTCGGGACGGAAGCGTGGTGGGCGGTGATCACCGCCGCAGCCGCCGCCTCGAGATGCTTCCAAATCTGGAATTTTTGGGGAGGAGATACAAGTAGGCCACTAACAAATTCTACAACTAGCCAACATGAATCCCAATGCCTTTGTTCACCTAATGGGCTTCATTAAGGATGATGGCCTTGGTCGGGACGAAAAGCCCAGCAGAATTGCCTCTTTTCATTTTTTTTATCGGAGTTTTCTCTGTTCTGGAATGGGTTGCTGATGTCCTCTTCAACCGCAGAGCCAATCTTCTGATCCTGCTGCTGCAGTAATCATCAATAACTTATTGTAGCAATAGTAACATGTTCCTATAATTATTTGTAATGTAGATGTCTAAGCATTCGTCTTGATTTAATGACTGATAAATACCCTAAATGTAAAATATTATCACTTCTCTGTATTATTGTTTTATCACACCTTATTTGTTAACTGAGGTGTCATGAGTATATTCATGTGTGGATTCATGTTTATATGGAGACACCTATCCCCTCAAATGGAGCGGATATTTAGCCGGTCCCCTTTGCCCCAATACCCTTTGAAGTGTACCACATAGTAAGCATATCTAAAGGACATTGCCTTTTAATTATGTTAGACCGTACCACAATAGAAATACCTGGTTTTTTTGATGAATGTCCACAACTAAAGTTTAATATCTAAAAACTTTCATAGCTACTACTAAAATCAAAACTTGCAAATCATGAGCATCTTTTTTTAAAAAGATAATGAAATAGTGCTTACACCTCTGCTCTCGACACATAGTGAGCATCTTTTTCCCCCTCATTTTCCATTGCTTCAGGAATACGTGCTCATGTAACGAACCGCATCAGCGCAGAGACGATGCAACTCCCAACTCGACTCGACTGACGTGCTGGAACGATTTCCGACCATGCACCTGCACAATTCAACAAGCATAATTAGGCCAGGAAAGTTGCGATTAACTCGCCGTCAGCGCATCATTCTCCACACACCAAACTAAAAATCCGAATCAGAGACAAGAGAGTGAGAGAGCCAGTCACTCGCCACTCTGCCGTTTGTGCGCGTCCATCTGCATCTGGATGCCACTGAACTGTCTTCTTCTTCTTCTGCTGCATCCTCCTGGCTTTTTTTACCCTATTCTCCCCCACGCAGTTAAATCGAAAGCTCCGATTTGCTGGATTCGATCTACGTTACGTGACGCATGGAAATGCCTTCTCTGAAATAAGTCTCTCGTGCCTTTTGCGTCACCTGATGATCTGTGCGGCGTGCGTGCATGATGCATGTCAACCGTTGATTTGCTACTTTGCTCGTGTGCTGTCCAACATGCTTTGACATGACTTGAGACTCCTCTTGGTGAGGTGGATCTGTCATGTTATTTGCCCTGAATGAATGCTACTACCACAGACAAGCTAAGCTTCCCCTGTTTGCTGATAAGTATCTCAAAAAATAATTGGTATTGTTGATTGACATTAATAATTTTAAACGATTAAACTGTTATGAGCGGAAATTTAATGCCTATGTTTGTAATGCAACTCACATTGATTATATAGTATCTTTTCAGTATTTATAAAGTTTTGAAAAAGAAGACAAATAGACGAATTTTTAATATGAATAGTATCCAATGAAAAATATCTTGGAACAAGTAAGTTTGGTGTATTGTCATGTTCTCTCTCCCTCCGTATTAAAAAATAATTTATTTCTAACCCTTTAATTTTGTTTAAAAAATCATTTTTATCTTCTTACCTTTTATTGGTAAGTTTATTCTTTCAATACCTCTTTTACTCTATATGTTAATTGGTTAACTTTGTTTTAAAAATAGAGTCTTTTTTAACAGGAGTATTATAGGATTTGCAGGTTAGTTGCTTCTGTCTAGCTGCTGTAGTCTTTGCAGTAAGATTTTGTGGTGCTCTAAACTTAAAGAGTGCTGAGATGAAATAATGTTACCTTCTGAAACGTGAGGACAGATGGAAAAAACCTTTACCTACCAAGTTGATACTGTGCGCATGGAAGAGGACAAGTACAGCTTCAGTAGTTCAGGCTGTGTCCAGATTACAGAAGATGCGAATGTGAGTGCGTGGATGACACTGACAGCAAAAGCCAAAAAGAGATGCTTAACTCCATACCAATTATATAGTATTTATGTAACAGAAACACCTTTTACATGATTTGTATAAGAGTGTTTATAAGGTGTCCATTTATTCCATTTTCAAGAACTAGTTGAATGTTTGTGTTTTGATACAAATAAATAAAATGTGCTTAGAACAAAATGATACCGAGTTGGTGACTGTGTCAAAGATTAGGATAATTCTTTTTACAAATATAGGCACAGCAACTTTAAAAAAAATCAAGCGTGTTAAAAAGAAGTAATGATATCACTTTGGATTTTTTCGTGGTGCTCCTAAACTATTCTGGACCGTCCATCCTAGTTGATCTGATGACCTTCACACATGACCGTTAATTGGCATTAATGCGTTTGTAATTGTTAATTTAGCGTGAAAGGAAATGCTGGAATATGCATGCAGACATTGAATAAGGTAATTCAAGGGAGTATTTAGTGTCTACTATTTATTTTGCAGCACGTCTCTATGAAGAAAAAAAAAGTAGAAAGTAATATAAGCTCCTAAACATTTACCTCCAAGATACCACATAGGTTTATATGATAAGGTGGAAGAAAAAAGATAGAAGAGAGTAAAAGCCACCCTCCTAAAAGAAGCACCTTCTCTCAAACTTAAGAGAAATAAGAGAAAAAGATTTGACAACTACATAAAATAAAATTATTTAGATTAATATACTAGAGCCAGTATAGAGATGATATGTTATATATACTATCTCTTATATGATAAATAGCCTATATAGATAAAACTAGAGGTGACAACTACTTGCTCTTAGGCACATTTTTCATGTAAGTGACAGTTTGCATACGTTTTGATGACCTAGATACACGTGCATCAACAATTTCATCCATGGTCACAATATAATGTTGTGGTCTAGCCCGACAAGATGAATAGGACTTCATCGTTAACGTAAAAGTAAATTAAATATTAATATTTATCAATTAATATTAATATGCATATGTCTTGGTTAAAATGAGTTTTTTTACTATATATCTACTTAACTAGCCTATCGCTTGTCATCACACAACTCTTAATCAATTGTACGGTTATACGCAATGTAGTCTCGATTAGGTCTGCACAACATAACACCGTTTAGATGATCCTTTTTATGAGTGGCGCTAGTAGGAAGAGGACCCTCCATGAAGATAATTTATAGTAACAATAGGACAACGCGATAGAAATGAGTATGCCCTTCCAAGTGCCAGCCATCCTCCACCTCCCTCAGTGCAATGACTATGGCCGAAGGAGCTAGGTTCCCTGCATGAAGTAGATCCACTGTGACAAGGAGGACAAGGTCGACAATGGTTATAGTGGTGGCCAGTAATTAGAATGAACAGACAGAGTCATATAGACAGGAAGTAAGGGGATAAAGAGGAGGTGGCGCACAGCTCCTTTTGTAGCCTATGTGTGGCTGAGGGGACACAAGGGGAAGGGGGCGCTTTGATTCTTCCTTTGCAACTAGCATGATAACCTCTATACATGATTATGTAGCATTAATTTAGGGCATATGTTTATTTTTATTATGTTGATGGATCAGGTGCTGCATATCATGCTTCTAAACATACAATTCTTCTAAATACTTTTTACATCAATACTCTATTTGTTAGCTTTAAATATATGTACTATTATTTTCTACATCAATGCTCTAACATCGTATTATGACATCATTCAATACTCTATAAATAATCAAACTATTTCCCCAAAAAATATTCACACTATTATTTTTTTGATTTTTATATGCTTTTTCATAGTAATAATAATTTTGGCATATAATATTTTCTTGAAGACCACATAAATAACAATAATACGTAATATTCATATAACAAAAGGAGTGAGACTTTTGTTTCTAAAAAAAGAGTGAGATTTGGGGAAAATGTTACGGAAGGAGGAAGAGCTTCCATTCATGAGGTTAGACAGGCCCGGGTGGTTTCCATCCATGACCAGGAGAGAACAAACGGCTGTAGCATGTTAAAATACACGTGCTTGTATTACAAATCCACCTATACAAGAAACGAATGGTGGAGATTTTCTGTGGGCTCTTACCTCCTAGGTGGTAAGTTGGAGCACTGTAAAAGGGCTCTACCTCTTTTGTTTGTTTTAGTTAAGAAGCTGAATTGGACTTTGGTTGGAATATATGTATAGAACTAGCAGATCATTCAAATGTTCTCCAGCTAGTCTCATCGAAGGCGTGAATAATCAGTTTGGACTTTGGAATAGTAGCTTTCCGCCATGGACGCCACTCAAAAAAATGTTGCTTTCTCCTGTTGTGTTTGGAGATGAAGCTCTCCGAAGCCGCTGAAGAATATCACACTATTCTTTTGGAAAGTGATCTAGTGGCAACTTGCTAGTTCTCATCTCAAAGAAGTCTACATGCACACACAGAGGAGATCATGATTGAAAGTTTGCATCATATATTGGCTTCTCTACCCTATAGACCATGGACATCATGCCCGCCTAACTACTCAAATAAAGAGGGTTTCATATGGAGAGATGCTGAAAAATCTTTACTACCACCAAATTGACAGCTTCAGTCCAGGCTGTGTTCAGGTTACAGAAGATACGGATGTGATTGCGTGGCTGGCACAGACAGCAAAAGCCAAAATAGATGCTAAGAACTCCATACCAATTATGTAGTACGGACTTATGTATTAGCAGAAACACCTTTAACATGATTCTGCATATTTATAATGTGATCACTTATTCAGTTTTGAAAACTTAGTTGAATGTTTATGTTTTGGTACAGATAAATAAAATAGGCTTAGAATCATGCCGGGGTTTGGTGATTTATGTCAAAGATTACCATCTGTTTGTGAGTCCTTTCTACAGAGATATAGACGCAACAACTAAGCAAATCAAAAGTTTGTTAAATGCTAATCTTTATTAAAATATTTTTTAGTTAAGAAGCCGAGTTGGCTTTGGTTGGAGTATATACAGAATTATCAGACCATTAACATCACATGTTGTCAAAGCTAGCGAATAGTCAGGCTCTGTTTGGTACAACTTCAGCTGTGAGATTCATTTTACTTGGAACTGGAGTTGTGCTAAACATTATAGATTTTATCAAATATGAAGCGGAGCGAATAGAGTTACTCAAAAAAAAAAAGAACTACTGGGTTTTGGGTGCTCCACCGCTCCACTCTGCGGCAAAAGATCTATAACTCTTTAAGTTTTTGGAATAATTATGTGAAATTGCCACTGCGCTACCCTTCCACCCCCTCCCGTTCTGTCTTTCCCTTGGCATCTGTTCGCATGTGCCGAGGGCCTAAGGTGGTGAGAGACGAGCGTCTGAGTGACCTAGGTGAAGATCGGCAGCAGCACGACCCTATCGTTTTCCCCATCTCCTCTTGGCTAGGGTGGCTCGGTGGTAGGGGCATATGGGCGATGCAGGCTGTGGGGGATTCTGGGCGGTGCAGGTAGAGACCGACGGTGGCACAAGTAGCGATTGGTAGCTGCGTGACTCCGTCGTCTTCCCCACCTCCTCTTAGCCAGGGAGGCTTGGTGGTGGGGGATTCTAGGCAGGGACATCTAGAGCTAACCAAGCTAATCAAACACTTTCAATCTACCTACAGGAGCTAGCTCCCACTAGAGTTAGAGTTTGGAGTTAGGAGTTAAAGTTTAGAGCCCTCCTAAATGTGCCCTCAATTTATACTAATAGTTTAGCTTTCCTTCATGGAAGCCACAAGATTTCCCTGACTGTTTGGGGAGGTTAGATTATTGCCCCCTCACAGTATGGTGGTTATCATAGTACCCGTAAAAAATTTTCAAATCTCATAATAAAATCATGGCTACCGTGGTTATCACGGCACGGTAAGAATTGATAACCATGTTTTATAACTTAAATAAATAAATTTACAAGGAATAAGTGCCTTGATAACAATAAAAATAACATAATATAATTTCTAAACCCTAAGGAGCCGTTAGATTTGCTCTGACATTCATGCAAGCAGGGGTGAAAAAAATTACGCAGCGCAAGACAAAGCTACCACTGTGTTAACACACATATTTTGAATTTATGTTAGGTATACAATTTAATCGCACTATAACTATAATACTATATATATTATATAGTTATATTTGAATGATTTTTAAAAGATTTTTTTTATCAAAGGTTATATAGCTAGTCCCTAAACTAATCTATCCCTAGCAATAATAAAAAAATGAAAGAGTAAGAGAACAAATTGTTGTAGATTGTGTTTCTGTTCCAAATCAATTTGGTGTGCAGCGGTAGGAGTCCGGCTGGAATGTACGCGCATCAATTTCTCAAAATCTAGAGGGTTTAAACGGCAAGGAATCTATCTGGAAACCTTCATTCATATCTGATCAACCTGGGGAATTCCTGCTGTATGCACAACTCCATATCGGATCAACCTGGGGAGTAATCTCAACCAATCGTATGCCTTAATATCTAGCCGATCAAATCAATCAATTAACGAACCACTGTGCCAACCCTGCGAAACCAAGTAATCAGCCAGCTCAGAGTAATTATGATTACATAATATAATTTGGCTAGGAATAACACGGACATCCACGTTGACCACCTGCTAATCGATTGTAGTGACCATTTTGATTTGATGAAACGGCCTTCGGAGAGAAGTTAGAGCTTCATTCTTGAGGAAGTAGGATTTCTGCTTGCTTATATTGGGATGGATCAGACGTCTTTTGTAATTACCCGGAAATATCAGAAATGGGAGAGGCTTGCCTCTCTTTCTCAATAAATAATAATAATAATAAAATATTAGGATGGAAATATGAAATGTCATTCTGGGACATGAAATTGTGTGGACGTGCGTAGGGAAGCTTTGTTTTTTTTTTGGAATTATAGTGTAGATTTGCACGAGTTAGGCTTGACCTGGACTTTAATCTCCATATCAAAACAATCCTGCACTGCCACTAGTATGAAAGAGTATCTACTCTGCTCCAAGCCTCCACGTATAAACGCATTGCAAAACATATATTATAGAACTCTGCTCATTTAAAAACCTGAATTATGCTGCTCCTTTTCCCCTAAAAACCTGGGTCCGGATTTCTACTCGGAATCCACTAAAATGGTCATTGAGCAGGAGTACAAACATTTTTGGAATATACGAATCCAGCGTTGCACTGGGCCAGTGGGGCCCACCTTACTCCCTTACAAATATTTGAAGCAATATGACCGAAATGCCCCTGTCCATAACCCTATAAATGGAGTGATCAGCAACGGCCATTTCGGCTCAGCTCAGAGCATTTGCCTCTCTCGATCTCTGAACTCTTGTCATCTTTGAATATAACCGAACTCTTGAACTGCAACCTCGAAAGGAAGATCGCCATGGCTTCCTGCTGCAGAGGATTCATGGATAAGGCCAAGCCCTACTTCGCCATGATCTGCCTGCAGTTCGGCTACGCCGGCATGAACGTCATCACCAAGGTCTCCCTCAACCATGGCATGAGCCACTACGTGCTCGTCGTGTACCGCCACGCCTTTGCCACCATCTCCATTGCTCCTTTCGCGCTAATCCTCGAGAGGTAAAACCCATTGCTTTACCACTACATATACTCATATTTTTTTTATTAGCTTAAGCTTTTGGGTAAACTGGTTGGTTGGTGTATGCACCTAATTAGGAGTATTGTACTTAAGCTTTTGGGTAAACTGGTCGATCATGTTGCGTAACAAAAGCTGACGTGTCACTACAAAATGACTGTAGGAAGGTGAGGCCTAAGATGACGTGGTCCATCTTCTTCCAAATCTTCGTCTTGGCTCTGCTTGGGTTAGTGCAACCTGCGAACTCGCTCAAATAATTGATTCTGTCTCTGCAAAAGAACAGAAAAATCTGCAAATGATCGGGAGGCAATTCTTATTCGTTTCACCTGTTGTTGCAGACCGGTGATCGACCAGAACTTCTACTACGCCGGACTGAAGTTCACCGGCCCAACCTTCGCCTGCGCCATGAGCAACATCCTGCCGGCAATGACCTTCGTCATGGCGGTCATCTTCAGGTTTGGTTTCCACGACGATCTTTGATCAGACATGTGCATGGCGAGAGCTAGATGGAGTTGGTTAATTAACGTTGTGGTGATCACGTAATGCCAGGATGGAAAAGGTGGACCTGAAGAAGGTGAAGTGCCAGGCCAAGATCGCCGGGACGCTGGTGACGGTCGCCGGCGCGATGCTGATGACGCTGTACAAGGGCCCGCTCATGGAGATGGCGTGGAGCAGGCACGCCGCCGGCGCCGTCCATGGCGGTGGCTCGGAGGCCCCCGTCTATCTCTCCAGCAGGGACTGGTTCCTCGGCTCGCTGTTCGTCATCATCGCCACCCTCGCCTGGGCCTCCCTCTTCATCCTCCAGACCCACACAATCAAGCAGTACTCGGCGCAGCTCTCGCTCACTACCCTCATCTGCTTCGTCGGCACGCTCCAGGCCGTCGTCGTCACCTTCGTCATGGAGCGCCGCCCCTCCGTCTGGACCATCGGCTTCGACATGAACCTCCTCGCCGCTGCCTACGCCGTAAGTAGTTCTTCTCGCCTCTTTCCATGCATCTCCGGCGACAGCTAGCATTCTGACGGCGAGGTCGTTCTTGGATTGTTCTTGTATAGGGCATCGTGACGTCGAGCATCGCATACTACGTCCAGGGCCTGGTGATCCAGAGGACGGGGCCGGTGTTCGCGTCGGCTTTCAGCCCGCTCATGATGATCATCGTCGCCGTCATGGGATCCTTCATCCTCTCCGAGCAGATATATCTCGGTGGCGTCGTCGGCGCCGTGCTCATCGTCATCGGCCTGTACTCCGTCCTCTGGGGCAAGCACAAGGAGATGAAGGAGAAGGATGTGGACACCAAGCTATCACTGCCCACTTCCAATGGCGACAACGTCGGAGCAGCAACCCCTGAGGCGACGGAGATCGCCGGCGCCGGAGACGACGATGAAGCGGAGCTCAAGAACCACCGCTCGGGTGGCTCGAGGTCATCACCCTCCAATGGACGTGGAGCTAGTGCAGTTTGATGGACACCAACTCCCAATAATTTGGCTGCGGCCGTCGACGCGACGTCGCCGTCGCCATCGCCATGCAGCGTCTTCTCCGCTTAAGATATCTGAACTGTTCGTCTACGGCGCGCGCACTAGGACGATGGCAGTAAGGGCTCGCTTGGAAATGGAGGTTTTTGGTAGGAAATTTTTGAGGAACTTTTACTGTTTTCCTGCAAAATTTAAGCATTTGTCACCTCATCAGATGTTCAGAACGGTGGCATCTCTGCTTTTTGTATCATGTTTTGATCAAAGCTGTCATGCAAATTTGTACTAGTTCATCCTCTGTTCATCACAGAGAGTATGTGTTGTGTTGTGTTTTTAATTCTTTTTCATTACTCTTTCTGTTTCATTTGGATATGTGTGATTTTATGGTCCTTGAAGGGCACTACGATTTTTTAGTGTCATGCTACGGCGGTGCCTTAGATATTAGGAGAAATCAAATTTTATGGTAGAAAATATGGTATCTCAATACATCGACTGTAAAATTTCTATTTGGATATGGACACGGTTTGTAATATTTGCTTCAGTGTCGCAGTTCCAACTTTTGTGTCTATATCAGTTTGGTGGTTTCATTGTTGCACCCAACTGGATAAGACTGAATTGCTAATCATTATGGCACAAATAAGGCAGAGTTGAGTGCTGCAGTTATATAAGTTCACTACAAAGTATTCACACTTGCCATAAAACATTCACTAATTGAAAGATCCTTTAAACATCTCCACATCACTGTTACCATATTGCCTGTACAAATACACGTATGGCTTCACCCAGGAATTTGTCTGATGGACTTAGATTCAGATTCCACTAAGAATTTTAGTGCCAAATTGTTGCTTTCTGGTAACTAGAGCAATCACTTCACAGCTTGAAGGCTAGTGCAAGTAACCAGAGAACCATGGATGTAGGACAGTGGGAGTACCTGTGAGGTGAGATGGAGGGTAGTAAAAGGGCAGAACATGATTACTACAACTATTGATTAGCTTATCATCAGAAGATAGCATGAATTGACTTGTCCATCAGAGGGACTAGATCATCTGATGAACTGAAATACTGAAGAAAAAATCATGTTATGCTGTTCATTGATACTAACTTTTGACTATCTGCTTCTGAAAGACTCAAAGCTAGCATAAACAATAAAATCTTCAAATAAAAAAATGTGGTTTAGAATACCACCCTTATCTTGTACTGTATCAAGGATCGATATGGCAAATAAAATCTTCATCGGTATGCGATGAAATCCGTCGAGAGTGAGTCAACCATGGTGACATGAAAAGCGTGCTTTTGCATGTTAGCAAAAATAAAAGAAAGCCGTGGCAAATTAATTAAACCAAAATTATACAGATAGGGGTCTTAGCAAGTTTTTCTATTGCTAATTCCAAAAGGTGTCTTTGTTCTCTTCCTGATATGATAACTCTTTAGCACATATAACTTCATACCGTTATCATTTTGCTAACAACACTAGTATACTGTTTTTATCTGCATATGCATTATTAGTTCTCTTTCCGGTGAGCCATGCTACATTGCCACTAGCTGATATGCATGTAATATAAAGTGATACGGTGCACTATATTTGTAGCCATTCTATAGGGATCACACTAGGCAAATAGCAGAACCTTGTACTAGTCATACTACTTTCAGTACAAAACCAAAATGGATATCAAACTCTATCATGAGAGGAAGACATCTGCATGTTGCAAACCAACTCTTATCATGAGAAGGAGATCATAAGCACTATACCACTAAATTAATCATCTCCCAACCTGTTGAAGTGATCCACAAGCTAAATTAGGAATTACGAAATTCCAAAATTTCTGGTCTACCATTGTGGATATCCTCGTATCCCTACGGCCAAAAATTTTGAATCTCAAGTTAGCAAAAAAAGTTCAAATTCCAAAAATTCTAAGTTTCCTAAATTTTTGTCCCTAATTTTTTCCATTCCAAAATGTAAAGTCCAACTTGCCACCATAACCTGATGCTCAAAGCACCTGCAGGCAAACCACTAAGCAACCTTTCAGAACCAGGAGTTTTTTCATGCGCAATTAGTGGTTTCCTTGCAGGCGCACATAGCAAAAGCAATGCATCAATTTGTCAATGACGAAAGCTTATTTTCACCAAAGGCCTAAAAACTCCTTTGCACGATGAACCTACACGGTTACATACATCTGGTACAACCTGCAACAGGTAGATGTTATGCCTTCCCAGAGTATCACAGCATTGAGCTGCAAACTTATCAGACAAGATGAGATGAAGAACATTGCTTGCGCAATGAGGTGCGCATGCGTTCGATGAGATCTGAACTTGTAATGATCTCCCATTACCAATCAATTTTTTTCTAGAAAAAGAAGCAGCCTGAATTTTCTTTATGCAGTGTGTCGCAATTGGGCAAGAATTGCTAGCTCAACGATGGAAAGTTGCTGCTTATTAAGGTCTCCCTACTCAGACAGCACCGAAGCAAAGCATTTAGCGGTGGCACAGGTAAGCCAGCTTGCTTTCTTTTTCTGCCTAAAAATGCAAAGCAAAGTATACATTCGTGTGGGAGAAAGAGATGCCGTTACGGCAGCAAGGCGCTCAGGTTGCTCTCTTCTTTTGCAGGCAACAAGTGAGTGAGACTGTGACTATGACTGTGACTGTGAGAGTTGGGGTTTGCAACTTTGGCATTGACGTCTTGCATATTCATTTGTAATGGGAGAAAAGACAACGAGTAGTACGAAAGCAGCTTGCAGGTGGTGGCTAGCTTAGGCCAATGGCGGTGAGAGTTCATGCAGGTGATCCAGATGGATGGAGCATAACAGTTAGCATGGAATCTTCAAAGGCTTGTGATGTCGCTTAGGGGTTGATTTGGGTTTGGCAGATAAGATGAGGTGTCGATTTTGGGATGTAAAGCCAGAGTTGGACATGTTAATTGTTGTATACTCTGTAAGATATTTTAATTTTTCTTAAGGCTGGCTACGTTTTGATAAAGCTTATTTTAAAAAATCAAAACAGCTTATAATATGAAATGGGGAGACAGTATATGAGATGGGCACCTGTAAAATCCAGAAAGAACACCAACCACCAGCCGTTCGATCTGAATTTGGAACTGGATTGCCTCCTTTTTGATGATAAAACATCATTTCTTCAATTTAAAGACTTTGAGAGTAAGAGTCTAAGAGCAACATTTAACAAAAGGATCGTCCTAATTGATACTCTTTTTGCTAGGCCAACATGGACCTGCTTCATGCGTGAGATGGGTCGTGTGATGACCCAAAAGCAAAGCACCTTGTCTCACGGACCTCTCTAAACCCCTTGTCAATCGGAAGCACACGAAAGTCCATCAAGCTCTGTAATCGAGGCAAGTGGGGAGGTGGCGGAGAGCGAAGAGGAGGAAATCGAGGAGGCAGAGGAGGGAGCTCTAACGTCCGCAGCCATGTCCCTCCATGCCCTCTTCCCTTCTCACATAGAGGATGATCCCCCGCGCACAGGCGTAGGTAGAGATTGTCACTCGGGTAGTCCCAGGTTCAGCGGCGGGGAGATCAGTACACTCTCTACTCACCCTAATTGGTGAAATCTTTATTCTTAGATCGAATTTTTTTGTCTTCTACTCCAACACTCGCTGCTCATGTTTCTCATATTGACAGAGAGGTATGTTGGCGTTGTAGCCATAGCTGAGTTGGCTGGATCGGTCGCAATTCTGTATCTCAACAAAAACACAAAAGTGGAAAAAATCATATATGAATTGCAACCGCCTTTAGATTCCTCAATGTCGTTAGCTTGTTTTCATCTGATCTATCCATAACTAGCACCTACCTACCTGTTCATGTTTAGCTATACCTGTAGATGGTGAGGAGGAAGGCAAGAGGAATGTACCTGATAGGATGGTTGTCAAGAAGCCTTACTTGAGCAAGGAAGCAGCCATCGAGGCAGGGTTTGTAGACTGTTTGAACAAATTGTCCCAACAACATGACAAAGGCATTTCTCTTGATGAGAGAAAGTCCTTGCTATTGTCTAGTGGAGAGGAAAGTAGAGATCAAAGTGAGAAATGGATGAAATGGATGAATGGATGGAAGATCCCCCTCTTGCTCCTTGGGGTGCTCTTTTTATTCATATGCAATGGAAAATTACATCATTGCCCTTATCACTTTACATGGGAGTGTTAGTGCCCTAGGGGTGTTTTAGTCCTCTATTAGACTAGTTAAGGCAACACCCTAGGAGTGGGTTTATCCCCCAACATGGACAAAGATGGCAAAATTATATGGTCTTATTATCTCGATCACGTCAACCATGGGATGTCTCTCCGTGACCAGGAGGTATATGCAAAGAAGGCGAGAGACTGGCAAGAAACTATGAAGCAGCATGTCATAGAGATTGATGAGGTAGCCATGAAGGCCAGGTTTGAGGACTGGATGAAGGAGTACGATAGTTGGTACTACATCGAGGAGGAGAATGCTCACCGCTATGAGATATTCAAGGAGAAAACCATCTATGTAGACAAGGCTACAAGGTGTGCATCTGCATTAAATGCCTTCCGCTCTTTGCTTGGAGCATAGATGGCTTCAACCAGATTCTAGGCGATGTGTGTTGCCTGAACAAGATCTAGAGGAGCACGATAGATAGAAAAAACACTTCGATTTTCACTTGTTGGGCCTAGATGTGGAATCTAGATCTCCTACCTCAGGAGAAACTCTCCACCTTCTTCCTACCTAGGGTAGGCTAGGCGCCTGGTTTCAATAGCGTCGACATCCTAACGGACAATGATATTGCTAATGTGCCGAGTAGGAAGATGAATCCCCTTCTCATCCATCTGGTTGTGTTGAGGACTAGAGCCCAACCCCATACCACTTGCCAGGCTCCAAGACAAGTGGTTTGCCCTTGGACTCCGACGAGCTCTTGCCGCAAGTCCTTGGCTTTGAGTGGTTCAATGGTGCAGTTGATGGTACTCTCTAGGGCTGTGCAGGGGACAACTTGTAGAGGTGTGGACATTCTCACCCTGCACCGCTATCAAGTTGCAGGGATGCCAGGAACTTGGGAAGGCATGGTGATGACAAGGTGGCAACGGTGGTGGTGGCTGTGAGCTGTGCTGCCACACTTGGTCAGACACCCTGTTTAGGAAGAGGGCTCCTCTGATAGCAAACCCATGGAGGATAGCCACCACCGAAGTATAACTTGTCACCTAGTCATCACCATGGCATGGGTAAGCGCTAGCTCTTGCGTGGCTACTCGCCCAATCAATCTAGATGGGCAAGCCGTTGTCCGTCCTGTTGCACACACTTGCTAAGACGGGGCTCCATTGCTAGGCGAGTTGGCATGCCTCCCAATGCGTTGACCATTGTGCTAGAGATAGGGATGGGTCACGACATGCAACACACTCCTCATCATGTGAATACCTTTTTCGCTGGCCTAGTCCATCGTAGGAAATCTTGACCTCATGAAGGACATCGATCGCCTCTCACTAGAGTAAGACCTGATGCTGATGGAAGCCCTGCAGGCGCCACCACTGTCCTTCTCATTGAACGGTAGCGTGGGAAGATTCCCATCCCTAGTTTGGTTGCCATGCAAGGATGGAGGAGATGGTGTGAGTGCAGTCGCGCTGGCTCTTGGCTCTAGGCCGGCCTAGGAAGAAGGTAAGGCCAGCCTTGGGCTAGCACAACAGGACATAGAGGAGGACCAACATAGGCTACCAACATCCTAGGCCTGAATCAATGAGGGCCACATAGTGGCCCATGTGGAGGAGGCAGCCCAGGCAACGAGTGTCCAGCTAGCCTAGATGACAGGGGACAAGCGGGTGGGCTCCTTCTTTAGTGCCTTGGAGGAGCCCATCCTACCTTGTCCCTCCTTAACATCGTACAATAGCACGCATGGTGAGCAAGCTAGCCGTCACCCGCCAAAGCAACAAGAAGGTGTGCCTCTCTTCGATCCCCATCTCCAAGCGTGCCCAAGTACATATGATGTAGGAGATGGGGGTCATCGGTGAGAGAGAGCCGGTGAACGATGCGGTGATTGACAAGTAAATCAAGTCTTTTGAAAAGCGATAACTAGAGCATGGTGTCGTCAAGCTCCAAGTGCTCACCTGTCTCAAAGGGAACGTCGTCCTAGAAGGCTTGATCAGAGAGGATGTTAATGCGGCCAGTCAGTAGTGTTGCAAGATTGGTCATTTAGTATCTTTATTCTAGAATTGTTAGCTTTGGCTTAGATTATGTTAGTGATGCTCTGATCTACTTCCTTGAAAAGTTGCTGGTGCATTAGGCACCTGCTAAGTAGTCCCTACTCTCAACTTAGTGTAGCAGGATCTTTCGCAGGAATTATGCCTTCTATGGTGGCTAGTATGCATGCTTTCCATGCTATTAGCCCCTAGGGATTGTTGGTTTTGGCCCCTATTCTGAGGCAATCCCCTAACTACAAGCATGTACCCCTATCACTCAGTTATCTATTAATCTACCAAATTTATCTCATTACAATGATGTGTTTGTGTTTCTATGGATAGTGTGAATTTATTTAGCTAGATTGTTAGAGGTTTGAATGACGAAGCAAAGCGTGATGACATTTGCAAGGTGCTAAGGTTAGTGAAGGCACCCATCATTGGACTACAAGAAACAAAGCTGCCCATATTGACATAACCCTTGGAAATCAACTTGGTGGTAGTAGGCTTGATAGCTTTCACTACCTCCTTGCAGCTGAAACAAGATGAGGGATTGCCATCTTCTAGGACAACAACATAATGGATCTTAGTGGCTTCATTTTCAAGACTCTCTCCTTATCTAGTTGGACAACTATCAGGTCAACAGGGGCAACCTTCCTTCTAAAAGTGGTGTATGGGCCATGTGAGGACATTTATAAACCAGCTTTCCTATAGGAACTCGAATTGTTGGCCCCCTCAAACCATCATGCCTGGCTAGCACTTGGGGACTTTAACCAGATATATGAAGTTAGGGACAAGAACAATCTAAACCTTAATAGAGCCCTGATGGGTTGCTTTAGATCCTCCTTAAATAGATGTGAACTGAAAGAGTTAAAAAAAATAGAAAATACACCTAGAGCAATAAAAGGGAACACCCCGCCTTGGAAAAAGCTCAATCGATTCTTCTACAACAAGGAAGGAGATGTCCCATTCTTGGATCATTATCTCTAGGCTGTAGCTTCCTTTTGCTTAGACCATTGCCCACTACTTTTGACCAAGATGGTGTAGCCGAGATGATGTGCATGTTTCAAATTCGAGAACCACTAGCTAAAGCTTCTTGGTTTTCATGAGATTGTCACCAAGTTCTGGTTATAGGTAGATGACATAGTAAACCCGGTGAAATGCTTAAATGCAAAGCTCTTCAAAACTTCTAGAGCCCTAAAATCTTGGAGTAAGGAATTCTTCGGTGACCTCAATTTGCAATTTCACATGATCCAAGGGTTAACACTCCGGCTAGACTTAGCACAAGAATCTAGTCCTCTCTTGAGTGTTAACCGCATAAGGACATCAAGCTAAGGGTGCTAGGGTTAGCAGTAGGCATCAAGGCAAAGAAAAGATAGAGTTCTTGGGTCAGTTGGCTCAAGCTTGGTGATGCCAATACAAAGTATTTCCACTTGAGAGCAAATGTTAGAAGAAGGAAAAAATTATTCACAACTTGTAGGCTAGGAACTCCTTATTAACAAATCATGAAGACAAGGTTGAGGCCCTATATGAGCATTTCATAGAAATCATAGGGGACAAAGTACAAAGAGTTTACTCTCTAAACTAAAGCACAATAGAGATACCACAGATAATGGCTGACAACCTGGATAATCCTTTCCTAGAAGATGAGGTTTGGAATGCCATAAAATCCTCTCCAATAGAGAAGGTACTAGGGCCAGATGGTTTCACTATGACTTTTTATACATGCTGTTGGGAAACAATCAAGCGGGTTCTCCTAGCTATTTTTGATTGGTTTTATAACCTAGCGAGAGGCAACCTAGAAAGTCTAAATAGGGTGAACTTGATCATGCACCCTAAATAGGAATTGACATCCGCAGTCAAGCCAATCAGTTTGATTCACTCAATAGCCAAGTTGATCTCCAAGGTGATGGCCCTTCGTTTAGCCCCCCCCCCCCCCACATGAAAAAATTAGTGTCACCAAATCATAGTGCCTTCATTAAGAAACAGTGCATTCAAGACAATTTCCAATATGTGCGCATCCTAGTGAGATCTCTCTATAGGAAAAATAAGCCATCTCTTCTGTTCAAGTTAGACATCACCAAAGTTTTTGACTCCTAGGAGTACCTACTAGAGCTACTACCAAAGATGAGCTTCAATGCCAAATGACAGGATTCGATCTCGATTCCTTTTGCATCCTCTTCCTAAAGAGTGTTGCTGAATGGAATACTGAGGAAAAGCATCTAGCATAGAAGAGGACTTAGGCAAGGTGACCCGCTCTCATTGTACCTATTCATCACGGCAATTGATCCCATTCAAAAAATCCTAGAAGAAGCCACTCAGGTAGGAATTTTAAGTAAGATTGGCTACAATCGAACAAGGTTTAGAATAGCGCTTGACGCCGATGATGCGATGATCTTTCTCAATCCAATGGGTTAGGAAGTCCCAAACTTACTTTGCATATGAGATGGCTTTGAACAAGCAACTAGGTTAAGGGTTAATCTTTCTAAGAGCTCAGTGATGCCAATTGGATGCTAGAATTTAAACTTGGACCAGATTACCTCACCTTTCTCAGGGCTTAGGACTGACTTCTCCTTGAGATACCTTAGGTTGCCTTTAATAATAGGTCGCATAAGGCAAGTGCATCTACAATACATCTAGGACAAAGCCAAAGGTAGGGTTGTAGGTTGGAAATGATGACTCCTATGCCCAACAGGTAGACGTGTGCTAGTCAACTCAATTCTCAGCTCTCTCCCAACATATTTGCTCACAATACTAAAGCCACCAAAGCAATTCTTCAATGAGCTAGATAAGGCAAGGAGGAAGTTCCTTTAGGCCTAGGACCAAAGCATTAGCAGTGGGAAGTGTTAAAGTCAATTGGACTAGGGTCTGCTCTTTCTTGCATGTAGGTGGACTGGTATCCCCAATCTCCATAGATTTGCTAGAGAACTTCGGCTGTGATGGCTATGGTTTGAATGGATTAACCCGGACAAGCCTTGGGTGGGCTCTCCTATGCCTTGCAATGAAAAATACCATGAGCTGTTCATTGTGGCAACCAAGGTAACTCTAGGAGATGGCATGAAAGCAAAGTTTTGGCACTGCAACTGGATCGCCAACTGGCCTTTGAAATACCTAGCTCTGAAGCTTTACAAACATTCCAAGAGAAAAAATAGGACAGTTTGCGAGGCACTCACGAACAATCGTTGGGTTGGCAACATCTGACATGATCTTACAGTAGAACTACTCTCGGAATACTTTGAGATTTGGTGCTACCTCGTTGAGGAAGGAACTACCATGACTAAAGGAACATCCAACTCTATAGTGTGAAAAGTGGTTAGCTATCAGAACTTACATGGCAAGATCGTCCTACAAGCAACAATTTATAGTTATGATTAACTCAGACATCTCCAATTTAGTATGAAAGACTTGGGCATCGGCAAAATGCAAACTTTTCACTTGGTTGCTATCCCAAGACCGGCTTTAGACCTCCAATAGATTACAGCTAAGGGGATGGCCAAACAACTATTTTTGTCCATTATGCACTCAAAACCTCAGGACAGCCAACCACCTTTTTAGGGAATGTAAAGTCTCTTGAGCCATTTGAAATGGGGTGAACAACTAGCTAACAAGTAAGTTTCTCACCAGCCCAAAGGCTTCTAGCTACATAGCGGATTGGTGGCAATCTACAATGGCGGACACTGACAAGACTAAAAGCAAGGCTCTCCTCTTGATATTCTTGCTAGTCGCTTGGGAAATCTGGAAGGAGCGGAACAACAGTGTGTTCAAATCAGCAGAAGCAATGATACAATAGGTCATTTATAGAATCATTGATGAAATCAAAATTGGGCTTTATGCGACGCCAAGGAGTTGGTAAGTTTGATGTCACGAGAGAGTTGACTCCCTACTTGTAGCCTTAGGCTAGGAGCCCTTGGGCAACAACAATAACCATAAAGTCTTTCAATCCCAAGTAAATCGGGATAGGCTAGAGTTAAAACCCAACAAGTATCTCAAATCACAATTCGGGCACGTCAATAGTTATTTTCTAAGCACTTCTATTCAAGTACAAATCTTTAGTTATATCCTAATATTTTAAATCACTTTTTATTGTCTCTCCTCATGTTAATTTCGGTCTTCCTCTATCTCTGATCATATTATTATCTTGATTTATAATTTCATAATATACTAATACCTCTGAGGGACTCCTTTGGACATGGCCAAACTAGCTCAACTGATATTAGATAAACTTTTCTTCAATTGGTACTACCTATAGCCGATCATGTATATTCTCATTCTGGACTCGATTCATACTTATATAACTACAAATCTAGCGTAACATATGCATTTCTGCAATACTCAACTGTTGAACATATCATTTTTTTAGCTCAATATTTTGCTCCATAACACATAATAGGTCTAATATCCATTCTATAAAACTTATTTTTTAGCTTCTGTAGTACACTTTTATCATAGAGGATGCTATATGCTTGGCGCCACTTTATTCAGTTCGCTTTGATTTTATGGCTAACGTCTGCATCAATATCTCCATCCATCTATAGCATCGATCCTAAATATCCTTCTTAGGCACAATTTGGCCTTCTAAACTCACATCTCCCTCCTCATGTGCGATGATGCCAAAGTCATACCTCAATTATTTAGTCTTAGTTCTACTTACTTTAAAATATTTAGACTTAAAAATCTGCCGCCATAACTCTAGTTTCTTATTTACTTCTGCCTAGCCCTCATCAACTAATACTATATCATTTGCAAAGAGCATATACCAAGAGATATCCCCTTGCATGTTTCTTGTAATCTCATACATTACCAAAATAAAGATGTACAGGCTCAAAACCATATGCAGTTCCTTCTTCTGCTCTCTAAATCGCTCTATAACTTGTCTTATTAAAAAATTGCTTTTATGATTGACCTTCTGGACAAAAAACAAAATTAGTTCATTGAGATCCGCGTTGTTCCACTCAAATGGTGCTTGATAACTCTCTACTATAGCTTCATAGTGTGGCTCATCAACTTAATTACTTGGTAATTAGTATAACTTTGGATATCTCTCTTATTACTATAGATTGGTACCAATATACTTTTCTTTCACTCCTTAGGCATAGTGTTCGATTGAAAAATATTGTTGAACAACTTGGTTAGCCATAGTATAGCTATATCTCCAAGATATCTCTACACCTTAATTGGAATACCATCAGATCCCATCGTCTTACCATCTTCTAACCTCAGATTATTAGATCCTCCGCACAAAACCCCTATTGATGTTATCCGACGAGTTGTTCAACTAGACAATGGTGTCATCGTTCTTACCATTGAATAAATTATTAAAATACTCTTATCATCTATGTTTAATCTTATCCTCATTCACCAAGAGTTGTTTCATCTCATCCTTAATACACTTGACTTGATTAAAATATCTCATCTTCCTATCACGAGCCCTATGCATTCTATAGATATCCTTCTCTCCTTCTTTCGTACTCAGACGATGATATAGATCCTCGAAAGCCTACCCCTTTGCATCACTCATAGCTCGTTTTACGGTCTTCTTTGTCTTACTCACTTCTTCGTGTTGTCCTCTCTCTTATCATGATACAAGCATTTATAA
Organism: Oryza coarctata; assembly: GCA_030770085.1. NCBI lineage: Eukaryota > Viridiplantae > Streptophyta > Magnoliopsida > Poales > Poaceae > Oryza > Oryza coarctata. The sequence continues at coordinate 18,691,057 of CM061470.1, forward strand.
TAATCTTTCTTCTTCTTAATAGCTCTTTGCACGTCTTCATTCTATCACCAAGTGTTTTTAGTTTTGCATCCACTCTCTTTGGTCACCCCAAACACCTTGGAAGCAATCTTTAGAATACATGTTGTCATTTTCTCCCATATGTTATTTGCATCGTCTTCTCCCTTTTAAAAGACCTCTTTGATAAGCATTTCCTTAAAGTTGATGTCTATATTTTTAACTTTCATCACTTAGTTCTTATAAATTTAGCTTGTTTATCCTACAAGCATGCACCAAAATGTAGAAGTCGACCACCACTAAGCTATGTTAAAAAACCATATATTTTTTGGTTATCACCTTATAATCCATACATATTTGTTTATCCACTCTTCTTATAAGGATTAAATTAATCTAGTTAGAGTATTGACCACTATAAAAATTACTAAATGAGATTGTCTAAATGAGATTGTCTATTTCTAGAAAAAGTATTGGTTATTATCAAAAGTTACACCCAATTTTTTATATTACCTCGTCAAGTGAAACACAGCATTACTCATTTAGTTGGGCTTAAGACCTAATAAGACACAGTAGACATCTCGAACTGGCGGAGCAGTCCTAGGGCAGTTAAAATAATGCATGCAAACTGGCCCTGGTTTTTGAAAAAAAAAGAAGGCTAACTCAGTGCAGCCAAGGAGAGATCGTTATGGCCCCAACGGACCGGGAACTAGGCTGAGGAAGAGTGCGACGTCTGTTTCCTCGTCCTGGTGAATTTGACTGTGAGAGCTACATCGATCGCCTCAACTCTTTGGCTGCTCGTGGTTGGTACTGTGGCTATGAAGGTGTGACCGCCGGCGAGGCTGTAAAGAAGGTATATTTCGCTTACTATCTGCCAAAGTATCGCTATTCCTTAAATAAAAAATGTTGCATCGCTGACTGGAGAATCTGATCTCGTTTCGGTTTGGAGTTTGGACACTGACAATCAGATCATGCTGTACTGTTATTTCCATTAATCGACTTTAGGATTGGTGAATTACTCATCCAGTTTTCGGTTGGTAGATGCTGATTGGTCATTCGCGAAACAGCTAGCAACTACTGATTTCGTCTTGATCTCCTAGTCATTGTGCGGCATTAGCAAAGTAGCAGCTGCACCGTAGAGGCACTGAACGCAGACCTGCTGGTTACTGTTAACATTAACTAAAATGCTTGTTTCTGCAGTCTCATTCAATTTCCAAGAAGTGGTTAGCTGCTGCATTGGTCATTCATGAAGCATCTAATACCTCATTCCTTACTCTTTGCAATTTGTATCTAGCTATCTCAGTAATTATTTGCGCAAGAATTTGTTTTTCATAAAAATATTCACTAACTGGAGACTTGTTTGTTAGAACACAATGCCTTTATCACAAATTTTGTTTATAGAAAACAAAAATGAGCTGGGTCATTTCCTATTATCGTTTTCTGATTTTACCTACCTGCACATGCATTTTTTTGTTTGGAAAATTCTGTAACTTTTAACATCTTGGATGGGAACAGAAGGAAAGGGAACTAGTAGAAAGAAGGCATCAAGCAGCCAACAATTATACGACGAAGAGGTGATACTGAATTTCTAACCTTTAACCCCATTGATCCTTTCTTTTCAAAAAAACTGAAACTTGTCAGAGATGAGATGAGCATCTTTTTATTTGCAGACAATGTGTGTGTGTGTGACTGTGACTCCCGGGGGTTGGGGTTGCAGCTTTGGCATTGATGTCTTGCAGTTTCAATTGCTATGGGAGAAAAGACAAGCGTAGAATGGAAGCAGCTTGCAGGTGGTGGCTAACTAGGACAGTGACAGTGAGAATTCATGCAGTGACCTAGATGGATGTAGCATAGCAATTTGCATGGAATCTTCGAAGGGGTTATTGTTAGAATTATTGAGCCAATTTAGACCGCCCACCTAATAATTGATAAGAAATCTGAAAGAACCATTAAAGGTCAATTACATTAGTATCATGTTACTAATTTAGTGGGGATGTCTATCTCTATATCTCTATATAAAGAGACCACCATATCATACAAGAAAAAAAATTCTAAGATATAGAATAGTAATTAAAAAAGTTGCCATAAAGGTTTGGATACACTCTTGTTATTAGTATTAGGGTTTGTCTGCTCCACTTGCTATGATATCAAAGACAGGTTCTCTATACCATCGTCGGTGTGCACTAACGATTAGGAGAGTAGGTATTCAAAATCATTGTCCTTGAGATCTTGTACCAAGAGAGTATAAATAATGTTTTTGAAAAATGCTCGGCGCGACTACTCGCTTTCTTGGCTTTCTCATTAAGAATTCAACCACAGCTTTTAACAAAGCTTCTTTCTCAGTTGATGAGTATATGTACTATTATCTATTCATATATTTTCAAGTTGCTTTTCTTTTAAGCATATTAGGATTATGCATGTTTAGATTTTGTTCATGTTATTGGAACATGTTTGGTGGTTATTTTTCTTTCATTAGTTACATTTTATTACTTATGATTATAATATCGAGTATATTAGATAGCCATCTATCGTGATAGAATATACTTGTGCTTTATGATGATGGTAGTTAAGGTCATGTGTATGATTTATTTGTGGATTAAGTTAAACCAAGGGTTATAACCAAAAGAAAGGTGAAGATTTCTATGACACATATGCACCTATTGCTAGATTGACTACCATACGAGTACTACTTTCCTTGATTGTCTCGTATGGTCTTCTTATTCATCAAATGGAGGTTAAGATAACTTTTCTTAATAGAGAGCCAAAAGAAGAAATTTGCATGGAACAGCTGGATGAGTTTGTAATAAAAGGTCAAGAAAGTAAAGTATACATGTTACTGAAATCTTTATACGACCTAAAATAATCTCCTAAGTAATAGCATGAGAAGTTTGATACAACTTTATTATTTGTAGGTTTCATAGTAAATGAGACTGATAAATGTGTGTATCACTGCTATGGTGGTGGCAAATGAGTTATCGAAGGAGTTGATGACATATTTATCTTTGAGACAAATCTTGGTGTGATCAATAAGTTAAGGTCTTTCTTATCTTAAAACTTTGATACAAAAGATCTAAGAGTGGTTGATGTAATATTAAACATCAAGCTTATCAAATATGGGGATAGGATTACTTTGTTACAATCCAATTATGTGTAGAGAATCTTAAACCGTTTTGGCTATATAGATAGTAAGCCATCTCCAACACTCTATGATAACTGTGACTCTTTATAAAAATAAAGGAATTGTTAGAGATCAACTAAGGTACTCTCATATCATTGGATCACTTATATATCTAGCAAGTGCAACTAGGCCTGATATCGCATTTGCCGTGAGCAAATTGAGTTGATTTACATATAATTTGAGCAATGATCATTGGCAAGCAGTTGAGTGTGTTATGCACTATTTGCTAGGTACTATGAATTACGGTATTCACTATATCAGGTACCTAGCTATAATAGATGGTTATAGTGATTCAAATTGAATATCTGATGCTGATGAAATTAAGGCCACAAGTGGATATGTATTCACTATTGGAGGTGGTGTTTTCATAGAGGTCTTGTAAACAAACCATATTGACGTGGTCAACCATAGAAGCAAAACTCAGTATTAGATACAACTACCGTTGAAGCAGAATGGCTACGTGAACTCTTGATGGACTTGCATGTGGTTAAAAAACTAGCACCGGCTATTCTTATGAACTATGATAATCAAATTGTAATTGACAAGGCATGTAGTGCTAAGGATATTATGAAGCCCTTAAGATACGTGAAAATATGCTTAGAATTCTATTAGAAAATAGAGAAACTCCGGAGTGATAGCGTTGAACTATGTCCATACAACAAAGAATACGGCGGATTCTTTTATGAAGGGACTACCACATAATGTAATAGAAAATACATTGAGAGAGTTGGGTATGAGACCCACATGAGTTAACCATAGTGATCACCCACCCTATGTGATTAGAGATCCTATGAATTAGGATTTGGGGAAATGAGCTATGAGACAACTACAAGATGCAATACATTTAACCCTACTCTGAGCAAGATGCAATACTCTCAAATCTATAAGGAAGGATGGTTATGACCTTAATGTGTTATATTGGCGTTAATTAGCGAAGATACTTGCCTACAGAGTATTCTTGAATGAACACACCTATATGAGCCCGATTGCTAGTCACGTTCTGTAAGACCTAGGTGCTCTCTAGAAAGTTGATGAAGAGATCAAGAAGATATCACCCGGGGATAGTTTATTATTGACCAAATATTAGTTCTAATTTGATTTCATGTGAAACTTGTCTAAAAAACTTACAATTCAAGACATATTCTATTGTTTAAGTTATAGATAAGTGTAATTTCAAGTTTTAGGTGAAAATTCAACTTAGCAGTCTCCACCAAATAACTGGTATATGAAACAATACTTGGATGAGACAAATTTATGAGCCTTTGAGATTTACTAAGGAAATGTTAGAATTATTGGACCAATTTGGGCCACTAATTCATTGAGTCTATCTAATAATTTTAAAAAAATCACAAAGAGCCATTAAAGGCCCAATTAGATTAGTAACATATTGCTAGTCTAAGAAGAAGTGGGTGCCTCTCTATATATAAAGGGCCACCACTTCATATAAGGAAAATCAAGATATAGGCTTGTTACTGACTAGAGTTTGCTTCTTCATCCGTTGTGCTGTCAGATATGGGTTTTCTAGTATATATACCGATTAGAGTTTGCCTCCTTCATGCACTGTGCTGTCAGTTTTCTATTTCGTCATTGGTGTACATCAATGATCGATCAGGAGAATAGATCTTCGAAACTATTATCTTCAAGATTCTCCCATGGGAAAAGCTGAATAAGATTTTTGAAAAACTCTCGACGTGACTACTCCCTTAGTTTTTTCCATCAAGAGGTCAACCACAGCTTTTAACGAAACTACTTCCTTACATAATGGGTACGTGTACTATTATCTATTGATATATTTTTTAAGTTATTGTTTTAAACAAATTATAATTATATAGGTTTAGATTGTGTTTTTATTATTGGAATATGCTTAGTGGTTATTTGTTTTTATAAGTTGTGTTTTATTACTTATAATTATAATATCAAGTAATATAGTCATATATGAAAATAGAATATATCCGTTCTTTATGATTATAGTAGTTAAGGTATATATTTATTTGTGGATTAAGTTAAATCTAAAGGTGTTAATTATTCTAATAGTTATCAGGTTATTATGTCATGATTTCGGGGTTAATTTTGGTCTGTCAGATAAGATTCTGTGTCGATTCTGGCATGAGGCCAGATGTATATGTACAAACTTGTAATACCCTAAATCGATGGTAATTATATTATAAATCCGTATTTTGATCAATTAGGAGGGCACAAGTTGGTTAATTTCGTCCAGGTTTCAGGAAACTTGGGAGATTCAGTGTGTATTCCTGGTTTGCATTTGGAACGTCAGTTTCAAATCTGGATTGCTTCTTTTTCGATGGTAAACAATCATTTCTTCCGTTTCCACGGTCCACACACTCCGTGTTGCTATTCGTTTCTCCGAGAAAAAAGGTGAACATTGTGAGCAAAGAAAAATTTCTCGAAATCTCTGTACTTGGGATGTTCTGAACAATTGTTGGGTTAGCATCCCTGTGCAACAAACTAATGGCCTAATGGCCCATAATTAGACCACTTGAGCAGGCTCATGATTTAGGTACCAACCCACATATGAATCCACCAATGTGTCTCACAGCATAAGGCCCAGAAGATTAAAGGAATTCATGGCCTACTGTATGCATGTATTACCTCCGTCCAAAAAATATAAAGATTCTCTCTCTCTCTCTCTGTATATTGGAACAGACGTAGTACATATGTACTAAAAGGAGATAAAAGACCATCCTTGTCTGAAGCTATATTGCCATATTTTGATTTTTAATATTTTAATTTTACAAGTTTTTTATCCTAGTTTATTTTCCTGTATTAATTTTTAAACTGCTAATAACTACCATAAATTAGTTGCTTCATTCAAATTTTTTTTCTACGGCTTATCAGGTCAGAGCAGCAGTTTCAAATTCAGGATCCTAGAACGCAGTGCAATTCCCGTATGAATCGAGTGATTAAGGCTCTCTGTTTTTCAGTCAGGCTTATTGTCTTGAACTTTTAAACTGATATTTTAGTTTAATGATCTGATGTCTTTTAAGTCTCAAATTTAATTTAATGATGAAGTCTTACATCTACACCTACTTCGAACTAAGACAAAACTACTACTCGAATTTTTATTTTGGCTTAAGAGTGTCTTATAATTTAAAAAGATAATCAACAAAAAAATTGCTTATTTATTTATGCTTAAATTTTTTAGCTTATAAACCGGTTTATAAGCCCAGATAAAGAGAGCTTAACTATTGAACTCCTATAATGTTTTACTTCGTTGTTAATCTAGTTGTCGTTGGTTGGGTAGTGGCTAATAATGATTATATAAGTCATGGTTTATTAGTAATAAAAAAATAATTTATAATTAAAACCTATATATACACAATTAACGATTTAAAAGCCAATAATAAAAAACTACAATAAAAACCCCTAAATCCACTCCACATTAAATTTTAAAATCTAGTTTTTAACAGCGGCTTGGCTTATAAGCTGCGGCGCAAATGATGGAATCTTAAGCCTTTTTGTTTCGCGTCGTGTGCACGTATAGTTTCTTCTCTCTGCCTCTGTGTCGTATACGTGTATTATCGTGGGACACGGGGGACGAATACATCCAAAATCGGGTCAAGCGAAGACACCACGTGTCGTTGCAGCCCTCCATATCAGCCACGCGGATTTCAGACTTGCACTTTTCATAGTTCAGACCATCCGCCAACTACTATACTACTATACCGTATTTATATACTGTACGGAGTACCAGGCTGCAAGTCGAAACCCCAGGCCGTAGATCCGGTCGCCCCACAGAAAATCAGGCCCACACTAACCCACCACGAGACGACCCATCTCTCACCAAACACCACACGAACGCCCAAGCAACCTTTGTTTCTCCCTCGTGCACCAACAACCGTCCGCTATAGGAAAATCCAAGTTTAAACTATGCAGCGCCAGAATACAAAATTTACACGATTTTCATATGAGATAATTCAATTACTCTGATTTCCTCTTGAAAATTCTCTAAACTGAAGAGGCCCTAAAAGTTTCAGAGAAGAGTATGATTCACTCGTACCAAACCTGTACAAATTTGCACGATTTATTTTTTTCTTTTTTTTAAACACAACACAAACATAACCTCAAAACGAACTTATAAGCACTTTATTTTTATAAAAATATATCTTAATATTAACAAAGTAACTTAGGGATACTTTGCCATTAATGAATAGCTCAACTAGTTAGGTTACTTGTTTAATTGGGTTTAAGTTTTAAATTTGATTCAAGTGCTACATTTAAATGATTTCTAAATAAAAGTTGTTATCTCACGCAATCAAAACAATTGGTGCAGGATAGAAATTTTTTTAGTGTTTTAAAGGAGCCCTTAATTCAATAAATTTATAGCTTGTATGTAACTTGTGCGCAAAGTTTGGAGAGAAAGGATTTGGTCAATAGAGCTTGAGATTCAAGTTCACTCCAAAGCGTTTAAACCAGCAGCAGCACCTGGTATCATCCGCAGTGGTTGGTGAAACTTGGTCTTCAGAATTAAGCAAGAACTGCTCAAACAGTCTGGAACTGATTCCCCACTTCACCCAAGCACTTAGCACTAAGTCACTTATAAACAACTAACCCACGTTTTATCTCGAAAAACAAACTATAATAGACAATAAATAACATCAAATTAACCCTAAACACACTGTTTATTCTGATACCACTAGTAGTCCACCAATTTATAATTCTCAATAAGAAAAAAAAGAAATAAATTGCAGTGGAAACGAGAGGAAGAGAGGGGAAAGGTCAGTGTGTGGCCCACTCACCTACCGCCAACTTTCCCCCCAAATCCGTAGCTTTCCGGCGAGTACAAATTTGGAAGAGTTCGCCACCGCCGCTTCCACCAACCCCTCAAAGCAACGGAGGCGAGCTCGCCGGAACACCACCACCGCCGTCTCGGCCGCCATGGACGTCGCGTCGCTGCTCCCGTTTGCGCTGGCGCTGGTGGCGATCCCGATCTCCCTGGCGCTGCTGGACCGGCTGCGGTTGGGGCGCATCCCGCCGGGGCCGCGGCCGTGGCCCGTGGTGGGGAACCTGCGGCAGATCAAGCCCGTGCGGTGCCGGTGCTTCCAGGAGTGGGCGGAGAGGTACGGGCCCATCGTGTCGGTGTGGTTCGGGTCGTCGCTCAACGTGGTGGTGTCGACGTCGGAGCTGGCCAGGGAGGTGCTCAAGGAGAACGACCAGCAGCTCGCCGACCGGCCGCGGAACCGCTCCACGCAGCGGTTCAGCCGCAACGGGAAGGATCTGATCTGGGCGGACTACGGCCCGCACTACATCAAGGTGCGCAAGCTCTGCAACCTCGAGCTCTTCACCCCCAAGCGCCTCGAGGCCCTCCGCCCCATCCGCGAGGACGAGATCACCGCCATGGTCGAGTCCGTCCACCGCGCCGTCACCGAGCCAGGTAAGCAGACACCGAGATCGCCCGCTTTCCTTTCCTTTCCCTTCCTGGAATTTGGAATTTAGGATTCCGTAATTCTGTGCAAGGAGAGGGTGCTCGTTGCAAACGGGTGGTTTTTTTTTTTTTTGTTCCGAAGGTAGGAGTATCAGTTTGGTGGTTGTGGCGTCCTTGTGTTTGGTGGGTTTGGTATCCGGCGACGAATTGCTCTGTCGTGTTGACTCTCAGCTACCTTGTGCTGCCTGGGATCAGCAATTCTTAGTTGTCTGCAAGCCTCTTGGTAAGCAATTTGCATCGGTCCTAGAGAGAAATGCATGGGTTGGTAAACCATCTCGTAGGGTTTTTTTTTTTTGCCTATTTGGCAGGTCTGGTGGAATAGTGAATGACTAAGATGCATCGAAGTATCGAACTGCCTCGAATGGGTGCATTTCTCTGAGACGGACCACATGGTGATCACGTCGTTAGGGAGCTGGATAGCTAAGATTTTACTAAATTGACAATATAGGTACCATGAAACCAGTAGCGATCACCTCTGATTAGTTTTATTGCTGTAGTGTGCTGACTGCTGAGAGACATTGGCCCTGGGGTTTATTTTTTATGAGCCATAGTTCATGTCAACCAGATCTTGGTAATTGGTAAAGCTATTTAAGTAATGTGGGTTTCTATGAATTTCGGTATACACGGGGTTGGTAATCATGATTTCACCTGCCATTTAAACTTTATGTTAAGATAGTTTGGTGCTTTCTGCATTATTGTTCATTAAGGGTGTGTTCGAACCTACTTGTTAGGGTGAAACTTCTCTCGTTTTCTATGATTACACTTCCTGAACTACTAAATTATATGTTTTTTTGCAAAAAAAATATAAAAGTTGCTTTAAAAAATCATATTAATCAATTTTTTAAGTTTAGAATAGATAATACTTAATTAATCATTTACTAATAAACCTTTTTGTTTTGCGTGATCATCTTCCTATTCACTCACCTTCAAACTCACCCTAAGGCATTTCTTATCTCGCTAGTGGACTGGAATTACGTTATTCCCTTTTTGGTACATAAGTTTGCTCTGTTGTTTGCTATTGTTGGCATGCTATTTTGGCCCCTCATATGAAGTACTCTACTTGCAGTAATGTGACATCTTGCTAGTTGAAACAATACTATGCTATTTAAGCTTCTTATTGGTATTTCAAGCATTCTCTTATGCTATTATGTTGAACCAGTTTGACAAAGACAAAAACCTGTTTGGCAACAACCTTGCTTGAACTGGTTGAAAATCTTAGTTATTTTTTCTTTTGAGTTGTACATCTATTTTGATAGCATTGGAGTTTTACAGACTAAAATTAATGAGCTGCCATTATGTACTTCGCCCCTCTGTCTCAACTGCGTTGAAACAGCCTATCAGCAACTTTTTTCAACCTATACCAGAGTAGTGACTTGGTATCCAATTTTATGTTCAACTTGTGTTGCTGTTTCAATGTAGTCTTGAAGCATTGATGTAGCCTTTTCTCTCTCTCTGTTTTTCAATTTAGTTTAGGAGAATTAAGCTAGGATGTTTAGAAAAATAAATGCATTTAGCTTTATCTATACTCTGTTGGAATATTTTTTGCCAGTTAATACTTTCTATGGGTACCAACAAAATATGTTCTTCACTGAATGGACACTGTGTTCTGGTGTTTTTTTTTTATCTCCTGACGTTTTCATAGAAAAATTCCTGGTTTTATGTACCTATGTTTTCTATATATGTCAATTGCAAATCAATCCACTTTCTGATTTGTTCAACATATTTACATAAGTCAGCAAGCTACTCAATTTTTGTCCTCTTGGCCTAAAGCCATGATGGGCGACCTCAAGAAAAAACAAAGTATATTGTGCACGGCCTACAATAATAGAACAGTTTATGTTACCTAATCAATTAGAACCCTAACCACAATTAGAATTTTTTCTCAATGGAATGAAGTTTTTAACTAATTATTCATTTTATGATATGCTATTTTCAGGTAGTGAACATAAGCCAATCCTAGTGAGGAATCACCTTGCTATGGTGGCCTTCAACAATATAACAAGACTGGCTTTTGGTAAGCGGTTCATGAATCCAAATGGTGATATTGATGAACAAGGGCGTGAGTTTAAGACAATTGTCAACAATGGAATCAAGATTGGTGCATCTCTCTCTGTTGCTGAGTACATTTGGTATTTGAGATGGTTGTGTCCACTTAACGAGGAGCTTTACAAGACTCACAATGAGAGAAGGGATCGGTTGACCAAGAAGATCATAGATGAGCATGCAAAGGCTCTCAAGGAGAGTGGTGCCAAGCAGCACTTTGTGGATGCTCTTTTCACTCTCAGAGAACAGTATGACCTTAGTGACGACACAGTTATTGGACTTCTATGGGTATGTTGAATGTTCCTTTCTCACTGATTATTATCTAGCTTCTTAAGTTCCTTTTGTTACCCAATTTAAGATAAGATACCCTGTTAATATCGATGCCCTCCCAGTTCTTGCATTCTTTGCACACATGTTAGATATCATCTTTCAAGGTAATGGAGTATTATTTTTACTCTAGCCAGATTTGGTACATAGTTTGTGTGGCATGTCACTATCTTAAGGTTGGTGAAATCTGGTTGGATTTGGAACAGTTTATGTTTACTTTCTAGTTGGAAGTTAGGTTGTGTTTTATGGTTTCAATCATTCACCTACTAAAAATGCAAGAAAGTTGGAAAGGTTAGTCCACTTAGCTAGTGGCGACTACTAGAAGCTTTCATTGGGTGCCTCTGCATTTCCCTATCTTGCGTCGCACATGGATAATTACCTTTTCAAGTTTATTCAGACAAGGATGAAAACCATAATAATGAAGGGAAAAAAACAACCCGATAATTGTTCTGTACCAGAAATTCCAATCCTGCTAACTCGATTGTGTTCGTGAGTTCTTACATCCCTGGTTTGTTCCTCATGTTCAGGACATGATCACTGCTGGAATGGACACGACAGTCATCTCTGTTGAGTGGGCGATGGCCGAGCTGGTCAGGAACCCCAGGGTGCAGAAGAAGCTGCAGGAGGAGCTGGACCGTGTGGTTGGCCGTGACCGTGTCATGTCCGAGACCGACTTCCAGAGCCTCCCCTACCTGAACGCCGTCGTCAAGGAGTCGCTCCGGCTGCACCCGCCGACGCCGCTCATGCTCCCCCACAAGGCCAGCACGAACGTCAAGATCGGTGGCTACAACATCCCCAAGGGCGCCAACGTGATGGTGAACGTGTGGGCGATCGCCCGGGACCCCAAGGTGTGGAGCAACCCGCTGGAGTACAGGCCCGAGCGGTTCCTGGAAGAGAACATCGACATCAAGGGCAGTGACTTCAGGGTTCTGCCGTTCGGCGCCGGCCGGCGGGTGTGCCCCGGTGCGCAGCTCGGCATCAACCTCGTCGCCTCCATGATCGGCCACCTCCTGCACCAGTTCGAGTGGTCTCTCCCGGAGGGCACCAGGCCGGAGGACGTCAAAATGATGGAGTCGGCTGGTGTCGTCACGTTCATGAACACGTCGCTGCAGGCCATTGCCAAGCCTCGCCTGGACAACCCGGAGCTGTACAAGAGGCTTCCCGTCGAGATGTGAGACGGTACGACGTGCTGCCTTCCTTCTTGCCGCTGCTGGTTATACGGACAGACTCTTGCTGCTTTGGACTATAGCTCATGTTGTTGTAAAATTTGAGGTGTTAATTTCCCTGTGAATGGATGAATGATACGCATAAAGTTATCACGAGCAGATCGTTTTGTAATTTGTACAATATGACTACGTACTTAAAGTGTTATATGTTCAGATAGATTTTTGTGATACAATTGACACGACAAGCAATGTATTTTTAAGGTGCAATTTTCTTTTTTCTGTTAAAAAACAAAATTAAGTAAAATAATGACGATAGTATGACGTGGGGGCGACCTTATCTCAAGGCACGCCCAAATCGTCTGCGGTTGTTGCGCCTAATAAATCCCCAGATAAAAGCAAAAGTCCCGAAACGAGTAGAGGACACGAACCGGGCGCGCCCGCGATGCGCTCCAGCCGTCAGATCGCTCCGGAGCCCGGAAAACGGACGGCCAACGCCCTCACGCCTCTCCCTCTACCCCACCAAACGGAATGGCCCAGAACGTGGGGCCCACACCATCTCCGGGATAGAACCAACGGCTGACGTGTACCGGAACGCGCAACGCGGGGGGAGTCTAACTTTATATGTGGGCCTCACACCGCCCTTTCCCCTCTTTAGATCCGCGCGCTGAGGTCACCGCACCGCACGACGCGTCCGTGGACCCGGTCCATGGGCGTAGGCCGGTGTAGACCGTCGAGCGGACCCCACCGTGGGGCTCGGTCTATGCACCGGATCTACGGAACGGGTCTCGGGTAGACCTCTCAGGGTGGGTGGGTTGCGTCGCTTTGCCCGATTCGGCCGGGGTCACTGGCCGAGCAAATTAGGCAGGGAAAAAATTTATTTATTTATTTCCGTAAAAAGTTAAAAATCCTAGTAACGGAAACCCTAATCCCCAAATCAGAAATCGATTCGATTCGCTACGCTATTTAATGTGGTGTGGTTTTCTTCTCCGATTCGATGTCCTCCCCCGCTTCGGCACCCGCATCGATCGAGCTCGCAGCTGCCGTTTTCCCCACAGGGGGAGGCTCTTGTCGTCGTTGGGTGGTGGTTCCGGCGCTGGATTGACGCCATGAGGAAGAAGCTGGACACCCGCTTCCCCGCGGTATGGTTTCATGCGTTGTGCGATTTTTTTTTTTGGAGATTATTGTTTAGGTCTAGATCCTGCATGCGTGTATAGATTTCGCGAGCATGATTGATACTATGTTTGCTTTTCCTTTTTTTCGCCTGATATCCTGTATTTGCTGCATGCACGCTTGTGTTTTCGGTGGGTAAGTTTTGCTAATAATTCGATCCGCAATGAAATTATGATGCATGTATGGCATTTTATCTCTTTTGTTGGGCTTCGCCCATCCACATATCAGGGTTTTTTTTTGTAGTATTTTGCCGATTTTTCTCTATGTGTCTGTGATGTGTTTGTGAGCATGATTAGATTTTTTAAGTTTCAACAATAGCTCTAGTGAGGCAGGTAATGAAACTGCGGTTTGGTTTGGTGTGATTTAGTAATGAAACTGGATTATCCAATGCACATATTCAGAATTCTGGGGTCTGATTGATGCCTTGTTGGTAAGTATGATCTACTGGGTATTTGAGGATTACTGGTACAGTACTTATACTATTCGTCATGGATGGGGGTGCCTGATTGACCTAACCTGAGAAATTTTGGGTTAATTTGTTGCATATTTGCATAGTTTGTAATAGACTCTGTTCCACGTGGTCCCAACTGTGATGATTAAATATCTTGGTTATACTCCTGAGCTTCATGGGTAAAATCCATATCGGTTGCCCATTTGCATTAACAAATTACCAAATATTACATTATTCATGATTTATTCCATAATACTGTTGCCAATCTAATCATCACTATTATTAGTAAAGAAATGTCAATGTGTGTTTTACAGTTCTATGAATAGTACGGACCACCCATCATGTAACTGTTGTTTCAAACTCTTGATATGACAACATCATCTAATTAGTTGCTTAGATCCAAATATTGGATGCAATGTGCTTTTTCCTTGCATGGATGTTCCTTCATTTTCTTTATGACAAATGGAGGCCTTTGTACTATAAATAGAATAAACATACACTATTTTTTTTGGCCTCTTGCATTATTGCAAAGTGGTATCATGTACAATTCTACTACTTCTGCTGTTCTGCTGTACAACAGGTGGTAGCTAAAGCTTTGTATGCCTAAAGCCTTAAATTCTTCCATGAGGCGATACCTTCTTAATTAACCTTTGCTCTTACAAGGATATGCAGAATCCTTTTTAAAAAAATATATTAGGACCAATGCTTATAATCTCATGTAACAAACCCTTAAGGTTGACATGGTCGAAGTATATGTTAGTTAAAATTTTAAAAATTGCATGAATTAGATTCTGTTATTATTACTAGTGTTCTTTCAGACAATATTGATCTTTTTGTTTACTATCTGTCATGTGTTACAGCCTCGGATTAAGAAAATCATGCAAGCGGATGAAGATGTTGGCAAGATTGCCTTAGCTGTACCTGTTCTAGTGTGTGAGTTTTCTTACTCTTTAGACTTTTTTCTTATACTAGCTATTTAACTTTCTGTAACTTATCAGTATTCGGTTGAGAGACTCATAGTTATTTTCACTACAGACTGCACTCCTTTCTGCCATTAAGAGTTAAGTAGCTTATATTTTAGAGGCCAAAACATATGTGCCTTGAGAGTCTATGTAACAGGAAATCATGTTCTGAATGAATATCGATCTTTTCAATTTCTAACTTACAAAGCGTACTGACTGCAAAAAATCATTTACTATATTGTCAGGAAAGACAAATTAAAACTGGCCATTATTGTTGATTAAAAGGGGACCCTACCGCCAAGGATGTTAGATCTGAATTGTGAACTTAAAACCTTTGGGCTGGTGTAAAATTGATTGCATTCATAGATGTGCTGTAGCCTTATTCCCTGTGGCATGCACGACATCCTTAATCATGTAAGCCCATTCTCCTTCAAATTTCACATTCCATGTCAGGTGCACTATTTCCACCTCTCTATGTTGGACTGACCTCTAGTAACCTAGTCAACAATTCTACAAATCTTCCCTATTAGAATCAACCAGAACCTATACTAATGCCTGGATGGCCATTTTTTCTTTATTCCCCTGATATGGACCTGGCAATCTTTTTGATGAGTCATGGTGGCAGAAGTTGTGGAGCAATTGGGTTAGCATTGTTGGTTGGATTAGGAAGTACAATCAGATAAGATGGGGGGTTAAATTTGGTGAGGCATGGTGAGGGGGAAATGGAGAAGGGAGATTTTGAAGACTATGAGCGGGAGAACTGGTGTCCACGTGTGCAGCATTAAAGAACAGTATCGAGAGGAGAAATTACATATAATTGGCTTTATGGCAGGGCGTAGATTAAGTAAAAAGATTTGGATATGTGGGCCCATAGCTAGCTTTCCTTGAGGAATATAAAAAAAGGGAAAGCGAATGAATGTAAAAAAAAGGATAAGATAGCTCCATGCATAATATATCCATTGGAGGGTATAGATTTATTTTACTTATTTGCACTCGGGAGCTTTCTTTTCTCTTCTGCTAGTATGCTTTTTTGTTTTCTTCAATTGATATGTGGCTTCTAAACGTTGGCATAAGATTGGCACGATCTGTGGCTAAGTATATTCTTCACTTTGACATGTTGACAAACATGTTTTCCATGTAATTTGATTTAATCTATTATATGATTTGTTTTATCAATGTATGTATGTGATCTTTCAGACTTTGACATATGTCTTGGATGTCCACTATTGCAGCAAAAGCATTGGAGCTATTTCTGCAAGACTTGTGTAATAGGACATATGGCATTACAGTGCAAAGAGGGGTCAAGACTGTGAGTTCTTCTCATTTGTAAGTTTTCTTGATCTTCCATATTATTTGTTGAACCAGTGGAGCTATAGGCGATACAATATCATCTACCAGCGCTTGATTAGGATGTCTGAGAACTTGATATAATTTTTCCATGTCATTAGTTTTTTGTTAATCATACATTGTTGTTTCAAATTATCTACTCATCTTCTTTCTTTGGAACTAACATGCTCATGAACTGCTTTTGCAAGTTTCTGAGTTATGTGCTACTGTTATTACCCATAGTCTATTATTCCTGTACTTTGTGTAGTCTATAAATCCTAGAATGGATTTTTTTAAAGCATGTGTTGTTGTCAGATCATGAATATTTATTCAGTATTTTGGCATTTTCAGGAAACAATGCATACATAGTTATAATGTTTATGATTTTTTGAGGGATGTCATCAGCAAAGTTCCAGACATGGGTACATCTGATGCTGGTGTTGATGATAAACTTGGCAAAAGGAGGTAAAAACCTATGGTTTATTAGTGTCTGATATGTTCAAACAAACTTTTGTTCATCGAACTTTAATAAATGCTGAAATTCGTCAGGAAATCTGCTGAAGATGACAGTGAGGAGGAATCAAAGCGGACAAGAAATGTTAGTTTTCTTTACCTTTATGTGGATGTTGCACATTTCACAATTTCTTTGTCCCTTTTGCATGCTTAGTATTTGTGTCAATAATTGAAAGAATTCTTTACCCCATTCGTTCAGTTCATATATAATTAAAACATGATTGCCTTTGATTTTCATATCACTTGCTAATAAGGTTGTATGCATGCAGGAGGCAGTAAGCCACACAAACACTGGTAGAGGGCGTGGGAGGGGTCAGGGAAGAGGTCGGGGAAGAGGCCGCCATGGTGGGCGTGGATCAGATTGGGAGATTGTTTCCACTTATGAAAAATTTGTGGAGAACCATGAGTTTCCTCCTGGCCAATTTAACAGGTCTGTCCAGCTTAAGGTAGACATTTCAATTGATAGTACAGATGCAAATGAAACAAAGGAGGTTACCCCATTAAGCAATGCAAGGGCTTCTATAAGGAACATTGACTTAAACATAGATCTTACTGACTATGATGATGAGGGTTCGTCAGCACCAGAGGTCCAGCCTTCAGCTCCATCACTGGGTGTGGTTACAGCCTCTTCAGGACCACCTGTTTCAGAGGTGAAGGAAGAGGCAAATACTAAAGATTTCCTGGGATGGCAGCTGCCCGAGCTGAGCAAGATGGCCATGGATCCTGTTCAGTTTGCCTTGTCTTCAAACCATAGGTTAGGGGAGGATGAGGATTATGACAATGAAGAATGATAATTTGCAAGCTAGCTCCCCTTTTAGGTTAAGAAGCTGATAGGTAGACATGACTCTTTTGTCTATTGTACATCCTGGTAGCCCAGCTTTAACTCTGTAGCTGCTCTTGTATAATATGTGTACCTGTTGAAGCTGCAGTAGTTTAGGATGTTACAGAGGTTTATCGATCGATAGCTAGCAAACATGTTGACAGATTCATCGGTTGTACATCCTATCTGATCTCCAGTTTATGATAGGTTGCAATGTTTCTGTTTCATTGGCTACCCTGTTTGGTGCTCTGTTGCTGAGAATTCCCGGTGCACATTTTCTCAGGATGCTGAATTTAATTGTAACAATGAACTTGCAGCCAGCCTCTTTCCTTTGCACAAAGGGGAGAGATACAGATGTGAAAGTGAAAGATCTGATTGCAAGTAATTGCCAAGGGGCCTAAGGAGACTGCAAACATACTTGTAGAACACAGTGTATTGCATTATTGAAATCATGTGTGATTTAACATTTGGCAAGCAGAAGGTTTTATTCATCATATCACACCTATCCAGCGAGGCCGGTAATATCAGTCTCCTGCCAATGATGAACCATTGCAATTGGCAAAGCACAGCGATTATGTTGTGTGATTTTGCCACTACAGAAACAAGAAATAGCTCGAAATAGCTCAGGAAAAAGGAAGTGAAGCAGTGAAGGTTTTAATTTTGGTCTTACATTAGGCGGTGGTGCTTTGGAGGGGCTTGAATTCCTGGAGCTGCTTGAAGTTCTCCCACGCCCTCTCCCACACCTTGGCCTCGTACAGCTTCTTGGCGCCGCCGGCTTCCTTCACCTCGATGGTGAAGTAGTGCATGAACCCGCCCACCACCTGCTGCCTCACCTTCACCAGCCTCTCGAACTCCAGCGTCGCGTTCTGCGATCATGTACGAGGATCAAATCTCCAATTTGTTCTTCGATCACCATCACAATTTTTTTCACAAGGCTGTCCGGAAAGCAGTTAATTAAGAGGGGAAATAGGTGCGATCACGCAGGGGGATCAAATCTCCAAGTTGTTCTTCGATCACCATCACAGCGTTTATTTTTTTCACAAGGCGATCCGGGCAATAGTTAATTAAGAGGGGGAAAGGGTGGGGGGTTTGGGGGAAAGTGGGTCTTACGGCCTTGCTGTTGTGCTCGGCGACGGCGAATCGGGCGAGCTCGATGGTGCAGAGGTCGTTCTCGCGCCCGGCCGGCGCGTCGTGGATGCCGCCCACCATCGGCCCGCGCGGCTGCTGGTCCTGCTGCGGCGCCTCCTCGGCCATCGCCACCGCTACTACGGTCCGGCGGGTCGTCGCTGAGGCGCGACCGGTGGAGAAGAGGGAAACGGCGGCGAGACGACCACCGCAACCACCAGTAGCTGCAGCAGCACTAGCGAACACCGACTCCGCGAGAGACCAGAAGATGCCCGCGCGCATAGATGAAGTGGACGACGGGGGAGGCCCTTTTTTTATAGCCAATGGGACTGTGGGAGGAGGATTTTTTTCCCCCTCTCTACTTGGCGTTGATTTTCTGAAGATCGATCTGCGATGCGATCTGCGATTGCGACAGCCTCGAGCGTGATGGAATGCTTAGCATGGAAGGCAACGGCCCGTCGTTTTTACGGTTTACCTCGTAAACTCATACTAAATATACGTAGACGTATTTGAATAGTACTTTTTTTTATTATACTCTTATTATAAGTATATATACCGAGAGTGGTCAAAAGAGATTAATGTATCCATACATAGGAAAAACAACAAAGATGTGATGTCTTATCTACTGTTCTTGTGTGCGTACTAGAGATTGACTATGTCTAAGCTTGATCGGCAATAGGCCACTAGTTTCTTTAACACGTTATCAGCACGATTTCGCTCGTTGCACTGATCAGGGTAAGTATTCTACTAGATCAAATTTGTCTTCGTACTGATCAGATTGATCTACTATTTTGCATGTACGTCGTCGGCTGGTTGTACGATCGGAGCCGCGGCACCCGCCGATCGCCTGCGCGACGCCGCCGAGTGTCCATGCATGCATCGGTCTACATCAACTTGAAGCCGATCGATCAACGCACAGGCAACTAACTAATCCACAGAAGCACATAGAAGCATATAGACATTTGCATACTGATTTTTCTAATCGGATTGATCCATCTGTTATCCTTGTGTTTGCATGTACCCGCGTTGCGCGAGTCTTCTGATCGCGATGAGCAGCAACCGGGGCAGCCGCTCGCTGACGAGGTGCTGCGTCCGGCCGGCTGTGCTCTGCACCCGCTAGCCCCCGCAGGAACGCAAGTTCTACGCATGTGTGGAGCCGACTCGGCTCTGCATGAGTGCTCAGGCAGAAGGAACAGGATCACAAAGCTACAATTGATAATGGGTCTACAAGTCATTCTCCGGCAGACGTTGCACAGGAAAATAGAACCCTCGTTGCAGAAGAATCTTGTCTAAGAAAGCTACTTAAAACACGGGTTATCCGTCTGATAGCCATCACATACTTAAAGAGAAGGCGATGCCAACACCAAATTATTCCACCTCAAAATTAGATGGAAAAAAACAACAACAAGACTGGGCAATCTCGCAAGAGGAGAAACAAGAGATGGTCCAACAATTTTTTGAGGCAACAATGGCACTATCGTGCAGAACAAGTGATTTGCGCTAGGATCTCCCAAGCGTGCACACCGCCAACCTTCATCACTTGGCAGCACCAATCCAAAAAGGAGAGGTTAAAGCAATCATTAGGCAAATACCGATAGACAAAGCACCACGGCCGGATGGGTAGACCGAAAAGTTTTACCATGACTGCTAGAAAATCATAAAGGAAGATATAATGGCCGCAATCACAGCCTTCACGAACCTGAGAACCAACCACTTAAACATTATTAATAAAGCGATAATAGTCCTCATTCCGAAGAAATAAGGGGCGAACAAAGTTGCTAACTGTAGGCCCATCAGCCTAGTCCATGACATAGTGAAAATTATTTCCAAAGTCTTCGCAAACCGGCTACAACCATCATTGAACGAGATCGTCTCGTAGTCACAGAGTGAAGTTACGTCCAGGGGCTCACAAGGCCACACTAACGCTCCGTCACTCCTACTAAAATTAGATATTGCCAAGGCCTTCCACTCGGTGCAATGGGACTACATCATCAACCTCATGACAAGGAAATGGTTCCCCGCAAGGTGGAGGGACTTGATCATAAGTATCCTAACCGCCTCATCCTCGAGAGTCCTCCTAAATGGTGTCCTAGGTAAGCCAATCAAGCACGGGTGGGCCCTGAGACAAGGAGACCCACTCTCCCTACTCCTATTCATACTAGCAATTGATCCACTCCAGGAGATACTACAAGTGGCGACGGATCCCAAAATCCTAATGAAGTTAAGGGGACGTGAAATGAGCCTAAAAACATCCCCATATGTGGACACAGTCATGTTCCTCAAGCCAACATAAGAGGATGTGGCGGTTTTCACCCAAATCATCACATACTTCGGCAAGTTAATTGGCCTGCAACAGGATCAACCTACACCACATACTGCAACAATTCCTGGCTCAGGTGGTCAACTTCCCTTCAAGTACCTAGGTATGCCCCTAACGGTAAACAAACTATGCAAGGTCTTCTTCTAGCCAAACCTATACAAAGCAGTGGGTCGTCTAATGCACTAGCAAGGAAGTTTCATGAACATCCATGGAAGGTTGGGCCTGGTCAAGTTAGTCCTCGTAGCACTACCAATCTACCACATCATCGCGCTATGGATTCCTAAAGGAATAACAGGAAAAAATTGATAAAATGATGAGAAAATTTCTATGGGCAAGCAAAGACAACATAACGGGAGGCAAATGTAAAATCAACTAGGATAGATGTTGTCGACCAAAAGAATGAGGAGGGCTAGGCATCATCCACTAGACCACATGGCATGAGCCCTGTGATTGTGTTGGCATTGGTACGAATGGAACAACCGAGCCAAACCATGGATAGGCATGGACATACCTTGTGATGACAAGGATAGGCAACTCTTCATAGTAGTAACCAATGTCGTTGTTAAAAAGGGGGGAAAAGCAAGCTTCTAGAACTCAACATGGCTACAAGGGAAGATACCAAGAGCCATCGCACCACTAATACATGGTGCATCCCGAAAGAAGCGCGCCACAGTGAGGCATTAACAACTGAATAGAGGATTATAGACATCGACACTTAAAAGTTCATGTTGCCAGACCACTTTGAGTAGTTCATCACAGTAGAGCGGCTACAGGGTATTACACTCATAGAAGAAGAAGAGGACATAATAGTTTGGATGGCATCTTCGAGCGGGGTCTACACTACAAGAACGACTTATTGCTTCCAATTCAATGGATCCACAAATGCCAACATTTGTGTTGTCATTTAGAAACCATGGGTACCACTGAAATGCAAGTTCTTTGTGTTGTTAGCAGTGCAAAATAAACTCTGGACAGTTGACCGACTACAACAGAGAGGCTAGCCAAACCAAAAGACATGCTTGCTCTATCAATCATGCGATGAGATAGCATTGCACCTCCTTTCACACTACCCGGTTACAACGGCATGGGTGCTAGCTAGCCTGTAAATATATCAATGGGACGGTGGAGTAATGGTAGACAACACTAACTCAGACACTTGAAATTGCAAAAAGCTCGCTCCGTTTGCTGATCATTCTAACCAATTGGGAAGTGTGGAAAGAGTGAAGTGCCAAATTCTTTCAACACACTACTACAACATCGGTCCTGATAGCAGCAAAGATAAAGGAGGAGGCTATGGTCTGGTGCTTGCTGGGGAAAGAAAACTTAGAGATCATCTGTCAACACGAGAGTAGGCTCAATTCTATGACTCGCCCTCACCTATAAATAAACATTGTACTGTAAACCCCCTTCTTTATAAATGAAAAGAGGCAGTCCTTATGCCCTCTAATTCGAAAAAAAAAGGTGCATGTGTTTGCAAGCACCACATGCATCATTCAACATAATAGGATTTTGACAAAACATCTTTGTCAACCAATCGATATGCTACGCAAATGCATACACGAAATGGCTAATTTTACATCAGTCGAACGAGAAAAATTGTCGATTTCATCTATTTTTCTTTAGCGATATTAACATGTTAGATCATCTCTCTAGTTGTTTCAATTTCTCGCACGAATAGATGTATTTGTCATGTTTTTGAACCGGTTATTCTCTTGTTTGCCGCTGGCCTCGAAGGCCGGCATTATGACATTCCTAAACGTCAGTTACATGTGATCATATCGTGTATAGTACTACCTACCGAATGGCAACACCACCACCTTAGGACACGCATGACGTCACTCAAAATCCGTTGTATACCTAGCCCCGACACGGTCGCTAATCACCAAATAGATTGGCTCGCTCCTTGCCATCGCCAATCCTTGGGATCAACGTGATTGGAGCCCCACATACTGTGGTCGACGCCTGTACAATGATGACCCGCCATATGTGTCATCTTTCTAAAGTCGATGGCAACGAGAAGGGGATGTAGATGCCTATATGTGTCGTTGACACCTTGCTGCCGCCTACAAGCATCGACACCTTGATGACATCACTTGTTGTCTTCCCTATGTGGATGGCTGCTAAATCGAGCCACTGTTCCTCTATCGTCCGTCTTCTCTTGAGAAGCTAGCCAACAGGTCTTTTGTGACCACCACACTCGCTATTGATGGCCGTCGCCCGGAGTGACACCAAGTAGCTCCTACCCACCTTCCCTTACTGCCGGTACGCATGGCATGTCTCCCATGCTACCACACATGACCGGGATGAGGGTCAAAGCCACCATGAGCACCCACCGTCGATAGTCATTTGCCATTGCCAACCCATATGCCGAGCCAAGTCTCATCAGCACGTAGCACAGAGTTACGAACTACCAGACGCTAGTCATAGCCTAATGCCAACGATGCCGATGTCAATGCTACCCGATGTCACACCGCTACTCCACCTCTATCCTCGACAACTTGTTGTTGTCATCCGTCCTCGCCAAGGGCTTGCTTGCATTCATCCTACTAGCTCTATCCGCTACCTCGATAGAAGATTGTAACTTGATTAGACATTACTTGCCTCTCATAGGCTAAGGCTATAATAACTCATTGGGCTAATATATGAGATGGGCTAGCTGGCTTTCAATAGAAATCGGTCCATTAAAAGAGTCATGTACGAACAATGTAGTTGGCCTGAAAATGATAATTTTCAATCTTGTTTTCTAAGGAGATTATGCGGAACTCAAAAATTATATAGAAATATCCTTCGGTATCCTACAGGGAATCTTATACATTCATGCCAATTTTACTTATTGAACCCTCAAGTATTGGGTTAAACGCCAAACAAAGAAGAAATAAGGATTTTATACCTTAGTCTGTGTTTCTAAGTAATTACTTTAGCTATTTGATTAATTTCTTGAATAACCATAATTAATTCTAGAAACAATGTTTTAAGGTATGTGAGCTTCCATAAATTTGTGAAACGTTATACTTAGTAACCCTTTTGGAAGATTTCCTAGCAATTGCTTGTTTGGGGTAATTGATTTTTTTTGTGAATTAGTAATTCTAGAAATTACACATAGACCTTGAATAGTAGAAAATCATATTAATGTGTGTGTAGAAAACCAATCTTTACTATTTTGTACTCATTTTGTGCACTTTATTTACATGAAATAAACCTGTAGAAAGTTGTATGAAAGAAGATCAATTAGTTGCATGTAGCAATTACATTTGTTGGGCAAATAAATAATGGAATTATTAATACACCATCTCTTTGTCTAATTGTTGCCACATTTCTAGAAGGCACTGTTGTATATTCTTGATAGAGAATTAAATTGTATACACTCATCAGGAAGAGTGACCATTGACTTAGAGATATTTATTAGTGTGGCTATCATAGATGATGGGCTGCAACTAATTTAAATTTATTGAGTTCGAGCAAATACGATCTGATTGCAGAATTTCTAGACAAGAAGTCCGTACATATGCTCTGCATCAAAATTATCTCTCAAAGAAACGCTATGTATATTTACAGTTACTATAGCTGATTTGATTGATAAGGTTATGTTCACTCTCCACGCTATAATAACTTTACAACAGAAGTATATGTTATTATAGCTATGAATTATTTTGAGTTAACTGCCCATTTGCTTTGAAGCAATTTAGGCTTTGTTGCAACTAGTTATATTGCTAATATCAATACACAAGAAGTTGTATTGCCATCACCACGTACACTTGCATGCACATATCTGAATTATTTTGATGTTCAAAGACAAACGCACATACTTAAATTTGTAGAAGTAAACAAATTTTTTGTGTTTGAAATTAATGTTCAACTTAGGGGGAGATGAATGATAATGATTGTAATCTTATATTTTATAATACATGACTTACATTATAGTTTAGATAAGTTCATTATGAAGAATATGGTTAAGCTCATGCTGAGTATCTTCTTTTCTTTTACTTTAGACTTAGGAGTTTCTGCATTAAATTAATGAAAAGGGCAAACTAATAAGAATGGAATATCTTGCCTCATGTATAGTTCTTCTCACCTTACCTTTATTGTCCATTTGCTTGTAAAAATTCTTACATGTAGTAATTCTTAATCTTTCATGGAATAAAAATTGAACTGACATTGAATATAAATAATTGCTTTCCCTATTATTTGAAATAAATTTTGACAAATGTATTCTTATTATCCAATAAGCCTCAGTCAACCATGAAGGTTGATAGTTCTAAGCTCACTGATTCCAGATAACATATGGGAAACATTGTTTCTCACTGGCATATGAACAAATTATATGTATTGTCCTTATATTTGATCATGAGAAGATCACTTTGGCTAAGGAATAGTATATTACTCATGTAAATACAGAATATTTAAGTTTTAAGCATTGAGACTTAAATATATCTACCCGCAACCACATTATTTTTTTATGAAAGGTATATTATGAAGTTACAGTATTTATATGGGTTTTATGCCAAATATTTGCAATTTATATGGTTAGCATGAAAAAGGGAGGAATATGTGAATTTTAAAAATTAATTTCAGAATATTTGCAATAAAGAAGCATAGAAAATTGTGGATATATGGCAAGCAAAACGGTGTATCCTAGGTCAAATGCTAGAAGCAAAAATAGCCCGAACAATAATATATGAATCTTATTTGGGAGAATTTCAGAATATTTGCAATAAAGAAGCATAGAAAATTGTGGATATATGGCAAGCAAAACGGTGTATCCTAGGTCAAATGCTAGAAGCAAAAATAGCCCAAACAATAATATGTGAATCTTATTTGGGAGAATTTATGAATTATTGAAGTTTGATAATCTACATGGAATGACATTCATACGATAGTCACACCATGAAGTGTGTTTCTTATTGGCATGAAAATTGCATATTCATCAAGAAAGCATGAAATTTCATAGATATTTGCAAGCTATGTGTTTACTTGAAGTAAACATATCTCCCAAATAATGAATGACCTATTGGATTAGAATGATTCTAAATAATCAAATGACACCCATTTACTTTGGCGTAATGAATTAAAGTTAGGCATATCACCCAAATAATTTGTTGGCACATTCAAGAAAAATAAATTTTTTCTATAGAATATTCTTTAGGTGTTTTGAAATTCCATAATGATTAAAATTGTGGTCAAAATTTAATGTTGTAGTGTTATAGTTATGTTCTTAAAAACATCATGAAGTAATATATTACTAACATGTATATCTTACGACCATATAAATGTTGTGTAATTATAAATATAAAGTTTATTCATCCAACTTAATTCATGAATTGAATATAGTATGAGTAATTGGATCAAACCTTGGGAAGACATTATAATAATTCTATCAACTAATAGATTTTAGTTTGGGCTTCCTTGTCATAGAATAATTACCCACTAGTAGATGGAACAACTTACATAATATTAGTATTATGCAGTTTGTCATGCTGCTGCATTAAATAAATTGTAGCTCACTGCATATAAATAACCACATAATTTGAATTAGTGTGTGTTCAAGGAATGAACATTTTCCTTATAACATCATCACCATAGCATACATCTATGTGCCTTCATATGAAGTTGGGGATATAAATGGGTTGAATTCCATTAATCTAGTGTCCATAATAGGGGATTTTTGTAATATCGGCATCATGGGGAGAAAGCCCATATTGTATATGCCTTATATTCTCTAGAAGAAACGATATTTATAAATAAAAATAGCACACTTACCGTTTAGTTGATTCTTCAGTAAGCTAGAAACGGGAGCTTGCCAAATAATTCTAAAAACTTTAAATGAGTAAACAGGAGTTATGTTTATAGTTAGTAAACTTTCTGCTATGGTAGTATACCTCAATATATCCACTAAGGCAGAATGACTTATTTGTCAATGATCTAAAAATATGTGTGGATGCCTATGGGTTCTAAGGTCTAATGACACATGTCAATGTACTTGTTAATAACTCCTCATGAAGAGGTTCATCATAAAGATGAAAATCTGGTAACTTAAGTGTGCACATCTTAATAGTTCTGGGATACCGAATAACTATACATCTTTTGTTTGGGAAATGACAGAGATATGGTTTTTATAATAAATTAACCTCACAAGTTGAGCATATAGAGAAAAGATTAGTTGTCAACTGCATTGCCTTGTAATTGCTAATGTTTCTCTAATGAGAACCCTAATTTAGAATCAAAGTCCATGATAGAGTTATATACAAGCACTTACATTGGGTCTATCGAATAAAACAAAGAGGTTAAACCATAGTCATAGAATAGTCTATGTGAACTTAGAAGTTCAAACTCAACTGCTTAATAAAGTGGCAAAAATACTATTGTTCATTGATTTTGCTAGAGATTAATATTCTTCTAGTCGAATCTATAAAATTCCGCTACTTATCACTAGCAAATGGCATGAATGAAAAGAATATGAAATTTATGGACTATGAAAATCCATATGAAGAGATCCATAAAGTTCTTATGTTTTCACTAGAAAGAAAACAAAATAGCAACATATATAAATCTCATACTAATTAGTGTCATGAAGAACACTAACTATATTCTCTTGTAGAGAATTACTAGATTCAATGAAAGAGTTTAGTAAGACTCAAGAAGAGAATCTCTCCTACAAGTGAGAATATTTATCGTAGAAGAGAAAAAATTTCTAGAATAAGTATTGTCTCCCTAAAGAATGAGTAGAAATGGATCAATGAATAACTTACCAGTCGATCTCAATATTGCACCAATAACTTATGATCCCATGAATTAGACAGATCATAACTCGAAAGAATAAATCGAGCAATCATAAGTACTATATATATATAAAGTACATTTATCATTCATATATGAAGTGATCGATTATATTTTATTCTTAAGTGGTAAGTAAAAATTGACTATTGATATTGATGATACAATCAAATTAGCATTCCACTAAGATAATGTTGCTTGTACCTAGAACAGCTTATTTTCCTATACTCCTCTATAAGGATAAAACTGTGTTTGTGTTACACATATAAATAAATAAATGGTTATTTGAAAGTGTTAAGCATCATATCCCTATGTTATTTTATTATCACAATCATGGTAGGACTTGTAAAATAAGTAAATGAATACTAAGCATTGTGGAAATGCACTATCATTGTTTTTTTTTCATACTAATGAAAATATGATTATGATATTTGAAACATGGAAGTTTCCACGGATTTCATTTTGACGGGAGCATATATGTTAAACATCAATTGTCGTTTAAGACTTCGATGTCTTATATTTGATTCACCAAGAAATAATTAAATTAATAATTATTTTATGAATTAACCTAGAAGGTCATGCTGCTTAATTTTATAAAGATCATAAAGATCATTAACTATCCATGAAGAATAACCAATATAGAAGATTAAGTGATCAAGAAGATCAGGTGTTCTACTCTTTTTTCCTGGGTGAGTTTTTACTAGAATTGTTTTCACATAAGATTTTTAACGTGACAACAAATGCAATACAAATAGCGTATACAATACACAGAGGTGAGACATGTATAACGTGGTATTCACCTAAGAGAGAGTGTGTTAGAAAACTACAGCCCATGGTTTCTACGGATTGTCTCAGTTAGAGATAAAATATGGAGCTCATATAAAATATATATATATTTAACCTAATACGACTTTTTTATTATGGTTATTTACCAATAGAGAGGTCGAGAGATTGCCGATATCTCTATATCCGTCTATTATTTATTTATTATTATTTTATACGACCATGAGAAAAACTAATTAATCTATTGTTATTCTATGTTTACGAGAGATTGATGAGGTCTACGCAATAGGTCACTAGTTTCTTATCAGGTCCCTTCTGCAGCCAGCAATTGCGAACTTCAGCTGGGGTCGTTGGTGGATCACAGCAGGTCCGTACGTACGGGTGTCTACCTGCTGGTACATCAACGGTCTATGTTTTTGCTTTGAACCTCTTGAGTGATCCGTCCGTGGTCATCCCGTCGATCTGACGGCAAGGCAAGAAGGCCAGGTCGTGCTGGGCCAAGTGGATGGCTTGATTAAGCCCGACGCTAATGAGCAGTGGTGACCCAGAACAAAAATTATCGGAGTACTATACATACTAATACTCTAATAATTGAGTAATATAATAATTAACATGGTCTATAATGGCTAGAAATCAACAGCCTACGCAGTGTCTGGTGTACCATGGAAACTCTATGTAAGCATGCCCCTGTTAGTAAGGAACTGTGTTATAAGCAACACAAAGATAAAGCACTTTTGCGTGAAATTACTGATGCGACATGCACAAGACTCAATGGTTCCTACAGGGCAAGGGGAAGTTAGGACCTATTTGGTTGTAACCTTAGGCTCGTGTGTGTTGCGTTTGTTTAGGTAAATTGTCATTTTAACTTTTTTGTAAGCACATTTTTTAAATGGTTAAACGATATGTTTTAAAAAATCCATAAAAAATTCTTTAAAATCACATTATTCTATTTTTTAAGTTTTATAGCTAATAATTAATTAATCATGTACTAATAAATCGCTCTGTGCTGCACCGAAGAGAATTTTCTGACAGTTCCAAATGAGGTTAGATTAAGGTAATGTTCCATACTCTCTCTTCCCATCTTCTACTTTGTCATTTTTATAAGCATGTTTTTTAACTATGTGTTTTTAAAAAATTATATAAAAAATTATTTTTAAATCATATTAATCTATTTTTAAAAAATTAATTACTAATTAATTAAAGATTTACTAAGCCGCTATTTTTTACAGGGGAGCGTTCCAAACGAAAGCAGGCTAAGTGTGGCCTAAGCAGTGTTTAGTTGGAGGCGTAGGAAATCATAAAAGTAAAGAGAGCAAATGAGATTGACGGCTAATAAAAGTAACGAACAATGTGCTTCAGGCTGTCTGGGTCAGACCGTCAGAGACTAATTTTCATCAATTCTCTCAGGCGTATTGCTTAGACCATCGACCAAACCCTAGCCCGCCCGCACCGAAGCCCGAAACCTGGCTAACGGCTAATCCTCAGCCCACCTCACCTCGGTGCTGCGATGTGCAAGTGCAATAGGCGACCATTTGGCAA
The DNA here is from genome assembly GCA_030770085.1 of Oryza coarctata. Classification (NCBI taxonomy): domain Eukaryota; kingdom Viridiplantae; phylum Streptophyta; class Magnoliopsida; order Poales; family Poaceae; genus Oryza; species Oryza coarctata. The sequence continues at coordinate 18,720,985 of CM061470.1, forward strand.
GGTTACCCGGAATGCGCACAAGCGCGCAGACGCCTAGGACTCATTCGGATTTAGGGATTTTTCAAGGATTCTCAAAGCAATACTGTAGATAGGGAATATTTCCTTTCTTAGTATTTGGACCACTTGAAATGATCACATGAAGATTGAAGAAATGTTTCCTTCATCACTGATCCTACATGAAAGCTATGGAAAGAAAAAAAATCCACTCAGACCTCTCAGTAAAATTTCCTATACACAAAGAACAAGGACAAGCATCATTTGAGCTTTTTTAAATAGATGATTGCCCCCCCCCCCCCCCCATTAGTGTAAGGCCCATCTGTGAGCTAGTTGCATGCTTGTTTTGTTCTACTAATTCAAAACAATTCCTATGTTTTCTTTGTGCCCCATCCAAATATATATCCTACAAAGTTTATCTATTTTTAAATCATATGTTTTAAATATACGATCCTATAATATTCATATATTTTTATAATTCTACCTTCCGAATAAGCTACTGTATCCAGCACAGACTGCATGTCCACTGGACCTCAAGCCCTCAACAGATGATTCAGGAAGGACGCGAGACGAGATAACCGTGCCGCAGTGATGCCACCGCCTGACGATCGGGTGAGTCTGGGAAAAAAAGTATGCTTTTATCTCCCTGTTCATGCGCGGGTAGATTGAATGAGCCGGAGAGACGCGTAGATGACGAACTACTAGAGGTCCGATGTAATCACGCTAGAATACGTGAAAGTCTAAAAGATATATTTAGCTTATCCTTCATGTTGTTGAAGCCTTCGGATTATTGAAGTTATGAGTGTGACAATTAATTTAACATCTAATTGATAAAAAAATATAAAGTTAAATCATATAATCAATTGGCTGATATCCTAATATAGAATCTTACTATCGGAATGTATCAATAAAGTTAAGATAGCCATCAACTATAATCCAATATACTCTTTGCTATCAGGTGGTTGCCGATAAGACTATAGTCTTTATACATAGGCTAGAAAGTCAATGACGGCATAGTCAAATAACGAGTAATAAAATAAAATAATCATCGTATTGATAAATTAAACCAAACCAAGGCTGAGCCTAACGACACCGAAACAGCGATACATAGATCGAACGTATCGACAAAAAGAACGAATGAACTCATCGACTGCTATCGACTACGAGTTCGATACAAGCTCATCGGTTAGTTGAGCTATGGGAGGAACGAAACCCGCTAGATCTTAATACTAGTCCTATTAGATATAAACTTGATACATTGAATCTAATCGAGACAGTATAAGATCGGATCTAATAGAATTAGATCAATCGCCAATGAATTAATCTATATTGGCTAAAAAGTCAATATACTAGATATGAAGTTCTATATAAAGATAACTTATCAGTTGACTACTAAAATAAAACATTAAGTAAAGACCCATCGACTAAAAGATCAATCTACTATCAATAATCTAATAGATCGAACTTTAACTAATACATCACGAGACTAATAATGGTAAAAGGCTCGATAAGCCAATAGACTTAATTGTTCATCGGAGAAAGTCAGAACCCACCAATAAAAACCTAAATAAACTATGTTATTGATCTAAGAGATGATTTATAAATCTACATGGACTATATTTTACTGTGGGGTTACACAAATGATGTGGTTAGAAATAAACTCGAAATGTTACTTTCTAAATAGGAAAAAAACTCTATAACAAAATTAATTGTATAACTTATAAGATATATTTTATAAATATCGTTTTGTGGTCGCGTTCTGCTGCTTACCCACCCTCGAATCACTGCAAAATGTATCGGTTTTAATAGATATGAAAGAAATAATATATATATATTTTACGGTAAAGGAAGCTAAATCGGACCGGTAAGGGAGTCAAAATCGTATTATTTCTTTTGTTCATAGCAAGCGTACGGGCAATCGAGCCCAATCATCTGCTGGCCCACCAACCCGAGAGATTTTGGGCCGGACCGCATTCCAGAGCCGTATAGTGGTTCGTGGACCCAAACGCGGGGCCCGGTGATCACACCAACGAACGAAGCACACGCTTGACGTCATCTCCTAACAGCAGTTGGACTTACACGACCATCCTAGAGTTGCCAGTCAAGGAAAGAAATGGATGCCCACGACGACGTCGTCACGTCGATGTCTCTCTCTCCCTCTCCATCCGGTGCAAGGGCCACCACACCACGCCATATCCCTACTTGGCTACTACTACTACGACTGAACAACTCGCCGGGCCAGGCCACTCACCAGCCATTTCCGGCTTCGCGTGGGGGAGGCGGACGACGACGGCGTTGCCATCGGGGAAAGTCGCCGCCACGCTCTACGGCGGGTCTCGACCGGGCCATCCCACCGACCGAACTGCGCCGAGCCGTGCCTTCCCTTCGATTCTTTTTCTGGCTCCGGCACGGCACGCGTCTTGCTCTGCTGTGCTCTCTCGCGCGCGTGAGCAGCCACCGGTCAGCTTGCTTTGGTCTCGTGCAGCGCTGCGCCCTCTTCCGCTTGGGTTGCAGTGTTAGACACGGTACATGCATGGTGTTCCTAATTTTATTCGTAGCCTTAGCGTTGCAAATACTATAATAATTGAGTATAACTTCTATTAAAACAAAGGTCAGGATTTCCATTAGCTAGAAAAAAAAAAGACTGACTGGGAGGAGGAAATTGTTTTGACTCGGTACCAAGCGTACTAGCGTAGCACGCACTTCCGGGGAATTGGTTCCTGTGACTTGGTTTCCGTTTCCACCGGGTGCAGACTTTTGGGAAAAGCTTGTAGGCAATTCAAATAAATGAAACGGGTCATGGAATCATGGTCTAACGGATGGATCATGGTTCATGGATCGGATGCAGAATAGTGTGATAGTACAATATTTGGATGCTCTATTCAAGCAAAGTAATTTTTTTCTTTGGATTGTATGGATAACAATCTTTTATCTGTAGACTCTCGCCTCGTATATGATCTCTATATCTGTTTAATTTTATATGTTTTATATAATATGAGTTTATTCATATATGAGTCCGTATTATTTAGCCACATAAGTCTTGCCAAATTTTAGCCATAGGCATATTTTGGCATAAACATTTTTTAATTTAATTGTGTTTTGTTAGAGACCAAAATTGATATTTTCAATTTATTTGCTCTCACTGTTGTCATTACTATTTTTTTTCCATAGGTGGGCCAAAGTTTAGATTCAAACTAAAACTTTCATTTCTACTGTATATGTGACCAGAAAATTAGTAAGAATAATTTAGGCCACGAAGCACTTAATTATCTGGCTCAAACCTCAAAGGAATAACTGACCAAGCGGTACATTGCAACCCGGTGATCGTGACAGTATTAGAGCTACTGGTGAGAAACCTAGTATGCATAGGGTTATTGTAGAGGACATAAAAATAAAGTGTTTAAGGAGCCAAATCTATCGACGGAGCCGATAGAGGATGGTTTTGAGAAGATGAGCTAGATGACAAACATAGCTAATCTTAGCATCATAAGAAAGAAAGAAGAGGAACGATCATATTCACAGGGGAGGTAGTCAGGTATCTAGACCCTTTCTATATACTGTATAAATGTTAACATTTGCTTAAAAAGTGCATACCACTCTGCCCGGAAACCATCGTGTCAACTATCATAGGCTCTCCCGGGAACGCGTCAAAGCGCATCGCTTTTTGCCCGGATAACCGGGCGGAACCCGCAAAGCTGCTCAAAAGCTGCCCGACAGAATTTTGCGAAATCCAGATTTTCCAAAACAGACCGATAGCACAAATTGCTTGATTTTCGATTAAGTTTTTTAAAAAAATAAACTGAATTTTAAATTTTGGATAAAATTTATTGAAATTTATCGGTTTATCAACCATTTTTATAAAATTCAGAGATATCGCTAGTGAACCTTTTTTTTATATCAGGATTATGAACATCCATGTCTCCATGCCGAACCGCTAGCGTAAACGAGTCAGTGCCTCCATTTCGCCGGGATTTCTGTCCTGTTCCTCTCGGCAGCTAGCAATTATCGGCGGGGTTAACACACAATTAATCTGCGTTATACCAGTAATTAATTAAATCGTATATCAATCAGCGTGTTGATCATTGATGAAGTTCTCGTTTCAGTCGTTCTCCTGCTTAGTGCTTGCTCGCGTGAAGAAGAGTTTTAGAGAAGTAGATGAAGCCACTTCATTGGTTGACAGAGTTAGGCCTAATAGTGTAGTAGAGTACATGGGAATATTTTTCTTTTTGCTCCAATTATTGATAGAGTAGTGTGTGTGAGCTACTACTTCTTGTTGTCAATACATTCAAGTAGTAATCAAGTGGCCTAATACAACCAAGACTTTGCATTCTGAAACTTTGACATATTCTACAGTTAATCAGAGCATAATTGACAGTTCAAATACTAAGGGACCATTCTCTGCTCAAAGGTGTTGGAGCTACTTTCCCATTTTTAAAATAGTACGTAAAAAAAGTTATATATAGGATTTTTCTTTAAAAAATAAATAAATCATTTTTAAAAATGTATAATAATAATATTTAATTAATCATGGAGTAATATCGTTTTCCTGCCGTAAAAAATACTGCCCAACCTCTACAGAGATCCACCGACTGCCTGACCGAATCATGCATCGGCTGCTGGGTTCGTGAAAACTGAAAACTGATATTGTTTGACTTTTTCACACACATACTATGTATCTGTAAGATTGACCTGCAAAGATTGACCTTGCAGGGGTAAAAGAAACTACTACTCCTGTTAATCGGCCTAAAATTTTTGGAAGTCTACAACACAAGATTCTCCTGCAAAACACGAATATGAACATATCAAATACTTTCATCAACCATTTATATGAATGCGAATCGTTGAAGAAATCGTTAAACCATTTATGCCCCCATTTACTACTAATAACTTCGCTGTTATAGATTGAATGCTACTGATATAGTATAGTCTATAGCTTAACAGAAATTGGTATTAGAAGAAAAGGTCGTGAGGTTGAAAAAAAAAGTTATTTTATGCTGAAGTGGTGCTTGGCTGCTTAATTGCAACATTTTTAGGTCCAAATATGAAACTGCCTGGTTTTACAACTATACATGCTTAGCACCACGGACTACACTGACAAGCTAATCATCTCAAATTTATTGGTGATAGAAAAAAATAATAGAGTAGTAGTATTTTTAACAAAACTAGAGAGGCAAAATGAACAGCTTTCTTATCTATGCTGCGCCTTTTTTTTCCAAAATATAGGCATGTGCTTATGGCGATATGCCATCAAACGAGTAAATCTATACAACCCTATTCTCTTAAGCTATTTCATCAAATTATTACCATAGATTATTTTATCCACCTATCTAAAAAAATATTTTCTCAAAAAAAATTTCTACGGTATTTGCTTAGATCATTTGGTTTAATCTATTTGTTAAGTTTATTTTTAAAAAATGTTTAACTTATCTTAAAAAATAGATGATTCGCATCAATAATCTCTTAAACAGGGCCATAATCATATTTGATGATGGTAGTGCTTTTCTAGGGGCTTGACCGTAGGCATGATTTTTGCCATGGGTGTACAAAACTGATTGAGAAAGAATTGCTCCACAAAACAAAATGAAGGTTTTTCTAGCAAAAATTATGAACAAGTAGTTCTTCATGTGATTTCATGAGCTGAAATTTATGTTTCAAATGAACAAAACAGATATTTAGCCAAAATTACGAAGTGGAAGACAGATATTTAGTTATAATTACCTAACGGGAAAACCATAGTTTTAACTTTCAGTAATAAAAATGGATGTACATTTCTGCACCCATGACCCTATACTGCCTAATCTACTGTTCTAACCAAAGTAGGAAATTATTTTGTACCACTTGGATTGCTGCCATTTTTTCCGATGATTTCATCGTACCAATTTGCCACTAGCGAGCTTGTATGCATGCTGCCAAAGCATACTTATTGGTTAGTACTTAGCACACATTTATATACGACCTATTGATGAGCTGTTCATGTGCAACACTACTTGCAAAGTCATCCTGCATGCATGTATAAATCCAAGTTTTGGAATGCAGATAAAATATTTCTGTTGCTATGAAAAATTAAAATGCTTCCTGTAAATTTACTGCAATGATCATGTGAAAATAATATGTTTGAAACAAATTTTGAGATCCATTCAGTCTTCTCGAAGGCAGATTACGGGGTGATTTGGTTTATGAAATATTTAAGTAATTTTAATAGTGTTTAGTGTCTGTTTGCATTGAAGACAAATTTTGTCGAGCCTAAAAGAAACAGGCCATTTCAATAGTCACTTAAGCTATTTTGGCTACAATTCAAATACAATTTTATCTTACCAAAATTGGTCATACCAAAACTTGTCACTGTCAAAATTTAAAAGATCGACCATAAACCAAATCAGTACTACATGCCTACATTACTTTTTACAGTGTTCAATCCTAAAATGATATAACATACACACCATATTGGCCCATTGACCAAAATAGAGAATGGCTTAAGCTCAAAACCCTTCATATAAATCACTGCAGATAACAGCTCAAAACTTAAAAGTACTCCATATTCACGGCTCAATTTGCTGACACAACAAGAAGTTAAAATAGATTTTTAAAAAAGAAAAAGAAAGAACAAAAGACAAGTCAAAGAGTCCCCCGTCAAGCCCATTAAAAAAATCCCAACGAAAACAAGTCGATTTTCCACGTGGCAACCGCGCACCAGTCCAAGCTCCCTCTCCAAACCCCCCCCCCCCCCCCCTCCCAATCCCCCTCCAAATCATCAGATCCGTCTCCTCCTCCCGCCCCGCGCCTCGCCTCGCCTCACCGCCCGCCACCCCTCCGGATCCAGATCCACTCGCCGGAGCAGCCATGGCCGGCGGCGGGGGCGGGGGCGCCGGCGGGATGTCGGAGTCGGTTCTCCGCAAGGTGCTCCTCTCATACTGCTACGTCGGGGTCTGGATCTTCCTCTCCTTCGCCGTCATCGTCTACAACAAGTACATCCTCGACCCCAAGATGTACAACTGGCCCTTCCCCATTTCCCTCACCATGGTGCACATGACGTTCTGCTCCTCCCTCGCCGTTGGGCTCGTCCGCGTTCTGCGCGTCGTTGAGCCGCCGTCGTCGCCCGCCATGACGCCGCAGCTCTACACCTCCTCCGTCGTCCCCATCGGGGCGCTCTACGCCATGTCGCTGTGGTTCTCCAACTCGGCGTACATCTACCTCTCCGTGTCCTTCATCCAGATGCTCAAGGCACTCATGCCCGTCGCCGTGTACTCCATCGGAGTGCTCTTCAAGAAGGAGACCTTCAGGTCGTCCTCCATGCTCAACATGCTATCCATCTCCTTCGGCGTCGCTATCGCCGCCTACGGAGAGGCGCGCTTCGACGTCCGCGGCGTCGCGCTCCAGCTCGCCGCCGTCGCATTCGAGGCCACGCGACTCGTGCTCATCCAGATCCTGCTCACCTCCAAGGGCATCTCGCTCAACCCCATCACCTCGCTCTACTACGTCGCGCCGTGCTGCCTCGGCTTCCTGCTCGTGCCATGGGCCTTCGTCGAGCTGCCCAGGCTGCGCGCCGTCGGCACGTTCCGCCCGGACTTCTTCGTGTTCGGAACCAACTCGCTCTGCGCCTTCGCGCTGAATCTGGCGGTTTTCTTGCTTGTCGGCAAGACCTCCGCGCTCACCATGAATGTCGCTGGAGTTGTCAAGGACTGGCTGCTGATTGCCTTCTCATGGTCAGTGATCCGGGACACAGTTACCCCGATCAACCTGTTCGGCTACGGGATCGCCTTCTTGGGGGTGGCCTACTACAACCACGTCAAGTTGCAGGCGCTCAAGGCAAAGGAGGCGCAGAAGAAGATCAGCCAGGCTGATGAGGAGGCTGGCTCGCTGTTGCAGGAGCGCGATGGGCACGGTGATCGCAAGAGCGACAACCAGGCATAGATCCATCAGATCTGATCCTGGCACACACAAATTGGTTGGTTCTAAATCCTGTTGTATCATCTTTGTGAATTGTATTCAGAATGTGTTTGTTCTTTACCTTGATTCGTGGTAGGAGAGCAATAAATTATAGAGAAAAATGTGGTCATTACATTTAATAGATGAAAATGTGCCATTTTTATAATTTCTCGACCTGTATCATTTATTTATTGCTAGAGAAGTGTAAGCATCTATCTGAAATGCTTTGTTACAATAGTCCTTTCTAGTCCATATAATCACTATATCCACATCCACTTTGTTGCAACTAACAGAGCTAGGGCCCAGATTGTGTAATGTTGCGTGAGACATTGCTAAAGCACATTCACTTCTTCAGTATGTATCCTTTGTTCTAATTATGTAGGATGTTGTGCAGGGTATCTGGTGCAAAGTGCAAAAGACTAGTTTGGTTGGTCTACGGTTGCTTTCGTGGAGGTGGACGCCAGTTTGTTTTTTCACTTATTTAACTTTAGTTGGATCTGAAGGGCAAATCAGGAGAATTTATTGGTTCAGGAAATACTTGCACTTGCACCTACTTCCTGGAGGACTAGAGGAAACTTTCATGTTACTCTGTATTATTTATTCAGCTATTTTTGTTCCACAGAAAGGCAGCATTGTTGCCTCTCTTGCTCATTGCCTAAAATTTATTTGTTCGTGTAGCCTAGGGTACTAAAAATTAACTTCTACATATTGGTATTTTTTATGGTTATATTCTATATATAATGAGCTTACTGTAATAGTGTATTCTAATGTATTTCTACACATTTAGTTTGAATGTTTTATTGGCTTGATGCACCTATGAGTAAACTATTTCATGGTCATTTCATAGATGGCACTTTTGTTAGTATGCTGTTAGCTTTTTGATGGTGCACTGTACAATTAGTGAACATGCATACGATTTTGTTTGTCATTAGATGATTAGTGGTCTTATTGTCCTGCATCAATTGCATTATACTGGCGTTCAGAACCATAGTATTGGAATAATAGGGTTGCATTGTCATCTGCTTGTTTACTTGAGCTCTGAAGCAGCTGCATAGCTACACTGATCAACTGTGTTGTAGTTCCTCATTCATTTCCACCTTAGTAGCCCTGGAATAATGATATCTTAGTATCTTCCATTAGTGTAACTTTCAGTATATTTGACCCACCAGCATAGATAGGTTGTTGAACATATTAAGCTTACTTGCATTGAATGTATACTGTGCCATGGTTTCAATCACTTCTAAGCTATTAATCCTAGCTGCAATTAGGTGTGATGGTGGGATCTTGTCTTCATAAATGAAGTCTTAAATTTCCAGTTGCTTCATCTTCACAAATAGTTGTTGCTTGTTGGTACTGGTCGAGAAGCTTGCTGAAAACCGCATAAATGGTTTGGCTTTAGAATGGCAATCAAATGATTTGAGATTTTTAAGAATGCTGGGATTCTGGCAGATGTTTGTCCTGGACATTGACCTTGATTTGGTGCGTCAGCTGTGCAAGCATGTCTGGTTGTTTGTTGCAAACTCAATGATTGTATATACAGTCATGGGGATCTGTGTGTACTCGTTTCTTTATTTTTTTAGTTTAGGAAATATTTTTTGTTAAACATGGTTACCTGAAGCAACACAACCATTGATAATTGGGTTGCTTCAGACAGCAATAAGGAACAGTGAACTGCTGGCCGCTTGTTTGGCCTTGTTTTTTGTTTCCAAAGCACACGAGATTGTTTAGCAGCAAATCTCTTGTATTCTTGTTTGGACACTACGCAATAGCTGCGATTGTAATGCTTGTGAACGGGACCATATCGAAAGGCGTGTGCAGGCTAGTTTCGGCTACTCTATGCCCTATCCCTTCGAACACAAGGTAAACGACAGATAAGTTGCTACTAGTATAGTGCTTTTTCTGTGAACTGATTTTACTGTTAAATTGTTACACAAGGGAAATCCTAGTCTCATGCTGATGAGTGCCAGCTTTGACCCAGTGCATGGTTCAGTGTAGTACTAGCAATGCTATAATTTCCAGTCAACCATAATCCCTTTGAACACAAGGCAAACGACCGATATTTTATTCGTTCTGTGAACTAATTTTATTGTTTCAAATTGTTGTGCGAGTCAAATTGTCTCGTGCTCATGAGTTATCGTCTTGACCCAGCGTTCCTGCATCGTGAGCCATAATTGGCAGCAGTGCTCGTTGTTTAGAGACATGAGACGGTTGGGTACCTATGCATCCTCCTCTGTACAAGCACATGGTACAGCGGTTGGGCGGTTGGCCAGAGTTCTAAGACAAGTGGACATATTACTTGAACTGTGTCATCAATCAATCATCACGATATGCTAAGCAAAAAGCATGGTAATCCGTTTCCATAACACCGTCCTAGATCCCACAGACAAATCTCGAGCCAAATCGCTGTGCAATGCTGCCTCGAGCAATGTCACACTACTGTTCAGGCTATCAGAGGCAGAGCCAGCCAATGCCCCCCATAACGCCCATCTTGGTGGCAGAGCGCAGGCAGAAACTGAGAAACCGCTCTCGATCGAGTGGACCTCATCTGAGTTGAAGCATTTGTGCAGCCATGCAGGCACGTCGTCTTCCATACGCTGCTGCGCCGTGCTAGGATCACGCGGGAATCAGATCGTCTCGAGCAAAAGCGCCTTTGCGATGCCATGCGCTCGCACAGTCGCATCTAGACTCACTCCGACATGTGAAGCGAAAGGCACAAAAGCCTTATCTGTTCTCTTATCCGGTAAAAACAGCTACCGCTAATGCTTCACATGGAGAGGAAACAAAAAAAAAATCTGCCGCTAATGCTTCACATGGCTGGCCTGCCTCGGAGCCGGCGAGCTGAGACGTGGCCGGCTGTCGGAAGTGACAGGCTCACGTCGTCGTCGCGGTGGTTGGAGTTGGAGTCGGCGCTGCGCTCGCCGTCCTCGTCGCTGGAGGAGGAGAGGCGAGCGAGCCAGCAGCTGCCGTGGAGGTGGCCGCTGACGCAGACGAAGTACTCGAGGCGGCCCTCGTTGGCGCCGAGCCGGCGGCACGCGCTGCGCGGGGCGAGCCCGGCGGCGGTCATGCTCCAGACGCGGGCGCCGCAGTAGGGGCAGCGGACGCGTGGCTCGAGCGGGTCGCGGTGGCCGACGAGGAACGCCCGCGTCCGCGACCGCATGAACCCGCGGAACACGCCGCGGTACGCGCCCACGTCGTCGGCGGCTCCGGCCACCGCGTGCTCGCACGGGTCCGACACGTACAGCAGGTCCCCCGCGCACCGCCGCGACAGGAAGCTCCGCCCCGACGTCTTGGAGAACCGGGACACGGGCGCAAAGTGTCCCGGCACGGCCGCCCCCGCCGCGCCGCAGCAGAAGAAGAGCAGCTTCGCCAGTGCCGGCCACCCTCCCCCAATGCGCCCCGCCGCCGCCGCCACCGCCGCGGTGGGCCCCGACAGCGCCGCTACCATTCTCGGCGCCCTCGACACGCAGAGCTCCCGCCACAGCACCCGCTCCGCCACCGCCCTCAGCCGCCGGCTCACCCTCGCCACCACGCACAGCGCCTGCGGGTCCCAGTTGATTGCCCGGAACACCAGCTCCAGCACCTTCTCGTCCATGATCCCCGCGTTCACCCCCCTAATCCTCCCCGCATTGCCACCTCCCCCTCCACCACCATCCCACTCTCCGGCCACCGCCGCCTCCCCGCCCGCATTGCTGGTGCCGCTGAGCCGCCTCATCCCCCGCACCCCTTCACTCATACGCGCGCGGTGCGTGCGCCACCGTGGCCCTCCTCTCGTCGCCGGCGCGTGGAGTGGACAATTTTGCGTAACCGGGCTCGACACGAGATGGTGTTGCCGGCTACGACTACCCAAAGACGAACCGGTTATATCCTCGTGCGGCGTCAAGTCGGCCCGGACGTTCCCGATCCCGACCCCGGCCGTCGTTTCGCGTCGCCCACGCGACAAATGGACCATTCGGCGTCACTCCCCAATATTAGCTGCTCACCAAGCGCGACCAAAACCCAAATTACCCGCTAAATATATAGCTAATCACTCGCTAATCCTGCCTGACAAGAGGAAACAGACGCTCGCCGGCGAAGCTGCTGCTGTTGCCGGCAGGTGAGCAGAGTACACTGGGCCAAAAATTCCTTCTTGTCAAGAGCAGTAGGCGCGATGCCTATCTATCTATCCATTCGATCCGAGTGAGCAATGTGCGAAATCCAATCGGGGTTGCGTCACGCGGGGGGCTTTGGTTGACGCATCTGTAAAAACGAAACCGCCTTCGACGACTGGGATGGCGGACACGTGTCCCCGGTGCAGTCGGCGCGCCACGTGGCTGGGGTAGGGATACACGTGTCGCGTACCCGGGTAATTTCCTTTTGGTGGGTTTAAATCCATTCCGGTGCTGGTCCGAGTGGTCCGGCGCGGGCGGCGCGCTGGCGAGGCCGACACGTGTACTCCGGCGAGCAGCCGTGGGGCCCGCTCCGGTGGAAATATCTCGGGGGTACGTGGCGAGCTGGCGTTGGTTGGTGGACACGTGGAGTGCCCCCGCGAGCGGGGAGAGATTTGGGGGGCCTTGATGGGCATTCGTGACGGAACACGGAGACATCCGGGCCGAACACGTGTGCTGCGTATGCGTTAGCTTACTGCGTGTTTTGCCTTTTCTTTTCAGCTAATCTCATCCTGCACTTTGGAGCAGTCGTCACTTCGATGGGCGTGTTTCAATAAATAAAATGTAAGAACTTCGATACTAGTGTAGAACCATTCCTGAAATTTGCGTTTAAGAAGACGCTAGATATATGGGTATTGAAGAAAACTCTCTAACCTGTCCCATGACAATTTAAAATATTTTTAGGCTATTTTCATGTCATAATTCATTCTCGGAAGATATAATATCTTTCATCTTTGAATTGGTCAAACCCAAACGTAAAGCTGAGGGCTGAGGAGCAATCAGATCCTTGTGTTCTACTCACCTGGAGAGGACAAAATACACGTCGCTTTGAGCAACTGGCACGCTGGGAAAGAACCTGAATGTGTCGCTGGTGTCCAGGCACGCTTCCCAAAAAAGAGGAAATGCGATGTGGTGCCGGAAGCTACAGCGTGCAGGAAGCATCTAGCGACTGCGCTCGCTGCAGGTTACCATCGGGTGATGCGCACACCGGCCAGGATCGAGAACTTTGGATGAGGCTAGGGGGTGTTTGCTTTATGCCAAAATTACCCTATCAAAATTTAGTAGTAGGCAGAAAATTTTAAGGATTTGTTTACTATATTGTAAAAGAGAAAAACACTATCAAATTTTAGAAAGTGAATGTAAGATTAAGTGGTGTTTAGTTTAAGGCGTTAAGAAGTTTTTAGAGTAGAATTATTGGTGGATAATAATTCAACTACAATTTATATATATATTATATTTAAATACTGTAGAGGTTAGCTGATATCATAGTGCAAATAAAAGGGACATATAGATTTTTATATAAGTTCGAGGTTTGATAATTAATCTACTCCTATTTAACTGGAGATCAATCTCTCATATGTTATTTTTCTCGGTGCAGCTGGACAATACTAAACTTAATCCAGAGACCAGGCCTGTAAATATGGGAAGAAAAATATTACTTAGTCTATAACTATACTGTAGAGCTCGAGTATGATTATCGATGACTAGGTAGGGGCAAAAACGGATAGGATAATATCTGATCCGATTCGCTCCAAATCCATCCCAACTAAGGATGGTTGTAAATATCTAACGGATATAGATTCAGATATAGAAAGTGGCATGTAGATTAGGATCTAAATTTAAATCGGATTATCTGGTAGTTTTTTCTAGATAATCTAACTTTGAGCCTATGTTGCAACCACTTCAATCAAAGCCCATTAAACTATCCAGCCTAATAACGCATCCTCAGCCTAATAACCTACCAACTGTCTCTCTCTCACTCATACATATAATAGAGTTAGCAGAGGAGCAGCTAGCCAGCCATCGCCTCTTCCCACACCTTCCTCGTCGTTGACAACCCTCTTGCGTGGGCGCATTACTGATGCCCTCTCCTCGCGTAGCCGCACCTCTCTGTTGTCCTTGCCACTATCGCCTCTTCCCGGGCTCCTCTCACGACCTCGCTTTTGACAGCCCTCCCTGCTCACGGCCATACCTCTATGCCATCTCGCATGTCAACAACCCTCCCCACACATAGTCACGACTCTATGCTATCCCCACATGATGCCACAAACGCCCCTTCCCGTGGCTCCTCCCATCATCCTCTGTCCTGTGTTGGGAAGAAGTTGGGTCATCCAGGCAAAAGGTGCCTACAATTCTCCCGCTACTATGGTAATGAACCAATGATAGCCTCTTTACACGTTGATCTAGTGGTCCCTTCATATCATGTATTTCATGTTTTAAAATGATGTGAACCAGCTAACTATGTGATAGTGCTTTGTTTTGAACATGATGAAGTTAGCTTGGACTACTAAATCATGTTATGAACAAATTGGACATCATGTATTATTATTATTATTATTATTATTATTATTATTATTATTATTATTATTATTATTATTATTATTGTTATTATTATTATTATTATTATTATTATAGTTGCTATGATGGGCTGATGATTGTGTTGTTTTTAGAGTGGAAATCATGTTTATAAATAAGATGCTATGTTGATATTGTATTATTGCCTAATGTTTTGCCGACTACATGTTGTATCGATTACATATACATGTAAATATTCAACATTTTTTATCTGTTTTCGAGCTGGGTCTACACCAATTTCACCCCACATCCGAATATGAAATAATCTGCTCCGCATCAACATGTCATCCTCGTTTGCTCCTTAAAAATATGTTTTAGATCTGGTATGACTACTATTCGTCCAAATCCAATTTTTTACCCCTAATTGTTAGGCTTATCTAATGTTAAATTGATGATATTTGTATTGTCTTACTATGTTAGCTACCTTCTCTTCTTATATGAGACTTTGTATTTATATCTTTTGATACTTCTTTATCCAAGTAAAACTAGAGAAGCAAGTGTAGACACTATCTAAATAGTTTTGGTAGCGGTCAAGTAAAACTTTATATTTATTTTCTTATCTAGAATTTATTTCTTTTCTACTCTAGACTTTATCATGTATTTGCTTTCTTTCTATATATGATTTGGTACGTAATACTACTGTTAAAATAAGTACACATCTATAGATTATCTCATATCTATTACATCAATAAGAATATTATGTAATTGTTAAAATTTGATAGGGTTATGTTGCTTAGCGTATATTTAGTCTTTAGTCTTTGTTATTATCGAATTTTAGCATTATCAAAATTTAGAAAAGTTAAAAACAATCACAAAGTGAATAAGCTGTCAAGCCCTGGTGTTGTTTGGTTCACCACCTTACAAATATCTTGTATGGAGTCATGCAGATAAGTTTCTAGAAAATTACTCTCTATGTCCCATATTAATCACATTTCTAAGGTTTAAAGGATAAAATAGTAGAGAAAGAGAATAACCTAAATACAGCTAATTAAATAAGAGGAATTGTGAGTAGAAGGGTAGTTAGAGGTAGGATGATGAGAAATTTGAATTATAAATAGTTAGAGGAAAAATTAGTGCTCCATAAATATACTTATTGTGGGATAAACTTTGAAACTTAGAATAACATTTATTTTAGAACGAAGAGTATCGAATTTTGGTACGATAAATTGGTAATGTTGGATAAAGTATCTAGGATATATATATATATATATAGCTTGGCAAAAACAGTAGCAATCTGAACACGCCCTAAGTTATTGCAAGATAGTGCAAGCGTGGCTTTCAAGCGCAACCAAAACAGGGTGATCAGACTGCATTTACTGTGCTAGTTGCTTCATTTGTCTCGTCTGTCACGTGATTCGAATACAATAAAAATTCAACTGTCACAGGAAAGATGGAAAATTCCAGTTTTTCAAACAAGGGTTGAACTTGTAACATGGTGTGCTAGCAGAGTACTCTAAGTTGGGTTTGTGTAGACAGTTTCCAAACTTATTATTTCTCGTTTTTTATGTGTACGTTTTTTAACTTAATATATTGATTTAAACATATATTAATGTATTTTAAAAATATTGATTTAAACATATATTAATGTATTTTAAAAAAATTGTAACTAATAGGCTAAATCAGAAACTTCGTGGTACTGCCAAATGGGATGAGAGGTTACTAACCCAGCAAACGCAGCCTACCAAGCTAGTTAAGGGATCAAGGCATATCTTTATCCTTTCGGCCAGAAACTGGAAGTAGGCAAACGCCATAGTCCAGCCCACACCTGACAAAATTTAGACATACCAAAGTAGGCTTTACTGTGAATACAACCCAGCAATATCTCCCCATATTAAACCATGTTTTGCGTCGTCTAGGCTCCAAGCCCAGTTGCACAAGCCCGGTTGCACTAGCCCCGTCCTCGGCAATCGTTGTCGCTGCGAGAAAGGAAAAAAAATAGGGGGAATTCAACGGAACAAGGGGGCAAGCACACGGCACCCATCCTCTTGCGGCGCGGCCGTGCGGTTTCGACGAGAGGGGAGGAGAGTAGAGGCCAATAGGCCATGTGAGTTTGTGTGTTGGCCTCCCACTAGGAGGGAGTGAAGCGGGCTCAGATCGGAGGGAGGGAGGAAAAATCTCCGAGCGCTCTTGGAAGCTAGCTCCGCGATCCGCGGGGGCGCGGATTCGGATCCTTGGGAATGGCCACGGCAGCGGAGCAGGCGGAGGTGCGGACGCAGGCTGAGGAGCCCGCTCCTGCTCCGGTTCCAGCGACGGCGAAGCCACCTGCGCAGGCAGAGAAGCGTGCGGCGGCGGATGGCGAGGAGGACGAGGAAAGGGACGATCTGCTGGAGCCGAAGCGGCGGCGCGCGCGCGTGGCGGCGCTCGAGAGCGTGCGACGCGCCGCCGCGGGTGCGGCCGAAGAGGAGGAGGACGACGACGACGCCGGCGCGGGCGAGCCTGCGGACGGAGGCTCGTCGCCGTTCTCGTTCCACGCGCGCAGCTTCTCCGTGGTGGAGACTACGCCCAAATTCGGGTCCTTCAACCCCGCCGACGACCTCGTCGCCTTCCAGCTGAACCCTCCGCCGCCCCCGATAGACGCGCCGGCGAAGGAGGAGCAGGCGGTGGCCGCCGCCGGTGACGACGACGACGCCGATGCTGACGAAGCGTCATCTGAGGAGGGCAGCGACGGGAATTCACACTAGCAGTAGACAAGTGAAGCAAGCGAGTGGCTTCGGTTTAGACTTCCCTTCTCCGTTGGATGTACTTCTACTCCAATAGCAATTTCACAGTTTGAGTTGTATCTTATCGTGTCAGTGTTGTGCTGTACAATCCGTTCCTAATGGTAAGAGTAGCGAATAAAAGTGATTTTTTGCTGGTGTAAACGATGTGCTTAACCCATAAGCATCAGATAAGAGTGCTTCGTTTTTTGCAACTTGCAGCCAAAACACCTTATCCGTGTTGGGCCGTTGGCAGCCTTGCTGGCCTACTGTGCAGCTGCTCTCCATACCATCACTCCATCAGCCATTCAGCTCACAGTTTGAACTTTGAACCCTGTGCTTATCATCTCACAGACTTCACAGTACTTATCTCCTCACCTCTGCGTATCATGAAGCGGAACCAGCTGCAAAGCTTGCTTATGGTCTTGATTTCGTAGCTAGAAACTAATCCTAGAATTGCTTACCAGTTACCATTTTCTGCTCAACAATTGAAGCGTGTGTGCAACGCTGCAAACCGGTCAGTCAGCAAGACAACAGCTGAGCTGATGCTGCTTCTCTCTTCACCAATAGATGCGCAAACTTGCTGACAGTCGAAGTGTCTGAAAGCCTCGCTTGGTTTGCATCGCTACCTGTCCCACGCAAAGTCGTTTTCAAGCTAGATTATGGGACTGAAATATTCCTAGAAAAAAATATTGGATGACACTGTTATTACCGACTATGTGATCGGGGACTGAAATGTTCCTGTCATTACCGACTCATGTGGGATGTGATCAATCCCCGAACTAAATATATGTTTTTTAGAAAAAAAACATATGAGTAGATTTAGCTTGAAAAGTAAATTCATATATTTACGAGCAAATTTAATAAAATCTTAGTCTTTGAAGCATGAGTATCATATAACCACGTATTTTACAGTTTGTTTTTTTTAAACTCATGTATTGGATCAAATTGTATTATAAAAACATTTGTCGTCAATTCATCTATCACTTTCATGTCACCTATCAACCGTTAAGTGGCTCTATATACCGTTTCTAAGTTTGCACCTTGTTCTCTTTCTCTATCTCAGCAAGCAGAGTGGCAAAGAGTCAATAAGGTTAAAGTTTAAGAGGCAAATGGTAGTGAGGTGGGAACTTGAGTGCAAAGCTACATCACAACCAAAGCTCAGTAACCGGTTGATAGTGTAGTTGGGGTTAGGGGATAGATATATGACGCGCATGATATGAGGCGTATAGAAGCCAACAATGGGATGGCAAAAGGTTGAAGGTAAAAAGGGAGCTCAAGGACCGGCCACCATTGCTAGTGTGACACCTAGACAGGCTGCCTTGTGGAGCCACTACATGAGCATAATAGTTCTCTTAGATGTCATGTGGGTATGGCTATTGCTATATCTTAAAGTTTTTTAGGGTGAGAAGTTGAGGGAAAGGACCTTGTCCATGTTGAGTTTGTTACCTTTTTCTTCTAAATCTGTTTTAGTGTTGATAAGAATTACTATCAATTATGTTGTCAACTAGCATTAAAGGTCGGAGTGCTACATTATAATCACCATATAGCGACAAGCTTGAAACACTACTGCTGTAAAAATGACATTGTCTGTACCGTCACCAACCGCCTATTTTGTGTCACACACCAAGCTTAGAGCTTTGCTGGTAATGAGTGACACCTTCTATGTGTTGCACCAAATTCAGAGTTTTATTGTCGTGGCCCAACGACGTTGTGCCACAGACGCCCTCTTCCATATCATACGCAATTGGTCGACTAAGTATGAGCTACCTCTATAGCACTGGTCACTGAAGTATAAGCTACCTCTACAGAGCCTAACATGAGGAGATGGAACTTGCGTCATGTTACAACTGCCCCACAACTTGGTATTATAACAAACAAGGATCAAATACATGCTGTTAAGTAAAAAACCAATTATCAAATTCTAGGTTATGTGATGTTTACTCTAGATTTACTATACCTTACAAATTGATGATCAAATTTAAAAGGTTAGATCAAACCTTGTTCTAAGCGTGGAGGGAGTAGCCATTACATTAGTAGTGAACTAGTGAACAATACATACCAGTAGATCAAAGGGGGAGAAGAGGAAAAACAATATCGAAAAAACAATAAGTAAACCTTTTTCAGTTACCGTAGTAATGAATGATGTGTGTTATATAATTTATATCAATGTCTAAACTGTACCAATAATTTTTTTACTAAATTAAACCGAAGCAATTACTCTCATTATTTTGTGTGAGATGAAAAAAAATAACAATCCACAATTACTCCAGTTAAGCGTTCCCATATGCATTTTCTTCCAAACCGGCATATAATTTTCAAACGTTGTATATTCCACCTTGGTAGAATGCAAAATGTTATACTGACCCTTAAGTGTACCATTATATCATAAACTTCCTCTAAATAAAAATGCAAAATTTGCAAGGACTTAAACTTAAGAACACACAAAAAAAACTCTCCATACTAAACACCTCCTTCCCGTTACCACTGAGAAATTTAATAATATGGTAACTAATTCACACACCTTTGATTTTTACCACTTAATTCAGATGTTTTGATAAAATACTATTGAGAGTGTGGATTTTTATTTCATGTTGCTTTCATCGGAAGAGGACAAGAGGCGGCGATGCAATGATCAGCCAACGGTGCAGACAATAGTGGGCGATGCGATGGTGGTGTGGGAAGCAGCATCAGTCATGGACACCGTCATTAACGGGACAGACAATGTGGCGAGCTAAAGAGACACGAGTGGGGACGCGTAGGGTTATTACATGGGTGGTGCGGGTAGCGGCGGCGGTGGCAGATACTATTGACAACGGGAAGGATTGAAGCGTGATGAATAAGATATTGCTGGGGATGTATGTGGCTACTATCCTGCAGTAGTTAACGTTGTTGGCCGTGGGGTAGTGGGGACCACTGTGCCGTTATTAAGGGCCACCTTCTTCTACCCCTTCGGTAAATGTAGCGTAAAATTAAAAATTGACTGAGGGGTAAAAAATCAAAATCGCGCGAATTGGATAGACCTATCATCAAATTTCTCGTTCCCACTTCCCACACAGCACACACAGTCCTCGCCGCCATCCCCAGGCTCCCGACCACCCACCGTCTAGACCGCGCCGCCGTTCCAGCCTAGGGCTCGCGGCAGCTACCCATAGGCAGCCGGATTCGCCTCCTCGCCGGCGGGTAGAGGGCCCGGGGTAGCGCCGGGGCGCACCGCATCGCGCCCTCCCTCACCTCGTCGTCGCCGGCGGCGTCGGCTTGGGGCACGGCAGGATCGCCCGCGGAACCCTAGATTTCGTGCGGCTCCTGGCGTTCCGCTATGCCTATATAAGGAGGGCTTGCCTCCCCCTCGAGAGGCTCTCGGCATAACCGCTCTCGCGTTCTAGGGTTTGCGCCGCCTCGAGTACAATGGGTGGTCGCACGGTGCTCTCCGACGAGGAAGGTATGCGATTTCTTCGCCTGTTTTCTGCTGTTTAGGGTTGATTGGTGCTCCAGCGGAGGTTCGTGTGCGTTTGCTAATGGAGAAATCGGTCGCCTGTTCGAACGCTGGCAGATGAAATCGAGGTTGAGGAGGAGGAGAATCCGCGGTCTTCGCGGAGAGGAAGGGACGTTATGGACGATCGAGACGACGATGATGACGAGGAGGATGAAGAAGGTTAGATTTTTCATACATTCTTTTCCATTGCGCTAGTTTCCTCCCCTATATGGCTGGCAGTTACTATTTATACTGATTCAGATGTATGTATTGTGCTGTTGTTCGCGCGGGCAGACCGGGCACCGAGGGGGAGCGTGGGCGTTAGCCGACGGAGGTCCGATCCGATAACACGTGAACATGCCGAGGCTTAGAGGTCTAGTTCACTTCAGTGCAGGTTCTTCGGCTTCGAGGTCTTTTCATTAGGGTTGCTAGAGTTGTAGGCGTGCTAGTCAATTTGACTCTGCAATTGACAAGAAAATAAGCCGATGAGTTAGTTGGTCGATAGGTTGATACGAACCCCTGCTATCGGCTGGTCATTGATAGGGTTCAGATAGTCATCGGCTGTGTTTGATGCACTCCTACTATCAGCTGGTTGTTGATAGGGGCTGAAGTATTTGTCCATCGGCTGAAAAGCCGATGAAGTCATAGGCAGATGGCGACAAAGGGAATGAAAAACACATTGGGTATAGAGCTAATGGCGTTCCAAAATAGAATGTGTGATAAATAGTAAGGAGTGAGACCCGATCTTCGTCAAAGGTCGGACTTAACCGATGCAACTCTACGTCGAGATCTAAAACCCGCTGGTAAAAACCTAGACGAACTAGGGTGGCGCTACACCAAGATTGATTTGATTTGTAACTGATCTCTTATAAGGTTCTAGGGGTCTATATTTATAACCTGAAATTACAAGAGTCCGATAAGCAATCTCCAGACATTATTTCTAAAACATAATAGGAAATTCTCTCAAAGAAGCTAACAAAACTAACTAAATTTGTATATCTTATAAGATATATTGTATAAAGATATAAGTACCCTGCTATGGTTTTCACGGCTTCTCCTTAGACCCGGTTACATCTAGTTAATCTTCTGTTTTTTTTACTAAACCGAATTAATTCTCAATCTATCTGATTGGCTCTTTTCATGTATCAATTGTACTATTCCCTTAAGCTGATCGGTTTTCCAATCCTGCCTGTGAGTCTTACCAAATTTTGGTGCAAACAACTGTGTAGAGTTGTTTTTTTTTCTTGATTTGGATTGCTACTTTCGTGTATTGAATGTTCTACATGTTCTACCATTGAATTGAGTTTACAGAAATTGGTCTACTTCAGCATCTTGTTTGTATGCCCAAATAATGGATTGAAATTGTTCATGTGCATTCATGTGGTCACTTTAGTTTTCTTAAGTTGCTCTTTTCTGTTTGAATCCCTTGTGATGTTTGAGTTAACTATGTGGTAATGGGTTTAAACTCCTTCGGTGCAGATGAGGGTCAGGATGAATATGAGAAGGATGGCTTCATAGTAGATGATGCAGATGAGGAGGAGGAAGTGGATGAAGAGAGGGAAAGTGATGATGAGAGGCGGAAGAAGAAAAGGAAAAAGAAGAAGAAAAGGTTGCTTTTGATCTCTCAACGGGATAGAATTATCTTCTCTTATTTAGAAGTTGCTGAAACACATTTTCTGTGCCCAGGGAATCGGAAGGGTTCATGCTTGATGAGGATGACTATGAGTTGCTTCAGGATAATAACATCACTGGCATTCAACGTCCTAAGCCTGTATGCTTAAAGATATATAATATGTTGGTCCTGTCATGAGCTTTTCTTAGCATGTTTTTGAATTATGGCTCTTTTAATTTACTGCAGGGAAACAAATTTAAGCGCTTGAAGAAGGCAGGAAGGGAATCTGAAATGGATGAGCGCTCTGGCTTCTCTGATGATGATGGGTCAGGAAAAAGGCGTACTGCTGAGGAAAGAGTTCAGTACTCCTTATTTGGTGACCATCAAGGTAGCTGCATCTGAAAATACTTCTCTTTGGCTTGTGTGAGACTGCAGGAAACAGCTTATCTAATTTTCTTATTTGCTGCAATGCAATTTCCTCAGATGCGCCTATTGAGGAGGACATTGTTGAGGATGATCAGCAGGGAGATGAAGATGAGGATGGTGATCCTGAAGATGAAATGGCAGGTTTCATT
Source organism: Oryza coarctata (assembly GCA_030770085.1). NCBI lineage: Eukaryota > Viridiplantae > Streptophyta > Magnoliopsida > Poales > Poaceae > Oryza > Oryza coarctata. Next base: position 18,743,763 of record CM061470.1, read on the forward strand.
GTGGATGAAGATGAAATTGATGCGAACGGTCAAGTTGTAAAGTATGACCTTATTTTTTTACATTTGTGGCAGCTTGTTCTATATCTATGTGGAATTATACTGGATTTTGTTTGTTAGAACTAAGTACTATTTTTGATTGCAGAAGGAAGAAGGGTAAAGGAAAACCACGACGACCAGCTGCAGGGGTATCATCATCTGCCATGCAAGAGGCCCATGATATATTTGGTGATGTTGATGAGCTATTAGCACTACGAAAACAAGAGCTCGAGAGGGATGCTGCTAATTCTGGAGAGTTGAGAGGAAACAGGCTTGAAGACGAGTTTGAGCCATTTATTCTTGCTGAGAAGTATATGACACCAAAAGATGAGCAAATAAGAGAGAATGATGTACCTGAGAGGATGCAGGTGACAGTTTGACACTCTTTGTAGGCATTCTTGATTTAGTTGATAGTGCATGTCTGATTTGTAGCTCCTTTGGCAGCTGTCTGAACAACTTACTGGGTATCCTCCAACTGACACCACAATGATAGAGGAAGAAAGTGTATGGATACACAGCCAACTAACTAGTGACGGGTTTCTGTCATTTTTTAGCAATGAGCATGTGAACAAGGACATTGATCAGAAGGACATTGCAAGTGTCTTGACCATGTTACATGTCAACAAATTCGAAGTATGTAAATGCATACAAGTTCTCTATATGTTTTTTTATACCTATCTCTCACGTAACTTTCATTATCTGCCAGATTCCCTTCATTGCTATGTATAGGAAGGAGAATTGCCCAAGTCTGTTAAAAGATCTTGATGCCAATGAACAGTGTAATGAAGGAGATGCACACACAATGAAGTGGCACAAGGTAACTATCCATGACCGAGCATATGTTTCTCACCGCTAATTTATTAACATTATGCAGTTATATTGACTTCTTTAATGTCTTCCTTTTAGCTTCTTTGGGCTGTTCAGACTTTGGACAAAAAGTGGCTGCTTCTTCAGAAGCGCAAGGTTGCTTTGGAGATGTACTATGAAAAAAGATTTGATGATGAGAATCGAAGAATAGATGATGTCACACGGCAGGCACTAAACCGGCAACTTTATAGCTCCATTATTGAAGCACTGAAGGATGCCAAATCTGAGAAAGAGGTGGAGGATGTTGATGCAAAATTCAATCTGCATTTCCCTCCTGGAGAAGTTGAAGAAGAAGGCCAATTTAAGCGGCCTAAAAGGAAATCGTTGTACAGTATTTGTCACAAGGCAGGGTTATGGGAGGTTACGAACCAATTTGGTCGGAGTGCTGAGCAGTTAGGTCACCACCTCACATTGACGAAGATACCTGTACATGCGCTAAGCTGACACCTTGCATTACTTTTGTTTGAAAATACTAACATGTAGAACAGTGCAAGCAATTCATTTTCGTTTATATCTTTATGCACTGACAAAACTATAGTACTAAAAAGAATTAGAAATTTGGACACCTTATCTCCATCTGTTTTTCAGGAAGCGGGAGAACTTGATAGTGGGAAAGATTCTCCTGAAGAGGTTGCTGCACGTTTCACATGTGCAATGTTTGAAACAGCACAAGATGTTCTTCGGGGCGCCAAACACATGGTACGTTGTATATTTCACAATTTTATTCTATCCCTAATTAATTATCAGGGTACAAACATCACTTAAGCTAGGTGGTTCTTCATTTCATCTCCCCAATATTTTCTTGTTTCATGTTTATCTGTCTTAATAGGCGGCAGTTGAGATTGGGTGTGAGCCTATTGTAAGAAAGCATATCCGGAGCATCTTCATGAATAAAGCTGTGGTCTCAACATGTCCCACACCTGGAGGCAATTTAATCATAGATCCCTATCATCAACTATCAGGTGTTAAGTGGCTGCGTGACAAACCATTAAACAAGTTTGTTGATGAACAATGGCTTCTTATTCAGAAAGCAGAGGAAGAAAAGCTCCTCAAGGTTACCATAAAACTGCCAGAAGATGCAAAGAAAGAGCTCATGTCTGAGGCTCGTGAAAATTACTTAAGTGACTGTGTCAGCAAGTCTGCACAGTTGTGGGATGAGCAACGGAAGATGATACTGGATGATGCCTTCTTCAATTTCCTTCTTCCATCAATGGAAAAGGAAGCTCGATCTCTGTTGACAGCAAAAGCTAAAATTTGGCTTAATATGGAATATGGGAAGCAGTTGTGGAACAAGGTTTCTGTGGCTCCTTGGAAGAAGAAGGATGTGGACAAGAAGGATCCTGACATTGATCTGGATGATGAATCAGAGTTGAGGGTTATGGCCTGTTGCTGGGGTCCTGGGAAGCCAGCTACCACTTTTGTAATGTTAGATTCATCTGGAGAATTGGTTGATGTTCTATATGCTGGTTCTATCAGTGTTAGATCTCAAGGTGTTGCTGAGGTGCAGCGGAAGAAGAATGACCAGCAGCGAGTTTTGAAGTTTATGACTGACCATCAGCCTCATGTTGTATGTGTAGGAGCATCAAACTATAATTGCAGACAACTCAAGGATGACATTTATGAGGTGTTTTTTTTATTTTGTTTGTTTTGCAAGTAATTTTCTTTTAAAAATCAGATAGCAAGTTTAATTGTCCTGTATAGAGTTATATGCTGATGAAGTTTCTAATTAGGGCCCAGTAGAATGAGGCTTGTTTTAACATATTTATAGTAGTTGGTTGCTATGTCACCAGCAGCAGCATCCATGAGACCATGACCATCAACAGAGAATTTCTTCTTGTTACTGACATCCAAATGCTTGTGATTGATTGAGTCTTTATTTATGTCTACCATTTGTGAAGACAATAGTACTTTGCATAAGTTGATGTAGTGCTATAACCTGATTGCTTGGTTTTAAACTAACATCCATCATTCAATAGGTTATTTTTAAAATCGTGGAAGATCATCCAAGAGATGTGAACCCACAAATGGAAAACTTTAGCATTGTTTATGGGGATGAGTCTGTGCCTCGCTTGTATGAGAACTCACGGATATCTTCAGATCAACTGCCTGGCCAGTCAGGTACAGTAGCAATATGTTGGTTTACTATTAGCATTTTTGGGTCAGGTACCTTCTGAATAACTCAGTACTCTTGGTTTGTGTTCAATGTGTATAGGTATTGTGAAGCGGGCTGTGGCACTTGGTCGGTACCTGCAGAATCCATTGGTGATGATCGCGACACTCTGCGGACCTGGAAAAGAGATACTTTCCTGGAAACTGCACCCCTTTGAACAGTTCCTTACTCCTGATGAGAAATATGAAGTTGTTGAGCAAGTTATGGTCGATGCAACAAATCAAATAGGTTTTGATGTTAATCTTGCTGCTAGCCATGAGTGGCATTTTTCAACTTTACAATTTGTTGCTGGTTTGGGGCCACGTAAAGCTTCAGCATTACAGAAAGATTTACTACGAGAGGGATCCATTTTTAGTCGCAAAGATCTTGTAAAACCTCTAGGCAGGAAAGTATTCATGAATGCATCTGGCTTTTTACGTGTTCGCCGGAGTGGTGGAGCTGCAGCTAGTGCTCAAATTATTGATCTACTTGAGGATACAAGGATACATCCTGAGTCGTATGCGTTAGCAAAAACTTTGGCAAAGGATGTCTATGCTGAGGAATTACCACATGAAGCGAACGAAATGGACGATGATGAGCAAGAGATGGCAATTGAGCATGTACGAGAAAAGCCAAATATGCTTAAATCGCTCGACATGGATGAGTACATTAAGAGTATGCCAGAAGAGTTCCATAAAAAGGAGACACTGGAAGATATAAGGTTGGAACTACTGTGCGGTTTTTCGGATTGGAGGACCCCCTATGCCGAGCCAAGTCCAGATGAGGAATTCTGGATGCTTTCTGGGGAAACTGAGGACGCCATATCAGATGGAAGGATTGTTCAAGTAACTGTTCGTAGTATACAAGATAACCGAATCATTTGCACCTTTGATTCTGGTCTGAAAGCGATAGTTATGGCTGACAACTATTCTGATGAGGGCTTTGATCTAGAAACACTGCAGTTACATGAAGGTGATGTATTAACGGGCAAAATTAAGAATGTGAATAAAAACAGGTTCATGGTTTACTTGACATGCAAAGCCAGTGAAATGAGGAGAAGACCATTTTCCAGAAGTAACCATGATCCATACTATCATGAACAAGACATGACTTCTCAGAATGAACAAGATAAGATTAGGAAACAAAAAGAACTGGCAAAGAAGCATTTCAAGTCCCGAATGATTGTTCATCCTCACTTTCAGAACTTGACAGCTGAAGAAGCTATGCAGGTTAGTCAGCCTACCGATCAAATTATGTTCCCCACCCTGCTTCTTTTGTTTGTTCTGTCATAAAATCTAATATGAACTCTCTTGAAACAGTTCTTATCTGATAAAGAACCTGGTGAGAAGGTCATTCGGCCTAGTTCTAGGGGGCCGTCATTTCTGACACTTACTCTGAAAATTTTTGATGGCGTCTTTGCACACAAGGAGATAACTGAAGGCGGAAAAGATCATAAAGACATTACAAGCTTGCTTTGCCTTGGAAAAACATTGACAATTGATAATGAAACTTTTGAAGATCTTGATGAGGTTGGTGCACATGATGTCCTTTATTATCATCATCATCATCATCAGTGCTTGTTTTTCATGCCAGCATTGTTGCTCTCTGTTTCTTTCTGTTTGTTATTAGCAGTTAGATTGTCAATTCCTTTATTTTTGGCTAACTACTGGTGCTTTCTTTTGGCAAATTTATAGGTTATAGACAGGTATGTGGATCCTTTGGTAGGCCATCTGAAGAGCATGCTCTCGTACCGCAAATTCAGGAAAGGGTTAAAAAGTGAGGTTGATGATATGTTAAGGGCAGAGAAAGCAGATAATCCTATGAGAATAGTGTATTGTTTTGGCATATCTCACGAGCATCCAGGCACATTTATTTTGTCTTACATTAGGAGTACAAATCCACATCACGAGTATGTTGGGTTATACCCAAAGGGCTTCAGATTTCGGAAGAAGGACTTTGACAATATTGATCGCCTAGTGTCCTATTTCCAGAAGCATATTGACAAACCACCACCTGATGCTGGTCCATCGATGCGAAATGTTGCTGCAATGGTGCCCATGAAAAGTTCAGGTTGGGGTTCTGGTGGTGGCGCTGGTGGTGGAAATGATGGATGGAGAGGAGATGGTAACAACGACAGGGATATACCTTTCTCTGGAAGATCAGGTTAGTTTTTACGTACTTTCACTATGTAGTTATCCAGTTTGTCTGCAAGGTATTGGTAGGCTAGCTTTATTATTACTTAAAAAAGATGTTTGCATACTTAAAAATGCATTGAGGACTTGAAATTCCATGTGCCTTTTGTTGTTCTTCAGTCTTCTCAGCAGAACCACAGATGTGCTTGTGTCAGTTTCAGCTGGCTGTAGCATTCTTTAGGGTGGATTATTATTCACGCTCTGTTGCATGCGCCAGTATTGTGAGAGCCATTTACTTCAAAAAAAAACCCTCGGTTTTTGGTGTTCCTGCTGGTTTACGTGATTTTCAGGTCAATTTATTTCATGTTTTAATTTTCTACATCTCGTTCCACTCTTTATTTTGTGCTTCTCAAATCACTAACATAACTGATGAGGTTCCACAAACTCAAGACCCGGTCAGTTACTGTTGAGATCATAGGTTTATTGTTCCCAGCATGGGCTTATGATTTGTATCGTTTATTAAAATGTTGACCGATTCCTAAGTAGTCACGAAATCCCTTTTGGTATTTTTTCTCTAAAGCAGGAGGCAGGTTTGATTCAAGGAACAGCTCTGGGTGTCGTGGACGTGTGCGAGGCAACTTTGGCAGTGATGATGGTGGTGGTGGTTGGCATGGTGGCAGTGGTGGCAGCAGTGGAGGATGGACCGATAATATTGGGAGCGGTGGAGGTGGATGGGGCACAGGTGGTGGTTCCTCATGGGGCGGTGGTGGTGATGGAGGATCTGGAGGTGGGGATGGTGCTAGATGGGGTGGTGACAGCAACCGTGGTAGTGGTGGTGGTGGAGGCTGGAGAACACCTGATGGTGGCTGATGGTGGCGACGGCGCCGGTGGCTCCGACGACGCACCAGGTTGGGGCGGCAGCAAAAGGACGGTCCCAGCACACGATGGTGGAAGCGGTCCAGGATCTTCTGGCATGAACGTTAGTCATGAACTGTTAGATGAAATACCTTTTTGTTTCCGGAATCCTGTCCTATATCTGGTAATTGCGCTCCACGGGAGAAAATTGTCAATGTTCGGGGACCTAGTAAACTAATCTGCTGAATGCCGCTGGTTTTATACATTTTGGACGGCCTTATTTTCAATGCATATGTACAGCTTAAGTTTCACACTAGGTTGTTCAATTTCCTTCACAAGTTCACAACCACCGAAAGCACGCTCCACACTGGAATCGGTTCAGTGGTTGTAATGCCATCGAATGTGACTAACTTGACCCTGATCTTCATAAACCGTCATGTCGCTCGAGACCTCCTCACACTCGTGAGAGCGAGACCTGCTAGACGGTCCAAACGGCCGGATGAACGAGCGCGACCCACGGCTGGCTTGCCTCTCGCCGCCGCTAGCTCCAACGGAAGCGGTCGGTGGCGACGGCGCCGGCAGCGGGTGGCGGCAAACGGGGCAGGAGTTGTGCTGGATCAGCCACGGCACGATGCAGGCGGCGTGGTACAGGTGGTTGCACGGCATCTCCCGCGCCTCGGCGCCGAGCTCGAACATGTCCTGGCAAACCGGGCACCGCGGCTCGGCGTGGAGGTGCCGCCGGCTGATGGTCACCACGGGCATCGCGTCGATCGCCGACGGCGACGCCGGAAGAGGGCCCTGCCTGCTGCTCCCCAGCTGGTTCTGCAGCTGCTCCAAGAGAGCCTCCAGTCTAGGACGGTAGTATCCGGCAGCGCCGCCGCCGCTGCCGTGCTCAACCCCAACACGGGAGCCTCCCCTGAAGAGGACGCGGAGTTCTGCGTGCGGAGTCCGCACGACGTCTTCGCCACCGCCACCGCGGAGTATCACTACTGGGCCGGCGCCGCCGCCATGCTCGCCGTGGACGTCGAACTCGCGCTCGTCGCGGCCCACAGCTGCCATGAAGGCGGAGATCGCCTCCATCATCCGGGATCGCCGGCCTAGGAAGTCAACGACGTCTGGCCCGACGTACCCGAGCGTGCTGCTCGTCGTCCTTCCACTCATCTCGCTCATCTCCTGGATGAAGCCGTCGTTGCAGCTTGGGCAGGTGACATCTTGGCCGGCACCGCTCATGCGAACCGGCCGCCGGCACACGTAGCACCAGTGCGTGGCTCTGTTTGACATCTTGCTTGGTTCCTGTGACAAACTTAGACGAATTCAGCAGCAGGCAGCAGCACAAAGCTCATGATTTTCCGTAGTTTCATCGATAAATACAAGAATTTACTAATGCAGTAGCTTTAGTTAACCCAGCAAATAAGCAAAAAAGTACATTTGAATATTTGATCACCACCCTGCGTTTGCTACAGCCTAGAGACAGCGTCATGCTCGTATATTGTTGCTGGCAATTTTATCGGTATATTCACACTTTAACCATTATCTAAGCATATTGAGCTCTGTTTTTTTTTGCCTACGTCGTACGCGTCACTTCCGCTCGTCGCAGCACGTGTTTATGATGAAATGTGGCCCGACATTCGCGCCCATGTCTCGAAGTTGTTGGGATGACGCAGCTGCGTGGCCACACTGAGCAGTAATTATAGTATGACGTAATTGAATGACATGGGTGAACACATCCGTCGCCGTACCGAGCTCAAACAAAAATTCTAGTGTCAAGTCACCGTGGTCACCGGTGTTCGTCGGTGTTCTTTGCAATTGAAATCAGAGAGTGCAGCTTTACAGCTATGATTGATCCGAACTAGCTTCCAACAGTAAGACGAACAGACAAGGCACAACCAGAGACCCAACAACCCCCAAAGACGGTCAGCCTAGTCTGTTCGTCTCATTATCTTCTCAACCTCTTGCCTGAAAAGAAGATGCTACCGTGAAGGGCTTATTCCCCTCAATCACCTACAATCCGCATATGGGATTAACCGAACAAACCCAAACTGGGAGAGGTTTTAGTCCCCGGATCGAAAGAAGAACAAAAGAAGAGAAATTGAATCAAGAATAACATTCCTCCACTAGGGCATCATCAATTCAGCTGAATGGAAGCAGCCCTTTCCCTGATTTTATTTCAGATACAGAAGAAAGAAAAGCAAATCACATCACATGGCATAGTCAGGCAAAAAAAAAAAAACTCTCATCAGTCCCACGCGCACTCTGGAATCCGCAAATCAAAATCGTCATGCCAGACACTATTTGAACACGGGAAGCAGCCCATAGCAATCAACTAAATAAAGTAGTAAAAGAAACAAGAATTCGATCGTACCTTGGGCGGGCGCGACGAGGAGGACAAGTAGGAGGGGGATAAACCTGGGGGGAGGGGGGGGGGGGGGTTTGGTAAGGGATGATGGTTTGGGAGCTCGAGAATGAATGGTGTGGGCTTGGCGATGGGGGATCGGCAGACTGATAGGAGGCTGCCGGGTCGCGCGCTGAAAGCGGCAGCCGTGAGCGCTAGTGACTGTGATGTCCTTGTACCTGCTAGGATTTGTCCAATGCCCATTCTTTTTTGGAGTTCTTTGTCCGATCAGATCCTTCTAGGCAGTTAACCTGTCGCTAAGCAGCGCTCACTGTCGCTGGCCATGCTTAAAGCGACGTAATGGCTTCTGATGTCATACTCCATCAAAGCTTTACGAGAGTATGCTCTTTTAACTTTTTGAAAATTTAGCATGACAAAGCTTTGATCATCAATTTTTTAATGATGGAAGTTAAGTAGCATAATTTATAAGAGTGTTTGTTACGATGATCTTGACCGTACCATTTTCATATATCCAAAACAAACAATCAAAGGGCACTATAGGAACGTTATGGTGTCATACTCTACCAAAATGTTGATAGCCCAAAACCCTGGTAAATTTTAATACTACCGATTAGTATTTGGTAGAGTAGAGCTGTATTGGTTATATTTGGTATGATGTCAAGTTTTGGTAGATTCTAAAAAATTTGCTATGGTTTCACTTTAAACCAAAATCATCATATTTACTATTCAAAATACCGAAAATTGGTATGGGCATATTTTGACATAAATCCAAAATGGCCTATAGTCATGAGCAAGGTCTAACTGCCAGTATCTTATTAGCAATGGCAGCACCTCAAAAAAATTCTAAATACGAATCTGGATATAACCTATGAGTAGATTCGTAGTTTTTAGAACGGAGATTGTAAGTAACAACGGACAATACTGACGGCACAATAACTTAAGAATTGGGAAAGTAAACAGGGATGGCCCATGACAGAAACCGCCACGCAGATGCCTGAACTTGTCTCTGGACTTTTCAGAGGCCGCGCGGTCCTCTTGGGCTTGAATCTCATGCAGCAACGATCTCGATCTCCGAGGCCTTGTCCACCTCGTACACGCACGTGGGCCGTGTTACCGTCGCCACTAGCAGGCCGATGAGCTCTTTGCTTGCTTTGCGTCTCTCGTCGTAGCTCGGAGTTGGAGGAAGGTTCTAGATGATTTTTATATTTTTTATTAAAATATTTACAAAAATATATATTTTTGAGAAAACTTAAAGATATATGCCCCCAACGCTTTAGTATGTTTTTTAAAAAAACCTTAACTTCAAATTTAATATAGCAAACATCTGTTAGTCCTACTGCTGGAGGGCTAGCCAGGGCTAAAAATTTACAGGCCTTGCTACCTTAGCTGAGGATATTTTTTTGATGGCAAAGGGCTGCTTGTAAAATACCGCAACAGGGCGAGCAAGATAGGAGGAGGGCCTATCATTTTTATAAGCAGTCTCCTTGTCGCTCTCTGTTTAAGCCTTTTTTTAAGAGAATACCTGTAAAATTGCTAGGCTCATTGGAGGGAAGATAGCTTTTCCCCTACCGTACATATGTCTAAAAGAAAAAAAGAATTTTAAATAAATATATTTTTATTTATAGATTTAATTATAAAAAATTGAAAGTAGGTAGAAAATATAATTGGGTTGTTTGAATTATTATGTAGAGATTTATTTAGAAATGAATTATATGAGAACATAGCGTTAATGCTAGAAAATAAATACACTGATGGACGGCGATTAATAGGTTAATAGTGACAATATTTACTAAGAGAGTTTTAAATGTTATAAATAAAACATACATGCAATATAAATCATACAACAGGTAACAACGTATAGATATCATCATCTATTCTTCACTTGTAATTACCCGTTGATAGATAAGCCGACTCTTCGGTTGTACTCTTCTTTTAGACTGCATGCATTGTTCAATTGTTTCAGACCGTATGATTCGTTGTATGGTAATTTTTTGTCTATATATTATTTGAATTCATACCTTAGCGGTTCTATCGGCAAAAAAAATAATATATATATATATAGCTATTATAGTCAATATAAAAACAAAAATTAAAACAAATTAGAGATATGTATAACAAACTTACAACAAAATTATCATCAAGAATGTTTAGAGAAACAATATACCTTCCATGAAAAGCATCATCACTTATTGAACTCACTTAGGATACAAAAGGTTGTAGCCTTCAGTTTAATTATTCAGCATGTTGAAGTCGTTCATACTAATCCATCCTCCTTACGCACTATTTGTTTGATTTTAAGGAAGAAACCTAATGGCCCTCAGAGAACCAATGATTAGGGTCAAATTGTATCAATCCATTGAATAAAACTACACATTCTTCTGTGGATCTGGCAAAGAAAATATTATGATAAGAAATAATTAAAAAAACATGGGCATATAATCCATATCTTATGAGAATAGTTTGTGCATTAGAAGAATCTCTTCTTATAAATGTTGAGGTTCCGAGATGTCATAAGATGGCATCGATAACCATATATGCAGAACGGATAGCAACATTAAGGTGAAAGTAGCCAAGCCAAATGATTTCTTCTCTAGTCTGGATCCTCAGTGAAATCATGTTTAGCGGCCATTGTTCTTTGATGCTATAGCAGATAGAACAAATGGGTTGTGTGAGATTTGCAAGAGCATTAGCGAACAAAAAACTTGAGATTGATCATAGATACAAAGATATTATATAGCGTGAGTTGTGTTAGGTGTGAAAGATATGACCAAAAGCATTGAAAACGATGTGACATTCATGTGTAGAAAGTGCCTTGGCTTGCAAAAATTCTTTGAACGCGATGCGACAAAAGTTGGCTATCGGGTTGCGTTTAAAACGACATGACGATCACGCGTCGAAAGTTAGATAGTATCACTTAGTGTTAAATGTGACTTGGCAGTCATGCATGCATAGTAAAGAGTGAAGGCATCGTAAACTGATTGTCGTATACTAGGGATAGTCATGGATGCACAATAAATAGTGAAATATCATTAACACATAGTAAATGATATATGTACGTAGAGCTGAAATAGTAAATATAAAGTAGTGTAAACAATAAGCACAACTGGTACAATGCACTATTGGCCTAGGGCTTGACCTCTACCCATTTCATCCTCTTGTCTTGAGCTCGCATGTGACCCTAGGAGTATGTGAGGTGGTCGGCTGGGATATCATAGCTAGCATAGGCTTGCTGTACATGAGTTGAAGTAGGCGGCTCCTATATGTGTGGTGGCAGAACTCTTGCAAGCTAGGAAAAGTAGATCACGTCCTAATCCACCATGAGGTTATCATGGTCGCAGGAGTTGTGTGCCTATTCAGAGGTGCCTAGCTTAGAACCACCTGTGATCGTGGACATATATGGTGGTGTAACCTAGAATATTGTGAGAAAATGGTTGACCAATGTGAATTAGAATTTCGTGAACTGAAAGAAAATATCTATCATGCGATAGACCTAAAAACCATCCTAGAATGAAGTAGGGAGCATGAGGTCCTTGTGTTGATGTCCCTACTCCCTGTGTCTACGTTCCTACTTCTTGTGTCAACGTCCTCGCTATAGAGGAAGCAAGGTATATCGTAGTGAAAGTTATAAAGAGTATAGTGTCACACGAAAAGAAGGAAACAATGTATTTTAGTGATGAATAGCCAATGTTACCTGTGGGTTGCATTGCTGTAGCTGTCACTATGAGAGGAATCACATCGACGGCATGATAGGTGAGATATCATAGGGCAATGCGCATCATATTGCGCATCTTGCCAAAGGTAATCCTCAACTCATACTCCATCAATACAACCTCGACCTCCAACCATTGACGCATAACCTCAAACTCACCGTCATCCTGCCGTGTAGCGTTGACCTGTTTGAAATGACATGTCATATGTAAGAGGCATAGCACATTTAACCGATATACGGAAGATCGATTGACTCACGACGTAGAAGAAGTCTTGGTTGTGGTGCCTAGGGTATGCGTCTCGCACACCGGTTGCGTTTGGTTGCGAATCATCGAGTGTGAATGTCATGCATGTGTGGGTATGAGGTTTGTACCAACTGAGATACGCTAGGTACGGCACCTTTGTGTGTGGGCATTGCTCCTCGATGACTCTCTTGGTTGCCAACCACCAGTTGTCCATGTACTTCTGGATATAGGGAATCCACAAAGTACTAGCTACCTATTCCTACTGATATACCTAGTTACAAACATGATGTTAGAATATATACGAAGTATACACTTACATGTTCGATTTTATATCAATACTTACCAGTGAATATCGATCGGCATAATCGATATAACTAGTAGAGGATATAACTGACGCAGACTGAATTGTCACAACATGCACTGCGAATAGTGCAGCTCGATAAAGATGTCAAGCACCATCACTTAGGCCGTCAACCAGTAAACCTAGTCACGTATGCACATAATCAAAAGTCCAAGTGGGTGCATGGGCATATAGAGCTGTATGGCTTCCAAACAATGTCGTTCTGCTGTAGCAGATCGATCTCTAGCACGAAGTACGAATAGGACCTCGTGACCTTCAAGTGAGCCGATCGTTGCTACAGAGCACGAGAGGAAATATAAATTAGTCATTTTTTAGGTACGAACACTAAATTAGCACATTACGTAGTTGATGACACCACACTGTCCTCATCGTGAGGAAGTCCTTGGACGGCTTCTGTGTTTACATGTCGTTGTCGTAGGTACTCTGGTCCACCACTGGTCGGTCGCCTAGAGCTACAGAAGTAGTGGACAACTGGTGATTAACGAACCTAGATTGGTCTTTGTGCATGCGTCACAAAGACCCCGTGGTGTTGTGAGGGACTGCGCCTAGAGCAACAAGACTAGGCAAATGCTGAATGTAAGAGAACCAATCCTAGATTTCGTCGTGCCATTCCTGATGTTCATCAACTAGAATTGTTGTGTCCCCCATGAGGAGAAAACCTAGAAGGTATGAGATGTTTTGAAATGTAGAGACCATCTCCTTGCACGGCATGTGGAAATGCTACGAGAAGAGACTGGTTTGCGAACCACCTCTTTGTCAGGTACTTCTTATGTGCTACAGTCTCGACTAGCCTGCACAACGGAAGGAAGGCAACCTCACGTAACCTGCAAAAAATGGCAATGCATGTATTATTGCCCATGAATCATATTTAAAGATATGGCAAACAATATGGATATTTCTTACCTAGCATGAAAATAGGGGCCCATAAGCAGTAGGTGTTGCGATGAGAGTGGATGAGGGTGGTCAGCATGGTGTTCTCGACTGCTGAGAGGTAGGAGCGGTGTGACCGATCGAGACCACGGTCTAGCAGCTTTGGATCTGATACGCCATACTTGCATCAAAAAAATAAGTTAGCACGATTACCAAAAATAAAAAACATAATATACAGTTCATACAATTGACTATAAATTTTTGTTAGAGAAAACGAACAACGGTTACTATTACTACAAGGCCCAAATTAAATACCATTATGATTTATAAAGTTCATACAACTTACAAGAAAATGTTCATGACTCTCTAAACTTACACTACAAGATTGAACCACTAGGTGCATGAGAACGCCTAGTCTGGGTTGGCCTTGAAGTGGTGCTTTCTCATGTGGAGTGTCTTCCATCAGCCCTTGCTCTTAATGGAGGAGCTTCTGCTTTACTTGGACCCTCTGTATTGTTTGAATACTTCTAGTAAATATGCCACCCCTGGTCACACTTGCTACAATGTTTAAACTTTTTACTTACTTTAGACTCATCCAAATCGTTACACATTTATCTAGTCTTACAATGACTTGCCTTGTCCCTCATTTTTGATAGGTTCGGAATGTAAAAAACATGAGATTATTGAGCTGTGAAGACCCCACAATATGAAAGACAAATAACTCGCCACTCTAGATATGCAGGATAGTTTCCTTTCTAAAATAATGCAACACAAAATTATTGTCCAGTATTCCACACTCTAAGCTGATAATAATATAAAAACATGGCTTATGGTATAACCTTGGTTTTTGTCACGAGCACAAGCAAGTCACTTCGTCTTTTAGGATATCACACTCCTACACAACTCTCTTATGGTATATTTGACGCTTGGCCTTGTTATCACATAAGATTTTAAATTTATGTTGCTATTTACTTTGACGTATAACTCGATGCTCTTGGGTCTTTTTATACTTTTTCAAGTACTTTGTCATTATTGTACTAAAAAAAATACTATTTTATATCATAGAGGACCCACATGCTTTGTACCAATCTTTAAAATACTTGAGTATGCTATGTATGATAAATTCAACAATAGCAACAAGCGGATGCCCTCTTACATCACACATCACTCAGTTGTAAATCTTAGCTATATTAGTGGTCATTATGCTAAACAAAGCACCACCTTTGTAATACAATAAGGCTTATTACTTTATCGGCTTATTCTCAATCTAGTATACTTTTTTTCTAAACTAAGATACTGACCTCCTTCTCACATTATGATCATCACTGGAGAGTAATTATAGAGCTTTCGATGCCTCATCACCATTATTTGTTGGCCTTCTAGACCGTTCATCTATTTGTTTCATTGTCACTCATCCAATCTCTTTCAAAACTCATTGGATTTTTTCTATCGATGCTGAGTATAGAACCTTTGAAAAAATCTATGAGGTATTTATTTTTAAACTGTTTGTAGAAATTAGTACACATGTGATGCATGCACCATCTACTATGAATATCTAGCCACTCTTGTGCATACCTCTTCTCCACGTTGTCATCCCTCAAATACTCAATATTTCATAGAAAGCTAGCATGACAGTCATGTATAAGTCATACACATGGCCTCATATGCACAACTACATCATTTACCCACTTTAAAAACTAGTACTAGATTTCAGTGTTCTTACTCTTAACAAAAGCGAAGTTATGAGTAATACCTGATTGTTCCCATCAACTTTAATTGCTATCAATATTTGCCCTTTGTACTTTTCAGTTAAGAATGTTTCGTTGATGTAAAATATGGTACGACAATGAACAAATGCATGAATGTATGTACTTAATACGAAGAAAGCACGTTGAAACACACTCTACTGAGAATGGTCAAGTGACGAGAGTGATTTGAGGTCGCAGTAGCTCCCTAAATTTTTGTAAAGAATGCAAGCTAGAAGATAAGATAAATTAATGTATGAAGCTTGAATGCGCTAAAACTCATCTCCACAATCTTCTGTTTCACCCTCCATGTCTTCGCATAGTTAATTATGTACTTAAATTTATTTTCAATGTGCCTAATAATTGACAATGGTTTTAACTTAAGTTGTGCATAGCATTGGAGTATATTTCTATTGTAACAAAAATAGATGTCATATTGTTGTGGTATTTCTCAACCCCTTTTAAGTGATAATTTACATATTTCAATAATCTTTTCATTTATCCTTGAATGCATGCACACCTATAACTTGAGTTCATACACTTTACTTCATACACCAACTTGTTAGATTTCACGACTTAGAACTCTCTCTAAAGTGATATCACCTAATACTTAAATGACTCCGTCAATTTTTCTTTATATGCATACTTAGCTCCCTCCTTAAATGTCCTTGTTCTCCTTATACTCTCATGGTATGTGATGCCCCTCACATATAACAAGTTTAGATAAGTCTTTCTTAGACCATTATAAGAAATTTATATTACCATCCTCCTTATCTCTCTTCTTCATCTGCTAATCCTCTGAGCTCTCTGCCTCCTCCTCTTTCTTCGTGCTTTGACTAATTTTCCTTTACTGTTTCAACATCACCTCTCGTCATAATTTTTCTTTTCGTCTTGCACGATCATTGTAACAGTGTTATCTTTCTCATATGCTAACATTAGAATGTTAGATGGCCAACCTCATTGTAATCATTCTACACTTATTATCTCTAAGTGGTATTAGAATCCACTAGTATCAATTACTAGAAAAAAAACCTTTGGTTATCTGGTTTACTATGACATACACGATTATTGTGTTGAGTTGGGGTTAATTTAGAAGTCTTGCATTAATCAGTTGTAAACTACTTAAAAAACTTCTCTCAGCTGACCTTTCAATACTCTTAAATGTTGAGTTAAGATCTAATAGGTCTATACCGTATATACCGTACCTAACATTCTCTTAACCATAATATAACCGAAATATCATTTTATTTTATTTGATATATCTATTCGTGAAAAAATAGATTTGAACTGATTAATAAATTAATCGTCATATCTATTACCATACATTTAATATTTAACACCGATATATCTCTTAACATTCTATCTACGGATATAATAACAAAACTAACAAACCATAAATATATGAACAAAACTATTTATAAATATAAAATAATACTACACATATTTTGTCTTATCACTAAGAATAAATATTATAATGAGTATAAATTTTTTACTTCAGTAGGAATCCACAAACCAACAAGATTTCACCGCTTCACTTCGTCTCCCCTCAACCCTCTCTTCTCTTATTTTTGTTTTTTTATTAAACTAGTTTTTTTACGGTTGGGATAGGTATTATACGCTAAAAAAATACTATAATAGAGGGCGGCAAGGAACTACACCAGCTTTCTCCTAAGTCTAGTACTTTTATAGGCAAACATGAGGAAAAAAACATCACAACGGAGGACAACAAGGGCTAACTAAAAAACAACAACACCTTCATTGCCACAAGAACACCAATTATAAATTTCTTTTAGACCGTTGTTAACGGGATTTACAGATATTTATCATATTAAATTTAATGCCTATAAGCTATTGTTTTATTTTTTAAAAAAATCTCACATAGGTAAAATCTGTAAATTTTCCAAACAAAAATATATTTTAATAAAAATATATAAATAAAAAAAATTGGTTTAGAGGTGGAAAGCGGAGAAGAAGCCGCCGCCTTAGCGGTCGCCTGGGACGCGCCGGGTGAGCTCGAAAGGAGGGGGTAGAAGAAGTCGCGACCCTTCACCGGCGCAGGAGGGGGACCGGGACGCGCGCGGGCGGGCGGACGGACGGGCTCGAGGTTGGGGGCTGGGGTGGGGGTGAATCCTTCTCCGGTCGACATGGATCAGAGGAAGGCGTTGTTCCGGGCGAAGCTTCGGGAGCGCGAGGCTAAGGAGAAGCAGGAGAGGCGCATCGACCCCTCGCTCGTCAGGTATCGCTCCTCTTCCCCACATTCCCCTGCTCTTCTCCCGTTCTCCCCGTCTCTGTATACCTCTGCTCCTCTCTTGCGGCTTGTAGAGTTGTATGCTAGTTTTGTCTCCGGATCCTACCTCTAAGTTCGTGTTGTGGCAGCTCGCGCAATTGCTTGATTTAACCCTGGGGAATTTTGAATGTTCTGTACATACCCGGCACCGATTTTGAGGGCCTGAACCGGTTTGCATATCCTCAAGTAGATTGGAAGAGCATTACAAGTATGCCATAGCTATTGGGTTCCAGTTTTCTGTCAATTTGGCGATTTGCAGCGAGTCATGGAAAAACTTGTAACATTTTACCATGGCTCCAATCACAATTTACATAATACCTTTACATCTTGTTCAGCTGCAACGGTTCCTGATAGCATTGTTGCTAGGTTTTATCCAAGTTCGAATACCATGAGCTGTAATGACTAAAGGCAGTGTTAGATATCAACACACTAAACGTGGATTTTTACGCCATAAACGATTCTAATAGTCAGATGCATCATTCCTGCAGGTACAATGAGTTTGATCAGCCCATCTGCAGAATCTGCAATGTTACTCTGAAATCTGAAGCACTTTGGCCCGCACACCAAGTTTCACGGAAACATCATGAGGTAAATAGGGTAAACAAAACAAAGTCACTCTGAACAATCTATGCTTACATGGACATTTGAAGGAAGTTACACATGGTACATCACTTTACTATCTTATCCCATGTAAAATGAAGTTTCATCCATTTAAAATGGATAATGAATGTGTATATTAATGGAAACATAAATACATATAGAAATTCAACAGTGCAACTACAAATATATTTCTGTTGAGAATGCTGCCGTATATATTTGTACAATTATGGATTTAAAATACCTGTTAGATAAAATTTTGTATTAGCATGGAAGATGGTCAAAATTTCATACATGTTGTGGTCTGTGGGTGGTTCTGGCAGTATAGTACCTTTTGTGGCTTTGTTTGCTTCCACTAAGTTTTACTTAATCTGGTCTTTTTGTTACTTATCAAAAAGGTCAAATTAGTGTGCGACTCATATTGCTGATAACCATGGTGTTTTCTGTCCTTTTCCATTTAGAATTTAGTTGCTGCCGTAAATGGCATGCACTCTGTCTCACATAGAATTTGTTTGTTGAAACTCCAGACATGGGATTCTGTTTAACTGCCCCAAGGAAAAGTGAAAATTCTATGACTTCCTATACATATTTTCAGATCTATGGTCGTTCTCTGAATTTGAAGTATTTTTGCTATTGATGTGCCAGTGCACATTTGCTTACCTGAGCTTGTATTTTTGTCATTTTTATGGTAAAGGCAAAAGTCGCCGCAGCTGCTTAAGCTGCAGCAGGTGCAGGATCTCATGGCAATAAGGTCAATCACGAGCAACCTGCAGAGTCTCAGAAAGCAAAATCTTCCACACTGCCTGCTAACTTTTTTGAAAACCAGGGAATGAAAAGGCATAGCGATGGTGAGAGTAATGAACACTTCCTCCTATCTGTCTGCGTTAATTTCAAAGATACAGTGATAAAGCAACTGGAACAATCTTGTTTATACTTTGTAGGCATTTGCTTATATCCTGTTATTTGCGATCTCTCTAGGGATGTTGATCTATCATTGAGTTCTCATTTGACCTGTGGCTGGTGCAATGCTCATATGCCATTTGGCTGTATAGATCTTTGTATTCTAAAATTTTAATTTAATGCAATGAATTTGATTATTTTATTCTTAAAACAATCAGGATATTATTATCATGTTGTGCTTTGTTTTGTGGGCTAATTGTGAACAAATATAATTTCACCATTAAATTGCGATAAAACTACTTAAATTTCAGTCAGCTAAGAAGATTGCATCTTAGACTTTACATTCCTTAGTACGTCTAATAATGGATAAACCTACCAAATGATATTATTTGTGTGAGAAATGGTGTTAGGATTTGAAATTGTGTTTGAACATTTTTGTTTGATATACATCAATTTGTAATTTCTGAAGAGGAAAGAAACAAGTATCCATGTTATGCTATTCTCTGTAGAGTACTAGATTACCTGAATGTACATGATATTTATTGGATGCCTATTTTATCGAAATATTCCTAATCGTACTACAACAACACAACCTTTTAGTTTTAAACAAGTTAGGATAGGATATAGTTGAAACCCAATAAAAGCCTCAAAATCACGGTAAGTACATCAATAACTGATTTTCAAACGCTACTATTTAAGTATATATATATTTAGATATACCCTAATCTTGTAAGTCCTTTCTTATTAGCTCTCTCTATATTAATTTCAGTTTTCTTCTATCTCTTCTTACATTATTATCTTGACCTTGACCTAGTATTTCATAATATACTATTGCCTCTTAGAATCTCATTTGGATATAGCTAAACCATCTCAATCTATATTAGACAAGTTTTTTTTTAATTATTGCTACCCTAGCCAATCACGTATATCCTTATTTTAGACTCGATCTATTCTTGTGTGACTATAAATTCAGCATAACATACGTATTTCTATAGCACTTAGCTATTAAATATATCGCTTTTTATAGGTTAACATTATGTCTCATATAATATAGCAGGTTTAATCATCGTTCTATAAAATTTAGCTTTTAGCTTATTCCTTTATCACAAAAGATGTCAGATGTTTAACGTCACTTCATCTAGTCCGTTTTGATTCTATGGCTAATATCTATATTAATATTCCTAATTGTAGTATTATTTATATATTTTATATATGCTACAGTATCATCTGAAGCATCTATTTAGCAGTCCAAAAATATGTTTCATGCACTGAACAATCTATGACTAGGTGCTGGTTCTGAACAAAGGTCTGTGCGTCGAGAGGTGGCTGATGTTCAACAAAAGACCAAAGAAGCAAGCAAAACTAAGCCATCTGTCAATTTTGATAAAATACCAAAGAAAGAAACTCAAACCAATACCAATGTCAAAGGAATTCTTCCAGGGAACTTTTTTAACTATAATGACGAAGACGAAGATCCAGCACCTACTGAGTTGAATAGAGCACCTGGAAATGCTGCCATCTCAAATCACATGCAGGTGAAAGTTGTACCTGCTGGCTTCTTTGATAGCAACAAAAATAACAATGGCATGCAATCCAGTGAACCTTGCCAATTATCTAAAGCCGTAAAGAGTTCAGAAAGTTCTGAAGTGAAAGGATCGCTGCCAGAAGGTTTCTTCGATAACAAAGATGCAGATCTCCGTGCTCGTGGTATCCAACCTCTGAAAATTGATATCAAGTAAGGTTTTCAACTACGTGCTAATGCATTGCATTTATTGAGTATAATCTTAGCTCTTGCAGCTACACTAATTTACACTATAATTATTCTCACATAATATACCTTTGAGGAAGAGTAGTAATATTCCTTTTGAGATGACAATAATGAACTTCTTTCACAATCAAAATTTATGGATTTTACTTTAAATGTGTAATGGGTGGTGGTTATTATCATGGCTAGCTTATCACAAAATTACTTTTATTGAGGAATGTCAGCAGAATTTAACAAAATAATCAAGGCTGATTTCTAGCCTTATCAATGTTACTTCCACACCCTTTTCACACTTGTGCACCTGTCAAGTTCAAAACTGGAGGCTCAGAGGGTTAATAATCATGTGTTCATTTTTTTTTCTCTGAAATCATGAACGTTTGTGTCTTCCAGATCATATTCTTCCTGCAAAAATTGTTGCATGTCATTACGAGTTAAAGATAATACTGTATTCAGTTTGTATTGGTAACTGAAATTTTAACATGAAATATATTATGAAAAATATTTGTCAGCGATGCATACAAAGAATTTAAGGAAATTCAAGAGGACTTGCAGGAAGTTGATGACCGCCTTGAAGAAGAGGAGGTTACGCTTAAACTTCTCTATTTTATCTAGTTACACATATGAAGAATATCTTTGCTTCTCTAGTGTGACTATTAGTTCTGCACTGCTTATATAAGCAAATTTTGTATGTGAATTGTAGATTGATGCTGCTGCTGAGAGGGAAGAATACTTGACTTTAGAGCAGGAGTACTATCCTTTTCCACATCTTGCTATGTTTCATCACTCATGCTTGGCAAAGTGAAGTTTTTTATTTTCGTTGCCCATCTATTTGTACACAGGGAACACAGGCAGCGGGTGGATATGCTGAAGAAACAGCTCACCGAGTCAAAAGCCACACGAAATGCTAAAGCAAACAGCAAACCTGTTCGTATGGACATTTTGTTAAGCAGCGACTCATCTAGTGACGAGGAAGATGACAGCACAGATTTTGCTGTTGATTGGAGAGCACAACATTTGAAATGATGTAAAGATTTTTGGTGATTGGCTACCCACCGATGATGGCAACCTAGATCTGTTAGCATCCACCATTGTGCATCCATGACAATCAGATCCCAGCCCTCTAGGTTTCTGCTCGAGGAGATTTTTCTGTTGTATCTTATCTTTTATCTGAAAAATGCTCGAGCTAATTATGAACTAACACGATGAGAGTAGTTATGGAGAACTTGGCCAATGTGTATAATCCCCTCTTGAGCCTATATCACAATCTTATCTGAAGGTGTATGCTTGCTTATGAAGGGTTACATCCTTGTTGGATTGCAAATCATGATGAAAGTTGGAAGGGACGGCTTTGCCTGTGCACATTGACTGCCTTTCATCATGCTTCAACTCCTACACATATCTGCAGGGTCTCTTGCTCTTTTTTCCCTTTTGCCTATCCGGCAGCGCCGACGCTGTATCTTTCTGTGATGGTGAAGGACGGGGCCGACGTTGCTACGTGCTGGCCTGCCGGGTGCCTGCCTTTGCAAAAGTTTCATCAAGTCACTGAGCTGGGCTAGTATGCCGACGTTGTGTGGTTTGCTTTGTGCTTTTGCCCTGTGTTGGTTACAAGTATATCAATGTTTTGCATTCGCTATAAATACCGTTGCCAGCCTTGTAGATTATAACTGAAAACAGAGTAGATGAACCAGAACAGAACAATATTAGTGTAGCTTTCTGTCTCTGCTTTCTTATATGAGAAAGAGTAATTTTTACGAAACTTATCACAAAATTACAGATTTAGCATTAAATTTATCACGAAATTATTTAGGACACGGTATCATAAAATTATAAATTTAGTGATGGAGTTATAAAAAATGATAAATTTAGTGATAAACTACAAATTTTAGAGTCTGATTAAATATGTAGTTATGTGATGATATTTTAAATACATATTGTATAATAAATTTGATGTTAAATGTGTATTTTTGAGATAATCTATATGTAGTTCTAGTTTCATCAAACAACTGTAGTCATGTGAATTACTCTGAGATAAGACCCATGTGCTCAGTTTAATGGCGGTATCTGCCTGCCTGGATACCAACTAAATACTAGCTCCATTCTAAAAAACTCTATTCTTGATTATAAATTTAGACAAGTATGTTTATATTTATGGTCAAAAATAATCTTTTTGAACAGTAGTAGTACATTTATAGGTCAACCAGACTAAATACATCATGTAGTATTATCACTGTTTTGGTTTAAGCATCTGCCTGTATACCAACTATTCATAACAAGAACACTGTAAAACCACGACTCCCATGCTGAATTCACTCAGTAAAGCAACCCTATGACATTTATCCACTTCTTGTCAGGCTGAGATTTCTGGTTTCATTTTCCCATTGTACTGCTCACAGCCACATGCCACCCAAAATAAACGGTAGTGGCTGTTTGCAATCCTGCACTAACACATACTGGCATTGATTTACCTCTCCTTTCACCTCAAGATAAAATGTGTTGTGTATAATATGCGAATAGAACGTAATTTAACCGGTTATGCTCTTTACGGTAAAATCTACCCACCTAAATTTGAGTATAAGTGGTAGATAACGAGACACCTCAAGTAACTTTTATCAATTTACACCTGAAGTATGCTGGCTAGTCTAGTCTCTTGAATGTTTTTATAGGAATAGTGTCTCTGTGGTGAGGACGTGCGTGTATAGAAGTATATATATGCGTCGGTGCTATGTGGCTAAAAAAAAGCATCATGACTTGCTCAGCTGTTATTGGTTCCCCGTGGCCTTGCTTGGATATGGAGAAACGAAACACATCTCAATTTGGAATTTATTTGGGTGGTTTACTAGAGACGTGCGTTCATACAAAATTACGTCAGGAGATGCAAATTGCATGACTAGCCCACAGTTTTCTTTTCCCAAAACTTAAAAAAAAAATCATGATCGGAGCTGAAAACGGTATGTGCATTTTTTTTGGGTAATCATTCATAGAATTATAGTCCCAAATGAAAATGAAAGGACTTGTAATAAGCAAATAAAAGTTTAGGGTAAACCACAGAAAGTTTGATTTTTTTTTTGTGGTGCCTCTGTGTCCGTGGTCAAAGAGAGTGAGTAACCAACAATCAACCTACAATTTCCGGAACCTTCAATGACGGAGATGACAATTAACATAATGTTTGTGGTAATCACGATACACATGCTAAAACAATTAAACAAGTATCCAATTCAGACTTTGCTTTCACGGAAACGATTCCTTTATTAAATTCTGTTTTGATGGTGATCTGAAATTTAAAAAAAATGCCACAACAGAAATACGCTACTGAAGAAAAATATTTCTGATGTAATGACAATTGACAACAGCAAAACATATATATTTTTGCCACATAAGAGTACTTAATAGGAAATAATAGCATCTGTTAGAAGGATGTTATGTATAGAAGGGAATAACTAGTGTCAATAATTCTAGATGATGAGATCATTATCTTGTACTAGCGACTGTTGATATAACATCATTCAATGGAGTAGTAGTACAGTGCCAATTATCAGATCAAATCATTCTCTCTTGCTTTTGATATTGGCTTCTGCTAGGGAAAGTAGTCTAATAAAAAAGCTTTTCCTGTGCAAACCAGAATAGTGCCTCTCCCGGACGATCCATTGCATCACCATCAGAATAGCATGCAAAACTAAAAGCCTCAGATGCTAGCTTCCCAGTCTTTCCTGTTTCTAAAAATTAGTTTTATTCTTCCAAATGTTACTAACAGAATTTACCTCTGTCAATACATTCCTGAACAATATCTACGATTCCTACATAGCATGATCCATCTTTACTGAATATTACATGAACTACCAATGAAATTAATTTCTGAGCATTTTTTACTTGAGGAAATGTAGGACTTAATTGCCTAGGTTATTCTCTTGAAGCTATGCAAATGTTTAACCTAGGTCTTCGCAAACAACTACCAGCATTCTAAATCCAGAATTACAGAGCTGAAAATAAGTGTGCATCTCAGACTAGTCAGATTACAGTTTGGAGAGACAGATGGAGCAGCCCGAGTGTTTCAGTATTAGGAACAGACTAATACGTTCGCATCTTTCCGTGTAAATCTAAAAGCAGATGAGTGCACGGAACATTAGACTGATATCATATCTGATTACTTGCAGCAGAATTTTGTTAGATGCGGACTTCAAGTTGACTTAGAAATAAGTATTGAATAGTGAACACTTTGTACAGATGTACAAACCACAGCCATGGCAAATATTCCCACATCATTAGAAGGCCTTCATTCGGTCTTCAGCATTTCAGCACGGTCGGGTGACAGCATCCTCTATATTCTTCTGCAGGATAAACAGCATAATAAATTATATTTCCATAGTTGTAAAGCAGTTGCTGAATAAAGAAAAGTCTTGCAGCAGCAAACACCAGCCAGAATCATCTCTGCAATGAACTATTGCAGCAAACAGCATCTGCAACTAACCAAGGCAGCGCATTTTATCAGTAATAGTCAGCATTTGAGTAGTAATAATTCTGAATCAGAAGCCAAACATAATTCATTTACATGTGGCATTATACCTAAAGGGTAGCTTCTTCTAGTGCTATCGTACACGTATTACATACCATGAAAAAAAAGCAACAGGATAAACAGAGTTGATTCTACAGTAAAACTACCACAATTACAGCGACTGACACTAACAGCAAGCAACACATTTTATCAGAAACCGAGTCAATCAGAGATCCATATCAGAACTGAAGTATACTTCATTTACATACTGGCATTACAATTTTCAAGAACATGATTAAGAACAGATTCTTGCAGTGCTATATATATACGAGTATTCTGTAGTCTATACACAGTGAACACTTACACAAGGAGTCATTATCTAAAAGACAAAACTTACACAAGGAGTGTCATTAGAAAATAAAAGGACCAGATCAGTTCCTACTTGTTACCCTTTTATTCCATGAGAGTATAACTGACAAAAATTGTTTACCCCTCAAGTAAGAAGAACCTGGCATGGCATGGATCGAAAAATTGCCAAACAACTGAAACAAGCCTTTTGAAAGCATTCATTCAGATAGAGAAGCAGAAGTCACCAAGCTTCCAACGACATCCATGGAAATCGAATGCACTGGTCCTGGGATCTCAATTTCTTGTGACATGCTACCGTCTTTGTTGATCATCTGATCTGCACTGACTGGTCTAGAGCACTACTCCCATACTCCTCCAACCTCAGAATTGCCATTGAAGTGCATACTTGGATCAGTGCACGCCACAGAGCCAACACTGCACTGCTTCTGGAAAGGGAATGTGCCGATCTCCATATCAATCTTGCCCCGGACATCAAGTAGGATGCTCCTTAGCCTGATCACCTCAGCCTCGAGTGCAGCATGGCCCTGCAGCCGCCTCAGCAGCTGCTTGTTAGTAGCACGGAGCTTCTTCACCTCCTCCTCCAAGAAAGCCACATGCGCCTTCTTCTTCTCCTGATACTTGCGCACTGCCTCCCTGTTCCCCAGCGGCCGCCGGGTCTTTGTCAGGTCCTCCTTGATGTTCTCTTCGCTGCTGCCGGTGGTGAAGACCTGGGTGTGCGTGTGCAGGCATGCGTGGGTGTGCGTTGCGGCCGATGGACCGGGAGGGTTGCAGGTGTGCGTGTGGGTGCAGGTTGTGATGTTGTTCAAGAAGTCATCGAAGCTATCAGGCACCTCCGGATAGGAGAAGAGCAATTGACTTGGGACATCATTCATTGCCCCGGAATGCGCCAAGAACAATCCCCTTTGTATGGTCAATGGGTAATTTGCACAATAAAGTTGCAATTGCAATAAAAGAGAAGGAGTCAAGAACTTGTTTATTCAAAGGATGCTATTTGAGTTTACTGGATTAACTGACCAGGGATTGAGTAGGCAGACTACATGATCAAGATCAACTATGGAAATCAGTTTGCATGGGACAGCAGACCTCACCACTGAACAACATAAATCTGCAAAACCCCTGCGAATTGGTGAGCTACTCACTAATTGACAGAGATCGGGCAACAAAGATCAAAGATGCAGCAGCAAAATATGACACAAGCGAAGCCCTCATTGGAGAGCTCCACGATGAGGGGGGCATCACAAGAGCCGAAAATCGATGAGGACGCCCAGGTGCTGAAATAGCCAGAGAAAAAGGTTGGAATCGGGCATCAAAACCTCATCCTGAGGACGGCGAACAACATGGAATCGACCAATTCGCAACGCCGAGCTGCCTTTTGCAGGGAGGAAAAAATAAAGAAAAAAGGCTTCTCCTTTTGCTCCCTTCGCTTTCCTTCCCTTTCCGCCCCTTTCTTTGTCCCCTCCCCTTCTCTCGCCACCGATCTTTTCCTGACGATGTTGCGCCTGCTCCACACCCCCCCCCCCCCCCCCCCTTTGCTCTGGCGATTGGAGGAGAATACTGGAAAGGAGCCTCGAGAGAGGAGGGGAGGAGAGCAACGTTGATTGGATGGATGGGAGTGGGAGAGATCGAAGTTGGGGGGAGTATCCTAGTTCTTGCCACTGTGGGTGGGAGGGGAGGGATTTGCTCTGTTTGCTCACCTTGGTTTCTGTTTCTTTTAATCTTTTTTTGCTTGTACTAGTAGTTGTTTGTCTGAACTGCCGCTTGGACTTTTTTACCTCTTTCAAAGTTTCAATATTGTTGCCTAGTTGACCATGACACTAGTTGGGTGTGAGCTGTTTAGTAGTAATATTGTTGCTTATACATGTGGCGGCGGGTAAGTAGACAATTATCTTGTATTCCAAATATATAAGTTGTTTTAGACTTGTACACAAGAATTGATAGAACAGCTCAAATGATTTGTCCTTCATTTCATTTACTGTTGCATTGAAAAAAGATGAACCATTTATTTGCAAATGAGCTGCCATTTTTATTTATTAAGGACATAATGAAAGTATTTACAAATTCCAAATTACTTACATTTGCAAGAGCGCTGATAAAGCTAAAGCGACCTACATTTAAAATCGAGTAGCAGGAACCTTTAACTAATCTGCTGTATTTTGCCTCTGGTGTGTTTAACAACTCATTCCGCCGAAATTGTTTCTTGTGCTGTCAGCTGTGTTCTCATTTTCAGTTTGGGAAAGAAAAAGCCCCCATGCCACAGTTGGATGTTTTTTCAGGAGCATGACATACATAGATACCGCTTTCTACGATTAAGGAGAGACGAAATAGCTGGAAGCATTGAATTTGGATTAATCGACCTGGTCATTACATCCAGAGTATCAACCAAACCATCAGTGCACAAAGCTCTTCCATAGAAAAGCCATGCCTGCATGTGAATTAGTAGAGGATCATTTGAGAGCAGCACTGCGGTGCGGTGCAACACTTTCCGTGACAAGGCAGCTGCTCAATAGGCAACGAGTTCTCCATTCCCAGTGTCTCCAGATTTTGCCTGCCGACAAATGGAGCCATTCTTGTAAAAGGAAAGGCCTGGATGCAAATTTAGTGTAGCAGAAGTGCAGAAAGTGAATAACAATGGAAGGCCACTTCAAGTGAAAATCCTGAGCTTTCTTGTCATAGCCTGTTTCATCATAGTTAACCTATCTGCAGGCGCCTAACGAGACTGTGTATCATTTTATGCATCTGATATTTAGGCATATTCACATTACATGCCCTTCATTAAAGCAAGTTAACAACCAGACTAAGCCAAACCAATAGATGGAAATTGATACGAGCAGTCGAGAATACTAGTAGCCAGCAGAATATCAAAATTAAAAGCTCCAGCTTCGGGAACAACAGTACAATACTGAAAAGAGCTAACCCCGAAGATGCTGCACGATGGGGTGGGCGTGCAAGATCGAAAACCCAACATGGTGTACATGATCAGTGCGGTTTTCAAAGGCCAACTACCTCTTCTTAGAACCAAATCAAGCTGCTTGCAGTTCCCTCCACATTTTTCCATCCGGGCTTGGGACCGGCAATGGCAGTGTTAAACCGCCAAAAAAAAAAAGAACACAAATCTAAATCAAACAATCAGCAAGTACACACTATCAGGGATCAGGTAGGAAAAAACACACGCATCGGAACTCAAGCCACACAAACAGCAGGCATAGAAACACAAAATAGGTCAGCAACACAAGATCACGCAACAATGAAATGCAAAGTAATTTTATGAACACAAATTCCACCGAGAAACAAGCAAACTTAGTCTGGTCACTGATGAAAACATGGGTATAACTGCCTCTCAGTGGCCCAGTCTGGGAAATAAGATAAAGTGACTACCAACATTAGTACCGCAGATTAACAATGACTAATTTTATCAACATGACGTTTATCAGTAAATGTGTATAGGAAAGTGGTGAATGTTGAGGCATGAAATAGGAAGGCAGTGACTCAAAATGGCAGAAACAAGAAACTCCCACAGAAAATAAAGAGTTTGAAAAAATGCGATCTCCAAGAATTACCAAATGATAGATTTGCTAATCAAATTAATGCCAGCAAAGATCAAACTGTCTAATTCCGCATCAATGAAGTTACAGTAATGCAAGAACCCACACAATTTCATAACCATCAACCCGGATCATAAGTTGGCACAGAAAGTTTAAAATATATGTGAGAACAAAAGTTCTATGCTCATTTTGTCATTTTCCACTCCAAATTCAGGTCAGATCATCTTTGAACTGTTGTAAGCAGCATATGCGAAAAATGCCTGCAAACACCAACTGACTGGATTATGTCCCACGAATAATGCTGGAAAGAACAGCTCCTGAAACTGGTAATTTGATAAACATCACGAATGTTATTGATGACTGATCCAATGATGTTGTAGAACAACACATATTGTTGAGGTCTTCTATCAAAAAGTTAAATGAAATCAAATGTTTCCATATTAAGCAACTGACTCAACTGATCTTACATATGTCAACTTGGGAAAGGAAGGCCAAAATGAAGCATTCAGTTCAAGTATACAGTCCTTAGATTAGTGGCGTCACCTACTGCAGAAGCACGATGCCATCAACCATATCCAAGTCAGGTACTCAGGCCACAGTTAGTTTATCTTACATGCATCAACTCAACAAAGGGAGGGCATAACTAAGCAATCACTAAAATTATGGTTGAACTGAATATAAAAGCTCCAAAAACCTACCAAGCTTCTTGGTGATAATATTTTGGTAATTAACTATCCATATCAAAAGATTGTTGACCATCCATTAATTAATTGAGTTAAGTATGATCTTCCCCGTTGTATGACTGTATAGATAAATCAACCCAAGATTGTTGACCATCCACTAATTAATTGAGTTAAATACGATCTTCCCCATTGTATGACTGTAAAGATAAATCAACCCAAAGTACTTTCAGGATTTTAATGCTTCTGCCATTTCCTAAATAGTTGCTTGCTGCTTGCATAAATATGAACCTGAGCAGTGAAAAGAATGACTTCAAGAAAGTGGCTCTGATCCATCCTAACCACAGGTAGGTAAAGCAGATATAGTTAATAAATGAGCTTTGACACCAAGTTATGCTTCAGGAATCAGGAGTTCATGATACTTGATAAGAAAGATTGGCAGAGTTTTTGTAGAACCAGTGGGTAAATGATCCAAAGATGCCAAAGAGACCAAACCAGTGATTCCATCCAAATGCCAAATACTTGCTAGTAAACTCAATTGGCAACAATTGCATGCATGTCAAAGCAGATACCAGTGAGATACCAAGTTCCTCAAATTTGAAGCAGGAAGACAACAATCATTGGTAATGACTCCACACTCCATCTGACACTGTTAGCATGAACCATAGCAGGTAGACAGATATTTAAACTCAATAAATCAACACGTATCAGGTTATTTGGGTCTGGATCGATATTATTTCAGTTAATCCCTTATTTTTGGGTGCTTTTGTGAGCCTGTATAATTGGGTCAGATTGAATTCCAGAAATTCCATGGCTAATTGACTATTGCACATAACTAAAAATCCAGATATACTGAGTACAAATGCACTTCTATTTGTACTTTCTACATAGTTGTTTCAAAACATAATTTCCCAATACTGGCTAGTGGAATGCTGAAACTAAAGGAAGAAATGTTAAACCATCCAATGTGTATTGAGACTGACCATAGCCCGGAGGAGTATCAGATTGAACTACTATTTAATTATGTTATAGGATGATAATCAAATGAAGAGTTTGAATAGCAGTTGCAACAAAAGACTCCATTCCACCAATGTCAAGGCGTTTATTTGTTTTGCAAAAAGGTCATACTTGTTGTCAGAAGGACTAGAGAGAGAATATCCATGAATAAAATGAAGAAAACAAATTATAATAATGGCCATTTGCAACAGATGATATCGTATTACTTGGGTAGAGAAAAACTGAAACCACCAGATAAATGAACTTGGAAGAGGAAGATTATTGAGTAGAGACCTTTGGATAGTCTCTCAGCTTCTCTCTCCTCTGAATCCTTTTCAGTGAGCACAAGGGTCATGATATTTGGACCACAATACCTAAACTTGAAAGAAATGTAAATCCTTTTCAGTGAGTCATATAACTCCCAGAAATCAGATAAAACACCAGCAATGGTTGCACAATTCGACCAAATTAACAAACCAATGAAAGTAACCACAACTGTCAAGAGCCAAAGAGGCAATCCTAGTTTTCTACAAGAGAAAATCAATAGCCTGATTATTAGAAGGTAATATAAAAGGTGATAGTGAGAGAAGTTGGATGACATGCCAATTCCTAAACCTCACGCCAGTGTAGTATTCAGTACTCCTACAAGAAAGTCAGAATATATTTTCCACCAACAAAAAGTTGTGGATAAATTAATAGAAGTTGAAAACAAGTGCATGAGAGATTGTTCTCTTTTTCAGATTAGTCTTGCAAGTGTTGTGTAGTTATAGCAACCGATTGTTATGCATTATTTTTCTGTACAACTCCTTGCATAGTAAAACATGCACCAAATGTGATATATAACTTCAAGGTGTCAGACGCCTGAGATTTCAGACAGTGCAAGCTACTGGCACTAATTTCAAATCTTTTGGTGTAAAGATCATTCAATAGCGAAAGCACGAAGACCCTTTTCAGGAAGTTATCCAAACCATAATGGCTAGAAGGAAGGCCATGAAAAATATTACCGGCCAAAGGAATTATCCAGAATTGTATATCCTTTCATGTGTATGATGTTCAACTGCAGGAAAGTGGAAACCGACCAAACAGCAATTGGTTAAAATTGGGTAGTCATAGGACAGGTAAAATAGTGTGTTGATTTAGGTTATCCGTAGTCAAGTGCCAAAACAGTAGATTTTGTCCAAAGTTTAGGAAGAGAGCACTACGCTGTTGCAGCTCTTGACTTCATCTAGCTTCAAGTTTCCAAACAGCCTTAGAATGTCGGACCTCTGCAGATCAAATCCCAAGTTTAAGTTTGCAGTAGTATAAAAGATTCTGTTTGGTTTTTCTGAATAATGATTTGAGATAGCAGAGTGAACAAGTCTGCAAACAGGTTTTACTCTACAGGATGTCTTGCAAGGTTATCGCTGCAGTGAGGACCAAACTGTGTTTATTTGCACAGAAAGATGCTTAAATTGCACAAACAAGCATGAAAAGATATCACAATGAGAGAGGAATAAGCCTGGTTTATAATTTAGCAACTCAGGACACGTCCACACAAAAAATGATTACACTTATATCTCCAAATGCCATGTCTGCATTGAATCAACAAGGGACATGTAAAATCAATGTCTGAAAAGTTTTAACAAAGACTTCAAGAGGGAAGTTTGTTGATCACAAAAGGATCTCCCAGCATGGTTCCAAAAAAGCTACTCCAGCAAGCCATATATACTTCTAATTGCTGAACAGATTAAAACGTGCACACGAAGAAATCTAAACAAAAGGTTCATTGTTTTTCCAATGCATGACCTTCGATCCAGCCAAACTTCAATGCACTCCAAACCTTAATTTGAAGATATTTGAACAACAAATCCAATCAGGGATGTCACCACTATCAAGAACAGAGACTTCATAACATCATTGTGATATCAAAAGGACCATGAACCAAAAGCAAACATCTACCCTTGAATCCGACTCCACATTCACCCTTCTGCATCATCTAAAGGAGCACAGAAAAACATTCGACAAGCAATCAGCTTTTAGAAAAATAAATCAAGGGAATGAAATCCACCATATAAATGGGTTTGATCAATACCATTAGGTAAGACTCCACCAAAACGCCAAGCCAAAAGACAATGTAGAGACAATGTAAAACTGAAATCGCCAAATCTAGGTAACAGAATCTATGGAACGACCAGACCTTTTCCGCTGACCCAAGCGTGCTTCAGAGCCCCTTCTCAGTTTCCAGAGACCTAACTTTGTCACCAGAAGCTAAATTTCCCAGACTCACCCTACAATCAACATGCGAATGAGAACAACATAGGCACTGAAACTAGGAGGTATTTCCCAGACCCACCCTACAATCAACATGCGAATGAGAACAGCATAGGCACTGAAACTAGGAGGTAACAGATCAAACCAAAAAGTGATACCAACTTCCTCGAGTAAATACCTCTCTCACAATGGACAAAAAGAGTCTGCATATAGAAAAAGGCACAAGGGACACCAAATCAAATATGGACATAAGAGCTACCTGTCAACCAAAACAGACAGAAATGGACGAATGTAAGGCAAGAGAGGTAGAGAGCACTAGATAGTTTCTAGTTGTAGGATCTCCCATAGTCTCGTCTATCCCAAGCTCCAAAACACCCTCAGACCCTCCCATCCCTGCTGAGAAATTCGAGTATTCAAGCTCCAAGCTCCGAAACACCCTCAGAACCCTGCTGATCGATTTGAGTATTCAAGGTTTGTCTTTTGAGTATTTAACTTTAAATAATGAGTTGAAGGCAAAAGGCTGGTGGTTCAGAATATTTCAATCGTCATTGGATTGGCCTTGCAACTGACTGAAAAATAGACCTGAAACGAGCAGAACAATATATTCTATGAGGCCAGTGTATTTAGGTGGGAGCTGCTTAAACATCAAAAACAAATTATGCCATGGTGAGAAAAAGAGGGATAAGCCTGGCTTTAGGGAGGTCAAAGAACATCCGAATTTGTATTGGTACTGCACTGCAGCTCTAAATGCCATATCTGCATTTGAATTGATGGCAGGCATATAAAAACCATGTCTGAAATTTAATAACTAAATAAGTTGCAGAAGATTGTCAATCACAGAAGAAACCAGTGCCCTGTTTAGCTCCAAAATAGCAACTCCAACAAGCAGAACTCCCAGTTGCTGGAGAAAAATTGAAAATCCATGCATTGGTGAAAAGAAACAAAGCTGGACTGAGCATACTGAAATGAAATGAGTGGGTGAGTTATTGGCTTCAAGATCTTTTTCCAGTTGGATGATTGTCACTCCAGTCAAGCTTCAACCCCTAACTTACACAGATCCAAGCAGAGCAACAAATCCAATCAGGTTGCCAATATCTATCGCAAGAACACGAACTACAGCAAGCAAACCTCTACTCTCCGATTTAATCTCCATAGTCACCCTTCTGCATCATCTAAACGAGAACAGAAACACATACCAGAAACAAGAGCCAACTCAGGTCTTGAATGCACATTATGGGACAAATGATGGTTGGCCATCATCTGGGAAGACCACACAAGAATGCCAATCCAGACAATCCGTATTCTGAAATTCACCAAAACCAGGTAACATAATCTACAAATGAAACCAGACCTTGTGCGAAGAGACTGCTGCCCTTCCTCAACATCCAAAGTTCCAATTTGCCCTGTGACCATCATGCAAGAACTAACATAGACATTGAACGTAACCATCCAAGTACAGTGATAGAATACAAACCGAACAAATCAACAGCCTGCGGCCAACACCCTCGTCAAATGGGGAGAAAATTAAAGAATCTGCGAACACAGAAAAGCAAAGGCCCACCAAAATCAAAGCTACACGTCATAGGAATTCTGATGACCGAAACAGAAACAGAACGAGAAGGAAATAGTTATAGGCAGACTAAGAGAGTATTTTCTGGTTGTAGGATTCTCCCGTAGTTTCATCTATCCTGAAGCTCCAGAACTCCTACGCAACCTCCATCTCTGCAGATCAATCTGAGTACTTAAATTCTATCTTTGTGAGGATTTAACTTCTAATGATGAATTGAAGAGAAAAGGGTGTGGTGATTTAAAGATTTCACTCAGCGTCAGTTTGGCCTCGCAAAAACTAGACCTGCAGTGAGCAAGAGACCATTTATTCCAGAAGAAATTCAACTTTATAAGTATTTAACTTATAATATAATTAAATAGAAAGAAGAGGGTGGTGATTTAAGATTTCACTCGGCGTCAGATTGGCCATAGGAAATTATTTAGAGACCTGCAGTGATTTATTTCGAAGGAAAGCAGCCTAAGCATAAAAAAAACAAGAACTAAGATCAGAGTGGCATAGGGATAAGATAAAGCATGTCTCGAGCTTGCAGAGATAAGTATAGACCGAAGCGGATCTAGATTGCAAATTCCATATTTCTTGTGTGCTATCTGCAAGAACTAAGAATTACTAACGAAGAACATGGAAAAATCAAGTCTAAGAACTTGAATTATCAAAGAGATTAAGCCGGGAAGATTTTTTTTTCTCTCACAACCAAACTTCAATTCCAATTGATGCAGGATGCAGCAAATAGAACTCGCCGTGAGCTGCTCAACTCCAATTTCTGAAGAACCAACGGCCAATATCAGACTTCTCAGACATAAATTAAATTATGCAGACAACTAAATCAAATCGAAGGGGTTCAGAATCCAGACAAAGCACTGTAATTCCATCTGACTATATTAGCTCCCGTACAATCTGCAAACCACTCTGCAAACCTTA
Organism: Oryza coarctata; assembly: GCA_030770085.1. Classification (NCBI taxonomy): domain Eukaryota; kingdom Viridiplantae; phylum Streptophyta; class Magnoliopsida; order Poales; family Poaceae; genus Oryza; species Oryza coarctata. The sequence continues at coordinate 18,779,447 of CM061470.1, forward strand.
GGGATCTGACCAAAGGAAATCCAGTGAGGGTTGTCACGGCACCACAAACTTATGTGTTAGCAATCAGCATGATTTCAGATCAACCATGAACAATAAGTAATCAAAATAGCCATGAACCATAGCAAGCAAACCTCCACCACTCTGATTCATCTCAAGAGCAACCCTGCCTCCTGCATCTGGAGGAGCACAAATACAATACCACGAGCCAATCCAGGGTCTCGAATCTACCTCGCGCAAGGGGTGATAGAACCGATGATCATCCATCCATCGATTGAAGGTTAGCAACCACTCAAATCTGAAGTCACCACCCAACCTAAGTGACTAAATCAAACGATCGCCGTAGTAGACGAGAAACTGACCAATCCCCTTCACTACACGACGCCATGGGAACCTCCAATCCCGGATCAAATCCGATCCTGCAACCGAACACGCAGAGAGGACGAACACGGGAAAAAAAAGTAGAAAACAGGAATCGAAACCAGCGAAGGATCGGGATCGAATCACCGGGGGACCAAACACGCCGCAAAAACGAACGAAACCAGATGGGGCTCCCGGCGCCGCGCGGAGGATTTGCGCTAATCGGAGAGATCTGCGGGGACAGAAGGCGAAGACAACGAATGACGATCCAAATCAACGCGACGATTAATAAGAGTAAGAGAAACACAACTCGAATCGAATCGAGAGAGAAGAGATCAGGAAGCGCCGAATCGGGAAGAGAAGCAAAAACGCGACGCCGCAAACCACGCCGGCCGGAGCCGAGAGACGCAGAGAAGTAGAAGAAGGCCGGGCCGGGGGGCGCGAGGTGGGGGAGAAGCCGTCGCCTCGGCGCCGCCTAATATATGGGAGACGAGAGACCGTGGGAGGAGGCCAGCGAGAGACCCTGGCGCCAACTCGGCTTCGGCTTTCCATACCGGACACGGCACCTTCTCCTCTTGTTTCTTTGGCCGCCGGTTTAAGCGATTCCATGTGGGGCCCAGGGACAGCGGGACAGGTGGGCGGTGGAGGAATTGGAATTCGGGTTGGATTTGGGTGCGTTGGTCGTTGGCGCGTCGGCAACGGCAACGCGGAGATATTCGGTCGCGCGGACCGAGAAACCTCTCGGGTTCACGGGAGTTTCGCGAGGGAGGGGCCCGGTCGTCTGTGGCTGTGGTTGATTTGATGACCGTTAACCACTCGTGTCGAGTATCATATGGTCCGCACGTTTTGGGGGAACAGCTTGTCAGGGTGGAACGGGTCCGAGGCGGTGGAATCGATTCTCCACGAAACACTGGACTGGGCCCAACCCGGGGGAGCGTCCTAACTAGGCCCAAAATATCTCAGCAGGATGGGCAACTCTGGTTCGCTAATGGGCTGGTCCTGGCTCTGTTGTTTTATTGGAAAAGGTCCATATTGCCTCGCTCAGCTATGGTCTAAGTCTAATATATTTCCCTTAAACAGCCATTCCGATATATTGTCTTCCTTCATCTAACAAAAGCAGTGCAAATAAACTCCTTAGCGGATTTGAAATGCTACATGAGATGAGTTGACCTGGCACTCACAGCGAGATTATGTGGCATTATAGTTAGAAAAAAATAAAAAACGTGGACTTCGTATGTCTCCCCTGTCCTCACTTCTCTACACCCTTTCTCCAGCAATAGACGGCGGCAAGCTCCACGCCTAGACGGTGGCGGCCACCGGGCAAAGGCGGGGCTACCGACGGAGGGAAAAAAGCCGGGGCCGGAGATGTCGGCGGAGGCCCGGACGGAGCAAGGGACGGGGTGCGGAGCAGGCAGTGTCCATAGATCGAGGCAGCTAGAGGAAGAGCGGATCTGGCGTCGACAACCGTCCCCACGACATCGGCAACCACGCAGCTCGAGCTCCTCTTCGCCGGAGCTCATGTGCAACGAGATCACAGAGGCGAGCTCGAGCTCCCATCCGCCGCCGCCTTCGTCGAGCGTGGTTGCCTCATCAAGCTCAAGGTGAGGCCGGCGCAGAGGAGCCGTGGTCGGTGGCAAGCCAGCACTGAGGTGGTGGGTAGCCGTGCCCTCGATCCGGCGCTCGGAGGATACTTCAAAGCTCGCACAGCACCGTGGGCTAGCTGACGGCGAGAATGCGGCTTCAGCCGGACCTCAAACTCCTCTTCCGCTCCAGATCTAGCCGTCAGCTTGAGCTCACCCAACGGCGAGCGTAGTCGCCTCATTGAGCTGCGGCTAACGACGATCGGCTTGGCCTCGCGGGCTTGCTGCTCCTCTGGCCGGATCTTAATAGGAAGGTTGGGATGAGCTCGAGCGGCCAGGGCGTCAGCGGTGAGGCAGGCAAAGGGAAGGAATCAACGAGGTCGCAGCTTGAGCGGCCAAGCGGCGAGGTCGAAGCTTGAGCTCTACATCCGGCGCGGCAAGCTGCTAGAGAGAGTACCAGGTAAGCTCACCACAGAGAAAAGGAGAGAGGGAAAGAAAAAAGAGAGAGGAGTTCCAATAATTTTTTTTACTAACGGTAATGCGTTACATCGAAGAAAGACTAGGGATCTAGCTCTAGCTTCTAATTTCAACTCTAATGGGAGCTATCTCCTGTAGAATTTGAAAATATTTGGCTAGCTTAATTAGCTTCCGAAATTCTAAAAGAGAGGATAAAGAAGAGATGGATATTATCGTTGTGATTTTTACTGATTAATTGGTATAGAGGATTAATAATTGTTGATTATAAGTCCTGAATACATGTTTCAATTTTCTCAAACAGATAAATGTTAATGGAACATGTCAGAAAGTTGTATTGATATTATGGGCATTGAACTTAGTGCAACAAGATGGTCCCTAGTGCTTCAATCTGAAATTTCACACACCATAGCCATCACACTTTTTGGAATTTTTTTTCAAGTTTTCATTGCATAATAACAACCTAAACCCCAAAATATACAGTCATACGTATAGAAACAAACCAGATTTGAAGTAAAAATGAGATGGAATTTTTAGGGTTTGAGAGATTTGAAGTAAAAATAAGATGGAATTACACTTCTGCCGCGGTTAGCCTCCACCTTGCGTAGCCTTAGCCGTCTCCGCCCTCATGCGTGGCAACCACTGCCGTGAGCTACCTCTGTCGCTATGCACCACCCTTAGCTCTAGCCATACAATGTCAAGGTGATGGTCTTGGGAGGAGATGGGAGCAAAGGCTCTAAGGGAGGGCGCTGACTCCGTATCTAATGTGCATAGCAACCGCCATCCTTGCTGCCTTCATGCATCATTGTCATTGCCTTTGCACGCAGTTGCTCGATATGGGATGTGTGAGAGGTTGGGGACAGGTAAGAGATCATGAATAGGAGGGAGGTCAAAGGGGTAGGGGTATGGCATTTTGCTCGTAATTTCGATAAGGGAGTGGTCTCATCGGGGCGAAAGTGGAGCAATGGAGAGACCCAACCTAGCTCCATCCAGTTCATTTTTTTGGAGCAATCTAGCCCACTCCATTACAACTTTAGTTGGATCTAGACCATTTGGCACAAATCTAACTCTAGGTAAAGTGAATCTGGGTGAAGAAGCTATGCCGAACTGGGCCTAGGTCATGTGCAACATAAGCATATGTAAGACAAAACAACCTTCAAAATTGCTCAGGAAGTTATGTAAAGTGAACTAGTATTAATATTTGATATTTGAGAGAGACTTAATATCTAATTCTGTGGTTGAAGGAGCGAAATCAAACTTGGGCGATGAACTTTTTCCTTGTTTTATCATAGGGAGGACAAAAATTTTATTTATATATTTTATTAAAATATTTGTAAAATATATTTTTTGTTTGAAAAATTTACAGATGTATACCACAAACGCCCTTTGAAAGGATTTTTTAATAAAAAACCTCCCATAGAGCGTTAAATCTAATGTAAAAAATGTATGTTAGCTTTGTTAATAATAGTGGGTCGACCAATCTTGCCATCCTAGCCATGAGTGTTTTATCCCACGATAGGAGACCTGGTGCGGCAGGACATGCAAGGAATAAAGCGGTCCCCTTGCCGCCTTCTGCTAGGTTATTTTTTCGATTCTAGAAAGCCGCTTGTAAAATTGTTAATCCTCTTCCCCTTTACTTGTGGGTTTGGCAATTTTCCAAGTGGTATTCTAAGAGTGAAAAACATCCAATCAGAGGGTGGTAAGAGGTCGCAATAACCCCTCCTTTCTCATGCGCTGTAATATTTTACAGGCGGTTGTCTACTGTGGGATAAAACATCTTTAGCTAGGGTAGCAAGGGGACCGCTTATAATATTTTTAGCCTCTTGTCGCTACGCTGTTAACGATGGTCAATAGGTGTTTGACACATTAAATTTAACGCCTTCTAGAATGTTTTTTTAATAAAAAAACCTCCAAAGAACATTGAGGGCATACATCTGTAAATTTTTTTTATATATATTTTTATAAAAAAATATATAAATAAAAAAATTATTGAGGACACAGTTGGGCCGATAAGATGCGACATAATCTAGCCTAATGCGAGGCGGGCGTCGAAATCGTGATGTGCACGATCGGTTGTTCAATGTTTTGGGAGGATACAGTATAGCTCGTCAGTCCTCAATGTTGGCTGGCTGCCTTGCCGCTTCAGTTCTGTACATCTAATTGAGGTCCCTGTTGTTTCTCTGATGCGTGCCGATGCTGCTCTAGCAAGGCCGAGACCATAACTGATTTTAGGTTTACTCACCACATTTTGAATGTTTTGCTGTACCCAATTTAACTTGTATTTCACACAAAAGGTAATAGTCTCAGCTAATATTTGCTCAAACCTTTCCTGATCTTACTACAAAAGCACAAATTTTGAACTTTGTGTGCCCGGGAGCCCAAGAGTTCCAGTCTTAGTATATTTCTCTTCAGACTTTAGTATATCTGTATATGTTGTCTGAAAGAGCACAATATGCATGTGCCTGTACAACAAAACGCTACCAAGATTTCCTGATAATTCAGGAGAGAGAACATTAAGCATATGCTTAAGAAATGCAGCTAGTATAAGACCCTTACACAAACACATGTTTTTTGGCTATTGGAAATTTGAAAAGCCACTTGATCTGTTTTCTTGTCCCCTTGTTGAGTGAAATCTGCCTGTATTCATTTATAAGAAAATATTGAACCCACCTTCCATGAGTTATGACTTATCAAACCATAACTGTTAATTCAACAGATATAAATGACTATATTATATAGCCTTTGTTCAACAAATTTTCTGTTGAAGTCTCAGAACTCAGAATTTATGATTGTGCTTTTGTTAGTCTTAGATGGCAGAGTAGTAGCCTAATGCTGTTCTACAGTTTCTGCAGTGTGTTTGCAAAATAGCGTCATTAGATTATAGGTTTAACCATGTCTTTTTTTTAAATATGTAATAAAACAAGCTAAAAAAACTAAATCATAACAAAATAATTAATAATAATATAAATTTTTTAATGAGACGAATAGTTAAGCCTATATAAAAAATTAACTATGTTATTTATTTTTAAATTGAAGGGAGTACTATCAAACGTAGTGTGCAATAGCAGCACGACCACATGGCAGGTACCAAAATAAACACAAGTAGTTTCTTCACTTCTAGTTATTGTGCCTGTTTTGGTTATTTGCAATATATAATTACCTGCTGTTGGATCAAATAACTCAAGGAAGTAGTAGTAACTGCCAAGGTTAGCTACTTGCAGCTATGGCCTATTGCTGTATGGCTGCTGCCATAGTGCCATTCGTGCAGGGTGGGAATTGGGAAAGGACTCCCGTGAAAAACATGCCGGTCCTAGTGGCAGAATGGCCCAGCCACCCAGATCTTTCAGTAAGATGCTAGGACCCATGAATGCACGATCCATCAGCCGTTTATGCCAATCAAAGACTAACCTCAGGTTGACTTGCGTCTTCGCAGCTTCGTGCTTGCTGATGAGCCCTCATCTAAGATCAAGATAGCATCTTAAATAAGATCTGGAACGAACGTGTTTGGTTCCCTCTCTCTTTTTTTATTAGTAGTACTATATCAGTAGTACATGTATATGGCTGTCTTTTTATCAGTAGTAGTACTACTCTGTTCGACGGTGTCTATAAGGGCAAATTGGTTCAGCCCGTTCTAACCAAAAGAACTCACCCTTAAAAGCCGTCTTTCAAATGCCGTGAGTTGAGGTGCTGCAGATGAAGATAGAAAAGGCCCGTCGATTGCAGAAGTCGCAAAAACTATTGACAGGTGAAGTTGACCATAAATCTCAACAGTAGCATTAAAGCCTTAACAGTCACACACCGTGTCAATGGCGTTATGGCAATCTCATTACAGTGTGAATGCTTGGAGCATAGAAAATTCATACTCGTACAATATCAGTACGAATTGAAATTGAAATATCACCGAATTCCAGACAGGTCTCACCTCATCACATTTGATCTTGAGCTGAGATAACACTGAAGCCATCACCGGCGCAAAAATATGAAAGAGACATGTTTCAAGGGTTTAACTAAACGTCTGACATCTGATTCTTCATCAATGGCCTTTTTGTGCAGATTTAGATTCATGGAAATTTACAGAATTACTTGATGTATCGCAGTTTTCTCCTAAGATATTTTGACTGAGTTATGCGAATTTTCTTGATTTTTAATTGGCCCTCAAAGAACATTTCTTCAAAAAAAAAGTTATATTCAAAGAACATTTCTTCAAAAAAGAGAGTCATATTTGCGGGTGTAGTTTAAATTAGTTTATTTGGAGGGGTTTTTCGTAACTTCCCGTACTATATATTGCCGCTCTTCGATGGTCTGAAATCCTCTCTAGCCAACAATCAGGGCGGGAAGCAGGAGGGAGAGGAAGCGAGAGCAGAAGCGGCGCGCCATGGAGGGCGGGAGAAGCTGGAGCATCGACAGCTACCTCAACGAGTTCTTCGACATCCCGCCCAAGAACCCTCCAGGCGAGGCGCGCCTCCGGTGGCGCCGCGCTGTCGGCCTCGTCGTCCGCAACCGCCGCCGCCGCTTCGGCAGGTTCTCCGACCTCAACCCCATCGACGACGCCCAGCGCCGCAAGATCCTGGTTCGTACGCAGTACCCACCCCTCCCCCTCCCCCTGGTCCCCTGGTCGTCATTCCCCCGCCCATCCCCGCCGCCGTCGCCCCGGCCGCCGGCGAGCGTGGTAGACTGGTAGTACGTACGGCTCGTACGACTGTTCGTATCCTTGTGCCGGTCGCTATCGCTGAAGCTTTTCTTTACCTTTTCTTTTTCGAATTTTCTAAGTAAATTTTAGAGAGAGGTTAGAACTGTGGCTACGGAAATTGCTGCGAAATTTCCTCGAATTGGTCTCCTATAGTGGATGCGCGGTTCTGCCCCCCCTTTGGATTGGTCTCCTGATGTGGATGCGCGTGTTTGTGCCTCCACCACTTGTGCCTCCTGTTGCTGGCCATGGACATTCACAATATGTCTCAATTTCATACCGGGTTCTCCACCATCAGGTCCTGTCAATTATTGAAGTCCATGTCCCCTCGTTTGAACTGCGCTATAGATGGGGCTGCGATTCCGGAGGCGTTCTTGACTTATTTCCACGTCTCGGCTAGTTGAATTGAATTCTGGAATTAACTGTTCTCGACCTGTTCTGGTCAAGTTTCGCATGCGGCCGTCTGGATTGGGAAGACCACTTCCAGAAGAAGGCAATTGGAATGGATACATGTGTGTTCATACACCTGGAAAAAGCTTCATTGCTTAATTTCAACCATTATCATAACAAGCCAACAAGGTCAAGTTGTAAAAGAATATACAGAAAGATAGGAACTTTTCCTAATTCCTACTTTTTTATCTTATAAAGAAGTCAAGGGCCCCTTTACCCCCTCATGCCTCATCTCCTGTAATGTATCTGAATTTTGAGAACTTTTTTTTTATATAAAACGCTGAATTTTGTGGCACAATGCCTAAAATAGAACTCGAAAATCTGACTTCTATGCCTCAGATAGTATGACTGACCCAGATCCTGTGAAGACATAAAATGGAATAATCTCTACTCTCTAGACTTAATTGTCCAACCAACTAGGATCATCGAGGTATCTGACCTGTAAGGGTACCAACTAGGGTATTAGATCAATGATCCACCTCAATTGCGTGGCCAACTTTATCATCGATTTATTTATCCATCCACAACAAATCTCTCAAGACCAACTGTCCAGCCTATTGTCTAACATGGACAAATCATCATGCCTATGCAAATTTTAATAGAAACCATCCAATTAAATCATACTTTGATTTATTTCTTTCAGTGATTTATGGGAAAAATATTATTTACTTCAACCTATTATTGGGCTTCAAATGACTAGAATTGAGCTAGACAAGTCTGCTGGAATCGTTACTAGACAATGGAAAAACAAGCCTACCTCAGTTTTGTTTGGGACTAAAGGCAGACATTGTTGTTGCTTCTGCTTTTATTACTGAAATATATTTTCGGAAGCTTGTACTCTCTAATTCCTTTTGCCATCATTGGTCCCCTTGAGAACATAAAATTCATGAGGTTGTTTTACTATTTGATAGCAGAAATAGATTGTCTTTTTTTTTCCTTAGATATGTTTCTTTTTCTTGTCCAGGGGAAAGTTCAGGTTGTAATTAACGTGCATAAGGCAGCGCTGCAATTTATTGATGGTGTGCTCTCAATTAACTCCTTTTGGTTTCTGCTCTTATCACAACCACAATGTGTCATTTCACCTTAAACATTTAATAATGTAGGTGTAAAACAATATCACCTACCTCCTGAGCTTATTGAACAAGGATTTTGTATCAGTCCAGATGAACTAGCAGCAATTACTGGCATGCGTGGAGACTATACAATGTTCAGGATGCATGGTGGAATCCAGGGAATATCTAGAAAAATCAAAGCATCATTGGAAGATGGTGCCAAGGACACAGATATAGCAACCAGACAGAAGCTGTATGGAACTAACCGGCACGCTGAGAAGCCTCCTAGAAGCTTCTGGATGTTTGTGTGGGATGCATTGCATGACTTGACTCTGATTATTCTAGTAGTATGTGCTCTGGTTTCTCTAGCGGTTGGCCTTGCTACCGAGGGATGGCCAAAGGGTATTTATGATGGTCTTGGCATAATACTCAGCATTTTGTTGGTGGTACTAGTTACTGCAACCAGTGATTACCAACAATCACGGAAGTTTATGGAACTGGACCATGAGAAGCAAAAGATATATATCCGTGTCACTAGAGATAAGAAAACAAAGGAGGTTTTAGTTCATGACTTGGTTGTTGGAGACATCTTGCATCTTTCAATAGGCGATGTTGTTCCTGCAGATGGTCTGTTTATATCTGGCTACTGCCTAGTGGTAGATGAATCTAGTTTGTCAGGTGAGAATGAGCCAATTAATGTTACTGAAGAGAGGCCTTTTCTTCATGCTGGGAGTAAAGTGGTAGAAGGGACAGCTAAGATGCTTGTTACTGCTGTTGGTACGCGTACTGAGTGGGGTAAAATCATGGGTACTCTGAATGAAGATGGTGTGGACGAAACTCCTTTGCAAGTTAAACTTAATGGTGTGGCTACAATAATAGGCCAGATTGGATTGTTGTTTGCTGTACTAACATTTTTAGTACTTCTATTGAGGTTCTTGGTTGACAAGGGAATGCATGTTGGTTTGTTAAATTGGTCTACAAATGATGCGTTGACAATAGTCAACTACTTCGCTATTGCCGTCACCATCATTGTTGTTGCAGTCCCTGAGGGTCTACCACTGGCTGTGACTCTTAGTCTAGCATTTGCCATGAAGAAGTTGATGCATGAAAAAGCACTAGTTAGGCATCTTGCAGCGTGTGAAACCATGGGTTCAGCCAGTTGTATTTGCACCGATAAGACAGGGACTTTGACAACCAACCACATGATTGTTGGTATGGTTTGGATTGGTGATGTAAAGTCTGTTGGTGGTGAAAAAACCATTTCTGAGCTAAAAAGTGCAATTTCAGAAAGAGTTATGGCAATACTTATACAAGGTATATTTGTGAATACTGGATCTGAGGTGGTGAAGGGGGACGATGGAAAAAGGACCATTTTAGGCTCGGCTACTGAAACAGCATTATTGGAGTTTGGCTTGAGATTGGGAGAACATCTATATGATGACTACAAAAAGTTGACTAGAGTAAAAGTAGATCCTTTTGGTTCAGTTACGAAAAAGATGTCTGTGACAATACAATTACCTGATGGAGGCCTCAGGACCTTCTGCAAAGGTGCGTCAGAAATTATTCTGGAACAGTGCAATGCTATCCTCAATAGTGACGGAAATATAATACCACTATCGGAGACGCAGAAGCATAATGTCCTAAATACAATCAATTCATTTGCTTGTGAGGCATTGAGAACGCTTTGCATCGCATTTAAGGATACAAATGAATTTCCCAATGATCAATCTATATCAGATGATTGTTACACACTAATAGCACTTTTCGGTATAAAGGATCCAGTCCGTCCTGGTGTCAAGGATGCAGTAATGACCTGCATGGCTGCTGGTATTAAAGTAAGAATGGTGACCGGAGACAACATCAACACTGCTAAAGCTATAGCCAAGGAATGTGGAATATTAACAGAGGACGGGATAGCAATAGAAGGACAACAGCTTCATGACAAGAGCTCAGATGAACTGAAGGAGCTCCTACCAAAAATTGAGGTTTAATTTTATCCATCTTGTTTTCCTTTTTTTCATTAATTAATGTGTGAATATAAGCTAAATCTATGTCCCAAGCTCAGGTAATAGCCCGTTCCTTGCCTATGGACAAATACAAATTGGTGACAAGCCTGAAAAGTATGTATCAAGAGGTTGTTGCTGTTACTGGTGATGGAACCAATGATGCCCCAGCCCTTTGCGAGTCAGATATTGGACTAGCAATGGGTATCGCTGGTACTGAGGTATCTATGAATGTTCTTCTGTAATGTATGTTGCTGTATGTCTCCATGACCTTAATATGTTCAGTTTGAATGTCCCTTTCAGTGTGAACTGAGAAATGCCCTTTAGTCTGTCCCAACTTTCTACAAAGGCTTCCTATACCCTGACTTAATATTAGCTGTATTTTTTAAAGGCATATTTTCTATATGTCTGATATTGTTCGTACAAAAATACGATTTATTTATTTTTCATAAGGTCGATTTCTGCTCTTGGTTGGGACAATATTCATTGTTTCGTGCCATATGATTTTTGTGTATGAGAATATGAAATATCTGTGGACAAGTTGTGATGCAAGCTTTAAACTGTATGCAGGTTGCAAAAGAGAGCGCTGATGTTATAATAATGGATGACAATTTCGAAACCATTGTAAATGTTGCTAGATGGGGCCGTGCAGTTTACTTAAACATCCAGAAATTTGTGCAGTTCCAGCTTACAGTTAATATTGTGGCTTTGATAGTGAATTTTGTCTCAGCGTGCATCATAGGTATTTGCACACTTGCTACCACTCTAATATTATCGATCTAATCATGACTGTTTAAAATTACGTGTATTGTTTTCTAGAATAAATTCATGTGCATTTTATTTGGAATTCATATGCACAACTACTTATGATATATTTCCTTTTTACTGCACCTTTTAAGAGTAATTTCGTATATATCATCATCTGTTGTTCTCTTAACTTGAAGGGAGTGCACCACTTACTGCTGTTCAGTTGCTATGGGTGAACATGATTATGGATACATTGGGAGCCTTGGCCTTAGCCACAGAAGCACCAAATGACAAAATGATGAAGATGCCACCTGTTAGGCGAGGAGATAGTTTTATAACTCGGATTATGTGGAGAAATATTCTTGGCCAAGGTTTGTATCAGCTCCTTGTTCTGGGTACTCTAATGTTTGTTGGAAAGAGACTCTTTAATATCGAAGGTCCAGATTCTGATAGAACCATCAATACTCTCATATTCAACTCTTTCGTCTTTTGCCAGGTATGTGAACTGGAAGTCCCTTTTACATGCAGATGAGTTTATTGTGTTGTTTTTTGCCTATGGGTTTTGTTTATGTATAATATTTTCAAAGTCATCTCATATTATAATTGACAGGCCATCAATTACATTATTCTTGGCCATTTTAGAGGTCATGTTCACTTTGTAGTTAAGATATTTAATTCTGTGAGAGTTTCATTGACTTATGATCTCTGATACTAATTTACAGTATGACATGGGCTTTTGGTGGCTTCAGCAAACCATAGAAATCATATATTTTCCATTTTCATCAGAAAAGGACTCAGACAAATTTAATAATTTTCAGAACAAACCAAATCATTTTTTCTTGTTCATAATTTTTCCTGTGAACAACCCAAGCTTTATTTTAACGATAAAGTTCCGTCTGACATATTGCCATACTCCTAGGTTTTCAATGAAATAAATTGTAGGGAAATGGAAAAGATCAATGTCTTCCAAGGTATTTTCAAAAACTGGATCTTTGTTGGTATATTGACAGCTACTGTCATATTCCAAGTGATCATAGTGGAATTTCTTGGCACTTTTGCAAACACTGTGGCGTTGAGCTGGGACTTATGGTTTCTCAGTATCATCATCGGCTCAATTAGCATGATCATCTCTGTTATCCTCAAGTGCATTCCAGTTGAATTTAAGAAGACAAATGTTAAACCCCATGGTTATGATTTGATTCCTGAAGGCCCAGAAACTCTATAGTTTCATGGGAGGCTAGGAGATTCTGCTCAACATGCTGTTTCTATGGTCGGCAACCCAATTACCCAACCTATCATAATGGCAAAGGATGCACTGTAAGAACTTCTCTGCTAATGTAAATTTGCTGAATAATATGGGTATGTGGTTTCTGAAAGTATTATACCATACTGAGGATTTACGTAGATTTTATAACCAACAGATATGTGACGAAGTCCATACCCCGCAGAGGAATAGAACAAAGTACACTGCATGATCAAAACAATAATGGAAGCAAGCAAATATGGTTGGGTGCCTAATAACGGCGAAGGCTAGAAATGTAAAGCATTTTCATTATACAAAAAGGAAAACATGAGGATAGTATATGGAATACTTGAAGTGGATATGGCATGAGCGTGAATATCAAGGCTGCTATACGAGAGTGTCACAGCAATGTCAGCAAATGTGGACTGCTTGAAGCTTCTGCTGCTGCTGCAGAATCCAGGCGTACAGTTTTTGTAACTCTAGGCACTAACAGCTTTCGAAATGTCATAATTGTTCACAAACTGCTTGACTGCACTGCTAACCTTCATGACGATTTATGGGTTCTGTGCTGCTTGTTTTTTCTATTTTTCCTTTTTGAAGGTATTGTTCTGTGCTTTTATGTTCAGCTGTCAACTGTTTGTAACTGTGTAATTAACTATTCTTTGTCTGTTGATCGGAAATATATTTATATTTGGTATAAGTATAGATGTGCCACTATACATTTGGCTCTGGTTGATCCATTGACCCTTTTCTTATGTTCCAGTTCTGTAATGTCTGATTTAACCTGCCATGAACGGTATGTGCGCATTTTTGTGATTTCGTGAAAGCTTCAAGTACATAGAAAGCTAGAAAAGTTTAAAGTCGTAATGAAACATGTCAAACAGATATTCAAGTCCCAGAAGTACAAAAACGCGCAGGCCACAGTATTACTCCAAACGCCAAATGCGCCATGATCATCAAAGAAGAGGGAATAAAACCAACATTCACTTTAAAAATTGTTTAGCTCCGACTTCCGAGCCATATAAATGAAAAACCTAAAATAGAAAAGCAGATTGTCAGTATATTAAATTCTACAATAGACGTTTTTTAGGATGATGGGATTATTTATCTTTAAAAACCTATGTTAAATAAAACTATCATCTTAATAAATGCTACGTATTATCTGTTATTATTATTACTATATATTTTATATTGAATGCCTACCTACAATTAATATAAATATTAAATTAAACTTAAAAAATATATTCTCATAGAATTTTGATCGATAATAATTAGAGAAAAAAACCAAACTTTTAAGATTTTCATCCTAAGTATGAGATCTAACATAGTTTGAACGGGACAATAATATTGTTGCTCGTAAAGTTTTGTGAAAAAAAAAGCAAGTGGAAACTGAAAACTTGACAAAAAATAATTTTAAAAAGGATGAAAACATGAAGAAAGCAACAATTTCCAACCGCAACAACCCACAAAGCAATGCAAACCTCCCCCTTGAACCCTTTTGGATAAGCTGCAGCTGTTCACAATCACAAGCCAACCCTGCACGCCCGAAATTAATCACCCGGTTGGTCACCGGTGCAGTTGCACCGCCCCGGACCAGCTCCACCCACTCCACCGGCCGCCGATTATTCCTCCGCCTCTTCGTCTCCGGTGACGCGGCAAGCCAAACCCGAGTCCACCTCGGCGAAAAGCAGAAAAAAGCCATGTCCCAATACGGATAGGCCCCACCTGTCAGCGACGCGCCGGGCACAAAATGGTGGGAAGCGGGGCCCACCTGTCTGCTCGCGCGGCTGCATGCGTCACTCCACCTGTCAGCAATCCACTCGTCAGAGGTAGGTCGCCGTCGCACTCCGCAGCCGCAGCCGGCTCGCCCGCCGCGCAGCGCCGCCCGTCCCTTTCCCTTCTCACGCGCCGGGCGGCAGCAAAAACCCTCCCATTTTGACCCCGCCTTCCTCCGCCGCGGCCCACGGCGTCAGCCTCGCCGCGCGGCGCGCGAGCGCGACCTCGGTTTTCTAGAAGCCCTGTACGAATTTATCCGTTTTGCGCGTGCTCACCTCGCCTGCTTGCCAGCAACCCCTCCTCGGCGCGGGGAATCCAAACGGGCCGCCGCCGGGGGCCTCCCCTCGCCGCGTTCCGACAGCGAGTGCCCGCGCTGGTGGCACTATTTCTTGCGGCCCAAGCCCCGCGTATCGATCCACACCCGCATTTTCTCCTCTTCCTCTTCCTCGATCTCATCATCATCAGTTCACCAAACCCTCGAGCCTTTCTTGCTTAGCTAGTTCGAGTGCTTGGCTGCGTGTGTACTTCTCCTCTCCTTGCGCGTGGCGATGGTGGGGAGCTACACGAACGGGCACGCGGCGGGAGGGGGAAAGGGCTCGGCGGCGGAGGCGAAGCTGGACGAGCTGCGGCGGCTTCTGGGGAAGGCGGACGGCGACCTGCTCAAGATCGTCGGGGTGGGCGCCGGGGCGTGGGGGAGCGTCTTCTGCGCGCTGCTGCAGGACGCGTACGGCCGCCACCGGGACAAGGTGCAGGTGCGCGTCTGGCGGAGGCCCGGGCGCGCCGTCGACTGCGCCACCGCCGAGCACCTCTTCGAGGTCATCAACTCCCGGGAGGACATCCTCCGCAGGCTCATCCGCCGCTGCGCCTACCTCAAGTACGTCGAGGCCCGCCTCGGCGAACGCACGCTCTACGCCGACGAGATCCTCCGCGATGGATTCTGCCTCAACATGATCGACACGCCTCTCTGCCCGCTCAAGGTGGTAACGAACCTGCAGGAGGCGGTCTGGGACGCCGACATAGTCATCAACGGCCTGCCCTCCACCGAGACCAGGGAGGTGTTCGGGGAGATCGGGAGGTACTGGAAGGAGAGGATCAGTCCCCCCGTGATCATCTCGCTGGCCAAGGGGATCGAGGCGTCGATCAACCCCGTGCCCCGGATCATTACTCCGACACAGATGATCAACAATGCAAGTGAGTTCTTTCACTTCTTTGTTTGCAAGTTTGGTTATCATATCGCTTTGGGATTATCCTTAGTTTCAATTACATCAAATGGATGATTTGGTTGCTATTTTACTGTTTTTGTTGATCTTATACCTGCAATTGATTGTGGGAGTGGACATAAGTAATAAAAGGGAAATATTAGTTGGTGCTGAACCGGGGTCAAGATACATATCTGATATCTCTGGAATATTCCTGATTAAATGTGCAGACTAATCTTGATATGTACCTAGTGTCCCTCATGTTGATTGGCGATGATTATACACTAGTGCGTTATTTTGTCTGTTGTTGAACATTCTGAGAGCTAGTTAATGCCTTAAGTATGTGCCCATGTGCTATGTTTCTCTGTAATCCCTTTAGGTAATGTATCTAATTTTAGCAGAGTTTTCAAAATTAGTACCCAGTATTGTGCATTCTGATGTCACATTTCTACCAACTACTACTTTGTGATTTGCTCCTCAGTTTTGTATCACTGAATTGATCTTGCTATCCATAGTTCTTCATCTGAATTATTTGTGCCCTTAACAATATTCTGTTTCCCACCATGTTGTAGCCTTTAATGTTTGTGTTTTTTTTATGATGGCCTTATTGCAGCTGGAGTTCCATTGGAGAACATTCTATATCTTGGAGGCCCTAACATTGCATCTGAGATTTATAACAAAGAATATGCAAATGCTCGCATATGTGGAGCTGAGAAGTGGAGAAAACCTCTAGCTAAATTTCTGAGGCAGCCTCATTTTATTGTGTGGGATAATAATGATCTTATCACTCATGAAGTGATGGGTGGTTTAAAGAACATATATGCCATTGGTGCTGGTAAGTTCGTTGCTCTCATAACTGATGTTTTGTACTTTTATGTTCGCATTACCTTGAAATTTTTAACTAGGAAAATAAAATCGTCATGTTACCTTTTTTTTGTTGAAGCTCGTACACAATACTTGGCAAAAGTTTGAACAATTAAACCATAAAATTGTCTTGTTTGCATTATGTTGAATACTATCTGTCCAGTAGGAATTGCATCCAGTACAAGTTGAATTGCTACTATCTATTATTCCAAACGCAATGCTGCTTTGACATTTTGTCAAACAAATCATAGACTAGAGAGAGTAAATCAGGTGCATAGCAAAATATGCAATTGGGTAATACGAGGTTCCCCTATGCATACATATTCGTTATAGCAATATAGCCTTCTGAATTAATATACAGGATTCTGATTTAAGTCATGTTGCTAATTATCTTGTTATCTTGTAGGTATGGTGGCAGCACTAACCAACGAGAGTGCAACCAGCAAATCAGTTTACTTTTCACTTTGCACATCTGAAATGATATACATCACCCATCTCCTAGCCAAAGACCCTGAGAAACTTGCTGGCCCATTATTGGCTGATACCTATGTAACACTGCTGAAAGGCCGTAATGCATGGTCTGGGCGGAAGTTAGCTAAGGGTGAACTGACTCTTGAAATGGGGGACAGTATCAAGGGCAAAGGGACTATCCAGGTTGGTGCTATTTTCTTAATGATGTAATCTTTCCATTTGGGTGTGTTTTTCGTTCCGGATAGCTGTGTGCTAAGATTTGCTGTGATTCTATCTTTAGGGTGTCTCTGCAGTCCATGCATTTTATGAGCTCTTGAGCCAGAGTAGCTTAAGTGTGACGCATCCAGAAGTGAAGAAGCTTGTTGCTCCGGTCGAGCTGTGCCCAATACTCAAAACACTTTATAAAATACTAATCGAGAGGTTGGTCAGATTACTGTAGTCGCTGCTGCTTCTGATAATATTCGGGTACAATGCTACTAATCCGTCAAATTGACTTAGATTCTTTGCATATTTCACCTGCAGGGAGCTTGCTACTGATTCCATTCTCCAGGCAATACGAGATGAATCAATGTATGATCCACGGGAGAGAATCGAGATGTCTCAGCGCCAGTCTCTTTACCGACCGTCTCTTCTCGGCCTACCTAAAGTAGATATTATCCAGGCTTAGAATCATTCTTTCTCTGCAGATTTGTTTTGAGATTTGCAGTATTCTTTGATGCATTCTTTGCATAATGATCTTCAAGATTTTTCCATGTGTTCCAAGTGTATCTCCTCTTTGAACACTGATTTTGTTAGATAGACCACTGGCTTGGGTTATATATATATATACACCCGACTCCTCTTGTATACGTTTGGGGGTTTTAGTCACTATACACATTCTACATGGTATCAGAGCAAGTCTAGATATCTCCGACGCGCTAGCTTCTCCCTCCGGCGAGCCGATTCTTTTCTCCTCCTCGTCGACGTCTTCTTTCCGTCGCCGACCCTCTTTTCGGTACTTTCCTCGCTCTCTTGCCTCCGTTTCTTTTTCTCCTCGTCTCTTTCGCAGTCACCTTCTCTTCTCCGTCCACCTCCGCGCGACCAGGTGACGGTCTCGATCCGCCTCCTCGTCTCGTCTCGCGTCCGTCTCCGCTCTTCTTCTTGCTTCGTGCATCTCTCCTTCTCTGACGCCGGCGCACCTCCACGCTCATCGTCTCTATCGGCTGAACTCGTTCGCCCTCCCATCGGCTGGATCTGTCCAGTCCTCTATCGGCTGGAACCCTTCATCGGTTCTCGCATTTTCCGACACGCTCAACGGCTCTCGGACGCGAACCTTCTCTCCTCACGTCCGATCCAGTCAAACGTGTCCACGGACATGAATCCCTGCCTCCCGGATACGAACATATTCTCTTCGTGTCCGGCCACTCCCCGTCTTTTTCGTGTCCGCCCTACTCCTTGGCTTCCACGAGTCCACGGACGTGAATCTTTTCTTCACGGACATGAATCTTCGCACGTCCGTGACCCAACTACTCTCTGACCCACCCACTCTGTCACTATCTTTTTCCTCACCTACTCCCCATCGGCCAACCACTCCTCATCGGCTGGCCGGCCCACTTCCCATCGGCTTCTCACATCCTTGATCGGCCGATCCATCCTCTCATCGGCTTCTCCCTTCCATCGGCTTCTTTCTCCCATCGACTCTTTGCTCCCGTTCTCTCGTCATGGCTATCGAGTTCGCTCTCAGCTCTGGCACTCTCCCAGTCGCCGAGTCTGCTCCGGCCCTCGGTGCCTCAGACCACACCTTGGGCACCACCTCGCCGATCTTCTCCCCTCCTTACGCTGCTGTGAACGTGAAATCTCATGTTCCTATCTTTCTTGACCTCAACGCCAATTATTCTAAGTGGGTTTTCTTCTTTAAATCCCTCTGTGGAAAATTCGGTCTCCGGTCCCATATTAATGGCTCCGCTCCACCTCGTTCCGATGATCCTCAGTGGGACATCGCCGAGTGCTGCGTACGCAGCTGGCTGCTCGGCTCGGTCGACGACTCTGTCCTCGACCTCACCATAGAAGATAACGATCCCACTGTCCAGGATCTTTGGGTGGCCATCAAGCGGATCTTCCTGGCTAACAAGCAGCCTCGCGCCATCTTCCTCCTCAACGAGTTCCACTCCATGGTACAAGGCAACTTCTCTGTCTCCTCGTACTGTCAGCGCCTCAAAGTCAAGGCTGCTGCTCTCCGGGACGTTGGCCACCCTGTGGCCAATTCTCAACTCGTCCTCGCCCTTCTGCAAGGCCTCAATCCCCGCTTCTCCAACATCGCCGATGACATCGCCAACGCCACACCTCTTTCATCGTTCGCCTGGCCTCATGACATGCTAGTTTTTAAAGAACTCTGTCTGGCCAACGATGAGAAGACAGTGGCCCACACCGCCCTTCTTGCCACAGCTGATAATGACTGCCAAGCTTCTTACGCTGCCCCTTTCTCCCGCGGTTCTGGTGGCCATGGCTCCGGCCACAGTACCACAGCCCGCACCGGAAAAGGCAAGGGCAAAGGCAGGACCTGGTAGGGTCCAACGCCCTCACGACCTACCTCGGTCCCTGCCCACCTTGTCGGTCCCACGGGTCCGTGGCTCTGCTACAACCCCTGGGCGTCCCAGCCCTAGCCACGCAGCCCCATCGGCTGGCAACCCGGGGTACTCGGCACCCATCCTCAGGCTCACCTAGCATCGACTCCCGCTTTGCCGCCTCAGCCGATGCTACCGACCCCACCCACCCAGTCGGTTTTCTCTTGGAACCAGGCTAGCCTCGTCGCTGCCCTCAACCAGATGACGCTCCAACCACAGCACCCTTGGGTGCTGGACTCTAGGGCGTCTTCACACATGGCATTATCGGCCGGTATACTTCGCTCCTGTCACCCCTCTTCCTCCCCTTTTGTCACCGTCGACAATGGTCACTCTCTTCCTGTCCAATGCCGAGGTGACTCCTCTCTGTCTACATCCAGCACTAACCTCCCCTTACGCAATGTTCTTATCGTCCCTTCTCGTATTCACAATCTTATATCTGTTTGTCAATTCACAAGAGACAACAACTGCTCCATTGAATTTGACGCGTCTGGTTTCTCTGTGAAGGATATCCCAAATCGGCGATAGATCTTTCGCTACAATAGTGACAGAGATCTCTACACCATTCCCGCTGTGCCGTCCACTCCACACGCCAGGGTCGCCCTCTCCACCAACCTTTGGCACCTTCGCCTCGGCCACCCCGGCCCCGACGCTGTCACCACCCTCCACCGCAGTGCCTCCATCCGATGTACTCACTGCAGCTTCACAGTTTGCCACTCATGTCAACTTGGCAAATATATGTGTCTACCCTTTTTTAGTTCTCTCTCCTGTACCTCGCGTTCATTTGAACTTATACATTGTGATATATGGACGTCCCCAGTTAAAAGTGTCTTCGGTAATCAGTATTATCTCCCTATACTTGACGATTACACACACTATTGCTGGACCTTCCCGCTCATCCACAAATCCGAGGTCGCCTCTCACCTCACTCATTTTGTCACGTACGTGTCCACTCAGTTCAACCTCTCCATCAAGGCTTTACAAGCCGATAACGGTACGGAATTCGTCAACCATACCGTTACAAACCTCCTCACCTTGCAGGGCATCTATCTCCAGCTCTCTTGCCCCTACACCTCTCCTCAGAACGGCAAAGCCGAGCGCCTCCTTCGCACCCTCAACAACATTAGTCACACCATGCTACTTCACGCCCACTTACCCGTTACTTATTGGGCCAAAGCTCTGGCTACTGCAACGTACCTTCTCAATCGGCGTCCATGCTCCTCCATTCAAAACAGCGTTCCCTACGCCCTTCTCTACCACACGGCGCTCGACTACTCCCACCTTCGCGTTTTCGGGTGCCTCTTCTACCCAAATCTCACCGCCACAGCTTCCCACAAACTCGCTCCCTGCTCTACCGCCTGTATTCTTCTCGGCTATCCTACCTCTCACAAGGGATACCGATGTCTCGACCTTTCAACCCGACGGGTCATCGTCTCTCGTCACGTTATTTTTTATGAGACATGTTTTCACTTCGGTCTACTTCATCCGAGATCCTCCTCTAGTGATCTCGACTTCCTCCTCACCAACACCGTGCCGATCAGGTCTCCTCCATTGTCCTCTCCATCGGCCCCCTCATCGGCCACTGCTAAGGATTTACCCTTCACATATCCCACCACTACTCGGTCCGATGTTCCCACCATCGGACCCACCTCCATCGGCCGATACCGATCCTATTTATCTTTCAGCCGATACCGTTTTCTCTCCATCGGACACCCCACTTCCATCTGCTCCTCAGTTTCCATTGGCTCTCCTCACCCTATCGGCTGATCCATCTATATCGGACCAATCGGAATACTCGGCCCACCCGACCTCATCAGCTCAAGCCGATCTATTTTCTTCTTTTTCTCTCGTCTATAGTCGCCGACTCGGAGCCGATGACGCCCCCACCCGACCAGTTCTTCCCATTACTCCCGCACCCCCATCGGCTCCAGTTCCCTCCACCTCTCACATGGTCACCCGCTCCCAGACCGGGTCTCTCCGCCCTACTCAGCGCTATGGTCTCTCCATCATCCATAGCTCTATCTCGCCCATCCCGGCGACTTCTCGCTCTGCCTTGGCCGATCCTCAGTGGCGCGTGGCCATGACCGACGAATAAGGCCCTAATGGACAACGAGACCTGTCGCCTCGTTCCTCGACCTCCCGGCACCAACATTGTGACCGGTAAGTAGATTTTCAAACACAAATTCCACGCTGATGGCTCCCTTGCCCGTTACAAGGCTCGCTGGGTAGTCCGGGGTTTCTCCCAATGACCCGGTGTCAACTACGACGAGACCTTCAGTCCCGTTGTCAAACCCACCACCATCCGAGTCGTCCTCACCTTGGCTGCATCTCGCTCGTGGCCGATCCATCAACTATACGTGAAAAACGCCTTTCTTCACGGCCACCTGACGGAAACAGCCTACTGCCAGGAGCCCCTAGGCTTCGTCGACCCTTCTCGTCCCGACGACGTCTGTCTCCTTCAACGCTCTCTCTACGGTCTCAAACAAGCCTCTCATGCCTGGTACCAGCGCTTTGTTGCTTATCTTCGGCACATCGGCTTCGTGGCCTCTGCGTCCAATAGTTCCCTGTTCACTTTCCATATCGGCTCCGCCACTGTCTATCTACTTCTCTATGTCGATGATATTATCCTTACAGCGTCTTCGACATCTCTCCTCGACTAAATCATGGTCCGACTCCACTCTAAGTTCGCCATGACCGATCTTGGTAGTCTCCACCATTTATTTGGCATCTCCGTAACCCGCTCCACCCATGAGCTCTTTCTTTCCCAACGCCAATACGCCATCGACCTCCTCCAGCGTGCGGGTATGGCCGATTGTCACCCCACGGCCACCCCGGTCAACACTCGAGCCAAACTCTCCGCTGCCAATGGCGCCCTCGTTGCCGATTCCTCTCACTATCGTAGTCTTGCCGGGGCTCTCCAATACCTCACTCTCACCCGACCCGACCTCACGTACGCTGTCCAGCAAGTGTGTCTCTTCATGCACACTCCGCGTGAATCTCACCTCGCGTTGCTCAAGCGCATTCTACGCTACGTGAAGGGCACTCTCTCCAGCGGGCTGCATCTCAGCTCCAGCCCCATCGACTCCCTCACCGCGTACTCCGACGCGGACTGGGCAGGCTGCCCCGACTCTCGTAGCTCTACGTCTGGCTACTGCGTTTACCTCAGTGACACTCTCGTATCCTGGTTCTTAAAACGTCAGACTACAGTGTCTCGGTCCAGCGTCGAAGCCGAGTACCGCGCCGTCGCCCACGCCGTCGCCGAGTGCTGCTGGCTTCGCCAGCTTCTCCAGGAGCTCCATGCACCCCTCTCCACCGTGACCGTCGTCTACTGCGATAATGTTAGTGCCATCTACATGACCGCCAACCCGGTCCATCACCGACGCACCAAGCACATCGAGATCAATATCCATTTTATCTATGACAAGGTCGCATTAGGACAGATTCGGATGCTTCATGTATCATCGGTACATCGGTTTGCCAATATAATGACCAAAGGTTTGCCCACGCCTTTGTTCACCAATTTTTGGTCCAGTCTCTGCGTCCGTTCCCCTCCCGTTGCGACTACGGGGATGTTAGACAGACTACTGGTCTGGGTTGTATATATATAGACTCGACGCCCCCTTATATACGCTTAGAGTTCTTAGTACACATTAATTTCATTCTCTCTCACTAGAGAATTTGATAACGAAGTGTTTCAGCTTCTTTTACTGTCCGAGTTTCAAGTGGCTTCACGTGCTTGATGCCCCAGTGCCCCCACATGTATATATACAACATTTGGTGATTCAATTGTATTTCTTGCTATTCTTTTTGAAGTAGTGTACTTCTTAATATTTGGCACTTACAGGGGAGCAGATACCTGAAATCCTGAATATGTAATGCCTGTGAGTCTGACAGGTTGTCATAAGCTTTCTTTTCTTATTATATTCAAGATGCATACATAGCACCATTCATTCTTACCATATGTAGCACATAATTTTTTTAGATAATGGATATGTAGTACAGATACTAGAATTCAACCTTGATTAGTGGAGCCATGCGTGCACAACTGCACATATTACACCATCACGCTAATGATACTTCCTCCGGTGTCATAAGCTTTGCTGTTGCGAAGAACAAACTAATGTCAGATTCATCGTTTCCTGCCAAAATTTGTGAAGCCATTACTTCAAGGCTGAAGCTACTGAGAAGTGTCCGGCCCATTTATGAATTGTAGAAGCAAAATGCCAACATGAGGCCTACATATGGCTCGCTAACCATCTTCACACAAAGTTTCCCGATGGCAGCTAGACGGCTAGCCCAACTACGGCCTAACTACTTTATCTCCGATCAAATTGCGGCCTTACGGTGAACAGATAATTTTCAACAGCGGAATTGCTATCTAGCGCAGTTACGTTTTCAGCTCATACTTTCTCAGATCATCAGGTGAAAGTTTTTTATATGAAAGGTTTTCAAACGAAAGTTTTTCAGATGAAAGTTCCTAGAAAAAGTGTGTGTTGGGAACGCAGCTAGCTGCGTTAAATAGCAATCCCATTTTAACATAACCATATGATAAGAGACAACTAAAAGTGCTTATTTACAAGTCCATTGATCCTTCACACATAAACTAAACTAGCTAATTAAATGCGAGATCATCATCACCCTATATTTGCACGACAAATATTATATATCAGATCGGTTGGAAAATGACCGGAGGGAAGAAATGGACGTGTCCATCACACCGTTTAATTGGCATCGTTCTTACTCACGGGCCCTCGCCTTTTCACGGGAGAGAAAACTGATGAAAAGGGCTCAGGATGTGCTCATGTGACGAGCCTAATTAATCGACGCGTTAACTCAACCAACAGGACAATGCAAGGCAAGGCAGAGGCACCCGAAAACAGCTTCCCGCTAACCGATCTTGAAGCAAAAGTTGCACCAGCTAGCAGCTAGCTAGTAGCTCATTGATGGTTTTCTGCAAGAATTTGACATTTTGGAACGAGCAGATGCAGATGAACTTTTTTTTGTGTGTTCACGTGGAGAGAAAAACATTTGGTGGGGTCGATCACCTTAGGTGGTGTTTGGATAGCCACAGCTATCGGATCTAGTTCTTTCGTAATGTCGGTTCTTTGCGCCTCGAGATTTGTGAGATCAGAGGGTAGTTGTTCACTTGTAATGTCGTCGGCATTGGCCTGGCTCCTTTGGAACATAGTAATTTTACAAGAATTACGCAGAGATCAGCTCGATTCCTACAAAAATTCTTCAAGATTTCTCCGTTACAAAGGAGTCTCTAAGACTTGCTTCTTCGTGTTTCAATTTCATATTCGTGTTCATTTGCTAGCTGGAAGATATCTCCAAGCAGTTTCATCATCAATTCAGTTTTAATTAGCAAGTGTTGTGTTTCAGGAGTAATTTTTTGCCACGAAGAAATTTTACATTTGAGTTTTGCCACTACGCCCAAAATCCGTCCCTCTTTTGCCGCTCATTTGTATAACATTGCTCAAGTAGCAGATCAAAGAAGATATCATCATTGGTTGGGGACAAAAACAACTCATATCTTTATTTTTCATCTTAGGCACCTGCAGCATGAGATGGTTTGCCTGCCCTGTATATGTTGCTAGTGCTAGCCATAGCCAGTAGTAGTTACAGAGCACATTTCTCATGTCTGAATTAAATTACTGTTGCGATTTTACAACTAGTTTGTACACGCAAAGTTCTACATGTTCTTCAGAAAAGCCATCAGTCACAGCAATTCAATTATCCAAAGAGTTCTCCTATACTACTGAAACTACTCATAAAAATCTAAAATCGATCCGCCGCGTCTGAACAGCTCCTTTCTTATGTCGGCTTGGTGATATATTGATCTTTATATGCAAATAAAATAGGTATCTCTGCTGTATCAGCAAGCAAGCTAGCTATCTTGTCCTTGTGTGACTGTACAATCTAAGCTAAGAGCAAAAATGCTCTTCGACAAGCTATCCAAGCAGCTTTAGCTGCATCTGCACGGGCATGGATGCCGGATGCGTTGCGTGCAGATATTCTCAACGACTCAACGACAGAAATGGAGTTGTAGTAGCAAAAAACAAGATCCAATTACACTTCCGGAATATCTAAGCCATTGCACATTTCTTTTCTTCTGCAGGTGAAGTCGTCAGGCTGTCCAAAAAAAACTATCGCGATCAGGGAACAGACGCCCGTATCTCGCTGTCTGATATTTTCTTTTTCTGACGAACAAAGAGAAAAACGCGATCGAGCAGTATGTGGTTTTGTTTTTTGAGGCGCCGTTTTTCCGTGAGCCATCTACTGTTTACTTTTCACTTTCACCTAACGCCGTTGTTTGAGTTGTTTCCAGAGCCAAAGTGTAATTAATTAAGATAGGCCTCTGTACTTTAAAAAACAACAGAGTGAGACAGCCGACAGGCCATCAGTTTATCCTTTGTTTAACCATGCTTGCAGTTAGAACCAGCTGGATGTATATTCAGATACATATTGTTATATGGTACCTTGTAAAAATTTTTGGTTTGTGTTTTACTGTGTTTGTTTTATGAAAAGACGCCGCGTTTAGTTACATTGGGTTGCTTTCAAGAGGTTCTTTTCTGAATTCTGGACCTCATATGTAAACGCGTTGCGGATATGGGTGTTTGTTTTCGTCTTCTCAAGTTGAATATGTTACCTTTTTTCTATGTCGAGATTACAAGTTCATCTTCTCAAGACCATATCTCATAGAGCTCGATAAGCCTACAACACAACAGGAACTAGAGTTTTTTTTTAGGGTTGCCCCTCAATACGTCCTCAAAAACCATAAAATCGGTCTCACAAGAACTCCCTGTCCCTTCTCCAAGGTTTTCTTCGAAAAAAATAAATCGCTCTCGTAAATTTTAAATGGTACCACTAGCCCACTGTGACATCTACCACAGGTTTTTAGCTCCCTTGTATAATTAACTATAAGATATCTATGAGATTTTTTTGAAGGTGCAAAATAACATCGCTTCTGCCATTACCTTAAACTAGCAGATTTTCTCACGTAATTTTGTACATGGAGCTAGATTTCAAAAAATGAACTAAATTTGATATAGAACTCTAGTCTCAAGTTTCATACATATAACTACGTTTTGTTTACATATATTTTGAAAGTATAGTTGAATTTGTTATGGAACTTTTAGCTTTTATTTCCAAAGGTACAATTTGCATTTTATTTACAAATATCAACCAAAGCTCATTATTATAATTTGAACACACCGTGATCTAAAATCTTTATTTTTTTTCTCTAATTAACATAGTAATTTATAGGTCTTCAAGCGAATATGATAGCTCTTTTTTTATATTTCTTAATAATATAAATAATATAATAGATATATTTTTTATGGTTTAACTTTATCTGAAAAAAGTTTGATCAGAGTTGCTAGACATACGTAGGGTAACGAGTGTGTCAACAGCTAAACCATATGGCGAATAAAAATCAGGGCACTTACAGCCACAAAGCGATAAGCTTTCTGCTGCAAAGAGGTTAATTTATCGTGAAGCAAATGGCGATCGATCTGCAGGTTGGTGCGCTGCGTTGCACCTAATCAGATTAGCCATGGAAAATATACGTGGTACGGTTGATGAGGATGACCTCTAATTAATACTGGGTGTTGACCTCTTGAGTACTATTGATATATCGTTCGAACTTGGGAACCAACTGATGTGATCTGTTTTGCAGTACAAGCACCGGCTTTGGTGACCTGATTTCTGTGGTCGACGATTCTTAATTCTTCTTAAGTAAAGTACATACAAATATCTGCATTTAATTTTCTTGACCATCATAAAATTTTTGAAAAAAAAATCCACACAAATTCAAAATGTATATACTATATCAAAGAATTTCAAATATAATTCATTTATATAGTATAAAGAGTGAAACAAACTGAAAAAGAAATTTGGGAAAAGCGAATTTATCTTTTTTAATTTTCTATATTACAGATTTAATTTAGAGATCCTTAACATCCTATAGGCCTCCTTTCAAACGCAAAAAAAGTTTACATGAATTTTACACAAATTAAACTAGTAATTAATTCTTATTAAAAAAACTTTTTAGGGCCCTTTAAAACACTAAATTTCTATAAGAATTAAAAACACGGAAAATTTTAAAAATTAATATACAAGAGAAAGGAAGAAAATTATAAGTAGGATTTATGACTATTATCTATAGAGTTGTATACATAATTTTTTTTAAAAAATGGTATAATTTAATCCTTTATTTTAAAGATTTTTATAGGAATTTTTTATAGAATCGAAATCCTCTATGTTTTTTTCTACTAATCAAATAGCATTAAAAGCGTCCAGTCGTCCACGGATATACCACCAAAGGTTAGATACTACATGTAGAATGTGTATAGTGACTATAAATCCCCCAATCGTATAAACGAGGTCGGGTCTATATATATACAGCCTAGGCCAGTGATCTGTCTAACACCTCGCAATCGTAGCGGGAGGAGAACGGACGTAGAGACTGGACCGAAAACTGGTGAACAAAGGCGTGGACAGACCTTTGGTCATTATATCAGTAAACTGATGTTCCGATGGTACATGGAGCACCTGAATCTGTCCTAATGCAACCTTGTCACGGACAAAATGGATATCGATCTCGATGTGCTTGGTGCGTCAGTGATGAATCGGGTTGGCGGTCATGTAGACGGCACTGACATTTTCGTAGTAGACGACGGTCGCGGTGAAGAGGGGTGCACGGAGCTCCTGGAGAAGCTGGCGAAGCCAGCAGCACTCGGCGATGGCGCGGTACTTGGCTTCAGCGCTGGAGTGGGACACTATAGTCTAGCGTTTTGAGAACCAGGATACGAGAGTGTCACCGAGGTAAACGCATTAGCCGGACGTAGAGCAACGAGAGTCGGGGCAGCCTGCCCAGTCCGCGTCGGAGTACGCAGTGAGAGAGTCGATGGGGCTGGAGCTGAGATGCAGCCCGCTGGAGAAGGTGCCCTTCACGTAGCATAGGATGCGCTTGAGCAGCGCGAGGTGAGGTTCACGCAGAGCGTGCATGAAGAGGCACACTTGCTGGACAGCGTACGTGAGGTCGGGTCGGGTGAGTGTGAGGTATTGGAGAGCCCCGGCAAGACTCCGATAGTGAGAAGGATTGGCAACGAGGGCGCCATCGGCGGCGGAGAGTTTGGCTCGAGTGTCGACTAGGGTGGCCGTGGGGTGACAGTCGGCCATGCCCGCACGCTGGAGGAGGTCGATGGCGTACTAGCGTTGGGAAAGGAAGAGCCCGTGGATGGAACGGGTTACGGAGATGCCAAGGAAATAGTGGAGAGGACTAAGATCGGTCATGGCGAACTCAAAGTGGAGTCGGGCCACGATCTGGTCGAGGAGAGATGTTGAAGACGCTATGAGGACAATGTCATCGACATAGAGAAGTAGATTGGCAGTGGCGGAGCCGATATGGAAAGTGAACAGGGAACTATCAGACGCAGAGGTCACGAAGCCGATGTGCCGAAGATAGGCAGCAATGCGCTGGTACCAGGCACGAGGGGCTTGTTTGAGGCCGTAGAGAGAGCGTTGAAGGAGACAGACATCATCGGGACGAGAAGAGTCGACGAAGCCTGGGGGCTGCTGGCAGTAGACTGTTTCCGTCAGGTGGCCATGAAGAAAGGCGTTCTTCACGTTTAGTTGATGGATCGGTTAGGAGCGAGAGGCAGCCAAGGTGAGGATGACTCGGATGGTGGCGGGTTTAACAACGGGACTGAAGGTCTCGTCGTAGTCAACACCAGGTCGTTGGGAGAAACCCCGGACTACCCAGCGAGCCTTGTGACGGGTAAGGGAGCCATTGGCGTGGAATTTGTGTTTGAAAATCCACTTACCAGTCACAATGTTGGCGCCGGGAGGTCGGGGAACGAAGCGCCAGGTCTCGTTGTCCATTAGGGCCTTTTACTCGTCGGCCATGGCCGCGCGCCACTGAGGGTTGGCTAGGGCTGAGCGAGAAGTCACCGGGATGGGCGAGATAGAGCGGTGGACGGCGGAGAGACCGTAGCGCGGAGTGGGGCGGAGAGACCTGGTCTGAGAGCGGGTGACCATGTGAGAGGTGGAGAAAACTGGAGCCAATAGGGGTGCGGGAGTAATGGGAAGAACTGGTCGGGTGGGGACGTTATCGACTCCGAGTCAACGACTATAGACAAGAGGAAAAGGAGGAATTAGATCGGCCTAAGCCGATGAGGTCGGGTGGGCCGAGTATTCCGATCGGTCCGATAGAGATGGATCAGCCGATAGGGTGGGGAAAGTCGATGGAAAGTAAGGAGCCGATGGAAGTGGGGTGTCCGATAGAGAGGGAACGGTATCGGCTGAAGAATAAATATGATCGGTATCGGCCGATGGAGGTGGGTCCGATGGTGGGGATATCGGATCGAGTAGTGGTGGGATATGGGATGGGTAAATCCTCAGCAGCGGCCGATGAGGGAGCCGATGGAGAGGACAGTGGAGGAGACCTGGTCGGCACGGTGTTGGTGAGGAGGAAGTCGAGATCACTAGAGGAGGATCTCGAATGAAGGAGACCGAAGGGAAAACATGTCTCGTTAAAAATGACGTGACGAGAGACGAGGACCCGTCGGGTGGAAAGGTCGAGGCATTGGTATCCCTTGTGAGAGATGAAATAGCCGAGGAGAATACAGGTGGTGGAGCGGGGAGCGAGTTTGTGGGAAGCTGTGGCAGTGAGATTTGGGTAGCAGAGGCACCTGAAAATGCGAAGGTGGGAGTAGTCGGGCGCCGTGCGGTAGAGAAGGGCATAGAGAACGTTGTTATGAACGGAGAAGCATGGGCGTCGATTGAGAAAGTACGTCGTAGTAGCCAGAGCTTCGGCCCAATAAGTGGCGGGTAAGTGGACGTGAAGTAGCATGGTGTGACTGATGTTGTTGAGGGTGCGAAGGAGGCGCTCGGCTTTGCCGTTCTGAGGAGAAGTGTAGGGGCAGGAGAGCTGGAGATGGATGCCCTGCGAGGTGAGGAGGTTTGTAACAGTATGGTTGATGAATTCCGTACCGTTATCGGCTTGTAAAGCCTTAATGAGATGTTGAACTGAGTGGATACGTACGTGACGAAGTGAGTGAGGTGAGAGGCGACCTCGGATTTGTGGATGAGCGGGAAGGTCTAGCAATAGTGTGTGTAATCGTCAAGTATAGCGAGATAATACTGATTACCGGAGACACTTTTAACTGGGGACATCCATACATCACAATGTATAAGTTCAAATGGACACGAGGTACAGGAGAGAGAACTAGAAAATGCCAGACGCACATGTTTGCCAAGTTGATAAGAGTGGCAAACTGTGGGACTGCTATGAGTACATCGGATGGAGGCGCTGTGATGGAGGGTGGCGACAACGTCGGGGCCGGGGTGGCCGAGGCGAAGGTGCCAAAGGTTGGTAGAGAGGGCGACGCTGGCGTGTGGGATGGACGGCGCAGCGGGAATGGTGTAGAGGTCTCCGCCACTATTGCAGCGAAGGATCTGTTGCCGGGTTGGGATGTCCTTCACAGAGAAACCAGGCGCATCAAATTCAATAGAGCAGTGGTTGTCTCGTGTGAATTGGCGAACAAATATAAGATTGTGAATAAGAGAAGGGACGATAAGAACATTGCGTGGGGGGAGGTTAGTGGTGGATGTAGATAGAGAGGAGTCACCGCGGCATTGGACAGGAAGAGAGTGACCACTGCCGATGGTGACAAAAGGGGAGGAGGAAGGGTGACAGGAGTGAAGTATACCGGCCGATGACGCCATGTGTGAAGACGCCCAAGAGTCTAGCAGCCAAGGGTGCTGTGGTTGGAGCGTCATCTGGTTGAGGGCAGTGACGAGGCCAGCCTGGTTCCAGGAGGGAACCGACTAGGTGGTTGGGGTCGGTAGCATCGGCTGAGGCGGTAGAACGGGAACTGATGCTAGGTGAGCCTGGGGATGGACGCCGAGAACTCCAGATTGCCAGCCAATGGGGCTGCGTGGCTGGGACTGAGGCGCCCAGGGGTTGTAGCAGAGCCACGGACCCGTGGGACCGGTAGGGTGGGTAGAGACCGAGGTATGTCGTGGTGGCGTCGGACCCTGCCAGGTCCTGCATTTGCCTTTGCCCTTGCCTTTTCCGGTGCGGGCTATGTTGCTGTGGTCGGAGCCATGGCCACCAGGACCGCGGGAGGAAGGGGCAACGCAAGAAGCTCGGTAGCCATTATCGGTTACGGCAAGAAGAGCGGTGTGGGCCACTGTCTTCTCATCATTGGTCAGATGGAGTTCTTTAAGAACTAGCATGTCATGAGCCCGGGTGAACGATGGAAGATGTGTGGCGTTGGCGATGTCATCGGCGGTGTTGGAGAAGCGGGGATTGAGGCCTCGCAGAAGAGCGAGAACGAGTTGAGAGTCGGCCACAGGGTGGCCGACGTCCCGAAGAGCAGCAGCCTTGACTTTGAGGCGCTGACAATACGAGGAGACAGAGGAGTCGTCTTGTACCATGGAGTGGAACTCGTTGAGGAGGAAGATGGCGCGAGGCTGCTTGTTGGCCAGGAAGATCCGCTCGATGGCCACCCAGAGGTCCCGGGCGGTAGGGTCGGTATCGTCCATGGCGAGGTCGAGGACAGAGTCATCGACCGAGCCGAGCAGTCAGCTGCGCACGCAACACTCGGCGATGTCCCACTGAGGATCATCGAGGCGAGGTGGAGCGAAGCCATCAATATAGGACCGGAGGCCGAATTTTCCACAGAGGGATTTGAAGAAGAAAACCCACTTGGAATAATTGGCGTTAAGGTCAAGGGAGATAGGAACGTGAGATTTCATGTTCACAGCAGCGTACGGAGGGGAGAAGATCGGCGAGTTGGTGCCCGAGGTGTGGTCTGAGGCACCGAGGGTCGGAGCAGACTCGGCGACTGGGAGAGTGCCGGAGCTGAGAGCGGACTCGGTGGCCATGACGGGAGAACGGGAGCAAAGAGACGATAGGAGAAAGAAGCCGATCGGAGTGAGAAGCCGATGAGAGGATGGATCGGCCAATCAAGGATGTGAGAAGCCGATGGGAAGTGGGCCGGCCAGTCGATGAGGAGTGGTTGGCCGATGGGGAGTAGGCAGCGGAGTAGGTGAGGACAGAGTGGGTGGGTCAAAGAGTGGTTGGGTCACGGACGTGCGAGGATTCATGTCCGTGAAGAGAAGATTCACGTCCGTGGACTCGTGGAGGCCAAGGAGTAGGGCGGACGCGAAAAAGGCAGGGAGTGGCCGGACGCGAAGAGAATAAGTTCACGTTCGGGAGGCAGGGATTCGTGTCCGTGGACACGTTGGACTGGCTCGGATGTGAGGGGAGAAGGTTCGCATCCGAGAGCCATTGAGCGTGTCGGAAAGAGCGAGAACCGAGGGAGGTTTCTAGCCAATGAAGGGCTGAATAAGTCCAGCCGATGAAGACGATGAGCGCGGAGATGCGCCGGCGTCAGAGAAGGAGAGATGCATGAAACAAGAGGAAGAGCGGAGACGGGTGCGAGGCGGGACGAGGAGGCGGATCGAGACTGTCGCCTGGTCGCGCGGAGGTGTGACGGAGAAAAGAAGGTGACTGTGGGAGAGACGGGGAGAAGAAGAAATGGAGACGAGAGAGCAAGGAGAGTACCGGGAAGAGAGTCGGTGACGGGAAAAAGACATCGACGACGAGGAGAAAAAGGTCGGCTCGTCGGAGGGAGAAGCTAGCGCGCCAGGATGTCTAGACTCGCTCTAATATCATGTAGAATGTGTACAGTGACTATAAATCCCCTGAGCATATACCAGCCCAGTGGTCTGTCTAACACTACACACGGGAAATGCCCTTGTACAAAACAGTCTTGCGTCAGATGAACACATGCATACATACACACATAACCTCTGGAGATATACGCGTCAAATAACTCTGTGTAATTGTATGAAACGTGTGTGATGGGTAGGTCAATTATATGAAGCTTGACTCGGTAAATAAATGCACGTGTGAGGTCTCGCTTCTGTCCCAAAAAATCCACAAAAGGTAAGAGAGAACTACGGTCAGATAGTAAATGCTGACCTAATATGCAAACATGGTACAGATAAGTAGAGACTTGCCAGTAAGGCTAGCCATGAAATTGACGTGGTGTACCGGATTCGATTATTTGCGACTGCGTGGAAGCCGCACAAGCACACATACTTATATTTGGTTTTGTTAGCTAATTTTAAGTTCTAAAATTTGATTGATATTAGGTTTGTGAGTATATTTTATTTCTTCTCTTCCTAGCAGAAATTTGGAAAGCAACTATATGTTAAAAAATAAATTCAATTAAGAAGCAAAATTAAAAATCTGCATTTGGAATTACCTATGTATTCTATTTAGTTATAAATATTTTACGTTTAAAATAATATTTAAGTTCAATGTACATAGATTTATAGTAATAAATTATATTTAATCTAGTATTATATTATTATATATTGGGATATATCGAGTATTAAACAATTTCACCGTGAAATAAACTGCTGATTTTGTTTTCCAACCATGTACAGCAAAGTAATTTATCTCGTCGCTAATCAACATCAGTTCTAGTAATGGTAATAGAGATTAGAGAGATCAATATGCACACATACCTGAGGTGTTTTAATATGTTTCTAAAATGTCTATAAAATATTTAAAATTTTAGCTATTAAAAAACTAAAACAAACGATATAAAAATATTAAAATATTAAAATTAGTTTTTTTTATAAAAATAATAGACATCACTTGAGAGTTTTTATACAAGTTATCAGTACATAAGAAACAAATCAAGCAAATAGTATAGAATGAACTCTCCAGTTTTTACTCTAAGTTAATATTGATGTTAACTTTCTTTTTATCACAAAACAAAAATAAGATTCAAAAGAATTATAGAAAGAAAAAAAATTCATACCACAAGTATGTAAAAGGAGGAAATCGATATCCAAAATTTAAATTATGATAAAATTTAAATTATAGAATTTAAATAAATAATTTAAATTACGAAAATTAACTGTAATGAGAAATATGTTTAAACATATTTAACAAAGCTTATAAAGTTATTTAAAAAGCTCTCCAAAACTCTTGCGACTCCTTTTTTTCCTCACTTTAACGCTCTCTATAACTCTTACAAAATGTTCCGAAAGGTATACAAAATGTTTTGAAAGGTACACAGCCTCCTCTTTTCTATACTTCTTTTATAGATAAAGGGTTACTGGTTATCTAAAACCTAATTGCTCTTAGGGTGAAACCCTCAAAAAAATTTATCCATCGGATTCAAAATGGATGGCTATAATTGTGCCACATCGGCTAGCACATAGATGACTATAGAGATCCGTCTCAGCTAGCCGCACACTCTACACCAACCAGCAACAAACACGTATATTAGATATGTGCTAGAGATAATATAGAGATATTATATATACTATGTTATATTTATTTGTTTCTTAAAATAAATATTATTATTATTGATCAATGAGCATATAACTTATTCATAGATCTCATAGATCTCCTAATAACAGATATTGATATTTTAAAATAATCTCTAATTATATATCATATGAGAAATAAATATAATTATAAGATCAATATATGTATTGATGGATGATTATATCTTATGAATCATAGTATGAAGATAACAAATTGATAATATGGACATATGTTAGTGAATATATATTAGATAGATACGGTATAAGATACTGTAGAAATTTTATATACCATCAGTTAATCAGTTAATCTCAAGTAATGTTTACGTAGAGTTCTTAGACTTAAGATCATCATATTTTTAAACAAACGTAGTAGCTTCTTTTAAGACTACTAAATACTACTCTGTAACAGGATAGTCATAAAAGTAATTTTTGAATTTGTTATTAAATATATAGCGAAATATGAGTGATCAAGATATAAATTGCCCCTGCTATAGGAGAGATATCTCCTAATGGATTATGGAAGTACATGACCATAACAAGAAGATTAAGAAATCAATCATAAGTTTATAATCCATTAGATCGAAAGAGTGACTGAGATATTAAGAGGATGATATAAGTCTCGCCTTGAGTTTGATTGATATTGTAAGGGAAAAAGATTCATATATGAGAATATTATGGGTTTAGCCGATATGAACTTTACGTATACTTTAGGGTTAATATAACTTGCTAGAGACTACTATTAACAGAATAACCGAAAAATGATTTTTTTAGTCATGACTAAATATACGTGAACATATAGGGTCACACACTTAATGGGTTAGAATACTTATTATAATGTGATTGAGATAAGGGCTCGATTCAGATAGAGATCCGAGTAGACTTCTATTAGACAACGATCCCCTAGGCCCAAGTAAGAAAGCCTATATATAGAGAGACTAGGAGGTCAAGAAACAACATCTCTATTCACCTAGAGCAAAACCCTAGCGATCACTTCCCGAGCAAAACCTTAGCTACTTATGAGTGCTAGTACACCCACAATCGGTATTCTAGTCTCGGACGTGTGAATACCAGTAAAGACGTTGATTGTTGCGGCATTGATCAACATTAAAATTGTGCCAATGGACTACTTTGTATGTTAACTTGACGCGCGCATGGTTGGATCGACTTCTCTAACCCTACTTTCGAAGCACTGCACATCTCATGATAACAACCCATGATCCCTACTTCGTATGATGTCCTGGTATACGTAGTAGAAAAAATTTAATTTATGATATCATAGCCTATGCCTTTCCCTTTAATGCATCCCCGAAAAGGATCCCACGTGGCCACGTAACCATGCACTCACCCTCCCAGGCTCACCTGCAAGTCCCACCTATTAGCTATGGCTGATGCCTCCCTCACATGCACGCTGCACTGCTAGGTTGCTGCCGCGAGTCCGGCCATACGCTCGCGTGCCGCTGCTTGGCCTTCGCATGTTTGCTAGGTGTTACACCCTAATTTGACATCATCAAAAAGTTAGTATGAGATAGGATGTGCCGTTGAGTACGGTGAACCATCACTAGCAGAACCGTGCATGTCATTGCTAGTCCTAAGATTCTAAGTTAACTATAAATGAATACATTATTCCTTTTTACTATGCCAAGTATACCCTTAGCAACAATAACCAAGAAAAATGCGAAAACAAACTTAGCATGGGCAGCACTCTAATTCACAAGCAGTGGCTTTGGTCTAGGGACGAAATTAAACTCTTCGGTATTTTTCACTTAAACTTAAGGAGAGAGGAAAAAAACCAACAAAATAGAGATGGTGAGTATGCAAGCTATTTTGTTACAAGATTTTTGGTATTTTCGTACTCGAAAAGTCACATGAAACGTGAGTATGCAAGCTACAAAGAAATGCTAAGTCTATTTCGTAAATCTTTTGTTTGAAAATATTTTACAACCTCTAAGTGTAAGTTTGACAATTCATTTGGAAAGAGACTTACCATCTCGATCCGATGTAAGTACTTTGCAACAACCCAAACATAATAATAAAGTTTTAGTTTCATTAATAGTTTTTTTATTTTCTATTTCTTCAACAAACATCATTTCTTAAGATATACAGATAACTTTTATTTCGCTCCATCTAAAACTAAACCAACATCTTTCTTTTCATCGACTCCTTTTCGGAACCATCCAAGCTTTAGTTTTCACTTTATTTTGGGAAACCTACTCTATGATGCCATCATGGCATACCGGATCACATAGACTCATTTCTGACCACTAAGATTATCCGTTAGTCACTAAGACTGACTCGGGTAAAGATTCTCATTCTCTCAAACATTTTCCATAAAACAATGACAAATATATTTACGCTAGTAGAATCAACTTCTCCTTAATGGTGGACACAAATATTTGAATACTTGAAGCTCTACAAAGTTTTTATGCTTTACTAGCATGACACGAAACTAACACCGGATACCCGTCGACACTGAAAGTTTGTGACAAGACCTTTCCCAAGCTAACCCATAAATATCGCATATCACATAGTTAGATCGAATCACTTAAAATTGAGTATTAGGTAAATCTCATGTATTTATCTACTCAGGACACACTAGGAATGTCTCATATACCAAATCATTCGTCTTAACAGAGGCTAGAATAACACTCATTTCAGACAATAAAGATCCACAATTTCATCTCCTTATTCCTAATGTTCCATAACTATTAACATATACGACTTTTATGTGCTAGCTAATTAGTCAACTAGGAACATCTCATAAATACTCGTGTGGTCATATTATAAGATGCTCGGATGCAATTCCCTAACGAATCGGTCCTAACATGCGATTATAAAATCAAGCCACACAAACCAGGTTTTGCATCATGA
Source organism: Oryza coarctata (assembly GCA_030770085.1). Lineage (NCBI taxonomy): Eukaryota > Viridiplantae > Streptophyta > Magnoliopsida > Poales > Poaceae > Oryza > Oryza coarctata. The sequence continues at coordinate 18,817,178 of CM061470.1, forward strand.
GTTTTCACAAATCTTTTCTCTTTTCAAATCCACAGACTCCACGAGTTAGGTTTTCACAAAAGGTTTTATAACCTAATTTTTCTATAATAACAAACAATAGTGTAATATGGGACAGTGGTATTCCTGCTTAAGTAGTGAAAATTTCCAAGCACTGTTATAGTGGAGTTACAAGGATAGGATTTAGCGACATCCTACAGAAAGTAATTCAACTACTAGATTGGTCCGTCGGTTGCACACAAACCAAGGCCAATCAATTTAAACATGTGCACTAAGAATGTAACTTTATAAACAATCATATTTTCTAAATGAGGAGTAATATGATCAAGAGTAACCTACCTCAATGATGATGGTCTTCAAATCTTTGTGATCTTTGTGTCTGACTAAATTTCGGAACACCGCTACCAAAACATGAAAGATAACAACACCAAAAACCTACAATTAATATAGTAATAATTATATTCTAGTAGTGCCATTCGGTACATATCAATTTTATAAGAATTATAGAGTTGAACGGAGTCGATCAGAGTTAAGGTTGAAAAGATATGAATTTTGGAAGATTATTTGAATTTCTAAAATTTTTGGAAATGAATAAATCATTGAAAAATTGGAAGGAATATTCTCCTATAATATTCTCTATAGTGGGAGTCACATGACAAAGAGAGATTATTTTAGGGGAGGGTCCATATGTCAGTCTTGAGAGAGATATATATATTAGGAGTGGTAAACTAGATGTTGGGAAGTTGATGGGCCAAAACAGGGCTTGGCCTATGGGGCTTGGTTGAAAACCTAATCTAGGGTTAACAAAGTAGGGCCCATATGTCAATGGGAGGAAGAAAGATATGGGAGCTGGTCAACATGTTACGAGGAAAGAGAGGAGGGGCACATGGCCTCACCTCATTCGCTGAGGTGGGACTGACATGTCAATGGCACTGGGGGATTCTTCTTTCTTCTTCCTCCTACTATCTTCTTTCTTGGTCTTTCTTCCTCCCTGCTCTCCCCTCTCTTACACAGAACAGAGGCATGGCGATGCTGGCAGTGGGGAAGGCAACACTTGGTGGTGAGACAGAGGTTGATGGCGGCATCTACAGCAGAGCAAAGCGGCAGCTAGGTGGGAGAGAAGAAGGCATAGGGCAATGGCGCGAAGGAGGTATAGGGTGGCGACATAGAGGAATCAACGTCTAGCTATGAGAGAGGTGGCGTAGGGCGGTGAAGGTGTGTCTGGTGGCAAGGGGTTTTGCAGGAAAGTGGTGTGATAGTGGGGCAAAGCTAGTCTGCTTGCCAGCGGTGGTGAATAGGACGATGTTCCCTAGAGTGCTCGCAAGGTGTTCAACAGAATGCCAAAGCTTGATCTAAGGTGGTTTGTCTGCGAGAAGGGATGGGAAGGCAGATAATGCGTGTTGGCTTATATAGTCGCAGCCATCGGGTGGTGACAAGGTGATAAGGCACGGGTGTCGTCGATAGAGTCCACGGTGATGTGAAGCACATGACGTTTGACAGTGCCAGGGCAATGACGCGTGTCACAATGCACCACAGCGTGTAACAGCTTGATGGTAGGAAAGCTGGTATCACGGCTTGTTGTGGCGTGGCGTTGCTCAGTGCATTGTGCGACTAGTACAGCATGGACGACATGGTGTGGAGGTACAGGGCATGTGACAAAACTCGACGAGGAAGCGGGACCAAATAATGGGATGGAGTGGTGGAGTCAAGGACAAGGTGGTGGCAGGTGAGATTCATGGCGATGTATTTGCATTTGGCATAGCGCGACGTAGCGTGGCGCGATGGGGTAGCGGCACACATGCGTGAATGTAGTGGTTGGCTTGGCATTCTGTCGAACACGTGATGTGTGTGTAGGCACAACCCTAGGAAAAGGGTGAGTACGCGGGAGAAGAGAGTGAGTGGTTGCTAGTTAGCTCTAGGGTTGACATATGGGCCCGTAGGAGTTGGCAAAGCTACGAGCGAGTGTGCAAACACGTGCGAGAGGGGGGCAACTTGTAGGCCATGGGCCACGAGGAGGAGAGGAGGCCGAGGATAATTGGCCCGTTGGAACAATAGTTTTTAAAAAAAATTCAAAGCATTATTTGATGGATACCTGGATATTCTAAAATGGATTGTTTGAACTCAATTCTAATTTATATCTTCACAAAATTTTGGGATTTAAGCAAAAGAGTCTTGACTAGAAAGATTTTGGAAATAGAACCTAATTTTGAAAAGAAGGGTGATATAGATGTAGGAGAGGAAATAGGGGAAAAGGATAAGGATTTGATTTAAAGTTTTAATATTTGATTTATAAAATTTTGGAAGGTATTTTTAGAAAGGAGGGGATAAATCGTGATATTTGGCATATTATGTCCTTAAAACAAACAAAGAACTAAATTTTAAAACTGTGATTTTAGTCACTCACGTGCACGTCTGCCAGCATGCTCACATAGGCCACTGTCACTTGGGTCGATCTGATGGGCCACATCTTCACATAATATCTATCCTGTGTTATTTTATATTTAATCTATCATTTGACATCCTTATATGTTTTAACTCCTCACTGAATTTAAAATTGATCCGCCGTTAATCAAAGTTGAGACCTACCCAACAAAACAAACTATAGTGAGCATTCATACACACTCATACCGATAACTGCCAAGACTCTAAACCAAGGTTCTAACTGGGATCATAATTCAATTGTCAATTTTCCATTACAAATATAAAAATCAATATATGATTTTATAATCTTATCTTGTCGCTAATCAACATCCGTTATAGCAATAGAGATTAGAGAGATGAATACGCACACATCTCCCTCGAATACCCGAGATACTTACCACAGATTCCATGATACTCTACTTACTAATCCCAATCAGAATCATCTCTGCCTCCTAATTTGCCACTAATGACCGGGTTAAGATCGAGTCAAAGCGGAGACCAGATTTATCACATCCCCACCGCTGATCGGGTCTACGTGGCCCTCTCAACGCCGTCGACGATCGAGCAGGGCCGTCGATTAGGTCATCCAGAATTAATCTAACTGCATGCAGTTGTAGGTTCGCGCGCGAAAATGTACGGTTGCATCGCATGCGGAGCGGAGACGCGCAGTTTTTGCCGAGTCTTACGTTTGGTGGCCTCCCCCCCGTCTTGGTACTGACTCTCTGCCCACTTCTCCACGTATCTCAGCCTCTCGGGTGAGCAGTTAGCGACTCGCATTGCCTTATATATACAGAGAGCAAGTGCACTACGCAGAGAGAGGGAAGGAGACGCAGGTTCAGATAGAGGAAGGGGAGCCGGAGAAGCAGAGAGAGGATTCAGAGATATTTTCTGAAGAATCGATGCTTGCTGGTGCAAGGGTGATTGCTGCTTCTCGTGGCGTGATCAGCATGGTGATTGCGCCATGGATTCTGGCTTGCGGGCTCTTGCTCTGCTCTTCTTCCTTCCTCGGTGAGTCCAGTTCAGTTCGTGGTAGCTTCTCCTGTTTATTTTCTTTCAGTTTTTACTGCGTGTATCTTGTCTTGCTTCTGTTTTCACCTTTCGGGTGATCAGTTAACTTCAATCTATTTATGACCTGTTCATCTGAAGTTAAAATCTGCTTAATCTTTTAGTTTTGAATGATTACAGCATGTTTTTCTTATCGAGGCGTAGTTTCTTCAGTCTGTTCTTGATCCTTTATGTCTAGCTACTTTCACCGCGGTCTGTTCATCGTATTTTCTCTGAGTGGCTAGGTAGTTTTTATCTCCCTTCACGTCTTGTTCCTTGATTCGAGATTTAACTGTCATTAGGGTAAAGGATTTTTAACTTTGAGGGATCCTTTAGGATAAATATGGCGCCGAATGTCTGCTTCGATAATTAATTTACCGATTGCAGGTAGAGCCGTAGAGGTGGTTGCCAGGCTTATTCTTTGTGTACTGTGTTGGGTTTCTTAAACTAAGAAATCCTTCTCAGGAATGGTTGCATGATTGGTTTCAGCAGGAATGCTGTGCTTGTAGCAATACATTTCTTTGGTGGTTTCCAATTATTTAATTACTCCTTTATCTTACTGAAAAAACTTTGGTAATACTCCAGTATTTAGAAAAAAGAACAATTTTGCTAATATAATCCTGACTGTACAGGATTTCAGTTACAAATACAATCTTTATTTCATATTGTTCAGCAAAATAACTGTATCTAGTCCACTGGGCCTATGCTGCGTTCTTACTTCTTTAGACCAGTTCTATTCTTTCAGTAAGAGTTTGGCCAAAGCCTATCTAAGGAGTTTAAATAGGTATTATCTGACATTATTTATTAGATGTTACATATCAACCAAAATATATTTCTTATTCTAGCAGTCATCTTTTTTGCTTGATGAAATAAAAAGGGTGACACTTTTGCATTGATGTTTAAATCAATCTAAATAGATGTTGATATCGTTATCATCTCAATATGACAACACACTGTCATTGGATAGGATTCTTTCTCTCTGAAAGTTTTTATAAGTTTTTTCAACACCAGACAACCTAAACCACACCGTTTTTGCTGACAACTTGATTCCAATGCATCTTTGTATAACTTATCCCTGTGTGCTTTGATGAAACAACTCTAATTAGGCAGAGCTAAATGATGCTGTGAACCTAGATAAGATTAGTTGCCCATATAATAATGCATCACCATATCTATACATCGGTACAATACCTAGAATTAGAACAAAAAAACCTTTGCTGCATTTAAAATCTTAGTTTATTTCTTGTTGAAAGCGATATACTTGGATCTTGATTCCAAGTCGTGTTTTCCTTTGTCACGAATCACGAGCGTTTCTTTGACTTCATGGACATTGACGTTTACTGTTTGGACCTTGACTACAAGTAGAAAAAGGGTTATGCATTGCATCTTATTTTTAAGTGTGAATGGCGTAAATAATTTCCATTATGTAAAAAAAGAGTGAATGACGGAATTGGCCATACGTTCTGAAGTCCTAGGTTGAAACAGCCAGCAGAAAAAAACGTAGAGTGATGTGGAGTTGTGCACGGACTGCACGAAAATTTTCTCTACCCCCAATTCTTCTCCTCGGTTTGGTGGCTAACCACCCGACTAACCTAGATAGGAGTTCAGTCTGTGCAAGTCACACACCTAATTATTTGTTCTTTGTTTCATAATGCTAACCTAAACATGACAGGTTTGACTTGCATTGCGGATGTGAACACGGCTAATGATTTCAACTTCTCACAAGTCCACTCAATTTTCTCAACTTAAAAAAAATATTTGCTTCAAAGTTTAAACAATACTCTATGCTTGTTAAACTGAATGGATTGCCAAGGGACATGGATTGATCATACTAGTAATATACCCGTGTAGATGAATAATGCAAATTGCAATGAGATCTTAGCTATGTAATTAATTACAAAAACAGAGTTTAACTCTTTCATGTGGCCAATGCAGGAGCTGAAGGCGCCATTGGTGTCAACTACGGCATGCTGGGGAACAACCTACCGTCGCCGGCGCAGGTCATCTCCATGTACAAGGCCAAGAACATCAACTACGTCCGCCTCTTCCACCCGGACACGGCTGTCCTCGCCGCGCTCCGCAACTCCGGCATCGGCGTCGTCCTCGGCACGTACAACGAGGACCTCGCCCGCCTGGCATCCGACGCGTCATTCGCCGCCTCGTGGGTCAGCTCCTACGTTCAGCCCTTCGCCGACGCCGTCAGCTTCCGGTACATCAACGCCGGCAACGAGGTCATCCCGGGAGACAACGCGGCGAACGTCCTCCCGGCCATGCGGAACCTCCAGGCGGCGCTCACGTCGGCCGGGATCAGCAACGTACCGGTCACGACGGCCGTGGCAACGTCCGTGCTCGGCGTGTCGTACCCTCCGTCACAGGGCGCGTTCTCGGAGGCGGCGTCGCCGTACATGGCGCCGATCGTCACCTACCTCGCGTCCAAGGGCGCGCCGCTGCTGGTGAACGTGTACCCGTACTTCGCGTACGCGGCGGACGCGGAGCGGGTGCAGCTCGGGTACGCGCTGCTGTCGGCGTCCCAGGCGGCTTCGGTGACGGACGGCGGGGTGGTGTACACCAACATGTTCGACGCGATCGTGGACGCGGCGCACGCGGCGGTGGAGAAGGCGACGGGCGGAAAGGCGGTGGAGCTGGTGGTGTCGGAGACCGGGTGGCCGTCCGGCGGCGGCGGTGTCGGCGCGAGCGTGGAGAACGCGGCGGCATACAACAACAACCTGGTTCGGCACGTGGCCGGCGGCGCCGGGACACCGCGGCGGCCCGGGAAGGCGGTGGAGACGTACCTGTTCGCCATGTTCAACGAGAACCAGAAGCCCGAGGGCGTGGAGCAGCACTTCGGCCTCTTCCAGCCCGACATGAGCGAGGTCTACCACGTCGACTTCGCGGGCTCCTCCTAGATTAGGCCCGGCCCATGGTTGCCACGTGTCCCATGAGCATTTGTCGCAGTCAGTCTCATTATTTCGATGTCAGTAGTCAGTACTCAGCTCGCGACATTCATTGGTGTCATGATTCATGAGTCTTCATTCTTCAGCTCTGTTTAGTACTCCTAAAATGCACTAATTTTAGGAGAAGTAGACTTCCCGTGGATGAACGCTGCCATGAATTTCAAAACAATCATCATTTCCAATATCTAAAAAAACAACCACCAAGTCAAAACGTAGAGGTAGTTTAAAATGTACTGTGTTACATAGAAATGTTTCTTGGTGAAGCAACGCACAATGTCGCTGGGCATCGCTTAGTCCCTTTAGTCGACAGCCTAGTTGCATTAGTAAAACCGTATACTCGGCCGAGGCCTTTTGGACATTCTTGAGGTCTCTTTAGAACACAAAAAATTTATATAATTTTTACATAAAATAGTTAATTTTTTTAAAAAAAATCCTTCGAGCTCTCCCACGTTCGTGGATGTCCCGTTCCGGCTTCTGGGACTAATTAACGAATTAGCAGATGGTGGACTGTAATGGCTGTCGGCCCACCCGTCTCTGTGGCCCGTGGCCTGTAACTTCTGCGGGGGGCAAGGACGTGGGCCCATGAAAGTAGCAGTGATGATGCCACTTACCCACGAGTACCAACGAGATGAAAACGAGCAGCGGCGAGTGCGAAACGAAATGGCAACAACAAGATTTTGGTGCTGCCAGAAGCACAGCGCTTTCTGTCTTTTTATTCCTCTTTTATTGAACGAAAAGTGCAACGACAATGCTCACGTCAGCACGCACAACGTACATCCCTACGCACCGCGAACGCCAGCCACGACACGAGATGTGCACATCCATCCCCATGCACCGTGAACGTCAGCCACGACGCGAGATGTGCGCGCTTAGCGGAAAGAAAATATGAGAAGTAAAAGCAGCGCTAGGCTTATCTAATGTTATTCCTACTAAGCCTTGCGTTGATGTTGTACATCTCGGACCCCAATCAGCAAGCGCAGTTCACACAAATGCTCTCGTGCCAGGGCCTTGGTCAGAATATTCGCCAGCTAATCTGTAGTTTCGATTGACTCGGTCTTCACCCTTCCATCTTCAACACATTCTCAGATGAAATGATACCTGACATCAATGTGTTTGATGCGATCGTGGAACGTCGGATTCTTGCTGAGCGCGATGGCGGACTCATTGTCAACCTTCAGATTGGTGGCATCGGCCTCTCTTTCTCTAAGTTTTGAGATCAGCCGTACCAACCAAATCCCCTAGCAAGCAGCTGTAGTTGTAGCTATGTACTCTGTTTCACATGATGAAAGTGCCATAACCTTTTGCTTCTGGGATTGCCAGGTGACGAGGTTATTATCGAGGAAGAAGAGAACGTCGATAGTACTCTTCCATGTATCAATGTCTCCCACCTGATCGTTGTCGCTGTAGCCCAACAGACAATCCTCCTCCTTCTTTCTCTGGTACTGATAGCCGTAGCTGAGGGTCCCAGAGATGTATCTGAGGATCCTCCTGACTACCCCAAAATACTCGGTGGTCAGGTTTTCTATGAATCGACTCACATAACCCACCAAGTATGCCAAGTCCGGCCTTGTATTTACCAAGTAATGCAGTGACCCCACAATGCTTCTATACATAGTAGGATCAACAGCTAAGGCAATGCTCAACTTACTAAGTTTGAGGCGCGGTTCCATGTGAGTGCAGGTGGATTTGCATCCAGTCATCCTGCCGTCTCTAGAATCTTGGCAGCATAGGCATTCTGGCATAAAGTGATGCCCTCCTCTGATTGGGACACCTCTAGGCCAAGGTAGTAGTGGAGACAACATAGGTCCCTCATCTTGAAGGTGGAGTGCATCTCTGTCTTGAAGGCATCGATATCAGCTTGGTTGCCGCTGGCGATGATAAGATCATTGATGTACACTCCCACCATGAGGCGATGATCTCCAGTACCATGTAGGTAGACAGCATGCTCTGAGGTGCTCCTTTGGAACCCAAGCCTAATCAAAGACTCATCGAGTTTGGCGTACCGGGCTTGGGGGCTTGCTGGAGCCCGTAGAGAGCCTTGATGAGGCGGAGCACCTTGTGTTCATGGCCCCGGAGGATGAAGTTGGGGGGTTGCTCGATGTAAACTTTCTCTTGTAGCACTCCATTGAGAAATGTGAACTTAACGTCCATGTGATGAACAGCCCAGCCTTCATAGGCAGCATGCACCAGCAGCAGCAGTCACACGGACTCAAGGCGTGCCACGGGAGCGAATACTTCGTCGAAGTTGATCCCTTGACGTTGCACATAGCCCTTTGCGATCAGCCGGGCCTTATGCTTGGTGACGATCCCAGATGCATCCTTATTAGCCTTGTAGACCCACTTGAGGCCTATCGGCCGAATGTGCGGCCACGGCTCAACCAACTCCCAAGTGCCGCTCATCTCGATAGACATCATCTCGTCCAGCATTGCATGGCGTCAGCACTCATGGCACAGTGCCTCCTTTAACGAAGTTGGCTCGACATTGCTTGCAAGTAGCAAGCGCTCCTCTAGCTCTCGGTCAACTAGCCCTGGTGGTGAGGCCGGCCCGATCACGTTGTCGATGCGCCGAAACCGGAGAGGTGCGTCATCGTTGTGGTCGGCATCCAGTAGTTCGTTGGCTCTAGTTCTAGGTGGCGACGCGAACTCGATGCTCTGGTGTGGTGCTGAACTTGGCGTCACGGACGCAGGGTCACTCGCCATAGGAGTCGCTACGAACATGTCCATAGCTGGTGGCGGCGACGATGCTGATGGAGGAGGTGAAGTAGATCCTAACGTCGAGGCCGCAAGTGGAGCCTGTGCTGTTGTTGTACTGGTGATGGTGATCATAGTAGGCTCAAGGGGCTCAGAGTTCTTGATGACGAAGCCACCGGGGTCAACGTTATGATAAGCGGACCACGTCCACTATGCTACTTCATCAAAGATGGTGTCACAGCTGATGTGGACGCGCCGGGTCGTCGGATCATAGACGCGATACGCCTTGGAGCCAGGTTCGTAGCCGATGAAGATCATGCGCCGGCTGCGATCATCTAATTTCTTCTAATTCGATGTGGTCACCTTGGCATGGGCAACACATCCAAACGTGCGAAGGTGGTGCACCGCCGGCGCGCTCCCTGTCCACAGCTCGTACAACGTCTTTCCCCGATGGCCTTGCACGATGACTGGTTTAGAAGATACACAACAGTTACCATAGCCTCACCCCAGACAGGAAGGGACTTGGCCTTCAACATGTTGTGCCCCGTGCCCACGACAATCTGGTTGCGTCGCTCCACGACATCATTCTGTTGAGGTATGTATGGCGCCGTGAGTTCGTGCTGGACTCCAAGGTGAGTGCAGTAATCGGTGAAGTCCGTCGTGGCGAACTCGCCCCCACGATCGGTATGCAAAGCGACCAGCTTCTTCCCGGTCTTGCGTTCAGCCACAGCTTGGATGTTATTGATGGCGGTAGTAGCGGCATCCTTGCTCGGCAATAGGGTGATCCACATATACCATGAGAAATCGTTGATGAGCAAGAGAAAATACTAATTGCCGCTAGAAGTCGTAGGCACGATTGGACCATAGTTGTCACCGTGGAGCAGCTGCAATACCTCGGTTTAATGCGTGAGGGCGTGCTGTGGGAACGGCGTCCGCTGATGCTTGCCGGCAAGGCACGCATCACAAATTTGGTTGATGTGGTCCAGCAGGGGCATCCCGTAAACAAGCTCTTCACGTCCCATCTTCCTCTGAGCGCCGAAGTTGATATGCCCCGGGCGTGCTAGAGCCATGCGTCCTCCGTTGCATGTGTTGCTAGGCACACCGGCCATGCTATGTTGGCTTCAAGCACATAAAGCTGACTTGGGCTCCGCTGAATCTTTGTGAGCAGGCGGCGCTCCTCGTCACGGATCCGCATCGCTCCTTCGATGAGCACCGAAAACCCCCCCTCATCGAGCTAGCCAATGCTAATGATGTTCGTGGTGAGGCGAGGGATGAAGTACGCGTTGGTAAGGATGTGGTGCTCCCATTCTTGCATATGAAGAGAATGGTGCCGTGGCCTTCGATCTTGATGACGGAGCCATCGTCGAAGTGCACTGTGCCGACGATGCCGATGTCGAGGTCAGAGAAGATGCCACGAGCACCAGTCATGTGGTTTGTGGCTCTAGTATCTAGGATCCAGTGACTCGGATCCCGGGTCTCCACCTCGTCAAAGGTGGCAAACACCTTCGCCTTCGATAGCTCTAGTACGATTGCTTGGCGGCGTCAGGAATGGTGGCGACGCCGGCATTATCCGACGGCGCAGGCTCAACCTGATGCGCTGTGTCACCCAAAATAGCGACAGTGTCGGTGTTGGAGGGTGGCAGGAGCTCGGCTTAAAGCGGTGTGGCATCATCTATGGCGGTGCTGAGGTTGGGGAGCGGCGAGAGCTCGGCCTAAGGTGGTATGGCGTCATCGACGGCAGGGCGGGGATTTGGGAATGGCAGTGGTGACTTAGGGGAAACAGATAGGGTTGATGCCAAGTCCCCTTCCTCAAATGTATAAACGAACATGAGGGTGGGCTTGTCATCATGGGCCACATGAGCCTACTCTTCCACCTTCATTTTTCCACGGCAATGCTAGGCCCAGTGTCTCCTTTTGTCGCAACGCCTACACTCGTCATCCGGCCCAGCACGCGTCGTGCCAGATAAGTTGCGCCTGTCGCCTCTATTTCCTCCTCTGCCGCGGCCGTGAGGCTTGCCGCCACCATGCATCTTGCCGTGATCGCCGGAGTTGGAGCCACCACGGCCAAATTCTTGGCTTTTTTGCTTATACCTCTCGGTCCACTGCTCTTCAGTGAGTAGCAGTTTATCGGTGGCGGTTTGTGGCGGAGGCGGCTCAACATCATTGGCTGCCTTCAATCTCCCTATGACCTCCTCAATTGAAAGCTGAGAAATGTCGAGAAGGGTTTCAATGAAGATTACCAACTGCTTATAGCGTGGGTGGACGACACGTAGATACGTGGCCACCACCTTCTTGTCGGGCTCTGGGTCACCCAATGTCACCAGGCGCTGCACGATGCCCATTATGCGCAGAGCGAAATCCTCGATGGGTTCTCCATCGCGGAGGGTGATGGACTCATACTTCGCCTGGAGATTCTACGCGGTCGCCTTCCACACCCAGTCATCACCGATGCGGAAAGACTTGATGGCCTCCCATGCCTCCTTGGCGGACGCCTTGGCCATCAGGACAGGAACCATCTCCATTGGGACGCCGCTGTAGATCGCGTCAAGGGCGTTACGGTCTTCATCGTACTTCACGTCATACTCGACGGCGTCCCACAGATGGCGCGCCTATATCTTCACCTTCATGCGCAACGACCACTCATGGTAATTCATCTTTGTCAGCTGCGACCAATTGCCGGAGCTGGCTTCCCGGATGATGCGCTCGACGACGACTTCCCGCGGACGGCGTGCGTCGTGGATGCGCGAACGGCGTGCGTCGTGCGTGTGTGGACGACGAGACTGACAGCGATCCGATGAAGGTGTGCGCTTCAGCGTCTTAGCACCTGAGCCGCTAGAAGCATCATTCTTGGGATCTTCCTTCTTTCCGGCCGATGATCGGCCACGAGGTCTCATCGGAGACATCATGGTGACGACAGGATTCCTCACACCAGTTACAAATTGCACAGCAGTGAACACCAACGAGATGAACACGAGCAGCGGCGAGTGCGAAACGAAATGGCAAGAACACAGAGATTTTGGTGCTGCCAAAAGCGCAATGCTTTCTGTCTTTCTATTCCCCTTAAATGAAAAATGCAACGGCGATTCTTGCGTCAGCGTGCATGACGCGGGATGTGCGCGTTCATCCCCATGCACCGCGAACGCCAGCCACGACACGAGATGTGCGCGTCCATCCCACGTACCGTGAACGCCAGCCACGACACGAGATGTGCGCGCTCAGTGGAAAGAAAATATGAGAAGCAAAAGCAGCGTTAGGCTTAGAAGAGTGGAAAGAACAGTGGAAAGGGGTTGAGTCTCTAGCAGCTTCTCTTTGTGATGGCATCAGCTCTTTAATGAGCTACACTAATTTTTGTTACTGCTAGTAATTTTGAGATCCACTTGAGGATTCTTTCAAATTTATGTTCCTGTAATAAACTAGCTAAGGTGGTGCCTTTGTGTGTGAAATTATTTTGAAGTGGCTAAAACCATCCTTAATTCATTAGAACCACTGAATTTCAGATAGATGTGAACATTATTGAGCACACTTAGTTAAATCCAGGAGCAATGTTTTCTGGTTTATAAGTAAATGAACTTATGTCCGTCTACAAGAACATCCTAGTTTAGTTCTGCCCTTTATCCTTTTTTCTGGAAGTGTCTTTGGATGTATTGTGTTGGTGCCTAGTGTGCTGGGTCCAAAAGCGACGGCATAATCCTAGCAGGAAGATGTGATAGTTTTGCATGGCTTCCTTTGTTTGGGTCTTTCTAAAGACTTAGTGACTAATCTTGGTCAAAACATTTTATTAGCCAGAATATTGCTGCTGTTTAGTGTGTGACTCTTGTCTTGGGAGTCTTACGTTTAGTAATTCATACCAGGCATGGATGCAAAGAACTTCGGCAACGGATGACAAACTCAAGAGAAGATTACAATGACAGAAGATGCCCCAAGCCGAGATCAAGAGACCTTGCAGCAGTTTGCAGATCCAGATATTACTCTAAGTCCAGTCAACAACCATGAATCTGGAGATGTGAACATGGAGGCTGCCATCTCTGCTGAGGATGTCTTGCGAGCTGGTGGTTTTGGAGCAAAAAACGACATTGGCAACCTCCTTCCCACAGCTATAGATTCCACCGATTTCGAGGCCTTGCTGCGGGATGCTCGCGACTTTGAAGGTGAGACTGAAAAACCATCGCATCCTGGACTGACAAATCAAATGAAACTGACAGTGGAGGCAAACCACCAGGTGTGCAGCAGCAGTGATCCCTAGCGTTTTTCTTCTCTGCGCAATTTCAGCTTCAGAAAACACGTTTTTCGAGTTTCTCTAGTCTTCCTATGCTATCCTGTTACTGACTTTGTGCTACGTATGTGGCATTTGTGTTGTTTCCCTGATGTATGAACATGATCATGATGATTCTGCTGAATGAACCCGATCGTTTCACCTTGTATAACTAAGTATTAATGGTAATGCTTTGTGGCAGTTTTCATTGTGAGTTGATTGTCTGCTAGTGGTTGTGGTTACAGTATGCAGAGGAGGGGAACGTATCAGGTGCATTGTATATATATTTTCAATAGTATTGTATCTATATATAAAATCTCATCCTATATAGATAGCAATAGAAAAGACAAAATTCTGATAGTTTATACTAAAATATGTTAGATTTTTTGGTTTTTTATTACAGCTAAAATATAATAAATTTAAATATAAGACTTTATATATAGATGTAAAGTAGACTATTAGAACTACATGTACAGTTTTTATACAATTTTCGGTAACATTTGTGAATTGATGTGTATGGAAAGTTTATGTATAGGATATGCGCATACAGAGGAGAGCTGATATATTTTGGAATGGAACTTTTGCATGGTTGTTATACTTAATAGGAAGCATAAAGGATCATCTGAACACTTATGTATGATATTTAAATCGTCTATAAAAGAATAATTAGAAACTTAACATTAAAACCAACTCTTGTGAGCTAAGACCTAATATGATAGATAATCGTCGTCGCCGGCGTCATCGTCGCCAACATTACGAAACCTTTGCCCTTCGGCCTTGTTGACGTGAAGCCTCTTCTTCTTCTTCTGCCCTGGCTTCTTCTTGCCGGCGTTGGCCACCTTCTCGGCCTTGAGCTTCTCGTTGGCCACCGTCGTCATGGACGACGCGATCTCCTTAACGTTCGTGGACGTCAGCGACGCCACGGCGAGTTTGTTCATCGCCTTCATCAGACCAATGTAATGGTAGCTTTTCTGAAACGGAGAAGGAAAAAAAACAAATATTAGTCCCCGAATTCTCATTCAGGCTACGAGCAGAAGAACCAAACGATGCAATTTCTGACAGATGCCGTGAGATGAGAATAAAATACCTCGTAAGGACGAACGAGATCTCTCGCGATGCGCTCGGCGTACTCGGCGAATTCCTTCTCAGATTTTGGGATGAACTTCTCGATGGGTTCGTCGTTGTCGGATTGCTTCTGGGATTTGTCAGCGACGGCACGTGAAGTAGTAGAGATTTCACTCGATGTTGCTGCTTCTGCTGCTGCAGGCTTTGCCGCCTTCGCGTTGGCCTGGTTTTTCCCTTTGGTTTCAGGAGCTTTCTTGCTAGCAGTCGTGGCGGCCGCCGTCGTCTTCCTAGGTTTAACGTCGTCGCAGTCCCACGAGTCCTTCACTCCGTCGTCGTCGTCGCCGGCGTCTTCGTCCTCCCAAAGGTTCTCTCCCGAGTTTTTAACCACGTAGAAGGTGATGTTAGATAAGCCTAGCACTACTTTTGCATTTTTCTTTTTATTTGTTGTTGAGAGCGCACACCTCGCGTCGTGGTTGGCGTTCGCGGTGCGTGGGGATGGACGTGCACACCTCGCATCGTGGCTGGGGTTCACAGTGCGCAGGGATGGACGCGCGTACCTCGCGTCGTGGCTGGCGTTCGCGGTACGTAGAGATAGACGCACACACCTCGCGTCGTGGTTGAGGTTCGCGGTGCGCGGGGATGGATACGCACACCTCGCGTCGTGTGCGCTGACGCGAGCGTCACCGCTGCATCTGTTTGTCGTTCAATAAAAGGGGAATAGAAAGAACCGAAAACACTGCGCCCTGAGCAGCACCAAATCTCTGAGTCTCTCCATTTCGTTCCAAACTGCAGCTGCTTGTGTTCATTCAGTTGGTGTCCACCGTTGTACGATTCCTAACAAGTGATATCAGAGCTACGGTGTCTCCGACGAGACCTCATGGTTGATCGCCAGTCGAGAAGAAGGAAGATCCCAGGAATGATGCTTCCAGCGGCTCAGGCGCCAAGACGTCGAAACGCACTCCTTCGTCGGATCCCTATCAGCCTCGCCGACCACGCACGTCGTTCGCGCACCAGCGATGCACGCCGTCCTTGGGAAGTCATCGTCGAGCGCATCATCCAGAAAGCCAACGCTGGCAATTGGCCGCAGCTGACGAAGACAAATTACCATGAGTGGTCGTTGCGCATGATGGTGGAGCTACAGGCACGTCATCTATGGGACACCGTCGAGTATGACGACGTGGAATGCGATGAAGATCGCAACGTCCTCGACGCGATTTGCAGCAGCGTTTCGGCGGAGATGGTTCCTATTTTAGTGGCCAAGGCGTCCACCAAGGAGGCATGGGAGGCCATCAAGACTTTCCACATCGGTGATGACTGGGTGCGGAAGGTGACCGTGTAGAATCTCCAAACAGAGTACGAGTCCATCGCCCTTCGCGGCGGAGAACCCATCGAGGATTTGCTCTACGCATGACGGTCATCGTGCAGCGCTTGGCAACCTTGGGTGATCCGGAGCCCGATGAGAAGGTGGTGGCCAAGTATCTGCGTGTCATCCGACCACACTACAAGTAGCTGGTAATCTCCATTGAAACCCTTCTCGACATTTCTAAGTTTTCAATCAAGGAGGTCACAGGGAGATTGAAGGCAGCCAACGATGTCGAGCCGCCTCCGCCACCGTATACCACCACAGGTAAACTGCTACTCACTGAAGAGTGGTGGACCGAGCGGTACAAGCAAAAAGGCCAAGAAACCGGCCAGGGCGGCTCTAATTCCAGCGGTCATGGCAAGATGCGCGGCCACGGTGGCGGTGGTGGCAAAAACAGAGGCGACAAGTGCAGCTCACCTGGCACGGCGTGTGCCGAGCCGGATGACGAGTGTAGGCGCTATGGAAAAAGGGGACACTGGGCCCAGCATTGCCGAGGAAAGTTGAAGGCGAAAGAACAGGCCCATGTGGCCCATGACGATGAGCCCACTCTCATGTTCGCTTATACAGCTGAGGAAGGAGATTCGGCAACAACCCTAGCCATTTCTCCCAACTCGCCGCTGTCATTCCCAAATCCCTACCTCACCGCCGATGTCGCCACACCACCCTAGGCTGAGCTCTCACCGCTCCCTAACCTCAGCACTACCGTAAATGATGACATACCGCTACAAGCCGTGTCGCCGCTACCCTCCAACACCGACATCATCGCTGTTTTGGGAAACGTGGCGCATCAGGTTGAGTCCGTGCCACTGGACAGCACCAGCGTCACCACCATCTCTGATGCCGCCAAGCAACCATACCAACTGGAGCTATCGGAGGCGAAGGTATTTGCCACCTTCGACGAGATGGAGACCTAGGATCCGAGTCGCTAGATCCTAGATACTGGAGCCATGAACCACATGACTAGTGCTCGTGGTATCTTCTCTGACCTCCACACTAGGATCGTCGGCACAGTGTGCTCCAGTGATGGCTTCGTCGTCAAGATCGAGGGCCACGACACCATTCTCTTCGTCTGCAAGAACAGGGAGCACCGCACCCTCACCAACACGTACTTCATCCCTCGCCTCACCACTAACATCATCAGCGTCGGCCAGCTCAATGAAGGGGGGTTTCAGGTGCTCGTCGAGGCTAGAGTGATGCAAATCCGTGACGATGAGCATCGTCTCCTCGCAAAGATCCACCGTAGCCCAAGTCGGCTGTATGTGCTTGAAGCCAAAATAGCACGGTCGGTGTACCTGACAGCACATGTAACAGAGGATACTTGGCTCTGGCACGCCCGATTCGGGCATATCAACTTCGGTGCTCTGAGGAAGATGGGACGCAAAGAGCTTGTTCACGAAATGCCCTAGATGGACCACGTCAACCAGAATTGCGATGCGGCCTTGCCAACAAGCATCGGTGGACGCCGTTCCCACAATGCACTCTCAAGCGCTCAACCGAGGTATTGCAGCTATTCCACGGTGACATCTGTGGTACAATCATGCCTGTGACTCCAAGCGGCAACCGGTATTTTCTCTTGCTCGTCGACGATTTCTCACGGTATATGTGGATCGTCCTATTGCCGAGCAAGGATGCCGCTGCTACCGCCATCAAGAATGTCCAAGCCACGGCTGAACGCAAGACCGAGAAGAAGCTGCTCGCTCTGCGTACCGATCGCGGAGGCAAGTTCGCATCGACAAACTTCACCGACTATTGCGCTCATCTTGGAGTCCGATGTGAACTCACGGCGCCCTACACACCTCAGTAGAATGGCGTCGTGGAGCGATGCAACCAGACTGTCGTGGGTACAACGCGTAGCATGTTGAAGGCCAAGTCTCTTGCTGGCATGTTCTGGGGCGAGGCCGTGGTGACTGCTGTGTATCTTCTGAACCAGTCGTCGTGCAAGGCCATTGGGGGAACGATGTCGTACAAGATGTGGACAGGGAGCACGTCGGCGGTGCACCATCTCCGCGTGTTCAGGTGTGTCGCCCACGTCAAGGTGACCACACCGAATCAAAAGAAGCTAGATGATCACAGTCGGCGCATGATCTTCATCGGCTACGAACCGGGCTCCAAGGCGTATAGCGTCTACGATCCGATGACTCGGCACGTCCACATCAACCGTGACATCATCTTTGACGAAGCAGCGCAGTGGACGTGGTCCGCTATTCATGACGCCGACCCCGGTGGCTTCGTCATCGAGGACTCTGAGCTCTAGGAGCCTGCTGCAACCACCACCACTAGTACAACAACAGCATGGGTTCCATCTGTGGCCTCGACAATTAGATCTTCTCCACCTCCTCCATCAGCACCATCGCCACCACCAGCTATGGACATGTCCGCAGCATCCCCTATGGCGAGCGGCCCTGCTTCCGTGACGTCAAGCTCAACGCCATACCAGAGCATCAAGTTTGTGTCGATGCCTGGGGCTAGAGCCGCTGAACTATTAGACGCCGAATACGACGATGACGCACCCCTTCGGTTCCGGCGCATCGACAACGTAATCGAATCGGCCTCACCGTCGGGGCTAGCCGATCGGGTGCTGGAGGAGTGACTGCTACTTAGCAACGTCGAGCCGACCTCGTTAAAGGAGGCACTACTCCATGAATGCTGGAGCCAAGCAATGCTGGACGAGATGATGTCCATCGAGACGAGCGACACTTGGGAATTGGTTGAGCCACTGCCGCGCATTCAGCCGATAGGCCTCAAGTGGGTCTACAAGGCCAAGAAGATGCATCCGGGATCGTCACCAAGCATAAGGCCCGGCTGGTCGCAAAGGGCTATCTGCAACGTTAAGGGATTGACTTCAACGAAGTATTCGCTCCTGTAACATGCCTAGAGTCCGTGCGACTACTATTGGCGCACGCCGCCTGTGAAGGCTAGGCTGTCCATCATGTGGATGTCAAGTCCACATTTCTCAATGGAGTGCTACAAGAGGAAGTTTGCATCGAGCAGTCCCCTGATTTCATCCTCCGGGGTTATGAACACAAGGTGCTCCGTCTCATCAAGGTTCTCTACGGGCTCCGGCAAGCCCCCCGAGCCTGGTATGCCAAACTCGATGAGTCTTTGATCAGACTTGGGTTCGAGAGGAGCACCTTAGAGCATGCTATCTACCTACGTGGTACTGGAGATCGGCGCCTCGTGGTGGGAGTGTACGCCGATGATCTTATCATCACCGATGGCAACCAAGCCGACATCAATGCCTTTAAGATAGAGATGCACTCCACCTTCAAGATGAGCGACCTAGGTTGCCTCCACTACTACCTCGGTCTAGAGGTGTCCCAATCAGAAGAGGGCATCACTCTGTGCCAAAATACCTACGCTGCCAAAATTCTAGAGATGGCAGGGGTGACTGGATGCAAATCCACCTACACTCCCATAAACCGCGCCTCAAACTCAGTAAGTTGAGCACTGCTCTAGTTGTTGATCCTACTGTGTACAAAAGCATTGTGGGGTCGCTACGATACTTGGTAAACACAAGGCCAGACCTGACATACTCAGTAGGTTATGTAAGTCGATTCATGAAAAAACCGACCACCGAGCATTTTGGGGCAGTCAAGAGGATCCTCAGATACATCTCTAGGACCCTCAGCTACGGCTGTCAGTACTAGAGAAAGAAGAAGGAGGAGGCCTGTCTGCTCAGCCACAGCGATAGTGATCAGGCGGGGGACATTGATACACGGAAGAGTACTACCGGCATTCTCTTCTTCCTCGACAACAACCCCGTCACCTAGCAATCCTAGAAGTAAAAGGTTGTGGCACTTTCGACATGCGAAGCAGAAGTACATAGCTACAACTACAGCTGCTTGCCAGGGGATTTGGTTGGCATGGCTAATCTCAGAACTCAGAGGAAGAGAGGTCGGTGCCACCAGTCTGAAGATTGATTACGAGTCCGCCATCGCACTCAGCAAGAATCCAGTGTTCCACGACCGCAATAAATACATTGATGTCAGGTATCACTTCATTCGAGAATGTGTTGAAGATGGCAGAGTGAAGACCAAGTCAATTAAAACTGCAGATCAGCTAGCAGACATTCTGACCAAGGCCCTAGCACGAGAGTGTTTCTGAGAACTACGCTCGTTAATTGAGGTCCGAGATGTATAGCATATGTACAAGACTTAGAGGAGTAATGTTAGATAAGTCTAGCGCTACTTTTACTTTTCTCTTTTTTTTGTTGTTGAGAGCGCACACCTCACATCGTGGCTGGCGTTTGCAGTGCGCGAGGATGGACGCGCACACCTCGCGTTGTGCGTGCTGACACAAGCGTTGCCGCTGCATCCGTTTGTCGTTTAATAAAAGGGGAATAGAAAGAATTGAAAACGCTGCGACCTGAGCAGCGCCAAATATCTGAGTCTCTCCATTTCGTTTCAAATCGCAGCTGTTTGTGTTTATCTAGTTGATGTCCACTAACAGGTGACGGGTCTTTCGTCTCGAAAACATAGTCGTTATCTGCAGCGAGAAAACACACAGCCAACGTCAGCACAACAATGCACTGAGCAACATCAAAGTTACAGGTCAACAGCAACACGATATGAAGAGGAAAAAGTTACTATTGACGACGACTTACCCCAACTCGCCATCCTGGATGATCCGTGCAAGAACACCAAGAAATTACCAAAAGGGCTTCGGTTGCTGAGTAAAATATAGTGCTGCAAATCGCACCGGTGCACGCGAAATTCTGAAGCTTTCTTAGACCAAGACGTGCCCGCCAATTACGATGGCTTTCCGTGGATAAAAGGGTCCACATATAAACAGGAAGCCGGGGGCCGTCTTCTTGTCGGAGTCGGACGAGGAAGAGCATCCTAGTCCGATTCATCCGTGTTCTTGTCGGATCCGATTCATGATCGGGCGCGTTTCCAGTCAGTTGCTGGCACAACAGGGTTTGATCAGCTACGAATTGGTTTAACAGAGTTTTGGAGTGTCTCCCCGTCATTTGTTAGCTTGTTAGCCATTACCAAAATTTTAAAAAGCAACCACAAAAGGCAAAAAAGAGAGAGAGAGAGAGTAGTTCGACGCTCTGGAGTGACCGCCTTGCTCCGGTAACCGCTTCCTGCGCCGGTGACCACTCCGGTCCGGGCGCCCACCATCCTCTCCGCGCCGGCGTCCACCCAGGACCCGGCACCCACCTCTCCAAACTCCTTCCACCTCGCTCTTCCTCTCCCCAGCTCCGGTGAGGCCAAAAGGCTCGACTTCCGTGCGGCCGTCCTCTCCAAGCCGACGACGAAGGAGCTTCGGTTGCGTGAGCACTCCGCCTCCAGTGAGAAGTCCTCCGCGCCCGTCCACGCCAGGCCTTCTGCAGCGGAGAGGGGGAAAAGGCTGGCCGAAGCAAGCGACGCAGGCCCCGCTCGCCCTGGTGCCGGTCTGCGCTCGGTGGTGGTCGCTCCAAGGCAGCTGATTCCCCATCGTCAGCAGCCTCCGGACCGGGACGAAGCCGGCCCCTCCAGTCCCACTCAGGCCGCCGGCTACTTCCATCCGCCGCTGGGTGGTCTCCAACCGGGTGTGGGATGGACGATGGCCCAGTCCAAGAAGTTTGGCCGCGCTACCCCATCGCCGCCGCGAACAGTCAAGCCCGTCCCCAGGGATCTCCAGGGCAAGTGTTTCAACTGTCTGGCTAAGGGCCACGTTTGGGTTGACTGCCCAAAGCCGCCGTCGTGCTTCGGCTACGGCGCAGCAGGCCATCATCTGGGGCGCTGCCCTCAGCTGTCCAGTCAGGAGCGCCGAGCACTGTTTCGCCGCGGTTGCCGCGAGGAAACCGCCCGTCAGCAGCCGGCGCGCCGACCTGGCCGTCATGGGCTCGGTCCCACTCACCCCCTCTCGGTGCCGCGCGCTCCCATTGAGTCGCAGCCGGTCGTTCGCGCGAGGTCCTCGCCGCCACGGGTGTTGCCTGTTCGACCGCGCGCGGGTGGGCAGCAGCACCCCCTTCAGGGTAGGCGGCGCTCGCCCCCGTCGCCCTCGCCTCCCAGGCAGCGTCGCAGAGTTGAGGCCGCACCCAGACCACCCTCGCCGCCGGCCGCCGAGGTCAGCCAGCCGTCCGCTGGCTCTCCGTCTTCCTCAGTCACCTTGCCGTCGATTCCGCGCTCCTCCCCGAAGCGGAACCTGACGCCGCCGATCCGCAGCCTGTCCCAGCTGGGTCAGAACTTCCTGACGAGCTTCGAGGAGCTCCCCCCAGGCAACCCCTCCTGCCGCGTTACCAAGGAGCTCTGCATCGTCCCCTACTCCGAGGCAATGTGCATTCGGGAATCCCACTTCGAGCACGCGCTGATCGCCCTGCTGGTTGGCGATCAGCCTCCGGTCTCGGCTGAGCAGATCCACGATACGGTCGCTCGGGTTTTCTCCTTAGACCTAGGCCGCTTCAGGGTTCGAGCCTTCTTCCCGGAGAATTTCATCCTGTACTTCCAGCAACTACAAGATCGGGAGCAACTGCGTCGGCAAGAGCTCATCCGCTGCCCGGCTTCAAGCTCCTGGTGAAGCCGGCGAAGGCCATCTTGGGTTCTTCTTGCTAATTGGAATCCATGGACGAAGGCTGCGCGGCGGGCAACGATCTCACCGTCTTCAAGCTCACAGCTTGGACAACGGATCCTTTCGCCATCCCCAAGGAGAAGCTGAACCGCATCATGGAGCCGCGGAATCCAGACAACAGGAGCATTCACCGGGGTAAGCCGTACCTGGACTACGATGTGCTCATTCACCTGGTGGTGGTGGAGGATTTCGAGCGGCCACCGGAAAAGTACCTCCCCTTCGCGCCGTCCAGTGACTACTCTGGCCCTGGCAAGCTGCCAAGGTCAGACTCCGATGATGACGACCCACCTCGCCGCCACTACTTCCGCACGGCAAGGGGACGGCTGGACGGCTGCCTACCCCCGCTGCCGCTCTCGCATGAAGGCGGGCGTACGGCTTCCTGCCTTCTTCTGCGTCGGACGGCTCCCCCGCAAGGGCCGCTGCGGGGAAACCAGCCACCGCCTCCACTCCAGCAGGCGCAGGAACAGGTGTGTGCCCCAACGCCGGAGGCATGACGTGTTCCAGCCCCGCCGTCGCCAGTTCTAGCGGTGAGTGGAGATTATTTTTAAAATAAAATTTAACACTTTTCCTATTAAAAAAACTCAAAAAAACGTGTTTTCAAAAGAATACTATTTTGATATGAAAATTTAATAAAATAAACAAAATAAAATTTACAAACAAACCGAACTAAAATCATCTCAATCAGATTTCTATATCTCAAAATACTTAAACCATAGAACAACCACTATACTTTAAATTATATCACGTCAGCGACATAGACCATATATTTTTTGACGTGTTTTTGCAAAAAATATCACTCGAACACTATTTTCATATCGATACACCATTACCGTGATGACACGTGTCTTCGGATCACTCACGTCTCCTTCTCGTCTGGTCACACCTACTTGCTGCGCTCGCGCTCATGGACATACCGGGCCCATATATCAGTTGCTTATTCCCACCACGCGTGCTCCCGCGCTACTAGGCTAATTACTTGCTGTAATTTTATTCCACTGATTTACTAACTACCTGTTAAGTTAGCCCTTGCTTTTAGCATATTTCAATCTATACTAGCCCGCTCATGCACCGTCGCTAGCCTAGGCCATGCTCACAACTGCTCACAATTTTAGCCCGTTAGTATAGCAAAATTTGAAAATTATTTTTTAAATTTTTGTCCAAAATTCTTTTAAATTTTTTTGAGTGATTTTTCATCTATTTCTAGCATTTAATGTCTACACATATATAAAAAAACTCTCCAAGCATAGATTTTCATAAACTTTCTATATCAAAATTTACACATACGTTCACCATATTTTTTCATAAATAATTTTAATATAATCCAATTAAGCAATGCTAAATTTTAATATAAACTAATTTGCCAATTTTAATATAAACCAATTTTACAATGCCAATTATAATATAGTATAATTTTACTAATTTTAATCTAAACTAATTTTTCATCACTTTTGATTTAATAATCTCCCCTTAATGAAAATATTGGCAAAACACATGAATATTTAATATTGTCATTTAATTAAAATTGTGTATAAACTCCTTTTCCCTTTTTATAATGGATTCATCAAGAAGAATAAAAAAGAAAAAAAGTTTTTTAATTGTGTACCAATTTTATTTTTTATTATCATAAACACTACAAATCATCGATATAAACAAAATCACACGTGACATGGTAAAAATAATTTGCACCCAACATGTAATGTAAATCGAGTATAATTAAAAAAAATTAAGTATAATTAATAATTTATTACAACTCAACTATTTTAAAACTTACGAGGATTAACATAATGTACTTTATTAGTGTTTTTTTTAATAACTATAGAACTTGAGTGATTTCAATCACGATATAAATTACAACGAATTATATGCACCATTATACTTATTTTTCAATCTGTTCAAGCATATATTTTTGATAATTTTAAGTTTTAGAATCATGTTTCGGTTATACTAAAATCTATCTGGTTAAGAAAAGTGCAATGATACATATTTTTTTAATCTTTTCTCATAGTTTTCATATCACATATTTTTTATCTTTCTCATATTTCTCATAACATTTTAGAATATTTAAAACAAGTTCAAAATAGTTAACAAAGTTCAATCATGTCACGAGTTAGTTTAATTTATCATTTTATTTAGGTAGTCATGCAAATCAATAACACATATATAGAAACATATCTTATGACATAAATGTAGCTACAAGTAATGCATATGAATCATATCTATTACTCATTATTTTTCAATATATATTTTTTACTTTTCAAATAAAGAACAAAAAATATGTTAAAAAATTGATGCTCCCCTCAAAACAATCCTATATGATAAATAAATCCAAGTTCTCTCCGAAGACGAATCTAAAGATTTTATAAAAATATCTATCAACTAATGTTCAGTATCCACATGATAAATTGTTACATCTCATTTTTTAACATGTTCTCTAAGAAAGTAAATTTTAATATTAATATGTTTTGTCCTAAAGTATTGTATTGATTCTTAGCAATACAAATATCACTTGTGATATCATAGAAAAATGAAATATTTTTTAAATTAACACCATAATTCTTAAATGTAGGTATTATATAAAGTATTTGAGAACAATAACTAGTAGAGCCATATATTTAGATTTAGCAATTGATTGTACTATAGAGAATTATTTTCTAGATTACCCATCAATAAGTGAACAGAAAGAAACAAGCACTACTTTTTTATTAAGTAATACATGAGTATGCAGATAGCTATATGCTAAAATTTTTAGTGCTATGAATATACCTGAGAATTCTTTAATTGCTTAAAGATGTGAAACCCGTAGGGAAGTTTGAAATCGTACACTTAATAAATTGTATATCTTTTTTGATGTACAAATATACCTTGATACTTAATTGTTTGTGAAGTTGTGGTATGTGCTATAACCAATTCGATTGATTATGTGCGAGGAACTATAGCTTCTTCATCATCCTCATCACCTTCATCAATAAATATGTTCTCCCCCTAAATATATGCAACTATATTTGTAACCAAAACTATAGAAGTAGAAGTATATCCAAAAGTTATATTTTTAGCATGCGATGCTCTTATGAGGTATGAGAACCTATTATTGTCACTGGATATGTAGCGTGGGCATCTAAAATTAACTAGCCAAAGTTCTCCTTTCTCGGTAAAGTGCCTACATTGAAGAAGACAATGTTGAGTCCTCATGTTAGTAGAACAAAAAATAGTGTGTCTTTCTTAAATTATATCATAACTTAGCATTTGTTGCTTAGCAAATCAAAAACAAAAATCTACTTTATGTCTATCTTTACCACAATGAAGTAATTTAATAATAGTTGGAACATGATTCTTGGAATAATTATAAGTATTATAATTTTAAACTTTTAAGAAATAGTGTTTTTATTCAAAATTTAATTCAAGCTTTTAGTTCCATCTTTTCTTGCTAGTAATCAATATGATTCAAAAAAGTAGTAGACATGTTGAAATTTATTCTTTTTACCATAATTAAAACATAAAAAAATCTTATGAGTTAGATCATCTTTTAGTTGAGTAATTTTAATGTCAGCATCTTTCAACTTCAACGTAAGAGAATTGCAATTATCACAATAAGCAATTTTATCAACAATAGTAATACAAATAGAAGCATATATATCTATAAAAGAAGTTTATTCAACATTTTATTCAGCATAAACTAACTTACATAAATAGTAAGAATCATTTATAAAAGTTAAAGTTTTAAGTCTTACATTTTTAGTATTTAATTATTCAACCAAAACATCTTATTTCTTAATCTTTTTATCTCTCTTCTCTAATAAAATAACAAGTTTTTAAATAGCTAAAACTAAATTATTATAAGAAGGTTACACTTCATTCTCGATGTCGTTATCGATATTAATGTTGGTGATGTTTCTACTACTTGCCATCATTCATGGATTGATCAAGCTTTTCTTATCTTTGGGAGTAGCATAGAATCCACATCGCCTAAATTTACCTATTCAAAAGCAAAAAAAACACAAAGAACACAGTACACTACCTTCTTATTCAAATAGCCATTCTTCTTGATGCTCTTGAGTGTTCACTTCTTATCACTCTCAACCTCGTCTTCCTCCTTATCTTCATCCTTAGAAAATTTTTGCTAAAACTTTTGGGTAGTTAAGATGAAGGTGATTAAGCGTGCCACATTCAAAATATTTTCAAGGTTCTCCATAATTTACTCTTTTTCTTGACGAACATTCTGCAAATCTCTTATGAAATGAGTGGAGAGGAGTGCCAAATCATATGTATAAAGTTTATCTAGCTATTCATCAGTAGCTGAAAACAAAGAAGATAAAGCATATCTAGATGAAAACTTATCACCAATAGAGTTGCTAGTTTGTCAAGCTAAAGATATTAATTTATTTGTCATATTTTTTCTAGTAAAGACATCTAGCTCATGAGTTTTTAATTTAGAATAAAGCATATCTAAGTATACTCATGGTACTAGATTCTCTAATTGATGTTATATTTATATCTTATATAGATATATCTAAAGTATCTATCAATTGATGAGAATTTTTAGTCTCATGTAATGTAACATTAGTAGAACCTAAGTTGCTAAGAATCTTATTGAAGTGAGTAAAAAAATCATTAAGAGATTTACCAGATTTTACCTCAAAATACATGTATTCCTTTTTATATATGTCCTCACATACATTTCTTATCATGTTTGACCCTTCGTAATAATCATAAAATACTCTACATATCTTATGTGCTGACGTGAGATGCACCACATGAGAAAAGTAGATTCTTCCTAGACCTTGAATAATCAAATTCCTCACCTTACTATTAGCCTCCACCAGTGATATGTTAACTGATGTCACTATTTTCTAATCACTACCAGTTAAGATTAATTAGAAAAGGTAATAAAATAAATAATCTTGCTCCGATACCACTTGTAGGATCAACTCATACTGAAATAGACAATTATAGGGGTTGAATGATAGTGGAAGTCAAAAATAAAATTTAACATATGCTCTTAATCACAAAATCTAAAAAATTATGATTTCATAATCTAGATAGAACATTGTTTTATCACTAATCAAATTATAACCGTATATCTGTAACTTTAATCAATCTAAACATTTTAAACATAAACTAGACAAAATTTACAAACTAAACCAACTGAAATCATCACAATCGGACTTCTAGATATCGAGATACTAATAAAATAAAATTACTAAATAAAAGGTTAGCTAAAATTAATTAAACCCTAATTAATAATAATACAAGATCTGAAAATAATTAACAATCAAACTTTTTAAAATACTAGAAAAATCCCTAACTAAATTTTAAACCAATCCAAACACAGAGAAAATAAATTAAACTAAAATCAATAGCTAGACATGCACAAGAAAGAGATAGGGTTTAGGCGCTAATCTTCTATAAACTTTACTTTTATTTCCAAAATTATACTTACACGATTCACCTAAAAACTCTCTATATTTTCTGTGTTAAAATATGTATCACCTTACACTCTATAGTAAAAAAAATTCTAAAAGAAAAGAGAGATTTTGTAATCACTACTCTGCTTATTCTCAGTGGTCGAATTCGAAATCAATGCTCTAAAGTTCGATACGTTTCTGTAGAGAATCACATTCGAATAATATTTCCACACCTCCATACCAATACCGTGATGACACGTATCCGAATCACCTACGTCCCCACACGTGCTCATGCGCACCATGTCTCCTCCTTGTCTAGCCCCACTTGTCAACCACTGTGCCACCACGCACCCTTGTGCCCGCAATTGCTAACATATCAGGCCTACCTATCAGTTATTCACTCCCATCGCTCTCGTGTCCACGCTACTAGGGTGATTTATTGCCGTTAGCCTATTTTGCAGGCTACAACTTCTTGGCCTGCCTGCTAAGCCAACCTACTTATCAGGCTGCTTGCTTTTAGTCTCTTTCAGCTCATACCAGTCCACTCACGCGCCGTCTTTAGGTAGTGCCCATACTGCTCGCAATTTGAATGTTACTGTAGCAAATTCTGAAAACTAATTCCTTAATTTTCATCCAAAATTCCTCTATTTTTTTGACAAGTTTTCATCTATTTTCAATATTTAATACATGCACATATATAAACAAAAAACACTATTTACACACATATTTTTATAACCTGATATATCTCAATACACACACTTATCACACTTTTCATAAATAATTTTAATATAAATTAATTAATTAATACTAAATTTTAATATTAATTAATTAATACTATATTTTAATATAAATTAATTTTATAATGCCAATTACAATATTATACATTTTTACCAATTTTAATCTAACATTGCCGGCTTGTGCAACCCAGCTGCGGCCGAACTGGGCGAGCTCGCCGGAGCTACCCCTGCCCGTCATAGGGAATGGCAACAAGGCAGATGATATCTGCCCAGGCACGCACGCCAGGCAGATGGAGGCTGACCACGAGCAAAAGCAACACTGCCATATCCTAAAAGCAGCTCAAGGAACTGGAGCCCGCTACCCCTTGCAGTTGTTCAAAGAGTAGCAGCTCGTCCACTTCCTCTAGCTCTGCTAGTCTCTCGGGTAAAGGCCTCGACACGACTGGGCCAAGTGAGGATTTCAGCCCAAAATGTGGTTTCAATAACCACAATTGGGCCTAAGGCCTAGAGGCTAGCCCACAGGAGACGGGTACGCAACTTCTTGATGATGAGCCAGGAGGGCTACTAGGCAGCCAGGAGGCCTACGGGGCCGATGCGATTCCAATGGCACAGCCGTCCGAGGGACGCGTTGGGAAGGTGACGCTAGTCTTAGGCAGTGGAGGCAACCCAGCTCACTGATTTGATTGTCGTCGTCATGCACTAGTCTCCCGCCAGTGCCGATAGAAAACCAGCAACACTGTCTCCGCCGACAGCACCTACACAGTCTACATCGGCGAAAACCACAACATCTGTGTGGGCGAGACTGGAGGTCTAGGAGCCAGCAACGTCGTCCGCACCAGCGGCTTTCGCTTAGGTGGCACCTACATCGCCCACGCCGACGACAGCTGCACAATTCAAGCCCCTGCTCGCCTTCATCAGACGGGCAAAAGAAGGTTGTCGTCACCGCTGTTCTCCTCGCTAGTGACTCAGCCGTCGCAGGAGACCACCTAGGAGCATGATTTCAACTCGCACTACAGGGGCCGCTAGGCGAGACAAGCGCTACATGGATAACCGTCACTTCATGGCTAGTGTATCAAGGAGGTGGCTATTAACATCAAAATTTAATCGGAGAGCTCATCAACTTATGAAAATAGGCCATTTGATATAGTAAAATAGTCGATCGGATGAATGAATATAGATTTAGTTCAGTTAAAGATAAAAGTTTATTCAGATAAGACCGAATGTAAGGAGTCATCATGGAAGCTATATCAAAGTAGTTGTATCTTTGTAAAATATATCTTATAAAATAAATAAGTTTAGTTAGTTTTTTTAATTTTTTATAGAGAGTTTCATATTCTGTTTAAGAAGTGACGTCTGGAGTTTGTTTGTAACCACATCAAACTTGTGTAAGCATAGGGTATAAATATGAATCCCTTAATGGCTTGTAAATCATCTATCTGATTAATACAATCTCGGTACATCGCTACCTTAGTTCGTTTAGGTTTTTACCTATGGGTTCTAACTCTCGACACAGGGCTACATCGGTTAAGTCCGATCTCCGGTAAATAGATAAGTCTTGTCATTATCTTGGTGTATATGTTTTATCTAAGACTGTATCGGTTAGGTCCAACCTCTTTATCCGATTGGATATATCACATCACATTCGCGTAGAATCTATCGGCTTATCAAGTTCTTTTTACCATCATCGGTCTTATGTTAGATTAGTTAAGTTCGATCTACTTAGAATTCTAATAGTAGATTGAGTCTTAAGCTGATAGGTGTGTCCTTGGCGTTTCATTAGAGTAGCCAGCCAATAAATTATCTCTGCACAAAACTTCATACATAGTGTATCGGCTTTTCAACCGATATACATATATCGTCAACGATTAATCTGCTAGTGATTGATCTGGTTATGTTAGATCCGATCTTATACTATCTCGGTTAGACCCAATCTATTAAGGTTATGTCTAATAGGGCTAGTATCGAGATCAAGCTGCGTTTCGTTCTTTCTATCAGCTCAGCTACCGATTAGCTTATTTATGTGCTTATATCGGACCTGTAGCCGATAGAAGCTGATGGGTTTAACTGTTCCTTTTGTCAGAACGTACGATCTAGCTTCCGCCATTTTAGTGTCGTTAACCTCAGCCTTATACTGTCTCGATTCGGTCCGATCTATCAAGACTAGCTCTAACGATACTATCATCGGTGGTCGCTAGGTCTCATCTCTTCAGAAGATCGGACCTCTCTCTCTTCCGTTTATCGCATATTTTATTTAGAATATCATCGGCTCTACAGCTGATGAGTCTTATATTTTATTCGTTGCTAATTTCCTATGCCATCGTCAGCTTTCTAGCCTATGTATAAGCGCTACAAACTCTATTGGTAAGCAGCCGATAACAAGAGTACATCGGACTCACAACCGATGACTATCTTAACTCTATCGACACATCCAACCGATAGCAGGAGTTCTTATCTAACTCTATGTGTTTTTCTTATCAATTAGAAGTCAAATTAACTAGCACGTTCGTAACTCTAACAAACCGAAGACCCCAACGAACCGAAGAATCTGTACTAGAGCTAAATAGATCTCTCAGGTTTTCATATTTTGAGCGTATTACGTTGGACCTCTATCGGCTAACTCACGCGTCCTTTCGGTGCTCCTCTTCACCCGGTTCGATTGCCCCATGAGTGAATAGTGGCGCCAATATATGGGATGGTGCATTCACACAGACAAACAATGGCACATGCACTAAATGGACATCGATGGATTGAGGGTATCCGAAGGGCCATGGGCACCCTGGCTCTCTTGTAGTATTTGGCTCTCTAGTCACACCTCCGAGAAATCATCTTGACTGGTCCGAAAGACGCGTTCGTATAGAGTTGGGAATCCTCTATAAAGTACACCACCAAATCTGCTTATTGGACCCTCTTCCTAGAGAGGGAACACTTCCTGGACAAGCAAATATGGCAGAGTAATGCACCCTCATGATGTTGATACCTTTCAAGGTTGGTGTCCCGTTTTTGGTGCTTGACAGGTGATCGGTTGAGTAGGCGAGGATCACATCCTGCAAAGTGCGTCTTCTGTTATTAGTGTGAATAAACTATCGACTACATCCTTATTGCCTGTCCAAAAACTTTACAACTATAGTGGATCATGCTAAATGACATTCTTCCCTTCTAATAGGCAATCCTTCCTCCTATGGTATAGCGACAACAGGGTGCTGGTTGCGGGACATCAAAGATAGAGTTTTGACGGATAACATGCAGCTGGGGTGCTGTTCTAGCCATCAAGCCCACACCATGGCTGCCACATATCTCACGAGATATCAACCACCTGTATCGTCTTTCTGCTTTGTTTCCTTCCTGTACATATGCCTGTTGTAATGTGTGAACAATACCCCCAATCTTAATACAAAGATGCGTGACAGCCTATTTCCCAAAAAAAAATAAACAGAGTCGATTTTAATGGGTTTTTTTCATTGTAGTATATTTTATTTTCTACGGTTTGCTTTTAAACGCTAATAACACAAATATAAAAGCTTTAACCATAAATTCTTTTTGCTTCATTCACGTTTCCACAGCTTATCAGTTATAGCTCAAACATGCAATGCGCACTGTTGAAGTATATGTGCCATAACTTTATATTTGGATACTCAAATGTCCAAAGCAAATATTTTGAATAATTTCCTGGCATATATCTTTAAGGCTTTACAGCACACTGCACACACCTCATCTGGAGTTTTGAGCAGACCAAAGTGCACATCTAACATGCAAATACATCTTTGATATCTTTCCTAGTCAAAGCTGATCAAATGCTTGTTATGAAAATCTCTAAGGTGTCAGTTTGTTCCAGAGTTCAATATGAACTACTGCCATGCCATGATCCACTGATTTTTAGTGTATACATTCCCATCGTTGACATTCAGTCAACCTAAAGCTTGCTTCTCTTTCCAGGAAAAGAAAAGGAAGATCAAACATACTTACCCAGCAAATGAGCAAAAACAGGTGATGGGAGAGAAAGCTCCTTGAACGTTTGATATTGATAATTATGTTAACTGAGGTAAGGTATATCAAACAAACACAAAAAGGTGGGAAGTTATTTAAACAATTTCCAGCATCTCTATAAAACATTGGTCTCTTACATTTCGAGTGGTCGAAGAGGTGCAAGAAAAGAGTAGAATATATCAAGTTTAGAATGGTACATGAAGAAGATGCAACAAAATGAAACTTAGCCTCATACGGCCACAGTGACAGCTTCATCCAGTGCAATAACTCCAGGAAGTTCCTTTCCTTCCAACAGCTCTAAGCTAGCACCACCTCCCGTTGAAATGTGGCTCATAACATCCGCGACTCCCACCTTCTCAACAGCCGCAACAGAATCACCTCCTCCAATAATGGTTGTAACGCCCTTGCTGCTAAGGTCTGCCAACTTCTTTGCAATAGCCTACAAAAGAGAGCTCACAGTTAGGTTTCTTTTAACAATTCCTTCTGTAATGAAACTGAATTAGAGAATTGGCACAGGCATCACCTCAGTTCCTACTGCAAACTTGTCAAATTCAAAGACACCCATAGGTCCATTCCAAATGACTGTCTTTGTTGTTTCCAGGGTAGCACTGAACGACGCAACTGAATCTGGACCAATATCCAGACCCATCCAACCATCAGGAATAGCAGATGCTGGAACAACCTGTAGAACAAGTTCAGGTCAAGTATATCAGTTCACCGAACTTTGAGCTGCTTTATATTGACTAGAAAATATCCACTGATAATCGTCATCAATGATTAGAAAATAATGAAACATAACAGACCTGGCTGTTAGCATCAGGAGCGAACTTATCAGCAATGACAACGTCAGATGGCAACAGAAGGGAGACACCCTTTTCTTTTGCCTTTGCAAGGAGAGATGTTGCAAGCTCAAGTTTGTCTTCCTCAACCAAGGAAGCACCAACAGAGAGTCCTTGTGCCTTGTAAAATGTGAAGATCATACCACCACCTAGAAGAAGGATATCACATTTCTCCAGCAGAGATTCGATGACCCCAATCTTGGATGACACCTTTGAACCACCTACAATGGCAGCAAATGGGCGCTGAGGGTTTGAAACAGCTCCAACAAGGTAGTCAAGCTCCTGTGATTTAAATTAATGATAAACAGAGAGGTTCAGAACTCTATATTGTGTTTGAAAGATAAAGAGAGGGGACTGAAATTTCTGGTCTAGCTATAGTTTTCTAAAATTTCAAGCATCAGACTTGAAAATGTAAAGTGAAACAGTATTAACCTTCTGCAAAAGGAACCCTGCAACAGAAGGCTTCAAAAACTTGGTAACTCCCTCAGTTGATGCATGTGCTCTGTGGGCTGTTCCAAATGCATCATTGACATAGAGGTCTGCCAAGGAGGCAAGCTTCTTGGCAAACTCTGGGTCATTCTTCTCCTCTTCCTTGTAAAATCTCACATTTTCAAGGAGCAAAACACTGCCATTTGGCAATCCAGAGACCAATTTCTCAACTTCTGGGCCAATAACATCTTCTGCCTTAATCACCTGTTTGTGAATACAAATATGGTTTAGTCGGTGTGATCAAATTAGTGCGTAAAGATTTAATTAAAAATATCAGTGACGTAGAAACCTGTATGCCGAGGAGCTCAGACAACCGTGGTACAAGGGGAGCCAAGCTAAACTTGGGAGTAACACCCTTAGGGCGACCCTGCACATTCATAGGAGAAAAGGAATAAAATCACAATGGATTACATCATAGGCGACGAGTAAAAAGATTGGTCACGGATTGCTTAGCTAGATTAGATTACTTGCATAACATTTGGTAACCAATTTTAGCCTTTCAAACAGCATACCAACCAAATCCGTGCCTAATAAACCAGGGTGCAACTATTATCTCATGGAATCAGATGAGATCACGACGGTTCGCATTTCTGAGATCCTACATTGTATATCTGTGACAAGCAGCATTATTACTTTGAGGAAAAAGATGAGGGACCGAGGCATACCAAGTGGCTGGAGAGGATGACCTTGGCACCGTTCTTGAGGAGGTACTGGATGGTGGGGATGGCGGCGCGGACACGGGTGTCGTCGGTGATGTTCTGGTTCTCGTCGAGGGGGACGTTGAGGTCGGCGCGCACGAACACGCGCTTCCCCTCGAGGTCGGCGGCGGTGAGGTCCCCGACGCTCTTCTTCGCCATGGTGGCGACGGCGCGGGTCCCGCGGGCGGACGACACCGCGCGGCACCGCGACGCGACGTGGGTCGCCAGCCGCGGGTCGGCGGCGGCCGCGAACGCCAGCGACCGCGCCGGCTGTAGGCACCCGGCAGCCAGCCCCCCGCCGCGGAGCGGGGCGGCGGCGGCGGCCACCGAAGAGGCGGCGCGCCTGGCGGTGAGGGAGAGCGAGGAGGTGGTCGGCGCGGCCGCGGACGCCATTTGGGGGGCACCGGAAGCTGGCGAGCTCTGGGCTGTGGGGCGGAGGCGGAGCGAGGAGGCGAGGAGGGCGGGAGGAGTGGGGGGGGGGGGGGGGAGGGCGGGGTTGGGGTTCGTAAAAGAAAGAGGGTTTTGTGGACGAGAGGACGGGGGAGGGAGATTCGCTTATCGCTGGCGAGAGATCGGTGATGAGAGGCCATCGATGATTCCGGTGGTTGTGTGGGGGAGGAGGCGGCGGTGATCGCCGCGATGGCGGCGTGTGGGGATTGCTGCCTTCCGTGATCGCCGTCCTTTTGTGTGATCCGTGTGATCGATCGGAGTTTGGAGAAAACTTGTCCATTTTCTTGTTATTCGCTGAACACAAAATTTTCTAGAGGTCAGCTCAGCGAGAGCAATCCTTGGTAAGTTGGCATATTCTCTCTTGCACCGCTGCACATCTCGTGGAACACACAACTCGTAATAGTAATGTTTACTGTATGATCAACCAGACAACCACAGGACTATTAATTTTTTTATCTTGCAGTGTCAGCGGCTGTCATTTTTTACGAGGCTTTGTAAGAAAAAGTGTAATTGCACTTTGTTTCTTTCTTTTTTTATCTGAGAATTCAGGGAGCAAGAGTATATATTCTGTGGTGGCTGTGTACTGTATATTATACAGTTAGATAATCCATTCTAAACGGGGCTAAGAAGTCAGCACAGGTACCAAATAACATGGGAGAAGAAAAATTCTCACATAAGATGACACAAAGATGAAGTTTTTAGCATATGAAAGCAACGTTGGCTGTCGCTGCAGTAAAGTCCAGGGCGCTGAGTGTACCCTTGCTTGGCAAGCAGCTCCCGCGCTCGCCGCACGAGCTCCATGTCGGTCACCTTCCCGCGGTGCGCCTCGGCGAGGACGGTCTGGATGGCGTTGGTGAGCACGCCGTAGGACACGCCCTCCGGCGTGGTAGCGTCCGCCGAGTTCTCGTCGGTCTGGCACCCGCTGATGAGCACGCCGTTGCGCGGCGGCGCCCTCGACTCCGGCGCCTCTTGCTTCGTGGCTGCCGCGGCCCCGGGCGCGTCCGCCTCGCCTTCGCCTTCGCCGTCGCGCTCCGGCTTAGCGTTATTCTGGTGTTCCTCTCCCGCCGTGAGGCCACCGACGCCGCTGCCGTGACTGTGGCCCAACATGGCCTTCACGAGCCACCTGATCTTGGGGCTCACTTCGTCGCCGAAGTGATGGAACAACGTCGTCCGGATCGAGCCCACGCCGACGTCGTCCTTCCCGGTCCTGTCCCTGAGCATCTCGACGAACGTCGAGAGCGGCAGTGACCGGTTCTTGATTCTCGCACGCGCGGCGGCCGGTGGCTCTGCCTGCTTGCGTGGTGTATCCTCTCGCACCTCGCGGCTGCGGCTGCCAATCCGCTGGCCACCGCGGCGAGGGAGATGGCGCAGGGCGATCTGCAGGAGGGAGCACATGAGCACGCGCCGGGCGGAGCTGCGCGAGGTGACCATCGCTGCCAGTGCGCGCGCTTTTTTGTATTGACTTGTGATGCCACTCAACAAGTGCAGATCGGCTGATGTGCCTGACCAGGTTGGCCGGAGGCTGTCATCATATCATATCGTGTTAGATCTTTAGTTTTCGTGTCACCGTCCCGGACGCCTGAGCGGCCGGCCCCTAAGTAGTTGCTACAAGGTAACAGTGCCATCCCACGTGTCAGCCGTCCGATCCGGCGGTGAGCCGATCAAAGCCGTCCGTGTGCTTCATCTCCTTAGTTTCCCTCTCCTCCTCTCCTTCTCTACCCACGCGCCGCCGCCGCCTTGGCTCCTCTGCTCCGCGCTGCGTCTAGTCGGCGCTAGCGTGGTCTCCAATCCTCTCATCTCCGGGCCAGATCCATGCCGGCGTCATTGGCTAGGAACGGGGAGGAAGGAGCTGAACTCGTGCCTGTCGGCGGTGCCATCGTCGATGTCCTCGCCAGGTGAGGCGGAGCAGTGAAAGGCGGCGGCGGCTTCTTGTCAACCATGGTATGGTGGGATTTGGGTTGGTACTGGCGGCGTTGCAGCGAGGAACGACTAAGTGGTGGCGCGAGGGGGAGATCACTGACCCCAGATCCCCTTCACCTTTGCGCCGCCACTCCTCCCGACGTTGCCGGCCGCCCAGGCCTCCGACTCCGGCAGCTGGCGGTGCTGCAGGTAGCGAGGTGCCCGGCACCTCCTCCTCATCTGCTGGGCCTTTGTATGCTCTTGCTCCTCATCTGAGCGTGGTGGAGACCATGAGAGAGGAAGATGGCGCGCCAGAGAAGAAGACGGGGACGGCTCCCACGACCGGGGTTGCCGCCTCTGGAAAACGGGAGGGCATGCAGCGCCTCCGGGGACGCTGTCGGGTTTCATTTGCTGAAGGTGTGCGTAGGCATCCTCACTATCCTCGTGGCATTATCCTTCGTTGCCTTCCTCCCTCTCCCTATAGCCAATCTGTTGCTTGATCTTTGGACCATGAAAGTTTTCCACAGTAAGTGCGCGGAAAAAATTTCCTGCTCATATAGATTGTACAGATTCAATGATGTTTAGGTGCAACATACTCACTCATCTCAGCTAGACATGTACAATCGATACATTAATTTTGGTGCTTTAAAATTCTCTCTGATTTGGTTACTTACCTGCTAATGCAGGTGCAATATGAGCAGGTGTCAGCAGAAGTTAGTAGATTAGTAGTAAATTGGAATATATGGTGTGATTTAATTACATGCTGTAATCCAATCATTTTTCCTCCTTCCATTGAATACACTATTAGGCTTTGCTGCTGATATATACTAGATTCATGTTCTCAACGCTGTTCCTGAATTTTCATCATACATGTGTTGGATGCACTTAGTTCACCACCATTTTATTGCAGGTATTGTTATGCTCTACTGAAATTCACAACACCATGAAACGTCACTGATATTCTTCAGCAAAGATGGCTTGCGCTGCTGAAAACAGCCATGATCATCCAAAGCTTTCTGCGAAGAAGGTAGAACAGAACAGTCATATATGTTAAAATTTTTGTGTGGCTATCATTCAATCAAAATCGAGTACATATGCATCCCATAATTAATCATTTGTGCTGAATGCAAGTAGGATTCCCTGTTTGCAACATAACATTTGTTTCTTCCATCCTTCATTTTTATTTTACTTTTATTAAGAATCTTTCTGTTTATTTACACGTTCTTGGTTTTGTCCTAATTTACAATGTCTGGTTTGTAAGTCAGGAGATCTCTCCATGTTCCCTACCTACTCCAATAGGTGATGATGGTGATGGTAACAGCATCAGAGAATGGTGCAAATCAAGCTGGACTAGGTGAGGTCTCTGTAATTCATTCCACAACGCATATCTTGGATAAAAGAAAATTGGTCGGTCCAGTCAATTCTGTATTAATTTACGCAAATGATGATGAGTATACCAATTTAGCTGGTGTTTTAATTTGGACTGACCATTTTTAAATCTACTTGAGCTTTAGGATATACAAGTAGTGGTGTTGTACTTTTTTGTGGTATAGCATTTGAGGACGGAGCCAAACTGCCAAGGGCGAGTGGAAACAACTATATAATAGTTATCTGGTATTACTTTCTCTTCTATGCTTCTCGCTTCATTTTAGTTGTAGCCATAAATACATTTTTCAGAATAAAGAATCATATATATGTTGTTGTTAACAGCCCCATCATGAATGTTTCGTCGTATGTTTCCCTGCAATAGTGTTATCCAGTAACGGTGATTATCTGAATCAGCATAACGGGATGCTAGCTAACAGATCGAGCCAAGGTTCAATATTTTATTACAGTATTTGTAGTGTCCATCCTGTAACTTTGCATCGGCTTATTACAATGTTAGTTTTTTTTTACTTTCATTTTGAAAGCCCGTATTCTTACACTCGATTTTGACCTTACCCTTTTATTTGGGATTCGAACTAGATGACATGATTATTACATGGCTAAATTTGTTGCTTCTTTATGCCGCTAAGGCGCTAACGCATCGAAGTCCCAATATCAGACCTCTACTCCATACGGCCCATGACCAGTTCGCTATGCACCCGCGGCAACGCGCGGGGTGCCGGCTAGTTCAGCCTTTAGTTTTCCTGCCCACAGTAACTCAGCTTATGAGAGGCTCCCGAATTGCTACAGTGTAACAGTCCTTGCCTCACTTCAGCCGCCCGATCTGGCCACATGTTGCCATCAGAGCTGTCCATCGGCCTGTACTCGCGTCCCCATCACCTTCTCGGCTTCTCCTCGACCTAGCCGCCGCCCGTACTGCGCCTTCCGCATGATCCCCCAACTCCGGTCATGCGTTGCCGCCACCTCGCGCTCGCCGCCGATTCCGCGCTACTCCAGCCCGACTGCATCTGCTGCTCCGGTATGCCCGATCCCCCACTTCCCAACTCCTTCCATTGGGGTGAACGAATCGAGAGGCCCACCCCAAATCCTCGTCGGTTTCTCAAGGCGCCGGCGGCCTCAGCCGACTTTCCTCTCCTCCCACCCCTTCACTTTTGCTTGGCTGGCCTGGTATGCATGCCGATTGGTGCAGACCCCTCGTCCCATCTTCTTGCTCGAACGGCCGATCCGTGCAGGTGGCTGTAGCGGCGACTCTCGACCCAGCCAAGCGGGGATACACTTACCAGTATGGCTTTCTTGCTTGGTCACCTGGCCTCCGCCTCTATCCTCACAGTTTCCACTCTGGAGCAGTCTGTGTTCTTGCTTGGACGACCGATCTGTGCGAGGACTGGTGGCTGTATGCGCTGCCCGAGTGCCCAGATCCACATGAGCATAGGCGGAGGTACACGCGACGCCGACTCCAAATTGATCTGCTCGCAACAATCTGAGCTGCGCCACTGCTCCGTATCTGCTGCATAGCTTGGTATGTGTCCATGTCAATTCTTGCAGTTTGTACAAATCTTTGGTTTCTCTTGTCTCCGTTTGCACATACCACAAACTGATTGAGATATGTCACTAACATGCCAAGATCTCATCATTGGAATTAGTTTATAATAAATGTGCCATAGTTTTTCCTTGAACAATCCGTTGCTTCATCATTGGATCGTCAAAGTTTTCCACGGCAAGCGCAGTGAGAATTCCTGCTCATATAGACTGAGCTGATGGAATGATATTCAGATGAAAATGCTCACTCATCTCAGGTACACATATGCAATCGATACTTTATTTGGTGCTTTAAGTTTTTTTTTTATTTGGCTACTTGCGTGCTACTGCAGCTGCACTATGAACATTAGTAAATTGGAATATCTGGTGTTCGATATGATTAAATATATGCTGAAATCAAGTTAGTTTATTTATCCACCCATTGAACAAATCATTGGGCTTTGATGCAGACATGTACTAGATTCACGGTCTCAATGTTGTTGGATGCATTCAGTTCACTGCCACTGTATAGCAGATATTATTAGGCTTCATTCAAAACTTCATCCTTTTTCTGATGCTTGGCTGATCTAATTTTCGTTATTAATCAACATGTCTCTTGTTTTTATGATGGGACTTACTATTTAGATTTATTGCTGCTGAATTTAATGGGATGAACTGGATCATTTTTTTTCCATTGCAGGAGTTAGGAAAGAAGAACCAAGTTAACAAGCTTTGCTTGATCTCATCATCCAAGATCATGGGCCTAAAAGGTTTTTTTTGTATGTGCTATTATAGTGATAACCTTTGATCATATTGAACACAAGTTGCAGTTCAAATAACTGCATTTTTTTCGCCTGGATATGGGCATTATGCTGAATGGTTCAATAGTCTACCACATGTATTCAGATTAGTTTATACCCATAGCTTCAATATTAAAAAAAAATCCTGATCTATGCTATATTTGTTGGAGTTGGCACTATTTCTATAATGAAACTGTCTACATTTGTATAGCGGTGAAATATGTAGTTAACAGGGATAATATTAACCCTGCAGTTTAAGTTCTGTAGATACTATAAAGTGACAGAATCAAAACATTTGGCTTAATGAAAACATATGGCTAAATGAAGTTCAAGAGGGATAGTTTCAAATTTTGATTTTTCTTGAAATTGTTAGCCATGGTCTTAAGTAACTTTCTTGCTGCAGCAAAAGCAAGGTCATAATAACCATACACACTTCTTTCCAGCTATATAGACTATATGGAAACCAATAGTTGCAGTACACAATTTATGTCATATCTATAACAAGATCATACTTCTATTTTTAGTCTACACATAAAGAGCAAACAAAAATTGAGCTTAAAGATACTCTGCAGCTGCTATAGTAACTTGGTGCTCACAAAGTTCACAAGCTCTGAAAAAAATCTATTCTAACATAGGGGTATATGGCAATCTATTTATAGAAATACATTATATGTAAGCTTGCTATCCAGTTTACATGAGACTTTAATAATAACTTAATTCATTCTGAGTACGGTGGTACCTTCAAACATGGATACAAGACTTTCCTACCCCGCACGTCGCGGGGTTCTGGCTAGTTATATATCTACTCCTTAAGCAATATGTTTTTTTGTGGTGGACTGATGGAGACCATCAGGTTTCTGACAGTGAAATGGTGGTTATCGGTAAACATACGTTGAGAGTGAGGCTCAAGCTAGCCCTATTTGTGTTCAGCCTAGGGGATAATTTCGTAAGTGATGAATCCCAAAGAGAGGGTGAACACATAGGACTTAGATAGGTTCGAACCGCTAGGAAGCGTAATACCATATTTCTGTGTATGTTTCTGCTTGCTTTTTGTGTACTACAATTGTTATCTCCTTTTTCTTTTTTCAGTCATAGACCTCCTTATATATTTTTAGGTACCATATAGACCGATAAAGTAAGAGGATATACAAGAGGACCGTGGGGCTAGTGAATAGGAGCTAGGTATAACTATTCTACAATGAGGGGACCCATGGGGCTAGTAAACATGAGTTAGATATGGCTAATCTAATCACCGTTAAAGCTCTAGTACATGTTGACCAAGCAATGCCTTTCTCTTACCAATGCTAGCCCTAGTGGGCCCACCGGTCAGTTTCCTTGTGGATACAGGTAAAGGCTACAAGGTAAAATAACTATAGTCTAGCCGCTTAGCAAACATGAGGAATGTATGTCTTGTTTCACTATATCCTATGCAAGGTTAGATATATGTCTTATTGAATTGACCAGAGTAGAAGCACGAGCGCCAAATCGGGCAAGACATCCTAACCTATCGCATTGAATATGGTAGTTAGAGGCATCTTGCTCCTAAATTCACTCGTACTCATCCATCAAAACAGGGCACGAACTTGGCATGGATGTCCTAAAGCTACCCTCCTACAACAACTGGTTCAAATCGGTTGTCTCAAGGTAACTAGCTCGAGCCAGCTAGCCTGAGACCATTAGCTCGAGACCGTCAGCTCGAGGCTAGCCAACTCTATTTGCTCTGCTTAGGCCAATTAGCTTGCACCACCAACCCAAAAGTGCCAGCTTGGGGTAGCTAGCGCCACATCATAATCATTTACATTCCTCAAAATTTTAAGGTGCACAATGTCCTAAGCACCACATGTTCGTCTTCAGTAGCCTTATGACAAATCAATCGTATTCCCAAGTGGTTGGGATTTGCATATTATTTTACTATCATTTTGTAACATCGTTTGTGCAGTTTTAACCCTCTTTACTTAATATTAACAGTCTCTCCTTACTGTCTTTCATTAAAAAGAACAAACTGACTCCATAGTCCCAAACAATGGAAAACATCAATGGACACACTAGGGGGAAAAGGAAGCTTCTCAATTCTCACATTGATGAACAAAAGTAGCAGTCCACGCAGCACAACTGATCGATGTTCCAGGGTCTCAGCATATGAAGGCCACATTGGTGTGATTGTCACTGCAGTAAAGGCCAGGCTGCTGGGTGTACCCCTGCTTGGACAGCAACTCGCGCGCTCTCAGCACGAGCTCCTTGTTCGTCACCTTGCTGTTCTCTGACAGGATGGTCTGGATGGCGTTGCTGAGTGCGCCGTAGGACACGCCCTTGGGCGTCGTCGCGTCCGCCGAGGTCTGGTCGGTCTGGCACCCACTGATCAGCACGCCGTTGCTCACCCTCGCCGTCGTGCCGGCATACACCTCGTGGACGCTGTGCACCTCCTGTTTCATGGCCGGCTCGAGGGGGTCTGCCTCTTGCTTGCCCTCCAGCTTAGCCTTCATGAACTCCTGCGCCAGGGCGCCTACCAAACCCATGACACCGCCGTGCTGGCCCTGCTGGAGCTTGGTCAGCATGACCTTCATGAACTTCTTGATCTTGGGGCTCGTGTCGTCGCCGAAGAGGCTGAACAGCGTCATCCGGATCGAACCAACCTCAATGTCATCCTTGCCGGTCTTCTCCTTGAGCATCTCGATCAACGTCGAGAGGGGCAATGACCGGTTCTTGATATTGTCGCCGCCACGTGAGGATGACTCCATGTGCGGCTCACCATCGTCGTTGCCATGGCTTCTCTGACGGTGAGGGATGTGAACTCCTCGAGACTCAAACGCGTCCCGGACTGTTTCTTTGATGGTTTCTTTCAGGAAGGATCGGAAGCCACTGCCAGAATCAGAACGTTCTTCTCGCTTGGTCTGCTGGGTTTGGTTCTGCTTGGTGCTGTGCCCAATCTGTTCCTTGGTCTTGTCAAGTAGACCACCACTGTGGCAGGAGTCAGATACTATGGTGAATAAGCAGTCATCTGGGACCTTTTGCACAAGTTCTGTGAAATCTTGGTCTGCAGAGTACAGAAGAAAATCAGAATGCTCTTGACAACAGAATCAGATAGGTAAGCTACGACTCTACTTCAGTGAATACGATTGATGGATGCTCTTGACAACAGAATCGGATATGTAAGCTACTACTCTACCTAAGATTGATAGAGCATCCTATTCCAAGCGACCTTCATTTACCAGACAGGGCACAAAGTGGCAAATTCTAATCTGGCCTCTCTGATTGTCTATATATTTCATGCTAAAAGGGCATTTCTGTTCAATTTGGTCTGAATCAGAACCTTCTGATCAAATGTTAGTTCGGCTTCAGGCTTTTCCCTCCACTCACCTACAACTAACTTGGGATAGGAGGTATTACACTTTAAATTCTTATATCAGAAATGTACGATGTTAGATAGCTCAAAAAGAAATCATCACGTTCGTTTAGAAGCCTAAAGATTACCACGTTAATTATAGAAAAAGATAAATATTTACACCATTAAATCGTGATGGGACTAGATTTTAATTGTGTAGATTGAGAAAGAGAATATGAGTCCGAATAGGAAAATTATTACTTATTAAGGCCAGCTTATTCTTTCCTCTATTGTAACCCGGAGTTAATTAAGAGCTTTGATTTATTAGGACTCGGATAGGTGCACCAGGTTTGGAATACAACTGTAGGAGTATATATGAAAAAAATCCAGGGTCTATTACCTTTATTGATTCGTATTCAAACCCTAAACTTACATATACCACTAGCCTATGCACATACAAATACGGACAGGCGAAACCATGCATCCTCGAAACGGATTGGCTATGGTGCAGCACGGACAACGGAGTACAGGATACCAATCGCCGATTTTGCTGGGCGCTTTAAGCGCACATCCGCATCAGCCAACGGGACGTCTTGAGGTTGAGACAAACGACTGTCCT
Source organism: Oryza coarctata (assembly GCA_030770085.1). Lineage (NCBI taxonomy): Eukaryota > Viridiplantae > Streptophyta > Magnoliopsida > Poales > Poaceae > Oryza > Oryza coarctata. The sequence goes on from CM061470.1 coordinate 18,861,663, forward strand.
AAGGCTGAGACAAACGACCAGGCACACGAGATGATCAATTAGCTAGCGATGGCGCAGACGTGGTACTGGTATAGCCAACGAGGAGGAGATGAATTAACAGATGACGACTGATTCTGCTGGTAACATGAAAACAAACCAAGGAATATCTTTGCACCGAGAAAAAAAAACTAACTTGCACAAATAGTGAAGAACTAAAAGCAATCAAATTGAATTTTTTTGGGGAGGAACATGCAACCGGACAAAGCAAAAGGCGTGTTGATTACCTGATAACATTTTTAGATAATGGAATATTCGGTCTATGCAATAACTAGGAATGAACAGGTCTATGAAAAAGGAAAAAAAAACTAGGCATCATCAACATATCATACAGCCAAAAGTAGATCACCAAATTAACTACATCTGTAGTTGAGTCACTGATATTTGGACACCACTTTGCTATGGTCCATATGTTAGTGAGTCAACTGCACATGCACTTAAGTCAGAGGATCCCATGGCCATACTGCCTTACGACATCTTAAACAACTACAATCTAAAAAAAAAGATTATGATGCATTCTTTATAACAATGCTTTCAAAAAGGAACTGTCACTCATGTTAATGCTGTCCGAACCGATTTAAGTCAATGCTAGATTTCCATCCAAAATAACTCAAAGACAACACCTTCAACAAAGAATTGACAAACAATTATCGGTGTGATTGAATCCAGATAAATCATATCATAGTTTTCACCCAGAGACCCTTGCCACCAATACTACATTCATTTGTCCACGACCATAAAAAGTTCACTGATAGCAACATATGCACACAATGCTTACCGCCTGCCAAAGAGAGCCAAAAAGAACCACACAATTGGCCGTGATAACTAGGTCGCCTACGACTACTGCTGACCAATCCACCCAATCACCACAGAAGTGGCTAGCTTCTGAGTAATCACTATCAGCTTAATGTCCTGACACTTCTATGAGATAGGATGAGAAATATGGTGCACAACGAATAGTCATTGTTGTTTCCTCCATGATCTAAGAGTCGGCCACCTTTGCTGCAATCTATGGCATCACCCTCATCAAATTGTTACCAGAGACCAAGTTACACATGAAAGGTAGTGGCGATGGCGAGAGGGAAAGCCCAATTGACTCAAAGGAGTCCAGCCACTGCCTTCCCAATTGCCAACGAGTGCTACCCTGGACCATCGCTAGGACCTCACCACATGTGCCATCGTCGTTCCCTACCATGGCCAATCTAAAACAAAGCTGATGGCACTGTTCTTGCAGACGTTGCTAAGTAACTATTGATAAGAGTTGTGGGTAGGAGAAAGGCCCAGTCGCTACTGCCAAGATGAGATTGATAGAACAAGACCACAGTGCTATTGTTGGGACCCCTAGAGTCACCTCAAGGGAGACGGCATGAGAGCAGTGATCAGATCGAACCAATTACCAATATTTTCTGACTCAACCAATTACCAATATTGGTTTACTCATAAATTGCAATTATTTGTAATTGCAAAAGATGTGATATAAATATTGATCTTATGAGGCGTGAGTTGTGGCATTTTTAAAACTGTTTTGAATAATGAATTCGAATCCTACCATATTTTTAAATTGAATATATTAATCAAATGTTACCATTCAGTTACATTACCGACATATGAGCATCAACTTTTAAGTCGTCATATCAAAAGTATGTATGTTCCAATTTCCAAATAATGAAGAATATTTTGAAGTGGCTAAGTTCTATTTGTGAAGCAATATTAAATATAGTTACACAAATGCATGGGCCACCCTACTAGTTATAATATAAAGGTAGCTTTAAAATAAACCACCATGTTCGCTCTAGACGCTAAAAATTACCACATTAATCTGATAAAAAGAAAAAGATCTTAATTGTTAGATCATGGTGGGTCTAGATTATAACAGTATAAATTGATCAATATAGTTGTATATAAAATACAATTATATCTATAAAAATAGAAGCTAAAAGCTATATATAAAATCCATATATATAAAAATAGAATATAAGAATTGTATGTAAAATCCAAACCTTATAAAAGGAGAAGTTAAGATTTATATATGAAATCTAAATATATTTCTATATAGAATGGTGTCTATAGAAAGAAAATATTAGAATATTAAATTTAACTCTGCGTGAATTATCTAGCACCGCGCAAAACTGCGCGAGACAATCCCCTAATTATTTAACAACATGGAGGTTCTATGCGCTCCAAATATTAACTGTACAATTCCCACATTTAAAAGAAACAAAATAAACTTTTTCGGAAAAGAAACCAAATACTATCATATGGAATCTTTGGTGTTGTTGAATTCAGCTTTTGTCCATTTCAAAAGCAAAGTTACTATTTGAGTATTACTATTGGATTATTGGTCGGGCCATTAGATCCCGATACTTAAGTCGCCTTATAACCTATCAAAAGTTTTTTTCATATACTGCACTAAGCACAATCGAATATAAGTCATGTCACCTAACATTCAGACAACGTCCCTCTCAAATCTCACCTACATTTCGATCCCCAATTCCGAAGCAGGATAACAAAAACAAGATAGCATGCAGACGGAGCAATCACCTGTGATAAGGTTCATGTCGGAGGGCACGATGCACTCGTCGTAACCGGTGTCGTCGTCCTGGCCAGTCTCCGCCGGCAGCCGGGTGCCGTGGCCGCTGTAGTGGAAGAAGAGGAAGTCCCCGGGCCGCGCCTCGCCGACGAGGCGCGCGAGCTCCCGACGGATGCTAGCCCCCGTGGGCTGCGGCGCGGACTGGTCGGCGTCGGCGAGGACGCGGATGTCCGCCTCGTCGAAGCCGAAGCGGTCTACGAGGGAGCGGCGCATGCGGGCCACGTCGTTGTGGCACCCCTTGAGCTCCGCCTTGGTGCCCGGGTAGTTGATGCCCACCAGCAGCGCGCGCTTCCGCCCCATCTTTCGAGCCGAACGCCGCTCGCCCTCGTCGACTTCGTCCGTGCGGTGGTGGCCGGCGCGGGGAGCGGGGGAGGCGACGCGGCGTGGTTTTTTTGCGGCTGCGTCCAATGGAAATGGGCGAACGGCTGGGTTTTGGACTTTTGGGTGCGTGCTGAGCTGTGTAGTTGGTGGTGGTGGCCCAGTGTCGTGCGAGGTAGTAGTCGTCATTCGCCGTTTTCTATTGGAATTTTGTATCAGACTCGCGATTCGTGCATTAGGTGACTAATGGTACTGCTCTTATATCTCAGTCACGGCAACTGTTGGATTGAAATTCAACTACTAAAGTAATTAATGGAGAGATTGGTGTCCCTGGTGACAAATCCAGCGTCCTAGATTGGCGAAGTGGCTGATGATAACAACGACGCTAATAATTTAGGAGTAGTAAAGGTGGAAGGAATAGGGGAGGAGACGAGGGGAAAGAGAAGGTGTTTGAAGGCTTTAAAGGATAATCAGAAAAATGATCGTTTGACGGGACATGAATCCTCTACCATAATATTATGTTTAGTTACGTAATATTGTCCATGTTAGTGGCTAAAGTCACGTAACATTATGGAGAGAATCCGGATACCACTTTACGATGGGAAGTGGTAATGTAGCGGTGGGCTGAGCTAGCAGCGAGGTGAGCAAAACGGGTGGTTAATTAAGTGGCAATAGGGATCGGTAGTGTATCTGATACCGCAAGCCACTAAAGACATGGGACCACGTGGTGATGCACCGGTGGGTACTCACTCCCATTTTGTGTTGTTGCAAATGTAAACTTATCAAAATCAAAACATTGTCAATGCAAAATTTAGGAATTGCCAAAATGCTGATGGCATATGGGTGTTTGGTTGCCGTCAAAATTTTGACGAAGTTAATTGATCATAGGCTTTTATTTGTGTTTAACAGAAAATATGAGTATGGTCAAATTTTTGGAATGAACGAAATGAAGCTATGAGAATTGCCAAAATTTCTAGTGTGAGGTCCGGGTTTGAAAAAGAAGTCCTAATTTATCGCTAGCCCAGCTGGATTATTCTTGCTTACTTGACTGGTTCAGCCTATATTGTAAGTTGTGTAACCGTGCACCCGTGCAGGCTGTAATGCTAGATCACGTCGCTGGATTCATACGGCCTTGATCTGTACGTGCATCCAGGTATCAGATCAAAATATATAATAAAAAAAACAAAGTGCCCGAATTGTTTATAGTTTACCACATCTTAGCAAAGTCCGCACGATCGATCCTGACGCTAACTATGATCTCTGACTGTTTTAAAGAAAGAAAGCAATAACGAAGAAACTACTAGTACGTACGTACACTGGGCATGACACACAATTGCACATCGACACATACATGCATGAACGTGCACGAGATGTATGTAGGGATGACTAATCGACGTCACACCGGTGCACCAGCTTCGGCGTGCTCGTGCAGGAGGTCGACGCGGACGCCGGCGATGAAGGAAAGGAGAAAGACGTGGGCGCGGACGCGGACGCTGCCGCCGCGCCGCCGTGAGGCGTGACCCGCCGGGACGACGACGACAGCGACCGGCGCCAGTGCGAGAAAGACGACGACGACGCTCTCCTGCTCACCCTGAGTCCGGCTGCGGGAGCGGCAGCGGTCGGCGACGCCGGCCACCACGTGGAGAGGGACGCCGACGCGTCGGCATCGTCGGTCGTCGTCGTCTCCACCGGCCGGGCGCTCTTGCCTCCCGTGGCGCCGCCGAGCTGCACGACGGGCGGTGGCGGCTTCTTCTTCGAGCGTCTCGGCAGGTGAAAGCACAGAGCCGAGCACCTGACGCCACCGTCATCGTCCGCCGCGTCGCCCGTCGTCTCAGGACGTCGCGGCGGACGAAGCAGCCGGACGCCGTCCTCCTGAGGCGACGGCTGCGAGGAGACATGCGCGTCCTCCGGGGAAGAAGCCATGTTGGTCGTTCTGGGTGTTGGCGTGTTGCTCGGCTGCTTGTGCGGTGCGCTTAACAGAAAAAGGCGAGGGCTTTGCTTGGGATAACAATAACTGTACCTAAGTTTAACCAGCAGTTTATAGTGGACCAAAACCCTATGTGCCTTTGTTTTCATTTTTTAGGCAAACTTTCCACGGTTTTATTTTACTCTGCGTTATACAATTCGTCTAGAAAGTGGCCAGCATAACCCAACATAACTTAACCCTGCGATGATATGAACCATCTAGAAAAAGAATTTTGAGATTCCTGTGGCAAATCCCGTTGAAATTAGCATGCCATGCTATTTGTCGGTTGTTAGTATGTCACATAGGTCTAAAACCAGTTCAAAATCCAGCGAAGTTACATCACACACGCACCTTTGTACAGAGTTAATCAATGTATAAGAGGACGCAGTGAGTTTTCTGAAAGTCTTTTTGTCAGACGTTTTTTTTTTCAGTGCGTCACCATCCACAGTATTCGAAGCAAACTCATTGATAAACTTGAAAATTTTGCACTACACCGGATTTTTCAAACAGTGTCTTGCCAACTATTGATTGGTGCAGTGCTAAAATGATATACATCGTCCTAAGCTGATTGGTTTAGGATAATCATGTTTTTTATGTGGATCATGTGCTGGCTTAAAGATAGGAGGAGGGCTTAATCAAGTAGATCTAGGTGTCATTATGGCACACTACTCCTTTCTGTGAGATGGATGCATTGCCTTGCTAGTTCATTAGTTTGGGGTGACAAATGTATTTGTTTCTGGTCTCCTCTCGTTAAGACGTTCTGGGAGTTCTGTAACCTTTCTGAAGAGCATATTTTCCAAAGCTTGTTCAAGAAAGTGCATTTATCCTAGAGAATGCTTTTGGGATAATTTGCAAGACTACGGATGTCTCAGGCGGTTGTGAGATAAATAAATCTTGTCATACAAAGTTCCAAACATACTGTTGGTGCATACTCTTCGATATTGCAGGATCATTATATGTATTTTAGCCTAGAAGGCGTTACAAAAGCCATGATTTGGTAAGAGGGGTTTCAGATTATTCACAATTTACAACAGCACTGCGTTTCTCTGTAGGCCTGGGCCGGACAGACCACACACACCTCAACCAAGAGGAGGTGACCGTACCAGAAATCAGCCCAACTTCAGGTCCATATAAGCTCGCACCAAAAGCAACTCACCACTCGCAATCCAGCCCAACTGGTAGCTTCGAATTCACATCACAATCCAGCCTAACTCCAGAGACTTCCGATTTATTTTGGTCTCTGACATATTTGCTCGAAGCGGGAGGAAGAAAAACCCTCTCGCCGTTTCAGTTTTCCCTCCCAAAATTTCGCCCCAAATCCCCAAATCCACGCTCCCCTCCCGGCCGCTTCCCCAACTTTTCCCCCAAATCCCCACGCCACTTGCCTCCACCGCCGGCGACCCGAGATCTGCGCGCGCCCACCGCCATCGGTCTTCGTAGGGCCCGGAGCACCGCGCCCCCCGGTCGCCGTTGCACCGAGTTGCGGCACCGCACGCTCGCTGTCGCCCTGAGTTGCGTGCCGGGCCGGTCGCCGTCGCCGTCGGGCGGTTCCCTTCAGTCGTCGCTGCTCTCGTCCTCGACCACCAGCAGCCGGCGCCGCCCTCTCTGGGCGAGCGACGGCGGCGCTCCCGCTCTTGTACTCCCTTGCAGCTGCATTCAGGCATGGATAGTTCCCCGCCGATGTCGTCCGCGCCCTCGCCGGGGAGGGCGGGGAGGCCACGTCTGTCCATAAAGGAGATGGTCCTCCGCAACTTCAAGTCGTACGCAGGGGAGCAGCGCATCGGCCCTTTCCACAAGGTCTCTCTCTCTCTCTCAAGCACATGCGCGCTCGCAAGCTAGCAATATTTCACTTTGAAGCGCTCATAGATGACGTATTCTCCGCTTCCAATTCCTGATTTTCTTTTACGTTTGGAATCCTACAGTTGCAATGTGGTGTTGTGGACCTTTTACTTGAACCATACGATTGTTAAACACTAGATATGACATTTAGATAGCCACTAACTTCAATTCTGATAGCATAGGATGTAACCATGTATACTTTCGTTTGAGTTTTCCATCTCTGAATCCTGAATAAGTTAAATCATGTTATAACTTTTTTTAAAGGAAACTGTGTTATATTCCTCAGTGTGGCTGCTCTGCCTCAGTTCCAGTTTATGAAGCGAAATACTGATACGCCCGTTGTTATTAGGTTCTGAATTTATGTGGCCTTTGGTTTATTAGGTTCTGAATTCGTTGGTCTAGTTTTGGTCTCATGAATGTTAGATTAGAGTGGATGTTTTTGAGTTGAGCGCTGGTTTTACGTTTGGAGCTTTAGTCATGAAACTCTTTGAGTGGCACTGTCATACTCTAGCAGTAGTATGGTTTGGTTCATTTTGTTTTATTTGCAGATTGTTTACTATTAAGAACAAATCACATGGTTTGATCATGATACATGCAATACATGTGGCATTAGTTTTATCCAGGAGATTCCTTATTCAGTGTTATAGCTTCTATCCCTTCATCCACTGAAGTTTCAGACCTAACTCTTTTATCCGCAATGTCGTTTCTTCAGTTTAACTTTAACTTGTTTTGTGGTTAAGGAAAGCAACATTTATCATCATTTTAAATTTTAATGATGTTCAAATACATCATGTTGAGTGGCATAGTGACTATGACTTGTGAGTAGTTACACATCTTACATTCTAGGATTGCTGTCTATTTTCACTAATTGTGTTTTTATGGTGATCTGTTCAGAATTCACAGTTGTTGTGCATTTAACCATCGTGTTTTATTGATCCTTGTCCTTTAAGTGCCACACGAATACCACTATAAACTGTTTGGAGATACTATCAATGAGTGCACTATGCTTCAAGCCTTTATGAACACAGATCTTTCACTATGTAGTTAGGATTCGTGCCTCGTATAAAAGAATAACAATTTTTTCTTGCTTTCAGAGTTTCTCAGCTGTTGTTGGTCCAAATGGCAGTGGGAAAAGCAATGTCATTGATGCAATGCTGTTTGTGTTTGGAAAGCGTGCAAAACAGGTGGGCAATATTGCTTCCTATCGTAAATGTTTATTGATGTTCAACATTTTTCTGCTCAGCTAAGTGGCAGATTTTAAGCTATTCATTGAATTATTCTATCTCAACAACTCACTGTATTTGTTTTAGCCATCCAGTGAGTGCTAGATGCCAAAGCTGGCTTGTAAGTGTAAATTAATCCCAATGCTTTTAAGGGCTGGGCAACAAACTGCTACGCTATGCGTGTTAGTGTGTTACTGATTTTGTATGCAAGGCGGAAGGTAAGCTTGAACGTCTTTGCCCAAAGGTTTATGAGAATATAGCACAATGGTACTTCTATGATATTAAACTGGTGGTGGAAGTGGAATGCGTTTAATACTTGAATAAAGTGGGGTCCTTATTTTTCCTGTTTACTAATGTCCATTTCCTCCAAATGATATTCCTCAGAAGTTTAGGATTAAACACTATAAAATTCACAAATATCTTAAACTTCTGAGAGATGGTCTTGTCCATTTATTAGCTATTATATTAATTCATAACAACCTGTTTAGGTTGTTTCAAATCATAGACACTGTTTCTGACTAGTCTTCCATCATTGTAGATGCGCCTGAACAAGGTCTCGGAACTCATACACAATTCTTCTAATCACCAGAATCTAGACAGTGCTGGGGTCTCTGTCCATTTTCAAGAAATCATCGATCTGGTATTTCTTGAGCCAAGTATTTAGCATTTCATATTACTAAGCTAGTGCCACATAATTTCTTTTCCTTCCTCTCTGGCCATTGTAGGATGATGGGAAGTACAGGGCTGTTGAGGGCAGTGATTTTATCATTTCAAGAGTTGCTTTCCGTGACAACACTTCTAAATACTACATAAATGACCGTGGAAGCAATTTTACGGCAGTAACTAAACTGTTGAAGGCCAAAGGAGTAGACCTGGATAATAATCGCTTTCTGATCCTTCAGGTTTGTGTATTCTTTCCATTTACACATGAATAACACTAGTGCTTTGTAAGTATAATTTTGGACATATGTTGCATATTGCTTTGTAAGTTACAAGACTATGAGGTTTTGTAAGTTACATGACTAGGAGGGATATAACAGGCATTCATACCATGTTGCATTTTATGGTTTTGCACTGTGTAACTTCCAAGTTGGGCACTTTCAGGGTGAGGTTGAACAAATCTCCCTGATGAAACCAAAAGCTCAAGGTCCACATGACGAGGGGTTTCTAGAATATCTGGAAGACATCATCGGGACAAATCAGTATGTTGAGAAAATTGAAGAAGCTTCCAAACAGTGAGTTCTTCTAACTGATTTAATGCCTACTGTCATAATGAGTGTTTTCTGTCCATTCTGTACTAGTTTAATCTGACATTTTCTGATACCTATTAGACTGGAAGTGCTCAATGATAAACGGACGGCATCTGTGCAGATGCTGAAGCTGGCAGAGAAGGAAAGAGATAACTTAGAGGTGATGATCTGAGTGTGGTTAATTGATTCTTCTGGTTGAATGACACTACTGATGGAGATATTTACCTGTAGAATGCAAAAAATGAGGCTGAAACATTTATGCTGAAGGAACTCTTACTTTTGAAATGGCAAGAGAAGGCAACCACGTTGGCTTCTGATGATGCTACATCACATGTTGCTCAGCTGCAAGAGAATGTTGCAGACCTGGAAAAGAACCTTGCCTCTGAAAGGTTATTTATTGTTGTGGATGAACATGATTTTTTGGTACTGAGTTTTATGTCTAATTATTTTAGTTATAATCCAGGGAAAAAATTCAACATAGTTCTCTAACTCTGAAGGAAATGGAGTCTGTTTACAACAAACATTCTAAAAGGCAAGAGGTATTTTGTTGTTGGAACATTACTTCTTTTGACTCAAAAGCTGTTAATTTCTAGATGTTCAGGAATCAGGATAGAGTTTTTCCCCACAAGATGGTCAGGGACAGAATTTATTTTCCCTTTCTAACATTACCATATTATAATGCTTGTATACTATATTTATTCTTCGGATGTTTTTTAGGACCTTGAAAATAATATGAAGACTTGCAAGGATCAGTTTAAAGAGTTTGAGAGAAAAGATGTAAAATATAGGGAGGATTTGAAGCATCTTAAACAGAAGATTAGGAAGCTGGAGGACAAAACTGAAAAGGTATATTAAAATCGTCTCAAATGTAGTTCAACCAAAGCAACAAAATTCACCTCCATTTTTTTCCAGGATACATTGAAAATTGAAGAATCAACAAAAGAGATTGAAGAATCATCCAGTCTAATTCCACAGCTTGAGGAAGAGATACCCAAATTGCAAGGAAAATTTAATGAAGAAGAGAAGATGCTGGAGCAAATTAAAGAAAACTCTCGAGGTGATATTCAGAGCAAGGCATATGCCTATGATTTTTTTTCTATTGTAGATCTGTTTCCTAACCAAGCTTCTGTCTCTCTTTCTTTTTTGTAATTACAGAAGAGACAGAGAAACTTCGTTCTAAACTTACTCAAGTAAGATCTGAACTCGAACCATGGGAAAATCAAATAATTGAGCATAAAGGAAAGTTGGATGTTGCATCTGCTGAGAAAAAACTAATGAAAGAGAAGGTTCGTCCTGCTTGTGTTTTTCTGTTTCTAATTAAAAAGGTAGTGGTAAGCCATTGTCATTTTTCTCCAGTACTATTCACCTACAAAAACCACTTGACTGCTGATGTGGTCACTAGAAACCCTTTATTCCTAGTACGCCACTATTTTGCCATCACCAACCTGGACCATATGGAGTACATGTATTTCATGATATTTCCTGATTGCTGGAGTATAGTTGGTAATAGGAGCGCTCATCTTTCGTCCCCTTTTCGTAAACAACTAATTGTATCTATATTTTTCAAATTTTGTGGACTCACACTTAATTTTATTAACTGTTTTCAGCAAGATGGAGCCCGAGCAGAATTAAATGCTGCTCAAAATCAGATGGAAAGCATTAAAGAACAAATAAAAGTGAAGAATGCATATATTATGGAGCTTCAAGGAAAAATAGAGAAACACCATAGTGAAGCATGTGAGGCTCATAAAGTTGAACAGGTAAAGCGTTTGCAGACTACTATGGGCCATTTCTTTACCTGGAGTAGTATGGATGTATTCCCATTTGCTGTGGATGATCCTGAGTTTCTAATATCTCTAACTCATAATGCATAACAGGAATGCCTAAAACAGGAAGAGTCATTAATTCCTCTTGAACAAGCAGCTAGGCAGAAAGTTGCTGAGATTAAATCCACAAGGGATTCTGAGAAGAATCAAGGCACTGTCTTGAAAGCAATTTTGCAAGCTAAGGAATCGAGGGAAATAGAAGGCATTTATGGCAGGCTAGGTGATCTTGGTGCAATTGACGGTAAGATATAATTCTTGTAGTCTCAGTAATGTGTCCTAGTACACGTGCAGTTAAACAAGCATGCCTTTTATTCCTCTGGAGTCTGGAGCTGAAGACTTCTACAGCTGCTGTACATTTGCATGATTTTAAAATTTCATGAATATATACTTCCAAATTCATCATATTAACAGATAATAATCGTTAGTCAATGTGTGATATTGTTGACTTTGGAAAGAACTGGAGATAAAACTTGCTCTTTGCAATTTTTCTTGTATTTTACAGATTCTCCATGTAAATATACTAGAGGACTAGGAGATGTTTGTAATAATTTTATTTATTTATATGTAGTATTCTGGTCTCTAGGTCTGAATTATGCCACATATTATTTAATTGTGTTAGCTACTGTGATCTGCAGCAAAATACGATGTTGCCATATCAACAGCATGCCCTGGGCTTGACTATATTGTTGTCGAAACAGCCAATTCAGCTCAAGCTTGTGTTGAGTTATTACGCAGAAGAAATCTTGGGATTGCAACTTTTATGATACTGGTAAATTCTGGTTTCTTTTCATAGTGTTTTCTTGTTTAATTTGTATACAAGCTTTCTCTGTGTTGGTTTCATTGTTTTTGGCATGATTGGTACTACCGTTACAGGAAAAGCAAACACATCATCTTCGTAAGCTACAGGAGAAAGTAAAAACACCTGAAGGAGTTCCACGCCTCTTTGATATAGTAAAGGTTAAAGATGAGAAGCTCAAGTTAGCTTTCTTTGCCACCTTGGGGAACACTATTGTTGCAAGCAATCTTGATCAGGTGTATAGCTGAATTGTATTGTTTGTTTTAGTTCTATTATTTGCATCCATTACTGCTTGTAGCTGTCATATGCCTTGTATATTTGTTTCTCAAAGTATTCTACTGCCCCACTAGCATTTTTTTTTGGAAACTAGCATTAGTTGCTAGAAGGGTAGAATTACTTTATTGAGGACATGCCCTATTCTATTTGCAAGCAAAACCGTTGCAGTGCTGCTTACATTTTTATTTATAACAGTGACATCAATAATTGTTTTTGTCAGGCTACCCGAATTGCATATAGTGCAGCCAGCGAATTTCATCGAGTAGTTACCCTTGATGGCGCACTTTTTGAGAAGTCTGGTACCATGAGCGGTGGTGGTAGCAAACCAAGAGGTGGCAAGATGGGCACATCCATTCGGGAAAGTATTTCAGAAGAGGCTGTTGTAAATGCTGAAAATGATCTTGATAAGCTAGTTGATCAACTCAACAGTTTACGTGAAAATATTAATGATGCTAAAAAACGCTACCGGGCCCTGGAAGATGCCAAATCCTGTCTGGAGATGGAGCTGGCAAAAGCTAAAAAAGAGGTATGTAAATTACTAGTGTTCTTCCTGCCATTGAAGTAGTATTTTCTCGTTGAGGTCAGCCTCCATTCATCTCTTGAAATAGGTTGAGAGTATGAATGCACAATTTAGTTACAATGAAAAGCGACTTGACTCTCTGAAAGCTGCATCAAATCCCAAAGCGGACGAGGTTCACAGAATGGATGAGCTGGATGATATCATATCTACTGAACAAGCTGAACTAAATAGACTTTCTAAATGTTCCAGCAAGCTCAAAGATCAGGTACATCGCTATACAAGCTTGTTAGTCCCATGTCAACTTGTAAGCTAATCTGCCTTAGTGAGCATCATCTTCAACTGACAGAAAATACTTCAAATGCTCCAATATTCAGAACTCAATCTTCCAGTCTCCTGTTTGAATCTGTGCCTACGTATATTGACTTTTCTATGCTTTGATGTTGCTGTTAACTGAACATTATATGTTACATAGCTTTGACTTAGTTTGTTTTCTATGCCAGGCATCAGAACTACAGCAGAAAATTGAAAATGCAGGGGGACAAGTGCTCAAGGATCAGAAGCTAAAAGTTGAAAACATCCAATCTGTGAGTATATGCTTGCGTGATTCTGTTCTTATTCTTCTTTTTGGTTGTCTGATGTCTAAGATTTCATGTGTCAACCACCAGCAACTTGACAAAACAAGCTCAGATATCAACCGCCACAAAGTTAGAATAACTACATGTGAGAAGTTGGTGAAAAAATTAACCAAGGGCATTGAGGAGTCTAAGAAAGAAAAAGAGAAGCTTCTTCATGAAAAGGAGAAGATGATGTCCGTTTTTAAAGAGATTGAGAAGGCAGCTTTTGCTGTTCAAGAAGATTATAAGAGAACACAGGAGGTAGTTTAGTTGCATTGCCTTATAAGCTGTAAACTGATTGGATTACTTTTTTCATTTGTTCAATGGGAAATGTTAATCCGTTTACTTGCAGATGATGGACAAACATAAAGATGAGCTTGACAAAACAAAGGCAGAATACAACAAATTAAAGAAAGCAATGGATGAACTGAGATCCAGTGAGGTATCTTATATTTATATTTAGTTAATATGTTAATTAACTGTTGCATATTGTTCCTTTTGACAATCTATATGTTTTGTATATATGTGCAACAGGTTGATGTAGAATACAAACTGCAAGATACGAAAAAACTTGCCAAGGAGTGGGAAATGAAGGTTAAGGCATTCAGGAAAAAGCTTGGTGACATTCAGACAAATCTTGTCAAACACACGGATCAGTATGTGTAAATGCTATTTTCAATACTGCTATGTGTTTTCTGTACTGTTTTCTCATACTAAAGTGTATCTTTCGATTTTCAGAATTCAAAGGGATGCTATTGATCATGAGAAACTGAAAGAAACTCTGAGTGATGAGCAACTCAATGAGACATGTGACATGAAAAAAGCAGTTGAGATGGTGGCACTGTTGGAAGATCAGCTTAAAGACTTGAGTCCTAACCTGGATTCCATAGCAGAGTATGAATTAATGAGCTATACTTGTTAATAACATTTTTGGCATCACCAATTTCCTTACTTAAATTGGCTTGATCAGGTACCGCACAAAGGCTCGTGTATATGGTGAACGTGTTGATGAGTTAAATGCTACCACACAGGAGCGTGATGATCTTAAAAAGCTCTACGATGCATTGAGGAAGAGAAGGTATCTCCTTTCTTTGAATTGCCATCCACGTTGCTCAATTTGCCTCACATGCAAATATACATTATTTCAGGTTAGATGAGTTCATGGCGGGATTCAACATAATATCTTTGAAACTAAAGGAGATGTACCAGGTACTTGAATAATGATCCTAATACATATATCAAACATGTAATGCAGTGCTCATTTTTTTTTCAATTTAAAGTCTAACCACACTGTAAGGGATGAAGCCTAGGAAGCCACAAAATTTAAAGAGTTACTGAAATAAGATCATGCTTATGCTATTAACTGAAATACTTTGACACACTCAATCCCCATTACTAAACAACATGATTTCAAAAGCAATTCCTTGGTTTTAGATGATTACGCTTGGAGGTGATGCTGAGCTGGAACTTGTTGATTCTTTGGACCCGTTTTCAGAAGGTGTTGTTTTCAGTGTGAGACCTCCCAAGAAAAGCTGGAAAAACATTGCCAATCTATCTGGCGGCGAGAAGGTATTTTTGTACTTAGTTTTTTGCGAGGTTAATATAGCCTTATTACTGACAGATGGTTTTCAATATCATTATTAGACTTGTTTTCTATTCCATGCCTTTGTTTCCTCATTCAACAGTAGTATAGGTTTTGCATTTCTTCTTGGCTTTCTTGTATGCAATTATGTTGTGTGCATGTGTTGTGTCATCTAATAGACTAATATCACTCTTTTTAAGTAGATATATATTGAACAAAATTCATTATCTTGCAGACGCTTAGCTCACTAGCCCTGGTGTTTGCTCTTCACCATTATAAACCAACTCCTCTATATGTTATGGATGAGATAGATGCTGCGTTGGGTAAGTTTTTTGGCCTTCTCTTTGCGTAAATACTATCCGGCGTTTTAGTATATTAATGACATTATTGCTTGCAGACTTTAAGAATGTTTCCATCGTTGGACATTATGTGAAAGACCGGACCAAAGATGCTCAGTTCATTATTATCAGGTATGCGTATGGCAGCTTAGTTTTCCTTTTTATTGCCTGTGCCACCCACTATTTCTTTACTCCAGTTGAAAATACTTTCTAGCAAAGACCTGTCGGAGATATATATTTGCCAAACATTCATCCATACAAGAAACTAGTTGATCCACGAGAGTAATGCTATAAAAGTTGACTCGAAATATTTATACGTGCTAAGAGGCAGGCTGAATTTTTTACCAATCTCACTTTTGTCGCCCCATCTGCAGTCTCAGAAATAACATGTTTGAACTAGCCGATAGGCTGGTTGGCATCTACAAGACGGATAATTGCACCAAGAGTATAACTATCAATCCAGGAAGCTTTGCGGAAAGCATGAAGGTAGTTTAGTGTTAGTGCTACGGAAGTTTGCGTTAGATGTATTCTGTGTGGTGCCAGCATGGAACCGAGGTAACTTTGGTATCACGCTTTTGTAGTACAAATTCATTTAGCATTGTGTGTGTATTGTCGTGAACGGGACCAAAGGACATTTGTTAACGTAAGATATGTGATCACATGCTCGCACTGAACGCAATTTAATTCTGTAATGCCTGCCGTTTGTTTGTAATACTACGTTCTATTTGATATCGGGTTGCAAATCTGGGCACCTGCGTTCACGTAGAGCGAATGAGAGACAAGGTAAGTATAGAACTAAAGCATAGTACTCCGAGTAAAGTGCATCTTTATCCTAACTATCGCAAAGGGTGGGTATATAGAAAGCACGTCGAACTGGCTATTTTACAGCTTGCTCCCAGAATCGCTTGCTTTTCAATTTCACACGTGCCGTGCGAATTTTACACTGTTAGCAAGTTGGACGCACAACTTCTCGATAAGATTTGACGTTGGTTTCCTAGCACGGGGACATAGCCACATCGGTAGATAAGTGATTGAAACGGTAGTTATTTAACTGGATCAGTTGTTGGACGAAGTCAGCTAATCCCATGCTCTGTTAACAGTGTAACCTCATGCTGTGATGGGAATCGACAATCGAGTCGAAGGGCGTAGATCACGCTTCTCTTTAGCACTCGCGAGCATCATGCTCCCTGTGATGGGAGTAGAAAGCAGATAATTGGTTGAATTAGTCAGGCCGGGTGCGGCTTTCCTTCTCCAGTTGAGCGTGTTAGTCATATTTTATAAATCCTATTGCTAGTAGTAGTAAATTAAGATCATGGCTTGGTTTGATATCACTGGACACTACTATATTTTGACGACGTAGATAGATAAATCTTTTATTTACTGATAAAAACGTATTATTATGAGGTAAAGTAAGTAGGCAGTATAACTAAAGTCATGGTATGATCTTATTTTACATGAGTTTAATTTACTATACTGTCAAAACTTTAGAAAAACTTTAGTTACTAGTATTTTGTTTGGAAAGCAAAATAATATAAGCCTTTGACTAAGCAAATGTCCCGAACCGACCGTCCTCAGCAGGCTCCACTGGCAACCACCCTGTAGTACAATGCACATGCACTTCCTTACCTAGAGTAAACAAAGCGTCTTACGGTTGAGATCAAAAGGTAGAGGCTGAAAAGTTCTTCAAAAGGAAACAAGAACAGGAGCAATGCGAGAACGCTAAACTTTCCTTAAATAGTACGTATGTACACAGCCGAACCAGTGCTCTCGACTCCCCCATTAATTGGTTACTCCTATCTACTTAGTGATCTCTCTAAGCTTGATCCTTGCTCCTACTACCAGTGATGAACTACTCTACGTAGTACTACGTGTAGAGAATCACGAGCCGAACAGCAGCGACGGCGGCGGCTCGTTGAGGTCGAACGGGAGCTCGGCGGCGCTCGGTCCCGTTCTGAGCTCCAGCGTCGTCGACGGCAGCGACGACGCGGCGATGACATGGCTTGTTGCCGCCGGCGCCATCGCCTGCATCCTCGCAGGGAAGTAGACGAAGTGCCACGGCGAAGGGTGGCCGATGTGGAGGCCGCCGAAGTGGCCAGGGCCTTGCGGCGGCCGCGGCGGATGCACGCGGTGGTGAAGCTGCGGGAGATGGCCGTGGCCATGTATGTGCCCGCCGCCGCCGCCTCCACCACCACCGCTGCCGAAGTTGGTCCGCGCCTTGACGCCACGCAGCGCGACGGCGGCGCGGTCATAGGCGAGCGCGGCCTCGACGGGCGTGTCGTAAGTACCGAGCCACACGCGCGTCTTCTTCCACGGGTCCCGGATCTCCGCCGCGTACCGTCCCCACGGCCGCTTCCTCACCCCGCGGTAGTGCGCCTCCGCTCGCCCACCACCACCTCCACCTCCTTCTGCCCCTCCCATCTCCAGCTCCATTCGCCCCCACGAGCGGCGGTGTGCACGGATCAGCAGCAGCTGCTAGTGACAAGCAAGTCTCAGCGACTCTTTATACCCGGAGATAAGCTATAGTAGTTGGAGTAGCCGCTAGCGCGCGGTGACCGCTCGCTCTCGCGTCGGCTTTGCGTTTGCGCCTCGTGAAATAGGGAGGTGGTGGTAGTAGGAGTGGTAGCACTGGTATGTGTCTGGCGCTCTAGGGCCTGATGCGTTTTGGGGGGTTTGAAGCTGTCGCTGACCACCGCGGCACGGCCTCATCAGCCGCCGCGCGATTTGACGCCCCAAATGGTCTAGTCGCCGTGACGCCAAACCTACCACCCAACGCTCCTGTCCTCCCTTCCCTACGCTACCCGGGCCTACCATGCTCGTACCTCTCCCCTGTCCGTTACGTCGTGTTGACGAGGCGGACGTAGTAGTACTACGTCGCCTACCAAGGGAGAAAGCGAGATACAGTACAGGCCAGGGGACGTGACCCGTGCGTGGGCCCGTGACAAGTACGTACGTCCCGACGTGCCAGCGGCGGCAGGCGGATGGAAGCAAAAGGAAAGAAAGGAACGCGCCGAGGTAACGTGTGGGGTGGCGTTGGCGTTTAGGCGTAGTAGGGGCGCGACGTGGCGTGGCACGATTCGGCCCCGGGGCGGGTTCACGTGGGCGGGGAGGAGAGGAGGCCGGCCGTGTAGTGGCGCGGGGGGAAGCGCGCGGTTGCCGACGCGTGCGGCGCGGCGCAACGCCGCTCAACAGTAGCAGCCTCGCCGCACGCAGGGGCCCGGCCCGCCGGCCCCAACGCCCCCGCGCGCCCGGTGGGTGAGTGTGGGCGGGTGGCCTATCCGGCACGGCGTTGTCCGCGCACGCCGCTCGGTGGGTGGCCGCACGTCACGCTCCAATTTACTCCTCCCTCCTCTCCCGGCCGCACTCACTGAAGATTCGCAGTGCCGCTAGCTGCAGCTATCTCGCGGCTACTACCCGATGACGACAGATCGCCCCGTCCAAGCGTGCGTTTGTTTGACACGCAAAACGATATACCAGATTAGTGTATAATTAATCAATTACAAGTTTTAGTTAATATTTATAAAAATAGATTAATATAATTTTTAAAAACAACTTTTACGTGAAAAAATATGAAGATATTTTGGTTGGTAAGCCGAGCTGCCGTTTTAGCAGTCTCGTGGGGAAGTGAATGTGAGAAAAATATTTTGGGGAAGAGACGGGCATGGCGACTTTTGCAGGCAGGCAGGCTGCCGCAGCAGGAGCGGCAGCAGCAGCGGCGGGAGGAAGGGAGAGAGGGGCCTTGCAAACGCGCAGGGCTTGACTGCCATGCACCCTGCCTTCTGCTTGGTGGGACGGCGGAAGGACCTGTCGAGCGCAGCGAGCGGCGACCTTGCCATGGGAAGAGGCGTACCATTGATGAAAGGCCAAAGGCCTTCGAACAGTGCGTGCGTGTATACTGTGTAGGGTAGCTATGCCCATACTGTTTTGGATGGACTGGCTAGCCCGGTAGTACTAGCTCCGGCCGGCCGGCCTATTTATTATTCCATGCATTTCGTCGCGATGCTCCATGTCAGTGCAACCCTTTCCTTTTAAAATGAACAAAATGTTGCAGTACTGGACTGTTATAAATTGCACAGGTCAGTAAAGTCGTGACACGGAAAAGGGTTAACCGGCCGGCCGGCCTCTTTATTATTCCATGCATTACCTTGTGATGCTCCCTGTCAGTGCGACCCTTTCGTTTTAAAATGAACAAAATGTTGCAGTACTGGACCGTTATAAACTGCACAGGCCAGTAAAGTCACGGCACGGAAAAGGGCTAGCCAATCGAACGTGCCAGGCAAACCAAACATTACGGCTTCACCAAACTAATCCCCGAATTCCACAGTACACCTGAACTTACCAATGTTGTAGAGCACTGTAACGCCAGTAGTCGTGCACCCCTTTTTTATAGCCTTATACCCGTACCGTCGCCGCACAGGATTCAAATAAACCGCCTCGCACGCACGCCGCTCCACGCCACGCCTACCATGTACGGTACGGCAGCACCACCAACTTGTCTTTTCCGGTGACGCCCCACACACGCACGCATACGTAGTGCTGCCCACTGGCCGCGCCGTGCACGCCTGCGGAGCCACTGCCGCGCGCCGCGACCCGCCGGCCCCGCCCGGCCGTGCGCCAGAATTTTCCAAATGCCGTATACGGCTCGCTGCCGCTGCCAGCCTGCCGCCCGTCCGTCCTGTCACTCACTCTGCCGTTAGGTGAAAGAACGAGCGCCGTGCGTCCGGTCCAAACGCCGTCGCTCGCTGCCCCTCCCCTCACGTGCCCCCAGCCGCGCGCGCGTGATGTCATGTTACCGCATGCATATGCCTGCGCTGCGCGCGGGCTGTGTTCACTGTACCGAACTGAGACGGCAGCGTGGTGCGTACGCCGTCGTCGTCCTAGTCCCCCGCCTTCATCAGAGCATCCGAGCCGCTTCGCCGTATTCCGCGCCGAGCGCGGCGCCTGCCACACGTACGTACGCGCGCGTGCAGGCCGTGCGAGACGGTCGAAACGAAAGCGAACGCCCGTGCACCAGCTGCAGGCCTGCAGCAGATGAAGCAGCGGAGGAAATTAAAAGGAACAGTAATCAGACTTCATGACAGGTGAAAAATCAGAGGAAGAAACGGATCGAGATGGTGGGGGTGATCGATAGCAGTAGCATCTACAGCTCCCAGCAGCATGCATCTATGACTGCACAATATATGCTCGTAGAAATGGCTCGTGACCTAGCAGTACCAGCCCGTCACCTAGAAGGAGATGAATGCAGAAAGCTACGGTGCTGGTGGATAGCTAGATACTGTACTGTTGCGTTAGTAGGCGCCGCACACGTGTGACGTGTCGACTACGCACAGGATAAGGATGTGAGGGGTGGGTGGGGCCCACCACGGGGATAGGCCCGACGAGTCAGTGACGGCGGGGACGACGTAGGTGGGGACCTCACGTGGGAGGGGGCAACGATGCGGGTGTCGCTGCGATGGGAGCAGGGCGGGCCGGCGCACACGTGGTCGCCGAGATGTTGGCGCGGAAAAGATGGCGCTGCGCGTCGACCGGCCGGTCGCCCCGGGCCTTTTTGACCGCCGCGGCGCATGCTGCAACTGCATGAATGATGCTCGGTGTTGCGTCCTCGTCGCTGCCCACGTCGACCATAAATTGACCTATCCGTACTGTAGCCCTCCATTATGAGAGAATAAATTCTGACAAAAAATAATCAACATATTCGCGAGATGTTTTTTTTGAGAGAGTGGTTGGAGATAGCATTTAGAGAAATTTAATAGAGAAGTGATAAGTGAGAGAATTAATACTATAAGATCGTTTATTTCGAAACAAATTTTAAATTTAAAACAGTTACTTATTTTGAGACGGTAATAAGTATAAGCGTGGTCATAATTAAATTGATGGGTTTTTTACGAGAAAAAAATGCTGATGTATTAAGTATAAGTGTGGTCGTAATGAAATTGATGGTTTTTTTGCAAGGAAAATTGTTGATGTATTGTATGGACTGCGCTGCTTCGTACACTATGTCTTTGACAGATTGGCTACTGATCAATCAGGTTGATAATAACACGATCAGCCGCACAGGTTGGATTGACATCTCAGAGCCCGCTCCGCCCGTATGTCGCGTCACCTCAAATCAAATTTACCGCGGCTCGACCACACGTAAGTCCAGATGTTCCGGGCTCACGGCCGGCACCGTCCACGGCTCCACGGTGCACCTTTCACCGCATAACGCTACTGCATATGACGGAAGCAGAGACCAAATCAACGGTAAGGAATCAACACACCAAGGAAGGGGGAAGCGAGCAGTAGTAGTAAAGCTGGCTACACTACGACACTAGTACTAGCATAGCTGCATAGGTGCAATACTAGTAATACAGCTAGTGCTAGAGTTACGTAAAAAAGGGGGCCGGCCGGCCGGCCGGTCATGACGCCTAGCTACCACTACTGGCTCCGTTCTTAAAAAAAAGTTTATTTTTAACCATCTCATATATATACTAATACAACATTAAAAACAAAAAGATTAGAACGTTATTTACTTTAACCAATTTTAATGTATTTTCTACTTTATAATTTTTAATGTATTAATGGTATAAAAATAAAATCTTTATAGAATAATAAGTTTGTCTAAAAATATTTTTTGGGACGTAGGACACATTGGAGGACACGAGCTAGTGATCCCTTGCAAAGCTAGCACGTCGAGCTGTACTAGTGGTAGAGCCATGCAGTAGCGTTTAGCCCTTGCGTGCATGGGAGGACGGACGGAGCCCACCACGAAACGCTGGAGCGTGCGCACGGGGTTCTTGGTGGTGTCTGACGAGGGAACGACCGCGCGCTCGTGCATCCGCGGGAAACAGCGGCGTCGTGTCGTGTAGTACTTGACGTGGGGGAGGGAGTGGCTTCGGGTTATCTTCATTGCGAGAGATGGCAGTACGCTAACTTAGGTTGATTTAATTAGACGCACGGCGGATGGCTACCCTCGGCAGGATAATATAGGTTGGATCATAACTATTTGATAATATAAACTATAAAATTAATTATTATAAAGTTAATAATATATTTAAAAAATGTAAGATGAGAAACTTGCCTACAAAAACTTTTTTTTAAAAGAATACCATAGAAATTTAAGAAGCTTACGTAAAAAAACTGAAAAAAAATCTTCCATCACAGTAAATTTCATTAAGAACGGCTCTGTCTGAAAATAAAATTTTGTCATCCCATTTATTTCACTGTAACATCATAAGAATTTAAATATTTTCAAAAAATACATCTAAAAATATATAATATATATTAGAGGTAACCTCTTGAAACCGATTTGTACAAGTTATTTCTTTAGCATTTAATTCTTGTGTGATTTTTATTTCAAAATTTACCCTACTAAATTAAGTTATTTCATAATTTGGTTTTATTTTTGAGTTTCAAAATTTTGTTATATTGAAGTTCCTTGATTTAAACATATTTTTAAAAACCCCTCTAGCTTTTACTAATACTGGTCAATAAATTCTCCACAATTACCCTTAAGACTAAACCAACAAAATTTCAATTTTATTGAACTAGATCTACTTCTTGACTAACCCCTTGATTTAAACATAGCTTCTGAATCCTTAATTCTATTCCATCCAGACATTATATAAACCCTTCCAGATACATATATTCCAATGTGTAAATTCCCAGTTTGGATCAAGCCTCCAACTCAATTTTTAAAGACTTGATCCCATCCTTAGCACAAGGACACTATCACAAAATTTATAATGATTGCTCTTGTGCTAAGAAAACCTTTTATATCTTGATTCCAAAGCCAAACACCACATTTCCAAAAAAAATTCCAAATCTTGGAGCCATACCATTTATATTAATAAATCTTTTGTCTCTCTTTTCTCTTATTTGGGTGCTTCAATATAAATTCCACTACACCCTACCTCCAAAAGTATTGCACACAAATAAATAGAAGGTCTCTCTTTTGAAAAATTATCTCCAAATATAAATTCCTTCCAAACTCACTTATCTAAAGTGTTTCCTAAAAATCCATAAACGTTTCTAGTCATTAGGGCTGGAATCTTCATTCCTCCCCACGGCACATGCCCTTCCCTTATCTTCCTTGGATCAAAATCTCTTCCTCCCCTCCACTTGGTTCTCTCGGCACTCCCCCGCGTGGCCCAACTAAGCTGAGGCGCAAGCCACCCATCCTCTTCCCTCCATGACACGCCGGCCCACCTAGCACTCGGCTTAGCCGATCCAGCAGCCCGCCGAGTCGAAGCCCCAGCAAGCCGCCTCCTCTTCCTCTTTCCAGGCCGTGCCAGCCTGCTTCCTGCGAACGATCTGCGGCTCACGGAGGCAACAGCCTCCCTCTTCCCAGTAAGCGCCGCCGCACGCAATTCCGGCGCCGCCGAGCAACTGCTGCCGAACTCAGCTGCAACGCCACGTCGTTGATGCCAGTAATCTGCCGTCACCATTTCCACTGCCATTGCCGCCCAACCCAGTGAGGACACCCGACGCCGCCACCATCTTCTCCAAGCTGTTGCTGCCGTGCGATCGTCGACTTCCTCGGCCGAGAACCGCCACCAATGCCCCCGGTCACCCTCTCCTCTTTCGTATCCTTTTGCTTTAGGATCATTCTTGCTATCATCGAGAGCCCTAATACTTGCTTGTAAACTTTTTCAACACATTAGTCCAATCGTTTGTCATCAATTCTTCAAACGAAAATGATATATGTACAACCCTGACGTCCGACTCCACCTAGGTCATAATGAAAACGTGACATGGTGGATGGAACACGTCGTGATAAAAGTCTGATGCGCGGCTGTTAGCGTGGCTCACACCATAACGTAGTCGGACGCTAGCGTCGTACATATAGCAGCACTCTTCTTGAAAACCGATTTAGGTCCTTAGATGTATTTTCAGAATCAAACTCATGCTGTTAGAAGCTACTGTATCTGCTGTCCCTATGGTTGGTGAGAATTTTCTAATCGGTGACTTCATGGAGTAAATGAAAAACCGTTTCCCTTATAGATAAACTAGCACGATGTTATACATTTTTTAAACGTGCAGTATTTTCCCAATCTTTTGTTTGAAATAGCACAGAACAATTCTTTAAAGGAATAGAATATCCAAGTCTCATTCGGACTAACGGATTTTTTAAATAAATTTCATTCCAAGCAGTTGATTATTGCTGCAGAAATTTCTTCACGGATTTTAGCAACTGCTCACATATTACTGCTGCACACTACTACGTTTTCACCAAAGCTATCGCAAGTAGGGCATCAAGCAGAGGCTGGACCGATCGATAGAATAAACGAAAAGCAAAAGTGAATCGCATGCCGCAGCTGCAAATACCTTTTGACCGGCTGTTTCGCTTTACTTGGTCTTCCTTGGATTGGCGGCCCAGCTCAAAGTATTTTGGGCTACGTGGCCTAGTACACGCTACGTGACCAGTGACATGTAGGGCGATGCACCTTTTTCCGGTGCGAATGATGCGTGGTTTCACGTCTGCAGGGCCGCACCGACGACGAGCACCACGCCGGCACGCCGCAGCAATAGCAGTGCCGCATAAGATACAGTAACAATAGCTTCGCCACCTTTGTCCACCGATATAGTAGGATAGGACAAATTACATGGAAGAACAGTTGGATTCACTAATGAAGAGACCTGAATTTCCAAGTAATTAATTTCCACTGGATCGTTCATTCGCCGGCTTTGATCTCTCTTCGACCTGATCGCCCGAAAATCGTCTCCTGCAAGGCTGCGGCGGCAATGACCGACGGCTTCGCGGAAAAAGCGACCATACGCCGAGTCCTGGACAGTCCGTCCAGCTCGATTGCACGACGCACTTCCAGCAGCCGGGCGCCGCGCAATTCCAGCCGCTCCAGGGGAAAAAAAGAAAAGTGTGGGGGGGGGGGGAGCCGTAAAGAAGCAGCCGAGGAAAAGGTGGGGGTGCCGCGACGAAAGCGGCGGCCTCGCGATGCAGGGCGGGGGGCCCACCGCCCACGCCCGCGAGCGCGCGGGCGACGGGTGTGTGGTCCCACACCCCCTGTCTGCCGCGACCACGCCAGCCAACACAGCCCCCACGTCCTCGCAAGCCGAGCCAAACACGCAACACCGTCTCCAACCAACGAAACCGCCCCGTCTCACCCGGTCCACACGCCCACAGATCGGGCCACACTGCTCGCGCGGGGGCGCAGCGACGATCCGGGGCAGGGCTGCTGCGAGTGGCCGGCAGCGGCGCACACGTGGCCCGTCGGCGTGGGCGTCGTCGCCCACACGCTCACGTTACTCCCGAGGTCACGAGCGGAAAGGAAAGCGCGGGGGCAACCAACCAACCAACCGAACCAACCCGGCAGCACGCACGCGGGCGGGGCGCCGGTAGCCATCCCACGCCGTACGCGGGCGCACACCGACGCGGAGCCGAAAGATCCACCAGCCCCACCACACGCCTCTGCCTCCCGCCCGCGCCGGTGTTTTCTATTCGGCTCGATTCGATTTACGCGTTCGTTATCCACATGCGTCGTCACCTAATTGTAACCCAGCCGCAGCCCCCAGGTTGGACGGCAACACGTACTAGCGCGGCAATAGTTTTTTCCGTTCTTTTTCCCCCCGGTTCCCTGACACCATCGGTCAGATAACGACCGCGGCGAGCGAGAGTTGAAAAAAATGTTGCGTCGGCAACGGCGACTGCAGCGTCGGTAGGGCTCGTCCCGCTACCCGCGTAAGAACTGACGATGATTCCTCCCCACTCATGCTGCCAACTACCCGGGGTTCAAATGACATCGCCGTTGATACGGGTGATCGATCCGGTGCCTGCTAAAGTCGACAGGTGAGTGGTGTAGCCTGTATGGGTGGATGCCCCATGCACGACGGGACGACTGATTTTTCATTAATCGACAAGAACAACGGCGATGTCGCATGGATCGCGAGCAGCAGACGAGACGAGACGAGACGAGACCGGTGCGCAGAGCACACGCACAAACGAAACGACTTGCCAATAACGCTCAAGATTTATCATGTTATACTCTACAACATCTCGCTTCAGTTTCAGAGACAGGGTAGAGTTAATAGACAGAGGAAAACGGACTGAAACGTTGATTTCTTAAAAGATTTTCTACATAATTTCTCATAACTATAAAAATAATGATAATACAGTAATACAATGAGTAAGGTCCACTGGTTCATCAAATACGAAAAATACAACAAACAACGTATCAGTAGGAAAAATAATTTATAATTAAATCTTCTATATTTATATTCTTAAAAATATTTTAAAAAATAAATTACAATAAAAAATATCAAAACTAATTGATAGCGATAAATATATTTAGTCCAACCGAGGCCCCTAATCCCGTCACATAACAACGCCAGCAGGACCTGTCTTAGGTGACACAGCACAAGCTTGATCTCTTCTGAAGCTACGTTGCCGGCGGAAAAACTATTTACAAAAATGTCCTCCCTCCATTAAGCAGGAGGCTCTAGGCATAGAGGTACACGGATTTTTTCTACTAGAAATAAAAAGAAAGGAATGAACAAGCTGTCGTCAGGTAAAACTCTGGCGGCTAGACCTCCATCGGCGGCGGACAGTTCAGATCAAGATCAAAGGCGATGGCTTTCTTCGCCGACAAGGCAGGCGGTGACGGAGCCAGATCCACAATCGACGAGGAGTCGGAGTCGCTCTGTGCCAAGGCCGCCACGGTGACCGGCGGCGCCAGCTTGAGCATGCGGCAACCAGAGGCCACGGCGGCAGCCGCCGCCTGTCCAAAAAAGTAGTACGGATGTGATACCGGGTAGCCTTCGAAAGGGAAGCGCATGCCGCCGGCGCCGGCGGCCGCGGCCGCGGCAGCGCGGTTGAAAAGGTCGAGCTCGAGCGACTGCGGGATCGGCATGGCCTTCATGGGCGCCTGCACGTCGCTCCCGAACGGCTCGACGGTGCTGCTTCCGCTGCCGCCAGTCACACCGGCGGCGGGGCCGCCGGTAGGGAAGGGAAAGTTCGTCTTGGCCTTGGCGCCGCGGTACTCGCGCGCTGCGGCGTCGTAGGCACGCGCGGCCTCCTCGGCCGTGTCGAACGTGCCGAGCCACACGCGGCTCTTCTTGGCGGGGTCGCGGATCTCCGCCGCGTACCGTCCCCACGGCCGCTTCCTCACACCACGGAAGTGCTGGCCCGTGCCTGAGGCGGCTACGGCGCCGCCACCGACGCCAAGAGCGAGGCCGGTGGCCGTAGCTGCCGATGAAATCGTCTTGTCCGACGTTCTAGGCGCCATGCCGATCTTCCTTTCTTGGTGCTCGCTAATGCCCGGATGGTGCGTTGCGGTGTTGCAGATTAGGAGGTGAGGGGAGGAGGGACTTATAGGAGGAGGGAAGTGTGGGGTTAAAAGGGCGAGGGAATGGGCGAGCGGGTGGTGGAGCGGCAGGGAATAAACTCGGCGTAGGCAGGGAGCAGTTTGACTGCTCGCGCCGCCGCCCCTCGTCTTTAGCGTGGCGGCACTACAATTCGGCAGGCGCCTTTTTTTTCTCTCCTGGCCCATCAAAATCAGCAAATCGCGCGAGTGAACCTCATCGAGTGAAATTGCATTTCAGCCACCGCAAACGGGAAAACCAGGATATTTTTTTTAAGAGAATGCTACACGTACTTATAATAAAATTATTAACAGTTTGATTTGAGTATACGAGAGTTACTGGAAGTCTAGATTCAGTTCCAATATGTCACATGAGCCGGTTTTTTTTACAGTTTTGTAAGAAACATTATGTACATATAGCCTTTTCTTTTCTTTTTTTAGGAATTTCAGTAATTTTTTATACCAAAATCGTACACTACGTAATGAGGCCGTCGGATTCAAGAATGAGTGGCTGTATGGTGATGAATGGCAACAACGAATGCACATGTCAATTAGTGACACCACCCTTCTTGCTAAGGTGTTTGTCCTAAATATAATGATGAGGAAGCAGTGGTAATGACTAGAGCTCACACAAAGAAATACATTTGTTAAATGCAGTGTTAATACCAAAATTTAATAAGCTTCAATAGAATTAAGAGCCGATCGACTTATTAAAAAAAAGTCGGTTAATACAGTAAAAGAGCCGATCGGACGAATAAAGATAGATTTGATTCAATCAAAGATAAAAGTTTAACTCTATTAGCATATTCAACCGATAACAAGAGTCTATATCGACATATCGACCGATTGGTTTAATAATCTAATTTTATTTGTCTTTCTTATCAATTAGATATTAAATTGATCGATATGTCCATAACTTTACCAACTCAACGATGAATACTCTAAAGATCCGAAAGACCGAAATTAAGTAAATCTTCTAAACCTCAGCGTGCCCGCACGTGTCTATATCGAACCTCCATCGACTAAAGATTGTGCTCCCTCTCAGCGCGCCAGTTCATTTGATCCGATCTTTTCAGCACGCGCACGAACATGCAGTGGCCGGGGTATGTGTGGTTTCACACTTTCACCCACACCATCACGTGTTGGATTCTCAACACGCTCTCTTCTTAATCATTCAACAATAATTTTCTTATTTACTATCCAATATGTTTAGAGTTCGCGTAAGAGGAGAAAAGGGTCAACATTGCGATCACTGGCAAACCATTCCTAAGAAGAAATTTGGGCATTGACGAACAAGACAAACAAATAGTGATTCTGAGCCAAACCAACTAAACCAAAGAGTGAGCAGTTAATTAGTTATGTGGCGAGGTATGACAACCGGTGGCAATCATTGGATAATAAGAGGATAGTAGATGCATGCGTTGTGTTGTCATATGGAAAGGAGGGTGATGGAGATAGGGGCACGAGGGCTACTAAGTAGAATCAAGGTTTCTCAAATTTCCAGTAACCGTGATTAGAGTGGGATGATAAGGGTTACCAGTTGTTTGGTTTGACGAAATTTGCTCAAATTTAACTTTTGGAAAAATAAAGAAAAAATCTCAAAAAATTGCTAGAAGTAGAACATGATTTGTAATGATATATGGTGATAAATTTTTATTAAAAAATACTAAGATAGTCTATGTTCTAGCATGACAATAAGTTGGTATTGATTTATAAATCAATATTTAATGCTTGTGAACATTATATTGTAGTCACTATGATCTTTATAGTTATAGAAATTATATCAATTATTTCTATTGTTGGCAAATGAGAGATTTTGATTTTCTTTTTCTCCGTGACTTTATTTATTTAAGTTAAAGATGATGGTTACCACCGCTTACCATGCAGTTAACGTGACTTATCGTGCCATAATCACAAGCAAACCATGGTAATAACAATTTTACCGTGTGACTGAAAAAGTTTGACTTAGAGATGAAATTCACACGGTTTTTAGTGGTTACTGTGGTAACCACGTAATACCATGGGGGCAGTAAATTTTCCCCAAATGCTAAGGGAAACTTTGAGCAAAACCCATATAATTTGTATGATGGTGTAGATGCCCCCATGTCAGGTGAAGGAAGAGATTGTGATGCTTCAAAATAGGAGGGGAGTGCAAGAAACATTGGAATTCATATAGGTTATATGCTGAAATATAATAAATCTAAACTATTGGATGTTGGATGCAGATGTGAATGTAAAAGATTTCTGTTAGTCTAAGAAATAGAACGTGTTAGCATAATTTCATCTCAAAAGGCCTTTTCGCCTCCAAAAAATGCATTATCTCTGTTCGAAAGTATGATAGCTTCTATCATTTGGAATTTATACTCAAATATAAAGTTTTTGTAATACTTTTCATATTGCTTGTCCCATCAATTACCTCTATTCAAATTTCCCTTAATTTTCTCTTACTTGTAACCCTTCTTCCACTCTCAAGGCATCAACCATTCAGTTAAATGATTTTTTTTAACCTTGACTAGTAGTATTAAAATGCTTATTTTTGACTGGGGGAGTAATGCAACACTCCTCATTTGTGTTTAATGAATAATACTATTACTCTCACCTTCTCAAAAATAATAATCTTGTACTAAATTAAACACATTCTAGTATTTTAAATCTATGTCTCTGTCTAGATTTATAATAATAATATATATTTTAGCCAGTAACTAGATTGCTATATAGACGGAGAGCGTATGCTATATGGCTGGAGCGGCGATGAGATAGATCATGTATGATACTGGTAAGG
The DNA here is from genome assembly GCA_030770085.1 of Oryza coarctata. NCBI lineage: Eukaryota > Viridiplantae > Streptophyta > Magnoliopsida > Poales > Poaceae > Oryza > Oryza coarctata. The sequence continues at coordinate 18,891,909 of CM061470.1, forward strand.
TTCAGGTACTGGAATGCAAAATCACCTCGTTCCATCCTTTAAACAAAAGGCATCAAAGCCGCCGCTCGCGGGCCCGGCGCGGGTGCGTGGAGCGGCACGTTGTGGGAGCACGTCACGGGCGGCGTGGGTCCCGCGCAAGGACAGGAGCTACGTATCACGATCCGTGCGTCCCAAGCCGCGGTCCTGGGTGGCTTAAAAAAGTTTTTTTTCTTTCTTCAAAATTATTTTTTATAACATATTATTTTATTATTTAAGACTACTCTTATTAACGAGCTAACCAGTCCAATAAAAATAACCTATGTTCAACATTAAATACTTTTGAATAAAAAGTAGATTAATTGAAGAAATATTGAAAGAGCAATTTTTTTTCACCTCTAAGGACATTCTCATCCGCTGGGGGCAATCGAGTCTCATCGGTTGACAAAATAAAAAATATACGTCAGACAGTATATTAGAAAAAAAATAATTTATAGCTAAAATTTTTATATATTTCTTTAGCTATTTAAACGTTGAAAAAGAAACTTCGAGAAAAAACCTTAAAAAAATTTAAGGCACGCCGCCGGCGTGCGCGCACAGGCACGTGGACCCCTCTACTCGGCCCGGCACGGCACGCGACGCGACGCGGACGTACGCGCTCTCCTGCCCGCCCGTCGTCTCGTCTATCCCCCACCTCCCCACCTCACGTCGTCAGAGAGATCACAATATCTCCTCCAATCGCCTCGTCGGCGCGGCGCGGGCGGAATCGTGACGTTCAGTGGACACGCACAGCCGCGCAAGCCGATAAAGCCGGCCGCCGCTTGGCCCGTACCCACCACGTAAAGTGGCCGCCGCGACGGATAAAATTTTTTGCAAATACGAGAAGAAAAAAAAACTCCGAGGGGGACTGGTATGGACGGCCCCTACCGAACGTCGTTAGGCGGCAGGCGCGCGAGGGAACGGGCGCCGTTCCATGCTGTGGTGTGGGGCCTCGACAAGGGTCGGCATCGGCCGCGCTGCCTGGAACGCGAGGCTGGTACTAGCACTAGTACTACCACTACGCCTGTACCGCGCTGGCTGTAGCCTGTAGCCACCTACCGTTCACTCTCGCTCCAGCCCCTTTCGCATTAAAAAGCAAGCGGTGGAACCGCGCGGAGCGGCGTGGACCGACAGGTCGCGGGGACCGTGCGCGGACCGGCACGCGCCGGTAGTAGCGACCGCGCGGGGGCCGTGGAGTACGGACGTTACGTGCCGTGGGGCCGCGTGCGGGCGGGCGTGCGGGTGGGCGGGCGTACGGGGGCGACGCGTCCCATGGCTCCCACCCACCCCCGCACCGCACACGCTCGCGGCGCTGCCACCTTTCCTCGCGCAGGACCACGGGATCGCGCGGCGGGGGACGCGGCGCGCGCGTAGTGGCGGTACCGTCTATCGCGGATCGGCAGGCTGAGGCACCGACCGCTTGTCCACTTGCAAGGGTGGGGGCGCGGCCCGCGGATCTGGCGCCCGGGCGGCGTGAAAAGCGTGCCGTACGCCGGTACTTTCTGTGGTGTAAAATTCTGTCCATTGGACGGTCAATAGAACTGCCAGCTCGAGTGTTCCCTATTTCAAAAGACCACTGTTCCCTTTTAATATCCACAAATTTCACTAAATATCTACTACTCGAGAGTATTAAAAATGCATTCGTACGTAACTGTTGTTGACAAAATCAAAATTCTTGAGGATGAAATCATGTGGAGAAATTGAATTGAGCAATATGACAATATTAATGTTGTTGTTATGTTATATTGTATACATATAACTAAATACATACTGTCCCCATAGCTATAAACGCATACCATTAAAAAGAAAATCGTACATAGCGAAAGCAAATTTGATCTGAATCAATATATCCGATCGACTTATAAAAATATATATATCTATCGGTGTAAATATAAATGTCTTTTAAGAGCATAGTGCGTTAAATTAAAACACAAACACAATCCACATTAAGCCAAGATCTAAGGAAAAGTCTCGCTACTAATCATCGACTATATCTCACCGCTTATGATTGTTGTATATTAGTTGAATAGGCTAGAATAGTAAATTACTCTAGCCTTGTACTTTGTATGATTCTCATCGAATACATATAAATACGAGTATGTCTATTAGTTATCTTTAGGAGTTTAAACATGTATAAAAATATCGTGTCTCATTCTCTTTGCCATTATTTCACAAATATCTTGACACCAGTCGAACTCTATGTCTATAAATATCGTAGTTAGGTATCACCCATTGAGCACATCGATCTCGACGAGAGATAATTGAGAACGTGTGAAACCTGAGTTCAAACCTGAGTTCAGAAATCCGAAGTTCTAATTCGGATGCTAGTCTTGGATAAAGGCAATGACTTAGGCTCATTTGAATCGCTTGGAATGATGAGATTCACTTCTAAGTCGATTATTGATTTGTCAAGGAAGCCCAACAAGAATGCTACTTGCTCTTTGATACAGTTCAGGTATCTATGATAGCTTTCGATAGGATCTGGTCGCTCGACATGGAGTCCTTGGTAGAGGGCCGAGAGAAGCCTATACGTGTTCTGCAGATAAGTTAAGACCTTAATGTCTCTATTCTTATAAAAAAAACTATCTCTTGGTCTTTGATGAATAGCTGGAGTTTAAACTTAGACTTTTCTAGCTTTAGCTTTATCTCAAGCCAAGCCTTTATCGAGTAACTAGAGTCTAACACGTATAAATAATTTCTAATTTAGTCGCCTAATACGGGGTTAGGAAAGAAAAATAGATAATATTAGTAGAATTGTACCGATGAGCTCTCTCTCAAGGAACTTGATGCATGCCTCTAACTCCTTGATATGAGCAGAGTCGCTGATATTTGCAGGCTGATTAGTAGGAGAGTTCTCGGATTCTTCTACTTATGTGATAACTAGACCATATTGCTGGTCAGTTACCACATTCTCTCTTTCCACACTACAATCAAGACCAATAATAGTGAGATGTAAGAGAAATTATCTTACTCCTACAGCAAAATTTGACTGAGTACAGATTACTATTATTTTAATACAAGAAAAGCTAAAAAAGGCAAAAGAAAATCATAAGTAAGCGTATAACTCCAAAACACTTTGGCTCGCGCATCAACCTATTCAATCAATTCTTTTCACCGATCCTTAGGCAAGCCATTCTCAATTGCCTTTCTCATGTTCACATCAGGGCAATGAAGTGAGATGCAAGCGAGTGTGCACCTAGAGATGATGTAGATGGCTGCTCGATTCTCTTCAAAGATCTAGGCGATAATCTCGATGGAGACTTGGCTAAGCCTTCCTATGAGGTTATCACTATGAACTCGCCATCAAATGTTTGTGAGAGAACTCAATGTCTCAACTTCTATGCCGTTGCACTAAAAGACATATAATGTGTCTTGAGGCCTTCTTGAAGGTTCTCCCTTTTCAACTTTTTCATTTCTATCACCTTCTCACCCTCCTTACAGACGTTGTTCTTCATGAGGTAGCATAGGAAGGCATTGTCGGTTGACACCATTTTTAGGTCTTCTTTGAGCTTTATCGATGTGTTTTCATGCACCAGTGTTTGCACACGGAGGAGATCGGACCACGTGAAGAGAGGCACCGAGAGGGCGAGTGAGGTAGTCGATGGAGGTCCGATGCAATCGTGCCCGAACATGCGAAGGCCTAGGAGATCTGCTTAAGTCTAGTGTAGGTCTTTCGGTTTTGAGGTTTATTAGAGTGTACTTCCGATTGTCCCACCGGGCATGCCAAAAAATATGTTCGCGCATAGAGGAGATTGGACCGAGCGAAGAGAGGTGCCAAGTGGGCAAGCGAGTCAGCCGATAAAGGTCCGATGTGATGCACCTGAACACAACAAAGGACTAGAAGATCTTCTTAGCTCCAGTGTAAGTCCTTTGGCTCGTTGGTATCTTCGGTTTGCTGGAGTTGCGACTGTGCCAGTCAATTTGACCTTTAATTAGTAAGAAAAACATATAGAGTTAGATCATAGAGTCAATCGGCCGAGACCAATACGAACTCCTAATATCGACTGGTTGTGCCAATATAGTTAAGATAGTCATCGAATGTAAGTCTGATGTACTCATGCTATCGGCTGGTTGTCAATAGGTGTTCTAGCGCTCATACATCGGCTAGAAAGTGGATGACTGTATAGGCGGATATTGATGAATAAGATAAATTACTCATTGGCTGTAGAGCTGATAACACTCTGATAGAATATGCGACAGGCAGCACAAAGCGAGACCCAGTCTCGTGAGGATATGAGACCCAGCGATTATCATGATGGTACCCTTAGATTTAGTCTTGATAGATCGGACCGAACTGAAATAATATAATGCTGAGGCTAACGGCATCGAAATGATGGAAGCTAGATCGGACGTAACGATGGAGGGATCGGGTGAACACATTGGCTACTATCGGCTGCTGGTCCAATATAGGCATATAAGTAAACTCATCGGCTAGCTAAGCGAACTCCTGATATCGGTTGATTGTGCCAATATGGTTAAGATAGTCATCGAATGTAAGTCTAATGTACTTATGCTATCAGCTGGTTGCCGATAGAGGTTTTAGCACTTATACATTGGCTAGAAAGCTGATGACTACATAGGCGAATAGCGATGAATAAAATAAATGACTCATTGGCTGTAGAGTCGATGATGCTCCGATAGAATATGTGATAAGTAGCACAAAGCAAGACCCAGTCTCTTGAGGATATGAGACCCAGCGATTACCATGACGATACTCTTAGATCTAGCCCTGATAGGTGGGACCGAACTAAGACAGTATAAGTCTGAGCCTAACGACACCAAAACAACGGGAGCTAGATTGTACGTAACGACAGAGGGACCGAGTGAACACATTGGCTACTATCGGCTGCGGGTCCAATATAGACATATACTCATCGGCTAGTTGAGCTGATGGGAGGGAAACAAAACCCACTAGGTCTTGATGCCATATCTAAAACAACCAGATCGATCACTAGGGAATTAATCGTTGGGCAAGATGTATGTATATCGACTGAGAAACTGATACACTTGGCATGGAGCTCATTGTATGAACAACTCATCGGCTAGCTACTTTGATGAAATGTCGCATAAAGACCTATCGGCTTACGGCTCAATATACTTCTAGGAGGCTTGTAGATCGAATCTAATTGATGCAGCACGAGACTGATGACGATAGAAGAAGCTCGATAAGCCGATAGGAACCACGCTAATGTAAAGTCATATATCCGATCGGACTAAGAGATCAGACCTAATCGATAAAGCCTTAGACAAAATGGATACGCTAGGATAGTATGTGGGACTTACTCCTTTGTCAAAGATCGGACTTAACAAATGTAGCCCCGCGTCGAGAGTTAGAACCCACCGATAAAACCTCGATGATCTAGGATGCGATGTGACAAGATTGTATTTATATTTGTGAATAATTTATAGAGTCTATATTTATACCCTGGGATTACACGAGTCCCATATGGTTACAAACAAACTCCGAACATTATTTTCTAAAAAAAAGAAACTCTCTAACAAGTTAATAAAACTAACTAAATTTGCATATTCTATAAGATATATTTTACAAAGATACAAACTCCTTGCCATGCCTTTCACAACTATTTCTTAGATCCGGTCTCATATGAATAATCTTTCATCTTTGACTGAACCGTATCTATTCTTATTCATCCGATCGGCTCATTCACTGTATCAATCTATTTTTTTTCATAAACTGATCGACTCTCCGATCCTATCTACGGAGCTTACCAAATTTTAGTGTTAATAGCAGTAAGCTCTCCTAGGAGCTTCGCCATCTCGTTGTCGGTAGCAGTAGCCTGTATGGTGATCTCTTCACACAGAGATGATAAGCATCCTTGTAGTTAAAGGCCGTTAGTCCCAATCATCTTGAAATTAATAGCAAAAGTGGTTGTTGAAGATGAGAGTTGAGAAGGAGGGGTGGCTAATCTCATGACAAGAGAGTGGGGGACTTCAAAACCTATCCTATCATTTTTCTCGAAGATCAAAGGAGTGGAAATACAAGACAACAAAAATCAATGACAAAGGACCCAAAAAATAACAAATGTTTAAAACAGTTGAAGCCAAACATTTGTTTACTTGATTGGGGGTTTTTCTTCTAAGGCATAAGAGCTTGAGGCAACCCTGGGCTAGGGTGGAGATCTGACAACATTGGCAAATAAAAAAGTTAGCTAATATTTTGCTAAATTGATATCCTGAGTCGAATAAACTTGGTAGAGTAGTGAGGAAAGATTGGGCGCAAGGAAGAAATATTTGGTATAAAGAAGGCGAAGATGCTAGGGTTCTATTTGAAATGGCAAACGAACCTCAAACGAATCTCACCACCAAATTTTATAAGATATGAGGTGATGATTCGATTTTTGTGGAATGTGGCGATATTTTTGATGAGATAATAGAGCAGATCCATATTGTTAACATCTATCTAAATTCAAATTTCGACAACTATGTCTATATGCCCATATGGTAAAACAATATTCTTAAAACTTAACGTATTTGACATGTTTTTCGATTACGCTCATATTTCCGATAACATGGCTTGTGAGGTGTACAAGATAAAAGTGTGAGAAGAAAATTTGTATAGAAGATAGGGGCTACTATTAGTGTTCTACATATGATATATCCCGTATACTTAGGCTAAGGAATCTTCGGGAATAATACATACCTAAATACATATGGACATGTGTCTCTATAGATGTAAAAACATATGGCTAAAAAAGAAAACCGTATCTAGTTAGGGCAAGATCGTGAAGTTTGATCTAGGTACAAATTAACCTAACTGGTCATATTATCTAGAGATTTCTCTGAATTCTACATAAAAAATATGATATATGTCGGTATAAATACAATGGTGTCATAGGAGAGGAGGACATTAAATTAGAAGACAAATACAAGCCACGTTACACTAAGGTCTAAGGAGCTAACTCGTTGTTAGTCGTCGACTACATCTCGTCGCTTATCTTGTACTCTATGTAATTCTTATTAAATAGCTATTACCATGCTCTGATGGACCGAACCTATATAAATCTCTTTGTGCTACTATCTCGTAAATACCTTGACGCTGGCCGAATCCTACAGCTATAAGATCATACATCCATGTATAATTTAAAGTTCATGGGTTAAATTATAGTGTTTTAGAGCCTCATATTTTGTCTAAAATAAGAATAAAATAATTTATCTAAATATTATCGGCGCAATTATAGGTTTATGGGGTAAAAATACACTGCTCCATAAATCTCGGGGGCAGAGTTATGTCAGAACAATATTCTTTTTCACAGCTTTGCTATTATCAGTCATCTATTTATTTTTGTGGCGTAGACTTTAGTAGGGGTGAACTGTACCTTTTATTTTGCTTTGCTTTTTATTAATTCCATGAATCTAAAATGCATTTTTAATTTTTTTCTTATCAGTTAGAGTAAACAAGGAAGTACATTTCTTTTATAAATTTTAGGTTAATATTGTTTATCTCAAAAGGAAGAAAAAAAACCAAGTGTATGAGTAGTTGGATAATGATATACTGTTAAAACAAGTGTTTGATAGATTTTTTTTAAAAAAAACAATTGATGGTGTAGGTTTCCTGCTCGTTGTGCGCTAGCAGCTATTATTTGGAGTGCACAGAGAAAATTTTTTGTACGCACTGAGAGTTTTATTTCTCCTCATAGTACAGAGGACTATACTGTGGGTGTAATAACTTTGCACCGCTCTAACTAAAAGTCGATATGACGAGGATGCGCAGTCGGTCGGCAGTTGTGCGTCCGGCCGGTCGGGAGTACTCCCGGGACTCATCCAGTCGGAAAGAAACTCTTCTGTAGCGGTCTAAAAAATATGATAGACACTTATACGCTTTTTACTGAAAATACGTGTTTTCTATACACTGGGTTTTAGACCTTCTAATATATTAATAACGTATATCTGTAGACGTGTATGTGTGTGTTTGACGTGCGCGTAGGGTGTGTATGTGCGTTTACCATATACCTTAACAGAAACTATTATTTGATATGACAGCGGTTGTTCATACGGTGCGACAGTACTCCAAGTTCAAAAGAGCAAATGATAACCAGAAAATTACTATATTTATTTCCGATGATTTGGTGGCGGACCTAGGCCAGTTGCCGTGCTGGGTGATCAATCTGCCACGACGGTGACAGGTGGCCGCCGTATGCTCCGCGTGGGATGCAGAAAATTACCGGAACTACCAATGTCATCAACTATTTTGGACAGCGATTTTCATAACGATTCTCGTGTAGAAAGCAGGCACACGGGCATGCCTCTCCGAGCTTCCGTGCGCCATGACAACCGTACTAAAACAGCCTTGACCGGCTGCTAGCGAGGCGCGAATTTCTCCGGCGGATACGCTGGGTGGTGGGGCTGGCTGGCTGGCACGCAAAAGCATCCACACGCCGCCGGATCTGGGTTAGTATCGGCATTAGTCGCTAATCTGCCTCGGCCGACGCATTATCCGCTTTAAAAATACACGGACGGCTACCGCTATTAGTATCGGTACCAGACTACCAGCAGTCGTAGTAGTAGTACTCGTACCGAAGACGCCAGATCGCGCGGTCTCGTGGGCTCCACCGGCTGGGGGCGACATGGCTAGCGGGTTACGCACGCTACGCTAACGCTGCGTTACGCCCGTGGTGTCGCGCCGCGCGGGCGTGGAGGCGTGGAGGGGAGGTGGATCCGATCCGTCGTGGAATAACCGTGGAAAAAGCCGCGGGACCGCGCGCGGAGAGCGGAGACAGCGAGAGGGGAGAGAGGAGGGTGACGTGTGGCTGCGAGCGTACGTGCCGCCGATTTCGGGTCCTTGTCGCTCGAGCGGGGCCGGGTCACGTCTTTTGATGCCGCGAATCGAATCAATCGCTGGGGCGGGCGCGTGGAAAATGCGCGGCAGCTAGCGAGCGGCGGCGGCGGCGGCTCGTTTGATCCTTTCGTGCGGTTTGGCCCCGCCCCGCCCCAGGCGACGACGTAGTGGTGGATGGGGATTAGTGGCGCAGACGTAGTAGCGTGGTGCCGGCGCCGCCTGGGCGAATCGGTCGCCGTTGCGTCTGCCGCCAGCAAGTCTCCGCTCTCCGGGTGTCGCTAGCAGCTGTGAGCTCGCTCGCTCTGCTCTCTCTCTCTCCTACGCGGTTCGGTGTACCGTGCCGCCGATTTTCTTTTCTTTTTCAGCTAGGGGGCGTCGCCGTGTGTTGCTTTTAAGCAGCCGTGACGTGCGGCTGGATTTGGTCCGTTTCTTTATTAATCCATGTATTTGCAACGCTCGATTAGCAGGCGGGGGGGATTAGTCTCTTCTAGACTTCTAGTTGTAGTATCTTCGTCTGACTTTCACTGACAGTGGATCATGACGACGACTCCGCGTAGTAGGCGGAGTCGTGTACTCGTGTGGATGAACGAGCTGAGGTATTGGGCTCTTGCAAATTGGAGGTTGACGATTGCTCGGTCAGGGGCTGTTGGGCTGTAGGGACACACGGTCACCGCTTCGCAACAGGACGTGAGTGGATCGTGTCTGCGCCTACGCGTTAGCGTGTGATACGTGCAACTGAAATTGCTTCACGTTTTCAGGTTCGGCTGATACGTGGATGGATCTGCGGTGTATGGCTCAGGAGGAGCCATGTGGTTCTTACCCGTTCTGAGGGATGCCTCGTTGCCTCGTTGGCGGTTGTTCCAGCGGTGTGAGATCCGTGCATGCAACAGTAGGCTGCCGTCTTGGCCATGGCGCCTTCTTCACAAATATGGTCCCTGTGAGCTGCCATGAATGATTCCAATCGGTTGTCTCATGTCTACCACCCGTGCTTTGGACCAATGCAAAAGTTTCTACTTATGTTTCTGAGATGGAACAAGAGGTTACATTGAACTGATGGCGCAGCTAAATCGCTGGCCAGCAGGTCCAGAACATCAGGGGGCTCCATTGAAGTAACCTGGAGATTCTTCCTTCAGCTAGGCTACCACCCAACATTTGGCATGAGCCACTTGGTTACAGTTATGCCGACAATTGGAAATACGAAAACTACTGAAAACGGAAGAACATATTCAGCGCCTTTTGAGTAGCAGAACAGGGCGGCGTTAGCTGAGATGTTTAAAGAATCCCCTTCAGTCGCATTCTTCAGGATCATAGAATTGGGTTCAACGACAATATTTTAACACCCAGATTCTTTGCTGTTTCCGAACCCTTGATACAGGCTATCGCCCAGATTACAACTCCAACGTGATCACGAATCATAGAACACAACCCGTAAGAAGTTGCTGAAAGGAAGACGGCATCAACATTTATTGTGAGAATACCCTGGCCCGGCAACTGCTATATTGTCTCCTCGGCTACTATCTTTTCTTCTCCACGCTGAACCATGCTGAACGTTTTAACAAATCATCTGCTAGACTTTTGTTTTATACTGGATGACTTCTGGTAGCATACGCCATTTCATTTGCGCTTTTGTTCACTTCGCTGATGCTCAACAGATACAACAAAAGCTATAGGTTAGAGTTTTTGGTAATACAAACACACTGAACCAGGACCAAATCACAATCCATTTGTGCCCTCTGTGATGCTCAACAAATACAATAAAAATCAATGATAGAATCCATGTCACAAAGCACACTGATCCAGGATCAAATCACTACGTGACAGTGGGTTGAAATTACTTAACCAACATACATGTATGGTCCACTTTAAGTGAGCAAGCAGAAGGTAGGCAGGCTTCGCACTCTGCCGAGGTCTGTTTGCTCCGCATTGACCCGACAGGAGATGACTGCAACACTGCATGGTCACAAAGTTATAGGCTAGTACATCTTTCAGAATAAAAGAGTACGATTAATCAGCATAGTCCAAATTACCACGGTTATAGTTCACGTCAAACACTTTGTAAAGCTCTCTTTGCAGTCATCTTATTTTGAGTCACTTCCATTACCAAGTGAAGCTAGTGAAGCACCAAAGAGTGCTCTTCGCAGTATCTTTCTGAATGTATTGCTTCCCCATGAATACACAATGTTTGCAGTATGTTTCTGAATATATTAAGTGAAGATAAGATTCAAAGAGCTGAAAGATCTCCAAGATATCTCTCCAACTCCTCTAACCAACCATCATATCATGATGCAATAATAAACTGAATCACAAGCTATGGCTTCAATGCACATCCATGAACCTACTAACTGATCCCATTCTGCTCTGGTGTCATCAGGATTCAGCAAGATGTTAACATTACCTCATTGTACCTTTCCCTTCCCCATCTCTTATTTCACGTCCGTGCTTGAGCTTTGTATCTGTACTGCTACCTTTAAGAAGTATTACAGGTGGGACATCTTGGCCCTCCGTTTTTTTCTTGACCGGTAATCTTGGCCCTCCATTGAGTTCTGAAAAAGAGAACTGGGATCAGTATCAATTTCATTGGAATTAACGTCTCTCAGAACACACAGAATCCCAAAACTTCAGCCAGCTTTAGTAACCAAAGGAAACTGATTTCACTGAACCATTGATAATCATCTTGGTGAAAACAAGTACCATGTTCCATGCCTTCATGAAGAATTATTTGAAGAAGATGCAGGCAGCAAGATGGTCATCTCTATTAAACAGTAGTGCTCACTAATGCTAATGTTCCACTCATACCATAACCAGATCAAACATAGAATCCACGCTGCCTGAAAAATTGTACACATCACATTAGAGTTACTAATCAAGATGACAACTTTACTTGTTGGCCTAATCACTGCTTCATGATAACTGTGCTTGTGAGTTGTAATAGTTGATAGGTTATAAGCATTGAAAACAAAAACCCATGTTACGATGAATAAGGGAAATATCAAGACTATTCATTAGCAATTTGATGTTCTTTTAGAGAAATATAATTTGAAGTTCTGGAACAGTAACTATGATGGATGAAATATGTGGAGTCAGGATCTCATTGGAAGTATTGCTAAGTGTAATTAGCATTTCATCTATATCCAGTTACCCACAAACATGCTATTTAGCATCTTGCACACAAACATTGCCTGACTACAAAAACCATAGTACCCACAGTGAATATCAACCATGTGATTTCAGCTTGAGATGGGTAGCCAAAAGTTAAACCATAATAACTAACAACACTGAATATCTTAATAAGACTCAAAACCGTAGAGCAACATGTATTTGGAAACAAAATTTGAAAGCAACAATGACATGCATATTTGGAAATGGAGGGAGCATAATTTATACATGAGATTTCAAGTACAAACACCTTCAGGGGGCAATGGTGCAATTTCCGTGTTACCAAATCAACATGGACAACTGAGGTAAAGAAATAATCTAGATGTACATATTTCCAGTTCGCATTATACCATTACAGTAAATGGTTAGGATCTTTACTCAAAACTAAACTTAAACCATCTTATAAGAATTCCATTATGGTAAGACAACTCTAGAAGCTCACTCTATATCCAGAAAGCAGTGATGGAATATAAGCTGATGCTACGTGCATTTCTAGTTGTATTTAATCATGCTTGAAGACACATTCAATTACAATATTTCCGTGGATATTGATCTTAACAAAATCTCACAAATTCATTTCAGTGTATAATTTCAGCACTAAGTATTCATCTTAGACGGGTGATAATGTTCTCTTTGATATGTTTGCTTGACTTGAGGAACCTGAACTTGAAGTTCATAGACTTCTACAGGATTTCAGTAAAATTGCAAGCCAATTAACTACGTGCGCCCAACAGCAAATAAATTCCTCTCCTAACAAATCCTCTTTTGGAATAACAAATCTAACCATTATTTAATATCAAAAGGGGAACTATCAAATATCTTGTGAATTTTCCTGTATAATATCTTGGATGCATAGGTTACAGAAATTCATAAACAATTTAGTTTGCCATATGAGAAGTGCCGATGAGCTCCATGTAACATTGACTGCATTTTGTATTGAAAGCAAGAAAGTGGAACATGTCAAGTGCAGCAAAAAAGGAAAAAAATGTGCAAGGAATAACACTGAATCCACTAAGAACAATAGCACCACATAATCCTTAAAGCAAAACTCAACCATATTCAAGTATCTATTCAGTTAGCTGCAAGGAATGACTATTCGTATCAAAAACATATTGTTATATATCATGGCATATCCTCTTCCAAGCAGGGCCATAAACTACACATGACATGATATTATTTGCTTTCAGGTCTTTGCTCAAAAAGGAGGGACCATAAACTGCCTCCAGAACAAGGGTTGCGAGGATAAGTGGAAATTATTTTTAAAATTTATCCATAATGCTTTAAATATGATCTTATCCTCGCATCAACTTCTTTGCAATTATAATAGGAAAGATATTAAGTGATCGATATAATATGGAAGGTTAACATGTATTCAAATTGCTGGGAGCTAATATAGGGAAGTTTTTATGGCAGTAACAATGCTCCATCTAGGATGGTTTCCACACTATTAAATGAGCTGCCACATAGGATTTGTGCTGACGTGGCAAGAGAATTAATGTAGAAAGAAGAGGAAACTAGGTCTTAAATGAGACTTGGTTTTTGCACAACATCCAAGACTTTGAGGAATGGTATTTAATCAAAGTATTGAATAAGTAGTATGTGCATTAGAGGAGTTAGATCTATCACCACCTTCCTTTTTAAAAAAATGATGCTGTTGACTTTTAGATATGACATTTAACCATTCATCTTATTAAAAACTACATAAGTATTATTTATTTTATTGACTTGTTTTATCATTAGAGATACTTTAAACATAACTTGTATTTTTATATATTTGCATTAAATTTTTAAATAAAACAAATGGTCAAATATCATGCCCAAAAATCAACAGTGTTGTATATTTAAAAATGAAAGAAGTACTAATTTCTAAGGGAGGGTGCTAGTTTCTAGGTTACATGGAGGATATAGACACCACTAGTGGTTTCTAGCACAAGGACTATTCTTAATGTGGAATATGGAGGATTAAAGTCCCATTTACCAATCTTGGCATTATTTGCTTTGGAAAAAAAGGGAGATGATTGATTAAATCTTCCAAGCTAAATGGAAATTATTTCTACAACTTTCCAATAGAGCTTTAGATATGCTACCATCCTCACATCAACTTCAAATTGTTCTAGGAAAGGATTAAGTGAAATATGATATAAAGGTCCAATTGTTATTCAAATCAATACAATTGAAGGAAAGCTCTTAGGTGAAATGTGAATGGGTAATGGAGGACTGAGGTGGTTCACTAAAATTATTGGTACTGTTTGCTTTTGCAAATAAAAAAAAGGTGACATTTGACCACTTGAACATCAAGTCATTCAAATCTTTCGAAGATAGATGGAAATTATTAAGTCAATTCCAAAGGGTAACTGAGGCTCCACGGATTATTCTCTAACTAAAATTGATGGTATATATCAAATGAAAAGAGGGAAACATAATTTGATCCTCTTTCTAGAAAAGTGGAGTCTAATTGTTACTCATCATATATACTTTGGCTGAATGTAAGCTACTTTATAGTCATCACAAATACTCCCACCATTTCGCAATACATGCATGTTCACGGTATGTCCATTTTTTTTTAAAAAAAAAGGATATTGCCCTTGGCATGATAGCATCGCTATGCATGTCCATGTTACAAATTTTGATTGCAAAGTGTTTCATTTAGGAACAAGTCCACTTCAATTCCTAGACCTTAGAACATAGATACCATACACTTCACCAACTTGATTCCAGTTAACTCCTATCATCAATTGATGCCATGACGTTAGATGCAAAGTTGCTTTGCTGTGTTAGTTCAGATTGAGATGCTAGTCCAATCCTCAAATGAAGAGCTAGCCTCCATAAGTCCCATCTTTCACTCTCTGGTTCCACAGTCAATGTTGCAACAGATGCTACACTCTACTAGGCTGCCCTACCCCCACATGAAGGCTAAAACATAATTCCTGATATGACCATCACTGCACACATACTCCCTCCGTTCCAAAAAATAAGACTCTGTCCAAATTCGTCGTACTAGATTGTCTAATCTAGTAGTAGTTTCTTATATTTTTGGGATGAGGGGGTAATAAGCATGAGAAGTATAAAACTTTGCTTAAGTTGCACACTGTTTATGTAAGATTTATATTCTATTTATTTGAGCAAATTACATTGCGCTCTGAACATGTCATCTTTGCATAATAAGAGAAGCTCTCATGATCAGGACATGTCAAATGCTTGGAGAATCTATAAAGGCAATAGAGGGCCATGTCAAGACCTTCACCAACTATTTTTCAACGTCAACACATCATCTTGGTCCCCTAAGACGATACTGACTTCAAATGGGCAATCAGTCCCACCTCAAAATTCATTCTTAGCACCCCAAAATCATCAAAACAAGACACCATTGTTGATGGAACTAAGTCATCTCCATAACCTAGAGCACATCTATAACACCCTAGCCTGTTTGAAGCCTACAATGGTGTTGGCCCAAGTGGCCCAAAAGTGGTGGTTTAGTACCACCTTGAAAAGTTTAGGTGGATGAGGATCAACTTATAAACCTTAGAACTCTGAATATGGTACCCCTGGATTAACCCTTCTACACTAAATGAATAAAGTGTAAATGTGCTAAATGGTCCGCTCTATATGAGAGCAGATTAATGTGGGTTTTGGAGCTAGGGTGTTACAACATCCTTCCTCTATTTTATCTCGCAAATAGCCACTAACACCCCCTAGAACAATTGGCTTTGCTTAGTTGAATTTTTGCAAGTGCAATTCATTTCTCTAGTCCTCAATCGTGTAGTCAACTACGATAGATCAAGTCCTAATATTTTGTGTACTGATTTGTTGAGTTGATTAGACCTACTACTTCAATCTCAAGCTATGCCTCTCACACTTAATTCCCTACAAGGGATAATCCGACTGCATCTCACCTTGTTCTTGCAATAATCTTGTTTGCATTGTAGGGATAAGTACATTGTGCGTAGGGCTGGACAAAAAACTTGTGGCTCGTTAGCTCACTTGGCTTAGCTCAACTCATTTGAATTTGTTAACGAGTTGAGCCAAGGTTTTAGCTTGTTAGTTATAACAAGCTAGCTCAAGATGGCTCATGAACTGCTCGCGAGCCAAACGCTCTCGAGATCGATCAATTGGACAATAGCCCATCAAACAAATTTTGCCAACAGCCTTCCATGCCTCCATAGCCCAATTGTAGTCCACGATAGCCTAATTGGACTTTAGGTTGTCTAGGCATAGCAAGATAGGCACATGACACATTAACCCTACCAGCACAGGCATAGCAAGCCACCACCGCCCATAGGCACTCGCACCGTTGTTGCCATTGCCATTGCCAGCTCACCGACAGGCAATCGTACTCACCGTCGCTGCCACAGCCGCACATCATGCTTGCTCCTCACCGCACTCCCCAGGGCCTACATGGCTACACCGTCGCCTATGCCTACGCCATTTGTCGCCCGTCATCCCTCTCCTTTCTCGTCCAAGCATAGTGCGGAGGTGTCATGGAGAACGAGGATGAGGAGTGAGCACCTCTGCCATGACCACCAAGTCCCAATCAAGGAGCAAATGAATGAGTACCTTGACCATCCCAGTAGTAGTACCACAGAGGGTGCTGAGCAACCATGGCCAAGGTCAAGCATCCATAGATTGATATATTGTTGTTTCTTTGATTCCATGATTCTTTGATTTGATGTTCTTTGATTCAAGTATTGATATGAATAGTGATTCAAGTATGATTTGCTTTGTGTGTGTTCATTGTTTGATTGCTCTAGCTCATGAGCTAAACAAGCCAGCCCGAGCTATTTAACAAGCCAAGCTAGGTTTCTAGCTCATTAGGATAACAAGCCAAGTCAAGCCGATATCCACCCCTAATTGTGCGTCACGGTTGGCATATCACATGCGATGTAGCAATTGCACATCTTAGAATTGTTCTAGTTGGTATCTACTTCATCAACGTTGGATTCAATCAAAGCTAGAGTTATCCTCCCACCAAAATATCGAGCCACGAGAAAGAGCATCATCAGTGGTGAAGATTTTAGTTTTGTAATTTTATTTCATCTACCCATCATCTACCATATATTTGCATCACTTTTTCTCATCGCCAAACCCTAGTTCTTAGCCTCGCAATTTTATTTCAGTTTTGCCCTATTTAGTCCTTTCCTTTCATCGTGTCAAGTATTGTGGCTTTTGTCCTAGTTATGAGTACCACTTCTAGTCACATTAGGGTTAGGTTTTCCATCATTGTCATCATCAACGTCATATTCGATCCAAGCAACGAGATAGAGAGCGTCATCAATTCTACCCTTGTCCACATTTGAATATGTTCATTGTACAATTGTGTAGATGCAAGAATCTCCGATAGCATTTGGATTCAATTCCAACCTAACCAACAAGTAACAACCAGAGTCAAATGTGTTACGCAACCTTAGTGATGTCGCTTGAAGCAAACAACACGGAAGCAGGCACCTTGGTTGACAAGGTTCAACGAGATGCCTACATCCCGTAAACCAAAATAGGAGACTTCATCATCAAAGGATTTATTATATGCATGGGTTCAACTTGTTTTAGAATACAATTTATACCACAATAACAATACGAGGGCAGCTAGTGTACAGGATCATGTTGGACGGTATGATTCAAGGTGGGTACCGGATTTAAACATGTATCCAGTGTGGTCAGGTTTGATACCCATGTATCAGGATACCAAGTACAAAGTATGTACCAAACCTAATACACGTGGTGATGCGTGTAGGTACCGACTAGTTCAACGACGCTTTGACGTATTTTGTCAAGCAAGTTCCGACCATTCCGATTCCACAAGACAACAACGATGATGATGACAATAGGAACAAGAAACTGGTCAATGGCTAGTGAGTGCACACGAACCCGATGTCTGCATCTTCCCATGGAACACTACCATGAGGGTAGCTGGTGAACAACCCGATGCCAACCAACCTCTTCACCGCAATTTCAACCGTCACCATCTTGCAATTGACCTTCACAGCCTTGGATGCCTTTAATGCAGTTTCTGCCACAAAGTGAAATAAGTATAAGTTCTATGCAAAGTTGTCTCAGTTGTCGTATGTATGTTCATTGAACTCATGTGTGGTTATGTACCTAGAGCTCTGATGCCGAAGGAGACAACGATGAGCATGGATTGGAACCTGATGAAGTCATTAACGCCGTTGCTGATGGCATTGAGCGGCATGCGATCATTGATCATGTAAATAACTCTGATGTCAAAGGAGACGATGATGAACGTGGATTGGAACCCGATGAAGTCGTTGATGCCGTTGCCAATGGCATTAAGCGACATGCGATCATTGATCATGTAAATAACCTAGTGCTGGGACAGGTACCAGGTGATGTTAGCAAATTCATGGCTCACGGCGTGGTTTGCGAAGTTGTCCCTATAGTCGTAGCTTATGCTTCTCTTGAACCTTGGCTCTAGAGCCATAGTGACCTGCTGCAACTTCTCGCGAAGAGGATATGCATAGGATACCGTGCTATAGTATTTCCGTTAAAATAATCCAAGTCAATTTATAGTTCTTACTCTAACTCAAAATTACTACACCGTACTTTGATATGAACACTTAATCGTACCAAGGTGGAATTCCCTCCCAACAACCCCTCTATCATGAATATTGTAACCCTTCCAGCTGACTATATGTCCAACTAGGGTAACTTGTTCTACCTAGGATATGTCATCTCCACCAAACTACTTGCCTCAAACAACCTGACTAATCCGACCTAGATCACCTATCTGCTTAGGATCACTTGGTCCTCATGAAGATAACCCCATCTTTCTTGCAAATTGTTTCATCTAGTAGCAAATTACCAAATATGTTGGTCTGTCAACCCCTTGGTCATGCTAAGGGCCAACCATATTGATCCCATGTCTTGTCTAAGCCATACTTAACAAAGTACAGCATAAAACTTTAGGAGATCCCTACCGTTTGACATAATGATGATATGGATATTGCCTTATTGGAAACTATAAAGTGCCATAACCTAAATTCACACACATAGGATCAATAGGTATCTTTATAATCTTGAGGCAATCCTTTCATGTTAAATCTCTTAAATTACCATGTTAGCCATGAAGGTCCGTAACTTAATATTTCCTTGATATGGATTAACCTACACGAATTACACAAAGAAAAGCACACGCGATGCAAAATCCTACATTCAAGGGCTATTACTTCATACATAAATGGGTCTATCCATACTTCACAACTTAACTCAACTCAACTCAACATAACCTTTCAATTCCAAATAAGTTGGGATAGACTAGAGTTAAAACCTCACAAGAATCTCCAAATCACGATTTAAGCACATTAATAACTGCTTTCCAAGTATTTCTATTCAAGTAAAAATCTTCAATTATATCCCAATCTTTTAAGTCCCTTCTTATTATCTCTTTCCATGTTAGTTTTAGTCTTCCGTTACCTCTCTTTACCTATCTTGATTTAGGATTCCACGATATACCATCGCCTCTAGGGGTCTTCTTTAGATAAGGCCAAACCATCTTAACCGATATTGGACAAGTTTTTTTTTAATTAATGTTACTTTTAGTCGATCATAAATTTCCTCGTTCTAGACTTGATTTATTCTTGTATGACCACAAATCTAACGTAGCATACGCATTTCTACAACACTCAGCTGTTGAACGTGACATCTTTTTATAGACCAACATTCTGCTCCATATATCATAACAGGTCTAATCATCGTTCTATAAGACTTGCCTTTTAGCTCCTGTGTTGGCTTCTTATCACAAATGATGTCAGACGCTTAGCACAACTTCAACCAACCCGCTTTGACTCTATGGCTAACATACACATCAATATCCCTATCCATATGCAGCATCGATCCCATATATCGAAAGGTGTTTTTCTTAGGCACTACTTAGCCTACAAAACTCACATCTCCCTCCTCGTGTGCGATAGTGCCAAACTCACACCTCAATTATTCAGTCTTAATTCTGCTTACTCTAAAACCTTTGGACTCGAGAATCTGCTGCAACAACTTTAGTTTTTTATTTACTCCTACGCGGCTTCCATCAATTGACACATATCATCTGCAAAGAGCATACAACAAGGGATAAACCCTTGTATGTTTCTCGTAACCTCACTCATTACCAATGCAAAGAGGTAAGGGCTTAAGACCGATCCCTGATCCATACTTCACACATTAAACAATATCCATACAGGCATAGGCATTTTTAGCAAGAAGGCTAAACCATCTTGGTGTATGCTTGGATTCATTAAACCTCCCTACCGTGCAAAATGACCTTGAGAACGACCAAGACATATATCTTTCCCGTTGGAAATCTTTACCTTCCTAAACAACACCCATAGGACCGTCCTTTGCCTTACTTGAATTAAAAAGCACAAAATGCCCCAAACCCAAATTCAAACAAGTCAGCTCAACAGAATTCTTTGCTTATTCTTTAGGCAATCCTCCTTGAGGATCTTATTATTGACTCATAGCTATCCACTTTGAGAGGTCCACATCATATTTCACACATCTCATAATACCCTAGCAACCATATTGATGTCTACAGGTGGGAGGTCACTTGTTAAGGGTCTCTACAAAGTATTTTAGAGAAGAAAAACATATGGGAGCAAGATTCTTGATTTGAATGGACAAAACATCAAGTAATTGCCATTGGGCAGACAATGGTACTAAGCATGAAGGCTATAAAGGATACTATCCCATGAATCAGCCCACAAACACAACAGCAATGAAAGGTAATATGCTGTACTTTGGCACCGAATACCAATTGAAAATGGAAGTGGTGTACTAGTCACAGCACATGTGGAATGTACTGCCCACATGATAAGAATCTTACTAATTAATTTTCAATCCCTTGCACCATGGGGTTGAATACATATATATACTATATGCTCACCCTATCAAGTGAGGCCAGGTCATCATATGGCCGATTTCTATACTTCTCTTTCCACATCCTCTCGTCTGCATGTACTTCATCACAAATTATGTGGACATTACATTTTAAGCAGGACATTGCATTTTAAGCAAGATGAATGTTTCACCAAACAGAACAAACAACATTAAAAGCATCATTCCTTAATACATAGATTAATCACACATGCAATAAAGATTCTGTCTTGGTTGCATTAGATCTCCTCACAGCTAACATGCAAACATATTAAATTAACATTCCCCATGTTTAGATACTATGAGGGATTCCAGACTGAAGACTACAAAACCAAACAGGTTCATGTAACAGAATACCTTACTGGAAACATCTAGCACAGCAATTATGCAAAGCACATTGCTAGGACAACAGGCTCAATCCCCATCTCTTCATTATTGTAGCTCAGAACTTGGAAGTTTGGATCTCATGCTGTACGATGACGATCAACATATGCCTGTGATGAAAAACATACAGAGGTCAAACATGTAATGGCAAGATGTGTCATTGACCAACCAATTCAAGATATTTTACCTTCACAAGTTTTTCTATCTTTGGTGCAGAGGCTGTTATATAAGTAGTTATCATTTTTTCAGTCTCTGGTATCTGATTTGGCTCAAGTGAAGCAAAAATCTTATCAACAGATTTTTTCACAATCAGTTTATGAGCAACTTTACTCAAATTGCCTTCCTTCCAGATTGGTTTCACCAGCTCCTTTACATGTTCCGCCAAATGAAAACGGAAGTCTGCTTTCTCATTGTTAAGTGATGCATCATTTTTCCTTTCACAAGTTTTCACCCTATTATTACCATCCAGGCTAGAGCTGTGTCCCCTATCATATGAAATCAAGCCTGCAAATTCAGTTGATCCTTTAGCAGATACATTCCTTGCCAACTTGTCAGCACAAGTCAATGGTTTTTCAAGACTTCCCCCTCTTATAATATTCGTATCTCCACGTTGACTTGAAATGCTGCAGGATATGTTTGAGGACTTCAGATTATTTAAACTTTCAATTTGGGGAGGGTCAATACTGTCAACAAGTGGGTCATACTGACATTTTGAAGGTGATGTACTGCCAGGAATATCAGGAAAATTAAAAGAAGGTACAAAAGGCACTGAAGTTATCCAAACCTCATCCTTGATTGGGGAAAGTCTCCCAGCTGATGCTACCACAGGTTGAGGTGAACTGCTCACAAGCAATGTCGACCTAGAGGTACCACCCTTGTCAAAATCAGTATCTTTATGGTGACTAGCATCCTTATCAGGTGTTAATTGATGAAGAGGCAGGGTTCCAGGGTGAGAAGTTGCTCGGAGAGACTGATTAACCAAGAAATAATCAGAGCTGTCATGGCCTGGGTTTCTGAATCCTGTATAACTATTCAAGCTGTATGAGGCATGGCTTGAACTTTTTTCTTCCTGATTTTTGTGAGGAAGATTCTCTGTTGTTCTGCCATAAGCTGATGACTTCTTGCTATATTGGTCAGGATCAAAAGATATAGTTGAGTCAAACGGTTGATACCGATAATCAGGCCTTAAGGGGTTCATTTCAAGGTAAGATCTTGAGAAATGTGAATCCCTTGGACTGTCTCCCTTGGCCACATCAAACTGCAGCTTTCCTCCATCCAGGCACAATCTAGAATAGGCACCCCTATCATCCAAACGGCTGTTAGTGTTTGAACTAATTTGATGTCCCATGAAAAAAGGTCCATGATTCTTCTCTTGAACTACTGGAAGCTGAACCACCTCATTAGTAGGCTTTGTAGTCAACGAACCATCAATTTTGAAACCATGCAAAACCTTTAGCATGTGAGAACTATGTTTAACAAGGGGATGTGCCAACCCCCTGTTATCATCACCATACGCATGAATAAGGGTCCTATATATCTCATTTTGGGACGAATCCGCTAAATTTCTGAACTGGAGCTCTTTTGAGTTGGATAAATGTTGTATTTGAGATCCTTCTCCAGTGCCTGAACACAACAGGTAAGGAACAACCAAAACTGTTTAATTGACAGGGCAATCATAAGTTCACAGCTACATGATAATCTTCAGCTTATTCTATTGAAAAAGTTAATACCTCTATTATTTCCATAACCCAGGTTATCAGAACCAGATACCTCTCCTTCATGAAGAAAAGTGCAACTCTTCCCATTCTTGCATCGCCCTTGAGCATAAAAGATGCATATTTTGGTATGCTTTCTGGCTTTATTCTTCAGATCTCCACCAGGAGATGAACTCTCAAATCTTTGTTGCGAACTAGTGACAAAATAGATTTTTTTTAAAGATGCGATATAGAAAGAAGTATGTTCTTAGTCAATCACAGCAAATAAGAAAAGTTTGTTCCAAAGTTCAAAATTCCTAGTGCAGTAGCACATGCAAAAGTAGTGATGTCAATTAACATACCTCAAAGCATTAGAATATGGTGAACTTTGTGGTACATGAGAGTCATGCATATGAAGACCTCCAGTTTTGGAAGTGCCATTAATGTTTGGAGGTACAGGAACATTCCCACCTTTCTTCTGATATTTGTTGTTGCTATGGGCCTGCAGTGTTGGTTTCTTCTCAGCAGCGATCCCTCCAACAAAACCTAGATGATATATGGTCATAATGAGATCCAAGTTTCAACAGATTGCTAAAACAATTTTTATCTAAAAGAATGTTAAACCACTTGAAATAGTTAAATACCAAATTTAAGAATTCCTTCCAGAGTAGCCTACCATTATCGCCCATCATACCACTAATTGAAGATCATTCATCACAAGATTTCCAGAGAGCAATCAATCACAGTTGATGTAGGATCCTTATGAAGATGCTCCAAAATCAATTACTGCTGAATTTGAACTTAGTGGATTTAATTTTAGTTTCTATTTGCAGAGATGATACCCGAGATGAAAATTTCTCAACATTGAAAAAGTGTGTGTTACACAAATAAGCATGGGTATACTAGGGTTCAATGCACAGGAGCATCAACATAATGGAGCCAGATAAAAAAACAAAGATGGATATAATTGAAGATGGGAGGAAGATAGCATGAAGGGAGAAATCCAACCAACTATAAATAATATAGGTCAAATTTGGTATATCACAATAGCACTTTTCACATGGGATTGTACGTCTATAACTCCCATAATCCTAAGGAAACCATCGTAATATAGGAAAAGCTATTAGATTTGTCCACGTGATCTTTTGTGAACCACAAGCTATTCAAACATAATCCTGTAAACTTCTTGTGATGAATCTATGATTCAGAAATTTGCCATGCAAATATACTAAATCTCAGCACATGAGTCTAGGGGAACTTCCTAGTTTTCTGTAAAGCAAAAGGTTGCACAACAGTTAACCATTCCATTACACCACCAGTGCGTAATTACTTGATTAACCGAAGGGCATGTATTGCAGCAATGATGGTGCGCATCTGCTCTATTTGCACTGTTGGTCAACCGTATGATCAACCAGAAAAATATATTTATCAAACTTCAATAGACAAGCAATGTTAGATTTTTCGATAAGCTAGCAAGGAGTCATTACCTTGAGATGTTGGAATATTTGGCTACAACGAAAACAGATGCATATTTGATAATGTTTCTACAAACAAACACAGATGGAAGAGGACACTTATCTCAGGGTGCTTTTGGAAGAAAGAGAGACAAACGAATCATGCATCCCTGGATTGGCTGCAGTGTGCGGCATGGTGAAAATATACCGGCATAATCTTGAGCATAATTAGAAATGCAACTAAATGCCTCAAAGATCATGACCTTGTGCTTCATTGCACAATGCACTCTTGTGGGCTACTATTACGCCCTGCTACCATCTAATCGCTATTTACAAATAAACGTAAGTAGTACCGACAATATCATATGCAAGCATCTGTGGCAAGCCATGCTACTTGTTCTCAGCATCAGGACTTCATCCATCTACCGAGAACAGAATAGCAAACTCAGCAGCATGGACACACAACAAAAGGCTCAGTTATATCGATGCTGTAATACTAGCTAGTATTAACCAATACATCCCCAAATCATCTCCCTATCACTCCTTCCACACACACACACAAGCATTAGCAGCACACATTCGGATGAGATAATAAGCGGAGAGCATGCATCCCCCATATGCATCTCCTATCCGCACCATGCATGCACAAATCTAACTTTTTTGGCTAATCACACAGCAATCCGACCATAAGCAACAGCAGATGAACAGATAGAGCGTGCATGCAGGGAGCGATCACGGCGGTATACCGTTGGGATCCGTGGCGCTGGGCGGGTCCCACGGCCTCTTCGTCGGCCCCACGCCCACCCGCCCGGCCTTCGCAGCCTCATCCGTCGCCGGCAGCCCGGCGCCCGCCATCCGGATGCCTCCAAGCCGCCGCTGCGGCGGCGAGAAGCGGAGAAGGGCTCGGATGGAGTGGGTGGTGGCACGATGCGGCGGCGGCGGCGTCGAGGGGATTGGGAGCAAAAACCTCGGCGTCCGCTTCAGTTCTGTCTCGCTCTCCTCGCAGACGCTCCCCTTTCCACACGAAACTTTCGCTGCTGCCCTTTGGCTTTTGCTGCCACGACGACGATCTCGCCTCCCTCGGCTGTTATATAGAGGGGCCCATTTATTGCCCAATAAAACTACCCAAAAAATAGATAGGATTGAATTTGGAACAAGTGTCTTCATGACTTTCGAAATAAATTTTCGTTATGCAGCATGTTTCAAAATAAAATATTTCCAATATAAGCTCTGAGAAATATTAGGATATAAATCTCATAAAAAATATGGTTATAGATAAGAAAATAGTACGTAGAAATATAAATATATTTAAATCAGATGGTGTTGTTAACATAAAATCTTCTAGCATGTGATATTTTTTTATTTGTGATTGATTGTAGGTATAGCTTGAAAATTCCGTTTACTCATTAGCACAAGGTAGGAAGGATAGCTCGTCTATAGCATGTGATTTTTTTTTTATCTGTGATTGTAGGTATAGCTTGAAAATTCCGTTTACTCGTTAGCACAAGGTAGCAAGGGTAGCTATTGACCCATTAAAAATAACAATATGAGTGTAATGGTGTTACTTAGATAGCTAGGAAAAAAGACATACTACTGTAGCAAATTAGTTGAAGGGTAATGTAACTATAGTACATCATATTATCTCTAATGACTTGTGCCTCATTAATATCTCGGTGATTATTTAATGTAGAAGGTATCTTGTATATGATTGTGTGACACACACACGTGTATAGCGTTAATTGTTTTATATTAGTTGTATTTATTGAAATGAAAACATAGCTCCCTCCGTTCCAGCATCAGCATTAGCTATGCTAGCTTTCACCGATGCCTCGACTATAGAGCAATTGTTTTATTGCGAGATAGTCAGAGCTTTCCTAGCTACGGGACTAGCAATGGGTGTCCAATAGAAGGTAAACAATGGTCTATATTTAGAGGCAAAGGAAAAATAAGATAGTGTGAGACGGTGCAAATTGTTATGTCTCGTGTGTTTGTGTGTGAGTAATGATCGAATCTAAGCCAATAACTAAACTAATGCAAGATAGACTATGGATGCAAGACTCAAATGAAAAAGGGCATAGCTAATAAGTATTTTAGTAGTATAAGTATCTCATGGCTTTTTCCCTCCTGCTATATTTTTATATGTAAGGAAAGGAAAAGATTTATTAATGGTACAAGTATATGGTGCATTTAAGGAGGATTGGAAAGCCACACATGCCATATCCTCTATAGGTCCTATCTGGATCAAAGGGAAAAAAAATGAAGGGAAAGTAGTGGAGTTCAACCCCGTGAAAATCCTTGAAAAATATAACATCCAACGGAAGCATAAGAATTTTTGCCATTAGGAGTTTTTGGAATGGAGAATTGGCTCATTGGTAATCCATTGGGAAAAAAAAGAATAGCTCAAGAAAATGTTACTCTCAAAAAAGTTCCCATACAAACCTCATCACTCTCTCACTCACTCTTACACAGACATTAATTTATACATTTTCTTTTAACGAAAGACAGTATAGACACTCATATAACACATGCATGCTCTACTCTTATAAACATATCAAATATCCAAAAACTAGGCTGATTATATTTTATTATTAGCGAAGTCATCGTAAATATATCGATGTCGATAGATATATCACAATAATTAGTTATAAATACGAGCATACATGTTAAATCTAGCATGTTCCACCATAAGAAAACTAACTCATTGAGATATGCCCGCTTTGTGCATTCATTCATGCATTCCCTAAAAAAATCCATGACTTTATTCAAAATGTCTCATTCTCATTTTGTTACTTTTTTTATGAATACACTAAAGACATATACATGCACACGCCACTACATATTTACATCATACTTATATACATATGAGGCTACGAATGTATGCCCTGGTACACGCTCGAAATCACATAAATCAACGGCAATCCCTAGCCTTGCTTAAAATCATATTAAAAATCATTCGCATATGTGTATATCTATAGACAATAGAATTTAAATATAATGACATAGTCATATACCCATGGCTTTACGTTATATTACCGGTGCTTCCTTATATTTGTTACATTTTTGAGTTTTGCATACATTTCCAGGTGGCATCCATATGTTTTTCGCTATTACTAATTTCAAGAAAAAGCCCTAAAGAACTCGCTATTTTTTAGTTTCATTTGACTCATTCAACCATCTTCATGATGGATCTGCATCTTCCTGAATCTAGAGCTCCAAGGCCCAGTTTTCATACGCAACATGTACTTCGACCTTCATCTTGAAGCTGTTTACAGCAACGATGTTACCTGTTTGATCTCTAAAAAACAGCTGCAACATCGCTTTTCTTCCCAGCTGCGTCGACGTTGGTCCGAACAAAATTGAGGTTTCTGCAGTTCCTCAGACTCTGAACTCTGCCAATTCAGGTTTCTTCTGTTCTTTAGACTCCGAACTATGCCGACGGAGGTTTTTGCTACCACGGTTGTCAACACAGATTAAACAACTTTGAATAAAGCTAAATGTATTCAACGGGCTTTGAAACACGCCCTTGTGTATTGCTTTTCTCACATGCTAAATAGCTCGACATGTCACCCCGATAACACGATAAAAATCAGAATCATTTAGATTTTTCTTCATAGAAAATAACTAAAGAGTAAAGTGTATAAATAGTCTTATGTGTCCTTTAGGCCTATATGTTAGTGACGTTATATACAGACGCTGACATGCTGCTACTCACACAATTTTATTTCTCAATTTTCTTCTCTTCTTTTTATTTGTCATTTTATTTTCTCTTCCTTTTATTTTCTCTTCCTTCACACGACTCATGTAGACTGAGGAGAACTTGGTGGTGACAACCCGGTAGGCAGGGACAGGCTCAGTGTCGATGACCTCATCATTGTTTGTGTGGCTCGTTTCTGAAGGGTTATGCTAATTTAAAACTGAAATAACACACTTTAATCACATTTAAGACTTAGATTTATATTTTAAAAGTACGAAGATCCAAACTAAATAACACAAATAAATAAGTTTAGCGACCCGCTGTACACCCTACTCATAACTAAATCACAGCATTCGCTCTTCTGTTTCTTTTGGTTGAATCAAGTTTGGAGCTGGAAAAACTATTGAGCCTAGCCCAGCTATCTTATTGAGCCAGGCAGGTACAGCCCAACCAAAATGTAAATACACCCCATAAATGGCTGTCTACTTTTGCCAAGCTGGACACAACCGCTCCTGTGTGAAGAGTTGCAACTTTCAAATACGAAATTAGCCTAAAAATTTCGCAGTGAAAATTAAAAATTTCATCGGTTGAAACGCAAGTTTGAGCCCATCTCGACTCTCTGCTCCATGTTGGATTAGATCTGGTTATGTGCCTTGATGCTGTCGAGCTACGAAGAAACTTGTCAGGGTGCGGTGCTGCTACGAGGATTTCGGTTGAAGTCTCGTGGGGAGCGTGTGAACCAACCCCGCGGTTAGGAGCGGCGGTGCCGGGGAACGAATCGAAGCCGAGAGACGGCGGTGCCCGCACGCGGGTACATAGCCGCAGGCCATCAGCCCACCACCGCCCGTGAGTTGCACGACACAGGGCAGGAGGCCGCCCCACGCCCCCACCATCGCTGTGGTGTGTTGCGTTGCCTTCACTTTTTTTTCCTCTTGCTCTCCGTCTCCTCCCCCTGCCTGCCCCCGAGTCGAGTCGCTTCCACCCACCTGACTTCCCTCCTCTCTCTCTCCCTCCCCTTCTCGCGCTTGCTCCTCTCCTCGCGTCGTCGCGGCGAACGAACGCGTCGCGGGAGAAGGGGGACGCGGCGAGCGGGGGAGGCCGGAATGCCCGCGCAGAAGCGCCCGGCCCCGGAGGCGTCGGCTCAGGCGGGGGGAGACGGGCACGTGGAAGGAGCTGCTGCTGCTGCTGCTGGTGACGCGGCCGAGGACGCCCACCGCGGAGGGGAGCACTCCCCGAAGGTGATGAACGGAGGCGGTGGGCCGGAGAAGGAGAAGGAGCGGCGCGACGCTGGTGAGTTCCTGAGGATGACGTCTCGGGAGGAGGAGGAGGCGGCGGCGCCGACGACGACGCGTGCCGCCCCTCGCGATGCGCTCGCGGGGCGCCGCGTATCGCCGTCTCTGTTTTGGTTTGGATGTCGCTGAGTGGGTTTTGTGTTTGGTGGGTCTGGCAGATTCTGATGCGGAAGAGGAGGAAGGCGGCGGCGGCGGAGGGGCCGACGAAGACCGCGACAGCCAGTCTTCGGAGAGCGACAGCGACATGGACGAGTGAGTAAACTGTGAAACTTCCTTCTCTCTCCTTCCCCCACCCTCTCCCATCTTCATGGCCCTGGCTTCCTTTGGCATCCGTCACGATTTGCCGTCGTCATCGCGCCGCCTCCCTGTGTGGTAGCTCTGGTTCGGCGGGGTGGCGGAGAGGGCCGCCGTCGAGAGGTGCCTGTCCAAGCGAGCGGACGTCGTGAGGGAGATGCCTGGCCTAGCCGGCGGTTGCTTTGTTCGTATGCGTCGGCATGACCGCTCCCGTTGCCTACAAGCGGTGGGATCTTCGTGGTGTCATGTCTCATGTACCGGCTCGTGCTCATCGTGGCGGCGGCGGCGGCGGGTCTCTACGAATTGTTCTCGTTCGGCGAGCTGGCAGTACTGGCGGTAGCCGCTTCGATCGCCGCCGAGGCATGGGATCTTGCCGTAGCATGCATGCTTTCGTCATGTCGCGCGGCTCCGACGAGGCGCCGTGCTCGTGATGGCAAGTGCAGGGAGCGGCATCCAGGGTGGACCGCCGCGTGCCAAAGCTATTATGCTGGAGCGGCCTGCGGCACCGGCAGCCTTGCTCATCCTGGTTTCAGTTCTGTATTCGAACGGTTTGCCTTTCTTCTCTCCTGAACCGTGTGCGTTGACGGTCAACCTTTTCGTGTGCTTGCGGCTTGTTGGTGCTGGCCTGACCTCCATGATCGCAATGGTCTTACCATCCTTAGGCGCCTGTGCGAGCTCCACTGTCAGTCTGCCGCCCGTGCACCTGTGTTGTTCCGTGGAAATGCCAAGCCCTCGATGGCAATTGGCAAATGGGATCATCTAGCCAAGATCTCCCTATGGCGTTATCAGTTGTCACATTTGCTGTCTTCGTCTTTACTGGGTATCTGTTCGTCATGTATCGAGAAGTGCACTGGAAGAGTTCATAGTTTTCTTGGTTATGAACTGTGATATTGAGTTCTGAATTTCTGGTATCTTGTTCTACTGTTGCTATCCTGACCTACATAATCACGATAAGTCTTACACTGTTCCATTGTCTTAGTTAAGTTTGGTGCAGATTTGTTTCTTGGGCTATATGATACTATCATATAATTTACTATTTGATCTGCTGTCCTAGATAGTTTTTCCTCTGCTTCTCCCACCAAAACCATACGTATCACTGTGCAGTAGAGTAAATCAGAGTTCTTTTATTTTCTTTCCCCTGTATTTAACTAGAAATGCAGATGTCCTGCTGTTAATTCTAGCTGTTTGTACAAAATAGCATCTCAATTACGGTAATGAATTCTTAGCTAAGTTTGGTGCAGTTTCCTGTTTGGAAAAGCATGTTGCTATTAGAGATGATTGATAGATCCCGACACACATTATCAGATTCAGTCCCAATAATTGCAGTCATAGTTTCTTTAGTGTTTTTTCAAGGGAACCAATGCTTGAATAGTTCGTTTAGATCTTTGCCATGTTTTTTTTTCTTAAATTTAGTTGGCCCTTCATAATTGTCTCTGCTGATTAATTGAACCCAATCAACCTTTCAGATGCTGTGAATGTACAGCTGTGCATTTTCTTTTTAGTTTGTCAAATACAGGTTAAGTCTTCACTTAATATTCCTTTTTAGCCTTCTTGTATGATCCTATTATGAACATTGCCTTCTATCCCTCAATGAATGGTAGCTATTTTCTTAACAGAAAATAACAAAACATTGTCTTCTAGTCTTCCATGAATGGTTCTATTTTCTTAACAGAATATAATCTTGTGGTATGCTTGTCTGTTTGATATACTGTAGATCAGTAACCGATGTGATAATGGATAATGAAAGACTTGATTTTACTGCTAATCAAAGCTAAACTGGTGTGGGAATATTGTTGTCGCATACAGGTTTATACTCGTGAAATTAATGGATATACGGAAGGAAGTGCAGTGCCCTATATGCTTAGGTAAGGATGTGCTTCTGTCTATTTACATTCAGATCCAGAGAAAACATTTACATTTCTCTGTACAACTTTCCTCTTTACAGATTTATTTGTAATCAGACTTTGACGATGTTATTTAGATGTAGGTTTTTCTCCTATTTGCTTAAGGTGAAACCAGCAAAGTCCATGGTCTACATGTTTCTGTTATTCTAGTATATTCTCTGATAAATAAGGAGATATATTGCTTTGAAAAAGCTACATTGCGAAGCTTATATTCTTCACATGTTACAAATTTTTTACAAGTACAACTGGCTAGTTTTCATTAGGAAGCTAGGCTGAGTAAGATTCTCATATGTGAAACTCTAAGTAGCATCTCTGTGCAAACTGTGCATACCTGATCATTTGCTTGTCTTATGGTCCTATTTTGCAGGCATTATCCGGAAGACAAGGACGGTTATGGAGTGTTTGCACCGGTTTTGTAGGGACTGCATAGATAAATCCATGCGGCTAGGGTATGGTCCCTGATACTAATATTGTCTAAAGTGCTGTCAGTGTCATTTTCAAAAAGTAGAGATCCAGCATGATTGGGGTTTCGAAATACAAACAAATACTTCCTTCCTACGAGAATCTAAGCAACCGCAGTGTTTTTGCAGAAATAATGAATGCCCAGCATGCCGCACCCATTGTGCAAGTAGACGTTCTTTGAGGGATGATCCTAATTATGATGCTTTAATTTTGGCTTTGTATCCAGATATTGATAAGTATGAGGAAGAGGTGATGCATAAGTTCTCCAATTATCGCACTTAGTAGTTTTGTCTATTTATCTTTCATTAGTTCTGGTGCCAAGGATTATAATTTGCTTTATACTACAGGAACTTGCTTTCAGTGAAGAGGAGAGGACTCGCAACAAAAAGGTGAGGTTATCTAGATGTGAACCATAGATGCATTTGATCTTTATATTGTTATTGACGTTGGTTTCATTTCTCATGGAAGATTCAAGCATCCATCGCCGAAACATTTCGAAGACAAACAGAAGCACTTGTGAAGAAGCGTTCCATTGCAAAAGCCACAACTTCAGCTATTTCCAGAAGGACTAGGGGTAATATGCGTGCAAAAAGGAGGGGACGAGCTAGTTCTCCTGATATTGTTGCAACTGACATTGATGATGAGGATATAGATGAAAATGGCAACGAGGGCAGCAAAGAGTCATCTTCTGTTGATGACCGTTCCCCAGATGTAAGGCAGAAAAGAGCTCGGAGGTGGCCCGTGCCACGATCATCTCCTGCTAAGACCATTGGGGGTGTTGATAATAGCTTTGAGGATAATGATGATTTAGGAAGTGGCAGAGATATCTTGTCTACTTCTCCACTGCGGGGAGAGATGCTTGCCTGGGGAAAAAATGGCACCCGCAGTCAAACTCGACATGGCAATTCTGGTGGCTCTAGTGGAAGGATGGCAAAGGGTGGTCGTGTTAGCAAGTTGGTGGACTACCTACGTAATACCGATGAATTTGATAATAAGGTAAATACAGTACATGCGCAACAATATTTAAATTTCACCTTCTATCTACTATTTTTTTCCATACACCTGGGTTCCTTTAGTCAAATTTAATTGGATGACATACTACCCCAGTATGTCTCCTATTTTTTCTTTGGGAGAACTAGAGTACTGCAAAGGGGTGCTGTATATCTGATGGCATTTCTGGTTACTTTGCATGCCAGATGTGTCCCTGTGTTGTGTCTCATTGTTCTTTTCTAGTGCCATGCATGCAATATACATCACCACATGCATGGACTTGTGCAAGTTACCAGGGACCTGATAAATTGTACATGGAGTCCATGCCTTGTATCCATTAGGTTTTCTGAATTCTGTGTTTTTATTTTGCAGTTCAACTTATATCTTGTTCTACTTCCACTTAATGGGCAAGACATGCCTAAATTGGAAAAGTCCTATCTCAGTTGCCAATCAACATTCTCTGTTCGACATCTTTGCCAGGTGATCACTCGGTTAATATATACTGGTTGATTCTTGAGCGATTTTAGCTTACCTGGCTCATATGAATAAACAAAGGTTTCACTTCTGCATCTCTTCAGTTTGTTGCTCTCCAGTTGTCTCGTCATGCCAAAGAAGTGGAGATATTCATTAGGAAGAATCCCAGAAATGGATGCTTTGTTGCCATGGACACTAGTACAGATGAGATGAAACTGGATCATGAATCCTTAGAAAGATTGGAGGAAGAGAAATCTCTTTCAGAACTGTACCCTTCACTTGCCTCTGGCCATGGGGATCTGGTATTTCTCAATTTTGAAACTACTGTCCAGTTGCTTACTTCTTTGCTATTGCTTCTTTTTAATAATATTTGCATTGCTTTGTTACCTCCAGGAATTATTATACTCTCTCAAAACAGAAGGGTAGATCAAATTTATGGCACAAGTTATCCTTCATTATCAATTTGATAAAATCGCTGTGAGATACAATGACATGCAGGGATCATCCAATGAAAGCCTGTACAAAGTTATCCAGTATAGAAAAAAAGAATCAGCAAACCTAGCTTTTCCTTAGTTGTGACTTAAATTTGCTCTTGATCTTGTGATATGTACATGGTTCCTTTGTTTAAATTGAAATGCATGGGTGGATGGAATTAAGTAGCAGTCGTAAAAAGGCCCAAACATGTAGTCTGGTCGTTATAATATTGGTGTTGTTAGTCCAACTTGAATTGATTATTAATTGGAGATATCAACCGTTTTAACTCAGCTGCTTGACTTAATATATCAAGTCTGAAATGCATGATCAACTAAAAATAGCATTAATTAAAATAAGTTGGTTTGGTTATATTTAAAAGAGACTTCAGAGTTAAGTAGAAGCATATTGTAGAATTATAAACTGAGATAATAATATGATGAGAGTTAAATGAAGAGCGAAATTAACAGAGATATATAATAAAAAATGAATTAAAAAATTAAAAAATATATAAAGATTTGTAATTCAATAGAAGCGCCTAAAAAGCAGATATATTTTAATTTTAGTATATTTTGTTGTTGTCGTTGTTCCCGCTTGATTTCAAGTTGCTACATGCTGCACTTTGTTTTTATTCTTTCTTTGCAAAAAAATGTTTCCGCATTCACTTGTATTATGCCTGCACGCGTCGGTGTTACTACTTTTTCGCCCTTGCAGAAGGGTACAGCGTACAGGCATCAGCATATCAAAAGTGAATAATGCTTCGTGCTGACCACCGTTGACAGAATTCGCGTCCGGTTTCTGGGTCTTCGTCAGCTTTTGAGTCTTTGACAATGCAGAGACGGGTATACACTTCTTCAGCTTGCCTCAGAGAATACTCCGTACCGTGCCTCGCGGGTTGCAGGAAGAAGAATCGTGAAGTGATCGAGCCGCTGTTGACCGGTGCGGGGCTGACTGACATGCCATGTAACCGAGCGAAACGAAGCGGACTGGTCTTCGACGCTGCCAGTCTGAGCCTCTGAGGACGCGCGATTTCAGTCAAACTGGCGGATCAGTTTGTTTCCGCAGTAGTACTAGAGTGAACTAGTGAGGCCCAGTTGGGCGACTTACGGTAGTAGGACAGGACTAGCTGGACCAGTTGGCCTGGCCCTGAGAGGAACATGCTTCTCCAGGCTCAGGGACACAAAGGATGCAAGAAAAGATTGTAAAGAGAGACCCAAGGAAGAAGAGAAGAATCAAAAAAGAAAAACTAAGCAAAGAGTGAGGGCCTTGCCTAGATCGATTGTTAAGAGGGATCGATCTTCAAAGCTTTGGGTTCCTCTCTTGATCGCTTCACTCTCATGGCAAATATGATGCGCTCGTAGCGTGATTGACAATTTGTCAGCTACAATAGCGTACTACAAATTACTAGTAAATGGCATTGCCTGTATATTGAACAAGACTCGCAATACAACAATCCAAGAAATAATAGCTGGGAGAGGAGGAAGGGGACAAACGGCAACCGGACCACACCGCACGTCCACATCATTTGTCCGCCTCAAGAAACGGAAGCGAGCCGCTGCCGAAAACCACCCGCTCGGACGGTTACGGATCAAAAACCTGAGCGCCGCGCTCCGCGCAGAGCCGTCCATTTCGGTGCGCGCGTAGAGCCCCGAGTGTGTGCGCCCGTGCCGCCGCGATGCTGCCGCTGGTGCGCCCCGGCCGCGCCGCCCCTCTCCGCCTCCTCCTCTCCTCTCCTCGCCCCAAACCCCATCGCCTTCCTCCTCTCCATGCAGCAGCAAAGTCTCGCGTCTGCTCCTCCTCTCGGCTCGCCCCTCACCGTTCCGCGCCGGGGAGTGCGACCCGTCCTCCTCAAGGGCATCGAGCGGCGCCTGGCGATGGCGAGGCGTGAGCTCGTGCGGCGCCCGCGCGGTCGACGTCGGGGACGAGGCGGCCTCCTCCAGCACCCCCGCTGCCGCCTCCACCTGCTCCGACTTCTCCTCGCCGAACCTCTCCGTCCGCATCCGCTGCCGCAAGGAGGACGCTGTCGGTATCCCACCCCCTCCGAGCGTGGCCGGCCATTTCTCGGCCTGTGCGGCATCATCTATTGTTCTCTCTCCAAGTCGAGTAGTTTTATGAGAGTTCTTTCGCCGTGTTTTCCATGTGGCGTCGCGAATTCAGGAAGTGCTCTCTGAGGCCCTCTTGTGCTTTGGTGCTACCTCCGTCACCTTGGATGACATTGCCGCCGCTGGAAATCTCGATGAAGTGAGCCTTCTTCTTGTGCATTTTCAGATGTGGTATTCAATCACATACTTGCCTGTAATCCATTTGGTTAATTCTAGCTGAGAATTAAATTTCAGGTCTCTGTTTGGCTTAGTTGTTTGCAGATGAGACAGAAGAGATTTCTGTAGTGTAACAATGATGATTTTTGCAGATCACAATTACATCTATTTATGCTCATGGGGAAGATGTGGGCACGAGCGTATCGAATGCTGCAAGCTCAGCTGGATTGGAGCACAACCCGGTGTACGAAAGCTCTGTAGGAAAACAGTGTGACTGAGTGACAGTTGTGCAGGTTAAGAGTTAGGATTACAGCTTTCAGTTCCATGTTTTTATGTTCTTGGGCTCTTGGTAGATGCTTGAAAGGACTCGACAATTTCTGATTATGTTTGCAGGAAACCTACGAGTCTACAAAAGTTATTGATGGTCTTTGGGTTATTCCTAACTGGAGAACTCCCCCTGTATGTCTACATACAATCATACATCATGCTGTTTCCTTCTGATTAATTACAATTGAATCTTACGTAAATTGCTT
This sequence comes from Oryza coarctata, assembly GCA_030770085.1. Classification (NCBI taxonomy): domain Eukaryota; kingdom Viridiplantae; phylum Streptophyta; class Magnoliopsida; order Poales; family Poaceae; genus Oryza; species Oryza coarctata. The sequence continues at coordinate 18,928,658 of CM061470.1, forward strand.
GAATTCATTATCTATAACTGATAATCTAGTTGAACTGAGAAATTACCATTTTGATTGTGTCTATCCTGTTCCATTCACAGGATCCAGAGGCTATCAATATAATCATCAATCCAGGACTGGCTTTTGGGACTGGGGAGCATCCCACAACTAAACTATGCCTTCTACTTCTACGATAAACAGTTAAAGGGGGTGAACGTTTCTTGGACTACAGAACAGGCACCGGAGTTTTGGGAATTGCAGCTCTGAAGACGTCATGTCTTCTCGTTCTTGTTTACTACTGGCTGGTGTCATGAATAGCAGTCTTACCCTATTTCATGCACTCATTGCTATGCAGATGGGTGCTGCACTGTCCACTGGGATAGACAGACCCTCAAACTGTAGCCTCTGCTTGTGAAAACATGATATTGAATGGTATACACTTCAACAAAATGCTTGTTTACTTGGTATCAGCGAATGCTCAGTCTGCATGCTTCCAAGTAATATTGACAAGTCAGAAGAGAACAAGCCCACCGGTAACCTTGAGTTGAAGTCGTCAAAAGGATCATATGACATAGTTGCAGCAAATATACTCCTGAATCCCATGCTGGAGCTGGTTCAGGACATGGTTATGCAAAACCTGGTGGAGTAGTTGTTGTCTCAGGGATATTAAGTGAATAGGTAAAGGAAAAGAACTATGTAACATGTCATTCAGAGTTATGTTTCTTAAATCTGATGCTTCTCCAGTATCATTCAGGTGGCAAAAGTTGAAGAAGATTACTCCAGGTACTTGGAGGACATCTCGGTGTCAGATATTGATGGATGGGGCCTGCCTTCGGGGAAGCAGGAGAGCATAGGGTGCAATTATTTTCCAATTTCAGAAGCAGATTGACCATACTTTCTTCTGGCATTTAAGAGAAATTTTTCTCTTATAAAGGTGAAGTTTTCGCTCAATGACATAATTTGGTAACGTTACATGAATATTGATGTGCTATTTTGGACTACAGATTATTTCAATATGTACTTGTATAATAGTATCTCTTCATTGTACCCTGGCCCGATGCATGACTATCCTAAATAACAGTTGCAAGTTTAACTTTGACATATTTCCATTGTGAAACCCAACTGTTGAGACTGGGCCTTTGCATTTTGAATCAATATTGTTAAGATTCCTTTCAGTGATCTGTAGTAATTGATCATATGTATATAAGTTAGTTACGGTGCATCACTTTCTGGGTAGGGCTGTGACGTGTTAGAGTTGTCCGAACTTTCCATATATGCTGGACCTGGCTAAGGATGACTAATAGTGTTTTACTTTTCTGCAAGAAGCAAAAAAGATTCACAGGATGAATTTAGTGTAGTAGCATTTTCTCCATGTTCATTCATAAACTAATACCTTGTTCTTGAAGCAAAAAAGAAGCATTCTTAGCAATTGAGTAGGGGACGGTGTGAATTTGTGAGGTAATACCCTGTTCTTTTCACCTTTGGGAGAGCATTGAAGTAAGTTTGATAGAAACATATGTTTTATGCCGCCATTATCAACTAGTATAACACAAAGGAATTCAAGGAAGAGAGCTCCAAACTGCAGTAGGATATCAACATCCCAGCTTGTTGTTCATGATTCAAAAAATTTTGGCAACAGAAGTCAGCAAATACTGATTGCTAGTTTGAGATTAACGATGTAAATGCTAAATAACCTTCTTTTTTTACAACCTAAATGGGTAGTCAAACCAAATGCAGAAAAAATTCTTTCTAAGCAGTACAAACCGTGTAGCCTGTAAATTCAATTACATTCCTGGAGATGACTTCAACTTTCTGGAATTAAGCTCAATAGGCTCTGTTAACACCCTTTTACATGCTTCAAATGCCTTTGCAACCAAAAAAAAAAAACTTTACTGGAGAACGAACTTTTCATCCATCAACATGGAGTATGCTTTGAGTGCACTTGCGAACAAGGAACAAATTGTAGAGTGTCAGCTAACAGCAGTTTGATATTTTGATCATTCAATGCTTGGGTAATTTGAGTCACTTGGTTTTCAGCATTTACCCAATGTTAATTTGAGTCACTTGGTTTTCAGCATTTACCCAATGAAGTAACCATTGAACCTCTATATCTATTTGTGCTTTGCAGAAGCATTCCCATCTAAATTTTGCTGGGAATCTTGTCTCTAAGAAATGCTTCTATATCTTTCCTAGATTTCAAACCTTCTTGTTTATCAGCAAGAAACTTTGAGAACTCCAGAAATTTTCCACCTCTGCCACTTTCTGGGGAGGTACTGAAAAATGGGGATGATGATGGTGCCAGTGCCCACACGGATGAGAGCACTTCATTGGGTTTGTCCAACTGCTCCAGAATTTTTAAATCTCCTTTTGCTGTTAAAAAAACGAGAAGGTTGAGAACATCACTCCTATATACTAAAAGGAATTCGATTAATTCAATGTCGACTAAAAAGAAGACAATTTGAATAAAACAAGGTAGAACCTGAGTATTTGAAGACCATCTCCAAAGATTTGCAGGGGATGCTGAAATTCAGATGAGGTATTGTGCTCCCACCACCATGCTTAGCATTGCTGATATGTGGGAACAAAAGAAAGAAGTCAATAAAAAATGAGCTTATATTCCATTCTTACTGTAGTTCTAGGACCAAGGACATAATGGAAGTGGTCACTGCCGGACTGCCCACATGGAGCATTTAAACTATTAATGCAACTTATAAAGCTATTTTCAAACAGCACATGTTCACCAAAAAAATTGGTATAGGTGGCAAACTTAAGTAGCACATCATTTTCATAGCTGTCTACTGCTAAACATTTGTCTATCAATTCTGTTATGTAACAGCAGAAAATGCAATTAAATTATAAGGTGAGGCTCCAAAATAATTCGGTTTATACCTTGTTATTAGCCCAACCATTCGGCCATGTAGATTAAGAAGAACGCCGCCACTTGCCCCTGGGTGAACTGCTGCTGTTGTCTGCAGCATTACTGGTATGTCCATATTGTTAACTTCCGCATCGCTAGACAGTCGTGAATGCTGAGTTGACGGGATTTTGACAATCTTTGATACCACTCCAGAGGAAAGGGAGGAACATAGTCCTACAGTCAAATACTTGAATATCAATTTCGTAAGAACAAAAAAAAAGGATATGAAATGTATTTTATCACATCAGCACGTGATAAAATGAGCATCAAACTGCTTCCAGTGCTATCTTGAAAAACTATGATTTTTAGGCTTGTTACCTGTTCGAGGTCCAAGAAAGCCATGCCCAACTACAAATACAGATGAGCCTGCTGTTGGACAAACAAATTCTGGTCTAATCGCACATAATTCAACTGGAATTTTTTCCATTTGAAGCAAGGCAACATCAAGTGGCCCTTTTGAGATAAAAACTACACTGGCATTGCACCATGTTTGTCGCTCTCCACAATCCAACCGAACTGATATTGGCCTGTCTCTTTTGAATCCTAAATTAAACAATGAAACTTCATGTTTTACTGCATCTTCATTCGAAACTTTGCATTGTTGCGGCTGTAACAGATTATTTTCTCCTTCGTGAATGTGTTCTTCACTAAATGAGGTGATTTTGTTTTGTAAGCCTAAAGATGAAGTTCTTCCGAATCTCCAAGGTTCCAAAAGATGTGCATTTGTCAGAATTAAGCCATTTTTATTGAGGATAATCCCTGAAGCCCAGGATGTCTCACCAACCGTGACAAGAACAACTGAGGATATAGCTTCTGTGAGCGAAGGTGAAATGTCATAATGATTAAGACTGTTGGCTGAATTAGAGACAAACCCCCTATTCTTATCTGCACCACATGATTCCTTATATTTACAATCTGAACTTCTGTCATGAACTAATTCACTTGGGGATCGCCCAATTTTTTCCATTTTGTTGCATCTCCATGCATTGCATATTGCATCCCAAGTAATTACAAGCTGTCATGCAGATATCTAAGTTTCTATATCTGTTCTATTCGCAAAAGTATTTCACTGACACTAGTAAACTCACCTGAACTTCTATGCTGCTGCCTCTCTGTCTTAATGGCTTCATCAGCATCCCCACAAGGCAAGAGTTTTTGTCAAACACCGGAGCACCTTCCATACCTTAGTTAATTTGAGAACTTGTTAACAGCCAATGCTTTAATGTACCACATAAGATAGTAGGCATACAGATATGTTGATATTTATACCAGGAAGACAGCGGACATCCGCCATCAGCAATGAGCTCCTGGAAGTGCCTGGAGGGAGGCAATTTGCAACAACACCGACTGATATACTGCTTAAAGAACACAGGTGCATATTATTTGCTAATAAATGTGATGTTATTCATTAAACAATAATGTGTCATGTTTTCCCAACACCATAATGTACAACAGTCAAATGTTAACTAGTAAGAGAACTAGCCTTTGCAGGTCACTTGACATGCCTGGAAAAAATGCTAGATCATGTCTGTTTTCACTTTTCAGTTTTAGCAACAGTTAATAGCTGGCTAAAGAGTGACACTTCAATATTATCTCCATAACAGATAGGTAATGGCTTCACAGTTTTGAAATATTTAAAATTTATAAATTTACACTGATCAACATTAAGAAATCTCGAACACTTCCTCTTTAATTAAACACTTGTTGATGTTACAAACATGCTAGTTAAATATGCTTGCTCTAGTTAAGGTCAAATACTGATTTTAAACAGACTGCCTAATGGCCCTATAAACCAGTAATAAGATACTCAGATGGAATTAAAGAAGTAGAATGAAAATTACCTATTGAAAAAATGGACGGGTGATAATATGCCAAATGGAGATCCCATTATCAGCAAAGAGTCCCCTCGTTGTTGCATCAGTGAAACATTGATACATCTTGTGTTCTGATCATTGACCAAGGTTACTAAGTACAAATCAAACAGCAGTACAAGTTGCACCTTCGAGGGTGCTAAAGATCTATGAATTGAAATATTTCAAACTGAGCCTCACACTTGATGTTAAGTTTGAAACTCCCAGAATAGCAATTCTTGTGGCAGACTTAGCTAACATTGGTGACTCAATTGACTCATCATATGCATAGTTCCTGTAAGACTCAAGGGAATATCTGGCATCATTGTCAACCTGATAAAAAGACTTGTAACAGTAAAGTTTCCTCCAATATAAAATTAGGGATTGGTTCAAAAAAAATTAGGGCAGCAATTCGACTTGATGAACAAACGGACCTGCTTCTGGTTGACATCTGTCAATGACCAGCAGAGATCCCATGATGAACTTCGAGTCAATGAACCTTCATGTTGCAGTAAGGATAATACAGAATCAGCAGATACTGAGACATCAACCTAAAAAACAAAAGGGCCTGACGATCAATCATTAACATTTATAGCAATGACAAAATTTGCTCTCTTACAGTTCGATGAAGACATGAAACATATTTCATCTGATAAACACAATTGTACATCACCTATTATTATCCAATAAACAAAACCCTGTTTACTGCTCTTAATTTGTTTTAACAAGCAGTCCAAACCCACTGAAGTTCTTATCATAACCCACAACACATAAATCATTGATATACAAGATGACTCTTTTGTAATGTGCATTCCTTTCAATAGGACTAAATGCATGAGTGTAGCATTTAGAATTTTAAAATGTGAATTGTACTCTCTCCGTCCCAAAAAGAATCACCTTCTGGGGATGAATCTAAACATGTGCAGTACAAATTCATCCCCCGAAGTGGTTTTTTTTTTTGGGGGGGGGGGGTACAGAGGGTGTACTCATTAATCATCATTCTTTCTGAAACCCAAAGAACATCCTCTGAACCCATGAGCTCCAGAACAAATAATCTACCCTATTGCAATGTAAGGGCCTGGTAGATTTTTACACACTACTAACAGTCAAATACGGGCGTATACTCTGGTGAGCAGAAGTAAAACTAACATCCATGCTAATAAGAGCATATACTTTCAGTCAAAAGAAGTGCTTACTATGGCAAGTAATCGAGCTGAAAGCCACCATGGAACTCTGGATTTCTCATCTCTGATGTTCCTTGCTTCCTCATTCTGCATACAGCACAGTAAGTTCAGTAAGTCTCCTGAGTCTACAATTTCGATGTGCAAGTCTTCAGTTCAGAACCTGGAGTCAACAATTCATATTCGATCCTACAAATATGATCCTATGTATCCTCAGTTTAACACTGAAACATTGATACTGAGTCTTAATGCTCCCACAGATATGCACAATATGATCCTATGTATCCTCAGTTTAACACTGAAACATTGATACTGAATCTTAATGCTCCCACAGATATGCATGAATAGATCAGTTTATTATCCTCACCTCAATGAGTACATCAAGATGAGCCTCCGGTACTAACCTCGGTTGAAATTCCTGCAGGCATCCGGGAAAGCAACCAAAAGAGCTTAAGCACCAGAAACACTTCAAATCACACAAACGCTGAAGCTAAAACCAACCTGGCTGGGGCTATTGCGCTGCTTCTCGACCAAGAACGGCTCGACGAGCGACGAGGAGGTAAGCGCGACGCCCCCGGAGTGGCCGTGAGCCGCGCAGATGCGATCGAAGAGCGGCGGCGGATCCGCCAGGGATCCCGGTGGCAGGAGAAGCGCCGACACGGAGAGCGTGGTTGACCCGGACCTGAAGGAGACCAACGAAGCCACCACGATTAGTCAATCCGACCCAACAAAGTTCAGATTTTCGCGAGCAAGCTGACGAATTGGGAGGGAGGCAAAGCGACGACGCACTGGTGGAGGTGGAAGGCGTGCCGCCGCATCTTGACGGCCTTTGGGTCCTGGAAGCGGAGAGGAGAGAGAGAAAAGCATGGCGTTCAGCGAGAAAACTCGGTTAGATGAGGAGGAGGTGGTGGTGGTGATGGGGAGGCGGGGACTGACCGGACCAACGATTCGCGCCATGGCCGAGAAGTCGCGCGCGGCTGCGGCAACCTCGTGCGCCGCCATGGCTGCTCGGTGCGCCGGGTTGGAAGGGATGGCACGGGAAACACCGCGCGCGACTCCGCCGAGACGGCAACAGGCAGCAGGGAGATGGAGAACCCCTGTTCCTTGCTTCCCTTGTGAGGTTTCGCGTGCGTGTTCGTTTCAGGGAAAGACGTGGAAAGATAATTTTACTGTTTGGCCGCTGTTGCTGAGACGTTGGGCAGCTTTACGTTTAGGCTCGCTTGTCCCGTTTAGAAATGACTTAATTAGTCATTCCTTTCTTTCTGAGATAAATTTGTTTTTTATATGGGACAACTTTTTTTCAGGATGGAGTACTACGAAGGTTCTTACTAATTTCACATATACAGTTCTAAGTGTGAGAAGAAACTATTTTATCATGAGTATAATATAGTTCTAATGAAGTTTATTGCCAACCGCCCAACATTATAATACATCTTCACACTGTATGTACAGTAACTAAGTTTAATCTGACGCATCACTAATAGTACGATAGTCAAAACTAAACCAAGCAATTAATCCACCCTTAATTTTTTATTTATTCACATTCTTCCTTTTTCCTTTCGAATTCTCTTTCCCTCTATGTTACTAAGGATAGAATTAGCCATTAGATAGGACAGGATGTTTAACCAAGCTACACCTTACATTGCCTCACACCTCCTAGACCCCATAGCCTACGGGATAAAACATAAGTGTTATAGACACGAGATGAGGCAATTCGTCGTTTCAACTTTATGACTATACTTGCCACCACATCCATTCAACTTTGGTGTATGTTCATTATCCAGCCTTCATCATTAATTTGCTTAATGATCGACACTTACATTGCGCCACCACACCAGTATAGTGCGATGAGCCGAAGCCTACATCTGCCATGTTGTGCATGATCATAGTTGTGCCTATGCCCTCCATAGTGCATCGGTGACAGCCAGTAGCTAGCTAGGGCTAGCTCATATAGATCATTGCTTTATTTTTAAATGAGGGGTAACATCTTAATGTTCTTTTGCCTTAATTTATAAACTCTTAATATGTGTGCGTTCATGCGCTTATAGATCCGCAAATGCGTTGCGGCCCGGTCTGAGTAGTAGAAGGAAATCAATCCATATGTTGATTTTTTTCCTTATTTAGCTCAACTAAATCTTTATGTAAAGAAAACTTTGTACATAAATATCTATAAAAACTTATACATGAAAATGTTATACACATATAAATTTAGATGTAGAAATCTTCTACCTAGAAACATTTGTTATAAAAACTTTATACATAAAATCATTCGAAATTTAAAAAGAAAAAACATCGAGCCGAGCGAGGTTCATCGTACTCGGCGGGTTCCGACAAAAAATGTGCACGCACGAGCAGAAAAAAGAAAAGAAAATTGGCCCGATCCTTGAAAAGAAAATTCACCAAAGCCAAAAATGGAAAGGGGATTCCGGATTAGGCCAAATTTGGAGGTTAGCCCACGTTTGCGTGCGCGGCCCACAGGTGAGCGTGCACGAATTAGGGTTTTCGTGAATTTATTGATATTACCATAGCTTTTAAGCTTGCAATATAAATGTAGTACATGTCGCATTTGATTATCTTTATGGAGCATCGCTATCTCGTTTGAGAGCTGCGTCCGCCACTTCATGCGACGCAAACATATTGAGCCAACCTACTACTTGCCTTCGTTGTGTCCAAGCCTCCGTGGTATGGAAACCACCCTTGCATGCCAACCTACTACCTCCGCTCTCGTCGCGCCTCTTCGTCAGTGGTGAAGACCTCCTGCTGTGCCGCCTCAACGCCTCCTGGTGCCGGATCGCGCGGGGCGTCGTGTCTGGGGGCGAACGGTAAGGAGTTGGCCCCGCCGAGGTCACTGCCGCTATTCTCCTCCACGACTAAATCCGACGAACAATAACGACGAGACAAGGCATGATGGTGATGACCACAACGAACGGGCCGGGGAGGATGTCACAAGCAAGAAGACGGCGATGACACGGGCACGCCTCTAGGGTCACGGCAATCCCTATAGCCCATGCCAGTTTGCTTTCGTGCATACTGCGCCATGTGGTTGTATCATCATATCTATCACCAGGCATTACTGCTAAACTAAGCATCGACTCCTCTATCCTCTACGGTGATGCTATTGGTCGGCTCATTTAACAATCTAACACAACAGAAATTCAGGGCATGCATAACTGCACATACAATCATCCTTCGGCTGTCCCCATTATTTCTTTCATTTTTTAGACGGAGCTGTCGCCACTAATAACAGTACTCATCAAACACAAAGGCATCAAGGCAAGGGGAGCAGATTGTTTCAGAATAGTGTAATACTCCGTAATTGATTACTTACACATGCATCATTGCATCCAACGATCTGCTGATACTGTACTCAACTAGCTTCTCCCACTACGAATTCAATCGCCTTCCTAAAACAATTACCCCTCCACTGTAAAAAAATTACTCTTGCCCTACGCCGCACGTAGCCACGTATAATCCACTCCTCGATCGATCAGCAGCAGCTCAGCACCACCAAACGAGGGCGGCGGCCGCGACGGCGGCGCCACCGGCGGAAGTCCTCCATGCCCCATGGCCATGGGGGCCCGCCGACGCGCTACGCCCGTGCGACCCCGAACCGGCCCTGGAGCCGATGCCGGCCGCCGCGGCGCCGGTGATCGGACGGCCGGCGCCACCTCTCCCGCCGCCGCTCCTCCCGCCCCCTCCCCCCTTCCCGCCTCCTCCTCCCCTCCCGCCGCGGCACACGGCGCCCTCGAACTGCGTCGCCACGCATAGCACCGCCAGCAGCAGCGCGCAGATGGCCATCCCGCTTTCCCTCCTCATGGCCGCCTTCCTCCTCGACCGTCACCGTTGCCCTCGCTGCAGCGGCTGGCTTGCTGCTCCTGCTCGTACCGGAGCAGGAAGGGGAAGGCGACGAGGAGTTGGCGTTTGCAGCGGCCGCGTGCGGCGAGCCGGCGAGGAAGGGGAAGGCAGGTGGCGCTTTGACGCTTTGGGCGGGGCAAGGTGGGGACCCGGCTAATCGGGGTAGTTGCGGTTGCGGCTAGCCTGCTGGCGCGAGGCCGCGCGACAGATAAGATGGGAGTCGTAAAGTTAGCCAGCCAGCCAGACGTGTGGGTCGACACGCTGACACGTACGGACTTGCCTGGTTGGACCCCGATTTTCAAACGTCCGTGTGGGCGACTACACAAACGCATGCGTGTACCGGAGCCAGAAATGTGCGCGTCTGGCTGATTTTTTGTGCGAGCTTAGGGCTCTTTTTAAAATGCTGGACTGTAAAAAATTGGAATGGAAAAAACGTATAAATAGAACGCAATTTTTTATTAGAGTCATAAAAAGAAAAAAAAACATAAGATAAAATTCGCTTATTTTTTCTTAAATCTCTATAAAATTGTCTAATCCTTATAAATTTTAAATTTTAAAGAAAATAATAGGATTTAATCATTTATTTTAAAAATCCTTATAGTATTTTTTTCTATAAAATTAAAACCATGTTATGATTTTCCTACGAATCAATAGGATATTGCGTGAAATTTTTGTAGGCAATATGGATAAGTTGGTGAAAAGAGACTTCTTGCTCTTCTGCAAATAGGATCCTTTGGATGCGTTTCTTTTCTACCTGGACTTACCAGATAGCTGCCGAAACATTGTTTATTTTTCTGAAGACTGAAAACGTTGTTATAAAACAGAGCAGGTTACGCATTCAGGAAAAAGTTTTCACAACAGGAAGGAATATCATCTTGCTCATGCAGCAGAATTATAACTAACTGTCTTCTACAGCTGTAGATAGTCAGACAATTCGATAACTGTAGAACAATCTGGTTAGACAACCATAGAGAGAAAAACTAAGTAACTTAGTTTAGATAAGACAATCTAACCAACCTAAAGAAAACTAGAATGAATGATTTAATTAACTATACTTTCTATAAGAGCATGCCAATGAAAGAGATAAATAATAAGTTAGCAATCATCTGGCTTATGCCTAGAGCATGTCGGACAGTCCGATATCGTGGCGAATTGTCTGATAGGGTTTGTTCAACTTAATCTTCTAACTTTCAAACTTTATCTAATTTGCTTTCACTTTTAACACTTTTTTAAGAGTTGTCTCTGCTCATCACTTATCAAACACATTAGTTTCTTAATCTTTTATCATCAATCATCTAAAACCCATCCAAGAGTCTATGCATTTTAGGATGCACATGGGCTTTTGTAGTTTTGCACTTGCATGAGTGTGGGCTGAGCGAATGCTCGCCTATTAGGAACCCATACAAGGTGCCCGTCCAAATGTGTATGTGAATATGGATTGTAGCTAAGTAGCTGATTAAATATTTAGATTTACCGCTAGCAAGATTCCAAAGCTGTAAAATAGTGTGAATTTTATAAAAAAAACTTTTTATATAGAAGTTTTTAATACTTTTTAAAATCTATTTATCAGCATTTTAATGTTTGGTTTATTTATTTATGTCCTTAAATAATTATCATCAAATCAGAATAATCTACTATCCGTCCCATACAATCCAAAACTAACACTGTCATGGCTGTAAGTATAGGTAGACCATGGTTGAATGGAAGTAGATGAATGTGTTCTTTTGGGATGCAAGATTTAGATTATACATTCTAGAAGCAAATGTGCAACATAGAGCACATACAATACGTCAAAGTATGACACATTCGATGTGATGTTTGGATATATATATACAATTATACAAATACCTAGTAGAATACAAATGGTCACCGTGGCATATAACTAACCTCAAATGTTGTCATGGATTTGGTCCATCCTTGGCTGGCTATTTCATCCGTTGTACATTCACCCTATTCACCATTGTACTTCCCCAATGGGTTCTCAAATAACTGGTAATTGATCTATTTTTGACTATGGCCATCTCAGTTTTTTACTATCCCTTTTAAACAATTATATTAGGAAAGTTATAGGATTATATTTGACAATGAGTTGACTATTAAAAAGTTCAACCCTCAGCTACCACCATAAAAGTTATACATGTAGATTGTATTTATTTGTAATTCATGCCTATGCGACCATGAGCCGGTTGTGGAACCGATGCCAACATTCGCTATGCCGGTGATCAGATGACTGGAAGCTAGAGCCTCCCGCTTCTCTCACCTCCTCCTCCCTGTCACCACCTCCTCCTCTCCTCCTTTTTTGGCATAGGTGTCTTCGAATGGTGCCACCACACAAGGCAAGATAGTGCCAACGGTATCTAGATGACCTTTCTGCTTCTCCTTATCCCCTTATCATCACCTATCCTTTCGATCTTGGTCTTTTTCTAGTGCTTAGCTAAACACCCCTCAATTTCATATTATAAGTGATTTGATCTCTAATTTATAAAAAAATATAGCAATATTTATAGCATCAAATTAGTTTTATTAAATTTAAAATTAAATATATTTTTATGTTAAAAATATTACTATATTTTTTATAAAATTAGTTGACTCTGAAAAAAAAATAAAAATACTTCTGTTTGGCTGCTTGTAACAGAGGAAGAGAGAGGGGGAGAGATAGTTGGCGTTTGCAGCCACGTGTGGCAATGGTGCTTTGCAGCTTTGGCAGAGTGCCCAGTTAGTCGAGATCAAATTTCTCGTATGGATTTTAAGTTTCATTGGATCCATTATCAATAATTATCCTGGTCGGTTAATCGGGGCGGTTGTGGCTAGCCTCTTCGTTCGAGGCCGCAGGCGAGATAAGATGGAGCTTAGCCAGACGTGTTACGTGTGGGTCGGTCTACTACACTCTGACATGCATGGATTGGCTTGGCTGGACCCTGTCGTGTCCTTATTTTCCAAAGTGCGTATACGTGTGGGTGACTAAGGGTCGCACAGGCTGTTTTTCTTTGTCTGTGCTGTGCGAGCTAGAGTGCTAGACATGGCCTGAAATTTTTCTATGCCATTCGCACGTTGCCGAAAGAAATTTCTTGTTATTTTGCAAAGGGGATCCAAACCCAACGGATGCCTTTCTTTTCCCTTTGAACTGAAACAGGTTATTTTCCGAATATGTACTGAAACGTGGTTACAAAAACAAAGCAGGTCAGAGCATCTCTAAACAGCATGACTAAATGCCTCTCCAAGCTAAAATTTGACAATTTTGGTGAAAATATGGCCTCCAACAGAGTTGCCAAACTTCCAAGCCAAAATCGCTGGCCAGCTGTGGCCTCACGGCTCAATCTTTTTCTCTTTCTCTCTCACCCCCTAGCCCACGGTGCACAGCGGCACACCAGATTGGAGCGAGCGTGGTGGAAGGAGATAATGGAGGCCATGGCAGGAGTGGCGGATGTGAGGTTCTGTGCGGCCAACGCCGTCGGAGGATATGGTTGGAGGATATGGTGCTGAATGAGAGGTCTCATGGTCACAATAGAGAGTATAGATGAAGAGGCTGCTGAGTACACCAAAAATACGAAGATAAATCTTTTTGCTAGCTATCTAAATGCGCAAATAGAGAGTAAAATTTGAATGGACAAATAGAGAGTAAATTTTGAAGATGCTTTTGTTTACTTCAGTCCTTTTTATAATTTTAATTTTTAAGCTATCAGCATGCAAAAAAATAATCCCCTGTTCTAAAATTTAATCACCCCTGTTTGCAGAAAAATGGCATTTAAATACTTTAACTAATATATATATATATAAATATGTGTGTGTGTTTAGTGTCATGCATATAGCATGAATAGGTTTGTTGTAATTGAACACATCTTTATATGATATTAATTTCATATGATAATATATTATAAAAAATGAATGGCTAAAGTATAATATTAGAGATTGAGTAAAAGCCAAGTTAAGTTCTAATAAAGGTTTTATTTTTATTAAATAAGACGTCACATAAATAAATATAATGACATGTCATTAGAAACTTGATATGCACTCTTTCCAAAACTTAGAAACCGTTCTACATAAACATTGAGATAAAAAGTTTCATTTCATCCAACTATCTTCGAATCGCTAGGATGTGTATTAAAATACTTGTTTCATTTATCAACTCAAAATACTATAGATAATGTGGCACACTTAAAAACGACAAAAATGAAACCTTCCATTAGGATTGGCCTAATCCATCTTCTATTTCTATTTTAGAATGAGGGTTTAACATTTATATAGAATGTTCCTTTATATATATACAAGACAAAAAAATATTATGTGGAAAACCACAACCAGGTACGTGGATATGCCACGATTTTGTCCCATGTACCATGTAAGCGAGCCTAATTGACTAATTGTGCATTTCGGGAGGACACTGCAGGGGTGCCACGAGGTAGCGGCGTCTCGGTTTGAGGCGGAACAGGGTGGTGATCTTGATCCGTAGCACCGTCCGTCTGTTGATCATCCGCGATCGTGGCAACTACTCCAGGCAAATAGACGAGTATGAATTCAGCCTTCGTCGAACCACCGCCGCCGCCGGAGCCGCCTGTGTGCGGACCGCCGACGTAGCCTCCACCCGCACGGCCATAACCGCCACCGCCGCGGCCGCCTCCGCCTACGAAACCACCGCCTCCTCCCCTGAACGAGCCGCAGATACGTGAACTGGCACGCCCGGCGCCGGCGGCGAAGATGGCATGACGACGGCCGCCGAGCGAGGGCGCGGCGCCCTCGTTGTTGAATCTTTCGGTTGATAGCGAAACGTGTTCGGAAGCGGTTTGCTCGAGGCCGAGAGGCGCGGCTGCAGTGACGACGACGGTGGCGCGAGGATGGCCGCAGGCGAGGCCATCGGCTTTGGTCGTCGTCGTGCCGTCTTCCCGGAGAACGGCGGGGACTCGGGCCGCGTGGGCGCTGGAGTGGCCGGAATGGAGGGCCGACGCGACGACGACGGCGAGGACCAGCGGGAGGACGCGGAGATCGCGAGTCTCCTTTGAGTGGTGAGTGCACCCGTGTACACGTGCGACCGAATAGATAGTTAGAGATTGCTCTCGGTGATGACTACGACGACTCCGGCGGCGAGAGGCTCCTACTGTTATTTATAACGGGCTTTCGATGAGATCACGGATCACGATTGAGTATTACGAGTCGGTGTACTACCCTGTGCATTCCATATTTCCCTAGATACACGGGTTAATCGCTCTGGCTCATTTAACGCTGGTTCGTGGAAAACACCATGCCGGAGCCGAGGTTCTCATGTAAAGATTACATGCCTGCCTGGATTTTTTTTGAACTTTTTTATTTTTTAATTTTAAAACTAAATAATTTCAAAATTTATTATTAGTGTGTAGCGTTATTTCAACACGTCAATTAGACTAACATGATCTATAACATAAATTAATAACAT
This sequence comes from Oryza coarctata, assembly GCA_030770085.1. Taxonomy (NCBI): domain Eukaryota; kingdom Viridiplantae; phylum Streptophyta; class Magnoliopsida; order Poales; family Poaceae; genus Oryza; species Oryza coarctata. Next base: position 18,943,847 of record CM061470.1, read on the forward strand.
GTCAATTCCATTTATTTAGTTGGGGTGGTGGGTTAAATGCGTAGATTTAGAAATAAATTTTGAAATGATTTAGTTTTAAAATTAAAAATTAAAATGTTTAAATAACAAAAAAAGCCTGCCTTTAATACAACTCTCATCGACAGCGGTAGGGGCTCAGCACAGCCGTCGTATGTATTCGGCACGGTCCTACGCAAAACCAACTCTAAAATTGATCTATCATTTCGCTGTAATTAACCAAATTGCAAACACGCCGATTCATTTTTCACGTATGTCACACTTCAATTTTGCCATTCGTGTTAGCACAATGAACTGACAGCACATGAGTTGATCAGCGATAACAGATAACAAAAACAAGTTGACGCACTAACGATATGATCTACCGAACCACACTTAGAGACGGTGGAAACTAACTAAAACCACATCCACGAGTACACTGCCCTATGTGCATGTCAAACCTAACTACGGTGATCACACCACAATTACTCGTGCTGCATGCTGCCATGGACCGACTCATGCGTGCAGCGCAAGTGTAGCTTTGCTACACGAGCCAGGCTGCGGCGAGTACCGAGGCTGCAGCGACTCCGCCCACGTTCCAAACGCCGCCGCGGCCGGAGCCACTGCCGCCGCCGGTCGTCCTGCCACCCCCGCTTCCCCCCGGGCCGGGGATGTAGGGCGGGACGAAGCGTGAACCAGAGCCGTAACCGCCACTGCCGCCGCCACGGGAACCGCCACCGGAGCCGAAGCTGCCGCCGCCACGGGAACCGCCACCGCCTCCGCTGAACGACGGCCGCATCTCCTCGTTGAGGTGCTCCTGGACCTGGAGTAGTCTACGTCCAGCGACATGCTGATCGGGCACGTCGACGCCGCCGCTGATGCGAAGACCCCCGCGGCGTCCACGGTAGGCGACGGCCGTAGCCTTGTCTTCTTCGTGACGATGAAGAGCAGCCGCCGCCGGGACTCGCGCCGCGCGCGAGCAGCTGAAGGCCGCCGCGAGGCCGAGGAGCACCAGTACCTGCAGGAGCACGCTGATGCGCCGCGTCGAGAGAGCCATGCCGGGAGGCGGCAGACTAGCGCGCGCGCGCGTGATCGTGATCTAGCTAAGCTAAACGTTCGAGCTGGTTGTGCGCGGACGCGAAGGCCCCTGGTGCTGTGTTGCGTGGGTATTTCTAGTAGTCGCTAAACACGGACTCCATATTTCCATGACAAATTGACAATTTCATGCATCGAAATGATGTGATTACGTCGGTAAACACTATAACTCATGGAACAGCTAGCTGCCGCTTCTAGTAAGGGGTTGCATCTCCGCTGTTTGGATTTTGGATCGAGGGCGCTTTGATTAGACAGATTAGCAGGAAATGCTTGTAGGGATATAATTAAATATTAAATATTATATTACCGATCTAATAATTGTTATAGTTGTTACCCACTACAACAATTATTACTGTAAAACTTACAGCACGTTGTGCCATGTCATCGTTTATTTTGAGCCATTGGATTAGTCTACAAGTCTCCAGATCGTTGATGTCGCCATCTTGAGCCCGCTTACTCTTTGGCCCAGCTCCCCATCGAACACTCAGCCAGCCCACATCATTGCGGAGACGCTCCTAGGTCCTAACCCCTCTGCACTCTAAAAAAACCAAAGCGCTTGCTCCTCACCTGCATGGGTTCTGCGGTCCAGCATGATGGTGGAGTGGCTCGCGCACCCCTGTTGTGCGGTCGGGGCCGACGCAGGCGGGCACCGCAATCCCCCTCGCGCAGCCCCCCCCCTTCCGCGGCTCCTCTCAAAAAAAGAAATCCTCCATAGTTGCTCCTCTACTGCGAGGGTTCTGCAGTCCGCGGGATGATGGCGGCACGCGCGCGTGGCCGCCTTGCGTGGTTGGGCCCGACGCAGGCGGGCGCTGCACTCCCTCTCGTGCGCCCCCGTTCCTCGGCTGGGAAGGTTGCACGTAGGTCATGGCCCCATTTGGCGCGCTAGGTGAAGCATGCGGCGGTTCGGGAGGACGGCCTATTCGCTAGCGCTGTGCGCGGTTTGGGATGCCGGCGGGTTCACCACCATGGATCCGGCAGTTCGCCTTACCTCAACTAACCGCATCAGCAATCCAAGCGTGAATCATTCAGCCCCTTCCCTCATCCATTATTCCCCACACTATCAAAACCCTACTCACCTTGCACTTTGCCATTCCACTTCCCTTTCCGTTTCCTCTTAATCTTGATCAACTACAGCAGGAACTGCCACAATCAATTAGGCCACTAGGCGGCATGCTAAATACAATTTATTACCTTCATGGGCCTCTTGCAATCCCTTCTACAACCAAAACGAACCACAAATACCTTCTACCATATCCTCAACTCATCAACCAGCCAACCATATCCTCTGATTGATAGACCAGATGATTACAATCGAAGTTTTTGATGTTAGTATACGACATGTAACTTAAGTTTTTTTTCAGCAATTGCATTTGAATTTGTTTAGCAATTTTGTATGTTACTTCTTTTCACCTCGCATGACCAAGGTGAGTTTTTGCTGAATTGTTTCTGCTAACGTATAGAAAGAACGGCTATCGGTAATCCTACACTTATGCACTGGCTATTGTTTTGATTTTAAGAAAATTTTTATTGTACTTGTGACCCATATTTATTTGTTTTATCGATTTAATAGAGAGAAGGATATTTGCTGCAGTACTTGGGGGAAAAACCTGAGAATTGTCGTAGCAGCGGATAAGATTGTCATAGCAGTGTGTAACCTTCCAAGCAAATGATTCTCATAGAAGCAGATAACCTTTAACGGTATGTGTTTTTTACATCATCCTATGTTGTTCATGTTGTCTACACCCCTTATTTTCTTCTGTTATCCTATCTTTAGCATTGCATGCTGTAGTTATAACTGATGTGTGCATTCCTATATTTGCAAAGTTCCAATAGTCTGAAAATATATAGCCAGTACCTCTCATGATTGAATTTGCCAAGTTCCAATAATTTGAAAATATATAATCAGCAGCTCTGTTGATTGAAACTAAAAAACAAAGGGTTTACCCGATGAATGCTGGGAAAGTACACCACGTTTCCAACCTTGGCGTGTCCGCTCAAGACGTCGATCATCACATATTTTTGTTCCTCAACCTGATAATTCTACTGCTGCTAAATCACGCCGCAAACGTAAGATGATATTGGATGCTTTCACAAAATTTCTTCTGCAAACAACAATTCTGTCGTCACCACAGATGATGAACAACAAGAAAAAGTAGGTTATCTCTCCCTATGAATATTCTAGTGTTACTTCCTACAAATACATATTTTCCATACTTAAATTTCTTATTTTACATGTTTAGGATCAACACATTAAGATAATAAGAGAGAATGAATGAATATAGAAGTAAAAAATAAAATTTAACACTTTCCTCTAATTATAAACATAAAAAAACATGCTCACATAACATTGTTTTAGATTATAGTCGTACATACATAATTTCGATAGAAAATTAACAAGATATTAAAATTAATTAAACCCTAATTAATTAATAATACGAGATCTAAAAATAATTAACCGATCAAACTTTCCAAAACACTAGAAAAATCATAATATAAATCATAGAGGAAATAAATTAATCAAAAATCAATTGCTCATAAAGATTAAAAAAAGAGAGATTAATTATCATACTAATCTTTCATAAACTTTACATTTATTACCAAAATTTTGCTTACAAACATAAAAAAACTCTCTCAATTCTATGTGTTAAAATCTCTAACAATTTATCCTCTTTTTATAGTCAACATAACTAGAAAATCTCAAAGGAAAAGACGTAAATACTTTTAAGATTTTGTAACGACTACTCTGCTTATTTTCAGCACTCGGATTCAAAATCGATGCTCTAGAATGCGCCACGTCACTGACACATAATAGACTACATGGTCCGACATATTTTCGTAGAGAATCCTGATAGAGCACTATTTTCATGCCTCCACACCAATCTGGTTATAATATGTCTGCCTTTGGATCTTCTACTCCCCCTGCACGTGCGCCCATCTCGTTTGGCTCCACCTGTCAGCCACTGCGACACCGCATGTGCTCGCTGCCATGCCAAGTCGCAAGCAGAGGCTTTAAGAGATCTGTTTAGCTCAAATGCAGGTCTTTAAGCACTTTTTGGCGTTCTTGGATTGTTGAGATTCAGGGTGTGCCAGTAAATTTAACCTTCTAATTGATAAAAAAGATATAAAGAATTAGATCAATGGGCTAATTAGCCAATAGACCGATACAAACTCTTGTTATCGGCTGGATTGTTGATAGGGGTTAAAACGAATATCGGCTGAGGGTCTGATGCAGTTATAAAGAAAATGATATAAACATTAAAACTCATAACGAAGATAAATGCATTGGCTAAAGGTCAAATGTAAGCCGATGCGTTGAAAAGAGAATAAAACATACTAGATCATGATACTAATCTTATTAACAACAATCTTGATAGATTGGACTAAATCAAGAGAGTATAAGATTAAAACTAGATCGATTGATAGTAGATTAATCACAACACGAATATTTATCGCCTAATAAAAGATAACTCATTGATTAACACTCCAATGAAACATTGTATAAAACATATCCACTAAATACGATTTAACATGTTAGAAGTAATCTAATAGATCGAAACTAAACAAGACAATATTATATTGAAAATAATAAAAAAAGCTTACTTAGCCGATAGATCATACGCAAACATGATCGATACACTAGATTAATCTTAGAGATCAAAATGATGCAGTATTAGAACAAGCTAATGAATTAGGATAAATTAGCAACCGTAATCGGCCATATTAGAATAATATAAGAGATCGAAACGATATAGCCTTAGATGAGACTACTCTAGCTAATCAACTATCGGTAGTAGGAATTGTCCTTTATCGAAGATCGAACTTAACTAATATAGCCCCGCGTCGAGAGCTCGAACTCACTATGCAAAAACTAGAAAACTAGAGTAACCATACGCCAAAATTGTATTGTAATGATCGAGAGATATTTTATAAGACCCGGGGTATTTGTATTTATACCCTAATATTACATGAGTCATAGGTGGTTACAATCAATCCGCTAGGATATTACTTCCTAATAAAGAAAGAAAAATAATTAAAACACATACGGATAAAAAAACTAACAAACTTGTCTAATTATAATACAATCTTACCTAAATATTACTATAACTCATTTCTTTCCTTTCCATGAACCGACCTGGACTCAATCATTCACAGGATAATCGGTTCATCCGGATTGAAACTCAAATATGCTAGCCGATCTATCAATCATCGGCTTCAGCTGATCCATCACCATAAGCCTTTGTCAAAAACCGTTGACTTTCATCAAGCCCACCAAAGTTTCCATACCGATGTGCTAGTCCGTGCTAAATTTTTGTATTAACAGTCAGCCACTACCTCACTGCGTGCCCGCACTTGCTGCCATGTCATGCCTACCTATGGGCCGCACATCTCATCCACGCATCTGCGTCTCTGCTGCTGGGCTATTTTCCCATTGTCAATTTATTTCGTCGGCCTACTAACTCTCGACCTATTTGCCAAGTCGGATTGCTCACTGGCATGCTAACTTTTGACCTACTAACTTTTAGTCATTCTGCCAAGTAGCCCACTCACACATCGTTGCCATCCTACTTTTACCTAGGCCATGCTCGTACTGTGCATCTGGACTGCTCGTTGTTTCAGCTTGTCATTGTAGCAAACTTAAAAAATAATTTCTTAATTTTTGTCCAAAAGTCCTCTAAATTTTTTAGCAACTTTTCATTTATTTCCAGTACTTAATACTCGCACACAAATAAACCAAAAAAAATATTCTTCAAACATAAATTTTCACAATCTAACATATGTGAGTGCACACACACGCTCGTTATACTTTTTTATAAATAATTTTAATATAAAAAAATTATGTAATACCAATTTTAATATAAAATAATTTTATCAATTTTAATATAGTCCATTTATATTAATTTTAATATAAACTAATTTTTCATCACTTTTAATTTAACAATCTCTCATTTAAGAAAAATATTGGCAACAATACATGATTATTGAATTGGTAATTACCTTAAAAACATTGGCATTTGACTTTAAAAACATTGTGTAAACTCTCTTCCCCTTTTTATAATAAATTTATCAAGAAGACATGAAGAAATAAAGTTTTTTTAATTTTGTAACAATTTTATTATGATTATGATTATGAGCACCATAAATCATCAGTGTAAGCAAGCTTGCACAATGCCATTCTAAAATTAATTTGTACTCGTACATTTATACCCGCAATATAAATTATGCATCATACCGGATGCACTTCACTAGTGCTTTTTTTAACTTGATTGATTTTAATCATTATATAAATTACAACTAATTATATGTATCATCAGTCTTACTTTTTAACCTATTCAAGGCTATATCTTTTGATAATTTTAAACTTAAAAATTAGATTTTAGTCATACACAACTTATTTTAATTTCATAGCAAAGTGCTAATCTCGTTATGAATAAGTGTGACAATACATATTTTCTTTTATTTTTTATATCATATATTTTTAATATTTCTCATAACATATTAGCACATTTAAAACAAGATCAAAATAGATAAGAAATTTCAATTATATCAAGATTTAGTTCAAGTTGTCATTTCATTTAGATAGTCATGTAAATATCAACAGAAATTGTATATCTTCTTGATGCACAAATATACATTCTTGAGGATGCTCAATTATTTGTGAAATTATGGTAGGTGATAAAACTAATTCAATTGATTGTGTGACAGGAACCATACTTTTCTCATCATCCTCGTCATCTTTATTAAAATAAAGATATTCTTCCTCTGAATGCATGCACATATACATATAGCGTAGAAGCATTTTCAAAAGTTATATTTTTAACATGCGATGCTTCTATAAGATAGGAGAATAATTATTGTTACTGGACATATGGCATATATATCTAGAATTTACTAACTAAAAGTTCTCTTTCCTTGCAAAAAAACCTATATAGAAGATGAATATTGAGGCCTTTGTACTGATGATGATAGTAATATAACATTTAATAATCCAATAATCCAATACTGAGATATATGCCGTACATCAGTAGATTCAATATAAGTATTTTTATATAAAAGTTTAGATATATTATTATTGATATTAGTAGAACAAAAAGAATATGTCTTTTTGAAATTAGACCATGCTTTAGTATTTTATCTTATTTGTTGCTTAGCAAGTTTAAACCAAAATTCTATTTTATATTCATCTGCAAGTGTACTTAACTTTATATAGAAACAACACTTGTACTAATTGTATCCATAAATGACATGATACCACCAGATCTGAATATTATCTTTTTACCTTCATCAGCAATCACAATTATACCACTACCAAGTGATTTAACAACAGTTAAAGCATTAATCTTTACTCAAACCTGTATTAAACTTTTGAGAAGTAGTGTTTTTAAGAGAAATACTCAGATTTATTCTTTTGATCATCGAACAATTTTAATATTAGCATATTTTAATTTTAACTTAAAAAAATTATAATTATCATAAAAAATAGAATTATCATCTATAGAAACATGTTTCCTTAAAGTAGAACTATGCATATTTGTTTTATCAAAATTTGATAAGTCTCACAGATTGGAGAGTCGATTGGTTTATGAAAAAGAGTATGATTGATACATGAAAAGAACCAATCGGATGGATTGAGTATGTATTTGGTTCAGTTAAAAACGAAAGGTTGTCCAGATAGAATCGAGTCTAAGGAGGAGTCGTGTAAACCACGTCAGGGTATTTTATTTTTATAGAATATATCTTATAAGATATATAAGTTTAATTAGTTTTATTAAAGATAGTTTCCGAAATAATATCTTGAGGTTATTTGTAACCGCGTCGGACTCTTTTAACTCAAAGATATAAATATAGACCCCTAAAAATCTTGTAAATCATTTAACACAGATCAAATACAATCTCGGCGTATCGTCACCTTAGTTCATCTAGATTTTTACCAGCTTCTCGACACGGGATGCATTGGTTAAGTCCGATCTTCAGTGATGAGTAAGTCCCGCTACTATGCTAGAGTAACCATTCTGCATAAGGCTACGTTGGTTAGGTCTGATCTCGTAGTTTAATTAGGTGCGTCACATCATGTTCGTGTAGTTCTATCAGTTTATGAAGCTTCCTCTGTCATTAGTCTCGTGCTACATCAGTTAGTTTTGGTTTATTAGATCACTGATAGTAGATTAAGCTATAGGTTGATAGGTCCTTACGCGAATATTTCATCAGAGCGGTCAGCCGGTGAGTTATCCACATATTAAGCCTCACGCCTAGTGTATCAGCTTCTCAGCCGATATACATATATCTTTAGAATTCCTCTAATTGGTTCAGCTAGCCGATAAGTTTGCCCGTTACTTCTGTGTGCGTTCGATCTAGCCTTTCATATCTTCGAAGGATCGAGTCTCCTTCCGTACTTTAAAACATATATTTTCTAAAAAGACAGATCACATGTTTTAAATCATTTATCAAATTTATTTTTTAAAAATATTTAATTTACCTCTATAATCAAAAGATAATACGCAGAATAATCCACCTTATAATCTAATTCGAACGGGCCCTAAGCTAATTAGAACTTGGAATCGCTTTGAAGAGAATGGTCCGAAAGTTCACACCTGGGCCCAGATGGTCCAACAGCGGTGCGCCGTGAAGCTGGTTCGCCGCAGGACTCCTGATCCTCTCGAGTTCGCTTCCTGGCACCAACACCGGTCACTTCCTTCCCGTACAAGCCAGCGTCCGCGCAGCCCACAATCACCGCACTTCGCCCCTCCGGCCTCTGGCGATCGGCCGCTATCTCCCTCCATCCTCCGCGCCCGCGCTCGCCGCACCGCCTAGCTTCCTCCAGCCTCCGCACCCGCGCTTTGCTTGGACCGCATTCTCGGGCAAAGGACTAAGAGGAGGAGGAGGAGGAGGAGGAGGTGAAGTCGGTTCTCTCGCCAGGCGTGGCGATCGATCTCCAGGAGAGCGATCGAGCGGGCGAAATGGGCGAGGAAGAGGAGGAGGAGGAGATGTCGGAGAGGGAAGTCGACTCCCAGGTGCGTATTGGCCCGATCCTTCTAGTTCCTCGCCTCGGATTGTGCCATGCGGAGTAGATTTCTCTCGCCTCGCTCCCCTCATACCGCTGCCCGATCGAATCGTGTTGCCGAAACCCCAATTTCGCGCAATGCAGCGTACCTTTTTTTTTGAACGAAAAATGCGGTGTTCTAATCTGGAATGTAGCTTGTAGTTTAGGCATCAACTGTGCGTTTACGGCACCTTTCCGAACTTGTAAGCCTATTCCAGCGTTACATGTCTTCCTTTTATCTGATGCCGATGCGGCGCCATGCTAAGATTTGGTTCAGGTGATGCTTAGGAAAGCCGAATCGAACATTGTTGGCTTAGTTGATGATTTCTGCAAGGTTAACAGTTCATTGTCCGAGCCTCAAACCACCCCTTCCTATCAGTTGCACATTTTGCCATGCAAATGCATTCCTCTGTATTTCTCATGATGAAACTTGAATCGATGTATTGAGCTTAAGAGGAATAGGTCCAATTGGGTGAAGCAGCTTTGGGACTATTATATTTGTAGCTGTAGAAAATTATGCACGCCTTTGTTCTAAAGCACTGTACTTACTGATTGCCATTGCATTACATTTCAGGTTCATATGGCTTGTGTAATGCAAGGGCGCAGGTAAAATTTAGATGTAAACGTGATTTATTGAGCATTTGTTATATTCTTTTACAATTTTATTAGACAAACTTCTTTACTTAATTTACATCATGTATTTCTTGAGCCTTTTTTGTATTTTTACTGTATCGTAAGAGCCTGAGTGAGCACTGTTTCTCTATTTAACATTAATACATTCTACTTTAATTATTCTCAGAGTTGGAGTAGCATACTATGATTCAAGTATGCGACAACTTTTTGTATTGGAAATCTGGGAAGACATAGCTGAAGATTTTCCTTTGATTGATCTTGGTATGTTGTTCACATGACCACATTTATACTGACTAATTTCTCTATCTATATGATATGAAAATTCACTTGTAATATCTGCTTTTTTGATAACAAGCACTTTACATCTTTTCCAGTACCAAGTAATTTCAACACTCTGAATAGAGGAAGCTTAGTTATATAGCTGACATTCTGTGGTGATTTTGCTGTCTCAGTGAAATATCAGTCAAGACCGAGCACAATATACACAAGTACTAAAACAGAAGAAGCACTTTTGTTGGCGTTACAACGAAATGGTTCGAACTGAACAACTTCTTTGACCAATATCGTCAATTCTCCTTTGATGGTTTTGGTTGAAATCATTCAGATAGTAATGGTGAGGCCCCTACCATGAAGCTCATGAAAAGCTCAACATTCAGCTATGAGCAAGCCTGGCACAGGTTAGCAGCTCTGTTAAAGTGATACTTGATTTCCACACTCCGCAATATGCTTTACATGATTCACAAGTATTAATGAGATTTAATACACAAATGATAAATTATAACATATTGGATTTGTAAAATCAATCTAAAGAAATGTTTATCCAATATTGGTTAAAATGGTTTAGCCATATCCAAATATAACTCCTAGAGTCATCAGTATATTGTAGAATTCTAAGTTAAGATAATAATATGAAGAGAGATAGAGAAAGATCAAAACTAATATAAAGAGAGACAATAAGAAGATATTTGAAAGAGTGGGATATATCTGAATATTTATATTTGAATAGGGATGTTTGGAAAGTAGCTATTGACATGTGTTGGGTTTCAACTCTAACCTACCTAACTAGTTTAGGATTGAAAGATGTGTTGAGTTGAGTTGAGTATTGTGATTTTTGAAAATATGTATGATGGACTTATTATTAGTCTGTCATTGAACAATCCTATTAGCTGAGCAACCAAAGCCAAATGTGTATGATTTGGAAACTTCTAAAGTACTACTCACTAATAGAGGTGTTTGGTAACTTATCACTTATGTTACATACCGCAATCTTGTGATGCATATATGTTGGCCTGATCCTTTTTCAGTGACGAAACCAAAAAATTATCAATTCTGGGTAGATTCATTATAAGCAACAACCTCATAGAATAATAGTATCTTTACCTGTTGAACTTCTTATTCATCCTGATGATGTGATGATGAAATATCATTGTGTTTCTAAACTTCAGATTAATGTACTTGAAAGTCGCAGCTATGGACGAAGGGTTAAGCATAAAAGAAAGGATCTGTTTTGTAAGGGTTAAGCGAGAACATTGCCTCTACTCCTTTGTACTTATATGTTTTAGATCATCTACATAGGCACGAGCTTAAGAATTTATATATTTCCGTTCAACCCAGTGCTAAAGCCATTTATTTCTTTTTTGACATTCTTCCTTTTCCTCTTGTCCTATATCAATTACTGATAAAAGTAAGATTTTGGTATGCATAGAAATCGCTGAACTGAATTTTGAGGAACACTGTAAAAAGTTATATGCTTGTAAATAGGGCCCTGAAGGGGAGAATTCTCGATTTTTTTTATGGGGATGACTATGGTACATACAGACAACTTTAGTTATAAAATATTAAAGATTTCTTCTCTAACTATTTTACACTCACCACCAATCCCACTCAGTAATAAATGGTTAGTTGATGGTAGTAAGAGTGTATAAAATGCATTACCTCCATATAGTTGCATCATAATCTCTGCCTTTTTCTCTCTTTTTTCTTCAACTATTTTTGGTATTTTTTTATTACTCTAGAATTACTTATTTCTATGGAACATTGCCTCTAAATAGTGCTATAGAGCTTTACTTCATTTGCTTAGGCATTTCATATCACATGTCTCGCACATTTCACCTCCTTCCATTCTCTCTAAGTCTTCTGGATCAGATAATTCGCATGTCCTTCTTCTTTTCTAAATTTTCACCATAATTTCACCCTCTACCATTTTCCATTTTCTTAATTTTATGAAAGATATTGCCATGTATAGCTTTGTTTTGTCCTATATCATCTGAGCCATCTCATTTCTTAAATAAGTTTTATCCTTGTCACATATTGCATGCTCAATTTATGAATATCTGTTTCTCTTGCTATTTGGAAATACTGACTTAAAAGTACTGTATCTCAAAACTGAAACACAAATTATGGTAATTTCTATTCTAGGAACTTTTACAATCTTCCCCTATGTAACTTATGATATTCATTTAGATTTGAAGAAAGTACATGTCCATTATGCTTATTTAGAAACAGATCTTTGTCTTCATTGTAACGAGCTGTTGAGTAGCATTTTCTGCATGAAAATCTGCTTGCATCTTCCAGTTAGTGATTTTAGCTGTATGTTATTTCTAGTTATCCTGAAAATGCTTGCACAATAATGATACCATTATATATATTACTGCAGAAAAAGGTTCATATTTGTTCTTGCTAGACATATGATATAATATCAGGAATTATGAACAGGGATTCAGGATACTTGTCTAACCAATTTTTGTTTCACTTCTTTAAAAAATAAAAAAAGCATTCACTTGAAAACATCCTTAGACTCAGGATATCCTTTATTTATCACACAAGTTTTTGTTACACTTTCTATTGCAGTTTCTATCGCTTGTATTTGTCTTTCAAGGTTTTTTGTTATCCATTTTTTATTATGCTATGATAATTTTTTTAGGATGTGTTTACAGCTTAATTCCATGATGGATCTTGGAAGTGACGTTCAAGTTCGTGCTGCTGGAGGTCTTCTTGCTATATTAGACAACGAGAGGCTTCTTGATACCCTTGATCAGATGGAAGGTGGAGCATCCATTGCAATTGATTCTGTGGCACAGATCTCATTTTATCCTTTATCTGTAATGATATTATATGAACTAAGTGTACTGATGTACTGAATCAGTATGGTTTCGTGGTTTTACTTTGGAAACAAGCTAAAAGGTTATGTAGGTAATCTTCAGGGTAAAGTTATATCTTGACAATCTGTTGCGTAGCGTTTGATGCATTCTTAACAGGCTGGTATGCTCATGATTTTTTTTTATTTAGCGTTGTATTCCTTGACGTCCTCTCAGGGACAAGTTCCTGAAACTTGATGCAACAGCTCATGAGGCGCTACAGATTTTTCAAGTAGATAAACACCCCAGTTACATGGGAATTGGAAGGGCTAAAGAAGGGTAAGGATCTTGTGTAAACCTTGTGTTTTTTCTTAGCCATGGTTCCGATTTGTAATAGTAATAAAAAAAATTCAGGTTCTCGGTTTTTGGTATGCTCAATAAGGTAAACGAACTCTTTCTTTTCTGTACTTATTTTCTATCAATCTAATGATTATGTTGTGGATTGTAGTGTGTCACTCCAATGGGAAAGCGTCTCTTGAGGTTAGTTTGTTACTTTGAATAATCATCATTGCTGTAAGAATAAACAGCACGTCTTAACTAGTTTTATGCTTCATACCAGGACATGGTTCTTACGTCCTATAATCAACATTGAAGTCATAAATAATCGCCTCAACACAGTATCCTTAATTTGTTGAATACACATTTTGCACCTGTTGTAATGCTCGATACCAAAAATATGCCAGTAGATTTCTGAACTGTTTTTCCAAGACGTACTAGATATCATTCTTTCTTTGCTGTGAAGAAGTAATGTCGGCATTGCGTGAGACTTTGAAGTCTGTCAAAAATATTCCCCACATGCTCAAGGTGCTATTATCTTTACTCTGTATTTGAAGAATTTTTATATGTTTTACCTCTTTTTCTTGTAATTCACTATGTTATAAAAAGACAGGTATTCTGAAATTAAGTGAAAAATGGTATCATCACTTTGACGTTCCTCTCGTGGAAAAACAGAGGTTATGCCTGCACGTAGTGTTCAGTGTGTTGGTCTTTGCTTGTGTTTTACCCTTCACCTAAAATGTGTAAATTGTATGGTTCTTTTTTGTCATTACTCATGATTTTGTTTTCTTGGACTCGCACGCATTGTGAATTTTGTTCACAGTAGTATATATGTTATTGTTGTACATATAACAGGAACAAGAGTTGCTTTTTGTAAGTGAGCAATTATTTTGTTTGTAGTAAAAGAGACTCAATAGTGTGAAATAATTGAATCAATGGATCACTGTATTCGTATGCTTCTCATAAAATGTCATGGTTATTCTAAATCTCTTCAAGCACAAAATATTCATCTTCATGGTTTTCAAATGTGCATAACTGACTTTTGTATTTTTCTGAAGAAATTCAACTCTCCAAGTTCCTTCTGTTCAAGCAGTGATTGGCATTCATTTCTGAAGGTACCTACTTGTAAGGATGCATGAATCTGGCTATTAATTTATAATTTCACAATCACTTTGACTAAGTTCTCGCCTTTATTCCATATTTGAAACTCTACCTTAAGTGCAAGATGCCAAGCAGTCAAGCACCCATATGTGTATGATTGTTTTCTTCCATTTCTCTTGTTGATAATATCCCCCTTTTTCCACTTCTGTTTTTTCAGTGCATTTGCTCTCTTCTGCATATAAACAAGATTTTTGAAGTAGGAATATCAGAGCATCTGGCAAATAAATTGCATCATATGAACATCGACTTGGCTGGAAAGGTATGTCTCCAAGTAGGGCTATTGATTTTCATCACTTAAATAATGGAAATTTGATACAATAGTATTATTGCACATCCATGAAACCTGATTTAACAACTGTGTTTTCTCCACATTCATGAAACTTTTATGTTTTCAGGCCAATTCTTCTATTACAGAAGAGCTGGATTATGTATCAGATCTGGTCAGTTCCCATACAACTGTATCTTGAAACAAACAATGAAACTTGGATACATTGTTTTGCCTTTACCTTAGAATGTAGTGTGATATTATGTGTTTTTGTTGGCTATTTCCATGAGATATGAGTCATTAGATACGACAATACCAACAATGGAGCTTTGATTTACGTAGCCTGTATTAGGCCATGCAGGTTTAATTGGCTGCTTGAGCTTATTCTCTTGATAGCTTGATGAGACTGGTTAATAGTGAATTATAAAGATGCATGTGCTCATCTCCTGGTTTTATCTCTAACGATGAAGAATACTGCTGTATGGAGATTATCATCATAAAGTGTGGGCCTTGACTGCATAGTGGACTGATGCTTGATAATATTAAGAGAAACTGGATTATTTGCAACTTTATTTTTTTAAGTATGAAGTTTAAAAATTTGGCAGTATTCTGGAGGTCTCAGACATTTTCATACTGGTATTGGTAGTGAGCTACATGTTTCCATGCAAATATGCATAATCCCGCTGGAGTACATGTCCCCATTTTATTAGTTTGTCAGATAACATGTTTGCAGTTTGTCACCTTGGTACTGTCACCAATTATTTTCCTGACTAAACGGCTACTCTGCAATTGGCAACTTTTTTCAAAGAATATTTGAGCCTATGGGGCTTAATACTGACTTTTTCACCGTAAAGGCGCATATTTCTGGGCTTCTGTGGAGTTTTACATGGTGCCATTTTTGCTTTCTCATATATGAAGTATTGTGTACGTCTGTTATTGGTAGGTAGTAGGTGTGATTGATGTGCAACGGGGTAAAGAAAAAGGCTACGAGACACTGGTGAAAGAAGGATTATGTGAGGAGGTTAGACCTTGCAGTTCTTTCTTCATCCTGGAGTCATGTTCTGTTCTTGAATTGCATTATTAGGTGATTTCATTTTTCATATAATGAATTCACATCTTGTTTCATGTAATTTATCATCACTTTAAGGTAACTGTAGGACTTAAATAAACTGGGGGTATATGACGCATCATCACTACCAACAACTCCTATTTGAAAGTAATAGGGATTTTGCCATTATCCTGCTCAGGTGTTGCAGCTGTAGTTCCCACCATATTGCTACTTTTTGCTGAGTTTATTCCCCGTGTTATCGAATGTGGTTTATCTGCCAATGGTTGTATAGATGAATTGTTCAAACCTGACTTCAACCTTGCAAGATGTGTAGTTCAGTGCTTCATTTAGACATAGTGGGGAGACCAGGCACAGGTCGTGGTGTGGAATTTGTATGATTCACATGTGGATGGGTGGGTGTTGTGCATAAGTGGTTGCATACTTTCATCAGTAACATTTGGTGCATGTTGGAAATAGCACTACTACTCTTGTGCTAATGCCCTTTTATGGACAAACGCAAGGTATACATGTAGCAATGTACACTATTGAAGTTTCACACACCTTAAACTTAGTTTTACATGGAGACATCGAGTCCTTTCATAGACACACACAACCATCATACATAGAAGACAAATCACTACATGACCCTAAAAACTTCAAGTCTTCGCTAGCTAAGCATTAGTTCATAGGACTAGTGAAATCCAATTTTCCTTTCTCTTCCTTTTCCATGCATCTTTACTAGTCAAAACCAATTTTGACTTGTAACCTAGTAATTCATAATCAACTTGACTACTATTTATGTCAAGATTACAACTAACATTCATTCCCCCTAATCCTGACATAGCATCTTCAAAATTCTTGATACCTAGTAACTTGCTCATCTCTATTGATGCTTTCTCAACTTCTTTCTCATTCTTTTGAACACAATAATTGTTTTCAACTTTGTCATTTCTGCCTGGTACTTCAACCCGGAAGAACATGCAACACAACTTTTTCATCCAAACCTTTGATTGACTCAGGTTGATTATCTTCTTTTGCTGTAACTCCCAGCATGCTCTTAATAGGTGTTGACTTCACCACTGCTTCCATGGGTGCCACCACACTCTGCTTTGCCAGCTCCTTCACAGTCATCATACTGACATCATTGGCTGTATCTTCACTCACTAGCATTGACATTGCTAGCTTGCTTGCTGCGCCACCCACACAGCTTGCTGCCAATGCCAGCAAACTTGCCATTGACACCTTCTGCAGCATATGCTCTACCACAATGATTTCAGCCTACTCTGGACTGCTATTGCTGCTCCTGACTCTCTCTATTTGAGTAGCACTCCTGCAGCATATGCTCTGCCACAGTGATTTCAGCCCACTCTGGACTGCTATTGCTGCTCCTGACTTTCTCTCTATTTGAGTAGCACTTCTTGTCATAGTCACACGCCACATCCCAGCTGTGAACATTTCTCCTCTCCTCTCGATAAACCATTGTTTCACAAGCTTGTAGCTCTATCTTGTATAACATGTTAGGTGTTCTTCTAACTTTCATGGGTAGCTTCCTGCTCCTCTCACGAATCCACGGAAGATCGTCGTGAAAGACAATCTTGCTACCAATTTCACACAACTGATCAAGACTAATTATATTATTGCATAACTTGGGTATGTATAGTGAAATTAATCACATATACATTGATCAGTGTTGTGGGTACATATAGAAGTGTACAGGAAAAGAGATTCATAAAACATGGTCACCGCAAGACAGAAGATCCATGATTTGTAGATTACTATCCAACTAGGCTAGGAGATTCACTAAATGTAGGCACTTCAAGGTAGGAGGTCCATGAATTATGGATCACTATTCAAGTGGGATTGGATCTGACCGGTTGAACATACCTGGTACAAGAATCAGTCATACAGGCAATATGGCTATCTAACATGCCCCCGCAGTTGAATCATCGGTAGAACGAACGTTTAGATTGGACTGAAACTCTGTGAAAACTGACGAAGGCAGCCCCTTCGTGAAGATATCGGCAAACTGAGACACCATAGGGACGTGAAGAACATAAACATCACCAAGTGCAACACGCTCCCGAACAAAGTGTAGGTCGATCTCCACATGTTTGGTGTGCTGGTGTTAGAAAGGATTAGAAGACATGTAAACTGCGCTAATATTGTCGTAGTACACTAAAGTTGTCTTACACAAAGGAGTGTGCAGTTTAGGCAAGAGGTAGCATAACCAAGTGACTTTAGCAACGGCATTGGCGACCGCTTGATACTCAACCTCCGCATTGGAACGAGAAATTGTATTCTGACGCTTGGATGACCATGAGACCAGATTGTCACCAAGAAATACCGCATATCCGGAGGTTGATCGACGGGTGTCAGAACAGCCAACCTAATCAGCATCAGAGTAAACAACCAAGTCAGACTGAGAAGATGGATGCATGAACAAGCCCATATGTAGGGTACCGCGAATGTAACGCAGAATACGATTGAGGGCGGCAAGATGAGGCTCCCATGGGTCATATATATGAAGGCAGACTTGCTGGACTACATAGGAGAGATCCGGTCTGGTAAAGGTGAGATACTGAAGAGTACCCACGAGACTGCAAAAATCCGTAGGATCAGACACTAGGGCGCCGTCCGCAGGGAGCTTCGGATTCACATCAACCGGTGTGGAGCAAGGCTTACGGTCAGACATGCCAGCACGGTCAAGGATCTCAATCATATACTGACGCTGAGAAAGAAAGAGACCTAAGCTTGTGTGCTGAATGTGCATACCCAAAAAACAATGGAGAGTGTCCAAATCCTTCATAGAGAACTGCTGAAGGGCATCAATGATGTGCCGGAGTAAACCCGTAGATGAAAGCCTTCAGCACAATGTCGTCCACATAAAGCAGGAGATAGGCAGTATCTGTGCCATGGTAATAGACGAAGAGGAACGTGTCTGACTTGGCTTCAACAAAACTGAGCTGTAGGTGGGAGGTAAACCTGCTATACCATGCACGGGGCGCCTGTTTTAGTCCATAAAGAGTATGGTTGAGGCGACACGCAATCAGGATGGCTGGAGTCCTCAAAACTAGAAAGTTGGGCACAATAAACTATCTCGAACAAAGTACCGTGGAGAAATGCATTGTTGACATCAAGCTGATAGATAGGCCAAGAGCGTGAGAGAGCGAGAGAGAGGACAGTCCATGCGGTTGTTGGCTTGACGGCGGGACTGAATGTCTGAAAAATCAACACCGGGTCTAAAGTGAAACCCCAGATAACCTAGCGAGCCTTATAGCGCTCAAGAGAACTGTCGGTGTTGAATTTGTGTTTGAACACCCATTTGCCTGTCACCACATTGAACTGAGGTGGTCGGGGAATAAGATCCTAGGTGTGGTTGGCCAGGAACGCTTAGTATTTTGCCTCCATAGCGGTTCACCAATTCGGATTAGCGAGGGCAGCATGGTAGCTCCGGGGAATCGGTGACAATTGAGCAGCCTCAAATAGTGCAGGCTGATGAAACCCGCGCTTACCGCGCGTGACCATGCCGTGTTGATTTATCATAGGAGCAACTGGGACTGCACCGGGAGGAATAGGCGCTGGAGCCGAGGGGCCGACAGCCGCAGTAGGAACGAGTGGCGCGGTGACGACTGGTACTAGAGCGGCCGGTACCGGGGCCAGGCGTCGAGAGTAGACAAAGTCGTAGTACCGGCCTAGTGCTGGGGAAGCAACTGGAGCTAAGGAAGCCAGGGCTAGCGGGTGACCCACACTGGTGGGCGACGGGCGAAGGGAAGTCGCCGGGCATCACTGTCGTAGGCACCATAGGATGTGGTGTCGTGTGGGGCAATTGTGAGCCAGATGATGCGCCAGGTGATGGCATAGCTCCAGGGGCACCGGTCGTATGTGGTGATGCGGTGATAGCGCCAGAACTTCCTGCAGAAAAAAGTGGTGACAGCGTGAGGGAAGCTGGCACTGGGTTAAAGGTATCCTCCAAAAAATCAAATGCCGCATGTGTGGGTAGAGAGGGGTCCTCAAAAAAGAGAAAAGATGACTCCTCAAAAACCACATGGCGCGAGATGATGACTCGATTTGTATGACGATCAAGGCAAAAATAGCCTTTGTGGTTTGAAGAATAGCTGAGGAAGATATACAAGGAGGAGCGGGGGGTGAGTTTGTGAGTGGTTGTGGCAAAAAGGTTAGGATAACACTTGTAACCAAAGATCCAAAGATCCTCGTACGAGGGATGCAACCCAAAAAGAACAAAGTGAGGTGTCGAGAAATTGAGTGTTTTGGTTGGAAAGATGTTAAGTAGGTGGGTGGCGATGTCAAGGGCCGCAGCCCAAAAGGTAGGAAGGATGCTGGCCTAAAACAATAGAGAGCGAACGACATTGTTAGTGGTGCAAATAATGCGTTTAGCTCTACCGTTTTGGATAGAAGTATAGGGACATGATATTCGAAGGTGAATGCCATGGGATAGGAAGAAAGTGCGGGCGCGGAGGTTGTCAAACTCATGGTCATTATCGCACTAAACTCCTTGAATGGTGACCCTAAATTGTATACGAACATAAGCAAAAAAGTTAGAAAGGGCGATAAAAGTGTCAGACTTGCGCAAAGGAAATGTCCAGAGATAATGAGAGCAGTCATCCAGAATAACTATATAATACTTATGACAAGAAATGCTAGTGACAGGAGATGTCCAAAGATCGCAATAAATTAACTGAAAATTGTGTGTGGCACTCGAAAATGATACGTGGAAGGGTAGTCGGGTATGGCGACGTAGCTGATAAGCATGATAGAGAGTATTGCTAGCACTTTTATTACAAGAAATGGATAAAGAATGTGCTAGTCTAGATAAGACATCATGTCTAGGGTGCCCAAGATGTTGATGCCAAAGTGAAGATAAGATAGACACATGGAGAGTAGCCGTTGAGAGGCGCAAAGAGTATAGGGGTCCAGAGCTGTCACATCGAACAATTTTCCTCCAAGTAGGAAGATCCTTCACAGAACAGCCAAAGTGGTCAAACTCCACAGAACAGTTGTTATCAGAAGTAAACTGGTGAATAGAAATGAGATTTTTAATAAGGTTCAGAGACACAAGAACATTATTAAGATGAATATAAGGAGAAAGATGTGTAACGCCAGTGGAAGTAGTTGGAATGGGATTCTCATTACCGATAACAATGTTGGAAGGAGAATGACAAGAAGGGGCAGTAGTGTGCGAGAGAATACTAGCATCGGAAGTCATATGATTAGTGGCACCGGAATTGAAATACCACTCATGTTGTGGTGGCTGTTGCAGAGTCATGGTCTAGAAATTGGCCGCTAGTGCCTGTGTATTCCATCCTAGGATTGTTGGTGGGCATGACGATACAGCAGGAAGCGAGCAGCCCACTGTCTGTGCGGACCAGCGAGCAGGGCGTGAGGTGGCTAGGTTGGCCCAACCAGAGGATGAGGCGCCTACGGCTCAGGCCACATATGAATGGATTTGGATCACAGGTTGAAGACGGTGGGCCAGATGCCATTGGGAGCTTGTCTAGTGGGGCCCTTGGGAGCAGTATAACCAGCAGAACCAGTAGAGATGGCACCCGAACCAGCGACAGCGCCCGCGCTAGAGCCAGCGTTGCCGCCATTATCGTCGAAGCCACCGTGACCGCTGCGCTTGCCACATTTACTGCTCTGCTGGTAGAAGCCGCCGTCGAACCCACCACCGGAGTTGCCGCTAGAAGTCGTCGATTGCGGACAAGTCCGATATCTGACTGGCGGAGTAGTCAACGTCGAGTAGGGGGATGGCGGCTTGGGGCCGCCTGTCCTGGAGGCAGCAAGGGCCGTGGCGAGGAAGGCTTTGTCCATGGTGAGCTCTTCCATGTGCAGGTCGTCGTGCGTCTGTAGGAAGGAGGGGAATGGAGTGCTGCGGTGGAGATGGAGACCAATGGTTGTGAAGCGCTCGTTGAGGCCTCGGATGATGTTGAGGACGAGGATGTGGTCGGTGACCTGCCATCCGCTTGTACCGATGGCAATACTCGGCGACGGGGAGGTCTTTCTACTGGAAGGAGCGAAACTCTTGGCAGGCGTAGAGAGCGAGGGTGGTACGGTTCCCAAGGAACTGGGACTCGATGGCAAGCCAAGTCATATAGGTGGTGGCGCCGTGCTAGGAGACAGCGTCGATGAGATCATCGGAGATGGTGTCGAGTAACTAGGTGAGAACGACACAGTCCATGCGCGCCCAGTCCGAGGAGTAGGGCGCGACATCATTGAAGACGTGGCACTCCAAGGAGAACTTTCCAACGAAGAGGAGGAACGACTCGCGCCACCGGGCGTAGAAGTTGGAGGTGACGTCGAGGAGCAGCGGCACGAGGGTGCGGATGTTTTGCACGGTGACGGCCTGGGTGTGCAACTTCAGAAGGGCTACGGCCTCGTGTTGAAGAAGGGCGGCATCGAGGGTGGTAGTTTCGCCACCGATGATGGAGCCATCGTTTGTGGCGGCGTCTTCACGGTGCAACTCCGCAGTCGCGCGCTCACGGGCAGCGCGGTCGAGGGCGTCGTGAAGGCGGGCATCGGCCACGTCTCCCTCGATTTGGGTGAGGGTAGCCTCATGTTCTACCTTTGTCGCGTGGGCAAGAGAAGCGTCACGGGTGCCTTTGGTTGTGCGCTCTCAATCCTCCTAGGCAACATGACTTTCGGCAGCAACATCAACGGTGACGGGGCAGTGCCGGAGAGAATCCTCCAGGGCAGCAGCGTGAGTTTCCTTAGTGCGCTAGAGAGTAGCAGCGTCGGCGGCAAGATCCATCAATCGGCGTCAGAAGGAGATGATGGTGCGCTTGGTGTGATCAAGCGGCAACGGCGGAGAGGAGGAAAAGGATGGCACGCTAGGGTGATCAAGCAGCACCGGAAAGGGGAGAGAAGGTGGTGCAGCGGCGAAGCCGCACTGCAAAGAAGGCAGGCCAATATGGTTGTCTAACATAAAGTACCTCTGTTAGAAGCCGTTCACCATTCTTGCACTGAAACCTGATGGATCCTTTTCCCTTGATCTCCACCATTGAACCATCTCCAAACTTGACGTGCCCACTGATTTCTTCGTTCAGCTCCTTGAACTTAGACCGCTGACTCGTCATATGGTTACTCGCACCGTTGTAGAGATACCACACATTTCATTCCTTCAATGCTTGTTCATCAGTGAGAAGTGTCAGCACAACCTTTTCCTCATTGAGCATTACTAGCTTGGCTCCTCCACATGTGCAACTAGAAGTAACATCGGCTCATCGTCTTGATCCTCGATCAGATTTGCCTCCTCCCGAGGCTTACTACGGCATTTCGAGGCATAGTGCCTCACATTGTCGCAAGTAAAACACTTAATATGACTCGTCTTTGCTCCATCTAGTACCACCCATACCAATTTGGCACCACGTGGATTGGCTACCACGACCACCCTGGCCGTGTCCACGACTTCACCTACGTCCTCTGTCATAGCCACACCCTTTTGTGCATCTTGACGACTCCTCGTCGTCATTCTTCTTCCGTGCTTTCCATTCGGCATAAGTGAGCAGAAGCTGGCCATTGGTGTTGTCTCATCATTTGCATATGCGCTTCTCATATGCCTGTAAGCGCCTAATCGCTTCCTCGAAAGGTGTCATGTCAAGATATGAAAACTGCTCAATTGTTGCAACCACTGGCAAGAATTTGTCTGCTACAGAATTGAGTAGCTTCTTGATGAGTTCATCATCCTTCAAAGTGAAACCAAGAGCACTGAATTTGCTTGACAGTCCACCGATCTTCCCAACAAACTCGTCAATGTACTCACCATCCTTCATGTGCAAGGTCTCGAATTCACTCTTTAAGGTTTGCACTCGTGTCTTTTTCATCCAATCGGCACCAAGATACCTTGTCTTCAAGCTCACCCATGCCTCCTTGGATGTTTTCTTCTTCGCAATCTGCAGCAACACATCTTTTGGTACACCTTGAATGATGCATGCCCATGCCATCTTATCTAGCTTCGTGTCCACAGCCACACCGGCCGTGGGTTCAATGGCATCCCTGACTCCGTGGGCATCCATGAACGCTTCCATCTTGATTGCCCAAGTGGAATAATTGGAGGTAGGCATCAGATAATGGAGGGAAAGACTTGCCTCCTTTGCTACTTGTTGCGTGGTGATCGCCATGGCCTTGGGCTTTAACACTCACCTCACTTTGATACCAATTGTTGGAAATAGCACTACTACTCTTGTAGTGCTAATGCCCTTTTGTGGAAAAACACAAGGTATAGATGTAGCAATGTACACTATTGAAGTTTCACACACTGTGAACTTAGTTTTACATGAAGACATCAAGTCCTTTTATAGACACACAAATGTCATACATAGAAGACAACTCACTATTAACTAAGCACTAGCTAGTAACTAATTTCTATTTCACTTATAGTACTTCAACCTTACAACAGCTCATGGGACAACTACATGACCCTAGAAACTTCTAGTATTTACTAGCTAATGCTAGCTAAGCATTAGTTCATTGGACTAGTGAAATCCAATTTTCCTCTCTTCCTTTTCCATGCATCTTTGCTAGTCAAAACCAATTTGGACTTGTAACTTAATAATTCATAATCAACTTGACTACATCTTATGTCAGGATTACAACTAACAGTGCATAGTAGTAGCTAGTAAATTTGAGTTGTTTAGAAAAAATATTCGCCATATTATGTTTATTGTTTATTTTACTGCTATTCATTTATTGAACTAGTCTGGTTCTTCTAAATGTCTATTTTTTCTGTCACTATGGTCATAGTTATAAACAAGTTGTCTAAATTTATTCTTCTTAATGAAAAATAGTTGGATGAACTGAGGATGGTGTTTGAAGAATTGCCTGACTTTTTGGAGCAGGTAATAAATCTTCAAACCCAAAAATTATTTTGAAGCCTTTATTTTGTAGTTTCTAGTAATTCAGTTGTTTCTAGGTGTCAGCAAATGAAAATGCCTCCTTCCCTTTCTCATTTGAATGCAGAAAAGCTCCTCTAATTGTCTATGTACACCAAATAGGTAATATTTTCCCTCATCTGTTGCATTTTCATACTGCCTTTTTCTTATTGTGCTACTTTGATATTACCTGCCCTTCTATATGAGTTAAACATTGGATGTAGAACCAACCATCACCACTACCGCCTGAATAGTAAGAAATATGACCTCCCTCCGTTCGTTTTAGTTTTATACTAAGTTATGACCTAGTTTATAGAAAAATGCATCAATATCTATAATAACAAATAAATACACTATGTCAAAACATATTTCAAGATAGATTTAATAAAACTAATTTGATATTATAGAAATTTGTCTTAGGATAAAACTAAAATAAATTACATGTAAAATGGAGGGAGTAGCCACTAAATAATGATGGTAATGTTCAACATGCATTTTTTGAGGAAAAGAAAGGCTTGCATCTGAACATTTGTATTCACCACTATTTATGTCTTTCACGCTTGCTGTTCCCAGGATACTTAATGTGTTTTTTTGATGAGAAGATAAGTGATGCCTTGTTGATAGGACTTCCAGATTTTGAATTTGCGGTATGCACTGTCTTATTTTTCTGTTGAGTTTAAATATTCAGTATGTAATAATTTCGTTTTCATCAGTTTTCTGAGGAAGGAGAGGAGAGAAGGTTCTACTATCATACTCAAAAGACAAGAGAACTTGACAATCTTCTGGGAGATATTTACCATAAAATTCTTGGTATTTTCATCGATTTGTTTACTTTTTCCTGTATTGCTGCTGTGATTTCTTTTTCTTAACAACAAAAACCACCACCAGATTTTCCCTGATGATGAAGACAGCCATCCTAATTTCTTAGAATAAATTGTGTGAACTTTTTTTTTGGTAATTTGAGGGTACTTTACTAGTTTACCTTCATTGTTACAGTCCGTGAATAAAAAAAGCAGCTAGTACTTTACCTATAGATAGATCCTGTCACACTCCAGTTATATGCACCTAAAATATTAATTGTACAAAGATTTTACAGTCACTTCTATATTCATCTAATCACCATATGTTCCATAACTCGGTGTTCTTTAAGATGTTAATTATACCAGTTTTTGTCAAAGTTTAGTTGGTTTTTCACTTTTGTGCTCTATGGAATGCTTCGGTTTGGGTGCATAAGCCTGTTATGCCATCAATCTCAAATTATATTTTCAATGATATACATGTTTCATGAAATATTATTTATTTATCATAAATCATAATGTATAATTTCTTAGAAAACACTCCCAAGTATTTATCATCACTTTAGATGCTATGGATGTTGACTCAAACGTGGTCATATTGATACAGACATGGAGAGAGCAATTATAAGGGATTTAGTGTGTCGTGTTTGCCAGTTTATACCTCAACTGACAAAAGCAGTAAACTTTGCAGCAGAACTTGATTGGTATGCATGCAATTGCTGTGTATATATGTTCAATTTCGTTAATGAATGCTTATCTAATTTGTTCTCCTTATTACTGTTACACCAGTATATTATCATTGGCAATTGTTGCTCGCCAAAACAATTATGTGAGGCCCATCTTAACTGAGGATTCCATAGTTGAGATACAAAATGGCAGGTTAGTATGTATCCACAGTCTATGCACGTTACATCTTTGATGGATGTGACTAACAATGTATAGTTTAGATATTTTATCTAGATGTTCCTAAATTTACTCCAGAGGCAATTCAGACATGCTTTGCAGGAAATGACTGTTGATACCTTCGTTCCAAATGACACTAAAATCCGCAGTGAAGGTAATTAGTTATTGTGAAATGTATACCATTAAGTTTGGATGCGATAATTTTGAACTTTCGGACTTAAATTCTATCTTTTATGCTAGGACGAATCAACATAATAACTGGACCTAACTACTCAGGGAAAAGCATTTACATCAAGCAGGTAATTTTGATATCGTGTATGTTTCCTGCATAAACATAAATCAGTGAATTGCACAACAAAGATCTAGCATGTTGAATATTCGCTTTCAAGGTGGCTTTGGTGGTTTTTCTTGCACATATCGGAAGCTTCGTTCCTGCTGATTCTGCCATTGTTGGATTGACAGATAGGTTTGTCTATAATTTAAAAGCATTTCGTTTGTATGTTGCATATGCCCTATGCTACGAAATAGAAACTAGGAATTACTAGGAAACAATTGATTTGTTACTATCATTTGACCAGATGCCAATATGTATTGACTTAGAGTTCTAATCAAACATTATGTGTTATTATTAATACATAATAGATAATACTAGACTTACAGTCTAGCACAATGGTATCCTTGACATTGTCAATAATGCTTTGCAGGATTTTCTGTGCAACAGGCAGCAAATCCATGACAACTGAACAGTCAACTTTTATGATTGATTTACATCAAGTTGGAACAATGCTCAGGTAGCAGTTAGCACAGTAGTCTCAACCTAAAGTTTGCTACTTCATGATATTGAACATGAAGCTGAATAAATTTTGTAGGCATGCAACATCGAGATCCCTGTGCTTGTTGGATGAATTTGGAAAGGGCACTCTAACAGAAGGCGAGAACTGACCACAGAAAAATATAAATTCACTCCCTCCCCCCTCTAATTCGATCATCACTCTAACAGATGGGGCTTTTCTCTGATCCTTTCTAGATGGTATTGGTCTGCTTGGAGGAACTATCAGCCATTTTACAAACTACGATTGTCCTCCAAAGGTTAGGTAGCTAGCTTGGAAAAATGTTGCTATTGACTATGAATGTGCTATTTTTCTCCGTACTTAATACAAATATGAATGTGCTAGGCTTGCCTGTCTGATTCATGCATTATTAAACCTTTTTGTTGAGCTTTTATTTAAACTCAAGCAGATTTTGCATAAATCCCAGTAGTGTTTGCCTAGTGTTAGTGTATTATAATTAGATAGAGTATAGAGTAGTAGGGTTTGTTCAAATCAAACCTCTCAACCACTTATACCCTTCAATGTTTATTTCACTTGATACTTCTGCATATAACAAACATCAACTTCTCCAAATATAAAGGAATGATATGGTTTTACATCCAAGCTGCATCTTATATAAAACATTCCTTGTGTGATGATATTTTGTTTTATTTATTAAAAGCAACAGTTTATGTCAAAAAAAAGTAAAAGCAACAGTTATTGGCTGATTACTGTTCTACATCTCGTAAATAGCTACTTCACAGAAATGCTGCAAGAACTGACAATTTGCAGTTTTAACATTACCAGTGTATTATGTTGTGATATGGTACTTTTTCAGGTCCTTTTATCAACACATCTGGCAGAGATCTTCACAGAAAACTACGTACCGCAGGTAGCAAATATCTAGTTATTACTGTGTAAAAACAATTATTTTCTTTTTTTGTTGGATCCTTTTTTTTATCATGTTCATAATAATTTGATGGACATGGAAATTTGCAGTCTGAACATATCAAATGTTATACCATGAGTGTTCTGAATTCTGATGAACAAACAGACAATGAAGATGTGATATTCCTTTATCGGTAAGTGGATATAACAGCTGCTATGTTTTTTTTCTCATTCCCATTATGTCATGTTTTGTACTAATTTCTTTCTTAAATTATAATGCAAACGCTGAAGACTTGTGCCTGGGCAAGCGCTCTTGAGCTTTGGTAAGCTTATGTACTGCATTTATATGTAGGATCTTTTCAAGACAAACAACTGAACATTCTTTTTTTGCAGGACTACACTGTGCACAGCTTGCTGGTATGTACAGAACAAACTGTATTCAGCTGACATTATTATGACAGCGATAAGTTACTATGTTCGTTTCCAAGGCAAACATTAAACTGCTGTAATATTCAGTTCATATGGTTACCGTCAATGTAATTCAGTAATTGACATGTTACCGTAAGAGTGGCATCAATTTACTTTAAAATTCCACCTGTAACATGCAACATGGATGGTTCTAGGAGATGTACAGTGAAACTAGATGGCATATTACTCCAGATTGTCTATACAAAGATGGTCATCATGGCTAGCTTTTTACAGGTGTTCTGAGTGAAGTTGTTCAGAGAGCTGTTACTGTTTTGGGGGACATGCACTCAAAGAGACCTATAAGGCGCATGGTCTGGGAGAAGTTAGCAGCAAAGGACCAGCAATACCAGGTTATTATCTTCTGCTTTTAAATGCTATATAGGCACGGAAATCTGAATGTGACCTATTCTTTTGTGTGTGGATAATTTCAGGATGCAGTGACTAAACTGTTGGCCTTCGAACCACACAAAGGTGATCTGGCCAACTTCTTCCAGGAAATTTTTCCCTCCTAGCTATAGATCGGGCTGCCTTGAGAGTTAAAAGAGTTGCTCAAAACTCGGAACTAGCAGATCATATCCATGACAAACCTGCATACTCCCTGGAACCTGCGAAACAAATGTGAACCTCACTTTATCAGTGGCACTGTATACAAGTTCTCTTGGCAATGAGAAATCGATTTTGTCCCTTTTCTGTTTGGATGAGATTTGCCATCGCCATTAAACGAATCAAACTCCACTAACATTCTCCAGTCTCGTAACTCCTGTTTGCATCTGAGGGGCTCTACTATAGAGTCCCGACTCTCAGACATTGCACATGACCTGATGTGAGAAGGCAAACGTTGTAGCATGAAGTCCTAATACCTTTTGTGCACCGTGCTATGTTACGCCAGTTATGGTGATACACTGGGGCATCTATCATGGCGACTATGGGATACGACGTGCCGCATGCAATCAGTGGATCAGGGCGTTACACTGCCATTACTCAGCTTGGATCTTGTGTAGAGAGATTCGTGCTTAGTTAATGGCACCGTCTTCCTATTGGCAACGGCAGATGAGAATGAGATTACTGATATGGGGATTTGGTGGCAGCAAATGGGTTTGAGACGGATGGGCCGGACTTTTCATGGACTAAGTAGCTAAGGCTTGTGCTCGGCCATGGTGGACCAGCTGCACCATGCACACAACCTAAACATCGGCTACAAAACAGCTATTCTGCCGTTGGATCTACTTCCTTCGCCTTTATATTGTTTTTTAAGAAATTAAGAAAGAGAAGAATGAATGGGTGTAATTAGTTAAGAGAGAAAAGTAGATAAAAAATTTAAATGTGAAAAGATTACGATGGATTAATTATGATGGATTAAGATGGATATGTAGGTGAAAAAATAGTTATATTTTAAAATACATTTAAATTTTAGAAATATCTATATATTTTTAGGTGAAAGAAGTACATCCAGGCTGAGAAAAAATGGCACGCCAAAAAACTAACCTGTCGGTCACGTCCCACGTGACGAATATACTACTGGTACGAGAAAAAAAGGAAAATAATCCGTCTCGATATGTCGGCAGGAATCCAGAGTCGTATACACAGGTAAAAAAGAATGAAAAAAAAGGGCATAATTAGCTTCTCTCTCGTTGTCGGTTTGCCTAATTGTACGCTTTCTCATCTATAAAAGCAACCCAAGCCAGAGTCGGGATGTCGACGCGGCTCCCTGGTCAAGTCTTATCCGCCTTCGTCCTCGCCTTCGCCTTCGCCTTCCCCCTCTCGTGCGCTCTACCACGGAAAAAAAGGACAGGTGACCACCCATTCCCCTTTCCTCTCTTCCTAATCAGATGCATGCATGTATCAGATTTGGGGGTTTGGAGCGTTTGGTTGCATCTGGCGATGAATTTTCGATCGCTTCGATGGTCGTTGGTCGCCGTGAGCAAACGGATCTCGGAGCTGTTGCGGGATGGGGATATTTTGGGCGAACGGATTTAGGGTGCGATTTGTTTGGATTCGGGGTGTTTTTGGCGTCGGAGGAGGTGTAGATGTGTTTGGATTTGCTCGTATAGGGTGTCGGGTGCTTTCATTTGGGGATTTGGGGAGTCATCTGATGATTTCGCGATTTGGGTGTGGATCTGATTCGTTTTTTCCTTTGCTTTGGGGAATTCTAGAACAGCCTTGATATGGTTAGATGTATTTGATCTGCATCCTGGGGTTCATATTATGATCATGTCTTCCTGGGTTTCGTGTTATAGATCATGCCGCCTTTGCCGCGTATGAGCACGATTTGGGGATCATGCCCTTGAAATCTATCGCCCCTCCTGACCAGAAATTAGGGGTACTCCATGTTTGATGATTGATTTATTAGTAGGCGCCCTATCAAAGGGAATAAGATGAGCATGCTTTATAGGCTTAACCTTTTCTGCCACAGGAAATTTCATGTTGGGATGCTTGCTACTATTTCGTTTCTTCTTTTAATATGCGTGTCTCGGAATAGCATGTGATTGATGGAGTTGTTTGTGCAGTTTCCACATAAAAACCAACGAGTAAAAGCTTGATCTGTTCGGTGCTAACCAATCAACAACCAAGTTTCATGTCTGATCTCGACGTTCAGCTTCCATCTGCCTTCGGTATGCTTCAATTCATCCATGCTACCTTCTAAATGGACAAAAGTTTATGTAGTTTGATTATGTCTTGTTCTGTTGTCATGGGTAGCTTCTAACCTGTCAATATTAGATTGCTGAATAAGTTAACAAAACGTAAAGTAATGTTATGCCAAGATGTTTATGTTGATTGTAAATAGTCTCCCTAAAGATTTTATAAGTTCAGCATATGTGATGAACTTTACTGAAAATCTTCTCTGTTTTCTGAGTTGATTTTTGAATGGTTTGTTTTCTGATGACATTGCATGATTTTGATAGATCCGTTTGCTGAGGCAAATGCTGAGGACTCCGGTGCTGGTCCTGGAGCAAAGGATTATGTGCATGTGCGTATCCAGCAGCGCAACGGCAGAAAGAGTCTAACTACTGTTCAGGGCTTGAAGAAAGAGTTCAGTTACAACAAGATCCTCAAGGATCTGAAAAAGGAATTCTGCTGCAATGGTACTGTAGTCCAAGACCCAGAGCTTGGCCAGGTATGATACCACACTTGGCGATGCTTAACTGGTTCTCAGTTTTGTGCTACACAGATATGCTCATAACATTATGCAATGGTTGCAGGTCATTCAGCTTCAAGGTGATCAGCGTAAGAATGTTGCCACTTTCCTAGTTCAGGTATTAAGAATTATCAGAGCTATATCTCTTCTCAAGAGATGAACACTGCCAAGTTGATCTGTTTATATTCTGAATATGATTCTCTCTTCTGCTAGGCTGGGATTGCAAAGAAGGACAACATCAAGATCCACGGTTTCTAAGCTGCCTATAGAATGCTCGTATGCTTTATGTTGTGTGCTACCAGATATTGGGAAGCCTCTGAAGCTACTAGTTAATTGTTCTCTATATTTGAAGTTTTAAGACTACTTACTAGTTATTGTTCTCTATATTTGAAGTTTTAAGACTATTTGTTGCTGTTAAAGCGATTCTTGCTTGATGCAAGTTGTGTTGTCACCTCATTATGCAGTACCAGCATAAGAGTATGATTTGTCTGGGATATTGCCAATCTAATAAAAGTACTTGCTGTTTGACTATACATTTCTTGTGTCTGCTGTCATCGTGGTCGTGTGGTTTCTCTTCCAATATGTTGGCTGCCTGTTGATCGGTCATATTGCAACCTATGGTGTTATTTTGAATTCCTTGCGGTGGTAGTATTTTTCCGTGACAATTGAATAGGGTGTAAGTTTTGCTTCTCGTTCACTGCCAGCAGTGCCGGGAGAGAATATCGTTTTTTTCAATAACGTGGCAACAGTTTCGACGTAATGTGAAGAACGCTTTTCCGGTTTTCCCCACTATTTTTCTAGTTCAGGGGTGATTAAGACTGCCTTTGGTTTGCATTTTGTAGTCGTATTTAGACGCAGTGGCATTGGTGGAAAGCTAGCGTGATGAGGACGTGTTGATTATTGAAGCGAAGAGTAAGATGACGTAGATTTTGAGCGTCAAAACGGCTGCTCCTGAAGCGCGCGAGGCCGGGTTCGTGTCACCTAGCCGAAGACGCCGCCGCTCTACTTCTACCAGCTCATCCGCGACGCCTGGCTATCCCGACGCGCCGTCGGCGACGGAGAACGTCGTCGGCATGCAAAATGCTTTTGGTGAAAGTGCGTGACAATCATTTCTGCACCAAACATTTTTGCATGCAGTTTGGGAGGTGACGATCGCTCGCTCGCGTGGCGAACCAGACCATTTTACGCATCATTGTGGTTGAGCAAGTGTCAAACCTCCTGGTCCCCCTGCCCAAGCTGCCACCCAAAGGCCATCATTCCTTCCGGTGGGAGCTTTTTGCAATGGATCGGAGACTACAGAGGGTGATGATGAGCACCCCTGCGGCAGATGGCCATGCCCATCATGCAAATTGATCGGTTTGGTTCACCTGACATGATGCATCGTTAGCAGTACTAGACAGCCATGAATGAATCACATAGAGGTGTAGCCCAAGAAGCTAGTACAGAAATAAACATGATTGAATAATGCATCGATTGAAATTACTAGTTTTACATTTGATTACATGTAGCACCTGGTTCTTCTAAACAAGCTAATGTGCCATCGGAACATCAATTAGTTGCAGCACCCCTTTGAGGATCAGTGCTGCAATACTTCCTCCTCTACCATATACCAGGTAGGTGCCTGCCTGCTCCAGTTCCTACATCTTCATCAGGCATGGAAATGTTCTACTTCTCAGCCACTGGATCAATGAGATTGCTTGATTTGGCAGTGCTATATCTTCTGCTTCAGTGCCTGACGCAGCTGGACCTTACGGCCATCGAGTTTCGCCTCGATAAGTTTGGACTTGAGGTTATGCGGGTTCTGCTTCTGTGCGCCTCGGGGGCATTCTATGCATCCTTTCATGGCACGAACCACGTGAGGGTTTAGCAAGTCGGGACTCCATTCTCCGACGCTTGGCGAAACTGTGCACACTTCTCCGTTCTTCAAGCTAGGAGAAAGAGCAGCATTTGACATTCTACCACTTGAGAACCTGCCGTTCAGTAACTCGGATCCCATTTTCTTACGGCTATCACCATTCGATGATCTCCAGAGTCTGCCAAAAGAAGACCCCTTCTTCCTGTACTTCTCTGCTGTTGTTGAACAAACTTCACTGATCTTGCTGTTTGACCTGACGTTTTCGTAATTGTCATCCCAATCTGTTCCACTCACTGATGCGTCATTTCCACCACAACACCTGTTTACCGATGGTTCGCTTCCATCTGGTGAATTGCTAGAGCCCTGCTCATCAACATGGCTGACAGTCTCCCATCCACTATCATCTTCCTCCTCATTTCTATCACAAGGTTGATTAGAATATTTGTTCAATGGTTTCTCCAAGAAGATGTCTGTTTCTGGACTTACTGTGTGGATCTTTGTTCCATGCCTCTTAGGGGTACCTCCATTACACTGCCCAATCTCCTTCTCGTTAGCATCATCCCTCTCTCTGAGTTCCTCAAACACAGCAAAAATGTCCTCTGAAGGAGGTGGTGGTTTGTAAGAGAACTCAATGTCATGAAACTTCATGGAGCAAATTGCTTCCCTGAGCCTTTCTCCATCTCTTAATGTTTCCTTGTTTACAGTATTGCCTTGGTGGAAACTAAGGAAAGCCTCAAGGTCAGACTGAAGCTTGCTTAGCTGTGAATACTTGCTGTCCAATGTCAGCTTTGCATCAACAAGCTTCATCTGCACCCTCTCTTCACGCCAAACCTCTGCCATCTGCAACATCTTCTTTTCTTCCTCCACCTCATCTCTCATCTTCATTGATTCACTCTTCAAAGCCTCAACTTCAGCTTTGTCTTCCGCAATCTCCTTCGCTAATTCATCACACACCTCCTCCATTAACTCCCTAGCTTTTCTTTCCTTTTCATAATCTTGCAAATATCGCTTCGCTGCTGATTTCAACTCAGATAGCTCACTAACTAACTTGGAATTCATAATTTCTGCCCTTTGTCGATTCTTCCTCTCCCGGTTCAGATCCCCTTTAACAGCATCTAAGATGTTCCGAACCTTATCATTCTCCTTGCTCCTCCAGGATGCTTTTTCCTCAGCAAGGCTCCTCACCAGGTGATCAAGCTTCTTCATTGCAGACCGACTCTCAGCTTCAAGCTCATGGATTCGACTGTGGGCCTGCAAAAGCTCTGCCTTTAGTGAAGAGATTTCTGCATCGGCAGCCACCGGATAACGGTCACACAAATCACCATCAGTACTCCTCAAATTGTTCAGGCCCCGACGGTCCCACTTTGTTGCCACCTCCATTTCAACTCGAGGTGATGGAGAGTAAGCTCCCACCTAATAATTGTTCACAAGTATTTCATTAATCAAACCAAACAGCAAGGAAGGTGACAAATCGTGTTAATTCATGAACAAATAATACCTCATGAATGGTGCCGTTGCCAAGAGGCTTACTTCTTGTCCTACCTTCAAGAAGCGCTTTATAATAATTGCAACGATCAGGCGTATGTGATTGCTTTGGGCTAGGCTGCAAAATTTGTTATCTTTTAGTACCCAACAACAACTGAAAACTAGAAAACAATGAAAATCGAATGTAAAACTTGTCCAAAACTCTCCATTTGAAGGTTTGCATCGCACAATTGCATTATAAGCAACTATATCTGGGGACCACATGGATTGCGTCCTATGTCCTAACAACAACTATGTAGATAACATAGCGAATATGAGGGTGGGGATGTCACATCTTCTGCCCCAATTGATGGAGATGCATCTAAATCGAAGTAATCTGGAAACGATTAGGATCACTAATTGGAACGGTGCAGAAGACGAACTCACGAAAATCCACCGTGCAAGCCAATTGTTTCAGACAGATCGGAGAAGATGGACACTGCCATTCCTCTGAAAACTATAATGTCCAAACCAAAATAACGCATGATTTACTAGAAATAGCAATCTAACAATCAAAATTAGGCTTGAAATGCGATAGTCCCAAATCAAGGTGGAACGTGAGTTCGAGCTGCTAAATGTATTCCAGCTCCGGTGTTCAGCATTAACATGAGGCCCTTGAATTGGTGGCGAAATGCCGTTGAACATTCCCAATCTTTAGGAGAGATAGCGACATAGTGCGCAAAAAGTTCGCATCCAAAATACTCGATCCCCTCCGCAGATGCGCGCGAATTTGCATAGCTTTCAGAACAACCAGCTCAAAACTTTTAGAAAAGCTCCAAATTGGCAACATTCCAAAGAACAACAAAAGAACAAGCATGACAAAGCACCAGACCACTCGATTTCCAACTACTCAACAGCGACTCTGCAAAATTACAAGTTTACTGCAGAAAATGCATAACGAAAGAGAGTAAGGCGCGACTTTATCGCGGATTCCAACAGCGCGCGACCAAATCAAACCCTAGAACGCCTCAAGGGTCACGCAACCACACAAAAGATCCACACGGATCTGAAAGACTTAAGCCTACCTCGAACCGTCGGCGGGGCGGCTCCCGGGACTCCGTCAGCGGCGGTGGCGCCTGCGGCGGATGCATGCGCCAAAGAGCCACCGCGATCTTCCTCACAGACGGGGCCGCTCCGGCACCGCATGGCGCGCCAGCGTCCCCGTGGGCCACGGGCCACCGTAGCGGCGGGGTGTCCGGAGGCGAGGGAGGGGCCGCAGCCGGCGCCGCCGCGCGGCGGGCGGACGCGAGGGAGGAGCTATGAACGCGCAGCCGGAGGCCACGGCGCGGCGTCCGGAGGCGAGAGCCGTACGCCTGGCGCGGCGTTGTGGCGGCAGGCTCAGGGGACCTGGCAGGAGACATCGCCGCCGGCGCTGGGCGGCGTCGGCGGGGACGAGAGCCGGGGCGCGCCATCGCCGGCGCGCGGTGTCACTGGGCGGCGGCAGGACGAGACGGCGGCGGCGAGGGCAGTGGCATTACCGTGAGTAGCGCGCGGGTAGTGGAGACGGAGGAGATAGGCGTGGGAGATCTAGCAGCAGGCAGTACTCTACTGGTACCCAAACCCAGCAGGTGGTTTTGATACGGCCAGTACTCCAGTGTAGTTGTAGGCCTGTGAGGAGGCTAAAGAACATGCATGAGAAAGCGAAAGTGAAAAGGAGGTGAAATGAAATTATTTTGCTTTTTTTTGAAGTTGTAAGTATTTGGGCTGTATTGATTTATCAAATTACTTGAAGTTTTGGGATGGGAGTGAAATGGTTTGAGTGATAGTATATAGGGAACAGGTTGATTTATTGGCCATCAATATTTTTGTGTTTCACCCTGTTACTTATAAAACGATGTCTTTTCACTCTAAATTTATATAAACTACTCTAGCTAATCTGGACAAACACGTTCTTATGTCCTATTAGACATAAATGTACTGCAGTTGAATCTGGGTTTGTTGTTCATTGTACGTGATCACCTTAAAAAATAAATATAGGTTTAAAACACATAAGAACAAATCGTGCCGATGTTAATTTAAAACACCCGAGAACAAATCGTGCCAATGTTGTGTTCGTTGTATCACCGTAACAATAACAAGGATTCATATATCATCTCATACTATCTCGTGAGAGGAAAACACAATAACAGAAGACGGTAACAATATTTGCTTTAAAATTATGAACCTAACAGAGGGGTTGATGTTTTTCGAAGAGTAGGTTGTGGCTGATGATTATGTGTCTCCATCTGATTTAGATTTCTAGAACGAAAAATAATTAAAAAACTTATTTCAAAGAAAAACGGATACCGATCCAACTTTGAAGGGACAAAAACAGTTTTTCCACTACTCGTGAAGAGATTATAGCAGAGTTAAAGATGGGATGATGCCAGCTAAAACCACGTAACTATCAAACTGTAGTTCATATAATGGGATGAGAAGTTTCTAGGATTTTCTTTACTTAATTTTGCTCACAAAATAGAAAAAAGAAACTTCTTAATTTGCCACTAAAAAAATTCATTTTCTTTCACCCGTCGGAGAACTATATATTTTACTTCCCAACACTATTTGTTGGTCATGAGTAAACTAATATAACCTCATGACTTTGTGAGTTATTGGTCTAGCACGGCGCTTTTCCGATTTTCTTGCTTTGATTGAGTAAAACGAGAAAAAGAAAAACTTATGTACTATACTATGACGAGTTCATTTGAGAAAAAAAGCTGAGCATAATTTCTTCCTCATTAGCACGTTTAATAAATTGCTAAATAATGTGTTTTAAATTTTTTTATAGGAAAATTGCTTTAAAATTTTAATAAATTTTAAAAACTAATAGTTAATTAATTATATGCTAATAATTTATAATTTATCTCGTTTTACTACTTCGGGCGACTCAATCTCGGCCAAAGCCTGCCTGCTCCTTTACCTAAAGAAATGTTTTTGGCAAAATACCATTTCCTCCGTTCTCCACGGACAACTTTAATTTGATTTTTGAACTTTGAACACTAATGCTCTTAAATGGTAACACTAAAGCTAACAAAAGTTTTAAGCTTGTATTTAGGATATAATACAATTTAATAGCATTGTTTTTTTAGTGTTTGCAAGTATTTGGTAAAAGACGAGCGGTGAAAATGAAAAGTACATGACGAAAAGAATATCGTTTTTTGCACTCTTAGAGAAACCTATATCTTCTTCCGCATATTTCTAGGTTGTTTATTTTAAGTCTTGATGGTGTCCAAACCAAGACTTTGAATATGAACTTGAAGAAAATACATAATACTCTGATAACTAAACGTAGCTCACTTATTAGAATTCTTGTGATGTTGAAGATGAATTAAATTAATCATTTATCATATACGTAGACAATCAGTATATTTGAATATAAAAAAAATACATCTTCCAATGAAAATTCGCTACACAGTAATGTATCTGCGGTGTATATAAAGCAAACCGATCAACCCTCACCCATAATAATTTTACTTCATACTCTTGTACTCTCTCATCCTAAAATAAAATATTAGAATCAAAATATTATATTATATATAATCTAATATTTTTTTTATTTTAGGACATAGGGAGAGTACATCGCATAATTAAGTTTCTCACGGCACGTTCCAGCTGGGGCCAACGCCTGCGCAGGCAGTCAGGTTCACCATTCACCTCGTAGATTCACACTTGCCAGTTCGGCGGACAAACCGGTGTTGGGGCGCAGGGCGTAGTACTTCGCTTCGGCACGTGCCCTGTCAAAGTGTCAAGTTATACTCCAGCAGATCACACCACAGATACTAGTGGTACATACAGTACATCAACGGCACGGCAGCCAAAATGTCACGGTGAAATCACACGTGCCACGGTACAGCAGAAGGAGAGATGCAGCGAGACACCGATGATAGATACCAATCTTTCAGCTGCTCACAAAGTCGGTCAGAAACCTACCTCCAAATCATGAGCTAGCTTAGCAAACGTGCTGATTAATCATCAGGAGTAATTAACCCAACAAAGATGGCGTTAATTCAGCACCAATTAACTCAACAAAGATGGTGTACGTAGTTTTCAAAAAAAAAAAACTAACAGTGTACGTTGCTCGCTACGAACACCGTTGGTGGATCACGGAGTTCGTGGCGTGCCCCTTTATTTTGTAGGGGAGAGACATCGAGCTAGAGGCCTAGAGCTAGAGCTGGTGGCATGTCACATGAAAGTGGTCAGGAGGCAGGCGCCGTGTGGTAGGCTAGCTAGCTCTGCGTAAATGCTGATGCGTGCATGGCAGTACATACACTGCTGGTCCAATCCAGCAGATACATCGACCAAAATCGTGGCTCGACTCTACTGCGGATTGCATGCAACGGCCCTCTTGGTGGGAGAGGTTGAAGAAGACTGGAAGGTGAAGGCGCAAGCGCAGGTGTGCAACGCTGCGTGCGGGGGGCGGGGCCACGAGGAGTGGGTGCGCACAGAGCGGGGAGCCGGGGAACACGGCGCCGCGGCGTCCGGTTCCGCGGGGCGGCGTTTTGTGGGCGATCGCTTTCGTTGCGCCGTGTTGGGCTGGGGCCGCCGCTTGGCTGCTTCGGCGTGTGCCTCCCTCATCACTACGACTCGGGGCCAGCCAGCCAGCCACACCCGTGGTTCTTCGTGTCAAGGACTTTGCTGATCTGAATGTCTTTTCTCGTTGGGCAGAAAAATTACCTCAAATTACGAGGATTTTCATAGGATTGTATAAGGAATTGTTTGGCTAGATTTTACGTGTATTTCTGTTTAGAACACATGAATTCCATTGATACGATTCTTTCAAGGAAGGGGTGACTAATTGAGTCGTGCAAGTCTTACTTACCTATTGTTTCTTTCTGAGACTCAGTGCATTATTTTAGACTAAAGATAGAGTACATGAATTGGAGGATGGAATTCTTGATTATATCGCCTTTTAGAAAACATTTTGAACGTACTGGAACCATTTCACAGGTGGTAAAACCGATTTTTTTCGCCGGGCGTGGTAAAATCGAATTAAGGAAGCAAACTTCTAGATAAAACCACAAGGCAGCAGAGGATGAAATCGACGTGGATCTGCGTCGTTGCCGTGACCACTTACACCACAGGACTTCTTCCTACATGTATACCGCTGTTAGTATCTATCTCTCTTAAATGTAGGACTTCGAGGCGCTTGTGTCCAGTTTTTTTTTTATCTCGTGCCCAGATGCCCTTACTAATTTGATGCTACCACTTTCATGTATAAATATCGCAGTACCATTTTCAATATGTATTAATTTCAGTGCAGCACGGTTATTATTTAACGTTTTTTTTCTTGATTCATATGCACAACTCTAAAATGGCTTCCGTCTAAAATTAGAGGGAATATTTTATACTTATCTGGGGACACCGATATCTGCCGTCTCATAAAAAGTTACTAGCAACCTATCACTCACTACATCTTTAGAGAACCCTACAAAACTAATCTAATCACCAATGTTTCTCCATTGGTGCAAACTGGGCTTAATAATGTGAGTGCACGAGGGGGCTATCAACTCGACTCAAATGAAAAATCAAAGAAGGGCTCGCAAATGCAAAGCTTTTGCATGCAGGATGCTGCTTTCTTCTAGACTTTTACTGGTATCAGCAGCATATTGGTTGAGTGGAGCCGCAAGTTGGGAGATGAAAAAATCGTAAAGAGAAGCCATGCAATCATGTCATCACACACACACCCTTAATTAGCCAAACCACACCAATAAATGTCACCCAATTTGCAGCTCCCTTTGGCATGGTCAAGGAGAGCATCACGCAGCCATGTGTGAAGCACAGTGGCTGCCCCCACAGAGACCATTTGGGATGATTGATATAGTTCTCTAGTATGGAAATCCCGAGCATGATCCTCGCTGCAAATTAAATTATAGGGTGCAGACAAGGTTAAGAGCTTCAGAATGAGTGGTAAAGTTTCAGAAAGTTCAGTCTTGCCAGCAGAGCTGAACTTCTTGTTTGGATGGAAGCTGCAAGTTTGAACACATGTTTCTAGAGCAGCTGAGCACTGCATGTTTCTGGAGTTGTATCACTACTTCTCTTTGTCTCTCTTTGTTGGATCTTGTGATTCATGCTGCGCAGGGATCTGAAAATGTTCTTGCCAAGTTCAGACTTCAGAGCATCGATGCTTGCGTCATTGGGAGGAGGGAAAATCGCAGATGTTTTGGATCAATCCAGTGGTGCTTTAGTACTCCAAATCTCCAATAGCTTGATTAATCAGTGGATGGATTAGTTTAAGTAGGGGTTAATGTTTAACCATTGCGGCTATGCCATTGGGAAGAGGGAAACAAAACTTGGATGTCTGAATACTCAATTGTTGTTTTGACCTTGATTTTCGTGACATGATCATAGTATTTTAGTAGGTTATCTGTTAACTCCAGAAACATTAAGCAGAGCAGTTCAGGAAATTAATGCAGGATTTAAGTCACTTGGTGTACGAGTGCTTATCTGAAATTTGCTAGGTATATTCTATTTAATATATAGACTTGACCCTCTTATATAAGATAAAGTCTCAGCCTTACTGTATACTACACTTCTGTATAGTATCAGAGCAGATCTAGATATCTCCAACGTGCTAGCATCCTTTCGCTGACGAGCCGATGCTTCCTTCCCATTCCAGACCTTCTTTCTTGGTATTCCTTCTCTGCCTTCTCGTCTCAGCTCTCGTCCTCTCCGTCTCCTCCGCAGATGGGTTTCTCCTCCCCGTCTCTTACGTAGACGGCATTCTCCTCCTCCACCGCCCTCTCGCCCCTTTCCAACACGTGATAAGGAGACGACCTCTATCCGCCTCCTCGTCTCGTTCAGACCCGCCTTAGCTTTTTCCTTGCTTCGACGCACCTTCCCCTCTTTCGACGCTGACACAACTATGTGCTCACCGTCTCCATCGGCTGGACCCGTCCGCCCTCCATCGGCTGAAACTCTCTCTCGGTTCCCGCTCTTTCGACATGCTCACCTGCTCCCGGACATAAAACTTCTCTACTCGCGTCCGAGCCACTCTGACATGTCAATGTGTCCACGGACACAAATTTCTGCTTCTCGGATGCGAACCTCCTTTATTCGCATCCACGACTTCTCTGATTTTTCACGTCCGCCCCACTCCGTTGCGGCCACGGGTCTATGGACGTGAAACCTTCCTTCACGGACGCGAACCTTCTCACGCCTGTGACCCACCTACTCTCTCACACTCGTGACCTACTTACTTTGCCACCCACTCCTCGCTCAACCACTCTTATCGGCCACTTACTCCCATCGGCCAATGACTCTCCTCATTGGCTCACTGTCCTCATCGGCTTATCGCGTCCTGCTACTCTCTCGTCATGACCACCGAATTGGATCTTAGTTCCAACACTCTTCCAGTCACCGGATCTCTTTTGACCATCGACGCTCCTGACCATAACTCGGGCACCACTTTACCGATGTTCTCACTACCTTACGTCGCCGTCAATGTGAAATATCACGTTCCTATCTCCCTTGACCTCAATGCCAACTATTTCAAGTGGATATTCTTCTTTAAATCCTTATATAGAAAGTTCGGCCTTCGCTCCGACATCGATGGCTCCTGTTCACCTCGACTCGATGATCCCCAATGGGACATCACCGAGTGTTGCGTGCATAGCTGGTTGTTTGGCTTGGTCGATAACTTCGTCCTCGACTTTGTAATGAACGACACCGATCCCACCGCCCGAGATCTCTGGGTGGCCATCGAGCGAATCTTCCATGCCAATAAACAGTCACGCGCCATCTTCCTCTTTAATAAATTTTACTCTATGGTATAAGGAGATTCATCTGTCTCCTCGTATTGCCAGCGCCTAAAGGTCAAGGTCGTCGTCCTCCGTGATGTCCGTCACCCTGTGGTCGACTCACAACTCGTCCTTACCCTCTTGCGAGGACTTAACCCCCGCTTCTCAAACACCGCCGATGACATTGCCAATTCCACACCTTTACCCACGTTTGCCCGGATCCACGACATGCTAGTTTTCAAAGAGCTACGTCTAGCCAACGACGAGAAAACTATGGCCTATACTACTCTCCTCGCCACAGCCGATTATGGCTGCTCTAATCCCATCGGCTGCTGACCACCATGCGCTGCTACCACCTCTCGCAGCTCTGGTAGCCACGGCTTTAGCCATAGCAACAAAGCCCGCGCTGGTGGCAACGGCAAAGGCAAGGACAAGAGTTGGAGCGGTCCGATGCAATCGCATCCTGCTCCTGTCCCTACCCCATCTGTCAGTCCCATAGGTCCGTGGTTTTGCTACAACCCCTGGGCACCCCAATCCCAGCTATGCAGTCCCATCGGCTGGCAACTAAGGGTCCTCGGTACTCATCCTTAGGCCTACCTAGCATCGGCTCCCATCCAACCGCCTCAGCCAATCCTACCGTCACCACCCACCCAGTCGGTTTCCTTGTGGAACTAGGTTGGCCTTGTCGCCGCCCTCAATCAGATGACGCTCCAACCCCATCACCCTTGGGTGCTGGATCTGGTGTGTCATCCCATATATCGTCATCAGACGGTATACTACTCTCTCGCTATCCCTCCTCCTCCTTTTTCGTCACCATCGGCAATGGACACTCTCTCCCTATCAAATGTCAGTGACTCCCTCCTGTCTACACCCACAACCAATTTTCCACTTCGCAATATCCTCATCGTCCCCTCCCTCATCCACAACCTACTATCTATCTACCAATTCATAAGAGATAATAATTGCTCAATTGAATTTGACGCTTCTGGTTTCTCTGTGAAGGATATCTCGACCCGGCGCGAGATGCTACGATGCAATAGTGACGGCGACCTCTACACCATCTTCACTGTGCCGTCCACTCCCCACACCAGTCTCGCCATCTTCACCAACTTGTGGTATCTTGGCTTTGGTCACCCTAGCCTTGACGCTGTCGCCAACCTCCATCGCAGCGCCTCCATAACGTGCAACCACAACAGCTCCACTATCTGCCACTCTTGTTAACT
The DNA here is from genome assembly GCA_030770085.1 of Oryza coarctata. Taxonomy (NCBI): domain Eukaryota; kingdom Viridiplantae; phylum Streptophyta; class Magnoliopsida; order Poales; family Poaceae; genus Oryza; species Oryza coarctata. The sequence continues at coordinate 18,987,697 of CM061470.1, forward strand.
TGGCAAATACGTGCGACTGCCTTTCTTTCCCTCTCTATCTTGTACCTCTCGATCTTTTGAATTAATTCACTGTGATGTGTGGACTTCTCCAGTTAAGAGTGTGTTCGGTTATCAGTACTATCTTGCAATACTCGATGATTATACACACTATTGCTGGACTTGTCCCCTAACAAGCAGGTCCGAGATTGCCTATCACCTCATCAACTTCACCACTTACGTCTCTACCCAATTCAACCTCTCCATTCAAGCCATACAAGTCGATAACGGTATGAAGTTTGTCAACCGTACTATCTAAGCTTTTCTCACCTCCCATGGCACCCATCTCCGCCTCTCCTGTCCCTACACCTCTCCCCAAAACGGCAAGGCCGAGCGCCTTCTTCGAACACTCAACAACATCAGTCACACTATGCTTCTTCATGCCCATCTACCCGCACCCTACTGGGCTGAAGCACTAACCACTGCGACCTACCTCCTCAATCAATGCCCTTGCTCTTCCATTCGCCACAGCGTCCCTTACACCTTTTTGTACCATAAGACGCCTGACTACTCTCACCTACATGTCTTTGGGTATCTCTGCTATCCCAACCTCATCGCCACCGTCCCTCACAAACTTACATCTCGTTCCACCGCCTGTATTTTCCTTGGCTATCTCTCATCCCACAAGGGATATTGATGTCTCGATCTCTCCACCCACCGGATCATCGTCTCCCACCATATCGTCTTTGACGAGTCCTGCTTCCCCTTCGGTTTACTTCATCCCGGACCCTCGTCTGGCGATCTCGACTTTCTTCTAACCAACACCATACCATCCCGGCACCCTGCACCAATCTCACCTCCGCACTTCCCATCGGCCGCTGCTGAGGACTTCTTGCCCGACTATCCTACTTCTCTCCGCTCCGATGCCACTCACATCGGACCTCCATCAGCCCCACTACCCCTATCATCCCCTCACCCTCCATCAGCTCAAACTGACCTCGTTTAGCTCTTTCCCCAAACATACAGTCACCAATCCCGAGCCGATACCACCCTTCCTCCTTCCGTCCCTACCCCACCACTGACGCTCCCATCGGCTCATGTGAACTTTACTGCCTCTTCCTCCTCTCATATGATCACCCGATCACAAACCGGGTCACTCCGCCCCACCAAGCACTATAGGCTCTCCGCAATCCATTATTCCATCTCACCCATCCTAGCGATTCATCGTTCCGCCTTGGCCGATCCTCAGTGGCGCGTGACTATGGTCGATGAGTACAATGCCTTTATGGATAATGAGACCTGGCGCCTCGTCCATCGTCTTTCCAGTGCCAACGTTGTGACCGGTAAGTGGATCTTTAAACATAAATTTTACTCCGATGGATCGTTTGCTCGTCACAAGGCACGCTGAGTAGTTCGTGGTTTCTCCCAAAGTCCCGGCGTTGACTACGACGAGACCTTCAGTCCTATCGTCAAGCCCACTACCATTCAGGTTGTTCTCACTCTCGCTGGCTCGCGTTCTTGGCCGATCCATCAGTTCGACGTGAAGAATGTCTTTCTTCATGGTCATCTGACGGAAATGGTCTATTGCCAACAGCCTCTAGGCTTCGTCGACCCATCTCATCCCGACGACGTCTGCCTCCTTCAGTGCTCTCTCTATGGCCTCAAATAGGCCCCTCGAGCTTGGTACCAGCATTTTGCTGCCTATCTTCGACACATCGGCTTTGTGGCCTTCGTCTCCGATATGTCCCTCTTCGTCCTTCACACTGAAAACACCACCGCCTATCTTCTCCTCTACGTCGACGACATCGTTCTTACGATATTCTCGACGACCACCCTATAACATATCATGGTCCGACTCCACTTAGAGTGTGTCATGACCGATCTAGGTCCTCTCCATCACTTTCTTGGTATCTTTGTCACACGCTCTCCTCATGGGTTGTTCTTCTCCCAGCACCAGTATGCTATCGATCTTCTCCAACGTGCGGGCATGGCCGAATGTCACTCCATCGCCACTCCCATCGGCATTCGTGCCAAGCTCTCCACTACAAATGGTTCTCTCATCCCCGACCCCTTCCAGTACCGGAGTCTTGCTGGTGCCCTTCAGTACCTCACACTCACACGGCCTGATCTCATCTATGCCGCATAGCAAGTATGCCTCTTTATGTATGCTCCACGCGAACCTCACCTCGCGCTACTCAAGAGTATCCTTCGCTACGTAAAGGGCACACTATCTATCGGCCTACATCTCAGCTCCGGCCTCATCGACTCTCTCACCGCGTATTCTAACGCGGACTGGGCGAGTTGCCCCGACTCCTGACGCTCCACTTCCGGCTACTGCGTCTTTCTCGGCGACACTCTAGTCTCTTGGTTCTCCAAGCGCCAGACTACAGTGTCTCGGTCCAATGCCAAAGCCGAGTATCGCGTCGTTGTCCACGTCGTCGCCGAGTGTTGCTGGCTTCACCAGCTACTCCAGGAGCTCCATACACCTATCACTTCTACGACCGTCGTCTACTGCGACAACGTCAACGCCATCTACATAATCATCAACCTAGTTCATCATCGATGGACGAAGCATATAGAGATTGATATTTACTTTATACGTAATAAGATTGTGCTAGGACAAATTCGGATGCTCCATATACCGTCTACACACCAGTTCGTCGATATTATGACCAAAGGCCTACCCACATCTTTGTTCATCAGTTTTCGCTCCAGTCTCTACGTCCGGTCCTCTTCTACTACAACTGTAAGGAAGTGTTAGATCACTGGACTTGTATATATATAGACCCAACCTCCTGTATAAAATTGAGGTCTCAGTCATACTGTATACTACACTTCTGCACTCTTGACTAGTTTGGTTCACAAGTTAATGTTTCGAGATCGTCTAAAAACAGTTAATGTTCAGAGATCTTCCACAGGTGAACTGCGTTGGCAATACTAGCATCTGATCACCAAGCCTAGTACGGTGGTACTCTCCTATCTTATCCATTGTGTGGATCAAAAGGTGCAATTAAATTCGTTGTTCATAGACAGTTGGGTCGAAGCATAAATCATAATGTTAAGACTGTATCTCATTCTCTGCCCTATTTATTGGCACTCATCTTGCAGTTTGGCACAAACAAAATGGTGGGTATATGAACATGGCTTGTGCTTAACTAATCTGCATAGGCGGTTCTAGATTCTACATATACACTGGCTGTATCTCGTAAGTGTGGTTATGATCAGTAATCACTTGCATTGTTGGATTCTGACATAGATGCTCCTACTGATATTTTAAGATTCAGAGATTTATTTGGTTATTTTCTTGGTTCTTATAATGTGAAAGATCTGTAGTTTATTACTCACATGAGTTTAATCAATCTTGTGACTGCTGAAATAGTTGTTTATTTGAGGGGGATCATCAAAATTATAAAGAACATTCATTTTCTGATTGTTAATTGTGTCAGTGTCTGATGTACCCAGCATTGGATATTACTCACTATTGGTACCGCGGTGTATTCTCAATTGCTCATTTCTAATATATACTACTAGTTCAAGTTTGAAATTTCAATTGAGATCGCTTTGCGCAAACTGCAACTTCAGGCAAGCAGGTAGACTGCTTAGGGGCCACCAGATCAAGGATCACTGCAAACAATATCTTAGACCATTATTTTTCCTAGCTCTATTGCTAGATCAAATTTTTATTCAGAAATTGAAGTCCCTGACTTCTATGTTTAAGAATCTGACCAAGCAAAGCCCTTCTAGAAGCCCCTAGCAGGCTAGCACCACTTTTTTCAGACAAGAAACTCGAAATATGAAGAATTAGTAGTAGTAATTTTGACTTCTTCAGACGATGTACAATTGCAATAGATTCAAGATTACTGATTATCGATTGATTGGTTTTGCCTTAACTGAATAAAAATTAAGTCTGACAAAGATTTCCGTCGAGTGGTACAGTCACATCACCTGCAGGCTTCAGTTATGGGCTTAGCCAACTGATTGCTTTCCTGGAAACTTTGAGATTACTTGAACTGCATACAAATATTTCTGATGATGAACAGTTCCTTTCACACAAACAAATAAATCCTGTTGTTTAAGGTGGGTACAGATGAATACAATATAGTAGTAGAACTCAGTAAAAGTTGAAACTGTATCCTGGTAAACAATTTATCCTCCTTGTCCAAGAATTTCATCTTGTGGCCATGATCTAAGAGAGCAATATGTCAGTATGGTTAGATTCGCCTCGTTGTGCAAGAATTTATCTTGTGACCATGATCTGAGAGGAAAAATTGTCAGCACGGTCTGCATTAAGTATGCTACATTTCAAAGACGCACGTTTGGTGTTCTTTAAGGTGAATGCTTCAGAAAGAAAAAAACTTAGAGTGCCTCCTTGTGTGAATTGTTAAATGCTTCTAGCACACAGCAAAACATTTACTTGCTGTGAAATGTCTGTATACTTCCAAAACAACATCAATTGAATTCAACACCAAAGTGTAACATTAAGAAAATAAGATTGCCTAATCTCTATCTGCCATTGTTTTTTCCATAAAGTTCACACGATGATAGCTGCAGCTCTAAGTCTCCATTTTTGCTACCTACTCCGTGCAAGAACTGCAACCTTTTATTCAGACCGAAACAAGTACTAGTATTTTTGAATTGAAAATGCACACTTTTGAAACAAATATTAAAAGAGCAAAATTGGAATTAAGTGCACATTTCCTGCATGAACAGTTGCATTAAAACCTAGTTTCTGTGAGGCAGGAGAAAGTGAATGCAGAAGAAAATAGCTGGTCCAACCTGGCATTGGAACTCAGAGTCGCACTGTATTGCAGCGGATAAATTCCGCAGCTTCCACCTTGCAAGCCCTGCAGCAGCCATCCTCTCTGACTAGCTTTGCTGCCTTCTCCAGAGCTACAAATACGCCGTCTCACACGAACGGCCTCTTCGATCTTCAGAAACTGGCTGCAAGAAGATGGGCAACTGTGCCGCGCCGTCTCGTCGTGCGGCGTCGTGGACCGACGACGGCGAGCTGGGGTCACCGGAGAGGGAGGAGATGACGGACGTCGAGGTGAGGATCAGGATCAGCAAGAGGCAGCTGCAGGAGCTGCTGGAGAAGGCGGTCGTCGACGACGAGAAGGTGCTGGCGTGTATCATCAACGGCGGCGAGGTGGTTGATCACTACCACCACCGGCACTGGCAGCCCACGCTGCAAAGCATCCCGGAGGCTGTCGAGCCATAACCGTGCATGCATGGATGGATCACGCATGTGTACTTGTACGTGATCCGATTGCATCCATGTACTTAGTTTTGGTTCATAGATGAACAAACTTTGGTCTAGCTAGAGATGAGTATAGAAATTCGACCATTCTGAGTTTGACATATCAATCTTGTCCACTGAATCTTGGTCATTTGAGCCCATACCCACCGATTGTCGTATACACTTTACGTGAGGTTCCAACTGACACAAGTTGAGACAGCTCACCAATAAAACAGGTGATACTATTTCAGTTTGAGAGCAGTTCAACTGACGCAATCAACAGCTGTTATAAATAGGTGCCGTTCACCCACAATTCAATCTTCATTCAATGTTTTATACAGCCAGTGAAACTAAACAAATTTATCAGCTGAGTGCAGCAGCTGGTTGTTTTAGTGTCTGCACTCCTAACGCAAGAACAATAAAAATGTCAAAAGCCAAATCGCCAAGCACAAGCAATAGAGTTTAAAAGCCATACCACTAAGCATTACTTGAACATAACACAACTCCGAAGTGCAAAGCAGCATTAAGGCAAATGCAAGGTTTTAAGGTACAACACGAATACACTCTGAACATCAACTGCCCTTATTTAGAGCACTATGATGCATTACAGTATCCCCCATTTTGGGGGTTTCCCCTCTGGGTGTACTCTACCAAAATACATAAATAACAAAACACACACACATCTTCAAGATTACGGATGCCACAATACAGACAGGCTCACATATTAGAGGCCTTCAAGTACCAGGTCCTTCCATGGGCAACCAACAGCTTGCGCTTAAACGAACAAGAGAACATGGCAAACCACCTTCCACAACACACAACGGTGATATGTACCAAAGCCTCAAAGCAACAACCTCTTTAACAACTTAGATGCCTTCTTTCTCACAAAGGTCTAGCAGTGATAAGGTCTGCAAATTTAAGATGAGAATGTTCAGTTCGCATGAACACATTTTGTTGTGCGATTCGATACTCCATACCATAACATCATAGAAAAACCATGTCCACAGTAATTGGAATAACCTACATACCTCAGCTATGGAGAGCTCAAGACGAAACTTTGGACCATCGTAATGATACAACACTGGCCTGAAAGCATCCTCTTCCAAAGGCTTGCAGAGCTTTCTAATGCGGATCCTCACCTAATAGGATGAATATAACAGAATATCAGCACATGAAACCAAATGTAAATGTGAAATAAACACATGTAAGCTGTAACCATTACCTGCGCTGGGAATCTAGATTCACCTTTACACTTCTTATCTTCCCATGCAGTGGGATCAATATTAGATCCTCCAAAACTAGCAGCCTGAAATGAGCGAAATTCAGTTATAGCACCAAAGGCTAATAAGCACAATATCTACTAGTTTCTACTTAACTACAATACTACAATGTTGATTTCAAGTAGAGGTTTAAGAGCAAAGTACAGTCCCAAAAAGATTATTATATCGCAGCAACATTTCAAGTTACATTTAAAGACAAATTATTTCATAGTAATTAGGAAAGAAGAATTTCAGGCAGGAAAAGTGCAGCATAAAAATGAGAACCTGGATAGCTTTAAAAAATAGCTCATACCTGGATAAAAGGTTGTGCAACAGCATAACAATTAATATCTGTGTAATGAAATTAACTCCAAACTGGAACTGGTTAAATAATACATAGAAATAGTAAGGTCCGAACAAAAACACTACCTAATGTGGTCCATTTATAAGAGTATGACGCATAGATGTGGAGTGCCTTGCATAAAAGTGAAGCATGAGGTGTTCAAATTTCGAAAGCTATATATGACTTGTTGGTTAAGTATGCTGAAACATCAGATGTTTTTCAAAGACTAAAAATCATATAAATACTGAAAGAGATATCAGAACAATCAATCTATAAGGAAGTATGGAACAGTGCATGACAGTGTCATATTAATTTTATGGCTGCATATAGATCTCTCATTTTCAAATAAAGCGCTGGTCATGAAATCAATAGAGGCTTAACGAGTATTTGAAAAAGGAAATTAACACACCTCAAATACCCCGTGAAGCTGATGGGTTGTGTAGTTATAGAGGAAAAGAGGCAGACCAGGAGTAATTGCTCGGACTGAATCACGATATCTTGCTGGCAGCCCTGCAGAACAACAATACATTTTCAGATGATATATCAGAGGGTTGTTTAAAATTGAACATTGTAGATAGCAGCATGAATTTATTATCTGAAAGATATGTGAAGTGATCATTTAGAAAATTAGGTAAGTTGGACACATACCAAAAAGCTGCCTCTTGAGATCCTCCTGCATGGTGTCATTGTTGCAGACAAAGATATAGCCACCGAGCACTTCATTCCTTGGTAGCATCTCGCTGGTTGGCAATGTTTTGAATCGTTTGTCAACAGCAGAGTTGTTGCTGTTGTTCCCACTGCTGTTACTTCCATTGCTGTTACCACCACTGTTTTTGCCATTTGTCTCTTTCCCATTTGGACTATGTGAATATTTGTTGACCCCAACATTCATCTTGAACGAATTAACATTGCCATTGCCTCCCTTGGGGTATAGTTGATTCATGTTGTAGGCCATGCTGCGGAAAGGATTCTTCATAGCTGCCTCATTCATCCTAATGTCATTCATTTTAAGATCTAAATTCATAAGACCAAGATTGAGGTGGTCCATCTTGTTCTCATCTTGGTGGTAGGATAATTTATCCCATTGCTTGACATCAGGGACAGTGTTCATCCGCGCATAGTCAAGGTCATTCGTCCTCTCAGCCTTTGACTTGTTGATCTCAGCCAGCTTTGATGTCATGAGAGACCACTGACGGTCCTCCACTACCTTTGATTGCCCACGGAACTCATCCCCAAGATTCCACAAGTTGTCCATAGATCAGTTCAATCTCTCCACCTTCACAAGAAAGGATTAGCACACATAAGTCGCAAGGATCCAGCTTTCCAAAACAAAATGAACCACAAATATAATGTACTGTGGCATCATAAAAACAGGACTCTCATCCAGAGCGGCATTTCAAAGTAATTTCATTCAAATAGCTATTGTAAACTCATACACAACAGTAGAAACTAAAATCCAACTTAACTAAAATCCAACTTCTAGATGATGTTATATTGAGCTGTTTAAACAACATTACGAGCCTAGAAAAATATGCCTTCAAAAGCCCGTCCTGAGCCTGGCAAGTCTTGTGTTATCACAACCCCAAAGCACGGCAACCAATAAGCATTGCCCACTCCTCACGCAACAGTTCATCATCATTACTTAACAGCAAAGCAAAAAAACCCAGCTAAGTGATTCAAGAATAGAACGGTACAGCTCTCCGCAATAATTCACATATCACTCATAGGCACATCAATTGTGGTTAAACAAGGGACACGAAGACAAAAATTGCAAGCCAGCAAAGAGCAACAACCACCGCAAGCGATCCCACCCACTACCCGAGATGCCAGCCAGTGCCGGGAACCTATACGAGACACTCACCGGCAACAGTTCGCGCACCTAGTGACCGCGCGCTCGACGGCGAGGCGGGGAGGGGATGGGGAGCAGCGCTCCAGATCTAATTTTTCTCACGGGTGGGGATAAAGGCGGCGGTTTCTACTGGGCTGAACTGGAGCAGGTCAGGGAATCCAAGAGCCGGCCCGTGATTCACGCGCCACAATCATCCGCGGAGATTCCGTCGTGCCAGTACTTCCCCCACGTCCCGCCGCCGCCTTCTCCGCCTACACGACCGCAAACGGAGCAACGGCAAATCCCTAACCGCCTCCGCGCGCGCGAACCTCGGCGAAACCCACGCAATTCAACCAACCAACCAACTGCAGCACAACTCCACGAACAAACCCGCGGAAACCCTCAACGGCCAACCAAATCGCAGCGCCGCACCAAACCTCCATCACCAACGCCGCCGGCGAGATCTCACGCAGCAGGAACCTGAAAAACCCAAGCGGAGAAACCACGCACCTGGATCAATCGGGGCCACTGATTCACCCCCGCCGCGGAGGGAATCGAACCCTCTAGATTCGTGGGGAGGAGAGCGCCGCGACGACGAGGAGGAAGTGGAAGGGGAGACCCTGGCTGGCTCCCACCTTTGCTCCTGCAAGCGAGAGAGAGAGAGAGAGGGGAGAGCTGAGGTGTCATCGCCTCCTTTAGTTATAGAGAGCGGCAGCGCGATGGGGCCTCGATTTGGAGGTAAATTACGTGGAGTGCCACTGGTGGTGGGGTTGAGCTGAGATGAGCATGAGCAGCCATTCGTTTGCTCTGGTTGGTGGTCGGCCTGGACGGTTGTTGCTTGAGGTTGAGCAGATGCCGACCAGTACAGGATTTGAAAAAAAAATGAAATAATATTATATGATGATGAATTTGAAATTTTGAATCTGTATGCATGTGGATTAGATCTTGTGTAGATATATACACATTTGGTCATAAATATCTCTCCATGGCTGCATCAAATGGCTACATGGTTGATATTGATTCTGTTCATGTTTTTTTAAATTTTTTTTAAGACAACAGGATTAGTTGCAAATTGCTTGCTCCAGTTTAATTGTTAGGTAAGCTGTAGATGCGAGGTAGTGTGTAGAGAAACACGGCAAGCGAATAATTGCCATGATAAATACTCATCATTTCACTTATACTTATAAACCAAATTTTAAATTTTAAAATTGATTTTGTGTTTTTAATCGTAGTTTATTTTATATTATTTACTTTTAAATTACTAATTTTAATTACTGATAAACTATACGGATAAGCGTAAGCGAAACAGTATACACCTGTGGCGTGTCGTTCTAATTATTAAGAACGTGATTAGATTGTTGATTTTGCCCAATTACTCACAACAGATAGTACTCGGGGCATGCGGACATGATTTTGCTAATGACTTTGAGGCATCAATCAAAGTTGTGCTTGTGGTACCCTGCCGGCACACTAAAAATTCTAAGCTGAAGTGCCAAGCAAAAGCAAGCTACAGTCTGATGAACCACTAGGACATTTCTTAGCTGGAGTATTTGTCATCGCTGATTTCTCTGCAAGCACTAATTAACTAATCAAGTACAGTTCTGTTCAGTATAATCGAGTTTTTAAGCATTCATGCAGATGAATTTTTGCTCTTGACAACGCGAACTAAACTAAGAAGCATAAAAGAACACAAGGCAACTAATTGTATGTAGCCAAGAAACGTCAACTGCTGGGAACTGAACTGTGGTCAAGTTGGTGAGACATTAGAGAGCTTAGAAACCACAAGTCAGAAGTTCAGAAACTGGTTGGTTAGGAAAAGAGTAAAAGAAACACAGGAAGGCAATGCAAGCTAATTAATCATCCGTGTTATCCATCCATCCAACTCCATCAGCCACATCTACCATCGTCCCCTGTTCCGATCTATGACCCATGTTGCTTAATTGGTTTGTGTTTTTGTTGCATTGCACTGCATCCGCATACACTGCAATTTGCTGATCTCTCTGTGCTGCGTGATATCATATTTCACAATCGTATTCAACCTGCACAGCTAGAAGATGCATCCACTCTACCACTCCTCAAGTTTTCTTTTCATTTGTTTGTTTTTTCAACTACATCCTCGTTTGAATGAATGAATAGAATATATCTATAATATAAATCCACCGACCAAGGTATGCACACATACAATGTATATTAGCTCAAAAATTAAGATCTTTTTTAAGATGCAAATTGAGTTTATTGGGATCGAAGAGGCCGGTTTCTCTCTCACCTTGATTAAGCTGTTTTTAATTCAGAGCGGGATGCATGCGTGCGTCGCGTTTGGGAGGCAGAGAAGCCTGCAACTTGGGACGATCGAGCTGCAAGAAACAGCGGGAGAGAACGCAGCTTGTTGCCGAGGGCGGCAAACGGCCGCGGGCATATTCGATATGTCAGGAAATGGCGACAAATCGGCACATGAATTTGTTCTTCTGATCTATCGAGCTAGTACTTGCTGTTAATGTACGGTTTGATTTTTGAATTTGAAATCGATTCAGCTGACCGGCCTCTTGCTGCTCTTGGAAGATTCTTGGTCACTTGACTATACTAGCTTAATTAAGCTAACCATCGAAACCAATTAATTGAATGAATAAGTATCTGGACAAAGATTGCAATTTTCGATGATATTCAGAACCCATGCTGCATATTCATGATGCTGATCAGTGATCACAGGCTAGCTTATTATTCCACTTCTTGTTGTTGGTTTCTTAAGATGCCAGTAGATTAGATGGAACTATGCGAGTTGCAGTAGCTGAAGCCATTAATCAATTAGGGTTCGTCACATGGGAAGACCATGTGCATGCATGCGTATGCGCCCAGCTTCAGTAGATGCCTCACATAATCGAGCCAAGGAGACCCTGACCGTGGAGGAAGCCAGTATTTGACTATACGCTAGTTCCAAAAGGATTTTTATGGCTGGTGGAATGAGCATAATTAACAGCATTAATTTACGATGCCTTTAAGCCGGCTACGGATCATATCGCTGTGCGATGAGTGAGAGTGAGCGCTAGCTGCAACTGTTGCATATTGCAGGTACACGAGGAAACAAGGAGAATCCGATGTTAGGATGGGAGCCCCATCACCATCGCTGCTGCCCTACTGTCAATCGATCGTACGATTGAGGATTAGTATATTATTAATCACCTTTTTAGTTGGTGCCTTGTTTGTTTTCCTAGTTGATCAGATCTTGTTGATCTCATTCGAATTGAAATTTAAACCTGGAATGCGTAGGAAGGAGTTGCTGCTAATCAATTGGCTAATATATATAACTGGTTCGAACCTACAATTATCGACGAATTAACCGTCTGTCATCACAGAAACCAAAATGTTCAGTATGCTCACGTCGCCAAGACAGAGATAAACTCGTGATTCGTGGAGAGAAAACACAAGATGGAAACGGCCGAGCTGCATGCCACGACGCGTGCACCGAGGTCGCGACAGCCGACGTGCGAAGCCACCTCCGTCGTTGGGAGGTCCGGCCAGCTAGCTCCGGTGACAACTACGGTGAGGCATCGTTTTTCGCACAACTGCTGCACGCAGTTTTCGGCTTCAGGCCGGGCCATCCATCTCGGCGACAGCGCGAGAGCGAATGGAAAGACGAGGGAGAAGAACACAACGGCAAGTCGGCAACAAATAAAGAAAACAAAAGAAAAGCTGTGAATGCTTATGGGCCGGACCAGATGAATGGGCTAAATTGGGTACCAATGGTAGCGATCCCAATTTGTGCGAGCCTAGTTGGCCCGATACTTTCTTTCACCAACTGGGCCAAATTTAATCAGCTGATATCGTGTATATCTTGGGCTGTTCTACTAACTGTTCCCGTTCTTCCACGCAAAAAAGTCCATATGACTTACCTCTCTGATTTAAGGTATAATACCTCTTCCAACTCATACCAGTTTAATTCGACTCCCTCAGCGGTTTAGACACTAATTTTATCATACGGATGCTATGTGACAAAAAAAATAAAGTAGAGATTGCTAAGTCATCTTCGTCCTCGTCCTCTTAGCCCCTCTCTTCTCTTTTCCTCCAGATCTAAATAAGCGATGTGCTAAGTCGCATAGAGAGATAGAGGTTAGTCACACATCGTGTTGCCCCCACCTTTGGCCCACCCTGACTTCTCTCAAGCAGGTAGGCCTCCGTCCTCCTCGTCTCCTCCTTTCCAACTGGCCATTGGTCATCTTTGTCAAGCTCTCGCCATCGGTTTTATCCCGAGCTTGTGTCTTCCTTGCCTCGATCTATTGCTCCACCTCTCCCACACCGCATAGAGGTTGACGGTGGTGGCATAAAGCCCACACACATAGCCCTAACCATCCATTGCACGGACGAGCGTGGCACTTCTGCGAGCGACGTCACCCTTATTGCGCCTTCGGCTAGATCTGCCTCTGTGTTGACCTTGGTCTCTTGAGTTGCGAACATTAGCAATCCACCAGGCGGTGAAGGAGGCCCACAAGCCCCTATTGGGATCAAGCTCCCTAGCTTGACAGTCGCCAGCTCCACCCATGTTAACCTCACCCCTATCCGCCTCTCCTCTACCACAGTATAGAAGAGGATGAGAAAAGCGACCACAATATAGGTAGAGTGGAGCTAGATGGGGATGGAGATGGCGATGGGGATGGAGATGGATATTTAGAAGTCGTTGAGGTTGTCGTCTAAGGAGTGGTTGCGATGGCATGGGTTGGCAGCCTCACCGAGATACACTACTGTGCAATGATAGCGTCTAATTCACCCTACCAATCTCTCTCCCCAGCATTTGTTCGACCCACCTATCTTCCTCTCCAGGCAACCCTTGGACGAGTAGCAAGTATAGCAAGGTCGAGGCTGCCACGGAGAAACTGACGGAGAGCAGTTGCAGATTGAGGTTGTCGAGAAGAGGATATAGTCCTAGTCCTCATCAACAACAATGGAGAGAGATCCAAGTAGTGTTAATCTTAGTCTCAATTGACAATGGTGTGAAGGAAGCCCTTTAAAAACAACATACAACTATCCAAATAGCTAGTGGTGCAGGCAAACCAGCGCCATCTTTGCCACCTTGTTAGTCGTTAGCGCCTCTTTGATAGCTATGGATTTATCCTCATCGGTGTCAAAGAGAGAGAGAGGGGCATGTGGAAGGGAGGAAAAGCTGAGGATCCCATTAAGTAGGTCCTACAACACATGGACCTGGCATGTTTTTATGTTTTTTTTTCTTTTGTTCTTGATGTGCTGATCCTATAGATTATTATTTTATTTTATATAGACATAAACTCTAATTATTATTGGTAACTTTTTCCTTCTTCCGCTAGCACACGATTTGGATCACTATTATTGGTAATCCAAATCTAGATGGGCTTTATTGGGCCGCCTTTTTCTTCCCAATGCTATGGTACAGATCTAATCCAACTGTCAACGTTTTTTCTTACATATTTAAGGCATTTTGGAAAATTTTTAAAGAAAAATTAAAGAAATTGAACTATTTTACGTGAAAATGTAAAATTTATGTGTTCGTAATCTACACCACGTGAAGAACTGCGGATAAACAAGGAAAAAATGGCTGAGAAATATTAAAACTGAACATTTGGTGGATATGCCTAATCAAAGAACACACAAGCCAGTCTCATTCAAGAACAAAACCTGTTGTTACATCCTTTCCTATATGTGCAATACATCAAAACACGCAGTAAGTGATATTAACTCTGCAGCTCTAAGCCCATCTAATAATCATGGTTGATTAATCATCTGCATGCATGCTCCTCCCTCTCCAGAAGCCATTTCAAGTTTTCAACCACCTTCTTCCCCTTTCTCCTGCTCCTCTTCTTCCTCTTCGTCGTTGTCATTATCATCACCTCCTTCAGCTTCTTTCTGGATGTTTTCTGTGTCTAAATTCGGGGTTGTGATCGGCAGTGGCTCAACGTCGTCTGGAAGATCATAGTTTGGATCAGCTAGAAATGTGAGGGCCGTCACCACGTCACTGATCAGCGGCCGACTGCTCGCCTCTTCTTGCAAGCACATCGATGAGATTGCCAGTGCCTGGTACAGCCCTTTCAGCGGGAACTTCTTGTCCAGCAGTGGATCAGCATCTTCACAAACTTCTTGTCCCTGAACAATGGCGCTGCCTGAACATAGATAGAACTTATTAGAGAGCAGCATCTTAATTTAGAAATGAATGCGGAGATTTTCATGTCTGAATTCTGAACCGTTCACTTGACTGCATCATAATAGTGCCATGAAAAATTTTCAACGCTATATATGGAGTACTTTGCCGATGTGATTAAGCTTACCCAGTGAAGAAGAATCTGCTCGCGAGTCGGCTTGGTGGTGTCGATGGCTCGCCGGCCGGTGATGAGCTCGAGGAGGACGACGCCGAAGCTGTAGATGTCTGACATCTTGGTGAGCTTGCCGGACATGGCGTACTCGGGGGCGCAGTAGCCGTACGTGCCCATCACCCCGGTGGTGACGTGGCTCTTGTCGCCGACGGGGCCGAGCTTCGCCAGCCCGAAATCCGACAGCTTCGCGTTGAAGCCGCCGTCGAGGAGGATGTTCGACGCCTTGAGATCACGGTAGATCACTGGTGGATTGGCTATCTCGTGCAGGTACTCGATCCCTCTCGCGGAGCCCACTGCGATCTGCATCCGGGTGTGCCATGACAGCGACTGCGAGTTTGGGGTAAGATCTGTAAAAAAAATCAGAAAAGATTATGAATTTTAACGCAAATCCGTCTACGATTTGCAATCAAAATCCAAGAACGACATCACGGAAATGTGATGCTGATTGCTTAGGAGATGATCTTGCAAAGAACCGAGCGGCATGTACTCGTAGACCAGGATCCTCTGGTCGCAGTCTGTGCTGTATCCGAGCAAGGTGACGAGGTTTGGGTGATGGAGAAGGCTAAGCATCAGTACCTCGACGAGGAACTCACGGTTGCCCTGCAACCCGTCCTTGTCGAGCTGCTTAACCGCTATGACCTGCATGAACATGGACACAATTCACATCAGAGACATGCATGCATGCTGCTTCTGCTGATGATCTTTCAGGTGTCAGAACGCTGAAGAACAGTAAATGGTGATTACCTCCATGGTGTCTGGGATGAATCCTCTGTAGACTCTCCCGAAGCCACCTTCACGCAGCAGATTTTCTGGGCTGAAAGATTTGGTTGCATCGGCCAGCTGACGGAATGTGAATACTCTGCTAGGAATGTTGTGGTTGCCGATCCGTAGTATCTCCCCTGCTGCTGCCCTGTGCTTGGGACTATCTGCGTGAACACAATTTACAATTTTGTTCAGTCAAAGCTGTACCTTTTTTTGTGCAATACATAAAACTGTTGTTTTTCAAGGTGAAAATAGGTTTAAGAAGAGAATAGTAGGCATATTAATTTTAGATATATAAAAAAGTCAAATTTCCTTTGCTTGTTTAAAGAAAAAGATGGCATCCTTGGTTAGTTCGAGTACTTGTGTTCACATCGTCTGTTTGTTTGTTGGCTTATTAGTTGTAATCAAAATTTAAATTTGACAATATTATTTTAGAATTTATTTTGAGATTTATTATTCAATATAGTCTATTGTCTATTTTTTAGCTGTAGCTCAACCAATCTGAATTGATGAAATTAGAAAAAAGGAAGACATGCATATATTATTCTCGAGAGAGATGTCCTTGACGAGGCTGGCCAAGCCGCTCGGCTCTTTCTTGCCCTTCTTCCTCCAAATATTGTTGGTTCCCAACCTGTTCTTCTCCAGCTCCGGGCTGGTCGCCGTGCTCTTCCTCTTCTTCATCGTCTCCAGCGTCAGCGGCTCCTCGGCCTCTCGCGCGGCCTTGCCGCAGACGCCGCGCAACCAGGAGCAGCAGCACGTGCAGACCAGGAGCTTCTTGCAGTTGCATGACCTGCTCGCTGAGCTCAGCAACCCCATCGGATCGACGCGAGAGTGGGCGAGCACCCTCGTGCCGACCCCCGCGCGCCGCCGCCGCAGCCGTTGCCGCGGGGTGGTGATTTTCTCTCGCGGCAAGAAGAACACGGCATGCAAGACGCCGGAAACAAAATGTTCTTCTATTTTTCTCTGTGGTTGGGAATGAGCCAGACTCTGTTTTTCCTTGGATGGAAATGGAAGGCCTGAAGCCAAGAAACAATTTTTTGGTCTGCTTCCTTGTGCTTTTAATGGTCGCTAATTTTAGCTGCTATTGCCATTCCCTAATTTTACGCATGAAAAATTGGTTTCTGTTTGTACCCAATGGCTGACAATGAGTTGAGTGAGGACTCAGGGCAGAAAGTTCCTTCACACTAAATAGCTGTATAAAAATCAAGAAGCAATTTACAAGATAGATTATAATGATATAAGATATTGCACAAACATTCAAGTCTAAATTTAATCTACAATTAGAGAAATAAAAATAGAATTTCACCGTAATACTATTTGTACTAGTGATATCCAACGGATATGATTCATTGTATACCATCAAAATTAGCACTTATAATATGAGTAGTATAAGGTATTATGGGAAAAGAAAAGTACGGTATATTTGTAATTTGTTGGGTACACTTTCGTGCGGCCCACAGCCGTCGACGCCAGCCCTTTCCACGTCAGAGACAGTGTTCAGGCAGAGAAGCAAGCGTGCAGCACACGAGCAGAGCAGAACAGAGGCAAAGACAGAGAGAGTCGTCACAGAGATATGCCATGGCTGCACTGCACCTGCACGCAGGATTCGCTGGCCGGCCGACCGCTACGACGACGACCGCGCTTTCCTAGCCATGCAGCTCGATTGTCTGTCCACATGCACGAGCGAGAACCGGCGAGGTCGTCGTCGTCGTCGTCAGTTGGTCGCCAAGAATTAAATGCTCTGGCACAGATCGACCTAGCTCGTCGCCACTCGGTCACACGGCCATTTCTCGCAGAGTGGCCATTCCATGCAGGCATCGGTGTAGGGGCTGGGTGGTGCTCAGTCACATGTACATCATGTAGGTGCATATGGGGCGCCAGATGTGTACGATACGACTTTCTGAACGTGGTCGACGGGAGAATCGACAGGAAAAGAAAATACTATATTTGGGCTAAATTATTATTGATGACACGATGGGTAATCTTCTATGTTATCATGTTATTTACAAAAATATATATACAACGAATGGCTATATTTTACGTATACTAGTGTCCTCCTATAGACGAATTCTGTCTATGTTGTATAGGTACGATTCACTGTCAGCTTTTATTATTTTTGCTTCTCTAATTGTATCGAATTTAGAATTTAGATGCAATGAATATAACAGGTGCATGCACACCTTAGGTGTAAAAATAATCCTCGTCGGGTGTACAGCAAAACATTTTTTTAGATCTTCTGATTTTGCCTAAACAGTGGGCATGGTAATCGGCAAAAAGAATTTGTTTATTTATTATCAATGGGTTAGATCTCGATTATGGTATCTAGAGCCATTTAATACCATGACATTTGTGAGATATATAAGATTTATACCGGTTCAATTCCTTACTTAATAATAGCATCTTTTTGCTTATATATATTGACGGTGGATACAATAAGTATGGCAAAACTTTTAATTTAACCTATCAAAGTAATATCGGTGAGAGAAGGTTGTAGTGGGTGGCTATCGACCTAACCCTATCTAAGGTTAACTGGATGTAGTGTGGATTATTTAGCTTATGATTTTATACCCTTTCATTCTGGTAAGCCCTTATATCTATAGCAGGATTAGAAATTGAAAAAAATTAAATTGACACATAGAATAATCCTCATCGTAGCCGGATCAGATTATATAATCATTTCGACTGACTTCCATCTCACCTATGTTGCTATTTATATCTGATTACTTCTTCTATATATATTCTTATGTATACGGTACATGGCATTTTTGTTATCATATACGTATTCATAGGGTATGAAATTTATATCTAGGGATTATGCAGTAGTAGTGAGCATTTACGGGGAGAAAATTGTTGAAAACACGCAAATATTATACCACTAACTATATCACCAGCTATTTTATTTTCAATACATTTCATTATTCATTATTTATTCCGATCACTTTATCACATCCAGCAAAGCAACAGTGTGATCCTGATAGCCTACTAGCCTATTACTGGCCGGCGGCGAAGATGCTGCACTGCTGGGGCTCCACCCGGCACATCGACGGCAGCTGCGCCGCGTACTGCCTCGCCCTGGTCAGCCTCACGCGGGTCATCTGCGGCTGCTGCGGGTACTGCTCGCCGTAGTACCCCTGCTCCGACGACGAACCCTCGCCGTAGTACCCCTGCTCACGACGTCCCCTCGGCGTAGTACCTCTGCCCTTGCTCCAGTGGCGCCGGCATGCTCTCCTCGTAGTCCCTCACTATCCGGCGGATGGCAGCGCAGCGGCACTCGCGGCTCACGTCCTGGAGCTGCTGGCAGCACTGCATCCGCAGGCCCAGCGCGGCAGGGCGGCGGAACATCGGCTGGAATCTCTCCCGGGCGGTGAGCTGCCGGTCCAGGACCTGCCGGCACGCGTCGAGCGGGCTGTCTCCCTGTACCTCATGTCCGACTCGCTCAGCTGCGCGGCGGAGATGGTCATCATGGCCGCTATGAGCGCCGCTAAGAAGACTACCTTATTGTCTCCTTCGACTAATGTCTGGTTTTGATTTACCTCTCTAAATGGCAAAATCAAATATAATATGTTTCTTGTTTAGATGTTGGTTAATTCTAAAGCGTTTATGTGGCATTATGGTTGGGAAAAAAATTGACGGGCCTCACATGTAAGTGAAATATACACTTCCTCCTCCCTCCGCACAAGCGACAGTCCCCTGCTTCTCCTTTGTCCCAACCTCCCCGAGACCCCGACGATGCGGCTGCGAGTGAGGATCTTGGCGATGCGGCAGTAGTTCTCCTCGACCGCGCCGGCGAGGTTCCCTCCGGGTGAAGGCACGTTGGTGTCGTCCGCGGCGGCGAAGCTGCAGAGGAAGAGAGGCGGCGGGCGGCTGAGCAGCGGCATGGGCGGTGCCGGGCGGAGAGCGGAAGCGGGCAAGCACGAGCTGGGATGCCGACGGATGAGCTTGATGGCGAGCTGGGAAGCTGGTGGAGGATGGCGAGCCTCATCGCCTCCTCCGCCCCGAGCCGCCTCGTCCTTCTCCTATGGCCTTCTCCTATGGCGTGCTCGGCGGCGGCGGTGAAACCATGCTCGTGTTCCGCCGACTCAACCCTATCTCCAATCGGATGATGGTGAAGCCGAAGGCAGCTGCGAAAAATAGGCCCTGCCCCTGTTTTCTGGCGACACAGATCCCAGTAGGCGGCGGCCTGGCGAGGGCTGGGATCCCCATGCTGCCGCTCAGGGAGACCACCGGGATCCACCTCTCCATCGACGGTGCCGACGAGGTTGACCTCGTCAACCAGTCCTCTTCGCCAAAGTCCTCTCCCGCGCTCCTCGCCGCTGACCTCTCCTTCTCCCTGCCCTTCATCCTCGTCTGCCTGGTGGGCTAATCTGGCGCCGTGGACGAGAAGAGGGCGAGGCTACTGTCTCCACCGCCACTAGAGAAAGACCGGGGAGGAAGGGGATGAACATCCAACTTTTCCACACGTCACCGCTGCCGCACAGGTTAGCTCAAGTTCCGAGCTCCACCGCCTCGCCGGGACCTGGTTTGCACCGCCTCCTTGGACATAAGAAGAACTAAGGATAGCGAAAGAAAGGGCTGGAAGAAATACCCTGCGGATCCCACGTGATCCTTGCATGATTTTTTATTTTTTCTGACGCCACGTAACATAGATGTTATGTCCGGTTAATATGTAATGTACACGTTATATAGGATAAAATTATTATCCAAATCGGGAAGATAAATTAATTCGGTTTAAATATGCGAGAGAGATGATATACCCGATTTTATGTAAATTAAACTTAGCAAATGGACTTTTTCCTAACTAAAAGCAGGCAATTATCGACTTTAAAAAGCCCCTTTAGTTTGAGGATTTGGGCCGTAATGTAGTTCAAGGTAACACACATCCATGCTGTCCTTCACCATATCAAGTGCAAGTCCACAAATATAGTTCACAGAATATTTCGAATTCTGGACGAAATATTAGACTCTCGTAGCCAAATATGGGCACTACGGGCCATTCCTAAGCCTAGTTCTTGGTCCCAATTGAGGTTAATATTCAGGACCAACTTCCCCAGAGCATCGTCCGTGTTTGGCCGGCTTAACGGTGAGATTAGCCTTCAGAGTTCAGAACTTCAGAGTGCTCTGCAGGCTGTTAACTGGTGGACCTGAGCGTGATGGTCTTCCAATTTTTTTAAAAAAATCCTCGTCATCTCCCATAAAAATAAAAAAAACAAGAAAAAAATCATCGTCCCAGCCTGATGAGGTATTACCAGTCCATACCTTACTTTATAATTAGCCGTGCTGATCATTTGCAACTCCGAAGGTGAAATCTCGTTGTCAAATGTGATCAATCAATTATCTACTCGTGTGTGCAGGCAGCTAGCAAGCTAGCAGGAGGCCACCGGCCACATGCGCCATCCAGTTCCTTTAATCCTTAGCATCTCTTGCAGCAACCTGCAGCTGTTAGCCGAGGCTACTGGAGACGAAAGAATCGGAGTTCTCCATTGCTGCTGTTAGCACAAGTTAATTCACACAAAAAGGAAAAAGAGATGAAGCCAGCAAGCTACCAACAGTTCACTGCATCACCGATGACTTCTCCATTGTTGCTGTTCTCTGAACTTTCTAGTTGCCCATGTAGCCATGAGCCCCATGAAACTTTCTCTGAAGCTGGAGCTCCCTGCTATGCTTTTTCTGAACAAAATGATACCACTACAACTACCTACTGTTTGTCCACTGGTCCATCTACGAGTTGTTGGCTATGACGGCGTCGTCATGCATGCGGATGATTGATCGATTCCAGCGCGACGACGACGCCGGCGGGGGCGGCGGCAGCTCGATCAGCTCATATCATTGTGGATTTATGGTGATCAGAGTTCTCTTTCAATGCAAGCTCTACTCTGACGACTCATAAGCATCGTCATCTACTGCTTGAATTTTCAGTTCGGTTCTGCTTTGTTGGTGACTGGTCGTCTCGTCTGATTCGGCCAAGCTTTCAGTTGTAAAATTTGTTAATGTACCTCTTATTTATATTATATATATATATATATATAAAGGTTTACATATAAAGGTTACGCATATATGGAAGGTTATAAGTGTGATCAATAATAATCAAAAGATACAGCTCTAAATATAGATAACCTCTTACTAAATATCGATTAGACACTTATATGTTTAACATCCTCTTAATCTGGACGGATATAGACTATGTTTAGATTGCGTCATTTTGATTAGGTGTAACATTGGATGAAGGATAAGTGGAGAAATGAAAAATTATTTCATCAAATATAACGTTATGGGACACATACATGTGTTCGAAATCCATATCGAGATATTTGTATCCCTTGTGAAGACCACTATATCCAAAAACACGCAGACTTTTGGATCGAAAGGAAAATTTATGTTGGTTATAGAATTGTAAATTAGGCCAACATGCGCAACAAAATATACGGAGCATGAAATAATTTGGTGGAGTTTTGAAAAGTCGTTCTAGAGGGCACAGATTATCAAGGACTTGAGTGGGCAATCTATTGATGACATAAATGGCTGTGAGGAAGGCCTCATCCTAAAATTTAATCGGTATGGAGACATGAGCTAGTAGAGCAAGACCAGATTCAACTATATGACAATGCTTGCGTTCAACCGATCTATTTTGTTGGTGAGTACGTGGGCAGGAAACACGACGGGCTATGCTAAGGGATCGGAAAAATCGAGTATGAAGTTTTTGGTACTCTCCACACCAATTGGATTGGATGCATTTAATTTTAGTATCAAGGAGACATTATACATGTGATTAAAATTATAAGAAAATGCATTGAGCTTCAGTGCGGTCATACATCAAATATATCCATATAAATTTACTAAAATCATCGATAAATTTTATGTAGTATTTGTATCCACCAACAAAATTAGGGGCAGGGCCCCATACATCTGAAAAAACAAGTTTAAAAGGTGATGTAGAACGATGAATAGTATGAGTATAGGGAAATTGATGACTCTTGTCTAATTGACAGGTATGACGAATTGAGAGACTCGACTCCTGATATATAAGAGATTATTCAAACTTAAAATAGACCGTACGACTGGGATAGATGGGTGGCCAAGACGAGCATGTCACTGATTTGTGGATGCCTTGACACTGAAAAGTGTTTATTTGAAGAATTCAACATCAGACGGCTTTATGGGATAGAGGCCAGATTCACACTTTTCTTCTAATAGCACTTGTTTCGTTGCTTGGTCTTTTATAAGAAAATGATATGGATGAAATTCAAAAAATATATTATTGTCACGTGATATTTTATGAATTGAAAGGAGATGTTTAGAGATATTAGGTACATGGAGAACATTATATAAGTCAAGAGGACGTATAGCAGTATTAAGAGAATAAGAACCAATATGCATAATTTGTAAACTTGTCCCGTTGTCAACTTGAACCGTTTCACCACCATGGTATTATTCACGCAAAGCTAGGCGATCCAGATCACTGGTTATGTGCTCGGTAGCCCTTGTGTCGGTGTACCAGTTGGTGTCAACCTTATAGGATGAAGTAGCAACCATCGCAGTATAGGGTTGTTTTTCTTGGTAAGACTCATTCATACGATGCCAACATTTGATGATAGTGTGACATGTACGACTGCAGATCTGACAGGGAGGGGCGTCGTGTCCACGTCCCTAGGGCGGAGAACCGTTATGGCCACGGCCCCATTGCTACCCACCTCGGCTTGCGAAGTTGGCTGACACGACGATGTTGAGGCGAGTCTCTGCCTGGTATTACAGTTGGCGCGTCTCAAATGCTAGTAGATGTGAGTGGACATCGTCAAGCGTGAGGGGCTTACTCTTTGTCATCATAGATGTGACGAACGGATCGTAATCTGGAGGAAGACCCGCTAGGAGATAGGCAATGATCTCATCATCACGAAGAGGAGCATCTGCCGCAGCCAGCTTGGAGGCCAAACTCTTGATCTTGCGGAAGTAATCGGTAGCAAAGAGGTCGCGCTTCTTGGTTGTAGCAAGTGCGACATGCACTTAGACAGCGTGCGCACGCGTGGCGGAGGAGAACATGCATCGAAGAGTATCCTAGGCTTCTTTGGATGTGGCGGCAGACACCACGTCCTAAAGGATGTCCTCAGTTATCGACAAGAGAAGATCAGTTAGTAGGTATTGATCTTTATCATACCACAGGCAATATTCTAGGTTAGACACGAGCTCGATACTATCAGCAGTCGATGAAGGAATCTGCTGGGGAGGCGTGGTCGTGGATCCATCGATGAAGCCCATAAGCTTTGCACTCTGCAGATACGGGAGAAGCTAGGTGCGCTATAATGTATAGTTTGTTTTGTTGAGTTGGATGATGATGACATGATGAATTGATATAGGGGCAAAGTTAGTAGCAGAGGAGAGGCTGAAAGTGGAGACGGAGGAGGTAGAAAATGATATCGATATTGATTTAAAGAAAAAAATGTTGGCTCTAATACCATATTAATATAATTAACGCTCAATGATCTCTATAGACCATAACTATTTATATATATATAAAGGATCACATAAATAGAATGTTACGCTTATATGAAAGGTTATAAACATGATCAACGACAATCAGAAGATATTACTCTAAATTATTTAGATATATAGATTAAATACTTCTATATTTAACAAAATTGAGCTGGAGAACTCTCTTCTAATTGGATGTTCAGCTGCTATTTCATTTATTTCAGGTTTTGAAAAAGGGGATAGTTAGCTAGGACTGGCTTAACGCCTGAACTGACGGACGTGTTGGGGACTCATCTATCATCAGCCTCGTTGCTTGCAATGAACGGTACGTAAGTTAATTATTAGTATATGAGCATAGCCTTTGTACTACTATATGCCTAGTACGTCGGTTCTGTTCATGATTCAGGATTCTGGGAATCGCCTGGATTGTTACATGCAAAAAAGCAAATAAAAGCGGTACTGGCTAGATAAAACCGTAAGTTTTTGTCGGTTGCTGCAACCTGCAACAATGCACATTACTAGAAGTCTAGAACCGATGGTTACAGGCTACAGCAGCAATCAAATGGAATCCACAGTGCTTTGTCTGATCATCATCTCCTCTCTGCAGCTAGCTCTGAAGTTACAATTAATTAACACAACACCATTTTGATAATGTCGTACGTCATCTCCCTGAGAAATAAATTACCCATCAAATTGACCACTTTGCTTTAGATTCCATGCAAAGCACACATCTACAGGATCGAGCAACAGAGACATCTCGCACTGATTTGTCAGTACAAAAATATGGTCTCGACGAATTCTTTTCTCATCGCTTGCTGCTGCTGCTAACAACCAGTAGGTGCAGCACTCTTGACTCCTGCCCGTCGCCTGCGATGATCAGAACTCCACAACCAACTGTTTCCGTAGCCGATTACAAAGTTTGTGCAGTACAAATGTACAATTTGGTACTTCGTTTTTGGGTGGCAAATTAGCTGAATTTGCATTGCGTTGCATGCGTGCATGCGTGCTACAGGAAAGATTTGGCAAAGTAGAACAGCTCATTGTGCCACCATGCATGCGTGATTCTTCAGAAAGGAAGCTATCTAGCCAACCTACCACTTGGATGCATAGGGACAGGACGGTCACGGCCGGCGCCTCGCTATAAATCTCCCGCCAATTCTTGCCCGCCAATTCTGCAGCAGCAGCTAGCAGCGAGCATTCTCTTGTAGCCAGGAAAGGAGCAAGCTTGCTAGCTCTGAGGTTGGTGGTGATGGCATCGTCGAGGGTGATGCTAGCGCTGCTGCTTGCGGCGGCAGCGGTGACGGCGGCGTCGGCGCAGCTGGATGAGAAGTTCTACAGCCAGTCGTGCCCCAGCGTGGAGGCGGTCGTCAGGAAGGAGATGATGCGCGCGCTCGCCGCCGCGCCCAGCCTAGCCGGCCCGCTCCTCAGGATGCACTTCCACGACTGCTTCGTCAGGGTAAGCTTGCATGCGGTGTCCATTGCGTCGCTGGCCGGCCTCGTTGCCGTCGTCGTCGCAGCTGCAGGCGTATAGTGTTCGATCGATCAGGTTGCCTGACAACATCGTCGCCGGCCGGCGTTTGCGTGGATGCAGGGGTGCGACGGCTCGGTGCTGCTCGACTCGGCCGGGAACAACACGGCGGAGAAGGACGCGACGCCGAACCAGACGCTGCGCGGGTTCAGCTTCGTCGAGAGGGTCAAGGCCGCCGTGGAGAAGGCATGCCCGGGCATTGTCTCCTGCGCCGACGTGCTCGCGCTCGTGGCCAGGGATGCCGTGTGGCTGGTGAGTAGAGTAGAGTACAGTGCAATGCACGACACTGACAGTTGCATAAGCAAAAATTCTCACTTCGTCTCGTCGTCGTCTTCTTCCAGACCAAGGGCCCGTTCTGGGCTGTCCCCCTCGGCCGGCGCGACGGCAGGGTGTCCATCTCCAACGAGACCGACCAGCTGCCACCCCCCACCGCCAACTTCACCGAACTCACCCAGCTGTTCGCCGCCAAGAACCTCGACCTCAAGGACCTTGTCGTCCTCTCTGGTAACCATCACCATTGCCACACAAAATAGCTTCACTTCACCACACACACACATACATGCATCCATGGTGTCTGACCATCGATCCATCGTCGATCATCAGCCGGGCACACGATCGGGACGTCGCACTGCTTCTCCTTCACCGACCGGCTGTACAACTTCACCGGCATGGACAACGCCCACGACATCGACCCGACGCTGGAGCTGCAGTACATGGCGCGGCTGAGGAGCAAATGTACGAGCCTCGACGACAACACGACGCTGGTGGAGATGGACCCGGGGAGCTTCAGGACGTTCGACCTGGGCTACTACAAGAACGTGGCCAAGCGGCGAGGGCTCTTCCACTCCGACAGCGAGCTGCTCACCAATGGCTTCACCCGCGCCTACGTGCTGCGCCACGCCGCCGGTTCCCAGGACGAGTTCTTCGCCGACTTCGCCGCCTCCATGGTCAAGATGGGCAACGTCGACGTGCTCACCGGCAGCCAGGGCGAGATCAGGAAGAAGTGCAACGTGGTTAACTGATCCTGATCATCATCATCAGCTAGCCGAGACTCCGTGTGATTATGGATTGATCATCAGCTTTTGATTCCGTGACCATCTTAATTGATTTCCTTGTAGATTATCGTAAGATTACTGTTCCTTTTTCTTGGTTTCAATCACTTCATTAATTAATTGTTTTGTTTATATAGCGAGCATGTAACAAAGTTTTCTCCAAGTACTCATCACGATCATATAATAAGCTTCATCTTTTTTTTCTCTCTCACTTTGCACTATACAATATATTATTGATCACTCACTGTTGCCTCTGTCTCTCTGTGAGCCAGTTACTCAGTTGATACCATTTTCAATTTACCATGCACACTAGTAAAACCAAAATGGTTCATTAATAAAGCTGTAACACACAGCATCGCATCACACGGGTTGCACATCTGATCATTCGCTGTTGACGACTATAATTGGAGGAACAATCTGGTCAAGAATGGACTCATCTAATCATGCGTGCCCATGACATGTGTTCCAGGGCATTTTGATAATTGATATGCTCTTCAGTGTCAGCAGAGACCCACATCCTCTCTGGCACCCTGCATTTTGTTAACCCCATTGTGCCTGCAGCTCTCTCCTGAATGTCTGTCCAAAACTGAACGACAAACATTTTCTTAAGTAGCTTGATCACATGGCATGCATATACCAAAATGAACTTAATTATTGCTGATCATGATGGCGTCTGTCACCAAATCAAAGTCTGGTACGAACAATGACAATAATTATACGCGTACGGCCTGTATGGTATGAAGTGGGTAGATCAGTCCTGACACCTGAGTGCTATGCGTGATCTACATTTCCGTATTGTAACTTCAGCATGCAGTTAATAATTCAGTGGTATGTCTATTTTTCTTTTGCATTGTTTTGATATGGAACTTAATGGTACTGTTTTCCGAGCGCCCAGTTATCCCCTACTTTCACCTCAAAATTATCCTCAATGGTGCTGGTACGCCCATGAACCACATATAGGCTATTTAAGCGGCAGGGGCGGAGCATGAACCCACATAAAAAGGTATGAGTGGAGGAGTTCCAATTCCCAGTAAAAATCTTATAAAATTTATGCGTTCCGAAGAGCCAATAATATTTCAGTCAAGCTCTGCCGCTGTTAGGTTGCAGGTTGACACATCTATATCCTATCCTTATTTTCAGCTCAGGACCCCTCGAAACTCAAACTTCCAACTAGAAATAGTCACCTTTCAACTCGAAATCCCCAAATCCCCACTTGACGAGTTGAGCTAGGCTTAGTAGCATTGTCTATGTAGGCTCATATATGGTTGGGCCTGGTTAACTACCAAGAGCAAGTTTTATAATATAGTTGGTTGGTTTTATAATATAGTTGGTTATCGTCTTTAATTTTATTTATATTATCAATTAAGATTCAACATATATAATATATCATCTCTAATACATAAATTTTAATATCATTTTATTTGTTTACTCTCACATTAATATTTGTACTGTACAGAGATTATCTATGACTCATCCTCCCTCTCTTCTCACTTCTCTCATCATCTGATCCCTCAATCCAACGTGACACTGTTGGAGACAGCACGTAAAGTCTCATGGAACTTCACTAAAACAACGCATGCCTCGTCTGATGAGCCAAAGCATCCAACGCCCCAGCGCTTTCCCTCGCGAAGTGGCATCCAAAAGGACGAAAACGCTGTGCCACCCAACCGCAGCAGCAGCACGCGTCCGTCCTCCTTTGCCTGCACAGCTGCACTGCACCCCGGCGCGCGCACCAACTCACCAACGAAACCTCCTACTCCAAGAGCAAGTTGCAGCAGCCGCGCGAACCAGTGGTAGCTTGCGTCGAGGCGGAGTAGAGTCCGTCACACTCAAGCCCACGTGTGCCGCGTCTCGCCACACGCACCCATCCGAGGGCGCGCCGCACCAAACGCTTAGACCTTTTGCCGCGCGCGTCTCGTCGCCATCTTGTACTGCCCGCGCACGCCTTGGCCGCAGTACAACTCGACCAATCGGCCGTTGCGGTCTATAACCTCCTGTCGCTCCCGTGTCTCCGGTGGCGTGCGGCTCCGTTGAGTTCCCTCATGTCCGGGGAGCTGCGGTTGCTGCTGCTTTTGCTGGTGGCCGTGCGGGCGAGCACCGAGGTCGCGGGCGAGCCGGAGGCGGCCGGGTTGCAGGTTGGGTTCTACTGTTCGACGTGCCTTGTCGCGGAGGATGTCGCGCTGGCCGAGATGAGGATGATCCTCGAGGAGGATCCCACGCTCGCGCCGTCGCTCCTCCGGATGCACTACCACGACTGCTTCGTGCAGGTAGGTAACAGATCGAAGCTCTTTCAGCTAGCATGTCCATGGCGATGATCTTCTTGTTACGGCTCTGATATACGTGCGTGGTTGGCTAATTGCAGGGGTGTGATGGGTCGATCATGCTCAGGTCGAGAAGCTTCAAGGGGGAGAGGGACGCAACGCCCAACCGGAGCATGCGAGGCTACGATGCCATCAATCGGATCAAGGCGAGGCTGGAGAGTGTCTGCCCGCTCACCGTCTCCTGCGCCGACATTATCGCCATGGCGGCGAGAGATGCCGTGTACCTGGTACTAAGTGAAACAATCCATGGCTTCTTGCAAATCGCGATCTACTTCTGCTTACTCTGCTTCTTGTGATCATCTTGGTCGTAGAGCAAAGGGCCGTGGTACGACGTGGAGACGGGGAGGAGGGACGGTGACGTGAGCGTGGCCGAGTACGCCGAGAACGACCTGGCGCCGCCGGACTCCAACATCGTCGACGTGAAGACCTTCTTCAGCGTCAAGTCCCTCAACGCCAAGGACATCGCCGTGCTCCTCGGTACGTATCACGCCTTTCCCTTTTGCTTCTCGCATGGATGACGGCGACAGCTTAACAGAGCGGCTGTAATGGCCGCCGCCGTGGCGCCGTGCAGGGTGCCACAGCATCGGGACGTCGCACTGCGGGGCGTTCCAGAAGCGGCTCTACAACTTCACTGGCAAGATGGACCAGGACCCGTCGCTGGACGCGTTGTACGCGGCGCAGCTCAAGAAGCTCTGCCCACCGGGGCACGGCCACGGCGCCGGCGGCGCCAAGGTGCCCATGGACCCCGGCAGCGGCTTCACGTTCGACCTGAGCTACTACCGGCACGTGCTCACGACGGGGGGCCTGTTCCAGTCGGACGGCAGCCTCCGCGACGACCCCGTCACGAGGGGCTACGTCGAGAAGCTGGCCAACGCGTCGTCGCCGGACGAGTACTTCGCCGACTTCGCGGCAGCAATGGTCAAGATGGGCCGCACCGACGTGCTCACCGGCAATCTCGGGGAGGTCAGGCCGACGTGCGACAGCCTCGTCGACTAGGTTGATTCAGGGTTGCCCGGCATTTGATCTTTAGAATTATACGGTTCTCTGTAACATTACATAAGTACTCTGATTTGATCATATTATTCAGAGTAGGGGAAGGTTGAGACCTGAGAAATCGAAAGCACCTTGTAAGCAGTTTCTACGCTTTTGATCCAGGAAGACTGTTTGTAACAATGGATGAATATAGAGGTACAAACTTGTCAAACAAGTAGTACATACTAATGAATTTGTAAATGGCTTTGATGACGAAACTTGCATGGAGTTCGTCGTTGCTGTTCTTCGTAGCATTGTTAGTTTGGTGAATCAACCGTTTGGTCAACCACAAGTTGGTCACCAAATCTGACCAGATCGCACATATAACTTAGGAACAAAGACTGCAACAATCTGTATGAAAGCTAACCTGTGTGAATAAATAAGCACGGAATGTTAGTTAAAAGTCTCTTTCATGAGAAGCTCTGTTGCTCACTGCTTCGGGCTTAAGTACAATGCCAGAACGCAGAATACAGAAGTAGCGCCTTCTGTAAGGAAATGGGACAAAAACGATAGCAATGGAAACAGACACATTTCAAAATTCAGTGAATTTGTCCTTTCATTTGTTTTGACTTCAGTATCACAAAATTGCATCTATTTGTGAAATTAGAAATTATTTGTAAAAGGTAAATACAATGTTTAGGCATAATGGCACGATGAACAGAAGAGTTAATGGATTGACTGTTATTTTCTACCCCATATGTAGATTCCGGTTGCTATTACTACACCACTTAATGCTCCAATGGATGCCAAAATTTTCATCTTTGAAGCACCTTGATTAGTCACTGGTAATTCCAGTAAACTTTCTATCTGCAGGAAGAGTTGAAAAAATGGTGCATATAGAATTAAAATCTGCAGAGCTTTTCTGTTGAATAACTACCTAGATGGATGATGGATTTCCTATTGGTATGAAACATATCACTGTTTAAAAATATATAACCTCGATTGGTTGTTCCCAATATTTCTTTATTCCAGAAACATGTCCTTTTCCTACAACTGCCACCACCGATGAATGTTCCCTTGCTACCTTCAATAATTGGGAGGACATATACCTGCAAATATGATTTTCAATTATTCAAGCACAAGAGATTGTTGTGGCAATTGAGAATATCAGCACAAACATTTTAAGTAACTCACAGATCACGTTCATGTAGGAGTGTCTCCATCAAGGTAGGAAATGCCTTACTCATCTCTTGAATAACAAGTGTTAGCATGTCAACATCCTCCATGTCCTTCAGCTGCATAGACAAGCATTGTCATTGCTACGCAAATGGAGTAAAGTCTGGTTAATTGTATATTTATACTAGTCTAGAAAGTATATTGAGTCACATGATCCTCTCAGTATTTAAAGCTCCCAAACAATAGAACTGTACACTTCAAGTCATCTAAGAAGACATCATACCATTTTATTAAGTTCCTCCGTACTTTGCAAAAATATGGACTGGAAAAAAATGTAGTACAAAAACTTTGCCCTGTGCCATAATGACATTCTCCCCCAAGTTCTTCTCAAAGTGATCTTCAAAACAGATAAAGACAATTATAAGATGGTACCATTGCTAATGAAATATAAATATTGACCAAACTATTGTTCATTCTGCAGAAAGTTTTAAGGATACCAAGATTCCAATAGAAATAATAAAGACCAATATAATATGCTGAAAGAAAACAATCTGATGCCAAAACTAGCAGGTACCAGCAAACAATAGTAAGACAATTAAGATAACATGAACAATCAAAACGTTCATATTTTTATGAATCAAATCTTCTATATGATAGAGATCATCATAACAAGATACATCTCTACTTTACAGTCAAATAATGAAAGAACTAACCTCATTAGTCCATATCATATAGCAAAAGATTAAGATGCAAGAAGTGGCAACTATCTTTTACTCCATCCAATCAGCTGGATGTGATGGTCATTCGAAAAATATGCAGTTTTTCCAGATGTCATGTGAAAAGATGCAACATTATGATAAAATTGATCTCATCATAATTCAAAATAATGACATATTGACAAATTATTTGCACCAAAATTTGATAAACCCCGTGGATAAATTGGAGAGCCGATCAACTTATTGGAAAGAGTCTGAAAAGAGCCGATCGGATGGATCGAGAGAGTATTCGGTTCAGTTAAAAATAGAAGATTATTCAGATGGGACTGAATCTGAGGAGGAATCGTGGAAGCCACAACAAGATACTTTATCTATATAGCAGATATCTTATAAAGATATGCATTTTTAATTAGTTTTGTTAAATTTCATAGAGATATTTTTCTTTTATGTCTTTAGGAAATAACGTTTGATGGTTGTTGTAACCACGTCGGACTCTTGTAATTCTAGGGTATTAATATAGACTCTCTGAAAGCTTGCAATTTATCTCTCAGATTAATACATTTTTGGTACATCGCCACCTTAGCTTGTCTAGGTTTTTTACCAGTGAGTTCTGGCTCTCGACGCGGGGCTACATTGGTTAGGTCCGAACTCTGACGAAGAGTTAAGTACCGCTATTATCCTAGTGTATTCGCTCTGTCTAAGACTGCATCGGTTAGGTCCGAACTCTTAATCCGATCGAATATACCACGTCACGTGGAATTTATCGGCTTATCAAACTTATTTTACCATCATCAGTCTCGTGCTACATCGGTTAAATTCGATTTACTAAACTACTGATAGTAGATTAGGCCATAAGCCAATAGGTCTTTACTTAGTATTTCATCAGAGTAGCTAACCGATGAGTTATCCATATTTCAAGCATCATGCCCACTGTATCGGCTCATCAGCCGATATACATACATGTTAAGTGATTTACTTTAAGCCTCACGCCCAATGTACCAGCCTCTTAGTCAATACACACATATTTTCAGAGATCTTCTCATCGGCTCAGCTAGCCGATAGGTTCGCCCTCTTTTTTTTATCTATGCGTTCAATCTAGTGTCCGCCGTCTCGTTACCGTTAGCCTCAGTCTCATACTGTCTTGGTTCAGTCCGATCTATTGAGATTGACTCTAAAGATACCATCATGGTAGTTACCGGATCTCGTACATTCGAAGGATCGGGTCTTGCTCCTCCTTATTTATCGCACATTATATTTGGAGCGTCATCGATTTTACAGTTGATGAATCTTTTATATTATTTCTTTTCAATCTACATATGCCTTTATCGGCTTTTCAGCCAACGAACAAGCGCTATAACCTCTATAGGCAACTAGCCGATAGAAGGATCGTGCGTGCTATTCTTTGAATACCCTATTCTAGAGTACCATTGGCTGAGCCAATGAAATCGTTATCGTATTTTTTGAATATACCTTTATGCCTTCCTCGGCTTTGCAGCCAATGGACCAGTGTTACACTTTTATTATGTTCAGAATGCCATCGGCTCTACAGCCGATGTATCTTTCATTCTCATCGTCGCCATTTGCTTACGCTTACATCGGCTTTTTAGCCGATGGAAGAGTGTTTTAGTTCTTATCGATAACCAGTCAATAGTAGAAGTGCATCGGACACAGCCGATGAGTATCTCTACCCTATCGGCAGCCAGCCGATAGCAAGAGTTTGTATCGACACATCTTCCAACTGACTCATTCTTTTATCTTCTTTTCAATTACAATGTCAAATTGATTGATACTGATAGACAATAGCCTAACAGGCTTAGATTACTTGATGATGAGATTACAGATGTGTTACATATAAATAGATTGGAGGAGGGTGGCCCAAGGGGCCTGCCGAGTCCCAAGGAGCCAGCCGAGTCCTAAGAGGCCAGCTGGGTATTAACTCGACACAGCTAGTTAGGGGATTAAATAGCTAGGAGATTACACAAGTAACTAGGGGACTACAGTAAATAGCAATTAATTCTAACACCCCCCGCAGTCAGATCGTCGGTGGAGCGAACGTTCAGATTGGAGCGAAAATCTATGAAGACACAGGAAGGGAGCCCCTTGGTGAAGACATCGGCGAACTGCGACGTGGTAGGCACATGAAGAACCTAGACTACACCCACGGCGACTCGTTCACGGACGAAGTGAAGGTCGATTTCCACGTGCTTGGTGCGCTGATGTTGAACGGGGTTGGAGAGGTAGACGGCGCTGACATTGTCGCAGTAGATGAGACAGGCAGAGTTCAGGGGATGGTGAAGTTCCGGGTATAGCCGATTTGCCTCCTTTCTGATCTCATTGGGATTCACTGAAGCCAAGTCAGACACATCTCTCTTCATATACAGCCGTGGCACCGAGACATTCTACTTGTTCTTATATGTGGATGACATTGTCCTTACGGCTTCGTCTCAGTAGCTCCTTCACTATGTCATTGCTGCATTGAAAAAGGAGTTCGCTATGATAGACAATAGCCTAACAGGCTTAGATTACTTCTTGATGAGATTACAGAGGTGTTATATATAAATAGATTAGAGGAGGGTGGCCCAATGGGCCAGCCGAGTCCCAAGGAGCCAGCCGAGTCCCAAGAGGCCAGCTGGGTATTAACTCGGCACAGCTAGCTAGGGGATTAAATAGCTAGGAGATTACACAAGTAACTAGGGGACTACATGTTAACGCCAAAATCTGGACGATCCGATGGTGCTAAAGCCGATCGGCTAAGAGGTCCAATAAAGAGTTTGATTCAGTCATTGGCCGATGAAGATACTAGTCAGCTCGTGAGACAAAGCCGATCGGAACTGTAGAGAAGCCGATCAGATTAGTAAAAGATTGGATCGGCTTGAAGACAGGGAATTATCCGATCGGGGTTAGGTCCGAGAAGCCCAAGGAAAGATAGGAAAAGGATCGGCTTGAGTAAAAAGAGATCCGATTGCTACAGTGGAGAAGCCGATCGGGTTGTAGCGAAGGAAGACTCGGTTTCAAATTGGAAGATTATTCAGATGAAACCGGGTTTGCGGAAGAGCCGTGTACTCCATGGCAGAATGTTTGTCTTTGTAAATTGTAACCTTACTTAATTAGGAAGGTTTAGCTGGTTAGTTAACTTCTTTAGTAATATTTTCCTTTGTTCTTATTAGGAAATAATGTCCGATGGTCGTAGACGCGTCGGACTCTATTTGTAAATCCAGGGTATAAATATAGACCCCCTGGAAATATGTAAGATATCTCTCGATCATATACAATCTCGGCACATCGCCTTCCTAGTTTATCTAGGTGTTTATTGGCGGGTTCTGGCTCTCGATGCGGGGCTGCATAAGTCCGATCTCCGGCGAAGGGGTAAGTCCCGCCACTATCCTGGTACACTTTGTACTGTCTAAGGCTGCATCGTTTAGGTTTGAACTCTTAGTCAGATCAGGTGTATCGCATCACGCTCGTGCAGGATCTATCGGCCTATCAAACTCCTTCCGCCGTCTTTGATCTCGTGCTGCATCGGTTAGGTCCGACCCACGAGTCTGCCGATGGAGAATTGAGTTTTAGGTCCATACATCTCTCTGCGGCGTCTCATCGGAGTGAGTAGCCGATGAGTTATCCCAAATGTAGGTCCCTATCGCCATGCGGTCGATGGGTTTAGGCGTTAGGCCTGTAGGTAGCCAATGGCATCCCTCCTACCTCGTCGTCACGTTCGGTCCGAGCCCCCGTCGTCTTGGTGTCGTTAATCTCCGGCCTCATACTGTCTCGGTTAGATCTGATCTATCAAGGCTAGCCCTAACGACGCTGTTACTGCTGTCACTCGCCCGCATGGCCTTGTGGTGGATTAGACACGGGTAGCGTCATCGGCTCTTTGGTTGATAGACCTTTTAACGCGTTATACGTGTCTATCTCTCATGCCTCCATCAGCTTTTCAGCTGATGCGCTAGCATTCTCATCTCTATCGGCCATCAGTCGATAGGGAGAGTCGGGCAGGCCTTCTGGCCGACCGACGAACACGTCTTATCCTCTTTTCCTTGTCAATTGTAGGGTCAAATTGACTGGCACGCTCACGAACCTTGAGGCTTAAGGATCTGCACTGAAGCTAAGCAGACCTCCCAGGCCTTCGTGTGACCGAGCCGTCGTCCTTCCCCGGTCGTGGGATTTTCGGCGGTGAGCACTACAGTAAATAGCAATTAATTCTAACAGGTACGACCGCATCTCCATTATCCCGACGAAGGGACAACAAAGCCGAAAGACCTTGGCGCGCTCTCAAATCAATCAACGAAGCCGAAGCACAATCGGGAGCACACGCCATCCAACAAAGCTAAAAAATCTGTACTGGAGCGAAACAAATCTCTTAGACCTTGGCGTGTTCGCGAGTTTCAGCGCAAGCACAAGTGAAAAATCAACAGGATGAATGTGGCTGCTTAATTTGATGACCATAATAAACTATTACCATTTGTTTGTACTAGGTTCACAAAAAAACATCCACGGTAAAAGTTTGTCTTATCACATTAGAGACAACCAAATTCAACCAATAGGTAG
This sequence comes from Oryza coarctata, assembly GCA_030770085.1. NCBI lineage: Eukaryota > Viridiplantae > Streptophyta > Magnoliopsida > Poales > Poaceae > Oryza > Oryza coarctata. Next base: position 19,024,206 of record CM061470.1, read on the forward strand.
TAGGCCACATACCTGGACAGGGCGATCTCCAAGGATAACTTTGCCGCCATAACTCATTGCTTCCTCAAATGCCACTTTGAATTCAGCCCCAGGTAACACATCAAGCTGGCTAGCAACCTTGGATGCCAAAAACATAGCCCCCCCGCCCCCCCCCAATGTAACATTAAGAAAACTTATCTAACAATAAGTACTAACTGCAAAACAAGCATCAAGGAATACCTTTGCAAGAAACCAGCTGTAGAGTATTCCAAAAGTGTTCATCTTCTTTTTCATCCACATGTCAAACATTTCGTTCATGGTAGGAACCTATGATGGTAACAGAATGATAAAACAAGTTATCTAGATACAACATCTTGAACACATTATGTCAATGATGGCTGCAACCATTAATAAGGCTAAAGTCTGTCGGTACACAGTAGCATAGTACTGAAAGTTATATGCACTTGATCAAATAAGGATTCACCGGGGAGAAAAAAACTATACCAAGAAAAACATCATTCACACAAAAAGACATACAATATTGATAGACGGCATGTCAGCACTGGCCTCCGCAGCACATATTTATGATTTATCTGATACTCTTTGGCATGGCCATCCATGCCAATAGCCAATATAAAAATACAATACAATGCCATAACCATAATTTCAATGAAAGTTAATTTTCAATTAACTTTGTGTAGGTCAACCTCTAATTCTCTTGGGTAAATAAACCTTTACTACTGTTGTATGAGATATATCCACAAGAGATTCTTTTTGCAGTTGAGTTTAATTCCATGAAGTATAGGACCACATTATCACTCTAAATAGTTTGTTTTCACTATTTGAGGGAATATAACAGACAGAAATCAGTGGATAATAGACTTCAGCACTCTCATAGTGTATTCTCATGTCTCACAATTCAATTTCAGCTTTTGCATGCTCAATAACCTCAAACAAAAAAAATTATAGGAAAGTCTTTCCTTCCTCCTATAGTGTATAACATAGGTAACAAGTAAAAACTATCACAACCCAAAATGAAGTAGATCTCGAATGATCATACCTGAAGGTTTTGTGGTGTCAAAATGGTAACCCTTCTGGTACAGAGCTCCAAGAAAACGGCCTACACTTGTTAAAGAGATGTTAAAATAATTAGTATAAGATCTTCCATATCAATTACCAATAAGCACTCCACAAGAAGGCAGCCAACCTGCCAAATGATTCATCAACTGGTGAAATTATTGATGATGAGTAAAGAGAGGAAGAACCTGAGGTTTCAGGTAGTTGATGACAGCTTTTACTTGGTCACAGGATTCCTAAAAAGCGAAGCAACATTCAAATATTCAATCCATGGTATAGTCATAGTAACAGCATGACTTTGATACACATGAGTTGAAACTAATGGATACAACAGCAATTAATTTAATTTGTGCATGACGTAATATTACCACTATGGATACATGCCTATGTAAATTAAAAAGGAAAAAGGCAGACTTTTGCCGTTACAGTTGGTACCCATGAGGATTTTACATGTTTCCTGTGTTTTGCTCTCATTTCTTTTTCACTGGCTATAACTCTACAAGTTCTTCACTTCCTGTATAAGCTACTCACTAAAACGAAATTTGAACTAAGTTATTACTAATGAAAAATACTACTTCCACGATCATACGAACACATTTTCTAAAAAAAATCGAGGCTAGATCGTCTCCTGCGTGTTCTCCAAAAAATTAGAGGCTACATCGTATATCGGGATTCACCTGTGACACATGGGCGGTGCCGACGACATAGACGTGGCAGGTCCCGCCGGCCCCCGCCGCCTCCGCCTCAGGCGACGTCTCGCACTCGAGACACACCACCCCCTTGGCGAGCTCCTCGGGCAGCTCCCTCCTCTCCTCGTCGTCCCCCGCCGCCATCCCGGCTCCCGTGCCCTCGCTGCCGCCCGTCTCCGCGTCGGCGAACTCAGAGGCGTCCTCGTAGTCCCCGCCTTCGGCGTCGGCGGCCGGATCCATGAGCAGACCGAGAGGGGAGAGGCCGCGAGAGCACGCGAGTGTCCGGATCGGGCCCGGGCGCCACGACAGGGTCTGGCACAATAACGCGGGGAGCGGCGGGTGGCGGAGGAAGTGAGGCGGGCGCCGGAGGAGGAGGGGGAGGAGGCGACGGTGGATCGACGGCGACGGCGAGTCGGGGAGGAGGAGGAGGCGGGGAGGAGGGCGAATCATGCGGCGGTGGGCGTTAATTTGGTTTGGGGGGGAAGGGGGGGGGGGGGTGTGAAGAGTTCGTCGTGCGTCCCGGCCAGCGGTTGGACATCTGGGATTTGTTTCATCGTATCGTAGGCGGTATCTGGCCGTCCGATCCGAGTCAGTGTTAACTACGGGGCAGCCATTTGTTTTTGCCTTTTATTGCTTCATCGAGCCGTAACCGGATGACCGGGCGATGTAATTTGGTCTAGCCGGGGACATATGTCACATATCCCACGTCTCAGTCTGTTGTCCATCACAGTACAAATAAAAAAACCTCATCCATTTCTATTTCTCTCTTACTTCGTTTCCCCAAACTTCTTTCCTCCAAACTCTTTAGAGGCTCTAAGGTATCAGCAATATTTACTACCAAGTGTTAATAGATAGTGTTGTTTAAAAACTTCGATAGCGAAGCAGTAAAATTGAGTATTAAGCTTGGCTTGGCATTTTGCTGAATGAGGCACGAGTATGTAGGCATAGTGGAGCGGGTGCGTGTTGCTTAGGGGAGTGGCTGGCAAGTAGGGCCTATGTAGCGCGAATGTATGTGGGGGCATGGAAGACGAGCCATGGGTTGGCTTGAGCATGGCCTAAGAGAGAAAGAGAGGAGGAGAGGAAGGAGAGGCCTTGGACTTCCTTTGGGCATCGCTCGGTAGGTGGAAGAGAACGAAGGAGAGGGAGCTAGGTCGATTGGATGATTGGGCCGGTTGAGAGGGAGGAGGGAGAAGGGAAAAGTCAGGAGGGGGTTGGCCGAGGGGAAGGCGGCCCAAATGAATCAAAGGTTTTCCACTTTATCTATGAATTTGTAGAATTGAATTTTTGAGAAATTTTTTGGTAGATTTGAAATGAGTTTGAAATTGAAATTGGGATTTTCTTAGAGAATTTGTAGGAGAGACTCAAGGAGATTTATTTGAGAAGATTTTAATGTGGAGTTGCTATATGGAATCGGATTCAAATTCAATTTTTAGACACAGAGAAATTTAGAAGAAATTTTTAGAGAAGGGGTTGATTTGAAAGTCGAGCCTCATGATTTAAATTTTGGATAAAGATTTTTGGTTCAAGATTTTTAGGGTCTCAAGAGATGATGAAAAATGAGATTTTTGGTACATAATACAAATAAAGAACCAAAAATTTTTAAACTATGACTTTTATTAAAATAGATTTTAACGTCTAGGCAAAAATTAGCGTGTTACAAGTTTGGACCAACAGATTGAGCTAAGCTGATAGACTGTAGGCCGGGTGAGCAACGAACTAAACCTAAAGGCCTCAGTCCACCAACCCTCTCCCTCCTGTATACCTGGTCCACCGTGGACCATATACCCTCCTCTCTAGACCTTACTTGTAAGTGTAAGCGAAGGAATATACCTAGGGGAAATATTTATTTTTTAATTTAAATAAACCCTTTCTATTTCCATAAAATCATATAACTTTTAAAAATTCACATCTTTCTATCCGTAACTTTAATGGAGCTTGTTCAAGTCGCTATTGTTTTATAAAATTAAGATATATCTAATGACACTATTATTTATTAATGGTAATATTTTAATTTTATGTCCTTATGTGGTTTTCTCTCTTTTGCGCATCGTCAATGACGTCCGAAATTACTTCGGACCCAAGATTTAAAAGGTTTTAAAGATAAAGGCTGAGGCAAGCCACCCTTTGATTATATTGCTGATAGTTTATGAAAATTCTTTGGCCGTAAAGTTGCATTCTTGTGTGCACATTAATTTGACCGGTCTCATTTTAAGCTGATGGACTACCCAACAGTTGCACTATTTCGCCCGAACCTTTATGACCCTATTCCTTGTTGTTTCACCTACGTGGTACATCGTTACCATACTCTTCAAGCATAGGTATCAATGGATCCACTCAAATCATACTTGTTTATCGCTGTGAGAAAATAGGGTTTCAAAAGATTTGAAAACCCAACATGTGGTGTCAGTGTGTTTGCAAAGATACCATGATGCAAAGTGATCGCCTGTGTGGTTGTGCTCTGTATTCACATATAAAGATCGATTCTTTTGGAATTACATTTAAGCATCTCATAGTACTATCATATAGCTGCTACAGGACGTCTTTGGTTAAGTAATTAGTGGATATAGAATTGTCGCCTTGTCAATAGTTGAGGAGTCGCCTAGGTGCTAAGAGGACGATATACCCACAAAAGAGTGCCCTAGGGCGATATACTCGTGATCCTGAGTACAGGATGTACTTGGTCGAGATGACCTTGCTAAGTGGCAACAGACTATCCTACACTTTCTTTGAAAAGATCTTATTACGAACCTCCATTCATCGACCATGCGTACCTAACACGTGTTGGGTGATTGAAGTAACCTCGTGTTGTTTGGGTAAAGTGTACACTCTTTAGAAAGATAATAAATTATTCGAATAGTTGTGCCTATGGTTATGAGTGAGTGTGATGTGATTGTTCTAATGTTTATTTGCTTGCTAGTGCTTTACGAAAATGATTTGTGAAATGTGAACCGCTATCAAAATCAGTCTTGGTGGTTGATGGATCACATATGAAACATGATTCCATGTCTAGTAGCATGATTAGCATGTAAGACCAAGATGCGCTATAGAGGGGGAGTGAATAAAGAGCAATTCACTATGCTCCTAAAATACTCGTAAAATGTTTACTTTATTATGTTATTAAAATCTTAGCTGGATAGGTAGAGATACATATCAATAGTTAACTTTGAAGATGTAGTTATGATGAAGCTAGATCTTTAATTGGATTTGTATGAATAATGGGTATCAATTGGTTAAGATTTTTTCTACCTATCACAAATTATGCACGTCTATCACTAGTACAAAATCATCTTAGTGATACAAGTAAATGGAGTAGAAAGACTTGCCCTTTTAATAACTTTAATCTCTTCGATTTTTTGTTTTAAGCCAATATAGAGGTTGACTAACAATACTTGGAATTTAAATTACGGTGCTAAAATTTAAATCATGGACTTTAAATAGAGAATTTAAATCATGGAATTTAAATTGGAATGAGCAAATTAATTCTAAAATAAACAATATTTTGTTGATTGAAATATGTTTACAGAGCTTTCATAAAGCCTACAAAATTCTGTTAAGAATTATAAAAGAGCTCTCAAAAATATTCCTAACTTCTTATTTTTCTCACTTCAACTATCTCTAAAACTCCCTTCAACTCACTTCAAAGGTCCCAAAGTTACAAAATATTCTCTTACCTATGCCTCTTCTTTTATAGGTCAAATGTGACTAGAAAACCATTAAGATAAAACCAAAAATGCCACTAGGATGAAACCATAGTTCAAATGCAATCTTAGCCCCTTAATCTCATCCTTAGATGTGAAGAAAACACTCTAGATTATACCATTATACCACATAGGCAGACACACGTGAGCCTATAGAGTTGTCCGTCAACCATAGAGAATCCCAGCCGCCAGCCACTTCTTCGCTCTACACTAACCATAGGTTGTCACGTGTCCTCGAGATCCCATGCGATCGCCCTCTCGCACACTCCCGCACACACCGCGTGGACACGCCATTGCACCGCTAGGCCATGCGCCTGTCAGCCTGCGTAGTCGCCTAGATCTCGCGTGTTGCTTGACTAACTTCGCACACTGGGTCGACTCTGTCGCCCGCGCATGTGCCCACTCGCTAGCCTGCTCGCGTGAGCTGTGCTCGCCCCTACTAAGCCATGCCAACGGGGAAGATGAGACTCTGCTACTTTTATTGCACGCCATCGTTGCTGTGGGCCGTTTTGTTCGTGAATTGACGCTTTTTTTTCTCCTTTTGTTTTTCTGAATTTTTAGCGCTGGTATATTTGATCTTGTAAAGCTAGTTGTGAAGTTCTCTCTACATTGTGTTCGTATGCCACTTATATTAATCTTATCATAAGGCACCTTGATTGCTTCGGATATCAAATTCTTTTTGAATTCAATCCACTGTTGAAGGAAGTATATACATACAAACTAAACAACTAGTAGGGACATATATTAGTCGTGTATACTCATATCGATTTCTGCCAAGTCTTTAAAATAAAATTTCAACTAGAATCATAATTTAATTGCTAATTTTTTTAATCACAAATATATAAACGCTTGGTTTTACACAGCATAGCCATGTATTCGTTCCCGAGTGTTTCTGGCCTCCCGCTGGGTGTGGAAAATCTCTCCACTGCCGAGGCCTAAGGGTGGCGCATTGACGCAGCTACCGTCAACGAGGCACTGACGCGGCTGGCGCCGGAGCTGCTAATCAAGGACCAATCCCCTGACGCCCTCATTACGGACGCCCACTCCTCCTGGAATGTCGCCATCGCCGACGAACTTGGCGTGCCCTGCATTTCATTCCGTGTCATCAGTATGTTCTCCGGGCTCGCCATGAGCTTTCTCACCGCTGCCATCACGAACGGCTCTGATTCGGAGGAGGCCGCTGTCGCTGGGTTTCCAGGGCCAGAGCTACGGATACCGAGGTCCGAGTTGCCGGATTTATTGACCGGACTCGACCGAAAGGACGTGTCCAAGGTGGTAAAATCGCGGAAGAGGTGGCACGGCGTCGCTGTGAACACGTTCTTGGGCCTGGAGCAGCCATACTGTGAGAAATTCGTGCGCGATGGCTTCGCAAAGCGCGCTTACTTCGTTGGGCCTTCTCATTGCCGCAGCCACCAGCCGAAGCCAACGCCGACGAAACCTCGTGCGTCAGCTGGTTGGACTCGAAGCCGAGCCAGTCAGTGGTGTACATATGCTTCGGCACATTTGCCCCCATCTCGGAGAAGCAGCTTGATCAGCTTGCTCTTGGGATGGAAGCCTCCGGCAAGCCGTTCCTGTGGGCGGTCAAGGCCGATGGGTGGGATGGGAGGAGCGTGTCGCGGACATGAGAATGCTGGTTAGAGGGTGGGCGCCACAGAAGGCGATACCAGCCCACCCGGCGGTGTCTGCATTCCTAACGCACTGCGGGTCGAGCACGGTGCTGGAGGCCGTGAAGGCCGGCGTCCCGTTGCTGACATGTTCACCGGTGTTCGACCAATTCATCGCGGAAAAGGCTGGTCACCGACGTTCTACAGATTGGCAAGAGGGTGTGCCCGTACCAGCCTCTTGCTGCACTATATATTAGTCTTCTCTCAAGGATATGTCGCCCATGGCCAAGAAACGGTTCTTGTACCTGTGGTCGCACTGCCAATCGTAGGAGCTAGCGGGATCCCATAACGTATGAGAATAGGACAAGTGACAGAGAGAAACACAACCAAGAGTCAATCTACTTTGGCTTATAGGAGGAGGCGAGGGCGGTTGAATGGTAACGACGAGTTGGGGTGGAGATGAAGAGAGCAAATCGGTAAAAGCTCTTCGACACTTTGTCTTCCCTATCCCTTCTATATTCTTATGATTTTATAATTTTACGGTTCTATCCGCCGAGCATGTAGCTACTCTTGGAATCTTCAACCCTAAACAATTTTACCGTAGATTCTAAGACTCGATATACTATCTACAAATATAAACTGTCCATCCCATCATACATATTTAGCATTTAGAATAAAATTTAATCAAACTTTTAAGATTTTGACCATCATTAATTTTTCAAATGTTTAGTTTATTAAAAAATTGTATTAGTAAATTTACCTTTAAAACCACTACTTATTCTAATATTATAAACTTATTAACTGCTTATAAACTTCCTATTTCCCAGTTTCAAATAATTGCCACCTTGACTGTGGACGTTCTAATTTTTACCGTTAATAACTTTTAAATGATTAAGTTATAATTAATAAAAGTTGTATATTTGTATCAGTGGCAAACACACATTAATAATATGGTTAACTTCTAAGTATATATAAACTTTTTATAAAACAGATAAGTGGTCAAAGTTATAAACTAAAGTACATAGTACCCAATGACAAGTATTTGAGCCTAAAGGGAGTATTTTAATATAAAATTAATGGTTAAAGTTTTAAAAGTTTGGTTAAATCTTATTTTAAATATTAAATATTTATAATTAGAGAGAGTAGTATTCAAAAGTTAGGGTTAGCCTGCTTCTTATCAGTTGGATACTCACCAGTTTCTATGAGAATCTCAAGCTCTCGAAATAAGGCCCATAGATGTGAGTTGTTTTAGAGAATAATTATGATTAAAGATATTGATCAAATTTGAAATAATAAAAAACAATATTCTATTCACCCATTTGTGGCCGTAGAGGTTATATATAGATGGACCGAGGTTTTTCTGTGTGTTGTCGAGAGAAAAGAAAAGGAAAAAGATTCCTCCGTGTCGGTGGTAGGATCGACCAATATCAGCTGCTGGGTCGCTGCTAGCTATAGTTGCATCCTTAGCTATCACCATCATCCAACCATTTAATAGACAACCAATTGCTGGATCAAGAAGAAATTTTTTGTACGTAATTATCTTGTAGGCTATGGGTGAAAAGAAGTCACTTAGGACGTGTTTGGCTGTTAGCAGTAACATTAAATCTCAATTTTATTTTAGAAACGTTACTCTGATTTTAAAAATTTTGATCCTAGAGATAAATAATTCATTTTGATTAAAAAAATCTTTTTTTAACCTCCACCATTCTAGTAAATATTTTTATTTCTATTTAATATCCTCTTACACCGTAGTCCAATCTTTTCCTCCTTTACGTACATATAGCCTTCTCTCTATAAATTAAATCACATACAGATAAAACTTGCAAAGCCAATATTAACTCCTTTCTCTTCCTTATTCAACTTTTTAGTCTACCATTCCCAGCTTATATTTAATCACTATCCAACAAAAACACTAGATGATAAGAAAGAGCAGTGAGAGTAAAGTAGCAACATGCGAGCTCTATTCTCTGCCTCATCCATCCATTCAAACACATGACACATGTTGATTTTCTTTTCTCATCTATACACTGCCAATCATTCAAGCAAATCAGGCTAAGCAAATTTCTATCACCTTTGTCTTTCCTTTCTTTTCTATATACCCTACAAAATATACATGCACCTTGTCACCTCCTTTTTTACTCCATCTTTTATGTGTACATACAACATAGCATGTAAGGTATTTTCTTTTATTTCTCCCATACAAGGCTATGCTATGTATGCATTCATAAGAAATCTCACTTCCCCCATACTACCAAACTCTTGGACAATACAAGAGATAAAGCATCCAACCAACTCTCATTTTCTCTCTACCCTAGGAAGCTATAAAGCCTAGTTGAGATTTGTTGTATCATGATGTGTTGAAATATATCAATGAAGGCTTTGTGTGAAACGGTGAGAGCTAGATCGAACATAACGATAGAAGGATTGGGTGAACCCATCGGTTACTATTGGCTACGGGTCCGATGTAGGCATATAAGTAAACTCATCGGCTAGTTAAACCGATAGGGGGAACGAAACCTGTTAGGTCTCGATGCTAGGTTCGATAGAATCAGATTAATCGCTAGCAGATTAATCGCTGGGTAAGATATATGTATATCGGCTAAGAAGGTGATACATTAGACATGAGACTCAGTGTATGGATAACTTATCGGCTGGCTACTCCAATGAAATATTACATAAAGACCTATCAATCTAAGTTTTAATCTACTATTAGCAGTCTAGTAAGTCAGACCTAACTAATATAGCATAAGACCGATGGTGGTAGAAGGAGCTTGATAAGCAGATAGAATCCACACGAACGTGATGTGATATACCCGATCAAACTAAGTGGTTGGACTTAACCAATGCAGCCTTAGGCAGAGTGAATATACCAAGATAGTGGTGAGACTTATTCCTTCGTTGGAGATCGGACTTAGCCGATGCAGCCTGCATTGAGAGTCAGATCCTGCTAGTAAAACCTAGATAAATTAGGATGGCAATTCGTGTATTAATCTATGTGGATAATTTACAAGCTTTTAGGGGGTCTATATTTATACTCTTAGGTTACACGAATCCAATATGGTTATAAACAAACTTCGGACGTTATTTTCTAAACATAAAAATAAACTCTCTCTAAGAAGTTAAAAAACTAAATAAACTTGTCTATCTTATAAGAAATATTTTATAAAGATACAACTACCCTATCATGGCTTTTACGACTTCTCCTCAGATCCGGTCTCATCTAGATAATTTTTTTATCTTGGATTGAACCGAATTCATCCTCATCTATCTGATAGGCTCTTTTCCTGCATCAATCGGCCTTATTCCATAAACCAATTGGCTCTCCGATTATACCTACGAGGCTTACCAAATTTTGGTGTTAACAACTCAGTATTCTTTTGAAACCTATACATGTTCACACTTTCGTGGCTTACTAAGTATGTATGTTGTTATACTTCTTTTTCCTTTGGAGTTTTAGGGAGCAAAGACGAAAGATATGATTTCGTCCTACCTTAAATTGTTGCTTGTGGCTTAGTGCTAGCTATGCTGTGTTTTTCGCTCGAGTCTTTGATGTGTTGTTCCCTTCTTAGGTCATTCTGAAGATGCCACCCAATTAAGTTATATGTTCATTACTCTTTATTATTATTATTATTATTATTATTATTATGCATTTCTGTTACTATGGGTATCAGTATCGTATTCTATGACTAAGTAACGATCTCGTAGTTTATGATAGGTGGTTCATCCTTCTCTTGTGGTGCCCTTTTAGGTATCACTATTGATACTACCACGGCATGACACGAGAGTAGCCCAATAAGCCTCGGCCCAATAGCACCTTTAACTCCTGCACCCTATAAACAAAAGTCTATCTTACCTATCTCAAATAAACCAGCCTGACTTGTGAGCCTTTGTTTTATTTTTTTTCTTTTGTAAAATTCTTTTAATATTTTTTATTATTCTAAAAAATGTTTTAATCTTAAAAAACTCATATTTTTTTAACCATCCGTTTGAGCCTATTTAGCTCTTAAAATTTTTCTTAAAATGAGCACAATTGTGATATTAGTTAACTAAATAGGCGTTGAATGTGTTTCCTTTTTGTTGTTTCTCTTTTGTGGCGCGTAGTAGTCGATATCGAGGAGCATGCAATCAAGAAATACAAAAGAGAATTCCAAGAACCAGATTAAGAAAAGCCACCTCTTGACCATACTGCTATAAAAATATTTTTGTTTGCAAAATATCCATGCCTAGGTACACATGTGACCGCGGTTCGCAACCCAATCCAATAGGCCTAAACCTATTTGTTGGATTGATTTTCCTTAACTGTTGCTTACCATATACCTTTGTAGCCTTGTGGTCTTGTTGAGTACAAGTATCGATGACACTCACTTATAACCTAACATACTATAACACTAATTATTGAAAGCTATTTTAATAAAAATTATATTTTTAAAAATTTTGATTCCTTGTATATATTATATGCCAAAGATCTTATATTCCATCATCTCTTAAGACCCTAAAAATGTTGAACAAACATATTTGTCCAAAATTTGAATCTTGAGGTTCGACTTTTAAATCAACCTCTTCTTTGAAAATTCCATCTAAATTTCTCTAAGTCTGAAAATCAAATTTGAATTTGATTATGGATATCAACTATTTTCAAAATCCTCTCAAATAAATCTCTTTAAGTCCCTCCCTCAAATTCTCCAAGAAAATCCCAAGTTTAATTTCAAATCCACCAAAAACATCCTCAAAAATTTAATTTTAGAAATCCCTAGAAAAAGTGGTAAACCTCATGTTCATTTGGGCTGCCTTTCCCTCAGTCTAACCCTCTCCTCTCTTTTCCCTTCTCCCTCCTCCTCCTCGGTCGGCCCAACCGCCCCACCAACCTAGCTCCCTCTCCCCCTCCTCTTTTTCTCTCCTGACCATGTCCAATTCGATCCATGTCCTATCTCCATCTTCCTCGCATGCATCCGCGGCATTATGCCTGTGCGCTCGCCTGCCGCACACCATTCCCCACTTGCCTCACTTGCCAGTGACTCCCCTAACAAGCGCGCCCACCCCACCACTCTTGTATGCTCGTCCTCTTTCCCACGCTACATAGCACGCATGTGCCCCATTCGAGGGAATGCCAAGTCCAACCACTACGCCGCCACCCTAAATCCATCCAGCACACCATTTACCCCCGTCATGGCCCCTACCTCCGCAAATCATGTCGAGTCAAGCTCATCTCTCACCATCGCGAATCTCGCTAGGTGTCTTTCCCACCTCCACATACGGTTACATCCATCCCCACTGGTTTGTGCCACTCCCTCTTGTCCTCTCTATGCCACGCCCGGCTACCTATAATAGGTGCCGGTGAGCCCTTCCCCCAAACCATGTGTTGCTTCTCATCTCTCTCCCCCTCACCTCCACCTTTCTCTCCTCCTCCACCAAGCCGCCGCTGAGCTTGCCTCCAGCGGTGGCGTCATCGCTGCTGATCATCGCCTTGCCCCTCCTATCTCTTCCACATCGGTCGCCTTTAGGAGCCACCGTCTTCCACCTCCAAGCATGCTCACACCCCAAACTGTTTATTTATTTACTTTCCACGCATAGGCCTCTAGTTCATGGAAGATCCGAACATTGCCTTTATGAGAGAAGACCCGCTTTCAGAGCAAGGCAAGGCATTATTTCATCACTCTTGATCATATACTTACGAATTATTTTGTTTATGAAAATGTATTACTTAGGTTACGCTTTAATCATGCTTGCCTTAGTTTACGTGAAACTGATGGACCTACCCAGTAGTTGTAATTTCATTATGTAGAAAATTGATGACTCTATCCTTGTTAACTTCACCAAATAATCATCGGTATCATCGTCCCTTGAATGCGATTACCGAGATAGTTACTTAGCCCGCCTACAATTGTGATGTTGTGTGGGAACTTGGGACGATGTCGGCTTGTTTGTAAAATAAAAATGTTTTGTATTACTTGAATGATGCAGAGTCAGTGCCTTCGTGGCTTAGCTATGTATTATCATTAAGAACTAATTTCTTTAGAAAATTCATCCAAGCATATTACAGTTCGACCATATGGGTGCTATGGGATACCCCTGACTAAGTAATTAGGTATTATATAAAAATCTTGTATATCAATAGTTGTGGAATGTTGGGGATAAGGAGATGTTGTGGATCATACTACTCAAAATTGGTGTTGCTCTAGTCTCTTTTAAGGCGATTGGACAGGTATAGGAGACATCTTCAGTGTGTCCTAAATAGATGAGACCATGAGACTTACCTAATACTTGGTTATAAGAGATTCGATTAAACTATGTGACATGGGGTATTTATAGGTTTGTTTTGGAAAAGCCTTATAGTGAGTGCTCATTTGCCAATCGGGTTTGATCGGCATGCGTTGTGTAAAGAGAGAAGTTCATGACATATAGGTAAAGCGTGTAATCTTTATAGAATTTAGCTAAACTGTTTAAATAACCATGCTCACGGTTGTGGTGGATGTGAGGTGTTTCTCATAGCGTAGTGTTAATTTTACTAAAGGTTGGTGAACATGATTGTTAAGATGAGAATCGTTTCTAAAGTCTACCAATGTGCCAGATGATCGACCTTAATGATCAGGAACATGTGTGTGTGATATGGGGTGTCCTGTGGCACCATAGGGCCGTAGTGACAATGAGGCAAACTTGTCCTGTGAAAGCCTGTTAACTATGAGAAATAGTTAAGAAATAATATTTAATTAATTGTTAAGTGTTAAAAAAGTGAAAAGAAGATAATATAGGAGAAGATGAGAAAATGTTGAGAATTTTGCTATCACATATATTATTACAAAATAACTTGTGGAATGGATTGTGATGTGAGTCTCTTTTGAACAACTAAAATTTTGACTTATTAGTATTTTGCAACATAACACTTTTTTAAGGAAAATGTTGTTTTCATAAATTAAAAACTTTGCCTCCCTTGTGAAGCCAAATATGTCATCTTTCTCTCTGTCTTGCTAAGTATATAAAATATTTATCCTTATTTATATGTGTGTATAGATTGTGAAGAAGACGATGTCAACCCATCCGATGTAGAGTTCCTTCAGGAGCAGGTTGTTAACGCCAAAATCTGGACGATCCGATGGTGCTAAAGCCGATCGGCTGAGAAGTGTCCGATGGAGAATTTGATTCAGTCGGTAAACAGGATTGGCCGATGGAGATACTGGTCAACTCGTGAGACAAAGCCGATCAGAATTGTAGAGAAGCCGATCAAATTAGTAGAAGATTGGATCGGTTTGAGGACAGGGAATTATCCGATTGGCGTTAGGTCCGAAAATCCCGAGGAGAGGTAGGAAAAAGATCGGCTTGAGAAAAAAGAGGTCCTATTGCTACAGTGAAGAAGCCGATTGGGTTGTAGCGAAGGAAGACTCGGTTCAAAATTGGAAGATTACTTAGATAAAACCGAGTTTGCAGAAGAGCCGTGGACTCCACGGCAAGATGTTCTATCTTTGTAAATTATAACCTTATTAGTAAGGTTTAGTTAGTTAGTTAACTTCTTTAGAGGTATTTTCCTTTGTTCTTATTAGGAAATAATGTCCGATGGTTGTAAATGCGTCGGACTCTGTCTATAAATCCAGGGTATAAATATAGACCCCCTGAAAACATGTAATACATCTCTCGATCAATATACTATCTCGGCGCATTGCCACCCTAGTTTATCTAGGTTTTACCGGCGAGTTCTGGCTCTCGACGCGGGGCTGCATCGGTTAAGTCCGATCTCCGGTGAAGGGGTAAGTCCCGCCACTATCTCGATATGTTCTGCTCTGTCTAAGGTTGCATCAGTTAGGTTCGACCTCTTAGTCCGATCAGACGTATCGCATCATGTCCATGCAGGACCTATCGGCCTGTTAAGCTCCCTCTGTCGTCATCAATTTCGTGCTACATCGGTTAGTTTCGGCCTACGGGGCTGCCGACGGTAGATCGAGCTTCAGGCTTATAGTCTTATGTACGGCATGCCATCGGAGTGCTAGCCGATGAGTTATCCATGCTCTGAGCTTTACGCCTAGCGCATCAGTCCCTCGGCCGATACGCATCAGCCTTTAGAGGTGTCCCTTGACGCATAACGCTGAGCGTATCGGTCTCCCAGCCGATACGCATCCGCCTTCAGAGAGGCGTCCCCTCATCGACTCAGTTAGCCGATGGGTTCATTCCTATCTTTGCTTCAGCATAGCCGATCTGGCATCCTCCGTATCATCGCCGCTAGCCTCGGCCTCGTACTGTCTCGGTTATGTCCGATCTTCGAGGTTCGGTGTGAATGGCGCTGTTACGGTAGGCGATGGGTCTCGTGCTGTCATATCCGGAGCGGCATCGGCTTTGCAGCCCATGCCTTTTTATACTATTCCTTGCCTAGTCCGCATGTGCCTTCATCGGTTTTTCCAGCCGATGAACGACTGTTACGACTTTCATCGGCTATCCGGAGGGATCTTGTGTGCCTAGCTATCTTCTGAGTGCACCCTGTTTTCTCCATCTACTCTGCGGCCGATTCCTTGTCGACATCTATCCACATCAGCTCCTCAGTCGATCGAAGAGCTTCCCGATCCAATCGGTAGCCAGCCGATACGGCCTACCGTCCGACGGACCTACTCATCTCACTTTCTTGTCAATTGCAGGGTCAAATTGACTGACATGCCCGCACCCGTACAGACGTGCCGGAGCCGATTAAACCCCACGACCTGTGGCGCGCGTACCTCAAGCCATGCAGAAAAGCCGATCGGCCTGCACTGGAGCTAAGCAGACCTCCCAGGAGACCGGCATGTTCGCGCCGGGGCGCGCGAGGGACCTCGACGCGAACATAGGCAGATCATGAAGACTTTTAAGGTTTCGGGCCTAGTTCTTAGGTTGTGGTTATGGAATAAATTAGCTGCCTAGGTGTTGTGTCTAGTGCTTCACCGCTTAAGTTGCTTGCCACTGTAGTTTCCGCTAAGTTGCCGTTTGATGCTTTTGATTTCTGTGCCATGTTAACCATTTGGGGTCATTCCATGATTGCAACTTATGTAAGGACTATTTCTAGTGATGTAAGAAAAACTAGTTATTTCTGAATCCATTATTATTTTGTGTGTAACAGCTTCTATATGTGCAATGTTCATAAGTAATTAAGTTCATCCCTAGTTTATGTTAACCCATGCTTTATAGCTAGTAGAGTTCGGGGTGCTACACATACCGATGGGAAAACTTTGAGAAATTGCACTAATTATAATACAATGCAACCACAAAAGTGGTATAGGATGCCCCTAGCTGAGTAATAAGTGGATTTATGATAGTCTCGGTTGCTAATAGATGTGGAGTCATCATGGCGCCAAGTGGGTGATATACCTATGACCTTAGGTACAGAAAATATGTTTTCCTAGTACTTGGTCAGAGGATCTATCTATAGGGTAATGGACTATCCAGGACTTGCTTTGAAAATGCCTTGTTGCAAACCCCCTTCACCAATCATATCTAAATAATACATGTTGAGTGATGAAAGTAAGCTCACATCATGTGGGTAAAACGTGCGACCTTTGTAAATAATAAAACTGTTTGAACATCCGTGCCCACGGTTGTGGGCGGATGTGAAGTGATTCCTCTAGCGTAGATTTATTTATAAAATATTTGTGAAAATTGTTTGTGGGTGAAAATCGTTACTAGAATTGGTACGAGTGACCGATGAAAGACCTATGTGGTCTGAAACAGAAATATATGACCTAGGTTATCATGTGGCATCATAGCTAAGATTGTTTGATATAAGAATTGAGATGTGATTGAGATTGAGAGAGAAAGTTTAATGCTATATTTTCTTAGGCAATATGCTCCGAATCAGGCTATGACAAGTCGTTGTAAAGGTACTTATAGAATGGATCGAGACGTGAGTCTCTTATCAATAAATTTGAAAGGTTGTTACAAAGTAACTCACATAATAGATTGATGTATGAGTCTCTTTTTGACAACTTAAAGAGCTTAGATATTTTATAAAATGTTTCTAAAATCAAAACTGTTTTCAAAATAAACCAAAACCATCCTTGGGTAATCCTTGCCTATCACACTATTTCTGTGATTTGCTGAGTATATCATGTACTCACTCTTACTATCTTTTTCCCTTCAAAAATATATGTAAATTAAGATCCAACCTTTGTTGAGTTTATTCAAGAGTAAACCATTTAGGAAAACTTTTAAAGTTTCAATCTAAGTCTTAAGCTATGCTTATGGGTTAGATCTAGCTTTTGCTTCTGTTATAATCTTTTGTGCTATAACCTATATAAGAAGTTTCTGTCTAATAAATAAAGTTGTTTTGGCTGTGATCCATTGATATTCTGTTTATAACAGTTGAATTCTTAGGACTAATAAAGGTGATGCATTGTTTCACTCCTATTGATTTATGTATTGATTAATGGGAGAGAGACACTGCAGGCCCATGGGGGCACACTGCTCGCCCTGCCCAGGGCCAGGACTGCTTCAATGTAATGGAGATCCTAATCTTAGGTTGGTTTAATAAGAGTGGAAGCACAATTTTTCTAATATAGATCTCTTTGATAAGGCATGGGAAGGAGATTTGATTTTTGAAAAAGATAAGTGGTTACGACCACCTTCACTCAAAGATCAATAACCTTCCATGTACGACGGGGCTTGAAAGAAAATGATTGACTGTAGTAGAAGTTATGAGTACAACACTATCTCATTTAGGTGAGTAATTGTTGGTCCCAAATTAATTGATTGGAACAATTTATTCTATCAACTGGCCATATAAAAGTGGTATTTTTTTATGTTCTACAACCATAATGAACTCCAACGTGAAGAATCACAAGAGAATCTTACGGGGTTATAGGTTTCACTAAAAATCAAAGTTTTATATGGTTTTTTAATAGAAAAATTAATCCTGACAAAAGATAATCTTGCTAAAAGGAATTGAGGAAGAGACCACCCACGTTGTTTTTGCAATATATAAGAGATAATTCAACACCTATTTTTTATTGTCTTATTGCTCATTTTCCTGATAATGTGTTTTCTTTGCTTTTGATATCCCCTTAAAATGTTAAAACTATTTTTTAGCCGGTTTAGGGAAGTGCCTAGACGTGTGAAAATGCTGATTTTATTTGGGACTAGTGCATTTTGATCAATTTAGGGTTATTGAAATGATAAGGTTGTTATAACAAAAAATTATCTATCTGTCCTAGAACTACCTCTTTAATATTGATCTATAATGTTACGAGAATTAAAATATTATGAGCTTCTATTCTCTGGATCTGATAACTAATATTCTTTTATTCCATAGCGACTATGCTACTTGTTAAAACCTTTATGGTTTTTTGGTTATAAACTTGTTTTCCTTCTAATGATAGTTGAGTATCTATCACCATCTATTGTTTTTATTCGGTTAAGAATTTATTAGTCGTGTGCCTTATGAAAGAACACACAATGTAAAATATTTCTATTATCTAAAAAATTGAGTTGCACGCATCAATTAATTTAACTTGAAAGCTTAAACTAATGAGAAGAATGTGGGCAATTCACCTAGGATGAATGAGTTTGTTTGGAGGGATTAGAGTGAATGGCATGTGATAGTACGTAATGACAAAATCAACTTGCTTGTCGGTTTATACGTATAAAATGATACTTTATTCAGTCATAAATATTGATATTCATGATAAGATTTTGTCAAAATTTTGATCATGAATAGTTAATTTCTCAAATACTTAGTTTAACAAACAGTGTGTAGCCTGCACCGTATCCATAGTAGTCTGTACAGTTGGCAAGGGTTCTGTGAGATATATCATTTCATGTTTAAATTCCGTTTCTATAAATTATAAAAAAATAACAAATATAATTACGAATGCATGTTAATTTAATTTTTTACAAATTGTAAAAATTAAATTTGATTTTACATAGTGATATATCTCATATTAATCTATCTTATTATTTTTTAAAATTTTTTAAATAGTGTAAGAAATAAAATCCATCTCTTATACAGTTGCTGCCTGTGTTTCTGATGTACTGCGCTGCTGCAGGCGAGATAAAGCTGGCTATTTCTCCTTATGATGTCGAGACATTCTGTTCCAGACCCGAATCCTTGTTCAGTTGCATGCGTGTAAGATAAATTCCGAAAGGATGTTTAAGGTGCACCTAAGCACCCATGTGAATAAGGACCATTGGTTTGTGTCGATCAAGCGGCTGTCATAAATCTTACCTTCAAAGAGGTAAGATACTAGTTGTGATTGTGGCTTCTCATTTTTTCCTTTTTTAAAAATCGATTTCTCTCATTTTTTATCTGATGAATTGGAAGTTAATTAGTTTTTTCTCAAAATTTCGTTATTTAGTTAAAACTGAAATTAAACTTGAAATAGATAACTTTGGAATTAGCATGGATACGTGTTTCGTGCCTAAAGAAAAGGAATGGCTTCGTAGAATTATTATATTATATATGAGAATCAAAATTTTGCATGCAAAATACAGTGAATTCACCATTTGCCATGGGCGACCAGTGCATGGTCGGTGTGCCCTGGCATGGTACGGGTTGCGCCGAGAGGCATAGACATGATGAAAGTGTTACTAAATAAATAAAAGATGAAAAAATATTTAATTTTTTATTGGCTATTTAATAGTATAAACGATAAAATTAATTGCTAGAAAAAATATTTTAGTAACTTATATATATATATTAAAATACGTACCTTTTTAATCGTTCAAGAATTGTGCATATAAAAACTAATAAAAAAGCTGGAAAAAAACACTAAAGAAAGCAGCCCTCAGTGGCGCTCGGCGTGACCGTGTGGGCGTGTACTCGTGCACGTGGCTCGATGCGGCGGGAACGTATCGAGGTTGTGCGTGCGTGCGGGAGGTAGGGAGCAGGCGGTCGTTTGGGAGCGGGCCAGGTCAGCTGGCATGATGAAGCGGTCGCTCGCACCACGACAAAACAGCGGACACGCATGCGTTGCTCGTCTAGCTGGTAGGCCATGGTATGCTGCGAAAGAGACAGGAGAAAAAAGAGGGACGAACCTTGCTGGCTAGGCCCGGGAAAGACAGAGGGAAAGGGTAAGACTTCACCTCTTTTTAATTATGATTTAAATTTTATTCATAAACTTTAATTATAAAATTAGATATATAGCGTTATCTATCGAGAGCAGTTTAATCAACATAACGTCTTTATAGCTTAGTTTAGCTTAATCTTTATAGCGCTTATGTGTATGACACAAGGAGAAAAATAAAAAAATAAAAACTAAAATAAATATGTGAAATCATATGTTAAAAAGATAAAAATACGATGGTGTACTATAGCGGCCCTCCTCCCTCCACCTCACACCTCTTCCCCCTTCTCCCATCCCTTCTATCTCCATTGGATGCCGCTCCTGAATCCCCACTCTCGGTGGTTCCCTCCTCTCTTCCCCCTTCTCTCCTCGTGGCCTTGGTAGGCGCCCGTTGCCCGGGCTCCTCATGCGCCGTCGCTTGTCATCGGGACCACAAAGACACGAGTGCCGGTGCCCCAGTGGAAAAAGATGAGCATCTGGCATGAATGTGTTGATAACGACGGGATGGAACGGAGAGTGGCAGTCGGGAAGCTACGAGCTACGCGGGTTGACCTCCTCTCTGGCAGATGGCGTTGGTGGAGGTCGGGTGCCCGTGGCGGATGGAGGAGCCACCGAGCTACCAGTCCTGGCGGCGGCTCTCTCCTCCCTTGGTTTCTTCTCCCCGGTAGCAGCTAGCGGCGGGAAAGGTGGGCTTTGGCGTCGGCGGCTTCTCCTCGAGTTGCATGCGGGCTCCAGTGAAGAGGATCTTGGGTTCTAGCAGTGTTGCCACCGATTACCCCTCCTCGTGAGGATGCCACATCTGGTGGGGGTCCGGAGCAGATCCACGCCGCCCTCCACCACCAGGATCTCGGCCTCCTCCTGCGCCAGTATGAGGAGCTACGGGCGAGCCTGTTGAAGATGAACGTCCGGCCTCCACCAAGCTCCTCCCGCCATCTTCCTCTCTCTCTCTCCGCTGCTCGAAGCCTCCGGCCACCATTAGACCCCATCAGAGCTTATCCTTGCCGCACCGTCGTCGTCTCTGCCTCCCCTAGTCTAGATCCACGTAGTGGCAGAGTCCGACGGTGGTTTCCAGCTCGCGGGAGGGGATGGGAAAGGGTTGAGGGACATTGGGCGCTTGATCTGGAAGGCAGGAAGAGGAGGAAGAGCTCATCGGGGAAGAAATCACCGTGACGATGGTGGACGGAGCGGGCCCAGACGTGGGGACGACGCGTTGAGTTGCTGGGACGGGACGGCATGGAGGGGAGACAGGTGGCCGTGTTGGCCAGGGGGGAAAAGAGGGGCCATGGCGGTGTGGGCGATGTGATACGACGACGGGGCGGCATGGCCGACTGACATCGATAGGACAAGCCGACGAGCTCACGGCGTGCCCCATGTGGCCATTTGACTCAACATCGGTTGGGTATGGAAAACGGGAGAGGGGAAAGAGACGAGCACGCGCGAGTGTCCGTTGGGGAGCAAGTGGCTGACGCGCAGGCTCGGGCGAAGGGCGTATTCGGGCGGCCACTCACGTGAACGGCTCTAGGCGGCCACTTGCGGGAGTGCTTGCGTGAGCGGGCCACGGGCGTACGCGGCTTCGCGCTTGAGGAGGAAAGGGGAGAGCTCGGTCGCGGGGAAGTAAGCTGGCTGGGTTGAGCTGGGAGCTGGGCCAGCCATGGAAAAGGAAGGGGAAAGAGTGGAAGAGGCCGAGAGAGCTGGGCAAGGAGAGAAATTTAGAAGAGGCGGCCCAAATTGAAAAGTGGCACTTGATATTTTTCCAGGGAATTTGTGGAAGCATTTTGGTGGATTTGAATTGGATGCTTCAACTCAAATTTGATGTTTGGGCTCACAAAAATTTGAGGATTTGAAATATAAGGCTGTTGAATATGATCTTGAATATTGTTGGAATGGGTTTGAATTTTGAAGGAAATTTAGAGGATGTTAAGAAGGAAAAGAGATGGATTTTAAAGGGAGTTTGAATTTGAAATTTGGACCAGGTCACAAAAGAGCGGTTTTTTTATGGAAGTTTGAATTTTGGGATAATAGGCTTTGGATTTAGGAGGAATTTTGAGTAGGACTGGAGAGAAAATTTGAATTGAAAATTTCAAATTTTGACATTCTGATTTTAGGTAGGATTTTTTATTAGGGATTTTTGAGTTCACATGGGAGGATTAATTAAGATCTTTGGCACTTAGATTTTAATTTCACACCAAAGAACTAACATTTTGAAATTATAGTTTTTATTAAAATAACTTTTAACAACTAAAAAATCGAAGTGTTACACCCACCTCCTTGCACTGCCTTTAGTGATCCGCTAGGAAGGACGAGCCACTGAGAAATGATGAGATAGAAAGAGGAGAGAGATGGCATGTGAGCACTCCTATTTTTTATTTTTCTAAGATTTTTATGTGTAGATCCATCTATTTTTAATTCTATCTTTTGTAGGTGTCGACCGGGTTAATATGCAAAGTAGGTGTCATGTCATTCTAAACCATTCTCAATATTATTGAGGGACTTAAGTTGCACTAACGGTGTCAGAAGTTGATTACACTCTACATCCAATTTTACAGTTAAAAGATGCGAATGAAATTCAATCCATAGTTGAGGAATGCAAAATATACAAATGAGATAGATAGCCCAGCAAGCATAGTATTGTTTAATATTTTTCCACGAATTGATTTGAGCAATACTTTTCTTGAATTTAAACTTGATATTAAAATTCATAGAGATTTCTGGATTTCAATACAGAGGTCTTTTCATGGAATTTTGATTTTTTTGTATGATTTGAATTTGGTACGTATTTGGATAAAGTTGATAGAGGATAGAATGGGAGAGAAAATTTGAGGAATTTCAAGGATGTCTTTGGAAAGATTAGAATGGGAGAGAAAATTTGAGGAATTTCAAGGATGTCTTTGGAAAGATTTTAATTATTTTCTAACTTTGAGCCAAATTCCGTATTGCTAATTTAGAGGGATTATGTGAGTGGCTGAGGAGGGAAAGTAGAATTTCAAAATTCGAATCCAGAGAATTTTGTATAAATGGGAGTTTTAGGATAGAGATTTTTGGGACGTGACTTAATTGAGATCTTTACACTACAACCACCTAGATACACAAATGAATTTTTGAAAACTATATTTTATTAGAATATTTTCTATTGGCTAAAAAAAGGAGGGTGTTACATTGGTTCATATAATCTAATGATGTAGATTTTATTGTTTTAATTTGATTAATTTATTAAATTTTAGGTCTTCAGAGTGAGCCATATGTCTTAAAAGGATTGAAAATATGATTGGATTTAATATATAACTCTTATCTTATCTTTTTATAGTTATGGTTATATCTTCTATATAACTATGATATCTATACCATTATAATTTAATCTATTGTAGATATTTTTTTCTCTCTTCAGAGCTAATATTTCTTTTTCTTTTTGAGTTATCTTTATAATATTTGGGATAACCATCGATTCCAGTAAATGTAGGGACAAATCTTTGAACGTTTCACGGATGGAGACATATAGTAAATTATCCCTTCCATTTGTTTCTTGCTGTGATGAACTAAAACCTTTGTCCCATTCTTCCCGAAAAAATTTTCTGTAATGTCGCTGTTTTATCGGGTCTTAGAAAATATGATAATAAAAAATAGTGACGAGTCATATTTGAAAGCCACATCGATTTTCAAAGTTCAAACCGTGACGTTCTTTTGCAAATATACATTTTTCGCTGCACTATTTGTCGATTAGGCACGATAGCTTGTCAACGTAGTATTGCACACTTGTATTAGGTCTTGGGGGCTCCATGGTTTGTTGTTATATGTGAAAATATAATATTTTGTAATTACCAACAAAATATTATATAATCGGAGTGGTTTGATAGATGAATTGGTGTTTATCTGGACATTATCGATATAAGAAAAGGAAGATCCCTCGTGGGAAGGTAGGTGGTGGTTGATTAGTAGGCAGCCTTGTCCACTGTCCCGTTCTATATCTTGTGCAGGAGCCCATTAATTTCTCAATCAACACATCAACGCTACAAGCTAGAGAAGAACTGAAAGAAAGGATGGCTTATGGTGAGCGCAGCAAGCTGCGAGTCCTGCTCATGCCCTTCTTCGCCACAAGCCATATCGGCCCCTTCACTGACCTTGCCGTCCGCCTCGCCGCGGCCAGACCGGACTTCGTTGAGCCCACCCTCGCTGTTACCCCGGCCAATGTCTCTGTCGTCCGATCAGCCCTCAAGCGGCATAGTTCCGTGGCGAGCAGAGTGGTCAGCATCGCCACGTATCCGTTCCCGGAAGCGGCCGGCCTCCCGCCGGGCGTCGAGAACCTCTCCACTGCTAGCACCGAAGGGTGGCGCGTTGACACCGCTGCCGTCAACGAGGCACTGATGCGACCAGTGCAGGAGGCGCTCATCAGGGACCAATCCCCCGACGCCCTCATTACGGACGTCCACTTCTCCAACTGGAATGCCGGCATCGCGGAGGAACTGGATGTGCCATGTGTTTCATTCACCGTCATTGGTTTCTTCTCTGGCCTCGCCATGCACCTCCTCGCCACCACAGCCAGGAATTACTCCGATTCGGACGAGGTCACCGTCGCTGGGTTTCCGGGACCGGAGTTACGGATCCCATGGTCCGAGCTGCCGGATTTCTTGAGCTGCCAACGGAATCTCGACGGCATCCACCCGCAGAATGTGGTAAAAGTGCAGAACAGGTGCCACGACGTCGTCGTGAACACATTCTTGGACATGGAGCAGCCGTACTGCGAAAAATTTGTTCGCGACGGCTTCGTGAAGCGCACCTACTGTGTCGGTCCCCTCTGCCTGCCAGAGCCACCAGCCGAAGCCAACGTCGGCGAGTCATCGTGCATCAGCTGGTTGGACTCGAAGCTGAGCCGGTCAGTGGTGTACGTTTGCTTTGGCACATTTGCTCTCGTCTCAGAGGTGCAGCTGCATGAACTGGCTCTCGGACTGGAAGCCTCCGGCAAGCCGTTTTTGTGGGCGGTCAGGGCCGATGAGTGGGCGCCGCCGGTGGGGTGGGAGGAGCGTGTCGGAGACAGAGGGATGCTGATCAGAGGATGGGTCCCACAGACCACAATACTTGCCCATCCAGCAACAGCCGCGTTCCTGACGCACTGCGGGTCGAGCTCACTGCTAGAGTCCGTGGCGGCCGGTGTCCCGTTGCTGACCTGGCCACTGGTGTTCGACCAGTTCATCGAGGAAAGGCTGGTCACGGACGTCCTGCAGGTAGGGGAGAGAGTGTGGGACGGGCCACGGAGCGTGCGGTACGAGGAGAAGGCTGTGGTGCCGGCAGCAGCAGTGGCACGAGCCGTGGCGAGTTTCTTGAAGCCTGGAGGAACGGGGGAAGCCGCGAGGCTTAGAGCGCAGCAGCTCGCCGCTAAGGCTCACGCCGCCATGGCGGAAGGTGGTTCATCGTACGGAGATCTGCGCAGGCTCATCGACGATCTGCTTGAAGCAAGGGCGGCGGCCAGCGTGGCTGCACTGCGCCCTCAGTAGTTTATACAGTCCCTGGCAGTTGGCTGATCGGCTGCGCTGCTGCAGGCGAGGTAAAGCCAGGCGCTTGTCCGCACGACGTCGAAACACTCCGTTCCATACTCCAGTTCATCCTGTCCTGTTGCGTGCTCTCAAATAAATAGTCAAGATCACGAGTAAAGAGTGATGCACTGATTGTACATAACCCTATAAATTGTTCTTCTTAGGAGAAATGTTTGTGCAGACTGCAGAATACAAATCGAAGAACATTCTTTGAGCTCTTCTCAACGAAAAAGACTGTAGCTGTATTGGCTTGGGTGTAATCTGTAATGTGAAGCATGTAGTTAGCACTTGTTATCTGTCATTTCCTGCAGAGGTTGCAAGCATTTCCGTTGTGAAAATTTAATCTACTCATGTCAAACTAGTTTCGATGCAACCATCCACAATTTTTTTGTTTAAAAAGAGAAGAAATTTTTGTTTCATCGGACTCTTCATTTTGTCAACAGCAGGACCTTTCCTTGCTAGCAGAGAACAAATAGGCAAAGGATGCACCCAGAATGACGAGGCTGTTGAGGGTGGACCCAAAGGCAGCCTTCCACTTGGGAAGAGGAGCACCTTCGAGGTCGAGTGGTAGGACACGTCGTCGGAAGGCGGCAATGGCACCGGTTAGGAGGAGGACGATGGGCAATGGGAGGATGAGGCAGGGTCATCTGTAAAGGTGACAGTGTGACACACAAAAGAGAATGGACTCGACGAGGGGCATGAAGTTACGAAAGTAGTGGCCGGCGAAAGATGAGGAGCACTATCCGAGTGCCTTGATGTCGGAGATGCGGTTGAAGATGATGAGGAAGAGTGGGTCGAGAAATCGTTGAAGTGGTCGACTGGTCGTCGCCATGGCTGAGAGATAGTGCTCCTCGTGGCAATCATACCTCCAATGGTAGGAGCTAGCGGGATCCTATCGCAGATGAGAAGAGAAGTGAGAAAGAAAACAACATGACGGAGTTAACGTGCTCTGGCTGTCCAGTTTTTAGAAGAGAAAAAACCAGAATACTAAGATAGTGTCAAATGCCAACTATTTTTAGACTTTTAAAATCAATCAATCTACCTATCTATCTATCAATCAATCAATCAGTATATCTATCTACTAATGGTCCATTAAACATCTTCTAAAACATTCCTAAGACACCCTGTATCATCTCTAATAAATTAGAAAATACCATAAAAATTTTTGGAAAAAAACATCAAATTCCTCAATTTTAACTTAATTTATTCCATTATTTTACACCATTAAGTATATTAAAAAAAGGCCCCACTTAAACACCTCCCAACCTCGCCTCCCTCCTCAGGTGATCAAGATCACATGAAAATAGCAAGACTCATGTATTCAATCTCTAAGGGCAACCTGAGAGGCGACACACCCTAGCACCAAGCTTCCTCGCACTAACCACCTTACCGTTGCCGGTGGTGCCTCCCTCCACCCTCCACCCCACACCTCCCTCAGCCACTACTCCCTTTTCTTCTCTTACCCTAGCTCACTCTTCGCACGTGGAGGAGATTGGACCAGGCAGAGAGAGACGTCGAAAGGGTGAGTGAGTTAGCCGATGGAGGTCCGATGTGATCATTTCTGAACATACGAAGGTCTAGGAGATCTGTTTAGCTCTTTTTTGGTTTCAAAATTTGTTGGAGTGTACTCCTGATTGTTCCACTGGGTGTGCCAAAAGAATATATGTTCGCACCCGGAGGAGATCGGACCAGGTGGAGAGATGCACCGAGAGGGCAAACGAGTCAATCGATGGAGGCTCAATGTGATCGTGTCAGAACACGCGAAGGCTTGAGAAATATGCTTATCTCTAGTGCAGTTCTTTCGGTTTTTTGGGATTTTCTGGTTGCTGGAGTTATGGACGTACTAGTCAATTTGACCTCTAATTGATAAGAAAGATATATAGAGTTAGATCATCAAGCCAATCGGCCGATAAACCAATACAGACTTTTGCTATCGGTTGGATGTGCCGATAAGGTTAAAACATCCATTGACTATGAGCCTGATGCACCCCTACTATCGGCTGATGGCCTATAGAAACTGTAGCGCTTATAAATCAGCTAGAAAGCCGATGAAGGTATAGGCGACTAGCGAAGAATGACTCATCGACTATAAAACCGATGATGCATTAAATAGAATATGCGGTAAGCAGTAGAAAGTGAGATCCGATCTTCTAAAGGGACGAGACCCAGCGACCATCGTGATCGTACCGTTAGATCAGCCCGAACCGAGACAGGCTGAGGCTAATGGCGTGGGAATGGTGGAAATTAGATCAGACGTATTGGCTGAAGGAACAGGTAAGCCCATCGGCTACAGGTCTGATGTAGGCGTATAAGTACATGCAACGGTTTGCTGAGCCGATAGGGGGAATAAAACCCGCTAGATCTTAATACCAGATTTAACAGAACTAGATCGATTACTAGCAGATTAATCGCTGGGCAAGAGATATATATATATATATCGGCTGAGAAGCTGATACAATTGGCATGTGTATGGATAACTCATCGGCTGGTTACTCCGATAAAACGTCACGTAAAGACCTATTGGTTTAAGGCTCAATCTTCTACAAGCAGTCTAATACATCGGGTCTAATCGATGCAGTATGGGACCGATAATGGTAGAATGAGCTCGATAAGCTGATAGAACCCACACAAACATGATGTGATATATCTGATCAGATTAAGAGATTGGACCTAACTGATGCAACATTAGGCAAAGCAGATACATTAGAATAGTGGCGAAACTTACTCCTTCACCGAAGATCGGACTTAATCAATGCAGCCCCGCGTCGGGAGCCAAAATCAGCCGATAAAATCCTATATGAACTAGGGTGGCAATGCATCGAGATTATATTAATCTATGTGGATGATTTACAATCTTCCAAGGGGTCTATATTTATACACTATTGTTACACGAGTCCAATATGATTACAAAAACCTCTAGACTTATTTTCTAAATAGAAAAATAAAACTCTCTCTAAAAAGTTAACAAAACTAACTAAACTTTTCTATCTTATAAGATATATTATACAAAAATACAAACATCCTACGGTGGCTTTCACAACTCCTCCTTATATTCGGTCTCATATGAATAATCTTTCATCTTTGATTGAACCAAATTCATTCTCATCTATTAGATCGGCTATTTTCCTATATCAATCAGCCTCTTTCCATAAGCCGATCGGTTCTCCGATCTTGTCTACGAGGCTTACCAAATTTTAGTATTAACACCCACCCTTTGCTTTGTCAGATCTAGAGCTTGGGGCTGGCGGATGAGCTAGGCATGATGGTGAAGGCGACATCTATCAATCACACTGCTGGCGCTGGGGATGGTTTGGTTGGGGATGCGACTAATGATGGTGAGGTTGACGGTTCTAGGACTAGATCTACACTAGATCATGTCAGCTGTAGCTCGTTGGTGCACTAGACGATAGCGAGGGTGTGTAGGGGGATCAACGAATGTCATCAGTCGCTCTGCGATGTGGCGGATCTAGCTGGTGTGATGCCTGTTCCAGCCATTTTGCACCTTGGTGAGCGGGGCCTTTCTTCCGCCTCCAAGATGTCCCTAACCCTCCTCCCAACTACCACCACCACCATATGAAAAGGCCGGTGGATGGCTAACTCCCTTGTGTACCTCCTCTCACATTGGTTTAAAGCTCCTAGATTCGTTTGTCTCCCAGACTTTGTTTTTCTCTTATGGTCACAAAACCATGCTTGATGCACTTCTCATCGTCGTCGGCCCCTCGGCAACACTGTCTACTTCACTCTTTCGTTTGATCACTTTTTATTGACACTATGCCATTGTTGGCATACTTCCATGGTTAGAGTCCCAACAGCCATCATCCTTAGCCTTGCTTTGACCACCTTGACCCTGATCCACCGTCTAGGAGTATGCCATGTTCCTGCTGCCTTGTCCCCTCTTTTGGATTTGCTCGATTTGGTATGCTCCTTGTTCAATAGCTTGGGTCCCTATGTTGGTTGAGGTCTGTACTCTTTTGGCGATTGCCGCCCCTTTCCATTGTACTTTTGTTCACCTCCCTGCTTGTCTATATCCTCCTAGCTTAGGTGTCTTTGGCCGCAATGCTCAATGGACGAACCTTCTATAGGGCTTCCTTTCCCTAAAGGGTCTTGAACTAGCTAGTAAATTGACAAAGCTTGATTGAAGAATACTTGATGTGGGTGGCTTCGGGCTACAATCTTCAATGGCCCTCCCTCCTTTGGGGCTTTTTTCCCTATAGGGCATCGATGGGCATTGCTCCAAGAAGCTACATGAAAAGTTAGACTCTTGATAGCTTGATGTTGTTGGCCTTAGACAACCACATCCTTGGATCACCAGGAAATAGAGCTGGCTTGCATGTGGAAGAAGATCCTCTAGAGATATTTGATTTTGGGTGCTTCATGTCAAAATTGTCTCGGTTCCAATCCACAGGCTCTTATATTTTTTAGTAAGCTCAAATATTTAATTTGAGTTTAAATATCCAATTCAAATATTAAATACTCTCCTATAATTTTTAGTCCACCAAAAATTCCATTTCAAATTTCTAAATCTTTAATCGAATTTTCAAATTTTGAATTCAAATCTCCTTTGAATCCCTCTCTTTTCCCTGTCTCTTTCTTTTGCTCAAATTTATATCAAAATTCAAACCCATTTCTAAATATGTTCAAAATCCTAGTTAAAAGACTTTTGGTTGAAATCCTCATGTTCTTGTGTGTTCAAATATCAAAGTTAAACTCAAAATATCTACTTAAACCATTCAAATATCCTCAAAAACAATTCCTGGAAAAATATCAAGACATCCCTCCTAACCTTTCGGCCCGTTCAACCTTACTTTCCCATACCCTCTCTCTTCCTCTCCTACACTGCACGGCTCAGTGCAACTAGGCCTCTCATCCTTCCCACCCTATCCCATGGCCTGCTCACGTGCGCCTAGCGCAGTGCCCACTCGAGCGCCCTTCGCACACACGCTCGCTGTCCACGCTCTCCTCTCGAATCCACGCGTCAGCCGCTCCTCCCATTTCCACGCAGTTGTCTCCTACCTCGCCTCCCACCTTGCACGTACGTCACATGCACGAAGAAAGGCCTCCGAGAAAAAAAATCCCCTCGACCAAAAATATCTCCTTATCCGCGTCCCTCCCATGTCTGGCCATTTCCTCCTTCCTCACCGTTCAATCTGCAGCTCAAGAAATCACCACCGTTCCTTCATCTGCACCACACCTTGCGACATCGGCTCCATGTTTGCCCAAGAAAAATCTTGCTAGCCATGTGAAATATCTCGTCATCACATAGCACCACCTTTACCTATAAAGGATGCCTCCTCCCTTTTGTTTTTCGCCCGCTCTCCTTCTCTCCAACTTGCCACTACCACGGCTCCTTTTCCTTGCTCACTTTCACAGCACTCAGGATTGAGTCGAGCTCAACCTCTGCCGCTACCCCAGTCCCCTCCGCTGGTGAGCCCCTTCCTCCTTTTACCTCCTCTTTGCTTCCTCTCTTTGCACCGCATCCACCCGATGCTAAAACCTATCCCTTCCACTGTAGATTTGGTCACCATCGGTGAACTAATGCCAAATGGTGGTGGGTCATCTTTGCCGCTCGTGCTGGCTCTCCTAGTGACCCTCTCCCCGATCCAAGTCGTCCACCTTGTTCTCCTCTTCTCACTCGTTGTGCCTGTGACCTCCAATCTCCGAGGCTCGATGTCAGATGTCGATTTTCATCAAGGTCAACACCTTGTCGATCTAATCAGATGTGGCAATGCCACGTGGCCACCACCTCAACAACTCGAGCTAATGTAGACGACTATGTGGGCCGACCACTCTTCTTAGCCTCACGTAGACCAAGCTCAAGTGAGCCAGGTCATTGACCCGTGGGCCTAGCCAAGGTAGGCCACAAGCCTATAATGTCGTGGTCCATCTGCCCTCTTTCCCCTTCTATGGACATACTCCACAATGGACCGCCCTCTCAGCATCACCTCCTTCTCACTGACATGTGGACCCCATATTTTACTCCCTAAAATAATATTCTTGAGAATATGTCTTTTCCCATTTAAATAGATCCTTTCTTTTTTTTCAAAAAATGTTCTAAACTTCAAAAATACATATATCTCAATCCATAACTCCAATTAACCTTGTTCAAGTCCTCAAATTTTTTTTCTAAAATTGAGATTTACATAATGGCACTAGTAGTTATCAATAATGATATTTATTTTTAGGGTTTTGTGTGAGTCTCTTCTTTTATGCGTAGGCGACGTTGTTGGAAATCGTTTCGAATGTAGATTTTTGAAGACTTTGAAGAAAAAGATCGGAGGCAAGTCACTCTTTGATTATATTGCTCCTAGTTTATAAAATGTTTTGTTTGCAAAATCGTATTGTAAGTGTGCATGTTAATTTGACCAGCCCCTGTTTGCGTGACAAACCGATGGACAAACCTAGTAGTTGTATTTTACCCGTAGGTTGTTGATGTCCTCCATCCCTTGTTTCTTCACCTCGTGGTACCCCAGTAACAGTGCTCCGCAAGCATAGACTCCGACAGTCCCACTGACTTGTTTATTGATATTGTATAGTGGGTTGCAAAACCTTTTAAAACCCAACATGTGGTGTCAGTGTGTTTGAGAAATAAAAGTGATTTACAAAAACTTGTGATATAAAGTAAGAAGCTTTACATTTATATATAAGGATCGATTTCTTGAGAAATTGTATAGATCATAGTACAGTGCGATCTCATAGGTGGTATGGGAAATCCCTGGCTATGTAATTAGCCAAAATAGTGTTACCTCACATGCCATTAGATGTTGAATGCTGAAATAAGGTATTAAGGGTATCTCTAGGTTTCTGAGTAAGAGTAAGGACAATGTAACCTGTCCAATACTCACTCAAGGTGTTTGAGGTTATTAATAATCAAAAATAAATGCTTGATTGAGTTTGATTGGCCTATCTATTAGGCATGAGGTACCCTGGGATTAATTTGGAAAGATCTTATCGTGAACCACTTCACTTGGCCAGTGAGGAAGTAAGCCCGCGTTGTGTAGGTAAAGTGTGTACCTTTGTAAATATAAAATTATTCGAATAGCTACGCCCATAGTCATGGGAGAATGTAAAGTGATTCCTATAGTGTAAATTTATTTGCATAATCTTTACGAAAATAGTTTGTGGCATTGGAAACGGTTACCAGAATAAGCCAGGTAGGCTAATAGATGACCATTACGTGGTCTGAAATGGACCTGTGTGGGCTGTGATATCGAATGACATCATAGATTAGGCTTTTCGAGTGGAAGTAGTGTGAGCTAGAGGTTATGGATGACTCTAAGAGCTAAATAGATAAGCGTATGAATTGACTTGATGCTCTAAGATAAAGAAAGTGAAAAGAAACTAATAAAAGGAGTAAGATGAGAGCTACCTATTGACAAGTAATTTTGAACCAGTGTCAAGGATAGACAACTGAGATAGGCTTCACCTATAGATATTAATCAACTAAAATTAATTTATTTTATTTGTTTGAGTTGTTGTAAAGTAATTCGTGGACAAGATCTAGGTGAGAGCTTATTTCCAATCACATGATAAATAATCCGTACTTAATGTTTTGAAAAATACTTTCAAAAATATTTGTGAAATAAACCCTAACCCTCCTTTGAAGCCTATATACTCAGATTAAGTACGTATATACTCAATCATTGTTTTTCCTCTTCCTTAAGCAAGGTGAAGTTGAATATTGGGGTTATAGATTGGGTTCTAACTATGCTAAGTTCTGCTGTTGTTTCTCAATTTTTTGGTGACATACTTAGAGCTATTCTAAAAGTGTAACCTTCGATAAGATATAATTTATCTAAGTTATAATAGTTGCTATGATGCATCTTTGTCGGTTGCGGGGACTAGCATTGTGTTCTATTACTAATACTGGTATTGTAGTTATGTGGGAGTTGGCATATGCCAATTTACTATGTCACTCTCTGGTGTTACTGTAGATATTAGGATAGGGTGTGACAATTGCGACTATGAGTAATAGCATGTGTATTCTCTATGTGCAACGAACATAATTTAGATTAGTAGTAGGGATGATACCACTGTGCTACCATTAGTAAGTATTAGATTATCAAAATGCCAAATTATGCAAACCAAAATATTTCTACTAAATATGCAAGTTATTTCCAATGAGTTTGGTTAATTTAGGAAATGCAACTCATACTGAAGTTATAGATTAAAATTCATGTGATAAAAAATATACTCTTAACAATTAAAATTCACATACAAAGTTAGACTAATGCGTACAAAAAAAACTTTAGTCTAAAGGCGCTTCAAAAATTTATTAATTATCTACACAGTACACATACTTTTTAACCCTATATACTTCAGTATTATTTCAAACCAAATTAAATTGCAAAGAAAACAAGGAAATATATAAGAAAGAAAGACATTAAATTCAAACATTCACTGATAATAGCTAGCCACCCAGTTTCAGGATGATTTGTCTACTTATAGGCCAAAAATCGAGAAAATGCATTTAAATTATGGAAGAAAATAGAACTTTTGGTCCATGTTTAATCCAGAGGGTAACCTAGCTGGATGATGCAAGCAAAACACATTCATACATAGTTGTTTTGATCAATATGCATAGGTAGATGGAAGCTTTCAGAGATCTGTAGTAAAACAGAGAACCGCTAAACTGAAAAACAGTCTATCTATAATTTGTCCTGAATTTATCAAACCCAATTTGTAAGCAAGTTTTAATGTTCTGTTTCAAAATAAGAATAATGCCCACACATTTGCGTGAGATTCTGTCATAACCCACGTTGAAAACAATCCCAAACAGAAGTTTAGAATAGAATCAAAGAATATTTGAAGAATAAAGTCACCCATATATAAACATTTATATCACGTGTACAGACTTTCTTAGTACTATTATAAAAGGACAATTATATATGTAAATCCATAAAAATATTAAGTTAAAAGAATTGTATATCGAATCTAATTATATTTTTACGTGCCCGTCAAATTGTGGTTTTTATTTTTTATGGTGTTATAGTTTTTATTATGTCTTACAAATTACAATAATAAAAAGCAGTGAGGAGTCTTATTTGAAAACCGTATCAATCTTCAAACTACTTTCACTTAGGCACCACAGCTTGTCCACCTAGTAGTGTAGTAATTATATGTTCAATTAGATCTTTGGGCCTGCTTGGTTTATCGTTATTTATAACCATATAAAATTTGAGAATTGCCAACCAAATATATTACTATGTGACCGGAGTGGTTAGACAGATGGATTGAGGTTTATCTGAATATTATCGATAAGAAAAGGAAGATTCCTTATGGAGCAGGTAGACACTATATTAGTAGGAAGCTTTGTCCACTTTCACGTTGTGCATCTCACGTTGTACATCTTGTGAAATAGTCCATCAATTCCTCGAATCCTCAGTCAACACACCAACTCTCCAAGTTAGAGAAGAGTTTGCAGAAAAGAATGGCTTCTGCCGAGTGCAGCAAGAAGCTGCGAGTCCTGCTCATGCCCTTCTTCGCCACAAGCCACATCGGCCCCTTCACCGACCTCGCCGTCCGCCTCGCCGCAGCTAGACCGGACGTCGTCGAGCCTACTCTCGCTGTTACCCCGGCCAATGTCTCGGTCGTCCAATCAGACCTCAAGTGGCACGGCTCCGCAGCGAGCAGCGTGGTCAGCATCGCCATGTATCCGTTCTCTGAAGAGGCCGGCCTCCCGCGGGGTGTCGAGAACCTCTCCACCGCCGGCGCTGAAGGGTGGCGCGTTGACGCCGCTGCCGCCAAGCTAACACGCGATGCCACAGCATCGCTGTGAACTCATTCTTGTGCTTGGACCAGCCATACAGTGAGAAGTTATGTGCAACGGCTTCGCGAAGCGCGGCTAATGTCGGGCCTCTCTGCCTACCGCAGCCACTGGCTGTAGCCAACGTCGGCGAGACCTCCTGCATCAGCTGGTTGGACTCGAAGCCGAGCCGGTCGGTGGTGTACATATGCTTCAGCACATGTATTAGAGATGCTCACCACATCATGCAACATCTGTAGTTAAATTATTTAAATAGCCGTGTTTATGATTATAAATAGATGTAAGATAATTTTTATAGTGTAGATTTGTTTTAAAAATATATTTGATAAATTAATTTTTAAGATGAAAGTTGTCTTTACGATGAACGATAAGTCTTAATGATTAAAAACATATCTATGTGGTCGGATGACACTATAAGGCTAGAATGCCCAAGTCAGGACATAGGCTAAAAAGATCGGTTGAGAGGTCGAGAAGACCAAGTTTAAGTTAGCAGGTTGAGAATACCAGACCTAAAGACGAGAAGTCTGGTTAACCATAAAACTTGAATAATGGTTGATTTTAAGAAAATATTGTTTTATGTGTTTAAAGAAGAAAAGAAATTGATGAAAAAAAAGATGTTTTAATTACTAAAATTTGGTTTTTTTCGCTTAAGTTGTTTTAAAGGTACTCACAGATGGATTAAGATGGATTAAGGTGAGATGTATCTTTGTGAAGGAATTTTTAAAACCCACACTTAGAGTTTTAGAAAATATTTTAAATAATTCAAGTCTTTCTTTGTAACTTGCACTTACACATTTCCCGTAACATATAGAGTATGAAAGTACTAGCCCCTATTATTATTGTTTTTCTTATCTTGGTTTAAGTTTAGGTAAAAAAATAAAGATTAAAGTTGTCTCTAGTACCAAACTATTGCTTGTGGAGTGGTGTCCTAACTTCGTTGAGTTTCGCTGCTGCTATCTCTTAACTTAAAGATTATTCAGTAAGAAAGTATATTATATTTATAATATAGAAATCTTGTATTGATTTATTGCTGGTATCAGGATAATGATTTTTATGGTTTTGTAGAGAAACGGCTTATTGTTTTCTTATGACACACTCCCTCACCCTCAGTGTGTCATAAGACCAATTATACAGTATTTTCGATTATATTGGAGCTTACTTGATGTACCTAGTGCACTTAGGTGTGTCTGCTATGGTTTTTTTTGTCTTTATTATAAAAATTCATATATATAGGAGTAAATTATAGAGAAGTTAAATTTAATGGCTAAATTATTAACTTAACCTATTTTAGATTACTACAGTAATTATAAATAAAATTATCACAAGATTATAACTCCGTTACAACCCTCACGTTATTAACAAATCGAGCCCACATGTCATACGTGCGGTTCTCAGCACTACCGAAACGGCATGTCCTCGCATTTACTGTAGTGGTCCAGTGACATGGCATGTCAGCAGCTAGCTCGGCATGCATGAGCAGAAAACCGACGCGGTATGGTTGCACCAACACAACGTCCGGCTCTACCGCGGCTTCGGTTGGCAGACCTGGCCAACCCGGCTGAGGGGGGTGCTCCACACACGGTGCCCAAACCCTCCCCTCGCCCCCTAAACTGATCTGCAATGTGACTCATATGTGATGTAGCAACATTGTCAATTGATTATTCTAAATTTTATTATGTTTATTGGCTAGCTCGAACATATGTTAATCTGGTTCACCAAGCAATGTAAAGAATACGTGATTTAGAATAATCAAGTGGCCTTAGAGCCAAGACTGTGTAACGCTGGTGCAGCCAGATCGCGTCGGTTTCCCACACATGCGCGCTGAGCTAGCAGTCAATGTGGCATGCCACAGGACCGCTACACTTAAATGTGATTGCATGGAATTCTGACATGTCTTGCTATTTCATCGTACGTTTATTGAGAACCATCAATATGATACGTGATCCCGATATATCAGTAATACGAGGGTTATAATGAAGTAATAATTTTGTAATAATTTTATTTCTAATCTTGTGGCAAGCTGTAGCAGCAAATTGATATTCTAGTCACTAAATTTACTCTATATATAGATATAGACTGATTGAGTTTTACCAATAATTTTTTTTGACATATTTTTTACTTCCTAACTTACATATTTTTATAGGAAATTAAGAAATAGGGTGATAGTGATTGATTGAGAGGAAAAAATATATAAAAAATTAAATAATAAAGATTGTGATTGATTGAGATATGTAGTTAGGTGAAGAAGTAGTTGTATTTAGAGATAAATTTACTAACTATATTTTAAAACGGGTAAAGTTTATTTATTGATAAAAGAAAAGGAATCCCAATTCAATTGTGGCGTATGTAGATAGGATAGGAGATATGGAGTAGTAAGTAGCCATGTCCACTATAACAAAAATTTTCAATAAGAAAAATAATTATATATATCAACCGAATTAAATATAAAAAAATAGGAACCGGAGGAAGGGACAACGTAGATAGGATAGGAGACAGCCAGCACAAGTTAACCATGTGCCCATGTCCACTATAAAAACATCTTGTGCAGAGTCATCAATTTCCATCGGTCAACACAGCCACGATCCAAACTAGAGAAAACCAAAAAGCTTTGCTGAAAAGAATGGCTTCTGCTGAGCGCAGCAAGAAGCTGCGAGTTTTGCTCATCCCCTTCTTCGCTACCAGCCACATAGGCCCCTTCACAGACTTCGCCGTCCGCCTCGCCACAGCCAGACCGGACACCGTCGAGCCCACCGTCGCCGTTACCCCGGCCAATGTCTCGGTCGTCCGTTCAGCCCTCAAGCGGCACGGCTCCACGGCGAGCAGCATGGTTGGCACTGCGACGTATCCATTCCCGGACGTGCCCGAGCTCCCACTGGGTGTCGAGAACCTCTCCACTGCCGGCGCCGAAGGGTGGCGCATTGATGACGCTGCCGTCAACGAGCCACTGACACGGCCGGCGCAGGAGGCGCTCATCAAGGACCAATCCCCTGACACCCTCATCACGGACGTCCACTTCTCATGGAATGCCGGTGTCGCTGAAGAACTCGGCGTGCCCTGTGTTTCATTCCTCGTCATCGGTTTATTCTCCGAGCTCGCCATGCGCCTCCTTGCCGCTACAAACGACTTCGATTCGGAGGAGGTCACCGTCGCTGGGTTTCCAGGGCCGAAGCTACGGATCCCGAGATCCGAGTTGCCAGAATTCTTTACCTCCCAACGTGATATCGACGGACTCGATATGAGCAAGCTGGTGCAAGGGCAGAAGAGGTGCCTTGGCGTCGCGGTGAACACGTTCTTGGACCTGGAGCAGCCGTACTACAAGAAGTTCATCGGAGACGGCTTCGCGAAGCGCGCCTATTTGGTCGGGCCCATCTGCCTACCGCAACCACCACCGGTCGAAGCCAACGTCGGCGAGCCCTCCTGTATCATCTGGTTGGACTCAAAACCAAGCCGGTCAGTGGTGTACATATGCTTTGGCTCATTTGCTCCAGTTTCACAGGAGCAGCTTGATGAGTTGGCTCTCGGGCTTGAAGCCTCCGGTGAGCCGTTTCTGTGGGTGGTCAGGGCCGATGGTTGGGCGCCGCCGGTAGGGTGGGAGGAGCGTATCGGAGACAGGGGAATGCTAGCCAGAGGTTGGGTCCCACAGACCGTGATTCTTGCCCACCCGGCGACAGCGGCGTTCCTGACGCACTGCGGGTCGAGCTCACTGCTGGAGGCCGTGACGGCCGGCATCCCGTTGCTGACATGGCCCCTAGTGTTCGACCAGTTCATCGAGGAAAGGCTGGTCACAGACGTCTTGCGGATAGGGGAGAGAGTGTGGAACAGGCAACGGAGTGAGCGGTATAAGGAGAAGGCGGTGGTGCCGGCAGCGGCCGTGGCGCGGGCCGTGGCGAGGTTCTTGGAGCCCGGTGGCACAGGGAACGCCCTGAGGCTCAGAGCACAGGAGCTCGCCGCGAAGGCGCACGCCGCCGTGGCCGAAGGCGGCTCATCGTACATCGATCTACGCTTACTCATCGACGATCTGGTTGAAGCAAGGGCTGCCGCCGGCGAGGCCGCAACGAGACCTCAGTAGTGTATATGGTATACACTCACTGGCTGCAGCCTGCTGGCGAGATAAAACCAGTTATTTCTCTGTAAGATGGTGAGACATTCTGTTCTTGGCTCCCAGTTCGTTTCGCTTTGTTGCATGCAATGCAACTTGCGAGAAGCGTTTGTGCAAAGTGCAGAACAATTCTTCAGTTCGGCTCAAAGAAAATAAAAGACTGCAAATGTAATGTTGGCTAGCTTGGTTGCAATTTGAAGCTTTTAGTTAGCACCTGATATCTGTCGTTGCCTTCAGACACAGGTTGCTAACATTTCCCTTGTGGAACATTTCATCTAGTTCTTGTGATCGTGTCAAGTACTGTTCATGT
This sequence comes from Oryza coarctata, assembly GCA_030770085.1. Taxonomy (NCBI): domain Eukaryota; kingdom Viridiplantae; phylum Streptophyta; class Magnoliopsida; order Poales; family Poaceae; genus Oryza; species Oryza coarctata. The sequence goes on from CM061470.1 coordinate 19,063,957, forward strand.
TATCATCCACAGTTTTCTAAAAGATTGCTCTTTTCTCATCAAATATCCTGAAAATGTCATTTCTGTCAGTTATGAATGATAGAGACGTATAACGCCATTTTTTTTTGTCCATCCACGAGCCCATGTCGCAGCTGATCAGCGTGCATAGTTTTTTAATCTCTACCCTGTAATTATTGAAATAGTTCCAGTTACTATCGCATCGATTTTTTGCAGATCAATCATGACTTCATCAGTACCCGTCGATCATATTTTTTGGGCTAATCAGGGTTTGGCCCATTTCCATTAGACTTTGAGAAATTATTTTTCAGACAAGGACTGAACAAAAGCAAACAAAAGTTCAGCCGCTGTACCTGTTCTTGCCACGACACACTACGACAACGACAGGCAAGGCAAGAAAAAGTGGCCGAATACCCTTTAATTAATCACATAATAGCCAATTTAATTAAGCAAATATTTATATGGTGTGAGAGACTGAGAGTTCTTCTGATTGAGATTAAGCTGCTCTTGCACAACAATTCGTCATCTGATTGCAGGCATCGCCATTGTTGCCAATCAACAGCAGCAAATGACTTTGGATGGTAGCAGCTAGAAGCTTCGCGTCGTGCTCATCTCCTTCTTCGCGACCAGACACATCGGGCCCTTCACCGACTTCGCCGGCGAAGTCCGCCTCGCCACGGCCAGGCCGGACGTCGTCGTGGCCACCCTCGCGGTCACGCCGGCGAACGTGCATGTCGTTCGACTGCCTAAGCGCCTGTCATGGACTTATACTTAGGATGGGCTCTATCATCGGCTGTGTTGGGTTGCCTCTTTGCCAAGGAGTGGGAAGGCAATGCCAACAACAAAGGGGATAGATCAAGAACGACCGGGGCATCGAATAACATAAAAGTACTAGGCTATTTCCATGGCTCTCGGCGTCCTCAATTCTGCTCTACCATAATTTATATTTTTCTAGTCTCAATCTCATGCTTCTTCCTTGTCTAGATTTCTCTTCCCAATCCCTGCTTTTAATCTCTTAAATTGTATCACTAAGCACTTTGTATTCTTGAGTGGATTTGCAATCTATCGGCGGCACTTGTGTGAGAATTAGTGTGGTTGGGTTGGTTCGTAACAATATGGTATCAGAGCAACCGGTTTGTAGGATTCCAAGCAAGGAGACGATGTGGGCGATGCACAGTGGCAGTGGCGACTTCCAAGGATGAGATTTGAGCAGTGGGGGCATCCATGGTGGTGGTGCCCGCCACCTATTCGATGATGACGAGACGGCTAGAAGGTGACTCATGCGATGTACTTTGTGTCATCGTGAGCCACATCGTCTACCCAGTGACATCCGACGTGCTGCGCTAAGTCTACGATGTTTATGGAGTAGTGGCAGTGCAGGTGCACTTGGCATGTCAAGGCTCTTGTGTCGTTCATGTCAAGCCACGATGTGGAGAGAGCACAATCTGCCACCCAAGGCCACAACATCTACAACGGGGGATGCTTATTGGACGTCCAGTACATGTCGACCTTCCTTGGGAATGGTGCCGACGTGATGCCCACCAGGTGTTCGACGCCGGAACTAAGCTACACCACCATTGTTTCTACCACTTTGAGCACCCAATCTGCTGCAGAACATGTGTACCCAGCCACTCCTCATGCAATCCAATCAACACCGACTTCTCCCACCATGACCAAGGATGCCGAGGGCGACATGGCCAAAGTTCCGAAGGAACCCACTTCATGCTCAACATCAATTCCGCTGTGTTTCCCTTCTGAGCCAGCCATGGATGACATCTTCCATCAGTATGCCATGGATGACATCTTCAATCAGTATGGGATGCAATTGGCAAGGTGTATGGAGTTAGTTGACAATTTGGCAGCCATGCTTGAGGCGAGGAAGACCCAGCCGGGTGTGTTACCGATGGACATTCCTGTGGACTCGATATGCAGCGACAATACTTCTATGGGCAAAGCTGTTGCGCTATCCCCAGTTTCCTCCAAGTCAATCACTGCTACCGAGTTCTACAGTGACATCAGTCTTGCAAGGCCAATGGAGTTTTTGATGGAACATGAGGAGCAAGCCACTAGAACCGATGGCAAGGTTAGGAAATCTAGCTTCAATTGTGAGATAATTAGCATTGTGTCCTGGACAGACCCAATAGGAAACAAATAGAAAGCTGCTGGATGCAAGCATGAGCATCCTCAAAACCAAAAGTTCTCTTTTTATCCTTGGAACCGGCAACATTATCCCCAACACCATCCCTGGCACACTGCTTCCAATCAAGGAGGTGGAGCTCAAACCATGGCCTGATCCAAGGTCAATCCACGGCAGCGGAGGCGTGGTGGTGGATCTTCTACAACCGTGGCAACCCCATTCGCAAGTCAGACGCAATGGTGCATAAGTTGAGCAGTAAACGTGGTTATTGTTCGAGCTGAATCAAGGTATAGTGCCACAAGGAAAATATTTTACTCCGCTAGCTCAAACAGGCGTCTCTCTTTATCTACTTGAGTCTCTGCTAAGAGAAATGTCAAGGTCGGAGTGGGATGAGTTGAAACTATGGCCAGCTACTTCTCAAGTTAGAAACAAGGTTACCTGGATGCAGCAGCAACCAACCCTTTGTTTATCATTTGGTGACAATTTATAAAATCGCTGCAAGTTCTTTGGGGAAGGAACACATGGTTTTGTTCAATTGTGCAAATTTGCAGGAATTTCTGACTTCCACAGAGCTAAAAGATCTTTTTCCACCACCTATGCAATTGGAAGATAGGTGCAGTGGGAATGAGTTTCCTACAGCTTCAAATCTGTCATGCGAATGTTGTCGTCGAGTGCAATGGATCATTCAATGGTTGCCACCTGCATTGAAAGATAAATCAGCTCGAGAAGAGACTTTTTTTGGCCTACCAGAATTGGAATTGGAATGTTGCAAGACCAACCACTTACTGCTCTCAATTCTACGACAAAACTTGATCAAGGTAGAAGTCTCAAGTTTGGATCATCAAGTCAGCCACTTCTATTGTCACTTGGGTTAACTATGAATTTGATAATTCAGATAGGCTTGCAAAGATGGCAGCAGCAACTCCTTGCAACCAAAGGCATGCTAGTAGAAATGGAGAAATGCTTGATTGGATGGTGCTAATATATATGGATGACTGTAGCATTTGGACATGGGCGCAACTGGAGTATGATGGAGATGGTTATGAATTGAGCTTTAGGAGGCACAGTACTGCATTTTGTTGGATGATTTATGATAGTGCTAAAATTCTAGTGAAGGATTGCGAGTCAAAGGATATAGTTGGACTGTTTGGCTATAGAACAAGCTGGTGGAAGTACAGCAGCAGCAGCTTTTTGGATGTGCCTGTTCGTGCAAGAATTCTGAAAATCAATGGTTCAGGGGAGGATTATGTTCTCAATGCACAAACCAAAATGATTTAAGGGTGCTATTTACTGTTTTGGAAAGGATAACATTGTGGGACCTACAAGAGGAAGAACCATTTGTTTCCCTTTCGTGACATTGAATAAGGTTAATTCGGAGATCCCCACTATTGGAACGAAATCCAATAAAGAGATTGAGTGGCATAATATGTATGTATTCTCTTAGAATCGCTCTCTTTAGAAAGCAGATTAAATGTTTTTATAGTCCAATAGAAAATTATATAGTTATCCTAAGAGCTCTCTTTGGGTAAACGAGCGACCAACAGGTGGCCTCTACTCTTAGGGCTAACTGATAAAATCGAAACTAGGAAGGACAATCCATTAAGTCCTAGACAAGGTGAATCCTGTGGATCCCGAGATTGATAGCATGGTGATGTGCTCTTAGGATTCGCAGCCTCAATAGTCGCTCTTTCACCGTACCTGTCTGGAGCAAATCAACTGGATAGGTTGGTGCCTTGAATTCTCCTATCTTGTCACTATAAATATGGTTATGATTGCCTCCATGGTTCTTGAAGCCCCGTATCTGCCTTGGCCACCTAGAGGTATTCAGGCTTCAGCACGATGGGCTTCGAGTACCCTCTGAAGGGTTTCTAGAGCATATCCTCAGGGGTGACTGCCTCCACCCGAAGGAGGCTAGAGCCACTCCCCAACATTTACCAACTCTTATGTTGCTTTCTCTACAGTGACCCAAGAGGCAACCACTTGAGCCCTAGTGCTCCTTTCTACATCCAGCTCGCCCCATCGTCGCTGCTAATAGTGGAGCCTCTCCTCCATCCTTCCTCCCTCTCCACCTTCCTACTTCCTCCACCCCCTCTCTCTTTCTATTCCTCTTTTTCACTAGATCCAAATCCAAGTTGGGCTTTTGGTAGGCTCCATCAGAGACTAGCTAGATGGTGGTCGTCCGACGGAGCCGATGGTCTTTGTAGCACATTTGCATCAAAACTTCGTGCAAGGTAGTCCAATGTGGCAGTGTGGGTTGGTAGGACGACTTTTTGTGCTAGAGCTATGGCCACTATCCACGTAGTGCCCTTCCTCCATGGAGCTCCTTTGCTTCTTAGGTTGGTATGCTCCTAGCTCTAGCCGGTAGAGCTCTGTGGTGTGGTGCAGTAGTGGATGGTGACCGGGGTGACAAGCGGATAACCATTTCCGTTGGTGGCTTGGTGATTGGTAGCTAAGGGAAAACCTAGCACAGGTGGTGCCAGGTGGTGCGGCTACATAGCAGTGGGTAAGGAGGTGCTTCTATGGCAGGGTGGTGTCTTGGTTACACGTGGTCTTGTGGCATGGTGGTGGCTATGTTAAAGAACATGGCGTCTCGATGTGGCCTTGGTGGCTATCCTTGTCGACTGGTGGTTAGGAGAGGGCCTGGGTGAAAGCCTTGCTCAGCTCATTGGGCTAATGATGACAACGCTCTCGGGCACCGTTCACCTTGTTGGAGGCGTTGCTATGGGCCTTTTATCTCCTTCTACCTTGTGGGATTTCTCTAAGTGTGAACCTATATCCATTTTGGATTGGGCAATGTTACTGTTTTGTCAGTGTTACCTTCTTGATGACATTGCCTTGGAGGTTTTTCCCATCCTGTTTTGCTAGCTTGGGGCACTTGCAGGTGCATGGGAGCAACGATGACACCTTTTGGTGGACTCAGCGTTGTCATCTTTTGGTGTCAGTAGGTTTAGCTTCTCAGGGTTTGCTTTGTTGATTCGCTTTGCCAAGGTTTTTGCCAATTTTCATTAAATTAAATGTTGTTATAATGATTTTGGGTCCGATTTTTCTTATGAACTGTACCAACTCTCTTCATCTAATAGTAATTTGTAGGAGCTCCTTGCCCTTTTCGAAGGTTCCTTCCAAAAAAAGACATTGAACAAGGTTCAGCCAGTTGATTTGGTTGTTGGATTATGAAATCTTAGTGAAGGCATTGCAAGCTGTACTCTGATCATTTTTAGACTTGCACCAAGTTCTGCACTCACATGGTTGTTTGATAAAATTGGCAAACAAGATAAGCAAGAATGTCATCTATCCAGATTTTTACAGGTACCGTGGGATCCTGGTGAATTCTTTGTATCGGCTTGGAGGCAAGCCGAAACTAAAAGAGGGGAGAATGTCATGAACTTATACTCTACATTTGCTGTGTTGGACTGCCTCTTTGCCAGGGAGTGGGTAGGCAATGCCACCAACAAAAGGGATCGATGAAGAATTACTGGGGCATCGAATGACAGAAAAGTACCTGGCTATTTCCATGGCTCTCCTCCTTAGTTCTGCTCTCCCATGATTTCTATTTCTCTAGTATCAATCTCGTGCTTCTTCCTTGTCTAGATTTCTCTTCCCGATCCCTTCTTCTACTCTCTTGAATTGTATCCCTAAGCACTTTGTAATCATGAGTGGATTTGTAATCTATCGGTGGCAATTGTGTGAGAATTGGTGTGGTTGGGTTGGTGCGTAACAGCATCATGGCCCAACAGGCGAGGAGTTGATCGGGATAGCCACCTACCCGTTCACAGCAGTGGACGGCCTCTCGCCGGGCGTCGAGAATCATTCCAAGGCGACTGCGGCAGACGTGTGGCGCATCGATGCAGCCGCCATCGACGAGACGTTGCTGCGGCCAGCACAGGAGTCGCTCCTCAGGGAGCTTTCTCCTGACGCCATCGTCACAGACGTGCGCTTCTTCTGGAACGCTGGCCTCACCGACGAACTCAGTGTGCCGGGCGTTCCGTTCTACGCCATCGGCTCCTTCCCCACTATCACCATGGCCAATCTCATCAGCGCCATCAAGAACGATGCAAAACGTTCTTGGATTGCCAGGCCGCGTGTTAAGGATCTCGACAACCGAGCAGCCTGAGTTCTTGAGGAGCTCACTTCACTGACCACTCCAAATCCAATAAGGCCTTTTCAGGGCCATCACGCTACTTTTGCATCGTCGTCAACACATTCTTATAACTCGAGGCCGAGTGCCGTGAGATGTACACGCGAGACAAACACGCCAACCGCGCCTACTTCTTCGGGCCCGTCTCTCCGACGCCATTACTGGCATTCGGTGAGTCACTATGTCTCAGTTGGCTGAGCTTGAAGCCGAGCAAGTCGGTGGTATTCGTCTGCTTCGGTAGCCCGACCCATGTCTCAGACGGTCAGATCAACGAGCTGACCTTGGGGCTAGAGGCTTCCAGGAAGCCATTCCTGTGGGTGGTGAGGACTGACAGGTGGGCCCCACCTGAGGGCTGGAAGGAGATGGTAGGGGACAGGGGGATGGCCATTAGAGGATGGGCCCCACACACGGAGATATTGGCCTGCCCGGCAGTTGGTGCCTTCGTGACACAATGCGGATGGAACTCGGTGCTAGAGGCGGATAGCACAGGCGTCCCGATCTTAATATGGCCAATGGTGTGCGAGCAATTCATCACGGAGAGGTTTGTGACGGAGGTGGTCAAGATTGGGGACCGGCTATGGCCAAGCGGTGCCGGAGTGCAGAGCACCAAGGATGAGAAGGAGGTCTCCGCGAAGGCAGCGGCGGAGGCCGTGAAGTTAATGGAGCCAGGAGGGACTGGAGAGGCAGCGAGGAGCGCCGTCATGGAGCTCGTCGTGAAGGCCGACGCCGCCGTAGTAGAAGGTGGCTCGTGGTACCGTGATCTGCACCGCCTTATCGACGATCTCATACGAGCCAAGTAATCGCAATGCTTGTTCACGGCGATCATACATGGCTGTAGCTGCACTGCAATCTGTAACCTGTTTTGTACTGTTTGATGATGCATTGAGCTCGTGAATTCAGTTTTGTGTTTAAACCACGACCTGTTTTACCCCAACGAAGCATAAACTCCTCAAAATCGCTACAGTTCACTGCAATGTCTACCAATGAATTCGCTCAGATGCAGCCTGAATCGGCTTCTCGAAATCGTTACAGTTCACTGATGCATGTCTACCGATGAATTCAATTTCGTGGGTAAAAAAAGGAGTCCTTCGTATGGTTAGAAGTTTAGTGTCACCTCTTCTCCGTCTAGCTATTGTCTGCTTGGCGCGTTCTTTCTGTTGGACTTTTAAGGTGAAAATTCGTTTAAAATTTCCAATTTGAGCTTTTCATTTTATGGGAAAAGAGAAGTGAAAATTAAATGAATGGGACCCACCTGTCAATGGAAGAGGAGGAGAGGATAAGAGAGATGTAGCTGGGAGTCAAAGGGATTTGCATACTTTGCAGCAAGCTCCCTGAGCTTTTGTTCTCATCCAAGATGCTAAAAGTTACAAAACATTCCAAGCAAAAAAAAAAAAAGAATGTGCAGCTAAAATTAGAAAACAACAACAGGAAACGACCAAGCTCATTTTGTTGCCAAAAAACACAGTTTGTGATATACATTGTGTTGTAACACACGATTTTCCAGTTGGTGCGTATTTTGGTGAAAAGAACACTAATTATTGTGAAAACAATTACCGAGAATCCGAGATAGCTAGATACAGATTGCAAGAGCAATGAGTGAGGAAGGAGGTACTAGCTGCTTCATGAACTAGGAAGAAAGCCCTGATCATCATATTTATTTATTTATTAAATATCTAGACCATAAAGTAGGTCATGAAATTTCATTATGCAAGCTTAATTTTATAATATTGTATATCTAATTTAATTTTAAGTAAATTATAATTTGGCCACCTTTTATTCGCAATATTTTAATTTAGACCATCTTTAAGCCAATCGTTTTACTTTGAACGGGGTAAGTTAATATTTTTTTCAGTTTAGATCACCCAACTATCTTTTCTATCCATGTCTAGCTTCCCCTCTGGCAAAGTTCACCAGTGTGCCAGAGGCGATTTGCTTGAGGTTGTTGATGTGTACTGAAAAAGTTTTTGGAGTGGTCCATACTACAGCAATGATAATTAGCCAGTTTAAAGTGAAAAGATTGGTTTAATGGTAATCTACAGTGAAACTTTGGCAATAAAATTTGGTCTAAATTGCAATTCACTCTATTTTTATATTTGCGAAGTAATGTATATATATATATATACACACCACTTTTTTTCATAATTTTTTGCTCGTTTGATTGGCATGAAAAAAAAAGTCCAAATATGACCCAAAGTGATATATCTTTTTAAAAGTTAAAATGTAGTCAACATGGTTCATAAATTGTGGATTTAATCGCAAAGAACACAATGATACAAATGGGTTAAAATTAGATGTATAATATGAAAATTATAGTTGTTTAATTTTTTTACCACAATTAATAGCTCTCTCAACGAAAAAAGGAAGAAAAAAAACAGGTGGGGGGTGTGCGTGTGGTAAAGGCTACGCATGCATGGGAGGGGATCGGGATTTGAGATCTTAGTTGATGTCAATCTAATCTAACAACCTATGATGTCGGGTCTATCAAGTTAAGTAAACTCCATGGTGAGATATTTTGGTTTTTTTTCATAGAAGTTGCAAAAATATTCTAAAAATACCACTCCTATTGCTTAATGGCATAACAATCATAAAATCAAATCAAAGATGATCCTGCACTCGGTGAAGCCAACTGCAAATGCTAAGGCTTTCTTCTATGATGTTTTAAAACCCCTCAGGGACCGAGAACCCCTCAGGGACCGAGAGAAGAATCAGCTAGACAGAGAAACGAGCAAGATGAACGATTAATAATGGATCTAGGAGAGTATTTTAGTCGTTCTGTCGTCATGGAGATGGAAAATGCAGTGGAGATGATAGAAGTGGTAATTTTTTAAGTTTTGAATCTATTTATGGTGCAGAGTGATGACATAATTTATTTTATTACCTAGTATCACTCAAATTTTAGTGATATATATATAATTTTCTATTTAGAATATTAGTGGGTTCATTTCATACCACCTAAAAAATCATAGAACGGTACCATAGAACCGCTATAATAATATGTCTAGCGCCTACTGTGATTACCATTGCATTTCATAACTACATATTTACTAATTCAAATAATACATTTACTACTTATTTATTTGGAGATCATTTATCGTTGTTTAAACTATCATGAGTGGGGCACTAATAGCGTCTTGTCCTTAGAAATTCCATTTACATATATAATAATAGAGTAAGTTTAGATAATTTCGAAAAAGTGCTCATAAGACAATATTTCTCTCTATAGTCATGTCATATATATTGTAAAGAAGTAACCATTAAAACTTTCTGTACCATTTGGATTTTCTGTATGACATATATCTTTAATAAAAATATAACCAAATATAGCATGAGCGTTAAGTGTTTATGTCATTGGATTGTTTGATTGTTGCAAAAAAAAATAATTGGCGTAGTAAAAACTGACATGTATAATCTGATTTTCTTAAGAATTAATGGCTACAAAAATAAATCATAAATTGGATATATAATTTAGCAGTCATGATCATTTAAACGCCGTTGATTTGATATTTTGTTTTCTTGCATCATATGTTTGTAGATTAGTATATGTGATAGAATAATATACACTATAATATTCTCCTAGTATCTAGATGGTATGAAAAGTGTTAGAACATGAGCCCATGCATGCGCCATATTTTTTTTCTTATAATGCTGGTTTAATTGTGAGGAATACAGCTGTTCAAATAAATTAAAAATTAAAAATACGATTTAATAGTTATGTTTATTTTAACCTTATTTGATTTTTTATTTACTGGTAACCATATAATAGAAAAGGAAGGGAGAGAAAGGGCTGGCATTGCCCTCCCGTCGTACCTTCACATATGTAGATAAATATAATGGAGAGGAGGATTAGCCGGTGATTTTTTTTCTTATAAATCTAATCAACGGCTATATATGCTATATGTAGTACAATCGCCTAATGTATGATGCTATACAAGTCAACTATTACGAATACCTATAACGCATTGGTTTTTGGCTGTTAAAAAACCTATAATGCCTTGGTTTTTAGTTGTTAAAAACTATTTTATTAAAAACTCTATTTACAAAAAAATGTACATCTAAGGTTAAAATTAATTCCTACTTGAGAATCCAACAATCTCAAACAAAAATTTTCATTCATGATCCTCTGTATTCGAATTTTGCATTAAAATTTTTCTCTAGATGCATCAAAAATATCTTATCTTAATCATTGGTTTAAATTTTAAAATTTGAATCTCTTTATAATCCCACCCAATTCTAAATATATTCAAAATCTCACCGTCAAAAGACTTTTGGTTGAATCAAAAATATCCCAAATTTGAATCAAATATCCCATCAAATATTCTAAAAATCCCTCAAATAAAAATTTCGGGAAAAATATCTAGGCTTCTGATTCATTTTAAGCCATATTGTTGGCCCATCCGACCACCCCTCTCCTCTTCCTCCACCTTCTCGTGGCTCGGTTTGCCAGCCCTCAGCGCCCTGTTGGTCTCTTCTCTTTTTTTAGTCCCCATGGCTCCTGGTCTGCTTGTGCGTACACCACGCTGACCTGCTCGCACGCACACCGCTCAGTAGCCGATAGGGTGGCCCTACGTGTTAGGGCGATAACATGGGCCCTACCTATCCGGTCTATCTTCCTCTCTCATCGCCTTGCATGTGTCGCCACACAACACGCGCCCTGCTCCCCGCCGCTCTCGCATGTGCCGCCGCACAACCCACATTGCCCCGTGTGCCTAGCTGTCCTCGCTGCCTGTCACCATGCTGCAAACCCTAGACATGTCATCGTCTCTCTCTCCTGTTGTCATGCGCACCAACGGTGTCACCTCGCGTTGGCTTCCCCTGCACCGCGCAGCGTTCGCCACCCTCCTATTTCTTCTCCCTGACCAATAGGTGCACCCCATCGCCTCGCCCTCCACCTATTACTACTGCCAGCTGCCACTACCTATCGTTACTCGTGCCATGCTACCCACGCCAACCCTATTGCTCTCATATTCTTCATCCGCAAGGCATATCTCTTGCAACACTGTGCTGTACCGCCTACCTCCATCATCCACTTGCACAAACCCTCAGCTATAAATGGCCACGGAATCTCACTGTTTTTCCCTATCTGGGCCACGGCGATTTCTCCCTTGGCTCGACCTCGCCGCATAGCCATGTCCCGAATCAAGCCAAGTTTGCAATCCGCCGTCACCGCCGCCATTCTCTTCCATGTGAGTTCTTTCCTCCTTTTCTTCATACATCTCCCTCCCCTTCCTTTATCTCGTCTCTTCATCCCAATCGAGTCGATCCCGAACCCTACCACCGCCCCAAGTCTTCACCATCGGTGACCATTTGTCACACCGCCATTATCTCTCACCGCTGTCTTTTGCCTCACACCGCCGGCCACCATTGCTCCTCAATCCTGCAATCCAATCCACTCAATTTCCTCCATGTCCCTCACCCATCCTTCTGTTGCATCCCTTTCACTTAGGCTCGTCATGATCAGAAACAACTCTGTGTCATATGGGGTGCCTTGTGGCACCATATTGCCGTAGTGCTAATAAGACGAGCGTGTGCTGTGAAAATTTCTTAACTATGAGAAATAGTTATGGGCGAGCTATGAAAGCTTGTTAAGTATGAGAAATAATTAAGATATGATGTTTAATTGATTATTAAGTGTTAAGAAAGCGAAAAGAAACTAATAGAGGAAATGTTGAAAATGTTACTATCACTTATAATCACTATGACAAGTTGTTGTAAAGCAACTTGTATAATGGATCGAGATATGAGCCTCTTTCCAACAACTAGAATTCTGATTCACTAGTGTTTTATAAAATAACTCTTTTGAGAAAAATGCTACTTTGATAAATTAAAACCCTAGTCTCCCTTATTAAGCCAAATCATACCATCTTTCTTTCTATCTTGCTGAGTATATAAAATACTCACCCTTACTTATATATATGTATAGAGGTTGAAGAAGACGAAGTCGACCTATTCGGTAAGGAGTTTCTACACAAGAAGGCCGAGTACAAAAACTGTTAGGGTTTTGAGCCTAGTTTCCAATGCTTGTGGAATAAACAAGTTGCCTAGGTGTTGTGCCTAGGGTTTAGCCACTTAAGATGCTTTTTGTTGTTAGTTTTCACTTAGTAGCCATTGTTATTTTTGCTTTATGTGTTGTGTTGCCCATCTCGGATCTATCTATGATGACAACTTATGTCAGGACTTCTTCCAATTATATAATAAAGTTACTTTATTATGATTATACTGTTATTCTATATGTACTAGGACCGGAATAATATTTATAGAAAATTAAGTTGACCCCTAGCCTATATTAGCTCGTGCTTTACGGCTAACAGAGTTTAGGGCATCACACACCTCTAGGCTTGTGAAGGAATACACCATGATAAAGGAGCCCATGAATCACCTCACGCCGACGGTGAATCCCTTCTCCTCATTGAAGCTCCACGCCAGGTTGAATAGGACCACTAGCTTCGGGTCTAGCTTCACGGCGGCAACCCTCACCTTCTCCACCTACACTCGCCCAGGCATCAAGAACACAATGGCATCATAGAAGCTCAACGTGTCTAGCGCCACCGGGTCATGTTGCACATGCACTCTTGTTGACCTGTGGGGCGATCGGACTGGGCGAAGAGGCGCGTCAAGAGGGCGAGCGATCATGAGCTGATGGATATCCGATGCGATCGTGCGAATACGTGAAGGCCTGAGAAGTCTACTTAGTTCCAGTGTAGGTCCTTCAGCTCGTTGGAGTTCACTCCCGATAGTCCCACCGAGCGTGCCAAAGAATATGTTGACACGCGGGGCGATCGGACTAGGCAGAGATGCTCGCTGAGAGGGCGGGTGAGCTTGAGTCAATGGAGGTCCGATGCGATCATGCAAATACGTGAAGGCCTAGGAGATCTGCTTCGCTACAGTGTAGGTCTTTCAGCTTTGAGGTCCCTTCGTCAAGGTTGCTAGAGTTGTGAGCATGCTAATCAATTTAACCCTGCAATTGACAAGAAGATAAAACGATAAGTCAATTGGCCGATGAGCTGATACGAACTCCTGTTATTGATTGATCGCCGATAGGGTTGAGATAGTCATTAGTTACGTCTAATGCACTCTTGCTATCGGCTAGTTGCCAATAGGAGCTGAAATACTCATCCATCGGTTGGAAAAGCCAATAAAGACATAGACAGATGGCGACGAAGGGAATGAAAAAATGCATTTGATGTAGAGCCGATAGCGCTCTAGAATAAAGTGGTTGATAGTCACTATGCGGACTCCTGCTATCAGCTGGTTATCGATAGAGGCTGTAACACTCTCTCATCAGCTAGAAAGCTGAAGAAAGCATAAATAAATAACGATGAATAAGATAGTGGACGCATCAACTATAGAACCGATGGCACTCTAGAATACAATGCTCGATGAGCAGTATGTGTAATCCTCATATCGGCTGGTTGTCGATAGATACTGTAGCGCTCATTCATTAGTACAGAAAGCCAATTAAGATATATGCCAATAGCAAGAATTAAAATAAAGGACCCATCGACTGCAAAGCTGATGACGTTCAGAATAGAATATGCGATGGCACTCCAAATAAGATAAATGATCCATTGGCTGTAAAGTCGATGGCGCTCTAAATAGAATATGTGATGAATAGTAAGAAGCGATGCTCGATTTTTTGAAGATATGAGAGGCTAGATCGGGCACGTGGATGGAAGGAACGGACAAACCCATCAGCTAGCTGAGCCGATGAGAGAAATTCTCTAAAGATATATGTATAATACTTGAGAAGTCGATACACTAGGCGTGAGACTTAATGTGTAGATAACTCATTGGTTGGCTGCTCTGATGAAATGTTCGCGTAAAGACCTATCAACATACGGCTCAATCTACTATCAACGGTCTAGTAAGTTGAACCTAACTGATACAGCATGAGATCAATGGCAGTAAAGAGAGCTCATTAAGCCGATAGAACCATGTGAACATGATGTGATGCACCTAATTGGACTAAGATATCTGACCTAACCAATGTAGGCTTAGGCAGCATAGATACACTAAGATAGTGACGGGACTTACCTCTTCGCTGGAGATCTGATCTAGGTGAACTAGGGTGGTGATACACTGAGATTGTATTTGATCTTTGTTGAATGATTTACAATGTTATAGGGGGTTTATATTTATACCCTGGATTTACAAGAGTCCGACACGGTTACAAGCAACCTCCTAACGTTATTTCCTAAACATAAAAGGAAATTATCTCTAAAAAGATAACAAAACTAATTAAACTTGTATATGTTATAATATATATTCTATAGAGATAAAGTAATATATCATGATTTCCACAGCTCCTGCTCAGACTAGGTCTCATCTGAATAACCTTTCATCTTTTAACTAGACTGAATCCATCGTCAAATCGTCCGATTGGCTTTCTCACTATATCAATCGACTTACTTCTATAAGCCAATCAACTCTCCAATCCTATCTGCGAGGCTTACTAAATTTTGGTGCAAATAACCGTCAATACCCCTAGTCATTGGGCTCCTATAGAGCCACTCCTAACTCCTCGAAGGACATCCACATGAGCAGCAGCTTTGTCGGCACGCTGCTCTCGCCACCTCCCTTTCTTGACACGCCAAGGACTGACAAGAACACATTGGAGGTTAGGCGCGTGAGGGAGCCCAGGAGTCATCGACGACAAGTGTCTCGATATGGAATTGTGGCTGCTATTGCTTCTTGAATTTGTGGGGCAAGACTGAGTTGTTGAGTGGCTTTCACACTGCAGTGGCAAGGCATGATCTCACCTGAAACATGACCTCCTCCCTCGACGACGGCAACGAGAGGACCACCTCCGCTTGCATGGATAGCGAGGACCAGACAAGTCATAGCTATCGCAGCTACCACAACTGCTTGTGGAGCAGCAGTGAGAGATGAAGAGAGGATTGCTGCTGCTACTACTGCTAATACGGTGGCATGAACTGCCAAAAGGGTGGCTAGAGTAGATGTAGAATGGAAACATAAGAACCAAGGCTATCAGAGAGATATGAATGATAGGTAGTGTCATTGGAAGTCAAATAATCGAACTTTAATAGATCAAAACTTACCCCAACCTTGAAAGCCAAAAAACCACACTTCTCGCGGTCTAACCAGACCTCTACCGACGGTTTGACCTGGCATGGGGCTAGTCCGACTGCAATACAATTTAGGATTTCTTAAAAACCAACCGTTTGATTAAGCTTAAACTTGGTCATAATAAAGTATATAAACTAAGGAACATCTCCACCAAAGGGATTTACAAACTAATCAATAGTTTAACAGAAAATACCCTCAAAAATCAGTTATCTTAGAAATTTTAGCAAATCTAAACAAAACCTTAAAACTCAGGCAATTTCAAATCTAGCAAAAACCAATTAACGAAACTTTCCAGATCTAATCTATGAAGTATTAGAAAAGATTGGGATGAATTAACTTCAACAAAATCATGACCAAACAAAAAAATCATAAGTTAATACTAAAATCAAACAAACACGTAAAACTTATAAAATTGGAAGAGATCGTCGATGACTTAATAATTGAATATGATGTTTATTGCTTAACTATTGTTAATAAGGTGTAACCATAGCACTTCTTATAAGTTTATCATAAAACTCTAATACAAAGAGCTCTCAATTCTCAAATCTCTTAATCATAGCATTTTCAACTTTTCAGCTCACCCTCGGGACTTAGCCTTCCTCTCTATTTATACCCTTGGAAGTTGCTGCCCATAGCCACGAATTTAACTAAAACAATGAGTTCTAATCACGTAGAAAACTCCCACCAACTCATCTGTACCAAATACGAAGTTCAATCTTTTCAAATTTAGACTTCTTCCAAATTTAACTATGTTTTCCCTATGTACACAATCCATCTTGTATATCATATAGAAACTTTACCTTCACATGTATTATTTTCTAATATTAGTATCCCACATAATCACCTTAAACATCTGGACCTCAACTTCTTATAAGTCTAATATCGATCCATTACTAATAATACTCTTAAGGCCTCAAGTAATATCTATATATGAACAAACAAAGAAACAATATCCGATCATAAATTCTTACCTAACTTAACTCACATCAATATACAATAGAATATCTCATGTATATAGAAATCATATAAAAATAATAAACATAAAGTAAACATCGTAAACCAAAAAATTAATTCAAAATCGACTCTTTTTGAGATTCTATCAGTCTATCCGTCGAGCTTTTCAGTCTCGCTCTTATGCCTACGTTTTTGGTCTAACCGCTCTTATACCTATGGTTGGATTAGAACTGTTCACTGGTCACTTTTCACCGGTCTAACTGGTACTGCTCACAATGACCGCATTATTTATCGAATTTACAAATTCAATTCAAATATAATATTTTTTTTACTTTAATGTCAATAAAACACGTCATTCTAATTATTCATCCCATATTCTAAATAATTATCATGATTTTACAGCGGAGGTTTGGTCGTGAGTTTGCTGGGAAGAGGAGGGTTCAGGAGGCTCAAGGCCATTGGCGCCGGAAGCGTTGCCGCCGGGAAGAGAAGATAAGGTGGCCGCTTGACATATCCCGTCTCTAATCCCCACTGCTCTCGTAGCACACACTAGCAATATTTCCCATTCTAATTTTCTTTCGGTGCTCAAGCTGGCATGTTTCTTTCACTTCGATTAGAAAAGTGATCCATAGACAGATATCATCCACTGATATGCTCAATCGTTGTCACGCATCATAAACTGATTACTGGGCTTATTAGATTGAGAATGAGCAGTGAAGCAGACAAATATCTGCAGACAGACATTCAACATCAGAAAATGGGCAGGGAATTCCTTGATTGGTCACTGAACTTCAGCCAACAACCAGTACGAATAATAAAGTGCTTCATCAAATAAGCGCACCGGGGGATTATTTATTGAGTAGTGCTTCCACCCATAAAAACCACAACAAATTGACAGCCAATTAAAATTGGTATTCATCATAAAGCAGCATTTTTTTTCTAATCTCAGATGGACATGTTGATTCTTAAAGCTATCCTTGAACATCAAGCTGAAGCAGGAATACTGATTTTGCAAGTCCTGGGCCACGCTAATGGTTTTAAGACAAATTGCCGGTCATAACTCAAACAGCGAGGTAGGTTTTCATGTTGTTTATAATCAAGTATTCAACCATTGTTCAATAGAGGTTCAGGTTCCAGTTTGGTAATTAATCCAAGGTTGCCATGCAACCTGTGGCCCTACAACAGATGTTTATTCAATGATTTATCTTCAGAAAACATTCATGCCGTATCAATATCAGAAACATGTTTCTGCCAGAATCCCAGGGGAGTAACTACATGAGTAAAACAAGTTGCAGTCGAGAATTGTATGAGCCAGTTTCAGAATTCAACACTACTAACTTCACTCAACAGATCATCTAAGTGAAGAAAACTGACAGTGACAACAAATTAACCCTCAGAAGTCCAGGATAAAGTGGACTAACTGAAATACTGGTTTGGGGTAAGTTCAACATCTTACTGTTAGTCAGATATTCAGATGACAAAGAAAAACTTAAGTATTTTGAACATGCTATAGTACCCAAAGGAATAAACCAGAAAGGTATGCAGGAAGTGGCGCCAACACAACAGATAACAGAACATATGTGATCAACGAGCAAATAGGTGGTTAAGTCTAGGTTTAGCATTGCTCACAAGCAATTGAGGTCTATGATTAATGTTCGGCTTCTTTCCTCTATGAAAGGATGGATAATCTAGACATATTATGAAACAAATATTAAGGCCAGTTTCTGAAATAATACCGGGGAGTAACTACATGAGTAAAACCAGTTACAGTCAAGAATTGTGACGACCAGTTTAATAATTCAACAAGAGAAACTTCACTCAACAAGTCATCTAAGTGAACAAACCTGACAGTAAAGACGAATGAACCCTCCGAAAGACAGAATCAGGTGCATTAATTGATCTATTGGTTGGGGGTAAGACGAACATCTTATTGTTAGTCAAATATTTGGATTAAAAAGAAACAGCATAGTACTTATTTTTAACAAGTGATACTGCTTAGTACCCAGTTGTAGAAACCAGAAAGGTATGCAGGGAGAGGCACCAGCACCAGAACATATATGATCAACTAGGAAATTGGCAAATCGGTGGTTAAGTCTAGGTCTTAGCCCTCACAAGCTATCCAGGTCTGTGATCATGTTTGATTTCTTGCCATTATGAAACACTGTTTATTGTATACATCTCCAGCAGCAGCAACAAATTTCAAGGCATTTGCTTCCGATAATAGCTTGAGTTTGCATATCTGCAAACTAGGCCAATAGTACCCACAAACTCCAGTGCTGCTAACCTGCTAGCACACTACTGAGCTATTATAATCCTAGTGAGCATACAAATTAGAAAATTTTAGTTGGTGTCAGTAAATTCACCTACAGCAGAGTAGCAACCAAACATGACAGCTCAGATCTTAGTAACACACATCAATACCTCAAGTTTTATTTCAAGATAATGCCTGGGTAGCGGGTACAGGTATATAGCCGAAAATCACAACTTTATACCTACAAAACCTGGTACAGCCCAAGATGCCATCATGTCAAGATGACAGGTGCCGCAGTATGTGGACGCTCTCTCCTAGTAGTAGTCCTCAGAAGACGACGCGGAACTGCGGCGCGCCCTCGCTGGACGCCGGAACGAGCTCCCAGCGGCAGGGCTCGAGGTCGTCGGATACGGGGCAGTAGCCCGCGAGTGTCACGGCGGCGCCGGACTCCGCCGCCGACCCGAACTCGAAGACGGTCGCGTCCGCCGCCTGCCACCGCACCTCCACCGCCCCCTGCGTGCCGGACGCGGCGACCTCGGCCACCGCGCCGCCCGCTCCCTTCGCCGGCTCCGGCGAGCCGCCGCTCCGCCGCCCCTTCCACCACCAGAAGAGCCCCATCTGGATTAGGGAACAGTAGGGTTTTTGTGGGGAAAATATCTAGAAGAAGAATAGGGTTTCGCTTTGGTGGAAATTTCACAAAATCACTCAATATGTATTACGTAGAAAGTTTTATAAAACTGTATGTGATATATAACCATAGAAATTATCACCCTATAATTTTATAATGTTATTGACCAATGATCTACATATAAACTACAGTTAATAAAATTACATATAGGATTCGTAAGTTATAGTCATTTAAGATTAGATATTTTCTTTTATCATATTAATTGTGTTGTTTTATAAAACTCATTAATTATAATATTTAGGGTTATATGTAATATGTTAAAATTACTTATAAGTAGTAAAATTTTTGGGTATCATGAAAAACTTTTACTGACAGACGCGTCACACATGTCAGCCTCTTTGCAGGTTTTTTTCTCAAGTCGTTCGCTTACGATCCAACGGTGGTGAAGAGTGGCCGCGAGATAGATAGCTCACGGGCGACTGCTCATTGGCCGTTCCAAAGTGAGCCTGGCTTACGACCGTCGTATATTCAGAGCGCAGACTAGTCGTCTCCCTCGCATCGCCATTGGCGATGGAAATATCCAGAAAAAGAAAAGGCGCGGGAATCACATCGTCTACCTCCGGGCGGCCGCCGGCGGGCCAGCCAACTCCAAATGGAATCACACCTCTCATCCCTTGCTTTCCGCAAAGGCCAACTCCACCACTGCCTCCTCCACGTACAAGAACCTCTCCCACCTAGCCCGCCCTCTCCCGCGCGCAAGACACCTGCCTTAGCTAGCCTTAGCAAGTAATGCCACCACGGCGGGCGATCGAGGTCCGGCAGGCTGCCGATGGCGCGGCGCCACCGAGTTGGCGCATGTCGCTGCTGGAGAACACCTTCAACTCGTTCCTGCAGTCCAGTCGCGGCGGGGCTGAGGCCGCGGCGGCGAGGGCCGTGTTCGGGGAGGGGTCCTTGTTCAGCCCCTTCCTGTTCGGCAAGTTCTTCGACCCGGCCGACGCCTTTCCGCTTTGGGAGTTCGAGCCGGAGGTGCTGCTCGCCGCTCTCCGCCGCGGGGCGAGGACCACCGTCGACTGGGCCGAAACGGACTCCGAGTATTACTTGAGAGCTGACATACCAGGTAACCTTCTTGCTGTTAACTTTTTTTTTCAGATATCTTGATTAATTTTTCCTTTTCCGTTTCAGCGTAGTTGAGCTCAATCTCTGCTTTTATTTCTGCACATATGATTTCCTTCCTAATCTTGTTGAGTAAAAATGACTAGCCTTTTTAGTTTTGTTCTTCCTTAGTCCATAAACGCACAAATTTCCCGGTTCTGAAAATAAAACTTAGTTGGATTACCTTTACACATTTTTCAGAGATGCTCTTGCTTGTGTTCAGTACAATCCTCAGATTAACTTGGCAGGAGCAGCTGAGCCTTAGTAAATGTTAGTGTTCGTGAGTCAATTTGCTGAACAGAAGTTCTTGCTGAAGTGTACCAAATTGATTCACACGTTGTATTGCTATCAGCAAGCAGTTCAGAATCAGATTCAGATGTCGCGGAGACACAGAGTTTCAACTTCCTGTAGGAAACCAAACAGTTGACATTTTCCAGAAGTAACCGGATTCTACCAGAGGATACAATTCACAACTTGGAAGTAACCAGGGTCATGTGGTTGTCTCCTTTCTCCATGTTCTTTTCTCTGCTTTTTTTTCTCACTATAGTAACATGGCAATCTCGCCGTATCTGAAGATATGTATTCCTTGCGTCTACGTGTGGTGCACCATCCACCATGGTCCAAACAAAGCAGACGTTTTTTATTTCCAGACGACGAGAAAAGGCAGCCATGGCGTGTACCGGACGATTACGAAACCCTGAAAAGAGCTTAATCGCTTTCCCATTATTGTAGTAATCGAGATAATCAAGAGCTAGTTTTGCTGATTAGCTAACTGTCTCGTTCAGGTGGGAGGAAATGTGACGTGGAGATGAGCGGCGACGCGATGCGGGTGATCGACATCAGCGGGCTGTGGCGGGCACCGCCGGCGGACGACCGGGACTGGCACGTCGGCCGCTGGTGGGAGCACGGCTTCGTCCGGCGTGTCGAGCTACCGGAGAACGCGGACTGGAGGAAAGTGGAGGCCTACTTCGACGACGGCGAGGGCTCGCTGGATATCAAGGTGCCCAAGAAAGGCGACGCCCACCAAGCGGCGGCCGCCACCGCCTGAGAATTAATCTTAACCTCGCCGCGTGATTGGAGAGAACAAATTATTCTTCTTCTGATGGTGAACATTGACGGTGATGAAGATGGCACAAAACTTGATAAGAATTTCTCGAGATATGGAGAGACCAGAAGTAGAACAAAGATCATTTCACATGTTGCTGTTAAATAATAATGATAAAATATTAATTTAGAGTAAAATTGTTAAAAATGATTTATATTAAAATTAGTAAAATTAGTTTATATTAAAATTATCATTGTTTAATTGGTTTCTATAAAAATTATTTATGAAAAATATTGTAAGCAACTGTATGCGTTGATATAAGTTAGTTTGTAAAAATATGTGTCGAGGAATGTTTTTTATTTGCGTGTAGATATTAAATATGAAAAATAGATGAAAAACCGTTGAAAAAATTTAGTGAAATTTTGGACGAAAATTAAGAAATTAATTTTTAAAATTTGCTAGGATTGAAATTACGAGCAAGCCAAATGAAAATTACACGTACGAGCCAGCAGGAAATGAGCTAAAGGTGGTATGTCAACGGGCTGGCGTGGGTTGAAGGAGACTAATATGATTGAGCAGATGAGTGGGTTAACTTGACAAGTAGGACGAGAAGTTCGACTCTAGCGGTGTGGGTGTACTCGTGTGGCAAGAGAGAGACTTATCAACGGGTATAGGCGTGAGCACGCGAAGTTGCAGCAGGAGGCGCTGCAGCTGATAGGTGAGACGAAAAGAAGCGACATGGCGCGCCCACACCGCTGATTGCAACGTGGGTGTAGGAAATCTCGAGGATAAATAGGTAACATGTGCAATCTGGAGCATTTGTTTTAAATCAGATGGCTGAAAATAAATAAGTATTGGTTACGAAATATAAAGTATATTTAAGTGTTTTTAAGATTTTTTATGAAAGATATTAGATATTTGTACATTGAGAGAGTTTTTTTAAAATTTTATAAGCTTAATTTTGATAATAAAGGTGAGAGAGTTTTTTAAAAATTTTATAAGTGTAATTTTAATAATAAAGATAAGTTTTGGAAGATCAGTGTGATAATTACTCTCTATTTCACCTGCATAATATTTTAGATTAATTTGTTTTCATTATGTTTTGGATTGATCGTTATCGATCTCGTATTATTAATTAATTAATATTTAATTAATTTTTTATCAATATTCTATTTAATAAATTTTGTTTCGTTAATATCGATACCCAGAAGTTCGATTAAGAAGTTTATTTATAAATTATGTCTAATTTATTATGTAAAAAATTAGTTTGATTGGATCTATAGATATAATATATTTGGCAACGAAATGATGTTGTATCTAAATTTAAAAAAAAATGTTTCATAATCAAGGAAAAATGTTAAATTTTATTTTAAACTGTCATAATTATTTAACATTTTATTTTAAACTTTCATAAAAATGTTAAATTTTATTTTAAAAATTTTATTTTTAACGTGAATGGGTCGCATATGCATGAATGTTTAATCCATGTGCCGGCACCGTTAAAATGGAATCATTAGCATCGTGCATGCATCACAGTCACAGCATCGCTGTCGAATTGGTCGACGATAAAATGAGACATCAAGATCATAAATTCGATTCCGGAATACATGAACATATATACATATCCATGGTCGCGGCTTTGAGAAAATCGGATTCTTCAATTTCTTTCGGCCATGATGTCTCGCTAACACCACGTCCTTTTTTTTCCTCTCCAGTGGGCGGATGAGAATCGGAATTGACGAAAGCATGGTCGTTCTTTTTTTCAGATCTTCAGGTAATTTAATCTTCGGCGAAACTTTGATTGGCCTGATGGCTGATGGCAATCATCATTTTAATCACTTTATTTGCTTTAGATTTTCTGAAAAAACAAGCATTTCTTAACTCTCAGTGCGCACCTGACAGTTGTTAGGTTTTTAGGATCACTGTAGTATGATGCTCTCTTAACTGAATTCTCGCAGTCACTCGACTATAATTCAGGTCGGGAGATAAACCTATCGATGACAAGTGTCAATAGGAAATCCCCTGTTCTTTCCATTCTTTATCAGAATCTTTTGCTGGTGCATCACGTGTGGCACCCTGGAGCAATAATCCTGACCGGCAAATGACAAGAAAGTGCAGCTTGTGAAGATCGGTACAGGTGGCTCCTATCAACCGGAGCTGAATTTCATGTCCTTTTGCTCTCTTTCTCCAACCCAACGATCGTCAGAATCAATGAGAAAAAGACAGAGATACGACAAGGCAGGGAAACAGCCATACCCCAATTGTGTTTCAGTCACGCTCAGAGATGCTGGAGCCTGTGGATTTTACCCATCTAGAATTGGCCTACCTGCTCGTTTTGTTCTTGGTGAGACAGCCCAAAAGATAGAAAATTGGGTGCAGAGAATGACAAGTTCAGGTTATGTTTATTGGGAATTTTCATCCAGTCTCTGAACTGACAAAAGAGTCTGGGCGGCTATGGCTGCTTCCGCGATCGCCTTCTCACCAATGCAAATAAATATTACGGTTCTTGAGGAGGTACTGAAAGGTACCATATTTTGTAGTCTAAAATTTCATATCTCTCAAATACTATACGATCACTTAAAAATGTAAGTACTGCAACTAACCAACATAAAAGTGAAACATATCAGATACAGTTAATAAGCTGACTGATATGAACCTGAACAAGGACTGTCTGAACATGATGATGCATAACAGAGCTTTTCCTTTGTACTTTGATATAAAATGATTTAGGGACTCCTTTCTAGTTTGATCAAACCCTAGGTTAGATTTTAATATTCCTTCCTAGTGTTAAGTATCAATTGTAGCTTGTGGTATCTCCTCAAGACGGTAAAATAACCCAAACGTATGCACCGTAATGTTAGCACTCCAAATCTCATAGTATAATCAGAACACATTTAGACCAGGATGTTGTGCATGACATCACAATTGTCTTTTACCTAGTGGAAAGAGTACAAAGTGCTATCCTATTTTTCTACATGGAAATGAAGAGAGGATCTTTCACAGTGGTCTTATAAGAAGGCCAAGTCATTGCTACACACAAACCAAAACAACCCGCAAAGCTTCTCAATCCACTTCACTCACTCACCTTGCAAAATTGCACAACACCACCAACAAAATTGTACAAGGTAGTAAACCAATCCTTCGGAACAAATGATCCTAACTTGGCCAATGGACACTTGACAAGTGTCACGGATCGCGGCCATCGGATGCAGTTTGATTGGCTCTAGATCAACCTCCAAATTGTGTAGAATTGTTGCGGCTAGCACGTACCAAGCCATGGACATGGAGAATGAGCTCAGAGCCGGCGGCGTCAGAACGGCGCATGGCTCCATCTGCTTCTCCGGCGGGGTGCTCGTCGACGGGCCACGCATCCAGCAGCTGCTCCTCCACTGCGCCGCCGCGCTCGAGTCCAACGACGTGACGCTGGCACAGCAGGCCATGTGGGTGCTCAACAACATCGCCTCCTTGCAGGGGGACCCCAACCAGCGGCTCACGTCGTGGCTGCTCCGCGCGCTCGTCGCCCGCGCGTGCCGGCTCTGTGCGCCGGCGGGCGCCGCCGGACGGTTTCTGGAGAGAGGGGAACCGCGGGGGAGGGCCATGTCGGTGACGGAGCTCGCCGACTACGTCGACCTCACCCCGTGGCACCGGTTCGGCTTCACGGCGTCCAACGCCGCCATCCTCCGCGCGGTGGCAGGCAGAGCCGCCGTGCACGTCGTCGATCTCAGCGTCACGCACTGCATGCAGTGGCCGACGCTCATCGACATGCTGTCGAAGCGGCCCGGGGGACCGCCGGCGCTCCGGATCACCGTGCCGTCCGTCCGGCCCACCGTGCCGACGCTGCTCGGCATGTCGAACGAGGAGCTCGGCCTCCGGCTCGCCAACTTCGCCAAATCCAAAGGCGTGCAGCTGGAGTTCAACGTCGTCGAGAGTGCGAGGACTACCGCGACATCTCCGAAGAAGAAGCAGACCACGCTCTGCCAAGAACTCGCATCCGTCCTGTCCGACCCACCGTCGCTAGCTCTAAGGGACGGCGAGGCGCTCATCGTCAACTGCCAGAGCTGGCTCCGGCACGTCGCGCCGGAGTCGAGAGCCTACTTCCTGGACACCGTCCGTACGCTGAACCCATGCCTGGTCACTGTCACCGACGAGGACGCCGACCTGGACTCGCCGAGCCTCGCGTCGCGCATGGCGGGCTGCTTCAGCTTCCACTGGATCCTGCTCGACGCGCTCGACATGTCCGCGCCCAAGGACAGCCCACGGCGGCTGGAGCAGGAGGCGGCCGTCGGGCGGAAGATCGAGAGCGTAATAAGCGAAGACGGTGGCGATCGGTCGGAGTCCGGCGCGAGGATCACCGAGAGGATGAGGCAGAAGGAGTTCGCCGGCGTAGTGTTCGACGACGAGGCGGCCGCCGAGGTGCGGAGCCTGCTGAGCGAGCACGCCACGGGGTGGGGCGTGAAGCGGGAAGACGATATGCTGGTGCTGACGTGGAAGGGGCATGGCGCCGTGTTCACAAGCGCTTGGAAGCCCAGCTAATTGAGCTAGCTTAGCAATCTACATGAAGTGATTAAAGCTTAAGCAAGTGTTAGATTGCCCATTACTAGCTCAGAAGTGACATGTCGGAGAATCCACTAATCAGGAATTTCTGGTTGGATTTAGTGGATCATTTTAAACTTCTACTTCCAAGACAACATCTTTCAATCCTCGATGTTTTTACTCACAAGCTAAACATGGCATGAAAATAATAGCCGTGAATCACGGTTGGAATCGAACTCTTTTCTTGCGATGATGATGATTCATGGGAAAAAAAATGAATGGTGTAAGTTTGGACGTATCTGTTTGACATGACTTCAACTTCTAATCCTTGTTGAAATTAAACCAAACACTATTAGATCTGTTATCGAAGAGATAATAGATTATATAAAAGTACAGCAACACTCAACACTTCAACACAGAAATTTCTCCTCTTACAGTCCCTTAGAGAAATTAACTTTTGATAGTGTAAAAAAAATGTACATGTTTTACCCTTTAATGGACCAATTCTAGTACTTAATTTAAATGGGTTAACTTTCTTTTGCCCTCTGAACCTTCATTTCTTATCATGCTATGCACCTTTATATGAACCAAATACCTAAGGCGAAGACATGGGTTGAAAGGCTAGAGGGCGAAGGACATGGGCCGAAAGGCTAGAGGCCGCCTGACTAACATACATAGGTCAAAATTTGGCTAATTCGAACGTAATGGGCTAATCCATGGATGGCTATCCTCTAGTAAGCCTCTCACGGATAAAGATGAGTGTGAGTTCAGCCAAAACAATGCCTTTTTAACCACTCAGGCTCTGGTTCTTACCATTCTCCTTTGGTTTGGTCCCTAGGTTTTGCCATCATTCTTTCAACCTACTCCTGAGACTTGTATTTTTTTTTCATGGCTCAATCTTGTACTTTTGGCCTTTTGGCATCTCTATCTCCTTTGGCTTAGGTTGTCTCCTTCATCCCCTTCGATCGATCTTGCTCTATGAAGAAAAAAGAGAAAAAGTTACTCTTCTCTCCCTCCTCTCTTTTCTTTTTTTAACGACTATGACGTTTCCACTCTCGATGCCCACAATGTTTTCGCTTCCCAAGTTTATCATGTTTTAGTTGATGTTGGGACATGTGGCGGGTTTTTATTTGCTACCACATCATCTTTTGCCAGGGGATGTGTCGTGTTCCTACTAGCCGTCCCTTGGGTTTCACCAACTATATATACCTCCCAAGGCTAAAGTTTTACCCTATGCTCATTTGCTCCATTAGTCAATAAAACTAGGTTAGTTCTTCTCTTTTTCCGGCACTCAAAACTCTCTTGACATAGCTTTCTGCCCTTCTACTTAGCCCTTCGCGCATCTATGGTTCCTCGCAAATCTTTGACGGCAAAGACCACTGGAGTAGACCTTGGCCACGTTGCCAAAGGCTTCTCTTTCCTATGCAAGTTGCTTATCCAAGAGCACAGAGATTCAAAAGATGGAAATCGAATGCCTCTTAGCAGTAGGGCAAACAAGACTTAGCCATGACAATGAGATCCCCCAGTCTCACTCTATAACACCTCGATTTTTAGGCCATTAAAAAACTATTTTAATAAAAACCCTAATTGCAAAAAAATTGGATGTTTGAGTGTGGATTAAGGACCTAAGTTCCAAGGATCCGAATCTAAATCCTTCCTTGTCACCCCAAAAGTCTCATCTCAAAATTCCATCTAGTCCTGAGACTCAAAATTTGAAATTCAAGTGTCTCTCTCTATCCAAAGTAATTCCATTCTCAAATCCTTTCTGATCCAATATCTTCTCACTTATAAATCTTTGGTTAGAAGTTCAAATTGAAGATCCTATCAGGCTCCCTTTCAAATCCTCCTTTGAATCCCTTCTCTTTTCCTTCCTATACATTCACCAAAAATCCTTCAAATTCAAGCTATTATAAAAATATCTAGGTCTTGGTGTTGAAGCCCGTCTCTAAAATCCTTAGAATTTTTGTGATCTTCAATATCAAATTTGAGTTCAAATATCCCTTCAAATATTCCAAATATTCCTCAAACCTTCTCAAAAAAAATCTCAATGTCCATATTCCCTCAAGCTGCCTATTTCCTTTTTCCCAGTTGCTTAGCCTCATCTCCTTTTCTCCCTAGCCATGCCAACCCACCCTACATCTTTCCTATCTCATGAGTAGTCGAGCTAGCCTAGTGGCCTACTCCATCCTCCTCGTGCACACGACCACTCTACACACAGCTGACTCATGACCCGTGCATGGTGTCCCTCCCTCATGTACCTACATGAGCACCCGCCGTTTTTTTCCTTCCTTTGGGCTCGCTCGTCAACCTCTGCCTCCTTCACGCCCGTCTATGAGCAAGCTGTCCACACGATTGTCCCCTACCTCTGACTCTTTCGCACACACGTCATGTGCTCAAGGAAACACCCCTAAGAAAAAAAATCTTAGCTGAAAATATCTATCCTCCTATGCCAACATTTGATCCACCACCCAATGCATCACCGCCGTCCCTTTTTCCTATGCCATGCCTCATCGCGTCCTCTCCGTATCGCTATCTCCAAGAAAATCTCGAGCCAACCAAAATATCTTCCACCGCCTTTCTATAGAGCCTCATCATCTACCGCCACTCTTCACTTATAAATAGCTATAGCACCACCTCTGGCACACCTCGCTCTTATTGTCATCCTTAGGTGTGCTTTGCCGAGTTCAACTGCTGTGAGCTAGCTCTATCCTGCTAGCACAAATTATTTTTTGATGAGCCCCCTATCTTTTTTCCTCCTCTCGAGCTCTTGATGTCCCTAGTGCTCTCATGGACACAACAGCAAATCCCATTTCACTTCTCGTGGCCGTATTCCACCACCATCATGAGCTAACTTTCTCTCATCGACACCCTTAGACCTCTGTCGCTAGTAGCCATCACTTTTCCTCTCCCAAATCCAAGCCATTCACCACCTTCCTCAACCCTCACTCGTGCTGCTGGAGTACTCCATTCCCTTCAACTCACTATCCTTCACCGATGTCTCTCAGCCATTGTGAGCCATCCAATCTCCAACTAGCCTCCCTCTTTTGAGATGGCCTCCACCTCGCCAATCTGATGTGGTGCCACATGCCCATCCACATCAACCATGTGAGCCACCTCATGATCTCACGCTGGGCTCATGCATGAGGTAAGCTATGGCCATAGGCTGGCCTATGTGGCCTATTAAGCCTAAAGGCCGTCAACCCTTTTTCCTCCTCCTTGACCCATTGACTCTCAAAGCCTAAAGGCTTCGACCTTCTTTCCTTCTCAGCCCAACAAACCCTTTTGTCTAGAAAAACAAGTCATTTCACCTCCCACTCACCTGACACCACCAGCCTCTGTTTTATATTCCTTTTCTTTTGCAAAAAACATTAAATCCTTATCTATACCAGAAAATTATTTTACTTTCCAAAAATCATATCTCCATATTTGTAACTTTGATCAACCTCATTCAAGTTTCCAAATTTTTCTAAAGATAAGATCTATCCAATGAAATTACTAGTTTTTAATAATAATATTTTTCTTTTAGGATTTTGTGTTATTTTCTCCCTTTACGCATAGTTCACTTCGACGGAAAATTATTTTGGATAACGAATTTCAAATATTTTAAAGACAAAGATAGAGGCAAGTCACCCTTTGATCATATTGCTCATAGTTTGCAAAATATTTTGATTACATAATTGCATTGCTAGTGTGCACGATAACCTGACTGGCCTCGGTTTGCATGATAAACAGACGAACCTACCTAGTAGCTACATTCTATCCATAGGATGCTGATGACCCATATCCCTTGTCGTTCCATCCCATGGTACCTCGGTAAATATGCTCTCTAAGCATGGTACCAATGATCCCACAACAATCACTTGTTTGTCGATATGGGAAAAACGACAAAACATTTTAAAACCCGACACGTGATGTTGGCATGTTGCAAAAATAAAGGTGGTTTGTGAAAACTCACGATACAAAATAAGAAGTTTTATATTCGTATATAAGGATCGATTTCTTGAAGGATTGTACTGATCATAGTATAGTGCAACCACACGGGTTATATGGGATATCCCTGGCCAAGTAATTAACCAGAACATGGTAACATCGCCTGCCAGTAGATGTGAAATACTGGGATAAGGTGTTTGGGAGTATCTCCAGGTTCCTAAGTAAGAGCAGGGAAAGTGCAACCTGCCCAGTACTCGGTCAAGGTGTTTGAAGTTATTCATAATCAAAACTAAATGCTTGATTAAGATTGGTTTGGCCCATCTACCGAACATGAGATACCCTATGATGACTTTAAAAAGGCCTTGTCACGAATCTTCCCCACTGACCGGTGTGTGAAATAAGCTCGCGTCGTGTGGATAAAGTGTACCCCTGTTCGAACAGCCATATCCATGGTCATTAGCGGATGTTAAGTGATTCCTCTTATGTAGATTTGTTTGTCTGTGCTTTACAAAAAATAGTTTGTGGGAATGGAAACCATAACCAGAATCAACCAGGTGGGCTGATGGATGACCATTACGTGGTCTGAAACGACTATGTGTGGGTTGGGATTTCAAATAACATTATAGATTAGAATTTCCAAGGGGAAACAGTATGTGCTAGAGAATATGGACGGCTCTAGGAGCTAAAGAGATGAGATATGAGATGGACTGATACCCTATGGTTATGAAAAGTGAAAAGAAACTAATATGCAAGAAAGGAGTGGAAACTACCTAAAGGTAGAAGGATATGAGCTGGTGTCATGGTAGAGCATCCTTCATAATGGTTTTAATCAACTAAAATATGTCTTGTTTGTTTGAATTCTTGCAAAGCAATTTACAGACCAGGTTGAGGCGAGAGCATCGTTCTAACCACATAATTAAACAACCCATACATAGTGTTTTTGAAAAAAATATTTTCAAAAAGAAAGTTTGCGAAATAAACCATAGCTTTCCTTTGAAGCATGTATACTTATTTTTTTCATGGCTTACTGAATACGTAAATACTTAAATTGTTGTTTTTTCCTCCTCGAGTAAAGTAAAGTTGAAGATTAAGATTTATTTCCTAGTTCCAAGTCACCGCTTGTGTCTTTAGTTGTACCAAGTTTCGTTGTTGTTTCTCTACTTATCGATTACATTCTCAGAGCTATTCTAAAGGTGTGATCTTCTATAAGGTATAATCTATCTAAATTATAATTTAGTTACAATGATACATCTCTATTGATCGAGGGTAACAGAATTATGTCCTGGGATTGGTATCGGTTTCATAGTTCCACGGGAGTCGGTTCACGCCAATATCCTACTGCGCAACTTCTCTAGTGTTACTATAGGTGTTCCCTAGACGGAGTGTGACATACACGAATGAGACTATAGTCTTTGCCGCCTACTTCGACGTCGGCATTTGCTTCTCTTGATCATATTTCCTTCCGCATGCTCTGATGCGGTTTCACTTGGAGCTACCCCAAGTGGGTCTCAACGCTCTCATTTGGCTATCCATCCTTGAATGGATGTGCCAAACACTAGAATTCAAACCTTCGGCCGAGCTTTTCGCTCAAATCCACAATGCCAGTAACTACTCAAAGACTGTTGATACATCGAATGAGACAAAGAAGACCATCTTTAGCAGGGTGAACTTCATCATCCAATCAAAGTGTGCTGACCTCTAGCTATTTCACGGGACCATGTCGAAGTGAGAAAGAAACTAGATAAAGAAGTGGTTCTATCAAAAGATCTCCTTCACTGCTAACACGGAGGAGTTCATGGCCCTTTGGTCCAGCCAGAGCCTCCTTGACCACGATGCTAAGCGGAAGGTTGCGGTAGATGGCTAGCTCAAGATCGTGCTTCGTAAGCTTTGTGCATGCTTTAGCGTCTATGACTTAATTAAAGAATTCTTAGTGATGGGAGTATAGCCATTGGCTGTCTTCTAGGATATTTCGCTAGACCCTAAAAGAAGTTGTACCACATCTCCTCATCATTTTGGTCTAAATTTCCATTTTCACTATTCTCTTCTTTTTTTTTTACTTGGCCTTTTTCTGTCTTTTATGCTTCGCCCATTAGGTGTAACCCGCTTTACCCATTACTGTCTAACCCACTTTGCCTCGTTTTTTAGCTTTGAGCCTTGGCGATGCTGAGAAGCAAGTGAAGACGTTGGTTGGCGGGCTCATCTCAAAGAAATTCAGCGAGATGCTCCGCTTCTAGAAGGGGGAAAGAGCGAACCGTGTATGGTTAAAGCTGCACAAGAAGATCCCTACAAAGAATGCTCGAGTAAGGGCAGCAACGGTGAAGACCAAGACGCCGCACGAACAGGAGGAAACGGCATGCCTATTTGGCTGGCACCTCGCGGGCGAAGACCACCAAACCACTACACGCTATTGCGCCAGTAGTCGAGGAGGAGGACGAAGAAGCCGAAGGTGAAGCCGTCGCCGATGAGTCCGAGGATGCTACGGTCGTGCACGCAGACCGTGCCGATGAGCTCGGCCTCCGGCTGGTCAACTTCGCCAAGTCCAAAGGCGTACAGCTGGAGTTGAACGTCGTCGAGAGCGCGACGTCTCCGAAGAAGAAGCAGACGACGCTCGGTCAAGAACTCGCGTCCGTCCTGTCCGACCCGCCCTAGCTGGGGCTAAGGGACGGCGAGGCGCTCATCATCAACTGCCAGAGCTGGCTCCGGCACGTCGCGCCGGACTCGAGAGACTTCTTCCTCGACGCGATCTGGGCCATGAACCCCTGCCTTGTCACCGTCACCGACGAGGACGCCGGCCTGGACTCACCGAGCCTCGCGTCGCGCATGGCGGTGGCTGGAGCAGGAGTCGGCCGTCGGGCGGAAGATCGAGAGCGTCATAAGTGAAGACGGCGCCGAGCGGTCGGAGCCCGGCGCGACTCTCGCCGAGAGGATAAGGCAGAAGGAGTTCGCCGGCGTAGGGTTCGACGAGGAGTCGGCCGCCGAGGTGCGGCGCCTGCTGAGCGAGCACCCCACGGGGTGGGCCGTGAAGCGGAAAGACGACATGCTGGTGCTGACGTGGAAGGGGCATGGCGCCGTGTTCACGAGCGCTTGGAAGCCCAACATATCGAGCTAGCTTATCAGGAAGAAAATTTGGTAGGACTCCAGTCCTCGACTGATCTGAAGGACTTCCCCTCTCAATGTGACAGTTGTCTGGCTCTAATCTGAAAGCACTTCTCCTTCCCAGCACCAGTTCTTGCTTCCTTCCAAATTCCAATCCCATGTTCTCTTCTTGCTCAGCGCAGTGTAGAGAAGGTCACGCAGATAGGACCAGATCTGACGCGAGTGGGACGGTAACCTCTGCGAAGTCCAATTCCGGTGACGGCCGTCCCCACGCCAGCAAGGCACGAGGCGCCGACCGCCCGTCCGCCCGGCGGCCGTGTGCGAGCTTGATGCCGCTCTCCGCTGGCCGCTCGCTATAGAAGATAGTACTTTTCTTCTTTTTTTTTTACTTGGCCTTGTTAATTAATCAATGAAGCATGTATGTACATGAACAATGCAGATCGATCAGTCTCCCATCAGACCAGACCTGAAGAGATTTTATACAAGCAATCCATCTCCAATATGTGCTGTCAATTTGATAAACCATCTTCTCTTTTTGAAGAAGCTAGCAAGCGTTCGAACTGCTGCTCAACTACAAGAGCGGCCAAACATGAGATTGTTGTCGCTCGCTCGACCAACCGCACGCGAAGCTGCGAACTCGACGAGGCTGGTCAGGTGGCCGTGGGCCCGTGGCGAGCTCAACGCCGCGGCCACAGAAGCCCTGTGGGAGGTCGCCGCCGCTTGCCCCCGCGGCCAGGTACGTGCTTATCAACTCCGACCGAGCAGGACGACAAGAATGCGGATCGGAGAAGAACCCGTGGGAGAAGACGAAAAAAGATTGGGATTGATTGCTCAGAGATTCGTGCTAGACAAGTGTCACGCTGAGAAGGGAAATCTTTCGGATCAATAAAGGACTGAAGTCCTAACAAATTTCCTTCCAGCTTAGCAATCTTCATGAAGTGATTAAAGCTTAAGAAGGTGTTAGATTGTCCATCACTAACTCAGAAGTGACATGACGGAGAATCAACTAAGCAGGAATTTCTGGTTTGATTTAGTGGATCATTTCAAACTTCTACTTCCAAGACAACATCTTTCAATCCTCGATGCTTTTACTCACAAGCTAAACATGGCGTGAAAATAATAGCCCGTGAATCATTGTTGGAATCGAAATATAGAACGGTGATTCAGAAAAAAAAAACAGAGAGGAAGACGGGAGTTTGGATTGAATACTTAACTGGGCTGTAGCCCATTAAATCTGAATCCTACCCTAAGATTGACACGGCCCAATTATAATTTTATTCGGCCGTGATGAGCACGGTCCAATTGCTACCCACAAGGCCACAGATCCAATCCCATAGTCGCCGCCTCCACCTACCACCACCGCTGTATCGCCGTCAGCGATGGACCGGCGAGTCCAGCGGCTGGTCAGCATCGTCGCCGCCGCCGCGGCCACGATCTCGCTTCTGTACCTCTTCTCCCACGCCTCCACCTCCTGCTTCCGCGCGCCCCACGCCCTCACCGCGCTCTCCCTCGCCCCCTTCCCCCGCACCTCCTGCGACGCCGCCTCCCGCCGCGTAGTGCCGCCGGACCGCCGCTTCTCGAAGCCGCGTTCCTCCGCGCGCTGGCGCCGCCGATCTGTAGCCCTCTCCTCCGCCGCCTTCGCCCCCTCCGCGGCCTCCGCCTTCTCGCTGGCTCCTCCCGTGTCCTCTGTCTGGCCGCCGGGGCCGGCCATGCCGTCGACGCGCTGCACGTCGAGGGGGTCGGTGACGTCACCGGGATCGACCTCGTGGACTTCCCGCCGCTCGTTCGCCGCGCTGACCCCCACCGCCTCCCCTTCTCGGATGGCACATTCGACCTCATCTTCTCCGACGACCCCGCGGGGATCTCCGGCGCGCTCTTCCCGTCCCGGATCGCCGCGGAAGCCGAGCGCGCCGTCCGCGTAGGAGGCGCCATCGCGCTCGCCGTCGACCGGCACCTCGACCCGGCAACCGTTGCCGCGCTCTTCAAGAGGTCCCGCATCGTTGACACGAGGGATATCACCTTGAACTCGCATTGATTTGTTATCTGTGCATAGAATTAAACTTTGTATATGTGTAAATTAAAGCAAGGAAATTTTAACATTGTCTATTTCATGTTGATTTATGAATCCATGATGTTCGTTGGGCCCTCACATTCTATTTTTCTGCTGCAAAATGCTAAACCATCTGCAAAATCTACCGATGTCACCATCAAACTTGTGTTGAAGCCTAAAAGTGCACTCAACAGAGGATAATGGAATGCCTTTCTCGATAACAACGTAACCTAAAATTTCAATCGGTCTAATGCACCATCTTTCTTGCTATGCACTTTGCCAAGTAATTAGGTAAACACCTATGAACTTTAAGATCATAGCTTCTTGGAGTTTGGCCAGTCCATATGCCTCACTGCTACTTTTGACTCGTTGAATGGTTGCTTACTATGTTTTGTTGATTAGTTATGTAATAATAGTTAAATTAGCTGGTCATACTCCGATGCCACGTTTGGAAGGAGAATCCTACAATACTTAAACACCGCATATCCTAAGATATTGTGCCATCATACAATTGTGTCACAATTTGAACGCAACAATTCCTGGCAGGAAAGTAAAGTAAACAAAACACAGTAGTTAACTAATCTTCTCTCACTAACTGCTAGAGAACCATCTGACTGTTGAACCCTGCCATTGGCAACTACGTATAAGCATGTACAATATTGTCCTTGTTTTAGTAAACAATGTAGGTAAATGTTCACCAAGTCGCTAGGCGCTTGTCCGACGGATTAGACACCAGCATCTAGTTCATAATTTATGAATTGCAATTAGTAGGGGACAATCGACCACCTAGGTGTTATGGATCAGTTAGGCAGTTTAGACACTTACTGCTGCCTTTCAGAACACTGATGCAGATAGAATATTAAGTAAAACCGTTTGCAGTCTCTTGTTTTTGCAATCCTTGCATTCTTTATTTTGCATATTATGATGGAATCGTGGTAAGATGTAGCTGTTTTTGTCAATGATTGTCCATCTGTCTCTTTATTTGTGACATCTACAATGGCATACAGGCACGTAGTGCAGTCTTTTGTTCTCTTCTATTGCCGTTCTTTTGGTCTCACTATGATGCTTGCTTTTCTAACTCATTAGCATATAATTAATTAAATATTAATTATTTTAAACTTAAAAATGAATTAATATATTTTTAAAAGTAACTTTTCTATATACTTTTTTATTAAAAATATATAATTTAATAATTTAACGAGTAACTTTTTCATTCAATCCCTCCTTCCGAACGCTGGTACATCTTTCCTGAATGCATATCCACAGCTGGAAAATGTGTAGAATGGTAGAATGCCTAGTGCCGTCTAGGTGACATCATTTCAAGTCATCTCAGAACTGTTCACCATTGACAAACTGAGGTAGTAAATGTTTGTTCTTGCCGACCTTTGTTGTTGATGGGCGACATTGC
This sequence comes from Oryza coarctata, assembly GCA_030770085.1. Classification (NCBI taxonomy): domain Eukaryota; kingdom Viridiplantae; phylum Streptophyta; class Magnoliopsida; order Poales; family Poaceae; genus Oryza; species Oryza coarctata. The sequence goes on from CM061470.1 coordinate 19,100,357, forward strand.
AAGGCCATCGACTTTCCTTCGGCCCATAAGCCTACAATTGTACAGATGTACAAATAAGTCCATATGGACTTTCTCAATTTTATAGGTGGAATTTGATTCGTACATTTTAACAGTAAAACCGGATATATCAACAACTTTAACTCTCAAAAATGTGCAAAACAATTCCCTCAGTAGTATTGCTAGCAGTTTTTGACGACGTAACACTAACGTGACAAATCCAGTCAAAGATATTAAAAAATATAGGTAGGGCCTACATGTAAGTAACAACGGTAAAAAAGTGTCACCTCGCCCCACAATCTACCTACCAGCACACAAAGGGAAGTAATGGTGGCAATAGCTAGCGAAGCAATGGCGTGCGAAGGGAGGCAATAACAGGGGATACAATAAGCCCCTACGAGCTTGAGCTCAGCTGTGTGTAGGTCAAGGAAGATGATGGCGGTGGCAACACCATTTGAGACAACAATGTTGTTGTTGATCTGCGTCTGCCTTCCTCCCGACATCATTTGATGCTTCTACCGATGGTGGGGAGAAGCGGAGAGGAAGGGGCCCTATGTTGGCGACAGGGTCCGTCGACATCAAACTAGCGCCTAACCACTACAAATGCTACGGTGTGCTTGCACACTAAGTGCCCTATCGAGACGGGATTCGACGCCAAGCTCCCCTGGCCATTGTAGCGGACTCGACGGCAAACCCGCTGTAGCTAGTGTTGGCCAACACAAGTTTGGTCCTGAATCACAACATTGGTGAGCTCGCGCTAGATTTGTCCAATTGGCAAGGGGAATGTGAGCTCGGCATCTTTTCCCCTATCCTTTATCCCTTTATCTCTCCTCTCCTATTCCCAGATACTGGTGTAGAACGAGCTCTAGCAGGGTTGGTATTGTCAAGGCTATGCTCTTCCTCTCTATCTCCTCCAATCCCCATAGCCACCATGCTTTCTCGAACTCTCTCTCAAGCTATGCCATGTCAATCTATCGCTTAATGCCGACCGACCTCCTCCACCAAAGCCCCTCTCACCTTTCCTCCTCACCATCAGCTTCGCTTGGTTGAGTCAAAGCCATTACCCTTATTTTCCCTTCCCTTCCACAACTGCAGCACACAACCATCGCCATTGGAGTCAAACTTTTCTCCTCGCCATTCCAACCACCTCCCTTGCTCTCCGTGCCAGCCGCCACCTTCCCTAGAGGCATCATACTTAGGAACACGTCCCTCTATCGCCGCCATGGGTGTTCGGCCATCAGGGGATTGGCACTAGACTAGAGCTCACCGCTATGGATCAAGCCAACAAGAATGGGTATTAGGAAAGAAGAGGCGGAGCCACTGACAGATAGGCCATACTCCTTTTTTTTTAATTTCTCTGAACTGCCACATCAATAAAAACAGAAGGATATTATTTTGCACTGTTTTTTTACCGTTGGAGGATTTGATATATCCAGTTTTATATTTGAGGAATACGAATTAGATTCCACAGATTTAAAGTGGACTTACTCCATCAATAGGATTAGGCCGACCAATATATACAATCAAGATGCTACGAGAAGAAAAAGAGCAGGGCCATATCAGGCCTGGCAATATTTTTGATGAAATGTTTTGCTCTTGACCTCCGGTCAGATCAAAGGATCTGCAAGAAATCCATGGTATTAGTGACCAAAGATCCTTTGGCATTAACATAATTCGGCAACCACATATGCAATATATGAAGCCCAAATTCTTAGGTACGGTAGCATACTACCATGCAAACAATTGCACCGAAACCAAGCATACCGTTTGCACTTTGCCACATCGTGAAAATTTTCTGTTTCGTGAAGAATTGAACCATTCATCGTGAAAATTCATGACTCCAAATAGGCCAAGGTTTATACAAGCCAAGCATAAGCTTTGGATCCGTCGGCTGTTTTATTAAAAAAAATAGAGAGAGAGAGAGAGAGAGAGAGCTGATGATTGTGGAGAAACCGGAGATATACACTACACAACTCGGTATATAGGCATGCTGCATGCATGCGCTATATAATCATAGGGCAAGCTGACAATCCGACCACAGTACTGCAGTCACCCTCCGATTGATCACGCAGCATGTCGATCGGCTTCACGAACTGCGTCGCGACGACGACGACGACCGGCCGCATCGATCGACGGACCGATCACATCGGCGCGTGCAGGACACAGGCCAGGCTCCATCACAATTCACACATACCCGTACTATATATATTGTTATGTCGCGACGGCGACCGGACCGGCGACCGGGGTCCCTGGCGAGATCGGAATGTTACCCGGCCTGCCGGCTTCCGTCGTCGCCACCGTCGCCGTCGTACGCACGAGCTAGCTAGCTAGATAGCCATAGCTATAGCTACTACTACTAACACCACCACCTTGCACATTGCGCTCCAGATCCGAGAGGCAACCACCACCTGTGTCAGCTTCCTCTTGTTGGCTACTCTACCGAGCAAACGCAATCCATATATCATAGCGCGTGACACAGTACATGCAACTGTACTGCAAGTGTGCGCAGCAACGCCAGCGGATCGAGAGCTAGCTGGTCACGCACTGTGTATATCAAGCCATCAAGCCATGGCCAGGATGCGCTATGCTAGCTGGGTGATTACAGGCGCTGTTCAACTGGTAATTAGTCAGCGGGTGAGAATATAAAAATACTAGGTTTTCTAGCTTCTAACTTTTAATTTATTTTTTAATTTTATAAATAAATATTTTTAGAATCTATACTGTATAGAAAAAGATTAAAAAATCTGAGAGAAACTACAAGCTCCCAAAAAGACTTGTATACCCTATGTCGCCACGAGGTAGCCACAAGAAAAGTGCCAAACAATATTGTACTGTAGGAGTACATGAAACATGCATTCATGGGCCTGGACTTTGTCGGCGATAAGCAGAGAGGAGAGAGCTTAATTCCTGGGCACTGCAGACTGCAGAGTGTGGCCTGCATTGAGCCGTTGAGCCATTGATGCATTCAAGGTCATCATCAATCTCCTAGATATGATGAGGAGAGCGGAGGGCGGCAAACAGCCAGGGACAAGGCACCAGCTATCCACAGCCATATCTCCCTACCATCCCCTCTCCCCTGCACGTGAGCACGCAAGCACGCCAGTTGGCTCGCTGATTTTTTTTAATTTTTTCACACGGCGTAACCTATTAGCAAATTAAAAACATGTAGTATAAAAAACTTCGATGAGAATACTCTTTGGTGCCCATGGATGGATACATTATACTATATATGTGCGTGTGTTTCAAGCTGGATCGATCACTATTCTCGTCACATCACACACGTTGCAATCTGATGAGCTATCTAAAGATCAAGGTATCCCAGCTGTACTAGTGTGTGTACATGTGTTCACCACCAAACCCAACTACCCAACTTGACTATATTTGAATCTGGCAAGCTACCGCATTTATCAGATATTATAAAACGTTTTTATTTTTTTTAAAATAATTTTTTATATGTGATAATTTTTAATATAAAATAAATATAGTATTAAATATATTTAATACTATATTTAATAAAATTAATTTGATAGTTTAAATATTACTAATTTTTTTAGAAACTTAATTAAATATAATAAATTTTAATTTTAAAAAAGCAAACGTCTTATTATAATATAATATGTAATGGAGAGAGTTACTCTACTTCTCATCGTGCACACGGATCAGGAGGCGTCTGGATTGGATCATGCATGGACGGTCAAGATCTACCCACGTAGGCGCATGCATGTCGTGCGGTCAGCAGACGCGGTTGCCGTCGACGCGCACGTACGACGATCGATCGATCCAACGACAAGATAGCGTAGGATGCGCAGGGCACGTTGCTGTCCTGCCTCGCCTGCCCCACGCAAACGACCGGTCGTCCGGGAGAAACGACCATGTGCGGCCGGAGGAAGAAGAAGAGTGGTCAGGAGGAAGGGGGAGACGGCGCCATCTGCCCGAGACGAAGGAGGGACGTTGCTGGATTGGAAGGATCGAGCAAGAGGAGACCTGCATATATCGTGACAGTGCACGCATGCACGTGTGTTTTAGGCTCTGCTCTTTTCGGTTGATTAACTGAGTTATTTGTAGATTATCCGTGTTATGTTTTCAAAAGTAAAATGCTAATATTGTTTAAACCATTTATTATAAGCTACTAACTCCGTCTAAAAATATAAATATAGTTGCTTTTATTGTCCACGTAAAAATATTTTACATATTTAAAACTAAAAATAGCTATATATTTTTTAGAAAGAATGTAGTATTGGCTAGCTTCATAATATATAATAAGATTATTTAATTTATCCCTATAAATAAATGGGATTTGCTTGTTCTCATGTGACTAATATTTTGACAAATTTGTTAGGAAGTTGTCCTCAAGCTCCAACCAAATAAGAGGAAGAAGCGATAGAGTGGGAGAAAGGATCAGACTTATCTACGATGATGACAACAACGGTAGCGGTGATGACTTCTCTGTAGTAGCGATGACATGGAACTCAAATAGAGAAACTATGATTTAGGATTTTTAGAGTGGTGGCCGGTAGGGATAGAAGAAGGGTTGGGGAAAGGAGAATAGGGGATTTTCTTAAGGTTAGAGGAATTGATGTGGGTAATGGTCAAATCAGTAGTAGATCATCGATACAAACAGTGACACCACCATCGAACTACGAGGTTGGAAGAGGATAATAGGTGGGATCGGCGATGGTGGCGTTATACCCATAGTGGTTGGATTGTTAAGTAGGAGTGGAATCTCCACATGGCAGAGGAGTCATTGGAGATAAGAAAGATGACACCGTGGAAAATTTTGCTTCCTATTTGGTTAGATAGAAGAGGAGGGGTAAAAGGACGGCTAGGGGGCCTCGGTACCGGCGAGGCCAAACGGTGGCAAGGCATTTAACTTTTCATCACTCCTAAGTTGTTTAACATTTTGTCATTTATGTGTCTATAATGTGTAGGGCTAGAATACACGTATAATGATAAAAAGTTAAACTTTACATCTAATGGTAACAAAAATAAATAAATATCCAAAGGTGACCGGATGGGCAGAGGAGGTAGCCACGCTGCGGGAGAAGACGAGAGGGCGAGCTTGCCTCACAGGCAACATGAGAAGAGCGCCAAGATGGACAGGGTGGGAAGAGAAAAGAATAAAGTTACATTGCTTGCACAAATTTGGTGTAATCTGCAACGTCCAAAGGTGACTGAAATTCATAGGTATTTTTAGGTGACTAAAAAGCGAACACCCTTCTGAAAATCATTCGTCGGCGTTTACCCAATGATGGATAACCAAGTAACCAACCACACATTGCTGTGCATCAAGCCACGAGTAGTAAACAAATTATCCGGAAAAAAACTAAAGAGGCCGGGGAAACGAGAAAGATAAAGCTACTTTTGCAGAGGCGAAACCAAGAAAGATACGGTTGGCTAAAACGACAGTAAATGGAACAATCATGTGGAATCCGAGAAAAGAGCCGACCCTTTCTTCCTCCTCCCTCTGCCACCGATGCATCGATCTGCATATGAATGCTCGCATTTATCGGTCCTTCAGACAGATCAATGCCTTCTCCTTTGGATTCAGGCAATGAGTATTTGGATAAGCCTTCCTCTTTTTCTCTCGTCACACTCACTGACATCGATCAAGCTAGCTCTAGCTATGCCAGGGCTAGCAAAGATCGAATCAGTATAGGAACAGAAGCTACAGAAGCAGTGTTGAAAAACTGGGCAATGCTTTTTGTAGCTTTTCATTTGCCGAGCAATGGAGTGCATTGCATACAGATGCAGTCACTGCACTGGTGACTGGACCAGGGGGTCTTGGACTCATGGTCATCGTTCTCTATTGAACAAGGACTCATCAAGATCATCAGATGCAGCCAGCATCTGCTTCGAGTTGTTGTTGTTGCTGTTGCTGTCAGGAATCTGCTCCTTTTTCACTCCAGTACTGGACATGCAAGAGCTAGGGGGGACATGGAGTCATGGCGCCGGGTCTTTGCTTTTTCATGCATGCTGCTGGTGCTGTTTGGTACTTCTGATTCATCACATTCACATGCAGTTTCATGAACAACTTGCTGCTGCTGTTGTCACCAACCATTCTTCAGAGAAAGCTATGGCTAGCACCAAGTCACCAGCCAAGGACAGACTTGCCGATATTGGAGCTTTCCTCCGCATTAAGTTTAGCTGAGCTTTTGTCGCGCTGTATAACATTTTTTTTTCCAGAAAAGAGACGACACGAAAAAACAGCGAGAAAGAAGTTGAAAAGATCACCTGAATTTTTTGCCTCTGTATTCTGTAAATGCTTTTACACAAAAGAGAGGGCACACAAGAACAGGAAAAGTATATTAGTACATCAAAAAGAATGACAAGGAGACAGTCTGTACGGGGAAAATTTTTTGCATTGGTGCAGAATGATTAGATCGATACACCCGTCCATAACTATTGTCATTGTTAACGTTAAAATTTTAAAAACACAGCGATTGATTGAAAAGACGATCAGCTGAAGTGTTTAATTGCTATAGGAAAGAAGTTAATCGGATTGAAGTAATAAAAGACTTGGTATTAGAATAGAAGATCATCCGGATGAGACCGCGTTTAATGAGGAGCTGTGGTTCACGGCAGGATAGTCTATCCTATTTTATATGGATATGAAGATTTAGTTAATTAGTTAACTTGGTTAGAGATATTTTTCTTTATCTTTGTTAGAAAATAACGTTCGATAGTTGTTGTAAATGCATCAGACTCTGTAAATTCAGGGTATAAATATAGATCTCTAAAAATATGTAATCATTAATTCTCAGATCAATACAACCTCGGCACATCACCACCCTAGTTTATCTAGGTTTTTATTGGCGAGGTCTGGCTCTTGACACGGGGTTGCATCGGTTAGGTCCGATCTTCGACGAAGGGGTAAGTCCCGCTACTATCTCAATATGCCTCGTTCCGTCTAAGGCTGCATCGGTTAAGTTTGACCTCTTAGGGTGATAGGATGTATCGCATCACGTCCATGTAGAATCTCTCGGTCTATCAAGCTCTCTCTGTTATCGTCGGTCTCGTGCTGCATCGGTTAGGTCCGACCTACGAGGCTGCCGATGGTGGAATGAGCTTTACGTCTATAGGTCTTAGTACGACGTTTCATCGGAGTGCTAGCCGATGAGTTATCTAAACGTTGAGTATCATGCCCAGCGTATTGGCTCCTCGGCCGATGCGCACTAGGTCTGCAGAGACTTTTTTTTGAGTGCCACGTCAAGCGCATCGACTTTCTAGCCAAAGCGTGCCTGTCTTTAGAGAGACGTCCTCTCATCGGCTCACCTAGTCGATGGGTTCATTTTGCCTTTGCTTTAGCACAATCGATCCGGTGTCCACCGTCATGTTGCCATTGGCCTCGTTCTCGTACTGTCTCGGTTAGGTTCGATCTTCAAGATTTGGTGCTAGCAACGTCGTCACGGCGGGCAACGGGTCTCGTGCTGCCGTCTCCATCCTGTGTCTCCATCGGCTTTGCGGCCGATAAATCAGGATCTCGCGTCTGCTACACCGGAGGCGATCCGCCTATGCCTACATCGAATCCCTAGCTGATGGAAGCATGTCCTGATTCCTATCGGCGATCAACCGATAGCAGGAGCCATCCGAATGCAGTCGATGACTGACTCGATCTTATCGGCAGCCAGCCGATAGCGAGCGTTCTTATCGGCCCATCGTCCGACTGATCCGTTTTCCTCACCTCCTTGTTAATTGCAGGGTCAAATTGACTAGCACGTTTGCACCCGTACAGTCGCACCGGAGCCGACCGAAGCCCACAGCCTCCGATGCGCATACCTCGAGTCACGGAGAGAAGCCGACCGACTTGTACTGGAGTTAAGCAGACCTCCCAGATGGTCAACGTGCTCGTGCCGGGATCCGACGCGAATGACTACTATACGTTAAGCATTATCCTGAATTCCTGGCTCTTCTGTAAAATCCTACACATACCATCAGATCAACAATTTGTAAAACGTTATTGTTTGTAAAAGAAAATTGATTAAAAAAATTGGCTAGATGCGTCGTTAAGTAATCAATGCATGCCTGCATAGGGAAGATAACACAATTATCAAAATTTGCCCAACTTGATTCTTTCATGGTATCCTGCCTTTCTATTTCTACAATTATACCAGTGCTTTATAAGCTGGTTGATGAAGCTTCTGGATGGAGCTCATCAGTCGTCATGCCGCTGTCATGGGATCTTTTGCCATTACAAACGATTAGATTGCATTCTAGACTACTATGGGGGCTACCAGTAGTAAACTTTAAGGCAAATCCAACCCAACCAATGTAGCAAGTTTATCACAATAAACCATTTCAATCTATAGCCACATGGGAGCCACTAAGGAAGGTCAATTGCCTTTTTATGGAGAGGAGGACAAAGGGGAGACTGCAGATTTTGTTGGTAGTAGTGTGTAATTTTAATTATATTGATATAAATTGGAAGGCAAATACTCCCTCTATTTCCAAATGTACAACGTTTAGACTTTTAAACATAATATTTAACTGTAAACTAGAAGGCAAATCCAACCCAACCAATGTAGCAATTTTATCACAATAAACCATTTCAGCCCATAGCCACATGGGAGCCACTAAGGAAGGTCAATTGCCATCTTATGGAAAGGAGGACAAATGGGAAACTGCAGATTTTGTTGATAGTAGCGTGTAATTTGAATTATATTCATATAATTTGGAAAGCAAATATTCCCTCTATTTCTAAATGTACAACGTTTGGACTTTTGAACATAACATTTAACTGTAAACTTGAAGGCAAATCCAACCCAACCAATGTAGCAAGTTTATCACAGTAAACCATTTTAGTCTATAGCCACATGGGAGCCACTAAGGATGGTCAATTGCCTTTTTATGGAAAGGAGGACAAAAGGGGAGACTGCAGATTTTGTTGGCAGTAGTGTGTAATTTTAATTATATCGATATAAATTGGAAGGCAAATACTCCCTCTATTTCTAAATGTACACGTTTGGACTTTTAAACATAACATTTAACTGTAAACTTGAAGGTAAATCCAATCCAACCAATGTAGCAAGTTATCACAATAAACCATTTCAGTCTATAGCCACATGGGAGCCACTAATGGAGGCCAATTGCCAGGGAGAGGAGGATAAGGGGGAGACTGCATATTTTGTTGGTAGTAGTGTGTAATTTGAATTATATCCATATAATTTGGAAGTCAAATACTCTCTATTTTTAAATGTACGATGCTTCATTTATCTTATTCAAAAAAATTTGAAAGTATTATTTATTTTGTTATGACTTGTTTATTATTAAAATTATTTTAAGTATAGCTTACATTTTTTAGTTTGTAGTAATTTTTTAAATAGGACGGATAGTTAAAACGTTATATTCAAAAGCCAAAATGTCATACATTAAAAAAAGTGGAGGTAGTATATTTTTAGTATGTGGTTCTCCCTTAAGAGGTATCTTAAGAGGTATTGCAAGTTATAATATGTATCTTCTAGCATTAATTTGTAGTAGGCATGAACAATGATGAGACGTCATTGCTCGTGAGATTATGCCATGCAATATTTTTGATGATGTGGAGGCAAGAGATGTTAAAAAGAGGATGCTGTGTGTTGATGAACAAACAATCTAATATATAGCTTAATAACACACACACACACATATATACACTATCTAAGAAACTAAATTGTCGATTGTACAATAGATAACCTGTTGCATGAGCTACCTGTACATCATGTAAATATAACCTGAAAATATTAAATAGACAGGAGTCGTCTAAACCATTATTCATGCCCTTAAGTATAGTACAGTTTGTCTATAATTTATCTTAAATATGATGTGAATTTTATGCCAATACTACACACAAGATTATCACCTCGTGGAGTTGTTCATCAGTTCATGCCAGTTTTTATGTCCTGCTACTATTTGATGAGTGCTACTTAATGGATACAAGTTGATCGGTTCATAACAGTTTTTACGTCCCTGCTGTTTGATTAGTTTTCTTTAATGAAGACAAGTGATCATACCACCACCAGCCACCTTCCCTTTTTGGTCATGTTCCAGAACATTTAAGTTGGGTAGGAAGTTTTGGATATTCACATCGAGATGGAGTACTTTTTTTTAACTGTTGTCAATTTTGGGTTTGGAACGACAAAAACTTCCACCTGATGATGATCCTTCGGTTTCCCAGGAGGAAGGACCTATCTGCTAATTGCTAGTAGTATATTAGTTTAATACTGAGCTCATAATTCTCCTCTCCATGACTATAATAAGATCTTGATGTGTATTAGCAAATCAAAGGTCATTAATATAATGTACATACATACATACCCAAGGTGAATTAACTAGGAAATCTCCAATACTTTATTACAAAAGCGAGAGGAGAAAGAAAAACAAAAGCCCAATAGAAGATCATACGTACTACCCTGATTAGCTAACCAATTACTTAACCATGCATGCTTGGCTCCTTAATTAATCACCCCAGCTAGCTTAGCGAGCTATTAATTGGTCGTCGTCCTCGCGCCGCCGCTGATCCACTGCCGGTTGCCGGGGTTCCACCTGGGGCACTTGGGGCTGAAGTACCTGGCCTGCACCAGGTCGTCGAGCAGCTCCACGACGGGGCCGGGGCGCACGCACCGCGGCGCCTTGTACTGGTTGATCGACGCGCCGCGGCTGAGGGCGTAGTCCATGAGCTTGTCGAAGGTCCCCTCCGCCACCACGCGGATCTCCAGAGGCCCGATTGACCGGTCGGCGGCGCGGCACTGGCGGTACACGCTGTTTAGCCCTTCCTCTACGGCGAGGCAGCAGTCCTCGAACACCGACGTCGGCACAGGCGCCCCTCCCGCCGGCGCCCGGAGCTCCCAGAAGAGCACGTAGTGGCCCGGGATGGTAGTGGCGTCCGCGTAGCTCGTGTACTCCACCAGCGACGCCCCGAACGGCGCCAGGTGCTGCACCGCCTCGCTCACCGCCGCGTGCAGCTCCGTCTCGTCCGTCTTGTCGGAGTCGATGCTCAGCGCCACGTTCTTCCGCCGCACGAAGGTGAACATCGGCGCCGCGTTCTTGAACCCGGCCACCCTCAGCACGTCGCCCACGCAGTAACGGTACAGCCCGGAGTAGGTGGTGACGACGAGCTCGTACTCGTGGCCGAGCTTGACGTCGACGAGGTCTACTAGGTCGCGGTGGTCGGGCTCGGAGGTGGCGCCGTGGTGGTTGCCGGAGTCGACGGGGAGGAACTCGAAGTAGCACATTGTGGGGATGAGTGTATAGGCAACCTCGCTGGGCTTGCACATGGGGTTGAGGTTGAGACCGAAGTAGCACTCGGAGGAGGCGTACATGGTGCAGGCGAGTGGCAGCCCTCCGCCGTAGAACTCCAGCGTCGGGATGTACTGGGCCATGGCACCGGTGACGATGACGTCGATGTACTTGGTGCTGGGCCACACCCTCCGGATGATGCCCTGCCACGATGGCCTGGCGCACTCTGTCTCGATCGCGTCTGCAAGCGCCGGGTCCGCGACGCGGAGCACCCTCTCGACGGCGCCGCGCACGGCGGGGTCGGTGATCGCGCCGTCGAGCTCCCCCGTGCGGATGTCGCGGCACAGGCGCTGCCAGTGCTTCTCCAGGAAGCGGATCGTGCGGAGGAAGCCCGAGGCGAAGACGGCGCCGACGCGGAGCACGTCGGCGCGGTGGACGAGGCCGCAGATGAGCTGCGCGTACATGCTCTGGTACGCGTCCTCGCACAGCACCGCCTCGTCGGGGCTCGTGTACACGGTGTACGGGTCGTGCGGCCGCTCGAGGAAGTAGCGGCTCCGGTAGAAGCTCGTCAGCACGGGCCTCGCCGGCAGCCCGCCCGGCGTGCGCCACTCCGACTTGACGAAGTAGAGGTACATGGCTTTGCCCTTGTCCAGCCCCGGCACCTGCCGGCTCATCACCGGCATCAGCAGGCTGTACATCCCCGACCGCCGCTCCATCTCCTCCTCTATTGTCGGCATCAGCTTCCTCTCCCCTCCCGACGTCCCTGAGCTGCACGCATTATCAACGTCACCACCACGCCATTCACGCCGGCGACGTGCTCGATCATGTATACGCAGGAGTAGAGCGTGCACCTACCTGGTGAGGAACTCGCTGACGGGCTTGCCGGAGAGGATGGGCGAGGTGTCGCCGTTAGCGATGCGGAGGACGTCGGGGAGGATGTCCTCGTACGTGACGAGCGGGGCCAAGAGGTGGAACGCCTCGTCGGCGCCGGGCCCGTCGCCCGACACGCCGAGGCGACGCAGGTACTCGGCCTGCGCGTTCTGCTCCAGGATCTCCGCCAAGACGCGGCGCTGCACCTGGCCCGCGTTCCTTGTCACGTCCTCGATGTGCTCGAGCTTCTCCCGGTGCTCCGCGCACTGCGGCGCCCGCGCCGCCGGCGATACCGCGGCCGCTACCGCCTCCGGCATGGCACGCACCGCCGCGATCTGACCGTTCGCGTGTCGTGGAGCAGTAGGAGTGCTTGGCTTAGCTGAACTTGTGATCAGCGTGTGAGTGACAAGTGATAGCGAGCGAGGTTATTTATAGTGAAGATCGAGGGCAATAGCGTCTTTGCGCACTGCCACTTTGTCTTCTTTGTTTGTCCCGTACGTACGAAAGGGAATATCGCTTTAGTATAAAAGGAGTATAAATACATGAGCTAAGATAATAAACGATTTATTCATTATGTTCTTTTCTAGTATATATATATATATATATATATATACCAGTATAATTTTTCGAAAAGGTTTTAATTTGTTCGTGGTTTGGTATAGCCGAGGCGTGGTTCATATGATGAGTCACATAAATGACGTGCATGCTGCAAGTGGCAACAGTTTGTTCGAGATAGCTGAGTCTCTATCGGCCGTACGATTTGCATGATCCCAAATTAGTCACGTAATAAAACGGTAAAACATAATTTGGACCTATCAGCTAGTACTACCAATTATTGCTGCCAGCTGCTCACTCGGTCATCCGGCCTGCGTGCCTAGAGTGTTGAAGACGACGATCATGATGACTCAAGTATAGAACGTTTTGTTGATGAGCTTATGAAGAGCTCTCACCTTTGCGTGCTTGCTTACACTGAGCTTAGCGAAGGAGCAAATTTTGTATTGCGTTCAACGCCGCTTCGCCAAACTTTGGGGCCTCACCATCCTTTAAAAAAAATCCCCAATTTTATAGCCGAGTCATCAGTTCATTAATCATTAGCTAGTGCATTAATTAATAATCTAAGCTTGAGGTGTGATCGATCGGATCAAATGGTATTAACGCCACCGCGCCATTTCTGGTTCTTGCGGCCTAGGCAGCGCGCGGCAGACACGGCGGCCGGGATGGCGTGCGCGTGCCGGGCGATGGGGCGGCACGGCAACAGCGCCGCGCGTGTGCCAGTTCCCGCTGGAGATGCAGCCGCTCCCGCCCGCCGGCCGCCTCAGCCGCGCGCGCGCACGTCGTCCTTGCCCGTACCCACCGAGCTGCAGCTGATCGATCGTCTCGGTGTCGCTACCTACTAGCTGAATCGTAATATTGTAAGATATTTTATTTTTTTTAAAAAAAATTAAATTTGACTAAGGGAATAAAAAATATAATAATATTTTTAATATAAAATAAATATAGTATCAAAATATATTTAATATTAGATTTAATAAAATTAATTTGGTTTTATAAATGTTGTTATATTTTTTTTATAAATTCAGTTAAATATAAGAAAATTTGACTTGAAAAAAATGAAAACGGGAGTGCAATGTACAGCTCGCTACTAGCTATTAGGATTCGCATGCAGCCTCGCATGTGTACATGGGGGTAGCTAGGCGCGATCGGTGGACAGTTTAGGCGATCGATGATCCGGATAATCAGGAGTGTGGAATTCAAGAAAAGCTGCAGGCTTTGGTGAGAACATACATGCACAGGACGCAAGAACAGACATGCATGCCAACCCACATGCAGCTATGCAAGTTACAGTCATGTAACCAGTACTACTGTACTAGCAACTCTCAATCGATCAGTTATAGTTGAGCAATCACAATGCTGTGACCACTGTCAGTGCATATCGCCTTGGTCATCAGGGATAAGATCATTGAGGTTAGCTCGTTGAAAATTGCAACTACATCGATCTACATGCAACAAGACACGGCTAACTGCTAAACAAATGGTAATTCATTCTGTAATTAACAGCGTCTATGGGCGATGCTTGCTGATGAGATGCGCAAGTCTGTATGGAAAGTACAATGCAGAAGTCTATGAAAAGTGACGCAGCTTTGGTGAAACCATCCCATGTGCATGCCACCCATGGCGTCGTCTACTGGCAAAGCAGAAGAGAATCCATGCGTGGTCGTTGGATTATGCTACAAATACATGTTCTCATCCATAAACAAGTGCCATTTGGAGGTGGCTGCATTTGATTTGGAAGAAAAGTGTGGCCCCCAGACCTTTCTTCCTCCTGCTCTATCTATCAGTCCAAACGAAGAGGAAACCAAATCTTGCCAAAACATAAAATATTGGCAAGACATGATGCCTGCGTGGCTGCGTGCACCCTACTTTCATTGTTAAAGCTGCTATGTTGTAAAGTCAAATTGCCGAATCTTACATTCATACAGATGTCTGTCCCTTTGTTCATCTCAGCTAGGAGCACAAAATTTAATTTTGGCATGCATCAGATATAGGGCTAGTAATTAAGCTTCGTTGCTAAGTTATCCTCCCTAACTAAGTCTTCATCTGGGAATAAAAGAAACTGAACTTTTAAACTAAGTTTACAATGTTTTCATGGAGATCAGTTCAGGTCTTGCAGAGATCTGAAAAAAAAAATCAGGTCAGGCTTAGAGTATAGTTTTTCCAAGTGCAGTGGGAAGACTGATAGTAACAGCTCTAGGAATTGCGAGAGGGCAGGCAATTGCAAGCCCGAGAAGCGATGATGCTTCTTTTGATGCAGCTAGCTTACCTTGTTCCAATTGCTTACGACTAGCACAACAAATCTCCAGCCCTTTTGCCGCGGCTCGTGTCCCCCTTAACCCCGTCATCAAGACCCTAATCCTGCATTAGCCGAGAGGCAAGATCAGTCACTACTAATCCAGTCCAGCTCTTAATCTCTCTTGCCGTTTGATTATGTCTTATTTAAAATTTATATGTAAGTATATAAAAATATAAGTTATACTTAAATTATTTTTAATAATAAACTAAATCACAATAAAATAAATTATAATTATATAAATATTTTGAATAAAACGAATGATCTATCTAAAAATTAATGAAATCATCGGATACTTAAATATTATTGTGATGTTAACACTGACTTTGTGTGATCCGATCCCAAGATGCGACAAAACACGTACGAATGTTGGGTTAGGTACTGCAACTTGGTCAATTAATTTAGAGTAGTGTTTGGTTGGCTAAGTTGACTGACCACTTGATAGACAATTCTTCCTCCTGCAATCCCCAGGAGGCCACTACTGATCACTAGCTAATCCAACAAAATATGGTTAATCGTATCCGGTGATCCTGTCGACTAGTCCATGTAGGTCGAGATTGATTCAGGACGATCTGCTAATCGTATCAGACAATTACAACTTTACAAGTTCCATATGTAAATTAAAAAGAAAAGGACTAACGGCAAAATTAACGAAGGTTACTAAAGTGTAAATGCGCAACAAATAATGTTGTCAACTGACGGAAAGTGCAGGATACAGATGATTAATGGTCGTTAACCCCCTGCAAGAAATCATTTTCTTGATTGCTAGCTGACAAATCCCGTCAATGAGTGAAGTGCACTTGAGCACTCTCCATGTCTCTCCTTTTTCTCCCTCCACATCTTAAGCTAGCTAAGATATGATTCAGTTATCCATGCCTTCATTAGCTTTAATTCTGACGGCCAATTAGCTTCTCATCCATGGTCAAAGGTTGCTTTAGGACAGAGGCTCTAATTACTTTACAGTTTTGCTTGCTGGGGACATCATGATTATGCATGGCTGGCAGCTTTCTAGCAAATCAACTTAGTACATTTGCAACGACAGTGCCCAAGCAGGCAGCACTACCACACAACTCGACCAACCCTGACTAGCCGCCACTAATTTTACTGCCAAACCTGCAACAGTATGTTAGAAGTACAAGAGTTTTTTCAGACAATCTGTAGCAGTTGAGAAATTTATGGATTCTGATAGTGATGGTACAAGGCTCGTTTGATGCTGAACCGTATTTAATTAGTGCTGTGTGTTAACTACCCATGGATTGATGACGTAGATAGCCAGCACTATCGTGTGCAGACACGTATAGTACGTGCACACGTGCACGCACCAATAGTCCAAGTACGTGTACAAAGTACAAGTACGAAATTAGTGTGTGTTTGCATCTGCACATGTTCTCGCACGACACGAGCGTGCGTGCGTGCATGCACCGAACCAAACAGCACCGTGCCACGTCGCCCGTGAATCCGGCGCATGGCCACGCGCGGAAAGCGACCGAGCCGTCGGCAGAGGGAGCACGGTCGCCGTCGTCCGGTCGGTCGATCCACCACCACCCACCCGTGCGCCCCGTCGGCGTCGTCGCTGCATGCCATGGTACTGCACTCGCACGTAGTTAGGCCGTCGTGAAGCCAATGGCCATGATCCTTCGTTGGGCAGCAGATTAATTAAGGGTCCAATAGTTAATTAATTACTTGCCTTTTCCGCTGCCGGCCACTTCGTCGCCGGCGGTTGTGAAGTGCGCACAGCAAGGCCGCCGGCGCCGGCCGAGCCGTACATAGCGGCGGACCTGGCGATCGAGTGAAGAGGTCAAAACTCAAAAAGAGGCTCGACGACGTCGCCGGCTTGGAATATTTGCACATCCGCGTTGATATCCGGCAAAATCTAGACGGCGAGGGCTGTGCGCCACGATTTCCAGATCACCACCTTTCCGGCTGAAAGCCTGAAACGACGACGCTACCAAGCTACATCTAGTTATATAGCTGAGTATAATGCGCGCACTTATAGCGGCCTATAACACTCACTGCACCCCTCATCGCGTCGCGTCACTGTAAAAAAAATCATCCTAGTAGAACCTAGCACGATCGTTGTGGTCCAAAATCAAAAACTCCTAAACGTGTTTCTCATAAAAATATCTTTTAGTATAACAGAGGTCTATAAGACTTGTGTAAATACGGATATGCGACGAAAACCGTTAGAGATAATGAGCAAGATTCTATTGTAATAATTGAGACGAGGAAGAAAAAGATTTCAAAGACGAATCTAGATCGTCTATACAATGGTATAGATTTTGGTTGGCATTATGTTCAGTGTATATAGACTTTTCAGTGAGGGATAGATAATAAAAAATTAAAAAGCTAACATTTTAATCAAGAATCTCGCAAAAATTTGCGTGTAACCCCATAAAAAAACATGCAATGAAGAAGAATTTTTTTTCTATTTTTTGTTGAATTCTTAGAACAAATTGTATTGTTAAAAGGAGCTCAAATTTAACCGATTTGAGAAGCAATTACTTTAAAAATATTCAAGTCTAGATGAGCGAACACCCGTACCATATACACTTTAAGATTTTTTTTGACTTTTTATCCCCCATATTTTAGATGTTTGCGTCTAACCTTTATAGAAACTTATGAACAAACTTCTCTATCAAACAGAAAAACATATCCAGAGTCTCCAAACCGAGTTCTCTTCCTGGTAGAGAGACATTTGTGGAGTATCAAAACCTTTCTCCTATCGAGGCTAAGTACAGTATGGATACTCCGGATCACTGGCTGAAGCATTCAGACTAAAATCTCTGTCTAGGCTAAAAAGCCTATACGGAGTCTTCGGACTATTTGGCCAGATTCTTCGAACTAGAGTCTCTATTTAGCCTGAAAGGCCCATTCGGAGTCTCCGAATATTTCTACTGGTTACTCCAAAGTTTGAATATTTTGAGTAACAGCTAGCTTCAAGTGAGGTGGGTATTTAATCTCACCAACCTCCATTTCGAGGGGTTGACTGATCATTCATTGCAATCTTACTTTCAAAAGCTTTCTAGAGATTCTTCACTCCACTCTCTTTAATTTTGAGCTAAACTCACAGTTTGAAAGTGATTTTTGGTTGATTTGGGAGAAGTCAAATCTTAAGATTTATATGAGCATTTGTGGAATAACACCGGTGAAAAACTCAAGCTTGTTACTCTTGGAGAATTATCTCCTAGACGACTAGGTGTTACCCACAAGGATTGAACTTATGAATAGCTTGAGAAGGTTGTGAATGTTTCTTTCACCTCTGTAAGGAAACTCTATATTAATTAGGAGCACATGTCATAGTAGAGATCTTGATGGTCACCTTGGACTAAGCATCACGCTTTGTGAGAGCTTAAAGGCCAAATAAATTTTTAAAGTTAAACTTAGTGAGGCAACAGATTGAAAGGGACCTGGCTCTTTGGAGTATCTCAACGGAGACATTGGATCGATTGATCCGAACTTTGGTAAAAACTTATTGTCTCTTAGCTTATCTTTACCATTTATATTTACTATAATTTTATTGCCTTGCGTACTTCCTAACCTATTGGGTTTGCCTTCAATAAGTGTCCCTTAGATATCTTGAAGTAGGCCCGAATCTCTAGACCATACTACCGGAGACTCCAAACTAGCTTCTCCATCCGACAAAAAGACTGATCCGGATATTCCGGTCTCTAGGACCGGAGACTCCGGAGGGAAGACTAATTTTCATTATCAGTGCATTTTAGATTTAGAAGATTACATGTACACCACCCCTCCATGCAACCCAAGTTCTTTTCACTTCCTTATCAGGGGCGATTAGGAGGAAGGCATCTTAAAATTAATGCTACAATCTTATATGTATACTTAATCGTTGAAGGGGAATTTTTTTGTCAAATTACATCTCATGAATAAAAAGGATAAATTTAAATGGATTTTAATGGTTATGTATGGTCCGGCATAAGATGATTTCAAGTCAAGCTTCTTGGCAAAATTAGTACGTACTTGCCAACAAAATCATCTTCCCACATTAATTGGGAGGGACTTTAATATTTTGAGAAGTAGCCTAAACAAAGAAAAATAACCGATATAACAATCACATGCCTTTTCTTTTCAATGTTGTTATTGACAGTTTTGATTTAAGAGAAATTGCTTTAGCGGGACAATAATTCACATGGAGAAATTTTCTTCTAAATCCTACTTATGAAAAATTGGATAGAGTGCTCACAACTATCAAATAGTAATCAAAGTACCCTCTATTATCGATCCATGCTCTAGATAAAGGGGTTTCAGATCATTCGCCTTTGCTCTTGCACACTAGGACAACAACTTTCACTAGAAACCTTAAACAATTCAAGCTATAACTTTGTTGGTTTCTATGTGAATATTTGCATGATCGTGTGGTCAAGATATGGAATAAGCCTATCAAAGGTCACACCTTAGTCCAACATTCGAATTATGAGATGAGTGCGTACAGATGCCATCTTCAAGGTTGGGCTGCTCACATCAATGGTGCTTATAAATAGGAGAAAGCTCATTTACAACATATGATTGACACTCTAGATATTGTCACCAAGGTATGGGTCCTTTCGGATCAAGAACAAGATCTTCTTGATTAATGAAATGATAAGTTAACAAGTTTGCTCTGGGAGGAGGAGATTGATGGTACCAAAGTGCAAAAGTATCCAATTTACTCCTAGGTGATAATAACACTAAACATTACCGCATGGTTGCTAATGGCAAATATAGAAAGAAGTGGATCTTTTTTCTTGAGCAAGATGAAGGTAAGATTGAGGGGGTTGACACTTTGAAGACACATATAATGAATTTTTATAAGAAGCTATTTGGACCATTGAAACAAAATTCTTTCATGCTTGATGAGTCCAGAACTAATGACATTTCTCAAGTCACAAATTTTGAAAATGAATTCCTTGCGGCACCTCTTTTAGAGGAAGAAGTACGATCAACCTTTTTTGCGATGGAGCACAAGAATTCTCCTAGACCCGATGGTTTCCTGATAGAGTTCTACCAAAAATTTTAGGACATCATAAAGTATGATTTGATGAATTTATTCAATAAATTTCATGCTGGTAGTCTTCCAATTTCTTGGCTCAATTTTGGGATAATTATGCTTCTTTTGAAATTTAAGGAGGTAAATTAGATTCAATAATATCGATCGACTTGCTTGTTGAACATCAGCTATAAAATTTTCACTAAGGTGGCTACAAGGTTAATTAATTCAGTAGATGATCATTTGGTGAATCCAATTCAAAATGCCTTCATGTGTGAGCAAAATATCCTTGATGGAGTCATCGTCATGCATGAAACAATTCATGAGATGCATCGAAAAAAATTAAGTGGGATCATATTTAAATTGACTTTGAAATGTCTTATGACAAGGTCAAGTGGCCTTTCTTGCTGCAAACTCTATGAATGAAAGGCTTCTCATCCAAATGGATATCTTGGATCGAGTCTTTTGTCTCAAGAGGAAGTGTGGTGGTAAAAGCCAATGATGATGTTGGGCACTTCTTTCAGACTAAAAAGGACCTTCGGCAGGGTGATTCTCTCTCACCAATTTTGTTCAATATTACAGCTGACATGCTCACCACCTTAATAAACAGGGCCAAAGCACAAGGGAATATTGATGGAGTAGTGCTACATCTCATTTATGGGAGTTTATCCATTTTACATTATGCCAATGATACTGTGTGTTGTATAGAACATGATCTTTGAGAAGGCTCATAACATGAAGGCAATCCTTCAAGCTTCGAGTGTTTATTGGGCCTTAAGATTAATTATCATAAAAGTGAGCTATATTGCTTTGGCAAAACATATGAGTGTAGAGATCAGTACATTGATCTCTTTGGTTGTAAGGTGGGGGAATTTCAATTTTGATATCCTGGCATCCCGATACATTATTGAAAATTAAGAAATAGGTTGTAGAAAGATTTGATAAGTGTTTGAGAAGTTAGAAAGGTGAGCTTATTTTCATTGGAAGGACATCTAACTCTAATTAACTCATTGCTTAGTAGCCTTCCAACATACATAATGTCATTCCTTATGATAGCTAGCGGGATACTCAAGAAACTTGACTATTTTTTTATCAAGGTTTTATCGGCAAGGAGATGGACGGGGATACCATGTGCCATCCCAAAGAACAAGGGGGTTAGGAGTTTATGATCAAGCAGTGTAAAACATAGCGTTGCTTTGCAAGTGGTTATGTAAGTTGTTTACCACCAATAGACCATGGCAACAATTGTTGCATAATAAGTATTTAGAATCTCATCCTTTATCTCAGACTTATCGGAAAGTGAGAGATTCACATTTTTGGGCTAATCTTATGAAGGTTAAACATGATTTTCTCTTTTTTTAAGTCCTTCACAATAAAGGATGGTTCCCAAATTATACTCTGGGAAGATATATGGTTGGGTAATGCCACTTCACGAGACCAGTATCCTTGTCTTTATAATGTGGTGCAGCATAAACAATCAATCATCTCACAAATATTCCAAACGAATCCACCTAACTTTTCATGGCGATAAGACTTAATTGGTACTAAATTAGTGGCTTAGAAAGACTTATTATTGTGCATCACTAATTTGAAGTTTGCTCATAAACAAGATGAGTTTTGTTGGAACCTTATGCCAAACGTGGGCTTTTAGTCAAATCTCATTATATAGCTTTTAGTAGTGCTCACAACAGATAATTTAGCAAAACAAAAATGGAAAGGCAGTAAGACATGTTGTTTTTGTCATAAAGATAAAACTATCCATCATTTATTCTACCAATATCATTTAGATCAATCGGTGTGATCTATTATTCAAATAGCTTCAAATATACATCCAAATGTGAAATTAAGAGTGATGAAAAATTAGTCTATATTAAAATCAGCATTGTATAATTAAGTTATATTAAAATTATCACGGCAAAGTGTGACAGCATGTGTGTACACTGACATGGATTGGGTTGTAAAAATATGTGACCAAAAAATGTTTTTTTATGTGTACATGTAATAAATGCCAAAAATTGTGAAAAATAACTAAAAAATTGGAGAAATTTTGAATGAAATTTGAAAAATTTAAAATTTGCTATAATACCTCATACTGTAGCACATTTAGCAATAGAGAGCCAGCCAAAAGATCAACTATAGCAGCCTAAGCAGCATGAACTAGGCTGCCTAGCGCACACGCCAGCACTACTCGGCCCAACGAGGGTGAGCACATGAAAGACACAAAGGTGGGCCAAACAGCGTGGCAGGCGATGGCGGCCTTGTGCGGGGGTGTGATGGGCCGTTGGGTGTGCACATGGAAGCAGGCTAGTGGTGCGGGCATGGCCCAAATTGGCTATGGGCTAATGGCGTACAGAGTAGAAGATTGAAAAAGTTTTTTTGGTAGAATTTTAGAGAGGATATATTAGATTAGAGATTAGAGATCTAATGTAGGGGGATTTTGTGGAGAAACTTTTGGATACTTTGGATAAGCATCTTGTATGCACAATCTTGGTAATAAATATAAAGTTTATAGAAGATTAGTATAGTAATTAATCCCTCTTTTTCTCGTTTACTTTTATGCATGTCTAGCGATTGATTTTATTGATTTGTTTTTCTCTCATATTTGAGTTGGTTTATTTGATCTAAAATCTAGCTAGGGTGTTTTTTCTATTAATCTGAAAATGTTGGTTGGTTAATTATTTTAGATCTCACATAATCAATTAATTAGGGTTTAATTAATTACCTTAAACCTTTTGTCCACTAATTTTGTTGTGTTAATATCTTGATATCCATAAGTCCGATTGATGTGATTCTAGTTGGGTTTGTTTGTAAATTTTGTGTAGTTTATTCTAGCAATGTTCCAGATTAATCGGAGTTACGGATCTATAGTTATAATCTATTTGGTGATGAAATAGTGTTATATCTAGATTTTGAAAACATGTTTTTTTAGTTTTTTATTAGGGGGGAGTTTTTAAATTTTATTGTTGACTTCCACAATCATTCATCCCATCTGATTTTCTATCTTATTGTAAGTCCATCTTACATGTGGTATTTATCTAATTATCTTTTCTAATTGATATTAAGTAGCAATTAGAAAATATATTGATGGATAGGTATTCCACATAACCATGTGTTTTCGATGTTGTTGATTTTCAGTATTGAAAGTCTAAAATGGAGGCATACATTCAACTCAAGGCTTTGTGATATAAGAGAAGATCTGCAAGCTATATCAAGTTTCTAAAAACGATACAATGAAAACAGTGAACATGTCATAGGTGGAAGCTAACAGCAAAGCGAGGAATTTGATTGCTCAAGGACTGGAAGAAGCACCTTTTACCATATAGTGTATCTCAAGTAAGTACATGAGATATAGAGAGCACTTTGTGATTATCCGAATGATCAAACATACTAAAAGAGATACGTCAAGATATGCATAAAAAGAAATACATGTGTTTTGAGATGAAACTTGAAGAATTTGTTGATGATTTCTTTGTTCACTTTAAAAAGATTTTTATCAACTTGCAGTACATTAATGCTATATATATTGAGGCTAAAAATTCTTGCCAATTGCTATGAGCTTTAAAAATGTTTGTATGAAAGATGAAGGTAACAACAATTAGAGAATTTACTACCATAAGTACACTTATATTAGATGTAATTTATTCTAATTTGAAGACTCATGAGCTAAGATGTTTTTGCTAGAAAAAATATAGCTAATAAATCAAGGGCTTTAACTTCATAATCTAGCAACTCTATTGGTGATTACTTTTCATCTAGCCATGCTTTATCCTTTTTATCTTCACTAACTAATGAACAACTAGAATAACTTTGTGAAGATGATTTGTCACTCCTCTCCACACACTTGACAAAATCTTTGCAAAATGATTGATCCAGGAAGAGAGCAAATAGTGGAGAACCTCGAAAATATTTTGAATATGGCTCACTTAATCAATTTCATCTTAAATATCCAAAACATCTAGCAAAAATTTTTAGGGATGACGATGAGCAAGCCAAGGTAGAGAGTGACAAGAAACGCACACTCAAGAGTACCAAGAAAAAGAGGTATTTGAATAAGAAAGTAGTACATAATGTTTTTTCTACTCTTGAATAAGTAAATTTAAGCAACGTGGACATTGAGTGTGATGATGACGCTACTTTGAAAGGCAAGAAAAACTTGACCAATAGTGATATCGACAACGATATCGATAATGAGATACAACAATCTTATGATGATTTAGCTTTTGTTGTTAAAAAACTTGGTACTTTATTAGAGAGAGAAAAGATTAAGAAATAAACTAGTTTAATTGAACAATTAAATGCTAAAATTCGAAGACTTAAAATTTTGGCTGCTATGAATGATTCTTATAAATCATGTGACATAATCTATACTGAATATACTTCTCTAGGTGATATGCATTCTTCTACTTTAAAGTAACATAAGCTTAAAAAGGAGAAAAATGATAAACATATCTATATAGTTGGTAAATTTGTTTAATGTTATAATTATAATTCTGTTAAGTTAAAGTTAAAAGATGCTGATGCTAAAATTGCTCAACTAAAATATGATCTAGCTACTCACAAGATTCTTTCATACTCTAATTATGGTAAAAATAAATAAATTTAGCATATCTCTTGTAAAAAAAATTGCCACTTTTTAATTGTATTGATAAGAAAAGATCAGAACAAAAGGTTTGAATCAAAAGACTAGTTCTCAAAAGCTTAAAATTGGTTTGAGCTATGATACTTATGATTATTCTTAGACTCATGCTCTAACTGTTGTTAAATCTCTTGGTAGTGGTATTATTGAGATAGCTAGTAAAACTAAAAATGCAATCTTTAAATCTAGTGGTATCATATCATCTTCGAGAATAACTAGTTTGGATGTATCTTTTACTTCTAAAGTAAATATAAAGTTAAGTACAATTACAGTCACTATGACAAAGATGGACATAAAGTGTAATTTGTTTTAGACTTGTTGAACAACAAATAAGAGGAAAGGTTAAGGCATGGTCTAATTTGAAAAAGGTACTCCCTTCTGGTTCTACTAACATGTGTAATGCTAGATCTAAACTCTTATATAAAAATACTTATTTTATATCTACTGGTGTATGTTGTGTGTCTCAGTATCGGATTTTCAAATGCTATATTACTAACTCTGTTACTGAGACCTCGACACTATTTTCATCTATTTTGGCACTTCATATGAGGAAGAAGAACATTTGGTTAGTGGATTCTGGATGCTCATGCTACATGTAGGATGACAGGAATTGATTCTCCTATCTTACGGGAGCATCACATACTGAAAAGGTAACTTTTGAAGATGCTTCTACTACTATGGTTATGCCTAAAGTTACACAAACAAGTTTTTTTGTTTAAGGATGTAGCTTTTGTTTAAAACTTGAAATATAACTTGATTTCCGTCTTACAAATGAGTGATGAAGATCTTGAAGTGTGCTTTAAGAAAGATAGATGCACGGTGTTAGGAGCTTCAGGAGATATTGTCTTTAATATTTTATTTTTTGGAGGAGTGTTTAAAACTAATTTTGGTGTGTCATCTTCTACTAAGCATAGGTGTTTAGTTGCCAATAATTTAAAAGACTTATTTTTGTGGCACCGTAGACCTGGTCTTGTTGGTTTTGATCATCTAACAAGTGTTTGTGATTTGGATCTTATACATGGTCTACCTAAACTTAAGAGTGATAGCAATATAGTATGCTCTTCTAGTAGACATGGTAAGATGTATGCAGGTTCACATCCACCAATGATGATGACAATTGCACCGGTACAACTTCTATACCTGGATACCGTTGGACCATCACGAGTTTAATCTTTTGGAGGTAAGTGGTACGTGCTGATGATAGTTGATGATTACTCTAGATACTCTTGGGTTTAATTTATGGCATCTAAAGATGATGCTTTTAGTGATTTTAGAAGCCTTGCTATTAGATTATTTGTTGATATCTTAGGAGTTCTTAAAGCAATTAGAAGTGATAATGGATCTGAATTTAAAACTTCTTCTTTTGATCACTTTTATACCCAAAGAGGTATTGATCATCAATTTTATTCACCTAGAGTACCACAACAAAATGGTGTAGTTGAAAGAAAAAAATAGAACTTTGGTTAAGATGGTTAAGACTATGCAAGATGAATTCTCCACTCTAAAAAATTTTGGGCTAAAGCTATATCTAATGCATGTTATGTTTTAAATCATGTGTTTTTGAGATCAAAACTTGGTAAAACTTCTTATGAGCTACGATTTGATCATAGTCCTTGTGTTTCTCACTTTCGTATTTTTGGATGCAAATATTTTGTGCTGAAATCTGGTAATTAGATAAATTTGAGGTTAGATTAATTGATGGCATGTTTCTTGGTTACTCTACTCATTCACATACTTATCATGTTCTAGTTTTAAAAACTAACAAAATAATAAAAACCTTTGAAGTTACTTTCGATGAGATTAGCCCAAGTACTAGTCCAAGTGTTCTAGGTATAGGTACATATATTTAGGGGGAACATCTTTATTGATAAAAATGATGAGAATAATAAAGATGAAACTTTGGCTACACCCACGCTATCAATTGAAACGGTTCCAGCACCAATGACAACTTTACCAACAACTAAAAACAACTAAGTATTCTCAAGGTTTAACATTTTATGTCTAAGTAGAAGATCAAATTAAAAAAGATAAAGTTTCTAAAGATACAACTCCCTTGCACATACATAGAAAACATCCACCACAACAATCATCCAAACTCTCATACATATTTTGCTTTTGTAGCGTCTTTTGAACCCAACGATATATCACATGCATTAACTGATGAATCTTAGATTAATAACATGCATGAAAAGTTAGAAAATCATGAACGTAACAAGATTTGGAACAGCCACCTCCTAATCATTATATAATTGGAAATAAATGGGTTTTTAAAAATAAACAAAGTGATGATGGTGTAGTATTTAGAAACAAAGTTAGGTTGGTAGCTCAAGATTTTACACAAATAGAAGACCTAGATTTTGACGAAACATTTGCTCATGTTGATAAATTTGAAGTAATTAGAATTTTGTTAGCCTTGTATCCAAAGGTTTTAGACATTATCAAATGGATGTAAAAAGTGTTTTTCTTAATGGCTTTATTAATTATAAAGTTTAGTTTAAGCAACCAACTGGTTTTAAAAATGCTAAATATCCTAATTATGTTTTTAAACTATCTAAATTCTTGTATGGTTTAAGACAAGCCCTAAGAGCATGGTATAATAGGTTGAAATTTTTTTTACTTAAGAAAAGTTTTACTATGAAAAAAATAGACCAGACCATTTTTGTTCTTAAGCAAGGCAATGATCAATCATTTGTTAAAATTTATGTGGATGATATGATATTTGGTTGCTCTTTTCATGCTTTTATGTCTCGGTTTTTACAAACTATGAGAAGAGAATTTGAGATAAGTATGATGGGTAAATTGACATACTTTTTAGGATTGTAAATCAAACAAATAAAAGAAGGCATATTTGTGCGTCAAAGTAAGTATTCAAAGGACCTTCTACATCACTTTGAAATGGAGAATTGCAAACCCATTACGACACCCATTAGAGCAATATCTACGCTTGATTCTAATGAAGATGGTGAGCCGGTTGACCCAAAGGATCATAGGAGTATGTTCGGTTCACTTCTATATCTTGATGTTTTAAGACCGGATATACAATTTGTGGTATGTTTATATGCACAATTTCAAGCTTCCCCATATGCTTTATATCTTCAAGCAATTAAGCGGATATTTAGGTATTCTCATGGCACAAAAGATTTTAGAGGGTACAGATTTGATTAGAAAAGTACTTTTGGTGTTTGTTTTTTTATGGGTAATTCACTTGTTACATAGTCATTTAGAAAACAATCCTCTATAACATAATCCTCTGTAACACAATCAACTGTTAAATCTGAATATGTGGCTACCACTAGTTGTTGTTCTAAAATATTTTAGATAGTAGCTACACTTAAATATTATGGTGTTACTTTAAATTTTGCTTTTCTATGATAACACAAGTATCGTTTGTATTGCTAAAAACCCAACATAATACTCTAGGAAAAAAGTATATTGACATTAGATTTTATTTTCTTAGAGATCATATTAAGAAAAGGAAATATAACACTTTATCATGTGGATATTGAACAATAATTGATAGATATTTTAACAAAATCTTTAGATTTACTAGTTTTGCTCTTCTTTGGGGAGAATTTGTGATTATTCTTCTTATGGGGTTGTTTTGAATGAGCATCAACCTTTTCTAACATATATTTTTTTGTTCTTTATTTGAAAATTAAGAAATTATATTGAAAAAACTAATGAGCGCTATGTATGATTTATATGTATCATTTGCAGCAATGTTCATGTTATAAGGCACAAGTGCTTTCAGTTTTCTATATGTGTGGTGTTGGTGTTTGCATGACTAGCTAAATGGAATAACAACTTAAACTAAATATTGACATAGTTGAATTTTCTTATCTATTACGATCTTATTTTAAATGTGCTAATATGCTATAAAAAAGATATAAGAAAGATCAAAATTATGTTCTACGAAAGATATGAAAAAGATTACAAAAATATGTATTGCCGTACTTTTTCTTAATGAGATTGCTTACTATTACATTTTGGTATGAACTTAAAAGAAGTTGTGTATAACCAAAATCATGTTCTTAAGCTTATAATTGTCAAAAAAATATAGGCTTGACTGGGTTAAAAAGCAAGGATGACAGTGCATATAATTCCTTACAATTTATAATATATAGAAATTAATTAATTTCTCGATCTTTTAAAGCACCAATCAAAAGTTTTAAAATAGTTAAGGAACTAATATCATGTCTTGCAATAAATTATTAATTTCACTTGATGTTTAGTTATAGTGGATTTATATTGCATTCGTGTGAATATGAGAGTGCAAATTATTTTTAGTATGATATGTGCGAGCTTGTATATTGATGATTTGATGTGCTCATAAAAAATTGGTAAACAAAATTAAAAACTTTCTTTTATATGTATTCTCGATGAATCCATGGTGAAAAGGGAGAGAGAATTTACGAACACATTTTTTTAATTTTTTAATCTTTGCTTCTTTTATTTAATTTTTTTAGAAGATAAATACCAATATTTGATATTTATGTGTTGTAACAAATGTTTTCATCAATGGAGATATTGTAAAATTAAGAGTGATAAAAAGTAGTCCATATTAAATTGACATTGTATAATTGAGTTATATTAAAATTATCATGGTAAATTATGGTAAGCGTGTATATATACTGATATAAATCAGGTTGGAAGAATATGTGATTAAAAATGTTTTTTATATGTCTACAGGTATTAAACGCCAAAAATTGTGGAAAATTTTTGAAAAGGGGAAAGAATTTAGGATGAAAATTGACAAATTTAAGATTTATTATGGTAACTATAGCTCATCTAGTAATAGAGAGTGGGCCAAAAGATCAGCTGTAGCGGCCTGAGTGACATGAGCGAGGTAGCCTATCGTACATGTGGGCTAGCGCTACTTGACCCAATGAGGTTGAGCGTTGGCAAGCTAAGCAAGAACACAGAGGTGGACCAAGTGGCATGGCAGGTGACAATGGCTTTGTGCGGGAGCATGATGGGCCATCGGACAGGAAGTTGGCCGGCGGTGTGGGCGTTGCCCAAGTCGGCTACGGGCTAGCAGCGTACACAATAGAAGTCTAAGTTGACTATAGTGACAAGCTATGATCCGCTAGTGTTCACTATAAAAGAAAAAAAAGGTTTTTTTAGATTTTGGAGAGGAAAGATTAGATAATAGTTTGGAGGGTTTTGAAGATTTCATGAAGAAAGTTTTGGAAGCTTTGGAGACACATGTTGTAAGTATAATCTCAATAATAAACGTAAAGTTTATAGAAGATTAGTACGGTAATTAATTTTTTTCTCGATCACTTTTAGGCATATCTAGCGATCGATTTAATAATGGTTTATTTTTCTATTAGATTTGGATTGGTTTATTTGATCTAAAATCTAACTATGGTGGTGTTTTTCTATTACTTTGAAAAGTTGGTTAATTATTTTTTGGATTTTACATAATTAATTAGTTAGGGTTTAATTAGTCCAGTAATTTTGTTTTATTAATATCTTGATATCCAAAGGTTTGATTTGTATTATTGTAGTTAGGTTTTTTTGTAACTTATTCTAACAAAGTTTCAAATCAATCGCAGTTACAGATCTACAAATTAGTGATAAAACTATGCTCATTCTAGATTGGATTATATACTATGTAGTTTTGTTTCTCATATGTTTAAAAGTTGGCTTTTACATGTTTCTAAATAAATGAGAAATCTGTTACTAACTAGGGGTGATAGCTCTTTGTTGATTACTGTGGCTATACAGTAATAGGGTTATTTTTATAATAAAATGGTGTATTCTCATTTAGTTACCCGATGATTTTATTTTTGGGCTATCCTCCATGGACCGGGACTTTAGGATGCTATTACGATGATCTCTCAGCAGTTAGACCATATGGCACATGAGTGTTTTATCGAGGAACATGAGTGGTGATATAGTATGTTAAATTTTATGTATCTGCGTCTTGTTTTCTGTTAAGTGTGGGTGTATGTTTTCTTTTGACTGTATGCATCTTATTTATGTGGAGGCTGAAGGTAAATGTAATTTGGTTGTATTATCTTAATATAATTAATTTATTTCAATAAAGGTTATATTGTCTAAAAATTGTTCAATAATAATAAGAGCGCGCATTTCACCGATCTATCCATTGGTGGTACATTCGTTGCATACGCGTGGTGGTGTGGTGTACAGGTGTGTACGTAGGCCGCGGCAATAATGCGTGGCGGGGACGGTGGGCGAGCGGGAGGCTGACAGGTGCCGGCACGGCAGGCGAGGGGCGCACGGTGAAGTACAAGGCAACGATCGATCACGTCGCGGCCGCTGTGCGCGCCGGGAGACATGTCCGGACATTCCTTTTGGTCGCCGGCCACGCCTGCCCCCCTTCCGATCCCCGTCACACGGCTAGCCTACCTGCCGGGCCGCCGCGTTCGCCGCCGTAGCGGCGCCCACCGCCATGATCCGTTCCACTGCGAATAGCCAATCTCCAGCCCGCGCCAGCGCGCGCCGCGCCCGCCTTCGCGGTACGGGCGCGCGGCGACTGTACGAGCGAGCGAGCGAGCGTGCGGTCGCTTTCGGGGACGCGCCTTTCGAAAAGACCGGCATGGCGGTGGGGGCAGGCATCTCCGCCCGTGGCCTCTCGACGTGCGCGCTGCCCCCATCTATCAACTCGTCGGCGTCTGCCTATCCCCATCGTTGCATCCATGCGTCGTCGATCTCCACGTCGCTAATGAAGCTTTTTTTCTGCCGCCCTCTCTCAATCGGGCGTTGCATGCTGCCTCGGATCCTTGACAGAATTTTTTTCTCGTGGCGTCGTCGGACGCTCGATGCGATCGTCTCGGCGTGACGGTGCGTCGCATATGGCATCTGGTGACGACGACCGTGACTGACCGGTGGTGCGAGGGAATGTCGCCTCTCTCGTCAGTCGTCGTCAGCTCGTGTAACATGTCCCGGCCATTAAAATATTCCGGTCGTCTGCCGACAAATTAATCGAGCAGTGTCTGGATTGGATCCGACGACGACTCATCGTTGCAACCTGCACTGCTTGCGATGCCAGGAGAAAATGATTGATACAACGTAACGTGACCGACCGGCCGGGCGGCCGGTGCAACGTCTAGGGGTTGCCGAGACGTATGTACATATACGTGCTCCTACCTGCTCCTACTAGTTACCTGCTCTCCTACCTACGTCTTTTTCCGACGCCGGCTGTAATCTCCAATACATACGTATGAGGCAATAGTAAGACTTTCTGTGGTTACACGGCAAAATATTGACCCAAGAGTTTTTATATATTTTTTTATTAAAACATCTATAAAAATATTTTTTTAAAAAAAATATTGATCTATACTCTAATGCCTTTTGCAGGTTTTTCTGTAAAAAAACGTCGATAAATATGACGTAACAAATGTCTGGTGACATACGTTAAAACGGGACAATGAGAGGCTAGAAAATTTATAGGTGGACACGTTACCATTCTAACCGAGAGTGTTTTTTCTATGACAGGTAGCTACCTGCAAAATAGATATGCAAGGAAGGGACCTATATTTTTATAGGTGGCTCTCTTACAACTCTCTGGTTAGACATTTTTTTCTCTCAAAGGATCGCCTGTAAATTGTCATGCCTCCTGTCAGAGAGGAGGGGCCTGGCAATTTTGTAGGCTACCTCTTTGACGCCCTCTATTAGGGTGTTTTTTAGCTAACTATAAAGTCCCTCATAACCACCAAAAAGTCTATTTTTTAAAAAAATCAAAAAAAGAGGAGATGGTTGAGGGAAGACAAAAGTAAGCGGCGAATTCTTGCTGGCTTGTGGATTTGTATGTAGGTAAAAGATTTATATAATTTGTAATATTTATTTTTAGTGATGAAACGAAATAGTATAGTTAGTATTGTTCTAGATACATAAATAGTTTTATTAGTAGATACGTGGTTTGACAGTTTTGTTACTAAATCTATCTGTAGATAGTTTTGTTCGTAGTCATGCTAGATATGATGATTAATTTTTTACTTAGATGAACTACAGATATGTCAAATAATATTCTAGTTATATTATAGTCAAGGAAATGTTAGGTATGATCTCTATGCTATAAATCTATCAAAACTTGGCTAAACCCTTAAAGGTATTGAAAGACCAATTAAGAGAAGTTTTTAACAGTGTACAACTGGTTAATGCGAGGCTTCCGAATCAATCTCTAGATTAATGCAATAACTATGTATGTCGTTATAAGCCGAACAATCGAAGGTTTTTTCTAGAAATTGATGCCGATGGATTATACTATCACTTGGAGATAGTACGTAGAGAATGCATTGGAACGACGTTGGTCATCTAGCATTCTTGTGTCAATTTACAAGAAAGACATCACTGTTTCAATAGCCATGCAAAACAAAGATGCTCCTAGTATGATAGGATGTGATGCTAAAACAGTGAAAAGAAATGAGTCAAAGCATAAAAAAGGAGGAGGAGGAGGAGAAGACAAGGACACAAGGGATTGGTAGACGAGAGAGAGAAACAGTACCATCGTTGAGGTAATAAATAAAGAAGATTCTAATAACAAATATGTAACGAATGATCAATCGTCAGACGAGAATAATGGTAATGTAAATCCATCATAATGGTCCAACGAGTACTTCTCTAGATTTGTTATCTCTAAGTAGTATCACGTGCCATAGGAGTACAAGGAGAACGAGATCAATCAAGGAGCTAAATATGCATATAAAGAAGAATTGATAGAGGCAATCAACCACTAGGCAGTACCACTTCAGCAAGAGTTCTAGGTTGTAAAGTCACGCATGTCGGTACATGAAATGAAGTGCGTAAACTTAATTTATGGGTGTCCATAGAGGGTGCATGCATTTAAAGGTAAATAGAAGGATTACTGAAAGATGTCAATTGTCATTAAGTATAATTGTCACTTATATATGGTAAAGAAATACCACACAAATATGACATCTTTATTTGTTGTAACAGAGATTTACTCTAATGTTATGCACAACCTATGGTACAAACTAAGGTCAATTATAAGACATATTGAGGATAAATTTAAGTGCACAATTAGTTATATGAAGATATTGAGGACGAAATAGAATATTGTGAATATGAGATTTAGCACATTTAAAGTTTTATACGATAATTTGTCTCGTCTTATAGCTTACGTTCTTCAGAGAAATCTGAAGAGCTACAACGACCTCAAATCACTCCCATGACTTGAGCAACATTAGAAGAACATGCTTCAACGAGTTTTCTTGGCATTAAGTGTGTGCATTAATGCATTTATGCATTATCGTCTTATACTCTGCATCGATGAAATATTACTAACTGAAAAGTATAGAGGGAAGATATTGATAGCAATTAAAGTTGATGGGAATAATCAAGTATTATCTGTGGTTTTTTTCTTTCCTTGAGAGCAAGAACAACAAAAGTTGATATTGGTTTCTAAAGCGTGTGAATGACATAGTTGTGAGTATGAGATCAGGTGTATGCTTTATACATGACCATCACGCCATCCTTCTATGCGCTATTGAGTATTTAAGGGATAACAACGTGGAGAAGGGATATGCATAAGAGTGGCCAGATGTTCACAGCAGGTATTACATGCATCGTATCGGTGCTAATTTCTATAAGTAGTTCAAAAACAAACACCTTATGGATCTTTTTAAGAGGCTTTATGCCTAGAATCAATAGAAAAAATTCAATAAGCTTTAAAGAAGGTTGGATGAGCTGACAACGAAACAAATAGATGAATACTCAAGAAGGCCAATGCCTATAAGTGATAAGACTCCTAAAGTTCTAGGACCACTCCGCAACGATGATCATACTATGAGAAGAAGATTGACATCCTATATTAAACAATTTTTACATTGGAATAAGACTAAATCAAAGAAGAAATGAGCCTTATAGTATGACAATGATGGCGCTAGGTTTTGTATAACAACCACCAATTTTATTAAAGTTTACAACTAGGTAAAATATGGTGTAAGAGGGCTACTGCTTATTGCTATTGTTGAGTTTATCATGCATGACACATGCAAGTATTTTAGAGATTGGTACAAATTGGTTGGGCCATCTATAAACAATAATATTTTCTTTGGCATAGTGATAATAGACTACTTGAATAAAAAATGTAAAAAGGCACAATAACATCGAGTTATACCTCAAGGCACACAGCAGCAATGATTTGAAATCTTATGTGCTAACAAGGATAAGCGTGAAATCTAACATAAGAAAGTTATGTAGAAGTGTGTCTTAAAAGACAATAGGACCAGCTAGTACTCATGCCAAAAGCCAAAGACTGTAATAAGAGCCATGTTCTCATATTATTACTGTGAACTTGGAGTGTAAAATACTAGACCGTCATTTTGTGTCACCTTATCTTAGGAGAAAGCTATCTTTCATAACTGGAGTGGCGAGGTATATGACTTCGATATTGTGTGGTCTTTCACAGCTTAGCAACCTCATGCTTTTTATATTTCGAACCCAAAGAAAATGAGGGATAAGACAGGTCGTTGCAAGACTAACAAATTCATAATGACATGGATAAGTTCGAAGCAGGTAGAAGTTTGAAACGTTATAACAAGAGCAACAAGAAGGATATATTTACAAGAAGTATTCAAAAGATACAAAGGTTCCGAATAAAGCGAAAACCCCTCCATCAGGAGCAGAGTCTGATAAAAGACACACCAAGGGGGAAGGCACCACTTCAAAACCAACCTAGCCTAAGCATTCTCATGCACCTGATAGTTCAATCGTTTATTATAAGTCTATATATTATTTTAAGAATGAATGTGTAACTTAAGTTGTTGTAATTTAGAGTGTCGTCAACCTTTTTTATGTTGTATAAATATATATATATCATAATGTTGTTTAATTTTAGTCTTATAGTAATGGTAATTATTGTTTTTTTTTTCTGACAAAAATTTGTTATCACTTGTATGAAATATAAATTATTTTTATTTGTGATAATCGTGCTAACATGTTTTCAATGTAGGTATGACATACTAGACACCAAAGGTTCTAAACTATGGCCTCAATCATACCTCTCAGCTGACACGTGTTGTACATCCATAAGCAAAAAAAAGTGGACTTTATAATGGACTTTTGGAAAAAGTGGACACCTCACAGTTGACTTTTTTTGATAAAATGGATTTTTCGGTGGCTAAAATGGCTATATAGGCAGCCACCTAAAGCCGTACTAAATGACGTTAAGGGCGTCACCTATAAAATTATCAAATCCTCTTTATAAACGAGTCAGACAATTTTATAGACGACTCTTTAGAAGAGGAAAGACGCACAACCAAAGAGTTGTTAGAGGGCTAACTATAAAAACGATAGACCTCCCTCCTCGGTGGCCCATTGCCATAAAAAATTACTTTTGACTAGAACGGTAAGAAAATCATCTATAAATTTTCTAGTCCCATGCCATCTCGTCGTTAACGTGTACCAACAGTTATTTGCCACATCAGATTTTTCGCTTTTTGGTGGGACTTTTTTTTAAAAAATCCTCTCAGTAGGCATTACGAGTATGTAAATTTTTCAAAAAAAAATATATTTTTGTTGCCTCACGTTGGTGACAACCCTTTCCGGGCTTCCGGCCCAATAAGAATACTCGCACGTTTGCGGCTATCCGGTTCCGGGACAACCTGGACAGTCGTGCTCTCGTGAAAATCCTCATTCCGGACCATTTGGAACGGGCCTCACGCTGGCGGCAATACTGTTCCCGCCAAACTAGATCTCCAGTCTTGTTAGCTTAGCCCACTCAATCGAACGCCTAGGAATAGCGTGAGCTTCACACCCCATTCAGAATTTCAGACTATACAGAGCACAAAAACATAGCGAGGGAAAGACAGTGATAATGTTCGTCTCTGAAGGAAGAAGAACAGAGGGTGTCTTCAGCATATCTTGGATGCATAGATATCATTTGTCAACGTCTGGTCCATTCACTTGCATGGTTGCATATCCGGGAAATCAGAATTCCAGAACTTCGTCAGGAAAAATAAATGGAGGAGAGTTAGGTCACATCTCTTTTCCGGCAGTGGCAGTCGTGCTCAAGGAGCTCCCATGATCTTCCAAAGGACAACAAGCTAAGCTATGATTGCATTCTTGCTGGGCATCATTGACCTAACAAACTGACTATCTAGTTTCTAGTTTGACAAAGGAAAACAGCCACCTTTTGTTCGTTTCCTGCGACATATTGGTGAGGAAATATCTTGCTCTAACACATGCATGGCTATCGGGCTGTAAGGTGAATGGTTCACTGTTTACTGAACCCGATGCGATGAATCAATTAATTAATTGGGCTCGAAGGTATGTACGTCTAATGAGCGATCAAGTAGTTGATTCTAGCCCTGGATTAAACGATGAAAATAACTGTCATAAATAATGAAGTGATTGCATCAGGAAGAAGACTGACTAATTTTTTAGCTTAGGCCTCGTGGACTATATCTTTAAGAGAGATAGGAAACGTGCAGCAGTAAAAAATTGTTGTCACCTCTATTATCTACTGGCTGGCTAACTGATAGTACTAACTACTGACAGTCATTCTGAACAAATTTTCTTTTGTCTTTCCTTGTGTTAACATTCTCTTCTTATTAGTTTAGAGATGTACTAATACTAGCACGCAACGTCTACTAGTTTCAATACCTTAGTTTGGAAGATGTTTAATAACTAGTTCTCTCCATTTAAAGGTATATGCGTGTCTTTGAATTTGTTAGAAAGATACGGAAGTCTGAACCAAACCAGGCTTTCCACATGGCAGTTGTGTCCTACTCGTAACTAACCCTGTCTGTTTCATTCTGCCATGCGTTGCATCTCCTTTAATTAGCCTTCTTCCTCGACAACTATAATCTTCTAGCTACGTCATGACGCCAAAAAGGAGATTTGGTTGCATATATGCTAGCTGCTTCTCAAGCAGTTCTCCTTGAACAGTTGGTGCCTCCGACCTTGCAAAGACACATATGCCGAATATATAAACCCTACTACACGGTTCGGTTTATACACTAGGCGGTTATATCTACTCAAGCAAATATTCTCTTCCTTTTTAACAAATAAAGCCGTTAACTTTTTAGTGTGAAGTTTGATCATTCGTACCATTCAAAAGTTTGGTACAAATATGTAAAAAGTATAAATTATGTTTAAACTTACTTTAATAATAAAACAAGCCACAACAAAATAAACAATATTTATATATTTTTTAAATAAGACGAATGAACAAACGTTATCACGAAGCACCAATAACATCAGAATTCAGAAGATAACAGTTTCCTCACCACGAAACATTTCTCGGAAAGCAAAGAGCTAGCCGATCATTTCTGCAATTCAGTACAGGCCGAGATCTGAATATATCTCGATCGGCAGCAAGAATTACCGACCACAGGTACGCAGAGACACACCAGCTGCATTGCAGAGAGCTGAGTTGTTCAGACCAGTGGACCACGACAGCTAGTACAGTGTAGCTAGGAGTACTGGAGCTGCAGCCGCAGGGCGGTGCCGGTGCAGGAGGCTGACCGGCTCGACGGTGCTCGCGGTCGAGTAGTGGAAGGGTGGTGCAGGCGGCGGCGACGGTCGCTTTCGGGGCCTATGACCGCAACGGGAAATGTGGTCGGCCCCGGCCAGCCGGACCAAAGGCGGGCGCGTGCGATGAGCCGGCCCCACGGCATCATCGATCGTCCACGCATGCGTGACGTCACCGTACAACGTACGTTGACGCGGCCGGGTACGGTAGGTTTACTCTTCGGCTGCTCTGCTGCCACTCTGCAAGTGTCTGAACCATCCATTATGCGGAAATCTGAATGCCGATCTATAAATCGCAACAAAGGTAGTTCGCTTAAGAATTTTTTACGTGTCTTTTGAGTGTGTGAATTAGCCGGATTAGTGTTGAGTAGAAGATAATTAATGTGATGTTTATCTGCGCCTGAAATGGACCGAATCAGAAGGCTTTTGGATAGCTAGCTGCTACTATACCTGGCCGTGGGGAAGCAGAGAAATCGAAGGGGACAATGTTTGAATGCATGGTCGACTATTACATTACCTAAGAATCAAGGCGGACTGGGCATTCGAGATTTGAGAGCACACAATCAAGCGTTGCTTATAAAGGTGGCTGGCAATCTTCTTTCGGCATCGGCGGAACCATGTTTTCAATGGTTAAGACGTCAATATCTGCAGGGACAAATTCCTCTGAAAGCAAGGACAAATGACACACCAACTTGGAAGACGATTGTTGCAGTCCTAGACCAAACTATCTGGACAACCAAAGTGCAACTAGGTAATGGAAGCACTGCTCAATTCTGGAGGGATCAATGATCTGAACTGGGACGTTATGCTTCAGGTTTCCAACTCTAACCTCCTTCGCAATCAATCAGGATTGTACTGTTTCCTCCCAATTCAAGGGCAACGCATGGGAGATCGATCGACATCCGGTGTTATCTTCCCAAACACAACAAGAATTACAGATGCTAATGGACCTGTTAACAAATCAACAACCCCACCAAGACAAACCGGATACAAGAACCATTATACTCACAACCAAAGGAGTCACATCAGCAGCAGCTTACAATCTACTCACATACAATGGACTGCAATGGAAACCAGCTGAATTTATTTGGATTAAAGCAATCCCAAACTGATGTATCTTTCTACGGCTTGCTTTCCGGGATCGATTGAATACAAATGTCAACCGAGCAAAGAAGCATTGGACCACTAATCCTCACTGTGATCTATGCCCAGCTGATGAAACAATTGATCATATTGTTCTTAGATGAAAGATGGCAGAGGAGGTGTGGCGGAAACTGGACCTGCGCAGCCAAGCCGTTGAAGCAAACTACTGCTTACAGTTCGTTGACACAGCCTTGCCAACCATGCCAGATCAACTCAAACAAGGATGGCCTATTTGTTTCGCAGCATGTGCACATAATCTCTGGAAATCA
This sequence comes from Oryza coarctata, assembly GCA_030770085.1. Lineage (NCBI taxonomy): Eukaryota > Viridiplantae > Streptophyta > Magnoliopsida > Poales > Poaceae > Oryza > Oryza coarctata. The sequence goes on from CM061470.1 coordinate 19,139,779, forward strand.
CGTAATAGGAGGACATTCCAACAATCAAGAGAAAATACCCGCTCAGTGATAAGCGAGATCAGAAACTGTCTCTCTATCTGGGAATTTAGAGTAAATCCAAACGCCCGCATGACAATCCAACAATGGGCTGACAAGTTTAGCTGCTATAGCAATTTATATTGTTCTCAGTTTCTTTTTTTATATCCTTTTATTTCTTCTCGCTTTCTATTGTTATTTCAGTTCATCCTTCCTTTTTCAGTGTTCTTTTCTAGGTCACTTAACCGGCCTTAGGCAAAATTTATATTTTGATCACCGTCTATTATATATTAAAATATTATTAAATATCCTACTAACAATTTTCTAATAAATTAGAGAAAATAAAAAATCTAAGCATTTGGTTTTCACTTAAATTAGTGGACCCGTTATTTTATATAATTAGGTATAAGTTCACGTGCACGCGGGAAAGATTGTACAGGACAGAGGTGCGTGCCGAGAGGACAAGCGAGCGTGAGCCAATAGAGGTTCGATGGAGACGTGCGTGGATACGTCGAGACTTGAGAGATTTGCTTAGTTTCAACGCAGTTTCTTCGGCTAATTGGAGGGCACTCTCAATGGTCTCACCGGAGTGTCAAAGAATATATTCGAGCCAAATCAGTCGTCCGTATTCGCGAATAGAGGTTCGATGAGATCACGCTCAAATAAGCTAAGGTTTAGTAGGTCTGCTTCGCACCAACACCGGTCTTTCGGCTTTGAGGTGTCTTTGTCGGGTTGTTATTGTTGCGAACATGATAATCAATTTGACCCTTCAATTAACAAAGAGATAAACTGATGAGTCAATCGGCCAATGAGCCAATACAAACTCCTACTATCGGTTGGTCGTCGATAGGATTAAGATAATCATCGGTTGCATTTGATACACTTTTGTTATAAGTTGGTTGCCGATAAGGGTTAAAACACTAATCTATCAGCTGACTGGCATAGGCAGATAACGACAGAAGAAATGAAAAACACAATTTCTATAGAGCCGATGGAGCTCCGAAATAATGTAGGCAATATGTACTATGCGAACTCCTATAGCACTCTTTTATATGCTAGAAAGACGATGAACACATAAATAGATAACGAAGAATAAGATAAAAAAATATATTGGCTATAGAGCTAATAACGTTCTAGAATACAATGGTCGATAAGCAGTATGTGTAATTCTCTTATCGGCTGGTTGCCGATAGAGGCTGTAGCACTTATTCATCGGCTGAAAAACCGATAAAGGCATATACGAATAACAATGAATAAGATAAAGGACCTATCGGTTAGAAAACCGATGAAGCTCCGAATAGAATATATGATGAATAGTAAGGAGGGAAACTCGATCTTTTAAAAATACAAGAGGCTAGATTGGACGCGCGGACAAAAGGAACGAGCAATCTCGTCCGATGCAAGCATATAAGTAAATTCATTGGCTAGCTGAGCCAATGGGAGGAACGAAATCAATTAAATCTCGATGGCAGATCTAACAAAAACAAATCGATTGCTAGCGGATTAATCACTAAGCAAGATATATGTATATCGGCTGAGAAGCCGATATACTAGGCATGGAGCTAAGTGTGTAGATAACTCATCGGCTAGCCGCTTCGATGATATGTTCACGTAAAGATCTATTGACCTACATCTTAATCTACTATCAGCACTGTAGTAGGTCGAACCTAACCGATATAACACGAGACTGATAATAGTAGAAGAAGCTCAATAATCCAATAGAACCACATGAGCGTGATGTGATACACCCAATCCGACTAAGAGATCGAACCTAACCGATGCAGCCTTAGGTAGAACAGATACATCAAGATAGTGATAGTACTTACCCCTTTGTCAAAGATCCGATTAAACCAATGCAGCCTCACGTCGAGAGACAGAATCCGTCGATAAAAACCTAAATGAAGTAGGGTGGCGATATACTGAGATTATATTTGATTTGTGATTAATGATTACAAGGTTTCAAGATATGTATATTTATACTCTAAAGTTATAAGAGTCTGATGTGGTTATAAACAACCTCCAAACGTTAATTTCTAAAGATAGAAGGAAATTATCTTTAAGAAGTTAGTAAAACTAATTAAACTTATTTATTTTACAAAATATATTCTATATAGATAAAATAATTTGTCATGATTTTCACGGTTACTAGTTAGATTCTATCCCATTTGAATAATCTTTCGCTGTACCAAATCTATTCTTAAACCATTCGATCGTCCTTCTCACTGTATTTTTTTTTCATAAACTGATCAGCTATAATACAAACAATATATCTTTTAAAAATATACTTATTAGATTTATCTCTAAAAATTTATTAGAGAAAATCCTAAAAATTCTAAAAGAAATAAAGCATCATTGATTTTCGCTTAAACTAATGGCCATTATTTCATACCAGTAGATCGATCTTTAAAAAATATATCAATGAGCTTTATCTCTAAAAGAAGCCCATATCCTATTCTCCTATGGTGGAATGCGTGCATATACATACACGTGAACACGGCCCCTTTGTCACCTCTTTTTTATTTTTTTTCCTTTCTCATTTAGTTGAGATGAAAACTAAATTAATAATTCAAGACCCGTATTGTGTTTTAAGTTGTAAAAAATATGTTAGTTTGAGTTGTATACACATATCATTGAAACATCCACGAAAATCTTAAATAAAATAATAATATAGATCATATAATCGTATATCACTTAAAAACAAACATAGTTAAATTAGACTTGCAATTTCAAATATAAAAACACTATGAGTAACATCCCAAAAATTACTCACTATCTGTTACCAAATACTGATATGTCAAAATGATATTATTAGATTTATCATGAATGTATTTCTTGTATTACATTTTTTTATTCATATATTACTAGAATATATCTTTATATACTAAAATTATATTGAACATCCTGCTCTTAATCCACCATGTGCCACTGTAACAAACTAGAAAATATCCTAGAATTTCTATAAAAATAAAAAAATATCCAGCCCTTGATTTTCACTTAAATTGGTTATCCCATTATTTTAAGCCATTATATTTATCTTTTCAAAAATAAAGCCACTGATAAAATCCTCCTTCCCTCCCCTCTCTCCTATTTTCAAGCAAACAATTTGAAATAAGAAAACCAATAGTTTGATAACTACTATAATTTTTAAACCATATAACCGATTTCCAATCTATTTGAAGCATCGTTTTATTTAAAACTAAACCAATAATTCAAGATACCTAATGACCAATTATTTCTATGTAAGAAATATACCATTTTGTCACATATCTGTGCACTTTCATGGTATTTAAATACCTAATACATAGTAAAAAAATGACAATATATATTGTATCATCCTACACAATTCTATAAACATGCATGCATAGCTAAATTAGATCTAAAATATCCAAAAATAATACCTGTGCGGAAAGAAGCTTACTGCATATGAAGTTTGAAGGAAATACAGTTTCATTAGGTTAACAAATAAGGTAGGAAGCTATGGAGTTGGCAAAAAGGTTTGCTACCTACATGGTAAATAATCTTTTAAGACTTTGTTTCAGTTACACAAAATAAATATTTAGATTAATTTCATGTGGCAACTTAGTACTCAGTATTCAACTACAAGGTAAAAAAATAGTATGTCCTTACGTCGTATCACACATACAATACAACGAAGCATATATGCAACCTCCATGACTACGAACATATTTGAGCTTATGTGAGGTGTCCATGAGTGAGCATAAGGCTAGCGACGGAAAACAACATTGGACAAGATCGAGGGAAGCGATGCTACGTGGGCTCGAGGGAGACGGCACTGAGGTTATTGGCGGTGACGCCACAGAACGAGCTTAGGAACATGGCCATGGACAAGCTCCAAGGGTAGTGCCAAATAAAATAGACGGGCTTGAGGGTATATAAAATTAATATTTATAATGATTTAATAAACACAAAAATTTTCAAGAAAATTTATTCAATAATAAGTCTACATCAAGGCTACCTTTTTAAAAAACAAAAGGTTATATGACACAAATGTGCTTCTCACACACTCACTTTTTAACAGTAGTGTAAAAATAATACAAATAATCAGTTTGATATATATATATATATATTATATGTTATTTTTATAAATAAGAAAAGTAATAGTGCATGTGATAGGAAAAGATATAATATTGTGATGCTAGAACCAGTTGTCATATGGAGTATAATTTTGATTTAAATGTCTTAATATCTAAATATGTGATTGGTTGTTAGGATAACTAATATTCAATATTTAATTTTGAAAATATCAAATAGCCATATTCAAAAGAAAAATATGGTTGTATAATTTTATATGATATTAACAAGATGTCCGCACAGGCGAGTTATGGACATATATCTGTGATTTTGTAAATATAAACGATCAATGATCAATAATAAAGATCACAAATTTAAATTATTATGAAATAATATTTTAAGTAAAAGTCATTGGTTTATCTTTATGATAATAAAATATATGACATAAAATGTCCGTATATGTGTGGGCTTTCTTACCGGTTAATATAATGGTTACAAGGTAGAGGCTATCAACCTTTCTGAGTAAAAAACTATACCTGGCCGTAACTAATCGCCATTGCTTTATACTTAAAAAAACCAGCACACGTCCTACTTTGCTTGCTCGCAAACAATACAATAACGGCAATGATCAGCGCCTTGATAGTTGCCTGATTCCGGCAATGGCCCACACATGTACAAGAAATTCATAAACTAGAAAAACAATTAAGAGGCAGCAACCAGCTACTAGCTTGGGTAGGACAGTGTTATAGATCCCTTTTGCTGTGTTATAGAGTTTAATCATGTCATGCCGAAAGAAAAATGAAAAGTGAAGCAGATGGAACCCCGATGTTTTCTTGTGGCCTAAACATCACACATTGCGGTGTACTGCCCTAAAGACAGGTGCCTAAAATTGTGGATTTTATTTTATTAGCACATCTCCACTTCTCAAATTATAGAGCTCATCATCAACTGAACAAAAGCTAGTTGGTAGCTAATAACAGAAAGTGATTTTATGGTCCATGAGGAAATACCATAATTTATACTGTAAATTTTGGTACATCCTAGTACTTTGACAACAACAAAAAACTGAGAGGTACTAAATTAATTTAAATGGAGAAATATGGTACCTCCTGCGTTCTTATATGAGAACCAGAAAATTTCTCATAACTGGATATATTTTCAACAAATTGGTAAAAAGAATTGGCATATAGATGTAAGTTGAGAGAGAATTACAGTGGTATGGCCTTCGTAGTGATACAATCAGTCTAGTCTATACTCGAACCCAGCAGAAGTCTATAGACGAATCCTTCACTCCTTCTACCATCTTCGGTATACGAAAGTTTACATCATGAGATTTTTGGTACCTCATGTAATAGTATATATCCTCTCTAGAACTATATAGAAAAAAAAACCCCTCCTTTTCTACAGCAGTGAACATGGACACGATCACACGACCTATGCTTGCGCTTTGACTACTGCACCATGCACCCTCGTTACTGTATGCGTACAAGACTTTCTTGATATTCTAGTCCAATCAACACAAAAGTGAGGCCTTGGCAAGCATGAAATAGCTTAGCTAGCCCCCATCGAAAGGTCAGAACTCACACAAGTCAGAACCACCCCCTTCTTCCTCAAGTCCACTAGCTCTCCACTCATCACGTTTTCAGACACCGGCCACTGAATCGATCGCAAATTTCCTCATCGGCAATTGCATATAGGGTCCCAGATTATTGCGCTACGCCAAGCTAGCTAGCTAGGCTACGTCGGCGTCGAGCTGATCGATTTAATTGGTAGTTGAAGAGATTGATCCGTTCCCTACCATGGCGGATGAGTGGTGTAATAGCTCTGCACGCACCGGCGACAACGAAGCGGCGTGCTCGACGGCGGAGCCCAACGACGAGTCAACTGTTGGTACTACTCCGATGAGTTTCAGCCAGCCTAGTTTACCTGACGCCGCCGCTGCCCCGTCGTCGTCGTCGTCTTCCTCCTTGCTGACCGACACATGGATTATTGGACGCAAGTGTAAGTATAGAGCATCATCAGCACGGCGACTATAGCTTAATTAGCATCCCGATATGTGACTCGATTTGCATGAGTATGCATGTATGGCTAGCAGGGGAGGCAGAGGATCGTCAGTAGCCGCCGAGGCGGTCACCACTAGCTTCAACACGCTGCTCCAGCTCCAAGGCGACGCGGCGAGCCACCGCTTGCTGCTGCTGGGCGACGACCAGGATGCAGCGCCGCCGCGTTATCTCGTACCAGCCCCCTATGGCGACGACGGAGCCATGGCGGCACCGCCGCAAGGTGTGTCACCGTACGAGGCGGACAACCTGCAGCAGTACTGCTCCTCCGGTAGCTACGGCGACGACGACATGGCGCTGGCCGCGGCGACGTCATCGTCAACGAAGCTTCCGTTCTCGCAGCTGTTGCTCAAGTGCTCTGCGGCGGCGGCGGCGACGTCCCCTGCTCCGCAACAGTTCCCCGGCTTGTCGGGGCTCTTCGGGCAGGCGACGGAGCCGCCTCAGCTTCTCTTGCAGACCCTAGAGCCCAGATTCCTCAAGGCATGAGCATGACGATGACTAGTAGCCAGTACCTAGCTAGTTGCCTAGTCGCCTACTAGAGTTTCTTCTAAGTAGTAACTTGTCTACTGCCGCAGTCTAACGCTGGCGTTTGCTCGCCGGAGACGAGAGCAAGTGCTTCTGCTCACGAGTCCACCGAAGAAGGCACGTATCGAGGCGCCTTCGCCGTTGCTGACTTTCAAGGTGTGTAGCTGTGTGCTCGCCGGCCGGCGATCAATTCCCCTGCACACTTTCAGTTTGTTCATCCATCTTTTCCAGCTAGATCAGCTACATATTCTTGCAAGCATCGATTGAATTATGATGGCTTTTGGATTGGCTTTTGATTCTCCTGCGCATGCTGCAGGTGAGGAAAGAGAAGATCGGGGACAGAATCACTGCGCTCCAGCAACTCGTCTCGCCTTTTGGAAAGGTAAATACACATACTCCCTCCTTTCTCACATAATTAAATTTTAACCGCTTGATTTTTTAGAAAACTTATAAATACTTAGGAATATATTATATATGTAGTCATCATAAATATAATCCTTTTATCATAACATAATGTTTTAAACAGTATTAGTTATTCGAGAACGGAAGAAATCTATCCTCTCTTTCTTTTCTTTTCTTGTTTGCATTACCTGAAGGAGCAGTTTGATTGTTCCACTTCTACTTTCATTTTTCACTCTATGATTTGTTTGTTTTAATTTTTATATGATTTGATATTCAATTTTTAATTATTAATTTATCCTTTATGTAACCGCTAAATTTAGACGGACACTGCATCGGTTCTTCACGAGGCCATCTAATACATCAAATTCCTTCACGATCAAGTTGCTGTAAGCATCTAGAGCCTATATAAGCAAACCCTATCAAATCTCTGAAGAAATTCTTCGACATTGATATGATTCCTAGGCAGCACATGTTATTTTTCTCATGATGCATTATTACGATCCTTAAGAGGTATCGAGATCTAAAAAAAATTTAGTGTATATAATTTTTAGTACCTCTTTATATCTAAGGTACTGAGAAGTACTAAATTTTATAATAATATGGTATCTTATAGTACTCGTTAAGTATCGTAAAATCACTCTATTCTAGTTAACTGAGAATCCTAAACTGTGTAGTGAGATGTAATTTGTTTCTTAATTTGCACATGTATCACCTGCATTTTTTTCTCATGAACTAGGGTTCCTATAAGGCGAAGGACAACAGTGAGGCAAAATAGGACTTGTGCAGCCGAGGATTGTGCCATGTTCCAGTTACGAGCACTTATACTATGGCCAGTGAGACTGTAACAGAGTTTTGGTATCCTATCTTTGGAGGCACATTTCGGTAGTATTTGAGACTAGTTATGGTATTGGTAGAGTCAGAAAATTTTTAGATCCCAGATAAAAGCCACCACGACAGTTAACAATCGACATCTGATGCGAATAGTGCAGCGTGTCTGCTCTCTTGTCATGAGTTGGCAACTCTGGCAGTTGCTAGAGTCATCAAATTCAAGCTGTTAACGGGTTGCTCGAGATATATCATATATATATATATAACGAGGAAAGATATAGCATAGATAGCTCGCAAAACTAACTAATGCTTTTTACGGTCCGTGAGGTGCTACCTGAAGTTACAAGTACAACCAGGTACCGAACAACATACTACCGTTTATTCAACAGGGCAGGAGTACGATGGGCAACAACTAGAATCAGCAACGGAGACCGGAACATCGCCATCGACCAGAGCATCGTTCCCTGTCTTCTGGCGGGTGAAGAAAAAATGGACTAGATCAGCCTACTGTCTTCTCGCCGCCAATCCAGGATGTTCTCATCACCATGGATCGGAGCATCAGCTCCCCCATCGCTATGGATTCGTGAGAGAGAGAAAAAAGCATCGCCATGGATTCCCGTGAGAGAAAGAGAGAGAGAGAGAGAAGACTGGAATGGCCACAAATCACGCCTAACGCTTGACCAAATGTATAGCCGTGTAGCCCTTCGGAGTTGTAGGCGATGTGCAAATCTTCTTATATAAACAAACGAAACATGTTTGCAAGGATTTTTCCTTAATCACGAAATATATTTCCAGCGGGAGGCAAGGGAGGTGGAGATGGCATGCGCGGACAAGACAGGGAACGAATGGAGAGGCCGCGCCGATGGGAGGAGGGAGGAGCCGAGGAGGCACGCAGCGGCGGCGGGAGCGGACTGGGAGGAGGGGCGACGCGGTGGCGCCGAATCCATCCCCTGCTCGTGAAATCTCACGCCTCCCTACTCCCGTCTCCTGACTCTCTGTGGCGCTGCGAGGAGACGGCATCGCTGGCTTCCACTGTGGAGCGAGGCTAGATCGAAAAGAGTTAGACGCATCACCAAAAGGTGCACACGTTAACACTAGAAATTTTTGCATGGTATACTTTGTGCTGCCTCCTTTAAAAAATCTTTCTGCTCACAGACTTCAGGTAATTTCTTTGTTTTATATTATAAAATGTTTTGATTTTTTTAAGTTAAACTTTTTTAAAATTTAACTAAGTTTATAAAAAGACATAGTAATATCGGCGACACTAAATTATTTTTATTAAATCCAACGTTGAATATATTATGATAGTGTATTTGTTTTGTGTTAAAAAATTTGTTCTGTTTTTTAAACTTAATTAAATTTAAAAAAATTAACTTAACAAAAAGTATTCCAATATAAAACATGGGAGTAGTTCTAATTAGACAGTGTGTTTACCCATAAAGACAATAAAAACGCGCTCAGGGTATATTGAAGCGTAAGCAAAAGTCTCTGGTGTGATCAGTAATGTGTATGCATGTGTAGACAGATTGAACTAAAGAAAAGCAATCAAAAGCTAGCAGGTGAGTTTCCAAAGTTAGGTTAACATGAATGGATATATTTGATGGGACGGGTAGAAAAGGGAATGATATATGTGATATACTAATGTAAAAACTTTCCAAGGAATAATGCTATGGTCAGTATTATATTGACATGCTGGGGTGGGAGGGGAGTATCAACCGCTAAATTTCCGAAAGAAAAGAAGAGAGAGTTAATTAGTTTTAGATGCATGATGAACAGTTGGTTCATGTGTATCATCCATGCATATATATTGTTGTCTAGGATGTTGGAGTAGTAGATGTCACTGTATATGCCTTGTTACCGTCTGAAATAATGTCGGTGCCCATGTAACATCGTAGCATGTATGCGTCCCCTCAGGCAAATAAGCTAGCTATAGATCTTCCACGAATGGTATTGTCACCTAATTGCTCCTGTTAATTGATATGCCACCTGATCGTGAAGCTATCCATTCTTGCACAACAAGTCAAAGATGATAAACATCTCAGGCACCATATTGCCATCAGGAATTTATGTGAAGATTAATTACAAGGTTAACCCGAAACAGACACAATCGGTGCATGCTACTAGCTGAGTGGCTGTTAATTGTGGCAGGCTTTCCCTTTCCCTCCTTTGTGATCTTGTGGGCACTTACACTGACTTACAAGCTACGTGGTTTTGATCACGCGACGACAGGGATAGATCGATGTGGTCGTGTTAGTATGTTATACGAGTACTCGTGTTCATTCCTACGTACGTGGCGATAAAGAAAAACCGATCAGTACGTGTAGCTCATTATCCACATTTAAGGATATTCTGGTGATCAAGACTCAAGAGCTAATATATTTTCCATATATATCAATATTACTTGGTTTGTAAATTAGAAAGCGTATAAATATGGAACACCGCGGATTTGCTTGTCATGGAATTATCTATGCTATCAATGGGGGTACGTTTAGTTGCCAGCACCATTTACTAATAAAAATTATTAAACTTGTCTAAGGTTAGGTGATTAAAATCTTTTATCATACTTTCTTCTAAATTATTGACGCATATTACCTCAGCCTGCAAATGGGGAGGGACCTGAATATTTGGCCGCATAAGGTTATGGGTCGTCCATTTATTTAAAGGAACAAGTAAGTCCGGATCCAATCGACCCTAGGGTCGATCGAGCCAGTGTGATATAGTGCAACCGAGCAAGGGCAATGATGGCGGCAGTGGCAGCTACAGCCTCGATGGCGAGTACACCTCGGCTAGGATCTCGACGCCCGTCGTCCGCCTCGTTTGTTGCCGCCACCGACTCGCTCCAGCGTCGTCGTCGTCGTAGCAAGGGGATTCCTTTGTGTCGTCCTTGCTCCCGTGACTCAGCAGTAACAACAGATGATGGAGGTTGTGGAGAAGGAGATCGAGGTGATGGATGCTGGGTGGAGCTTTCACTACCTCTCCTTCGGTGACGACGCTGGCCTTGGAAGCGACACCAACGAGCTTCTTGCGCCGCTTTTTCTCCTTCGTTGTCGCTGACTCCGCCTCCACCTCCGCCGCCGCCACAACAACCGAAAGAGTAGCAGCTGAAGCCGGTGTTGGTGCCGGAAAATCTGGTGGTGAGATACCGATGGCTGCTCCAGCGTCTGCTCCGGTGAGAGCACCGGCGGCCATGCGGTAGGTGCCCAGCAGTGTGCCTAGATCCAAGAGAAGGTAAGCTTCACTGGCCAGAAGAAATGGCAACGATTCTTCGTTTTTTCTTCAAACCGAGAAGATTTCTGAGTTGTGTTCATGCTTTATGCCGCTCCAGAAAAAACTGTCCAGCGATAGTATTCATGTGTCCCTGAATCTAATTGAACCAATGGGCTAGCCACAGCCTCAACAAAGAAAGGGGCGAGACAGTCTTTACCCCTAGTTTCAAGTAAACGTGCCCTGCCCTATTTGCAGGTTAAACGTGCCCGTAATTGAAATCTAGTTTTTTAAAAAAATCTTACTATAGTTATAACCAAACAAATGTCTAAACTGATTAAACTTATCTAATTTTAGACTAGCAAGTTGGGAATATTTAACTTTTGCCATTTAGAGGGGTGAGTGGTAAAGGATTTATCACTTTGTAAGAAAGTATGTTATGAGAGTGATTAAACTTGGTGCAGAGTGGCAAAAATTTAAATGCCTGGCAAGTTGTGGCTAACAACCAAACAGACCCTAAGGCTGCACAGTTACTATCTGTCTGGGCCTTCGCTTCCGGCCTGAGTACTTTGTATGGCAAGGCCACATTGATGCTAACCACAGCACTTTTTTACGTGTTGGCTCAGAAATGTTCAGGCTGCAGCTGAGCCTAAATGGGCCTGGCATCACCATGATAGCCCAAACCATGAAACTGCCAAGTGCCATGAGAAATGCAGTGTGCCAAGAAAACCATAGGATATGATGGTGTATTGTAATGGGCACAATCAACTTACAAGTTTTTACAAGCGGTAACGCTGAATCAAAGATTCAAAGCCACAACCAATCTTGTGTAAATCGATAAGTTCCAGCAAGAACACGGATCAAATCTGTAGGCAGACGATCTCTGTATCTCTGTAGTAATTCTGTATGCAGATGTAGTAGACGCATGCATGGCTGGCTGCATGGTTCAAGCGGAGGAGGCGCCCTTGAGCTTCTTGGCGATGCCGGCGAAGTACTTGCCCTGGTGGAAGGCGTGCTCCAGCTCCACCTCCGACGGCCACCTCGACCCGTCGCCGGCGAACGTTCCCGCACCGTACGGGCTGCCGCCGTGCACCTTCTCCATGTCGAACATCTTGGCCCCGAACGTGTACCCCACCGGCACGAACACCATCCCGTGGTGCGTCAGCTGCGTCACCGCCGTCAGCCTGCATGGCCATTGGAAACTGTCAGTGTGATAACCTCGCCCGAAAGAGCGAGGAGGCTGGCTATCTTAGGAGGGTTGGCGCGGCGACGTACGGCGTGGTCTCCTGGCCGCCGCCCTGGGTGCCGGTGCTGAAGAAGATGCCGGCGGGCTTGCCGGCGAGGCTCTGCTCCCGCCACAGGCCGCCGGTCGCATCAAAGAACGCCTTCATCTGCGCGGCCATCATGCCGAACCTCGTCGGGAACCCGAAGAGAACGCCGTCGGCCTCGGCGAGCTCCTGCGGTGTGATCACTGGCGTGTCGCTCCTCGGCGGCGCGCCCATCTTGCCCAGCACCTCTTCAGAGAGGGTTTCAGGCACCTTCTCGTACAGTAAGCAAGATAGGTAAATTGGAAAATGGCAGGAAGAACATGCTCAGGTTACTGAATTACTGTGAGTAACAAATTTCAGAATGCTTAGTATATTAGTTTTGGATGATCAATTTTTCGGAAAAAAGTGTAGTTCTTGGATGATCCTGAATCCTGATAAGAATTACAATGATGGGTTGCATTGTGGCATCGTCGTCAGCTGAGGCACAAGGTTGTTCAGGGAAAGAAAAAGGTTGTTGAGACTTGAGAGTTGGAACTGACCTGCCATAATTTAACTTCAGCACCTTCAACAGACGAGGCACCTTTCTTGATCTCCTCAGCTAGTTTGGCAACATGACCATACATAGAGTGATACCTGTTGAAAATTCATTAATTTTTCAGAATGGTTTGTACCATCACTAGAAAAGCTCACACACAGAGAATCAGGTAAATAATTAATGACAACATGGGTCAAATTGTATTAGGCAGAAATGGATAAAGGATGACAGCTATGTCCACATATATTCAGCTACTTCAGAACTTCAGTGAACTTAGCATATTCATGTCAGCAAGTTCATAAATAAAGTGGTAAAAGACTTGCTCCAACCTACCGGGTGGAAACAGAATAACCACATACAGGCTTGTTTCAGAAAAGGATAATCATATGCAGCAATAAGTAAGCTTCACAAATAGGTGAAAATATTGTGAATGATTTGATGTCAAGTGCAAAATGGGTGTAAAGGTTTGTTAAAAATTGCCAAGTGCTTCCCATCTTGTATTCATAGTCTTCTAGATAGTCACTTTTCGGAAGTTGGGCAATCCCATTCTGCCAGCAAAACTTAAAAACATCGCTCACTTATGTTAGATGCGACTTAAACGATAGAGATGTGACGTCTATTGTCAGTTGTTGTGTGTTTGCCAATAGCAGGTTCATTGCTCCCAATACTGAGCACTCAAACTATGTTTGAGGACACTAGCAATTTGTGCAGTTCTAGAGTGACATCCTATCAACACCCGTGGAAAATATCATGCTTTCAAGACTAACTGTATTTATTTTTCTCATACTTCAATTAGCAAACTACCTGTTCATGTTGTCTGGATATTGATAATACATTTGTTGGTTTTGTGCTACGAATTAGCCTGTTCAGAATAGGCATCATTGTAAGAAAAATAAAGGTCCATGTCGTTGGTGTGACACTGGAAGCAACAAGAGCTAGCGAACATGCATGTCTAATACAGGACACAGTGGAGGTGTAGTGGAAAATTCACATCAACAAAAGGCATCAGTAGAAATCATAGTTGCTGTAGAATGTATACAGTGACAAAAACCCCAAAACGTATACAAGGGAGATCGGGTCTATATATATACAACTCAGGCCAGTAGTCTGTCTAACATCCCCGTAATCGCAGCGGGAGGGGAACGGATGTAGAGACTGAACCGAAAACTAGTGAATAAAGCCGTGGGCAGGCATTTAGTCATTATATCGACAAACTGATGTGCCGATGGTACATAGAGCATCCGAACCTGTCCTAATACGACCTTGTCACGAACAAAATGGATATCGATCTCAATGTGCTTGGTGCGTCGGTGATGGACCTGGTTGGCGGTCATGTAGATGGCACTGACATTGTCGTAGTAGATGACGGTCGTAGTGGAGAGGGGTGCACGGAGCTCCTAGAGAAGCTAGCGAAACCAGCAGTACTCGGCGACGGCGTGGGCAATGGCGCGGTACTCGGCTTTGGCGCTGGACCGGGACACTATAGTCTGGCGTTTTGAAGACCAGGATACAAGAGTGTCACCGAGGTAAACGCAGTAGCCGGACGTAGAGCGACAAGAGTTGGGGCAGCCTGCCCAGTCCACGTTGGAGTACGCGGTGAGAGAGTCGATGGGGCTAGAGCTGAGATGCAGCCCGCTGGAGAGGGTGCCCTTCACGTAGCGTAGGATGCGCTTGAGCAATGTGAGGTGAGATTCACGTGGAGCGTGCATGAAGAGGCACACTTGCTGGACAGCGTACGTGAGGTCGGGTCGGGTGAGTGTGAGGTATTGGACAACCCCGATAAGACTCCAATAGTGAGAGGGATCGGCAAAGAGGGCGCCATCGGCAACGGAGAGTTTGCCTCGAATGTCGACCGGGGTGAACGTGGGATGACAATCGGTCATGTCCGCACGCTGGAGAATGTCGATGGCATACTGGCGTTGGGAAAGAAAGAGCCCGTGGGTGGAGCGGGTTACGGAGATGCCAAGGAAATAGTGAAGAGGACCAAGATCGGTCATGGCGAACTCAGAGTAGAGTCAGGCCATGATCTAGTCGAGGAGAGATGTCGAAGACGCTGTAAGGGCAATGTCATCGACATAAAGAAGTAGATAGGCAGTGGCGGAGCCGATATGGAAAGTGAACAGGGAACTATCGGACGCAGAGGCCACGAAGCCGATGTGTCAAAGATAGGCAGCAAACCGCTGGTACCAGGCACGAAGGGCTTGTTTGAGGCCATAGAGAGAGCGTTGAAGGAGACAGACGTCGTCGGGACGAGAAGGGTCGACAAAGCCTAGGGGCTGCTGGTAGTAGACTGTTTCCGTTAGGTGGCCATGAAGAAAGGCGTTCTTCACATCTAGTTGATGGATAGGCTAGAAGCGAGAGCCAGCCAAGGTGAGGATAACTCGGATGGTGGCGGGTTTGACAATAGGACTGAAGGTCTCGTCGTAGTCGACACCGGATCGTTGGGAGAAACCTCAGACTACCCAGCGAGCCTTGTGACGGGCAAGGGAGCCATCGGCGTGGAATTTGTGTTTGGAAATCCACTTACCGGTCACAATGTTGGTGCCGAGAGGTCGGGGAACGAGGCGTTAGGTCTCGTTGTCCATTAGGGCCTTGTACTCGTCGGCCATGGCCGCGCACCACTGAGGGTCGGCCAGGGCTGAGCAAGAAGTCACCGGGATGGGCGAGATAGAGCTGTGGACGGTGGAGAAACCGTAGCGCCGAGTGGGGCAGAGAGACCCAATCTGAGAGCGGGTGACCATGTGAGAGGTGGAGAGAACTGGAGCCGATGGGGGTGCGGGAGTAATGGGAAGAACTGGTCAGGTAGGGGCGTCATCGGCTCCGAGTCGGCGACTGTAGATGAGAGGAAAAGGAAGATTTAGATCGACCTGAGCCAATGAGGTTGGGTGGGCCGAGTATTCCGATAAGTCCGATAGAGATAGATCAACCGATAGGGTGGGGGGAGCCGATGGAAGTAGGGTGTCCAATGGAGAGGGAACGGTATCGGCTGAAGGATAAATAGGATCGGTATCGGCCGATGGAGGTGGGTCCGATGGGAAGTGGGCCGGTCAGCCGATGAGGAGTGGTTGGCCGATGGAGAGTAGGCAGCGGAGTAGGTGAGGAAAAAGGTGATGACAGAGTGGATGGGTCAGAGAGTAGGTGGGTCACGGACGTGCGAAGATTCACATCTGTGGACTCATCGAGGCCAAAGAGTGGGGCGGACGCGAAAAAGGCGGGGAGTGGCCGGACGTGAAGAGAATACGTTCGCGTCCGGGAGGCAGGGATTCGTGTCCATGGACACGTGGACACATTTGACTGGCTCGGACGTGAGGGGAGAAGGTTCGCGTCCGAGAGCCGTTGAGCGTGTCAAAAAAAGGCGAGAACCGAGGGAGGGTTCTAGCCGATGGAGGATTAGACAGGTTCAGCCGATGGAAGGGCGGACGAGGTCAACCGATGGAGACGACGAGCGTGGAGGTGCGCCGGCATCAGAGAAAGAGAGATGCACGGAGCAAGAAGAAGAGCGAAGATGGGTGCGAGACGAGACGAGGAGGCGGATCGAGACCGTCGACTGGTCGCGCGGAGGTGGAACGGAGAAGAGAAGGTGACTACGAAAGAGGAAAACGGGGCGAGAGAGCGAGGAGAGTACTGGGAAGAGGGTCGGTGACGAGAAGAAAACATCGACGACGAGGAGGAAAGAGTTGGCTCGCCGGAGGGAGAAGATAGCGTGCCGAGAATATCTAGACTTGCTCTGATACCATGTAGAATGTATATAGTGACTAAGACCCTAAAACGTATAAAGGGGTCGGATCTATATATATATATACAACTGGTCTGTCTAACAGTTGCCAAAAAGAAAGTTTAATCAACTAGAAACATGCTTTATTTTTAAAAGCAAAATACCTACAGAATTGCCAGAAAGAAAGTTTAATCAACTAGAAACATGCTTTATTTTTAAAAGCACAATACCTACAGACTAATTTTGGTAGGATAAAATGAAAAAATTACAATTTACTGGTAAACTGTAACTTCCAGCCATTTTGCAGTTTCACTTCATGAGCAAGTTTCATATTAGGAAAATTTTATATACATAGTAAATGCCAAATTGCTTACAAATTGCATTACTGTAAAACTTAAAAGTTTTCATTGCCAAATGGCCAAATTGCTCTTTCCTTAGCAATTTCAGCAGTTAGCACCATGTGTAATCATCACTAGTTGTCCTCAATAATCGGACGGAACAGGGGAGTTGGTGAAGATACCCTGTATTCGTATCTTAGATCTTTCCCAAATAAATTGAACTCCAGTAACTTTGTAAACGCCATGAAATTGTACTAAAAAAAATTACAAAATTACTTGCAAAGCTGCCGATGTAGGAAAAGTTTCGGGTAAAGAGAACAGCAACACAACTAGTGCAGGATCAGCTCCCACCACTGTCTGGATTGGGTTGGCCCCATCGCCGCATCAGTTTCATCAAGAACTAATCCCACTACCATGATTGACCTCAACTAACAATTAATCAAGCAAAATATTTTTTTTTATATGTCCAAATCATTCCCTACTTTGAGCAGTTCAATGGTCCTAGAAACTGACGCGGTGATAAAAGCTAAAACCGTTAGATTGCAACAAATTAAAAACAGCAGAGGAATATGGTTTCTCCTGGATTTCTGAATTGTTCTTGCCAGGTTTCATTACATCCTACCTTATTTTCCAAAGAATTTAAAAACAAATTCAGAACCGTATGTGTCGGCAAGTAATAACAAGAACTGAACTTTAGGGTGCAGAAACAAGAACAGAGCAGGGTGCTATGTAACAAGATAAAAACATATCACTTCCAAGAACTGAAAGCGGGGGTGCAGGCGTGCGGATAGCTTACACGACGTAGACCTTGACCGCCATTGGAGACGAGGTGGTGGAGCTCTACACGGACCACGGATCTGTGATCTGGGAGGAGGGAGATCAGAGGGAGTTTGTTTACTGAGCACGAGGAGGGCAAATCTAGCAGGAGTGGAGGAGAGAGTATTTATAGACCTGCAGCTCTGGTTTGACCTGCCAAGTGTAGCCAAGCTAGCTGATTCGCCACGTGGCGATCATCCGGATCTCCTTGATTTTTTCTCCAACCATGAATCAACGGATCATATTCATCCAACACATCACTGCCTCTTTGCTCATGGTTGCTTTAGAAATTCAGAATTCAGAGACAGACTTATCGAGCCTTTTTCAGCCAGCAATTTCATCAGCGACCAATACTCTACTCCGTCAGTGCATCACGTAGACTGAAACAAATCTTGTGTACCACTCCATTGGCAGATGGCAATGGCATTCGATTAAGCTTAAGATTTGGTCCTCCCTGTCTTATGAACTCTGATTTGCTTCCATCTCATTGTCACCACCAACTCTGATTGGCACTGTTGTTGTTCTTGGATGCTGCCACCGCAGGCAGGCGTGGTCCAATGAGACAAGGATTTCAACCTCGCCAAGCTGCCAAGGAGTAGATACCAAGCAATAGCAACTGGCTGATCGATGAGTCTGGATCATAGAAATATCGTCAGAAATTCAATATGGCATGAACAGTGTTCTGCAATGGATGATTAATTTATCTCACCGTTTCTTTTGCCTGAATGACGGTGCAACTTCAGACAACAAAACCAAGTTCTGAAATGTCACCTTTTGATCTGCAGATAAATTATCTGGCAACACAGAGTAGACAAGATTTTTATCTGCAAGAGACTGCATCATTTTAGGATGGATCAGGCGTGCAGACCAAAATATCCTCATTTCCTTTCACCTGTGAAACAGCCAGAGCACACATAATGACAATCTCATTCACCTAACGTTATCTTTGTTGTCAAGCAAGCGGGTTAATGATGGGTGCTCGATGCAACGGTGAACTCGTACGTACGTGCCTCTGACGGATTGGCGCCATGCTCTGTCTACGTGTTCCTTGTTGATCATCACTTATACTGTCTAACTAACTGTCGGTTCTGAAAAGAACCACGCAAACTGAACAAAAAAAGATATACTACATGTCTCATGATGATCATGCAAGGGTGAAGAAAATGATACGGTACGATCGATCTAGTTAGCCAGCCAGCTTGTCATAATGTCATCTCCATCCAGCTGCAACTGCATGAACTAATCGTTAGTCTACTGTACAGCATGCACAGGTAAACTTGCACTACATGCATCCAGGATTTGCAATTTTTTATTTATATATTTTTACTAAAATATCTAATATATATATATATATATATATTACAGATCTATACCCAACACTATTTGAAAGGTTTTTTTAAAATATTTTCTAAAAAACATGAAATCCAACATAATAAATATTTGTTTTCTCCTGTTAACAATGGGCTAGCGGAAGGCTAGAAAACTTAGACGGCCCTTGTCCTTCTAACCAAGTGTATTATTTTTTCATAACAGTGGTTCACCTGCAAAATACGCTAAGAGAGGAGGAGGCATAACCTACTTGCCGTTCGCTTCTTATGCATTTTTACGCTTTTAGAGGGTATATGTAAAATTAATAGGCCTGCTTGTAGGCCTGATAATTTTATAGCATACCTCTTTGCAACCATTTTGTTATAGTGTTTTTTTCTATAGTTAGCTATAAGATATGGTGGTAAATGATTTATACCGTTTGCAATATTTATTTTTAGTAATGAAATAAAGTTATATATGTAGTATTAATCTAAATTCGTGAATAGTTTTATTTTTTTTTTATAATGTTTGAAGACATATAATGTTAAAATATCAGTACTAGATATAACGACTAATTTTTTACTTAGTTAAACTTTATTTTTTCGTAAATAGTATTTTAATTATATTATGGTTAAGAGAATATTATATATGGTCCATAGTATAGGCTTATTAGAGTTTGACTTAAACTCTTAAGTACATTAAAATATTTTTTTATAGTATACAGCTGGTTAATGCTAGGCTTTTGAATCAACCCTCAAGTTAATACATTAATCGTGTATATTTTTTCTAAAAATTAATGTCGATGGATTCTACTGTTAATTAGAGATGATGCATAAAAAATGCATTACAGTGAGGGTTGTCTATCTAGTATTCTATCTATTATTCTTGTATTAGTGTATGAGAAATATAATATTATTTTAATATCCGTGATGAAGGGGGTTAAGTATAATGCGAGGTGATACTAATAACCTGGAGGAGAATGAGTGAGAGGATTCAGCATGCTGAATTAGCAAAATCTGGGGCAAGTAGATGGATCACACGGTGAAGCCCATTCCAGTAATCCACATAAAATCCCACGTAGCCCAAGCCCGTCTAATGCTTCCTACGCCTGGTAAATAGGCCAAACGGACCGTGACCATCAATGCGGCCCATTTCGTTGGGACAAGGCGAGATCGCATCGTATAACGGCGTGATTTCCTCGTGCCGCGAGGGAGCTCAGCTCACAGTGAACGCATCACTCGCGACGCGCGCATCACGACGATGGTCACCACCCACCGGCTCAGATCCGTGCTCCTGATGCTGCTGCTCGCGTCGGCGACGTCCCGTGCCCGCGACAGCATATCGCCGGGCGAACAGATCGCGGGCAACGAGACGCTCGTCTCGGCCGGCGGCGGCGGCTTTGCGCTCGGGTTCTTCACCCCGTCGGGCTCCAACGACACCTACGTCGGGGTGTGGTACGCGTGGGTATCCCCCCGCACCGTCGTCTGGGTCGCCAACCGCGCCGACCCCGTCCATGGCCCCGTCGAGGACAACGCCGGCGCAACGCTGTCCGTCTCCCGTGACTGCGAGCTCGCCGTCGCCGACGCCAACTCCACCGTCGTGTGGTCGGTCTCGCCGCCAGCGCCAGTGGCCGGCCCATGCACGGCGAGGATTCGGGACGACGGCAACCTGGTCGTCTCCGACGTGCGTGGCCGGGTGGCGTGGCAGGGGTTCGACCACCCCACCGACACGATGCTCCCCGGGATGAGGATCGGGGTGGACTTCGCCGCCGGCAAGAACATGACCCTGACGGCGTGGAAGAGCCCCTCCGACCCGTCGCCAGGCCCGGTGGTCGTGGCCATGGACACATCCGGCGATCCGGAGGTGTTCATCTGGAACGGGCCGACCAAGGTGTGGCGTTCCGGGCCCTGGGACGGCGTGCAGTTCACCGGCGTCCCCGACACCGTCACCTACAGCAACTTCACCTTCAGCTTCGTGAACAGTGACCGGGAGGTCACCTACAGCTTCCAGGTGCGCAACGCGAGCATCCTGTCGCGGCTGGTGCTGAACAGCACCGGCGCCGTCGCCGGCGGCGGGCTGCTGCAGCGGTGGACGTGGGTGGAGGCGGCGAGGGCGTGGAACCTGTACTGGTACGCGCCCAAGGACCAGTGCGACGCCGTGTCGCCGTGCGGGCCCAACGGGGTGTGCGACACCAACAGCCTGCCGGTGTGCTCGTGCCTCCGCGGGTTCGCGCCGCAGTCACCGGCGGCTTGGGCGCTGCGGGACGGTCGCGACGGGTGCGCGCGGGAGACGCCGCTCGACTGCGCCAACGGCACCGACGGGTTCGCCGTGGTGCGGCACGCCAAGGTGCCCGACACGACCACCGCGACGGTGGACTACGACGCCGGGCTCCAGCGGTGCCGGCAGAGATGCCTGAGGAACTGCTCGTGCACGGCGTACGCCAACGCCAACATCAGCGCGCCGCCCGGCCACCGTGGCTGCGTCATGTGGACCGGCGGGCTCGACGACCTCCGCGTGTACCCGGCCTTCGGCCAGGACCTCTACGTCCGCCTCGCCGCCGCCGATCTCGGTATGTCGCATTTCACCATCTGTCCATCTGACACTGTTTTTTCTCTGGTCCTTCTGCCATTATTTCCCGGTCCATGATTGCACACTGGTTCGTCAGATTTTTGTTTGGTGATATCCTATCACGCTTTACCTCAGGAGACGTAGAAAAAGTTGCCCCTAATACCATATAAGGTTACAAAAGTTATTAGCAAAAATTATATACTATGAATTTTTATCCGACAAATTTCAAGTTTAAAATTTTAACCCGAATAAAGAGAGGAAAATAAGAAGACTAGGCACCATGCAGTATGCACTAATCCCAATTGAATTTGTCCTTTTTTTTCCACACTGTGTATGACTTGAATTCCCTTCTGCCATTTAGTATCTGTAGCTTGTCATGGTAGAATGTGTACAGTGACAAAGACCCCGAGAGTATAAAGAGGAGTCGGGTCTATATATATATAACTCAAGCCAATGGTCTGTCTAACACCCCCGCAGTCGCAGCGGGAGGGGAACGGACGCAAAGACTAGACCGAAAACTGGTGAACAGAGGCGTGTGCAGGCCTTGGTCATTATATCGGCAAACTGATGTACCGATGGTACATGGAGCACCTGAACCTGTCCTAATGCGACCTTGTCACGGATAAAATGGATATCGATCTCGATGTGCTTGGTGTGTCGGTGATGGACCGGGTTGGCGGTTATGTCGACAGCACTGACATTGTCGCAGTAGACGACGGTCGCGGTGGAGAGGGGTGCACGGAGCTCCTGGAGAAGCTGGAGCGACGGCACGATACTCGGTTTCGACGCTGGACCGGGACACTGTAGTCTAGCGTTTTGAGGACCAGGATACGAGAGTGTCACCGAGGTAACGCAATAGCCGAACATAGAGCGTTGAGAGTCGGGGCAGCATGCCCAGTCCACGTCAGAGTACGCGGTGAGCGTGTCGATAGGGCTGGAGCTGAGATGCAGCCCGCTGGAGAGGGTGCCCTTCACGTAGCGTAGGACGCGCTTAAGCAGCGTGAGGTGAGGTTCACGCAGATCCTGCATGAAGAGGCACACTTGCTGGACAGCGTACGTGAGGTCGGGCCGGGTGAGTGTAAGGTATTGGAGAGCCCCGGTAAGACTCCGATAGTGAGAGGGATCGACAACGAGGGCGCCATCGGCAACGGAGAGTTTGGCTCGAGTGTCGACCGGGGTGGCCGTGGGGTGACAATCGGACATGCCCGCACGCTGGAGGAGGTCGATGGCGTACTGACGTTGGGAAAGAAAGAGCCCGTGGGTGGAACGGATTACGGAGATGCCAAGGAAATGGTGGAGAGGACCAAGATCGATTATGACGAACTCAGAGTGGAGTCAGGCCATGATCTAGTCGAGGAGAGATGTCGAAGACGCTGTAAGGGCAATGTCATCGATATAGAGAAGTAGATAGGCAGTGGCGGAGCCGATATGGAAAGTGAACAGGGAACTATCGGACGCAGAGGCCACGAAGCCGATGTGTCGAAGATAGGCAGCAAAGTGCTGGTACCAGGCACGAGGGGCTTGTTTGAGGCCGTAGAGAGAGTGTTGAAGGAGACAGACGTCGTCGGGTCGAGAAGGGTCGACGAAGCCTAAGGGCTGCTAGTAGTAGACTGTTTCCGTTAGGTGGCCATGAAGAAAGGCGTTCTTCACGTCTAGTTGATGGATCGGCTAGAAGCGAGAGCCAGCCAAGGTGAGGAGGTTTGTAACGGTATGGTTAACAAATTCCGTACCATTATCGGCTTGTAAAGCCTTGATGGGGAGGTTGAATTGAGTGGATACGTACGTGACGAAGTGAGTGAGGTGAGAGACGACCTCGAATTTGTGGATAAGCGGGAAGGTCTAGCAATAGTGTGTGTAATCGTCAAGTATAGCGAGATAATACTGATTACCGGAGACACTTTTAACTGGGGACGTCCATACATCACAATGTATAAGTTCAAATGGACACGAGGTACAGCTGGCAGTAGACTGTTTTCGTCAGGTGGTCGTGAAGAAAGGCGTTCTTCACGTCTAGTTGATGGATCGGCCAGGAGCGAGAGGCAGCCAAGGTGAGGACGACTCGGATGGTAGTGGGTTTGACAATGGGACTGAAGGTCTCGTCGTAGTCGACACCAGGTCGTTGGGAGAAACCCCGGATTACCCAGCGAGCCTTGTGACGAGCAAGGGAGCCATCGGCGTGGAATTTGTGTTTGAAAATCCACTTACCGGTCACAATGTTGGCGTCGGGAGGTCGAGGAACGAGGCGCCAGGTCTCGTTGTCCATTAGGGCCTTGTACTCGTCGGTCATGGCCGCGCGCCACTGAGGGTCGGCCAGGGCTGAGCTAGAAGTCATCGGGATGGACGAGATAGAGCTATGGACGGCGGAGAGACCGTAGCGCTGAGTGGGGCGGAGAGACCCGGTCTGGGAGCGGGTGACCATGTGAGAGGTGGAGGGAACTGGAGCCGATGGGGGTGCGGGAGTAATGGGAAGAACTGGTCGGGTGGGGATGTCATCGGCTCCGAGTCGGCGACTGTAGACGAGAGGAAAAGGAGGAATTAGATCGGCCTGAGCTGATGAGGTCGGGTGGACCGAGTATCCCGATCGGTCCGATAGAGATGGATCAGCCGATAGGGTGGGGGGAGCCGATGGAAACTGAGGAGCCGATGGAAGTGGGGTGTCCGATGGAGAGGGAACGGTATCGGCTGAAAGATAAATAAGATCGATATCGACCGATGGAGGTGGGTTCGATGGGGGTCCGATGGTGGGGACATCAGACCGAGTAGTGGTAGGATATGTGAAGGGTAAATCCTCAGTAGCAACCGATGAGGGGGCGATGGAGAGGACAGTGGAGGAGACCTGGTCGGCACGGTGTTGGTGAGAAGGAAGTCGAGATCACTAGAGGAGGATCTCGGATGAAGTAGACCGAAGTGAAAACATGTCTCGTTAAAAATAACATGACGAGAGATGATGACTCGTCGGGTGGAAAGGTCGAGACATCGGTATCCCTTGTGAGAGGTGGGATAGCCGAGGAGAATACATCCGGTGGAGCGGGGAGCGAGTTTGTGGGAAGCTGTGGCGGTGAGATTTGGGTAACAGAGGCACTCAAAAATACGAAGGTGGGAGTAGTCGGGCACCGTGCGGTAGAGAAGGACATAGGGAACGTTGTTTTGAAGTATACCGGCCGATGACGTCATGTGTGAAGACGCCCCAAAGTCCAGCACCCAAGGGTGCTGTGGTTGGAGCGTCATCTGGTTGAGGGCAGCGATGAGGCCAGCTTGGTTCCAGGAGGGAACCGACTGGGTGGGTGAGGTCGGTAGCATCAGCCGATGCCAGGTGAGCCTAGGGATGGGCGCCGAGAACCCCGGGTTGCTAGCCGATGGGGCTGCGTGGCTGGGGCTGGAGCGTCCAGGGGTTGTAGCAGAGCCACGGACCGATGGGACCAGCAGGGTGGGCAGGGACCGAGGTAGGTCGTGATGGCATCGGACCCTGTCAGGTCTTGCCTTTGCCTTTGTCCTTGCCTTTCCCGGTGCGGGCTGTGTTGTTGTGGCTAGAGCCATGGCCACCAGAACCGCGAGAGGAAGGGGCAGCGCAAGAAGCTCGGCAGCCATTATCGGCTATGGCAAGAAGAACGGTGTGGGCCACTGTCTTCTCATCATTGGCCAAACGAAATTCTTTAAGAACTAGCATGTCATGAGCCCGGGCGAACGATAGAAGAGGTGTGGCATTGGCGATGTCATCAGCGGTGTTGGAGAAGCGGGGATTGAGGTCTCGCAGAAGGGCGAGGACGAGTTGAGAGTCGGCTACAGGGTGGCCGACGTCCCGGAGAACAGCAACCTTGACTTTGAGACGCTGACAGTACGAGGAGACAGAGGAGTCGCCTTGTACCATGGAGTGGAACTCGTTGAGGAGGAAGATGGCGCGAGGCTGCTTGTTGGCCAGGAAGATCCGCTCGATGGCCACCCAGAGGTCCCGGGCGGTGGGGTCAGTATCGTCCATGGCGAGGTCGAGGACAGAGTCATCGACCGAGCCGAGCAGCCAGCTGTGCACGTAGCACTCGGCGATGTCCCACTGAGGATCATCGGGGCGAGGTGGAGCGGAGCCATCAATATGGGACCGGGGGCCGAATTTTCTACAGAGGGATTTGGAGAAGAAAACCCACTTGGAATAATTGGCGTTAAGGTCAAGAGAGATAGAAATGTGAGATTTCACGTTCACAGCAGCGTAAGGAGGGGAGAAGATCGGCGAGGTGGTGCCTGAGGTGTGGTCTGAGGCACCAAGGGCCGAAGAAGACTCGGCGACTAGGAGAGTGCCGGAGCTGAGCGCGGACTCGGTGGCCATGACGGGAGAATGAGAGCAAAGAGCCGATGGGAGAAAGAAGCCGATGGGAGGGAGAAGCCGATGAGAGGACGGATCGGCCGATCAAGGATGTGAGAAGCCGATGGGAAGTGGGCCGGCCAGCCGATGAGGAGTGATTGACCGATGGGGAGTAGGCAGCGGAGTAAGTGAGGAAAAGGTGGTGACAGAGTGGGTGAGTCAGAGAGTAGGTGGGTCACGGACGTGCGAAGATTCACGTCCGTGGACTCGTGGAGGCCAAGGAGTGGGGCGGACGCGAAAAAGGCGGGGAGTGGCCGGATGCGAAGAGAATATGTTCGCGTCCGGGAGGCAGGGATTCGTGTCCGTGGACACATGGACACGTTTGACTGGCTCGGACGTGAGGGAAGAAGGTTCGCGTCCGAGAGCCGTTGAGCGTGTCGGAAAAGGCGAGAACCGAGGGAGGGTTCCAGCCGATGAAGGGCTGGACAAGTCCAGTCGATGGGAGGGCGGACGAGTTCAGCCGATGGAGACGACGAGCGCGGAGGTGCGCCGGCGTCAGAGAAGGAAAGATGCACGAAGCAAGAAGAAGAGCGGAGACGGGTGCGAGGCGAGACGAGGAGGCGGATCGAGACCGTTGCCTGGTTGCGCGGAGGTGGGACGGAGAAAAGAAGGTGACTGCGGGAGAGACAAAGAGAAGAAGAAACGGGGGCGAGAGAGCGAGGAGAGTACCGAGAAGAGGGTCGGCGACGGAAAGAAGACGTCGACGACGAGGAGGAAAGGGTCGGCTCGTCGGAGGGAGAAGCTAGCGCGTCGGGGATGTCTAGACTCGCTCTGATACTATATAGAATGTGTATAGTGACTAAGACCCCAAGAGTATACAAGAGGCTCAGGTCTATATATATATAACCTAGTCCAGTAATCTGTCTAACAATGATCAAACAGTAGCAAAGGAATCAAGGTAGACCGCAAAGAAAAGGCAGTCAAATGTTTGTATTCATATGCTCCTAAGTCAGTAGTTCAGTCTGTGAGAGAGGGCACTGTTTCTTCTGCCTAAGTTCCATGTGTGTGGAGTTGTGAAATTTACTTCACCATTCAAGTCAAACTTGCTTCATGGAGCCTGTTTAAAAAAAGTAAGAAAAAGAAAACTTGTTTCATAGAAAAAAAAATGGCCCTTACCTTACATGTTCCTTCATTTGCAGTAGAAAACTTGAAATAGTTTGCAAGTCCATCTCCACGTAGTAGGACTGTAGAAAGCATCCTCGTATTGTGCCTTTCAGTTTCAGGTGCTCTGCCCAAGTCATCCTCCTATCCCTATTCATCTGATGGTGTACTGTAATCCAATGAAAGCGAGATTGGAAGAAGTTTACCTGACAACGCAGGAATTATTGAGAAGACTTTTGTGCTCGTCCAATCATGCATCCACAGTTCATAGCTGATATAGCTGCACATGATAAACCAGTACCCGACCCAGCAACTTAGCGTGTTCACCTTGCTTCGGCCCTCCTTCTGCATAGTTCCAATCCTAATCTTATCTGCCAGCATTGCTAAGCAAAATGGACACGACCGCTTTCTTCTCTTCCCAGAGACACGAATACGGCATTTTCATGTTGCACCAGTGCAAGTCATTGATAAGTGAGGTCCATGTCACCATTTAGTCCAAATTTTAGCCTGCAGACAGAATCACAGAATAGAATGACTAGTGAGCTAGCAATGACTCAGGCATGCCTGAATCCATATGAGTTTATTCGACTCTGAAAGTGTTTTTGACATGTGGTTAATTTACATGAGCCATGAGGTATCCATGTGTCAGACAGAATACTGATGAGTGGCTAAATCCCTTTTTTGGTAGATTGGATCAGTCAAATAAAGGAAAACCGAAAGAGAAGGATAAAGGGTTCTCTCATGTGGGAAAAGGTAATTTACAATGTCACATCCACAAAATTCAACTGGAAGCCTGGAAAGGGCCAAAAAGTTTGTTAGTTTCACATGTTAGGTGGTCACAACAATTATGCCTTATATTGGTAAATGGAAAGACATACCAATTTACCTTTTTAATGGAGCTCAAAAGATGCTGTTAGATTGCCTACATCGATAACATGAGTAGAACATAAGTAAAATTAGCACCATATCCATATATATGTTCCATTTTCAAACATAGCAAGTAAGCAAAATCAGCGTACCCTGACTTGCTGGTGCATGGTGCTGTCATCTTCATGGCTAGCAACCTGCGACTGAACTATCTGAAGACTTCTCCGGATCCAGTGAATCGATATTGAACTCAACTCCAGGCTACTGCTGATGTGATCAAGGTGGTACCCCCTTTCCAGCACTGCAACATGATCTGAAGGCTTTAAACAAAGTAAAATCCCGTATTTCCTTCATGCTGATTCGTTGGTAAAGGGCTGGCCCCTGGGTAGACAAAGATAAGTCTGGATTTGTAGCTAATCTTCTTTGATTCATGGCATCATTTACAGCATCCGCTTCCAAGCCTGGAACTCCGCAGTCATGAGTGTTGTCATGTGCACAAACCAGTCCTAATTACTTCGGTAAAATTCACTAACATGCCACCTGATGTATCACGTGGATATGATCTAGGCCAGAAAAAAATGAGGACCTACAACATCCACGTCGAGATATTTGTGTTGGACGAGAGACCAGATGGACAAATGCTGTCCTTCTCTTTCCACGGCAATATTATGAAGGCGTGCATGGACCCTCTGTGTTGCATGTGTAAGAATATGTATAGTAAGACTAATATCCCAACGCTATACAGAGAGATCGGGTCTATATATAATATATATAGTATAGTGGTCCAGTGGTCTAACACCCCCTGCAGTCGTAACGGGAGGAAAACGGACGCAAAGACTGGATCGAAAACTGGTGAACAAATGCATAGGGAGGCCTTTGGTCATAATATCGGTGAACTAGTGCACCGATGGTACATGGAGCACCCGAACCTATCCTAGTTCGACCTTGTCATGGACAAAATGAATGTCTATCTCTATGTGCTTCGTGCGTCAATGATAAATCAGGTTGGCGGTTATGTAGACAGCACTGACGTTGTCACAGTAGACGATGGTTGCAGAGGAGATAGGTGCACGGAGCTACTAGAGAAGCTGATGAAGCCAGCAACACTCAGCGACGGCGTGGGCGACGGCGCGGTACTCGGCTTTGGTGCTGGACCGAGACACTGTAGTCTAGCGTTTTGAGGACCAGGAGACTAAAGTGTCGCCAAGGAAGACGCAGTAGCCGGACATAGAGCGTCGAGAGTTGGGGCAGCATGTCCAGTCCGCGTCGGAGTACACGGTGAGAGAGTCGATGGGGCTAGAGCTGAGGTGCAGCCCGTTGGAGAGTGTGCCCTTCACGTAGCGAAGGATGTGCTTGAGCAGCGCGAGGTGAGGTTCACGCGGAGCATGCATAAAGAGGCACTTGCTGAACGGCGTAGGTGAGGTCGGGCCGTGTTAGGGTGAGGTATTGGAGAGCAACAGCAAGACTCCGGTAATGAGAGCGATTGGCGACGAGTGAGCCATCGGCAACGGAGAGTTTGGCGCGAGTGTTGACCGAAGTGGCCGTGGGGTGACATTTGGCCATGCCCGCATGCTGGAGGAGATCGATAGCGTACTGGCGCTAGGAAAGGAAGAGCCTATGAGAAGAGCGGATGATAGAGATGCCAAGGAAGTGATGGAGAGGACCGAGATCGGTCATGGTGAACTTAGAGTAGAGTCGAGCCATGATCTGGTGTAGGAGGGACGGCGAGGATGCTGTAAGAACAATGTCGTCGACGTGGAGGAGAAGATAGGCGGTGGCGTTGCCGATGTGAAGAGTAAAGAGAGATCTATCGGATACAGAGGCCATAAAGCCGATGTACCGAAGGTAGGCAGCAAAGCGCTAGTACCAGATCCGAGGAGCTTGTTTGAGGCCGTAAAGGGAGCGCTAAAGGAGGCAGACATCATCGAGACGAGAGGGATCGGCGAAGCCTTGAGGCTGCTGGCAATAGACCGTTTTCGTCAGATGACCGTGAAAAAAGGCGTTCTTCACGTCGAGCTGGTGGATCGGCCAAGAGTACGAGGCAGCCAAGGTGAGAATGACCTGGATGATGGTGGGTTTGATGACGGCACTGAAAGTATCGTCGTAATCGACACCGGGGCGTTGGAAGAAGCCCCGAACTACCCAACGTGCCTTGTGATGGGCAAGTGAGCCATCGGTATGGAATTTGTGTTTAAAAATCCACTTACCGGTCACAACATTGGTACCGGGAAGATGAGGAAAAGGTGGGTGGCAGAGTAGGTAGGTCAGAGAGTGGGTGGGTCACGGACGTGAGAAGATTTGCGTCCGTGAAGAGAAGTTTTACGTTCTTGGACTCGTGGAGATAAAGGAGTGGAGTGGACGCGAAAACTCGGAGAGGGGGCAGACGCGAAGAGAGGAGGTTTGCGTCCGGGAGGCAGAGATTCGTGTCCGTGAACACGTCGAGTGGCTCGAACGCGAGTAGAGAAGGTTCGTGTCCGAGAGCAGGTGAGCGTGTCGAAAAAGCGGGAACCGAGAGAGGGTTCTAGCCAATGGAGGGTGGACGAGTCCAGCCGATGGAGGGCGGACGGGTCCAGCCGATGGAGATGACAAGCGCAAAGGTGCGCCGGTGTCGGAGGAGAAAAGGTGCACCGAGACAAGAAAAGGGCAAAGACGGGTGTGAGCCAAGACGAGGAGGCGGATGGAGACCGATGTCTCGTCACGTGGAGGAGCAAGGGATGGGAGAGGGTGGTAGAGAAGGAGAAAGCCGTCTGTGGAGGAGACAGGAAGAAGAAAGAGCCGAGACGAGATAGCAAAGAGGGAATACCGAGAAGAAAGTCGGTGACGGGAAGGAAGCGTCGGCTCGTCGATGGGAGGATGATAGCGCGCCGGAAATATCTAAACCTGCTTTAATATCATGTAAGAATGTGTACAGTAAAACTAATACCCCAACACTATACAGGGGGTTTTGTCTATATATATATACAGTCCAGTGGTATAGTGGTCTAACAGCATGCTTGTGTTCAGAATTTCCATAGAATAGGGGCCACCGTTGGTAGTTGATCCCAAGGCAATTCATTTGCATTTGAACATTATTCAATCTGTGGGAGAATGACCCATCTCCTGCATAATCTGACATGGCATATTTTAGATCCGGAATTTCTTCATTAGATAGTACTACAAAAGATCTACTAAAAATGGACCAACCCAGAGTTTTACTAGATACATTTGTCCCATGCTTGCAGATAGACCTATGAAGTGAAAATCCAATATAAAGTACAATTCTATGGCCAATGGTTGCAATCTTTCTGATATGTTTTCTTGGCAATACTCTTTATTTGGCAACCCTTCAAATTTCTACTTCATCATCAGAAGGAATGCTCATGTACAAAAACTAGACAGGAAAATTGTAGGTACAGAAAATCATGCAAATGGTTAAACTAATAGTTGTTATTCTTGCACAGATTCAACAAGCAAATCTAAGAAGAAGACGCACATTATAATTGCAGTGGTTGTCAGCATCTGTGCACTGGCAATTTTATTAACTCTTACTGGGATGTACATTTGGAGAACAAAGAAGACAAAAGCAAGGCGACGACGAGGTGACATATAATCTACCTCTGAAGTTGTCTTCCTAAACATATATAGATAAAATTTACCTCTTAAATCCAAATGTAAAAAAGGACAAATTTTGATCCCTTGTTTGCTTGTGTTTCTTAACTTTGATAAATATTCAAATAGGACCAAGTAGCTGGAGTGGTGGTCTACACAGTAGAGAGCTCCAAGGTGAAGGAAACAGCCACAGGGATGATCTGGATCTGCCTCTATTTGATTTGGAGACAATAGCAGCAGCTACACAGGATTTCTCAACAGACAACAGACTTGGTGAAGGTGGTTTTGGGCCAGTATACAAGGTACACAGAAATCTAACTAATTCCTATATCAGAAGTTCATAATCATAATCAAGGTTCATCTATGTATTTCACAAACAGTTCATTGATTCAAACCCATCATGATAGCTAATGTTAGCAACAGAAGCATCGATGAATCAAAATTTTATGTCTTGCAGGACACAAGCAACAATTGAAATAACCAACAAAGATTACATTCGAACTATTGTCATACTCCAGGAGTACTATGGAATATTGTCAGCACACCTGATTGAAAATTGACTAAAAAATTACAGGGTAAACTGGAGGATGGGCAGGAAATAGCTGTTAAAGCACTTTCAAAGACGTCGGTTCAGGGTCTTGATGAGTTCAAGAATGAAGTTATGCTGATAGCTAAACTCCAGCATCGGAATCTTGTTCAACTCATTGGCTACAGCATTTGTGGACAAGAAAAGATGCTTATATACGAATTCATGGAAAACAAAAGCCTGGACTACTTCCTGTTTGGTATGCCTTTAACCTTTGTGAGCATGAAAATTTCCATATCTATCTAGGAACAAATAGAACTCTTCCTATGTTATCAGACAAATCCAAGAGTACACTACTTGACTGGCAAACAAGATACCACATAATCGAGGGGATTGCTCGAGGTTTACTGTATCTTCACCAGGATTCAAGATATAGAATCATCCACAGAGACCTGAAGACAAGCAACATTCTTCTGGATAAGGAGATGACTCCTAAGATTTCAGACTTTGGTATGGCAAGAATGTTTGACAGTGACGACACGGAAATAAATACAATCAGAGTGGTTGGCACATAGTAAGGACTGAAAACCAAACAACTTTTAATACACAATTTAGGCCCTGTTTGGCACAACTCATCTCCAAGATTTATTGGAGCTAGGTATTCCTAGCTCCACAAATCCACAGATACATTGACAACATTTGGATGAATCATTTTGTTTCTACTTTAGATGAAATATGAAATTCTAAACCACTATAATTTAACTTACAAACTTTAAATCCTGTGTAAATCTGCGATCAAGACCAAATAGGGCCTTAATCTCCTAATGCTGAATTTGCCATTTAAATCCTAAATTTGGCTATCTTTGCATGGTTCTCTACAGCGGTTATATGGCCCCCGAGTATGCAATGGATGGAGTATTCTCCGTGAAATCAGATGTATTCAGTTTTGGTGTCATAGTGATGGAAATCATTTCCAGTAAAAGGAACAGAGGTGTCTATAGCTACTCCAGCCACCTAAACCTTCTAGGACATGTAAGCATGAATCTGGCTTATTTACTCCACAACAATTGATGTTGATTAATTTAAGCCAGCAGAATATCTCTGAAATTTTGCCGACGAAATGCTCGAAACTTCAACAGGCATGGAGCTCATGGAATGAGGGGAACAGCCTCGATCTTGTCGACGAAACACTGAACAGCTCATTCAACTCAGAGGAAGTGCTAAAATGCCTCAAAGTGGGGCTCCTATGTGTCCAGGAGAACCCAAACGACCGTCCTCTGATGCCCCAGGTGCTCCTGATGCTGGCCAGCGCTAATGCCGCCTCATTGCCAGATCCCAGGCAGCCCGGGTTCATCGCACGAAGAGCTGCAACGGAGGACACGTCGTCGAGCAAGCCGGACTGCAGCTTTGTGGACAGCGTGACCATGATCGAAGGCAGGTAGCTAGGATCGTAGCGCGACAGTGTACTGCAGCATTTGCATTTTTTTAGGCATCTTGTGTACGATGTGTGCATGAAGTGTAGAATCGTATATAGTTTTGTGATTGCTTAACCCTAGCATTGGGTTGGCGAATTCAATCCACCCAGATACTCAGAAATCCAGATGCTGCCACCACCACCATTGTAATAGGTGGGTTTAAATTGCAAAGGAAAAAAGAATCGATGGGGGAAATCAACAAATCACCTTGCAGGCGGCGCCGAGAGTCTTCTCCGATTCATCATGAATTCATGACGCCATCCCTTCCACCCTCCTCCCTCTCCTCCTCCCCCTCCGTCGCCGGCTCCCCGACCACACCTCCTCTTCCCATGCGGTCCGCGCCCTCGCTACCAACCCAGGCCCGGACAAACCCAACCCAACCAAGTGATGCACGGCGGGGGGTCAGGATCACCGACCGGTGCGCCGCCACGCCGGCGTGAGGTGAGCCGACCGAACCATCCGGTGACGTGACGCTTCTCGGCGTCACCGTCGCCGCCCCGCCGCAGTCGCACCGGAACCTGAACCGTTGGAGATGGGCCGAGCGCCGCAACGGCCCATCACGCCGCACCGCCGCACATTGACGCGGCCCGTTTCATTCGATCGCCGGAAGAGGCCCAGATACTTTGAGCCCATCCGAATTAGCCACACAGCTGTGCGGCATATACACAGCCACGTTTTATTACGGAGAGTGCTATACAATAGTAAGCCGATTTTGCCTATGAAAAAACACACTCAACACACCGATTTTCTCTCTAATACAGCACACTGATTCGAAAATAGAGGTGCATATATTAAGCAACTATATTATGTTATAGGAAGCTATATCTGATCCATTACAATCATGTACCTTTTTTAGCTAGGAGATGACACAAAAATAATTCCTTGCGTTCCAAAATAAGCGTTTGAAATCAACGCCCGCATTTAGCACTTTTGTATAATGGACAAACCAGCTGCTGCATCTAACATCCACAAGCTCATTGCTTTAAACCGATTTGTTTTTTCAATGTCCTCTTTAATTGATACTACATCCCTTTTTTTCATGTAACGCTATTGATTTTAAATCTATGTTTAAATATTCATATTATTTCAAATTTATGTGCTTATATAAAAAATACATGTCATATTTAAAGTATCTTTAATAATAAAATAAATCATAAGAAAAATAATTAATAATTATGTAATTTTTTTGAATAAGTCGAATAGTCAATATAAAAGTCAATGGAACCTATATAATACATGTAATTATGTACTCTCTTTTTTTAGGCAATTTTATACTTATTGTACTAGTTCAACTAGTCAACTGCCCAAGATATACTAAGATAGGATGGTATCAATGTCAGCATATGTACATATATTTCTAATAATTTAGGTCTGTAAATAATAAATTATTAGAAGTTCATTGGAATTTCTTCTTTGCCTCAAACGTTTCTTAATCAAAGTTGTATTCTTAGCATAACTTATGACGGTTTATCTTAAGGGGCATATCTATCCTTGATCACTTTCTCCCCATGTCTAAATGATCCCAAGAGTAAAATGAAAGAATAGAAAAATGACTCTGGCTTACACTTTAGACGCACTGTTGCTAATATTGTTTGAACAGTCAAGAGTCAGAAAAAACGTAGTACTGAGGAAAACAATGGTTTCAGCTTTTGCTCACCCCATGTTTGCTTGGTAACTAAATGTTATTATCTTTTGGCATGATTTGGTACAGTATGAGGCATCTCTTTTATATGGATCCTTTGTAATTAGTGAATTAACTCTAAATTTTTTTAAGGAGGCAATGGATTCGCTTTGGAAAGATATACCTAGAATAATAAACACATAATCAATTTCTTCATGGGTTTTCTTAAATTCACTTCGATCATGTATAGAACTTAGTGTTAGTGGTGAAGATGACATATAGATATATACACATTCTCTATGTTATAAGTTGCTATATTTTTTTATAAGAAG
Source organism: Oryza coarctata (assembly GCA_030770085.1). Classification (NCBI taxonomy): domain Eukaryota; kingdom Viridiplantae; phylum Streptophyta; class Magnoliopsida; order Poales; family Poaceae; genus Oryza; species Oryza coarctata. Next base: position 19,175,257 of record CM061470.1, read on the forward strand.
TTTACTTCAAATCTTTTCTCAATAATCCACGTATGTGATCCATAATAAAATTATTTAAATATTACAAAATTACTAGACGTGTGGTAGTTATGATATCAGACGTACAAGATATATCAGATCTCATACCTATATTTTCGTTTTCGTGCTGATGTCAGCGACATAAGCCATCTCCATACCAACGAGATCTCATGCGCTAGTAGTCCTCTGAATATTAATATTTAATTAAGAATTATATATAATAACTTCCAAACTTAGAATTACTATTCTAAATCATTAAAACGCACGGATATTTAGCTCGAGAACATAGACCAAACTTTAGAGCCCTAGAATTTCCGGAGCTATATAGTCGCCTCGCTTCAAACCTCCCCCCGCTAAAAAAAGGCGTCCCCCGCCGCGGCGCCTCTCTCCTCCCGTCCTCCCCTCGTCCTCCTCCCCCGCGGCAAAAATTAGTTCTTCGCGGAAAAGCGGGAGAATCCCCGGCCGGTGGTTCCAATCTGGAGCGGGAGGGCAGGTTCGAGCTCGCCGCCGCATCTCCTCCCTCCCTCCTCTCTCTCTCTCTCTCTCTCTCTCTCTCTCTCTCTCTCTCTCTCTCTCTCTGCCGATTGCTCTGCCGCATCGCTGCTCTGTTCCTTTCGGGTGGAAGATTTTGCGTGGTTAGATCGATGGGGGTGGTTGCCAATGATGCTGCTGCGCCTTTGTTTGTGGGATTCGGCTTTTGCTCCGCGAGGTTTGGTTTTTGGTACGCTGGGTTCGATGCCTGCCCTAGCGAGAGAAAATTGCATATCCGCCTGTAAGCCTGCTGGTTTCTCTGTTCGTCTTTGAGAGTTAGTCGTTGATTTGATAAAAAAGAGATCGTCTGCAAAACAGCTATTTTTCTCTGTTTGTGCGGAAGGCTTTGTGATCTCTTTGTTGGTTGTGATAAAATCCAGTGGTGTCAGGTTGAAATTGGGTGGGCTGGTTGCATTAATATTCCTTTGCTTGATGCTGAATTGGTTCGCATTAAGACGCCGCCATGGTTCAGTATATGACTATATGCGATTATGCGTGGCATACTCTGTTCGATCGCGTTCGTTGTTTCAAGTTTGTACCGCATAACAAAACCGAGGCATTTTTCGTTTGAATCCTACTATATCTTAGTTAAACATAACTCCGACTATAGTGTAGTGATTGTTTGTGGCAATGAAATTTCACAAGTATCTGTACTGTGCTATCATTGTGTTATTTTTTCCCTTTTCTTTTGCAAGGGCTATCACTGGACGTCTGGACATTATATTCTGTTCCTTTTCATTTGTCTGCCTGGATTATGTGAAAATCAACCGCATAGCTAAATGCAACATATATCACTGTCTTGATCTGCTGCGTTAGACAACTGTAACATAGTTTTTTTTTAATCTTTTGCAGTGCTGGTTATATAGCAGTGTCGTGTTGGATGTCTGGTCTAACAGATAGGTTTTTCTTCCACTCTGGCTGCTACACAAGAGTTACTGGTGTGTACCTCTAGGCTAGCTGTTTATTTTTCCTCTAGAGGAAATCCACGTTGCATTTGCTACTGTCTGCTGGGGTTATCCTTTGATTATGGTTAAATAACTCTGGCTGATAACAACGAAGCATACAGTACAGCAGCCAGTATCTTGCTATTTCTCACTAATTTTGAAAATGTTTCGGTTCTCTTGCTTCTCTAATCCGTCCCGTCATCGCCGATCAAAGGTACAGATATGTCTGCTATTTGTTTGTGTTATTCTACATCTTATGCAGTTAACCAGCACTTCCATTTTGCTACATAGCTAAAAGTTGACTATTTTTTCTTCTCAGAAATTGGTTACTTATTCAGTTGAAGACACAGGGGCCTATCCAAATTCAACTCAGAAGGTAGATGAAAAACATTCTAGTAATTCTGACGTCGAGCAGCATACGAGCCCCGCTTGCGAGGATTGCTGGAGATCAGAAGACTTTAGTTTTTGCACTGAGAAAGAGTCAACGAAGATTAAGAAATGTCAATCTCTCGGAGACATGCTTGACCCGCATCAACATGAGTGTCAGTCCTCCCTTGGAAATTCTGAACATCTCATCGAAAAGCAATGTGATTTTGAGGATATTGTGTCAACTTGTTACCTTGTCAACTCTGAAGTGCAGTCATATTTGCCTCAACCTTTGTTGACCAGATCACAGTCTGCAAACCTTGACGTGCACATTCCCACCGTCATTGAAGATAGTATTGATTCTGCACAACTTAGGCTACTACGTTTTAGATCATTTGGGAACTTAATTTCACTGGAGAGAGCACCCTACAGTGAAGAAGACAGAGTTTCACCAAGTCAATGCAAAGATGCCTCAGAAGATCGTCTTCAATCCAATGCACAATCCCGGTGTAGAGAGGAACAGATCCCATGTAAAAGCCAGATGGAAGATTCTGGATGCAACGATTCGGCCGATGAAATTTCACAGTGCTACATGGAATCAGGAAATGACTGCCATCATTCAGATTTTACATCAACTGCAGCAGTGGCATTGCCAAGGAGGAGAAACTCTTTTGAAGATCCCACTTACGGTGACCTATCACATAATGCATGCAATACTGAAGATATATTTCAAAAAATTAATAAAAAAGAAGTTGCTACAACAGTGAAGAATTGTGAACCTGAATCTTGTTACCAAAATCGTTACATATCACAAAAAGAATTCAATATTAGGAGAATTGAGGACTGGATAAGTCAAATTCCTGTTTCAAATGACATGGTTCCAAATGAACAGGCGGAATGTTCAAGTTCTGCGCATTTAATGAATTCTAGTCAAGCTGGTACTATCAGAAAGCTCAATGCTAAATCCCCTCTTGGCATGGAAACTGCTTACAGCTACATTGCAATGCTAAAACCATCATCTTCCATAGCACAATTGTCTAATCTTGGCTTGGTTGCAATACCAATTCTTAGTGCATTCAATGATTTGCGGCTGCTGAACTTGGCAGGAAATTCAATTAGTATGTTTCTATCTAGAAATGTGGTTTGTTTTTTATTTCAAGTTCCTATTACTCAATGGTAAATAAACTCTTTGGTCCCCTGTGTTTTTAACTTTTTGAATTTTAACCTAAACCAGGTTGCTTGTTCTTTCAGTAAGAATAACTTCAGGAGCACTTCCAAAAGGACTCCGTATGTTGAATTTGTCAAAGAATAACATCTCAGCCATTGAAGGCCTAAAAGACTTGACACTACTTCGCATTCTGGACTTGAGTTACAACCGAATAATTAAAATTGGCCACGGTAATATTATTCTTATACAAGTTTTCAGCTTGAAGCCTTTCTACATGTGCTGTACTGTTATTTTCGTTTCGACATGAATACATGCACTGTCTTATGACGCAATGTTACTTCTGCTGACTCTACTAGGATGTTATATCCTCAACACAGATTACGAATTGTTAACTTTTGAAACTTTGTTTGTCAGCACCTTCTAGCAGTTGCTTATTTGCTGTAACATGCAGTACCTACCGTACCAAGTACTACAACTTGCATAGAGAAGCAGTAATCGTTTGCATTTCTGGTGATACTGAATTATTTTGGCTACCATGATTACAAATTATAGATCTCCCCTAATATATGTGCTATTACGCTTCAAACGACAATACTCTTGTCTGTTGTCCCCATTGCAAGATGGGTTCTATTCTAGTTTTACATTTTTATGTCATCTGGTATACGAGGGTGATAACATCATATTTTTAGTTTACTAGATTCCATACCATGGTTCTTTCATTTTTTTTTCTTTTCTTGTGAGATGTTAGGTGCATCTAGAGCAACAGTGCTTCGCTTGATATTCCGCTGCACAAGAAAGGTGACTGATTTTTTTTGTCTCCCTTCTCATTTCGTGTGCAGGCTTGTCCTCCTGTCCTTTTCTGAAGGAGCTGTACATTGGCGGCAATAAGATCAGCGAGGTGGAAGGCCTGCACCGTCTCAAGCTGAAGGTGCTCGACCTGCACTCCAACAAGCTCGCATCCTCGAAATGCCTCGACCAGCTCGCCAACTGCAGCACCCTGCAGTCGATCACCTTGGACGGCAACCCCGCGCTGAAGAACGTTGGCGACGAGCAGCTCAAGAAGCACGTGCTGAGCCTCCTGCCGCACCTCGTCTACTACAACAAGCAGGCCGTGAGGTTCTCGCGGTGGTGCTCCAAGCACCAGGGCGGCGGCCGCCACGGCCGGGCCGTCGACCTTGGTGGTGATGGTGGCCGGGGCAAGAGGCTCGACCCGAAGCTTCGCCGTAGGTCGGCGTGCGTGCCGGTCGCACAGAAATCGTCAGGGCGTCACCGAGCAAGAGCAGCTGATGCCTTGGTGAGGCTGTCGAAGCTGAGCCGAAATGCGCCTCCATTGTCAGCCATTCGTGTGGCTGATCATCCTTCAGGGGGAGAGAGGCGGCTGATTGGCACAGAAATTTCTAGTCAGATCTATCGGATTCGAAGCGCAGATGAGTTATGTTGAAAATTTCCCTGAAACACAACAAAATTTTTGTTTGATTTATGAGTTAGGAAACTTGTTTCCTATTTGATTTTTTTTCATTCGTGAAATTGTTAGAATGAATGAAAGTGTGTACCCATTGTTGACGCATAACTATTTGCTGCCTTGTTTGCTGTGAAACGAAAGAATTGGTAAATTGTAATGGAATTGGCAGCATGATGGTAGCGTTTTCTTCAGAACCTCTTGATGTAATCTCTCTTGATATAGACAAAGTTGTTGCTTGTTGATTGCTCTGAGTGCAGTATGGCTACGTTAAGTTTTGTTTGAAACGTGAGAACTTGACAGAAAATTGTTTAATCCTACCTGAAAATTGAAACAATTTCCAGATTCTGATGTGCACTAAGGCCCCATTCGTTTCTTCTGGTGGATTTTGGATTTTCACGACCAACACTTCCCAAACTTCTAGAGCAAAATTTCTCAATGTGATCTTTATAAAATGTGTTTAGTACAAACAAAAATTCTATATAAAAGTTTCTTATCTGATATTTTTAGAGTAAAATTTCAAATCATTGGTTTATACCTGAAATGACTTTTAAAAAATCAGATAATCTTTCGATCACTCCATCTCAATTATCTTAAACGGGCCAAATAGGAGAGCAGTGGATTGGCTGGGACCAGCCTGCTCCATTCGAAGCCAAAACCCTCGCCCTCGCATCGCCTCTCCCCCCCTTTCCTCCGCTGCGCTGCGCCCGCCCAGATCGAGCGCTCCACTCGAATCGAATCGGAGCCCTAGCCGCGGGATGGCGACCCACCCGGCCTCCCCGGTCGCCGGCGGCGGCGGCGACAAGGCGTCGTCCACGCCGCCGCCGGTGCGCCTGGCGGGGGGTGCGGCGGCGATCCAGCCCAACTCGCCGCGGTTCTTCTTCTCCTCCCTGGCGGCGGCCTCCGCGTCGGCCTCCTCCCCGCACCGCCGCATCGCCATCGCCGTCGACCTCTCCGACGAGTCCGCCTTAGCCGTCAAGTGGGCCGTGCAGAACTACCTCCGCCCGGGGGACGCCGTCGTGCTCCTCCACGTCCGCCCCACCTCCGTGCTCTACGGCGCTGACTGGGGGTCCATCCCCGTCTCCGTCGACGACGAGGGGGACGCCGCTGCCGACTCCCCCCAGCAGGCCAACGCCGCCGCGACGCACGACGAGCCCGAGGAGGCCAAGAAGAAGCGCGAGGAGGACTTCGACGCCTTCACCTCCACCAAGGCGCAGGACCTGGCGCAGCCGCTCGTCGCCGCGCAGATCCCCTTCAAGATCCACATAGTCAAGGACCACGACATGAAGGAGCGCCTCTGCCTCGAGGCCGAGCGCCTCGGCCTGTCCGCCATGATCATGGGCAGCCGTGGCTTCGGCGCCTCGCGCAGGGCAGGCAAAGGGAGGCTTGGGAGTGTCAGCGACTACTGCGTGCACCACTGCGTCTGCCCCGTGGTGGTCGTGCGCTACCCTGATGATGGCGCGGCAGCTGGTAGTGGAGAGGCCGTGGGTGATGAGCTCCGCACGGTGCCTGAGGATGAGCCCGTCTATCATGAGGTTCCCGAGGGGCAGAAAGGTCTGTCTATGTTCTTGCTCAATCTTGTTACTATTTACATTCATTGATTGAATGATTTGCCATGAAGTTGTAACGAACTGTGTTACAATTTGTTGGGTATTAACAATGGTGTGCGAAGCTATGTTGTACAGTGTTGTGCCATTCTGTATTTAGTCAGTTTTGTAGGTAATGTTATGTTCCTTACTCACATATGGCATTTCTATGTGAGCAAAGTGGACGAGATGGTCCACTTGCGTTGTAGGACAGAACATTTAATTATTTCTATGTTCACACCTTAACTTCTATGTTCAAGGGCACGAGACTTATGTTTATGAGTACAACAATAGTAGAGGATTGCTGGATTGCTGCAAGTAATAACTAAATTAGAAACAGAATGATGTTGATCAAGAAAGTTTTGCTTGCTCAGCATTTCCAATCATAAAAGTTGAAAATCATACAGGTGTATCGAAGAAAAGCACATTACTAGTACCCATTATGTCTGTTCATTGTTGTCCCTTAAAAAAACCATGCCAGAAAATGATTTTTTGAGAACATGTACAGTATGAGAGAAGGAACCAGGTCTTGCTTCAGTTGCCTTTCTTTAAAATGTTTTGGATTAAGTTGGCTTATTTTACTTAGTATAAAATTTAAGATCTTAACATGCTGTTTTATAAGGTGAGTCTAATCACGGCTAAGTACAATATACCTAACACAAATAATGAAAAGCCAAGCAGGTATGTATAGATATTTATTTTTCAGGCTGGTCTGCCAGCCTAAATCAGCAATCGCTGTATTTGTGCTAAAACAGGAGGGTTTGGAAATGCTTTTTGTGTGCGGTCTGGCAACTGTTGAGATAAATATGACTTCAAGTCTTGGCTTAGATTTATGTTTGGTATATATGCAAAAGGATTGTGCCCTTGTATTGAGGAAAAGAAAAACTACAGTACATCGCACAACTAGCTTTTTATGATGTGATTCAGTTTTTTTTTTGTCATGTTGGTTGTGATTTGTGAACTTACAAGGTTTTACCACCACTATTTTGGAAACCAAAAAAAAATTACAGTATCATATGACTTGCAGTCTTATATTGACTCCCTCAGTTGCTGTCTTTGATGCTCGATAGGGCCAGATAGATTCTGGTTGCTTTTGCAGTAAGCATTGATGAGAATGTAAGTCCTACACGTACCCATGTTCACCTATAGTGATCATCTTCTTTTGGGGCCAAAATCTTTTTACTGAACATAACTTTCTTTGCTATCATATTCTGCACAATACCATACTGGGGTCTGCATTTTTTTTTGGTTATGACATCATTAGAATGTGAACTGCTCTGTATCATTGAGATCTCTCTTATTTTCTCTGCTATAGTGCTATCAAAGTTGCGCCCCCCCCCCCCCCCCCCCATGATCTGAATTTTCTTCTTTGCTGCAGAAAATTGAGGTGAAAAGAGACATACAGAGCACAAGGAGAGCGTGCGACTTGCTGATGTCGACCCCTGTGTAACTGAGTGGCCGCTTCTGTGTTCTGCTCCATGTTGCATTTCGTACATGTATCAGACTTGTAGATCTTGCTGCCTTTTGCTTCCTGAGAGATATTTATTATGTTGTCCAGATGGGAATAATCTATTTCTGCAGACTGTAGCTGTTGTATGGCCGTTTCATCTTTGCTCCGTGGAACTTGATTCCCCGGCTGTCTCCAATGGCATTTCTTGGCCAATATGGCCCTGCTGTATTCTGTGCTGGCCCTGTTTTGATCAGTGAGACGCTTGGGTGGATGTTTGGTCATGCTTGTGGTAAGAGGCAATGAGGCATCATTGAGAAGCAAAACGTTTGGCGCGACAGGACAGGCGAGTCCTAAGCAGACGTAAATACGCTGCAACTGCAAGGAGCAAAAACTGCAAAGCAATGAAAGGGTAGCATAGAAAGAGGCTGTGAGCATGGTAGCCCGAGCGAGCATCGGCTAGCGACACAAATTTGAAAGCGAGCTATCAGGTTTTCTCAGGAAATCGATGACGCATACGGAAAGTAGCACTGGACGGATAATCTGTGGCCATATTTTTCAAGTCGACGTAATACATAAGCTCGTCAAATTATTCGTCCTCCCCCAGGGTGGACCATGTAACCTCGGCCACCAGCTCGAACATTCGCCCACCCCCAAAGGCAAGAGTTCTTGTGGACCTTCCACACTTGCCCTGTGAAAGACAGTTCATGCCTCACCGTCCTCTTCACTACAGGGTGCTTGATATAAGTTTCAGCTTCAGCTCAGCAACCACCGACGATGGCAAGACCGCTGCTGCAGATGATGCTGAAGCATCCTTCGACGCCGCAGCACGAGAAGATGACCTCTTGTACAGCACAAACCCCTTGTGATATCCACTGGAAACACACAGTCACTGTCTTCAACGCTGCAGCACGAGAAGAAGATGGCCTCTTGTACAGCACAAACCTCTTGTGATATCCACTGGACAACACAGTCACTGCCTTGGACGCTGCAGCACGAGAAGAAGATGGCCTCTTGTACAGCACAAAACCCTCGTGATATCCACTGGAAAACGTAGTCACTGCCTTTAGATGGCAACCTTCTTTCCACCCTCTTGATCCTGACATCCACGCTGGCCTCAATGGCCTTCCTGAGTATCAAGTACTCGATGTCTACTAGGCCATACGGACCAAAAATCCGCGTTCATGATGTTTGGATCCTGGGAAAAAAGATCGAATTCAAAACAGCCATCAATCAGATCATGGCCGTCGTCAGTGCCCATCGTTCTTAACTCTGATGCTGTATTCCACCAACGCACCATAGCGTGCGGAGATCGCTCGAACCGGTGAAACCAGAGGCAGAATACGTGAATCCTGTTTCAGTGCAAACAAATCATTGCTTAGCACAAGTATCCTAATGTCAGAACCGCATCAGTACCATAACGTGAATAATTACAAATCCTGTTTCAGTGACAGAGATGAGGCTACCACGAGGTACTAATTCATGATCTGTTTTCATTCCTGCTTCATGATTTGTTCAGGAAATAAACACTCATCACAAAGTAAATCCTAGTGTGGAAAATATAGCAACAAGACTAGTAGGCCTGTAGTCAGCAATGTTTATTCACACACAAAACAATCATAACATGAATAAAAACATCAAAGTTATTGGTAAATAAAAAAATATAGACAGATCAGTTCATATTAACTGACCGGTCCGATTTGGAGTGCATGCTCCCGTGAATCGTTGAAGAAGTAATTGCGAAGACAATCAGCATTGTCTCGGACTGCTAAGAAACCATAAATACCCACGGGCTGATCATGCAAGAAATCACCAGAAAACCTCAACGAAATAATCTGCATAATTTCTTCTGCTCTATACTCACCGTCACCAGGCTCTGCAAAGCGTTTGCTTTTCAGAGAAGCTGAAGTATCAAAAATTCAAAAATAAGGCAAGATATTCATGAGCGCCAAATTAGTTAAGAGATAGTTTGTAAAAAAAGAACAGAGGTGTGAAAAATTACTCGGATTGGTGTTGCTCATTTCATACATCCGGTAATATGGAAAAACCACTCAGGAACAGGAGCATGAGGCATGCGATGGACATACAGAAATTTCTCCTCATCTGGAAGCGTAACATTCAGCTCTTGAATTTTTTTTCGTAGCAATCACTCCTATACTCTGCATATAGAATCTAGAATAAAGAAAACCTTATAATAATCTCACAATTCTATAGATCCCGATCAAATCTGTATGAGCTGTGACTCTACAAAAATGATTTTCGGTTTCCAAACATAAAAGAAGATCCAAGCCAGGACTATGATCCTAACAACCTTACAAGGAACATAAATATCTATTGATTTTCCATACTAATAATCACATCTGTGGTTTATTTTGATATTTCCAGTGTAACATAAACAAAGCTTACACTGTTATAGAAACAACTAGTTTGACCTATGTGATGAACAGTCTATTTAGCTTATCTTATAATGCGATCGTTAAAAAGAAAATACTTCTGCATAAACAAATCCATTGAGTTGAGTCTCGGGTATATCAAATTCAGGAGTTTCCCAAACTAGCATAAGTGGAAACAACAGCACCTTGATTAACCAACGACTGAGGTAACAGGTGAACTTACCGAGGAGAGATTGCTACTCTTTTTCGCTGTCCACTCCAGCAAACACTGAGACGATGGAAACTTGTGAGATAATCAAGATAGAGATAGGTGAGAACTGAGGAAGGATAAAAACACAGATTAAGTGGTCGAACCAACCATCGCTGTCCAACAAGTAACACATGCGGGTGGTGATCTCTTCCATAGCGCCCAGCCGCCGGCCACCGGAGGAGGGGTGCACGCTGATCGAAGTCGAGCCGAGACCTGCCTGCCCTCCGGCGCCGGGAGACGCGTGAGCCGCAAGGGATTGGGGGACACCGTCGGGAGCCGGCTAGGGTTCGCGGAGGAAATCGTCCTCGAACCTTCCCTCTGTTTTGGGTAGTTCACCCCTCTAGTTTTTTCTCTTCCCGTATAAATGTATTTCATCACGACCCGTAATGTAGAGCCCGTATAATACAAAACCAACTAATCTAAGTTGTATTCGGATTTCTATTTCCTTTTTAAGTACGGTAGGAATAACAACGGTATCTCTTTCACTGTCTTTTCTTTTTTTACTGTTATAAAAATTACACTTGTCCTCTTTCTATCTTCTCCCATCTCGCGCGCAACCACCACCTAAAAAAAAAAGGTGGATCTCTCTAATCCCATTTATAATCATATAAGCTTGGTGTGTTGTAATAAGTACATGTTACTAATCTATTATTTTAAAACATAATCATTCTCTTCTCATTTTAGATATGTGCAACCCATCTTTCTCGAGAAAAAAAATAACAGCTAAATTTTACTCGAGATGCTAGAACCGATACATTTAAGCCCATATAAAACAACAAACGCTCGTGCAATTGTATGGCTAACACCAATATAAACTTATATTATAATGCAAAAATATCTATAATGAAATTGTTAAATAGTCAACTCATTGTCTCATGATCTTAAAAAATCAAAGTTATTATCATTTGGTTTTCAATTTTATGTTTTTAAAAGTCACACCTGCTGCCACCATATTATTCAGTTGCTACTCTCCACTTGCTCTCCAAGACTAGTCCTTTCGTCTTTAGAATCTTGTCTCGACGATTTCTATTTTATAAGTTTTAGAAAACCTATCAACTGTCGATATGTGTTGATGAGATTTTTAAAATCTAATATTATTATCGTCAGGTTTTAATTTTATAGCTATTCAGAATAGTCCCGGTCAATCCCTCTCCCAAAACAATTCCTAATTAAGCATTTAGATTGAAAATCATATGTGAAGTTCATGATATTATTTTTTTCACTTCATATATCTATTTAAGTCTTTTGTTCCAATTTTACTTGCTCCATATCATGTTTTAAAAATTATTCAAATAATATTTATATTGTTTTTTAGAATTTTCATAGAAGAAAATACTCCCTCCGTCCCTCCACTTGCTCACCATTGTAAAAAAGGTACACATTTGGCAATCACACTACTTTACATATTTATTATTTTTATTATTCTTTGTTCCGAATTTATTATTATTATTTACTTTGGGGATTATATTGCTGACTTTATTTTTTATTCAGATAATTCTAAATTGTTTTTTACTTGGAATCTTTGGTTAAATATATGGTGTTATAATATGGACCCACATTTTGGGCTTACAATTTGAACTTTTCTCCGAATGTGGGAATTTCTAGACCAAAATAGCGAACATAAAATCTCTTTTTAGTAGAATCTATATTATAAATTTTTACTCTTATTTTAATATTTTATTTTTTAATTTGAATTTCAGATATTTTCATTTATATCTCTGTAAGCAGAAACGCTTTCCGATCCCATCCTCTGACTCACACAGGTTCGACATCCATCGGGGCTGCCTGCTAGAGGCCATCGTTCTAGTGTCCGATATGCATATAGGCTAGGCCATCTCTAAGTTCCAACTCAAGACGTGAGGCTATAAAAAATTCTGGCATGCAAAGCTTCCAACTCGGACACCACCTTTTCAATTTTACTGGAACTCAATAGACAAAATTAATTAATCTATTATGTTTATCTTTATAAACATTTGCCTTCTACCCTTCCAACACAAATTGTTGACTTCGCTAGATGACCTAGGGCACACTGGTGCTCACTTGTCGTAATGGGGTCCCTTCTGGGCAAGCGTTTGATTATTTCTATCCGTACCAGAAGTTTCGATCAAGTTTTCGATATCCCTGCAGCCACATACCTTTCGTCTGTTGCTGCGACTTGCGAGGTGCTCGGTGTGTTTTGACGTTGTCATGTTTTTGCGTCAACAGAAATTCAGAATGATGCTTCATAAATTGAAGAAGGGTAGCCCGGGGTTTTCTAAAGAAACCGACACACGATATAGACATATGACACATCTGATGTACACAGTGCGTCAAAGAATATATGGAATATTCGATCTTTTCACCATGTTTCGATCTTATACATGGCATGGCATAAAATAGCCGACGAAGAAACATTTAGCATGACACATTATCTTGTCTGGCAGACACAAGCCTAACAAACAAGCTTGGCCAACATTACTTATGACAGAGTGATAAGAATTTAACAATACTCGACAGAAATGGAAATTGAAATTTAAGCATTGATGAAGAGGCAACATCTCAGTAGTGTCCCGTGTTTCCATCGCTCTTAGAAAATCTTCGCAGCGAAAATTAAGCATCTACCATACAACCCATCGCTAACAGAAGAATTAACTGGATCGATCTCTAAAGCCTCAGTGACAGGTCCAATGGTACGCCGCAGCCACCACCTACCGATGAGGAGAATGGCGTTAGGCCCGCCGTGGTCGCGAACTCTGACTCGTCGGGGTGGCTGGTGATCGTCGGGAAGAACTCGATCTCCCTCATCTCCTTCTCCGCCGCCTCGTCGTTCTTCCTCTCCCGACCCAAGAGCAACCCGTGTCCCTTCTCCTGCGTTCATTGCAAAAATAGGAGCTTTTGTGAGTTTGTACGCGACGTAGCACACGTGTGCATGAACTGCGTTCGCCAGCTTGTTTGTACCTTACGAGCGGTGGCCATGGCTTCGGCGAGATCGTAGATGGAGTAGTCCGGCGTGGTGATGTCGGCGGCGGTGCAAGGGACTGTAGCGCCCCGTGCTCCTCTCTCTGCCAAGGCCCTGACCATTGTCTGCGTCAAGAAATTGCACGCGCGCGCACGAGCACGAGCGATAAGGAAGAGGAGATTAGCTTTGGTAACAGTGCTGCGATTCGCAAGATCGGGTTTTCGAAGGTTCCAGAAGGTTCGTGGCTTACCTTGGAGCAGAGGTCGCAGCGGTGACCGGTGGGGAGGCAGGCGGAGGAAGACGCTGGACGCCAGATGGTGTTGCTTTGGCTTGAAGGGTGCTCTGGCGCCACCGGCAGCAGCTGGGGCTGGTGGCCGGCGCCGGCGAAGCCCCCCATGCACCCCCAGCGATCCCTCAAGAACTGCTGCTCCGGCGCCACGTTCTGGCCGCCGGCCGAGGACGAGTGGAGGTAGCAGAAGGGAGAAGCCGACGGCGGAGGAGGGTGAGGGGACGGCCGGACCAGCAGCTGCGCGTAGTGGCTCCCGCCAGTGTCGGCGTCGAAGGCGGGGACCGAAAGGTGGTGGTGGATGGCGGAGTGGCCATGGACGACGTTGGCGGCGGCGGCGGCGTCCCCCATGGCCGCCGCTGCCACGGCAGCGTTGAGGTCGCGCAGCGGGTCCCCGCCGCACCGGAGGCGCTCGAGCTCCGCCACGCCAAGACCGCGCTGCGGCGGCTTCTTGATCCCTCCCGCCTGCTGCTGCTTCGCCGGAGCAGAAGCCTGCCGCCGCAGCCTCGGCCTCGCCACCGCCGCCGGCGAGAGCTGCGCCGCCTCCGCCTCCGCCTCCGCCTCCGTCGCCGCTGGCTCCTCCGGAGCGCCGAGGCCACCGATGTCGTGGTCGGAGGGCACGGCCGTGGAGGAGGACTGCGTGGGCCAGAGGAAGAAGGGCGTGGTCGCCATGGAGGAAGAAGCCAAGAGGTTGGTGTAGTAGCAGGGAGGGAGCTCTGCAGGCCGTGTCCTCCTGGTGCTGATGGTGTCGCTTTTATAGAGTGCAAGGACGAAGGGAACAGCGCATATTGCCGCTGACTGACAAGTGGGCCCCAATGTTTTCCCATCCACGAGCCTGGCCGTTTGTGTCGTCTAGCAGTGCACCAAGTTGAATCACGGCCGTCCATTTTGCTCTCTTGTTGGTACTAATTTTGAAGTTCTGAGCTTTCGAGGCTGCTAGGGTCCTCCAAAATCACTAGATTTCGCACCAAGGGCCTTTCTGGATCGTACGATTGGGAAAAATATAGGAATAAGAAATATAGAATTTTAACATTAATACATGTGTGTTAAAAAAATACAGAAACACACGGAATTGATTGTCTGATTACACCGCAGGAAAAGCATAGAAATTTAATAAGAGAGATAGACTTAAAAAAATTTCCATGAGTTTAGACCTTATGTTAAAATTTCTTCAAAGTATATGTATATTTTATATAAATTTTATAGATTCAATCAATTATTTTAAAGGACCATATAAAAATTACTATAAGATTAGAATCCTATAAAATTCATATGATTTTATTTCATATAAAGGTGGCCTAAATCACTTAAATCTTTCCTTAAAAAATCATCAAGCGACGATGAGAATTGTATATCATGTCAAAAACTGATGGCTGATTTTATAGCAGGGTCACTAGGCCCCTATCTTTTGAGGCTTTTTGACCTGAAGCGAGCAAGTGACGCTGCATACTGTGCGTTGCATCATTGTATGAAGCTTGCCTGTAGATTATGTGATCGCATACTGATACTGGTGGTAGATTTCAGCTCTGAATTTGCATTTTTTTTCTTTTGCAACAGAGCGTTGATCTTTTATTTGTGTTAAGAAAATAAATGAGAAATGGAAGAGATTTAATAATTCTGGTCTGTCAGAAAGAGTAGACCAACAGTTCATTGAAGAGGCGAGGATCTGTTTCAGTGGGTGCTTGATGCTTTGTTCCTACAAGGAGCCATGCACACACTGTACTTCATGGTCTGAACATTTGGATCCTACCTTGCAGTGAATGATTGGCTCTACAAACATTGAAGTGTAGCCCTACTTGCATGTGTGTGTGAGAGAGACAGATGCCAAATGCGCCATGTCTCACAGCCTTGCAGCAGCAGGCCTCTTTTCTTCAGTACAAAGATGCCCCTCAACTCTAGACTAGCTTTTTTGTGTGGGGCAGACAACAGTGAGACACAAGATATGCCTCATCTTCTTATTATCAACACTGAAGATTCAGGTTGCACAATGCTATATACACATCAGATCTCCCTTCCCTGTCTTCTTGTTCACCTATTGCATCTGCTTTTCTAGAGTTCCAACACTACAAATTCAACAACATCCCATAATTCAAGCCCTTCAAGGGCACTTCAACTTTTCAAGCTCCGAAAAGTATTCCAATCTCAAATGCAGCTCCAAGAAAAAAGGTTGCAGAAAAGAACTGCAGACGAACGGAACGTACACTCCACTAGTAGTAGTACTAGCTAGGGGTGGTGAGATGATATTAGTAGTGGGAGAGGGCAAAAGGGAGCAGGGGGAGCTCAACTGAAGCCTGCATTTGTCCCAGCTAGCAAAAGCAGGAGGCAGCAAGCAGCAGAGGCACCAGAGATGGTTAAAAGCACTGGGTGCCATTGGCGAAAACTGCCACTGCTACTGGCACTTGCACTGCTTTGCATGCAGCCAGCGCAGCCTGATCCACTGCCACAGATTTGCCAGCCACTCCCCTGCCGCCATCAGTAATCAGGTTGCAGGCTTGCAACCTCCCTGGAGGACCACACACCCAGGCACTACTACCACAAGTACACAGAATCTGGAAGCCTAAGCTGCAATGAATGGCCACTGATGCATTGATCACAAAATAGTCCTTCCAAAACAGGAGATCAGTGCAAGATCAAATCAGGGATGGTGCTGCAACTGCACCCTGCAGGTGCAGGAGGCCAGGATCGGGATCGGCGTGGATGGATACGGGCGCGCGGCCGGGCGTGGGCGGGGGAAGATTGAATGTATCTGAGCTGGGATTCGGGTCGTCGTCCATGGCGCCCCGCAGCGCATTGATCACCACGCGTACCCCGATCGGCGGCAGCCATCCATGCAGATGCTCTTGGTCTCGATCTCCTCTCTGCTCTGAAGATTAAAGAAAAAAAGCAGGTGCAGGAGTAGCGTGGTGTGTGCGGGCTTTAGCTTGGTCCCCGTCTAATACGTGTAGTACATAGCCGCTGCAAAGCCTGCGAGAGACTGGCCGGAGAGGTGGGAAAAGAAGACGAAGGGAGAAGGGAAAGATAGGTTGCTTTTCGTCCCTGCAGTGATCGAAAGGCGTCGTTGATTTCTGTACGTTTCTCGGTTGATCGATCCAATATACAATTCGTGTATTTGTTACTGTACTGTGGAAATGTTAGGTGAAGATTGCGTTGGGCTGTTGGGTGAAAACCGTGCTGGCATAATGGCATGTGCAGTTCAAGATAACATAAAGATAGGCCAATAGCTCGGTTACAACTGAAGGGAAGAGATCATCGAAATTAGATGCATGCAGGGTGTGTCAGATGGGGTTGAGCTGCATGCCGCTGGGCTACATGCGGTGGTTTGATGTTTACGTCCGTCCACATGCCTGCCGGCTGCCGACACAGACAGCGATAGAGGAAAATTAACACGCATTTACTCAAGAGACCCGGACCGGTAGTAGTTATACTGGCCAGGCGCGTGCTTAGCGCACTGGAGGGGAGAGAGAGAGAGAGAGAGAGATCCCCACAAAATCCTTCCGGAAACAAGCCCGCGTTCCACGCGAGGGCGCGAGGCGATCCCATCCGCCACCCGCTCGCTGCCTCGCCTCCATCACGTAGTCGGATCGTAGGCACATGAACAGGAGCCGGCGCCGCGTGCTTCGCCTCACGTTCACGATCCATCACCGTATCGAGTTGGCCCCCCTGGTCTTGCCGCCTAGAATTGGGCCGCGTGCCCTCCGATTCCTCCCGATATGGGCCGCAAGCCGACGCGCTCGCCGCGGAGCCGAGAGGGGTCACAAATCTATATTTCGTCATATGTGTATTTCTTTAATTCTTTTTGTGTTTTAGTTTAGCTATTTTGCTGGTAGAGATTTTCAACAGAAGATGCATCAAGATACATTTCACACTTTCTAAAACGAAAAATTAATCAAGGGTATAAAAGCCATGCATAATAATCGTTACCAAACTGAAATCATGCATCGGAGTGTATCCTAGAGAAAATAGATGTCAGTTTCATTGCTCTAATTTTTAACAATTGTTTTATTTATCACTGCATAATTCTAAAATGTACGTCTTCCTAGATTCGTTTGTACATGTATGTATACATGTCAGATTTAGATTAATGGTGAATCGCAGTTCAGGAATTCAAAAGAGGTCAGAAGAATATGTTGTTTTGTAGCGTATTCCCTATACTACATAGCGATAAATAAACTTCGAAGGATACTCTATTGGTTACAACCAATGAAACATGTCAGCTTATGCATTGTCATAGGTTTACTATGCTCAAATTCCTAGATATTTTTTGAAGAAGCCACATATTCACTGGAGTTGTTGTTGGTAACTTTTACCAGATAAGAGTTATGGGATCTCTTTGACCTCTAGGCAAGGGAAATTTTTTTTAGGTAGTCAATAGATAGTAGAATCTCTGAGACCTATCAAAACTGCTGATCCAGTCGTGGTACTATAAATAAAATATGTTGAGTAGCACACAACTACCAGAATCTAGTATTTTCTTGATGGCCATTTAATTTTCTTGGCGGCTAAAATAAAACCGCCAATATTACTCGTTATCTTGGCATTCATAACTAACCCTCAATGATATACTTATTTTATCGAGGGTTCTATAGAATCGTCAAGGTATATAAACCATTCGCCTAACTAACAAAGAAGATATTCATTTTCTTGGGAGTTCTGATCCAAACTGGCAAGAAAAAGTTCTCCATTTTTTTGACGGCTGCAACTGCCAAAAAAAGCACCTACCTGTCTTAAGAAATCATTAGTGTATCGGTCACCTCTTCCCAAATCCTTATCTTATTCTACCTTAAAAAATACGTAATTTTCTGTTTGTCACTTCGATTTTCGTCCGTCATCCGCACCCTCGTCCCCCACCCCTGCTCGGTCTTCATCCGTCACGCGTGCGTAGAGAAGCCGGTTGCGTTTAGTTTCCTCTCCGATTCGTTCACTTGACCGTAGCCCATGATGTGATGAGGATTCTTCCCAGCTTCACATCGCTTCAATTACACCGGATAGGATCAAGGCTCTTCCGCCTTCTGAACCAGCTACCTTAGTTATCTTAATTTGGAACAAAAAGAGCTATGTAACAGCACCATATGGTGCAGCCGCCGCTGCCGGCGTGCGAACAAGATGCGCATGCCCTCCTAGCACGTCCAGCTCTCACGCACTCTCTTTTTAATAACCACACGCACAGAAAATGGAACCCCCATATTCGGGAACACGTGATGGTCGGGCTTAAACAACAGTGCTAACTTATCATGCATCTATGGCGAGCATGCGAGAGAACTCGATGGACGATGGCGAGAAATCTGACGGAACCTTTCTTTTTTTCTTCTTCTTTGGTTGCTCTCCTCCACACTAATATTGAGAAGGTGATTGTAGATGACCGTGTCTGGCTGAATGCCGAACGGTGGGTCAAGCTGATTCAGGACCAAATCGGCGACATCGTTGAACAGGTGTTGAATCGGTGGACTACGCCAACTCTCACCTGGTGCTCCATGAGGTCGACCGCGCCAAGCTTGCGGGTGATCTCCTCATAGACCTCGGGGTCTGGCGCGAAGTCCTCCCGCGCGAGCGCCACGTTGAGCATCCGGAGCGCTTGTCGGGGTCCGGCTGCTCGCGCAGAGCGGTGAGGAGGGGCTGCTCTTGGTCGGCTGCCCGGAGACCGTGCGCGAGCGGGACCGCGGCGCCACCTGACCCGCGGCCGACGAGGAGGACCGACTCCTACATGACACGGGCACGGCGGCGCCCTAGGGGCGGAGCAAACGCGTGTGCAGGAGAGAAGAGACGGGAAAAGGCCCGGCGGCAAGGTCGGCCAGCTGAGCTGCTCGCCGGCAAACGGCGAGGCGAGGAGAGGGGCCGGCGCTCAGGAATGGAGAGAGAAAGAGATAAGGAGAGGGGAGAGACATCCCACTTACACGTGGGCTCCACATGCTTTTTTATTTTCTTTCCACTGACTAGGATACCACGTGAGCTAAAATAGCCATTAATATCTATCACTTATCTAACCTGGTTTGTAAGTTGGAGGTTTAAAATTATGGTTCAGATATGCTATTTAAACTCGTAAAAATGAGGAAATTAGAGGTAGGACATCCTAGCTGGGCCAATGGGTATTTGGGCTTGTTGCGCAAGGGGAAATGAGGTGGGCTAGGCCACTAGGCCCTGCATGGTGTCGAGTGGGCTTGAGGGAGGACATGGGCTGGATGCATGTAAGCATCTAGATTCAACTTAAAAGATTTATAGACTTTCATTCAAAATAGTTTATGTTTCTATCTATAAATCCATACACGCACATTACAACGTCTATAGGAAGAATCAAAATAATTCCGAAAAATCTCATAAAATTCCCGTGGCGACGCTAGCTCGATCTCCATCCTCGGCCCGGCGGGCGCAGGATTTTGATAGTAGGTATTCAAACTTTAAACTATAATACGTTATTGTTGAAAAATAAGATGTATTTCTTGATTTTTAGGCTCGACTGAATAACCATGACCCCCTAGGCTCCCCTCGCCCTCGCTGACCATCCTTTCGCGATCAGCCGGCCGTACGCCCGCCACCTCCGCATCTTCCCGGACCCTATGTTGTGAAGTCCTCATCTGTCGCGTGGAGGGCAGGGGATGACGCAGCGCGCCGCTGCCACCAAATTCCCGGCATGAACCAGGTAAGCTACCCGGATTATGAAGCATCTACCATACATGGTTTCTCCCAAATCGGATTTTTATATATAGTATATATGGAAAGATCTGATTTTCTATTGCAACTTTTTCAGGGGTCATACTGAGGATCTATGGACAGAACCATCTGTTAGCTATCATTTGCTCCAGCACCAACATCGATCGGATTTTTCTTTGCAACATTAATGGTACGTATTATAGGAATTCATGCATGTATGTGCTGCTGCATATTGTCGAGCATACTTGATTTGATCGTGCTTGCTATACATACAATGAATTAGCTAATTCCTTTGCTAATAATGCAGGAAATGCAAGGCATTCGGCACAGAAAGCTTGCAAGTAAGAAGACTGCAACAGAGGTGGGAACACCCAAACAGGGTGCAATGCTGATGGTGTTAAGTCCAGAACAGTTAATTCCAGAAAGGGTGCAGTTGAAGGTCGTAGCTCCCAAAAGGCACAATGGTGATTCTGCTCACTCCACACGGGTTGGGACTGATGTTGCCAACTCAGACAGGACCAATAATGCTGATCCTGATAGCTGTGGAATGGTTCCAATGCTATAGTGGTGATTCTGCTCACTCCACACGTGTTGGGACTGATGTTGCCAACTCACAAAGGACCAATAATGCTGATCCTGATAGCTGTGGAATGGTTCCCAATGCTAATGGTGTTATTAAGTCGAGAAGAATTAATTCCAGAAAGGGTAGAGCTGAAGGTGGAAACTCTGAAAGGCACAATGGCGATTATGCTAACTCCAGACGTGCTGGGGCTAATGTTGGTTACTCTGAAAGGAGCAATGTTGATCCGGATAACTGTGGAAGGGTTCCTAATGCTGATGGTGTTATTAAGTCCAGAAGAATTAATTGTAGAAAGGGTAGAGCTGAAGGTGGTAACTCCCAAAGGCACAATGGCGATTGTGATAACTCCAGGCGTGCTATGGCTGATGTTGGCAACTTTGAAAAGAGCAATGTGGATCCGGATAACTGTGAAAGAATTGGATCTGATGGGGTTAACTCTGAAAGGACCAGTGGCAATGATATTAGCTATGGAAGGGCTGAAATTGATGGTGTTAACTCAAATATAAATAGTGCCAGTCATGGTGTTAACCCGCAATGTCGAATGAGATCCAAACAGGCACGTGAGAATACTCCAGTCCAAAGAGGTAGTGGTAAGATGTCGAGGACGCAACTGAAAATGCCTCCACCTAGTGGAAGAGCTGCAGCCTAAAGGTCATTGGTAAGTACATGAGTTCACCTCTACGCAGTATTGTAGTTCGTGACATTATGGCTATCTCGAATTATATTGACTTGTTAACTTCTTTTTGAACAGTCAATTCAAATACGTTAATTACAACCCTAAAGGATACAAGTACCCCTCACAAGTAGGTGCTATTCTGAAACGGGAATACCCAGGTATTATCAAGATATATGACGAGGATGGCTCGATTATTAAACGACAGCCGGCATTTTCATGGAATGGTTGTTACTGGAAAAAGACCCAAATGGCATCTTCTATGCCAAAAGAGTAAAGCAGGAGTTCTGGATAAGTAAAGTATCTAGCTTCTATTGTATTCACACACATATGTTTGTATGTATATATGTTTATAGCTAGCTTACTTTGTTTGGTACTCACCTTTAGTCTTTCTTGAGTGATTTTTGATTCTTCGGAAACCAACAAGCTTTACCTTGTCTAACATATATATGCAGAATCTGTTTACAGTTCATCTTCGGCATATGCAACATGCTGACAATATTCTAGATCACTATCTAGTGAGAAGAGTAACCAATATGATATACCAAGTCCGTTTGGAGGTTGTGAAGGCATACTATAACAAAACAAATGTGAACTGCAATGATACAAGGGCACGCACCATTGAGCTTACAGAAGAACAATACAAGACGTGTAAGGTTGAATGGTGTAGTTTGAAAACTTGGGCCCTTCTGTCCAAGTACTGGAGTTCTGATAAGTACAAGGAAAAGAGACAGAGGGCTCGGAAGTGACGCTCGAGTTCTCAGGATCTAGCTCAAAATAGAGGAGGTTCAAGGAATTTTACAGAGACAACAATTCATGGTTTTTGTGTCTAACCTGGTACTATATGTATTGTATATATACATTAATCTCTACTAGATTTCCCCTTGCTCTGTGGTATGTGTGATTTTACAGGAATATACTTATGGAGCTGACAAGAGTGGCACTTTAAACACAAATGCTGTGATGAAATCTGGAATTAAAAATGTGGATAGCACTGGAAGGAGTGGTCCAATTCGCAGCAAGAAAGCACAAAAACGACATGTATGTGCAGCAGAATTTAGCTGACTACTTCTCTGTCTTCCACTTTAATTTAATCATACATATGTGTTAGCTGCGATTGGACGAAATCAGCCACTCTGCTATTTTTGTCATGATTCTCCACTTCTGCTGTAAGTGTTTGGTGCGGATGACAAGGCTTACTTCCTGACCTAACGAGTCCATCTTATGTTACGAGGTGTTTGTCTATTGCATCCTCTCTTTTCACAATAGCAATTGAACAGGACACTAAAATGTGCATGAATACATGCATATGATGCCGTAGATATCAGCTGTCCTTTTAATTGTTTATATATTTGGAAATGTAATATTCCAAATTACTCGTTAGGACATTGTTGCAATGCTTGTTATTGGAAATAGTACTGTATCAAAACGCTTAAGAAAATAACTTTTAGATTAATGTAATAACTGATATACGAATGTGAATGCTTGTAGAATCATTCATAAGAACTTTAGAATCGTACATATAGTACATAAGAACTAATTTTCTTATTGCTCCAAATGATATGTGTTTGGTAACGTACATTTATTTTTATAAAAATGCTATGGTCCAGAAGAACTGTAGTTAGCATGATGTAATTATGTCACTTTCAGTTCATTTCTTGTAACGTGCATAATATTGATTTAGGATGACTACAAGGAGCTAGCTCCAGATGAGAATTCGCAAGAACTAGATGGCAAAGCACTGTACACCATAGGCGATAGGCGATGGTGCTGTTGATAAGACTGCTATTCTAGTACATGTGAAATCAGTGCATGTCAGGCCAACAAATAATGATCAGTACGAGAGTGTGCTGAAACAAAATGAGCAATTGAAAGAGACTAATGGCATACTCATTGAGGAAAATGGTGTTAATCGTGAACTGATCATGGTAATAACTCTTCTGTTTCTTCAAACAATTGAGCGTTCATATGCATGCATGCATCTTAATTTTTTTGTGATTTTCAATTGCAGAGGATGTATGCAGATTTTGGAAAAGACCCTCCTGCTGATCTGCTGAGCCGACTAGAACATATTGATGCCCGTCGTCACCAGGTGACAAGCTATAGTACATTGTATGTTTGTTTTGGAAAATACATGTCATGACAATTTGGAGGAAATTTCAACTAGATCCATGTACATTGTTTGGTGTCAGAAGTAATGCCAATACGAGCTGCAGCAGTGAACCGGTGGCTAAGCAGTTGCGGCTAGCTAGGCGGCCTAATTAAGGTGGCCAAGAACAGATACTGGCAATGCACCACAGCTTTGCTTCACTAATTGCACTTCGTACTACACGTCTTGTGTGCCCAATTTGTGTTTGCATGCGTGCATGTGAGCAGATAGAATTAATTATGGATTTTTTGTTCTGACATGAATATATATGACCTAGCAGCTAGTATAACTTGGAACCAACCTTACAAACTAGATAATTACTTTATTGTTGACTAATCATGTTACTACATTTACATTTTGCCACCTTTGTCAACCTGCAGTGATCACTACACAAGTGGTTACTCAACCTGTAGGGAATCTTGCTCTATATACTAACTTATGAGGTTGCACGTTCGTGTGACTCTAACCATCCTTATGTGCAATGTATATGAAAAATATACGAATGCTATTAGGTGAGGAAAGAATTTGTTATGAAAAATTGTAAAATTTTCAGTGGTATTTTCATAAATATTTTTAAGTATGAAGTGGAGCATATTAGTATTTTTTACATGACAAATGCACTGTGAATCTGAACGTTAACTTGATTAAATTTTGACATGAAAAATATATTGTAACACTTTAACTTAATAAAATTCATCTTTTACGTTGTTTGATCTCTGCTATATTAAGTTACATAAACAAAATAGAGAAGCCTCTCGGCTTCACCTGCTCACGGATGCAGGGGAAAAAGACTGCTAGCAAGTTAACTTAGTTCATTTTTATGTACCTATAAATGCACATGTTTGACATATCTCTGTTAAAATATATTAATAGTGATATCAAGGAAAAGAAGCAGAGCATTCTAAAAATTATCTAAATGAATCTGTTTGACCCAGATCATATTAAGCATGTTACCAAAAAAGGCATGTACACCCTTTAATTTACTGTAAATTACTGAATCTTTAGAGCAAGGTGATGAGCCTTATTATAGCTATAGCTTCATATTGCAATTCATCAATAACTTAGTGTGCACACTGCGGTGAGCTGGGAGGTGAAGGATCAGGCGGCGCTACGGGCTGATGCCAGAGGCGGATACGGCTCCCCCTCCTCTAAATTGCTTGGTGTGTTTTGCTGTAGAATGCTCGATTACATATATCTGACCAAGTTTCATAAAAATGACAGTATGATTCATACAATGGAATATGATAGCTTTGCACAAAAGAGAGAAGATAAAAAAAATAAAACTAAAGCACAAACCGAGAGTACTCCTGGAGGCATAGAGAAAAACAGTGTTGTGTTTTTTGTTGCTCTGCTTGATTGATTCACATGCTTTGCTTGATTATAACATGACCAAATGTAATTTTCATGCATCTGACAAATACTTAATTGCTATATCAATCTGAAATTTCTTTTGGAATGAAATTTTAAGGCTAAACTGTTGAATCTTGTGTTATGTTCTTTAAGGTTCTTATTCACTTCTAGTTGAGTAATACGTTGATCTAATATTGATGCATTCCGAGAATAAGTTGATCTAATATTGCAAAGTGCAAACATTACTGTTAAAATATTATTTCCTCTGAAATAGCAATCCGTGTAGAAAGTGTACAGTGACTATGAATCCTCCGAACGTATACGAGGGAGTCGGATCTATATATATACAGCCCAGGCCAGTGGTCTGTTTAACACCCCCGTAATCACAGCGAGAGGGGAACAGACACAGAGACTTGACCGAAAACTGATGAACAAAGACGTGGGTAGACCTTTGGTCATTATATCGGCAAACTGATGTGCCGATGGTACATGGAGCACCCGAACCTGTCCTAATGCAACCTTGTCATGGACAAAATAAATATCGATCTCGATGTGCTTGGTGCGTCGGTGATGAACCGGGTTGACGGTCATGTAAACGGCACTGACATTGTCATAGTAGACGACAGTCGCGGTGGAGAGAGGTGCACGGAGCTCCTGGAGAAGCTGGCGAAGCCAGCAGCACTCGGCGACGGCGTGAGCGACGGCGCGGTACTCGGCTTCAGCGCTGGAGCGGGACACTGTAGTCTGGCGTTTTGAGGACCAGGATACGAGAGTGTCACCGAGATAGACGCAGTAGCTGGACGTAGAGCGTCGAGAGTTGGGACAGCCTGCCCAGTCCGCGTCGGAGTACGCGGTGAGGGAGTCGATGGGGCTGGAGCTAAGATGCAGCCCGCTAGAGAGGGTGCCCTTCACGTAGCGTAGGATGTGCTTGAGCAGCGCGAGGTGAGGTTCGCGCGGAGCGTGCATGAAGAGGCACACTTGCTGGACAGCGTACGTGAGGTCGGGTCGGGTGAGTGTGAGGTATTGGAGAGCCCCGGCAAGACTCCGATAGTGAGGGATCGGCAACGAGGGCGCTATTGGCGGCGGAGAGTTTAGCTCGAGTGTCGACTGGGGTGGCCATGGGGTGACAGTCGGCCATGCCCGCACGCTGGAGGAGGTCGATGGTGTACTGCTGTTGGAAAAGGAAGAGCCCGTGGATGGAACGGGTTACGGAGATGCTAAGGAAATGGTGGAGAGGACCAAGATCGGTCATGACAAACTCAGAGTGGAGTCGGGCCATGATCTGGTCGAGTTGAGATGTCGAAGACGCTGTGAGGACAATGTCATCGACATAGAGAAGTAGATAGGCAGTGGCGGAGCCGATATGGAAAGTGAACAGGGAACTATCGGACGCAGAGGCCACGAAGCCGATGTGCCGAAGATAGGCAGCAAAGCGCTAGTAACAGGCACGAGGGGCTTGTTTGAGGCCATAGAGAGAGCGTGGAAGGAGACAGACGTCGTCGGGCCAAGAAGGGTCGACAAAGCCTGGGGGCTGCTGGCAGTAGATTGTTTCCGTTAGGTGGCCGTGAAGAAAGGCGTTCTTCACGTCTAGTTGATGGACCGGCCAGGAGCGAGAGGCAGCCAAGGTGAGGATGACTCGGATGGTGGCGGGTTTGACAACGGGACTGAAGGTCTCGTCGTAGTTGACACCGGGTCGTTGGGAGAAACCCCGGACTACCCAGCGAGCCTTGTGACGGGCAAGGGAGCCATCGGCGTGGAATTTGTATTTGAAAATCCACTTATCGATCACAATGTTGGCACCGGGAGATCGGGGAACGAGGCGCCAGGTCTCGTTGTCCATTAGGGCCTTATACTCGTCGGCCATGGCTGCGCGCTACTGAGGGTCGGCCAAGGCTGAGCGAGAAGTCGCCGGGATAGACGAGATAGAGCTGTGGACGGCGGAGAGACCGTAGCGTGGAGTGGGTCGGAGAGACCCGGTCTGGAAGCGGGTGACCATGTGAGAGGTGGAGGGAACTTGAGCCGATGGGGGTACGGGGGTAATGGGAAGAACTGGTCGGGTGGGGGCGTCATCGGCTCCGAGTCGGCGACTGTAGACAAGAGGAAAAGGAGAAATTAGATCGGCCTGAGCCGATGAGGTCGGGTGGGCTGAGTATTCCGATCGGTCCGATAGAGATGGATCAGCTGATAGGGTGGGGGGAGCCGATGGAAAGTGAGGAGCCGATGGAAGTGGGGTGTCCGATAGAGAGAAAACGGTATCGGCTGAAGGATAAATAGGATCGGCATCGGCGGATAAAGGTGGGTCCGATGGGGGTCCGATGGTGGGGACATCGGACCGAGTAGTGGTAGGATATGTGACGGGTAAATCCTCAGCAGCGGCCGATGGAGAGGGCAGTGGGGAAGACCTGGTCGGCACGGTGTTGGTGAGGAGGAAGTCGAGATCACTAGAGGAGGATCTCAGATGAAGGAGACCGAAGGAAAAACATGTCTCATCAAAAATGACGTGACGAGAGACGAGGACCCGTCGGGTGGAATGGTCGAGGCATCGGTATCCCTTGTGAGAGGTGGAATAGCCGAGGAGAATACAGGCGGTGGAGCGGGGAGCGAGTTTGTGGGAAGCTGTGGCGGTGAGATTTGGGTAGCAGAGGCACCCGAAAACGCGAAGGTGGGAGTAGTCGGGCGCCATGCGGTAGAGAAGGGCATAGGGAACGTTGTTATGAACGGAGAAGCATGGGCGCCGATTGAGAAGGTACGTCGCAGTAGCCAGAGCTTCGGCCCAATAAGTGACGGGTAGATGGGCGTAAAGTAGCATGGTGCGACTGATGTTGTTGAGGGTGCGAAGGAGGCGCTCGGCTTTGCCGTTCTGAGGAGAGGTGTAGGGGCAGAAGAGCCGGAGATGGATGCCCTGCGAGGTGAGGAGGTTTGTAACGGTATGGTTGACGAATTCCGTACCGTTATCGGCTTGTAAAGCCTTGATGGGGAGGTTGAACTGAGTGGATACGTACGTGACGAAGTGAGTGAGGTGAGAGGCGACCTCGGATTTGTGAATAAGCGGGAAGGTCCAGCAATAGTGTGTGTAATCGTCAAGTATAGCGAGATAATACTGATTACCGGAGACACTTTTAACTGGGGACGTCCATACATCACAATGTATAAGTTCAAATGGACGCGAGGTACAGGAGAGAGAACTAGAAAAGGGCAGACGCACATGTTTGCCAAGTTGACATGAGTGGCAAACTGTGGAGCTGCTGTGAGTACATCGGATGGAGGCGCTGCGACGGAGGGTGGCGACAGCGTCGAGGCCGGGGTGACCGAGGCGAAGGTGTCAAAGGTTGGTGGAGAGGGCGATGCTGGCGTGTGGGGTGGATGGCGCAGCGGGAATGGTGTAGAGATCGCCGCCACTATTACAGTGAAGGATCTGTCGCCGGGTTGGGATATCCTTCACAGAGAAACCAGACGCGTCAAATTCAATGGAGCAGTGGTTGTCTCGTGTGAATTGACGAACAGATATAAGATTGTGAATGAGAGAAGGGACAATAAGAACATTGCGTAGGGGGAGGTTAGTGGTGGATGTTGACAGAGAGGAGTCACCGCGGCATTGGACAGGAAGAGAGTGACCATTGCCGATGGTGACAAAAGGGGAGGAAGAGGGGTGACAGGAGCGAAGTATATCGGCCGATGACGCCATGTGTGAAGACGCCCTAGAGTCCAGCACCCAAGGGTGCTGTGGTTGGAGCGTCATCTGGTTGAGGGCAGCGATGAGGCCAGCCTGGTTCCAGGAGGAAACCGACTGGGTGGTTGGGGTCGGTAGCATTGGCTGAGGCGGCAGAACGGGAGCCGATGCCAGGTGAGCCTGGGGATGGGCGCCGAGAACTCCGGGTTGCCAGCCGATGGGTCTACATGGCTAGGGCTGGGGCGCCTAGGGGTTGTAGCAGATCCACGGACCCGTGGGACCGGCAGGGTGGGTAGGGACCGAGGTAGGTTATGGTGGCGTCGGACCCTACCAGGTCCTGCTTTTACCTTTGCCCTTGCCTTTCCCGGTGCGGGCTGTGTTGCTGTGGCCGGAGCCATGGCCACCAGGACCGCGGGAGGAAGGGGTAGTGCAAGAAGCTCGGCAGCCATTATCGGCTGCGGCAAGAAGAGCGGTGTGGGCCACTGTCTTCTCATCATTAGCCAGACGGAGTTCTTTAAGAACTAGCATGTCATGAGCCCGGGCGAACGATGGAAGAGGTGTGGCGTTGGCGATGTCATCGGCGGTGTTGGAGAAGCGGGGATTGAGGCCTCGCAGAAGGGCAAGGACAAGTTAAGAGTCGGCTACAGGGTGGCCGACGTCCCGGAGAGCAGCAGCCTTGACTTTGAGGCGCTGACAGTACGAGGAGACAGAGGAGTCGCCTTGTACCATGGAGTGGAACTCGTTGAGGAGGAAGATGGCATGAGACTACTTGTTGGCCAGGAAGATCCGCTCGATGGCCACCCAGAGGTCCCGGGCGGTGGGGTCAGTATCGTCCATGGCGAGGTCGAGGACAGAGTCGTCGACTGAGCCGAACAGCCAGCTGTGCACGTAGCACTCGGCGATGTCCCACTGAGGATCATTGGGGCAAGGTGGAGCGGAGCCATCAATATGGGACCGGAGGCCGAATTTTCCATAGAGAGATTTGAAGAAGAAAACCCACTTGAAATAATTGGCGTTAAGGTCAAGGGAGATAGGAACGTGAGATTTCACGTTCACAGCAGCGTAGGGAGGGGAGAAGATCGGCGAGGTGGTGCCCGAGGTGTGATCTGTGGCACCGAGGGCCGGAGCAGATTCGGCGACTGGGAGAGTGCCGGAGCTGAGGGCGGACTCGGTGGCCATGACAGGAGAACGGGAGCAAAGAGCCGATGGGAGAAAGAAGCCGATGGGATGGAGAAGCCGATGAGAGGACGAATCGGCCGATCAAGGATGTGAGAAGCCGATAAAAAGTGGGCCGGCCGATAGGAAGTAGGCAGCGGAGTAGGTGAGGAGTGGTCAGCCGATGAGGAGTGGTTGGCCGATGGGGAGTAGGCAGCGGAGTAGGTGAGGACAGAGTGGGTGGGTCAGAGAGTGATTGGGTCACGGACGTGCGAGAATTCACGTCCGTGGACTCGTGGAGGCCAAGGAGTGGGGCGGACGCGAAAAAAGCAGGGAGTGGCTAGACGCGAAGAGAATATGTTCGTGTCCGAGAGGCAGGGATTCGTGTCCGTGGACACGTGGACACATTGGACTAGCTCGGACGTGAGGGGAGAAGGTTCGCGTCCGAGAGCCGTTGAGCGTGTCGGAAAGGGCAAGAACCGAGGGAGGTTTCCAGCCGATGGAGACGACGAGCGCGGAGGTGCGCCGGCGTCAGAGAAGGAGAGATGCACGAAGCAAGAGGAAGAGCGGAGACGGGTGCGAGGAGGGACGAGGAGGCGGATCGAGACCGTCGCTTGGTCGCGCGGAGGTGGGGCGGAGAAAAGGTGACTGCGGGGGAGATGGGGAGAAGAAGAAATGGAGACGAGAGAGCGATGGGAGTACTGGAAAGAGAATTGGCAACGGGAAGAAGACGTCGACGAGGAGGAGGAAAGGGTCGGCTCGCCGGAGGGAGAAGCTAGCGCGCCAAGATGTCTAGACTCGCTCTGATACGATGTAGAAAGTGTACAATAACTATGAATCCTCCGAGCGTATACGAGGGGTCGGATCTATATATATACAGCCCAGGCCAGTGGTCTGTCTAACAATCGACCTATAAAGGAATATATTGCATAACTTCAACTGTATTCCTACTTTTTAAAAACATGGATTGTCTTTTGAATATGCTCCTCCACCATACCTATGAGTTGTTTCCCTAGTTCATCTTTGAGCCATGACACAGGCAAAAATTAATCGACAATCGATTGCTGCTCTTCGTGATGTTTTCAAGTCCACTAAAATGAACCAAAGTAAATTCAGTAGAACACCTTCACACATAGTAAGAAGCTACACAATTGAAAATATTCCCTACTTTATCGTCACTAATTTGGATGAATTAATAGCCTGAACATATGCTGTCAACACTGCAAAACAGCATGAGCTTCAAATAGCATGATCCTGCTTGTGTTCACTTGCATTACGAAATACTAACAGCAGAAGATGAACATTTATACTCAAGATGCCATTTAGGAGTTCTTGCTTGTTGCCTGACAATGTCAACTAATACTATTTGCATTTACAAATCACTATGGAAATGTACTCTTTTGATGATCTTAATTGATGAACAGTAATATGCTAAGATACAGATTTTTCCAAGGGAATACTTTAACTTAAAATTATGTTATGAACTGAAATAAAAATCGTGCATAGGAATACTTTAGAAAATAATGTAGTTCAACATGATTTACAGTAGTGATGCAAAGTAATACAAATCTTGACTATAGCTAGCTATCTTCAAATTTATTTTAGTACTGATGCATAGTTTTTAACTAGTTCAGTTTTGCCTGTATATATAGGCTACAGGAGGATCATCCCATGGCTCTCAGTCAGTTGATTATGTACCACGTAACGACATAATGATTGATGAGGAAGGAGATGATGATAACGACAGTAGCTACCATGCAAGAGATGATGACAGTAGCTCCCTCGAAAGTGATGATGATGATTATACTTCTCTCGAAGTCGAAGATGACATCGGTTACCTTGATGACGATGATGACATAGGTTCCCTTGACGGCGATGATGACTTCAGTTTCCTCTATGGCGATGATGACAATTGCCCTGACATGGATGTTGACCAGGCATGCAACTATAGGTTGAGAATTGCTACAACTTGCACTATGCAAGTGTCAGGTGAACTAATCCCAACACCTCCAAGTGATGGGCTGTTTGTGACTGAAAACACCTCCATCAAGTGATTTGGCAGGGGGTACGTAGTGACTGAAATGACCCACAAGAAACTCTGAAATCCTACTAAGTAGTTTATTAATTTGGGTTTTGATGTAGTATGTGGTTCTTTTGGGTTATCGATCCAGTAACTCTAGAAACTAAGGTTAAACTTTTGCAGATATGTATCTTTAGTGCTTTGCTATGTGCATGTCACACATATATACATATAGATAGGCAGGACACTGTTTGCCATGTATGTTATGTAATGGTTGTGTTATTGAAATATATGCATACATACATACACACATATATATATGACTGACATGTTCAGTTCGTATACATATGTATATATCTTGCCGGTGCTGGGAAAGGCATTAGGAAAGAGCTCACATGTAGGCTGCTTTACAGACAGCCGCCAAGTAAATAGCTTGGCTTTGCACCCCAAATTTTAACCTTGGCGGCCGCAACCGACTCCAAAAAGATTTTTCTTGTTGGTCCGGTTTTTTACACCTAAAGAAACATATATTATTGTCGGTTCTGTCCGACAAGTTTTAAATTGTTGGTACCTAAAAAATTAAAAATGTCCTTAATTTTCATATCATACGGACTAAAAAAACTTTTTCTCACGATTAGCCATCAATAAAATGGATTTTTTCTTGCTGTCTAAACTTGGTAGGTATTTCTTGTTGGTTGGCCAACAAAACTTATTATCTTGGTGGTTTCGATGCTATTTTTAGCGGTTTGTGTCCCTTAAGAAAATTCTGGATTCTTATAGTGACAACATTAGATGGTAAAAAACAATCTATTTAGACATTACCTGGGCACGCGACACAACATTCAAATGACGCCTCAGAGATTTATTTTCTTGACAAGGTTTCCGCGGCCGGCGTGGCCGTGGATGTGCCCTGGGTTTCCTCGACCCTCTACCCCAGGCGGCTCCAACGGTGGTGCCGGTGAAGAGCACGAAGCAGTTTGGAAGGCCGGGCACTATGACGAGAAGCCGCTTGGGAATGGGGCGGTTGAGTTGTCGGGTATTTTCTGGACATTCAGACAGTCCTTCTGTAGTCCTATATACGTCTTAAAATTTGCAAATTTGGTTGCAGGATTAGAGGAAAGATTACTTAGTTAGGCACATCATGCTGTGGCCTCAGGCTGTTCTGCTGCTGGAGAAGAACAAAAAAGATGACATGTCTTCCTATTCTTTTTGGTTAGTAAAGATCAAATTCTATTCTCGTTATATATCCCCTTTTCATGGTGTAAAGTATGTTAAGCCCTTAATGGCACGTGCCCTCATTTTCTTGCATGTAATCTAAGGCTATGAAAAAAATATGACAAACACGCAAGGTCAATTTTGACCTAACCATGTAGAAGAAATATGTTGCATAAAATAAATAAATTGGAAGTTTGAGCAAGATATCTGAGGAAGAACACCAGTGAATAATGACCTGTTTCTGTAATGAGATTGAGCTCCTGTTTACTAGCATGATGATGACTTTTCTGTGCTTTCTAAATATTAGTTTTCTTTATTTTGAATATCCTCTGGGCTGATTATTTCAGCTATGTGGTGTGTACTAAATCTCCTTAAAAGGCCAGTTTAACTGAAATTGCATTCCAGATAGGTCTGGCATTAAATCTTGTGATGATTTTCTCCAGAAGAGATGGACTTAATCTACTGCGTGTACTTTTTGCAGCTGAAAGTCCGAAACAATCACCCGTTTTATACCGTGGAGTACTATGTTATTTTATATAAGCCATATCCGTTCACCCCCCCTAGAAAATTCTTAAGATAGTTGCTTCTTTGCGTTCCCTGTCTGGTTAATTCTAGTGGACAGTTTGTAGGATTGTTTGGGTATGTCAATGAAGCCAAGGACACCAAGAGCAATAGTTCTCTGCCCCAAAGGGAGTAGGCACTGATCAGGTTAGCCTTACGTCCAAAGTATTTTTCTTTTTTGCAACGAGTATATGATTGGATTTTTTAAAATGATATTTCTGAATGTGATTTGGTATAATGGGATAAGGCGTATCTATGCTCGTCTAATTGTATTGCTTTAAATGAAATGGTGTTTTAGATAAAACTCGGTGTGTGTGTGTGTAATTTTAGACAGCAACATAGACATGTTACCACTACCTTTCCAAGTTTTGCAATGGTCTGAATATATAGTCAATTTGTTGACTTTTGGTTCCTTTGTTTAATACTGCTCTTCCAGCTCTGCCGACAGCCAGTCCTACAAGCTGTGATGCATCACCTAGGGCAGAGGAGGCATCACAGGTCCGGTTTGGATTCAGTTTCATGTTGCGCATATTATAGCTATATGCAGTTTCAGTTTCCTCTTCTGTCTTGCAGCACCTTGGAATGTGACAGAAGGTATGAGGAGACATCACCAAAGTTTGCAGTTCTGTTGTTAGGACTACAAGATATCAAAGATGCTGATAATAAAGGTAGCAGTACTGCTATTGTTCCTGCACCACATATGTTCCCAAAAGCATCACAAGTCTGTTCACATTCACTTGCCTGTAACTTGTTTACTCTATTCTTATCTGTAGGCACTGAGAATTTCCTTCTACGATTCTGATTGTAACAGGATGTCAGGGATCTAAGGAAACGATAGAATAGCGACTGGTATATGATCACTCTCACTCTAATTGATGGCTGATTCAATTGATGTAGCTCGAGCTGCAACTTGGACAGGTTCGGATTGATTCAATTGATCATTCTAAATGCTAGGTTTTTTCTGCGATAGATTTCCTATGGTGGTTGAAATATAAGTTCTGATCAATCTATCGTTTTAGTTATCACAGGAACTGCAGGTTGAAATATTGGTCTATTGGGTTACTGGCTATAAGCTTTGGGGTTGTATTGGGTAAGTATCAGTAAGTGTAAGTTATTTTTTTTTAAAAAAAGAAAACTATGTATAGAACAGGTTGCAGTATGTACTACTTGGGGTTACTGATTAATTGTTTTTTCCCTAGAAATATTAAAGGGTTCTATCTTTTCTGGAAAAGATGATCGACCATGTTCTACTATTGCTAGGTTTAAAAGGTTCGTATTCCTGCAATTTGAAACTCTCAGGAGAAGATGAGGATCACATCTTTACAAGACACCATTTGTTATACTATTTAACGCATAAATTTTGTATGACCAGTGGCATCGGATGATCAATGTGCCCTTTATATCGATTTTCTACGTGCTCTTTAACCTTTGAGTTTTTTTAATTACCTTTATTTTATACTATGTATAATGATAGAATTGTGTATTATTGGTTTAAACATATGTTTATTTATTATTTGATGACAAATTTTAATTTATGTACACACTTCAGTAAACTCTTTCCGGCTGTATTATTAGTGATTTGGGCTCCGATTAATATATGTTTTATGACATGCTTTGCACATGTATTACCAAATTTCCCCGTAGCCTTAGCGCGGAATAGTACTATTGCCGATCGATCGCGACGTGATATTCGGCATTTACAGAACAAAAAGGAACAGCTCCAGTAATGCCGTACGGAATTCCTGCCGGTGAAAGAGTCGTTCATGCCATCGACTCGACTCGACGGCGATGGGCGGGTACGAGTAAATGTACTACTCGAGCTCACGGTAGCCACCAGATGAATGCTAACGAGGTGCTGGAAGTGGCCACGATGTTTCCTTCCTCTCCTACCAATCCATCATCGATGGAACTTTCCTTATGACTGATTGCTTTAAACGACTATTAATGATTAGACCTTATTTAGTATATAATTTAAAACCTAATATTATAAATTCGGACATAACGGAGGGAGTAAACTTCAAGTGCGATTTCACTGCTATAGCGCACAAGTACATGTTCAGAAGCAAACCAAAATGAAAGTAATGCATAGTATACATATCATGTTGTAGATGTCATTTACAGCATCAAAACATAATAATTAATTCTGCATGATGAATAGTAGGATTATTAAAAATCAGATCGTTTCGTAAAATAAAAAGATACCTTTGAAGTAGTTTTAGTAATCTCTCTAGATATCATTGGTCCAACCGTCTCTTTACCATTGATCCAACTGCTATGTTATTGGTGTTTTGATGCTGTTGATTCGACCTTAGCTTTGCTGCTGGATTGACCGCCCACGAACTAAAAACACAAATTAACATAACTATTAAAAATAAATTAACTTTACCGCATGTTCTACAAAATAAATACAAATCACTTACATCTTTCTTAAAAATAAATCATAGATTTTCTCTCTTACAAAAGTTGACTCTGTCTCAACCACCATTTCATTTATACATAAAAATTTTAGTTTAATAGGACTCAAACTCTTACACTCCAAATCAAATACAATAACTTAAATTTGAAACATTCTCTTTTAAAACAGGAATCCACACCTGCTATAGCAGTACCCTGCATGCTGCAATATCACGTGTCATCAGTAATCGCACGTATCTTCTCATCTGTTTTGCCTTTCAGTTCTCTATGATTTTTTCATGAGTTTGTACTTTTCAATCTTATACTCTATCCAAAATTAACTCTATTTTTTATACCCATACAACTTCTCCCATATACCATAGAATCTTATCTCTACGTGTATTATTCTCTATCTTTATTATCTTGATCTTCTGTATAGATCTCAACTTCTCTCAAGTCTAATTCCAATCCAATACTAACAATACTCTCGAAGTATTAAGACATATCTACATATCAACAACCAAATAAATCATATCCGAGTATAAGAGTATAATTTCTCATCTAACTTAACTCATATTAATATACAATAAAATACCCCACATATCGAATCCATCTAGAAGTAATAAATATGAAACAAATATTATAAATCAAGAAATTAATCCAAAACTGACTCTTTTCAGAATTCCACCGGTTCGACCGTCGATCTTTCTAGTCTGATCGCTCTGATGCATGCGGTTGGACTAGAGCTGTTCACCGGTTGGACCGGTATTTGTTGATCTCGATTTGCAAATTCAATTTAAACACAACATTTTTACTTTAATCTCAATAAAACATATCATACTAATTATTTATCATACATCGAATTTCACATCTTTCTCTTAGCTTGGTGACATATCAACAAAAAGAGGCCAAATACCCATCTCCAGATATAACATCAGTACAATCACATACTCAATCTCATACATACTATATGCCCTAACTTTTTTTAATTACACCACGTATGACATATAGATGAGTTATACGCACTACATCCGTATCTCCATGAGCATTCCTAATTTTAAATACACGGTTGGTAGAGGTCTAGATGAGACTAGCTATAAGTCTCTGAACGTCAATGTTGAAATGAATTCGTGTAATTTGTTTTCTGTAAAATTCATGTGAAACTCTGCACCAAAGGGAATCTTTGATGTTCTAGCTTGCTAGCCTATCCTTCTAGCTATGATTTTAAAACAGTAGTGTCCCTCTCCTTAGCGATCATTTCTGATACAATAATCTTAGCATATTTTTCCTATGAGTTTTTTTCAAAATGTGAGTTAGGCATCAATTTTATGGATTGGCATATCACCTATAATGGCACCTAATCCAGTTTTGTTCTCCGTATCCAATATACTAGAAGTCTAGCTAGAATGGGATCGTTAAGATCTTCCATGCAGATTACACAATAAATAAATATGAGCTAGCCACAATTAACATATGGTATGTTTATTATGAACGGACTAGAAACCATCTTAAAGCCATGTATGAGTTTTTATGTTCTCCAGATCGATTCCAAAATATTCGTGTTTGGTTTACAAAATTGAGAGCACAATGCATGCGTTGTAGAATTAGGTGGCCTCTTAGGAGTGTAGGAATTTTACAGAATTTTTCTATGAATCTAGTAGGAGTCCGTTTAATTGCCACAAAAATAAAAAATAATCACAGCTTAAAAGGGGTTCGTCATCACATATAGCTCTTGCGTGTCTATCACCTTGCACAAATACATAAGTTCAGGTACTGTGTTCTGATAATTATGCGTCATATTTTGTATAGTACTAGCTGTTTTGTCTCTCGTTCAATTATTCTATGTCTAGCATTTTTCATGCCTGGAGTCCTGGACCGCAACACCTACCGCAGGTGTGCGACAAATTAATTAATGAAATTTCGGTTATTATTTCATTAAAAAAATCATGGGCCGAATTAATTTATCAAAAATGAAAATCAGCTAACAAGAGTGCAGGACTGTAGCAATTAAGCGATACTACTGCTGAGTGCTGACAGGCTACCAGTGTTTGGATCACACATTCGCTCCTCAGCGATGATTGGCTAGGTCTACAATGTTTAGTGTAAAACCCACTTCGTGGCTCAAGCCAAAACCTCCAAAATATACTTATTGGCTTTATAAGGTGTGTAATGTTTTATAATATAGTCAATTATACATGTAAGTGCATTTTTTAAGATAATGGATGAAATCCAGCATTTGTTTTTATAGAAATTATAGCCACTTATTTCAAAGTTCCTAGCTTAAGACTAAGTACGAAAGCATCTAACAAAGAATGAAAAGAAATGATGAAGACAAGACAAATTTAAGACCCATCAATAATAAGAAAGAAATACAAATTATTCACAAAGCAGTTCTATTAGAAGATGTCTATCAAAGTTGGCTTGATGACAATATTTTCCATAAGAATTTTTTTTAACTTTAATAATACCTTATTACTATTTGATTGAATACAATTTTTGCCATGAAGATTTGGCTTCTATCTAATAGCAAATCTACTCTGGCACCCTGTTTTTCCAAGCTACTACCTAACTTATGATAGGTTATAGCGCTTGTTTGGTTATGACATATATAGATGTAATAAACGAGCTAGTTCATAATACTAAGTAACACATAGACTAGATATGTGGAGGAGAGAAAAACATTAACTGTGTGAGAGTCGATGTGAGGTGCAACCACGTAAGATAGAACGGTGATTTACACTGTATTAAGGTAGAAGGAAAAACAATAATTATACCCATTTTTCGAGTTAAGGTTGTCTCAATTATCGAAGTGATGATATCTTTGGATAATGTGGAGAATCTATTAGGCGTTTTGCTTGAGCTTAGAGTAGCTCATAAGCATAAAAGGCGAGGCCTAAACAAATGATTTTTTTAAAACCCATAAACCACTCTTTTACTATTATATTTAAGAGGTTTTTTTACGTATGTGGATTAGATTAGAACTCAACGTTCAAGGTGAAGGCTTAAAATCCACCGATTTATAAAACGATAAAAACCATAAAGGCAACTCAAAAGCAATTCAAAAGTCTAAACTAGTAAATTTATGCTAAAAAAGGACTAAAATTGGTGTGTTTAACAGCTTAAAGCGATGTTAGCCGAAGGAATTCTCTTCCGCTAACATCTTTTTCACCGAGGGATCTCATGTAATAATTCATCGGTTAGTGGTAGATCTTCTGATCTTCAGTCATGAGTACTTGACGTCATCTGATTAGTGCATTGAGATGGTTTTTGTTTAAGACATGCTGAGAGAATTCCCTGAAAGAGAGAACCATATACGAACATGGTGAATCATGGTTCCATAGATCGATCAAGTAGACCGATGTCTTTTTTTCTTTCTTTTTTTTTTTGACGAGAGATCAAGACGACGAATATTCAGTGAGAAGAGACCACAAGGGCAAGAGAGACGCATGGTAAATAAATTGGCAATGCAGCACACGCTGACACGCCTGTCTGAGTCTTACGTACGAACAAAAAAGAGACCCAATTTATGTACGGTCGCTGAGTATGCACGAGAAGTACCAAGCTGTTGTAGTACAAGCTATCCATCTACCTGGCTAGAGCCGTTCGCTTCCACATTCTCATGTCCTCCGGTTTTCGATCGACGGGCTCGCCGGCGCCGTAGCTGCACACCACCCAGCGCCAGCCATGTCAAGCGAGCTCTCCACGCGCCCGTCTACCTCCTCGTCAAGCAGCTCCCCTTCGGGGCACGCGCGGAGGCCGGAACATGGAGAGACGCCGCCGCCGCGTGGCGATGGACCCGAGGGCGAGGTGGGTCAGGGAGTGGAACCGCGCCCACCTGCTGGCCTGCGCGGCGGGGCTCATGGTGGACCTGCTCTTCCTGTACGCCGTGTCGCTGAGCGGCCCCGCTCATGGGCATCTTCCTCGACGGCTGGCTCGCCGCCGCGGTCACCGCGCTCCGCTTCATGGTGGACGCCATGCAAGCCTGGAACATCGTGACACAGCTCCGCGTCGCGCGCGCCAGGCGGAAGCCGGCGGCTCGCGCGGACGAGGAGCAGCCCGAGGCTGAGGCTGCGCCGGTGGCGGACGCGGACGCCGCGAGCAAGCTCCGGGACCACGGGAGGTCCAGGAAAGGGTTGGTGCTCGACTTCTTCGTCATTCTCCCCGTGATGCAGGTGTGCAAATCGATCCATTTACATTTTACACAGGCTCTCTTGCAATTTTTTTTCTTCTTGTGTTATGTGGTCGTGAACTCTTGATCATGCCTCCTAGTCCAGTAGCATGTGCACTTCAAATTGCATCATTTTTTTCTTGGAAACAAGGGGTGGTTATTCTTATTCCTACTACTCCATTAGGAAATTATGTTTGCATAATTTGAAGAGAAAAAAAAACTATTTGAAGAAAAATCATCGTTCAGAAAAAGATATGGTTATGATGCATGAATCATTGTGTTGCTTGGATATATACTAGTTTCAATAGTATCGTTGTAATAGAATCGCCTAAATGTACTTTATATTTGATCTAGCGGTTGAAAAAAATCTACCATCTCAGCGGGGTAACAAATGGCTCACTCATTGTACGCGACAGATTGGGCCTGTCCAAATTACCTGAAGTACGCAGCTTGTAGCTAGTTATCTTTGCAAATTATTGCACCATCATTTCGCTAGACAGCTCTACTAATTAATCTCAAAGATCGCATTAGCTCTGTTCACAGCAACGTGCTCGACCCGTCCATCGATCGATCAGTCTCGATGTGTCAATCAGCCAGTTACGCTGCGTGCATGAACAGACGAACGAGCGAGCAGAGCAGGTGCAGCATTCATGCGTTCTGTTTCTGCTGGCTATAACTAATTAGCTTTGTCCCAACGCGCATTATTCGTCTATCTGCTACAGCATGTGCCTTGCATGGCTAGCTAGTGTATGCATTTATACTGTAGCTTCAGCTGCGCGTATTCGATCGTCTGTATAATTGGGGATCGATGGGGCCAGTGGCCACTGCTCTACGGCTCTTTCGCTAATTTGTATCTGAATTTATTTTGTGCTAAGTTCGTCGCGTGACTCGTGTCAACATTCTATGGGTTCTTATCGTGAATTGATGTATGCCGTGAACGCAGTAGGTGGTTTGGGTGGCGGCTCCGGCGATTTAACGGGCGGGGTCGACGACGGAGGTGATGACGGTGATGCTGGTGTCGCTCCTGTTGGAGTACCTGCCGAAAATCTACCACTCCGTCGTCTTCCTCCGCCGGATGCAGAACCAGTCCGGCCACATCTTCGGCACCATCTGGTGGGGCATCGCCCTCAACCTCATGGCCTACTTCGTCGCCGCTCATGTGAGTAACTGACTACTTCTCTATCACTCTTACACCTAGCTAGCCCTAGCATTGGATGCCATCGTGAAGCACTCGGAGCAGAAAGAAGACAAGAAAATGTACTAGCTACTAGTAGACTGGTTGCTGAGCTGAAGTGTCATTAGCATTTGTGTTTGTTTTCAGGCAGTGGGCGCGTGCTGGTACTTGCTGGGGGTCCAGAGGGCCACCAAATGCCTGAAAGAGCAGTGCTTGCAGGCCGGGCCGCCGGCGTGCCTGTCGTCCACTGCGGTGGCCTGCGCCGATCCGCTGTACTACGGCGGCGACAGGTTCGCCTGGGGCAAGAACGATAAGGCCAGGAGCATGTGCCTCAGCAGCGGCGACAACTACCAGTATGGCGCGTACAAGTGGACCGTCATGCTCGTCGCCAACCCCAGTCGGCTCGAGAAGATGCTCCTCCCCATCTTCTGGGGCCTCATGACACTCAGGTTAATTGAAAATTTAATGGGGTTCATAGTTCTTGCTCACTCGTGCCATTAATCGCTTTTGTGCTTGGATGCATGCATGCAGCACGTTTGGGAATCTGGAGAGCACGACGGAGTGGCTGGAGATCGTGTTCAACATCATCGCCATCACGGGGGGGCTGATCCTGGTCACCATGCTCATCGGGAACATCAAGGTGTTCCTGAACGCGACGACGTCGAAGAAGCAGGCGATGCACACGCGGCTGCGGAGCCTGGAGTGGTGGATGAAGCGGAAAGAGGTGCCGCACGGGTTCCGGCAGCGGTGGGCGGCGACGCGCGGCGTCGATGAGTGCCAGATCGTCCGCGACCTCCCCGAGGGCCTCCGCCGCGACATCAAGTACAACCTCTGCCTCGACCTCGTCCGCCAGGTCCCGCTCTTCCAGCACATGGACGATCTCGTCCTCGAGAACATCTGCGACCGCGTCAAGTCTCTCATCTTCCCCAAGGACGAGATCGTAAGTAGCCGATGCTTCTGCCATTGGAGGCCATTGCTGGAACCTGGAAGCTTTACGTGTGTTTCTTGGTTGTTGAGATCGTGAGAGAAGGGGACCCGGTGCAGAGGATGCTGTTCATAGTGAGGGGGCACCTGCAGTGCAGCCAGGTGATGAGGAACGGGGCGACGAGCTGCTGCACGCTGGGGCCGGGGAACTTCAGCGGGGACGAGCTGCTGTCGTGGTGCATGAGGCGCCCGTTCATGGAGCGGCTGCCGGCGTCGTCGTCGACGCTGGTGACGGCGGAGAGCACGGAGGCGTTCGGGCTGGAGGCCGCCGACGTCAAGTACGTGACGCAGCACTTCCGGTGCACGCTCACCAACGACAGGGTGCGGCGCAGCGGGCGGTACTACTCCCCCGGGTGGCGCACGTGGGCGGGCGTCGCCGTGCAGCTCGCGTGGCGCCGGTACAAGCACCGCAAGACGCTCGCGTCGCTCCCCTTCATCCGCCCGCTGTCCCGGCGCTCGTCGCTCGGCGAGGAGAAGCTCAGGCTCTACACCGCCATCCTCACCTCGCCCAGGCCCAACCAGGACGACGACTTGTAGACTCTCGCATCATATCAGCTGCCTGTACACAGGGGACTGGGAAGCTCTCGATCATGGACGCGGTGTTCCCGCATGAGGACAATGCATGTTTCAGGGATCATCGTGCCATGAATTTGTACATAGCGAACGAAGCGAAGGGGGTCGGATTAAGCAGTGGAGAAGCGGCGTACGTTGGTGTATAGTGGTGAGTGTTCCCGCCTGTCACGCGCAGGTGACCCGGGTTCGATCCCCGGCAACGGCGATTGCACTGCCGCATCCAACAAGCATCGCGAATGCTCCCGCACCCGTCACGGGACGCGCTACGACTAGGTCGACCCGAACCCGTCACGGGCACGCGCGCGTGGAGCCATGGGCGCCGCCGATTGATTTAACGGCCCGTGCGTGCGGGACCCACCCACGCGGGGCCCACCCGCCCGTCCATCTCCATCCACCACTATAAACCCCTTCTAGTACCCCCCACCCCACCCCCCTCCGATCCCTTCGTTTCGCCTCTCCGGATTCCAAACGAGACCGGCAAAAGCCAAAGGCCCCCGTCGCGCCCCGCCCCCGCCGGATCGCCGGAGTCCGGCAGCTCGCTCCGCCGACACTCTCGCTGGTAAGCGCTGTCCGCCGCTCTCCTCTTCGGTTTAGCCTCCTTCTCTGGTTCCTCGCAGATCCAGCGCGGATTTCTCCTGCGAATTAGTTGCTTCGCCTTCTGCTCTCTCCGTTTGGGTGCGGTGACGAGTGACATTTCTCCATCGGATGAGCAAAGCATTTTCTGCTAGGTCGTTGAGGTGTTCGTGTGCGCTTGGGACTGGTCGAATCGGAGGATGCTTGAGCTTAGGAGCTGACTATAGCATGGTGGGCCAGTCTTAACTGGTGAGCTTTGCGTGCAGACGCAGCTTGATTTAGCTTTTTTTTTGCCACTACGGGCATATGTCCGTACTGTCCGAGCTGCATGTGCTTCTGGAATCACTGCCATTTCTTGCGTGTTTGTGTGTTAAGCCAGAAATGCAACGGGGAAACTCAAGCCTTTTACGGTAATAATTGGAAAATGATAGCTCAAGCCGTTTGTACATTCTCTTCTCACTGAATGACTTGACTAAGCTCAATCCGTCAGTTAATAGCCTTTCCGGATTTGCTACTGCCATAATTGAAGGCAATTCATCCCTTGCCGGCATAGTATCATGGGCTCATGGCACGATGATAGGCCAGCGTATGTTCCAGAATTCTTGCACAAGCCATGTTCCGGTCTTTTAGTATACCTGTTTTTTTG
Source organism: Oryza coarctata (assembly GCA_030770085.1). Lineage (NCBI taxonomy): Eukaryota > Viridiplantae > Streptophyta > Magnoliopsida > Poales > Poaceae > Oryza > Oryza coarctata. The sequence goes on from CM061470.1 coordinate 19,219,173, forward strand.
TTAGATATTGCTTATCTCCTGTTATAGATTTGCATGAAGCAGCAAAAGATGTTTACTTTCGAGTTGACGTGAAATGCTTACATTGATCTGTATGTGCTGCTCTAATCTCCCCCATCACAGATTCACAGGTGGAGTTTGCATGGTCTCCTTGGTACTTGGCATGTGAATTTCAAAAAGGGACCAGAGTTGACATTTAATTCATACACGATGAATGGTTCAACTGCTTCCCAAGGGCATCATGTGAATGGAAAGCACGTGCAAAGCGTTGGTCCTTCCATTCAGAACAATGGAACAAGACACCGGTCGTTGACTCTAATGAGACGATGCCGTGGTGTGTTATGTTTGGTGATTATGCCGTTGACAGCATTCATGTTGATGGTTTACCTATCCCCTGTAACTACTTTCCTCGTGCGGTTGTTCAGTGTGCATTACAGCAGAAGGTTGACATGCATTTTGTTTGGGATGTGGTTAGCCATGTGGCCATTTTTGTTTGAGAAGATTAACAAGACCAAGTTTGTTTTTTCTGGTGAAACTGTGCCCCCAAAAGAGCGTGTCTTGTTATTTGCTAATCACAGAACTGAGGTCGACTGGATGTATCTGTGGGATCTTGCATTGAGGAAAGGTCGTTTGCAGTGCATCAAGTATATACTTAAAAAAAGCTTGATGAAGTTGCCTATTTTTAACTGGGCATTTCACATTATTGAATTTATTCCGGTAGAGCGGAAGTGGGAGGTTGATGAACCATTAATCCGAAGCAGGCTTTCAGAATTAAAGAACCCTAAGGACCCCCTTTGGTTGGCAGTTTTTCCTGAAGGCACTGACTACACGTAAGGTCTCTTATTCAGTATATTACCACATGTTTGTATAACACACATGATTTGGGCATCCATTCCATACTTCTCTAATCACTTGTTGAGTATAATTAGATTTTTTTTACCGTAAATAGTCCCAGACTTCTTTGTACTTTTCAGAAATAACTTTTTAGACTGGTTCATACTTGCTGATTGTTCAGTTGCTCGAATGATAGGATTATGCACCTTAGTTACTGGCCTTTAGTTCCTCTCCTCTTTTTCCCCTTCTTTATTTGGATTCTATTTGATGCTAATATCTCAGTGAGAAGAAGTGTATCAAAAGTCAAGAGTATGCAGCAGAGCATGGCTTGCCTATTCTGAATAATGTCCTCCTTCCCAAGACAAAGGGTTTTTATTGCTGTCTGCAAGAGCTGAGAAGTTCCATAGATGCTGGTAACCCTGGCCTCTTCATTTGTTTTTCGGTTTCAGTATTTTTGCTTCATCACCTGATTTATATATTGATCATTTGCAAACACTATATGCTAAATGTATCATTTCCAAACAACCTAACCAAAGTCATGTTAATTTTAGAATCATTTAAAGGCGTATTCTTCACTTAAATGTTACAATTTTACTGTTGAGATTTCCATTTTTGGTTCTGTGACTTAATAGTCTTGTAAATTGATGCAGTGTATGACATCACAATTGCATATAAGCATCGGCTACCAACTTTTATGGACATCGTTTATGGTATTGATCCTTCTGAAGTCCACATCCATGTTAAAATCATTCAAGTCTCCCACATACCCACCTCAGAAGATGAAGTCACTGATTGGCTGATCGAGAGATTTAGACTGAAGGACAAACTTCTGTCTGATTTTTTGACACTTGGCCACTTCCCCAACGAAGGAACTGAAGATGATCTGTCCACACTCAAGTGTGTCGCAAATTTTGTAGCAGTAATCAGCACAACGAGCATCCTCACGTACCTGACCCTGTTCTCATCTGTATGGTTCAAGATTTTCGTAGTATTTAGCTCTGGTTTCCTTACATTTGCGACCTTATACTCCATACATCTGCCCCAGCTAATATGCTCCCCTGAAGCTGGTACGCATGCCAAGAAATCTTGAATGTATCTGTGCTACTCACCTGTGTATTAGCAGAAAGATATTACTACTCGAACCCAACTTGTGGGTTGTGACATCATTGCCATGTATATCTGTACATCCAATGGGATTTGTCATTGGAAATGTATCTAGCTCTACAGTTCAGTACGATTCTTTTATCCGGGCTGTTGGGAGCGGTGTGGTGTTGCCGGCTAGCCGTATGACAGTCATTGCTGTGTGTCAGTAGCTAGGAACTGAAGTTGGGGTATGTAATGTCAATAGTTGGGACTCTGAAGCGTGAGACACTAAAGAATGGAACCGCCAACACAGGAAACGTCGAAGTCGTTGTAGTAAGTGATTCCTGCCACAAGGGCGACCCGGGTTCGATCCCCGGCAACGGCGATAATAAGTTTTTGCCCCTCCAATCTGTTCTCCATTTGTTCATAGAAATTCATGAAAGCTGTTCTCCATTTGTTCAAAGAAATTCATGAAAGATTCCTGAGCATTTCAGTCGACCTCTCTTGTTTTCCTTTTTTTTTCTACATTTCTTAAATGGAGCTGCACAGTCCGGACAGGTGCTCCATATGTCATGCTGATTTTGTTTTTCCAGGCATGGAGTGACGCAAATTGTTTGTTCTTGGCATTGGTGGTACGGATTGACAGGAACAACATTTTGGTTCAGTGATTTTGTCAAAACTGTACTTTGACTGATCTTTGATTGCTCATCTACATACAAGGCCAAAAAAAAAAGAACAGTGCATATCCACATCTACCTTTGCTGCTGTTACTTTTACACACAACAATTGCAATTTACAATGTGCAACGAGAAGACGCTACATGTCGTCACTAATGAAATCAAGTACAGTCGTCTTGGTGTTCTGGATCTAGTACTTGTGCATTCCTAGCATATCGACAAATCTTGTTACCGGTTTTTAGACGGTAACCATGAAACTGCTACTAGCTTTAGTAGTCTTCTGAAAAATTGGCCAAGAAGAGAGGCAAAACTGACGCCAATGGGGCAGCGATTAGTAGCACATTCCAGCAAAAGTATCATTCAGCATCCTTCACTTCAGCCTCAATGTCTACAACAGTTCCAGAGGGTGTCTTTCCTGCATGAAGCAGCACATGGTGTGATTGCCGATTAAATGCCATGCTTGGTGGTTCTCAATAAAGGCCTCAGCAATGTCCCACAGAAACATATATTAGCAAATGAATCAACAGAAACAGAGAAATGACACCTAAGAATTCCACTGATGGCATTCTATATGTACATGATAACAAAACTCGGATGATACGCGGTTGAAATTACTTTTAGATATCATAATCAACCATATCGCATGTGATAAAAATGTATTGCAAGTCTGTGTGAAATCATTATCTTGATTTAAGTTTTTATGATGAACAATTGGCTAAGATATTGAATGAATTAGTTTTGATGAAATGGTGCAGCGGCAAAGTGCTCTCTATGCACTTACGGTCGAACCGCAAGTATAGATGTAGTTGAACCGGCCAACCCGACTGTCTGATTGATAGACTCTAGTAGGGAGTTGGTTTTAGGATGTTTTAGTATTTCATGATGATTTGTTAATGGATAAGGCTTCTAAATGTTTCATATGTGTATGGTATATTATTTATGTGCTAATGTGAGTCAAGATGAAAAAGAACTTATGCTCGGATGATTTCTTTGTTTGTCAGTCCATGTGTAGATGCTTCTTAAGGCCTTGGAAGTATTACCGGTGATGAATCGGTAATCAACTTAAAAATGGTTAATGTCCAGATAATCAAGAAGATCATAAGATACTAAAACTAGAGACCAATGTACGTAGAGATGAATATTTTACATAGCATACGAGAGAAGTTGTATGCGTATCAAAGGAGGAGTTGGTTTTATATAGAGTTCGAGTTTGGAAAGACTGAGTTTAAATATATAAAGAGATAAGTTGTATGTCTGTACGAGTGAGTTTCCTAAGAAATCAGGAGTGCTATTAATTGTAAGATTCGTGGCTTTTCTACAACCACCTATGAGTATAGAAAGCCGGTCTAGGCCCTAGAGTATCGTTTTTAGAGTCATTCCATTGAGAGAAAAAGTTGGACTTTAGATTTAAGAGATCGAAAGTTAAGAGACAAGTGCTATTGTTGTCCTTTAAAAACACATATTGATATAATAAAGTTAATCTATTTTTAAAAAGTTTTGTCGAGATTGTTGTCTGCTCTTTGGCGGTCAAACCGACGAGATTGAGGTGATCCAACCGGAGGCATACAATCAGTTAGACCGACACCTACTAGGTGGTCGGTCCGGCGGCAAGCAAACAATCGGACCAGCAACATACAGACGGTCAAACTAATGACATCTAGAGAACTCACTGTAACTTCATCTATATCAGAGTTATGTTTTTATTCTGTAATTTGATTTTTAATAATTCTACCATTTACTCTCTTTCTCTAATAGACTTGATTTGAATACTAGAGTCTGTAGCCTCACACAACTTAAACCCATTAAAATTTGGTTGGCGTATTCAATCCTAGAGTCTGCAGCCTCACACAACTTAAACCCATTCAAATTTGGTCGGCGCTTTATGCTTTTGTATCTGACTAATCGACACAGGCTCATCTAGCATTCTTATGGCATATTGGCATGTGGGATTCTCCTATTCTACTCGATTAAAAAATGGTTAAAAAATCCATGGTAGAGGAATCTAGGATTTTCATCTTGTTTTCCCTGAGGACTTCTGAAATTCTCCACATAAATTCCACTAATTGTTTTTACTAATGTGTGTATAAATATTTACTAATTATATAGAATCACTTATAACTTCAAATGGCACAAATTCTAGTAAAGCCACAATAAGAGGGAAAAAAGTGATTGGACTAATGATTTACATACCTTCTGAACCACGTTTGAAGAACTCGCTGAAGGCTTGTGCACTTGTAGTGGCCCTTCCAGATGAAAATCTAGCAGATTCTCTAACAAATTTGTTTCCCTGCACTGCATCATGTACAAGGATGAGCCCAACAAAATCTCAATTCAGTTGATTACACAGAAATACCAAAAATGTTTATTCTGTCCTGAGAAAAGCAAAAAATTCAAATGTAAGTCCGAAGAAAACATTCAGATATTATGTGATGTTCCATTTCATTTAACTAACTGCAACATAAGTCCACAGAAGATAAATAATTCCTGAAATCACCAAAACCTGTGTTTCTTATTTTTAACTGCAGAGATGCAACACATAGAAAAGTAATAATGCTTAAGAAGGTTTCGACCATAAATTGGAGATAAAAGGTGTATTAACAGGTGAGCATATTTTGAAAATATTCAGAACTCAACATAAGGCAAGGTTTAAAGTTATTACTAAAATAAAGAAATCAGAAGCCTGCAAGAGCTTAAAAGGTAGCAAAAAAATAGTTAATTAATTGAGTGAACATATGTCCCAAATTAATTATGTTTTGCAACTTTCTAGCAGGACAGCAGCAAGCATACATATCGTAACTAAAGGTATTAATCTCAGGCAAATATCAGTATGATCATTCATTTACCAGTACACTGGAAATAGACAGCAGCAAGTTGCTTACCCGAGAAAGGTTGAGTACAATATGGACACAGTTGTGGACCATCCTTCAAAGATGACCTATAAGACAATCAAACTGATCAAATTAAAACAAAAAAGCTATAATCGCAAATCTGTGAAATATGAGAAGTGCCTTTTTGATAATTTTTCTATGCTTACTTCAATATCTGGAAGCTTTTTCCACAATTGGGACACTGCAAGCAAAAGAAACACAATTTTGAATATTGACAAAGTTGTGCAGATAAATCACAAAGATTTTGCTTTCAGCTTTGATTCGGATAAGATAGTATTAGCCTTCCGCACCAGATATATTTGCTACCAATAGACATCTACCCTCATAATCTATCCTTTATGAAGACTAAACGTACTGAATTAACTATATATATAAAAAACTTATTTTTAACAGAACCTTTTTCACTCTAATTGATCAGTCCATCCTAACATATGAATAAAATTACTGAATGTTAAATTTAAGAAGCCTTACATTGCTCTGAAGTATATCTTGGCCTGCAAAGAAGAAAAATGCAGCCAGACCCAAAATAGGCAGCAGTATTGTGAGAAGCTGTTGTCACACAAAATGAAGAGAGCTAAAGTTAAACTGCCAATATAAGTACTGTAAAATTATAGATGGAAGAAAAGATATTGAGATTGAATATCCCTTTTATGGTACATAAATGTGAATTCTTTATCACATGAGCTTATTAAGCACCAGGGAGGGAGTGAATTACACAAGGTTGCCAATTTCCAGTTCTTACGTTACTGAAGAAGTCAAACTCTAAGCTATTTTTTGTGAAAATAAACTGTCCTTCTGTAGCAGCATACTCATGGTGAAAAATGTAACAAAAAGAAGCAATGAAATAGTAGTACATCATAGACTCTGTGCAGTTTGCAAAATGACTGGAAGATTGTCAGCAAAGAAGCTACTACATCATGAATTATAAAACCACTGGCCGTCAACCCATGCGTTGCACGGGTTATTATGCAATTGATATTATAAAATATTAAACTTTTTATCATCCGCTAAATAAGTTGGTTGAATTTTTTTAACTGTTACAGCGTAGATTAGAAAGAATCCACTTTAATACTACTTGCTAATTATTCATTTAAAATTTCAAAATTAAATTAAGAACATACTAAAATTTTGGAATTAATGAATATCAAGTTGTCATTAGTTTTGAGTCCCAATTATAGGTTTTTTAGGATTTAATAATTCCGAAACTTCTATCAATATAAGTATCAAGTTGTACTTATTTGAAGGCTCAATTACAGATAACAATTCAAAATATTGTTATTAACATATATCGAGTTTTATTTGCTATAGAGTTTGAATTATAGCATTTTCATGATCTAATAATTTCGAAATTCATATAATTTACAAAAGCCCTTGGAGTCATAATTATAGGTTTTTTGTAATAAATAACATCTTTTCTCCAAGTTTGTAGCCATATAAACAATAAGGTTGTGACTTGTAGTGTGCTATCGTTGGAACTTACTCCTGTAGACCTCAAATTCTATATTGTAAGGTAAGCTTGAGAGATATTTCAGGTTGTTAGAGTTAAACACGGCAAGGAAACGGAAACAGACTCCGGATAGATTGACAACACATCAATTAGCAATAAAACAATCCACAATACTTTCAACAATATCTTTATATTAAATATAGACTTGCAATATAATCTAGGTCAGGATAATCTGATCATCTAATCCACGGCTAGATATTTCTGATTATCGTGGGAGTTTGCAGAAAGTGCCCAATTAGTATAATTATAGATATAGATATTGGAATACCTATAAATAGATCAACCAAGCAACCAGTATAATTTAGTCCTAACAATTCCATAACTTTTCATCTAAACAAAGGAGTTACTGAATATCTAAACAAATAAGCTTCATACCCAGAGGGAGACGATGGCGTCCAGAACCCACCGGAGCTGGCCGGTGGTGGCGAGGAACGTCAGCAAGGCGGCGAAGGCAAGGTTCCCCACAACCCGGCTGGTCGTGCCCCGCCGCCCGCCGCCGCCGCCAAATAAGGGGCCTTTCCCTGCACCAGCCACGCCTAGGCACCGCCTTCCCTCCGTTCTCAAGGCCAAGGTCCCGCCTTTCCCCAAGAACTCACTCCGGACAAGCGATTTCGCCGCGGAGAAGGCTCCAGTCGAGAATCTTGGAGACGCCTTCCTGGCTCTTGGTAGAAGAAGAGCGTACGAGCAGCAGCAGAGTGGGGGAGGAGTGAGGAGAGTAGGCTGCAGCGAGGCCATGGAGGAGGGAGCTTCAGTAGGAAGAAGATTGTACCAGAAACATATGGGTCTGCTTCCGCTACTTCGAGGCTCGAAGCTGTTCTTGGATTGTTTTCCTCGTTGGATTCTGATCTTTCTAGTTTCTAATGTTATTTTATCCTCCTCTCTTTTTTCCTCCTGTGGGATTTAGTCTTTCTATCGTCATTTTCTCTCTTTTTTGTGGTGAAACCGTAGAGGGGTTTGGAGAGCAGGGCTGCAGGAGAGGCGAGACCGTGAGAGGTCATGGTCTCGCGGATGATTTCCATCCAGGAACTACTGCTGAGAGATGGAGAAGTCTCCACAAGCAGCAGTTTTTTCCACACACGACAAATCTGCAGCTAGCAGAGCTATGTAAATCTGCAAATAACAGCCGACGAAACTGTAGTACTATGGCTAAAGAGCTAATTAGCGAACGTCGTGTGCAGTGCAGCGAACTTTCACGAATGCCCTGCGCTTAACTTTTGTCAGCACCGTGATGACCGAAAATTTATCCGTCAGATTTTGATTTGTAATTAAAAGTATACGAAAAAATTATATATCCGATTTAGATTTAGATTTAGAATTATAGTTTTGTTATGTACAAAATTTTATGAATAAAGTTTTCCTAACATAAACTTAGATTATATGTATTATTTCTAGCGGTATTTAGAATATTATTTATTCCATCAATCATATTCTATTTAATTTTTTTATTTTACCCTTAACTATTTTCTCACTCTAACCATTCATCACTTAATGAGATATATGAGTCATTTCTCCTCAACCTTATTCTCTACTAAATAATCTAAAAATAATTATATTTAAAATGAGGAAGTATGCATCTAGGGTCCCTCTCTGGCTTTGTCTTTGACACCAAGAGAGGGAGAGGGCATTTACATAATTATTTTAGAATTTTTCCCATATAGATTACCTCCTTAAAAAAGGCACTAGCTAATCACCCAATTGATATAACGCTTATGATTATGGAGGCATATTGTTCATAGATTGGGTCATTGATGTTATCCTCATAGACACGATTGCCTCATATGGCTTGTGTATTGGTTTAGCTTTATTGACCATGGTGTAAGAATTGTCCTAACGGGTTTGCGGAAGATGATGCCCTATGATACTTCTTCATGCATCCTTTCACTTGGTTTAGGACATTGTCTCTTGCCGTAAAACATGTGTTTAGGTTTAGTTCTTTAACATGGGTCTACGTTCTCCACTAATTTTGGTGGCTCTGCAAGCATATGCGATTGAGATGTAAGACGGAGAAAAACTAAATAGAAATAATAGACAATGGGATCCTATTTGGAGACAGGATCCTCATCTGCCCAACACTCATCATCTGTCGTCAATGTACCCTTCCTTCTTGCCTGTGTCGCCTAAAAATGGCTTATTGTTCCTCCTCCTCCTTGCTGCCTCTGCTCATCCTCCTATTGTCTGCTCCTCGTTGTTACTTTGTGCCCCCATCGACAATTTGGAGAGTGGACCATCAGTGTTGGATCTAGAGGCATCATTCGATCTAGCCCAAGCACATGTTGGTGATGAGGATAGTGGACGGTGCCTACCAAATCAGGCTCCTATGGCGGTAGGGAACAATAAGGGAAAAGGGGGCAACAAGGAGGTCAACTGACATAAGCTCCTCCTCCCAAGGCGTTGTCGATGGTGATAGAGGGGAACGAAGGTGCTAGATCTAGAGCATCGATCAGCAGTCGATGTGATGGTGTAATCATCATGATCCTCTCCTAGCCTATCGTGCTGCTCATTATTATTGTGTATAGGTACATTGTGCATCATCCTCGGCTAATACCTACAGGTACTAGACCTAGTAACTATAGTATCATAGCTGATACTTACATGTTATAGGTATTAGGTCTATTATTATAACACCTAAATACCATATGTATTACATACCTGATACCAAGGTGCAAGGAGGAGGGCACACGCTATTGCCGCTTGGCTCCAACCTTCCTTCCCTGTTGTTGCTATGGGTGTCACACTGCTACTGCAGTGGCCAGTTTTGCCACTGCCTCCTAGCATCCTAGCCATCGATGTTAGTGCTATTGCCTCCTACTAGTGCAATTGCTTAGTTCCGTCGCTAGCTTGTGGTTCTACTCCAGGTGCAGACAAGCGCACGAAGTGGGGTAGGACAGATGCACATTTTTAGGAGCAAGTGGGGTGTGTGATGTCGTCAACACCATGTACTTATGATATAATCTAGTTCAGTAGTCGTTTTTGAAATCTTTTTTTTAATAATCCTATGTCCAGTTAAGCTTCTAGCCTTTTCGAGAAAATTAAGTCTCATGTCACTTAGCTAAAAATTGTTACCTAAGGGCCAAATATTCGACCGAAATCTATCAAAATTTTTTGCGAAGAGATTCACATCTGGATACTCGTACTCACATCTCACTATAGTACTATCGCTAGCAGTACTGTATCAGCGCAATCTTTGTCGAAGTCTTTTCCGAGTGACCCATATCGACGGAGCTCAGCTCCAACTCCCTTGGCGATGGAGATATGGAATCTTGTCATCTTGCAAACACAAAAGCAGAGACTCCTGTCCATGTCCACGCGACTCCTGTGCGAATGGTGGATCGACGACGACAAATGCCACAGAGGAGGAACAAGAAAACAAATGGCGATGCACTACCAGATGAGGCGACCGACAAAAAAAAACGGTGTTGCTAAAATTCTGTCGACAGATTTTAGGCCTCGTTGCAGTCGATTTTTCGGCCACTTGATCATCTGGCGTTCGTGCAGAAGAAGCGCGGATGCATACCGATTAAGCAACATGGTAGTTAAAGCGGCTCATTAAATTGGAACAACGCATGCATGGCCGTGACACAAGTTAACTGAGCTAGTGTTGCGATGAATTTTACTGCTACTCTCACTGCCCAATGCAGTGAATCCAATTTATTAATTCAATCTTTTTAACAGGAAGTGAGGGGTGGGGGGGGGGGGGTGACAAACAAATCACAGTGTATATATGTATTGGAATTGCATCATAGTACTGTAGTTATATCTTAATTACACTAAATTATATCCTAGTACACTATAATTATATTACAACTAAGATGTAAATATACTGTAGCCAGAATAAGCACACAGTAAATGGGTGAACAACAACTTTAAAATGTGGTGCACGTTAATGGTTCACCAATGTTGATTAAGTATTACTACAATTCACCTCTATTATAGTGAGAAAAAATCGATAAATTTTTACAAGAGCATGTGTCGACAAATGGGTAGGTACTCAAAAAAAAAAAGCAGAGAAACGGCTCGTTGCAAACGTCAAGAGCTCTCCTCAGAGAGATTGAGAGATCACATCAGTGCGCGCACCTGCTTCGTCTCCTTCCCCACTCCATTGCTGTGTGGAGAGAGGGAGCGCCACCACCTTTTGGTCTCATCCTCATCTCCTCTCCTCCAGATCCATCCATCGAGTTTTTTTTTTGAAGGTTTCTGAGGCGGCTGCGGTTGCGGGGGAGCTCATCCGATCCGTTTCTTGCGGAAAGGAGCCGGCTTTCTGCCGCTCGCGTCGCGCCTGCCTCGCCTCCGCGTCGTTTCCTATAGAAAGCTAGGCGCCTCGTGTTCGTCACGATCTCTTCTTTGGTCTTGGCACCCTTGGAGAGATTAAAGGAGCCGTCTTTGCTCGTCTCTCTTCTCCATCTCATCTGCCAGTACGGTTTCTTGCTTGCTTGTTCTTGTTTCTTCGCAGATCAGTCAATCAGTCTCTGTAGCCTTCTCTCTGTGCCGTCGCGCGTCAGGGTGTTGTTCTTGGTTGGTTAGATTGGAGAGAGATCGATCGAGATGGCCGTGGAGAACGGGGCGGCGGCGGCGGCGGCGCTGTTCAGCGAGGAGGAGCTGCGGGACGTTAGCAGGGTGCGCCTCGGCGACAGCTTCGTGGAGGTGACGTGCGGCTGCACCGGCTCGCGGTACGGCGACGCCGTCGTCCGCCTCCGCGTCTTCGCGTCCGGCGAGCTCGAGGTCTGCTGCGAGTGCACGCCCGGATGCACCGAAGGTACGGTACACGCTGAACTGATCTCTTATTGATTTCACCTCCATTGTTGGCCAATCTGCAACCGAGTAATTACCAGTGCAATGCACCTGAGAGAACCCTGAATTCCTGATGCTGCAAGCATTCGTTCTTGCATGCAATGCCGGGTTGCCTACTGCTAGTGGCTAGTAGTACTAGTTAATGTCGAGTTTCCCCCGTGAACCAGTGTCGTCCAGCGCAAGCGACCTCAACCCTGGCCGCACCCACCCCACTCCCCCTACCTCAGTCTCACCGCCGCCGGAGCTGGCAGCTAAAAACCGTGCAGCTAATTAGGATGGTGGCGGTGGGGCTTGGTCTGCCACCCTCCTGACTCGAAGAAAGGTGGCGCCCGATAGCGATGAGGCGGAGCAGCAGTGATGACATGACAGAGGCACACAGCAGCGACGGTGAAGACGTTGCGGGGTCATGCGGTGGAGGAGCTCCGCCCTAAGCTCAATGGATTACCGGTGCCCCCTAGATTTAGAGCCCCCTAGACTTGGCCCGTAGGCAGAGTGGCCAGGTCGGCGACGGTGGGAGCTGCTCTCTTTGGCTAGCGTTTTTGGGCAGCATGCAGCATAGGCGGTAGCGACGAGGGGACCTTCCCAACTTGCAAAGCAATGGTGTCGGGCCCTTCCCCGGGCTACCAGGAGACTGGATCTGGTGCTCCTAGCGTGCGCAAGGGCAAGATGGCAGCGGCAGTCGTGCGATGGCACTTGAGGAGGCAGTCGCAAGGCAGCGTGTGACAAGGCAGTGGTGGCAAGCAGGGAAGCGGCTGGCGGCAACGTTGGTTCCCCTTCATCTTCTCTGTTGCCGGCCAAGTTTCCTCCTCTCTATGGAGGCCCTTCCCTACTATAGCTGAACTGTCCAGTTTTGATCGTGAGGAGCTCCTAGGAGGGTAGAGACGATGGCTTTATGCAGTAGGGAATGCCACTGGCATGACGATGATTCAAAGCAACCCTGTGAGCCCATCTGAGTAGTGAGTGGCGGCCAGGCTTGGTTACTAGAGGAACGATGAACGATGTGGTGGTTTGGTGATGGTCGTTGTGTGGGTTGAGTGAATGCTAGAGGGTAAACTGTTGCTGAAAGCCTTGGTAGTCCATTGGCTAGATTGATGACGGCGGTGCTCCTTAGCACTATTACCTTCTTTAAAGTCATTGTTATGGTGTTTCCCCCTTCACTGTCAATCTTGGAGTAAAAACCTTATGTTGGCTTTCAGACAAGTGGTGGTGTTGTTTTACGTCACGTCTTCCTTGGGGCATTATTTTGGAGAACCTTTCCAACACAGCGAAGGCCGTTGGTAGATTCTTGTGTCAGCTCCAAAACTCAGTAGGCCTAGAATGTTTGACGAGGCCTTTGTCTTTATAGTTTCGTTCTTGTTTGTAGTCGGTAACCAGATCTCTTTGTTGTTTTTAATAGGTGGCGTTAGAGCTGCTTTGTTGTAGGGTATGACAAAACTTGACCATGATAACATATTGTGGTTCTTTTTTAGGAACTGGTGCTAGCCTAAGATGTGTGCTGATGTCCATTGTAGAAAGTCAATGTTATTTTGCTGGTTTTGATGACTACTTTACAATGATGATGTGATTGCTATGGAGTCATTGCTATATCCCTAGACAATAAGCTCAATAATGATAACACATTCTGTAAAATCAGAGCTAGCCTGCTCTTATGGCAAACTCAGCATCAATGACGTGCATTGGGCTCCACTGATGTTTAGTTGTCAGATGGTTAGAATTGAGTGATGTTTTATGTACTATGTGGTAAAACGGACGGAGCTGTTTATTTTTATAACTCCTTTGAATTTTTGCTCTGTTTATTTAAAATATAATTGATAGTCTGCCGGTTCAAGTTTAAAAAGTAGTACTAGCTAGCAGTCCATCCAGCTCTCTCTGGTTTGAGATTCTTGCTAGCTGTTCCCATTTTCCCAACAGACTTTTTTTGTTCCATGCCATGTACCTTTCACAATCTTTTTGCAGAGATCTTGTTCTGTTCATATCTGTACTTTCGGTTCTGTTCAGTTCCATGTTTGTTCACCTCATGGTGTTCCAAATGTGCTCCAGCAAACTACACACATCGCCGGCTGTACTTGCATTCACCTTTTTCTCTGCAACAGTTGTGAACTTGTGATTGCATGGGATCATGTAGTATCCGCCTAACAATGTCCACTGCATTAACATTATTTGTCAGTGAGCTCTGAACATTGCAATCTGATGCTGTGGAATTGCAGATAAGTTGAGCCCCGCCGCGTTCGAGAAACACTCCGGCAGAGAGACGGCGGGGAAGTGGCAGAACACGGTGTGGGTGATCGTCCAGGGGGACAAGGTGGCGCTGTCCAGGACCGGCCTGCTCAAGTACTACTCCAAGAAGCTCAAGTCGGCCAACGGCGGCTCCGGCAACGGGCGGCGGCCGTGCCACCGCGACGAGTTCGTCGGGTGCACCAGCTGCGGCAAGGAGAGGAGGTTCCGGCTCAGGACCAAGGAAGAGTGCCGGCTGTACCATGACGCCGCCGCGCGCCATGACTGGACCTGCAAAGACTTTAGAGATTGTAAACGTGTTACACTAGGATTGTAACCGAGCATGTCTCAAATATAGATGGACTCCTGTAATTTGCTATAGATAGAATAGAACTTAAATTAGGAGTCCTAGTTTAAAACTATCTATATCTGTAATTCTTGTAACTTAAATTAGAACTTAAATTGGCCACCACCAAGAAGGGCAGTCTCCCTACGACAGCCTATTTCAACAAGATGCAGAACATCAAGGATGAGCTCGCGTCAGTCGGCGTCACCGTCGGGGATGATGAGGTGGTTGCTCATCTATTTAATGGTTTAGACTTTGATTATCACCCCTTTGTTTCTTCTATGATGGGCCGATCAGGAGATCTTTCACTCTCTGAATTATATTCTCTACTCATGGAGATGTATCTTCGGCTCGAGATGTATCAAGGGACCGATCAGTTCCAGTCTTCAGCTAACATGGCATCTCGCGGTCGTGGAAACCGTGGTCGTTCTGGTGGTCGACGTGGTGGAGGCCGGTTCAATTCATCGCGCAATGGACAGAACAGCAACAACAATCAGAGTTATACCAACAATAATCAAGGCAATAGCTCACAAGTCACAAAAAAGGCGCCCTGTCAAATCTGCAAGAAGACAAATCATGAAGCCAATCAATGCTATTTTCGCTATGAGGAAGACAATCAGTACCGTGGGCGACCAGCAGGAGCTTATGGTGTTGATACAAATTGGTATGCGGACAGCGGGGCCACTAACCATATCACCAGCGAACTTGACAACATGACCGTCCGTGATAAATATAGTGGCAATGAACAAGTTCATAACGCCAACGGCAAAGGTACGAGTATTAGTAATATTGGACATACAGTTTTTCATACCCCTTTCAGTAAACTTCATTTGAACAATATTCTTCATGTGTCCTCTTCTGCCAAAAGCCTTGTTTCAGTTCATAAACTTGCCAAAGATAACAATGCTTTCCTTGAATTTCACCCTGATTCCTTTCTCGTTAAGGATCAGGAAACGAAGAGGATTTTACATCACGGTAGATGCAAAGGTGGCCTGTATCCTCTCATTCCATCGGAAGAGAAAATAGAGTCAAAGCATGAAGTTTTTGGAGTCCATGTCCCATCTACATCGTTATGGCATAGTCGTCTAGGTCATCCTCATGCTCATCAACAAAATGGTGCTGCTGAACGCAAACATAGACATATTGTTGAAGTTGGTTTAGCTCTTCTTGCTCATGCTTCCATGCCTTTAAAATTTTGGGATCAAGCTTTCCTTACAGCTACCTATCTCATTAATATTCTTCCCAGCAAGGTTATTGATTTTGAAATTCCTAGTACTCGCCTTTTTCATGATGCACCCGATTATAGCAATCTTCGTGTTTTTGGTTGTGCTTGTTGGCCCAATCTGAGGCCATATAATTCCAGGAAGTTATTTTTCCGATCCACCCAATGTGCTTTCCTTGGCTATAGTTTCATACACAAAGGTTTCAAGTGCCTTGACATCTCCACCGGATGCATTTACATCTCCCGTGATGTCGTTTTTGATGAAGCCGTGTTTCCCTTTTCAAAGCTCCATCCTAACGCCGGTGCCTCTCTTAGAAAAGAAATTGTCCTACTGCCTTCTTCCCTTCGAAATCCAGGGGATGATGACTGTACTGCATCTGATATTACTAATACTACTGACGTACCTGCTGTTTCTAGTGAATCATCTGAGAAAATTACAGGTCTCATGCCTATGCTCCCAGCGTTACCGGCACAACGTTGCGCACATAGCCCAGGCTGCAGCTCCCAGGTGGAAACGCTGTCTCCTTCCTGCTCGTCGAACGGTGCTGTTTTGCCTGCTACACCGCCTGGGGAAACATCAGTACCGCTGCCGACCGCTGTTGCTGTGCCAGAGGACAACAGTGCGGCGACAGGTGGGGGTAATGCGGTGGTGCCTGAGTCTCCACCTGGGACGTTGCATGCGTCTGAGGAGTCTCCACCACCGCTACATGCTACAGCATCAGGTGCAGATGAATTTGTGCCACCCGGATCTTCTACAACATCTGGATCTTCTACAACATCTGGTTCTCCAGCAGCCACACTTGATCCCCCGCGTCACCAAACATGGTTGCAAAGCGGTATTATCAAACCAAAGAAGCTATATGATGGTATGATTCGATATGGCATGTTTAGTGCTACTGGTGAACCTAATTCCGTTAATGAAGCTATTTTAGATCCAAAGTGGCGTGATGCAATAGAAGTGGAATTTCAAGCTCTAGCTAAGAATAAAACTTGGTATCTCATTCCAAGAAAAACTGGACAGAATATTATTGATTGCAAATGGGTTTTCAAAATCAAACGAAAAGCCGATGGGAGTATTGATAGATAGAAAGCTCGATTAGTTGCCAAGGAATTCAAGCAACGCTATGGCATCGACTATGAAGACACTTTCAGCCCAGTCGTCAAGATAGCTACAATTAGATTGGTACTCTCTATTGCAGTGTCAAGGGGATGGTGCCTCAGACAACTTGATGTGCAGAATGCGTTCTTGCATGGTGTTCTGGAAGAGGAAGTTTATATGAAGCAGCCTCCGGGTTTTGAGGACACTAAAACATCGGGATATATATGTAAGTTGGACAAGGCTATCTATGGGCTGAAGCAGGCGCCCAGGGCGTGGTACTCCAGGTTAAGCTCCAAATTAATCAGTCTAGGTTTTGTGCCGTCAAAATCAGACATGTCTCTTTTTATATATCATAGGGGTGGTACAACTATTTATATGCTTATCTATGTTGATGATATTATCGTTACAAGCTCATCACCTAAAGCGGTGACAACTCTTCTTACTGATTTAAAAGAAGACTTTGCACTAAAGATTCTTGGCAAGTTACATTACTTTTTGGGTATAGAAGTTAAAGAAGAGTTAGATGGCATAACTCTATCTCAAGCTAAGTATGCACAAGACTTGTTGAAGCGTGTTGGAATACTCGGCTGCAAACCCTGCACGACTCCTTTATCTGCATCTGAGAAGCTGTCGAGCTATGATGGTGTTCCTCTCAGTCCAGAAGATGCTACTCGCTACAGAAGCATAGTTGGTGCTCTTCAGTATTTAACAAATACACGACCAGATTTATCCTTTGCTGTCAACAGAGTTTGCCAATTTCTTCATGCACCGACCTCAATTCATTGGACTGCAGTTAAAAGAATACTTAGATATGTACAACACACCATTGGACTCAGGATGCATATTCAAAAGGTATTATCGTTATTCATCAGTGCCTTCTCTGATGCAGATTGGGCAGGTGATAGAGATGACAGGCGTTCTACTGGAGGCTTCGTAATATTTTATGGAAGTAATCTTATATCATGGAGTGCTAGAAAACAGCCAACTGTTTTAAGATCTAGTACAGAAGTAGAATATAAAGCGATGGCTAATGCTACTGCAGAAATAATATGGCTTGAGCAACTGTTGATCGAACTTAGGGTTAAAGTGCATCGCACCTCAGTTCTTTGGTGTGATAATCTTGGTGCAACATACTTATCAGCTAATCCCGTGTTTCATGCTAGAGCAAAGCATATTGAAATTGATTTTCACTTTGTGCGTGAAAGAGTTATGAGAAAACAGCTACACGTTCGGTTCATCGCTTCTAGAGATCAGTTGGCGGATGGATTTACAAAAGCCTTACCGGTTGCAAAGATGAATACATTTATTCGCAATCTCAAACTTCAAGGTGGTTAGGAAAGTTTAGATTGAGCGGAGGTGTTAGAGATTATAAACGTATTACACTAGGATTGTAATCGAGCATGTCTTAAAGATAGATGGACTCCTGTAATTTGCTATAGATAGAATAGAACTTAAGTTAGGAGTCCTAGTTTAAAACTATTTATATCTGTAATTTTTGTTCTATATATAAACATGTAACCTATGGTGAGCTAAGGTGAGACAACCATAGTTACTCCATATTTTTTCAATGGCCCTGGCAGGTAGTAGTTAACTAAGCTTCTACTATCTGGTACTTAAAACTGTCAAATTATCAGAGCTCAAGAACATAGGAAGAGATTCACAGCAACACATAATTAACCACCGATCGTTTGAGTTGTGATTTTGTGTGGTGCAGGGTGAGCTGCGACGACGAGGAGGAGAGGGCGAGCAGGATGGCGTCGAGGAGGTGCGCGCGCGCCGCGTCGTGCAAGGGGTGCGTCTGCTTCGGCTGCCGGACCTGCGTCGATTTCTTCCGAAACTGCATCAACTCCTAATTAAAGATTCATTGTTTCATTGGGATTGGTTTAGGTAGTAGTAGCGGAGAACACTTTGATTAGCCGATTCTGGATCACCAAAATGTAACCTGGCCTTGTCATGCATGTGATCTGATGATCTGATAGGTAGCATGAAACTCGGGGGAATTCGAATGGGTTACTCGCAAGTCGCAGCAGTTAACACTAGGTCAATGGCATGCATGTGTGTCGACGTGGCATGCGGCGGCGGTGGAACGTGGGAGCCGTCGCGTCGCATGTCGCATGCGCCGCAGCGGGGCTTTAACTTGAGGACCTCACCTCGGCACGCGCCTGCATGCCGTCGTGGGCACTGTTCATGCAAACAGTGCAGACGTAGAGGTGGAGTAGCGTGGTTGTCAGCTACAGTGCACAGTGATGAAGGGCTGTGCGCCTATGCGCCCGCCCCTGCAAGTCTAAACAACATAGCCAATTTAGCCAGCCAGCTTTCGGCAACGCCAACGGGCGAGTTGCCGTTTCATCCCCGACGAAAAAGACAAGCTAAATAATGAAGAGTAAATTAGCGCTTCTAGCTCTATCACAGAACTGTAATCATTTATAACGGTTTAAGGAGATCCAGATTACTTAATCTATAAGGGTGCATATTCTACGCGTTAAATATAAGTGATGAGATATATCAATAGTTATCTATAATAATTCATAACGAAGAGAAATAAAAGTTCATCGGTAACGATTCTCTCCTTGCCTCTCTCTATAGTAATCTATAGTACACTCATATGCCTCTCTCTATTATCGTTCTCTCCAATCTTCAATGCTCATTGCTCACTAGTTCCTCTCCTTAATGCCACCCTTCTTTCTCGATGTGGATGGCGTCGTTAGCTTATTACCTTTCCCTCCCCTCCTAGTTGAACGCCACCTCTAAGCATCAGTGGTGGTGGTGGTCCAAGCCAGAGCACTAGTGGTGGTGGACGTCCAAGCCTGAGCGTCAGCGACAATAGTGGCCTTGCAGCGGATACTATCGTCTCCCCTTTTCCTCCTGACATGGACATCGTTGCCTTTTCTTAAGCTTAGGGCAGTTGGATCTAACAGCTCCTAAGGTTAAGACGGTTGGATCCAACAGCCCTTGAGTTTAGTGACCAGATCTAGCTATGGTGAGCTTAGGGTTCCTCGTCCTTCCTCTTGAATTCTGTGTGGATTTTTAAAATGTTACAAATGTTAAATATGCATATGATATACTCAAAGACATGTTTGGGAATTAGTTGGTTGTTAATGTGATATATTGGGAGATGTGAAGTGAATATATAGAATTAATTTTGATATATTATGATGTATATGCATTGGATTTGTGATATACATGTGCTGCCATTTTGTGATATATGTATTGTATTTGAGATATATGTGTGTGCTGCCACTAAACAGGGAAAAGCATAAACGAAGATTTTATCATTCGTAATGACTCCAGACACTTAATAGATGAGCTTATAGAGCCATTAGTCATCACTCCGAATATAGAGCCCTTACATATAATCGTTATATATAACAGCTATATTCTCTAAGTCGTTATAGATGACTGATATTTGTAATGGCTGATATGATAAGTCATAGATAATTTTTATTGGCTTAGCTGATACAAATAATTATTTTTTAGCTGATAAGTCATTACAGATATGATTATTAGATAATATCGGTTAGCTTAGCCGATATGATACTTATTTTCAGCCGTTACATATAAAGAGTTACATGCTAATGCACAGTCGTTATGGAGCCGCGAGATCACGTCACACTGGCGCACGGGGGAGGCAGAGGCGCTGCCGCCGCTGGCGTTTCAGTGGAACGGCGCGGGCAACGCCGCCTGCCCAACGGCCGCGACAGTTGATAGAATAACATGCACGTCACACAAAACTGATCAGACTACAAAATTTAGGGCTGGTTTTGTTTGGTACTAGAGTAGCACCAAATTTTACTTTACCAATATTTTTTTATCTTCAATTATGTCTTTTAGAAATTTGGATTATTTCTAATTTACACTTATGTTATGTCTCTTATTCTATTCTAAAATATAATATATGTATTAAAATATAACAAAGAGTTCTACTTGTTCCTATTAACTGTAATAATTTTTTATTTAATCTTTTTTTCATCGTGCTTTTAAAAATCCTTCTATTTCTAGCCATCTCTCATTAAATGAGTAGGATTATAATATTTTTCCACTCAACCATAACATCCAAAGAAATAATGGAGTAGCAATTTTAGTTTACCAAATTTTGATAGTGTCAAAAGTTATATAAACTTTAGCACTATATAAAATTTTATTTTAGTAGAGCGTCAAACCAAAATGACCCTTAGTGTTTTGTAGTAGAAACGTAACTTTTGCATTGCCTTTCAGCCAACATCATAAATTTTGTGAAAAAGAAAAGGTAAAAAGTGTATCTCGTTGGGCCGATATATGTCAACAAAGTTTCCAGAACGGTGCAGCTTGCACCAAGGCCGTGGTTGCGCCTCCAAGGCTCCAACTAGCTGTAGCCAACCTCACTGGCAAACCACAGTGGTCCTACCGCTGCAAACTTGCACAACCGGCCCTCTCTCATAATCTCCAAGCCGGCGGAAATCCCCACCACCGGATTGGTGGAAGCCGCGCGACCAACCGTCGGACGCTTGGATGCCACGCGTATCCCTGTAGCCCTCGCGCTCGCCGCGGGCCGCTTCTGAGCTTCTCCCATGGTCTCGCATGGCCACCCAGCAAAGGCCACCCGCCAGATGCATCACGCGGTCGCTCGTTCTCCTGTGGATGGCCTGGCCAACACCTGGGCCTAGCAGCCCCAGCTAGTTCGGCGGACGTAACACCACACTCCCCCAAGTGGAAGTGGAAGTGGAAGTGTGTCGTCTGACACACGCTTAAAGATTCAGATATCAGCGGTAAATTTTCTTGCAAGTTATATACCGAAATTAGGAATGTTGATAGTATAGAATTTGCTATCTCTATACTTTTCAGCCTCCTTTAAAATGGAGGATTGTCATAAGAATTTTTAAAGATTTAATAGGGTAAAGAACTCTTTCTATGAAGCTCTTTCATTCGTATGAAATAATAGAAATGTTTTTATAATATTGTATTCCTATGGTTCAATTTTATAGAAAAATAAATAAGATGTTCAAAGCTTCTTTTACTATGTTTGTTTCCTATACTACGAACCCCTCTTCACTTTTTCTGTGTTTTTTATTCCTATAGAATTAGACAAACATATCATTCCGATTCTTACGTGTTTACTATTTATGTAATTTTTATCTTACATTTTAAAGGCCCTTCCTTTTGGTGATCAAGCAACCGTCAGTGAACCAATGCAGTCCCATTTGACAAAACAAAAGGTACAAGTTCTGAGGAGCCGAAGGAAAAATGCAGAGCAGGATATCCTTTGTTACATACTGCAAATCCTCTGACCAGTTAATGTTATACAGAAAAAATTATCGCCTGCCTGCATTCTTGTGTTACTAAAAAAATAATGACCATCAATATACTCGACAGTCAACGCCCTTAATTGTGTGCATAATCTAGGAGTAAATTATGGCACAAAACAAATTCAGCTTGCATCAATATTACTCCGTCGTACCTACAGAAGAACATATTACAAATTACTATGTAATCGTTTGTGTATTGCCAAGCCATGCAACCGATCACACCAAACTAGTATCCAGAAAGCAAAGATGAAGCATCGAAGCAATGTGCATTTTGCTCAGCCAGCTGAAACCCTAACCATTTTGGAGTCCATAATAGGTAACGAGTTAAGCAACTGAGATTTTTATTTTGACGCAAAAGGCAGAGAGACTCTGCCTTATAACAATCCAACTTCCATGGAAATTGATATCATACAATGATGCAAAGCATGCATCAATCAGGAAAATCTAAGCATTCGTAAACACATTCTCACACTGCGTTATTGATTCTTCAATATAATAATGATGAACCAATGCATTATTCCAGGTCGTGAACACCAATCTTTTCTGCTTTCACTCTCACGAAGTCTGATAGAAACACCTGAAAGTACTGAAAAGTATGACAATAGGAGTAGAGCAACTGCACTCACAAATGGAACTTACTTTTTAAGTGTTTTCTGCTACTCCCTCCATTTCAAAATATAAGACGCAACTGCTATTAACGCAAAGGCCAAGAAAGAATTTAATCACCTTCTCGTTTGAATCACACCATACATGCAAGCAATGGGATTAGTGGGCTTGACGGTGGAGGATTTAAAACAAACATAATTTAGGAGAGTGGGAGGTTAGTTAATACATGCATGCACGCACCCACTTTAATCACCTCCTCTTGTTTGAATCATGCACGCCATGTATTAGGAGATATGAAAAAAAATTGTTACGTCCTAATGGAGGAAGTACTAAAGAATCACCTATTTACGAACATCGGAACACCATAGCAATTTTATGTACGAAGTGGATAAATCAACAAATATCATATCTGATCTTGAAAAGAAAACAGCAACTATCTCAGCACAACAATATCATCTATCGCAGTAAACTGAACACATCTCAACTATATCTGCAGCAAGCAGAGCATATAAACCTCACCATGACAAACTAATTTGAGCATAGTCACCAAAACCTGCCGTCTCAAGGGAGAAACCAAACCTGAGGAGAGTAGTTCGATGTGACTGCTTGCCCAGGCTTGAAGCTTTTCTTTAGAAATGAAACCGGCGGGAAGTAATTGATATGACCGGGATTTAGTTCATCCAACAACCACTTGCCGATGTCGCTGCAGTTTACTGCTATCCATGAACATATCGCGGATTCGTAGAAGCCCTTGTCGTTCAAGAAGTAGATGCCATCGACGAACCCCGGGTAGTCGGCCACCTCGTAGGATCCAGGGTTCAATGTATTAGTTTCGTCATTTCTTTCGGAGTACCGAAATCCCAAAATTTTAGAAATTTTGGACTTATTTCAGAAATTCGGAACGAAATTTTCAAACAAAATTTAAATTCAAATTTGAAAATTCCTGAAATTCCAGCAATGTCTCTGACAAAATGGTAGACGACAAAAAGAAGATTTAACAGTGCATCAGCAACCTATAACAGTGTTGATAGCATTTGGAATTGGGATCAGAGACAACAAATTTTTTTTATCTCAATTCACCGTTGTTGTCGCCGTCCATAACCCGATGCCAGTGCTAGCATCTACTTCTCTTTCATCCTCCCTTCCCCTTTCACACCCCCTGACAATGCTACTGTCGTCTCGGGCCTTCACAATTGATGCGGTCTCTTGGAGCATCGCTGGCGCCGTGACCCCTGCCTCTACCCCTCCCAACAGAGGCAGGAGTTTCATCTTCTTCTTCCATGGCCCGGACGCCTGTTTTGCTAGAAGAGAGATAGAGAGAACGGAGTTCAATACATCGATTAAGGAGGTGAAATCGATGAAGAGAGATGGAGAGAAGAGCTTGTCTAATGGATTTGGAACCTTGGAGGCCTTCGCAGCCGGCGGAGTGGAGGCGCAGGGCCGGGATGCGGAGGCCTTCGCGACCTGTAGAGAGCGGCGGCGACTAGAGGCGGCGGTGTTGGGGGAGCTAGGATGCGGCGGCCTTCGCGGCTAGCAAGGAGGATGTGCGCAGCGGCGGTGGCTGGAGGCGGCGGTGTCGGGGGAGCCGGGACGAGGCGCGTGTGTGGGAATGGACGGGGATTGGGGAACAAAGGGAATAGGGTATTCGGTGTTGCCGTCAATTATTTTTATTTTTTTTGTCAAAATTTTTGCCCGGAGACCCTGCCTATCGAGACCCACCCATGGACCCGAAATTTTCGAAATCTCGGATATTTCGTTCCGGAATTTTGAATCTGCTAGGATCTGGAGCATCCCCTCCCGACGAACAGCATCCGGCCACCAGTCCGTGCAGCTCGTTCCAGGTGTACTCGCTCGCCGGCGTTGTTGTAGGTGACGACGCCTCCGGGCATCTGCGACATCTGGAACACCCTGAACCTCGACGTCGGCCGGGGAGTCGTTCTTCTACCACGAGGAGTGAGCCTGACGACCATGAGCAGCTCCCCACGGGACTGAAAAAATATAGAGTAACTATGATTGTCTTATCTTAACTCACCATAGATTATATGTTTATATATAGAATAAGAATTACAGATATAGATAGTTTTAAACTAGGACTCCTAACTTTCTATTCTATCTATAGTAAATTATAGGAGTCCATCTATCCTTGAGACATGCTCGGTTACAATCCTAGTGTAACACGTTTACAATCTCTAACACCCCCGCTCAATCTAAACTTTCCTAACCACCTTGAAGTTTGAGATTGCGAATAAATGTATTCATCTTTGCAACCGGTAAGGCTTTTGTAAATCCATCCGTCAACTGATCTCTAGAAGCGATGAACCGTGTAGCTGTTTTCTCATAACTCTTTCACGCACAAAGTGAAAATCAATTTCAATATGCTTTGCTCTAGCATGAAACACGGGATTAGCTGATAAGTATGTTGCACCAAGATTATTACACCAAAGAATTGAGGTGCGATACACTTTAACACCAAGTTCGGTCAACAGTTGCTCAAGCCATATTATTTCTGCAGTAGCATTAGCCATCGCTTTATATTCTGCTTCTGTACTAGATCTTAAAACAGTTGGCTGTTTTCTAGCACTCCATGATATAAGATTACTTCCATAAAATATTACGAAGCCTCCAGTAGAACGCCTATCATCTGTATCACCTGCCCAATCTGCATCAGAGAAGGCACTAATGAATAACGACAATACCTTTTGAATATGCATCCTGAGTCCAATGGTGTGTTGTACATATCTAAGTATTCTTTTAACTGCAGTCCAATGAACTGAGGTCGGTGCATGAAGAAATTGGCAAACTCTGTTGACAGCAAAGGATAAATATGGTCGTGTATTTGTTAAATATTGAAGAGCACCAACTATGCTTTTGTAGCGAGTAGCATCTTCTGGACTGAGAGGAACACCATCATAACTCGACAGCTTCTCAGATGCAGATAAAGGAGTCGTGCAGGGTTTGCAGCCGAGCATTCCAACACGCTTCAACAAGTCTTATGCATACTTAGCTTGAGATAGAGTTATGACATCTAACTCTTCTTTAACTTCTATACCCAAGAAGTAATGTAACTTGCCAAGATCCTTTAGTGCAAAGTCTTCTTTTAAATCAGTAAGAAGAGTTGTCACCGCTTCAGGTGATGAGCTTGTAACGATAATATCATCAACATAGATAAGCATATAAATAGTTGTACCACCCCTATGATATATAAAAAGAGACATGTCTGATTTTGACGGCACAAAACCTAGAGTGATTAATTTGGAGCTTAACCTGGAGTACCACGCCCTGGGCGCCTGCTTCAGCCCATAGATAGCCTTGTCCAACTTACATATATATCCCGGTGTTTTAGTGTCCTCAAAACCCGGAGGCTGCTTCATATAAACTTCCTCTTCCAGAACACCATGCAAGAACGCATTCTGCACATCAAGTTGTCTGAGGCACCATCCCCTTGACACTGCAATAGAGAGTACCAATCTAATTGTAGCTATCTTGACAACTGGGCTGAAAGTGTCTTCATAGTCGATGCCATAGCGTTGCTTGAATCCCTTAGCAACTAATCAAGCTTTGTATCTATCAATACTCCCATCGGCTTTTCGTTTGATTTTGAAAACCCATTTGCAATCAATAAAATTATGTCCAGTTTTTCTTGGAGGAGATGCCAAGTTTTATTCTTAGCTAGAGCTTGAAATTCCAATTCCATTGCATCACGCCATTTTGGATCTGAAATAGCTTCATCAACGGAATTAGGTTCACCAGTAGCACTAAACATGCCATATCGAATCATACCATCATATAGCTTCTTTGGTTTGATAATACCGCTTTGCAACCGTGTTTGGTGACGCGGGGGATCAGGTGTGGCTGCTGGAGAACCAGATGTTGTAGAAGATCTAGATGTTGTAGAAGATCCGGGTGGCACAAATTCATGTGCACCTGATGTTGTAGCATGCAGCGGTGGTGGAGACTCCTCAGACGCATGCAACGTCCCAGGTGGAGACTCAGGCACCACCGTATTACCCCCACCTGTCGCCGCACTGTTGTCCTCTGGCACAGCAACAGCGGTCGGCAGCGGTACTGATGTTCCCCCGGGCGGTGTAGCAGGCAAAACAGCACCGTTCGACGAGCAGGAAGGAGACAGCGTTTCCACCTGGGAGCTGCAGCCTGGGCTATGTGCGCAACGTTGTGCTGGTAGCGCTGGGAGCATAGGCATGAGACCTGCAATTTTCTCAGATGATTCACTAGAAACAGCAGGTACGTCAGTAGTATTAGTAATATCAGATGCAATACAGTCATCATCCCCTGGATTTCGAAGGGAAGAAGGCAGTAGGACAATTTCTTTTCTAAGAGAGGCACCGGCGTTAGGATGGAGCTTTGAAAAGGGAAACACGGCTTCATAAAAAACGACATCACGGGAGATATAAATACGTCCGGTGGAGATGTCAAGGCACTTGAAACCTTTGTGCATAAAACTATAGCCAAGGAAAGCACATTGGGTGGATCAAAAAGATAACTTCCTGGAATTATATGGCCTCAGATTGGGCCAACAAGCACAACCAAAAACACGAAGATTGCTATAATCAGGTGCATCATGAAAAAGGCGAGTACTAGAAATTTCAAAATCAATAACCTTGCTGGGAAGAATATTAATGAGATAGGTAGCTGTAAGGAAGGCTTGATCCCAAAATTTTAAAGGCATGGAAGCATGAGCAGGAAGTGCTAAACCAATTTCAACAATATGTCTATGTTTGCATTCAGCAGCACCATTTTGTTGATGAGCATGAGGACAGGATACACGGTGTGTGATCCCAATTTGCTTGAAGAAAGAATTTAATTTTTCATACTCGCCTCCCCAATCCGATTGAACACAAAGGATCTTCTTAGAGAACTGTCTTTCTATTGCCTTGATTATTGTTGGTGTAACTCTGATTGTTGTTGCCGTTCTGTCCATTGCGCGATGAATTGAACCGGCCTCCACCACGTCGACCACCAGAACGACCACGGTTTCCACAACCGCGAGATGCCATGTTAGCTGAAGACTGGAACTGATCGGTCCCTTGATACATCTCGAGCCGAAGATACATCTCCATGAGTAGAGAATATAATTCAGAGAGTGAAAGATCTCCTGATCGGCCCATCATAGAAGAAACAAAGGGGTGATAATCAAAGTCTAAACCATTAAGTAGATGAGCAACCACCTCATCATCCCCGACGGTGACGCCGACTGACGCGAGCTCATCCTTGATGTTCTGCATCTTGTTGAAATAGGCTGTCGTAGTGAGGCTGCCCTTCTTGGTGGTGGCCAATTGCATGCGCAGATTTGTAACCCGCGCTCTTGATTGTGCTGCAAACATAGCCCCTAGCGCCTTCCATGCCTGCGCAGAGGTTGTTGCAGTCGTGATCCCGGCGAGGACCTCCTTGGAGACCAAATTCACCAGGTAGCTGAGTAGCTGCTGATCTTTTTTTACCCATGAGTCATGCTCTGGGTTGGGAATCTCCTTCTTCTTGCCGTCGACTTCAGCTTCAAGGACGCGGCTCGGGGATGGTTCCATCCAGAAAACCAAGCGCCTTGGCGCCACGGACAGCGGGCAGGAACTGCGTCTTCCATAGGACGAAGTTATCCCGTGTCAGCTTGTCAGACACCGGATGTCCAAAAGGAGAGGACGGGTATCCTTCGCCATGAGCGGAGGACGAAGACATCTTGTCGCGAGAGGAGCGTCACGAGCAGTTCGCAGCCCCCTTGTCACGAGAATTTGACGAGATTTTTGTAGATCTATTCTAGAAAGAGGCAGCTCTGATACCATGAAAAAATATGGAGTAACTATGGTTGCCTCACCTTAGCTCACCATAGGTTACATGTTTATATATAGAACAAAAATTACAGATATAGATAGTTTTAAACTAGGACTTCTAACTTAAGTTCTATTCTATCTATAGCAAATTACAGGAGTCCATCTATCCTTAAGACATGCTCGGTTACAATCTAGTGTAACACGTTTACAATTGACTCCACGCGGTAGCTAGCATGAACGACGTCATCGCAGGATTCGAGCTCCCCGGGCCCGGGCAGGAAGAAGTAGATCGTCATGCACCCGATCTCTATCTCGTGGTCGCCGTTGATCTTCGGCGTGTACACGAGGAGGTGCTCGTCTCGGGTGAGGAAATGGAAGGCTCCGTTGCAACGTAATTGGCGTAGTGGCCGCGGCACCGATCGCCACCGGAGGCTGGTGGCTCACCAGAAGGCATGGATGTACGGCACCGTGTGGCCCGGCGGCCAGACAGAGACGATAGCGGCTGCGATGATGCAGTGTTCGTGCTCGTGCCCCTGCTCCGGCGGGGAGGTGAGCGTCGTGGCGAGGATGGCCATGGAGAAGTCCCTCTCCCCGTCGGGCCCGTTCATGCGGACGAAGTTGGGGAGGTCGAAGTGGAGGCCAGTGCTGAGGTTGAGGAGCTTGTGGGCGTCGACCTGGCCGAGGGCGAGGAAGAGCCAGCCGCCGTCGCAGGAGCCGAAGTCGCGCGCGGCGCGTGCCCTGTCGGGGATGCGGAAGCCGTGGCCGCGGCTGCCTCCGTCGTCGACGCAGTAGAAGGAAGGTCTCCCGTCGTCGGCGTCGTGCGGGTGGAGAACAAACGGGAGCAGCGGCGGCCGGCGGTAGATGAGGTGGAGCAGGTCGGTGGGGAGGAGGAGAAGGCGACGAGGAGAGGAGATCGTTGCGATTTGGGATTTGATTCCTTTATAGGCTTCTAGAAGCCGAGGAAATAGTGTTGCAACTTGCAATTTCTTTTCTTTTTCTCACTATTAGTTCAAACTGAAAATCGGGCCAGAGATAAATGGTTTTATAAAGTAAAAGGTTAGTTTAGCTCTAGTCTATTATAAAACTCTAGTTTGTAAAAATGTGACCCTATATGAAATTTACTCAAAAGAAAAAATATCACAATGTAAGTTACCCAGGAGCATAAATCTTGTGTATAGCTATTTGCTACACCAACCAATGAACCAATCATGAATAACTGAAACAATCTGCTGATAGAAACAAAATGTATATATTCCACAAGGGTGTGTTATATACATTGTGTATTGTGAGTTCAATGAGATTAACCTTTTCGGGGAATAAAGAGAGAGGAAATGTTCAGTAAGATTAAACAAGACATGTAAATTTAACTCCTGGAAATGGTATGTAAATGAAGTACTCCCATTTAGCCACTATGGATTTTACATTTCTGCTTAATTAGAGCGTCCTCAAAACTGAAGTATTATTTGGACAAAAAGTATTTCTGATGAGGATGTACTCTGTTGGAATTTCTCTGCAATTCTGCATTGTGAAGTGCACAGGATATGTGACTGAACTATGGCTCACAGATTCAGCTTCATGGTAAAGAAAGGTTGGCTGATACTCGTACTATCTTGGACCAGAATAGGGAACATGTAAAATGAGATAATAATAATATAATAATAACAATAATACAAACACAATTTATCAAGCGCCATCATGTGCATTGTAGCATTGAAGTTGGAAATTAGACAACATGCAGATATACAAGATACAAGAGTATGTATTCTACACGGTTAAAAAATTCAAGATATCTGTAAGTTCAATAAAATCTAAAGAAGCTTGCTGACAATGCACATTTAGCGACACAGGAAAGCAATAGAAAATGAACCACCACTAGTTCAGTAATCTTTACATTTCAGGATCATATCAACAACGGCGAAATTCATATAAGGAAATCTAGCCCAGTCATTTCAGCATTAAGGTTCATAAAAAATCCCATTAGTGCTCGCATTCCTATGGACTGCAAAACCTGCAGATACTGCATGTTTCAGTGTTTGACAAACAGTATCTCAGATGAGGTTGTACTCTGGAAGTGAAACTAGTTCAGGTTAAACCTTATATATCATACTGCCGGTAGAACGAGTCATCTATCACCTGGACACTTCCGCGGGGGCAGAAATTACTCTGGTGGATGCGCCCAGCAGACCACGATGGAAACCAACAGAGTGACACAAGAACCCAGACCAATTTGTTGCAAAGTCTGATCATGTAATTGAAGACTAAAGAGGGGTATATTGTGAGACATAGGCAAACACACAGGGCATCCAAAGTGAAATTCACCGTAAACAAAACAGATAGATTGTGCAACTGATCATGCCTCAATCAGATTGAATATTACATTCAACTGATCATGCTTCAATTTGTGAATAATACAATTCAAGCACAGATACTGAATCATTCAAGACGGATACATTCGACGAGTCAAAATTACACTGGGTATAAAACCACCACCCCCTTACCTATCTGCGCTGATGGGCACCACCTCTCCCAGAAGAGCGCCGCCCTCCCCGTTGCTGCAGCCTTCTGCCACGGAAAGACGAATTCCCTAGATTAGATTCCCCAGAACTGAGTTGCATAGGCTGCTGCTCTCCATCTCCCTGCGTTAGTGCAGGTTGCCCCAATCCTTGACCACTGGGAAATCCCGAGGGAGGCGTTTGTTGCAGTGTATTGCCAGCTATGTGTGGAGGCTGCCCAAAGTTACCCTGATTCCTAGGCAATTGAGGTGGTGGACCAAATGGATGATTTATTGGTGGTCCACCAAATGCCATTGGATTAGAAGGCATTCCACCCTGTGCCATAAGCTGAGGTGGACGTACAGGCATTTGGTTAAGGAAGCCACCAAAGCTCTGGTTCTGGAACTGTTGCTGATATTGGTTGGCTCCGATAAGTAGGTTCTGCATGATATTAGCTGCAAAAGCAGCTCCTTCAAACCCCATGTTTGGATGAGGTGTAGGTGGAAGACCACCTGGCCAGACAACATTAGGCTGCTGTTGTAAGAACTGCTGAGACAGATTGATGAAGCAACCGCCCATTTGGTTCGTAAGTTGATTAGCTGAAGGCATAACAGGATGAACTGGGCCTGGTGGCAGCATTGTTGGTGCACTCATAGGTCTGTCTTGAGACCCCAATGGGCGGGCTGCATCAACCACAGGAGTATCAGGGCGGTTAAAACAAGGTGGCAACTGGCGACCTGGTTTATGTCCATCACGATCCCTAGGTGGCATGTCCTTTCGAAATCCAGCACCCCTAGGTTGTGCTCTCTTCTTATCACCAGAAGTTTTCTTACCCTCGTACTGCCTATCAGTCTGCCTTTTTGCCAGCCGTAATGATCTTTTGTACTCAGCCTCTTTCTCATCATCAGAGAATTCAGGGTCTGTTTGGTCATCATCGTTTTCTCCAGATCCATCATAACCTTTGGCATACAGTTCCTTCATATTCAGGATGTGGTCCGCAAACTCCGTGATGAAAGAGACAGCAGTTCCTGCACTGATCTCAGCAGGCACCTCTTCTGCAGAGTTGTACCGTACAAGATAGTATGGATTTTTTACAGGTCCAAACAATTCATCAACTATACCGAGCGGGGTTCTGCTTTCTGTTATCCATAGTATAGAACCCTCGTTCAGGGGATTGTGTTGCACTGACCCTTCAACAATCACTCTCTCACCCATGATCTGCAAGCACAGGAAACAAGCAAAGAGTAAGGACAAGAAACTAGTATATGATCAATCATGCTAGGATTAAATGATAAGTGGCATCTTTTAAAAGCAATCTTTTAGCATTATGACAGATTAGTATGCTACTGAAAATGGTACCTGCAGTAGACGTAATTTATAAGTACAACCAGCAAAATCCAGACACTTAGAGAGCACCATAAATACAGTACAAATATACCTCAGTAGACTGGAACAATAGATTCCTAATCTGCTATGCAAGCTAACTACTGCTTTTAGCACCCATTAAATAAAAAAAATAACAGGGTGAATCTTCACTGTATGTCACATGTAAAGAACTGGTACTGACAAAGTATTGAGATCAAACCAGAAGGCATTGTTTTCATGATTTCCACAGAAACAAATATTCAAATGAAAAGTCCACGTCAAAAATAAAACTTACAGCTGAAATAGTTCCTACTGGTAGGGTCTGATGATGTGGCTCCAACTGTACTTCAATCTTTGGCACTGGAGGAAGGATCTGAAAAGTATAGTGGTTCAGAATAGACGTACAAACAACATTAAAACTTAAGCAAAATAAGCAAAACAAAAAAAACATCAGGCTCCACTCTTTTGTTTAATTTTATCACTGCATACTATCTAGAAAAAAACTATAATACCTCAGTGACACACAGTCTGTAGATTTCAAAATAGATGGACAACTCTATAGAAACTTTCACTTTTGTAAGGAAGATGGCTACTCTAGTACACAACCCATGTAAGAAAAAGAGTTGTTATCATGCCAACTATACTATCTAGATACAGAGCTGTACTCATTAGCAAATAATTAGCACACCAGCACATCAAAGAAAACAGCACCTAATAAGTAATGAGTGAACGTGAACAGAAGATACTAGTCCATCGTAATACCTCTACTTCATGTTTGGACTTGGTAGGACCCTTCGGTGCTTCGTCGTCGTCATCACTCGCAAGCATCAATTCACTCTCTTCAAGTAGGGCCTCGGTGTCACTAACACCGCCATTTTTCTTGGCCATCTCTTCCTCATCACTGCTCAAAGAGGCTTCGCTTGACTCCTCATCTTCCTTGGCCATCTTCTCTTCCCCCTCATCACTGCTCGACAAAGTCTCAGATGACTCCTCCTCCTTGCTACTTTCAGACTCTTCATCATTGCTCTCGTCCTCCTTGTCTCCTCTACCTCCTGCTTCCTCTTTCATCAAGGCCATATTATTGGTGTCAGCATCAACAGGTACAGTACTCCTCTCAACATCCACCATTGCCTCTGAAATATTCTCTCTTACAGCCAAATCACCAATACCCGATGCCGGAAGCTGATCCTGTGCAAGTTGCGGACCCAATCCTACGCTCCCCATCTCAGGCTCCATCTTGACATCCCATTCGCCGCCAAAAGAGGTGCCGAATTGCTTGACCAACGCACCCCCCATCTCCTCCAGGATCCCCTCCTTCACACCGACACCGAAGCTCTCGGACATCAACCCACACGAGACCTTACCACCATCGCAGCTCGTCGGCTCCGCCGCGTCCGGAACCACCACCACCTCCTCGCGAAGACCGAGGCTCTTGGCCATCTCGTCCTCCATGCCCTGATCGAAGTCGACGAGCCACTCCTCAACGGGGTCGAAGCCGGTGTCGGTGTCCGAGTTCGCGCGCGGCGGTGACGGGGTTGGGGGCTTAGGATGCCGCGCCATGGGTAGTGGGGGAAGGCCGGCTAGGGTTTTGGGGGAGGGGCGCCGCCATGGTTGCTTTATCCCGCTGCGAGGGTTTAGGGTTTTAGGTCCTCGCGCGGCGCGGCGCGAGCGTGTTCATATGGCTGGTGGGTGGGAACGAAAGGGGAAAGCTGCTTCGCTGCTGCTGGGTTCGGGAATGGGTGTGGGCTTTGGGCATGGGTCGGCCGAGGCTAGGAGACCTAGCGGCGGTGCACGTGCTCGTTGGTGTCGCCGGCGTCGAGGTAGGAGGAGGCGCAGGGTCGGGGAGAAACGGGCGGCGCGTGGGGACCGAGTATTCTCGAGCCTGCGGTGTCCAGGGCTAACGGGCCTCTGTTTTAGTGCGAAGGGGTTGTCTGGGCCAAGTTTTGGGCCTGAGAGCGGAAGGGAGGAAGAAATGGGCCTAAAGGCCGAAGGAGCAAAGCTGCTGCTGCAGCCCAGGTAAAGAAACAAAAACAAGCATGGCTTCGATGGCTAACACTCACAGGGGAAAAAAATCACAAGGTGAACAGAGAGGTAGACAACATCAATCACCATGTAGCAGAAACAAACAAAAATCGTGTCAACAGATAAGCACAACGTGATGCAACCATACTGCAAGTAAACAGGCTAGTAATCCCACTCGGGCACGCGTGTGCATGCCTATTCCACCACCCATTCAGCACTTCTCCCTATCAACACACGTACACATCTAAAATATTGCCCAGACAAGAACGCTGCTTATATATTACAGAAGAGCAAAAAGATAGTGGCTGGGTGCTTTCGATGATCCAAATCCGCACGCTGTTCAGCCGGCAGGCATGTACACTATGCGAAGCTCAATTGGCAAAATCATGTTTCGTGTTTCTTCCCACTCATCATCTGGCTATAGTTGCTTAAGACATTTTCATCAGAATGCGGAACTCAGAGCACCACGTGCCGCCTCACGTTTCATCTCTGCAGCTTTTCCACTTCCACGGAAGTACATGTATACTTGCTGCAAGTTGAGTAAATGATCATGAGATAGGAATATGATAATTCTCCTTTCAAGGTAAGATGAAACTTTGAGTAAACGATTGAAATGTAAGAATGTCCAAGCTATGTAGAACATGATATCAACCCATTGGCCATTGGCACAAACGCATTCCAAGTGAATCTACTCATTAATAGTGCAGTCCGGACACCGTAACTACAAACTCATCATCAGACAAACTCATATTGCTTTTAGATATTATGTGCTAATCAAGCAATCAAATCATTTTGCTTTTCGAGATTAATAGCAGACTAAGATTTTCAAATAAAAAAACCGGTCTACAGTTCAATATACAATTAACAAAAGGGGACAGTACTCACCTGAATGACACCAATGCTCAGTAGTGACTCAAGGCAGAATAATCCAAATCCAACAAAGTAAAATATCTGCCAAGTGAAAATAACAAATAAAAGTAAAAAGGTAATATGCAAGAGTTGTGAATCTAATATATGGCTTTCAAAGGCTGACCAAGCCAGCCAGAATGATGCGTTTGCTTAAGCAGAGAGGAGGGGGAGAGGAGTGGTGGTATATGGTGAGTTGGCAATACCATGAAACTAATCCAATCGTAAGTAAACCCTTAGCACATGAACTAAATAAAATGAATATGTAACTTCGCAGGGAAATTAGTCCTAAGAATAAACGTGATAGACACATTAATGATCACCGTTGAAGTAAATACTTACCCCCACAATAGCGCTCTTGCCTATGACATCAATGGCAGGCAAAATCCCACTAGCAACAAAAACAGCAGAAAAATTCAATCAGTTTTTTTTTCAAAACAGAAATATACTATGTACATGAATATATATATATATTGTTAGACAGACCACTGGTCTGAGCTATATATATATAGATCCGACTCCCTTGCATACGCTCAGGGGTTCATAGTCACTGTACACATTCTATATGATATCAGAGCGAGTCTAGACATCCCGACGCGCTAGCTTCTCCCTCCGGCGAGCCGACCCTTTCCTCCTCGTCGTCGACGTCTTCTTCCCGTCACCGACTCTCTTCCTGGTACTCTCCTCGCTCTCTCGTCTCCATTTCTTCTTCTTCCCGTCTCTCCCGCAGTCACCTTTTCCCCGTCCCACCTCCGCGCGACCAAGCGACGGTCTCGATTCGCCTCCTCGTCCCGCCTCGCACCCGTCTCCGCTCTTCCTCTTGCTTTGTGCATCTCTCCTTCTCTGACGCCGGCGCACCTCCGCGCTCGTCGTCTCCATCGGCTGGAAACCTCCCTCGGTTCTCACCCCTTCCGACATGCTCAACGGCTCTCGGACGCGAACCTTCTCCCCTCACGTCCGAGCCAGTCCAACGTGTCCACGTATCCACAGACACGAATCCCTGCCTCCCGGACGCGAACATATTCTCTTCGCGTCCGGCCACTCCCTGCCTTTTTCACATCCACCCCACTCCTTGGCCTCCACGAGTCCACGGACGTGAATCTTCTCTTCACGGACGTGAATCCTCGCACGTCCGTGACCTACCCACTTTGTCCTCACCTACTCCGCTGCCTACTCCCCATCGGCCAACCACTCCTCATCGACTGGCCGGCCCACTTCCCATCGGCTTCTCACATCCTTGATCGGCCGATCCGTCCTCTCATCGGCTTCCCCCCTCCCATCGGCTTCTTTTTGCCATCAGCTCTTTGCTCCCGTTCTCCCGTCATGGACACTGAGTCCACTCTCAGCTCCGACACTCTCCCAGTCGCCGAATCTGCTCCGGCCCTCGGTGCCTCAGACCACACCTCGGGCACCACCTCGCCGATCTTCTCCCCTCTCTACGCTGCTGTGAACGTGAAATCTCACGCTTCTATCTCCCTTGACCTTAACGCCAATTATTTCAAGTAGGTTTCTTCTTAAAATCCCTCTGTGGAAAATTCAGCCTTCGGTCCCATATTGATGGCTCCACTCCACCTCGCCCCGATGATCCTCAGTAGGACATCGCCGAGTGCTGCGTGCGCAGCTGGCTGCTCGGCTCGGTCGACGACTCTGTCCTTGACCTCGCCATGGACGATACCGACCCCACCGCCCGGGACCTCTGGGTGACCATCGAGCAGATCTTCCTGGCCAACAAGCAGCCTCGTGCCATCTTCCTCCTCAACGAGTTCCACTCCATGGTACAAGGCGACTCCTTTGTCTCCTCGTACTGTCAGTGCCTCAAAGTCAAGGCAGCTGCTCTCCGGGACGTCGGCCACCCTGTGGCCAACTCTCAACTCATCCTCGCCCTTCTGCGAGGCCTCAATCCCTGCTTCTCCAACACCGCCGATGACATCGCCAACGCCACACCTCTTCCATCGTTCGTCCGGCCTCATGACATGCTAGTTCTTAAAAAACTCCGTCTGGCCAATGATGAAAAGACAGTGGCCCACACCGCTCTTCTTGCCACAGCCGATAATGGCTGTCGAGCTTCTTGCGCTGCCCCTTCCTCCCGCGGTCCTGGTGGCCATGGCTCCGGTCACAGCAACACAGCCCGCACCGGGAAAGGCAAGGGCAAAGGCAAAAACAGGACCTGGCAGGGTCCGACGCCACCACGACCTACCTTGGTCCCTACCCACCCTACCGGTCCCACGGGTCTGTGGCTCTGCTACAACCCCTGGGCGCCCCAGCCCTAGCCACGCAGCCCCATCGGCTGGCAACCCGGAGTTCTCGGCGCCCATCCCCAGGCTCACCTGGCATCGTCTCCCGTTCTGCCGCCTCAGTCGATGCTACTGACCCCAACCACCCAGTCGGTTCCCTCCTGGAACCAGGCTGGCCTCGTCACTGCCCTCAACCAGATGACGCTCCAACCACAGCACCCTTGGGTGCTAGACTCTGAGGTGTCTTCACACATGGCGTCATCGGCCGGTATACTTCGCTCCTATCACCCCTCTTCCTCCCCTTTTATCACCATCGGCAATGATCACTCTCTTCCTGTCCAATGCCGCGGTGACTCCTCTCTGTCTATATCCACCACTACCCTCCCCCTACGCAATGTTCTTATCGTCCCTTCTCTTATTCACAATCTTATATCTGTTCGCCAATTCACACGAGACAACCACTGCTCCATTGAATTTGACGCGTCTGATTTCTCTGTGAAAGATATCCCAACCCGACGACAGATCCTTCGCTGAACTAGTGGCGGAGACCTCTACACCATTCCCGCTACGCCGTCCACCTCACACGCCAGCGTCGCCCTCTCCACCAACCTTTGGCACCTTCGCCTCGGCCACCCCGGCCCCGACGCTGTCGCCACCCTCCGTCGCCGCGCCTCCATCCGATGTACTCACAGCAGCTCCACAGTTTGCCACTCATGTCAACTTAACAAACATGTGCGTCTGCCCTTTTCTAGTTCTCTCTCCTATATTCTCCTTGGCTATTCCACCTCTCACAAGGGACACCGATGCCTCGACCTTTCCACCCGACGGGTCCTCGTCTCTCGTCACGTCATTTTTGACGAGACATGTTTTCCCTTCAGTCTCCTTCATCCGAGATCCTCCTCTAGTGATCTCGATTTCCTTCTCACCAACACCGTGCCAACCAGGTCTCCTCCACTGCCCTCTCCATCAGCCCCCTCATCGGCCGCTGCTGAGGATTTACCTATCACATATCCCACCACTACTCGGTCCGATGTCCCCACCATCGGACCCACCTCCATCGGCCGATACCGATCCTATTTATCCTTCAACCGATACCGTTCCCTCTCCATCGGACACCCCACTTCCATCGGCTCCTCCCACCCTATCGGCTGATCCATCTCTATCGGACCGATCGGAATACTCAGCCCACCTGACCTCATCGGCTCAGACCGATCTAATTCCTCCTTTTCTCTTGTCTACAGTCGCTGACTCGGAGCCGATGACACCCCCACCCGACCAGTTCTTCCCATTACTCCCGCACCCTCATCGGCTCCAGTTCCCTCCACCTCTCACATGGTCACCCGCTCCTAGACCGGGTCTCTCCGCCCCACTCAGCGCTACGGTCTCTCCGCCGTCCACAGCTCTATCTCGCCCATCCCGGCGACTTCTCGCTTAGCCCTGGCCGACCCTCACTGGCGCGCGGCCATGGCCGACGAGTACAAGGTCCTAATGGACAACAAGACCTAGCGCTTCGTTCCCCGACCTCCCGACGCCAACATTGTGACCGGTAAGTGGATTTTTAAACACAAATTCCACGCCGATGACTCCCTTGCCCGTCACAAGGCTCGCTGGGTAGTTCCCCTTCCGCTGCGACTGCGGGGGATGTTAGACAGACCACTGGCTTGGGCTGTATATATATAGACCCGACTCTCTTGTATACGCTCGGGGGTTCATAGTCACTGTAAACATTCTACATATATATATCATGGACAGTGTGGAGCAGTGCTACTTTTTTCTAAGCAATTCAGAGGAAGAAAACAGAGATTTGGTAAGTTCTGGTATCAAGATTTACGCAGTTCAGCACTGATAGGATTGCGGTTCTTGTAAACTAATGCGAGCAAACTTCGCTAACACATTCAACAAAAAAATATGATCATCGCAGTACTTGTCTGCAAGTAACCGATTTTACACTTCTTTCCTTACAAATCCAATAATAGGCAGGGTTTCCCTTACTGCAGTAACCAGGCTTACCTCTGGGGTATGGTGATGGAAACCGCTTGGTATATTGACCAAGTTAAAAAAATATATAATAAATTTGTGGTAAAATTTGTTTGGGTATTGTCGGTAATTGTTCGATAACTGTTGACCATGGTTAAACGGTTACCACTGATATTGCTGAGTAGCGGTGACCCAAGGAATTTTTTAGAGTACCTTCAAATGGATATGGACCATCCATTGGCTTTGATCCGACAGATTAGATTAGTTTATACTACATCCAGTAATATGCATAGTAGAAATTGTGGAGGGATACAGTTGGAATTAACTCAGTGGCAATAGCATGGATTCATATTCTTTTTGACCTAAACTTGTAATTGCCTGATGGGTCAATCAGGTGCACAGTAGACGAAACGACAGCAAGGTTGTTGGAGCACGATCGCATTGGTAGAGATCTCACTGTCAAAGACCTTTCATTAACTTCTCCATCATGCAAAGAACGAAGGAGGCGGCAGCCTTGCAGAACAACAAAGATGCCGTGCAGCCAAACATGATCAAGGTTTGACTGATGCATTCAATGGGCACTAATGCATTCAATTGACAATTCACACTTTCAATCCCTGTATAAACACATTTGCCCATTCAGATTAGTTCTGAAATCCCAACTGAAGATGGCAGATCATAAAAACAATTTATGTTCATAGGAGGAAGAACGGGAAATGATCCAACTGGATTAACTCATGGGAAAGATCAGGGCTTCTCCAGAAAGCTGCAGATCCTTCGCTGCGGAGAGGCCTAGGCGCTGCAGAGAGTTGATCGATACTCTATGGATTCAATGACCGTATGATGGGTGCGCTGTCAAAAATACCCCTGCTAATAATGTCTTATAAAATGTCTAAAATAACCTCTAAAATTAACACTAACGTAAGTAGTATTAGATACTGTAATAGTGCTCATTTGGTAAGGGAAACCCTGGTACTAGGACCTCTGTGCCACAAATTATGTGCCTTAGAACCATGCTACTGTTTCTGCAGTGGTTCAGTTGCAGAGATCAACATTCACCACAACCCATGGAGAAGGCAATAACTGGTTAAGGAACTAGTGACCCATACCAGCATCAGACTAATCATTCAATGGAACTGTGATTTAACATTTATGGAATGATATTTTATGGAAGAAACATAAATAAATAAAGATTTTTTTAGCTCCTTGTATCTAACATCGCTTACAAGTTATAACTTTACAATCTACATGACATGTCAGGCAGTATGCACACAAGAAAAAGAATAGGAGACTTACGCCAATGATTTTCCTTTGAAAGGAAAAGGTGGAGCCACAGCTGACCACACGCAGAAGATTATATGAATCTGGAAATGGACAAAGAATGTCAGTTGGTTATGAAGTATGAGGTTATGAAAAAGTGATGAATCTGTTGATGTTGGGCTCATTGAATTTAATGCTAAGATGTGTCTGTGCAAAACCTTTAGTTTAGGGTAGCTTACCAGGTAAAACAGAAAAAACCACCCAAACTTCAAAGCACTCTCAGTTCTGTAACAAGCATTGAAAAAAGAATAAGACACTAGCGCAAGAGATTTTAAAAGACAAAATTTCTGTGTAGCCAACAATGCTCATTTATATCCAACCTCATCGCATTATAAAGAGGGCGGTACCATAATACATAAGCTCCAGGTACACCAGATATGAAGTAGATAATGGCAAGCAGCCAGATGATGACACCTGTCAAAGCATAGCAGACCTATTAGCTTCAAGTGTCAACGTTGATGGCACATTTCAGACAATATATCTGTAGACACTTGGGGTGCACTTTGGCTTTACCTTCCCCTTTAATCCATGCGGTTGTGGTTGCTATGATATTCCAAAATAGGCAGGCTGCCAATCCTGTATGAGATCACAGGTGTGAACAAAAAGAACTTTCAGTTTAGCAATTCTATACAAAATCCCTAAATAGCCATCTATATACCAATGTGCTTCCATGAAAAACTTCTCAGTTCACTACATAATGAATGATAAATGATAAATCTCTTGGCAATAGCCTAGGAATCTGAATCTAGACTTAGTCTTTTCTTTCTGTTGATAACTACATTACAAGTGCATACTATGGATGAAAATAATGAATATAACATGCTCAACCAAAAAACCGAAGGTAGCACAGCAGACACTACTATTGAACAAAGCTGAGCTTACCCAAAAACGATGAAAATGCAAGGTACTGCATCCTTTGTAGATGGATAGGGATCTCATTTGAAATATTATGGTGAATGAGGGGGAAACAGGGTGGCCAATTTTTATCTTCAATGACAATGCCAGCTGCAAAACAGAAGGATAAAGTTAGGGAAATAAATAGCAAGCAGCTCTAAAGGGCATTTTGGCTACAACAGTCCAAATAAATTCTAGCAAGCAACACAAAAGAAGTATCAAATCAAATCTGAGAAGAAATTGCAGCTATTTTTTTCTTTTGAAAATACCCAAAACCAGATACATGCAAATTAACTCCAAATTCGTAAAGGATGCAATTCTACATCATCAGTCTGAGAACAAGAATCCCATCAGCAAATATCGCCTATAACCATACACTGTGATAAGTGATAACTATGATATCCCATGCTATGAAAACCAAATTGATTATATTTATGTTGCTTTCTCTGTGAACAACTTAAGTTTGCAAACAAAAATTTCTTGCCTTCACCAAACTTGCTTGCACATTCAAATCTTTTATGGTAAGTCCTTAATTTTCAATCTAAGGGTGGATGTATGATCAAATATCCTGCTTTAATTATCTGATGTCCCAGAAGGAAATACTAAAGCCTGGCCAGCAAAAGAAAGTAATGCAACTGTACCTTGGGCTGCAGCCTCTTCCTTCCTTTTCAGTTCCTAGGGCAGGGAGTCAAAAGGAATCAGAGCAGCGTTTATAGAAGGAACAGTGCATAGAGTAAAGATGACACATGGAAGATGGAACACAGAATTAATAAATAAATCCCTTACATGGATTTAAAAATTCTCTAATGTCTTACAGTCAAATTCAACATAGTAATTATTAATTGTCAGGCTCAAGAAACATGGTTTTTTTTTTAAGAGAACCATTTGTTAGTGTGAAAAATGATTTGTTCATATACCACAAGTACACTTTATTCAAAAGTTGACATAAGCTTCCTATCTTGCTAACAAGTTGAAAGATGCTTTTGACAATCATATATGAAATATAGTTGTATCAGCACCACTTCAGCGTAACCAGCAAAGAGCACAGGAGAAACCATATTATTCAGGAATTGCAAGACACACCCTCTCTCTTTTGTTTAGCTCAGCTTCCATTGCCTGGAGCTCTTTCTCCTTTTTCTTCAAATCCTATAAGCAAAGAAATGGATGCAGAACATAAGGAATTATCCAAAAACAAATTAAGAATAACTGAAACAAACTTGACCCACGGTATAAATAAAGGAATAGAATGTTTTTTTGTACAGTTCTAACTCTACATTATAAGACATAAAATATTGAAAATGACAAAACAATTCATGGTGTGAGCATCACACCTTTACATAAAGGAAGCTCAATTTAAATTAGTTTTCAGTAGATCTAATTCTGAAAACTAGAAGCTGATACAATAATAAACATCATATTGAATTGCAAGTACCTTAGTTGAGTCCAGAGGAATGTCCACATTATAGAAATCAGCTGGCTCGTGAGAGAGAGGCGAGAGGCGAGAATTGGTGGCAGGAGGAACACTTCCTCCCTGCAATATTGGAGGAATTGGGAAGGTAAGTAAATTCATAAAGTTAGTGGAAAAATAGCTTCAGCATTTGAAGCTTCTGTTCAACCAGTTATCACATGATTTTTATAAGTTATGACTACGACTAACCTGCAGCTCCATTACAATTTTCCATGTAAACAAGAGGTACTAACATATAATGATTTATCAAAAGCATATGGAAGAACTAACTAATGCAGAAACATAAAATATATATATTGAAGATTGAAACAAGGAACAGCACATGCCTGCATTATTAATATCAAATATTCGAATGTACTCTTGTTGGCCATTGTGCCAAGCTCAAGCAAGTAAAAGGCTTGCGGCATATT
The DNA here is from genome assembly GCA_030770085.1 of Oryza coarctata. Lineage (NCBI taxonomy): Eukaryota > Viridiplantae > Streptophyta > Magnoliopsida > Poales > Poaceae > Oryza > Oryza coarctata. Next base: position 19,262,584 of record CM061470.1, read on the forward strand.
AGTGGAGATTTTAGAATACGGTTCCTTCTAGAAACCACTTGATTTATTGAAGCCAAAACAGGGTCTTATATTAGTTGTCGTAAGTGACATAGAAGGTAAAACACTTAACATCTCATTGCATTTGTCAAACTAGCAGTAATTGGGAGTTGGGACATCGAAATTGGACATCCTTCCTTCATGAATAATTTTGCAACTCACTAAAATGCTAAACAAAGCATGGCGATGAGGCACGGAGCTCCAACAATTTTGTTTATACCAATTTAGTTCCAAGTTGTACATACAGCATATCAAAGGTACCACATTGCTCTAGTATGCTACAAAACCGAATTCCGAGTTCCAGCAAATAAGCGAGACTGTACTCCAAGTCACGCAAAACACAGATCCATAGTTGAGTAATCACTCCAAGAGCAACCTACAGCGTCATCTCCAACCACCCAAAACCGCATCTCACCCTCGCACCCTCCTCCCACGCCCAGATCCAGCGTGCCAGGAACGAAGCAACGACGGATCCCAGATGCGACCACGTCCTACGTTGATCAGAACAGGGACGGCCACCCCGAGATATACGGAAACCGCGGACCTACTCGAACACCAGCGCACACAGCACAGGTACAGATTGGTGGAGCGGGTAGAGCGAGGAGCACTCACCGCGAAGGGATTGACGTCCTCCTCCGGCTCGAAGCCGTTGCGGCCGTGCTTCCCCGCCATGGCCGCCTACTCCGCCGACGACGACGATGACGGCGACGGCGCTGGACGCGGTGGCCAACCGCTGCGATGCTCCCACTAGCGTGCTGCTGTCCCACTCTCCGCGTTGCCAGCGTGTTGTACCGCGGGGAAAGAGAGACGAGGTTGGCTGGGCTCTGTGACTGCTGCTGGATGACATGTGGGGTCATGTTAGGCTGTCAGGTGGGCCCGTGAATGCTAAAGCCCGTACATTTCGCGGCTGTGTTGGTCTTGGGCCGTTTGGCCTGCGAGGACATGAGTGGGCTGATCCTGTTTTCCAGATGAAGGCCCATTATTTCGACCCACATGACTTTGAACAAACGGATTTGGTATGATTGCATGAACACAATAATTTTTTAAGGATCAATTCTGTAAGTATAGGGATTTTCTGTAAAGAAAAATGATTTCTGGAAGTTAGGGGGGCAAGGGCACATCGAAGGTAGCCTAGGCTTTTCCATCTGCAAATATGCAACAAATCATGCTCGCGCTTTTGAGCGACAAACTGCTGCGAGATGGGTGAAAAAGCTCCAACGTTCGGGACAGTACAGGTCTGCACATAACGGTTGAAGAGATGAGCAGAATAGGACTATCAAGTGTCAACACAGCTCATCACTGTGCATAAACCCCTTGCACTAAGCAGCAACTGTACCTGATCATATTTTAATCTCACACTGATCACATCACTAACCCTGATAGCACAGCACAGTGGTGGCTCACTCGTCCAGCCCTTTTGACTCTCGGTCTCCTCCTCCTCACACAAATCAAAGCACACCGGAGGGAAACCCAAGACACTACTGTCCACTCTGCACAGACACTCTCCTCCTCTCGTCTCTCTCGCCACCAGCTCGCGCGGGCTCGCAGGAAATGGCATTGTAGGTAGGTAGCTGAAGCTCGGCAAGAAGCGAGGAGGGAAGCTTGGGAACTGGGAGAATGGGCTGCTGTGTCAGCAAGAAGCGCGATGAGCTCCTGCCGGGTGGAGTGGTGGGGGAAGAGGTAGAAGCTCCCCGGCTTCGAGTGGAGGCTCGCGACCCGCCGCCGACGGAGGAGGAGAAGGTTAAGGAGGTGCTGTCCGAGACCCCGACTGCCAGCGCCAGGGCGAGGCCGAGGCAGAGGCTGAGGAGAGTGGATGGAGCTGTGGCGCGGTCTGTGGAGCGAGGTGGGGAGAAGGTGCCGAGGGGCAAGGGCGGCGGCGGCGGCGGCGGCGGAGGTGGTGGTAGGGTGAGAGATGGGAGTCGGGCCCGTAGGGCGGTCGGGGTGGAGCGTGCCACCAGTGAGAAGTCGGAGGCGGCGTCTGAGTCGTCCGTGGCGACCACGGCCACGGGGCCCGAGCGGTCACCGGGGAAGCCGGCGAGGAAGAGGGCGGTCGTGTCCGGCGAGCTCGGGCGCGCCAGGCGGGACAGAGGTCCTGCGGTTCCCGGCGCCTGCCGCCCTGGAGGAGGCCTCGCGTCCCCCTCGCCAACGCCGCCGCCGCGGCGCGAGCCTGGTGAGCGGCCCAACCGGAGGTCCCCATCTCCTGCCGCGAAACGGCCACTGGACCAGCGCCACGCCGCCGCCTCGTGCCCCCAGGCCCAGCGGAAGCCCCCGGTCCCTCCGAGGCCGGGCGGCCGCGCCTCCACGCGGCGCGCGCAGGAGACGCCACTGCAGGTCTCGCCGGCGTCATCGACGACAACGACGACGCCATCGCGCGGTCCTCCTCCGCATCCCGCGTCTCCGCCACCACCGCCACCGCAGGCGCGCGCGCAGGAGGCCGGCGCCTCCGCCACCGGTGGCGGGGACGTGGCCGGCGCCGACGGCGATGGGAAGGAGTCCCTAGACAACCCTTCGGTGGCAATGGAGTGCTTCATATTCCTGTAGCACTAATCCTTACTATTACGCTTCCCCCTTTCAGTCCAGCCAGCCAGTAATTAATAACTCCAGTGTGAATTAGGAGTATAATGAAGTTTAGGAGATGCTCTGATAATATCGTGATCACGCTGGTAATTTCCTCCCTGGGGTTGGATTTTTTATCCCCGGGATGAAATCAATCCCAGCTTATATGTTGGCCGTGCCGTCTGATACAGATTGGACGGCTTGGATGTCTTGTTGAGGTCTTGGGTGTCCTGGACTGGATATAGTCTGTACTCTGTAGAGCTTCTCAATGATCTTGTCCTCCTTGTGCCACCATGAAGCCACTGCTTGTGTTTCAAGTTATACATGGCTCCACTTTGATTTCCTCCTTCTATGGTCCATACAACCATCTGTTCACTTGGGGCATTCATTGAATTCTTGCGTAATATCTACACGCTCAAAGACAAGGTTGCAGTTAAGTTCCCGTGACATGTCCTGTGAAACTGAATTGCCGATTCCATGCATAAAATCGTGCCTGCATAATGAATGAGACTCAGCTTTGCAATTGAAGCTTGAATTTGGACCATCCCATCAATTCTTGCATGGAGGAGTAGCGCTTGGTTGATAGTAGTAGGGGTAGTGTATCAAACACCAGATAGATCGGTGGACTAGCATCGTGTGTTGCACACTTGCACTTGCGGCACTGTTGATCATGGTTTGAGTCCAAATCCATCCCAACGACTCGTTTTCAATTTAGGTGGCGCATGAACATCAACGTACAGTCGATCAACACTGGAGAGCTAGCAGCATGCGTCCTGGCGTTCGTGCGGTCTTTTGCCTCCTTGGTGCGGCCATGCGGCTCAGGCAGCGGCTGGTGAGATGGTGCTCTCCTTGCACTATAATCGCGACGCTGCAGCGGCAGCAGGTTGCCAGTCATATTTTATTAGTTTGTCATATCTATTCGTTTAACTAATATGTGTAAAATCATTTGGTTTATATATTGTGATAAAAAATTCGAAAAAAATTAAAACCATATGTTACTTTTTTTTTTGAAAATTTGGTTTGTGAATAAACTTACTCAATAGCGAAGAACCACGACTGTACTCGAGGTTAATTTTAGTTAACGATGAATTAGAACTAGAAAATTGAGTTGAGATTCAAGACGATCAAGATCGAATATAAGATAACATATGTAAACAACAACAAGAGATATTTATAGGATCGGTATGCAGAAATTTGTAAAGAAAATTAAAAGAGTAAAAGAAAAGTAGAAGAGTGAGAGAGGCGGCCTAAGCCCGAGTCCTAGCCGATCTCTCACTCCCTTTCTCGTGGTCCAGTAGAGATGGTCCAATCAGACACAGCGTGGTAGCCCAAAACGCTCGCGGGCGCGCGCGTGGCCTGGGCACGAGGTGATGTGGCTTGGGAGCAGTACGCGGTGGCCCATCAGCTAGGTCGCCCTGGCGGTAGCATCGACACAGCCTAGCACAGGGCGCAGGAGCACGAGCGTGCGCACAGGGGATAAGCACGACGGCGACTGACAGGCAAGGGCTACACCACGTGCATGGGTGAGCAAGCTGCCGAGCGTGCGGATGCATGGTATATCCTAGGGCCATACGTCGGCTTGCAGTGGGCGCGGGTGCCATGGCCAACCGAGGCGACTACGGCTAGTGGCTAATTTGTGTGGCCGGCACGTATTGAGACCATTTATTTAGCTTCTAATTATTAGATCAATGGCTAAGATTATATCTGAGTTCACAGGGGTATATTGAGCTTTGTCTTAGGTTTTTTATCTTTATCCTATAAAAAATAGATTTTACATCTTTGAAACACATTTGGAGAGTATTTTATATATATGATTGATGGATATTTTGAGAGTGAGATATTTTAATCAATAAAATAAAATATTGTTTATTTTAGAATCAATTTTATCGTTATAATTTAAATTTTATAATTTAATTTTCGTACCATATTTTAAATAATGGGTATTGCTTCTTTTAGTATGAGTTTATCTTTTCTTTTAAACTTTTTTAGCTATTAATTTGTCTTGAATAAAACTTTATATTGTCTTAGAGTAAAAATTTAAGAGATTAAAGTGATGAGACCATTTTTTAGGTATTTTAGAGTAAAAATGAATACCTATATATTCACCCTGCCTATTAGTAGTTCAACTTGTAGTTGTTGTTTTTATAATTGTGGTAAGATTTTTTTTAATAAATTACTTCATATATAACAATTAATTAAAAATTATGACAATATTTTTCTAAGAATTTAATAATTATATAATATTTTTTGTTAATACAAAGTAGAAAAATGTGGCTAGTAGACCGCGCTGCGCTGGAGCGACCGCGACGACGACTACGAAACGCAGGCTAGGCTGACGAGGTAGCACGGACCCGGCAGCACCCGTGCGCTGCCCTAGCGTTCGGCGTGTTTTGACGCGCGGACATCACCACACATCCGCCGCCTGTCTTCACCCCGAGCCGGCGAGTCCCTTCCCTCGCTCCGTTCCGAGGACGCGTGCGTCCCGAGCGGCCGAGCCCTGGGGCCGGAACACAATTAACGGTGGGCGGGCGGGCGCCCGTGCACGCGAGCGTCAGGCCCGACGAGGCCGGCGTGATGCAAGCGTCCATTCGCTGCGGTCCTTGGCTGGCAGCTTCCCGGCCTCGGCCGCTCGCTCCCCCACGCAGCCGCAGGGCGGGGCAGAAAAGGGCACTCGCGTGCCGATGACAGTGCGGAGTGTGCGTGGCATGGAGCTCGTCAGGCTCGGCCTTTTCGCCACCCGTGTCCGTGTCGCAGCTTTCATCGTGGTTTGTTTCCTCCACGCATTTCGGTTTTGGGATACAGCAGCTTTACGCTCTACTACTACTCCTAGTAGTGCGTTCCGGGCTTTCAGCTTGCATGTCATAGCTTCCAGTGCTGTGAAGTGGAAAGGAGAGCCGGGAGACACACCATGGGCCTGGCCTGTTCACGCTATGATCTCTGATGCCACTCTCATACGAGCATGGACCATGGCCATGTTTCATTTCATCAAGATACAGCCCACCAAACAACTCAAAGATATGAAGTGGCCCAATCCCAAAAAGTATGAAGGAAGAAAAATTTTTATTCAGTACATGTTCCAATCAATTTATTCCAACGTTAACAGCCAGAGAAGTTTTTTTTTCTCACAAGCACATTTTTTTCCCAAACCAGAGGATACACAAGAATTTTGATTACTCATCTCAACGAACGCAAGGAACAGTTCCAGACCCGAGTCCTCATCTTCTACTGCTTGTCAACGAAATCGACAAATTCTCTCCTGCTTTGCTTCTGTGGTTGTGTGGAGAGCCCTTGACGACGCCCACATTGACCCGAGGTCACAACTGTCCTCAACTTGTCCTGGAAAAGTTGGCCATCATGCGGCTGATGTTGACTCTCCCCACTTGTTCACTTCCTCTTTCAATTTGTCAAATCCCTGATTTTATGCAGAGACAGATGAGATAATGCACCATTTGCTGAAAAGCAACATCCATACTATTTTCAGCTACTGCAAACTCGCCTTTAGTGGAAAAGTTCATCACAGCCTTACCCCCCTACCCCTAGTAGATCATTTAACATAAATGAACAATTAAGGCATGTGACTCGGTTTGATAGGAACATGCTAAGTAATCCATACTGGGTAATGACGCCGTTGCTAAAAACACTGCTTGGCTTAACATTTTACTAGAACCAAGTGGCTATGTATTGTATGGTCGATAACATGCATCAATAATCTGATCGGCTTTGGCATTTTCCTGGATCAAACTAAGCATGCATGTGTAACGAGGCAGAAGATTCTGATTTAATATCCATGTTCATTTAGCCCCTATGTTGGTCAAATTAACACTCTCAGGAGGAAAAGAACCATCTTGTTCGTTTCTACTAGTAAGTAACTAGGAGCTCAGGAAGACTGTACAGTGTGAAAGAATAAGATATCTGTTGGGAGCTTTCGAATGGCCATTCTACATGTGAAGTTCCAAATGATTCATCTCGAAAATCAGTAACAGTGCTAGTACTTGCAGAAAGAATACTCACTGTTCGGCGTGTGAAGCTACCAAAAGATTCACCTTCCCGACGGGCGCTGTTCCAATAGGAAAACAATGGTTCCAAAACCTTCTCAATGTCTTGAAGCTTCACCTTGTTCATAAACGTTTCAGCTAGAGTACTCTGGTTTGGTGTTCCTCCAAGCCATATCTGGGGTCACAAAAGAAAAGTTGAATGAAGACAAAAAGAAAAAAACATAATGATGAAAAAACAAATTATCAGAAAATGAAACCAAACATACATAGCCTCAATAAAAATATTTTCAATATATCCTATACCTGGTAACTGTTTGGGCCATCACCAACAAAGCCAACCTCTGCCATATATGGTCTAGCACATCCATTAGGGCAGCCAGTTATCCTCACCACTACTGACTCGTGATCCTTAATGCCAACCTAATAATCAGACAGCATTATGTCAGGTGACATGGACCCAATACATGTTCACGTATTGTGCATCAAGATGGGTGGTACCTTATCAAAAACTGCTCTAATTTGCTTAAGAATCGGCAGAATCCCTCGTTCAGCTTCTGTTTGAGCTAGAGGGCACAGTGGTAAGGCAGGACATGCCATGGAAGTAAGATTCAGGGGATCAACATCCTTTGGTTCCTACATACATGAATGGATAACTTCAATAAAATATTCCCACAAGCTACCTCCTTGTTGAGATATCAAACTTCCCTTGAAGGGAAATTAAATTAAAGTGTTGCTATCCGATTTTAGTGTTCTTGAAATTTTCAACATGAGAAAAACTTCAGTATACCAGAAAAACTTCATGTAAAAGACACAACAATAGAAAGTTGCACAATTGGAAAGACAACTTCAAAAGCAAATAACTTACAAGGATTTAATATAACAGGGAACTAACAGAGGGCTACATATTTCAATATACAGGGCAGGGATATGAAACAGGCAAAGGAAATCTCACCAACAGGCCAGAATGAGCAAGTGCTGCTGCAATAGGATCTTTCCATGCTTGATTAATCCCACATAAGATAAGATTCTGGTTTGGAGTAATGCTAACGTCCAAATTATACTTCTCAATTATCTCTCGTAGAGTTTTCTTTGCTTGCCCTCCAACACGACCATTATCAACGTGCACTCCGTAGAATAATTTTCCATCACCCTGTAATAGACAAAAAATGAAAAAGAATGTCACTTAGTACTCAGGAAACAACTAATTTTAAGTACAGAAATTGCTACTGGATAAGTCTGCACAATAGCAGATTGGTCAAATGGTCTTATGCTGACTGCAGCATGACAGACTGAAGTATGTGAGTATGGGATATGGAAGTTGTATCCAGAGGAGTAAAAATATCCAAAATTATAATAAAATGAAGAAAATAATTGCTAAAGCATGGGGGCATCCTTCCTAAACAAGACTGCTTTTAAAGATAATATAGCCAGCAATTTTTTACCTGTTCCTGCCAGCCTAGGTAGCTGTTGAACTGCCACTCGGGCAAAGGACAGGAATCTTCAAACTTCTTTCCGTAGTATTTTTCAACCTCAGCTCGAAACTTGTCAATTCCCCAGCGATCAATCAGATACTTCATCCGGCTATACCGACGGTCATCCCTTCTCCCATTTTCCCTCTGTGTGACGACTATTGCTTTAATAGCATACAGTATATCTTCCTTAGGAACATAACCCAGTGGATCAGCCAATCGGGGGAATGTGGTCTCCACTCGGTGTGTTCTACCCATGCCACCTCCAGCCTGGAAAAGGGGGACAGAGAGAATTAAATAAGAAATCTACAATTAAGAGAGCTGTTAAACATTTGAATAGGGCATTTTCTAAGACATTACATAAATGTTGAAGCCAACAGGCTCTCCTGAACTATCGGAAACAACAACAACACCAATGTCATTGGTCAGAATATCAACAGAGTTATCTCCAGCCACAGTAACTGCAATCTTGAACTTTCTGGGCAGATACTGTGTGCCATAGATTGGTTCAGGGCAATCAGGGAAATTTGTTCTGTGTGTGTTGTCATTGCGAGCTTTCGTGACCTCAGGAGGTTCTTCAGCTGACATTATCTTTTCTCCATCCACCCACAGGTCATAATAAGCCCCAGATTGTGGTGTAAGAAGCGCTGCGATATTTTCTGCTGTTTCTTGAGCAAAAAGAATATCTTTCCTGACATAAGGTGCTGCAGGTGCAAGCACATTTCTGTTGAGATCTCCACAGGCACCTAACGATGAACCCATATTCTTTACAACAGTGCTGATGACAGTCTTCAAGTTCTTTTTAAGAACGCCATGCAGCTGAAATGTTTGTCGGGTCGTCAATCGGAGTGTTCCAATGCCGAATTCATCAGCTAGTGTATCCATCGCCAAGTAAAGCTGGTTTGGAACTTTTCCACAAGGATTCTTCGTTCGGAGCATAAACGAGTAATTCTTCTGCCCACGAACATCACGGTCTGTCTGTTGATAGCTTCCATGAAATTTAATAAGCTGGACAGCACTCTCATTAATATTCGGAGCCTCTGAGACAAGTTCCTCATTCAAAGGGTACCGAAGAAAATTGCTCTTCTCCTTGATTATCTCAACCTTGCTCCTCTTGACTTCAGATGCATCCTTCTTGAGTGGCTGCAGGCACAATGCAAGGGTTCAGAACTGAAGCAACCAGGAGTACTTCACTAGTGTATCCTAAGATCCTTGCGCGATATTTTCTATCAAATGAAAATCAATATAATATAACCAACATTCAAGAGGTAAATGAATAGGACAAAACAATTGCTATAAGTTTATTAGTGTCTACAAATGGAATCTTTACAACCTAAGACACAACATTATTTAAGGTATCAACACTACAAGTGAGACTGGTTTGAACACAAGCTGTCTCTTTATCTATCGACAACTTAATTACTGTAGCACATTGCAGTTTCTGAACAAGAGAATCAACTCACAATTGATCCAATACCACCTGGACAAATTCACCAACAGATGAATAAACAGGGTGTGAATCATCCACAGTTTCAAAACACATTAAACCATACCATTTTCATTAGGGGACCACTTTGATGAATAACACACGATCAGTTAAACCCCCCGCAGAGTTTTTTTTTTTAATAAAAGCAATTCTTCCAGGATGCAAAACCCAAAATCTCTCCCATGAGATGAGAAATCAGAACAACGTCACCACAGGACACTCACCGCGGAGACGGCGCGTACGCTGGCCGACGACGGACCGCCGCCGCCGCCGCCGCCGGCGGGTGTCGCCGCGGGAGGGGCCACCCGGAGCGGCCTACCGAGCATCCGCGACCTCGGGAGCCGCGCCACAGCCACCGCGCCTCCGCCCCGCAATCCGTGGAACTCGGCGCCCCCCACCGCCGCCGACATCGCCGCCGGAGCTGGAAAAGGAGGTCTTCTCCGGGGACAGAAGGAGGGGTCAGTGACGACGCGAGAGGGGACGAGGGGCTTTATGGTGTACGGGACGGGGAGCCTCACCCCCGTGCAGTTCGTCCACCGTAGACCACCCCAGCTAGAGGACGAAGCGACTAGAGCTGGGCCCTATTGTCAGTGACGTTAGAGCCAGCTGCCGCGTATGGGCGCGGTTCAGGTGGGCGGCGTTGGTGATGGCTCGAGAGGGGAAGACGGGAACGGCAGTGGCGAGGAGCATCGCATCACCGCTGACGACCGTGGCGCCCACGCGTCGCGCGCCACACGGTGACAGGTGGGCCCTCTCGTGTTGGGCCCCACGTCGCAGTGACTCCACAGGGTGGCCGCCAAGTGGTGTCGAGTTGGAGTAGGCGAGTGCACGAGGCGGCCAGGAGGGGATGAGATGCGGGAGTAGGTAGGTGTGCGTGCGACGGGTAGGGCTCTGTATTAGCTCCGGATTGCGTGGGTGCATTGAACCTGGACGTCTTTTTCCACAGCGAAAATGCTTTGATCCCCCATTTCCCTCCCGTTTCGCAGCCGCCTCCCGCCGCATGAAGTGAGGTCAAAAATGATATGAGAGATTGTCTGTGGGGATGATCCCTATGGCTGGACATGAATGGATGGGTACACAGATACAGCCACAACGGATTGGCAGCTCGTTTCTCTCTCTCTCTTTTTAGAATGGAGTATGTTTGAGTCAACCATCTTTTTCGTAGCAGCTGTACTATTATTTTCGGGCAAAATACCGAGCTAGCATCTGAGCTGACCACACGCACACTGTTGATTTATACGGGTCACATCCGTATCTGTATCCTGTTGTTTGTTTTTTTTTCTTTCTGTGATGCCCTTGTGCTGTCACGGTCTCTTTTTTTTTGACATCTGTATTTTTAAAAAAATATATACAAGAAGCGACAAACGGACAAAATATACAACCGAAGTAGAAGTCGATAAGAGAGTCATCTACGAAAACAGCAACAGCAAACACCTCTCTTGCGAATTCTACTACGATATTTTATAGACGGTTCCATACTACCGAAAAAAATTTCTCAAGTAAAGTCTTACAAATTTACTAATCCCCAATCCCCGTCAGCCCTCTAATATACGTTTACATGTCAAATTTAAAGTTATCTGCAATAACGTTTTTTTTAAAAAAAAAGGAGTATAGCTATAATTTTTAAAAAATATATATTTTTATAAATATTTTAATAATATATATATAAATAAATAATCGTTTCCGTCTAGTGGGATAGTCTTTTATCTCTTAAGTTGAACACAAGTGAGCCCAACAAATAAATTTTTTTGGCTAGCATTTTCGTTTGATTGATGTGTGGCCAAGCATGATAAATGTGCATGTTGGTACTAACTACTAACGAGCTGTCAACATGCACTCTATTTATCATGGCTGTCCAATTAAATCTCCAATGAGAACTGAGAAGACTGACTCTGTTGACGCCTTCTCGTGATTAAATACATAACATAAATCGGAGTCACTAGGATTGTAAGCATCAAAACCTGCTAGCAGAGCCGATTTCGATTTTAATTCATTTTCACATAATCAAACGACTAATTTATAAGAAAATTAGCAAAGAAGATAACTATCGTACGTCACGACGACGAACGGATGTTTTCTGAGCGAAGCTACAAAAATCCTTACTTTCGTGAAGAAGAACCGACCGTTTTTCAGTGCAAAACAGTAAAGATTAATCAAATTCTATTGCTACAACTTAGCTATGAAAACGAAATAGAAAACAACTGAAAAGTAAAATAACAGAAAAATAGGCGATTGATTCGATTGGTTGTTCGGGCTTTCCAATCGGCCGTATACCCGTATATATAGGGTAGCCTGGTCTATGGCAACGTATTCGGTCAGGATTCCTTTACACGTCCATATGATCAAATCCTAACAAATATGCCAACCGAATACGGCAGCAAATCACCAGTAAAACATCTCTAATATTCCTCCTAATCACATCCAACCCACCTCTGCACGCGTCTTGATCTAACGTTGAATCATGCATCTACAACTCCTCCATGCCATATACACCGCATCCTGGTACGGTACCATCTCGCCGCGGCCAGCCCACGAAAACACGCATGAAGCTCGCGTATGGCGCTCCATGCGTGTGTACAGCCCTGGCAGCGTGCTGTCTCTTGCTCCGACGTCTATCGTGCATGCAACGAGGCGGCCTGTTCCTGATGACACAGCTACTCTTCCAAACACAACTCCAAACAAATTAATTAATCAACCTAGCTGCTAATTAAAATAATCCAGCCAACCAAATATTTCCAGTAGCCAAATTACACTGTTAACAGACCCAATTCCAGCTATTTGCTCAGCACATGCAAGGAGTACAAATGGGGAGACCACAGCTAGCTAGGCAGTGGATGTATGGCCTGTGGCCAACTTCTCCCCCTCTATTTTAAGCCAGCTCAAACACACCAAGCAAAGCAATAAACCAAACCACCCAATCCAACCAAGTCCAGAAGGGTTCCAGCCAGAAGCCTTTGTTTCCAAGGCTACTTTCCTACCTAACTTGCATCTTGTAGGCAAGTTCAAGCCACTACATATAAGCCTCAAAGTGATCTCTTCTTCTCAACACAAACACACAAGCTTTGCATCTTTTCTCTACTCTCTACTACTGTTCTTGCTAAGTGCAGTGCAGGTCATTCAATCAAGAAGCTACTCAGCAAGCAAATGGCAGCAACGCTGAAGCTCAGGCTCCTCGCCGTGGCAGCGACCGCCGCCGTCGTGGCGTCGTCACTGGTCGGCACGGCGTCCGCCGCCGATGCGCCAGCTCCTGCCCCGACGTCCGACGCGTCAATGGCTGCGCCGGCCGTCGCCGCCGCGTCATTGACCGCGCTTGTCTTTGGATACCTCTTCTAAGGCTACGGGCACGGTTGCTCTGTTTTTTTCTCTTGTTGATATGTATGGCTACTTTTTTTACATGTTTATTGTTTATGTAAATTTTGTCATGCGTACGTAGTTATATAAATACAGTTGCGATTGATTGGTTTACATTGGATTTTCACGGATTACATCTGTTTATGTTTCTCGAGCAATTGACTGTCTGGATATAAAAGGAAGAGCTAGAAATTGCAAGATGTACTACGGATTAATGATTGACCATTTTGTGATACGTTCAATTTAGTCAAGATTAATGAAGAACTGAAAATAAGATCCCGATCTCAGTACCTCACTGTCGCATATTACTCGTATCAAATGTGGCAGGACAATTTGATCATTCTGAAAGTTGCTCCACCTGTTCCGATCTTTACAGGTTCTAATTCTTATATACTTGTTCATAAAAATGAAGAAAAGGACACGCTTGTCAGTTGTCAACAAGTATCACATGCATATGTACACAAGAAGTCCACACGGTCAAGCATAATAGCATATCACACCCTCAATGATTACATATATAACTAGGTTACGTCGCAATTTTTGAACAGCAAAAACATCATTAAAATACTTAGTAGATGACTATTCCATCTGTCCCATAATATAAACATTTTTAGATTATTTAGTAAATATTAAGTTTGAGAACAAATAAATTTAAATTTAGTGTCCTTAATAGATGAGTGATGAGTGTGATGGTAGGTAGGGGTAAAAAAAAGAAATTTAAATTAGATGGGATTAATGAGACAAGTAGTATTATAAATATCACTAGAAAATTTTGTATTTTAGAATAAAATTTAAATACTAAAAATCATTATATTATAGGGCGGATAGAGTACTTAATTCTGTCATGTCCTACCTTGTTATCTAATACCTGAGAGATCCTTTGAGGAATGAGAACCACTTTTTATAAACTGTAACACCAATACCAATCTTAAAACACAATGCTATAAGATATACTACCTTCGTCCATGTTTTTTCATTAGATTTAATTTGCCATACCATCACAAAAAATAAATTGAATTATCCATCTATCCATGTACATATAGACCCTCAAATCCAAATTACAACCACAACACAGAAACCAACCCAACAAATCAATGACACAACGAAACTAATTCACCAGTATCACTCATGGCGATCGGTCAAGTAGTCATCAGCGATGCGGGTTTAGCAGAAGAGGTATCCAACGGCGGCCACGGCGAGCGACGACGCGACGACGCGACGGCGAAGGGTGGGGCGGTGATGGGGGTTGCTCCGGACGTAGGCGCCGGGGCTGGTGTTTCGGCGGTTGAGGCTATCCCCACCATGGACGACGCCACGACGGCGGTGGCCGCTGCCGCTGCGACGAGTCTGAGCCGGAATGTTACCGCCATTTGCTTTGCAAACTGTCGAAATGGAGGAGAGGTTGCCAAACAACTTGTACTAATGTTTGAAATGGGAGAGGGCAGGGAAGTGAGAAAATATATATAGGCGTGAGATGATTAGATCAATGAGGCTGCTTAACTCTTTATTTTCATTTGCTCGTGATATAGTGGTTGTTCTTGGGAAGGCTGGCTGGAGATGGAATTTAAATCTTAAATAATAAAGGTTATTTGGCTGGTGCCTAACTGGATTTGGTTTTCATGTATGTTTCTCTAGTAATGACAATGAATTGTCTTCAGGGCAGGTACTGAATCATCATTGTTAATAGCTGGCGCTGTTTGCCTCCGATTGTTTGGTTAGTTCTCAGCTGTTGCAGAATTATTAATTCTGATCATGCAAGCGAGGCTGAAACGAGAACAAAAAGAGAGATAATGATTGTAGTATTTTCTCTCCTTGAACCAATGAATCACCTATTGTAGATGAAAAAAATTCTGTAGTATCTTGAGCTAACATGTATGTATGTGTTAGTCACCCTCGTATATGCTCGGAGGATTCATAGTCACTGTACACTTTCTACATGGTATCAGAGCGAGTCTAGACATCCCGGTGCGCTAGCTTCTCCCTTCGGCAAGCCGACCCTTTCCTCCTCCTCGTCGATGTCTTCTTCTCGTCGTCGACTCTCTTCCCGGTACTCCCCTCGCTCTCTCCCGCAGTCACCTTTTCTTCGCCCCAATCCGCGCGACCAGGCGACGGTCTCGATCCGCCTCCTCGTCCCTCCTCGCACCCGTCTCCGCTCTTCCTCTTGTTTCGTGCATCTCTCCTTCTCTGACGCCGGCGCACCTCCGCGCTCGTCGTCTCCATCGGCTGGACTTGTCCAGCCCTCCATCGGCTGGAAACCTCCCTCGGTTCTTGCCCTTTCCGACACGCTCAACGGCTCTCGGACGCGAACCTTCTCCCCTCACGTCCGAGCCAGTCCAACGTGTCCATGTGTCCACGGACACGAATCCCTGCCTTCCGGACGTGAACATATTCTCTTCGCGTCCGGCCACTCCCTGCCTTTTTCGCGTCCGCCCCACTCCTTGGCCTCCACGAGTCCACGGACATGAATCTTCTCTTCACGGACGTGAATCCTCGCACGTCCGTGACCCAACCACTCTCTGACCCACCCACTCTGTCCTCACCTACTCCGCTGCCTACTCCCCATCGGCCAATCACTCCTCATCGGCTGGCCACCTCTCACCTACTCCGTTGCCTACTCCTCATCGGCCAGCCAATGCTACCGACCCCAACCATCCAGTCGGTTCCCTCCTGGAACTAGGCTGGCCTCGTCGCTGCCCTCAGCCAGATGACGCTCCAACCACAGCACCCTTGGGTGCTGGACTCTAGGGCGTCTTCACACATGACGTCATCGCCCGGTATACTTCGCTCCTGTCACCCCTCTTCCTCCCCTTTTGTCACTATCGGCAATGGTCACTCTCTTCCTGTCCAATGCCGCGGTGACTCCTCTCTGTCTACATCCACCACTAACCTCCCCTACGCAATGTTCTTATTATTCTTTTTCTCATTCACAATCTTATATTTGTTCGTCAATTCACACGAGACAACCACTGCTCCATTGAATTTGACGCGTCTGGTTTCTCTGTAAAGGATATCCTAACCCGACGACAGATCCTTCGCTGCAATAGTGGCAGCGACCTCTACACCATTCCCGCTGCGCCGTCCACCTCACACGCCAGCGTCGCCCTCTCCACCAACCTTTGGCACCTTCGCCTCGGCCACCCTGGCCTCGACGCTGTCGCCACCCTCCGTCGCAGCGCCTCCATCCGATGTACTCACAGCAGCTCCACAGTTTGCCACTCATATCAACTTGGCAAACATGTGCATCTGCCCTTTTCTAGTTCTCTCTCCTGTACCTCGCGTCCATTTGAACTTATACATTGTGATGTATGGACGTCCCCAGTTAAAAGTATCTTCGGTAATCAGTATTATCTCGCTATACTTGACGATTACACACACTATTGCTGGACCTTCCCGCTCATCCACAAATCCGAGGTCGCCTCTCACCTCACTCACTTCGTCACATACGTATCCACTCAGTTCAACTTCCCCATCAAGGATTTACAAGCCGATAACGGTACGAAATTCGTCAACCATACCGTTACAAACCTCCTCACCTCGCAGGGCATCCATCTCCGGCTCTCCTGCCCCAACACCTCTCCTCAGAACGGCAAAGCCAAGCGCCTCCTTCGCTCCCTCAACAACATCAGTCGCACCATGCTACTACACGCCCACCTACCCGCCACTTATTGGGCCGAAGCTCTGGCTACTGCGACGTACCTTTTCAATTGGCGCCCATGCTCCTCCGTTTATAACAACGTTCCCTATACCCTTCTCTACCGCACGGTGCCCGACTACTCCCACCTTCACGTTTTCGGGTGCCTCTGCTACCTAAATCTCACCGACACAGCTTTCCACAAACTCGCTCCCCACTCCACCGCCTGTATTCTCCTTGGCTATTCTACCTCTCACAAGGGATACCGATGCCTCGACCTTTCCACCCGACGGGTTCTCGTCTCTCGTCACGTTATTTTTGACGAGATATGTTTTCCCTTCGGTCTCCTTCATCCAAGATCCTCCTCTAGTGATCTCAACTTCCTCCTCACCAACACCGTGCTGACCAGGTCTTCCCCACTGCCCTCTCCATCGGCCCCCTCATCGGCCGCTGCTGAGGATTTACCCGTCACATCTTTCACCACTACTCGGTCCGATGTCCCCACCATCGGACCCACCTTTATCGGCCGATACCGATCCTATTTATCCTTCAGCCGATACCGTTCTCTCTCCATCGGACACCCCACTTCCATCGGCTCCTCACTTTCCATCGGCTCCCCCACCCTATCGGCTGATCCATCTCTATCGGACCGATCGGAATACTTGGCCCACCCGACCTCATCGGCTCAGGCTGATCTAATTCCTCCTTTTCCTTTTGTCTATAGTCGCCGACTCGGAGCCGATGACGCCCCCACCCGACCAGTTCTTCCCATTACTCCTGCACCCCCATCGGCTTCAGTTCCCTCCACCTCTCACATTGTTACCCGCTCCCAGACCGGGTCTCTCCGACCCAATCCGCGCTACGGTCTCTCTGTCGTCCACAGCTCTATCTCGCCCATCCCGGCGACTTCTCGCTCACCCTTGGCCGACCCTCAGTGGCGCGCGGCCATGGCCGACGAGTACAAGGTCCTAATGGACAATGAGACTTGGCGCCTCGTTCCCCAACCTCCCGGCGCCAACATTGTGACCGGTAAGTGGATTTTCAAACATAAATTCCACGCTGATGGCTCCCTTGCCCGTCACAAGGCTCGCTGGGTAGTCCGGGGTTTCTCCCAACGACCCGATGTCGACTACGACGAGACCTTCAATCCCGTTGTCAAACCCGCCGCCATCCGAGTCATCCTCACCTTGGCTGCCTCTCGCTCCTGGCCGATCCATCAACTAGACGTGAAGAATGCCTTTCTTCACGGCCACCTGACGGAAATAGTCTACTGCCAGCAGCCCTCAGGCTTCGTTGACCCTTCTAGGCCCGACAACGTCTGTCTCCTTCAACGCTCTCTCTACGGCCTCAAACAAGCCCCTCGTGCCTGATACCAGCGCTTTGCTGCCTATCTTCGGCATATCGGCTTCGTGGCCTCTGCGTCCGATAGTTCCCTGTTCACTTTCTATATCAGCTCTGCCACTGCCTATCTACTTCTCTATGTCGATGACATTGTCCTCACAGCGTTTTCGACATCTCTCCTCGACCAGATCATGGCCCGACTCCACTCTGAGTTCGCCATGACCGATCTTGGTCCTCTCCACTATTTCCTTGACATCTTCGTAACCCGTTCCATCCACGGGCTCTTCCTTTTCCAACGCCAGTACGCCACCGACCTCCTCCAGCGTGTGGGCATGGCCGACTGTCACCCCACGGTCACCCCAGTCGACACTCGAGCCAAACTCTCCGCCGCCAATGGCGCCCTCGTTGCCGATCCCTCTCACTATCGGAGTCTTGCCGGGGCTCTCCAATACCTCACACTCACCCGACCCGACCTCACGTACGCTGTCCAGCAAGTGTGCCTCTTCATGCACGCTCCGCGCGAACCTCACCTCGCGCTGCTCAAGCGCATCCTTCGCTACGTGAAGGGCACCCTCTCCAGCGGGCTGCATCTCAGCTCCAGCCCCATCGACTCCCTCACCGCGTACTCCGACGCGGACTGGGCAGGCTGCCCCGACTCTCGACGCTCTACGTCCGGCTACTGCGTCTATCTCGGTGACACTCTCGTATCCTGGTCCTCAAAACGCCAGACTACAGTGTCCCGCTCCAGCGCTGAAGCCGAGTACCGCGCCGTCGCCCACGCCGTCGCCAAGTGCTGCTGGCTTCGCCAGCTTCTCCAGGAGCTCTGTGCACCCCTCTCCACCGCGACCGTTGTCTACTGTGACAATGTCAGTGCCGTTTACATGACCGCCAACCCGGTCCATCACCGACGCACCAAGCACATCGAGATCGATATTTATTTTGTCCATGACAAGGTTGCATTATGACAGGTTCGGGTGCTCCATGTACCATCGGCACATCAGTTTGCCGATATAATGACCAAAGGCCTGTCCACGCCTTTGTTAACCAGTTTTTGGTCCAGTCTCTGCGTCCGTTCCCCTCCCGCTGCGACTGCGGGGGGTGTTAGACAGACCACTGGCCTGGGTTGTATATATATAGACCCGACCCCCTCTTATACGCTCGGGGGATTCATAGTTACTATACACTTTCTACACTATGCATTAAATAACCACTCGAAACTTTCATGCCGCATGCTTTGTATGTGCCTTTAGCCACTTTTCAGTTCAAGTTATACTTGACTGAATGCATCCACCAACTATGCCAACTTATATCTCTTGATGACAAATTTTACAGTAGTTTTTTTACTAGTAGTAAGTCAGTTTAACCTTTTGTTTTTTCTTATCCAATGGATTATATCTATTCACAATACCACCTCACCAACTGTGCAATATTTTTTCTATTAATCGATAATAGAATTACTTTTACTAGTAAATAAAAAAGATAAGTTGATTTGCCCACCTCAACTTTTGTTTTTGACTAAAAATCATCTCTCAACCCTAGAAGGGACATCCAACACCTCTTAACTATTAAAACTGTTTATTTTACCCCCTAAACCAAACAAGAGTGGTTTCTCGCTTATGCAGTGTTTATGTGTCAATATGAGTCAATAAAATTATTAAAAGAAATAATGGCCCTACATGTTAGTGATACCTTAGTCCTTCACCTTGTCTCACCCTCTTTCCCTCTCTCCCCCAAATCTCATTAAGCTCGCAACCACCAGTGGCTAGGCGAGCTTACTCCACCCACCTCCTCCAATGATCTCCTCCTACCATGAGATCAGCACTCACGAGCTTAAACTCAAGGTTCGGTTCCCATTCATGTCCTGAGTGCCTCCTCTTCCATGCGTTGAATAACTCGAGCTTCGGGTCCAAACTGCCTCCTTGAGCGCCTCCTCTTTCATGCACCAGTGAACTTGAGCTTTGACTCTCCACCACCTCCCCAAGTACCACCACCTCCATGCGTCGGTGAGCTCAAGCTCCGTCTCCTAGTTGCCTCCCTAAACATCTCCTCCATGTGCTAGTGAGCTCGAGCTAGAGCTTTGCCTCCCCCACCTCTCTGAGCACCTCCTCCTTGATGCGCCAGCGATTTTGAGCTCCTCCTCTTTGTTGCCTCTCGAGCACCTCTTTCTCCATGCGCCAACGAGATCAAGCTCAAACTCTACCTCCCCGCCACCTCCTTGAGCATCTCCTCCATGTGCAGCGAGCTCGAGCTTAGCCTCTCCCACCGCCTTCTTGAGCGCCTCCTCCTCGATGTGCCAACGAGCTTGAGCTTGACCTCACTAGAGCCACCCTGAGCGCCTCCTCTTTGATGCACCAGCGAGCTCAAGCTCCACCTCCCCCGCCACTTCTTGAGCTCAAGCTTGCTAGATCCCTCTCTCTAGCTCCCTTTCTCTCTAGATGGTTGTGTTCTTTGGGAGGATTCCAACGGTGGCAGTGCTCCATAGAGAAGACTCCGATGGCCGCTCTCCTTAGGTGCGTCACGAGAAAGAGAAGGGAAATAAGAGAACAAGAGAGGAAGAGGAACAGAGGGGAGATGCCCTATAATTTTTTATATTTTTTTGCTGGCTAGATTGGCATGTAGGTGAAAACCGCTTAGTTTAGACCAAGGGATAAATTGAATGATTTTGATAGTTGAGGGGTGATTTTTAGACAGATAAAAGTTGAGAGGGATAAAATAGACTTGTCTCAAATAAAATTACTATCGGTAGAGACCACTTTATCTTTATATGATTAGAGTTTCCTCTTACCATGGGGTAGGGGTTATCACACTCTAGCAGTAACCGTGGCAAACTGCAAGAAACCATATAAAATTTATCAAAAATTAAAATTATTTTTTAAATTTGTTTGGATTTGATGTGGTCATCATGGTATTAGCCTAGCGGTAACCGCATTTGCCCTGCAAGATTACCACCAGTAAGGGAAACCTTTATGAACTGTCCACAATTTTTGGCCTTCTCCTTATAAACAAATACCCAGTAGAATGACCAACAAATTCTTTTATTAGCTGAAGCAGCCATAAGTTGTCCCAAGTGGTTGAATGTATGAGATATGAACCGTATAAGAAGAGACGTCACATGGTTGAGGGTGACCTTTTGCTTGCAAATTGCAATGCGAATGGGACGCATTAGGAATTTTAGTTGCACTAGCATATAGGATTGTCTTCCTTTCAATGAAACTTCTCGCGGTACTAGCAAGCTTTGGCAACATCTAGCATCAATGCCGCTGCTTCGCGCGTGAAACGGGTGTTGGCCGAAAAGTTTGGAGTTGAAGTCGAGAGTGTGTTATGGGCTGCTCAGTTGGCCGAGAAGTTTGGAGTTGAAGCCGTAACGCCAGACGTGCCACTAGACCTAATCAGCATCGCCACGCCGTTTTGTGGTCATATTCAACGTATCAGTTCCTTTTTTTCCCCTTCTTTTCATACATTGTGTGAGAGTTTTCCTTTTTTCTTTTGAGTGGATGAATGTTGAGTGTAGTTATCGTTGGTATGTGAGAATTATACTTTAGATCGTGAGTTGTACTGATTGCATGGTATGAGTAAGAATCAAACAGAATGTCATACTGGGGTAGAGGCTAGGAGAGGGCATCACCGCATCAGACAACCATCCCGTGTACAGCGGTGCAGGCGCGTACGCATAGAGCACGGCAACTCAACTACTCCATCGACAAGCCGTTGATGAGTGACGACACATCCCGTAAGTAAGCAGACAAAATTACTTGTGGTGTTGACATGCATGCACGTGCAACATCTATTGATGCGCAGCACGCCAAAAGAGTCTAAGGGCCGTTTTAAAGGGCTTATTGGGCTTAACTATTGATGTTTCTCGTTTTACGTTCTACTGATAAGCCAAAATCATTAGCCAAAAATAACACGTCCTAAAGATCAGTTGGACCAGTACTAGTGGATCTACTGGTACTGTCTCTATTCTATATTATATAACATTTTGATTTCTTTCAAAACCAAACTTCTTTAATTTTGATTAATTATATATAAAAATATAGTAATATGTATACCATTAAATTAGATTCATTAAATTTAACATTGAAATATTTCTATAGTATTTTTTTTAAACGTGGCCACATTTAAAAAAAAATTAACTTAAAAAAATTTAAAACGTCTTATAGTATTAATCGATGGAGTAGCAGATATAGAAACTCTTCTCCACCATGCACATTTGGTCTCCAAATGCACAGGGTGATCTAGCTAGGTCCGATCTAGAGGAGATTGAGCGTTGCCAACTTTTGTTACATTGGACGACCATATTTAGATTGTAAGTAAGTTTGCGTGCGTGCATGCGTATGCGTGCGCATATATATATATATACACACACACAATTTCAATTTCGAATTTACCAGGATCCAAATGGAATGAAAATGAATTGATAAAACTAATATTCTAATTAGATTGGACGGCAAAGATTTATCATTCTATCTCCTAAAACCATAATATAATAATTTATAAGCACTAGAAAGTTTGACTTTATACGGGGGAGTGTTCTTTCGGAGTGGGATGCATACGGAACGCGAGGCCGACATTTTAGTCTTGATGTGGATGTCAAGCACGATGGTGCTGGCGGGGTGCTAGCCTCTGTGGATACGATGCCGTCGCGTGTGGACAGCACAGGGAGTTGCTGGGAGGATCTTCAGTTTGTGTTGCGTCGGCCGACGGTCGTGGTTCTTCTGATTCCAAATGGCATGGTGATTTGTCACAAGGCGTGCTAACTGGTGCACTATCCGCCACATCCTACCTGGCCCCAACGGAAAAAGTGTGGCCCGATGACCTGACAACTCGTATTATCTGGATAGCGTCTGCTGTGACAAATTCAACAGAAAATGTAGCACTCCATATGTCAAGCGCCTCCGTGCCCCCACATTGTTGGACGCAGAAATTCGTAAAACTTATCTACCATCCTGGATATGTATCGGGTGAAAACCCGGCAACTCGATGCGGTTACCAAAAATCCAAAACGATGACAGATCGTTTAGGGAACGCATGGCAGTTTTTTTCTTTAATTTTATACAGAGCAACCGGATAAAATCTCCCAAGGCATGGTAGTTGGTGCAGACGGTGATGACACCCGGCGACGCCGTCTCCGGTTGGGAGGTGCCGGTGTTACGACGACTCAAGACACCATGTCTCTGCGGGACGAACGAAATGGGCTACGCATTTGCTACATTTCTGCTTCGACCCAAGTTATTTGGGCCGCACGCCACGATCCCGTTTCGATCCAACTATCCCAGGCTGCCCACGTTCCAGCAGCCCATCTGCCCATGTTGCAGTGAGCGTGGCCGTGTGGGTTTCTTTGCTTTGTGGCTGGCGATGTTTCTTCTGATTGTTTGGTTACTTCTGGGCCGTTGCAGAAATATTAATTTTGAGCATGCAAAGAGTGAGGACGAATTGAAAAAAAAAAAAACGATCGGGATGCTGGCCGTTGAAAGGCCATGATCTATAAATTGCTAGCCTTTTCCATGTAAACCACTAGCCAAGATCATAGACGCTGCCATCGAAAAAAAAAATCCAAGATCCCTGCATTTGAGGATGAGTAACCAAATTCTTCCATAAGCTGATGCAGGTAGCTCACAATTTATCCCAAAGGGTTTTGAGGTATGAACTAAGAAAGGACATCACATGGTTGAGGATGAACTTTGCTCGTAGCCTTAGGAATAGGATGCATTAGGAGTTTTAGTTGCCATTGGTTTGTCGTGAATGGCTGTGCCATCCATCGTGTCGGTGGCGCCACGCCTGTCTTTGATACATCTTCCAAGGATATGGGCATGGCTACTCTGTTTATGTTTTTCTCTTGTTTGTATGCATGGCTATTTTTGTTTGCAAATCCATTGTCTATGTTAATCTTGGTATGCGTATGTACATATACAAAATATTCCAATACAGTTGCAATTGATTGGTCTACGTTGGAATTTAAAAGAGCAAGAAATTGCAAAATGGTGACTTGTTAAGTAGTCGGGATTAATAAAAACTAAAAATAAACTCCCGATCTCACCTTCTCATTTTATTGTTATCAAAGTTTGCATGACAATTTGATAACTGTAAATTTGCACCATGCTTGACTATCTTGTTATGTCTATGTGCAATCCAGAATTCCAGATCTACTTAACCGATTGCACACAATCTCAACCGTCCATTTTATTGATTAACGGTTTAGATCCACAACTACGGTACTTTTGCAACATTAAGAACATTACACTGAACAGTGTTCTATGCTAATATGGACAGTCCAATTTGCATTCAATGATGAGCAGTGCTATTGCTTAATTTGCAGTTACGAAAAGAGCAAGTTTTATAGAAAAGGTAATAACTACTTCTAATTTTATGAACATCATCTACTTGCACATTATATACTTTTCTCAATTCATCATAATTATTTTATTTTATTTATTTGCTCTCAATCCATTATTTTTTTTATTTCTCTTGAAGTTTGTGTAGACGTTTTCCTTATATAAGAAATATAAGAAGTGACTCCTCTTCTTACTATCTCTTTCTTAACTTATCATTTGAGTTTATATGATATTTTAGGGTAAGCAGTATCTGCAGCTATTCCAACGTACACGTTCACAACAATAAAGAATTGCATATCTGCACATGCAGTACTTGTGTATCACACTATACGTTGCAACTTGGCTCTAAGCTAGTATTCTCTTTGTAAAAAAATAATTTCTAACTATAAATGTGGAGTTAGAAGTTGTTTTTTTTAACAGAGGTAGTACATCTTTATTCATGTGTCCACCATGGCAACTCTTTCTATAATTATATACTGCTGATGCTTTAAGCCTTTAAGGGCGAGTTCTACGACCGTGTGAACTTGTTGAGTAGCAGCACCACACTATCAAAGATTAAAAATTGCTTAGGGAAAAAAATATATATCTTGATTTATCGACATATATATGTACATACACCCTCAAATCCAAATTAAAACCACCACAAAAAAACCAACTCAACAAAACAATGACACATCGGAACTAGTTCACCAGCATCACTCATGGCGATCGGCAAAGTAGCGATCAGCGATGCGGGTTTAGCAGAAGATGTATCCAACGGCGGCCACGGCGACCGACGCGACGGCAGAGGCTGTGGCGATGGCGGCGGTTGCTCCGGACGTGGGCGCTGGGGCTGGCGCTTCGGCGGCCGAGGCTATCCCGACCATGGACGACGCCACGACGGCGGCGGCCACTGCCGCTGCGACGAGCCTGAGCCGGAGTGTTGCCGCCATTTGTTTTTGCGATATGCAAATTGTCGAAATGGACTCACGGAATGAAGCAGAGGTTTCTCAGAGAACCAGAGCTAATTTTTGCAACGTGAGAGGATGCAGGAGGGTGCGAAATATATATATAGGCGTGGAGATGATCAGATTCTGTTTAAATTTTAATTTAGCCTTTTGATAGGATATGGGCTGTTCTTGAGCCAGGCTGGAGAAGTGGAGATGGAAATTGATTAAGCTTATTTGGCTGGTGCCTAACTGGCTTCGGTTTGCATATTTGTTTCTCCAGTGGTGATATGAGTTGCCTTCATGGCAGGTGTTGAATCCTCTATTTTAATAGCTTGTACTGCTGCCTCTGATTGTTTGATTAGTTCTGAGCTGTTGCAGAATTATTACCTTTGAGCATGCAAAGAGTGAAGAATGACTGTAGTATGCTTTTTCTCTCCTTGAACCAATGAATCACCCATGTATTGTGGATGATACATTTTATGTGGTATCTTGAGCTAACGTGTATGCGTTAAACCATCACTCTAAGTATTTTTCATTGGGCAAATGCTTTTACCTACTGTCCTATTCTGCCTTTGAGCAACTACCATGTGCAGTCTGCATGTCACCTGATATCTCTTGATAGCTAGTTGCACTTCTTTTGCTTGAGATAAATAATCCGATGGTGTGTTCGACGAAACACTAGTTGCTTGGGGCACTTGCTATGGCCCGTCTGTTATTTTGCTAGCATTCTTTTTCCACCTAAACCAATATCCAAAATCATAGATGTTTGGCCATTGAAAAAACCCAAGATCCTTAATATATTAACCAAATTCTTTATATATGAAGAGACATCACATGGTTGAGGGTAGATGGACTCGAGTACCTCCTGTGAATGCAAGACCGACACGCACTTTCGCCGGTCACCGCGTCTTCGGCGACTTGTCACTTTGTCAGGGCTGCCATAGCTCAAGCTTGACCCATTGAATTAAACTTACAAAGTTAACCTGTATATTATATCAAGTCATTGCTTAACTGCTGTTTAACCCTTGTGCTGTCCAGCTCTTATCTAGTTGCGATGTAGTTTTTTAAATTCAACTATTAACTATTTTTGTATTTATTATCGGTCTACTCATAGTTTTGTAAGAAATGGCAAAGTGATCTCTTTTTTTTTCAAGCTATGCAAGTAGTACTTATGCACAATGACAATACGAATCAATAAATAAAGCTCACTGATAAAACCTCAAATATGTTTTTAATCCCGATGACATTATGCGCTATATTCGTTTCACCAGCACCCCTATTTTGTTCTGCGTTCGCCACTGCAATCTGCATTTTTTTTTTCGATATTTCACGAGGTAACAAGCTTGGGAAACAACGAAGCCATGGCTTGGCATGTGAAACGGGGTTGGTCGAGCTGCGTGGAATTGAATTCCAATTCCATCTTCTTTTTTTTTTCTTGTTCGTTTTAGTATTTGGATGTGAGTTATTTTTTTCTGCACGGAGGACGGAAGGTTGAGTATGTCTACCTGTTTTTCAACAATAATCGTATGGAAATCCGCGTTAAGTAGAAGCCAGTACAGCGGGAGCACAGTAGCTTAATTCCATCCACATGCCGCTGATGACACCACCCGTAGCCCCGGCAAAGTAGCATACATGACTTGGTGTTTGCCACACATCCATGTACAGCTCATATTTGGTATATATATTGATGCAGAGTCTAAAGATCACCAGTTGCACTAGTACTACTCGATTCTTGTTGTGCGTTCAGTGATTCATACTGTTGCCGTGTGCGCGTGCATGGGAACCTTTTGCGGAGTGGGATGCACAGGGAACATGAGCCCGACATATGAGTTTAACACGCTCGTACGTTGTGACTATGCTGCTTCTGTTAAATGATAGGTTTTTTATAAGTTTTTTTATGTAAAAGTTATTTTTAAAAATTATATTAATATATTTTTTAAAAATTTATAATAATTTAATTAATCATTCGCTAACAAACCTAGCGTTTTACGTGGTTTGATTGGCTCGTCGAGCTCGATGGCAGGAATTGTTTTTGTTGTCCGTTCATGGGCAATGCACGAAGTTGGGATCGCATCTTGTGTGTTGTTGCATCAGCTGTTGTTTGTCACAACAGAACGCGCGCGGGGCTGGTTGACCCACACAGGCATTCGAGCGATGTGGTGCACTGTCCATCACATCCAAGCTCGACCCAACTTAATAATCCTTTCGGATTGATGACCTATGTAAAGCTTGTCATATGAATAGCGTCTATTCTGGTAACTATATGGACTATTATTGTAGGGATGTAAATGGTATAGTCCGACAAACAGTATAAAAATAATGTCTTTTCTGATTATTTTTTTGAGTCAGCAACAAATAATTAAATTTATAAATATAGAAAATTTCAAAAAAAATAATATAAAATGATAATGTTTCTGACTTTTTCACCCATAACTTATTGGAACATAACAGATCTCACCATCCTAAGAAAGTATCTTTAGGTATCTCTAGATACCAAAATTTATACTAAGAGATCAAATTTTACACTAGAAAAATATAATACCTCCCAATATAAATTGCTCATATATTTAATACAGATTGCGCATACCACAAAACAAAAATCTGTCTAGTGCCTTGGTGGACTACATGTTGAATATAAAATTTCATTAACTTATCTAAAATATTTACAGGTAGACATGGATATTAATAAAGTATGTAAAATTAAATGGAAGAAAATTTAAACTCTAGAATTTTCTATATTTTAAAAAGAGAAAGTGTCATATACTTGGCCATGTTCTTTTCTCATTGCCAATTATGAATTATCATGTGATTTTAGATGATTTTTTGTCGTGGATTACATGAGTTTTTACCTAGGGTGAGTTTCCACCACATATTTAACTTAGGTAAGGGTAGTGATGGTAGGTAAGAAGGTAGAAGCTGATTTATTTTGGAACAAACTTTAAACTCTAAAAGTTGCTTTATAGAAACTGATTTATTTTGGAATGGAAAGAGCAGGTGTATTCTTTTTGCACAGGATAAATAATTATCTGACAGAGTAACAGTTGATTGACGAAACACTAGTCGTTACATACACCACTGTATGGTGCTCCCTCTCATCTCATGTATCTGAACCAATTTGCATGTGGAAACTTGCTATGACCCGTCTGGGCATCTATAAATTGCTAGCATTTTCCATGTCAACCAATAACCAAGATCATAGGTGCTGGCCATTGAAAAAAAATCCAAGATCCCCAGATTTGAGTAACCAAATATGCGCATTGCTAGCAGTTAATAGGAACGAGATGCATTAGGAATTTTAGTTGCACGATGATTTCAGGACAATCTGTCTGTTCTTGGTATCTCGCATGGCAGAAACCTTGGGAAAGACCTAAGGGGCAGTTTAGTAGGTGAAACGGGCAGAGGCCGGTTTCTCTTCAATGGTCCTTTCATTGCTCAATGTGCTCAATGTAATAAGCCAGATACTTTTTTTTCTAACCACTATTTTATTTGTTTTTTCTTTCACATTTTTAGCATGGTTTCTTACTTGCCCCAATTTTATTGGGACTATGCTTTTCTTTTAACCAAACTATAGTATCAGTTAAAACTACTAAAATACTTGCAATGATTTCTTCACATCATAGCTATATTTTTTGGCAGTTAAACCTAAAAAAAATTATTAATTGATAAAAAACATTAGGATTAAATTTTGAAAATTATATTAGTAGATTTATCATGAAAACTCTTTGATATAGTCATATTTTTATAAATTAATGATAAAAAAAATGTGTTGAAGACTATGTTGATATCCAAGACGTTATAAAAACACCCTTTGAATACGAAGGTAGTATTGGCTTGGAGCTCATAATAGGAGGGCATCAGCCACGAGCCCGGCTCAACAAAACCACCAAACTAGGCATCTAGCCCCTTCTTTCCAGGTCCAACATATTCAGTCCGAGCTTTGAATTCCCAATCCCATCCACAGCTGTACCTGAATATATAGCAGTATAGCAGCACAACACTGCAACTCAGAGTGTCCCTGATAACACCGTCCTTAACCGTAAAGTGTAGTAGTAGGGGTAACTCGTTCTCCATGGATACATACGTCGACGCATAGCTAGTCTGAGATCAGTTGCACTACTACTAGCCTACAGCTTCTGGCAACTAAACCTTCTGCGCCTCCACGATGCCGTGATGCGCAATGAGATGGTGCTTGCGTGCGGAAAGGTTTATAGGAGTGGGATGCACCAGGAACGTGAGCCCAACTTTGGAGATCTTGCCTTGCTCATCTGCTCCCGATGGCGTGGAGGATTGCCAGTTCATGACAACTTATGTGGGGTGCAGGGCCGGAGCGAGGAAATGTTCGGGCTGAACTTGCACATACGTCTTGTATATTCAAAATTTTCACTAAATTTTTGAGAGAGTCTAATCGGAATTTAGGAGATACTGCCCTAGTCTTGTCTCCGCCCCTGGTGCGGTGCGACTGTGTCGGCCTCTAGCTTAACACATGCTAAGGTTTAGTGTGTCGGGCTTGTCCTCGGGCGAGACCAGCGGAGCTATTGGACCATGGATCAACGTACTGATCAAGCTGTGCAATCTGTCACATGGTACACCAAAAATATGAGGGGAAATCGTAATTTTTTTAAGATGGAAACTTAGAAACTATGGTGTAAAATTTCTAAAAAAAATCTGATATTTAGAAAAAAGTGGTAGTAAACAACTATACAAGATCAATCTCAACTATGTGTGTGAGATATGAAATATTACAAACCACAAAGACAAAATACTATTTTTATCGCACTAACAACAAAGTTGAATTTCATCTTTAAATTTTATATGGCCATCTAATACCAATTTCTTATAACTTTTTGTGCTACAGTGTTTTTTGTTTTTAAGTATAATGAACATTGTTATGTGCTAATCTGGACCGCACATCCAACTATGAGCAGTAGTACCGCTTAATAAGTTGCAATCACAGTAGTGATTGTAGCAGATCTGTTGTATCTGTTCATAAAAAAACAATAAATAATAGGACATACATAACATTGTACGCTCGTAAAAATAAATAATAGGACCTACATAACACTATACATTGCAACTTTTCTCTAAGCTAGTTCTCTTGGCATTTTTTTAGCTTTGGTGTCAAAATAAACCTTATCATTCCTTGGTAAAATCAAAATTTAGCAATACTAAAATTTTGACAAGGTCAAAAATGTGGAGAATGTTGTTTCGTTTTAGACATTACTAAATTTTGGTGTAATTTTGTGAGTGTTCTGTTGCCTCTGATTTGCTTGGTTAGATGTCCTGAGCCATTGCAGAATAATTAATTTTGAGCGTGCAAAGAGCCAATGAGTGAGTC
Organism: Oryza coarctata; assembly: GCA_030770085.1. NCBI lineage: Eukaryota > Viridiplantae > Streptophyta > Magnoliopsida > Poales > Poaceae > Oryza > Oryza coarctata. Next base: position 19,293,045 of record CM061470.1, read on the forward strand.
TGAAATGAAAAAAAAAGGAAAAGATTTTAGTATCATTTTATCTTCTTGAACCAATGAACTGACTATGTATTGTAGAGGCAAATTTTCTCTAGTATCTTGATCTGACATCCTTGCGTTAAATCCACCACTCGAAGCACTCTTGACGTATGCTTTACGTAGAGGCAAACAAGTGCCTTCAGGCACTCTTCAGCTCAAGCTACAGCTGACCGAATGCTTCTATGGTCTACCTATGCTGTCTTTACTCTTCAAAAAAAAAAACTTATGCTGCCTATGACAGCTACCATGTCAATATGTCACCGGACATCTCTTCATAGCTAGGTGTGCTTCTTTTACACAAGATAAATAATATGACAATCCAGATTGCCTAGGCTGAACCACATGGCCTGGGTTGTAGAACCTATGACCTTTCCCCTCGCACTAGCACAACGAAACCAACTGAGCTGGTGAATTACACGTTGATAATATAGGTCGCTGAGGCTATTTACCGTGCGCGCGTTGACGGCGCACACTTTGGTCCATGTGGTGGAAACAGGCCAACCCCGCGCACATGACAGAAACAGGCCAGGCCCGCGCACGTGGTGGAAACAGGCTTATTCGGCTATTTTATTCCCTTTTCTTAGCGGGCCGGTCAGATACTCGTATGGGCTGGTCTGTTCTAACATTTTTTTTCTATTTTTTTACCAATTTTGATTGATTTTGAAAGTGAGTAATACAATCTTTTTTAACAGAATGTTTTTATTCAAATTTGAGACTTTCAACTCAAAATCTAAAAATTTTCAACTCACATTTTTTTGAAAAAAAACTCGACCCAAATTTAAAACTTTGAACTCAAAATTTAATATTTGCAAATCAATTAAATTTTTAACTCCAAATTGAAACTTTCATCTCAAATATTTTTTTATTACAAAATTTTATTGCTAAGCGCTATAATTAGAGCTAACCTCTGTAATGACGCTAATCTAATCACACGGGATGGGAAGATTTGTGTGGGGTGCGCGGGAAAAAGAGGAGAAAAGGAAAGTCGCGGGGGCGGGAGAAGGGGAAGGCACACGTGAACGAAATCCCTTCGCTTTGGCTGGATCGCTGAATCGAATAGGGACACGAGCACGACTTCTCCTCACGCGCGCGCGCGTAATAGCAGCATCCAATATAGGTTCAACGTATATTTCACATGTGATCCAACCGCGGGTGACCCAGTGCCTTGGTTGGGTAAATGATCCGTTTGAGTTCTACAAAACTTAGCAGAACTTACAAGAAAAAAAAAGGGTTAGACAAGACATCCGATATTTAATGCTTTTCATAATTTGATATATAATCTTAAGATATATAAGTACGTTCGTTTTTTGTTTATTTCTTTGAGAAACAAGTCCTTTCGGAGCTCATTACCTGGCCGGCTGGCCCGATCATCCTCGTTTGTCGGGCGTGACAACGTTCAGGCAAGGCAAAAGAAGTTTTTTAAAAGTCAATCCTTAGAAGTAGATTTTTTATTTTTTTTCCAAATCTAAAAGAAGGTTTAAAAATAGGGGGAAAAAAACAAGGCGTCTTTCTCGAAGCCTCGGCGCCGCTTCGCTTCCCGGAAATTGCGCGGTGGAGACGAGCACGGGAAAGACGCAACGGAACCGTCAGGCCGCGGATTCCTTCTCCACCGGCCCACCTTGATCCATAAATACCAGCCCACTTCCCCCTCTCCTCCCCACCCCGCTCCTTCCGATCAGTTCGATCCCCAATTCCCAGATCCCGTAGCTGCTGCGATTCGTTCGTAGGCCTCGTGAAGGCGGCGATTTCGACCCCAGTTCAAGGTGCGGTGCGCCTTCCACCTCCTCCTGTCACTCTATCTCCGTTCTGGCTTTGATCCGTAGGCGATTGATGTTGGTTTGATGGTAGGAAGGTGAAACATCGTGCTAGATCTGATCGATTCTGTTCCTGGATGATTGATCGGATGGTTTATTTCCGTTCTGGTTTTGATTCGTAGGCTATTAATTGGTTTGATGGCACGAAGGTGAAACATCGCGGTAGATCCGATCGATTCTGTTCCTGGATGCATGGTCGGATAGTTTATTTGGTTAATATTGGTGCTGGATGCTTGATCGGATACTTGCATGGTTAATATTGGTGTAGATTTGTTGTTCAAATAATGATTTATATGGCTTGCCCCGTGCTCATCTGATAATCGTGTGCTGCTTTTACATGAGAAGTCTCTAGGCATAATCTGTACAACTCGCTGTGTAAGATACGGTCTGTTCGTGTATTGTTCCTGATGCTCGTGTGGCCTCCAAAACCTTGCATCTACCTGCTGATCTACTCCTGTTCATGCCCTAGCATACTTAATATTACTTTATATTCATGCCCTGGTTAGCATATTTGATATTACTTGATAGGTGTGCTTCATTTGATTGCACATAATTTAATTTAGTCAGGTTGCAGTAACACGATTGGAATTGAAATTTTTCTTGATCCTGTCGATCACCAAAACTAGCTTGTGTAACTTTGTAGTTTTTGAATGTGGCACTTATGGTTTCCCTGAGTTTGATCAGGATATGCACTTCTGCTTATCATTTCTATTCTTTGTAATCTAGTCTACAGAATAACCATTACCACCTTTGCCATTAAGTGCAACCTCTGTTTAATTTTTTGTAGTTTGGTGCTTATTATCTTTTCGTTACCTTTTGTTTACTTGATACTGATTCTCTTATAATCCTATGTGTCCATACTTACCATTGTTAATATGCATTCTTACAGATGCAGATCTTTGTGAAGACTCTCACCGGCAAGACCATAACCCTCGAGGTTGAGTCCTCAGACACCATTGACAACGTGAAGGCCAAGATCCAAGACAAAGAGGGCATCCCACCAGACCAGCAGCGTCTCATCTTTGCCGGCAAGCAGCTCGAAGACGGGCGCACGCTTGCTGACTACAACATCCAGAAGGAGTCCACACTCCACCTTGTCCTCCGCCTCCGGGGAGGCATGCAAATCTTTGTCAAGACCTTGACTGGCAAGACTATCACCCTTGAGGTGGAGTCTTCTGATACCATTGACAATGTTAAGGCAAAGATCCAGGACAAGGAGGGCATTCCCCCGGACCAGCAGCGTCTGATCTTTGCTGGCAAGCAGCTTGAGGATGGCAGGACCCTTGCTGACTACAACATCCAGAAGGAGTCCACCCTTCACCTCGTTCTGCGCCTCAGGGGTGGAATGCAGATTTTCGTCAAGACTCTCACTGGCAAGACTATTACACTGGAGGTTGAGAGCTCAGACACCATTGATAACGTGAAGGCGAAGATCCAGGATAAGGAGGGCATCCCCCCAGACCAGCAGAGACTCATATTTGCTGGCAAGCAACTGGAGGATGGTCGCACCCTTGCTGACTACAACATCTCCGCCTCAGGGGTGGTATGCAGATCTTTGTCAAGACTCTCACGGGCAAGACCATTACTCTTGAGGTTGAGAGCTCTGACACCATTGACAACCTGAAGGCCAAGATCCAGGACAAGGAAGGTATCCCTCCTGACCAGCAGCGCCTGATCTTCGCCGGCAAGCAGCTAGAGGATGGTCGCACCCTCGCTGACTACAACATTCAGAAGGAGTCTACCCTCCATCTGGTGCTCCGCCTTAGGGGTGGTCAGTAAATCGCTGTTGAAATTGCTGCTGTGCTGCCGTCCTCTGCCTGCGTTATCCTCCCCAGAATACTGTCATAATGTCGTTTGTGTCGTCTGGCCTTGTTTGGCTTATTGGACCATCGAGCCCTTTGATTTGTGCTGTTCGAACAATTGCTGGATTATATTAATAAGTAAACTATTAATCAACTTTGCTCAATTTGCTTATCTGTAGTTCTGTACTCATTGCCACTCTTTGATTTGAATTCGCCTATATTTCAAATTAAATTGCCGGCGTGCTGCTGCATATATATATTGCGTCCCAAGTACATTGGAGTGAATTATCACAGATGACGGTGACTGCTTAACGTACATTATCGTTTAGAGACTTCAACACTAAGTAATCAGGATGATGGTGTTTAGAGACGTTGATTGCTTCACGTACATTATCGTTTAGAGACACAACCCTAAGTAATCATGATGTTGTTTTCTGGAGGATGCTTTTTAGAGACATCAACCCTAAGTAATCACGAGGTTGTTTTCTGGAGGATGCTGCGGGAAAGTAAACTTTGGGGATAAGTGACTCTTTTTTTAAAACGAGTAATTATAATGTTACGGTTCTACCATGTCATTTTACTCTATTTACAGAATCGCGTGCTTGAAGGCTAGAACTCGCGCTGGTGCTTGTAAATCTATAGTTTTAAAGCTGACACAAAAAGAAAATACTGCAGTGCACTATTCAGGCCGGTGATTTCAATATTGGAATGGCAATGCCTGACAGGGTAGCTTGCTTGAAACCTTGAACCTTATGCAGGGCGGAGTGCTATTGTTCGATACACGAGTGGTCAATGAAGAAGACTCGCAACTCGGATGGATGTTCTGAATGTATTCGATGTTTCAGAAGTCGAAACTTTTGTGGCTGGTGAAGCATAAATGGCCCTGATTTCTGTCACTGTAGTATTGCTTCTTGTTGCCATCCATAAATACTTGCTAACTTTGAACTTTGGAATTTAATCTTGTGATTACTTTTAGGGTTTTCTTCGTTAGTAGTGCTGTCTGACTCTCTTTTTATGATTTATAAGAAAATAAAAAAATATCTGCCTTTTCAAAAATTGAACTTTTAGACTCAAATTTGCGTACTAACTGCAGTTGGTTTACAATCACAACTTGATTAACTTTTTTACACAAAATAGTTGCTTAAAATGGGACACTGGTGTGTTGTAGAAAAGAAAAAAACAGAGTAAAACAGCGCTGCCAACATGAATTAGCAGAACTAACCCACGCTCTACTCCAATTCTTTCACCTTTGAGTTCTGACACTACAAAGACCAATTCATTTTTATTTCGCTGGGCACCGGCCGACTGTATTAACACTAGAGCATTTCATATCTGACGACCTCCCTTTCACAAGTCAGCTAGCACCTACACCTTGCCTTGCCCATAAATATAGCTGATTTCCCCTTAGCATCATCAACGCAACATATCTGCAGAAACTTGCCAGTGTTCTTATGCTGCTAGCAGAGACAAATGTGGGAGAGGGACGAGGACGTAAGTGGCATCTGCTGCTCAATGGTGAGATGTCCTGAGAATGGGATGCATCGGGAGTGTGAGAGTAAGTAAAAGGTCGTCTAACTGCTCATCAAGGATATGAACGAGTCAGTTACCGGTGAGCAGATCCACACGATTCCTCTGTTTGAGGGGATGGGCAAGTCCGTGATGAGGGTGTCCCCTGTATGCCTGTGCCGCGTCCTCGCCAATCTCCTCTAGGTAAGGAAGCAGGTGCTGGTATCTCGTCGGACGCAATCGAAGATGCCGCCCTGCATGTAACTCGGACACCAGCAACGAGGAACATACGGAGAGAAAGCGGGGATGACTACGCGTTGCACACCCCATAAAACACTAAAAACTGGACGCCCTTTCCTATACCCTCGCTTCCAGGTTTCACCTGTCTGCTCTCATTCTTCTGCCTCTCTGCATGCTGCCAGACGCTCGCTCCCCTCCCCTCTGCATGCTTCTGCAGTTCGTATGCACACAACTCTCTCTCCCTCTCCACCTCTGCTCTCTCTCTTCTTTTACAAATTACAAATTATTTTTTCTCATACTAGATCAATAATTTAATTATACTATTATATTTGTTACAATTAAATCTTCACAACACGATTATATTATGATGAAAGAAATACATAAAACATTGTAAATATTTGATGAAACATTGAAAAACAACACGTGTAACATTTATAAATGAATTAGTGAAACATTAAAAAAAAATCGAAACATCCAAAATTACACTGTGTACAACATTCAAGAAGATACATTATAACACCAAACTTTAAATATGCAACATAATCGAATATCGGTTAAAACATTCACGTATAATCGTAAAGATTTTATTGTAAAGATTTAATCGTAACAAAATACGATAGTGTAATCAAATCGTAAATCGAATAAATAGTTTAGCAGAAAATCATTTAAATTTTCTAATGAAGTGGTTGTGCATGCAAAAGAGAGAAGAAAAAGGCAGAGTAGGCAATACGGGCATGTAAGAGAGAGAGCCTACCAATCCACTATACACAAATTGTGCAGCTTACATGCATCTGGCCCAGGGGCGTATATAGCTGCAGCTAGCGCATGCGGGCATTGTCGAATGCAGCGGGGCGTGGATCGGACGCCCGACCCGGAGCATTTTCTAGAGAAAAGCAGCCTGTGTGTTCATCACAGCGACTCATGGATGTCACTTGTGGCAACTTGCAATCATGTCAGCCAAAATGGCCTAACTTGCGCAGCAAAAAGAGCATCACCTAATGGAATGGATGCCTATTACTTCCGTAGCCAAGGACTGCTGCTTCCCCGCGCCTGCTGCTACTGAACGGGGAGGAGGCTAAGATCGATTAAGATCGATTGAGTTAGCTGCTTCGTCCAATTTTGCTGAGTTTCTGGATGTAATTATCATGTGGTGCGTTTTCGAGATTACAGGAAACTTAAGTAAAATATTGATTTCTGAAAAGCTATCCCCAAATCACACCAGTTTATTGCACAATTTCACCATATAGCAGAGTTTTGATAGCAAGTAATGGGCAGAAGTCACTACCCAAAAAAGATCTACCAATCAACATCTCCGACGAGCATTTTTTGGGCACATGAGTCATCAGCGGTGTCACGCTGTGGACCACGGACATCACGGAGACCCCTGCCCCTGCCAACCCCTTCGTGCCTTCAATACGACGTTATCTCCAGTGGAAATGATCATGTCCGCCCAGTCCAACGGCGCACAAGGCTGTAGCAGTACAGCCAGTTGGGATCAGTCAAGTAGGGTCCTGTACCTCAGGACCTGATGGCCAGCTGCATGGTCTGATGAATGTGTTTAGTCGGTGAAGCATATATGGTTCTGAATACTCGGCTCCTAATCACAGCAATGATTCTTGTTGCGGTCCATAAGCACTTGCTCTTTCGAGATCCAAGGCCGTAAGCACATCTTCATTCTCGTAGGAAGAACAGGTGTGGAGAGGCAAGAACATCGCACCTGCAGTTCCATGGACAGCGAGATCGGTTTGGAACGGGATGAGTCGGGAACATCTTCTGCACAACGATACATGAAACGCAGTCTCCCGCTGGGCCTCCGTTTTCGCTGTGACACAATGCTCGGTATTCACAGTAGGCATAGGGGAGCTTCCAATATGATACTATCTTTCCCGCATGGTTGTGCTCGCTGATATAGTGATATGCCTACCAATCGCCGGCGAGTCATGACGTGATGGACTGTATTTGCTGTTTCGAATTCACACCGTCAGAAATGTGTAGCATGTGTGTACAAAGTTGCGAGAAAGGCTATTGTAAAAATTCAATTTGTATTGCTAGGCATGCCATATTTCTGATACCTTACAAAATGTATTACAAAATTCATGGTAAGACTTTTTTTTTCTTCCAGCGTGGAGAAGAGAACTACAAGAATATACCTTGTGAAGAAAGTGCCAAAACTTAAGAGACATGAAAGAAACTTGGTGAAACTTTCTCCATAAAACAATTGAAATTATTTGTTTACAGCCTCAATTTGCTCAAGTTTATTTTACCGGTTTGATTAAAATAGGACAATTGCAAATCAAAATATTTCCCATTACACGTATCAGGGGGTCACACCTGTCCGCAACGCTGAAGCCAAGAGGGAAGGGAACCAATCTCTCGTCTGCTGGTGAGTATTTAGGTTCTCAGCCATAAGTTTTTGACACTTTGCTTGGTTAATGAAAATGTACGACACTTCTGGTCCTTACTACTTCAAGTTGACATTATGAAGAGATCATATTTGGTCAATTGACCACCATTTTTCACATGCTAGCATCCTCTACACCTTACCCATAAATAGCGGCCTTCCCACTAGCATGATCTGTGAGATCCATTGGGAATGTGAGCAGAAGGATCCAGCCACTTGAAAGCTCATGGAGAGTAGGTAGGACCCAGCCAGCGGTGAACCAATCTGCATGGCTTCATTGACGGCTTGGATAATTCAATGCAGAGGGTATTGAGAGGATTGTCGTCTGGCTTTCTCATCAATCTCCTTTCTGGTCGATGCATTTGAGACTCGAGTAGAGGTTTCTGTCCGAATTTTCATATAGAAAATTCACAAAATTTTCAATTAGTGAGTTTTTCCTATTTTAGGAATTAATTGGAGAAGAATAATAGAGAGAAACTTTGGTTTATATATTTGTGATATGAAATTGACAAATGATCTATGATTCTTGACAATTGTAGATATGAGTGTATACCATCAATGTAAATGTAAGTTATATTACTATACCTGTTTATTACAGTTTGTTTGATATATATATATATAGGATTGTTGGATGTCAATGTTGGTCAGTGACGGATGGTGACTAGCCTCAGAGAGAAGTTGAGATCTAGAGTGATCCTCGAGTGACAAAGTTGATATAACATTCTGGTTTTAGCTTAGCCGTTAAAATCAATTTTAATAAAAATCGTAGTTTCAAAAAAAATGGTTCCTTGTGTATAACCAAGTGCTAGTATCAAAGATCTTAATTAAATCTCTCCTTATGATCTAGAAAATTCCGATTCAAAAACCCTAAAAATTCTGATTCAAAATTTTTCTCCTAAGCAAATCTCGATGTTTAAATTCCGAGGCTCGAATTTTGAAGTTCAAATACATCTAGAATCTTATCCAAAAATCTTTTGAAACTCCCTCTCTTTCTTTTCCATAAAATCAAATCTATTCCCAAAATATACAATCTCTGATCTTAAAGCCTATTTCCTGATATTCTCATATTTTTTTATGAGTCCAAATATTGAATTATAACTTAAATATCGCTTCAAATCTTTCAAACACCCCTTTTATACCTTCACCAAAAATTATTGGGCCTGTATAACAAGTTTGAATTCAAAACCCCTCTAAATCATCTCAAAATCCTAATATAAAATCCATAGAAAAAGAAAAAGAAACAACCTATCTCTAGCATCCATTTCTCCATCACTCCTACCTCTTTCTCTTTTCCCTCCCCCTTTTCTTCTTTCAATCGGTCCATTTCCTTATCCCGCCAACCCAGCACCTTCCTCCCTCTCTCCCTCCTCTTCATTCTCCTCCTAGGCCCATAGCCCAAAGTCAACTCTCTACCACACATGTCCGCACTGCTACATCCCCATGGGCCCCACTGGTCAGCCACTCATCTATCTCACGGCCGTCCGCTTCCTCTCTCGCACGCGATTATCCCCTACCCCTCACCTCATGCGCACGCACCATGTGCTTGACGAAATGCCAAGCTGGCCGCTTGCTCCCTCTCGCACGTGCGGTTATCCTCTCTTCCTCGCCTCATGCGCATGCATGCTGCATGCTCCACAAAATGCCAAGATGACCACCCACTCCCTCTCGTCTCACACGCACGCACCACACATGCTTGACGAAATACCAAGCCGATTACTTGCATCCACGCCTGAACAACGTGGCCCCAATGTCGTCAATCCAGTCACCGAGCGCTTCGCGCAGCGCCACGCCAAGTCCGACCCCATCACCGTGAATTCTTGTCATCGACTGCCCGAATCCGCATCGCATCGCACCTCTACCATCGCCTAGCCCAACACCATCTTCTCTCGCCACGTCTTTAGCCCCGCCCTGCCATGCACTGCCTTATCATATCCCACACGCCGCCACCTCACCACCCTCCTCTACTTATAAAAGCCCCGGTGACCCTAACTCCCTTGCGTGCTTTGTCCTTCTCTCTCCCTCCCCCTTATTCTCCTTCCTAAGCCACCACGCTACCAACCCTAGCTCATCCTACCACTCCAGCATCGAGCGGTTATGAACCGAGCCACCAATATTTTGCCAAATGCATGGTGTGTACTCGCAACGGCTTCACCTTTTTTTGCACCACCACCACCTCAACGGCTCATCTACCGCCGTTGTGACACCTCCACCCTTGCCAGCTCGCCACCAACTTAGCCTTCCCCTCTCCTCACCAATTTTGCCAACATGTTGGCCTTTTCCTTGTCATGGCACCCCCTTCACACTGGTGCTCAGCTCTCTCCTTGACTCCCTAGAGCCGCCTTGATTTGAGCTGCCTCAGTGCTTGCTAGACCAAGAAGGAAGACCCCTGGGTCGATTTGACACCCAGTGCCATCGTGCCTTGCTTCGCCATCGCCACCCATAGCTAGGGCCACTCCTCTTCATCGCGCCAAGCAACCACGATGAACAACAACCATCGGCCATCATCTTCAACCTCATGCCCGCATGTTCTCACTCTGTTCTCCCTTAGTGAGTTTAGCGCACCAGCTCTAAGACATGCCCACGTGGGTTCTTCACAGACAGCGCACACGCTTTGAGCCGTGCACCCGCTACAGCCCATCCTCTCGTGTGCAAGCATAGTCTACCAAGGACCATATCGTTGCACATGGGCCACATAGTCCTCGGTCTACCATGAGTGAGCGGAAGTAGGCCAAGCCTACCACGCCGCCGCATCAATCCCACCCTGCACCCAGTTCACAGGATGCCGTAGACCAAGCATGTGCCTTGGTATTGTTGACGTATGGTCCCTACTTGTCGACAATTCGAGAGTATATTCTTATGTATATTCTTTTTTGGTTTTTATAATTTTTTTCTTTTATCTAGAAATTGATTTTTTACTTAAAAAAATAATATCTCTGACTCTGTTTAACTTTTAATTTTTTTTAAGATTGAGATCTATGACTTCAAGACATCGTGAGATATACCATAGACAGCGAGATCTGTTTTGGAATGTGATGGGTCGGGAATCCGTGACACAGAGCAAGATGGCTGGTGCGCTCAGCTGGTGAATCGCCGTTACCATCTCGACAACAATAGCTGGCTTAGGGAAGAACCCAGTAGAATCTCGTTGGATCGTCAACGGTGTGGTTGTTGATGTGCCTGCTGATCACCGGTGAGAGTCACGGAGGGGTACGTGGCATGCTGTTTACATTTCACGCTCCCGGTGGGTAGAGAATTATTCAGCAGGTTCTACCAGATTTTTTTGCCGCTTTACGTCATTTTTAATTTTCAATTAATGACATACTTTTTTTTAAGGGATATGCTCGACGCACATATCTACACACATTCCACGGTCAAGCCACACGTACATGTACACACACCCACACGCTACTAACAGATTGGAAGGCTCTAAGCCTTCAAGGATGTGTGATAAACACATATTCTCATTAAGACGCGTATACATATGTAACCTATCTAGCTGAGACTACTTTCAAAAAGCAATCTCCGAAAAGACGAAAAAAAATCCCATCAGGTGATGCACGAGGTATCGATCTTAGGGATGAAATCCACGCCCGACAACACACACCCGCGTGGCTAGCCAATCAAGCCTCGCTCGATCCTCAATGACAGACTTATTTCTACCCATGAGCTTTGTGCTACCAGGTTATATTTTTTTAAGAATATGATAATCTTTTCATATAGCTTTCTCTCTATTGTGCTGGTTGTACAAGGAGTAAAAGTACACAAACTTAAAAACTATTCATTTGGTTTACCACCACATTTTGTATTATTTTGATTACTTTTGTATATGAGGCGGATTACTCAAAAACATAGTGTAACATCCTGCCTCTAAACGTTCGTCAACGCTTTGTGCAAAAGGATTAATATGTGGTTAATATGATTGGAGCATCAAAACTTATAAGGAGACCTCGCTTATCTAAAATTCTAATATGTACTAAACTACAACTACACTCCACTTATCAGCAATTTAGTCCTAAACCACAATTACTATAGACTTTAGATAGTCTGTGGTGTTACACGTAGCACTAAAAAATGATTATCAATTTGAAGTCGAAAATTAAACCACGTCTTACTACAATACTCTTGGATTAAATCCTTATTTGCACTTCAAAGTTAACATGATTCATTGTTCATCTCCCATTCCCTTGATGACATGTGGGTCCAAGATTCATGTCATTGACTTATTATGGGTAAATAGGGTATCCTGAGAATTTTTATAGGGACAAATAGGGAATCCTTTCCTTTTGGATCATTTTACCTTCAAGTTCTGACACTAAAGAACAACTGCCATTCCTTTGCATATGCCAGCCATGCACCTACAGCTTACCTATAAATACCAAGCTTCCTATTAGCAGCATCATCACAACACAGCGTATTGTACAACTTGCCGTTGTTCTTTTGTGCTAATATAATACAGAAAATGTGAAAGAGGGTTATGAGGACATAAATGGACTGCTCAATGGTGAGATGTCCTGAGAATGTGATGCATCGGGAACATGAGTGGAAGTAACAGACCCACTGAAAGCTCATTCATACCAGATTGTACCGAGCTAGCAGTATACCGGTGCGCATAGCATATGTGCCGGCTTCTATGAGCAACCCTCAGCACAAGTGTACAGTTTTCTCCACTGCACAAGTGTATAGCATTCCTCATATGACAGTAAAGCTGTAGGCCTCTCAACCTCAAATAGAGCACGGCAGGTGCAGCTTTCCTCCGATGAATGCCAACTTCCATGGCCGGTGGAGCTCGCACTCGCACGACGGATACTAAAAGACTGTTCCTCGTGACTGCAGCTTCTTCTGCTGTCCTCTTGATGCACCGAGAGTTTCTTTGTCATCGGTGTAGCAGTACAAGCTGCTCATATTCTTAGAGTAGTTGGTAGTGACAAGACAACTGATTTCAGTTTTTAGTTAATTGGTGAAGCGCGTCATTGTGTACATATCTCATATTTAAGTATGAGGCTCCTCCATGTGTAGCTAGCTGAAGTCAAATAAGGTAGAGTAACCCTTGGATGTCCATGTAGCGGGTGACTAGTGACGTATTAATATTTAGGGATGACAATGGTACAAAATTATTGGACCATACCAGCTATCATTTATCATTTTGTACCAACCATTTTATTTTGATTATGTGCTGTCCCGAAGCGAAACGAAAATAATTGATGGCTTTCTAACTGTTATAGCAGTATATAATTTCATCCATAATTTTTGAAGAAATTACGATATAGTACCAACAACCCAACCCATCACAGTAAAATAAAACTTAAGTATAACCTTATGTGTAGTCGTATGGTCAATGTTGATGCTATCACATCGTTATGAAGTATTAAAATGAGTTACTTATTTGAATTTTCACTAATAGTTGCATATAATGTTAATTTATAGTGTAAACATGATTGTGACTTAATTGTTTGTCTCCGTAAAATGTTGTTGCCGATGATCTATCATAACAATTCCATTTCTGATATTTTTTATGCCGTGGCAGTACCTATATCATTATTATTTTCAGCTCTACTGTTCTGATTTTATTTTCTAGAAAAATATTGATCATTTTTACGATCGTTTTCATCCCTATTAAAATATTTTATATGACTACTCTGAGAACAAAATTACACATTAAGCATGCCAAATATTTGAATTCAAAACCCGATTACCAATATAAATTACCCGATTACTTACTGCACCCTCTGTTGCTCCTTCCTGCTGGCTGCAGCATACATGTTAGATAGTGAATAGCCCCATAAATGTTGGACAGGTGGCTCATCAGTTTTCGGTTTCGGTTTTCGCTCTGAGGTGACATAATAAAGCCACATCATATACTACAAATCTTTACCTACTAGTTCTAATACTGTAAAGAACTATTCATACTTGCAACGTCAGCCATATTACTGTACCTTGTCTATAAATACAAATATCTAGCTTCCCATTAGCATGATCAAAACAACTCCACAAAATATCGGTACAACTTGCCATTGTTCTTCTATTTCTAATTTCTAATGTAAGGGAGAAAATAGTGCAGAAGACTTAAAGAAATAAGAAAATAATAAAATTATATTTTTATCATTTTAAATTAGGTTTTCTTTTAACTTAAAATAATCTCCCATTTAATAATTTAGTATGAGATTTTCAATCATAATATTTCTTATTAACTATCATTTAAAACCCACTAGGAAACTAGATACATTTTTAATCTCCATTTTTATTGATTGATGATAATACTTATGAGTCTTATAAGAGAGATATAAAGAAAATATTTTGATTGAAAGAAGATACAAGAAGCTCTCTAAATGCACTTTCACAAGCTTGTTTCCATAGCAGATTATGTGCCACTAAGCACAAATCAATCTAGGTCTAATGATGTGCACTATCCATGGCACATTCCTAAGCAGATAATTTGACCTTGAACCATTTTTTATTATCAGTAGATATTATGTCATTAGATTATATTTTCTAAGACACTAGGTACTATGTCATGGTGTAGTGTAGGCTAACAAGATCAATGAACTCATTGCCTAAGCCATCTATGTTTGTAAAACCTACGGTAAAACCTTGTTCTCTCTTATGCCTTGTCCTTCTCTTCTCAGCTTGCCACTGGTGAAAGTAAGAAAAGGGGTATGTTGCAATCGCTCTTATATAGTAGTAGTGTTATTAGTTAGGTCTTTCGGTTAGATCGGCATCCCCTAGTTCCTGAAGCCTAGAACACCTTCACCGCCTTATCTTCGACGTTGTATTGTCTTGTAGTTAGGTCTTTCTCAAGCGCCATCACTAAGATCAATCCCCTCTAGATCCTAAACTATTTTTAGTTTGCGCCAACCTCTGGCTTCATCTCTGGTAAACTTGTCTGAAGGTTAGAGGACATCTTCTCAACATCCAACAACGCACATTTTTAAGACGACTGAGGATCCCACGACATGCTGAGATGGCTTCAACCTCCTTCTCTCATAGCCCTATGCTCCTTAGTATCTTATGCAGTTTCGTATTTTTTAGTACTCATCACTGTTGGAGTAATTTTCTCCTAGGAAAACTATCTTCTTGATGGCTTTCTTCATCTCCTCTGGTGGAAATATTCTGCGATGGCATTGATTTGTTTCAATCTTCATCACCACGTCAACCTCCTTGCTAGTGAGGCCCCGTCAGGGATTGCACGGTGGATCAAGCTCTTGCAGATCATCTGGTTTCATTCCCCACCAGTTCTGTGGTTCTCGTCGCCGGCGTGGAAGATGGATTTGGAAGGACCAGTTTCCTTTTTGTCGTTAATCTTAGGTCCTTTTCTACAAAATGTAGCTCAAATGTGCTATTTGCCCAGGCTTCGGAGGCTTTCTTCAAAACTGGATGCATCCCCGTGATCTGTGCTGTAAGTACTGTACCAACTCATGTATTTGCTACTTATCTTAATTAATAAATTATGCATGATTTTTCAAAATAAAACAGCATGCGTACGTGGGCAAATTCGGCCAGGAGCCACCAGCAGGCTGTGTTTATTTAGTCGATAACTCAACCCAAGAAGAGACGATTAAGGAGTACATGTTGTTTCTAGTTCTGTTTTACTTTGTTTTTCTCTATTTTTGCTGCAGACTGGATAAAAAAATTGTATCGCTTGTGTAAAATCATTGTTGTTATTAATATTTTAGGATGAATAATTGGTTTTGTAAAATATTTATTTTATAAAAATTAGATTAAAATATTTATGATATTGGTGTGAGTATGTGTAATTAATGTAAGTTAAGTTATGATATGTGTGTCTAGAAATAGTTGTTCTGTCTATTCGTGTACATGTGATTTAGGACCAATTTTATTTAATGATAATAACCGAGACTATGTGGATTGGCTAAGATCTAGTGCGGTTAGAACATCTCGGAGGTTTAAAGTTAATATCAGTCAACGATAGGATTGTAATTAGAGTTAAGAGAGCCGATGTCAAAAACAATAACAGTAAGTATGATAGACGATGAGATTAAATATATGATGATATACGGTATATGAACAGAGGACTTTATAATGGGCGTCGGAAAAATTACGGAAAATTGGATGGAAATTAGTAGAGAAATTGAGAAGAAAAAGAAGAGAAACATAGGAAAATCCATAGTGCTACAGTACATTGTTACTGTAGAATATAGGAGCTCCGGCATGTACGTGTGTGCTTGCGACAGCAGCAGGAGCAGAGGATCGTGCGCGGCTTGGTTTGGGCCAGGCGGCGGTAGCTGGCGGTCCGTGCGAGCAGCAGAAGGAAACCGCTAAGCGGCGTGCGAAGCAGGGGTGGGCCATGCGGCAGATCGTGCGTGTATGCACGAGAGGAATCTGATCCGGACTCCTGATTCTCTGTGGCAGCCGTGTTTTGAGAAAGGAAGACAGAGATTCACGTGGTAATTTGTATTAGATTTGAAAATTAAGAGTTGAAGTACACTAGAAATTCTACTGCTGGCTTTATGTTGATTTTTTTATATAAATAGATGGTGGGTTGAGAAACTAAAGATATAGCTTTAGAAAAAGAAAAACTAATGTATAGTTTTAACATATAAGTGTTTTTCTAGATATATCTTTATTGTATAAATTTAATCTATTTTTCGTTAAGTTATGTTTTTTTATGAGAAGTAAAATCGACAGCTAGACAACGGACAGACTAATGATATCAAAACATTTGGAATGCCGATAATATAACAATTGAATTAGATAGATATGACAGTGTTATTTAGATTAGATATTACTTTTTATTAAAAAAATTAGTTTTTAGCATTCCTACCACCCACACCGTCCGATACTACAGCTTAACCTTAGGCCTCTCCGGATGACTGATCAGTTTCGTGCCCGGTACGCCTGCTGATTTACTACTATCTGAATCGAAACCTTTGGCACTGTGTAGTACTGTACGTATGCATCGATCTGATAAATAACCAGCACATAGCACTCAAGTCATTCCGTCTTCTACAGCTTGCCCAATTGTAAACAATTAATTGCCTCCTCCATACTGCAGAATCGGCAGTACAATAAATTTTTTTTAGAAGACTGGCACTGAAAGACTAACAGCCCGGCCATGTTCGTTTCTTTAATTCTTTCTACAAGGAGGAGATAATGAGACAATCGGCGACTAGAGCTGAGAGTGGCATTGCTGATGAGCTAGGAATAGGAATGGCATGCATCAGGAGTTTGAGCTGAAGAGCACAGTCACTTGTAAGATCAAAAGGTCATGTCTTGCTTGTTGATAGCCAATCACAAACTTGTAGTCCATGGGTTTGATTCGTGGAAGAGGTAAACATGGCCCAAGACCAAGTACCCAACCTTCCAAGCATCACAATTAGTGGATTGTTGAAGCCATATCGTGGGTCAATGGAATTTGATAACTGAACACAAATTTGTTGCATCCCATATATTTGAAGAATCATGGGGAACTAAGGAAGCACCAAAACTAAGAAAGGAAATCTTTCTTTTTCTCACATCTAATGAACGACCAAATCATATAGTTTTAAAAATGACCCAATGTTGTTTTGATTGTTGAACTTAATTAGTGTGATCTACTGATGATTACATCTTTATGGCAATCAATGATTTTGACCACATGAAATTGAACCCCAAAGCAAAGTAAAGAAGGAAGCACCATAGAAAATAGAAAAAACATAAAGATAAAAAGATACAAGAAGAAAGCAGGTGCGAACTGTTTAACACACGGTAATCGAGATCGAGATATCCTCCGTCAGTACAAAAAAATATTCCGCATAAAATGTCACTCGCAACAGACAGGACCCGACTATTGGCACTAACAGCCGTAATCCCAAGACAAAACAATCAGTGAGTGACGCGGTGGTGCACAATAACTGCACGTGATTTTGAGGTTACGTTTGGAGAAGTTTATAACAGTTATAACTTCTTCTAAAATCTGATTTTAGCTCTAACAAATAGTCTAGATTATTAATTAGATTTTAAAAATTTATAGCTATATAATCTAGAAAATGTAGAAGCTACAAACATATCTTTTCTAAATTTTTAACATATAACTTCTCGCTTGCTACAACTTAGAATATTGCTGCCTCTTAGAATTTAAGCTTCTTAGAAAGGGCCAGTCACCCTCTGCTAGCTCTCTCTGCCGTCACAGTCGATGTATAAATACTCTGCTCATTCGTATAGGTGGCTAGCTTGTGCAAAGCAAAACCAAACATATGCGGTTGAACCTGCGCAAATATATGCCTGCAAGAACAGCGAACTGGGGTCTGGGGAGAGTGAGTGGGCAAGCCATCTCAGTTTCCATTGGGAGTGGAAGGCATGGGCAAATTTAGCCGAGGTCAGTGCGTTGGTGGGCTGGTGAACATTTAGCACGGCTGCAGCTGTTTGGCTCACATCCTTACCAGTTCCATGAAGGATGGTTGACACGCGTGTTGAGGATTGAGTGAACGCGCCTGTGTAGGACTCCTGGCGAAACTATCTCGAGTTTCAGCCATGGACTCAAGTGGTCCTTTTCAACGAGGTTGGGATTGCCTGATGTCGAGTAGAAAAGCCATGGCATCAACATTGCTTCCACTTTGAAGTCACTCTAGTTGTTGGAGCTGCAACTGATGGATCAGATTTTCAGCCACTATACCCCAACTCATAGTAGCATTTTTTTTCTTCTATTACCAACATTTATTTGCCAGCCGATTTGGAGATCAGCTAGCTACCTTGTGTAAGCAACATGGTCCAAACGACATCCAGTTCAACGTTCTGTTACACGACAAAAGAAGCATATGCTTGAATCACTTCGGCCTGGATAAATTTTAGCTCACGTTGTTTAATGCTGCGTTCTAACAAGTGGTCAGCTAAGCTTAACTTATGGCACGTAAAACGAGAAAACTTATTAGCATAAAATCGATTAAATATTAGTTGTTATAAATTTAAAA
Organism: Oryza coarctata; assembly: GCA_030770085.1. Classification (NCBI taxonomy): domain Eukaryota; kingdom Viridiplantae; phylum Streptophyta; class Magnoliopsida; order Poales; family Poaceae; genus Oryza; species Oryza coarctata. The sequence goes on from CM061470.1 coordinate 19,311,748, forward strand.
ATAGATTTATTTAATTTTTTTAAAAACTTTTATCTAAAAAATATTTATAAAAAACAAATGGTTTAGTTTGAAACGCATGCTCATGCTCATTGAGAGATTAGAGGGCAGTTTCGAACGGGGCGTAAGTCCCTGAGGCACTGAGCTCATGTCGCTGTCACGAAATTCTGAGATGCATCAGACAAGTCGCCAGCTATTACAGTAAAGAAGGCACAAATCGATCAATCGGCCGGTGATGGTGAAATGGCGATGCGCAGGCGGCTGACGGCCGGAGCACGCCGCCGCGGCGCCACGTAGCTCGCGCCTCGCTCGGTCTGGGCGGCGGTCGGTCTCCTGCTTTGCTCAGTGCATAGTGGGGTGGACTAGGTAGCATCGCGTTGCCGGTGAGCTCAGCCCAACTTAGCGTTCATAAGGCACAGCCCTAAAACCAAAATCAACCTGTTCTCGAGTCTCAACTAGTCATTGTCCACTGCAAAATCCAGTCCAACCGGTTCAGTGTATACACCTACATGGCTACATTATGCTCGATGGAAGATAGTACAACCTTTTGGCATGTCAGCATGCACCTACGCCTTGCATGGTTGAATGCCCATAAATAGCCGGTTTCCCAATTAGCATGTTCACCACAGCAATTCTATGCAACTTGCAGGTTTTCTTCTGCCGGTAGCAAGGAAAATGTTGGATAGTGAAAAAGAAGTACTAAGTGGCGTCAATTGCTCACTGATAAGGTCAGTGGAGTTACCAGTTGAGAATGAGATACATTAGGAATGTGAGTGGAAGGAACCAGTCACTTGAAAGCTCACGAGGCCTAGCTGGGCCTCAGCTACTGGTGAATCGATCTGCGTCATGGGTTCGTTGACTCCTTGGATGCATAACCCAGCGCAGAGGATGTGCTATGCATGCGTGCCTTTATCGTCGATCTCGTCCTTGTCCCTGCATTTGAGCCTCGTTCTGACAAGTCTTGTGCCGGTATAACCCACGAGGGAAGCTCTTACACGAAGAAAAAGGAGCGTTGCTGTTCAGTGAGCCCATTGCGAGCCACTGCAACTTCTCACACAGGCAAACAGAAACAGTGTATCGGTCAACGGCGGCAAGTGCACAGGGCAGCGCTCCCTTGTGCCTCCGGCGAAAACATGGCTACTTAATAATGGCGAGACGCCTCCTTCCGGAGCCAGGAGCAAAAGATTAAAAAGATGCATAATCTATGTTTTCAAAAGGGTTTCGGATATCAACATAGTCTCTAATACAGAATATTTTTAAAAACAGAGGTAGCAGCTCTCAATAGTTAAGAGAATGCGCACGGGGAGGAGGCAGCTCGCCACCGTCCACCGCGCATGGAAACTACCATATTTTGCACATTTTTGCTTATCTTTTACATGAAAATGTTTACTCAAAATAGGGCTCAGAACAAAAAGAAGAGAAAAAAACAATACACTGAGAAAATGATTGTCATCTTGAAGTGGCAGAATTAAGCCATGTCTTACTAGAATTTGCTAGAATTCTATTGACAGATTTCTAGCCAGATTTCTATCGTTTTTGAGTAAATTGAAGTATGGACCGTAATTTATTGCCTAAGTTATAAGTTGGACTAGACACTAATAAAGTTTTTCACTTCAGACCAAGTTTTATTACCAAACATGGCACTTTGGACCGATGGCCCACACGTCAGTCAACCAGTCTTCTTCTCCATCAAGTGTCCACTGCCATTCCATCACGCCGGCGAGCCCCTCCCCTCCACTCTGACGACTTACGAGCGGCTAGTCTCCCCCTCACTCGAGCTCATCAGCTCCTCTCCTCCTCGTGCTGGAGCTAAATAGGCTCCATGCTTGAGCTCACCACCGCGGTGAAGCAAACCACGGGCCACGGTGAGGTGAGCAGGTCCCCCGTCCCCGTGCTCAAGCCTCGAGCTTGTATGCATTGGCCCTACGCTCGCGTTCCAGCGGTGAGCAAGCAGGCATCCCGACCCTCATACTTGATCACAACTGCACAAGCTAGCATCTTCAGCTCGACGTCCACTTACGCTGGCTAGCTCGATAGGGGAAGGAAGATGGAGAAGGAGGCAGCGCTGACCATGGTCTTGCAAGCTGCCAGGAAGATGCTTAATTTGTAAAACCAAGTTGCTACAGAAGAAGTGAATGTAGAACGATTTGTTTTGTTTGTAAAATCTTGACATAATTAAGTTATTATAAACTTAGCCATTAAAATTTTAAATTGAGATGTAACCTTTAACTATGAAAAAGCTGTATCTTCAGATGAATTTGTGTGAATAATAGTCATTATGAAGGGTTTTTATACCCTATTACAATTTATTTCAACCTATTGGGTTTTGGTCTAAGGTAATATAGACGTTGATTTTTTTATCACAAGACAAAATGAGTCAAAAGAGTTAAGAAGAAAAAAATTACACTTCAAACAAGTAAAAAAGGGAGTAATAAACCGGAATTTAAATTACAGTGTGAAAATTTAAATTGCAATGTTTAAATATAGAATTTAAATTGTGGAATTTAATTGCATACTTTAAATTGCAAAATTTAAATGAATAATTTAAATTGGAACAAGAAAATTAATTTCAAAATAAACACTATTTCATTAAAATATATTTAGAAAGTTATCACAAAACTTGAATTTAAAATAGCTATTTAAAATCTTCTAATTTTTCTTATTTTTTATCACTTCAACTATCTTTACAACTCACCTTAACTCTGTTAAAAAGTTCTCAAATTTCTCCTTACCTATGTCTCTTCAATGGTGACCGGTAAACCTCAAAGACAATATTCTAATTGTTCTTAGAGTGAAAACCTAACTTAGATGTAATCTCAACTCTTAATATAATCCTTATATGCAAAAAAAATACAAAATACTCTAGATTGCACCACACAGTCGAACACACGTAAGACCATAGAGTTATCAGCCAGCTACAGAAAACCTAAGCCACTAGTCATTTCTCCGCTCTATGCCAACCACAACGTGCCGTATGTCCTCAAGAACTCGTGTGGCTATTTCTTGCACATGCGTAGGCACGCTGTGTGGACCATGCCACAGTGACATTGGGCCACATGCTCACCTGGTCAAGTTGGGACGTGCCACGCTCACCCTCACATCACCTAGTCAAGTCGGGTCGCATCGTGCTCACCCTTGCACTACCTCACACACCTTCGCTCTCACTTTTCCATGAGTGCCTAAGCGGCCTAGCTCCACGGCAGACCGCCATGCCTACTAGGCCGACGCACCTGCTCTACACCGAGTTGCTTGCACTTGCTCGCTGTGTTAGGTTGTCACGCAACAAGGCTGATTCGCTGCTAGGCCACTTTTGAATTTTCTTTTTTTTCTCTCTGATTTTCTTCATGATTCAACGCTCGCATATCTGACCTTGTGATACCCGTTACAAAGACCTCTTCACACGGTATCCATCCACTATGTGCCACCTAATATTTAATTTTGTCATTCGCATACTTGATCACTCTAGATCTTAATTCTTCTCTAAGTTTAGCCTTAATCTATTGTTGATCAAGATTTATCTTTACCCGCTATCTATTTTATATGGGTAAAGGGTTCCAACCCTTCTCCCAAACGCAGATATAGTTTTGTCTTCAATCCGGTCACCGCTGTTGGACTGTATGACAAAGGGCTCCATGCTGTGGGGTTGTTGCCTTCCCAGCACAAGGAGACCAACAGGGCGCCAAGTCTTTGCATGGCTAGTGTTGCGCTGAGTGCCAGACTGCCAGTAGCTGCCGGCCTGCCTGAGATGACGAGAAATACTGCCTAGTGAACAACCACGTGTGCTGTGCTTTTGGATTTTTAATTGAAGTTTCTTTTTCATCAGTGTGGTGGCGGTCTTTTGAATTTTTTGTGTGCCGTCCATATTGCTGAGATTGGAAGCCAAGATCAAGCGTCTCCAATACAAAGATCCGTAGCATCAACTCATTGATTGACCATCAGATTTGGATCCAACGGTTACCACCGAGCTGACCTAAGCTGTAGAGGAATTTTACTCTACTTAAAAAGTGGTGGGCTCTATCACAAAATCTTCGCGGCGACGTATGTTATCCGTAATACGTGTCACTGGATTTGTAGAGCCCAGCTTTGCTCATTTAGGGATGGGCGCAGATCGGTTCGTACGTAATTTAGGGTTGGCTCTACCCGTGGGCTGATCAATGACCATCTCTAAGTGTATTCTGCTGCTGGTGAGCTATTGCCGAACTTCGATTTGTAGTGCCTGGTCCGAAAGCCCAAGTCACACGCATGGGATCTTCGTCCATGATGAAAGATCTAGTCCAACTGATTCTGTGTATACCTAAGTCTTAACTTGTACCCAAATCCAATGCCCATATAAGTACCATGGATTCGTGAGTGAATGACAGATACAGTGCATACAAAGAACTTGACTATTTCCTTCCTTACTTGCTAGGAGGGACAGTGTGTGTGACAAGCATGTGAGGAGGAGGCTGATTGGGGCCAGTCTGAATGGTTTCTGCGATTCCAACCATCGTATCTTTTAGGAATGGGATGGATTAGGAACTCCAGCCGAAAGGAAATTATCCTAAAATGCTCAAACGTGGATACAATACTTGTGTTGGCCGGAAAAAATGTCACCTACTGGACAAAGTTTATAGCAACGTGAGATAGGAATTAGATGTATTGTGATTGTGATATGTGAATTTGAGTGGTAAGCAAAAGTGATGATGGTACCCCGCACCGGCTCACAGCATGTTGTCGGGCTGATCAATCTAGCAAACAGCGTCCCAGCCATGGGTGATGCCCTCAGGTCTCCATCTTCTCTCAACCCTCCTGAAATTGAACTGCTGCTCAGAAAGCACTTGTGCAACAGCTAAGAAGCGTATCGGTAGAAGCTCTAGTCATAAAGTGACACTCCATGAGCCTACTACACCTTGCTCGATTGCCTCCATACGGCTTCCTATAAGGAGGACAATGTGGGAAGACCACTGGTGTCTAACTGTTGATCGTTGCATCGCTGGTTTCAATCATACCAAGAACTAAGAATGGGATGTCGAGTTGAATTGAGATCATATTGTCGTCTTTTGTTCATTGATAGCCAATTACGTACTAGTGATCTAGGCATTGGACGACTTAATTGGAGATGTATTGGACTCTTTCTGATGGCATTTTCCTACTAAAATTTCATCATTCAGTTACTAGTACTAAAAAAGAGTAGATCGGATTGATTGCATTGTCAGCTGCTTGTACCGGTCATACCGATCAGTGAGACGCTTTGGTGGAGTACATAATTCTGAGTCACCCTCTACTCTCTCCTATCCATATATACCTGCTTTTACTTGTATTCTAAAGAGCAGCAGTTGCCTAGCTTGTGCAAAGCCCAAACTTGCTCTCATGGTCTCACCTTTAGCGGCAGGTAAGCCTTCCCAGTTTCTCATGGGAGTGGGAAGCGCCGGGAAATTTAGCCGAAGTCGGTGCACCAACCAGCGGGTGATCGGCTTGATTGTTGAGATTGGTTGCAGCCTCAGAGTTCAGACGTGCGTTGGTTCAGTCACAGCTTGGTGTGGCTGTTCAGCCTATGGAGAAAATCATTGTCGAATTGGCCTACGTAGCTGTGTGTGCGAGTGAAGGAACGCACCAGTGGAACACCCCATGTCTAACTGGTCTTATCACTCGGGTGCGCAATCGTGGGGTTTGACATAGCTTGCTCATTGAGCTTACTATGCTATGGAGTTACTCCGTACTCACTACAAGTATGAAGTAGACGGACCGTCAGGGTGCGTTTCGGTCTTTACATTGCCACGCATTATAGAGGAGGTTATGTTTAAAATGACATTAGTATAGGGCATTTCGGTCTATACGCTGCCATGCATTATAGAGGAGATTATCTTTAAAATACCTATAAAATATTGTTCTGATTAAGTTATTAAAATTTTAATTATTATTAAAAAAAGCTAGATCAACATATTTATCGAAGATATAGCTACTAGGAAATTAGATTTCTAGGAATAATAAGTGTTAAGAGTTATTGTATCATATCATAAAGAGACTTCAATTTTATGATTTTTTCTCTAATATAATATAGATATTAACTTATTTTTCATTACATAATATAATATATAATTTAAATTACATAATTTAAGTTAGAATAAAAAATTAATTCTATCGTAAACACTATTTTATTTATTGATTGAAATATGTTAACAAAGTTTTCACAAAACTTACAAAATTCTCTTAAAAATTTTAAAAATAGCTCTAAAAATCTTTTATAGCATCTCATCATTTTCTTCACACAACTCTTATAAATCTTTCCTCAATTTTTTTCAAATGTGGTCAAATATCCAAAGCATCATCTTACCTATGTATCTTATTTTATAGATAAAGAGTGGATGTTTATCCCCTAAGATAATATCTTAATTACCTTTAGTATGAAAGCTTAACCCTTCAAAAAAAATTTAGCTATTAGATTTAAAATAGATGACTCTGATTGCGCTACATCAGCCACCATATAGAAGGCTGCATGATCCAGTGAACGGCCGTAACGAATCTCACCACCACCACCTCCACGTCACCTATGCCAATCCAGTGATACTACGGGGACTGGGATCCCATGCGGCGTGCTCTCCCACACATGTGTTGTGGGCCTCGTCCGTCAGACTGTCGGGCCCTCACATTGGCCGCCATTGCTACGCGCTTCCACATATGCCCGAGCCTCCGCACACACTTGTCGAGCGTGAGCTGTTGCCTTCACGCGCTGCTAGGGCGCCTTCCTCTGTGCCTGTGCCTAGGCCGCACATGCCCTTAGCAGCTAGACTAATCACCCACGCGTCTTAGGCGTCATTGCTATTGGTACTGGACCGCAAATCCACCCCTACTTAGGCTACACCCTTTTTCTCTCTCCTTTTGTTTTCTTTTTCTTCTTCAATTCTCTTCGCAAATTTTTAGCGTTTACACACTTAAACTTATGATGTCCGTTACGAAGATCTTACTACACGATATTTATCTACAATGTGCTGCCTTATATTCAATCTTGTCACTCGATATTTTTAGGTTGCTCTAGACTCTAGCTTCTTTCTAAATTTAGTTTTGATTCATCGTTGATTAAGATTGATCTTTAAGAATTTAGATTTTAGTCCCAATTTTGTTCATGATATCATGATTGTATAGACATCTACTTTCTGAGTATAGGTCTTGGTTTTCAATATTAACAAAATTGACCGGACACAAATAGATCAAAAATTCATTTTCAAATGCAGATATCATATTAGTTATGCGCACTCACGTTGATAATTGCTAATTTTTCAAATTAAATTTTTAATAAAGATCAGTACATAATTATATTTTCTTTATTAACTTTTAATTATAACAGAAAAACCATTGTATGGTTTTACACCCACAAATACGAACTTGGCTCTGTATGCTTTGGTTAGTACAGGAAAACGTTTAGGACGTTGTTGCGGTGGCAGCCACAACTGTTATACAAAGATAGTTCATTACATGGTAGTATTTAACTCCTGGGAATTGGACGCATTGGCAATGTTAGTGTACCTAGTTCTATGGTAGCTTGTGGGAGCAACAGAGTCCAAAGTGCAGATTTGTTGCACCCCTGGTGTGTTAAGCAAAAATCACACTGAAGTATCAAAGCTATATAATCTAATTTCGACAGTTAAACTAACTTATCTCTCGTATGTGCTTAAATGATTGTGCTATTACTTTGTTAGTGGTTTATTAAAAAAATCCCTTCTTGTGAAATTCAATCGTCTTGACAATAAAGGAAATTCCAAACGCATAATGAAGAAAAAAACCCCACAGAAATTTCAAAAAAAAAACATTACATAAGGGAAAAGGCATGGGTTAGTTTTGACCAATTAAAAAATTCTAGAACTTCATTGTTTGTGGCAAAAGCGTGAGAACACAAAGTTTTGTGACACTAACGAGAACATGATATATCTCTCCTTTAGAACAAAATTATCGTAATAAAATGGCATCACCCAGTTGCCACCTGAAACAAGCCAACAAGAGTCGATCCATAACATCATCAGCTGCTTGCACCGATCATAATCACAGGACAAACGATCAGTCAGACGCTTGGTAGAGCGCATGATTCTGCCCGTCTGCCGAGTCACCCTCTGATCTCTGTCGTCCATAAACACTTGGCATCTTCGTCTAGTAGAGCCACGGTAGGAGGCTCTACTAGACGAAGACCAAACTTGCTCACACCTTCTGTAGTTGGTTGCGAGAGCAACAAACTGGGGAGAGTGAGTGGCAAATTAACCATCTCAGCTTCCGGTGGGAGTAGGAAGCAGCGGGAAATTTAGCCGAAGTAAATGCATCGGTGAGCTGGTGATTGGCTCGATTGTTCGGAGTGGTTGAAGCTACAGTCTTACAACGAATATCGGCTCGGTGGCTGCCCGTGCTGGTGACGCAGCAATCTGCTTCGGTCTCCTTCGAGCTCACCTTAGCACATGTGTCTATGAGCGAAGGAACGCACCAATTCAGCGCTACTGGTAAGCTGGCCTCGTCACTGAGGCACGGATTTGTGGAGTTGGGTGATACTTTGGTGCCATTAGCTTTTGGTGCTATGTGAGTACCTTGTACCCAATACAAGTGCGAAGCAGATCAGCCGGCAGAGTAGAGCACCGCAACACTGCCATGTGCCCATAGATCTACGTACTTGGCTTCATGCAGCGCTACACTGCCATATTTCTACGATAACCAATTTTATTTGAGTGGGCAGTCACCACTCGTTCAGCGAAGCTTACTCCCTTCGTCCCAAAAAGATTTTATTTTTAGTCCAACTCACAGGTACCGAAATTGCATTTGTCGACTGCTGCCATGCCGAGCGCTCGCCTTGCTCGGTCAGGTCTGCACAAGCATTTGTCGCCTTGCCAATGTGTACCTTGGTCATTCATCCCCTTTCAGTTTGTTGTTTAGCATGCGATTGGGCGTATGCAAGTGGAAACGAGAGCTGAGCATAGTTGGTGGCTCGATGATAAGATGTCCTGAGAATGGGATGTACTGGGAATTCAATTTGGAGAGCATTGTCAGGGATGGGCTCAAGCTGTTAGACGGACACAGCCAGGTTGTATAAGTAAATCCAGTTTGTATGTCACGTAGTTTGGTCTGATCCTCTTATTTTCTTGTTAAGGAAGAAGGGCCTTATGTCCTTTCAGAAAAGAAAGAGTGCTGTCCGTCCCAATGTGTCCAGCTATCAGCTTGATTTAATTGCAGATGTCATCATGACTTGCTACTTCGATTAAACTATATGTTGCATTAAGAGATTAACCTTTATATTCACTGAACCATTTTGGTCACTTGATTGTTATTCTAAAGTTCATAAACTAAATGAGAAATAGAACACTCACCTAATAAATTATCAACTAGCTTGTTGGTGTAGCACTAAATTGTTGATCACCACTCCATGTACCTACATGTTGCCTAATGGATATAAGGATCCATAAATAGTTGTTGCGGCCCAATGTGGCAGATCGAATCAACACGCCAAAATTGCAAAGCGTGACAACCCCATTCATCCCATTACTTTTGTGTTTGCAAAGCGAGGGGGCTAGGACGAAGGTGATGGTGGTGAGACAAGATCTGCTAGGAATAGGATGAATCGAGAACTAGAGTTGAAGGAACGTAAGAAGGACGAGCTCAACTGGTTATGTGTGGTTACTAGCAACCCATGGATGCACTGCTGGGATTTCTAGCCCTGGTTCCAGGATACCTCGACAATGGAACACGACGCCAGCACGCCACGGTGATGGGCATGCAGATTATTGCGTTGGTTTGTTTGATGACGATATGTGTTAAGGACGTGTATTGGGAATTTGAGTTGGAGAGCACAGTCGTGGATAGGCTCAACTCAAATAGGGATGTGGCCTTTGTTACTAGCCGGCCACAAAGTTGCTGAATAAGAAAATATGGTTAATAGCCGACCACAATGTATTGGGAATAAGAACAATCAGTGAGACGATTTGGTAGCGCACATGATTCTGAGTCACCCCCTTCCCCCTGCTCTCTGCTGTCCACAAATACTTGCGTCTTCCTGTTGGACTACAGTAGCTTGTGCAAAAAACTAAACTTCTCTCATGGTATCAGCTTTAGTACAAGCCAGAGTAGGTAGCATTGAGAGTGGGAAGCACTAGGAAGTACAGCATAAGTAGGACCTCCGTCGCGTGGGTGATCGGCTCGATCATTCAGAGCTGTTGCTGCTGCAGATGTTAGGGGTGCGTTGGTTCGGTCGCAGCTGGTGGTGGCAGTTCTGCCTGTGGAGAAGATCATTGTCGAAGTAGCCTACGCATCAATGCAACACCCCATGTCAACTACTATCATTCTGGCCTGGATCACCGTGGAGGTTGGTGTACTTGTGCTCATTCAGCTTTCTATGCTATGGGTTATTCTGTACTCGCTACAGGTAGGAAGTAGACGGACTGTCACGGTAGTGCAGTGGAACTCTGCGGTAGGGCACGGCTCTCAATTCCATTACCCGAAAATGTAACTGTTATGGACTCGACGTGAAATACCAATTTTAAAAAACTCCAATCTTTGTGACGAAAGCGTGAGAGAAAAAAAATTTGTGATACTAATGTGAACGTGATATCCTTCCATCAGAACAAAATTTTCCTTTTAAAATGTCATCACCCTACTTGAAACATGGCAACAGGAATTGATCGAATGAATCATCCGCTGCTTGTACCGATCATAATCACAAGGTAAAGAACAGTCAGACGCTTTCGTAGAGAACATGACTCAACTTTCCGATGTCCATAAATGCCTCTCCTCTTTGCCTAGGAGTGCTACGTGCAGTAGAAGGCTAGCAAACCAGACTTGCTCCCACCTTCGGTACCCACAATAACAAAATACTGGCAAGAACCATCGCAGCTTCTGGTCGGAGTGGGAGGCACCAGGAAATTTAGCCGAAGTCGGTGCATCAATGAGCTGGTGATCGACTCGATTGTTCAGAGTAGTTGCAGCTTCGGAGTTACGAGGTGCACCAGTTTAGCGGCCGCAGGTGTTGGTCATTCAGTAATCTGCGTAGGTCTCCATCTAGTTCACCTAACCACGCGTATGTATGAGCGAAGGAACACACCGAACTAGGAGTAGCTTAGCTCCTTATTCAGGCACGAATTCGAGCTTTTTCGAGCTGCTCAATGGTCCCTCTACGCAATTCTTCTGAATTTCGAATAGTACTCAAGATCCTCTGTTTTCGATTATCTAATAAATCTTTTAATGAAAGTAGATTACCTTGCTATTAAGTTTACAACTTTTATGATCTCTTCCCGAACCAAACATGAATCTTTCGATTCATTTGGCTCTCACGCTCCTTTTTTCTTTTTTTGCTATGGCTACTTCCATATCTTTTTTTTAATGTAATGAGTCTATCCTCTACCTCTCTTTTCTGTTTATATTTCAATATACCGAAACCCTAAGACTAGATAAATATTAAGAGGACTCTTCCGCCTAGATAAAAATCTGTCAGAAGAGTGAACTCGAATGTACTTCACAACTTTCTCATTTTTTTGCTACGGAGTACTCTCTACTTAATATAACTACGAAACAGATCAGCCGATAGGATGGTTTCAGTAGAACAATGTTTTGTTTGTGCCCTACCCATAAATAAATACCTGGCTCAGTGTACCTTGGCTAGTAATAAGACCACTTCTCGGATTATGCTGAAGTGACAATAGCCACTTAGTTAACGAAGCTAACTCGTTACATGGCACAGTACCTATCGGCAATCGCTCCTGCGGATTAGATGCATTGGGAATGTGAGTTGAAGTGGAACTAACCCTTTCCAGTAGCGTAGCTAAGCAGGAGAGAAACCATTTTCTATGGTATCTTGTGGAAGCGACACAGTCCAAAACACATGGAGTTCAATGTTTTGTTCCTCCACAAAAGAAGGATGCTCGAATTATTTTGGCTTGGATAAACTTTATTTCAAGTTATCTAAGGCTCTGAGCTCATATCACTAGCATGAAAGATCTGACGCGTATCACAAAAGGGATCAGCTACTAGAAAGCAAAGAAATCCAAATCCAGCGTGTATCTTGGATGCAATTTCAGTTGACACAAGCCGATGAGTTAGACCACCGGTGGTGGTGATGCAGGGCAGCTGATCTGACGGCTGCCACACGGACACGTGTTTGTTGTGGAGATGTGGACTCGCAGCACAAGGCAATTGGGTCTTGCCCTCAATGGGCGCAACATGCAATGAGTTGAATCCAGTATTTTATTCTTAATCTATCCTTTCAGTCGTATGATATTGGCATGTTGAAACACACGTGTAAGTTACTAGTCAACATAAAAAATAAGTTAGACTTGATCGTGTATCACCTTTTAATTTGTTTGTAAGCATGAGATGACCGAACTCAAGGGGAAAACAAGAGTTGAACACAATATTGGTGGTTACCTGATGAGATGTCCTGAGAATAGGATAGGTTGGGGATTTAATTTGGAGAGCATTGTTTCATTTTGATTCAATTTGTTAGTATTTTGATTCAAATTGTTAGTTGTACTCCTCTGTTATGATATTTGCTCATTAAGGAAGGACCTAATGTCATTTCATCTAAAAAAAGTCTTGTTCGACATGATGTGCTCAGCTAGCTGTCAGCTTTGGTTTAATTTCAACCTGTCATGACTTGCTACCTTGACGATGCTAACCTTTATATTCATCTAGCCATTAGACCACTAAGTTGTTATTTTGAACTAAATGAGAAACACCTAATAAGTTAACAGTTGGCTTAAATATTTATCAATATACTCAAGGAATTTTGTATCTACATGACTTGCCTTATTGTTCGTGCCAGATCCCGACACAAACATGTCGATACCTGGAAGGTCTGCTTAGCTCTAGTGCAGATCGGTCGGCTTCTCTCCGTGGCTCCAGGTATGCGCGCCGGGGACCGTGGGGTTCGGTCGGGTTCGGCGCGACGGTGCAGGTGTGGGCGTGCTAGTCAATTTGACCCTATAATTAATAATGAGGTGAGGTAAACGGGTCAGTCGAACGATTGGCCGATACGAGTGCTCGCTACCGGCTGGCTGCCAATAGGATCAAGTTAGTCATCGGCCGCGTTCTAATGGCTCTTGCTATCGGCTAATAGCCGATAGGAATTAGGGCGCCCTTCCATCAGCTAGGGAGCCGATGAAGATGTGGGCGAATGTCGACGAAGGATACGATGCCTCCAAGTGTAGCGGACGTGAGACCCTGATCCATTGGCCGCAGAGTTGATGGAGGCAGAGGATGGAGATAGCAGCACGAGACCTATCGCCCACCGCGACGACGCCGCTGGCACCGCATCTCGAAGATCAGACCTAACCGAGACAGTACGAGAACGGGACCAAAGGCGACAGGACGGTGGACGCTAGATCGGACATGCTGAAGCAAGGGCGAAGCGAACCCATCGGCTAGCTGAGCCAATGAGATGACGTCTCTCTGAAGACAGATACGTATCGGCTAGAAGGCCGACGCGCTTGGCGTGGTGCTCAAGGAAAAGTCTCTGAAAACCTGGCACGTATCGGTCGAGGAGCCGATACGTTGGGCGTGACGCTCAATGTATAGATAACTTATCGGCTAGCATTTCGATGAAACGCCATACAGAGACCTATAGGCCTAAAGCTCATTCTACCGTCGGCTGCTCGTAGGTCGACCTAACAGATGCAACACTGACCGACGACAGCGGAGAGAGCTTGATAGACCGATAGATATTGTACGGACGTGATGCGATACATCCTATCGGTATAAGAGGTCGAACCTAACCGATGCAGCCTTAGACAGAAAGAGACATATCGAGATAGTGGTGGGACTTACCCCTTTGCCGAAGATCGGACCTAACCGATGCAGCTCCGCGTCGAGAGCCAGACCTCGCCGGTAAAAACCTAGATAAACTAGGGTGACGATGTGCCGAGATTGTATTGATCGAAGGATTGATCCTTATATGTCTCTAGGGGTCTATATTTATACCCCGGGTTTACCAAGTCCGACGCGTTTTCAACAACTATCAGACGTTATCTCTTTACATAGATAAAAGAAAACATCTCTAAGATAGTTATATAAACTAACTAAACTTTCCTAATTAGATAAGATAAGATTTACAAAAGATAAAACACCCTATCGTGGGTTCCACGGCTTCTCCGCAAACTCGGTCTTATCTGGATAGTCTTCTATTCCGGATCGAGTCTTTCCTTGCTTTAATTCGATCGGTTTCTTCCCTGTAGCGATCGGACACCTTTTCAGCCGATCGGCTTTTTTCAATCCATCATCGGGTTGTTCAAATTTTGGCGTTAACACTTATAATAAAAGATGTTCAATTACTCTTTTAGAACTCTTCCGACTACTAAATGATTGAAACTACGTGCTAACATGCAAAATGAGGAAAATACTAATAAAAACCCAATAAATAGCATAAATAAAGTTTATGAATAGGTATATCTTTTAATTTAGATAAATTATAAAATTTTAACAACCTCATCTCATTCCAAGTTCATATGAATTAGCTATGAATTAACAAAATTTTAATTCAATTAAACCCTATAAAAAACCTAAATAATTTATTGCATCATTTTAAATTATTTTATAACTAGAAAAGGAGATTAATGACATCATCCAGAAGAGAGGAGAGGCTGAAGGCACTAACATATGAAACCCGCATGTCATTGAGAGGTTAGGGATTAGTCTACCATGGCCTTAGTCCAATAAGTCTATAGCGGTCCACAGTGATGGATGACTGAGATTTTCTTTGACCACCTTTAACTAACATCCGACAGTTTAGATTGCATCTAGATCAGAGGGACCATGTCTGTAGCCACATAAGACGAAGGGGTGATATGGTACTGATAGGGCAACCACATGGATGGCCATGTCAACCAGTGAGCATGGGACCGATGGCACATGGTTTAGTGCGAACGAAGAGCACCACGATGACGAGCATAAGATGGTGAACCTTAACAGCTCAAACGCAACAAGAAACGATGGCGGGAAGAGACCAGCGATGAGCTTCAAGTGGCGGCGCCCTCGGATCCACGACAACGATGGCTTCCAGTAATGTCTAGGCGAAGAAGGAGATGTGGTCAGGCTTTTTCTTGATGCTGCGATGCCGAAGGAGGAAACATCACAGTCTAGCGATGATGGGAACGGCGGCAAGCGGCGGCTAGACCATGCGGCGGTGGTAGAAAGAGAAGGGGCGTAAGAAGGTGGCTAGAGCAAGGGAAAAGCTCAAGAAAAGGATAAAAACAAGAAAAGGAGAAGAAGTCCAGTGTGGATAAGTGGACACACGGCCTAGCTACGGGAGAAGGAAGGTAAGTCGGAAAGAAACGGAACGCATAGAAGAGAGTGGCCGAGAGGGAATGAGTGGGCTGAAAATGGCCTAAGCGATTTTAATTAGATTTTTAATTTAAATAATTACCAAAATATTGTTTTATTTATTAAAAATATTTTTCATACTTGAATAATTACAAGAAAAATCTAGTAGAGCACTCAAAGTAATTAATAAAATTTTAACTAGCCTAATTTGATGTTTAAATTTTTATCTGTTTTTATTGAAGCACTTTGTTTAATTAATAAATAATTTATAGAAATTACTTTTTCACGGTAATTTCTAATTAAGCGATTTTTAAAGCGTGACAATTATAATTTAGAAATGTCTAAAATTTATATTAAAAATTTAAAATAATTAATATTGAAATAAGAGTCCACATAGAAATACAACTTAGCAATGACTAAAATTTGGATTAAAAATAAATAATATTTATAGAAAGAGTCTGTATAGAAATACAATTTAAAAATCTAAATTTTAGATTAAAAATAAATATTATAGAGAAAAGAGCATATGCTAAAGTACAACGTAGAAATATTTTAAATTTGAATTAAAAATAAATAATATTAAGAGAAAGAGTCTCCATATAACTATAATTTAGAAATATGTTAAATTCAGGTTAAAATAAATATTATCGATAAAAGATTTTGTATAGGAGTACTTAGAAATATTTTAAATCTAGATAAAATAAATAAATAATATTAAGAAAATAAACCATATTTATATGAGGCTCTTCTAGGAGCCCCACATTGATCCTGTGCGCAATAAAAGTAGCTTGAAATTTTTACATTAATTAAAAATTCTTGGAATTCACAATTAATCCAAGAAAAAGAAAATAGCTTGATCTTGCAATTTACATTAAAATATATATCTAAAAGATAAGATTGAATTCTTAAACCTATATAAATGTGATAACAGAGTTTCTAAAGTCCAAAACTGGTAATAAAGAAATGTTGATAATGATAAATATTTTCTTATTTGAAATGATATAAACTATTATGAATATATATATGATATAATAGGCCATATTTAGTAGGTGAAAGAATGTTATCAGAGATACTGAGAAAATGTCACTAAAAGAAATAAATATACCATAAAATTTTTATATATTTGATTTATTGTATTATTAAAATAAAAATAAATGATCCATCACATTTGCTTTATAAACATAAGAATTACTATATTAACCAAAATATCATACATATATAAATTAATGTATAAATTTGTTTAGGTTTGGCCTGAACAAGTTTAAAATTATATTACAATTTTTAATATTTTTTCACAATGTGAAAGTGTATATACTATTATATTATATAAGAATTTTATCACGATACTAACCACATAATCTATGTAGCGCTTTACAAATCCCACCAAATTTATAGTAAATGGGCTTACTCATTTCAACTTTAACATATTAGAGCAAATTTTCCTAATATCTCATTTAAATTTTTCTCTATTTTACTCTTAACTATCTTACGGACATCAACATAGTTCTATCCCCTACTATTTTGCCCATTGAGCGCTATGAATGCGGGACGGAGGTAGTAACTTAAATCTACGCACAAACTGGGCCTCAAACTTTGTTTAACAATTTAGTCCGTGGTTGCTAATTTAAACTAAGTAAACAATGGAGAACTCGTTCGTGCGGTAATTAAGTAGTTAACCTGCAACAGAGGTTGGTTTGGTGGACTGAATTTTTAGTCACCACTTAGGGTACCTACGTCTTGCCCGGCACCGCACATAAATACATGAGTAACTTCACGTGGGATTGGGTGCAGAATCACCTTTACCATCCGCTCACTTCAGTTTGCTAGAGGAGAGTACGCGAGGTCGAACTCGATGAGGATCACGAGACGTGATCTCATCGGAATAGGACGCATCAGGAACTTGAGCCAAAGCAGGGTTCCAGTGCACTGCACAGATGGTGAATACAGTGCTAGGATGAATGCCAACGCAGATGACATATATGTTCAGTTCTGCTTCCCAGTCTGTGCAAACGGGCAACGCGTGTTCTCCACATTTCAGCGGAGCCAAGGGAATTGCGACGGGAAAGGGAGAGCCCAGCAACCACAACAACGCACTCGGCACCTGCTTCTGTCCCTCGCTCGCCGCGCGCGCGTGCGTGCGTCGTGCGTCAGGCGACATGCCTATTGCCAAAGCTGATGTCCCGTCGGGCCGGACGGAGTACGGTGAGCTGCCGTGCTAGCTTCGGTGCAGCGTACGAACTTACGGATTATGTCATCCACGAGCGATGGCCGATAGTATCGCTACTCTCGGTAACAACCTGGGTTTTGCGATCTTAAGCACTCTGATCTGAATGTCTCTGATCATATCCTGAAATTGCTGAGAAATACAAAGCAAATACTATTTCCTTTCTTTTCTTGTGTTGGTTGAGCAATGCAACCAGCACTGTGCCAAGCCGGCTTCTTCACAGTTCACTCATACAGCAACAATGCTTCTTTTCTTTTCTTTTTTTCTCCTCGGTTACTTCAGAAAAAATTAACACGTCTGCAACAAAAGAAGGAAAAAAGGAAAAGCACCACGCATGCACACAAACACAAGCAATCCGTACGTTTCTTCCCTGTTAACTTTAGGGAGCTTTCGAGACAGAGGGTGAGAGAGGAAAAACTCCTATTTCTCCCTACGTTTCCGAACGGTTAAATATTGTATTTTTTAAAAAAAATTATTAAAAAATTGTTTTTAAAAATTATATTAATTTATTTTAAAATTAAAATAATTAATATCTAATTAATTGTACACTAATGCTTTTTATTTTTTTTCTTTTTCTTTCCCTCCATCTCAAACCCACCCTTTTTCGCCTCCTTTCGATTCCAGCTTCTCTTTTGCTTTTCCCCAGTCGCTTCAGATGATTCAGTATTCATGCGTCATGCCATGCAATGCAGTTGATTTTTTTTCTTTTTTGAGGAATTACGCTTTTGATGAATAGTAATATTTGATACATGGCCATTGCAAAACCACAACGAATTGTTCACACACACACACACGTACTGAGTTTAATATACATCATCGATCAGCTTGTAAGGTTGGCCACTCTGAACCTGCAACAAGAGCAAGCTGCACTCTAGAACAGAAGAGACTCTTGGCAAGACATTGATAGCCAATTCGGCGTCCCTGGCTTCTTAATTACACACGCAAAAAATTTAAAAAGAAAAAGGAAATAAGGAATCACCATAGATTCAAATCAAATCTTGGAAGAATATGCGAAAGGTGGATCAATCTCGGTCACCAGATTAGTCAAAAAATGGCAAATTTCTTGAGAGGGAAGACTGCAACTTTGTACATACCCCCACTACCAAAATCCTCTTCAGTAAAGGAGAAGCCAGCTACCTCTTTGCACAAAGCAAGGATCCCATCTTATGCATTGCTGGCGCTGCTCAGTGCACATCATGTAGCCCCTTCAGTCTCATCCAAACTCTCACTGGAAGAAGAGCTTCTTCTTCTCCGGCTAGTCTCTTCGCCGCGGCGCAATCATCGTCTTCCCGGCACGCCTGAAAGCCACATTTTTGTCAGCCATGGAGCTAGCTACCAACTTAGCAGAAGGTGAGTGCAAAGCTTTTCATGTAAGTTGAACCTAATGTGGTTACTATACCTTTTTTTTTTACTTAGTGATGTTCAGAACAATGGCATCTTAGGTACTGACCTGTGAGACCCACTGACATATGATGTTATTTTGCTTTGTTATATATGTGGTGACAATTGTACCAATCATTTGTCTGAGATGCTTATCTTAGTTGGCTCAGCTAAACTAAACAAAAGCAGGGGGCATATTGTTCCAGTAATGGAAGCTTAGATGCCCCAGACACTAATAAGCTAAATGTGCTACTTTTCTTGTCAGTAAAGCGGCTTGTCAAATTCTTTTCTTAATTCACAAGTACACTTGTCCTGTTCTTTTTATCCTACTTGCTAAAACTAATATCTGCAATTGATTATAGGTGTAAATCAGTTTCTGTTTTATTTGAATCTTATACATTTTGCTTGTTTGTTTCTGAAAAAAAAAACATAGTAGGAAACAATTTAGTATTGTACATTGCATGACTGACTGACAAGAAGCAGAGTACTCGTCAGACAACATGAGCAGAGTATCAAGGAATGTTCATGCTGTCATGCATTAACACTAAGTCAATTCCAATCCATTTTGATTCATGTTTCTACTTGAATTTAGTATTCGAAATGCCATAAAATTTCTCATGAAAAAGAAAACAAAGTATCCATAATCCATGCATGGTATGACTGAACAGAGCAATGCATGCATGCATCGGCGTACCTGTTGTGAATAGGGTCAGGCCCCTTGGGAATCCTCCTCTTGCTGTCTATGAACGCATCTGCACCGGCCGGCCCGCCGGCTGAGTACCTCGCCGGCGACCCCGCCGTCAACTCCGTCCACCTTCGGGCGCCCCCTCCGCCAGCGCCAGACAGGGCGACGCTCGGACCCTTGCCAGCATCAGGCATTGCTGCCAAAATGCAGACGCAGAAGAAGAAGACAAGCACTATCCTGCAGCACGCCATTGCCCTTAGCAACCAGTCTGACCGCTGCCTGGTTCCCATATAGAAGGAGACCTTCTTCTTCCTCTCGCTCCTCTCTCAACTTCCTCTCGATATCTCACTGCACTATCTTACAGAGATTTCTGTCACAAGGAAGAAGACGAAGCTGCAGGCTAAGCTAGCAATGGTGTAGTGTCATTGAGCTGTAGGACAAGCAGAGGCAGGGAGAGAGGGCCTGGTATATGAAGCTACCAGACAGTGCACAGAAAAAGAGAGGAGAAGTTCAGAGAGAGCATGTATGATGATGACAACGACAACGACAACACTGACAATGCCAAGGAATGTAGGGGAGGAGATCAATGACACTGTTTCAACTAATGCGCATTCATATCAAACCCCAAATGCGGCTTTTTCTCGGGTGGATTATTGGAGGTGATGGGAATCTGTGATCCTGCTGGGTTTATACTCTCCATTCAAACATTCTTATCCCCCCTGCATGGATGGATGGATGCATGCTTCGCTTCTCTTCTTTTCTTCTCTCCTTCCCTTTGCATCTTTGATGCTTGGAGTAGCTTTGCTTTGGGGTTGCTCTCTCTCTCTCTCTACGTGTGTGTGTGTGTGCTGCTGCTGCTGCTGCTCTCGCCTCTTCCCCAGCGAGCTCGCTTTGCTCTTTGTTCTTTGCCTTTGCGAGAGTTCAAAGCAAATCTGCCGCGCTTTTGTAGGACCATGCATGGGGGCGAGAGCGGAGCTGGATGGCTGGCTGGTTCGGAACGTGAGTTGATCGATTTCGAGCTCATCCTCCTCTCTTTGGAAGTTGAATGGGCCCCTACGCTACACCTCCATTTGCATGATCTCTAGAGCTTCTTGATTCTTTTCTTTCGTTTCTTTCTTCTCTGTTTGGTTGTCAGTTCGAGATTTCTTACGTGGACGGACTATATATGGATGCTTCCTGTGGGAGTGGGATCCCACATGACGTGGTGTACGGTGCCATCGGCTGGAAATGCTTTGAGATTCGTGCGCGGTTTCAAATTAAACCCATCGGCACTTGATTTGTTTGTATCTGTCTGTAATTTAAATTTGGCTGGTAACTTTGGCATTCATGCTCGAATGATTTGATCCTTGGCGAGTATATTTGTATGATGACGTGTCATCATCCCCTGTTATGTATGTGTGGCATTGGTGGTTTCTTTGTTCTACGCCCGATATGATGGTCCCTCTGAATACGTCATGTGCTATTTACAACGGGATGTATAATGCTGGAAATTTGGTATGTTTTTTCTGTATCTCTGAATTAATTTACAGAGTTGTGGTGATCCATGTTATATCGAAAAAAAATAATATAGAGTGATTCTTCCATCTCTTAAAAAATGAGCAACTAGGTCCTCAAAAAATTTAAGCATGTTTTTTTAGGTTGGTGAGACTAAGAGTACTATTTAGATAGATTTTTATAGCTGCAGTTTTCTTTAGAATCTTAACCTCCTCATGCAATCTAATTCTCTCTAGATTTCACAAAAACTAATAGCTATAGAATTTAAAAATAAACTAAGAGCCACAAAATCTTCAGTTTTTTTTATATTCTTATTAGTTGGCTACTCACAGCTGCCTCTTAAAATCTTGAGATACCATAAATAAAGGCTAAGGCTAGATAAGAAGCACGTAGGAAGGAAAAACATTCACAAAAATCAACAAAAAAAATGGCCCATATAAGGTGTCAAGAAGAAAGCAATTTGCAGATTACATGTAGGTCCAAGCACATGAGTTTAAAACAAGGTGTCCAAATTTTGAAGGAATAGTTGTACTTGCAAATAATCATGTCGTTTCTTCGGCTTTTACTTTTTTTTTCCTTTGGACAATCACCTCTTTGGCTTGCTGACAAGGGAATTATGAGGGAGATTATGCCAAATTAAGAATAAATGCCTTTTTAATCCAAAACTGGTAGAAAAGCGATGCCCGCTCCACTGGCATTTTGTCCTTAAATGGCTCATCAACCGGAACTCTTATCAATAAAGCACAATTTGCATTGAGAGAGCTTGAGAGATTATTCGTGAAAATTTTATTGAGTTAGGCAAAGTTCCAAACTAACTTTTGTCCCCGTTCTCAAAATAAATGTCGTTTTACATATTTACAATAATAACTTTCCAAGATTTTCTATGCAAAACTGACTTATATATTTTCCACAGAAAATATTATTATATCGTTACACTTTATTATATTGATAAAAAAATGTTACGGTCGAAGATGCACGTTGAAGAATATATCTCTTGCCAATGTTTTAAATGACAAGCGAATTAAATAAAAAAACATAGTGATTTTGCATTCCTTGAGACTGAGATACAGAGGCTCAACTTAGACGTTGGCGAGGGCAAAGCGGTTACTCCAACTAATCATTGTTTTTTTTATATGTGCCTCTTTTCATTTTTTTGCCCCGTGATTTTTTTCACTGTATTCAATGAAGTAGCATTGTTTTGTTAAAAAAAGTTACTAAAGGCATAACTTTATTTAACGTAGAATTTGGTAACTCCTAAATATACGTTAGGTATGAACCGCATAAGAAATAATACTGGAACGCACCCATCAACTTTAGGTCGCTCAAACGTGCAGGTCGCAGCAGAAGCAGGGCCTTTTATTTTCTCTTGCAACGAAAGATTTTCCGAAAGAGCCCCTGCACTTTCCTTCTTTCCCAGACGGAAAGCCCCAGTCAAATGCGGCCGTCTTTAGCTCTCGCTCGCAACCTCCTACTCATTGCAGCCATGCTTGCATGTAGATTAGAGATCCTTTAAAAAGAGCGTATATCCTTGGCAGATGCATGTGATCCATCTACGAATCAGGTGTCTTTTTTTCTTCTTCATCTACGTACTTTGAGATGATGATGATGAATCTAGCTTGGTTGTTTCAATCTTTTGTTAAAAGAACAGATGACCGTATATACCCCTGATCTAAACCTCTCTGCACGTATATGCGTACCTCGATCCGTGCGCGTATAGATGCTCTGTAAAACGTCTTTTTTCTTGATGCAAAGTTTATGAAAGATTATACGATGAAATCTATCTCCTTTGAGATATGAGATTTAACTAAATTAATGAAGCGCTAATCTATGAGATTTCCTTCAAAGTGGAAATCATGTTGAATGACGTGCGTTGCGTGATGGGCTGCCTAGGAAATTTGTGTCGTGTCTCAAAGTGGGAGAAATGATCAAGTCACAGACTCACAGTGGTCCACCTTGGTGTCTTCGCATCCGGTTTTGTACCCGCGGTTGATTACTCCAGCCTCCAGGTGTGCAACAGTAGCAGCGTAGCACGACCTGCTAGCACATTGTTTTTCATCTGACCTTACATTAATTTGCAGTTGATTCCAGCAACAGCCCGAACCCAACAACTCCTGCAGGCCATGTTCGAAGAAGTTTCTAGATGTTATAGCTTCTTTTAAAATCTCTAAATTCTGAGGATACTTAGCCATAAAATTTAGAAAATAAACTAGAAGACATAAGTTAAAAAACTCAACTTTTTCAGCACCAATTATTCGAAACAAATTCTAGAGCAGTGAATATTTGTTATACAAATATTATTTTCACGTCCCAACACTAACACTAAAGTTTCATTACATGTTCGATAGCACGGGCAGCCACCCAGGATACGGTTTATCTGCCAATAAAGTAACAAGTGATAAGTTTAGAGAACTTTGTAGTTAAGGACGCTATTATATTGGAAAACTAAACCTCTTCCTACATAAGTTTGCATCCTACAAGAATTCTATGAAAAAAATCATAAAATTATTTTAGAGGATAAGTCTTGTCAAAAAAACATACTTCAACTATGAAAACACATATTTTACATCCTCAGCTATCCAAATCAACAAAAAACACCGTATAAGAACAATATAACACGGTTTGATGCACATTGAAAATATACTTGTCTCACTCAAAGTTGATGACATTGAATTGAAGGATTGGATGTGCAGAAAAGGGATTTAGAAATGAAAAATTGAGGATTAGCCCAGAGGAATATGTGGGAGATAAGGACTAGGGTTTGATCTCTCTGTGATAATTGGTTTAAGGTTTGCTTTACCAACTAGACTATATCCCATGTGTTACTGTATGAATTTGTATGAAGCAAACAAATGAGTTAAGCAAATGCATAAGAACTATTAAATCTATTGGCTCAAAACTTCTTGATGACATAGACTCACACATGTACTCCTATAGGAGTAATTGCATATAGTGGTTTGTAGCTATATAAAATTAAAAATAGTAAATAATTAAACTGGCATCAAGAGAATTAATGTCGATGATAAACTCAATGCATGAAAAAAATAGAAGACCATTCATGAAAAACTTATAGAAAATATCTAGCAAATTAATGCAGAAGACTTAGGCAGTAATCGAAAGAATTTAGTGGAGACACTTATAAGTGATATCAAAGTACCATAAGACCACATATTTAAAATTTGTTTTATCTATAGTGTAAAGTGGGTTTAGGGCTTTCTTTAATTTTTCATACCAATCCCAACATTTTTTATTTTCATTCTCACATTATCTCAACTTATATTAAAGCCTAAAATTTTACACTAAGAGAATCTTCCCTGTCCCCTTTAATCTCTCTGATGTCATCAGTCTGTTCTAAATCTTTCTATCGATGCCGTCTCTCTCCCTTCACCTCTTCGATGCTAGCTCCTCTCTATTTTCTCTCCGACATGATGACGCTGCCATTGCCCTCTCCTACCACTCGATGCTATGATTCCATCTCTTCCACATATTTTGACGCATTAGTGGAGAAGCTGAAGCAGGCGATTGAGGAGGCCTCAACAGTGATAAGGAGCCCAAGCCTCGTTCTCATCCTCCTGGCTATCACTTTGGATCTAGACCACGATTGTCGAGGAGGCCGAGGCTATGGTGCAACTGTACATAGGGAATATTAGGTCACCGTTGCAGTCCTCATTTTTATTGCTGGACTTATAAATGGAGCAAATCGAAGCAACATGGGTGGAGCAGATACCAAGAAGATTGATATGGCATGCGTCGATGGAGTCCTTTTCATGGTTGCCTGTGGTCATCCTCATCGTGATCACTTCAAATAGTGATCCTAATGATAGATTTGCTCGAAGCAGCTCTTAGCGTCGGTGACCTCAGTGGTGGAGTGGCTAATCGATGACATGGCTTGAGTTGGCAAGCTCCACGGTAGGCCCCTTTTCTTCACGCTCGCTTTCTTCTCTAACCCTATTTGTCGTTTCTTTCTCACTCACTCACTGTCGCTCAGAGCTGAGAAGGGCTACATCGCGTTTAGGGAGGCACGGCATCACCTAACGTGGCTTGTGAGTCATGCCTCCGAGCACCCTCAACTTGATGAGATGACCGAGCTTATATACATGGCTCTACGATTCTGATGTGGAGAGAGCCCATTCAATGTCGTTGCCTTGTGCCAAGATATCATTAGCCTAGCTTGTCCAAGCATGCAAGTTAAAAAGGAGGGAGTATTAGCAAGTAATCTATCATTTTACATGCACCAATTTGCAATTTTGCATTTGCGCGAGGTTGCGATGCACCTTAACACTTGAATACGACGCAGCCAATCCGAGCACAAAACTGTAAAGTTTGACCTAGTCAACGATGCTGACGTGTGAGTATTGCGTTTACAGTGCCCCCGTCTGTCTCGACGTACCCACTTGTCCGCCTATCGCTCCCTCAGGGCGCCGCGAGCACGTCACCACACCACAACGCGTTGATCGCGACACGTGACGTGATCTGGGCCGTCGGATCAGACCCCGCGTCGCCATCCAACCACCTGCCCTCGAACCTCGACGCCTTCCCGTCCAGGTTCACTCCGCCCACCTCGTCATCTTCCACCTCCAGCAAACCCCAACCCCCACCCCCAGATCCCGCAAACCGCGAAAGAAACCACCGCCCTATCCGTCCCGCGGATTACAGTTGCAGGCAGCTTATAGCTGTCATCGACCTCCGCTCCTCTTCTCTCGTCGAGCTCCGCCATGGCTTCTTCTAAGAGGAGAGGAGGAGGAGGAGCTGGAGGAGGGGAGAAGAAGGACCTGTTCCATGTCGTCCACAAGGTGCCCGCCGGGGACAGCCCGTACGTCAGAGCTAAGTACCTGCAGGTGATTGCACTTCTTGTTCTCTGTTCTTGCCGATTCTCTCTTAAATTTTTCTTCCTGATGAGTAGTGGTAGATTGTAGCATTGACTTGGTGTAGGTGTTCAGTTTGGGTAGGAGTGTGTTTGTCCGTTTTGATACTACTAGCATTCAATCCAAGTGAGTGTTTTTAATTAACTCGATATGTTTTGTGGTGGCTTTAGGAAGGTACTCATGCCAATTGGCAGTTTTCATGGTGCTGATCAGTATATCTCCTTTCCTAATTCTGGCAATATATATTTCCCTGTCTAGGAAATTACAGCCAACTGTCTCATTTAGTAGTAGTAGTTTTTTTTTCCTCTGGTAGTAACTGCAACTGTCGTCGTATCTTTGGCACCAAGGTTGTGTTTGGCTTGATATCAATTGTTCGTTTATGAGTATGTTCTTCAGTTGTTTACTTTGTCTCTTTGCGCCATAGTAGTACTGTTCATTAAATCATTGACTGTGTTAGTATGATCCAAAGATAACAATGATTGGTTGACTAATATTGAGGTCCACGATTGATTAATATTGAAGAACTTAATCAAGGCTGTGCTTTAAACAAAATACCTGTTACACACTTTAATCCAAGATTAGTAGGACATAAGAATTTGCTGAAGTTTGACAGAATTTGTATTTGATAACCTGGGTAAAACAACTCCATTTTTATGAACCAGCTTGTCGAGAAGGATCCGGAGGCAGCCATCATGTGGTTCTGGAAAGCGATCAACTCTAGGGACAGGGTGGATAGTGCCCTGAAGGACATGGCCGTAGTGATGAAGCAGCAAGACCGTGCCGAGGAGGCGATAGAAGCCATCAGATCATTCAGGCACCTGTGCTCAAGGCAGGCTCAGGAGTCACTCGACAACCTTCTGATCGACCTCTACAAGGTGTGTTTTGCTGTGCTTGTACATCTTGCAAAACTACTGTAGGCTTACTGTATTGTACTGACATATGCAAACATTCATTTTCAGAAATGTGGTAAAGTCGAAGAACAGATAGAGCTACTGAAACAGAAGCTGAAGATGATATACCTTGGAGAGGTCTTTAACGGGAAGGCGACTAAGACGGCGCGCTCCCATGGGAAGAAATTCCAGGTCTCCATCCAACAGGAGACTTCTCGCATTCTGGTATAGATTAAGATTACTGCTAATGATTGGTTTTTGGCATGTCAATGCTACATTCAGTTATACTCAAGTTACTGAAACCGTCTTATATACATTACAGGGCAACCTTGGCTGGGCTTACATGCAGCAGAACAACTATTCAGCTGCTGAATTGGTGTATCGCCAGGCACAAAGTATTGAGCCTGATGCCAATAGGGCATGCAACCTTGGGCTGTGCCTAATTAAGCAGAGCAGGCATGAGGAAGCAAGACAAGTACTTCATGATGTCCTACTCCACAGAATCTCTGGATCAGAAGACGACAAGGTGGTTGCTCGAGCTGAGCAGCTCCTCCATGAACTTGGATCTGTGATACATGTTCTGTCGCCACTAGATGCCTCGCTGAGTGTCAGTGAAGAGATCATGGAGAGACTAGACCTTGTGTTGAACGAGTGGACGCCATTCAGTTCAAGGAGGCTACCTGTCTTTGAGGAGATAGCTACCTTAAGGGACCAAATTGCTTGTTGATCCCATATTTTGCCAGATTTTTGTTCTTTTACTTAGCGTACATAAGGGTGTGTTGCTTTAGAAATTCATGTGCATATGTTGGGGTTGTTGTGGATGTTACAGCGTGAGTAATATTCAGATAGATACACCATAAAACTAGGGTTCATGCAAAGCATCCAAGGAGTAGTGTGGTTCGTCTTCATATTCTATGATGCTTGAAATGTGTAGTAAACATTTTATAGACTATATGAAAGTCAAGTGTACTGTTCACTCGTGGATTGTTGGAATCAAAACTGAAATGGTTTGGTTTCAAGGTTGCAGCAGAAATTCTCTCTATAGAAAAAGGAAGTATCTTTACTATGGAATACAGGGTTAGCGTTAGGAGAGACGTGCATTTCTGTTGTCTTTTTACAAAGTTGTGACACAAAAAGTGATATGTAATAACTGGGAGTTCATATAAATCAAACAAAATGTTTGGGATGAGGGAAAGAAGACAGTCAGGTCATATTCATATCAGACAAACATTTCCAGTAAGAACTGAAGCAATTAACCCAATCTCAAACAACAGAGAGCAGCATGCAACAAACAGACAAACACCATCCATATTCCGTAACACAAACTCCCGAGAGTTGGATGACTAAAAGAAACTGCATATTACTCATGAACAAACCTCAGCATTAATATTCACAAACTGAGTATAGCTCTCTTTCCGATGTTTCTGTCACTCACTACTTCTTTCCAAGCTAACTACATGTCTACTTACCCAAGTCAGAGACTAAGCAAAAGTTTCATCCTAGATGCGTGAAATTTCACAACAGAAACAAGAATGTTTAAGTTCTAAACATAATTCTAAAGAATAGACACCAGAAAAACTGAATGTCAGAGCACCGAACTACTCTCCATTCTTCTTACATTGATGCGTCTCATATGCCCATATCCTGGTGGCAATCGAAGACCTCTCGCCACTGCAAATACAGAATTTTCACAACATTAGTAAACTGTTTCACAAATGTCACTATGTCAGTAACATGTATGAACACAGAAATTTCGTGCAGATAGTGTGCAGGGAAGAAAATTCAGAAATTAAACAGAAAGTTCAGAACTTGCTTCAAGTAGGAGCAGCATAGACAGAAGTTCAGAAATTAAACAAGAAAAGAAAGTTAGCAATCTAGAAAGGCAAAGCCATCACATCACCTCTGGAGGAGTCCAGGACCAGGACGAACTCCATGTCTCTGTTGCCGGGGGGCAGGTCCAGGACGATGGGGAACAGCCCCGGCGGCGGCGAGGCGCATCTCCGGCGGCAGACGACGAAGTCCTCCCGCCGCGTCTCCTCCTCCAGCCGGCGGCGCAGCGCGGCGAGGCTCTGCTCGTTGAACGTGAAGTACTTCCACGTCCCCTCGTCGAAGTCGTCCACGCCGCCGTCGTCTCTGGCCGTGTTGTAAAAGATCGTGCGCGGCACCGGAGCGCACGGCGGCGCCTCGCTTGGCGGCTCCTCCTCCGGCGGCTTCACCATCTTCGAATCCAAGAAAGAAAGTTTCATTTGCAATTGCGCAAGAATTAATCAACCATAGCACGTACCAACTCACAAAAATCCATTGTTTTTCTAAAGTTAGACAGACCACTGGTCTTAAGTCACATATTTCTAAAGAAACTAACAGATTAGAACACGCTTGGGATTGTGCACATCTCCGCTCAAGAATTCAAGATGGAAGAAACCAAGCAATCAGGATCAAGGTGTTGTAGATTTTGGGTACCTTGATGGAATAGAACCTGACGAAAGCACTGGACGCCGTGTCCGGCTCCGACGTGGTCGCCTCCAGCCGGGCGTCGCAGGACAGGGCGCGGCACCGCGGCGGCATCGGCGGCGCCGCCTCCTCCGCAGGGACGACCTCGACCACCCAGGAGCTCTCCTCGGGGGCGGCGTCTTGGTCGACGGTGACCGCGTTCTCCTGCGGCGTCAGCCCGAACCTGGCGCGGAGGAGGCGGCCGTAGAGCCCCGTCAGCGTGAGGTGCTCCCCCTCGCGCCGCGGCGTCCACAGGAAGGCGCCGTTGTTGGGGTTAGACGGCAAGCCCTGGATGACCCAGCAGCACGCCGCGGAGCCGCGGCAGCCGTCGAGGGCGATGGGGATCTCGGTGGCGCAGAGGTAGAGCCCCCGCTGGCCCTGCAGCCGGATGTAGTCGTCGCCGGCTGTCTCCACGGCCCAGACGGTGCCTCGGCAGTTGCGGCGGTAGCCATGAGACACAAACTCCCCGCCGCCGTCGTCGAGCGCGCAGAGGTACGTCCCCAGGTGGCTCTTGAGCCGCACCGACCGCGCGTTCTCGAAGATCTCCATTGCTGCCGCGGGGAGAAGCAAGGGAGGAGGAGGAGAGGGGCCAAGAAACCAAGAAGCCGCGGTTGTTTGTTTGGGCGGGAGGAGGAAAACGAAAGGCCGTTCGGTATTCTTCTATTTGTTGGCACTAACAAACACCGAGCCCAAACAAACACCGCCCGGTTCGGGAGTAGCAAGACGAACGTCCCAAGAAACTCCCCGCCCTCGCCCTCGCGCAGGTCGCGTCTCCTTTCCCTCTCTCTCTCTCTCCTCGGTCTCCATTCCCACTCCTCCCCCCACTCGCCCGCCTCGCCTCCCTCCCTCCCTCCCTTCCCCATGGTGGTGAAGGGGAAGGGCAAGGCGGTGGTCGCCACCCCGCCCCCCGGCGGCGCCAAGCGGCGGACGGGCTCCGGCGACGCGGGGCCCTCCTCGTCCTCCGCGGCGGCGGCCAAGCGCCGCTGCCGGTCCGGGGTCCTCCAGTTCTTCGACGACGCCGCCTGCGTCGGCGATGAGGATGACGAAGATGATGATGAGGAGGAGTTGTTCGAGCCCGAGGACGACGTCGACGACGGTACGGATTCGCTCCGGTTCCCGGGACCTCGCGGGCGGGTCGGTTCGGTTGGGGGTTTGGGGGCTATGAGCAATGCGGCTGCTATGGATCACTCACTTGTTCGGGACTTGTTTTACATGTCGTTTTGGTTGGTCGGACACTTAGATTTGTGTTGCTTGGGGTTTCAGTGGTCGCGCCCTCGGTTGGAGCACTTAGATAATCAGTCTCGAATTTTTCACATCTTCCCCAAAAGGTAGAGTGGAAGGATGTAGAGTCCAGGACACCACCGGACATGGTTCAAAAAGTTGTTGTTGATGCATGTTTATATACAAGTGTTTGGATGGGGATTAGATCGGTCGGTATCACCAATAGATGTATGTTGGGCCTTTTGTTTTCGATGAAGACAGCTTGCAGGTTTCTGGTGAGTGGCTCGGTGTGCTACTTTCATCAGGAGCGATTCAACTGTACGTAGTTTGTTTTCTGCACGCGGTTGGTCAGTGGTAGAGTACAGTTTGGGGGGATTTTGTCCTATCGCTTCCCCTTTCGTTTGAATCACCTCTTAGTGGAGCAACTTGCTATAAGGTTCCACATAAATATGTATGTACATCAGTTTGTTGATGATTCACCTGTTGCTTCTTGTGGCATGAAGCTGATGATTAACATGTCAGTTTGACTTTGACTTGAACTGGTTGAATGCAATGGGAGTTGGTAAGTTTGGGTATTATAGTCTGATTGTAGTTGTAACGGTAAATGGTCATTTAGCTTGCACGTCCGCTAGAGTAGGTCCTAATCAGCTTGTTCGAAGTTTCTGTTGACATTGGAAAGAATTTATTTATTTGTGCCTGTGAAATTGCCATTGTTTTACTGTAAGAGCAAAGGTATTTTTTGCTCTGAAGGATTAAAGAACCAAGGAATGTATAATGTCCACAATTGTTTTCATCTTTTGGCCTTTTGGTGCATGGTGAGGTAAGTTGATGCTTCCGTTTTGTCTGTTCTTCTATTTTTAATCATTTGTATGGAGCTGCATTTTCCTACTTAGGATGGCATTGTCAATCTTCAAAGTAATTTTTCCATTTGATCTTTTGCCTATGTTAGACTGATTATGCTGGCTACTTGGCTAGCAAATATTGCTGTATTTTGCACTTAATGTTCTTAGTAATTACCAGGAAGCTGCAGGTTATTGCACTTGAAATGGCACTAGTGATCTTGAAATGTGATTATTGCCTGATTATTCTTTGAATATTCTGTTGATGCAATCTCGTTGATAAACTGCAGGTTTCTTCACTGAGGGAAAGGCAGAAAATGTTAACTTTAAAAGAACTGAAAGGTCACACCCTCTTCCGTTTCTTGGGATAATTAAGGAAGAGGAGCTGAGCGGTGATGAACTTGAGGAATTTATCAAGGATCATTATTCTAGTCGAGTGAAACACACCCCTTTTGATGGTTCCACCAATGTACATGATGACGAGTTTACCATGGATACTCAATTGAAAGAGCCTACTATTTGGAAGATCAAATGCATGGTTTGTGATTAACTTTGACTTTACAATGTTAATCTAGTATTTGGGTGCAAGATTCTGATTTGTTTGGCTGCATTTCAGGTTGGGCGTGAGCGCCAAATGGCTTTCTGCCTCATGCAAAAGTTTGTTGATCTGCAAAAATTTGGTACCAAAGTTCCAATTATCTCAGCATTTGCACTTGATCATGTGAGAGGATTTGTTTTTGTTGAAGCTGAGAAGGCCTGTGATGTTACAGAGGTACATGGTTTGCAGTTTTCATTGTAAAACAGAAATACCAGCACTGAGAAGAGCAAGTCAAATGCAGTAGATTAATCTATCCATTTATCCATCGCATTATGTGGTTTGATATATTTAGATAAGGTTTGATATTATGCTCTGTGAAAGGTTGAAAACCTGTTCTTTTATCCGTGGCTTAAAATTAGTGCTGTTTTCCTTTTGCCACTTCTCACACTCTAATTCGATTCACTCTTCTACAGAACTTCATTATTGGAGGTTTGGAAATGAAAGAAGCTTTACAAAGTTTATTAAAATCTTAATTTCTATGATAATCTAGAAAAAATTTCTTCCCTCAAAGGTATCTTCCTACTCTGCTTTTAAACTGACCTACTAAAAACATGCATTTCTTGCCACAGGCATGCAAAGGATTCTGCAGCATTTATGTAAGCAGAATCAAAGTTCCTAGCTTGCTATCCAGCCGCACAAAACCATTTGCAATATCTCCAGGTACATGGGTGCGCATGAAGAGTGGAAATTATAAAGGAGATCTAGCACAGGTATGTCTTAAATGAGCTTCTTACTTTTTTGGGGGGCCCAACCCTTTTACATATCCTCATATATACACACACACACACACACACCCCTGCAAATTTGTAGGTTGTTAGTGCAGGTGATGGGCGAAAACGGGTTATGATCAAGCTTATACATAGAGTTGACCTCCTGGCTATTTCAAAAAAGATTTGTAATGCTCTTGCACCCTCTTTCTGTATTATATTTCTTTCATGGCAGTAAAAGATGCCTCTTACTTTTCGCTGGCTTGATTATAGTTGTACTGAATTATCTATATAAATG
This sequence comes from Oryza coarctata, assembly GCA_030770085.1. Classification (NCBI taxonomy): domain Eukaryota; kingdom Viridiplantae; phylum Streptophyta; class Magnoliopsida; order Poales; family Poaceae; genus Oryza; species Oryza coarctata. The sequence continues at coordinate 19,344,688 of CM061470.1, forward strand.
TATAATACCCTAAGTTGCTTTGTGAAAGTTTTGTGAAACTCTATTGCTTGTCACCCATGTGAAACTAAGCTAATTTCATTATGTATTGGTTTGTACCTTTTGATATTCTTGCATTGCCAATCATGGGTAGGTTGGCACCTATTGTTCACATGTGAAACTCACTTTTTTCCTGTTGATGGTGTGGGGAAGTTGGAGCCTCATCTTTGTCACAGAAACCTCACATGCTGGTGTTGTTTTTTACTACACTGGATAACGTGACTTGATGGTGAAACCAAGTGTAATATTATGGCCCTGGGTGGCTAATTATATTACACTGTTGGTTTATCCTTATTGTGCTATTGTTCTGTGGTGCTTGTTAACTACCATTTCTTTTCAGTTTTTTCTTCCATTGTTCTTGTCCTGCTAATAGTTTGAGTTGCTACCAGATTACTTATATTATGCATTGGCCTTTGTAGGGTGGTGCTATTTCACTAAAAGAAGCTGCAATTCCTGCTCCACGCCTAATCAGTTTGCAAGAACTAGAGTAAATACTTCCCATCTATTTCCATTGTCTCTCTTCATGCACTTATCCTAACATTTGTTTCTAACTATTCTTTGACATCGTTGCCACAACTCTATCAGGTTCTTCAGGCCTCATATTGAAATAAGGCGTGATCGTCAGACTGGTGATGTTTTTGAAGTGCTTGATGGTCTCATGTTCAAAGATGGTTTCCTATATAAAAGGGTTGCCCTTAGTTCTTTGATTTACTGGGGGATACAACCAACAGAAACTGAACTTCTCAAGTTCTCTTCCAGTCCAACTAATACAAATTCTACTGATGACTTGGCTTGGGTCTCCAGCATGTATGGTCCTAAGAAAAGAAACCTGCCAAAAGAACAGGATATGAAGCCATCATCTTCGAAAGCTTCATCCTCTAAAGAAAAATGTTCCAAGGCATCAAATCTTAAAGCATCCACTTCTACTGAAGATTATGAGGATGATAGATCTAATCTCCATGATCTTGTACTCTTTGGGTCAGTTTCTGTTATACAAACCTTAGTTACTGTCAGCTAAATTTAGCAGATGTAATCCTTATTTTCGTTTCATAATGAGCAGGCGAAAAGATTTTGGTGTGGTCATTGCAATTGAGAAAGATGGTCTTAGGGTAACATTCTTTAAAGCACATTTCTGTTCCACATTCGTGTTTTTTGTCTAAGACAATGGATTTTTTTGTAGGTATTAAAAGGTGGTCCTGAAGGATCTGCAGTGACCGTTAAAAAACATGATATTAAAGTTTGTGAAGACAAAATGTTTACCGCTGTTGACCCCAAGAAGAAGATAATATCTATTAATGACACTGTTAATGTTCTGGAAGGACCATTCCAGGTGAAATATAACCATCCTTTTATCAAGAATTATTGTAAATTCATTCTTTTTGTCCAGAGTCTAGGAAAGTGTGCATCTTTTTTTTCCTCTTTTCAAGAAAATATTCACTTGAAAGAATTCTAAAGGTAAATTTGGTTTCATACCACTGAAAAATCACTCACTGAAAGACTGTGGTGGTACACTTCAATACCATCCAAAGATACACCAGTTTAGTTTTCTACCATTCCATCCATTGCCGGTGGGATCTTGTATTTTTCTTTTACTTTTGCATTGAAAGGGCGTGTGCAAGTACATGTTTGCCCCCTACTGCAGTGCTGTCTGGTTTCAGCCAAGCATGAATCAATTTAATCAACCAGCCAAATTGACACCCAAAATTCATTAGAAAACCATCCGTGCCTTGAGCAACGAAAGTGCCTGGGTACTGCTTCTCGATCTGTTGCCTTGCTATATCTCCATCCCAATGAAATCCCCTGCTCTATGCCCTCTGTTGCACCCCTTTGTATCAATCAAACCACAGCAGTGCACAGAAGAGACGAGTGGTGATTGGTGAGACCATATGTGGAGGTCGTTGTTTACGAGGATAAGCAGCAGGGCACCACGTCTTTGCTGGGAAGTGAGACTGCGCCAGGGGTGGTGTCAGAGAATCTTCGCAGGAGCAAGAGGGATGTGAGAAGAAAATTGAGGTAGGGCCAGGGAGATTTAGACACAGATTGAAGATGGCCAGAGGACCAAAATCGTCGACAGTAATGGTGTTAATTATAGGGTGTAAGAGTGGTAAAAAATGATGATTTTAAACTTTATGTAGTATTAAAGTGTACCTGTATACTTCAATGGTATAAACCTAAAATGTTGATCTTTCAATGCTATGAAACCGATATTTCTAATTCTAAATACCGGATATGGTTATGGTAATTCTGTCGAGTGTCTGCTAAAGTGGCAATTTAACATATTTTAGGTAATATTTTTCACTCTTCCCATTCTTTTTACTTGTTAGTTTTAGGACATCGACTTAGCCTCCAATGGTATCATTACCATTTCTAGTCATTAAATTTATGAACTTATTTAACTATGTGCGCATATTTCATGACAAATCTACTAATACCATTTTTACATATTAAATATTAATATTTTGTTGCATATATTAGTTATTTAAGATTTCAAGATTTGACTGACTGAACCCTAAAATGACTTCTATTTCTGAACTGAGGCAGTACCTTCTATAACGTGTCGCATTATTTTCATAATAACATGGTTTACATCACTAGTCTTATCTTTTGGCATTTTCTGAATATATGAGAATTTGATTCCTTCTACCTGGCACCCTTGCTGGTTCATTTAATATCTTTGCAGGGTAAGCAAGGAGTTGTTAAACACTTGTGCATGGGCATCCTGTTTATCTATAATGAAAGCGAAAGTGAGAACAACGGATTTTTTTGTGTCCAATGTGGTGTGTGTGAAAATGTCAAGAAGCGGAAGGAAATGGCAAGTTCGACTGCTGGAAATTTGGTACGTAGAATTGCAGATACAATGTATCTACCATTCTACTTATTTAGGAAGTTTGGATCTTTTCTGTAACACGCTGTTTTTGATGTACCAGGAGGACAATCCAATTCCCATGTTTTCATATGAACAAAATGAGCAACAGGACAGTAAGTGTTTCTTGATGTTGTGTACAGCTTTAAAGGAAATGATGGAGACTGATGATTTTGTCAGCATAAACTAAGTTTTTTTGTTCACTTGGTCCTACAGATGAAAGGCCTTACAGGAGCACTAGAGAACAACTTTTCTCAATTGGGGAGATGCTGCGCATTCGAAAGGGTCCTTTGAAGGGCTATCTCTGTAGAGTTGTTCGAATATTTCGAAATGATGTAACTGTTAAGCTAGATTCACTACTGAAGATTGTCACAGGTTAGTTAGCTGAGTATCCTTGCAGCTGTTCTTTGACAGTGATTGACTATTCTGTGTATTGTTTGCAGTGCAAGCTGAGTTTCTTTCAGTCCCAGCTAAAAGGGGGTACGCAGCTAAGCATGCTTCCCTTTCTCTTTTCTTTTGTTGCATGTTTTAGTAACATGATTGTGGAAACTATCATATTGTTTCTTAATTACACTTACATCTGTACTACTTATTGCATTATATACCAGGGATAACTCTTCTGGTGCTCCATCTGGCCCTTTTGGAAATCAAGATACACCATTCTTTGGTAAGTGTATCTTTCACGCACACTGCAATTATTGCCAATTTACTTGCTGCTGGCTTGGTGCCGTGGGATTTTTTTACCTATGCTGATTGTAATGTAGGTTCAGAAGCTGACAAATCCTTGTGGGACAATGGATTGCCATCTTTTGGAAGGTTCTATCTAGCTTTTCAGCTTCCTTTGTGATTCTTTTAATAAATTGCTGGTTACATATAAACTAGCATAAAATGGACTTTAGATTTTCTAAGTATACCTACACTTACAACCACCTTTATCCCCAACCCCTCCCTACCTGTCAAAATGAACTTTTGTGATTAATTTGGTGTATCATTGGTTGGATAAATAAAAATCCTGAACTACGTTATATGCATATGCACTATTCACTGAATTGTTCAATCTTCTGCAGTGATTCCTGGCAACCATTTTCAAGTTCTGCATTACCAGTTCATAATGCAGGTAATAATCAGTCTTAGGCCTTTCTATTTGGCTGTATAGCTTGGGCTTGTTAACTTTTACTATTGTGAACTCGTGATGCTGGAACATTTAACCTGTTCGAATTGCTTACTGAAGTATCATACTCAACCAATTATCCATTCCACGTCTCATTGAAGTCCTTGATTTGTTGTCTGAAGAATAGGCCCATTAAGGGATCAGCTGGCCCTTTAGGATTGTTAGAACAGACAACAGAAATCGATTTAATTTGGTGTGGGGTGAAGTCACAGATTGAATGTTTTTTATTGGGTTTATTGGAAATTATGAAATGCCATCTTTCTACAATGTTCTCAAGACATCTTTCTACAAAATCTGTTGGTTTTCTAGCACTAGGATCAAGGAACTGAAGGTGTATGCACTATAGTATTCTTCATATATTGCACTAGCCAAGACTTATTTTACGTGTGTGTGTGTGGGGGGGGGGGGGGGTACATGTCCTTGTATAGGACTCACAAACCGTCATTGACAACTAAAACACAACTTTGCTTCTAACTGACCTAAGCAAATTACAGCTCATATTCCTTGCTGTGTGCAGCTTGCTAGCTAATAAAATTCGCTTTGAATACTTCTATGCTGACATAGCACAAAGCAACAACTCACTAGTACATACTAGAGCCCATAATCTCACTTACAGCTAGGTTAAACTAGTTTGTGCTAGAAACTTCAAGCACCAACAAGCAGCCAACTTGATCAACTAGTAGTCAAATGCAATTTGACTTCTTCCTCTTGAAGAATATAAATTAAATATCTAACAAAATCAACAAGTCTTAAATGCAAACAGGCAAATGTTATATGTTTTGAGCTCGTTGAAGCTCATTTACTAGTAGTTGAAGTGTTTATAATTTTGTTCATGTGCAACTTCTACATTTTTAGGTGGGGAATCTGAAGCTGATTCATGGTGTAAGAAAACAACTTCTGCTGCCAATGATTCTGATCCATGGGGTATGAAAACAAAATGTGCATCTGTTGAAGTATGGAACAATAGCACCACACAAAAAGAAAACTCCAGTGATGATTCATGGGATAAACAACCTGGAGGTAGTGGATCTAATATTGGTGGAAGCTCTTGGGACAGAATGGCAGCCGATAAGGAGAGTGGAAAGAGTGACAACTGGGGTGGGGCATGCAAGGAGGCGGACAAAACTGGTAGTGATACAGATCCTTGGGGAAGCAAGGTCAAAGAGGTAGTTCTGAAAGAAACAGATAGCTGGGGAAAGTCTTCAATGCAACCAGAGAAGTCAGAGGAATTCATGGATGGGGCCAATCTGTTGGCAGGTCAAACCAAGACCAAGAAAAAGGTGGGGCTTGGGATACTGTTGTTGCTGGGTCATCTTCATTTGTTCCTGGCAGAGGGGATGATGATTCCTGGGTTAAAACTGATACTTTGCCTGTTGCTCAAGATGATGCCTGGGGCAAGTCAAAAGACAATAGTAGTGATGGAGAAGCTGGGTGGAACGAGACTAGAACCTCTAAACAAAGCCATGACACTGGAGGGTGGGATACTGCTGCTGGCAACTGGAATAAATCATCGGATGTGGATGAACAAAAGGATGCATGGAGCAAAGCAAAAGATACAACAGCTAAATCTGAAGAAAATAATAATGAAGGTGGGAACTGGAACAAAGCTGGAGCACTAGGCCAAGTTTGTGGGAGTGATTGGGGTAATCCAAAATTTCCAGTGGTGATGGTTCATCCAGCTGGAACAAGGGAGATGAAGTTGGTGGAGATTCTCAAAATGGCAGCTGGAGCAGACCTGGTGGAAACTTTGAAGGTGGTCGTGGGTTTGGGCAAGGACGAGGCAGAGGCAGGGGCCGAGAATCCGGGGATTTAGGTGGCAGAAATGACCAAGGAATCTGGAAGAACTCAGGTGGTAGTGACAGTTCTGGAAGGCCCTCTTGGAGGTCTGATAGTCAAGTCGACAGGAAGTGGGAGATTCAGGTGGATATCAGGGGAGAGGAAGAGGAAGGGGCCAGTATGGAGGACAGGGTAGAGGAGACAATTGTTGGAGAAATGGAGGTCGAAGCGGTTCAGAGTTTGGAAGGAGTGATGGTGATGCACCAAACTGGGGAAATAGGCAACCAAAATTCGCAGATGGGGGTTGTCCTTCTGATTGGGATAATGGTGCATCCAATAAAGGTTCTTGGGATAGTGGGGACAAATGGAATGCCCCAAATTCATCAATTGATCAGCCTTGGAATAGCAGTAGGGGTACAAAGTCATCTGATGAAAATCAGGCTTCCACTTGGAACAGTTCAGAAGATAAAAAACCATCTGGTGGTGAGTGGTCTGTTTGAAATTGATACCTTGTATTAGATTTGGATTGTCAGTTATACTTGTCTACATGTGCATGCGTTTTCCTATTTATCTTCTGGACCCCAGATTCATTTGAATTATGCTATTGAGATTTGAATAAACCTTTTAACTTCAACAGGAGCATCCTACTTGAATTTCTTGCTTTGATGCTATTGTGGTTACTTAGGTTTAGCAAGATGGTTTCTTCTAACATTTAATTTGATAATGATCTTTTGAGTACTGGTAAACTACAAAATGATCCTTAGGTTTAGCAAGATGGTGCTACTCTAGGTGCTGAGTGCTCAAGAGCATCAAAACCATTTGCTTGAAATTTTTATTGATATGCTGAAGGGCTTTATTTCTGTTCTGTTGCATAGGTGAAGAAAATGATCCTTGATAAGTTCTAAAGGTGAAGATAATTGAATTTAGCCATATCTATTACTCTACTTGATGTTTTAAGTTATAGTTGTCCACTGACTTGTAGGTCAAGAACAACAAAGTGATGCTTGGGCTAGCAGGATGACTTATACTACTGGTGCTGAGGATAAAAGTGATGGCTGGGGCACTAAGGCGGAAGGCAATTCTGGTAGCACTGGGGGAAAGTGGGACAATGCTTCATCTGGTAATTCTGGAGCCAAGTAAATTTCTTGTTCTGCTCAATGGTGGACATTCTACAAGTTATGGTTTGCTATCATGTTCAGGTGAAGAGCGGCAAAGTGATCCTTGGGGAAGCAAGATCGATTCTACTAAAGGTGCTTAGAGGAAATTTAAATTGCTTCCTTTTGTTCTCTGCTTGAGTGTTGAGCTAAATAATTGATTTTATTTGTGTATATGGTGCTCAATGCTTATATTATACTACTTGTAGGCAAAGAACAAGAAACTGACCCTTGGACAAGCAAGGTGACATCTTCTGCAGATGCTGAAGATAAAAATAGTGGCTGGAACGCTAGAGCAAGGGATACTGCCTCTGGCAGTGAGGGCAAGTGGGGCAATGCTGGAGCAGAGGAGAAGGCTGATGCCTGGAATAGTAAAGGGGGGAATGAAAATAGTGGAGGTTGGAATAGTGCTGGCTCCTCATGGGGGAATCAGAAATCTTCTTGGGGTAAACCAAGCTTCTCAGGTGATCAGGAACCAGCTTGGAGCAATCCAAAGTATGGTGATGATAACAGTGGATATGGTCGGGGTGGATTTGGACGTGGAAATCGAGGCAGAGGGAGAGGAAGGAATTTTGGCGATAGTGAATCCTCATGGAGTGGAGGAAGTAACAGAAATGACGAGTCACATGGCAAAAGATCTGAAGATCACTGGAACACGCGAGATTCTGATGGTGGCAGAGGAAGAGGAAGAGGACGCTTTGGGAGAGGTGATCGCCCTCAGGGTAGTAACTATGGTTCAGGTGACAACAATGACAGAAGCTGGGGCTCTGGTAGGGGAAACAGGGACCGGGATGGTTGCAAAAACTGGAACCGGAATGATGACAGAAGACCGTTCGGTCAAGATGGAGGTGGTTGCTGGTCCCATTCTTCTGACTGGAACGCCAATAAAGGAAGCACTGAAGATAAAGCTTTCTCAAAAGGCAAGTCCAGCTGGGGGAGTGACGAAAATGATAGCTGGGGAGCGCCAAAGCCTTCTCGTGGGGATGCTCATGCTGGAAAAAACAATGGAAACAACCCTTGGGGTCAGTGGGGTGCTCCTTGTGACGCTACTATGGGTGAAGGATCTGGTGGAGGGGCTTGGACAAGGAAGACTGAGGATACCTGGAATTCGTCGAGAGGAACAAGGGGTTCAGGTGAGAAGTCTTCTTGGGGTGGATCAGAAGCTGGCCAAAAGAAAGAAGGATCATGGGAGAAGAGCGAGGGCAGTGGGAGCCAAGGTGGTGGCGGCAGCTCCTGGGACAAGCCGGATGGAGGATTGAACCGCAACAAGGGCGAGGACACCCAAGGAGGTGGCAGCTCATGGACAAGGCAGATGGAGGATGGAGCAGCAACAGCAAGGGTGAGGGCAATGGCAGTGGTGGATGGTAAGCTCGATCCAGAATCAGCTGTGATCGATTAGTGCATGTATATAATGGTTGCCATGCAGCTTGAACTTGCTGTATATTGCTAGACTTAGAACGCCATTATCAGTAGTTCCTTCACGCCATGCTACTCGGACCTGCAAACATGCACAGTTATCGCCCAAGGATAGTGTGCTCGTCTTTAATAACATCTGAAGGCTTATGCATTTGATTCACAGAGTCCTTTGCACCACAACAGTCCGGTGGTTATACTTACCAATGTTAGATATACAACCAATTGGAAAAACTGTCACTTGCAACAAATAAAATTGCTAATCAAGTAAATGAAAGCAGTCTTACGCGAAGATTTTTATCTCCAGCGATTCCATGCCTCAATATGACAATCCCAGCATATTGTTGAAACTGAAAACAAGAAGATAAGGTTGCCGAGGATATGCCTATTGGACTCTTGTCACAATCAAGGGAGAAGCTCTTAAGATACGCCTCACTTGATCCTCATCCAGCTCCGGGGCGGAGCTCGTGCCGGTCGGTGCATCGCCGCCGTTGGCATCCACCGGCGGCAGTCTGCGCTCCATCTCGGTGAAATCGAAGCCGGAATCCTGATCCATGACGGCGGACGGCGGCGACGGCGCGGTCGAGCGGAGGAGAATTATAATTTGAGGAAACTACTATAACTGACGACGTAGGTACGTACGATTGTACGAAGAGTGTCCTCGATATACAGTGCTCCAATCTTTTCTCTCTCCCTCGATCTCTAATTTTCTCAGCCTGCTTTGTTCGTTCATATTTAAATATGTATAGGCAGAAAGAGAAATCCTACTCGTACATGGAGTAGAAAATTTCTTTATTAGGGCCTGCTTGCGTGTTTAGGAATTTTTTTGTCAGCCGTAAATAAAACAACCTGTAACTTTGGTTACCAAAACTACAGGTGAAAAAGAAATCCCCTAACCGAGCTGTTTGGGAGAATAAACAAAAACATTTGCTAGGCTGCTATCTCTATGAATTGAAGAAGTGAAAGCTTTTCTTTCTCATCAAACAGTGAGCATGAACAATGCATAATACATAGAAATTTCAGATACAAACCCCAATCCTGAACTACAAAATTGTATAAATCAATACAAAATTGTATAAACATGGCACCTGAAAAAAAATTGTGAACTTGTAATAGAACTGGAAGAGGAGAGGCCAGCACAGACTATCGCCGAGCGGCGGTGGCACAAGCACAACGTAACTCCAAGACGGCGCCGGCGCTCGGAACACGGAAGGAGACGGCACCGAGCGATGGCGGTAGGGTGGAGAAGGTAGTGGTTCCGGTGAGCACGAGAAAAGGCGCGAGGAACGTCTGCTCGCGCCGGCCGGTCGGTGGCAGGCTCCTCTAGTTGCGTCAGTCGACTTTTGCCGCTGGTCATGGAAGTTCACCGGTGCAGCTTAACCAAGTACTAGTACAAGATTGCTAGAACTAGGTTACTGCTAGTATCGTTTATCATCTGCTTGTCTTGCCAGATTTCACAACGCTTTGGTAAGATTACTGTGGTGATGAGATGATGGAGGTTGTGCCATTGAACAGAGGGTTCAACGGCCTGCAAGTCAGCTTCTGCCATTGTAAGCACGGGAAATATGAGCTTAGATTTGATTTAACTAGCTACAAGATAGGCCTGTTTTTTGGGAAAGAAGAGAACGTATGTGTTTCTTGATTGTATTGGCCTGTTGTTTTGGGAGGAAGAGTGCCTTCGTAAGTTGATTGTGTTGGCAGAAGTAGTGTCTAGTATTATGGGTGGACCAGTTAAAAAGAAAAGTACTATCCCTCCAAATAAGCACTTTATTAAGGAAGTTAATTATAAGAGTTTTAGATGCCATGATCTTAACCGTAGGATCAAAATGATGGCTAAGATTTGCCAAAATCCACCTGGTGAAGTTGATCCCAACTCTAGGGGATCCAGACCCTGAGGAAAACTGCGCCTTAATTCATTAAAAGGATAATGGCACATCGGCAGGCTCTTGCCAAGCTCCTAGGATCATGCATATACCAAGGTTTTCTTTCATTAGAATCCGTAATGAATAACACTTAGAATTGACGGATCAGCGTAAGGACTGTATAACCACCACTTGTCGATGTAGCGGTAGATGGCCTCCGTGTGGTGACCCCCGTCTCAGTGCACAGAGGCCGGCGGGTCCTCACAGGCGACCGCGCCGGGCATGCCGCAGATGGCGCTACGGTTCCAGTTGTACGGACCGCCGCCGCCGCCGCAAGCCTTGAGGATGCCACCGGCGGCGAATCCTGCACATTGCAAATGTTTAGACAGAATATCTGACCACAACATGCACTGGTCATTGCATTCATGAACCAAAGCTGGCGCAGATTCACACTTTGACAACCCCCGTCAGTCTTGAATTCTTGATCCAAATTACAGAGAAGAGGTTGCGTTGGTATGTAAGCTTTTGATTTAACCGGTTGATGCGCACAACTTGGCACAATAAGTTTTGGTCCAACCTGGAGAGAAAAGGCTATATCAGAAATGTAACATTTTATATATGTGAGAACAGGTTAATGCATGCAACCCAGTCAAGCATAATCGAAACGACTGGGGTCTTATAAGACTTGAATGATGGATGGGTAGAAGTCAGCGAGGATGATCTTCGCATGGGGGTACTTGCCCCTGAGCCTTTGGAGAGCTGCACAGAGCAGCGCGTCGTGGTGCCTGGACACGCTGTTGATGGCACGCAAGCAACCGGGGTTGTCATAGTCCGTTCTGTTGGGGCTCATGAGTTGCGTGAGGACGATCGGTGAGCACCACCTTGGTGGGTTCCCCGGCACGACCACGTGGACCGCGCCTTGGTTGATCAGCCTCTGCGATAACCAGAGTTGAAGCAAAGGAAACAAAACTGCAAACTGACAGTAGTGCAGATCAATGCTTACCTCCACGGCCATGGTGATCTTCTCCTCGACTTGAGGCACCAACGATTTGACCTCTTTTTCGGTCTTGTTGGCTGTCCACATGAAGTTATAGTCATTCATCCCAAACTCTCCAACGAAGAAGAGGGATTTACTGAAGCAATTCTCGGATCCTGCAGAGACCGATCGTTTTTTAAAAGCCAATTTACACTCATTGCTCATTGGGAAGAGAACATGATGCTGCCCACGATGCAGAGAAATAGGGAACTATCAGTGCCAAGTGACAACCACGAACCATTGGCTTCATCTGCTGTATTGCAAATCGATGACTTGAGATGCTCAAACCAACCAAGCTGCACATCCAGCGAATTGTTTAGGAGCTTTGTCGCCACAATGTTGTTCCTCTTGAAGAACTCAACTTTGATCGCCGGCGCAGTGCCAACGGCGAAGTTCATGCCCTGAAAGACGCTCGAGCTATTCGTCAGGGAGGCCGGAAGGAAAGGGAGACCAAACTCCTCAGCTACAAACAATTCGTTCATTCAAGTTCATGTTGGAATCCTAAATACTCGGAGTGTAATTTGCAGGAAATTGAACTATTTGTATTGTGCTCTGAATCAAAATGTTTTTCATCTTACTGATGAAATCGATGATGACTCTCCCATTGCTGACACGACCTGTGGGGTGGCCAAAGAATGTCATGCCGTAAGGAGGCTTGCCGATCCACACAGGCATAACCGGAGTTACCATAGTGACGAAGTTGCTGGTATCGATGTAGGAGTCTCCAAGGAAAAACATTGAAGTGAAATAGTGCGAGGTAGAGATCACACTGATAGACAAAAGAGAGGCAATGGAGAATACAAGTTTGAGCTCCATGATGCTAGTCGCTACAAATGTGAACAGACACAGTTAGAGAAATGGTTCTTGGTCGAACGGCTTAAAATTATTTATTGATTGATACAATAAAAACCAGATTTAAAAGATTAGAGCCATATAGAAATATTAGTACATGTTAGAAACAACAATAAGTACTAATGTTCTTTAGTATCGGTTGTAACACCGATAGCCGTGTATAATCTTTAATACTGGTACTAAAGATTTAGTATCAATTGATATTACCAATTAGTACCAATGTTATCAAACACATTAATACTAATTTGAGACATCAACCAGTACTACGTTGATTGAAGGACTCCAAAAGGTTATTAACTTTATTATTCATTCTCGTATAGTTAAGATATTGTATTTCTAGTGTATACCCATTATTTTAAAAATATATAAAAATATATGAGAAATAATAACATTTTTGAGAAAATAAGAGTGTCTTAATTGTAAAAATAGAGATAATATAACTATTTTATAATAGTAAAAATACAAGAAACATATGAAAAAAATGTTAAAAAAGGAGGAGACAAAAGAAAATTATAGAAAAATAGAGGAAAAAGAATAAAAAATTAGAACCATAAGTTTTTTACCTCAGTTTTTAAAATTAATTCTCCTAGTTTTCATTTTTTTTCTTAAATTTATTTATTCTACAATTTTTTTGGTTTTTAAATTATGTTTCACAATTTTTCTATTCTCTAAATTTTGTACTATATTTTAACAACTTGAAAATCTTTTGTACCCATTGTATAAAAAACTAATACATGTTGTCAATATCAAATGTAACTAAAAATATTTCGACTGAGCAAAAAAATTTAATAAAGAATACATCTTAAAAAATAATTTGGTCGAGCGGAAAAACTCTTAATACCGATTATTATATTCAACCGATAAGGATGTTATATATATACCATTTCTTCATCTTCTCCGTAAGTTTTTATATTATATTCTTGTTGTCTCTACATACTGACACCATTAGCACCGACGCTGCAACGCGGCCAACTTCCCACCGACAACGCCATTCTCCACACCTGCACTTGCCTTGCTACCGACGATGTTGTTGCATGCTCGCCCACCGATGACTCCACCGCTATACTCAAAATAAAAACCCCTCCTAACGAATTATATAGGGGTTATTAAAAACGAATTTATTATGAATGAGGCTCTTAATTATATATATATATATATGTGCATATTATATATATATAAAGCAGTACATAAAGAAAATAATAAATAAGCACTATAACAAAATATAAAAAAACAGTTCAGAAAAAAACAATATTTAGTATCAGTATCGTACTTATGTCATATGGATGATTATCTTTAATATCAATTGTTGTAACCCACCAGTACCCATCAATTAAACCAAAACTAAAAAAATCTATTTTTATTTTTAGATTGTGCATACCGGTTGTATAACCGAGATTAAAAATGACTGTGAACCGGTACTCAATTCTTTAATAGCTACCTGCTTATAACCATACGGAGATGTACTTTCATAAAAATAACAAATTGTTTACGACTTTAAGTATATGTTCTGAGAATTAAGAAGATAAGCAGTTGTTTGCTCAAAAGAGCTTGAGATGAAGAGCCAAGAACACAATTATGCTACCAGTATATTGACAATAAAGAGCATGAAGCTTATACTTTTGTTTAAGGGGGAGGTTATAATTGCACGAGAAGAAATGCGATAGCAAACGCAAGTTGCAGTTTTAGTCAATATTTGGTCAGAAATCCGCTTCACCGCCCACAGAAGCGCCGTGGATCAGCCGATCAAAGCTTACACGTTATATACATTATGCTGGTTCCGCAATTTGATGGACGCCGCTTTAGAAAAACTTTACTACAAGTTGATCCTAATCATAGTACACGTGAAGATTACTGCTTGATGGTTATATAGATGACAATAATATATTGAAACAACTTGCCTTTTAATGAGAACTACAGATAGCGTCTTGGAATTCCAAGCCGTCAAATCATGAAAAAGAGTTGAAAGCCTACTGATAGACAGTTTAGAAGCATGGAAAAACGTCCTCCCACCATCAGTTCAGGTTTCAACAGAAGATTAGGTTACATGATACTTTTTTTTTTTGAAAAGAGGTTACATGATACATGTACTAAGATAAGTTGAGATGTATCGTGTAAGTATGTAACCACTAACCAAATACCCTCACGGAAGTACTCAGAACCAGGATGATTAGCAAATGATTTTCTTTTACAAACTATGATATGACATTGATCCGGAGTACCCATACAAAAGCCATGACCGGCTCTAAGAGGTAGAACAAATATTCAAACTCGTTTGCTAGGATTCTGATAGGATATAAAATACAACCTGAATATATGTAAAATAGAAATAAAGTAAAAATAAGATAGTCTGTTCTGACTTATATTTCTACCTTATAAACTTGCCCCACTCTTTATAAGGCGGCCAGGAGCCTCTCAATAGCAGAGAGATCAATTAGATCATGAAAACACCACATCTACAGTACAATCATTAAAATATAATTCATTAAAATAGAAATAGGGTGTTACCTCCATGGAGGGTTAATTCTATCTTTGTCCTTTCCATCCATCTACTTATAGGTCTCATGTGTAGCCCTCTTTTATTATTGTCGATACAAAACATCGATAATTGGTGCGCTAGGTGGGAGTTGTGCCAAGATTTTTATAGACAAGTGCTATGTAACACCAGCACATCAATAAGACTTGGCTCCTTCTCAGTAAGCCAAATGCTACCACCCTTTCCATTGATAATAAGGGGCAAACCAATTTACTATGATTCGACTCAGACATGGACATGAGATCGCCAGTGCCATCAATTTCAATCTGCTTCTCCAATCCTAGTCGATGAGCAGCACTGAGAACTTTTCTCCACTACAAGATTTTCGAGATGGCTAAATCATATGCATTTTCCGTAGATGTTATTACGCGTGAGGACGACTTGAGTATATCGCAACTTAAGTAAAAGAATGTTACTGACGACTATTAATGATAGAGCAAAAGATTTCATTCTTGATATCGTATATTGATTTAGAGTAACATGATCATCATCGACAACTACACTTAGTTCATAAGTAAAGTTTTTAAAGATTTATGCAAAGAGCTTGACATCAAGATCTGTTTTGCCTTGGTGGTTCACCTATGGAATAATGGACAAGTCGAACGATCCAATGGCATGATGCTCTAGGGCATCAAGGCTAGGGTATTCAATCGGCTTCGCCCATACGCTGGACGATGGGTTCAAGAATTGTTATTTTTTTACTTTGGTTACTATGCATAACACCTGATCGGGCTATGGGTCAATGGGTCAATCCCCCTTCTTTTTGGTTTTTGGGTCGGAAGTGGTCCTACCAACTGAGATGGAGTTCGAATCACTACGGAGAGTGTAAGTATGATGAAGACAAGTTTGACAAATATTCTCTGAAAGAACTAGATCAATTAGAACAAGCATGTGACATTGTAACGATCTAGTCAGTAAAGTATCTCTAGAGCTTACATTGTTATCACAATCGTAATGTTCATGGCCGAGCTATTTTGGTTGGTGATCTCATTTTAAAAAAAATTCCAAAGTACCAAAAATAGACATAAATTGTCTCATATATGGAAAGGACCATATATTATTGCTGAGGTGACATGCTATCAACTAAAGTGCGAGGATGACATAATTGTGTATAACTCGTGGAATATAGAATATCTAAGTCTTTTCTATACTTGAGCATTATATCGTATTATGCTTTCATCTATCAATATAATTTTCTCTTTCTCTAACTCACTACTCAAAAGGAAACCAATTGAAGTAGTGAGTCGAGGGCTATATTTAATTTGTCTCTTATATTTGTTTTTTCTCTTAAATTGCAGAAGCATCCGAGTAGAACAAGTTTTGAGTAGTGAAGCTTTGTACCGAATGAATTCTTACCACCCAAAAAGTATGTACGAGATTGGGCCATGAGCCAACTCTTTATGCTCGAGGGCTAAGTATAGTCAGACAGAGTGTATAACGCAAGGGACCAACTATTTGTAGAAAGCAAAATCATAAGGAGAAATTACAAATCATAAGTATGGAAAATCTAAGATTTGCCTAGGACTTGGGACCCTTCTAGCTAGCAGCTAGTTATCGTAGTTTTGCTTGGGAAAGCCCTAGTAGCAAGTATTCACTATTGACGGGTAGCTAAAGAGCCTTGCGGTATGTGGGTAAAGCATACACGTTTTGCCAAAGTTTTTGGCCAAATTATTTAAACATCTATGTGCACGATAATGAGTGGATGCAAAGTGGTTCTTCTCGTGTATATTTATTTGCAAATGGTTGTGAAGTAATGTTGTGGGTTGGAAATTGTTTCCAATGTTAGCCTGCGTGGCTGATGGCTATCCTATGTGGTTAGGAGATTGGGAAATCAGATGGTTACATGGTGAGAGTGTGAGATGAAAATCCTAGGCATGAGAGAAAAACTATTAAGTGTATTGAACACAAAGTGAGTTGAATTTGGACGCTATAGATGATGAGTTGCCCAAGATAGAAGGTTCTAGGAGCCGTGGCTAATGAGGTGGGCTATGGCCTTATGGATGTTGTTGGATAATGGTTTGGAATGTGGTTCACGGTTTTGAAAAGTAAAAAGAAACTAATAAATACTTAATAAGGTTAAAACCACTGAAAGGTTATGGACTCTGGGAGCTTGATGCGTGCTAATGTTGTGCCAAAGCGTTTCATAGTTTCTATTAAAGTATAAGTCTCTTTTTAAATAATATAATATACTAAATAGAGTTACTGCTAAACTACTCTTATATGGGATTGGAGCTAGTACCTTAATCTGGATAAATATACATTTAAGAGTTTTGAATATATAAAATAAAAACAGGAGTTGTCAAATAAACACGATCGTTTTTTGAAGCATGTGTATATTCACATTTCTGTATCTTACAGAGTACGTATATACTTAAACTTATTTTCCTTGAAGGTTTTAGAAAAGCGAAGAGGAATAATAGGGTTTCGTCCTAAACCCAAACCATTGCTTAAGGGTTGGATGCTAGCTGTGCTGTATTTTTCTGCTGTAGTATCTGATGTGCCGATTGTCTTCTCGAATTCCTCCCAAAGACGTAACCTAGTTAGGGTATATATTTATTAATCGTTATTATTATTATCCTTGCTATGATATTGTTTTGTTACTATCGATATCAATATTGTGTCTAGGACTATCGCAGTTCGTAAGAGATGGTCTCCTCTCGCAATGTCTTATTAGAAATCACTATTGGTGATACCAGAGCGAGATGTGACATCGGTGTATAGCACTTGGATGATGCCACTTGGCAATGAATATTTGCTCTTAAAAAATATTAAAAACTTAAAACTGGCTGATATGCATGGAACTTAATAAGCTAGAGCGCAGTACACCAAAATGGCCAGGCTCTTGGGTCACTCGAATGATGGATTGGTAGAAGTCGGCGAAGATGATCTTGGCATAGGGGCACTTGCCCCTGCGCCTTTTGAGAGTAGCATGAAGCAGCGCGTTGTGTCGCGTGGATACGCGGTTGAGAGCACGCAGGCGGCCGAGGCTATCATAGTCTGTCCTGTTGGGGCTAGCGAGAAGCGGGAGGAGTGCTGATGCGCACCCTGTTGGTGTGTTCCCTGGCACGACCACGTAAACCGCACCTTGGTTAATTGGCCTCTGCAGTTTGCAAAATAAGATTGTGACATAAATAATACTGTCCGTTTTCTTATATTGAGAAGTAACTTTGTAGCCGAGAGAGTATCTTTGGAAAAAGAAGAAAGACCAAACTTGATCATGCTTGTCAAAGTAAAGTGAGAATTAAGAGGTGAATCACTTTTTATGACATTATCTAAAGTACTTTCACGGTGGTCTTCAACCGTAGTATTCTCCTGCTAGCTCGTGGATAGTAGCGAAGTAAAAAAAATAGCAGTATTGCACTTGGTGATGGGTGTACCTCCACGCCCATGGTGATTTTTTCCACGACTCGAGGCACAAACGATTCAACCTCATGTTTGGACTTCCCTGCCACCCACAGGAAGTCGTAGTTATGAAATTACAGTGATAATTTATATTGTGTAATAAATAATTGATATAATATGTTTTATTGATATTAAAGTGTAAATGTTATATTTAAATTAAATTTATAAAATCGGTTAACACTGATTAATAATATCAGTCCATCGGTAAATAGTGTTTGGTCCGATTATAGCCATTAGAACGGTCGGATCAGAAAGTCCAACAGTCGAACAAGTGAAATCCTAAAAAAGTTGGTTTCAAGTTGATTTATTGGTTTATGTTTATGAATTTTAGATAATTTATATACGTGAGATATTCTATCGTGTGCTAATATAAATAAAGTTAGATGAAAACTTATGTTCAGATATAGTTTTTTTTTATGTATAGGTATTGGTTGAGGTCTTAGGATTATTATTGGTAATCGATCGAGATTAGACTTAGAGGAGAAATTAAGGTGTGGATGGTAAAGGAGATCACATGGAGGTGAAATTTTGTGTATGTATGGAAAGCGGAGTCAAATTTGAAAGAAATCTAAATTTGAAAAGATTGTATTTCGTATTTAGTATAGATGAGTTGGATATTTGTATGGGAGGGTTTTCTGTGGGATTAGGAGTACCATTTCTTATTTTTGTACAACCATTTATTGATGGGTTGAGGCCAAAAGGAAACTTTTAGAGATAAAAGTTATGGTTTGCTTTGAGGTTTTTGATTGTAGTTCGTGAGTTGAGAGAGAATTAATTTGTATGATTTCATAGCATTAGAGGCTTGAGGAAGAGAATTTCGAAACATGAGCCTTCATACCTTGAAATTAGGAGACATGTATTAACGCTAAAATTTAGAAGGCCAGATAAATATTAGAAAAAAGATCGGCTTAAGTAAAGAAGAGTCCGGTTGCTACAGGAAAGAAACCGATCAAACGATGATTCAGTTATCTAAATGAGATCGAGTTTGAAAAGGAACCATAAAACTCACAGAATATTCTAAATCGTATCTTATATGAATAGAAATGTTTAGTTAGTTTAGTTAGATATTTTTCTTTATCTTTGATATTAAATAACGTCCGATTGGTATTATAAACACGTTGAATTTTATAATCTTAGGGTAAATATAGACCTTCAAACATGTATATACACATCTTTCAAAGTGCCTACGATTCAGCCGCACACTATTTGCATCTTGGCTTGTGTTGCAAATCGATGGCTTGAGCTCTTCGAACCAGCCCAGCTGGACATCCAGTGAATTGTTCAGAAGCTTAAACACCACAATATTATTCCTCTCGAAGTAGTCAATGCCGGTCGCCGGCGCGCCGCCGACGGCAAAGTTTACGCCTTGGGAGATGGTTGAGCTTTTCGCCAGGGAGGGTGGAAGGAAGGGGAGACCAAACTTCTCGGCTGCAAACCACGTGGGAAAAAAGTTAGAGCCGGCGAGTAATAATCTGTAAGTGAGTACATGGAACTCATGAACTCAATATGAATAACCATAACGAGCATGCAAGTTCACAATAGAATTCTAAAATTCTCATGGTACAATTAATTGCAGGAAGTATTTTTAGGAGTTAACTTGAAAGAAGTGCTTGTGCTGCACCCTGAATCTGACCGTTTCTCAAGAGTGTTTTAATTTTTAAGCCCTTGAGGACATACACCGTCATGTGTATAGTCCAAATAGTTAAAAAAATATGACAAAAATAAACAATATAGATTATTATGTAACATATTCATTTAAGAACGTGCAACTTCAAATTAGATCTACAAAGGACGAAAAAACAGATCAGACCATAAAAGATGTGAACATATTTACGGTTATATTTTTTATACGTAAATCGAATTTAATCTTGCACATGTTGTTTATAAATGTGTATTATAATAATATATGCTTCCTAATTTTTCATATTTTTTAATAATCGTTTAGGCCACATGCACGGAACAAGACCGTATACCCTCGAGAACTTGAATCCATTTCCGTGATACTCAACTTACCGATGAAATCAATGATGACCCTCCCATCGCTCATACGGCCCGTGGGATGGCCGAAAGTCATGCTGTAGGGAGGCTTATCATTCCATATAGGCGTAACTGGAGTTGCCATAGTAATTTTATTACTGGTGTCGATATAGGAGTCTCGAAGGGAAAAAATGGAGGTAAAATAGTGCGAGGTAGAGCTCATACCAAAGAAATAAAGAGATAGAAAAGGAATGCAATGGAGAGTAGAAGTTTGAGCTCCATGATGCTACCTGCTGGAAATGGGAATAAAACAAAGGACACAGGAGAAGTTGCAAGCTACTTATAATCACATAGAGATATGCATGATAAAGGGTAACACACAGTTTAAGACTTAAAAGTAGTATAATACACACTGTTTAAGTCTTCAGGTACGATTTGACAACCGAGGTGATCCTTATTGAGATGTTTCCTCGATTCAGCTTGCAACCAAGATGGAAAAAAATATATATTATATTACATAAGTCATTGACAAAGAGCATAAAGGTAATATATGCAGGATGAAAGAATTGTTATAATAAATAAAATGCAATTGAGCTATATGGTGCAGCTCCACTTGATCACCCCAGAGACGCTGTTAGATGACAGCTTACAATTTGCAGAAATGCTGGCTCCGCAAGTTATTGACGCCCGTTTTAGAAAAGCTGCATTGGTCTGAATGATAGATCATCTTCAGAAAACTGCATGATTGATTAATGGTAATTTCAAAGAACATTTTGGTAATGACATTGTACGGAGCGCCCTGGAATCTCAAGCCGTCAATTATTGAGAACCACTTCTTATTCGCGTGAATGAGTTGAAACTTGAAAGGCAGTTAGGAGACTATTAAAGCATGGAAAAACTTCCTGTCACCATCAATTCAAGTTCCAACAGAAGCTCAGGTAGTCAGGTGAGCCAGCCCAGAGCTGAGAGTTATAGGAAGCTGAACAATTTGAATTCAAGTTTCCCCAAAGCGCCAAACATCTATGCCCAGGGCGAAGTTTTAGGAAGCAGCTACATATATTTCATAATGGTGAGAGAATTCACGAGATGGGGAGATTCATCAACCAGCACAGGTAGGCAGACATCACAATTGTAAAAACAAAATTCTCAGAACATATAGCTGCTCAAAATTTCATACTGATTGGCACAGTCAATATTGTCGTGGAAGCCACCTACAGGATGGTACTTCATTAGCCATTTATCACTCAATCTAACGCAAGGTTTACTTCCACTTTGTAAACACAACAGCCAAACCAGCTATGGCAAAAAATCCTTCAACCCAACCTGATGACAGTTCCCAACAAAAAATAATTCTTCAGCTTCTTCACTCAGGATTTATCTTTTGCTTCTTCGAGTGGTCCTTGTTTTTCTTGGCTTCACGGCGCTCCCTCTTTAACCCCTTGACATCGTTTGATAAACTCATCTTTGCGATCTTTAATAGTCAAAAGCCATGAATCAGCTTAGCATGTCAAAAAGGCAAGTTCAACCTTTACAATTGCAGCAAAAACAAAACAAACACTTACCTGCTGGTCTGGAATGTAGACCTTGCCCAGCTTGCCCTGCACTGGATCCTTGGTGACATTTTTCATCTGTAAAAAGGTTCATGATGATTGTGAATACCATAGTGAATTAGTAATTTAGAGTTGTTAGCAAGAATACAAGGACATGGGCAATAGTTGTTTAATATCACAACAGTTTACAGCTAATGGCAGCAAAGGACAAAAGAGAATTATCAATTGAGTTTACCTTCTTAGCATGATCAGCAGTCTTCATTGCTTCTTTCTTTAAACTTTCAACTGGAAGTCGGTGCCGCCTAACTACTAGGTCCATTGATGGTCCAACTTCAACCAGCTCCATTCTAGGAATAGATGTGCCTGACCGTTTTAGACGGAGAGCACAGTGCATCATGTAGACAGTAGTAGGGGAGATTGCTGTGCACACAAATATCCGATCTACACCAGCAAGATTCAGATTCTCTACCACCTACATTAATAGCAAACAGGTTACGCTTAAGCTCAATAGATTATCTGCTCCCAACATGCAAATTGACATCAAAAGGGCATACCTCTCCTCTGAAAAGATCAAGAAGCACTTCCTTCAAATGCTTCAGCTCTTCAACATTTTCAAAGTGCTCCCCAATGAAGGCAAAGAAAGGCTTTGACCCAAGTTTAGGCGCCAGTTTCTTATCATAGACATATGATTCAATTGATTTGTAGTTCTCAACTCCTACTTCAACAAGGTCATATATGTGGTGATCATAAGTCCTTCCCAAAACAAGATTGTTGGGCCTTTTCTTTGAGTGAGAACCATACTGGAACAAAAACGAATGATTACAGTCAAAATGGTGGAATAACATAATCACTAACTACTAAAATACATCATGTGGTTACTGCCACGTTTAAATAAAAATGAATAGACTAAAAGCATTTGAAGAGGCACATAGCAAGTTTCAGATAGGTTTCATATAACGGTGAGAAGTTTATAGTGTAGCTCATTGAGTATTGCTCTGCTTCTCCTCAACACTATCAAATAGCTAGAAATACTAAAGAATCCTTTATTCTGCAAAGGAAACGATGTCTTCTTCACACCAATAACAACCTACAATTATAGTCAGAACTCAGAACAATTGAACCTACCACTACAAGGCTGCAATCCGTCTTGAGGGAGAAGAACTCCAGAGAAGTCTCTCCACCGCTCTCAAACGGCCTGATGTTGTCGTTCTTCTTGGAGTACTTCACGGCATTATCACGCTTCAGGTGGAACAAATCCGCGAGCACAGAGTTCAGCACTGCGCTAGTCTTGGTCCCATGGAGAATAAGCGTCTTCTTGCCGGTCTCAACCTGGAGGCGCAACCAATCATCAGAGAGAAAACTCAGACCGGAAGCTCAGGGGGACAGCGAGCGAGCGAGAGAGAGAGGGAGGGTTCGTCGGAGAAGAGAGAACGACGCTTACGAGCTTCGGCGCGTGCTTGAGGAGCTCCCTCTTGGAGCGCTGGCTCTTGGGCACCCTGATCGCCACCATCTTCTTCCCCGGTTCCGATCGATCGACGCCGCGCGGGGAGAGGAGACGGCGGGCGGGGGAGGAGGGGGAGCGTAAACCCTAGAAAACCTCGTCGCGAGCTTGGAGGCGTCGGCCGTCGCGGCTTTTGCGTTGTGTTGCGGAAGGGAAGGGGATGAATGCGGGGGATGAACGGACGGGATCGGCGGGAGGTGGAGAATTGGACGGTTCAGATCGTCCATAGGGTTCTTCCTGCCTGGCTGTATCCCAATGGGCTTTCGGGCCTCTTTCGCGCACGGGCCCATCAACGAGAACATAGGCACTAGGCCCAATCTGTACGAGATCGGAGATTTTTTTATTTTTATTATCTTTTTTTAAATATTTTAAAAAATATTTTTTTCGTTTCATATATTTACATATTTATACCCAACGCACTTTTAAAAAAAAACATTTCAAAGAGTGTCTTCTATCACGTGGCCATTGGGATAACTTGACAGGGCAAATGGGGCGACGTGAATTTTGCAGGTGGCTGCAAGAGGGTTGTTTACAAAAATTCATGCCCTACGAAATCTGTAGTCTGCTCCTTTGTAGCTCTCTGTAAGGATGGTAAGAGGATGCCTGCAAAATTTATATCATCCTGGTTTTACAGTCCGCCTCATGGCTAAAAAATGATGGTCTTAAGAGGATCATCTCTCATATAAAACTCTCAACGGCTGTTTCTCCTATCATAAAAATGTTAGGTTTTTTTAAAAAATATCCCATAGAGCAGAGAGCATTGGGCGTATATGTCTGTAAACATATAAAATAAAAATATATTTATATAAATATTTTAAAAAGGAAATAAAAAAAATCTAAGATCGTACTGTGCTTGTTGACGTGGACTCGAACGCGATTACGCAGAACATGAGGGGTTCTCATGCAAAATACTCCTTAAAATGGATTTCTACAACCAATACAACAAAACCAAAATGTACCTCATTAATATAAATATAGTATTGATATGTGGAAATATAGTGGGTGTTGAAAATTTTTTTATTTGTGAACCGATGTTAATTAAAAATATAAAAAGTTTAATGTCTAAAAGTTGGTCTATTTTGAAATAGATTAACTCAAGGTTTATTTTATTTTATCTGGTCAATAATGACGTGGCAATTGGTAACGTTTCTCTTTCACGTGGGACCCACCGTGCAGGCGCCGACTGAGGCGCGCACTAGCCGTTGAGCCCGCGCCGCGGACCAAGCGACCCCAACGGTCGCGAATCCCCTTCGCGCCGGCGACTTTATTAAGCCTTCGATCTCTCGCTCTCCACTTCATCGCGCTCGCAACCGACGATCCCATTTGTGAAGAGGTCGCGAGAAGAAGCATTGCGCCTGCGGCGACAACAATGGCGGGGGTGCACACGCACAGGGTGTTCCTGCTCTGCAACTACCTGCTTCTGGGGGCGGCGTCGGGGTGCATCTTCCTCACGCTCTCGCTCCGCCTCCTGCCGTCCCCGTGTGGCCTGCTCCTCGTCTTCCTCCACGCGCTCACCGCCGTCTTCGCCGCCGCCGGTTGCTCGGGCTCCTTCACGGGCACGGGCGCCGCCGGCGGCACGCACAAGGCGCACACCGCGTCGACCGTCCTCACCGCCATTTTCCAGGGCGCCGCGGCGCTGCTCGCCTTCACACGCACCGGCGACTTCCTCGCCGAGCTGCGGTCCTACGTCCGGGAGGAGGACGGCGACGTGATCCTCCAGCTTGTCGGCGGGCTCGGCGCCGCCATATTCGTGCTCGAGTGGGCCGCGCTCGCTCTCGCGTTCGCGCTCCGGCTCAGCGACGACGACCAGGACGGCGGCTACGTCAAGAACTGGCAGTCAGGTTACCATGTCTGATTCGTTCTGCTGCGGTAGCAATCGAGCCTGGTGAACTTGGGAGATCCATGGACAGAGAACCATAAGAGATGAACCTTTTTATTCTTTAAAAAATTTTGTTTATTTTTACTGAATTGGTGCAGTTATTCAGCTGAGAATACAGTGTTGCTGTACTTAAGTGCAAAGGCAAATGTATTGCTTTGCTCAGTATTCCTTGTCAGTCATCGGATCTGGTATAAATTGGTGGAAATTTTGCCATTCGCCTGATTGAAATTTGTTGTGAACACCCTTCTTGGTGCGGAATCTGCTTCAAATTGAGGGGAAATTTATCATTCACATTCAATGAAATTTGTAAAAATAAGTACTTCAAGTGAATGATAAATTTGGGCTGTTAGGCCATAAGGCCGTTTAGTATGTTGTTAGGCCCATAAAACGGCGGCCCGCGGATTACTCTCGCCTCCGCCACCGCCGCCACTCTCGTCGTCCTCGCACACATATTGCTAGGTTTTGCGGCTGCAGGATAGGTCGCCTTCCTCCCACACATAATTTTCTGACATGACAGTTGATGATACTGCATAGCCTGCATTCCTGAAGTGACATACCGGCGTCACTATGTAGGATGATTAGCTCCAAGTAGCGAGCTCTAATTTATTTTTGCACTGCCATGATTAGTTGTTAGCCTGGGTTCTTATTCCTTTTGTTTTCCTATAGCCGAAGCAAATCCATGAGATCAAGGACTTCCTTCTCACGGCGAGGAGGAAGGATGCCCGTGTTGTCCCCTGCTCGCTGGCGCCCGTCGCCGGAGATGAGGAAGAAGCACAAGGACACAATGGCACTATACGCGAATACAGTGAATTCGAGAGCACGCACACACAGGCACTTCGCGGCAAACAGGCTTTGCCTTTTCTGACTCTGGATTGCTGAATAAATAGAGAGATTTACGGTGCGAATTTATGACCACGCAGAGACACGACGCGGCGTTCTTCACGTTCCTCCCCACGTCGTGCCATCCCACGACCAGAACGTGCAGAACACCTCAACTCCTATAGCCAGAGCGTGCGCCACAAACACCAGTACATCCGCGCCATCCCGCGGACGTGCAAATAGTGCACGAAGGAAACCCACTACTCCTAGAAACCAGGAAGACCTCGACGCGCCCAGTTTAGACTGAGCTCTGACATTAGGATGAAAAGGAGCTAATAGAGCTTGATTATATAACAGTCTCTTCCTAATTCATGCTCTATTCTTTAAGTTAACGACGCAGATCATGTCATGAAGTTCACAGAACCTTGCACGTCTCAACGACTTCGTCAGAACATTAACGAGCTGCTCCTGAGTGCTCGCATAGTCCATGCAGATCCTCCCGCTATTCATGTACTCGCGAATGAAATAAAATTTAGTATCAATGTGCTTACTGCGGTCATGTAAGACAGGATTCTTGCTTAGGACGATCGTAGACTGATTGTCTATCTTCAGAACAGGTTGCTAGACTTCTTTGCCTGTGATGTTACCTAGCAGTTGAATGAGCCACATGGCTTGGCACGCCCCTGCTGCTTCGGCCATGTACTCTGCTTCACATGTAGACAGAATCACTGTTTTCTGTTTCTGAGACTGCCAAGTAACCGGCAGCTTTTCCAGGAAGAAAATCACTCCTGCAGTGCTCCTCCTTTCATCAACATCTTCCCCCAAATTGTTATCACTGTAGCCCGCCTGTTGTTGCCTTTCATCAGCTTGGGGTAGACTATGCCATAATCCATCGTACCTGCTATATAGCGTAGCAGGTGGTTCACTGCCATCAAGTGTTCCAGTCAAGGTTTCTCCATAAAACGGCTGACATACCCAACGATGAAGGCGATGTCAGACCGAGTATGCACCAAATATCGTACGATCCCCACCAGACTGCGATATGTTGTTGTATCAACCTCCGGTGTTGTGCTCTTTATCGATAGCTTCAGGCGGACCTCCATTGGTGTGGAGCACGGCTTGCAAGCTCCCATGCCCGTCTTGTCAAGCAGCTTCCTAGCGTATGCCGATTGCCCCATGGTGATCGAGCTCCTTCCTTGCTTCACCTCGATTCTAAGGTAGTACGAGAGAAGGCCAAGATCACTCATGCGAAACAGCTGACGCATCTCTTCCTTGAATGCGCCGAGATCCTCCGGGTTCACACCTATGATGATTAGGTCGTCAACATAGACGCCCACCACCACGCGCGATGTTGCTACTCCTCGAGTGTACATGTGCCATGTTCGCTGACACACCGGGTGAAGCCTAGCTTGCGCAAGCTGCTGTCTAGCTTCACGTTCTAAGCTCTCGGTGCCTGACGAAGTCCATACAACGCCTTTTTGAGCTTCAGCACCTTTCCTTCATTGCCGACAGTAAGGAAACCGAGCGGTTGTCAAAAGTAGACTTCTTCCTTGAGTTCACCATTGAGAAATGATGACTTGACATCCATATGGTGTGCAAGCCAGTCTTTCTGTGCTGCCACGGAAAGCAGCATCTTGATTGACTCCATCCTGGCGACTGGCGCGAACACTTCATCATAGTCCACGCCTTCCTTCTGCACATACCCTTTTGCGACCAGACACGCTTTGTGCTTGACAATGGCGCCCTCCTCATTGCGCTTTACTTTGTAAATCCACTTTAGGCCAATGGACCGGTGACCATGAGGAAGATCAACAAGCCGTCAAGTGTCATTTTGCTCGATGGAAGCCATCTCGTCCTCCATGGCCTTGCGCCAGCACTCCTCCCTTTGCGTCTCCTCAAACGTGGTAGGTTCCTCTCCCATGGCTAGCAGGAGGTCTTCATCCACCAGGAATTCCCGTTCGACGAGGCCAGGAATGGTAGCAGGTCTGAGCACATTGTCAAATGTCCGGAACCGTAACCGTGCCTCATCGCCATGATCTACATCAAGGTCCAGGTCACCAGAGGGGGGTGTTGCGAACTCCGCATGTGCACTTGGTGTGGAGGATGGAGGTGTCCCCGGCGTGCTTCCGCCAGACGCGCTAGCAGAAGATCCCGCGTCTAGCGACATCATAGGCATATGCCTCGTCGGAGGCGTTCTAGCCAGCGTCTCTGCCAAATGCTCTGGGCTTCCCCCTAGTGTGTCACCTAGCAATCCCTCATCTTGCTTCTCCACCACGATGCCACGGCGGACCATCATCGTTGTGTACTTGACTTGGAATGGTTCTGCGTCTGCCGTGCGCGCGTCGTCTTCATTCCAGTCCCACGGGCGGTTCTCCTCGAACACTGCGTCCCGTGAGATGTGAGCACGCCCAGTGCTTGGGTTAAAGAACCTGTACGCCTTGCTCCCCAGCTCGTACCCGATGAACACCATCTTTGTGCTACAGTCGTCGAGCTTCCTATGGTGCCCTCCGGCCACCTTGACATGTGCAACGCATCCAAAGGTGCAAAGGAAATGTACGGGTGGATTAGAGCCATACCATGCCTCGTGTGGTGTCATGCCCTCGACACTCCTCGTCGGTGATCTGTTCAGGATGAAAACCGCCGTTAGCATCGCTTCCCTCCAAAACCGACCTGGCACATGCATGGCCTTCAGCATGCTCCTTGCCATGCCGAGTACGGTCTGGTTGTGCTGCTCAACTACCCAGTTCTGCTGGGGCGTGTAGGGCGTGGTGAGGTGGTGTTGTACTCCCTGCTCGGTGCAGTATTGCTGGAATGTGCGCAGCGTGAATTCTCCTCCACGGTCGGTGCGCATGGTACCAAGCTTCCGTCCGGCCTCCGCCTCAAGGCATGCCTACAGCTTAATTAAGGCGTCCGCCGCCTGGTCCTTCGAGCTCAACAGCACGAGCCACGTATGGCGACTCTTGTTGTCGACGACGAGAAGGAACATCTTCTTGCCACTAGGTGTTTGCGGCATGATCGGACCACACAGGTCCGCGTGCACCAGCTTGAGCGTGCGCCTCGCGTAGAATCTTGCCACCACCGGGAACGGGTGCCGCCTCTATTTGCCTGTGAGACAGCTCTTGTAGACCTGCTCAACATGATCAATCGGGGGCAATCCCTGCACCATCTCCCCCCTCGACAGCTCCCTTAGTCCCCGGAAGCCAAGGTGCCCGAACCTAGCATGCCATTGCCAGGCCACCTCGGAGCTATGTGCGGCAAGACAGACCGCCCTGTCAATGGCTAGGGTGAGGATGTGCAGGCGATTATGTGATCGCGATACTAGATAGTAGTCTATGCCGCTGATCCTAAATCCTCAAGTCGCCGTGTTCGATGACGATCTTGTACGCGTCTTCATCAAGTTGGCCAAGGTTGACGATATTTGCCGCCAGTCTTGGGATGTAGTACACACCCTCCATCTCCTGGTGCTCCTCGCTCCTCAGCCTGAACACGATGGTTTCGTGCCCCTCAATGGCCACGATCGAGCCATCACCGAACCGAACGGTGCCGTGCACGCTGGTGTCGAGCTTGGAGAAGAAGGTGCGCATGCCCGTCATGTGGTTGGTCGCACCCATGTCGAGGATCCACTGGGCGCTCCCTTCCCCATTCTTCTCACCGAGCTGCACGAAGAGCTTGTCCTCGCGAAGGTGGATGGGCTCCCGGATTCTTTTAGAAGCCCTGGACATCTGCACGTCGACGGTGACCGCGATCACCCACACGAACGCGTTCAGGGGGTCGTCCTCCTCTTCCAGTATCCACCGCTGCGTCGGTGAGCACGATACTGCGTCGGTGTTCCTGGCATCAAAGACCCAACATGTCTCCGCGGTTGTCTTAGCGTCATCCCCTTCCCCAGTGAATACCCACCGGGGCCGCGCTTGCTCTGTCTCTTCGAGGTTCAGCGCCGCCTCAGACTCCTCGGCCTGAGCGGCGTGCGCCACCTCGTCCCTCTTCTTCTTGCGACATTCACGGGCCTAATGGCCGGTTTTGCTGCAGTGCGCGCACTCGTCGTTGGCAAGCTGCTTCCCCTTCTTCTTGCTCCCGCCACTGTCGTTCCTTCTAGTAGGAAATCTAGAACCACCGTTCCTCCCCCCATCACGGCCACTGTCGCCGCCACTTTAGCGTTGGTTGGAGGATGAGGATGACTTGCCATTTCCGCCACTCGATCCATCACCAGAGAGTTGCAGCTATGACATGATGCACGCGACCAACTCATCCTCAGTGAGGTTTAGGCGCGCAGAGGGACCGCCGCCAGCGCCGCCGAGATCATAGCGCTCATCGGCCGCCTTGAGCCTCCCGATCAGTTCCTCCACTAAAATTGCATCCAAATCCAGTAGAGTTTTAATCGCCATCATGATCTGCGCATACCTCGGAGGTGTGGCCTATAGGAACTTCCGCACAATTTCTGGTTCGGTGTAGCCGGCGTCGAGGACCTCCAATTGATTGGTGAGATCGGCGATGCGCATCCCGAAGTCATCGACGGTCTCGCCGCCTTTGAACTTGAGAGTGTCGAATTCTCGGCTCAGTGTGTTCGCCCGCGCTTAGCGCACACGATCGACACCGAGATGCATCTTCTTCAGTGCCTCCCACGTGACTCTCGCACTAGCCTTGCTGGCGATGCTCCCCTGCATCTCCGGTAGAATGCCCTGGGCGATTGCCTCAAGCGTGTTCCGGTCATCGGTGAAGACATCCATGCCGATGCTCGCCGTCGTCCACAGGTTCCTCGTCCTTAACTTGAGCTTCATCAGGGACGCCCAACTGAAGTAGTTGGTCTTGGTTAGCACCGGGTAGGGCCTCTTCCACTGCCTTCTCTCATGATTCGGTGTATGACCAGATCACGGTCACCTCCTCCACCGCCGCTAGAACCGCCTTGTTTCTAGCGCGGTGGCGAGGATGAGCTCCCTCGGCGCTCCATGAACGCCGCTGCGATGGCCTTGTCTCGCGTTCACCGGCGAAACCCCGCTCTGATACCACTTATTTGTCCCCTGCTCGCCCGCGCCGGTCGCGGGAGAGGAAGAAGCACAAGGACACAATGGCACTATACGCGAACACAGTGGATTCGAGAGCACGTACACACAGGCACTTTGCGGCAAACAGGCTTTGCCTTTTCTGACTCTCGATTGCTGAATAAATAGAGGGATTTACAGTGCGAATTTGTGACCACGCAGGGCCACGACGCGGCGTTCTTCACGTTCCTCCCCACGCCGTGCCATCCCACTACCAGAACGTGCAGAACACCTCAACTCCTACAGCCAGGGCGTACGCCACGAACACCGGTACATCCGCGCCATCCCGCGGACGTGCAAGCAGCGTACGACGGAAACCCACTACTCCTAGAAATCAGGAATACCTTGACGCGTCCAATTTAGGCTGAGCTCTGACATCCGGATGAAAAGAAGCTAATAGAGCTTGGATGGTGAGGATCAAGAGAAGCAAGGACGCCATCAAGTTCAAGGTGCGCTGCTCCAAGTACCTCTACACGCTATGTGTATATGACACTGAGAAGGCCAACAAGCTGAAGCAGTCTCTTCCCCCAGGTACGCTGAGGGTTCAGCCCAGTCTGATCTAGAGTCATGTCTTTCGTTTCTAAATGTCTGCATGTGTGGTACTGTGGTATGCTCAGTTTGTTAATAGTATGGTTCAACTCTAGACAGAACGAGATGTAAGTATAATACAAATTCAGTGTAGATGTCTACCTAGCCATTTTATATATAACATGGCATAGGCTGTGACCAAGCAGTTACCATCCCTAACAAATATTACCTCTATTTTTCTTTATATGATGTTGGTTAACATAGAGGGAGTAGTATTGGAAGAAAAAACTGTTCTGGAATAGAACATCCTGACTTATCCCTGTTTCAGGTTGTAGCACTTTGCACTTTGTTTTCTTGTAACACTTGTAAAATCCGGATTGCACTGATATATCTGCACTTTTCATCCCTATGATTAGATATGCTGCTTCAAATAGAAACCCAAATTTAACATGCTTTGTTAGACTTCATTTGTGCTAGATATCTAAGCCCTCAAGTAGATAATCATTACTGTTGGCTAAAAGCATTCTTTTCTTTTGCTTCAGTACGTTACTGCATTTAGCTTAGTTGTATCTGGAGCTTTTCTGATAGTGGATTGAAATATGTTTGTGATAACTGTTGAGGCCATTGTGTTAGTCAGGGCATCCACAATGTAGCAATAGGAGGAGGTTTTAAGCCTTCTGTAGCCTACTTATACATTGTAAAAGTAGTTTTTATAGGAATCTATAGAATGAGCTAGCACCACCTATAAAAAATAAAAAAAAAACCATTATTCTTTCCTGGGAGATGTGGGACCCATTTTAGTATCTCTTAAGTTATTATGCATTGTATAGAATGCCCTTATTGATTCTTAGCTTTTCCATTTTGGCAGGTTTGACCGTTCAGGAGGTTTAAGCATTTGAGACACAAAGAAAATGGTTCCTCCATTGACTACTTCGCAGAAATGTTTATTTAGTTTCAATTTAGCTTATGTAGGCAACCTCTGGATTTTTCTTGTCTACGTGGAAGTGCAGCAATACGGTGACTGATGCGCCTCTATTTGATGTTCCAAAGGATCCTTACTCATGAAACGGTGTTGATGGTTGTTTCTTGCCTAATGGAAGGTTTGCTAGTTCCTTCGCTCCTTCCTCCCATATGTTGATATTTGCATTTTTCATGATTATATATTATCGTGACTTATATTGAAATTATGCTGAAAGCTATTGTCCTAGAGCATTACTGCTAGTCCTGGATCAGGGAGGAATCAACCTTCTGGACTGATAAACATTTCGTTTGTTTATGTCAATTCAAGTGACTGGATTAGCTGAATCCGTGGCTCCACTATTCAGAATGCCACGTTGGCGAGACACGTCGACCTGGTGCCGAGGTATTCGACCACTGGCTACGAGGGAGCTATGGCGAGCTGTGATTGGCTCACTACAGGTGGACAAGGAATTTGTCACACCTTGTTCATTAGTGGGATGTTTGACGCGGTCGCCGGGGCCCTCAGTCAGTCGGTGGGGCCCGCCTGTCAGCTGTGGGTATGGAAGTCACGGGTCTACCGTGGACTCCACCAAGTCCACGTCTTCGTGCGACGTCGCCGTCCATCTGGCCGGTCCACCACGGAAGACTGACCTTCCTTCCATTTTCCCACCAGCCGAATCCCCAAAATAACCTTCTTCTGTGCTAGAACCACGAGATTGTCGTCCTCTTTGCATGCATTAGAAACGGCGAGTGGCATTGTTGTAAATATTTTGGATTCTAGAGGTTATTTTGAGCGTCAATTGCTGTACAAATGTTCCTTCGCAATGTGAAGTACTGAAGCAGCGAAGCGCACTGCGGAGCTACCACCTCTCTCCGGCGAGCGGCGATGGGTCGCCTCCGCCACGACGGGATCAGTCTCGGTCTCCCCCATGGCGCCGTGGTCCTCGCGTCGCTGCTCCTTGTCGTCTCCGGCGAAGTCATCTTCGAGGAGCGATTCGATGGTACTGTTCATGTTCGAGCTTGATTTCGTTTTCTGTTTTAGCTGCTGAAATGGAGCATTCAATTGACTATTACTTGTTTATACTTTTTAATAATTTATGGGAAGCATCAAGCATCGCACCTGTAATTCTGCATCCATTTTGATACTTTTTGGCTGCTAGCTACTGTCTTGGCACTGAACTACTTATTGCTGTTTTTCATGTTGACCAAGGAATTGGCATCCCCCATGAAGGCGTTCTTTAATGCTTCAGTTGATAAATTAATTTTTTTTCTTTTCTGTGCCCTGCAGTCAGATGAAATTGTGTTGATTGTTTAACTTTCAGAGAGTTTGAGCTAACCTGCATTGCTCATAGTGTTAGCCACCTAGCTGCGCCTTTTCTTAATGTTAGTTGGAATGTAAGAGCATTGAAGCATTTTTTGCTATGGAAAGATAGTGGTTTGTGGTGTGAGCTATGTCAGTTAACTAGCAATGATAGTGATGTGGTATTTTTGTGTCACCCATGATCTTTTAGCAATGGGTGTCATTTTACTGAGTTTCTTGTTCTTTGCTTTTGTTTGGTGGATGTGAAATTATGCAATTTTTTCACGTTTAGATGATTGGGGGAGCCGATGGGTGAAATCTGACTGGAAAAAGAGTGAAGGGAAAGCCGGGACATTCAAACATACCGCAGGGAGCTATTCTGGAGATCCTGACGATAAAGGTGAGGGTCTGATTTGGTGCTGTTTTCGTTACAATGAACATACTTCATTTGTAAAACCAGCACTTCAAAAGTCAGCCTCATGTTTCTACTTTCAAGCCTTATTTCTGCTATGGAGTATGCCATGGTTTGGTTTGTCTTGTGCATAATATGGTAATTTGTGTTGCAACCATCTTAGGTATACAAACAACCATGGATGCTAAGCATTTTGCTATATCAGCCAAGTTCCCAGAATTCAGTAACAAGAACCGGACATTGGTTGTTCAGTATTCAATAAAGATTGAACAGGATGTTGAATGTGGTGGTGCCTATATCAAGCTTATGTCTGGTTATGTCAATCAGAAGAAATTTGGTGGTGATACTCCCTATAGGTAAATTTGGTTCTCTGTTTATGGTCTGCAAAAAGTTAATGATGCTATTTCTGATTTTTTCCCCTCTACATGTTGACTTTTAAAGTTCTACAAAGGCCAAAAAAGAATCCGTACATGCAAAAGAATAGAAAGCTTGAATGCAAATTGTTGAATTGCAAATAAAGCAGAATGTTAAGCCTTAACGACTAAGCTGGTTTGGGTTACCAATAACCCATCCTTACAGTAAAAGTGGTTGCTGTCTTACTAATACCAACCAGCCAAAATTTGGTCGGTGGATATGGAATGCACCAATTACTTATTATCCGGTTCTCATTGGCTCATTGTGTTCCTCGCTGAACTGATATTTTGTTTTCATTCTGTCTAATCCTCTTCTCAGTTGCATCTGCTAACTTCATTATTTTTACTCTTGCAGCTTCATGTTTGGGCCTGATATATGTGGCGATCAGAAAAAGAAACTCCATCTTATACTGTCGTACCAAGGGCAAAACTACCCTATAAAGAAAGATCTGAAATGTGAAACTGACAAGTTAACACATTTCTACACATTTATTCTTAGGCCAGATGCCTCTTATAGCCTACTTGTTGATAACCGGGAGAGAGAATTTGGGAGTATGTACATTGACTGGGACATCCTCCCTCCTCGCAAGATCAAAGAAGCTAATGCAAAAAAGGTTTGGGATTTGTGGCATGATTCAAAGAAATGTTATCATGAGAAATTTTAACAAAAGCTTCTCTTATATTTGTCTTTTCTTGCAGCCAAAAGATTGGGATGACAGGGAATATATTGAAGATCTTGATGAAGTTAAACCAGAGGTCTGCAATTTCATATTTCCTGTCATGCATTGACAATATAAATCAAGTACATTGTGTAATCTTTTGCCTGCATTTTCCAGGGCTACGACTCTATACCTAAAGAGATTCCTGATCCAAAGGACAAAAAGGTTTGTACTTAAGAATTATCTGTAAATCCAGCTTATAATATTTAAGAATTTAACTGACATATCAGTTTATTTTGAGGACGGGGTACATTAATTTATACTATGGATGTGGAGTCATATGTTCTTTATATTATGAGAAGAACTGAGTGCGGACAAAGGTTCCATTTTACCTGTTCAAGCTTGTTTCATTAGAAACAACATCCTATGACATATCCACATTTCCTATCTGCTATTATAAACATTAAGCCCAGCATGACTTCAATGACTCTATGATGTGTTTATTAAGTTAATAAATATAACATAGGATGACATATGTTTTCCTTTTTTATACTAAATCAGCCTGAGTCATGGGATGATGACGATGATGGTGTATGGAAGCCTAGAATGATACCGAATCCAGAATACAAGGGACCATGGAAACACAAGGTTTGTTTTATTGACTGATTAGCTCCTCATTGCAACCTTTTGTAGCAATATTTTTTACATGCTTCTGTGTACAGAAAATTAAGAATCCTAACTATAAGGGAAAATGGAAGGTCCCATGGATTGATAATCCAGGTGAGAACTCATGGTACTTTTCTATCAGCACTATGTTAATGATTTTCATATTCTCGTGTACCTTGTCTAATACTGTTTGTGGCATGGCAGTTTAATATATATTTAATAACATTAATTTTGCATTTCCTTGCTGCATATCTAACTTAGTTGGACCTCACCAGCTCACCCCCTTGCAACTTTGAAGTGAACGTTTAATGATGTATATGCATCTTTCACAGAATTTGAGGATGATCCAGACCTGTATGTACTGAAACCCTTGCAGTATGTGGGAATTGAAGTTTGGCAGGTATGACCATTCTTGTCTAAAGATGTTTGTTCTCTTGTAATTCTGCTGCTAGACTCTGTTGAATGGCATAAGTCCTTCAGGAAAAACACGTGAATGGCATAAGTGTTATCAAAGTTAACAGCTACTATGGTATGCAGGTGAAAGCTGGTTCAGTTTTTGACAACATTTTGATTTGTGACGACCCAGAATATGCAAGAAATGTTGTTGATGAAATTAGGGTTGCAAATAAAGAGGTAGACAACACAGAACATATATTTGTAAGTTTATCCATGCCATTAATTTTATGTCATGGAAACCCTCATCTATTTCTGTGTTGTAGGCTGAAAAGGAGGCCTTCGAGGACGCTGAAAAGCGAAGGAAAGCTAGAGAAGATGAGGTTAGTGCAAGCTTTATTGCTTTTCATTGACTGACTACTCTCCTGTCTGCTCATTATTCTGAAGAGTTGGTACTTGGGACTCAACAATTCCAGTTCACAGAGAAGCTGACAGGTGCTTCTTTTCCACAGGAGGCACGCCGTGCACGAGAAGAAGGAGAGAAACGAAGAAGAGAAAGGGATCGGTACCATGGCAGGGACCGTTACAGGGATAGATATAGGGTACATTTCTTCTCTGCTATATATCATGTGGAATACTTTCTAGATTGTTTAATAGAGATTAAGGTTAAGAAAAAAAGACTTTAATGTCTCTTAATAAATAAGAGATAAATGAGGGTGAGAAGATAGGTGGAGGTAAGATAGGAAAAAATTTGAATGAGATATAATTGATAGGATAAGTAGTATTATGAATAGTAATAGAAATTTTTATATTTTAGGATAAAATTTAAATAATAGAAGTTCTTATATTTAGGGATAGAGGGAGTATCAAATATTGACTATAATCTATCAAAAGTTTTAGTTTGTATCTCCTTGCCTTAGGATATAATAGGAAAAACAGATAGTTGTATTAAAAAAAGGATCAGGTAAAAGATGCAATGTGTGTACGTCACAAGAAAAAAGTAATAGACATGCTGTCGGCAAAACATTTAAGAATAGTAGACATAATCACTCTGAAGAAATGTAGAGGAAGTGTGTGCTAACTGCTAACTGCCATATATATGTACTGTTTGCTAATATTGGTGCTTAGGCTAGTACCAGAAAATATGACACCGGTTGATTTTTTAGATAAATGACACCGGTTGATACTTGATAGCCATCACAACTGACGTCTTATTTGTTTCTCTACATTTGCAGAGTCATCGTAGGTATGACTACCATGTAAGTTACAAACCATCTCCACTTGCTACTATCTCTGTTATTGCTGAAGCTACAGGAGAAACAGTTTAGTAACATTTTCAATCTGTTGGTTTCATGTTCAGGACGAGCTATGAGATCTCCGGAGTATCCATTCTTTCAAGGAACTGCAGGAAGTTAGTGGTGCTCATCGACTATTTCATCGCCCAGTTGATGATTGTAGCAATAAAATAGAACATATCATTTCGTGGCCAGAAGAAGCTTTCTTTCACGCGTGGACAGCACACGAACTGAGATGTTGTTCCCCTGAATCAAATAAAAAATTGAAGATGTGAAAGCTAGATAATTCATTTTTGGGCAGCAACAATATGCTAGCAAAGACGACGATGTTTTTCCTCCCAGTGATACCCGTAAAACATAGAAAAAACTACTCTAGGTTGTGAAATATAAATTGTACTTCTGTTATACTTCGGTTATATGTATGTGACAAAGTGTGTGTGACTGATGTCCAGTCTAATGTTTTCCTCCTCTCGTCTGGTTGGTGTGGCAGTGAAGTGCTAGTTAGTAGTAGTACCCATAAATAAGCTAGCTGCTACTAGCTCATCTAGGCAGATCTAATGCTAGAAAACTGTTAAACCCTAACCATCTCTCTCTTTCCTCTGTCTCTGAAAGCAGCGGTCAGAAAGATCGTAGAACGCTGTCTCGGTGCTTCAAGATGCATGCGATGGTTTGAGAACGGGATGCATGCGATGCTTTGAGAACGGGATGCAAGATGAGCGAGCTCGTGGAATCGAAGTCCATGTGCTCTGTTTACGTCACCCATGTTATTGTTAGCAGCTTGGCATACCACACGCTCTAGTTCTAGGCAGATATCAATTTCAGCTCACTATGTGCGAAGAGCATCACGAGCTTACGATGTGGTGGGTGCTGTACTGTGCTTCTCTACACCTCTCGCAGGAGCTCCCAGGCGGCCATGCCATCAGCCTCGGCTGGGACAGGGATCCTTCTGGTCGCTTCACGCACAAACCATGATCCTGGGGATTCGAAAACACCTATGGAAAAACTTTGTGATGTGATTTGAATCTTAGAAAGCAGAAAAAGCTGGGATATGCTTCTACAAGTCAAAAAGAAATGCATGGAGCTTGAAAATTGAAAAAAAAAAGACCGGCTGTTTATGCAACATGTTAGATTTTTTTAAAGACGCATGCGCACACACTTAACAATAGACATAAACACACATCCAATTGCTTTTGAAAATTAGACAGGACAAATTAACGAAATCACATACGTTCTCTATCGCTGAAAAAATAATTAGTCATAAATAAAAATACATATGTTAAATCTAGATAATTGGAGTAATGATATGTAATCACTTCGATATTACACTAATATGAAACCATGCTATTTTCAGATTTGCATATTCAAGTATATTTCAGAGGCATAAACAAAAAAAAACATAGTATTTTGGAGGCATGTGCATACGATGTTTTTTCTCGTAGAAGCACACTCAGAGATCTTCCTATCAGTAAATTACCTTTGGTTTTTTATAGTACCCTTGATAGTATGGGTAGTAGGATTTTTTTAGTATAAAAATGAAACATTAATACATGGTGGTAAGGTAAATTTGAATGTTTCGTGACAATTTATAATAAACAAATGGTCAAAATTACTCTTGACTTGAATAAAACATTTTTAATATTCATATAAATTGTATTTATTAATATATATATACACTAATTAAAAGCAGACCGTCCTCATCTCCCCTCATGCTTAGCGTGCACTATTGGGCCTCCCTCAAAAGAATAAAAAAAAACTACCGGTTAGAAAAAACCAGTTTCTTGATCCATGCTCACATCTCATCTCTAGTTGTATAGACCCATGCAGCCTATTCATCCATTATAATACATTAACATGTTATTAGCTATAATAGAAAATAGTGAATTTTTAAAGACCGTGTCATTTTTGAAAACCGCCAGTATTTGCAAACTGAAGAGAGTTCTATATTGTATACCTGAATCAAATTGTACCTGGTTGGTGTAACAATTAGTGATAAGTCACTCCATGTAGAAATGTGTACAGTAACTAATACCCTGAGAGTATACAATGAAGGGTCGGATCTATATATATACAACCCAGGCCAGTGGTCTAACACCCCCTGCAGTTACAGCGAGAGGTACACGGACGCAAAGACTGGATCGAAAACTGATGAACAAAGGTGTGGGTAGGTCTTTGGTCATTATATCGGCGAACTTGTGCGCCGATGGTACATGAAGCACCCGAACCTGTCCTAATGTAACCTTGTCACGGACAAAATGGATATCGATCTCGATATGCTTGGTACGTCGATGATAAACCGGGTTGGCGGTCATGTAAACGGCACTAACATTGTCGCAGTAGATAATGGTCGCGGAGGAGAGGGGTGCACGGAGCTCCTAAGAAGCTGGCGAAGCCAGCAGCACTTGGCGACAGTGCGGTACTCGGTTTCGGCGCTAGACCGGGACACTATAGTCTGGCGTTTTGAGGACTAGGAGACTAGAGTGTCACCAAGGAAGACGCAGTAGCCAGACATAGAGCGTCGAGAGTCGGGGCAGCCTGCCCAGTCCGCGTCGGAGTACGTGGCGAGAGAGTCGATGGGGCTGGAGCTAGGATGCAGCCCACTGGAGAGCGTGCCCTTCATGTAGCATAGGATGCGCCTGAGCAGCGCGAGGTGAGGTTCGCGCGGAGCGTGCATGAAGAGGCACACTTGTTGAACAGCGTACGTGAGGTTGGGCCGTGTGAGTAAGGTATTGGAGAGCCCCGGCAAGACTCCGATACTGAGAAGGATTGGCAATGAGTGCGCCATCGGCAGTGGAGAGTTTGGCTCGAGTGTCGACCGAGGTGGCCGTGGGGTGACAATCGGCCATGTCCGCACGCTGGAGAAGGTCGATGACGTACTGGCGCTGGGAAAGGAAGAGCTCGTGAGAGGAATGGGTGACGGAGATGCCAAGAAAGTGGTGGAGAGGACCAAGATCGGTCATGGTGAACTCAGAGTGGAGTCGGACCATGATCTGGTCGAGTAGAGATGTCGAAGACGCTGTAAGGACAATGTCACCGACATATAGAAGGAGATAGGCAGTAGCGGAGCCGATATGAAGAGTGAACAGGGAGCTATCGGACGCAGAGGCCACGAAGCCGATGTGCCAGAAATAGACAACAAAGCGCTGGTACCAGGCACGAGGGGCTTGTTTGAGGCCGTAGAAGGAACGTTGAAGAAGGCAGACGTCGTCGGGATGACAAGGGTCGACGAAGCCTAGGGGCTGGTGGCAGTAGACCATTTCCGTCAGATGACCGTGAAGAAAGACGTTCTTCACGTCAAGCTGATGGATCGGCCAGGAGTGCGAGGTAGCCAAAGTGAGGACGACCCGGATGGTGGCGGGTTTGACGACGGGACTGAAGGTCTCATCGTAATCGACACCGAGTCATTGGGAAAAACCCCAGACTACCCAGCGAGCCTTGTGACGGGCAAGTGAGCCATCGGCGTGGAATTTGTGTTTAAAAATCTACTTACCGGTCACAATATTGATGCCGGGAGGACGAGGGACGAGGCGCCAGGTCTCGTTATCCATTAGGGCCTTGTATTCATCGGCCATGGCCGCGCGTCACTGAGGGTCGGCCAAGACGGAGCGAGATGTCGCCGGGATGGGCGAGATAGAACTGTGCATGGCGAAGAGCCCGTAGCGCTTGGTAGGACGGAGAGACCCGGTCTATGAGCGAGTGACCATATGAGAGGTAGAGAGAACTGGAGCCGATGGGAGTACGGGAGAGATGGGAAGAACTGGTCGGGTGGGGGCGTCATCGGCTCCGGATCGGTGGAAAGGTCGAGACATCGGTATCCCTTGTGAGAGGAGGGATAGCCGAGGAGAATGCAGGCGGTGGAGCGGGGAGCGAGTTTATGGAAAGCAGTGGCGGTGAGATTTGGGTAGCAGAGGCACCCGAAGACGCGAAGGTGGGAGTAGTTGGGCGCCGTGCGGTAAAGAAGGGCATATGCAACGTTGTTTTGAACAGAGGAGCATGGGCGCCGATTGAGGAGATAAGTCGCAGTAGTCAGAGCTTCTGCCCAGTAAGTGGCAGGTAAGTGGGCGTGAAGTAGCATAGTACGACTGATGTTGTTGAGGGTGCGAAGGAGACGCTCGGCTTTGTCGTTCTGAGGAGAGGTGTAGGGGCAGGAGAGCCGTAGATGGATGGCCTGCGAGGTGAGGAAGTTTGTAATGGTACAGTTAACGAATTCCGTACCGTTATTAGCTTGTAGAGCCTTGATGGGGAGGTTGAATTGAGTAGAAACGTAGGTGGCGAAGTTAGTGAGGTGAGAGGCGACCTCTGATTTGCTGATGAGTGGAAAAGTCCAGCAATAGTGTGTGTAATCGTCAAGTATGGTAAGGTAATATTGATTACCAGAGGCACTTTTAACTGGAGATGTCAATACATCACAATGTATAAGTTCAAACGGGCGCGAAGTACAAGAGAGATAACTAGAAAAATACAAACGCACATGTTTGCCAAGTTGACACGAGTGACAAACTGTGGAGCTTCTGTGGGTACATAGGATGGAGGCGCTGCGACGGAGGGTGGTGACAGCGTCGGGGCCGGGGTGGCTGAGGCGAAGATGCTAAAGGTTGGTGGAGAGAGCGACGCTGGCATGTGGAGTGGACGGCGCAGCGGAAATGGTGTAGAGGTCTCTGCCACTATTACAGCGAAGGATCTGTCGTCGGGTTGGGATATCCTTCACAGAGAAACCAGACGCGTCAAATTCAATGGAGCAGTTGTTGTCTCTTGTGAATTGAAGAACAGATATAAGATTGTGAATAAGAGAAGGTACGATAAGAACATTACGAAGAGGAAGGTTACTAGTGGATGCAGACAGAGAGGAGTCATCTCGGCATTGGATAGGAAGAGAGTGGCCATTACCGATAGTGATAAAGGGTGAGGAAGAGGGGTGACAAGAACGAAGTATACCGGTCAATGACGTCATGTGTGATGACGCCCCAGAGTCCAGCACCCAAGGGTGCTGTGGTTGGAGCGTCATCTGGTTAAGGACGGTGACGAGGGTAGCCTGGTTCCAAGAGGGAGCCGACTGGGTGGGTGGTGTTGGTAGCATTGGCTGAGGCAGCAGAATGGGAGCCGATGCCAGGTGAGCCTGAGGATGGGTGCCGAGAATCCCTGGTTGCCAGCCGATGGGGCTGCATGGCTGGTGCTAGGGTGCCTAGGGGTTGTAGCAGAGCCACGGACCCGTGGGACCAGCAGGTTGGGAAGGGACTGAGGCAGGTCATGATTGCATTGGACCCTACTAGTTCTTGCATTTGCCTTTGCCCTTGCCTTTTCCGGTGCGGGCTATGTTGCCATGGCTGGAGCCATGGCCACCAGAGCCGCGGGAGAAAGCGGCGGCACAGGATGCTCGGCAGCCATTATCGGCTGTGGCAAGGAGTACGGTGTGGGCCACTGTCTTCTCGTCGTTGGCCAGACGGAGTTCTTTAAGAACTAACATGTCATGGGCCCGGGCAAACGATGGAAGGAGTGTGGCGTTGGCGATGTCATCAGTGGTGTTTGAGAAGCGGGGGTTGAGACCTCGCAGAAGGGCAAGAACGAGTTGAGAATCGGCCACAGGGTGGCCGACATTCCGGAGAGCAGTAGCCCTGACTTTGAGGCGTTGACAGTACGAGGAGACAGTGGAGTCTCCTTGTACCATGGAATGAAACTCGTTGAGAAAGAAGATGGTGTGGGGCTGCTTGTTCGCGAGGAAGATCCACTCGATGGCCACCCAAAGATCCCAGGTGGTGGGGTCGGTATCGTCCATGGCGAGGTCGAGGACAGAGTCATCGACCAAGCCAAGCAGCCAGCTGCGCACGTAGCATTCGGCGATGTCCCACTAGGGGTCATCGGGGCGAGGTGGAGCGGAGCCATCGATATGGGACCGTAGGCCGAACTTTCCACAAAGGGATTTGAAGAAGAAAACCCACTTGGAATAGTTGGCGTTAAGGTCAAGAGAGATAGGAACGTGAGACTTCACGTTCACAGCAGCGTAGAGAGGGGAGAAGATCGACGAGGTGGTACCAGAAGTGTGGTCTGGGGCACCGAGAGCCAGAGCAGACTCAGCGACTGGGAGAGTGTTGGAGCTAAGGGCGGACTCGGTGGCCATGACGAGAGGAGAACAAGGACAAATAGCCGATGGGAGGAAGAAGTCGATGGGATGATGGATCAACCGATCAGAGAGATGAGAAGCCGATAGAGAGTGGGCCGGCCAGCCGATGAGGAGTGGTTGGCTGATGTGGAGTAGCAGCGAAGTAGGTGAGGAAAAGGTGATAGCAGAGTAGGTGGGTCACGGACGTGCGAGAATTCACGTCCATGAAGTAAAGATTCACGTCCGTGGACT
This sequence comes from Oryza coarctata, assembly GCA_030770085.1. NCBI lineage: Eukaryota > Viridiplantae > Streptophyta > Magnoliopsida > Poales > Poaceae > Oryza > Oryza coarctata. Next base: position 19,388,523 of record CM061470.1, read on the forward strand.
CGTGGAGGCCAAGAAGTGGAGTGGACGCGAAAAATGCGGGGAGTAGCCTGACGCGAAGAGAATATGTTCGCGTTCGGGAGGCAGGGATTCGTGTCTGTGGACACGTGGACATGTTAGATTGGCTCGGACGTGAGTGGTGAAGGTTCTTGTCCGAGAACCGTTGAGCGTGTTAGAAAAGGCGAGAACCGATGGAGGGTTCCAGCCGATGAGAGGGCGGACGAGTTCAGCCGATGGAGACGACGAGCGCGGAGGTGTCCCGGCGTCAGAGAAGAAAGGATGCACGAAGCAAGAAAAAGGGCGAAGACGAGTGCGAGGCGAGACGAGGAGGCGGATGGAGACCGTCGCCTTGTCGCGTGGAGGTGGAACGAAGAAAAAGAAGATAACCGCGAGAGAGACGGGGAGAAGAAAGAAAGGAAAACGAGAGAGCAAGGAGAGTACCGTGAGGAGAGTACCGGGAAGAGAGTCGACGATGGGAAGAAAACATCGACAATAAAGAGGAAAAAGGTCGGCTCGTCGGAGAAAGAAAGCTAGCACGTCAGGATATCTAGACTCGCTCTGATACCATGTAGAAATATGTACAGTGACTAAAAATCCCGAAAGTATATAAGGAGGGGTCAGATCTATATATACAACTCAGGACAGTGGTCTAACACTTCACACTTAATATACTTAAATACACCTTGAACAATAACGATGTATGCCCTACTCCTTCGCGGGGACAGAATCAACAGATGGACATGGTGAAGCTTGATCTGTTTCTTTGTAAGGTGGTCAGAATTGAGCATCGCACTGGTGGTTTGATGATGAGATGCCCCGAGAATGGGACGTGTTGGGAATTTGAGTCAAACACCATTGTAAAAGAGCGGGGTTAAACTGTGGCACGGTGCCGTAGCCCCTCCACTCTCTAGTCGTTGCCCAGGGATGCGCCGGCGGCGAGGACACGGAAATGCTGCTCGTACATGCGGTCGGTGTCGTCCTCTTCCGATCGGGACTTGGGACGGCAGCTTGATGCCGAACGGCGTAACGCTGACAAGCGCCGCTGTGTGCACGCATGTCTTCCGACGTCGGCCGACAGTTGAGCACTCAGGGCATTCACAGTGCTCCACGGTGTCGAGTGGTCCCGCTGCTCCATGTAGAACGCGGGCTGCCGTGGAGGAGAGTGGGTGGGGACTGTGGATTGGAGGGGTGTCAGAGTTTCTTCGCATAGGACACGGGCTGCCGTGGAGGAGAGGGGGGCGGAGACTCTGACTTGGAGAGATGTCAGAGTTTCTTCGCAAAGGCACGGGTGGCTTGGTAGAGGGTTAGGAATCCACTTCAATCAACTCAAATAATAGAACTCCTCAATGCAATACACAGTACACATGGTTGTTTGAGGTGAGATTAGGGATAAAAACGAAACAGATTGGGCTGGATCATGGTCTTCCCATATCCTACACTAGTAAATTCGGATTCACAGCGGATGCGGTTGATAAAAATAACGGATTAAAATTATCATATATATATACATAAAAAACAATAGAATAAAGAAGTTAGGATTCGTATTAGAAGTTAAAAATATACTTAGCCTAAAAATCATTAAAAATTATATGAATTGGTGTTATCGCCTAAAAATCAAATTATTCGTTCAGATTATTCATATCAAAAATTAGATAATTCACATCTATCGGATTTTAACAATATTATATCCTAATACATATCTATTATATTTTTAAAAACAATTACCATATCCTCACTTTTATCGGATTTAGAGCAGATCAAATCAAAAACTATCCAACCCATCCCTAGCTGAGATGAAGATGAAAATGAAGAAGAAAGAGGAGAGTAAAAGTTCTAGAAGATTCTAGTAGCTAAGATAGAGGCTGGAGGTAGGAGGAGAGATAGGGAAGGAGTTCGCCCAGATTCCAAGGAATCAGGACGACGCCGCCGCCGTTCGCGGTTCAGCCAATGATCCGTTCGATCCTTCAAAGTGCAGCAGCTGTTGCTTGTATATTGCTCTTCCTTGTTTTGCTTGGGCCAGGCCTTGGTGAGCCGCAGAATCAGCCCATTGTGCAACTAACCAGCCGATCCAAGTCCCTGACAATACCCCTCCCTTAAAATTCGGTTTGTCCTCAAGCCGATGAAGCAACCCCCCTGGATCGCATGTCTGCTCGAGCTCTTTGATGCCAGAAATTAAACCATCAATGAAGTGGAGTAGAACCAGACCCTGGATAGCTCCTTGCTCCATTTACATCCTCCCTGTGTGATGCATGATAGTGGTATTGTAACAATTTGCTTGGCAACAAAGAGCCCTAACCATTTGGTATTCTGCAAACACCGTCGACTTACTCAACTGTTGAATTCTAATATGTTTATGATTCAGATCATTTCCTGGCATTCTCATTTCACCCATCAAGAATTTGCATGGCCAAGTATATCCTGATAATATACACCACCTCTCCAAGTACCTCCGCAGAAACTAGATCAAAAGGATATATCACATCTTAAACTGAATTAGCACTTTCTCCAATGCGATTCACTCTTGAGTGGCCTTTCTCTTGAGCCCATATAATTGGATAACATGTGATACCACAACGCAATCGTTGATCAGAGAAATACACCTTAGGTAGTTGCTTCTTATGAATTGCCTTGGCATAAAATCTTGCATTAACATTTAGCAACCCCCCTTCACCATTTAAGCCCATGTGATTTGTTTGCAGCCATGATTTGAATCCTTATAATGCCATGCAAATTATTCTCATAGCCCATTTTTCCACTTTGCTTAGTCGTGGGAGATTGATAGAGCATCTTTGGAGAGACAATAACCATGGCCATATTTCCTGGACATCACCACAAGTGCATTCAGAAGATGAAATAAATGCTGATTTTCCTTCTGTTGTGATGCCGCTTTGCTTGCTTTGAGTAGATACCGATAGTGGTGTTATTATCTCCACATCAAACACATATTTCAGATCACCTTGCTTGAACAATTGTGCCTTCATGCAGGTATCTAAATGATAATTTGCTAGCCTTAGATAGCAATTGCCCTTTCGAACAGTTTCAATAGATGACAACAAAAGGAACAATGATTCAGGTTCACCAACATCCAGGTTGTCTTCCTTCCTAGCAATTATTGTAAGACTAACCCAGAAAGCAAACACTTCAGGACCTTTAACTTCCATAAACAGCTCTCTTCTCTGCCAATTATACCTCAAATGAAAGTTGTGATTTTGAAGCCAACAATCCAAGAAAATGATGTGAAAGTGAACAATGTCACAACATGGGTTCCTAAGCTTATGCATTTTCTGCTCAATGATTTGCTCTAGCCTGCTATCGATTTTAGTTCTGTTGCCCTTGTTCATCCCATCCCAAGCAAACTTGCTCACTGCATTACCAAGGTTCCAATCAAAGTGTAGTCTATCCATTGTAAAGACAAGGCTATAATTTGATTGATTTGGTGGTGGCCATGGTTTCAACTCAGCCATTTCAGTTGTTAAAATCACCATTGGAATGATTAGGACTCCAATATCAAAAGGCTACCATGCCAAGAAACTTGCTTGTATTGGTGGAGGCCATGGTGGAATCCAATGTAATAATGCCCAATAGAATTTGAATTCTGACCAAGGCACGTGCCGCAACTCCCATACTCTAACCACTCCAGCTGACCAAGGAGGTGGCCATGGATTTCTCTTGGGGTGCTCCATCAGCAGCCTCTTGTCACAATTGTGGCATTTCAACAAACACCTAGTGGCCATATGTGTGTTCTGCTTGATGTTGGTGATTATCCTTGATGAGAAGTTGTCCACTGGCTGAACAGATGATGGAACAACCTTGGACACCCTCGTCTTGCTCTGGAACACGACCACGGCTTTCTCAGTGTCATGTTTGATGTCAAGGTCCAACATCGAACACTAGGTGTGCATGACTTTGGGGAGGTCCAAGGTGACTATGTAGGGGTGCCATGCCTTGTTCTCACCATCTCCAAGATCGAATGCAGCATTCAGAACTGGATCCTTGTCAATATGGCTTGAATTCGCCTTCACCAAAGTGATGCTATTGTTGGAGCACTCCATCAAGCACTTGGTGGGCGCTGGAGAAGGTGATGCCAGGGGTGGTGGAGATGATGCAGCCTCATTGGTGGCGGTGATGTACCTGATGGAGGCACTGAATTCCTTAGAACCCTTGCTCCTCTTGTCTCCCATCACGCCGAACATCTCCAATAATCAATCTAGCTTCTCATAAGTTTACACTGGGCATCCCTCAACTCCTCTTGTAACAAATGCTGTGCTTCATCCCTGGTGATATTCTCCACGTGCATGACAAGAAGAACATCTTCCTCGAACACCTCCAATGGCCTAGACATTATGTCGAACAGTTGGTGGGCGCTGTTGATATTAGCACCACCTCTGCCCGAATCTGCCAACAACTTACACGGGTTGCTGCTGCAGTTCTCCCCCATCGCCTACATGCTTGTAATCCCACGAATCGACAGCTCTGATACCAACTTGTTAGGAACTCACTTCAATCAACTCAAATAATAGAACTCCTCAATGCAATACACAGTACACATGGTTGTTTGAGGTGAGATGAAGAAGAAGAAGAAGAAGAAAGAGGAGAGTAAAAGTTAACATTCTAGTAGCTAAGATAGAGGCTGGAGGTTGGAGGAGAGATAGGTAAGGAGTTCGCCCAGGTTCCAAGCCAGGAGCCAAGCCGACGCCGACGCCGCCGCCGTTCGCCGTTCAGCCAACGATTTGTTCGATCCTTCAAAGTGCAGCAGCTTGTCTTGCTTTGGGCCGGGCCTTGGGTGAACCGAATCAGCCCATTGTGCAACCGACCAGCCGAGCCAAGTATATGAGAAGAAAGTGCACCTGGATGGGGATTTCGCCGTACACCGCCGGCCGGAAGCCAATTTGGCCGTCGCTAGCTTAGTTGCACCGCCGCCGAAGCCTGGGCCGCTCTACCCGCTCGCCGCCGAGGACACCACCTTGCCCACTCCGCCGCCAGTTCCCCGCCTTCGAGTCCGTCACCACCACCCTGAAGACGTCGTTGTAGTCCGACCCGCTACCCAGGTCACCGGAATCCCCGCGGCTGAGGTCGAGGCTTCTCCCGGTGAGCTCGACGCTGCGGCAGATGGAGAAAAGGGTATCGCCGTAGAGGAGCTGCCGAGCTCCTTCCCCATCCTAATGCGCCGCCGTCTCCCCAATCCCCTCGATCCGCGCGGCGCCGTCGAGGAACCGCCGAGCTCCTTCCCCATCCTAATGCGCCGCCGTCTCCCCAATCCCCTCGATCTGCGCGGCGCCGTCGAGGAACCGCCGAGCTCCTCCCCCATCCCCTCGATCCGCGCTGTTAGGAAGTCGCCGGCCTCGATCCGCTCCGCTAGGAAGTCGCCGGCCTCGATCCGCTCCGCTGACCTTGCCCCGCCTCGACCAGCGCCGCGACGAGGATGAGGAGGACGACGGCAGACGACGGCCGGGCTGCAAAGGATGCGGGCGTCGCTGTCAGATCCAGCAGGGGTGGAGGCCTGGGGAGGGCAGACGGACGGCGGTAGCGGCGCAGAGCTCGCCGGCCGTGCAGGGGTGGAGGCCTGGAGAGGGGCTGGATTTTATATTACCTTTTGGGTTTAGGGTGTTAAGTGTAAAATTTTAGACTTATACTTAACTTACAAAATTACGAGGACGGAAATAGAAGATGATAGAGAAAAAATTAAGTTGCCTCTTAAGTCACTTTGCAACGTGAAAAAAAAAGTGTGGCCTTATACTATTTAGCTACCGTATATACTTGAGATCACTAATAAATGATTTATACCATAAATGCCCTTATAATATAAAGGGTGCGCCCAACAGCGCTTTACAGTAGCGAGTGGTCTCGCTACTTCATTTAAGACAGTCCGTTGCTATAGAGGAGTGAGGGAGTAGGGAGCATGGCTTGGAGGGGCATTGAAGAGTTTCTTTGCAAGAGGCACGGGTGGGTTTGTAGATGCACCGTATAATCGGATCACTCATCCAATACACTGTAGATGAAAGCACCTATAAAGCTATGGCCTAGACTCGTAAAATCTTTTTATTTCAGACATTACTTATTTATAGTTTAGCTCTTAAGTTGATTGTATTTACACTATTTTCCAAACTTACGTAGACAACGGTCTCATTAGGAGAAGGAAATTCTAAATAACTCCAAAAGCACTTTTCTCTTCTAAAAATTTTCCACTCAGTCATCTCTCTTCGATTGGAATATTCATTGTTGGTCTCCTAAGCTTAAGCCGATGAACTTCGAGACACCAGGGAGCCACTGCTATTGATGAATTAGCGAGGGATCATTTTAGTGATCGACGTTGTCTCTCCACAACTTGTCGTTGTCTCATAAGCTCATGCAACTATGACGATGTTGACCTAAGGATGGTAGTGGCCATGGTGACATCTTGCTAGAGGTGACACTCTTATACCTACAAGCCACTCCTTTTTCTCTATGGTGGCACATGAGCCTACATGGCTGACAAGATCACTCCTCTTAAGCCACGCATTGTATATGAGCTTAACAAATTGGACACAGCCGCACAGTAGTACGCCAGTTAGCCAGCCATGACTAAGAGTGACGCTAAGAGCAATATTGTGCAATGCTCAGTATAGTATCCTATTCCTTAGCATTTGTTAGTAATGTTCGGAGATCAGAGAGTTAGCATTTGTTAGTAATGTTCGGAGATCAGAGAGTAAGCCTAGTTCTTTTTCTTTACAGATTTTAGATTTTTTTTTATTGGCATGCTTCTCAAACATAAATGATTTCATGTATATAAAGCTCTTCAGTAAAATATTGATTTAATCGTTTATACTCTTAAATTAATATAAAAATCAAATAATCTAAAATATTCCTAACTTTCTCAAACGAGGCCTAAATGTTCTCATTTTTCCTCTTTTCTGGTTGGCCTGGCACCGAGGTACTAAGTAACTCCGATTCCAAGTGCCCATGAATTAGCTAGTTGATACTAGTACCCCTTTTGGCAAAACCAGCACTAAATATCTTCTATTCTGTGATTAAAAAAAAGCTGTGAGAAAGAGTAGAAACACTATCTCGGTGATTCCACAATACGATACTCTAAGAATGGGATGCATGGGGAATTTGAGACGAACACCCTCGGCGTAGAGATTCACGACGTAATCAAATGGTGTGCTCTAGTTCATTTTGTGTGCAGCCCACGAGACAGAAGCGACGTTGTTCCTGTTCGGATTGCAAGGGTCAGCGACATCGACTGTGACACTCGTCGCGCGCAAGGCTTAGCCGAGCCCGGATGCGCCGCGAGGATGCTCCGTCGCGCTGGTGGAAACATGGAGCTCCGTTGCTTGTAAGACGATCTATTAGGATTGCCTCGCGTTAATTGGATCGTAGTCACCATTCAGCAGACATACTGTGATCTCCAATAGGTTGTTTGCGCGATTTGGAAAGATAGCATAAACAAAAAGAAACTTCCGCCAAGTAATGCTTCGGTTTTGTAAACGAAAATTGCTGCTGTTGAACACTGAGATACAGATACTGACCCAGCTACTGTCTACATGGGTTGCACTGGCGCACCTTGCGTCGAAGATTAATTAACATAGCTGTAACATATATAGAAGGCGGTAGCTCGATTCTTGCACTGCCATTCAAGGACTAATTATATTTCCTCCAGCCCTCACCACGGCCAACGAGTTGTGCACAGCAGAGCAGCGCCGATACAGCCACCCATCACAGCAGAGCAGTGTAGTATCCTTTTCTCCTCTTGGATGATTGGTACAATGCTGTAGAACATTATATCGGTAGTTCGACGATGAGACGACGAGAGATGCGGATGGATACCCCGAGAGTGGGATGCATGGGATGTTGTACTGTTCTAGTTCATTTCGTGCGCACACTATGCAGGCTGGTTGGTGCGCTCCCTGTCAGCACTGCCTACACATGCACGTGCTCCCGGGCAGCCTATCCATTCGCCTTAGCCACGAGCTTCCCATGGCGACATGGACCGTGCAGCCTGTGTGGCTCAACCCTCGGCCATGGCGGCGTCCAGCGGCCACGCGTGGGTGATGCGAACCCGTTTGTGGGGGTGCATGCGCAGCATCGGCGCATAGTATATGCCTACATGGGGTGTTTGCTGCGGAAGGACTGAAAGGATGGCAATCCACTGCTGCCCCGTTCGAGAAATTTAAGAGTTTAAACGATTGAATCAATTGTATTTTTATTTTTAAAAAGATTGCGTGAAAATCTTTTATATAATTTTTTTGCACTAAACGTACTGTTTATATATTTAAGAAGCGTGCCAATAAAAAATTTAAAATCTGTATGAGAAATAAACGGGGCTGCACGCATCATCGTCGTTGCAGCTAAAACAATGGTAGTTTCTAAGCAGTTTATATATTTCACTATCAGTTCAGTTTAAAGAATTTTGGATACAATGTAGACATGGATATGTAATTCATCTTTATAAATAAAAAAAAGGATGCATGTGCCTTGGATAGTACAAGTACAGTGATTATGATTGGGTCTAATAACTTGGCAGTTTTGTGAAGACAACGTCGAAAAAATGAGAGAACTTTCGTCGTGTAAAACCTTGACGTGCTTCGGTTCTAAACAAAAAGAGGATCTGGTGACAGATACAATATACCAAGAAAAAAAAGCCAACTGCCATATATATATATATATACTTTTTGATAATATCGATGCTTAGAGCTGCCAAAAATCTATCGATAAAATTCTCATTTTAGAATTTTCAGATTTCTATACGGATAACTAAAAATTAACTTACAATAATAAAAAAGTGAGGTCCACCCTAAAAAAATCCTTCTCTCCACATGCACAAATTGCTTCCTCTCTCTAGGCATGATCCCTTCCTACTCGTTATGCTCTCCATCTCTTGCGTGTGCATATTGGAAACCAACGAACTCTCTTACCAGTGAAGTGCGAGAAGAGAAATTTAAGGAGCCAACTTTTCAACGATAAAGCTATAATTTTAGTATTAGAAGTTATATTAGGTATCCGTTGATGATGCTTTTAAGCTAGTAATAATATGACACCAGTTGATAGCCATCCCAACTGACATCTTACTTGTTTCTCTGCATTTGCAGAGCCATCATAGGTATGACTTTTCATGTAAGTTACAAATTCGTCTTCACTTGCTAGTATCTCTTCAACTGCCAAGCTACAGGAGAAACATTTTGGTAAGATTTCCAATCGGTCGGTTTCGTGTTCAGAACGAGCTATGAGGTCTCCAGAATATCCCATTCTTTCGAGGGACTGCAGGAAGTTAGTCGTGCTCATCGACTACTTCATCGCCCAATTGATGATTATATCAATAAAATAGAACATATCATGTCGTGGCCGGATCAAGCTTTCTTTCACGCGTGGACACAGCACACTGGACGCTACAACACGAACTGATGTTGTTCACCTGAATCATATAACAAATTGAAGATGTGAAAGCTACAACGTCCATTCTTGTATACTAGTAAAGACGATGATATTTCCCACCTCCCTGTAATATTTCTCGTTAGTGCCTTAGACCATAGGAAAATTTCACTCTAGCTATAGGTTGTGAAATATGAACCTGTATTTTCGTAATACTTCGGTTCTATATGTGTGTGTGAGAGAGAGAGATAAAAACGTGTGTTACTACCTTCAGTCGTTAATAGATAATGTTTTAGAAAGCAAATGAACTATTTTTTGACTAAAGTTATTTTTCCTAACGACAAATATTAAAAACCAGAGTACTAATGTTCATACTAAATGTTATCCTTCCTCTTGTCTGGTTGGCATGTCACTGAAGTTCTAGTTAGTACCTCCTCGAGTGCCCATAAATAAGCTAGCTGCTACAAGCTCCTCTAGGCAGAACCAGCGCTGGGAATCTGTAAACCCTGACCATCTTCTTCCTCTATCTGTGTGAAAACAACGATCAGAAAGAGTAGAATGTTGTCTCCGTACTTTCGACAGTGCGATGCTTTGAGAATGGGATGCATGTGGAATGCGAGATGAGCGAGCCTGAAGACTGGCAGTCGATATGCTACGTTTACAACACCATTGTTCTTGCTAACAGCTTAGCACATCACAGTCTAGTTCAAGGCTGAGCTCGAGCTTACGAAGTTCAGCTCTATTCTCGTCCGGCTACTTTTTGTTATAATCACTCCACATGGGCCTACACCTTCACAATGCCGATGAAGAAGCAGCTACTCCTCAAGACTGTCCAAGTAATAATTGTAGCAGTGAAAGAGAACACAAATTCATGCTCTTTCACCTCGATCAAAATGGGGCAGTAAAGCCACAGCATCAATTTTTTTAGCAGTAGCAATACAGCAAACACAAAATGTATTTTTCCACATCCTAGTGATATTTCTCGTTAGTGCCTTAAAACAGAGAAATAAATTCAATCTGGGCCATGAAACACTAGCTGTATTTTCACTATACTCCGTTATATATGTGTGACAAAATGCGTGTTACTAGCTAATGCCCAGAGAGCAATGTTTTCCTTCCTCCTCTCTGGTTGGTGTAGCAGTGAAGTGCTGATAACTTCATGTCACTTCATATATATCTACCTATATATACCTCACCAAGTACACATAAATAAGCTAGTTGTTGCTGCTACTCTGGCAGAGCCAGCACTGGAAAACTGTAAACCCAAACCCTCTCCTTCCTCTGCCTGTGGGAAAAACAGCGGTGAGAAGAGTAGGTAGAGAGGCTAGAGATGATGCGATACCTGAGGATCGGATGCATGGGGAATTCGAGATAAATGACCATGAGGTATCGAGGCTCTGGTTCAAGCACCTGTAGTCATGTTAGCCTCTCACAGATTCAAGTACTTGTCAAATGATGTGATCTAGCTCATTTGATCGGCGTTGTGATTGGCCCCTCGGCTTGCAAGAGAAAAAAAAAAAAGCTTCGGCCGTGACGCTCATCTACGATACCCAGATACGGCTCACAAGTCACGTATCCGTATCAGATATGCTCCAATACGTATCCCGTACGTATCCTTAATTACTGCGATTTAAAAAAACTAAGATAATTCGGATTACGCGCTGATACGTTCCCGTCTCGATACGCCTGAACCGCGTCATGCTTCTTCGCATCTCACGGCAGCATCGATCCAATCCACCACACAGCGACGCCTCCAATCGCCCCCGGCCCCGACGCGGTTTCCACTTTCCAGAGTTGTTCCCACCGCCGCATCACCTCCGCCTGCAGCCGGCCGCCTCGTCGCCGCCACAGGGAGCAGCGTCTCAGCCTACAGATGGCCGCCGCAACGCCGCCCCCGAGCGCAGGGCTTCCGCTGGTCGCCGGCCGCTGCATCATCGTCACAGGGAGCCACGTCTCTGCCGGCCGCCATGCACAATGCCAACTAGCACTCCTACGGTGCGGCTGCAGCCAGGCATGGGAGCACATAATCCATGGGAGCTACTCGGTGAGCCTGATCACGGACTTGAGATAGTGTCAGAAGATTTTGGTGCATTGAATCTGTCTGATGATATAGGGCCTTTAGCCAAATCAGGCAATCAGCCATAATGAATGCAGGCAACAGTTAAACTTATCTCACTGCGTCGCTATTGACTTTGAACTTGATATCCTGAACAGGTTTTATTTAAATTATCTCTATTTACTGTCTTGCATTTATTTGCGCATTTTTCTCTATATTTTTATTTTTATTAATATATATAGACGTATTCCCGTATCAGTGTTTGTGAGAAAATGCCATATCCTCCAATCCTGTATCACGTATCTATATCCTTATCGTCGTATCTAGGTAACGTAGAAGCACAGGACGCGCAAACGTCAGCCGAGCGCGTTACACGTGGCGCGGATCGCTGCGTGACGTTGCAGGCGAAACGATAGCAGCACAGGAGGATGGATAAAGCAAGCTAAGGCTACTCGTGTGCAAAGATCATCTCCTTAGATTTTTTTTTTGTCTTCTCTATTTTGCCTTTAGGATTTTCACGTAATTTTATGTGAAACTAATTAAAAATATAGCTAAATTTAATATACACCTCTTTTATATATATATATATATATTCTATTTTATAAACACATATATTTTCTATATGAAACTAAAAATATAATTTGATTTCATATACAACACTTAAAATGGCCAATAGAATTGAATTATATATATAATTATTATTTTTCATGAATACAATTATATTTTATATCAATCTATTTGGACCCAGTACGATCTGATAATTCAATTTTTTTTAATTTTTCTTTAATTAATAGAGAAATTTCTAGCCCAGATTAAACATAATAGATAAAAATATGTCTTACTAATGTTCAGAGAGCAATGTTCTCCTTTTCTCCTCTTCTCTAGTTGGTGTTGGTGTGGCATTCAAGTGCGAATAATCCTTTCGGTTTTTAATAGATGACATAAGTTGATTTTTAGCATATATTTGGTCATTCTTTTTATTTAAAATTTTATATAAATATGTAAAAATATAACTCATATTTAAAGTAAATTTAATGATAAATCAAATCATCACAAAATAAATGATAATTACAAATTTTCTAATAATGGTTATTAAACAAGGTTAACGTAAAAATCGTCTGATGTTCGTACGGATACATCACACGGACGAATAACTAAGGTTCAGTGCAAATACTTAAAATCATTATTAAGGTTTGAGACGTGCTAGTTAATTTAACCAGTAATTGATAAGATATATATAAAAAATTAGACTGATGAGCCAATCGGCTAATAGGCCGATTCAGAATCGAGTTATCCGTTATCTAGCCGAAAGAGACTTAAAAGAGCATATAGCTAATAGCGATTAATAATGGTCGATACAGAGCCAAGCTATTGATTTTTTAGCTAATAAAATCAGATTAAATCAAAATAATATAAGATTGTATATAATAATGTTAGATTCGATTGATAGAGAATTAAACATGGTGTATAAGAAATATATCAAATAATGATTCGATATGGATGAGAGTGAAAACTCGATATAAAAACAATTAATCTACTATAACTTAACACTGAATAAAAACTATCAACTTATCAAAATTTAACCGAACTAAACAATACAAGATTTTCAATGACAAGATAAATATAATGAAACGATAAACTATTGTTAACGCCAAAATCTAGACGATCCGATGGTGCTAAAAGCCGATCAGCTGGAAGATTCGATGTTGTTAAAACCGATAGGCTGAGAGGTCCGATGGAGTGTTTAATACAGTCATCAGCCAATGGAGATACTGAGATAAACCCGATGGAGAATTGTAGAAAAGTCGATTAGATTAGTAGAAGATTGGATCGGCTTGAAGACAGTGGATTGTCCAATCGGGATCAGGTCCAAAAAGCCCGAGGGAAGAAGAAAAAGGATCGGCTTGACTAAAAGAAGTTCCGATAGCTACAGTGGAGAAGCCGATCAGGTTATATCAAAGGAAGACTGGGTTACAAATTAGAAAATTATTCATATGAAACCGGGTTTGTGGAAGAGCCGTAGACTCCATGATAGGATGTTTATTTTTGTAAATTATAACCTTACTTAATTAGAAAGGTTTAGCTGGTTAGTTAACTTTTTTAGAAATATTTTCCTTTGTTCTTACTAGAAAATAATGTCCGATGGTCGTAGACGCGTCGGACTCCGTCTGTAAATCCAGGGTATAAATATAGACCCCTGAAAACATGTAGGATATCTCTCGATCATATACAAATTTGGCGCATTTCCACCCTAGTTCATCTAGGTTTTACCGACGGGTTCTAGCTCTCGACGTGGGGCTGCATCGATTAAGTCCGATCTCCGGCGAAGGGGTAAATCCCGCCACCATCCCGATATGTCCTGCTCTGTCTGAGGTTGTATCGGTTAGATTCGATCTCTTAGGCCGATTAGACGTATCGCATCACGTCTGTGCTGGACCTATTGACCCGTTAAGCTCCCTCTACCGTCGTCAGTTTTGTGCTGCATCGGTTATGTCCGACCTACGGAGCTGCCGACGGTAGATCGAGCTTCAGGCTTATAGTCTTTTGCACGGCGTATCATCGGAGTGCTAGCCGATGAGTTATCCATACTTTGAGCTTCACGCCCAGCGCATCGGCCCCTCGGTCGATATGCATCAGCCTTTAGAGGTGTCCCACGACGCGTAACATCAAACGTATCGGTCCCCCAGCCAATACGCACCCGCCTTTAGAGAGGTGTCTCCTCATCGGCTCAGCTAGCCGATGGGTTCGTTCCTATACTTGCTACGGCATAGCCGATCCGGCGTCCTCCGTATTATCGTCGCTGGCCCCAGCCTCGTACTGTCTCGGTTATGTCCGATCTTCGAGGTTCGGTGTTGATGACGCTGTCACGGCGGACGACGGGTCTCGTGCTGTTATATCCGGAGCAGCATCGGCTTTACAGTCCATGCCTTCTTGTACTATTCCTTGCTTAGGCCGCATACGTTTTCATCGGTTTTTCCAGCCGATAAATCACTGTTCGGCTGTCCGGAGGGATCTCGTACGCCTCGATATCCTCTGAGTATACTCTGGTTCCTCCATCGGCTCTACGGTCGACCCCTTATCGACACCTGTCCACATCGGCTCCCCAGCCGATCGAAGAGCATCCCAATTCTATCGGCAGCCAGCCGATAGCGAGCGCCTGTATCGGACTCGCTCGTCTCACTTTCTTGTCAATTGCAGGGTCAAATTGACTGGCACGCTCGTGAACCTCGATGCTTAAGGACCTGCACTGGAGATAAGCAGACCTCCCAGGCTTTCACATGACCGAGCCGCCGTCCCTCTCCGGTCACGGGATTTTTGGCGACGACAACTCTATACTAGTATGATGAATTCATCAGATAAGGCTAAGATATCGAATCAATACAGTCTTAGACATAATTAAATATATCAATATAACCATCAAATATATAAACTTAGCTAATAGAGTGAACTGATAAAATCTTAGCAAGCCCGATATAAGTACTATATGATAATAAGATTTAACTTTTTGCTGGAGATTAAAGGTAACCGATCCAGTTCAATCCAAAGTAAAATATTGTCAAAAAGCAAATTATTTTCTTGATGATATATCGAATTTATTGTATTAATCTGATTTACTATGCATATATTTTTTTAATATAGTTATACTGTTTATAAAAGATATTTATAAATAAGAATTTCTCGTCGGAACTCAGTTTGCGCCGACATCGAATACCTGTCAAATACGATTAACGATGACGATTTTATTATGTCAACAGCTAGCCGACTGGTTCGTGTTGGCCCATCGATAGTCGTGCAGTAACATGCTGGCCCACGGGCTAAGGAGCCAGCCCAAACATGACAAGGGCAACAGGCGGGTGAGTCATGTGCTTGGTCAGCTACAGTGTGACTGTGTCTGGACCGGTATGTCTCAGTCCATTTGGTTACCTATTTTACACAACCTACTCCTCGTATGCTAGCCTGCTACAACCACTACGTTTTGCGCACATGTACCCACACGCTAGCAAACTTTAGTGCTTTTCAGTAAAGTTTGGGTTAGATTTTTTTAGCACGAAAAACTACGTAAGGCATTAGCCTATAATTAACTAATAATGAGCTAATATAAACTTAAAAATATTTTTTTATAAAAAAATATACTAGAAATATAGAAGAATGCACGGCTACCTCCTGTTCGGACGGTACCTTATTTGCTTGCTCGCAAGAGGTTGCCCATCATTTGTCACTTGTCCGTCCCATACCTCCTATCAAATATTCAGGTATCGGCCAGAGACTAATGTTCTCCTTCCTCCACTCGTCTGGTTGGTGTGCCAGTAAAATGCTACTCCTCTCGTCTGGTTCGTAGCTAGCAGCTACTCCTCTCGGCAGAACCAGCACTTGAAAACTACAAGCCCTGATCATCTGCTTCCTCGATCTCTATGCGTGAAAAACTAGGTATAACGTTGTCTCGGTGGTTCGACGATGAGACGCCCGAGAATGGGACGCATGAGGAATTTGAGATGAACGACAGTGATGTCAATTGGCTCCGAATTTCACATTACAGCTAACGTTAGCCTCTCGTAGATTCACGATGGTGTACAATGCTGCCCTGAAAAAACCAAGGCCGACCACTTGTGCAAGATAATCATTAGATCTCTCTATTATCAGGTGCTTCTGAGATTTGTTTGTCTTCATCTCTGGGTTTCTTGTGACACTGGTGAACTAGCGTTAGAAAAAACTTCGAAATTGCTATCTAACATGTGATAGAAAATAGGTGGGGGGATCAGGAGATTTTTTAGCCATTAGATATGTGTCGAGAGTCGTGCTTTCTTTCGCTAACTAAAATATACTTAGCTATTAATGATGTAATCTTCTCTCTACCAGTTAATTTGCCAAAGAAATTATACTGGGCTTTAAGATGACTAAAGTTAGCATATCACATTAGTGAAAATAGCAAGTTATTAAAATAAACCATTTCTCCATTAATAATTAGATAGAAACGATGACAATAAAAAGTGGACTTCTTATAAGAGTGGCAAATAGAAATTTCCCATCTTCATATGCTTTTCTAAAAACCTGCAATTTGAAATCATCACTTCATCAAAACTTTTTAAATCAAGTCGCTCATGATAGTGGTTATTACTGCTTAGTGATGATGCTCATCAATGGTGGAGCCAGATTTCTACCATAGGGGCTTATTTTCTTCTTCCTCTTTCAGCCCTCTTTTTTTTCTTCATCTCTCTATTTTTCGCTCCCCTCTCTTATTTTCTCCATAAAGGGGGGGCTCGAGCCCCTGCGCCCCATGCTTCGCCTTAGTGCCATCGATTGTATCGTTGTCAGTCGAACAGATGCTTGCATCAGTAAAATAGATTCACAGATCATTTCGAGGCCAGAACAATCTTTTAATTTGTTTCACGCTTGGACAGCACACTGAAACACGAATTGATGTTGTACCCCTGAATCAAATTGAAGTTGTGAAAGCTACAGAATCCATTTCTGGGCGGCAGCAATGTAGCAAAGACTCGGATGTTCTCCCACCTCCCAAAAATTATTTGTTAGCGCCTCAAAATAAAGAAAGAAACGAAATCATGCTAGTCTGTTAACCATGAACTGTACTTTTCTCATACTGATTTCATTATATACGTGTGACAAAATGCGTGTTACTAATGTTTAGAGACTAATGCTTTTCTATCTCTTCTTAGGCTGGTTAGTGTGGCCATGAAGTGCTAGTAAACTTAGGGTCACTCCATGTATCTACTTGTACCTCGCCAATTGCCTATAAATAAGCTAGCAGCTGCTCCTCTGGCAAAACCAGCAGTCCAAAACTGTAGACCCAGACCATCTCCTTTCTATCTATGAGAAATCAACATTAACAATAGGACCAATATGTTGTAGAACAATGTATCAGTGGTTCGATGACGAGATGCAGTGCCCTGAGAATGGGATGCATGGGGAATTTGAGCTGAGCAGCGACCGCATGAATGGGCTCCGGTTATGACACCACGGTTCATCTTACTCGTGTAGTCCAAAGGGATACTAACTGGTTCATCTGCCTCAGCCACGAGCAAGCGAGAGCAACACAGACCGTGCAATGTGAGTCACGCAAGCCTCAGCCGTGCCCGCCTCCAACGCCAAGCGTGGGTGTTGTGTGGTGCGCATGTGAGCGGCATCGGCGCGTAGTACGAGGAAGATGCAATTTACTACCAAGTTGTGGGCAGAAACTGTGGCAACAGTGTTACCGATAGGCTACCAAGTCTAGGGCGTTGCTAATCAATACGTGAACGCGTGTTCGAAACGATTGGTTTCCAGCAAATACGGTACACAACAACCATCGCTCGCACGACCCTGCCTCCGGAAATCGCAAGTAAACCTCTTTTCACATGCGCAGATTAATCGTGTTAATAGTTCTCTCTAATGAAAATAATAAATAATCATTTGAGTTGAAAGTTTGAAATTTTATATTTTGAGTTGAAAGTCCCTAATCTTGAGCTGAAAGTTTCAAATTTTAAGTTGACAGTTTTACATATTAAATTGAAAGTTTCAAATTTTGAGTTGAAAGTTTTAAATTTTGAATTAAAAGTTCCAAAATTTGAGTTGAAAGGTTCAAAGTATCTACTATAAATTTGGAGTCAAATTAAAAAATAAGTCAATTTGCTAGAAAAAAAAAACTAAAATTGGCAATTTAGCACAAGGACATCAAACCCACCATTCTCAAGCCCATTTTGTTCTGAGGCCAGCAATTTACGCTCGTATTGGGAAAAAAACGTGTCGTCGTCGCTGCAACCGAAAAACCGAAAACACATCGCTCCTCGGTAACTAAAAAAAGGGAAAAGGTGTGGACCAATCGTTGCCAGCGCACACACGCGCGTAACAGCATTTCTAGCTGCTACTCCAGACTGTCAAGTGATGATTGTATCAATAAAATTGAACGGGTCATTTCGAGACCAGAATGAGCTTTCTTTCATGCGTGGACAGCACGCAAGAACGCGAATTGATGCTGTTCACCTAAAACAGCCTTATCTAAAATTTAAATTTTAAAATGTTAATTTATAGTTGATTTTAGGTTTTCTCTCCGTAGCGTATTTATAGCCTTAACTTTTAAACCGCTAATAACACATATATACAATTTTTATCATAAATTATCTTTGATTCATCTTTTTTTTAATTATCAACGTCATAGCCCGATTAATCAGAGTTAAATTAAGTTTACGAAAGCCATCCATCTTTGCCCAGTTGAAAACATAGTAGAAAAAATATATTTTCTCACCTCCCAGTAATATTTCTCGTTAGTGCGAGAGAGAAATTCTCTTTCGCTATAGAGAATATGCGACAAAATGTGTGTTACTAATATTCAGAGAGTAAATGTTCTCCTTTCTCCTCTCGTCTGGTTAGTGTGGAACTGAAGTGTCAGTTCCTCTCCAATTCCAAGTGCCCATAAATTATTTTTGTCACTAATAATAAGTCGTTGTACGGCTTATCCTGTAGACCAAACGACTTATTTTTTTTGTCATCTCGAGGCTGAACAAGCTTTATTTTAGCGTGGACAGCAAACTAGAGCATTAATTGATGCTGTACACCTCAATCGAATTGAACCTGTGGAAGCTACATCATGAGTTTTTGGGCAGTAGCAATATAGCAAAGCGTCTTTTATATATATATATATATATATATATATAGCAAAGACAAATGCATTTTTCAACATCCCAGCAATATATAATTGTTATCGAGAAAGAAATCCACTATAGGTTGTGAAATATATAAGAGGTAATTTAAGTGTTACATCTTCACTCCCTAGAGGTAAGAGCTCAAAAAAATCCTAGCCATTTATTTTTATCCATTTCTTCAAATAAAAATATTCGAGTAAATTGCGGTACGGACAAAAACTTTGGTAGATGGATGCATGTGAGTACATCGACTTAAAAGTTAAGCATACCAGGACATACTTATTAGCTATGTACATGCGTTCTTGGTTCAATGAGTGCCACGTGTGATTTTTTTTTTGCCATGTCGATCAGCTAGTTTATATTGTTAAGAGAGACTGATGTTTTCCTTTCTCCTCTCATCTGGTTCTAGGTGAGGTTCTAGGTCCGTGGGAAGCTAGGTAACAGTGAGAAAGAGTAGAACGTTGTCTCTCGGTGGTTCGACAATGCAATGCCTTAAGAATGGGATGCGTTGGGAATTCAAGATGAAAGACCGCGATGTAGATTGGCTCTAAATTAGACGCCACGGTTCACGTTGGCCTCTCATATATTCACAATGCCGTAGAACCCCGTGCTCTAGTTCATTTCGTGTGCAGAGCATATGGTGTGATCGTGCCGCTTGTCGCGCTAACCGTGCCCACATGAGCGAACACGCGAGGCGCGCGAGCCGAGCATGTCGCCTTGCTAGCGAGACGATGGCAGCGGGCTTCGTTTCCGATAGGCTTCCTCCACCTTTCAACAGCCAAAGAAATGATACTTGTTGTTGTATTATTGTTCATGGTTATAATCTGAACGAAGGAAACAGTTCAAGTCTAACTTCTTGTGCTTTTATGGAAACCTGCAATTTGAAATCACCATTTAATAGGAACTTGTTAAATCAAGCGGCCCATGATAGTGGTTAGTACTGGTTAGTGGTGGTGCTCATCGATTGTATCATCAACACTCGAGCAGATGCTTGCATCAATAAAATAGATTCACAGATCAATTCGAGGAAAGAACAAGCTTTAATTTATTTCACGTTTGGAGAGCACGCTAGAACACAAATTGATGTTGCACACCTCAATCAAAATTGAATATGTGAAAGCTACTCATCCATTTTATCATGCTAACTTCGTCATATACGCGTGACAAAATGCATGTTAGTAACGCTTTTCTATCTCTTCTTGACTGGTTAGTGTGGCCATGAAGCGCTAGTAACTTAGGGTCACTCCAGTTCAAAAAAACAAAAAATTAGGGTCACTCCCTGTATGTACTTATGCCTCGCCAATTGCCTATAAATAAGCTAGCAGCTGCTAAAGCCAGACCATCTCCTTTCTATCTGTTAGAAATCAACATTGACACAATATGTGGTGGTTCGCGGACGAGATTCGATGCCCTGGGAATGGGATGCATGGGGAATTTGAGATGAACAGCGTGTACATGAATATGCTCCGGTTACTACACCGTGGTTCATCTTTGCTCGTCATAGTGTAGTCCGAATGGATGATGTAGTGTTCCAGTTCATTTTATGCGCAGAGGATACCAACGCATATGTGCGCTTCCTGTAAGCACCGGCTTTACGTGCACGTGCTCCCGGTCCCGTGCGGCAAAAAAAAAAAGTTCATACAGTTGTTGTAGCGCAAGCCTCATTAACTCATTTGTGCCCACGGTAAAAAAATATTTATTTGTATAGGCGGCTTTGCAATGGATGTTGCGGCTCGCAGGTTATCGTGAGGCTACATGCATTATGCTTAACTAGCCATCAACCCTGTGTTACACGAGTTATTATATAATTAATATTATAAAAATTATTTTTTTATCATCCACTAAATAAGTTGGTTGAATTTTTTAACTATTACAGCATAGATTAGAACGACTTCACTTTAATACTACTTGTTAATTATTCATTTAAAATTTCAAAATTAAGTTAAGAACATACTGAAATTTTGAAATTAATGAATATTGAGTTGTCATTAGTTTTGAGTCCCAATTATAGGTTTTCAGGATTTAATAATTCTGATATTTCTATTAATATAAGTATCAAATTGTACTTATTTGAAGGCTCAATTATGGATAACAATTCAAAATTTTGTTATTAACATATATCGAGTTGTATTTGCTCTAGAGTTTCAATTATAGTATTTTTGTGATCTAATAATTTCGAAATTCATATAATTTACAAAATCCTTTGGAGTCATAATTATAGTTTTTTGTAATAAATAATTTTTTTCTCCAAGTTTATAGCCATATAAACAATACGGTTGTGACTTGTAGAGTGCTATCATTGGACCTTACTCCTGTAGACCTCAAATTCTATGTAGTAAGGTAAGTTGAGAGATATTTTAGGTTGTTGAACACAGCAAGGAAACGGAATCAGACTAAGGATAGATTGACAACACGTCAATTAGCAATAAAACAATCCACAATACTTTCAACAATATCTTTATATTAAATATAGACTTTCAATATAATCTACGGTCAACATAATCTAACCATCTAATTAACGGAGAGATATTTTTATTAACGTGGGAGCTTGCAAAAATTGTCTAATTAGTATATGTATAATTAGTATATAATGATTGATTGATTTTTTTTATTTTCTACACAGCTGAGTTTATTAGTTTATACGAGATTTGTCTCTCTATTTTTAATTATATTTGGATCTGATGTAGATGGGGATCCAATTAATTCATCTCCCATAAATAAAAAAATTGTGTCATGTTGTTTGCCTTGGAAATTGAGTACAAGTATAGTGATTTTGATTGGATCTAATAACCAGGCGCGGTTGTGTACGTTTCTCATAGTATTTGGGAAGATCAAGTTTTAAAAAAACTTTCTCCATGTAAAACCTTGGGATGTTCGGTTCTAAACCTGTAAATGAAAATCATTTACTAGTAGTACTGAAACATGCTAGATACTGATATACTGACCCTCCTCGTCAGACTCCATTACGTCTGCCCTTGCGAAATTGAAAAGAAACCCGTTCTAGATTATCAAGCAGTCACGACATTTCACATCTACAATGAACGCAGGTATTGTACTAGAAATTGTACACACGAATCAACGATTGTACCTGGTTAGGGTATATAGCACTGAGGACCTAAACCTTCCATCTAAAAAAGAACTGACTATGAATATGAAAAAGACATATACTTAGTAATTGGTTCTTTTTAACATACAGAGTATGGGAGCGTTCCATAGAGAGAGATTGATTGAAAAAGTCTCTCATTTTTCACATACACGTTTTTCGAATTATATGTTTTTTTTAAAAAATTATAAAAAAGTTATTTTAAATTTTTTTATTAATCTATTTTTAAGTTTAAAATAATTGATACTTAATTAATTATACATTAATAATTTAGCTTGTTTTATATATCTTCATCTATCTCACTCTCTAGAACTCAGCCTAATCACTCAGTCACTCAATTTGTACTTACCTACGTAGCCTAGACACTTTGACAATGACCACATACACGCTACTCCTGCAGAATCACCAGATGAAAATTTGAAGATTGATTATCTTGTTGCTTTCTTTCTCTTTTTTCCTTTTTTTGCAATGATCATTTCTTCTTAAAATGGTAAGAATTGAGCATTGTATTGGTTGTTTCATGACAAGATGCCCTGGGAATGGTACGTATTGGGAATTTGAGTTGAACAATATCCCCCACAATTAGGCCCAAATTGTGGCACAATGCTTGTTTCTAAGTCAATCATAGACTAGTTATGTGCTAATTTCTCTTTTGTTGAAAAATTCATTACGAAAGTGTGGGCCTGATTTGAGTATGCTCAAAAGGAGTCAAGAAAAAAAGAAAAGACACGCTGAATAAACACAATTTCTATAAGGAACACTCCCTCCGTTTAAAAATATAATAAGATAGTATCATATTAGGTATATTCTGATACTATAAATCTAAAATTTAATTGTGTAGTTTGATCTATCTTACATTACTTCTACTCCTTCCTTCATCTGTTTTAGTATAAGACGTTTTAACAATTTCTAAAGTCAAACTTTTTAAAGTTGACTAAATTTATAGGAAAATGTAGAAACATTTACAACACCAAATTAGTATTAAAATGTAGGATCATAAAGGATCTTTTTCACCAGCTCATGAGATGACAGGCTCCCTTATGCTAGTTTTCTTGTACTTCCATAATCAATATAAAACTATTTAACAATCTCCTCTTCACACATATAATGAATATTCTAATGTCCTAAATTCTATGGACTCTTCCAATCTCAACTATTCGTGAGAAAATAACTTAATATTCTTTTAATAAACCTGTTGTTTCAACTTAGCGCCATGGTGAAATTGGTAGACATGCTGCTCTTAGGAAGCAATGCACAAGCATCTCGACTCGAGTCCGAGTGGTGAAAGTCTCGAAAAAGAATACAATAGATTATAAAATAAAATGGATTCAATTCAAAATTTTCAATTTTGTAATGGGATCTTCTCCTTATGCTATTTGCAACTTTAGAACATATATTGACTTATATTTCTTTCTCAACAATTTCAATTGTGATTACGATTCATTTGATAACCTTATTAGTTCGTAAACTTAGAAGATTCTTCTTCACACATTGATGTCCCCTCAGCCATTTATCACCATTGCTCATTCATCTTACGTCGACGGTTTTTTAAGTATATGGGCTCGTAGATACACACGATCAATCTAGCCTTCGCACCCTGATGTTTATCAAAGATGTTGAACTTGTCGGAGTCGGTTCTAATATAAGATCATAAATAACATTTCTCACCTCAAAAGCTAGCCCATAAGATAAGCAATTTCCTCACTTATATACTATATCAATTAGCCTTCAACAATTAATATTGGACTATTCAATATAAAATAGAACCTTAAATATACTTTGATAATAATATATTATTTATTTTATGTTAAATATGTTACTATGTTTTTCTATAAATTTAATTAATTTTTTAAAAAATTAACTTAAAAAATTAAAATAACTTATAATACGAAACAAATAAAGTATGATTTATGAATATTATGATCGATGACTGAATAAATAGCCGGTTTCCGTGGCACTTAAGTTCACCTTGTCACTCACCCTAGAAATGTGCATTTGCGTATGCCTTTTCTAGTGCCCATAAAATAAGTCGCTCCTCCTCTGGAACGATCAGTATTACTGGGAAACTGCAAAGCTTGCGCACATCGCTTGTTTTTCTATGCAAGGCAGAGGTGCCAACAGAGTTTGAGCACTGCATTTGTGGTTCAGTGATCCAAGGTCATAGTAATGGGATGTGTTGGGAATTTGTGTCCAACGTGATGGCACAGTATAGGATCAAATTGAGATTCCACGCTCGCTAGCTGTCAAATCTCTGGTGCTGATTTCGTCAGTCTCCCTCCTCTAGTCCGCTTGATGTTGCATTCCGCTTCCGTGATTTGGAAGCAGGACCATGTCGAGCTTCCAAATGTATTTTAATTCATTATTTGAGCATGATTGTTCCTGAAACTGAAACAATATGCCATCCATAAAAAAAACTGAAACGATATGTTTTACCACTATATAAGGAGTCAATCCCCGTCATCACTTTGAGAATCCAACGCCTCGATCGATCACCAAGTTGAGAAGAACATGCATTCAGATGACCAAGCTCTCAGGGTGAGCAGAAAAGTACTGATACATTACTGATTGGAGTCACTATTAGCATCCCTGGATTTCCAGACTTCTTAGGATACACAGATTTTGGGTGGATTTCGTGTATGTTAGCTCCATTTCGGTTTGAGCTGTTGTCAATTTTTATTTCGCCGATGAACGGCGGTGAGCAGCGTCACTGCATTCTGTGGCGAGACGCATGCAGGCTACAACCAGCTCCAGCGGACTTGTTTGCTTGCTCGGTTCATCCAAATAACGAATCACATGCCTGTCCGTCCACGCGAGTTGTCCATGGTTTGTCAGTTCCAAACTTCCAATCAGATATCAGCTAGTTTTTGTCTTGCCAAGTTGCCAATGAGTGATCGTTCAGAGATTAATGTTTTACTTTTTGTATAGAAATATGTACAGTGACTAATACCCTAAGTGTATATAAGAGTGTCGAGTCTATATATATATACAACCTAGTCCAGTGATCTAACACTCCCCGCAGTCACAGCGAGAGGGAAACGGACGTAGAGACTGAACCGAAAACTGGTAAACAAAGGCGTGGGTAGACCTTTGGTCATTATATCGGTAAACTGGTGACCCGATGGTACATAGAGCACCCGAATCTGTCCTAAGACGACCTTGTCACGGATAAAATGGATATCGATCTCGATGTGTTTGGTGCGTCGATGATGAACCGGGTTGGCAGTCATGTAGACGGCACTGACATTGTCGCAGTAGACGATGGTCGCTGAGAAGAGGGGTGCACGGAGCTCCTAGAGAAGCTGGCGAAGCCAGCAGCACTCGGCGACGGCGTAGGCGACGACGCGGTATTCGGCTTCGGCGCTAGACCGATGGACACTGTAGTCTGGCGTTTTGAGGACCAGGATACTAGAGTGTCATCGAGGAAAACGCAGCAGCCAGACGTAGAGTGTCGAGAGTCAGGGCAGCCTGCCTAATCCGCGTCGGAGTACACGGTGAGGGAGTCGATGGGGCTGGAGCTGAGATGCAGCCCGCTGGAGAGCGTGCCCTTCACATAGTGTAGGATGCGCGTGAGCAGCGCGAGGTGAGGTTCGCGCGAAGCGTGCATGAAGAGGCACACTTGCTAAACAGCGTACGTGAGGTCGGGCCGGGTGAGGGTGAGGTATTGAAGAGCCCCGGCAAGACTCCGATACTGAGAGGGATCGGCAACAAGTGCACCATCGGCAGCGGAGAGTTTGGCTCGAGTGTCGACCAGGGTGGCCGTGGGGTGACAATCAGCCATGCCCGCACGCTGGAGGAGGTCGATGGCGTACTGGCGCTGGAAAAGAAAGAGCCCGTGAGAGGAACGAGTGACGGAGATGCTAAGAAAGTGGTGGAGAGGACCAAGATCGGTCATAGTGAACTCAGAGTAGAGTCGGACCATGATCTGGTCGAGGAGAGATGTCAAAGACGTTGTAAGGACAATGTGATCGATATATAGAAGTAGATAGACAGTAGCGGAGCCGATATGAAGGGTGAACAGGGAGCTATCGGACGTAGAGGCCACGAAGCCGATGTGCCGAAGATAGGCATCAAAGCACTGTTACCAGGCACGAGGGGCTTGTTTGAGGCCGTAGAGGAAACGTTGAAGAAGGCAGACGTCGTCGGGACGAGAAGGGTCGACGAAACCTAGGGGCTGCTGGCAGTAGACCATTCCCATCAAATGACCGTGAAGAAAGGCGTTTTTCACGTCAAGCTGATAGATCAGCCAGGAATATGAGGCAACCAAAGTGAGGACGACCCGGATGGCGGCAAGTTTGACGATGGGACTGAAGGTCTCGTCGTAATTGACACCAGGTCGTTGGGAGAAACCCCGAACTACCTAGCGAGACTTGTGACGGGTAAGGGAGCCATCGGCGTGTAATTTGTGTTTAAAAATTTACTTACCGGTCACAATGTTGGCGCCGGGAGGACGGGGGACGAGACGCCAGGTCTCGTTGTCCATTAGGGCCTTATACTCGTCGACCATGGCTGCGCGCCACTGAGGGTCGGCCAGGACGGAGCGAGATGTCATCGGGATGGGCGATATAGAGCTGTGGACGACGAAGAGCCCGTAGCGCTTGGTGGGACGGAGAGACCCGGTCTGTGAGCGAGTGACCATATGAGAGGTGGAGGGAATTGGAGCCGATGGGGGTGCGGGAGAGATGGGAAGAACTGGTCGGGTGGGGGCGTTATCGGCTCTGGATCAGTGGCTGTAGGTGAGAGGAAAGGAGGGAACTAGATCGGCCTGAGCCGATGGAGTTAGATGGGCCGATGGGGAGGGGGGAGCCGATGGAAGCTGAGCAGCCGATGGAAGTGGGGTGTCCGATGGAAAAAGGACGGGACCGGCTGAAGCCGATGAGAGAGGTGGGGCCGATGGGGATTCGATGGGTAGGATATTGGACTGAATAGTAGTGGGATAGGTGAAAGGTAAGTCCTCAGGAGCGGTCGATGAGGGGGCCGATGGAGGGGATAGTGGAGGAGACCGGGTCGGTACGGTGTTGGTGAGGAGAAAGTCGAGATCGCTAGAGGAGGATCTCAGATGAAGTAGACCGAAGGAAAAGCATGTCTCGTCAAAAATGATATGACGAGAGACGATGACCCATCGGGTGGAAAGGTCAAGACATCGGTATCCCTTATGAGAGGAGAGATAGCCGAGGAGAATGCAAGTGGTGGAGCGGGGAGCGAGTTTGTGGGAAGCAGTGGGAGTAGTCGGGCGCCGTGCGGTAGAGAAGGGCATATGGAACGTTGTTTTGAACGGAAGAGCACGGGCACCGATTGAAGAGATACGTCGCAGTAGCCAGAGCTTCTGCTCAATAAGTGGCAGGTAAGTGGGCATGAAGTAGCATAGTGCGACTGATGTTGTTGAGGGTGCGAAGGAGGTGCTCGGCTTTGCCATTCTGAGGAGATGTGTAGGGGTAGGAGAGCCGTAGATGGATGCCCTGCGAGGTGAGGAAAGTTGTAACAGTACGGTTAACGAATTCCATACCGTTATCGGCTTGTAGAGCTTTGATGGGAAGGTTGAACTGAGTAGAAACGTATGTGACGAAGTTAGTGAGGTGAGAGGCGACCTCGGATTTGCTTATGAGCGGAAAGGTCCAGCAATAGCGTGTGTAATCGTCAAGTATGTCAAGGTAATACTGATTACCGGAGACACTTTTAATTGGAGATGTCCATACATCACAATGTATAAGTTCAAGCGGGCGCGAGGTACAAGAGAGAGAACTAGAAAAAGGCAGACGCACATGTTTGCTAAGTTGACACGAGTGGCAAACTGTGAAGCTGCTGTGGGTACATAGGATGGAGGCGCTGCAACCGAGGGTGGCAACAGCGTCAGGGCCGGGGTGGCTGAGACGAAGATGCCAAAGGTTGGTGGAGAGGGCAACGCTGGCGTGTGGAGTGGACGGCGTAGTGGAATGGTGTAGATGTCTCCGCCACTATTGCAGCGAAGGATCTGTCGCCGGGTTGGGATATCCTTCACAGAGAAACCAGACGCGTCAAATTCGATGGAGCAGTTGTTGTCTCTTGTGAATTGGCGAACAGATATAAGATTATGAATAAGAGAAGGTACGATAAGAACATTGCGAAATGGGAGGTTAGCGGTGGATGTAGACAAAGAGGAGTCACCTTAGCATTGGACAGGAAGAGAGTGGCCATTGCCGATGGTGACAAATGGGGAGGAAGAGGGGTGACAAGAACGAAGTATACCGGCCGATGACGCCATGTGTGAGGACGCCCCAAAGTCTAGCACCCAAGGGTGCTATGGTTAGAGCGTCATCTGATTGAGAGCAACGACGAGGCCAACCTAGTTCCAGGAGGGAACCGACTGGGTGGGTGGTGTCGGTAGCATCGGCTGAGGTGGCAGAATAGGAGCCGATGCCAGGTAAGCCTGAGGGTGGGCATCGAGAACCCCTGGTTGCCAACCGATGGGGCTGCGTGGCTGGGACTGGGGTGCCCAAGGGTTGTAGCAGAGCCACGGACCCGTGGGACCGGCAGGTTGGGCAGGGACCGAGGCAGGTCGTGATTGCATCGAACCGTGTCAGTTCCTGCCCTTGCCTTTTCCGGTGCGGGCTGTGTTGCCATGGCTGGAGCCATGGCCACCAGAGTCGCGGGAGGAAGTGGCAGCGCAGGATGCTCGGCAGCTATTATCGGCTGCAACAAGGAGAGCGGTGTGGGCCACTGTCTTCTCATTGTTGGCCAGATGAGGTTCTTTAAGAACTAACATGTCATGGACCCGAGCAAACAATGGAAGAGGTGTGGCGTTAGCGATGTCATCGGCGGTGTTTGAGAAGCGGGGGTTGAGGCCTCGCAGAAGGGTGAGAACGAGTTAAGAGTCGACCACAGGATGGCCGACATCCCAGAGAGCAGCAACCTTAACTTTGAGGTGCTGACAGTACAAGGAGACAGAGGAGTCTTGTTGTACCATGGAGTGGAACTCGTTGAGGAGGAAGATGGCGCGAGGCTGCTTATTCGCGAGGAAGATCTGCTCGATAGCCACCTAGAGATCCCGGGCGGTGGGGTCGGTATCATCCATGGCGAGGTCGAGGATAGAGTTATCGACCGAGCTAAGCAGCCAGCTGCGCACGCAGCACTCGGCGATGTCCCACTGAGGATCATCGAGGCAAGGTAGAGCGGAGCCATCGATATGGGACCGGATGTCGAATTTTCCACATAGAGATTTGAAGAAGAAACCCACTTGAAATAATTGGCATTAAGGTCAAGAGAGATAGGAACGTAAGACTTCACGTTCACAGCAGTGTAGGAAGGGGAGAAGATCGGCGAGGTGGTGCCCGAAGTGTGGTCTATGGCACCGAGGGCCGGAGCAGACTTGGCGACTGGGAGAGTGCTGAAACTGAGGGCAGACTCGGTGGCCATGACAAGAGGAGAATAGGGACAAATAGCCGATGGAAGGAACAAGCCGATGGGAGAGAGAAGCCAATGGGAAGGAGAAGCCGATGGGAGGACGGATCGGCCGATCAAAGATATGAGAAGCCGATAGAGAGTGGGTCGGCCAGCCGATGAGGAGTGGTTGGCTGATATGGAGTAGGCAGCGGAGTAGGTGAGGAAAAGATGGTGGCAGAGTGGGTGGGTCAGAGAGTAGTTGGGTTACGGATGTGCGAAGATTCACGTCCATGAAAAGAAGATTCACGTCCGTGGACTCGTGGAGGCCAAGGAGTGGGGCAGACGCGAAAATGGCGAAGAGTGGTCGGACGCGAAGAGAATATGTTCGCGTCCGGGAGGCAGGGATTCATGTCCGTGGACATGTGGACACGCTAGATTGACTCGGACGTGAGGAGAGAAAGTTTACGTTCGAGAACCGTTGAGCGTGTCAGAAAAGGCGAGAACCGAGGGAGGGTTCTAGCCGATGGAGGGATGGACAAGTCCAGCCGATGGGAGGGCAGACGAGTTCAGCCAATGGAGATGACGAGCGCGGAGGTGCGTCGGTGTCAGATAAGAAAGGATGCACGAAGCAAGAAGAAGAGCGGAGACGGGTGCGAAGCAAGACGAGGAGGCGGATGGAGACCGTCGCCTTGTCGCGCGGAGGTGGAACGGAGAAAAGAAGGTGATTGCGAGAGAGACGAGGAGAAGAAGAAACGTAGACGAGAGAGCAAGGAGAGTGCCAGGAGGAGAGTACCGGGAAGAGGGTCGGCGGCGGGAAGAAGACGTTGACGACGAGGAGGAAAAAGGTCGGCTCACCGGAGGGAGAAAGCTAGCGCGCCGAAGATGTCTAGACTTATTCTGATATTATGTAAAAATATGTACAGTAACTAAGACCCACAAGTGTATAAAGGGGGTTAGGTTTTTATATATAAACAAATCAGGCGAGTATTGAAGTGCTAGCTAGTATTACCTCGTCAAGCGCCCATAAATGAACTACTAGCTGCTACTCCTTTGGGTGAACTAGCACTAGAAAATGTAAACCCTGACCATCAACTTCCTATATCTGTGGGAAAGCAACGGTGAGAAAGAATAGAACGTTCTCTCGGAATCTCGGTGATGCAATGATGTCGATTCCCTGAGAATGGGATGCATGGGGAATTAGAGATGAAAGAAGTTGATTTGGACATGCTCTTGTTGGTTGGGACACAAGGTCGATATGTTAGCCTCTCACAGGTTCACAATGCTGTAGTACTGTGCTCTAGCTCATTTTGTGCGCAGGACATAGGAAGTAATCGGCGTTGTTCCTGTCCGCTCGGCTTGCAAGGAATTCCACCTTGGCGCTCATCTCGCACAAGCCTTACCCCGAGCCGGCATGCGCGGCCACACAGCGCACAGCCCTGGTCTTGCCGTCCTACCGGCGAAACGATGGCTGGGCTCCACTGGGAAAAACATGTAACGCCACTAGTGCAAGGTCATACTTAGGTTTATGTTTTCTTCAGGTTGCTTCTAGGATTGGTGAACATAGCAACATGTAAAACATCATCTGGGATGTGATTCGGTTCTGAAATGAAGATTGCCTACGGTTGAAACATGCTACTTCGGTACTTTCTGCATCGGAGTCCGTTACTGTTTTCAAATGTAAATACACTGGTCACAGCAAGCCCGATTCGTGCACGGTGCAGATGGGTCATAGCTTTTGTTTGCGAAACTAAAAAAGTAGGCCGAGTTTTAGTGGGCTGGAGACAATGTAATTTTCTCTATGAAATGTCTTCCTTTCACCAGTGCAAAACCGAATAGAAAGTCTCTCTCAATTGTCAATACGGGTGCATTCTACCTTTGCTAGTGTATTGATGGTGGTTTTGTCATACGTAGCGCTAGTGATTTTGCCTGACGTGACGCATTAACTTGGTCTACCCATGTGACTAGTACTTATGTGACAATTTAAAAAAAGACCATAGGATTTATATGCCAAACACATGAAAAAGAGAAAAAAAATAAAAAACCATTGCCGCCACCTCACCCAACACGATCTTCAACACGTTCTTCTTCTAGCTCCCCTTGACTAGCAACCGAGGAGGCTGCTGCTATCACCTAGTCACGCACTCGCGCCATCTACCGCCAGTCGCTAGAGTTGTCGCCAGCTTGTAGCTCGCTAGAGCATGCCACATTCTCTGATGCCCATTGCCGCCTAGGAGCACCATCGATCACCCATTGCATCAAGCCGATGTGCAGCGGCATGAGACCACGCGATGCTACGAACCGACTGAAGGGCATGTCCATGTCCACCACCTAGGAGCTCGACGAGGATAGGGCTGGGAGACCTCGATGAGATCGTGGCTTTGTAGGAGTTCGCCCGATTGCGTTTCATTGCCCAAGTAGTCGAGCCGTGGCTTGAGGAGGAGGAAGCAGGCGAGGGAGCAAGAGAGCCAAGGTTGCCAGAAAGGAAGTTGAACTTAGTTGCGAGCGGGAAGGGAACATGGGCGAGGAGCCGAGTGGCCAGTACTTAAATCTTAAAGGCAACAAGGTACGATACATCATACTGGAATTATCATTTGGCCATACCAAGCACTAACTCCAAGCAACACAGAAGGGAGAACACTAAACATGACTAATTTACCACGCCTACCGCAGGGAAGCCAACAGACCACACACCCAACATATTGACTACGTAAGCAGAGGCTACAGCACTGTCATTTCGGTCACATTGACTTCAGGCTAGGTCTCGTGCTGAGTATATCACCTTCTTGCCTCACCCGGGGTCCTCGGTCTCTGAGTTGTTCCAGCTAGAACGGAGCAAGGACCGGCAATCTTCCATCTCCAGTTTCAGCTTCCCTGCCACCAAGCGTTGCCACTGTTGAAGAAACAATAAAATCCTGTAAGGCATCTACATAATGTTTGTCATGAGAGTGTTTCGAAAGACCCAATCATTTCTAGC
The DNA here is from genome assembly GCA_030770085.1 of Oryza coarctata. NCBI lineage: Eukaryota > Viridiplantae > Streptophyta > Magnoliopsida > Poales > Poaceae > Oryza > Oryza coarctata. The sequence goes on from CM061470.1 coordinate 19,420,994, forward strand.
CTTCCAGATTGCCCGTGCCCCCCATTTCATATGGGGCTTGGTTTTAGGCTATTTGTATTTGTTTGATCAGAAGAGGGCTATGACGAAGGAGCATGATGTTGCAGTTTATCTTCTCTTAACTACACAAGGCTGTCAGATTGCGTGCGCTGCAGAACCAAGCATTGCCAATTGTAAGATGATCGTTAGGTTTATCCCGTGTCATTTGTCAATTGGACCGTATCCAGTAGACCGTCACCGCAGGGCACATATCCAGTGATCTTGATTGAGTCTAACGAGCAAGAAGTTCTATACGTTGCTTCCCGATTTGCAAAGACCACTATGCAAAAACTTTCACTATGATCCATGTAAAACCTTGATGAGATGTGCTCCAGTTCTGAAGCTGTAAAAGAAAAATGTGTACCGTTGAGACATGCTAGATAGTGAGTTGCGTTTGTCCTCGAGAAACTGAGAATCACCAGAGTCCATCACATGGGTCACTGAAGAAACACATTCCAGATTATCAAGCTGAAACTGTCTATGGGTAACACTATACTGTACTACTACATTGTACACTTGAATCAACTGTACATGGTTGGTGTAGCACTGTTACTCGGTCATACCCACACACACACACCTGACCAATAACCATATATGCCCTACTCCTTCCTTTATTTTCCTTCTTTTGTTTCGAGGATGTTTTCTTTCTAATATGACTAGAGTTGAGTGTTGTATTGGGGGTTCGATAATGAGATGCGCTGTGAATGGGATGTATTGGGAATTTTAGTGAAACAACATCCTCCAATGTAGGGTCAAACTGTTGCTCTGTGCCAGCTAAAAGCCGGTCACAGATTAGTGATGATGGAAGAGTTAGTTCATCGGGTAATTCAATCCAAATCTTGGAGTTTGATTTGTCTGCTCAAAGTTTGTTCTCTTCACGATAGCTCACTGGTTTGGGTGTGTCGTCAATTTTGGTTCTTATTGGAGTACTCTCGGAAGGAGAAGCTAAAGGAAAGCATGGGAATTAAAATTCGTATGTTTTAGTCCTGTTATGTTATGGTTGGGCCTGCCTGATATTTCTTGTGACTTAATTATGAACACACATTGCAACTGAATCATTGAATAACCAACCAACCCAGTTGGCATGGCACTTAAGTTCACTAAGTAACTCACTCAACATGTCCCTAAACCTTCACACTGCCCATAAAATAAGCTACCACTCCTTAGCGTAATTGGAAATTTGCAAAGCTCACCCATATCGTTCGTTTTTCTATGGAAGGTTTGAGGTGGCGAGAGTTCAACATCGCATTGGTGATTCAAAGACAAATGTCATAAGAATGGGATGCGTTGGGAATACACGTCCAACATAATGTAAGACTCCCGTAGCTTTTGGGATTCAGCAAACCAGGCTCATCTCATGGGAATGCATTCCAGATGATCAGTAGTAATAAACCGTATTAACAAATCGCTGGTACCATTTCTTCAATGAATTTTCAGCCTTTTCGCGTGATACAGAGATGTTGCATTGATTTCTTCGTGTACGTTATCCGTCATTTTTTTCACTTTCCATCTGCTGGACGGCTATAGCTACTGTGCTGTGGGCACGTATACCACAAGCTGGACTTAATTATCTCCTTGCTCGGTTCATCCAAAATGAACCACCTACCTCTCTGTCCTGACAGTGATAGTACTATCCAGAAATAATGCAACATTTTGTTTTCTCCTCTCGTCCGGTTGGTGTGGCATCGTCCTCTAGCTAGCTGCGTTGCATGGATACGGCCCAAATGCCTCGTATCTGTATCCGATACGTATCCCTAATTACCGTGATTTTCAAATGAAAATAATAATTCCGGATACATTCCTACACACTCCGTATCCTACCGATTCAGCCCATTCCGTGATCGCGAGCTCCTCAGTCTCACCCCAACGCAACTTCCTCCACGCCGTTCTCGCCGCGCCGCCGGACACCAGGTGCAGTGCCGTCGGCAGCCCGCCGCCACACGCCGGGCACAGCAACACTGCCGCCGCCGAGCGCCGTATTGCCGCCCCCACGAGTGGCGTCTCCGCCAGCAACCGGGTGCCGCATCGCCGCTCCCAGGCGCAGCACCGCCGCCACCGCTAGCCGCAGCACCGTGCGGTCGCCAGGCGCAATGCCATCAGTCAGTCACCACCCGGCACTTAATTTGCGCTTTCCCCTGCAAGTTCACTTGCAGTTCATGCTTGATATGCAATGGTTTCTTTTTGTGTTTTCTTCCTCTTCTCTTAGTTTCGATGGGTTATGGAATTGGAAGCTCGATTGGTTACTTCTATCGGCCAAGTGGGCCCCAGACTAATCCATTTCATGATAGGCCAGTTTTGTGCGCCTAGATGGCCAAAGCTTTTTTTCGCCAACCAGACAAGATTAAGCCGAGCTATCGTCGGCGGAACACGATGTAGGTAATTTCTTTCGACCTTTCGCCAAAGTGACGATATTGGCCGAGTCTGGTTGGCGTGGCACTGAAGTGCTAGCGTGTACCTCGTCACGCGCCCCATAAATAAGCTATATATTGCAAGATTTTTTATTTATATTTTTTAATAAAATACTTTAAAAATATTTTTTAAAAAAAATTATAAATCTATACTCTCAACACCCACTAAGAGCCCACTCAGAGGTTTAATAAAAAAAAGCCAAAAAAGACTAAAAATTCAACATGTCAAATGACCGTCGATACACGCTAACAGTTGAGAGGTGGGACTAGAAAATTTGTATCCTTATCACCCTATCTAAAAGCGTATTTTTCTAGTACAGGGCGCCGCTCGTAAAATGAGTGTACGAGGAGAGTAGAGAGCCTGTCGTTTTTGTGTAAGTAGCCTCCTTACAACCCTTTGTTTGAGTGTTTTTTTTCTATTAAGCACCGTATGTAAAATTGCTAGATCTGATCGTGGGAGGAAGCCTATCAATTTTGCAGATAACCATCTTTACACCCTGGTGTTTTATCCCCACCGTATAAATATCGAAAATAAAAATATTTAAATAAAATAAGTTTTATTTGTAAATATAATTGTAAAGAAATTAAAATACATAGAAAAGATAATTGAGGTGTAGAAAATCAGCGTTAATACTAGAAAATCATTACGCAACTAAATAGAGGCCCAAACGATTAATAGAATTACACGTAGACATAGATAATAGTGACAAAAATATTACACGATTAATATTTACATGTTACATATAGAATAAGACATAATATAAATAATGCAACGGGTAATACGATACATACGCCTATTTGGAATTTGTATATATCATCATTTATCGTCTATTTGTAGTCACTCTAGAGGATCTAACTTTTCGCTCGTACTACACTTTAGCATGCATGTATTATTTAATTTTTCAAGCTATATGATCCCTATAAAAATCTAAGATAATTTCTTCATATCTATTCATTATTTGAATTTGCACATTCTTGGTGATTCCTATGGGAAAAGGTGCATATATAGCAATTGTAGTCACGATGTAACAATTTGAAGTAAATTAGAGAGATGTATAGCGAACTTATAATAAAATCGTCGTTAAGAATATTTGGACAAACAAAATATCTTCTACCAAAAGTATGGATACTTATTGAGCTCACCACCTAGCAACAAACATCGTAAGCGCACTTAGGACGCTCCTGTCGTGAAGGTAGTAAAGAGGTTGCAGTATCTAGTCTGTCCATTCGGTTTATCGACGTTGTTTGTACTACTCCTTTCTCTTCATGTATTGTTCACTTGTTTTTGGATGAAAACCAACAACCCTAGGAGAATCAATGATTATGGTCAACTACTGGATTTTTTTTATTAACCTATTTAATGAAGTTACGTATCCTTTTGTGGATATTATAAAGAAAGTATTAATTCGAAGAAAATTTTGTGATAAGAAATAGTTGAAAAAATAAGTGCATACAATTCATACTTAATAAGAATAGTTTGGGTATTGAAGAATCTCCACCCACGAGTGTTAGGGTCCTGAGATGTCATAAGTTGACATTGATCACCACATATATAGAACAAATGGTCACACCAAGGTAGAATTAGCTAAGGCAAAGGATCTCTTCTCTAGATCCTCAGTGAAAGAGCGTTTAGCAGCCATTATTCTTTGATGCTATAGGAGATAATGCAAACGAGTGGTGTAGGATTTACAAGGTACCAGTGGGTGGAAAACATAAGCTCCATCATACATACGGAGGTCTTATATAGCATATGTTATGTTGGGTGTGGAAGATATGAATAAAAGCGTTGAAAACGGCGTAACATTCACGCATGAAAAGTGTGTGACTATAAAAATCCTTTGAACACAACGTGCATTATCATGCCAAAAGTTGGTCATCAGGTTGTGATAAAGCGACGTGAGGGTGATGCAACGAAAGTTGGCTATCGGGTTATGATGAAAGCGACGGGATGATCGTACGTCGAAAGTTAGTTACCGGGTTGTGTTGAGAGCTATGGGATGGTTACGCGTTGAAAGTTGGCTAACATCACTAAGCGTCGATTGTAACTTGGCAGTCATGCACGCAGTAAGGAGTGAAGGCACCAAAAGTTAGTTGTCATATACTATTGGCAGTCATGTGTGCATAATAAAGAGTGATAGCGATGTGGTTTAATGTATAGTAAGTGATGTAAGTACGTAAAGCCGAAATAATTAATACAAAGTAGTATAAAAAATAAATACAAATGACACAACATACTACTAGCTCGGGACTTGTCCTCCTGCTCTGCGCTCACATGTGACCCTAAGAGTAGGTGAGGCGGTCGGCTAGGACGCCATGGCTATCACGGACCTACTGCACAGGAGTCAAAGTATACGGCTCCTATGTGTGAGGTGGCGGAACTCCTACAAGCTGAGAGAAGCCGAGCATATCCTGATCTGTCATGAGATCATCATGGTTGAAAGAGTTTTGCGCCCAACTAGAGGTGCCCTACCCAGACCCGCCCGTGACTGCGGAGATCAGTGGCGGTGTAACCTGGAACCCTATGAGAAAAATGATTGAGTAATGCAAATTGAAATATTTTGGACAATGAAAATATGTACCGTGCAGCAAACCTAAAAACATTTGTGTGAACGTTTTCGCTCCTGGTGTCGACGTCTTGGTTACTTGTATCAACGTCCCCGCTAAAGCTATAAAAAGTATAATTTATCAATAGCAACATTGCACGCAAAGAAGAAAGCAATATATTTGAGAGATGAATAGGCATAGTTATCTTTGGGTTGTGTTCCTATAGGGAAGACTCTTGCTGCCACTGCTACGGAAGAAACCATATCGACAACACGATAGGTGAGAGCACGAAGGACGATGCACATCGTGTTGCGCATCCTACCAAAGGTAATCCTCTGCTCATCCTCCTTCAGCACAACTTCAACATCCAATTGTCGACACATAGTCTCATGCTCATCGTCAACTTGCCACATAGTATTAACCTATTTGATATAACATGTCATACGTAAAAGGAGTAGCACATTTTACTGAGATATAGAAAATTAATTAACTCAGCATGAAAAAATTATATTCATGATGTCTAGGGTACGCGTCTCGCACACCAGCTACATATGGTTGTGGAGCGTCAGAAGTAAACGTCATGTGAGTGCGCGTACGAGGCTAGTACCAACTGAGGTACAGTACATATGACGCCTCTATGTACGGGTGCTACTTCTCAATAACTATCTCAATAGCTAGCAACCAGTCGATGATGTATTTATGGAGACGTGGAACTCACAAATTGTCAGCTATCTATTCCCACCGATTATACCTAGTTGCAACAATGCTGTTAGAATATATACAAAACATACAATTCTACGTTCGATTTTGTATCAATACTTATTGGTGAACGTCGTCCGGCACAGTCGGCATGATTGGTAAAGAATACAATTGACGTGAACCGAAATATCACAACACGTGCTGCTAATAGTGTGGCTCGATAAAGATGTCGAATACTATTGGCTGGGTCGTCAACTAGTAGGCCTGATCACGTGTACACAGAGTCAAAATTCTAAGTGGTGCACGAGCCTGTAGAGTTGCATGGCCATTGAATTTTTTATGTTGATTCTAGGCACAGAGGCTCTTGAAAAGATTCATAAGGTGTGTGTTCTTCAACTGCTTGTTGTAATTAGCACCCATGTAATGCATACACCATCTGCTACAAATATCTAGCCATTCTTTTGCATACCCCTTCTCTATGTTACCATGCCTCAAATACTCGATAGCCCCTAGAAGACTGATGTGACTATCATATATAAGACATACAGCTAGCCTTATACGTACAACTACGTCCTTCGCACGCTTTAGAAACCAATACAGCTTTCGGTGTTCTCGCTCTCAACAAAAGCAAAAGCCATGGGTAACACCTCATTATTTCCATCAACTCCAATTGATATCAATATATGAACTATCTACTTTCTAGTCATGAATTTTCTGTTAATGCAGAATATGAGATGACAATCTACAAATGTGTTAATGCACATATTTAGTGTGAAGAAAGCCCGTTAAAGCACGCTTTGCCGAGGATGGTCAAAGGGAGTGATTTGAGGTGTAGTAGCTCCTTAGATTCCTCTAAAGAATGCAAGCTAGAAGATGAAGCAAATTATTGTATAAAGCTTTGAATGTGCCAAACCTCATCTCCACAATCTTCTGTTTTGTCCTTCATGCCTTTGTAGAGCTGATTGTATACTTGAATTTGTCCTCAATATGCCTTATAATTGATCTTGCTTCGTATCTTAGGTTGTGCACAACATCGGAGTATATCTCTATTGCAATAAATACAGATGTTATATTTTTATAGTATTTCTCGACACCATATAAGTGATAATTATGCTCAATGATGATTGACACATTTCAGTAATCCTTTCATTTACCCTTTAATGCATGCACCCTCCATGGGCACCCATAAATTGAGTTCACATACTTCACTTTATATACCAACTAGCTTGACTTTGTGGCTCAGAACTCTTACCAAAGTAATACTGTCTAGTGCTTGATTGTCTATGTCAATTTCTTTTTATATGCATATTTATCCCCTTGAATGACCTCATTTTTCTATGGCACATGATTCCCCTTAGAAATAAAAAGTCCAAAGAATCCTCATTGGACCATTGTAACAGATTTACGTGATCATCCTCTACATACTCGTTATCAGAATATTTTCTATCCATTATCTCAATGATTATGTTGTTTCTCTCTCCCTCATCTACCAATCCTCTTGGGTCCTTGTCTTTTCGTCCTCCTCCTCCTCCTTCTTTTTCTTTTTCATGCTCAGACTTATTTTCCTTTACTGTTTCAGCATTACATTCCATCATACCAAGACCCTCTTTGTCTTGCATAGACATTGAAACAATGTTATTTTTCTTGTACATTGACACAAGAATGCTAGGTTACCAACCTTGATCTAATGCATTCTTCACGTATCATATCTAAGTGGTAGAGAAATCCACCAGCATCAATTCTCAGGAAAAAAACTTCAGTTGCTTCGCACACAACAACATACAAGGTTATTGTGTTGACCTAAGGGTTGATTTGAAAGCCTTGTATTAACCAGTTTTATACTACTAAAAAACTTCTCTCAATTGTCCTTTGAATACCTTTAAGGGTTGAACCAAGCTCTAATAGATCTAAACCATATGGACCATACATAATATTTTATTGACCATGATATAACCAAAATACCACTTTATTTGACATATATGTTAAAAAAATAGAGTAAGAAATTAATTGTCACATCTAGTAGCATGTATTCTATATTTCAATATTGATATGTCTTCAAATATTAATAACAAAACTATTTATGGATTATCAAACCATATATATAAACAAAACTATTTATGAAAATATATATAATATTTCATTTTATCACTGAAAATAAATATTACAAATTGTATAAATCTTCTACCTGCGTACAAATTCACAAGCCAACAGGGCTTTATTGCTTTTCTTTGTCTCCCCTCAACCCTCTCTTCTCTTTTAGACGGCTAGAAGGACATTTATAGACAGCCGCCAAATAACACCCTAAAAAATGATGTTAAGGGAGCCGCTACAAAAATTTTTAAACCCCCTCTCCTCCCATGGCTAGGCTAACAATTTTGCAAGCAGCCCTCTATGAGAGAAAAGTGTTCAGAGCTGTAAGGGGTTGACTATAAAAACAACAAGCCCTTTCCTCCCTCACATACCTATTTTGCAGGCGGCCCTAAGCTCTGAGAAAAAACACCCCTAGATAGGCGGCAGGGAGTATCCTATAAATTTTCTAGCCCCTACCGTCCTGTCGTTAATGTGTGTCGATGGACGTTTGCCATGTTAAATTTCTAACATTTTGGTTAGGCCTTTTTTAAAAAAAACTCTCAGTTGGTGTTGAGAGTACATATCTGTAATTTTTTTAAATAAATAAATATATATATATATATAACTATCTTAATAAAAATATAAATAAAAAATTCTATGTTGCACTAGAAAATATAAATCCTGTGGGAAGAACTATATATTGCACTAGAAAATATAAACCCTGACTATCTGTCCATCACCTTCCCTGTAGGTGGAAAAGCAGCGGCGAGAAAGAGTAAAACGTTGTCATGACGATTCGATGATGTGATGCCTTGTGAATGGGATGCACGAGGAATTCCAGATTAACAGCTTTTATGTAGATTGGCCCTGAGTGCCACACCACTGCTTACGTTAGCCTCCCACAGATTCACGATGTCGTAGAAAACTGCTTCAAGTGTTCCAGTTCATTTTGTGTGTAGAGTATACGATGTGATCGGCAAGAGGAGTACTGTCCTATCGGCTTGCCTGGACACGTCGAGATGGACTGAGTGTAGAGTAGTCATGAGTTATAATAGTATAAAATATTTTTTTTCTATTTAGGATATCATGTGAATAAGAGATTATCTAACGTTACCATATCATGAGACGCGTAGTGTAGCAGAAATAAGATTAGAGAAGTCGATTCAACCACACGCGCGTCGAAGTTATAGACAAAATAGTCGATCGCCGTGATCCTAATACTGATCAACATCGTAACGAGCAGCGCCTCCACCAGTATACACACATCTGGGACTGTAACACCAATTGCGGGTATACTAGCACTCACAAGCGGCTAGGGTTTGACTCGAGAGGTGGCAGCCAGGGTTTTGCTCGAGGTGAACAGCAGTTTCATACCTCGACCTCACTGTCTCACTTCCTCACTTAATCCTAGGGGACTGTGGTCTAATAGGAGTCTACTTAGTTTGGAGTCTTAGTTGTAGCTTTTCCATGTTTTAATAAGTCTTACATTCAAAATAAATAAAAGCGAGTTGTACTCAATTTACAATGTTAAATTCTGATACGTGGTCATGATAATATGTATGATTTATATTTAATCAATGGTCATATATTTCTGATTATTGTATAAGCTTCTAGAAAGTTCTCTATTGGTATAGGTATAGATATAAGCATAGGTATGGGGTTTGTATTAGGCTACTTTATTCTATTTGTTTGATTAAAAGAACTTTGGCTATGACGAACAAGCCAATGAGTGCAATTCATCTCCTTTCAAAACAACTATTAGTTTGTGCACAATCATCATAAGACTCACATCTAGCTATCGTTATCATATCGAATCTAACCAAGTCGTTTTCTACTGTTCTTTTGGGAATTGTGAAGAACACATCCAAAAACTTTCACTATGGTCCATGTAAAGGTCTTGGGTTTGTGCTTCATTTCTACACCTGTAAATGAAAAATGCACATAGTTGTAAACATGCTAGATAGTGAGTTACATTTGTCCTCGAGAAACTAGCAATCACAAAAGAAACGTGTTCCATATTATCAAGCAATTTTAAGTACATAGCACTTCTGTGAAATCATGGTCATGGTTCTTAGTTGTGATGAATAAGTGTAAAGATAGGAAGGTGTTGATTTGATATGGTTAAGTGTTTTGAGAACAAGGTGTTTAGGCACCATCTGTCAGATCAGTGTAGGAACATTGGTCCGACCAGCGGCCCTAGGTTTTGACTGCTAGGGGCATGCGATCAGAATAGGGCTACAAATAGTCTCATTTGGTTTTTGTTGGAGTTGTCAGTCAAGTTGTCGAGGGTGTGATCAAATCGGCATGGTCTCGAGGGGACTCAGTTTTGGTTGGATCTTTAGGGATCTAAGCTATTTTTAATTTCTTAATGAATTAAATAATTATCATTGTGCTAACTGGAGTCAAGTTTGGAAGACTTGTGCTTGAAAAGTTAAATTTCCATGTGTAGATACTCTTGAGATAAAGACATGGTCAACAGCGGGAATGAAGCTACGAATCAGGTAAATTCATGGGTCCCGAACAACTAGGAGGCCATGTGGGGCGTGAAGCTAAAAAGGTACAGGTGGAAGAGGAGGATTTCACGTTGCAAGTTCAAAGGGCTTTCGAATCGGATATGGAAAGTTGAATTTGAAAGGTATCTAAGTTCGAAAAGTGAAAGAAACATGTTAGATTCAGTTTCTCATTGATTCATATGTGGAGAGGAAGGCAAGGAGTGTAGAATACACTAGAGAGTCAGCCCTCATGTTGCATATATAAAGATAGAGAGGCTAGGCAAAGAAGGTAAGTCACAATTGAGAGATTTGAGAATTTTATACCTCTTTGTAATAGGATTTCATGAGAATTTATGAGAGGTGTTGTGGTTGCAGAATGTTAATGAATACCTAAGCAATAAGGATCATATTCAAGCATTGAGTCGCCAACATTCTTTTTCGGTTTAGTAAGTTTTATATTGTTGCTAGATTTTGGTATTAACTGATGATTCTTAGTTTTGTTGCAATTTTGTTTGAGTTGATCTACACAAAACCTTTTTAGTACTTCTTATATTAGATCTGGAGAGTTTCATTGTTTGGTTTTTGATATATTAGAATTTACTCAAGTTTTAGGTTTTGCTGAATTTTTGACATAGCTGAATTTCTAGGTTAATTTCTCTTAAACCGTTAATTAGTTTGTAAATCCTTCCAATGAAGTTGTTGCTTGGTTCATCTAGTTTATTCTGAGAAAGTTTGAGCTCAATATTATGGTTGATTTTGGAGAAATCCTGTTTTTACAGAGTTTTGTTAGCCTCTAATAATTTCTATCTGAAAGTTTGTTGTCTCATCAAAGTAGCTCCCTAGTTTATTTTAGTCATTAAATTTTGTTTTATTTGAGTACACTAAAAATAAAAACTAAAGGAAATCATCATAAATGAACACAATTTCTACAATAACTATATATGTCTTTTCTTCAAAATAATTTCATAAGTTTGTCATGTTATAGTATAATTTGGTCTACCTGATATGCTTATGATATATAAAGACATACAAGGACTAAATAACCAGCAAATCTTGTTGGCATAGCACATAAGTTCATCCTATCACTCTACATATTTCTGCACCTTTATATTTCCTATAAAAGAAGCTACTACTCATCCTTAAGAAGAATCAATATTACTGAAAAATTGTAAAGCTTACAGTTATGTTTTGATTTTGTATATAGGATGGTAGAGGTGGTGAGTGTTGAATGTTGTATGAGTGGTTTGATGATGAAATGTTGGAGGTATTGGATGTGTTGGTAATTCATGTCCAACATAATGATAATATCAATGCTCAAATCGAGTAATATGAGTGCTCACATCAAGATGCAGTACTCAATGTTTGTCACATTTTGTGTTGATTTCATTAGTTACGTTCCTCCAGCTTTATACATCTCTTATTTCTTCTGTGATTTGTGAGCCAGGTTTATCTCAAACTTCATAATATATTTTGATTTATTCAACGGTTATGGATGATTCTTAGAGCTGAAACAATTTGATATACCATTTTAGGATGCTGATCTAACTAAAAGCATCTATAGCATACTCTAAGGTCACTTGGTGTTTGGTAGCAAGGAGGAAAAGCTTAGCTTTGTTAGATGAATATTCAGTTTATGCAAGAATTTGCTTGCTTGCTAAAGAGAGCGGAATTGGCTCTCCTTCGATGGCAAGAAGCAAATATACTACATCCTTATGACATAAGAGTCACACGTTCTTAGCCAAAAACCTCTCCTATAAGCAAAATAACCAAACAAAAGATAGTGCTCTTGTAAGCGATAGGCCATCTGAGTTATCACCCTCTTGCCTAGCTAAGCAAGTTAGGTTAAGAACCAAACATACTCTAAAGAACTATTGAGAATTATTAGAAGTGTAACACTTATATTACAAGTTGTAAAGAGAATAATATTATAATATAGATGAATACACTGAGTAATATTAGGACTAACAAACTGTACTTACCGCTATTATTTCTTCGATGAATTTTCAGCCTTTCCGGAATACAGAAATCTTGCGTTGATTTCCTGTATATTAGCTCCATTTTTCACATGAATCGTCCGTTTTTCTATTTATTTTTCACTGATGCACAGGTGAGCCGCGTCGCTGCGTCCCGTGGCGGGACGCAGACCCCGTACAGAACCTGCTCCCCATCTGCGACTATAGACTGCTACAGCTACTGTGCTGTGCGCACGTGTACCACGCGCTGGACATATCTGCCAAAGCGCAAATCACCTGCCTCCGTCCACGCGAGCTGCCCATCGTTTGCAGTTCCAATCGGATATCAGCTAGTCATTGTCTTGCTGGTGATATCATCAAAGACGAGATCTTTCGTCTTCTCCGTTCTTCTCCGATCTGCCAAGTTCCATCTCTTACTAGCCAAATCCAAACCCTACTTAAATTCGAGTACCTCTCCTTAATTGGACGAAGTGCCACGGAACCAGTGGGAGGGAGGGAGGAAGCCAACAAGTCAAGAACCACCAATCACCGGCCACCAAGTGGTGGCGAGTAATGGGGATGGCCTTCGTCTCCTACCTCCCGCTGCTGCTGCTGCTGCTGCTGTCCGCGGCGGCGGCGGCGGCCGCGGATGGTGGTGCTAGCGGTGGTGGCTTTGGCGTGGCGGAGTACGAGGCGCAGTTCGAGGCGTGGTGCGCGGAGCACGGGAAGTCGTACGCGACGGCCGAGGAGCGCGCGGCGCGGCTCGCGGCGTTCGCGGACAACGCGGCCTTCGTAGCGGCGCACAACGCGGGGGACGACGGCGCTTCCACGTCGTACGCGCTCGCGCTCAACGCCTTCGCGGACCTGACGCATGACGAGTTCCGCGCCGCGCGCCTCGGCCGCCTCGCCGCCGTCCCCCGCCGGGACGGCGGTGCGCCGTACCTGGGCGTCGACGGCGGCGTCGGGGCCGTGCCCGATGTGTTGGACTGGAGGCAGAGCGGCGCGGTCACCAAGGTCAAGGACCAAGGCAGCTGTGGTGAGAGCACATCTTCTCGATCTGTTCTACACTTTTTCGATTGAGTTCCAAATTTCCAATTGCTCGTCAGAATGAGCTGTCCCAATGGCTTGTTGGGAATTGATTTTAGTAACTACATATCCAGATGTTAGTAAAGCAAAGGGAAGAAAAAAAAACATGTGGCCAGGGCAATATCCAGTAGCTACAAAGGATTCCAAGAATCTTAGGAACTTAAGATTACAAAAGAGAAGAAGCTGACCAAAAAGAGGGGGCAAAAACTAATTTGGCCTTTCAGAACTCACTGGGGGATATTGCTGGTAGATTCTGTGGTTCATTGGTTAGCACTTAGCAACATTCTTGCTTGTAGTATTCTGCCCCACTTGTTTGTTTATTTATCATCATGGTGCCATCTAGAAATGATATTAGTATCTTTTTCTCTTATTAGTTGGTGAGATATCTTGATGAAACTTAAGTGACTTCAAACTATTTCTCAGGACCCTGATTGCAATTTTACTGACTTAAATTTCCAAAACAAAATTGTCTTCTTGTCAGTTGAGCTCTTTCTAGCACTAGATAAAAGTCCATAATATTTAGGCTGCATTCGGCAGCATTGGAATGGAGCTGAAACAGTGTGATTTTTCTTTGACTTTTTGTGTGTCCGGTTCTCGAAATCCTAAATGGTGTATTTTTTATAAAAATCTTCTATATAAAAGTTTATCATCTTATATTTCTAAAATAAAATTTTAACCTTATAGTAATTAATTTTATTATTTGTATCATTAAATAGCTATCAAAAAAATCAGATAACCTTCTATTTTTTAGCATTTTCAAACACAACCTTACAATTGTTAGAATGAAGTGACTGTGCTGGTGTATGTACAGAACAACCACAGAGAGTTATGTTTCTAGTTCAAAACAAGATTCTTTATTGCACACTAATGATATTAGATGCTAGACGTCATTGACTTTTAAACATATTTTTGATCATTCATCTTATTTAAATTTATTGTACAAATATAAAAAAAATGTAAGTTATATTTAAAATATATTTAATAATAAATTAAGTCACAATAAAATAAATGATAATTACATAAGTTTTTTAATAAGACGAATGTTCAAACGTGTGTCTAAAAGTTAACGGCGTTATCTATTAAAAACCGGAGGAATTATTAAACAAACTTACATAGGTTTTTGTTACTGCTTAGAGCCAGTTTCTTCTTCAGCTTATCTAGAAATTACCTTAAGCCTCTATTGCTAAAACAGCTATGTGCTGTTTCAATATATGGTACATCTGGGCAGTTGTGCCTTGTCTTCACTAAGAATCTTGGTATTAATCATCATGCTTCCGTCCATCAAGTGTTCTAGGTTGGGGAATTGTCTTAAAATGCCTCTGGTAAAATTGGAAAGATACGAATACAAACCTGTGCCACATAAGAACCTTCTCTGAAAATATTGTTTTACAAGGTAGGGGCAGTGGTGATTCTTGGCACAAAAATTGTTCCCAGAAATCACTCGTTTTGACTTGTATCAAGTTTTGTTTCCTTTTGTTGAATGCTTCGTACATGATTTGAAGTTTCACTTTTAACTGCTGATGCTGCCTCATTTTCAGTGGCTAAACCATGCCAGTACTTTCAGTTAATGTGGTCTGGATTGTTGTTCAGGTGCTTGTTGGAGTTTCTCAGCTACAGGTGCCATGGAGGGTATAAACAAGATCAAGACTGGTTCCCTGATCAGCCTTTCCGAACAGGAACTAATAGACTGTGATAGATCCTACAATAGTGGTTGTGGTGGTGGGCTCATGGATTATGCTTACAAGTTTGTGGTTAAAAATGGTGGAATTGACACGGAGGAGGATTACCCGTATCGTGAAACAGATGGAACATGTAATAAGAACAAGGTAAAATGGAAATGTATACATTCCACAAATGTTCAGATACCCTCTACCTCCCATAGTAATACAATGATTTGTCTGCTTAAAATGCAGCTCAAAAGGCGAGTGGTAACAATTGATGGCTACAAAGATGTACCTGCCAACAATGAAGATCTGTTACTTCAGGCTGTTGCCCAGCAACCTGTTAGCGTAGGAATATGTGGTAGTGCTAGAGCATTTCAACTATACTCTAAGGTATGAATGGTACATAGTTTGTTGCTTTATCCTCTCACGAGCATGAATTACCAATTATAAGCATTTCTTGCATTTGCCTTTTAATATTTTGTTGTGCAGGGTATCTTTGATGGTCCGTGTCCTACATCTCTTGATCATGCTGTGTTAATTGTGGGATATGGTTCTGAAGGTGGCAAGGATTACTGGATCGTGAAAAATTCTTGGGGTGAAGGTTGGGGGATGAAGGGCTATATGCATATGCATCGGAATACTGGTAATTCCTATGGTGTCTGTGGTATAAACCAGATGCCATCGTTCCCTACAAAAACAAACCCGAATCCTCCTCCTTCACCTGGCCCAGGTCCAACCAAATGCAGCCTTCTTACCTACTGCCCTGAAGGATCCACCTGCTGCTGCTCCTGGCGCGTCTTTGGGTTATGCCTTTCTTGGAGCTGTTGTGAACTGGATAGTGCAGTTTGCTGCAAGGATAATCGTTATTGTTGCCCTCATGACTACCCAATTTGTGACACTGCTAGCCAACGATGCTTCAAGGTACGTAGAAAAAGATTTTGTTCATCCTACATGAGCTGGCTCAAATCTGCTATGCTTATGCTTACTGTGTTACTTGTTTCTTCCATTTCACTTTGATTCATATCAGATACTATCCTTTCATATCAGTTTTTTTTTATCAACTGTATATCTTCAGGAGGTTCCAACGTGTTATTGTTTTCATCGTCAGATAAACTTTGCATATTTTGAGGGCTGAGTGTTTTTCCTGTTTCAGGCTAATAATGGCAACTTTTCTGTCATGGAGGGAGGGAGTAGGAAACAACCTTTCTCTAATCTTCCCTCTTTGAGTGGTTTGTTGGAACTGTTGGATCAGTGAGCAAATAATTCAGGCCAACTTTCTTCGAGTGAGTACAGTTGACATGAGCATCTAATGTGATCTGGGCTTATCTTTTGCTAACCTCATGCTGACCATCCCCTTTAACAGATACCAGATGTATGGATGATGTTGTACCAGTGCTAAGTGGTAGGCTCAGTAGTCAGTGGTTGGTTTGGGATGCTGCTTTCTAAGTTTCCTGCCACCCTGATGCTAGCTAGTTGTCTTGCACGGAGATATTCAGATTTACTGTGTATTTTGGTGGATCATACTTTGCTCTGTAATGCTGTTTGTTGTACATGTCAGACTAGCCTGGATTATTTCACTCAATTTGTACTAGACGTAAAAACCACTTAGTACTACGTTTGGTAGAATGATAATAAAGAGATTGTGCTAAGTCCATGCATATAAGACTCGGATACTTCACCCTTGAATTATTAGTTTGTTCTTCATACGTTAGAGCTTGAACTCAAACATCTGAACTATGTAAGAGTCAGCAAAATAACTACAGATTGACTTGTACTACCTCCGTTTTTTTATGTTTGGCGTAGATATTTGATAATTTGTCATATTCAAAATCTTTATACATATTATCTTTAATGATAAAATAAATAATAATAACGTATTTTTTAAATAAAATAAATAATCAAATGAAGATCTAAAAGTTA
This sequence comes from Oryza coarctata, assembly GCA_030770085.1. Lineage (NCBI taxonomy): Eukaryota > Viridiplantae > Streptophyta > Magnoliopsida > Poales > Poaceae > Oryza > Oryza coarctata. The sequence goes on from CM061470.1 coordinate 19,437,865, forward strand.
ATATTTATTATCTGTCTGGACGTTGGAGAAAGAGCCTGTAGCATGCGAAGAATATAGAGGATGTAGACATGGGGAGAAAAAGTGTGGAAGACTACAAGAGCAATATAGGGGATGTGGACATTGGGAGGAAAAGCGTGGAAGACTACAAGAAGTGGTGCTCGGCGTCGCGGAGTCCGGTGACTCCGGCCGGTGGAGCTTTGCTGGGAAGGAAGGGGAACGACGGGGACGACCGACGGCGAGGCGGCGTTGACGGAGTCATCTAGTCGACCAAGTGGTAGGAGCCGCACATCTTTGATCCAACCGTCACAGGCAGCCCACAGAACGGATCGCGCTCATGAATATTTTGCAAATTAGCCCAAGATAGAATTTTGCAACATGGCCCAATTACATTGCTACAAATGCTAATGATCCTATCTTTTGCAAAACAGTCCACACATGGACGGTTATCACTCATTAAGGTCCATGATATTTGCCAAATAGCCCCAATTTGGTCCTAACCTTTTGTAAGTTAGCCCAAATTTAACCGTTGCCTACAACAGTGTTTCTAACTTTTTGCACAGTAGCCTCTATAACTTAGCGGGTGTTTCTTCCCTTCCCGTCTGCCACCGCAATCGTCACCGTCGCTAATGGTAACCCAGCCGTAAACGACGAGGCCAATGGCTTTTGCAAAATGGCCCTCCCTTAACATAAACCGGTTGTTCTTTCTCTCCATCCACCGCTGAAATCGTCACAGCAGATCGAGTTGCCACCGTCGCTAATGGCAGCTAACCGCAAACGTCGAGGCCAACAGCGTCGACTTGACACAATTTGTGGCGGGGGTGATCTCTAATTCGTTGGTCACATCGACCGTTGCTTTGCTTGAAACGAGCATCCCTCGAACCAATGCACGATCTCAATCCGTGGGTGGCTTCCCTCTTCTCCATGTACAAATTCCTAAGCCATGAGACTAACGGATGCCATTGCCCCCCAATTCATAAAAGCAAGGGAAAAAACTAACAAAATTCGTAAAAGTCAAGGGAAAAAAACTCACTAAATTCGTCTTTGCATTGCCCGTGACTGGCGTTCGGTGCTTGAACTCAACCATTGAGATTCTCTAACTACAGTAAAAATCGGTACTCCAACTGTAAGTGCGCTCCGCTAGATTCGTACTACAAGGCAAGGAAAAAAACTCACCTAATTCGTCTTTCTCAAATATTATTGCAAATATCTACATACCTGTTTAATCCTAGATATTAACAAAATTTTCTCTCTACTGTTGACTTAATGTTTGATCTCTTAGTTTTTGTTTGAATCTCTTGTATGCTTGTTCTGTTAGTTGACTATTACTATTAGTTGGCCGTTAATTTTTTTTTAAAAAATAACCCTATCACCCTGGCTATATTACTAAAAAGTTAAAAATGTCCTAGGAATTTTGAATTTTTAAAAAATAGTAAAGGATAAATGACTGAATAGTAGTTTTAAATTTCAAAAATTTGAAGGCAGTTTAAGTAAAAAAAATTTTAAAAATCAAACTTTACATCAAATTAAAAAAACACTTTTTGAACAAATATGTAGTAAAAAATATCCATTTGTAAAAAAACAAAGGGGGTGAAATTATTTGATCAAAAATTTAAAAAATGATAGTTAAAATTTTAAATATATATCAAATAAAATGTGATGAAATCCATACAGTATTTTCACCAAAATTTAAACCTAAACGAAAAACAATTTTGGTCCTCAATTTCCTGTAAAAACTAATGTATGGATTTAATCTAAAATTTTTAAATTTGTTCAAAAATTAAATTTTATTTTTTAAAATTGGCATCAAATGATTCTGTGCCATTTATGTTATTATAAATTAAAATTTTATCATATTGCAATTTATAAAGTAGGTAGAGGGATGATATAGTTATTTTAGTAAAATCTAACGGTTGACTAACCAAGTGGATATAGAGGAGATAAGGATATATAAGAGATGAAACAAATTAAAGACACACAATGGATTGAGCAAATTATCAACGACATTTGGGGAATTTTATCTATATTATACCGGTGCCATGATTTTTACAAAGTAGCCCATGTTTAGATCCTACCTTTTGCAACATAACCATCCCGTAACGTAGGCAGGCGGTTCTTCCCCTTCCGTCCTCCACTGTCCACTCCGCCCATGAAATCGTCGCCGCGTATGGAGTCGGCGCCGTCGCTCAGCCGCAAGAGGGGGAGGCCTATGGGCTATGGCCTATGGCGCCGGATTTACGCCACTGTTGGCGTGGTGGCCTCTCCAATCGGTTCACATCGACTGCCGCTTTGCTTTCGAGCGAGCGTTACACACTCGCGCACGAGCACAATCCGTGGGGCGGCCTCCTCCTCTTCTCCGCGAGCGATTCCCCAGCGGCGAGGCCGCGCCAATGTCAAGTGTTCTCCAGTTCATAAAGGTGAGAACAAAAAAGAAAAAACTCACCATATTCGTTTTTGCGTGGCTAGCGTATGGGGTTGAGAAGGGCATAGAAGTGTGGTTGCGAAAGGGGAGGAAGAATAAACCGGTGCAGGCCTGCAGGGCTAGGGGAAATGAATCTGTTAGTTTGTTTCATTTTTTGTATTTAGTTTGGTTCTTGGTGTGGCCACTTAGTAAAATCAAGAATCAACCTAGTGAAGTGGGAATCGATCACCGCCAATCTCATAAGAGGAATCAAGAATCCGGGCAAGTTATTTCGGCAAGAGATTTCGCATTTCTTGTCCACGACCCTGTCCACTATTCTTTATTTACGCCGGGCCAATGCCATCCACAGACACACAACTGAGATACGCACGAAAAAAATAAAATAAACGAGGATAAAACATTCTGATGTAGAATTGATGCTGTAAAATATGTTTCTTGTTTTATTCTACAGCGTTTTCTTCTTTAATTCTACATCGTTAACGCAGGGAATCATGCAAAGTCGATCAGGCATGGAAGAGCAGGAAAAGGAGAATATGTGTGGTTGGAAAAAAGCTGAGTGTTTTTTTCTTTTCATGTGTGTGAATTGTGAATTGGCTCCAGTAGGTCTGCGAATCGGATTCTCTGGTTGCTTTCAGGTCTGTTGAACCGTTAACGTGGCTGCCAGCTTGAGATAGTGGCTAGTTTCCCTGGCGTTGTTTGTTCTGTTCATCCTATAAATTGGCAGGTGAGTGCTTCTTGTTGTCTTAATAAACCCATATTGTAGTAGCAGACTGGTAATAGCAGAAGGAGAAGGCGCAGTCTTAAGTACTTAATTCCCTGTTTCCAATTGTTTGACCCTATCTGGGCAGCAAATTATGGTACATTCTTGTTTGTTCATGATCTTGTGTGCATAGTTGTGTGTTACTTTTCGTAAACAGATGTATGCCTGCCAACTGCCAACAATGGGAAAGTGAAATTCTAAGCACGCATACTATCTTCAGAAATGTTATCATAGAATTGTACAAAATAGAGCTAGCCTGTTACCATTGTGACAAATAGGACTTGGAGTAATGTTCAAGCTTGCTAGCTGTTGCTTAATCATGGGATCACAGTGGCATGTCAAACATGCTTTTGTTTACCAAGTTTGCAATTGGACAGCTGTAGACCCCTAGAATTTCTTAGGATCAAGAACAGAACCCACACAGCATTGCTATCTTTTTCATTAATTGAAACCTGCCAAGTGAATTTGATGAGTTTGTTTTGGCATATGAAGCAATGAGGTGCAGATATTTTATTTTCTTGATGAATCATGTAATTTCCAGAACTCAAATTCAGTTGTCATTGTCTGATGAAACTTTGGTGTCCATGTCTAATAGAGTATCAAAGGCAGCGACGGGAAGAGCCCCATAGTGGTTGGGCCTTGGGGTGGCACAGGAGGACACCCTTGGGATGATGGTGTATACTCAACGATACGCCAGGTCATCATCATCCATGGTGCAGCTATCGACTCCATGAGAATTGAATATGACCTGAAAGGAAATTCAGTCTGGTCTGAGACACATGGGGGCACTGATGGTGGTTCTGAAACAGATAAGGTCTAGTTTACCATATCCTTGCTGCCGCATTTTTTAAATTTTTGGAGAAAAGGCTTAATAGGTACTATGTATTTCTTTAGGTCTATGTGGGTAAGTATAAGAGATTTATTACAGTCCTTGAGGAGGTACCACATTTTTTAGTATAAATTTGGTACCTCTAGGTACCACCTATGTGTTGAGATACCAAGAGGCACCACAAATTAACACTAGAAACAGTGGTACCTCCTCAAGTACCGTAAAATTGCTACAAGTATAAAGACCTATATACAATTCTGATAAAGTTGAAGGATATTGTTCAACCTTAACTTTATGGATGGATCTCATGTTTATTTTGGTGTCATAAAATCTATGACATGCTGGCTTGTTTTTAATGAAGTTCTGATAAGTTTATACAGCAGAAGCCTACTTTGATCGTCATTCTACTTTGAAGAAACACATTTTAGTTTTCATATTTCTGAAATAAAATTATTTATTTTATATGTATAATCTACAGGTGAAGCTAGATTTTCCTGATGAATTCCTTGTGTCTGTAAGTGGCTATTACGGATCAGTCTGCGGGACTCCAGTTATCATAAGATCGTTGACATTTCAAAGCAACCGTTCCATATACGGGCCTTTCGGTACTGAAGATGGGACGCCTTTCTCACTCCCAGTGAGCAGTGGCAAAATTATTGGTTTTCATGGAAGGTCAGGGTTGTATCTCAACTCAATTGGCTTTTATCTGAAGCAAGTGCATGTTCCAGATCGATCAAATTCTCCAAGCTTGCCTCGCAGCCAAAGGCTTACAAGTGCATATAACAAAAATGGTTATAGCTTTCCTGTGGGTGCTTCAGGATATGACATGGTCCTTGCAGTGCGAGATAGAGGTGACAGCTATGCTGTTTGTACTAGCAATTACCCTAATCAGCAGTATACAAAACCTTCTCCAGACTACAATGATGGAATCCTTTGGAATAAGGTGTCACAAGCTAGTCCACCACTACATATGGTATCTTTTCCTAGTAGTTACAGAGAGAGAGGAGCTGCAACTATGAGTAGCCACGAGACTTTTGGTCCTTGGGGTGGAAGTGGTGGCACCATCTTTGATGATGGCATGTACACTGGTGTGTGGCAGATCAATTTGACACGAGCAGTGGGAATTACTTCTATGAAGGTACTGTATGATCGAAATGGCCAGGCAGTGTGGGGAAACAAGCATGGATTCAGTGGAGCTGTTTCACCAGACAAGGTAAATGTGATTTCAGTACTGCAATTCTTTTAATTTACTGTGCTGTTACATGCAGGATTGTGATGAAATGCAACTTTTGTTCTTCAGATAGTATTTGATTTTCCCTCAGAGATCTTGACTCATATTACTGGCTACTATGGACCGACAATGATTATGGGTCCAACAGTGATCAGATCACTCACATTCCACACGAACAAGCGGAGATATGGACCATATGGGGATGAGTACGGCACATACTTCTCCACCAGTTTTACTGACGGGAGGATAGTAGGATTCCATGGAAGGGAGGGATGGTACATTGATGGCATTGGCGTCCATGTTCAGGAAGGCATGTTGGCGCCGCCGCGAGTTAGTAGTAGATCAATGACTGAGATGAACCCCTCTTTGCGCTACGACATGAGCGAAACATACAATGAGGTAACTTCAATTCTTGTCTGAATTATTACATAAGTATGTGGCTGTTTGCAGATTTACCACATACATTATCTGCAGAGGTTACTTGTGAACCATTTTTCAGGTTGCTTGTAGCATGGTGAAAGAACCAGTTCCAATGGGACCAGGGCCATGGGGTGGTGATGGAGGCCGGCCTTGGGATGATGGTGTCTACACCGGTGTGAAGCAAGTCTATGTGATGAGAGGCTCCTTTATCGGCTCGATACAAATCGAGTATGACAGGGGTGACCAATCCGTCTGGTCTGCAAGGCATGGAACCAGTGGCCACATAACCCATAGGGTGAGTACTGAGTACTATTATCAATTGTGTTCCTTCTGTTGAGGAATAGAATTCATACAATTTACAACAACCATATAGGATCTGTTCATCTTTCTTCAGTAGCATAGTAAACAATAACCTCTCTCCAAATGCGCCTGCAGATTAAGCTGGACTACCCACACGAGGTCCTGACATGCGTATATGGCTACTACAACACCAACAGGGAGGAAGGGCCCAGGGTTCTGAGGTCGATCACCTTCATCAGCAGCCGAGGGAAGTACGGGCCGTTCGGAGAGGAGTTCGGGGCATACTTCTCGTCGGCGAAGACGGAAGGGAAGGTGGTGGGCTTCCATGGCCGGAGCGGACAACACCTGGACGCCATTGGGGTGCACATGCAGCACTGGATGGGAGACAGGAGGCCTGCTCCCAAGTACGTGCTGTCAAAGTACCTCTTCTGATGGAGCTATGAATGAAACTTGAATTCATTTTGAAAAGAAAAAAACAGAGAATGAATACTTGAACTGCATGTAATTTAGCCAATAGACATACAGATGGAATGGTTTCTATTTGAGCTTTGGAGGCTGCAACATTGAGATGTGGAACAGTTAGCCTGCAGATGGTTCTTCCCTTGTATTCTGGCACAGTTACTGTTTGATGATTTATCAATAAATTCAAACAAAGTTCCTCACATATGATTCTTTTGCTTGTCATAGAGAACTGTTTTTCAAGTCTCGTGTGATTCACTGTGTCTGAATTTGTTATGGTCAATAGATTAGCTGTACCTCCTCAGATCCTGTACAGAATTTGACAACTCTAGGCCCACTTAAGGAATATTCAAGCTATAGAACACAAAAAATTGACAGGATTTTCATAATTTTGATAGGATTTTCATAGAAAGTAGTTTAATTATTTGAAGTTTACGTCAAATTTCTCTTTTCTAAGTGATGTCTTAACGTTAAATTTAGTAGAAAATTAATATAGCAATGTAAATGAAATACTTGAAAACCAAGTGTAGTGGAAAACTATGAAGCATGGAACCACTCGGATTCAAATTTTAAATTTAATATAGTTACTCATATTTAACAATTAATTATTTTTTCTAGTAATAGAGAACGTACCAATAGAAAAACTCATCGATATTAGTCTAATCTTAAAAAATATACATATGAATAGCGTGTTTATAGGGTTAAATATACACGTATTATAAACATCTACGTTTATATTTTTTAAAAAAATAAATTAACTTAAAATCAGAATGACATAAATAAATACTACATTGCTCATGTTAACGGTCCCATACTCCCTTCGTACAATAAAACAAATTCCTTCGTTTTTTGGGACGAGGGTGAATGTCCATTGTCTGCAACTGCACTGTCGTTCAGAAAAGGCTGTCCCTTGGTACCAAGACCGGAACACGTCCATCCGACCGTCCGTTCTTGATCGGACAGCCAGGGACGGACACATGGGACACTGCTATTTACAGCGAAGGGCTTTGATCGTAACGTCCCACATAAGAAAGGGCATGTTCGTCATGTCACCACTATGATAAAGTTTGATTCCTCTCCCCACGGCAATATCTTTCGGAAGGCGAGCCGTGGGGAGCAGATAGCAAGAGAGGGTCAGAAGCCGCAGAAAAAAGTGTGTGTATCATCGCGTGAAAAATCAGCGGTGCTCGCTGAGGAGAGGGAGAGGGAGAGAGCGAGAGATGGCGGCCTCAGAGGCGGCGCAGGTGGAGGGATCGGTGATCGCGATCCACAGCCTGGACGAGTGGACCATCCAGATCGAGGAGGCCAACAGCGCCAAGAAGCTGGTAATTAAGCGGTGATCTCCTTCCTCTTGTTCAATTCCTTCCTCTCTCTTTTTTTTGTTGTATGTTTTTGAGTTTTGGGATCAATGGTGTGCGTACCTAGCCTAGGTTTATTTGTGATTCTGCTCGGGTATGCATATTTTTTATTTGTTTGAAACCTCTTTGTTCATATCCAATTTTGCGATTAGGGCACCTGATGAGGAGAAATTCTTGCATAATCTAGTTGGATTTTTGTGGGTCTGTTTTTTATGGTTCAGAGAGGAAGTTAGGGTTTCTCTCCCCTGGATATGGATCTACTGTTCTCGACCGTGAGAGGGATCATTACAGCATAAACAGTTAATTTCTCATTTAAAATAATCAGCTATTATTAGAGAGAAAAAAACAAGTTGTTCATATATGCTCGTAGTTGGGGTTGGTCGCAATTAGTTTGATGGTAACAGCAAGGACAAGGGTAACCCACTAATTCTTCCATATGAGCGTTTGAGGTGTATAAGTTATAACGATGCTTATTTTTCTTATAACTACGTGATGGTTTACAATGCTTTTGTCCGCTGATGATGTATACTGTAGAGTACACAGCTATTGCAAAGAACTTCAGAATTTCATATTGGTGTTTACTTCAATTATAAGGAAGAAACGATTTGTTATTTGTGGCCGTCCCTTATCTGTTAGTGCAGGCGTTGCTCCAATTGTCCATTCAGAGATCACAAATACAATTTGTATGATTAACTTAACACACTGTCCAGAGCCTGAAATCATGGCATACTTTATGAGAATTGTGTAATGTTGCAACGAAGTTTGTAATTTTGTACTAACAAACTTCCAGTCCTAAGGTTGGGAACTATTACAATCACTTAATGTATACCTTTTTTGAAAACATTATAGTTCTGATTGCAGGTATTTGAACTGTTGAAATGTTGAATTACCAATACTGCTCAAAGTGTGTTAACCTTGTTTTCATAATAAAAGGTTGTGATTGACTTCACTGCATCATGGTGTGGCCCATGCCGTATCATTGCTCCTATTTTTGCTGATCTCGCGAAGAAGCATGCAAACGTTGTTTTTCTGAAGGTTGATGTTGATGAACTGAAGGTATTGCTGTTCCCCACTTTCTATGAAGTATAATAGTTCATTTGCCGTGTTAGTTTCCCTGTTCTGATTTGATCCTAATAAAGATTAATGTAACAAACAGCCTATTGCTGAGCAATTCAGTGTTGAGGCTATGCCAACATTCCTGTTTATGAAGGAGGGAGATGTTAAAGACAGGGTTGTCGGCGCTATGAAGGATGAACTGACAAGCAAGCTTGAGCTACATGCAGCCCAGTAGTGTTATAGTGGATTGGTACTGATCTCCTAAATAAAATGGGCCTTCAGTCTCTGAAAGGATTAGTGCCTCTGTGCTGGTCTTCATATGCTTATAGTATTAAGCACTGTTCTTACCGTTTTCTAGTTCATGGATAATACCTTGCTTGATCCAAGCCTGTGCTCTGAATCTCCACCCCCCCCCCCAAAAAAAAAAATAATAAAACTTGTGTTTTGCATATTTCAGGTGAGATGTCAGAATATTGGGTCCTTTGGGAGTTGTTTAACTTTCGTGGTCAGTAAATATAGGTGTTTTTCACATCAACGTTCTTGTACTATGGCAAACCTTGTTAACTTGCAAAAAACTTGAAAGAGTTTAGATGGAGTCCCATGCTAGTAAAGAAAATGCTATGATCCATAAACTCATGTCATTCACAACTATCTCAAGCCAGTACATTATTGGACGGTCCAACGCTATAAGACTGTGACTGTAATCTGAGAAAGTTTTTAGAGAATTTGAGAGCTGATGACTTGTATTTTGAAATCAATCTTCCCTTACAATCCTGCTTCTTTGCCTGGTCATCTCCACTGCATGCATACGTTACCGTAGGTGTATGTATGGGACAATCCTTTTCTTCACCCCGGTGCCATTTCACTGGTCATCTGGTCGGCAGTTTTGAAGCTGCTTCTCATTAATCCAAGCATAAAGATAAGCTGGTTTGATATCTTCTGAACTCGGAAGATAAGAAAGGTTTTGCCTTTTTTTTTTGGTGTAACCATGAGAGATTCCTGTCTTCCATGGAGTGCCACCGTCACAACTCGCAAAAGAAGTTACCTTGCATCCTACTTCAATCCCATATCTTCCTTTCCATTTTTTGTTCTTGCTTCAATCCCCATCTGATCATCTTCTTGCATGGATCAAATCGATAAGAAGCGGAGTAAGAACTAGGCACATTCGCCTTCAATGGCAATGTGTTTGATTTGCTTCGGTTACTGCAATATCAGTGGACGGTGTATCCGGTGAAGCTAGCTAGGGAGCTTCCGGCAATGGAGGTGACCATCAAGGCCCGCGTGCGCGGCTTCGTGGAGAGCCTGAGCACGGTGGAAGGGCGGCTGCTGCGGCTGGAGGTGGTCGTCCTCCTCAGCGCCGTCATCCTGGCGGCGCTGGTGCTTTACGGCGCTACCCGGCGGCGGAGCAGCGACAAGCTCCTCCGCGGCGTCATGTGGATGGCCTACTCACTGTCCTACGTGGTGGTCTCCTACGCCGTCGGGCTCATCCAGGACGGGCCGTTCCGCGGCGAGACGTTCGTGCTGTGGGCGGCGGCGCTGCTGCTGATCCAGGCGAGCGCGTACGCGGCGCCGGTGCACAGCCGCCGCGAGTTCAGCCAGCGGAAGAAGCTGCTGCTGCAGCACATCCTCCAGACCGCGCTCGTGCTATGGCTCATCGTCAACGCCACCGGCTGGAACACCAGCTACTGGGCGTCGATCTGGGCGTTCTGGTGCCTCAACGTGCTCAAGACGGCGGCCAAGATCGTCGAGATGATCAAGGCCAGCCTCCCCGACCAGTCCGTCAAGGTGGTCGCCGAGTACATGGACGTCGAGGAGTCGCTCGCCGCCGGGGTGCAGCCGGCCGACCCGAGGACGATGAAGGGGTACAAGTACATCTTCCACGGCGAGGACACCATGACGCCGGTGAGCCACGAAGGCAACCACCGTGCAAGCGACTACATGATGACTCAGAGCGCCGTCAAGTCGGTCGTCACCATCGACCAGGTCTACGAGTGGATCGACGGCGAGGAGGGGCACAGCGAGGTGGAGAAGGACATGGCGAGGGATTTCTGCCTCGCGTTCGCGCTGTTCAAGCTGCTGAAGCGGCGTTTCTACGGGTTCGTCCCGGCGGAGACCGGCTCGCAGAAGACGCGGGACCTCGTCTGCGTGGGGCTCATCCAGCCGAGCACCACCGGCCCCGACGCCGCCTTCCGCGTCGTCGAGGCGGAGCTTGCCTTCCTCTACGACGAGTTCTACACCAGGAACATCGTGCTTGTCGGAGCCAGGACCTACGTCTGCATCGCCACCGCCGTGGCGGGACTCACCATGTGGACGGCGTTCTTCGGCACGCTCGGCCCGGCCTACCACCACCTCCTCATCGGCGTGCGCGACCTCGACCGCTCCGTCACGGTGCTCATCGTCCTTATCACCGCTGGGCTCGAGCTGTGCCAGGCGGTGGCCGGCTTCTCCAGCAACTGGAGGTACGTCAAGACCGTGTACCGCTGCGTGCGCGACGACCAGCACTGGTCGAACCGGCGGCACGGCCACCTCTGGTGGAAGGAGAGCATCACGCCGCCGGCGACGAGGTACTGGGAGAACAAGGTCGGCCAGTACGAGCTCCTGAAGCGGTTCAACCACCATCCATGGAACATCCTGTCGTGGCTGACGCTGTGCCTGGTGGAGCCACGGCGGCAGGGCCAGAAGCGAGGCCGGAGGAAGCACCTGCCGCAGGAGGTCAGGCGAGCGGTGCTCGTGTCGCTCAAGGCGAGCTACGCTCATCTCACCAATGGCGTCTCCACCCTGCGGAGGCACGGCCTGTCGTCGCAGCTGGAGTGGGCGTGCAGCTTCCCGAAGCTCACCGACCAGATCCTTGTGTGGCACGTCGTCACCACGCGCTGCGACTGGGCGAGCGGCGGCGGCCGGAGCCGCCGCGAAGACGTCGCCGATGTGAACAGGCTCGTCGCGAGGAAGCTGTCCAACTACTGCGCCTACCTGGTGGCGTTCGTGCCGGAGATGCTGCCGGACCCGAGCTACAACGCCGAGCAGATCTTCGACGCGGCGGTGCAGCAGGCGCGGGACCACCTCGACGGCTGCAGGACGGAGAGCTGCGTGCTCACGAGGTTACAGGAGATCGAGGACAAGGAGCTGCGCGGCGCTGTGTACGAGAGGGCAGGCAGCTCCACCATCATCGAGAAGGCGGCGCTGCTCGGCGGGCAGCTCAGGGCGGCCGTGGACGCCGAGGAGCAACGGTGGCAGGTGTTGGCCGAGTTCTGGGCGGAGTTCATACTGTTCCTCGCGCCGTCGGACAACGTGGACATCCACGCCGAGATGCTCGGCGCCGGCTGTGAGTTCATGACTCAGCTGTGGGCGCTCCTCTCCCACGCTGGCGTCCTGGAACGACCGGCCGGTTCTGGCGTCCTGGAACGGGCTGCCGGTGCCGCACCGCCGATGGCACGGACGGTGTAATTGATCGATGGTTATATTCAGATCGTGCAGACTAGCTAGGGAATGCAAATTTGGCTGTTCTATCTATACAACCATTTTATTTTTTAAAAAAACATTATTGATCGATTTATTAGTTTGGAAGAAAAAAACTCAGAAGGTTTTTTCTCTCTATATCCCTACTACTTCCTCTATTTCAACACATTTTGATTTTTTAAAGTTTATCTATATTTATAAAAAACATAGTAATATTTTATTTAATAAAATAAACTTGATGTTATAAATATTACTATATTTTTTTATAAAATTTTATCTTTAAAATAACTATCCATCCTTGTCAATCTATCGCATGTAGACCTCACCTTACTACACGGAGCACGCCTACGTGAGAAAAAAAACATCTGTTCACCCCTCCCACTTATAGTATGCAGCACAAGATCACACTTTTAATCAATCCATTCTTAGTGGATGATACCATATACTTCCTTCATGAGTGTTTTGTTGGTTGTGACGATTGACATGAGCGAGTTACCGGGGAATAAGATACAATATATATAGGTGCTAAACAATTTCAGATTTTATACGACGAAATCAACGTATTTGGTGCAATCATTTTACAATCAAAGGAAGAATAAGTTCGGCCTTGCTAAATCTACCTAGAAAACATGGACGCCTTCTAAGCTCAATCATGACTGACAGTGGATGACTTATTAAGAGTGTCGGTATAAAAAATATGGGATGCGTGCACATACTTAACAAAAATAATAGAAACACTAATATATGACGAACCTTTTGGTGTGTGTATTAGAAAAGTACTACCAAGTTTTTTAATCACTAAATTAGGTATTACATTACGCTGTTATGGCACCAAGTACATTCTTTAAGGACATAATTCTTGACTATATAACCCTTAGTTTTTTTTGTACAAGAAGATATTTAAGAATATAAATACAGAGAAGAGCATTGAGTTCTCACTCCAGACATCCCATGGCATCTCAAAGAAATAGCCAACACAAGTCAATATGATGTATAGTCACCAAAAGTCCCTATATCCCTCTGTTCATAACTTCTTTTATATTTTTATATCGGCCATACCTCATATATATATATACATACATTGTAGTCAAAATATTATTCATGGAGAGAGGATCCAAATAGTTACTTATGCCAATTATACATGAAGAGTCTTGAAATGATACGTCTCACGTCTCTTAAAGTACTGTCTTGTTTCTTGGTAAATATAGGCAACGATAGGAAGGAGACTCAAGCTATAGTCATTGACTCGCTGTCAAGCCAATCTCACCGTGAACAACACGAGTGACGAGTGGTGAAGTTGTGGAGTAGCTAGGCGGAGGCGAAACACAAACTAAAGAGATAGGGACTATGCTCTATGCTCGTCCTAGTGCTATGGGAGATTTGGCGTGAAATGAGCAACCATATATTCCGGAATATAGAAGGCATGACACCTTACATCATAGACTGGACACGAAATGAAGATCTAGAATACGGCCGAAGCCAAAGGCATCGTGATCCTATCGCTGGGATAGTATGCCAAGCCAAACTATCGTTCGGGGATTTTGATCAACCTAGGCACTTCTAGGCTCTTGTTGATGGCTTTTCGTTTTTGCTTCTCTCTGTATCTGTATAGTATAGAGCACTAGCATAAGCGGGCTTAGTTAAAAAAATAGATATTTATCTATATCATAATGTTGCTTTGTTATTTGGTAATGTAGCAATCTGCTCGTTTAGAAAGTTTGATGTACTTGGAACATGTTGATATATGTGCCTAATTCTTTTTCATGCGAAAGTAGTAGCAGCAATCAAAAATGAAGAGGTGAGATATCCCAAAGGAAAACAGTACTATCTAAAACAAAGTAAAACAGGTAACTAAGTCAAAAAGAAAAAGAAGTGCAGTGATGCCACTGTAGATAAGAGGTTGTTCTGAAATTCCATTTAGAAATATTATGTGACTAAAAGTATGTATTTTTGCATGATTAGAAGAAAAGCTAAGTTTATCCCAATTACAAGGCAGACAAAATTACACAAACTTAGGTTAAGATACAAAATAAAGCCATCCAAACGTATCTTCCTACAACTATTCCCTAAACTATACACCAACAGATGTTTTAACATGTTCTTGATAGACAAATTGATGTCCTAATAGAAATCTTAACAACCCTAAAAAAATGATATAAACACATATGCTTATGTTGTTAAAGAACGCGCTTGGTGCCCTAACCGTGTAATGTAATACCTAATTTAGTGATTAAAAAACTATATAGAAATGCAACTTTCTAGATATGTTTGGATCAAACTTTCCTTTGGATTTGCTATAGACTAAGTTCACCACCTCAACAAATACATGTCTTCATGGCGGACGATGGTGATGTGTTCGATCAAACTCAACTATTCATTCATTTTGATATACACCGGCAGCATGGTCAGAAGGAAGCATAAGGAGGTTGACGTAGGTTGGTATACGAACCATGGAATTTCTGCTACGGACTACGGTGAATGAAAATGTCACACTTCCGCCTGATGTTGTGAAAAACCATACGAAAATACACAAACGGAAAATGTTCATGGCTCATGAAGAACTCCCCCCCCCCCTCACATACCGTATTCGGAGCGTGATGCACCCCCACCGCCGCCATCCCAAAAGGCACAGGCGCGGCACGGCGGGTAAAACATGGCCAGCAAGGGCGAAAGTCCACGAAGCAAAGGACGCAAACCTCATCCACGTTCTCCCGCGTCACCCGTCGCCTCTCCCCGTCATCGCCCACAGCCGCGCCACCGACCGACCGGCCGACCGACCGACTCTTTTCCGCGTTTTTCCTCGCGACCCGCCCCGTCTCGCCCCCATCCACCACCCGCACGCGCACGCGCGACGCGACGTGCAGCGCGGGAGGACGGGACGGGGGGCGGGGGGATCAGACCGACCGAAGGCCAACGCCATTCACTGACCTGACCTCACGGCGTCACCGCACCACCTCGCCCTCCTCTCTCCCCTCACCGAGCCTTTCCGCCGCGCTGCTGCTACAAATCGCAATTCCCCAATCCCAAACATATTCCCTTCTCCTCCCCTTCCCCCACAGACCCCCCCCCCCGGTTCCCATCTCCCGTCGCCGCCGTCGACGCGGCGCACTCCCGGAGGAGCAGCCGCCTCAAACGCCGCGGGGGCAGGTAAAAGCGCGCGAGACGCTCTGGCCGCTGACCTAGATCGGGAGACTCGGGGCACCCAGCCCCCAGGGTTTACTCGGGTCTGTGAGGGTTGTTCGTGTATGTGTGTGGGGGCGGTGGCTCGCGTGGGGGGATTAGGGTTCCGGAGGGGTCGGGAGGCTGGCTGATCGGATGATGGGTAGTTCTCTTTTCCTTCTGGGGGTCGGGGGTTCTAGCTAGGGCCGCAGCGATATTTATTTTAGTCGAATTGGACGGTTTTGTATTGGTCGGATTGTTGTATGAGTGTTTTAATAGGGAGTTGGGAGTGAGGGGGTAAGGTTTGTTAATGGTTTTGGAGTGAGTCTATTTGATTCGGTTAGAGTCTTCTCCCCGGAGATTTTCCGGTGCTGATTTTGTAGCATTTAAGAGTATGCATGTTGTCTGAAGCAGTGGAAGATTTCCTGGATGGCTTGTGCTGCAGCGACTGATGATTCTGCTGCAAGCACTGCTGGGATGAGGGACGAGGATCGTAGCCTGTCCAGCGAGTCATTGTCGGAGTGGCGGTCCTGCGAGCAGGTGCAGAGCGAGAGCCCTTCGACGTCCCCGCCCTTTTGGGACACTGATGGTGATGATGATGATCCTGGTGAGTGAATGCACTTGCCTCGTGTTATACATGTTAATAATTATCGTAGATTATTTGGTCTGTGTCGTTGCAACGCCACTTGAGCTTAACATGATTGGCTCAGAGGAAATAGCACGAATTCTCTAGTTGTTAGTTGACATAGTACCTGTATGCACAATGTGTCTTGTTCAGTTGCAAGTGCGAGGGCCATCTACCTCGTAGTTGCCACCCTGGACTTCACAAGCTCTTGATCAGATACTGGAAACGGCTGCTGTTGCAGAGTAGCTTCAGAGTCCAGAAGACAGTAGACATGTGTGCGCTCATAAATGAGACAGCTTTGTAGCCTGAATGCATATTGTGCAGTTAAGTCGTTTATGAAATTTCGTGAATTGTCAACCGAAGGCGCTGCTGGTTAGCACCCTCCATTTCACAATTTTAGTCCAGCTACTCTATATTCAAGTGTGCATTGACCAGAGAAGCAGACAATTTAAGAAATAATTAATGAGGGCAATACTTACCCCATACGGTGCTACCTCCATGCTTCCTCCCTGACTTAAAAATCCAATTCCGTTTCAACCAGAATTTCCGAAACATTCTGTTTCATCGGAAAACAATAATACAAAGCCTTTAATCCTGTTCCATCTGTTATTCCATTCAGTTCTGCATGTTCCCATTTAATACTGCTCGTTCTGGCTGGAGTTTACGCTTCCAGGCATTTAGGTACATGTGCTTCAGCCTGAATAACAGGAGAATTGCATGCTGCAAACCAGCTTTAATTCTTTCATGGAACCCCAGTTCTTGTGTTAATCTCTCGAATGACTACACAACTAGGAGGAACCTGCAATATAAAGACTAGTGATATGCAGCCATGCCTGATTTCTAGTAATGATCCTGTATCATATCCTTGCATTTGGTTCTCTATTTTTAGCTCGCACCTAAATATGTTTACACACTCATAAATATGCTTCCTCCCGTTACATTAATATGTGTCTTTTTCCCCCAAAACAGATTGGGATGTAGAGGGGGGCATACTCTATAGACTATAGCCATGCAAAAATTTTAAAGCCAAACTTGCTCATGACATGCTTTGAAGGTTTGAAATTGACAAGCAACAAAAATGAATAATTATAAGCATTAAGCAATGAAAGCTTGCTCGTGCCAAATTTATCTATTGGTCACATATCTTCAAATGCAATTGAGTTCTGTCTTGATATATTGCATGGATGTAGAAATATGCCTTCCTCACATCCCTGTTTCTTCTACAGAATATTTGAAAACATTCATGCATAGTGCATAGGAAGCAGGGACGTAGTTCCAGGGGGAGTAAACACATCCAGGATGTGTTCACTCCTAAACATCTTTCACTGCTTGCAATAAGTATTGTTGATTTCATCAAAGAAAATGGACTCATGTAGTAAAATGGAGCAACTATTTCACAATCAAGAGTTCAATCAAAGCGACATGCTGTTTGTACAGTTCATGGGTGTTTTTGAACAAAGTGAAAATATTACTTTGCCAATTAAGTAAGGTCCAAGAAAGTGGTAGTACATGAGTTACGTTCTGGCATTGATTACCAATATGTTGAGACTAGAGAGTAATGATTGGTCGATTAGGCAGTGCCATGACATCCATGGTGGTTTTCTGTTAGGATTTCTATACGATTACCACAATTGAAAATGCTGCTCGCTCTAAGCATTATGTGGGTACGATTATGGATAGTGTTTGGCATGAGCTCTCACATTTGGAAATCTATTTCAGATCTTATTCGTGTCTTATAAGCGTTCATAACTTTATACTAATGTCCATCACTGAAGAAAAAAAAAAGATAAACAGTGATGTCATCATATCATACCCACTATAGTAGAAATGCCAGCTGATTCAAGACATTTATGATTGAACTAAGACCATGCCTGTATTAGAGCTTGATATGTTGCATAAAAATAAGGTTGTTTGACAAGAATTTATCTTGTGAAAAAAAATCTTATAATGTTTTATATTATTTGCTGATGATATCCATGTGTACCTAGTTGGCTTCACTTTGAAGGTTCTTTTTTCCCCTAATAATATTTGATTATTACCTTCTTGTTCTGATGATTACTTAGTGACAGCTTATTTGGAGGGTACTATAGAGACATCATGTGATAAGTACTTGGGCTGAGTCTTATGTATATGATGTAATGAGTTGTGATGCTCCATTATTTCTTCTCTTCACATACTATCAAGTGTCCATCCTGACTTTCCTCCTCAAACTCAAAATTTTGAATTAAAACTTGCTCCATCTATACAAGGAATCCATTTATTTACCATCTCTTTTTACACTACTTCACAATGTTATTTGGTGTCTCATTGTCATTGATGTAGTTTATGTTTTCTGTACAGTAGCATTCAAATAGGTGACATGCTTGCTGTGGTGTTCTTGCTTGAATTACATTCACGCTAGTGTCAACATTTGCTTTTGCTGCATGGATAGGTTTAACTCTCTTTCTGGTTCATGTCCTGATTCCTGACATGTTTGTTTTTCAACTATTTCAGTATTTATTTATAAAGTAAAATGATCTTTTTTTCTTGCCCTGTTTTAACCTCATCTCTGAACTACCATTATAGGCCCCAAACCTTCAGATTTATTTGGGCGGTATACTTGGAGAGTTGAAAATTTTTCAAAGGAGAAGAAGAGAGAAATGAAAAGTGAGCCATTTGAAGCTGGTGGTTACAAATGGTAAAGGACTTGGTGGCAATTGTTTACAAATCATATTCCCCTTGTTTCTGCTTTTTTCTTCTGATACCTGAACATTTGTGTTGCAACCAATCTAGTTTCAATTGTGACTTGGATAATTGTGGGTGGTGGTGTGTGTGTGTGTTGGGGGGGGGGGGAGTCTTCCATTTATGCTGCATTTAATTGAGATGAATGCTTTCACTTCAATTATGTGGGAAATAGCCTATCAGGCATGATTTGCCAATGCTTTGTAATTTACCTCCTACACTATCCTTTTGCCTCCTGAGTTAAAGTTCCACATGATAGTTTTATCTTGAATAACGTTTACCCCATAGATAGTATTACATTTTGTAAATATGACCTTTTTTTTTCTTATGTTGGTGTCTGGAGAATGGTATTTGTCAATTCTCTGATCTCACCATGTCTCCTTTCTGTGCACTGCAATAAACAAGCACAACCTAAATTTGTCATATATGCATTTTTTTGACATAACGATTGTTAGCCAGCAAATGTAAACTTCCACGGCCTTTTGCATTATAAAATAATTTCTGTGATTTCTAATTGAAAACATTGCTGTTTAAGTACAGATTTGGATAACGATGCATGCTTTTTTTGTTCTATGTTTTGTTGCCGCAATATTTTGAAATGTTAGTTTTACTTTTCTTTATTGCAGCCATTTATTTCATGTGGATGGCTATATAGTTGTTGGGTTTGAGTAGTGAGGATTGGCAGTTGGCAACACTGATATCCCTGTTTTAGCTATTATGTTAAAAAAAACTGTAAACATAGTATATCTGGTCAACATGTGATATTTATTTATGGGTTTGGCTTACTTGGCCACCAAATATTGTTTGCTTCATGAATCCTTGGTGAGGGCGGTAGAAACAAATCTAAGAGCCTTTTTTCTCCTTTTCCAGTTTATATTTGTTAGTTCTGTATGCCTATTTTACTTATTCCTTTCTGTTTGTACTTGCTATTTTACAGGTATATTCTTGTATACCCTCAAGGATGTGATGTCTCCAACCACCTATCGCTTTTTCTATGTGTTGCTAATCATGACAAACTTCTCCCAGGTTTGATTTTGTAAGCTTTGCTGCTATCTTATGTTCACCATGGACTTATTATCTCATTTTAATATTACGCCTTTCAGGGTGGAGCCATTTTGCGCAATTCACTATAGCTGTAGGCAATATAGATCCTAAGAAAGTAAAATACTCTGGTGAGCTGAATTTGGTTTGTTCTCTTCCTAGGAAGCTACCATTCTTATATTTTTGCTAGCTTCAGGTTTTAAGTAAATTTTGTAGATACTTTGCATAAGTTCTGGAAGAAGGAGCATGATTGGGGATGGAAAAAATTTATGGAGTTGTCAAAGATCCAGGATGGTTTTCTTGTTGATGATGTTCTTGAAATCATAGCTCAAGTTCAAGTTATCAGGTAGCTAATCTGTCAGTGTTACTGGTAGCTAATCTTTGTATCCTGGTGCTTCTAATTTGTCTCTACTTAATAAAACTATTAGGTTGGTTCATTTGAGCATGTTCTTCTTTATTGCTTCATGTCTTAATCATGGGAACAGTATTTTTGATATTTCTACAGGTAGTCTGCCAATTTATCTGAAAGTATCGTTTCTTTATTCGATTGCATTCTTTTTGATTCTACTGTGATATTCCGACTGTGGGAATTTATTGAATCTGTTCCAATTTCTTGTTCTTTTGGTCTAATTTCCTAGCATTTTGTAGCTCGTACAAACCAGCAAGACACGTAGCTCAACTTCTTGTATATATTAGATAGTTTGCCTACTTCTATTTCTTGTTGATATAAATTGACTATAGACTGTCATGTAACCCCATACTGCTGTATTTAATATGTAAGGGAGAAGCTGGACAAACCATTTCGTTGCCTCAATCGTCCTTATCGAAGAGAATTGCTCCGCGTTTATATGACAAACATCGAGTCAATATACCGCCGTTTTGTTGAGGATCGAAGAAATAAACTTAGCAAGCTGATTGAGGACAAAATGAGATGGTCCAGGTTTGTCTACTAGCTTTTCCAGTATAATCTGCTGCAATAAAGGCAAACTATCCTTTTCTTTAATTATTATCCATTGAAATGAAATATTTTATGGCTTTTCAGTTTTTGTGCTTTCTGGTCAGCAATCGACCAAAGAACTAGGCATCGGATGTCCAGAGAGAATACTGATGTCATATTAAAAGTATTAGTGAAGCATTTTTTTGTGGAGAAAGAGGTTACTTCAACATTAGTGATGGATTCTTTGTATACGGGCTTGAAGGCGCTTGAATACCAGAGCAAGGGCAAGAAAGGGAGAACGCTAGCAGACTTGGATGAACTGCCTGCACCCATGATCCATGTTGATATGGACATGTTTGTTTTGGCCAGTGATGTTATAGATTTGCTTGAGAGAGCAGCCTTAGAACCACTGCCTTGTCAACCTGTATCTCCAAAGGATGACAAATGTTCCCAGAGTCGCATGAAGGTAGGGATTGCTTTGATGATTCCAACATGATTTTTTATCATCTCAGTATAAATCTTTATGCTCCTAGAGAAATTCTATTGGGAACATTTTTATTGTTAGTTTCTCATCTTGTATCTGTGCATAGTGGTTTGGTAATCAGTTTATTGCAGAGTAGAGGTTTGTCTACTGGATTTGCAATCTGAACTATTCTTGCTGTCGTAGGATGGTACTTCTGGTGAGGTTAACAAAATTTCCATGGAGCGCGAGGAAAGGCGCCTAACTGAGCTTGGTCGGAAGATACTTGAAATATTTGTGCTATCTCATATATTCAGGTAAAATATATTTATTTAGGCTGTTCTTTTTGTTACTTCGATTTAGTTTTGGCCAGTATCCATAGTGGCTAGTATTTGTTTGGATCCCTAAACTTTGTGGGTGGTTTACTTAGAGCATTGGAGCAATTTGGAACTATAAAATTTGGAGATTATCTAAGACACAAAGAAATTACCAGAATTTTAGAAAGCTGCCTGTCCCAATTTTGCATTAGGCTGTTGCATATATGTTTTTTCAACTTAAAACAGAACAATTTTTTAGACAAATTACAGGCATCTCTTTTACCTGTTTATAAAGTAAATTGGTCATTGAATATCTTGAAATTGCAGAATAACCTTTAATGGTTATCAGCTACCTATAGTCCTCATCCTTGCCCTTTATTTATGCCAGTGGAATTGAAGTTGCGTACCAAGAAGCTGTTGCTTTGAAGAGGCAAGAAGAGTTAATTCGAGAGGAGGAGGAGGAGGCATGGCTTCTTGGAAATGAGATGAAGGGGAAGCGTGGTGGTGGTGCAAACGAAAAAGATAAGCGTGCAAAGAAGAAACAGGTGATATTCTTCATGAACCTTAGTCTATTATATTGAGTGTCATATTATCTCTTCTATGTGCCACAATAGGTAATTAGAACTCTATCTAGAAGCTTCTGGAGCAATTATCCTATGCAATAGTTATTGAACTTAAATTGCCTATTGATTGGATTCAGGATTTACAATTCTTTGTTGTGATTTAATTTAATTAAGTTATGCATCACAAAAGAAAAGATTTGACCCTAATGCCTTATATCTTGCAGTTTCATTAGGTTAGGTTTTCCACATTTCCACCAGTCCTTCACTGCTACTGCCAAGTTGCGATGAGCAATTTTCCATATAGTTGACGCTTAGAACCAGCCTCTAGGATGTTTTATTTGGTCAAGTTGCGTCTGGTTTCTCATGGATGCTGGTTAGAAGCTTTCTAAGTTTTACTTATTTTCTGTCTTTATTTTTGTTTGAAAGTTCATAAAAATTAAAAACACATGTTGAGTTGTGCTGCACTTGGCCAGGTTCCAGCGTAATCTTTCATAAAGTTGTCCAAATTGGAAAGATCTGTTAAACTTGTAGTCATATATCATCCTACGAGGTGTCCGCTCTTGGTCATCTCAGTTTAAGCGGGAATTATATTCAATTATATTCTTTATAGTTTCTGATATCATGGATTCATGGTTCTATATTACTATTGCTATGCTAGCATTATTTTTGTTGCAAGCTTAATATAGAATTATTGGCTTTTATTATTTACTGATTTTAGTGCTGTTGTGCTACCCTAGAATTGATTCCTAACATCCAACAAAAAAAAAGTAGGAAGAGAAAAGACCAAAATTAGTCAGAAGGGAAAAAATACCAAAATTAGTAGAAAGGGAAAAAGACCAAAGTGCCTCATTAATAGGAAAGTAGTATTTTTGAATGGATAGGTAAGAGGTATTGAAGGGATAAAACTTCTCGATTTGTGGACCAAGGGTAGGTGAAAGGCTAGAAATCAACTTATTTGGGGCAAATTTTGAACTCTAGATATCAACTTATTTTGGGACGGAGGGAGTAGTCCTGAGTAACAGTGAATTATCTTCTGAAGTCTTGTAGTAGTGGTCTAGTGCTAAGCTCTCATTCTTGTGGTGAAAATATATTTGGATGAACATTATTAGTGTGTATTGCTCATTTCTTGGTAAAACTGATCTGATGTTTCATGATTTTGAAGACCTCAACCTACATTATTTAGGATCATTGCATAGCTTCATTTTTCAGATGTGTTCTATATTTATAATTTTATATGCATTCTGATCGTTAGCTCTCCTTAATAGTTTGATGTGATGCTGGTTGTTCTTGTATCATTTTGTTTTTTCCACTTATGCTGAATCATTCTTTTTCAGGCCAAACAAAAGAAGAACAATCGTAAGGTTAAAGACAAGGAAAGAGATGAAAAGTTTGAAGCAAAGATTCTGGAAAAACTTCATGATGAAACTGCGATTGATGGTAGCGATGGCTTATCATCAAAGCAGGCAGAAGAAGTGACAACAAAGGTTGATAGCTTGGACGAAGGTGCTGCAGATAGGCAAGGTGATCTAGATAGTTCAGTAATGGTGCTCCGACCAGAATCAGGGGACAAGTATCCTAGACAAATGAATGGACTGAGTGATGTTACTAGCAATGCAAGCAATGCACAAAAGGTAAAGAGAGCCTCCTCTATGGAGGCTAACTCACCAGCCTTTTTGGCTGATTCTGTTGTTGCAAGCGGCACTCATAACAAAGGAAATAATTTGTCAGACAGTAAAAGCCGCATGACACCAAGTAGGTAGGTGAACACTAGTTTCTGAGGCTTGCATTGTGTCGCTAGTAAAATTGGCATCTGCTCTAACTGGACTTATCTGCAGAGGGAAAAATCAGCGTAACAAGGGCATAAGCATTATCAGCTTTGCTGAGGAAGGTGAGGGTATTCCCTCGAGTTCTACTGGTGGTTCATCTCGCTATGGTTCTAGTTGTGGCACAGCTCCAAAGTTGGACCAAGAAACCGTTTTACTCACCTTGAAGGACAAACTTCGTAAGCTGGGGCAGCGTCTGCATGAGGTGAAATTACACAGGTTTTTTAAAACTAATTACCTTCATTTTGATACAAACTGGGGAGTCCAGCTACTCTATTTCGGTAATATGCATGGCCTTCCACAGATTATATTATGAGCATTGGTTTTAAATGGGATAAGTATCGTATATGTTGATTGTATGGAATATTCATTTTTGACCCATCACTCTTGTGCAATTAGTATTTAAAAGTTCATACAAAAAGGTAAACAATATATGTATATCTTTCATATTTCATGCCTATGGCTAATAACTAGGAGTCTAGATGATTTTTAATCTCAATTTTTTTGTCAGACTAAACAGCTCTTCCATTTCGTTTTCACTTGTAAATGGATATAACTTGCTTTAATCTGTGTTTCAGAAAAATATCGAGGGGCAAAAACTTCTCCAAGCTCATTTTGAAGTCATGGAAACAAAGACAAGTGGTTCATCTCCCTCATCCAGTCCTTTGGAGGAAACACCTCATGTTGTGCAGAGCCCTGAGCAGTCTGCAGAAGTTTCAACGGATGCAAAAGCTAATGGAACACCAAATAAGGATGAACTCGTGGCAAATTGCGTGCCAGAGGAATCTGTTTCAGTCATGCCAACCACAAAGAGTACTGAAGCTCTATCTGGTATGGCCCTTGCAAAAACAAAAGTTGACCCAGTTTCAAATAAAGATCATGTACCAAAACCAACATTTCAAGACAATAGAGCATCTACTAATTACTCAAAATCAACTCCAGTTGATGTGGAGAACGATGTTCCTCTTCCTTCAAGATTGCCACAAATTAATAAAGCTGCTCTAGTTCCTCCAAAATCTCCCCATGTTGGTAATGCTACTCCAGTTCCTCCAAAATCTCCACCAATTCAAAAAGCTTGTCCAGCTCTCCCCAAATCACCAACAGGTGGTAAAGATACATCCCTTCCTTCGGTGAGATCACTTCAAGATGATAAACCCGTCCCAGTCCCTCCAAGATTACCACAGGTTGATAAAGCTGTTTCACTTTCTTCAGAATTGCCACAAACTTCTACCACTTCCAATTCTGAAGCTCAAGAAGAGACTACCGCCATAAGGGTCACATCTCCCACAGTTTCTGATGTTGCTGTCACAGCATCAAGACCTTCAAGTGCCCCTGTGTTCCCTGCCCTAAGATCAACTGTACCAACTACACAAGTACAAGTTTCCACATTGCTTTCGCGTTCAATGAGTGAAGCAACTCGAAGATCAGGAAATGAGCCTTCCCCTTCTGCACCAGCTTACATTCCACAGACCTACCGTAACGCCATCATCAGTAAGCATGGGCGGGGTGCAGCCTCAGCAACTACTGCACATCAGTCAACCTCTCTGGGCCAAGGTACTGCCCTTTCACAGCCGCTGTCAACATATGCACCAACTATGTCGGTGACGATGCCTCCTGCTGGAAGGAATGATCAGTTTTCTGGTAGACATGTATTGGAGTCTGGGTTGGGAAAGCCAGAAGCACATGATAGCTGGCAACCGTGGAATGGTAACAGGCATGTTGACAAACATCTCTGGAGGGATGACTCGGCATACCAACAAACAACCAACTGTCATGCATATCCGCAACCTTGGAAGGATGTTAATTTTCTTCAAGAAAGGGGCACAGAAACAGAAACTCCCAGAAGGTTTGGAGGGCCGCAACCACCTAGGCAGTTCCAAGCTGAGACTCCTGTGGAATTTGTCTTGCAACAACCACAGGGGGCAGTAGTGGAAGAATTTCCACACCTTGACATCATAAACGATTTGCTTGAGGAGGAACAGAGCAATGGCAGTATGCCAGAGTCCATTGGTCATGATTATAATACATTTGGTCTGCCGTTGCCGTTTTTGTTAAGAGACAACTTAGCAGATCTGGAAATGGCTTCTGCTAGCAGTCCTGGGCGGTTCAATTTGACTGAGCCTTATTACGACGAAGGATTCTCAAGGGCCTATGACATGAGCGCGTTTCAGGGGACAAGGGAAAGGCAATTCCCCTCCTTGGATGCTTATTCTAATGGATTATCTGACATGAGTCCATCAAAGCCTTGGCTGAATGGCTCCCCTATTCCATCGATGAATCACGCAGTTGTCACAAACGGATACCCCCAGCAAATGCCGGACTACACCAATCTGGCGAGTGAGTTAAGCGGAGGCTCTTTGTACCATCGACGCTACGCCAACGGACGCTGGTGATGTGATGACGCCTGTATACAGTCTTGCAAATCAAAATAATGCTTGTTATCTGTAATAGATGTTCAGTCTGGGTCTGAGCCGTGTCATGGCCTGTAATTCCAAAACTTTTAATTCCAAAGGGGCAAAAGGGTTACATTCTGTAAAGCGTTCGCCGTGTTTAGGCTGTTTAATGCTAAGTCGAGTGCTTTTCTAATCTAACACCTGGCTTCTCGTTTTTCTAATGGTTTTTTTGAAGAAAATACTGGGGTGTAAACAACAACGGGTCTCCCAGTTTGACGAGTCAAGTTCGAAAGGTGGTGGTGGTGCAAACTGGTTTGGATTTTGGTACTTTTGGGCCAGTCTCTCGTCCCAGGTGCCATCCACCCACCACCTTGTGTGCACGTACTTTGACCTGACTGCTGAGAGTAGTGGGCAGACTTGACCTGCTACTGCGCCTTCTTCTGGCTTAGGTATGCAACTCCATTTCCATAATTACGGCTTCTTCGGAATTTCATAGAAATTAGTGTAAATTCCTTCAATTTTTTTTCATCCGTTAAGGAGGCCTCTCTCAGCAAAAATCGAACTAACAGTCCTTAAGAAACGCAAACGTCCATATACTTTTATATCATACTCGCTTTGCAAGTAAGGTCGCTGTCAGGGAAATCAGCCATGCTGACCATTACTTTGTTTTTTTCTTCTCGATTCCCATTCCTAGCTGATGCATTGTTGCGTGGATGGTTGCACTTTTCCCTTCCGAAATTCCAATCTAAAATCAGCCCACTCATTGGTGGTTGCATTCATTTCTTCCGAAATTTTGAGCTAAAATAATTTCTTCAGCCTCTGGACCCACCCGGTCTCATTCTTTTCTTCCGAAAATTTGAGCTAACATCATCATTTCCGGACTCACTCATCAGTCACCAGTATGGGCAAGGTCAGACAGTGATCAGAAATGCCTGGGAGCGTGGACGCACGCTAGGTCCGACTCCCGCCGCTTTGCCGTTGGCACATGCCCACCGCCCGCTCCGCGCGCGCGTGCGCCGTCGAGCTCGCGGCCTCGCTACCGAGCAAGCTAGCTGCCTAGCTATATCTTTGCACTCGTACTTGTCCGCCTCTTTGTAGTCTTTAGTCTTCTTCCACGCGCAGCCATCGCCATCGCCGCCGGGGAGCGCGCCCGTGATTTCCGTGGGGACAGTGCAGCAGTGCACGCCCCTCGTGCGGCCGGACAGCCACGCTCCAAAGTCTCCCCCCTGCGCTGCGACTCGGCTCGCACGCGCGCGCGGCGCCATCGAGGAGGGCTAGGCGCGTGTGGGTATAAAGGGGAGGAGGACGATGCCGCACGTCGTCGTCCCTGGCTTGTAGCGGATGGGCCTCACCTGGTGGTGGGCTTGCAGCTTGCTCGCCTCGCCGTCGCCGTCGACGCTGCCTGACGCGGGGTGCCGGCTCGGGCGTTGAGGAGGAGGAAGGGCATGAGGGAGTACGGACCCGCCGCGGCGCCGCGGCTGCTGGTGTCCGACTCCGGCCGCGTCCAGGAGATGGAGAGGTTCTCGCATTACGTCGGTAAGGCCCTCACTACACTATACTACCCTTTGCTTTAGCTTCGGTTGTACTAGTAATATTTTGCTTCCAATTTACCGCGAGCAATGTATTATTGATTAAGCATTGAATGGATTTGCTCTCTGCTAGTAATTTGCTAGAACTCAATTCCACGATTCCATCTATGATTTTCGGAGAGAATCAGATGTTTCAGTGTTGGGATGTGGGATAAAGTTTTTATCTTCTCTTCTTCGATTTTGAAGGGGAAATTGCGGTACAACTATTTTCGTTCGGGTCCGCTTTTTAGTTTGCTCACTTTGTCCAATCCAAAAATTCAGGTTACAGCGCGGAATTCGAGTGTGCACAGCACACGCATCTAGATAGGCAAATTATTAATGGGTGTCGTGGAGATTGATTAGCGGCAACTTGAGTATAGAATATTTTGGGGGAAATGGAAGTAAGGCATTAGATTATGCTTCTACTGCATGAAAACAACTAGCAAGATTCCAAATCATGGCATATTCTATGTGGTTTGAGTTGTTGCAAATCATCACATCTTATTCTTTTGTCCCTTTATTATCTTGGGACCAGCACTGTTTTCCCCCACCTTCTTGCCTTTTCTGTTTTCTTACAATTGTGTCGCAATTTTCAGCTAGGCAAATTGGGTTTGACCATGTTGATGAATGCCCCCACCTCTGTACACTAGCCTATGATTATCTGAGGAAGAACAAGGGCTATGAAGAAAGTATATTTGCATTCTTCCAAAACAGCATGGATCCCGAGTCCCTGATTGTGAAGTTCATCGAGGAACTCGACAAATGTATACTTGGCTACTTCTCCTTCCATTGGAACTATGCTACCTATATAATTTCCCAGGTAAAGGAGTTAAGACATTTTGCCCTTATCTTCTACTGCTTTCTTGTTAAACTCTCTTCCACTGATATTTTACATATTGATACAGTGGTGATTTTCACAGGTTTTGACTGTAGAAGGTGCTCCTAAAAGAAAGCTCAGGAACATGGTATTAGAGGCCACTAGGTAATTAATCATGCTTAAGCTGCATGCTTGGTAGTTTTAAAATATTTTAATGCGCAGTGGTTGGCTAATCTCTGTTTTTTATGCCAAGTATTTGTTGCTTTAGCTTGCAGCATCTTCTTACTTTCTGTAGCACAATTTTTTTACCTGACTCAAATTTACTATTAATCAACTCATATGATCTCTTGTTTGGAGTGTTCTTTGTGCAAATATTTTTGTAGGAGTATCATATGTTTACAGAATCTCTAATTTGGTGTTGTGCTGGATCTGGCTCCTTGAAGTGTTTATTGCTTGAGTTTGAAGTACTTATTCTATTGACTGGTCTATCTTCTCCCTATCTGACCAAACCTTTCACTGGATCAACTTTAGTGCCCAAAATGAACATTTTAGCAGAAACTGCACTTCTGAAGTCAAAACTAATGAGATTTAGATGACAAGCATGTGCTTAGGCTAAACTGTGGTTACTTTATGTATCCTACAGCCCTATGTTTGGTCTGCCATGGCTAAATCACGTGGCTTAGTTTCTGACACAATATAGTTTTGATGACTCTTAATTTGTCAATAGTAGTAATCCATCCACAAAAGATGTATGAATATACTGAAATAACAAAATGAGAAGAGCTTCATGCTGATGATGATCGTTTGATGTACATTAGGAAATTCAGTACATGTTCACTTTACCTATGAAAAGTTCAGATGGAGAAAATGATTACAATTTATGGTCCCTTATATCTTGAAGAGCATCCAGTCCTGTATTGCGTATTCAAATAGATGAACTCTATTCCTCTAGCATCAAAACTCTAAATTGGCATCTTAGCTTCTGACTCTCCACTAAACACAGGAAGCAGAGATTTGAGAGGGTTACAAGAAACTTAAAGGTGACCAGACTATTCTCTACATTGGTGGAGGAGCTGAAGGCCATAGGTCTATCTTCCCATGTTGAGACACCACGAAGTGACGTGATGGACCCAGCAGCACATTATGATCGCAACCCAGTTCTACTCTTGATGGGCGGTGGGATGGGAGCTGGCAAGAGCACTGTACTAAAGGATATACTTAGGGAGTAAGTTAATTGCTTACATTCTCGACAATCTCTTTGTTTTATTTTCTCTCTTAATTTTCGTGTATGTTTCTTATTGTGTAATCCAATGTCTTGGCAAAGCTAAAAAGCATTGATCTGGTCAACACACATGTTCATTTAGAAATGTAGAATAGGTGAATGAGAAATAGTGAGATGTAAGAATCAATTAGGTGGATAAAAAACATTATTCGGACTTTTAACTGAAGCTAGAGCAGCTAGAGAATATAAATTATAAAATACACCTTTCTAGAAAGCTTATCATGCTGCTACCTCTTTCCTGATTTGCAGAACATTCTGGTCCCGAACAGCTGCGAATGCAGTGGTTATAGAGGCAGATGCATTTAAGGAAACCGATGTTATCTACCGAGCCATCAGCTCAAGAGGCCACCACAATGACATGCTGCAGACGGCCGAACTGGTATTTGTTAGCAGCTGTTACTACTATATACTATGCTACTACCAGTATAACAGTCAGTGAGTAAGGTGGCACAAGCCCATTAATTGACAACCCAAAACGTACAATTGCAACTATTTACATTCTTGATGTCTCATGTATACATGAAAACAATAAACTAATCCACAACCTCATGTGTACATTTCAGACACGTAGGATTGTAAATGATATTTTCTACCTAAAAGCTAGCCATACCCTTCAACAACCAATGCGCACTATTTAACAAGACATATTCAAACCAAAAAAAAAATCCTAACTCAATATATTTCATCAGTCCTTGCATTATGGCATCTACCTGGATATCATGCCTCATTGTCAGTAACCCTCAATTCCAGTGCAGGTGCATCAGTCATCGATGGATGCGGCCTCATCGCTCCTGGTGACCGCCCTCAACGAAGGGAGGGACGTGATCATGGATGGCACACTGTCATGGGAGCCGTTTGTCCAGCAGACAATCACCATGGCCAGGTCCGTGCACCAGCAACGGTACCGCATGGGAGTTGGCCACAAGGTCACGGAGGACGGGTCAATCACTGAGGAGTACTGGGAGCCTGTTGAGGACTCTAGTACAGACGAAGAAGGTGAGACGAGAGCAAGGAAACCATATCGCATTGAGCTCGTCGGTGTGGTCTGTGATGCCTATCTTGCAGTTGTCAGGGGAATCAGGTGCACTTCAGAACTTCCTCCTACACCGCATCACTGAAATACTGCTTCTTTATATAGCTCAAAACAAATACTGCTTCTGTCAGCATCGTCATTGGTTAAACTGAACTGGTTTTCGTGTACTAACAAAGATATTTAAAGCACAAAAGATTGACACAATTAATCGCATTGTCAGGAGAGCTGTGATCACCGGGAGAGCAGTAAGGGTGAAGTCCCAGCTGAAGTCTCACAAGCGGTTCGCCACCGCATTCCACAGCTACTGCAACCTCGTCGACAACGCGAGGCTCTACAGCACCAACTCGACGGGCTCCGCCAAGGTGAGCTACCACGCCATTACACGCGAAAACCAGCCATTCCACTAGTACATCATTCACATTGAGAATTCACTTGTTGCTCGCTCGCTGCAGCTGATAGGATGGAAGGACGGCGAGAGCAATCTACTGGTGGACCCCGACGAGATCGGTTGCTTGGAGAGGGTGAGCAGCCTGAGCGACGAGGCCGACTGCGTCCACGAGATCTACCCGGACGGCTCGGCGGCTGCGGCCTGGGAGAGCCTGGTCACGTCGCCGTCGAGGGCGCCGGCGCAGCGGGAGATCAAGGCCGCGGTGCAGAGCAGCGAGGCGCGCTTCCGGACCGCGCCCTCGTAGCCGTAGCTGCGTCCGCCGTGCGTTCACTCGTTCGTGTCAGGTATAAGATTTGGTGGTACGGCTGCCAAGTGGCTCGTGGTCGTGGAACAGCTCGTCAACTGATCTTGTCTCTGTCACCACCCGGCGCGTGTTTGGCTTTCGCCGGACGAGCTGAATCAAATGGATCGTGCTCGTCGGAGTGCTATACTACTAGACAAGAACATCACACAGTTTCAGGGTCAATTCAGTGGAACACTGATAAAACTCAACAACACTTCCCATTGAAACACTTATGATACTTTTGTGTACTGTCAAGATAGTCGTTCGTTGACCATTGTGCATGTCGGATACCGTGTAGCCACCTAACTACTCTCTCTCTCTCTGAGATTTAATATTTAATATTGTTAACTTTTTAATACATATTTGATTATTTATCTTATTTAATTTTTTGTAAATATATAAAAAATATAAATTATGTTTAAAGTATTTATAATGATAAAATAAATTATAATAAAATAAATAATAATTGATTTTTTATATAAATAAGACATGTATAAAAGTAAACGACGTTAAATATTAAAATATTAAAAATCAGCCAGTACGTTTTGAAGCTCTGATTGGTGCATGTTCATCAGTTTCTTCGGGATTTAGATCTGTGGTCCTGTACCTGAGATAATTACTACCACATTTCTGTATCTAGGGGTTCGTCGAGTTCTTAACGATCCAAACGTCTGCATACTTTTGAACGGAAATCTATGCATCCACGTGGCGTACGCTCATTGGCTGAGAGGGGATAGAGCATGCACGCATGGATAACCAGACAACTGGCAGCCACACCTAATTGCAGCGATTCTACAGAACACCTGAAGAATTAACATCATTTGCAGCCACACTTAAGCCGAGAGCGAAGGCAACACTCTCCTGCTGTTACTCGTTGCATCTCACATAGAGACCACAGTAGTTAGTGTGCCTCTTGCTAAGAAGGCAGAGGGCCGGAGCTAGCCATGGCAACCATCAGCGCCGCCGTCGTCGCCCGCGCAGGTATTGCCCGGACGTCAGGTAAGTTCAAGCTAACAACAGTAAGTACTACGATTTTGGTGAAAGAATCGGTGACCATTCAGTTCACCGAAGTTGCCATTGCCGTGGTTTCCAGGTCTGCCTCAGCTGAGAGCGAGGGCTGAGAGGGTGAGGTGCGGCTACTCCAAGAACGGCAAGAAGGCCGCCACCGTGAAAGGCGCGTCGTCGTCAATGCTCGCGGCCGCGGCGGCGGCGATGAACACATCGTCGGCGCCGGCGGCAATGGCGCTGGTCGACGAGCGGATGTCGACGGAGGGCACCGGGCTGAGCTTGGGGCTGAGCAACAACCTGCTGGGGTGGATCCTCCTCGGCGTGTTCGGCCTCATCTGGTCGCTCTACACCGTCTACACCTCCACGCTCGAGGAGGACGACGATTCCGGCGGCCTCTCGCTCTGAGGGAACGACTGCTCGCGCGCCTCCTGACATGGCGGTTTGCATCCTTAGTACTGAGGCCGGAAGTTGTCGCTTCCATCTATTGATCCCTCTCCTTTTCTATCCTGCAAATATGCCTACCTGCTGGTCCTGTGATTCTGCTTGGTGTAATTAATTAATTGCAGACATGCATAGCTATTTTGTAACTAACTAAAATGTTGTTTAACTTGAGTAGCTGGTTAATTTTTCATGAAAGGTTTGAGCCAGTTATGCATGCAACTAAGTAGAAAAGGTTGACATATATGCACTGCTGAAAAGTTTCAGTATTGCGGCTAAATAGCTATGGTGTTAGTGTGTTTTGGTCATGGCAAGAGATTTGGATTCGCCGAAGCATGTGCATTATGCATTCTTGTGATATTGTCCCTCCCCACTAATCATCCTGCAAGTGTGCGTAATTGGGAGGGGGAAAAATAGGGAGGGGCAATCTGAAAATGCATGCTGATGGAAACGCTAGAATGCTGTTAACCTGCAAGTTTCAGCAATGTTTTTCATGCAAATTAATGCTGTTACCAATCAACCCAATCTAAAGGAAGAAGAATGAGCGTGTTCATCTCTGATACTGCTAGGCATTGAAGCTTGGATGCTGTTACCCACGGTCTTGTATGCTACTTCTTTTTCTAAAGTATAAAAATTTCCAGCTATAAATCTGAACAAGTATTTGTTTAGATTTATAGTAAAAATTATTGTATTTTTAAGATAGAGATGGTGCATTCGTTGTAATAATTGGATGTAGGTTTTATTGAAGTAAAAACCAAAATTAATCTAATTTCATTATTAAAAAAAGGTATTGAAGTTTAGGGTGAATGTTCAAAAGATTAAAATAGACATTGAAGATGGCATTGAAGAGACTGCTGTTCAGGTTCAGGGAGTTGTACTAACTGAAGAGTGAAGTAGTGAAGATACAAAGCAGTATGGGTAAGCAGATACAATCTTTGTACCATTTTCCATGTGATAAAGGAACACAATTTATAGGAGCACACACAAATTGATGAATTCACAAACAAAAAACGTTACATCCATCTCAGCAGTTTACCAACGTAGGAATGTCTTATATATGCAGACGTAATGGGTAGCGAAATGAGAAAAATCGAAGGGAGCAGAGATCAAGGGTCTGTTTTAGACTGTTTACACTTTCAAACGTACCAGGTATTGTCAAATTTTAATAGGGTAACAAACCAAATATACTTTAGCCAATATTATCTTATTAAAATTTGGTAACTCTCGAAGCTCTCTTAAAACACTATAAAAATTTAGAAAGGCTTAAAACCAAATGCATTCAACACTACCAAATTTTGATAACATCAAATTATGTCAAAATTTGGCATCGCTAAATATTGGAATGATTGATTTAGGCAATAAACTGAACAGATCCCAAGCCTACGAGTCTATGACTAGCAAAGTAGCAAGCTAACGTATATACATGAAATATTAACACTGGGCCTAATTGGGCCCACAAGCCCATAAGAGCCTACCGGGCCGGTGCAGGTGACGTCATGGCGAGTTACTTACCTCTCTGGCCTCGCGAGCGGCCCCACACCGATATTCACCACCACCGCTCCTCGCCTGAGTCGCCTCCCCCCGGCCCGCCAGCCCGCCGCCGGCCACCATGCTGCCGCCGGCCGCCCGCCTCGCGGCTCGTCGCATCCTAGGGCTCGCATCCTCCTCCGCCTCGGAAGCGGCGGCGCGCCGCCTGTCTCCGTCTCCGGTCAGCGCCCTCCGCCCCCAAATGCTTATATCTCGTTGTTCGTCGCCGACCTTGCCCTCTGATCTCCTTCGAGGAATCATTTCGCTGCAGATGTCCTACCCCGCCGCGGGCTGCTCCTCCAGGCTGTTCTCCACGTCGCTTAACTACGTGAGATCCCCCCCCCCCTCCTCGGATCCGCTGTTACGCTCCCCTGATCTATTTGTTTGTCTGAGGATGGTAGTGAGTTGGATTTGTGGGTTTGCTTGTTGTGCAGCACATCGATTCGCCGGAAAACAACCCCGACATGCCGTGGGAGTTCACGGAGGCGAACATGAAGAAGGTTCTGTTCATCCCGTTCTTTCATAGTTTCATTTCTCTATGATTTATGTGTAGAATATTGGGATTGGAACAATGCCTAGTTTTAGAGTAATTGTGGCATACTTTGTTTTGTTTTGTGTTTGGATGTTCAGACATGGCTATTAGGGTAGCATTTCTAGTGGTACTGTGTAGTTCTTCAGTTGATCAGAACTATTCGATAATATATCTTATTGAGTTGTTCATTGGTTAACTGAGAAGGGCAAAAGGTATTGTCATGTCATAGCAATGGACAAATGTTACAGAGACATGGGGCATATTGTTCTATTCCTTTGACATGAGATTTGGGTTTTGTGAATGCAGTTAATATCGATTGTATTAGCTACATTAGCTATCTGTCTTAAAGCTTCTATTTCATAACAAATTCAGGTTAACGAGATACTGTCTCACTATCCAAGCAACTACAAGCAGTCTGGTATTATTCCGATGCTTGATCTTGCCCAGCAGCAGCATGGTGGATGGGTGCCAGTTGCAGCAATGAATGCTGTAAGTTCATTTTTTTAATGAGCTTTTGATGATTACCTGTTTCCTACTTTTGATGTGTTATTCTGTTTTCGATACTTCCTTTTCAGAAAATGACGTACCTCAACATTTATTAGTTGTTACAACACACAGTAGCTATAGTTATATTGGACTTGTATAGCAGACAGTCATAATTCATAACCTTATTGCTTAGCATTTGTTTGTATTCACTTCGTAGTACTACTGAAGATGGGTGACTCACTAGGAAATTATGAACCTGACTAGTAAGGTATTGGTGAATAGGGGTTGATGATCACAAACACACACACACACACAAACACATCTTTGTCAACATGTCAGTTGAAATATTTTTTATAATTATAATTATGGTAGAGTACTAGAGTTAATATTCTCAGCACGAGGACTATTACATTGGTATTGTTACTGCAAGTATTATAGCCTTTTGTTACACTTTAAATCTTTAATTTTATGTACATACACCCAACCACCAGGCCACCACCACTGCATGCACAAAAAGCATTTCTGACGACATTATCTTTGTTCCTTGGACTTTCAGATTGCTAAAATCGTTGGAGTTGCGCCAATCAGAGTATATGAAGTTGCTACATTTTACACAATGTTTAACCGGACTAAGGTATGTTTGCATGACTCTGTATTTTTGGACTTATTACTCCCTCCACTAGCATCTTTTTACCCTGTTTTACCATGTAGGTGGGTAAATATCACCTTTTAGTGTGTGGAACCACACCTTGCATGATTCGTGGTTCACGTGAAATTGAAGAATCCTTGTTAGAACATCTTGGAGTTAAACGGAATGGTTTGTATTATTCGCATCACCTATACTGTTAACTAAGAATCACTTTCTGATTTGTTGCTACAAATCCTGTCCCCTGAGCATGTGTTTCTCTTGCTATACCTGTGATAGCATTAACAATTTTCTTTCATTTGCAGAGGTGACCAGTGATGGTTTATTTTCTGTTGGAGAAATGGAGTGCATGGTAACTTCATGATCTATATTTTCCTGTCGTTCTAGATACCTGCAAATAGGTGTTGTAGTTGAGTTTTAAGTGTTCAACTATAGCTAAAAGGAATGGTCTATAGGATTTTGTTGGCAAATGATTCAGTGTTTGTTTTTCCTAATGAAAAAAAGTTATGTACAAAGCAACTGTTTATTTAGCTGTCTGTTACATGTTGACAGGGCTGCTGTGTGAATGCTCCCATGATTGCTGTGGCTGACTATTCTAAAGGTTCAGAGGATTACACATACAACTATTATGTAAGTTTATGCATTGACAGTTTGACACATACAATTGTCCAGTGTTGATGACTGTTTGCTAGTATAAATATTACTAGAAACACCACAGCACTTTGTGTGTTCAGAGTAAGTTCCATGTATATGCACAAAATGAAGCATTGTCAACTGAAGAACCTAAACTTGCATGTTATAGCCTTATAGGCCGATGGGCCCTGAGCTTCTATACTTCTTTGCAGGTGGCATTGGATACATAATGCTATTGTGGCTATAGTTTTTTTTACTATGTTTCCATGGTAGTACTGTGGCACTAAAAACACAAAACATGCCACTAAAAACAAAAGTGGATAAAACTTGACAATTTGCCTGCCTTTCACTGACAGAGGAAGACAAGATTTATTTGTGTTCTGTAATTGAGCTTTTCCATTTTTCTTTTTCAGGAGGACCTCACTCCTAAACGAGTTGTAGAGATTGTTGAGATGTTGAGAAGAGGAGAAACCCCTCCTGTAAGCTAGTCTTTAACTAAATAAGATCGTTTTGGTATTTTTAGCGACAAGAATTACTTTGTTTGGTTTTATAGATATCAAGCCCCACCGCTGGTTTAGGCTGTGAGCTGATGTTGATGATTGGGATGATTTTTGCAGCGTGGCACACAAAACCCAGAGCGGAAAAACTGTGGTCCTGCTGGAGGGAACACCACCTTGCACAGCGAGCCGAAGCCTCCACCATGCAGGGATCTAGATGCTTGTTAGGTTTGCTTTGAGTTACAAGCACACAAATAAGTTGGGTCACACTACATGGTGTGGAAACTGCAACAAAGCAAGGAGATGTGGTCTGTATTCTGATCCTGTTTCGTTTAACGATGGTTACCTCTGCCAGCATCTTTTTCGCTCCTTTTGCACCATCACAGATATGGTACATTGATAATGACAGTACGTTATTTTGTCAACTGAGATGAGGCGGCAGTGGTAAAAAGATTTGTATTCGACTTTCGGCAAAGAAAAACTTCTGGGCATTCACTTTTTTGGCCATTCCTTTTCAGCTTCTGATGAATGATGAGTGCCCATTTAAACACGATATCATGCGCGTGTTACATTCCGAATACTAGCATTTTTTTAGATGCGAATACCTGGCTGTTGGAAGATGTAATATTATTTGATTTTTGTGGTAGCTATTTAATAATATAAACAATAGAGTTAAAAATTTACTTTTTAAAATGGTGAGATGTAAACTTCTGTATAGAAACTTTTAGAAAAAAATGTATTTTTTCGTAGTTTGATCATCTTCCGTCACTAACGACACGGCCTAGAAGACTGATCATTAGCAATTGTTCGTGATTTGATAATTGACGTCGCATCTATCTCCAACTAAATTACTCTAGAAATGACAAAGGATCCGTTCTTTATAGCTGATGAGCTGATGGATGAAACTGAGTTAAGGTTTATAAGAAAGGCCGACGAGGAAAGTTTTGCAAAAAATCGTATACGTAAGCTGACAAGAACATGACCAAAACTAAACTGGTGTATACAGACATTCGATATCAGTTGAGCTACTAAACTGTAGAAATGGAGAGAAAAAAATGTATATGTAAAATTTTTATATTTGTATTATTCGTGGTTTGATAGATAAAGCTGTAAAATAGACAGCGATGAAAAAACATAAACAATACTCCAAAGTTTTAAAACTCAACTCTTGGCTGTGGCTGAGAGCTAACGCATAATTTCTCTTAGGGACCATTTGAATATTACGCGTTGTTGTTTGGACCTGCATGCAAATTTATCCTCGTCTTTTCGCGTCAGCTTCCTCCCTAAACCTTCCCCTTCCATCTCAAAACCCTTGTCCACTCCACGCTCTTGCTCGCCGCGCAAACCCTAGCCCCACTCGCAGCCACCTCCCATGGCGCTCTCGACCTCCCTCACCGAGGCGGAGGAGGGCATCACCTGCTACGCCTCCTCCCTCCCCGGCTTCCGCGGCGTCCTCAAGCACCGCTACTCTGACTTCATCGTCCACGAGGTCGCCCGCGACGGCTCCTTCGATGTCCCCGACGAGGTAGCTATCGAGCCTTCGCTGAATCTTCCCCTTGAATTAGGAGCCCATGATTTCGTTGTTCATGTTCCCGATTTCACCGCCAACTCCGTATTGCAGTGCGTAGATGTGAACGAGGAGGACAAGGCGGCGCCGTCCGTCGACGCGGACCACTCCCAAGCTCTCGAGTCATTCTGTGCGCTCTGTGGTGATGCGGACTGCGACGCGTTGAAGGGGCTTCTCGAGAAGGCTTCTGCGGGGAGTGAGACCGATGATGTATCACCTGTTATTCTCTCGCCTGACGCTGACAAGGCTCATCGATCGGTTGGTTTGATCACCAGTTTCTGGTCGTTTGTGTGGCTGAGTTTTGTGGAAACAGTGTGATTTGGGTGTAATTTTGGCTGTAGGAGGTCTATAACTTCTTCAAGAGAAGCTTTAAGTTTTTGGTCACCGGTGGAACACAATGATGCAGTCCAGAGATGCATTAGGTTGCGGCTGGGATCAGGAGCTAGGGGAGGATGGAGTGGCGGTGGGAGAAGTGGTGGTGGAAGAGGAAGAAAGAGGAAGGAGGAAGAACATGGGTAGTTCTGATTGGAGAGATGACAGGCCATTTGATAGCAGAGGGTCAACTAGCTGGCCAAATCATGTTGGGAAGTTCCTAAGGTGATGGCATTCGGTTTGAATTGATCCTTTTTGTTGTCCTGGGACATTTAACTAGTCTTTGTACTTGAATGTGTTAATTTGACCTGCTGGATACAACTATGTGTTACTTGGCTAAACTTGATAAAAACATGTAATGTATGTGGGTGCTTTTCTGAATTTGTATAAGTAATATTATGTTTGTGTGGTGTTAATTTTGCTGTTAACTAGTGTTTTAACTGGAGTTGTCATTCTGGTGTACTGACCAGGTTTCACCTTTGCAAAGAGAACAAGGACACACAAGAAGTGTTAGGAGTAACTGGGAAAATGTTAGGACTTCAGGTATACGTCGGTTGCAAATTCATAACATTGTGTTTGTATTTCTACCGAATGCTTTGATTTATTTACCTTCCTTTGCATTCCTAGTTGATCTATACCTTTTGCAGTCACGCTCATTCGGGTTTGCAGGGACAAAAGATAAACGTGCTGTTACAACACAACAGGTATTTATTCCTGATGTGCATACCAGCTCGCTCAATTTTCTTTACATAATCATGAATCATGTTTTTTGTAAAATTTGTTTTAAAAGATCGCATACAAGTATGTAAGAAATACTGGTATAGTTTAAATTAAATACATAATTTATGGCATTATGATGTTACAACCAGATAAGATAGTAAAGGGAAGCTGCTCTGGTTTAAAATACTACATGTGGTATTGTCTTGGAAAGGAGTTTCGTAAAATGTAGCTATAAGATCATTTCTCTTTAAGGGCTTGTTCGGTTAATCCCTTACCCATGGGGATTGGAGGGTATTTGGCAGGATTAATTCGAATCCCCATGGGAAAGGGTCCAAAGGGATTAACCGAACAAGCCCTAACTAGTACTATTCTTAGTTTTTAGTACTTTTTTTCTTTTTGTTTGTATTGTTTGGCTTGACTTTCATCTCTAGCCTACCTCAGCTTGCTTGAGATTAAAGGCTTCTGTTGTTGCTGTATTTTGCATGATGATTTTCATTCTATTTGACAAATTTGTTTTTGTTATCTCACTCCTGTTTCATGCCTGTGATCCTTTTCATGTAATTACGTTTTCTTTCAATGCCTACTTTTCTTATTGTTTCCCCTGGTTAGGTGAATGTTTTGAAGGTGTCAGCCAACAGATTGGCTGCACTTAATAATTGACTATTTGGAATTAAAGTTGGAAACTTTAGGTAGGTGATAAAAAGCACTATCAGATTTGTAGATATCATTGCAATATAATTATCCTAAATGCTGATTCCTTTTGCAATTCTTTCTAGTTATTTGAAAAAGGGACCTTTTCTTGGTCAACTCATGGGAAATAGATTTACAATTACTCTGAGGTACTTTTTATTTTATTTGTCCTTTTAGTTTAATGTAAAAATGTTCTCTAGTGCTCACCTAAAGAATAATTAGAACTAATCTTAGAGCACATGGAGGGCATGATTCGCAGCTGCAGATTACTTCACTACCAACTGTCCTATATTTCACATACACCAAACCTCCTTTTTTTTTCTTGGATTAAGAAAACAGATCAAATGGAGAGCTGATGCCTTCCTGCATTTCTTCAGGGGTGTTGTTGCAGAATCAGAAGATATAATAAAGGCTGCTGTGGAGGGCTTAGGAAAGAATGGATTTATCAACTATTATGGTTTGCAGGTACTAAGTCAGAACCTTTTCGTCATGCCTCGAAGCCTAACTATGCGTTTGTTTCTGAAGCTCATTAAGTTCATCTTTTTTGTTGGTTAGCATTTTGGAAGCGGTTCAGTACCTACTCACCTTGTTGGGTTTGCTTTACTTAGAGGAGAGTGGGTAAATTTGATTCTTGATCCAAGGGAAGGAGATATCCTTGATTTATTTTATCCAATCAGAAATTTCATCTATAGTTGTGCCAACTTTTGTTCGACATAACTTAATACTCCAAACAGTGAGATGACATAAGGGAGGTACGTGAACATTACAAGGAACATGGTAATATTGATATGGCACTAAGGAACTTCCCTCGACGTCTTGTGGCCAAGAAGGCTATTGTAAGTATAAGTTTTCTTCATTACATAACTTGGAATTATTTAAAACAGTGGCTCTTTGTTCAAGTCATGTAGTGTAGATCACATCATTTGGGGAAGTTAAACTAATATTCTTTCATGCATTGTTTCCAGCTTCAATGTTTGAAGAAGTGCCCTGGTAACTATCTGCAAGCATTAAAGAGTATACCAAGAACATTACGGATGATGTATGCTGTTTATCTTTCTTTATCTCTTCATCCTTCTTGATGTTGATGAGTTAATCAATTTCTATTTCCTCAAAAGCTTGGTAGATTTAGAAATTCAAACCTGTACTGGAATTATTATAGACATTAGTCATCAACTGTAGATCTATTTTATCTACTAGTTGAGAGAATTGTGCATTTGCATTTCTCCTTTGCTACTCAATTTGCATACTATTTGCTATATTCATGCTTTTTTGTTACCTTTATTTCTGTTGTGTTTTGTTGACTAATTCATTAATTCTCATGTTTCTTTTATACTTCTTTCTTATTTGCTATTGATGCTTTCATGAAGGTATGCTCATAGTTACCAAAGTTACCTCTGGAACCATGCTGCCAGCGCCAGAGCCAGAGTTGAAAAATATGGTTAGTGCACTTCATCCTTCTACAGCTACTCAGTTTTAATTTAATCATGAATATAGTCACAGGAAACAGGGTAAAGGCAGTGTTCCTCAACCCAGGAACGCGGATGTCCCCACCTTGTAAAAACCTCTCGCAAATAGCGCAACGCATTCCTTGACCCCATCAACCAGGGAACTTCGTGACTATATTGCAGTTTGATATTTTTCTTGTACGGCTAACATTGACTTTTTTCTTCGGGTGTGTTATCTTTTGTAGTTTTATATGGTGAACTTTTCTTCTCCCATTCCTACTTATGCTAACTGGTGTATTTGACAGGCATTTCACAGGTTATAGAAGGTGACTCAGTTTATACCAAAGAAACCCCTCCTGGAGAAGCAACTTCAGTTGATACTTCAGAATCTTATGATGACCAATTAAATTCATCTGATATTGATATATGTTCTGAGACACTTCCAGAAGAAACAATCCCGTCTGTGAAGGTTTGCAATTTGCAGCAAACTATGTAGTATACATGCTCATGCACAAAAAATTCCTAATCATGCACTGTCATTTCTTGTGTAGATAGTTGATTCTGAAGATTTATTGAAGGGGGTTTACTCATTTGAGGATGTTGTCCTTCCTTTGCCTGGGTAATGACCAATTCCATGTCCATACTCCATACATTTTATTTTCATATTGAATCACCTTGAGCAAATATATCTGTTGTGCTTATTCTGTTAATATGCAGTTCACAAGCATTATTTCCTGGAAACGAAATTGCCGAGATTTATCATGAAATGGCTAAAAAGGTACTACTATCCTACAATATTTTATAGTTTATTCAGAGGCACTTTCTTGCTTTGGCAAGAACTTTTATTCTTGAATTTCCTCTACAATCCTTCAGTTGCGAATTTCAGAAATTCAGATATTGTAGGTTATTGGTTGCTTGATATGTTAATTGTGAAATATGTGTTTGATTTCTTCTTGTTTGTAGATAAATGGCATACCACAATACTTCTGTAATGTCACAGTTAATTGGCTAATATGTTACAAAAAATACACCATGTTTTAAAGTGAAAGGTTATACCCAAGAAATAGGATTCATACTGATGATTTTCTTTCATGTCTCAGGATGGCATTAGCATGACAGAGAATACACAAGGTGTCAAGTAAGTTTCTTTATTTCGCTGCAAAATCAAAGGAACCTCTAAAAGGTGATACCTAGTATATGTGCTATAACAAGCTTTGTAGTTCTTTGTTCTAACATCATAACATATTTTCATACTACCGTGTACATTACCTTGGCTTGCCGATTTCAATTTGCTACTATGTATCTTAACTTATGCTGTGTGATGCAAACACCATTTTTAAGGGAGTTTTCAGTTACAAGCATGAAAGGGCATTATCGGCGGGTGTTCCAGCGGCCTATTGATTTTGAGTGGTATGTGTTATCCCATCGACTTTTCACTGCATTAGATGACCAAAATCATCACCTTTTCTTTCATATAAATTCCAGCCTTGTTCCACTAAAAATGCTTTGGTGTGACTGTAGGGAACTCATGACTTACACAGATGACACAGCATCTTTAGCAGAAACTGATTTGGACATTATGTCCAGAAACAAACCTACAGAAGCCAAGGAAGTAAATGAGACTGTATCTAGTAATATTTTGAGTGCTCAATCACATGATTCCAAGTTGGCAGGGCCATTGGATAGCTCTATGCCAGGTAGCAAAACTGGCTTAATAGAGGACAAGTCTGTTGGGAGCTCAGATATGTTAGCAACAAAATTGGCCATAA
Organism: Oryza coarctata; assembly: GCA_030770085.1. Taxonomy (NCBI): domain Eukaryota; kingdom Viridiplantae; phylum Streptophyta; class Magnoliopsida; order Poales; family Poaceae; genus Oryza; species Oryza coarctata. The sequence continues at coordinate 19,481,953 of CM061470.1, forward strand.
AAATAGCATTTACTCTACCAGCATCCTCCTATGCTACAATAGCTATTAGGGAGTTGCTGAAGACTTCATCCTCGGTATGTTTCTCAACTTATAATATTACTATGCTCCTACTAAAATTTGAATGCTGTTAAATGGACTGTTTATGGCTTTATGCCTAGTGAGGATTGTTTGACGACACTTATCAATTCCAATACATTTAATTATGGCAGTTGTCTGAAAGTTTGTTTGATGTGTAAGTGTATGCACGTCTTGAGATATTTCAGGATATCAGGAAAAAATGTTGAATATATATTGATGTGTATGTATGTATGTATGTATATGATTGCTCTAACATGTTGCATTCGTTTCATAATTACCTTCTGGCAGTCTGCAGGTCTCATATCAGAAAACACTGGATTGTTAATTTTGCTATTAACATCAATTCTTTATGGGAAATCTTCCATGTCGGCATCTTAGAGGAGTTGACATAGTTAAGCATCATGAGTAGGTATGGTATTTGAAAGACTTGTTTTCGTGCAATTGTTATTGCGTGGCACTAAGTTATTAACTTCTAAATCCTGATCTGATTATTGCAGAGTTGCATTTAGCAGTCCCTTCAAATGAATCGGCATTGAGATGCCATGCTGCTCCTATTCGGTGCATGCTGATGCACGTTTGTGCCTTTGTGGGGGTAAAAACATGTGGGGCATGCCATGATAAAGATTGTGGACTTCTGTAACCAAAGAGGGATACAAGAGAAACAATGGTTGTTGAATTTTTATTGCTGTGTTCGTTGGTCATCCCATCAATTTGTGAAAGACCAGAATTCGAGTAGTTGAATATAGTGATTTATTTGTTTTAAGATACCTGTAAAAATGACTAGGTTAAGATATTACAATCTTAGCTAAATCTTTTTAAGTGAACTCTTATGTATATTAAGCATCAATCAAGTTGATTTTAAACCTTATCGTAAGTTATAAGTTATAAATATGTATCATACGATTCTTTTTTTTCACAACACAAATTAAGACCTAAAAAGATTAAGGAAAGAAAATTTTACACTATAAATATGTAGAAAGAATAGAGCAATAACTAAAGTTTAAATTACAATACGAAAATTTAAATTATAAAATTTAAATGTATAATATAAATTGTGAGCTATAAATTGGAATGATAAAATTTGATTCAAAAATGAACTGTTTTTTACAAAGTTTTTAGAAAGCTTTTTAAAACTCTTCCAACCTCATCTTTCTCATAAAAATTTTCTTTCAACTCTCTCCAATTCTCTTTAAGTTGCAAGGCCTACTTAGTCTATGTCCCTTTTTATCCGTCAAGGTGGTCAAAAATCACAAAGTCTAAAATATCGTTAGCATGAAACCTTAGCTAAAAAAACATTTTAGGTTATACCCATAGTCGAACATATATGAAGTCATATAAATAGGACCCCTAGTCTATCTAGTCGCTCCTATCTTCATGTTGCACATGCCAACTAAGAGTCATAGCGTGTTGAGAATGGATCCTGTGTGGGCACCATGCTGTCACGTGAGAGTGCACACGCACACCTGCTCGCTATCGAGCCGGGCTAACCTATTGGACACCGTTGCCGTGCGTTCTTGTGCTCGCGCTCGTAGGCCAACGCCGCCTAGCCACCTTTCTTCGCACATCGCTAGGCCGCCTTGCCTCGCTAGGCCGTTGTTTCAATTGGGCTGACACTACTACTGTCGTTGCCACGGGAGGGAGAGGAAGAAGGCTAAAGTCGTCATGTGCGGTCTCTTTCTCTCTCTTTTTCTTTTTTTTTCTCTCTAATTTTTTTTCATGAATTTATACATTTAAACTTGTAAAGTCCGTTGCAAAAACATCTTCACACGCTATTTGTATACCGTTTGCTATATTGTATTTCATCCGACATCTTTGATCACTCCGGAGCTTAAGTTTAATTCTGATTCGTCGTTGATTAAGATTTAATCTTTAAATATTCTACACACGTATAGTCTAAATAAATTATAACAACAGATATAACCTTACCTATTAATCATATATTTTTAACACTTTTGATATTTATTATTTTTTATTATAAATATATAAATCAATACATAATTTTATAATGTCATAGAAATACAGTTTGAATTTTCTTGCTCGATGAATATCCAGCAAGTGCTGATAGACGGGAGCTGCACACGCAGACGCGCGAAGGGCCCGCGTCGGCGGCCTGCTGGCGACTGGACGGCAGCTGGCTGCCCATTTGACGCGGCCTGACGGAGAGCAGCTGGGCGCTGGCTGAGGTGGCAACACGGCACGACGCCCAGTCCTGTGTACGCGTCCTCATACGCGGGGGTTCCACAGCAATCCCCCCTTCCACCAATCTTATCTGGTAGAGGTTGGGACAGTTTGACACCAGATGAAATGGTGGATGATCTATTGGTTACAGGTTTAATTAAATATTGTATAATATAAAGCTAACCAATAAGTTGATAAAAAGGTAATTTTAAACAATGCTAATGAAAAAAGTTTCTGAAAAGAATTATATTTTTAGAAGCGTGACAAATAATTCGCTCGATAATTCAAAACCTAGCTAGGACAACGGGTGCGCACTGCAAGTCCCAACAGGTACACCGGAATCTTGCTATATTTCCCATATTTCTGCCTACCTCGGATATATAAGTAAAATGATTAATGCAAGGCAGCATAATACCATTAACACATAACACTAGATGTAGCCTGTAGGTGCATAACTCATTTATTATAACAGGTTACCAGGTTCGCAGCTGCTGCTAGCTCTCTACAACGACAAGATGCAAATTTGGGATACAACTCAGTATACAAGAAGAGCCTAAAGATCCTGCACATTTTCAACCGGCCAGCAGGATATGCATAACCTAAAAAGGACTGATTCAATGGCGCCTCCAATCTCAGCTCCAAAACAACACTAGGTGACAATGACATATCCTTAAGTCAGGTTCTGAATCTTGCGTTTCAGCCACAGGGCCCGGACGTCACCACTAAGCGAGACAAATATTTCCCGGTTGCCTGCCTGGAGGAACACATCAGGGGCTACCGATTTCTCCACCTGCGATAGCTCGGCCATACCGTTCAGAATCTGGACGCATCTTGATATGCTGTAGCTATCTTCTTGTTTGGCCAATTGCCAGTCGTGATTGGAGTTCTTGTACTCGCCAGAGTCATCAATCACCCGATCGTTGCTCTGCCTCTTGGAGCAATGCCATGAGTGGGGCTGCCACTGCGATAGTGCCTGTGGGAACATTTGTGTATCTCTGTTTGTGGCTCTGATATGTGGGGGAGTTTGATGGAAGGAAGACTCTTTTGAGATTGGTGATTGTAGACGAGGTGAACGCTCCACGACAAAGTCATGTTCATCCTCGCTGTGATCCAGATCTGCACCAGTGTATAAAAAGCGCTTACTTTCTTCTGCCATTATGCCTTCTACACAAGGGGAAGGTGCATTAGATAGTATACAAGACCAGACATTCCATTAACATAAATGATGATTAGAAACTTAAAAAATGTTCACAAAAGTATATATGAGTAAGCGAAGCATATCTTCAGTACCATTTTTTCCGAAAGGATTCCTGCAGTCCTCACATCGGCAAAACAAAGAGCAGCCAGTCCCATCCTGTTCATAAGAATTTAGTTGAGAATAACTTTTTACTCAAACCTTTAGCAAAGAGCTCGAACTAATATGAAACCTGGTAACAATCACAATATTTCTTTAGGCAACTTGATTTCTTGCAATTGCAACCTCGCCTAGGCGGAGTTGAAGAAGAAGAATGGTGAGCATCTTCCTGTAAATGAAAATGCATCGAAATTACTACTATAAACCAAAGGAAAGATCAAATAATGTAGCATTATCTGATTCAGTTAAGAAAACAACCACAGCTTCAGCATTTGCCTCAGATCTTCGATTAATTTTCAGCGACATCCGTTTCTGTCGTGAAAGAAGCACCTTGCGAGTGGTCTGAACTGTTTCTGCATATAAGGCCTTGTTGAAGCATGGCTGGCATCCACACTTTTCAGAACAATAACCCCCACCAGCAAAACATGGGCAATAGCTGCATAAGCAAGCACTTCAATATCAGTCTTAGTTCATGAAAGCACAAGCAGCCAAACAGATATAGAGATCCAAATCAATTTAAACTTATCAACATATACTCAAACCAATGATGTTTTCATATCCATATTCCATAATATTTGTAGTACAAAAAATCAGCTTCTTGAAATGATAGAAGAACTAAGCTTCCATACTAGCTTTTGTAGGTCGATCGCAAAGTTGTAAGCTATCCGCCATAAGTTGCACACATCAAAGGAGTGCTAGAGGTAGCATACAATGGGGGAATCACAGTAATTAAATGGTACAAACAGATAATATTATAACAGAGCATGAGATTTTGATTATTTATTTAATTTAAATACACCACAGGGAGTACCTAAATTTCACATACTATGACAAGACAACCGCAATCCATTCAAACAGCTGCACTATAGAACCCAACAACAAAGGGGTTTTTGATCTATAAGCAAATCTATGGGAGTTATACCTAGTCACAGGGGATCATACCCGTAACACCACACAAATCCCTATCTCTATCCTCTACTAACTAAATGGATGCACATAGCTGCAATAAATCGCATGGTACCAAACATTTCCATTTCCTCTCCCCTTAACTAAATGTCTAAACTTCTGAAGAATCGCATGAACAGAAAACTACTGCGCGCCCTGAGGCATACCAACAAAATCAAAGAATCTGAGGTAACTTACAGCTTCAAGCATCTCGACTTCTTGCAGGCGCAATGCTTGCACCCGTTCCCGTCCGCGCTCTCCTCCACCTTCTGCCTGCCAAACAAAAAACCCCCCACCCAAATCAGATCACCGGAAAGCAGCCACGAGGCGCCCGAATCAAAGAAACCGAGACGCCCCAGCTCCGGGGCACGGATCCTCACCGCTTTGGGGTGGGAGTGAGCGCCAGCTGGTTCATGCTGCAGGGCTCCGCCTCGGCCACCACGGCCACCGGCTGCGGGGCCAGGGTTTCCACGGCCGCCAGTTGCTCGGGTGGAGGCGGCGGCGGGGCCGTTACCTGCACCGACGCCGGCGGTGGCGCCGCCGCCGTCTCCGCCGCCGCCGGAGACGGCGGCTTCACGGAGATCGGGGTGGCCTCCATGGGAGGAGCGCGAGGCGAGGAGGGGAGGGGAGAAGGGTGGGCGCACGGGTCCCGGGTGGGAGGTGGCCCTTTTAGACTGCTTGTGGGGCCCATTTGCATGATCCGCTTTGTAGGGTTTGTTTCTTGGTTTTTGGTGTTTTCTTGAAAAAGCCCGTCGGCTTCAGTTTGCCTTATTTTAAAATATATACTTCTTTCGTTATTAAAAAAAGCTACCTTTCAAAATATCTTAAAATAAATATTCATACTAATCCTCCCACCTACCACTCATCTTAAAATTTCTTCTCATACTATCTTTAACTACACTCTCACTTGGCGTTTCATAATTTATCTTATCTTCTTTAAAATAATCATTTATTTTAAAACAAATAAGTATTTTGAACGTGGCATGTTCTATTCGTTTTGATATATTTTGAATAGAGATTTAATTTGAGAGGTTTAAAATTCTATTTGTTTTGACATATTTGGAGGGTTTTAGGACGTGTTTGGATGTGAGAATATGGAGGATTTATAGTTTTGGAGTGAGAATACATAGCATTTTTATGGTTTTGTTGTGAGAACACTGAGGGTTTTACGGTTTAAGATAACGTTCACCTAATTTGTTACTAAAAGAGAGACTATTCAATACAACCAGCGGGGAGAATGTAAAGGTTTTTGTGGTTTTGGATGATGTTCCTAATGAGATAAAAATTAATTTGTTACTAAAGAGAGGCTAATGGACTACTAAGTAACTTTACAATATTGTTCCATTTGACTGAACGTGTTCTTATCCCATATATCACTTTATTTTTGTTTGAGAACCTTTCAATAATAATTAGTGCCTTGAATTTTGTACCATCAATTTGCTTGTAATACATGACAGGACTACTAATTCAAATTAAGACAGTTTACTTTGTTCGAGATTTGTCTATGACTTGTCTTCTTTCTAGTTTATAGACACATCATTTGTCAAGTTTTATACTTTTCGAACTAAAATGAGTCTCACCACTAAAAAGAAATTAGCTTAAAAGTGCTTGTTCGTCGAGCAAGTGTTTCTTTACTGCAGTAAGAAATGTAGCACGTGTGTCATCACGTTACTTCGTGTTTAGAAGAAAAAAGGTGTCAGAAAGTATGGTGCGTTACTCCTTTGTTTGAAAGCTTTTTAATCGATAGAGCATAAAACATAGCTTATAATGCACGGCAATCTCAAATTCGCCACCTCATAAACTCTAGTTTTAAGATCTAAACGAAGAAAACCGCACTAGTTGAAGGCTTTTTGCACTAATGCCTAGCCCATCAGAGAAGAGTTTTCAGAAGAAAAAATGGCAAGAAGTCAAATGAACTCCACTACGACCTAGACGTCTCTAACTACTCCTAGAGTTTGGAGCTGTGAAACTGAACACTAAAGCCTCAAGTAGTTGAGTCCCAATATTCCAGAAAGGCACATCAGCATCAAGGGAGGAATGCTGTGATTCAATCATTTCAGAAAGGTATGCCTATATTTTGATGATGACCTATATATGCCAGTTTTTGAGATACATTGTGCAAAATATGGTGGAAAGTTAGAAGCTATTCATGTCGGTAGAGAAACCTTTTAGAGAGACCTCATAGAGTAAATTCAGACAATACAGCGAGAAACTTTTCTAGCAGTGAGTCAAATTGAATCCCAAGTAGGGGCTTCCATCTAAGAGAACTAGAGAAGTAGTGTTTGCATAGCCTAATTACATTTGCAAATATCAATTACCATCGCCACATTCTCCCAAAACATTTTGTTCATGTCTTTGAACCCATCTGCTTCATGAGATTCTGCAACGTATTAATGCCACCGATCTGCTTGAACAATGGTGCAGGGATGACATTATTAAATATGCTGTTGTTTCGTTTCATATCGATATTATTCGGTATCTTCAGCTTCAGCTTGCTCCACACCTTGGCAATTCGCTTGTACTCTTCCAGCATGTCCATCACAGCTTTCACGGCCCTGCCAGATCCTCGAGCGATCTGGCTAATTCGTGACGCACTCATCAGCTTTTGGTTTGTGCTGTCAAGCTCTGAAAAGTAGGGAAGGGCCAAATAAGTTTCATAAATGTTAATACAAAGATACACAAATCTTATGCGTATTCCCGACAAAAAAATAAGTTTCATAAAAGCGGTCTATATACACGGAAGAAAACCCTATTATAGCTCACCTTCATCTGTCATAGAATCCATAATGGTCGTGTACCGCTTAATCTTTGCTTGGTTTTCCTTATCATGTCCTTCTGGCATCAGTTCAGAACGAAATCCAGGCATCATAGATAAAATCTGAAAGAAAGAATTAGACAATGCATGATTAAGTCGTAAAAAAGATACCCATATGTTGCTTTGGCTTTCAATGTTGATGTCTTGATTAAATACTCCAACAAAAAAAAAGATTTCAAATACTAAAACGAAATCTAACCTGTCCCACGGGACCCATGTTAAGAAGATTCTGGAACAACTCGTAGAATAGTCTGAAAGTAAAGGTTCCTTCTGTCAGATTCTGCATAATCCCAGATTGTTTGATCAGCAGGCATATGACATCTTTGATCTTGTTCACCAAGCCAGACAAGTCTCCCATACCTGACAGTTAAAATATTATGTATGCTGGATAGAGTAGCAAAATATTACAGATTATACCCAATATGTTTTACTAACCTAACAGACGACTAACAAATGGTTTCACATCAAAAACCTCAAATTCATGAATGTGTTCTCCGGTTCCAATAAATATGACAAGGCTCTTTGTAGTTGCAACCCTGGAAAAGAAAAGAAAAGGATGTCAAAACAGGCTCCTTACAGAATCTTCACCAATTTATTCACAAGGATATCCACCTTTTTTTTGCTATAATTAAAAAAATTCTAAGGATATTTACGAAACATAAAATAGAGCAGCAAATTTCCAATGAACAAACATGCATGGATGTCATATAACTTGGTAAAATGAAATACAACTACACACAGAATTATATTCTCACCAGAGGGGAGAAAACTATTAAGAGAATGACAACAAAGGTAAATTGGCAAACATATTTAATGACTAAAGTGGATGGCTCGGGCTATTTGGAAACAATATTTGTCAGACAATATGATACAGGACATAGCAGGAGGAGGTTTATTTAGGAAAGTATAGAGAGATACTAACGCGCTAAGTGCATCGCCTTCTTTCGCATGGCCATCCAATTTGTAACAATCATAGCACCAACAGAAGCACTCTGCTTAAATGCTTGAACCTGATCAAACGCTGCATGGCCAATGCTACCATCCATCACAAATATCACAAGGTCTGGTTTCTGCACAGAAACACAAGTTAAATTCTCAATAACAGTGGAAGTCCATAATTGAATATCTTTGCGGGCTGTGCCAGCGTAAATACCGTCGCATCTGCCACTTGACGCATTTCTTCAATGAGTGCAGCCTCTTGTTTGTGGCGCCCACTAGTATCAACAATGATGAGATCAGAGATTTCTTTCCTGAACCTCTCCACACCTTCAACAGCAATTTTCAGAGTCTGATTCCATGTAGCTGCAATGGCAACAGTTTTCTTTAATGTCAATTTTAGCGAAGCACTTTTGACACTAATATGTAAAGAAGGTGTAGATGTAGAGAACCTTCCATAGTAAGGAATCTTGGCCTTTGTAGCATTCTGTTTTAACTGATCAAAAGCACCAGCTCTGAATGTATCAGCACAAACCAATGAAGGTTTAAAGCCCTTCTTCTGATAATAATGAGCATATTTGGCACAGGTAGTGGTTTTTCCAGAACCTACAGCAACATAACGTTATTGCAGTGAACAGCGTACATTAAAGTTATATTGCAACCCAAGAAAGAGACTGACAATAATACACAAAATTGATTATTCTAAGGAGCAGGTGCTATAGAAGCCAGAACAAACAACAAGAAAACATAAAGGAGGAAATTGCACTAATCCTTAAGACAATGGGTTTAACACTCCAATTAGTTTCCCAAATAACTGGGTACCACAAATTTTATCCACAAGTATGAGATGTGACATCTACCTGACTGACAACATAAATGAGAATTCCCTTGGATGTAATACTAGAATCTGAAGTTTGTTATCTTCAAGAGCAAATGCACAAGAAGAAAAAAACAGATTGAGAGTATCTACATTTGTTGTCGTCTGGTTATGCATACTTCTCCAACATGAAGAAAACTAATCATCAGAAAATTAAAAAAAACTGTGTATAGTTTTAGCCACTGAAGGCCTAAATTCAGCAGAACTCAACTAGAGTTACAGAGGAGAGCTAACGTTCACACATTCAGAACACGCTTAAAATCAGCTATCAGGATACTGGTAAAGGACCGTGCAAACAGACGGGTTTACTATAGAGCGCATTGATCGATCCTAGGTTTAACACTACACCTAGATAGTAATTGGTAGGCTCGGTAAAACGGGACAAGCAATCGAGGTCGAGACCCTACCTTGCAATCCGATGAACATGACCACGCTGGGCTTCCCCTTGGTGGGGGTGAAGGACGGCTTCCCCGGATCCAGCATCTTGCAGAGCTCCGCGAAGACGGCCTACAAGACGAACGACGAGCGCACAGCACGTATCAGCAAATGCGTCAGAGCGCTAGCTCCGTTCAAATTGCCAAAACTTTCGAAGGAGCTAGCGCGCGGCCGCGGCCTCACCTGCTGTATGATGTGGCGCTTGTTGGTGCCAGCGGCGAGGGCCTCGAGGTTGACGTCCTCCCGATGTTGGACGACATGCCGCACACCATCTTGAACTGCACGTCGGACCGCACCAGCGCGTGCGTGATCTCGTTGAGGCACTCGGTGAGCACCCTGTCGTCGACCACCGTCGCGTTGCTCATCCGCGCCAGCGCGAGGGAGATGCTCCCGCCCAGCTGCACGAGCACCATCTCGGCGACGGCTCCTCGCGGTGGCGGTCTCGGCGCCCCCCCCCCCCCCCCCCTCAGGCGGCTGTCGGCGCTTTGGTTTGCTTTGCCCTCCGGCGCGGGGTTTTGGCGGCGGCGCGGGCGTACGTGTCTTCGCTGCTCTCGTGCCGTGCTGTTAAACTAGGCTTGACTTATCATAATCCGTTACGGTATACCATTATGAACCGATAAAATATTCTCTTCGGTTTCGTGTAACTTTCAATATATATATATATATACTTGCTATAATCCGTTACGTAACAACGAAGAGTAGGAATATGAACCGGTAAAATATTTTCTTTGGTTCCGAGTAAATTTCAATATATATATACACACATTAGAAAATTATCCCTACATTACCACGGGTAAAATTAATTTTAATTTAATTATCTAGCTAAAAACAAAAGTTTTAAATATATCGTTATATGTAAGAATAATCTATACTCGCTCTAGGAGATTGAATTGATTTTTTTTACAGAGGAAGTAGTTGAAGGACACTTACTTCTTATGTTTTTTTATTTACCCTATGGAATTAAGCTAACATGGTTCATAAAAGGAAATCAAGAGAAGCTCGAACACAAGCATGACCTCAAGGTGCTCATTTACCTCTCGCGAGCGTTAATGAGAAGGACTGGGAGCTAGCAAGCACAGTAGTAGCACTCCCCTGCATCGATTGATCATCTGAAACAATTTTATATCTAGGCCACACTTCTTGTCTCCCTCGTCCGCATGTGATGCAGCGTCAGCTTGCATAGCCATCTATCGATCAATGCAAGGACACACGCGCATGCATACTCTCTCTCTCTCTGCTCTCACGTTGCGATCGCGATCTAGCATCTAGAAGCGGACATGGACGTGGAGACGTACCATGGAAGCGAGTTTTATTTTGTCTGAGCCGGGCAAAACAACTCTGACGCGGAGTCCATTTCTTCCGTTAACTTTGGTTATGCCTGGATCGGTTTGCCGTGAACGAGCAAGACAATGGGATGCCGTGCGTTAGTCGGACGACGTACCAAAAAATATATATGCTAGTGCGTTGCAAAAAGGGGAAAGACCAATATTACTAAATATTGGGTGGTTAAGGGTTGTTTTTCTAATCTAAGCAATGCATTAATTAAAACATTTTTTTATATAGATATGCCAAATAACCTGTTTAGTTCATTTTTGTCCACGAGCTCCAACATGGATAAAATTTTGTTAGCACTGCAGCCGCGCTGGCGGTGCAGTCGTTGGTGCGGTGAGGTAGGTGGGGCGACGTGGCGACATGTCCATCTCCTCGAGAAAGCCGCCGTGGCAGTTGGCGCAGAGCATGACGGGACATGCGTGCTGTGGAGGCCCATCCGTGACGGACACACGTGCACTGTAAAGGCCTATCACGACGGACGAACGCGCGTGGATAACATGAGGGCGCACGATGATTGGACGGTGGAGTCCGTATACGATGCGAGGAAGGCGAGGAGGCGGTGCACAAGAGACGACAGACAAACGGATGACGATGCAGATTTCATCTAGCGAATTGTTTCGTGTATTGCAACGAGAAAAACAATCAATAACTAATACTTGTAGACACATTCTTCGCGAAGTTCGTTGTCCACGAGCGAAGTTTTTGTTTTTTTTTTACTAACCGTTTGATTTTTTTTTCTCAAGGGTGAAGGGAAGGATGGGGTGGCTGTGCGCGCAACTTGAGGGGAGGGAGAAAGACGTTTACGCTTTTATAATAGGTAAAGATAAGTAAAGAATTAATATGGGTTTCTATTGTAAACTCCTCCGCGCATGGTTCGATTCTCTCACGAAGTCACGAACATCCTCCACTCTCTATTTTTGATTTGGGGAAAAGACTGAGAAAGGGGAGGGGAGGGATCAAGAGAGAAACAGTTTTTTCTGCCATATTTTTTTAAAAAGACTCTGTTAAATAAGAAAAATATGAAATTAAGGTTTCTAGTCTCTACAGCTAATGGGCCAAAAGGATTTAAACCCAAATAGTAGAAGAAAACTAAGTACATTCGTGAATTTTTCACGTGAATATAGAGGGTTGAGACACATGGTTTTACTGGTTGTATTTTTTATTTTTGATCATTTGTGATGTATATTCAACGTGATAGTTCTATCAAAATTGCGCTTGTCATGGCAAAATTTCATGTAATCACCGACAATAGTGTGAAAAATATTTCGTATGAATTAAAATGGGTAGCAACTTGCCCATAATTACCATCTCTGGATGATTCACTTTAGGGGACTAAGACTTATATTTAGAGTTGCATGTGGAACCTAAGCCGTTCTTGTCGCTATCTAGGGGAAACCCACACAAAGCTCATCTACTACTGCCACTACCCCTTTCATCCTCTCCCACACCTCGCTGTCACTTGAGCGGTCCACTAGAAATTCGGGTGGGTGCAAGGATGGTAGTGGCGGAGCTCTTTCCCCTTTCTTCTTGTGTGTTATGGTGGCTAGTGCACGGAGTTTGTTGAGGTGGCGGAGGGCCATGGCGACCCCTAGATCTAGGACCTCTATGGTTGGATCTATCGTTTTCTTGATATGGAGGCCTAGATCCGAATGTGGTTTGACCTGTGGTGGCTGAGAAGCGGTGGTGAGGATGGCCACGAGGCGTGGTGACACCACTGCGCTAGCCGTAGGTAAGGAGTCAAGGATGGTAGCTACTCGATGAAGGCTAGAGGTGGCCATGAAATGAGCCCGCATGGGTGGAGGCTGACTGTGGATGCAACCTGTGGGCAGTGTAGAGGATGCTCGAGTGGTGGAGGTTGAAGATGGTTGTGGGGCAAACCCGCCAACATGGAGGTTGGCGGCGGATGCCTCAAATAAGTGATGAGGCCAACGACTGTGGGTAGTGGAGAGTCTAGCCGGGCCATGTGCTTGAATCCAACCATGCTGCTTCAAGAGACGGTGTCGTGTCGTCTTCTTATGCCTGAATTAGACTTCCCCTCCTATGAAGCTCCTCCCCTCCTATGGTTGGTTTGTCTTTAGATCCAATTGTGGGGAGCTCCTTGGGTAGGGTCAGCCAGTGTGTCGATAAAGTGGGAACCAAGGGTCCTACCCTAGTAGCTAGGAGACGTTCAAGTGGCGACCGAGTGTCTAAACCTTTAGGGACGTCTCATGTGTGGATGGATACAGTTCAGAGCCAGTTGTCTCGAGCTAGGGCCTCCGTGTCCTCAACCTCGGGCTAGCTAGCCCCAATCAAGTTATTTCGAGATAGCTATCTCGAGCTGCCCGCCCTAAGTAGATGATCTTGAGCGGGCAATCCCGAGCACTCTTGCTCCTTGATGACTAGATCAAGCGGTGCTTGAGGTCACGGTAGACCTAAATACCTTAACCATTGTATTCAATGCAGTGAGACAGAACACATCACCTGGTTTGATGCTCACGTGACTACTCTAGTTACAGCAACAAGATGAATACTTACCCCGATAGACAGACGATGTGAGACAAGACGTATGTTGCTTCCCATTATTGCTAGACAATTAGATTATAGTCAACTTATTTTGTAACCTATACATTTCATCCACTCCGTCGTGACGCTAACTGGTGAACTTCCCACTGCAGACAACGGTAAGAGCTAAGCGTTGTAGTGGCACAACACGCTAAAAAGCTAACAATGATTAGACTAACCATGCATAATCCCTACATGTCAAGCCCATGAGGCCTCTTTCTATATTTTGCTCCCACTTTAGTTAATGTGGTACCTATATACACACACACATACACACATATATATACATATACATATACATATAAGGGAGGACTGTGACTCAGAGAGAGAAGACTTCTTCGAAAAGGGTGAGAGGGGAATGAGGCAAGTTAGAAGAGCATCAATATAGCACATTAAAAATAAAAAAGAATACAGGAATAAGGTATTACACTTCTCAGTGGACTAAACATGTCTAAAATCCTTTGTATCCCCTCATTAGCTCATCGCGTGCTAGATCACTCTCTAGACCAAACATAAAGGGGCCAGCCCGAGCCCCCACTCTTGGTATATGATCGCCGACAAGTGGTGCGCCAAGTCAGGTGGTTTCTTTCTTTGATCGCATTTGAGTTCTTAATTTTCTAGGCTACAAGAAAAGGGTGATAGCTAGCAAACGCCGTCGCTATTGCGTTAACTCTGAGGAGTCAAGCACCGCTAAGCGACGCCATGCGCCGCCACCACGGATGCACCGTCCAGCGCACCGCACCCGTTCTCACCTTGCTTAGCATGCTGCACGCCCCCTAAAGCAAAGGAAGACGACACCAAAACCAGCCTGGCCCCACTCTTAGTGTATGATTGTTGATAACTAATGTGCCTCCTAGAGCAGAGGGGACAAAGCCAAACCCAATCGGGCCACAGCCGTCGCCACTATGTAGCGGGAGTGCCAGCAACAGCTAGCGAGCTCTACTGCTAATACCCTACCCAGTGCACACTACGCATCGATGCAACGCCAGCCTATCTTTGGCACCGATAGCCTAGGGAGTGCCCTGCTTGTAGCACAGGCACCCCTTAGGCATCCTTCCCTGGTTGGCTCTCACTCAGTATGTAGTATCTATATATGCAAGCTATTATTTTCTGAAATTTTTGAAAGTACTCTTTTGCTTATCCACTTATAAAAAACTCCACCATATGAAACCATAATCATCCATTTCCAAGTCACTAACGGATGATATTTAGTATGTGTCTCAAGGGATTATGGTAACTCGTCTATCGTTTGTCAGCCGTTAAGGCTCAAACTAGTAGGTAACGCTCTAGGCATCATAGAGCTTCGAGCATCACAGGTAGCCCTATCAATCTAAGGATAGATGGTCAGAGCAACTTAGGCTTCGGTAACGATCCGTCGGTGTCTAGACTGGCTAGTCCTAACCCTAGCATCACTAGAACCACAAGTTACACATTGATAAAAAAACTATCTACATAATTAGTATTAGATTAGTATACTTCCTACATCTAAGGCCCATAAGAAGGCCAGTAATAAGAGTTACAAATGTCTGGGTCCTTTTCTCTTTCAGGCACTGACATGCACGCGCGAAAAGGCCGCCTCCCCACCAAATGCCCGGCCTGTCACCGTGTCACGGCCGAGGAGCCCAGGCGAGCTGCGTCCGTGTCTCCGTGACGTCTGACGTATCGCTCGTGGTCGTGGCGCCTTCGCTAGCGCAGGCCGGCGCGGCAATCGTTCTCCAGTTCAAAGACCCTCCTCGGCGGCCGCGGCCTCCTCCTGTCGGTATCTCGCGGTTCGCGTGGCCGCCCCCGCCCCAACGCTTGGCCAAGCCCAAGTACCGAACCGAACTGCTGCAGCCGCTTTGCACACCGTCACCGGCCGGGCGAGGTGATGCATTTGTCTGCTGATCAGCCTCGTCCAACGATGGCGAGGATGAAGAGCAAGGTGGCCCAGGCGAGAGGTCCTACCATAAAACCATTGTAGAGGACAAGAAGGCCGCGGACGCGACGCGCATCTTGGACGATCGATGCGTAGCGACCGAGCTGGACGTAGTACCGGCCGTGTACGTTGTACCGTAAGACAGGCAGACAGCGGCGTCTGTGTGCCATCCGACCGACGGCGTATTACGAAGCGTCGTCATCGTGCGTCTTCACGTCACGTGGTGCGAGGATTGCCTCGGCCTCCTACTGCGCCCCGCCCAGCCGCTGTCGAACTGGCAACCCCTGTGGTGTCGGAACCGCGGCGAGGCCACGTGCTCCGGCGCCCCCCTCCCCCGACGTACGTCCCCGTGACGCCGGGCGCCCGCGTGGCCACGGCTTCCTCCCCCCTCCTGCGCCACGCGCGGGCGGTTCGCTGTCTCAGGGGCCGGCCGTGCCCCGCGTCGCTCGTTCGTACGCTACGCGCGGCTCAGCGGAAGAGAGCCCAGGAAGGCACCGTGAAATCTTAGGCTGTCCTGTTGCAGACTTGCATGCGGTACGCGTTCCTCTGCGCAAAAGAAGTACTGTTCCACCGTACACTGTGCCAGAGGACGGACAGCACGTGGAAACAAGCGCAGAGCTGTTTGCACGTCTACGCAGCTGATCTACTCAAAGATCGTCGTGTTTCTACCGGTGTTTGGAAATAAACAGGACAGAGGCCATCATGCACGTTTCTACCAGTATGTTTTGGTTGATCATCTCTTGGAAGGCAGAGCTAGGAGGTAGCCAAGCACATAATTTGACCCAAGTCAACGGATCTGAAAGACTTATAACACGTGGAAGATTCGGCACTCTCACGACCCGACAGAAAAAAGACGCTGCATGTGCGAGTTGCGACACAAGAAGTTAGGATGAGCGCATCCACCCCCGTGTACCAAAACCAACGAGATTTTATCATTGCATCGTCGTGTTGTCGTGATAACACGTATGGCCATAAAAGCAAAACGTTCACCACATACACCATTGTAAATTTGAGTGTCACGATGTTAATCAAGAAGTATATTAAAAGATGTTGATAATGAAAATACGACTGGAAGGACACCCAGGACAAGGTTCACATGTCTGCTACAGCAAATTTAACGCCATTTTCTGCATCATCGTTGACCCTGCATCGCCATTTTCTGCATCATCGTTGACCCTGCACGCATCCCCTTTTCTCTTCTGAAACTAATAATGCACAGAAAAACGGGTTATGACCTGCCCAGCAAAGTATATACGTACAATGAAGGCGATGCGACTAAAATTAGGAGTGTCATATTTCAGCAATCAACCTACGCAAAGTTGCTGGGGTTAGGTCAATTCATCAAATAAATGAAACCAGGTATGTGACTTTTCTAGTATATATCAAAGCTCTATTAGGCTGCAACATCCTTTAAGGACATCATCATGTACGGACTTGTAAGAGCAAAATCATTGAACTTTTACCCTTATAAAAGGAGAAGCTATTGTGATGGTGTGCTCCACAATCCCCCCACCCCTTACTTCACTAAAGGTAGATATATGCGTATTCCTGTGTTGTTTGTGAGTTTTTTCAAGAAAAAGAAAAAGAAAAGCATTCTTTGCATATGTAGATGACTAATTAACCGAGTGTGGTCACATATACATTTTTTAGATTTGTGAATAACTTTTTTTGTTTTTTTATTTTTATCTTATAGTATGTTTATTTGCCATCCATCATGCGTCCTCAGCTCCTCGCACAGGGGAAAAACTGTATTAACTAATAAAGGCTATGGGAACCTGCTCCTGCCTTTACCTTCGACACAGTTGCCGTCATGTGAGTTATGCTTTCCAACATTTTTACCTAGTTAACTGTTAGGCATCAAAGAAATCCATACTCTCTTATTCTCACCAGTTAGTGCATTGTTCAAGATACTATGGGCCCGGGCAAATCTCAAAATTTCAATAACCTATCAAGCTAAAAAGGCCATGCTAAAAGGAAGGAGAGCTCTACCAAAATTTTCCACACAAGCAGCAATCTAGTCCTGAACTCCATACTGTTTCCTTCTATTTGCTTTCTCCAACCTTTCTCCTCCTTTATTTCCATGCTTCTACTTTTTTTTTGTCTTCTTTCCTTCAGGCACCAGCATTGAAGATAGACATTGAATCAGTGAGGTGTGCATGCTGTGGCCTGGGAGAGGACTGCACACAGGAGTACATAAAGAACGTCAAGGCAAACTTTGGAGGGAAATGGCTTTGTGGCTTATGCTCAGAGGCGGCAGGGGATGAGCTCAGTAAGGACAGAAGAGAACAGGATGGCCTCGAAGATGCTATCAAAGCACATATGGCATTCTGCAGGATGGCACTGTCAAGCCCCGCAGTCAGAGTGGCGGATGGAATGAAGGAGATGCTCAGAAAGAGGTCAAAGGATAAGGTAAAACCTGCGATACTATCAAAAGGACACCCATCCTAACTTGGTGACAACTGACAAGGTTTCAAGGTGATGAACATCAACAATAGCGCTTTTAGATAACGCTGCTACTGATGTAAGTTATCTCTCAACCTACTCAACAGTTAATTTACTAGTATTACCTTTTATATTCCCTGGCAACATGTCAAGTGTAAATATGATTTGGTCATATGAATAGGTTTCAAGATCACCGCATTTCTGCATAAATGTCTGCAAACTTCGTTGACAAGAGATACTGTAGCTTTTTTGTGAACATACTATATATCTTGTCCAGCATTTCTTCACAACTCTAGAACATTTACTCAGTGGCTTGTTTCTCATCTAATTCATGTACAGATATCGCATGAATTTATTGGCAAAATGTGCAAATAGCATAAATGAAGATAAATAGAATTAGGTACTCTACCATTCCAGGTGTGTACAGGGTCCGTAAAATCTATGGCATTGTTTAAAATTTGTAGTCACCCCTTGTGTAACAAGCTGAAGTTGTAAGAACATGTTTTGTTAAGATGAAGATGCATTGCAAGTAAAAATACCAGGCTAGGGGAAAATTATGAACAAATGAGCCTGATAAAGGCACTTCAAAATAGCACCTTCTACCCAAAAAAATTAACACGAGGCACACCCCTTGTGTAACAAGCTGAAGCTGTAAGAACATGTTTAGTTAAGATAAAGATGCATTACAAGTAAAAATACCAGGCTAGGGGAAAATTATTGTTAGAATTAATTGTTATTTACTGTAGTCCCCTAATTACTTATGTAGTCTCCTAGCTATTTAATCCCCTAGCTAGCTATGTCAAGTTAATACCCAGTTGGCCTCTTGGAACTCGGCTAGCTCCTTGGAACTCGGCTGGCCCCTTGGGCCACCCTCCTCCAATCTATTTATATGTAACACCTCTGTAATTTCATCATCAAGTAATCTAAGCCCGTTAGACTATTGTCCATCATGGTATCAGACTAAACAACGATCCATTTGCTTCCACTCCCATCCCACCCCGACCCCGGCCGTCGCGCGCGCGCCCTCCTGCTCCTGTGCGCGCCCATGGCCGCCTTCAGCTCCTCCACCGTGACTACCGCCGCCAAGCTCCGCGACAAAGCCCTCTCTACTGCTAAGCGCCTGGAGGACGAGGCCTCCTCTTTGCGCACCACCAACATAGAGCGCAGCCAGCAGCTCGAGGAGGAAGCTGCTCTTCTCAAGTCCACCGCCGCCGCCTAGGAGCGTGTCCACGCCGCTGCTGACGCTCTTGACGAAGAGCACGCACAGGCCGATGCCCTGGAGCAGCAGGCCGCGGCCCTTCAAGATCGCCTCCGCACCGAGTTTCAGGACGACGACGACGTTCCTGAGGATGACGATGTCCGCTCTGCTTCCTTTGAAGCCACGGCCATCTCCCACCTCCACAGTCAAGCTGCTGCCGTCCAGAACATCAAGAACTTAACTCCAATAGTTCTTGATCTTCAATCCTCCAACTACTCCAAGTGGCGCAGCTACGCCCTTCTCATCCTCGGCCGCTTCGCCTTGAAGGATCATGTCCTCAGCAACGACTCCCGCCCCTACAATCCAGCATGGTCGCGCATGGACTGTGTCGTCCTCTCCTGGCTCTTCAACACCATCTCTGCCGACCTCCTGAATGTCATCCATGAGCACAATGGCCTCACCGCCCAAGCAGCATGGCTCGGAATCGAACAACAATTCCTCAACAATCGCGACTCCCGCGCCATGCTCCTCGATGTCGATTTCCGCACTCTCTACCAAGGTGCCCTCTCTATCGACGACTACTGCCGCAAGATGAAGAGCATGGCAGATGCCCTTGCCGACCTCGGCGAACCCATCCAGGACCGAACTCTGGTGCTGAACGTTCTGCGGGGTCTCAATGAACGTTTCTAGTTCATGTCCCAGCTTGTCACTTGCCAGAGGCCGTTCCCATCCTTCACCGATGTTCGTGCTGACCTCCGTTTGGCCGAGCTCAACATGGGGACGCCCTCTGCCTCTCCTTCGGCTCTTGTTGCCGTGCCGTCCACCAAGCTGCCTACTCCGCCATCACCTGCGCCTGCGCCTCCACGCCCTCATCAGGCTGCTGCTGAATAGCCTTTCAGTGGCAACCGCGGCAGACGCCGCTGCGGTGGGCGCGGTTCTGGCGGCTCCCATGGCAGTCCGCAGAACAGTACCCTCGATGCTGCACTAGCCACACCACAGTGGCCGTCACTTCTCAACCCGTGGACCAGCTCTATCCACATGTGGCCAAGGTCCACCGCCGGCGGAGCTTGTGGTCCTCTACCACGCGCAGTCCAGCCTGCATCTCCGCAGCAGGCTCTGGTGGCCGGCGTGCCACCTGCGTACTTCGCTCCACCGCCGGCTTCTGGGACCTACTACCCGCAGCCACCTCAGGCGCCTCCTGCTTGGGCGCCATGGACGCCCGAGGGCCTCACCAGCGCCTTCAGCACCGTCTCTCTCACCCCGCCACCGAGTTCCTCGGATTGGGTGATCGACTCGAGTGCCTCCTCCCACATCACCGCCAACCCTGGTATGGTCAACGCATCACCATCCTCTTCATTTCCTTCCTCCATTGTCGTAGGCAACGGTGCCACCCTTCCTGTCATTGGCACCGGTTACTCTGTCCTTCCTAGACCCTTTCGCCTCGATAATGTCCTTGTCGCCTCTGACATCATCAGAAATCTCCTTTCTATCAGAAAATTTACTACTGACAATTTCGTTTCTATTGAGTTTGACCCTCTTGGTGTTTCTGTGAAGGATCTCCGTACCCAGAACACCCTTCTCAGATGTAACAACACGGGGCCACTCTACACCCTACAGTTGCCCTCATCCACCACTATCTCCTGCGCCCTTGTCGCCACTCCTTCCTCGACTACCTGGCACAGGCGCCTTGGTCACCCCGGCAAGGCCACTCTTCAGAACCTCGCTCAGTCCTCCTCCATTGTCTGCAGCAAGCCTAAAGATGACTCCCTCTGCCACGCCTGTCAACTTGGGCGTCATATTCGCCTTTTACTACTTCCCGGTCTAGAGCATCCAAGAATTTTGATTTAATCCATTGTGACCTGTGGACATCTCCTGTTGACAGTGTCCTGGTTTCAAATATTATTTACTTATTCTTGATGATTGCTCCCATTTTCTCTGGACTTTTCCCCTTCGTGTTAAGTTCGATACATTCCCCACGATTTCTAATTTCTTCGCTCATGTGTCTACTCAATTTGGCTGCACCATCAAATCAGTCCAATGTGACAACGGTCGAGAGTTTGACAACTCCACCTCTCGTGCTTTCTTTCTTGCTCACGGCACCACCCTCCGCATGTCGTGCCCCTATACCTCCCAGCAAAATGAAAAAGCTGAGCGCATGATCCGCACCGTCAACAACGTCACACGAACCCTCCTCTTCCAGGCTTCCATGCCCTCCTCTTACTGGGTTGATGCTCTAGCCACTGCCATCTATCTCATCAATCGCCTCCCTACCAAAACACTAAACATGAGCACTCCTTTCTTTGCCCTCCAAGGCACCCTCCCTTCCTATCATGATCTTCGAGCTTTCGGATGCACCTGCTATCCCAACCTCTCTGCCACCACTCCTCACAAGCTTGCCCCCCGCTCCACTCTCTGTGCGTTTCTTGGTTATTCACCGGATCACAAGAGCTACTGGTGCCTCGACCTACACACCAACCACGTCATCATTTCCCGCCATGTTGTCTTCGACAAGACAACGTTCCCTTTCTCCCACAGCCGGTCATCCCCACCCCTGTAGGAACTTGATTTTCTAACTGACGACGACACTATTCTAGTGCCCCCTCTTCCTGCAGGTACACCCAGAGCTGTTGGCCCCTTGCCACCCTCTTCCCCGACGCGTGCTCCCTCCCAATCAGTGCCTTTGGTACCATCGCTAGCCCATGTGGGCACGCCGGCGTCGAGGGCTCCTCCCGGCTTCCCCACCCCTCCGACGTCGCCTACAGCACCTCCAGTGCTGCTGGCACCCTCCACTCTAGCGCCGCCGGCCGTGTCCAGGGGGTCCCCGATGTCCTCTGAACAGGCACCCCCTGTACCAGTCTTCCCGGCTCCACTCGTCGTCCACGTCTACAGCAGGCGCGCTCCCCCTCCCGGTGATTGCGCCCCAGAAACCATCCATTATTCACGTCTACAGAAGGCGTGCCCTTGCCCCTACTCCTGCCCCGCTACCCGAGTGCCCGGCAGGGGCCCCTCCTCAATGCTCTAGCATGGTCCCCTCTCCACCTCGCTATGTCAAGAGCGATCCTCCGATTCCTGCTGGTGTTGTTTCCATTCCGCCGGTCGCCAACTCCCATGGCATGGCAACCCGTGGAAAGACAGGGTACCGGCAGCCTCGCCTCGCTTTGCCTTGCATACTGAGGTATTGTCTCCACTACCGCAGTCCTACCGTGATGCTCTTGCTGATCCTCATTGGCGCCAGGCCATGGAAGATGAATATGCAACCCTTCAGGGCAACCACACTTGGGACCTCATCCCCAGCCCTACCAAGGCCAACGTGGTTACTGGCAAATGGATTTTCAAACACAAATTCCATGCCGATGGCTCATTGGAGAGATACAAGGCTCGTTGGGTACTTCGGGGGTTCACTCAACGCCCCGGTGTTGATTATAATGAAACCTTCAGCCCGGTTGTCAAGCCAGCCACTGTTCGCACAGTCATCACGGTGGCACACTCTAGGGATTGGCCGATACATCAGCTGGATGTGAAGAATGCTTTACTACACGGAACACTTTTAGAGACAGTATACTACTCTCAGCCTACTAGGTTTGCTGATCCTACTCTCCCTGATCATGTCTGCAGACTCAACAAATCCCTCTATGGCTTGAAACAAGGCCCGCGGGCCTGGTACAGCCAGTTTGTCTCCTTTCTGATCTCACTGGGATTCACTGAAGCCAAGTCAGACACATCTCTCTTCATATACAGCCGCGGCACCGAGACAGTCTACTTGCTCTTATATGTGAATGACATTGTCCTTACGGCTTCGTCTCAGCAACTCCTTCACCGTGTCATTGCTGCATTGAAGAAGGAGTTTGCCATAAAGGATCTTGGACCCCTGCATCACTTTCTCGGCATTGCAGTTCAGCGCCACAAGGATTCTATTCTCCTTTCACAGCGTCAGTACACACTAGATATACTTGCTCGCCATGGCATGAGTGACTGCAAGCCTTGCTCCACTCCAGTTGGCACTTGTGCAAAAATACCAGCTGATGCCGGCCCGTCTGTTGCTGATCCCACTGCTTATCGCAGCCTTGTGGGTGCCCTCCAGTACCTCACCTTCATTAGGCCTGACATTGCCTATGCTGTCCAATAAGTGTGTCTTCATATGCATGATTCGCGAGAAACTCATCTTGTCGCTGTCAAGAGGATCCTTCGCTACCTTCAAGGTACCCTTAGTCATGGTCTGGTCATTCCCCGAACAGCCCCAACACAGCTTCGTGTGTACACCGACGCTGATTGGGCAGGCTGTCCGGACACCCGCCGCTCCACCTCCGGCTACGCCGTCCTCCTCGGGGGTAGCCTGATCTCCTGGTCATCCAAGCGGCAGCCCACTGTCTCCCGGTCCAGTGCCGAGACAGAATACCGGGCCGTTGCCAACGGCGTCGCTGAAGCCTCTTGGCTGTGGCAATTGCTCCAGAAACTTCACCATCCCCTGGACTCTGCCTGTCTCATCTACTGCGACAATGTCAGCGCCGTCTACCTCTCCACCAACCCCGTTCAACATCAGCGCACCAAGCACGTGGAAATCGACCTTCACTTCGTCCGTGAACGAGTCGACATGGGTGTAGTCCAGGTTCTTCATGTGCCCACCACGTCGTAGTTCGTCGATGTCTTTACCAAGAGGCTCCCTTCCTGTGTCTTCATGGATTTTTGCTCTAGTCTAAACGTTCGCTCCACCGACGATCTGACTGTGGGGGGTGTTAGAATTAATTGCTATTTACTGTAGTCCTCTAGTTACTTGTGTAATCTTCTAGCTATTTAATCCCCTAGCTAGCTATGCCGAGTTAATACCCAGCTGGTCTCTTGGGACTCGGCTAGCTCCTTGGGACTCGGCTGGCCTCTTGAGCCACCCTCCTCCAATCTATTTATATGTAACACCTCTGTAATCTCATCATCAAGTAATCTAAGCCTGTTAGGCTATTGTCTATCAATTATGAACAAATGAGCCTGGTAAAGACACTTCAAAATAGCACCTTCTACCCAAAAAAGAATAACACGAGGCACAGATATGTATTAACAGATAGGGAAATGCTTGATTGAAAGTTGAAGGTGTTCTACGGATAAAATGAATGAAAACTTGGCATGCTTAAGTTAAAATGAATGAAAACCACAGGACCTGCAGTCAACAGAGTACATGGATACTTCTCAGAGATCAAAATTCTAATACTGCTAAAATAATCAACAGAAGAGTTGAAACATACCTGTACTCCTGGCCTGCTTGCGCTGAGATCCTTCAAAGTAACTAGAACAAGCCTTCTCCTGCATACAAAGGTTTTTGTTATCATCATTAAATGATAAACACTAAAGTCTAAAACACAGGACATCTCCATGCCTATAATTGTGAAGACCAAGAACAGTTGCATAATCTCAACCAATACAAGTAACGCAAGATTCTCATAAATTAGAATATTAAGGTTTTCAGTGAACTTACTTAGCTCATCTAATGATATACTAGCAGCACTCTCACCAGATTTAATCAACCGGATCTTACCTGTACACATAAATATTTTTCCAAAGATAAGCTTTTACAAAATGAAGACAATCAAAATAAACAAATAAGTAAAATATAGCTAGTACCAACATCACGCAAATGCAGTATAATTAAACAAAGCAGCAGGCTGCTGTATCCATTTTGCTAACAGAGTTATGGAATTACCCATGCAAATTGTTCTAAAGTTATTTATTCTTGCCATAAAATATTACTGCCACAAAGTTTAGTGGAATGGCAGATCAACATACCATCACGTCGAAGACAAATCTCTGGTATGTTTTTCACTTGATCATTAATGCTGTCATTGTATACTCTGGTTTCAATATCACCCTCAACATATACTGCGGAACTGAAATAAGGCAAGAACAAAGACGACATCAACCACAGTGAAAATGAATTCCAACCCATAGAAGTAGCAATTGGTACATAGCTATATGGAGAAAAAAGAACGGAGGGTCTTCTCATTGAAACCACATACTTCTTCACCAACTTCTGAACAGAAAATGCACCTAGCTGGTCATTATGAACAGCTATCCGATGCCACTGAGCTGGCTTTGGCAGATTTTCATCCCCTACTAATCTCTGGTCAAACATGCCACCAGTTCCAACAGTAAAAACAGTCACTGTACGACCATTCCTTAAAATTTTCTGCACAGGCACTTGTCCAACTTTACCACATATTATAGCCTAGAAAGTAGAAACAATCAATTAATATCATATTGTGCTCCTGAAAACCAGAACACCAAGTATCCTTTTCATATTATACTTAAATACCCTGTGAACGCCACGGAATCCCCAGCCCTTATTGGGGTCTATACTTTGGGGTTCTAAATCTCGCCTTGAATCTGTATGATCACCATCATCTCCTATGTCATTCTTCTCATCAAGATCAGAAAAGGAAACAGTAGAACTCCAAGCTTGTGATTTTCTGCAAAAATCTACAGAGACAATTACGAATCAAACTTACCCTCAGTAAAAATCTAAGATTTACAATAAAAAAACTAAGTGCAATATAGAAACAACAATGAAAAACAACCCACCAATTGGTTTTCTTTGTTGTTCTAAGACCCTCCTCAAGCCCTTCAGCAATCCAGTGCTGACAGAACTCATGGTAAATCTACACACGTTGAGGAAAAAAAGTTAAATAATAAAGTCATAAAAATCATCATCAGGACATTTTTCCTGTTTCTATAATGAATTTAAAAACAATGGAAACATCAGAGTCATCAACTTCATTCAACATTTTCCTGGTAGCAGTTCTATTCTTATAAGCATTTGTTTAGTGTTCACTCAATATAATATTCTACAAGGAAAAAACAACATGAGGAAATAAGGTGCATCAAGATGCCCTAACACGTGAAACATTTATGCTTTATCATGAGGCAACCTAGGTTTGACTCAACAGTGCAGGGAAATTCCATCACTGCTCTGCTTATTCTTCCCCGGGAAAAAAACCACTTTATGGTCTTCTTCAGCTACAGCAGCTCCATTGGAGCCTCAGGCATGATCTCCAGTCAAGGCAGGGAAGCTGTCTGACCTGCCTAGGCAGCCGATCCGTCCTGTAAGGCTGGAACACTATTCTATGATCGTAGTATCTAACAACCAGGCTCAATAATGAATACCACCTAACCTAACGTATAAATAGACGATCACAAATAATCCAATAGCATTCTGTAACTAAACTTTGCATGGATTAAATATGCGAACGGTCCAGGATATTCTACTGAGACATTTGAACAAACACCTTGCAAGCATCGCACACTGGCCACTCAGGGCTTCAGGCGACGTCAACAACAGTTGCATACCCATATAGAAGACGCGAAAAGAAGGAGCACAGCATAAAAACACAGTATAAGAAAGCATTTAACAAAGCCAAAAATCGATTCTTCGATCACAGGCAACAGAACAAACATCACTGCGGCCGCCGTGACAAGTCGAATGTGCGATTAGAGCAAGAGTTCGCTTGTTTAAGCTGAGGAAAGAGGCAAAGGGTTTAGTATATCTCCTTCCTTCCTAAGTTGAGAAACGAGTTCGAGAAATGGTGACGTACCTTGAGCGCGAGTCGCCGAGTCACGGGAGGGATCGAGGACGGGACGAGGCCGACGGCGCAGATCGAGCGAGTGGGGAGACCAGGGGTACGGGTAAAGGCTGGGAGGATGCCGGCGGCGTTGGGTGGAAATCGGGGAGGAGTCCGGCGGAGTTGCGGAGCAGGTCGAGTCGGCGCCTCGGCGAGGCGGGTGGCGGCGGCGGCGCGCGTGCCTTGGGTGAAGAAACGGAGCGCGCGTCGAGCTGGAGCCTGGAGGCTGGAGCGAGATCAAAGGTGGTAAAAACTTTGGGCCGGGCCTGAAGATTTTCATTTCTCCTGATGAAATGCGGCCCAACCAGCACTAAAATTAGTGGATTGCGAATCACATTTATGGGGCCCACTATGAAACTTTTTCGGAGCCTGTATTTTCTTCTTCATCATGGGTTGAACCCCCCCCCCCCCCTACTCTTAAAAACAAAGAAAAAAAAGATAAATACAGTTCAGTACAAAGTAGCAAATCTGAAAATCTGACACTCATAGATGGCAAATTATAGGATTTTTATCCAAAGAGTGGAGGTGATCATCTATTCGCTTTAGTGAATCCACCTTACGGTTGTAAGGCTTGTAGCATTGTGTTTTTCATTATCACCGGAAAACATTGATGTAGTTATTCTACTTGTCTTGTCGAAATTTCATAAATAAAAATCTTTCCTGAACAAGGTGGAACTGTTGTGATCGCTAATAGAGGCTAACACTTTGCGCCCACACATTGTTAACATTGTTTATTTTAGAGTAAATTACATTCAAGATATATCAATTTGGTAGGTTAATGTGTTGTAGCGTAAGAACTTAAAAACTGAGCGTAAAGATGCATCAAGTTGGCTAGATGGTATGCTTTTGGTCAAAGTGAATGCCACAAGTGATTTTTTTTGCCACATCAGCGGGACACATCATCCTCTGTTTTTTTTTCCACAAAATCTCCCCAACTTTTTTTTTCTTTTTGATTCCACGCAATATGTTTCTGCTCCTTACTTCGAAGGAAAACTGAAGGACCTCTTCAGCAAATATTCCCGGTTGAAGAGTTAACTTGATCGATGCATGAATGAACTCAGATACTCATTTTGTCGATTAAACAACAAATCCAGCGGTGTCCTTAGCTCAAATTATCCATTGTACAAGGGAAAGTAGATAACCTCATGGCTGACTCTAGCTTCAAGAAGCCTAGCATCACCGTCGGCTTTCAAGACGAAGCACGCGTTAGTAACAATCTTGAGCTAGCCTGCAATCAGTATGAGCAGCCTATTCTCTAAGTTCAATTCTTTTTTTTTTTGCTTGAAAATAAGTTGTAGAAATGCTAGAGAAGTGATCTTGTGCCACTGATGTGCAATTGACAGTGACATGCCTCGCTATGTGGCAAAAAAAACCTATGTGGCGTTCACTTTAGGCAAAAACGCACCGTATAGCAAGTTAATGCACCAATATGCTCATTTTTTTAATTTCTTGTATTAGAACGCACCACTTGACAAGTACTTGAACGATGAGTGCAATTTACTCATTAATAAAATGCTACAATTCAATTCCCAGAAAAACAGGGTAAGAAAAATAATGAAGATATTCTTGGTAAAAACAAAAAATATATCTTCAAATTATACAAATTCCTGCATTTCAAATGGTGAAACGAGACACGTAAAAACTAGCATATAAACAACGGAAGATTATGAAAAGGGCTGCGCTGTGACTCCCACAAGGCACATTATTTAACCCGAACATGATTCCAAATTTTATTTTTCTCTAATAAATGTATCATACTATCCTTACAACTGTCCATCTACGCCTCTTAGCATTTAGCAGCAAAATGAATGTTACTGAAATATCTGATGTTTTTACAACTCAACGCTCACTACTTCAGAGTCAGCAGGTTTAGTATCTTGGTTATCTGAAAGCAGTTAAATGAACTAGCATAGTCAAGAGGCATCAGCGTCCTCCGTAGATTTCTTGTACTCAGGCTTGAGCTCATGCGTCCCCTGGTTTGGTCCTCGTTTGTTGTAAAAACACAGATCGTTCAGAATCTCCTTCAGGAATTGCTGCACAAAACGAAACTCAAACAATCACAAAGTGGCCCACAACTTATTATCTTAGCCAATGGTTTTTTTCACTCAAAAATAAAGGAACACCAAATAAATCAAGAATATACCTCCGGCTGGTCAGTTTCTTGCACCAGCGCTTTCAATGCCCAATTGGGCTGTCTTTCAAAAAGCTTGAATATAATATTTTCCAGTTCCCTGCGATCCCTACGTATTCTTTTTGCATCAGATGGTTTGATTGTTGTTTGCTTCTTCTTCTCCTGAAGAGAACAAAATTAAGTATGTTATGAGAAGTTTTTACTGACAGAGAGTATGTACTGATAGTACAGGGTGAAGAGGCCAACCACATGATTGGCAACATGGTAAAGAACGAAAAAGGAGGGGCATCTTCAAGTAAACTCGTTTTATAAGCCATAAGCACAGAGGTAGTATGAAAACATATATGCAATCCTTACTACCTAGATAGAACTATATTAACTTGAAATAACATCAATCACAGATTAAACACCTAGACTTAATAAGAAATGTTGATCTATATCATTAAAAGTAACAGAACAGCATATCTTCGTTTTGTAAAATGGAAGTACCTTTGAACCAGAAGGTATGAGACCAACTCTGCCAGGCAATGGTATCAGGTTCATTCTGTGTTCATCCTCAAGTACCTTCAAGTGCAGAACACAAGCATAAATCAGAATGTTTTAAATCATGGTAATGTAAGATATCCATTGAAGTATTGCACCTGCACTTTTCTAGTTTTGATCATGCACTTTTGTGTCCTTTCACAGCATAACTTTCCATAGTTCACCAAATTATCACTGTGAGGCTTCATGTCAAATTTATGCTCAACTGTTCCTTCACACAAAAGCTTCCCTGCAACACACAATGGTCATGTTTGGGTGATAGTCAAAACTAATAGATGTTATTGAAACTTGAAAGATCCCCAAAATATTAGTATAAAAAACCACAAGTCACTGACTTTCTGACTGGTTAAGGCAGTAACTTCCTTGAAGTCCCTGCCAATCACCTGTTACCACTTACCAGTGATAGCTCCCTCAAAGCCCAGTTAAGATTCTTGAAGGCTTACTAATTAAATCAATCCAGAAACCATTGGCTTTGACAAACAACTCATGATACTATTTTCCTATTTATTAAAGTAACTTTGCCAAAAGATGCATCCACATGAAGAAATTAAATGAAGGCCACTTAGCACAAGTGTTAAATAGATGGCCTGCTAAAGCACAAAAAATTTTAGGAAACACTGATCTTACAGTAACCACCTAGTCACCTACTCATCCCATAGTCTGCTTTATACATCATAGTACAAAGTATGCACTCAAACTTGTGAGAAGCCCCAAAAGTAGTATCAGTAAATGTCTAAACTCAGAATATACAGGTAAAACCAAGTATTAATGGATTACCAACATACAAGCTAGCAACATATACAGAGAATGAGAGGCATGCATGCAAGCAGTATAAAGTTAATAAGCCAAGAATTGGACTGCTACCTTGGTTAGACTCAGAAAACACACATTGGTACAAAATCCTTGGACATATTCAAGGAGTAACTCTTTGGCGTATTGCCAGTGTCAGTTTGAGCCATCTCCATCTTGAACTGTCATTCCAATAGCATCATGTAATGATGAATGATGTAACTGGTGCCGCAAGCAAGAAACAAGTACAAAACAAACATAGAATGTGCAACAATTATCAAATAGGGCAAAGCAGCATGACATCCAGCTCTAATTAAACCTCTGGGCTATTCAATGAACCTGGTTCGGTCTGTATCGACATGCATGTGCTTCATATATGAGAGCAAAGCAATTCACAACTAGAAACTCAACTCAAAATGTTTGCCATTCAATCAATCTTATTATCCCATACTGATACTGTGGTCAATCCCTCCACTTCTACAGCTATTTAAGCCCTGCTTCAGTTCAGCCAGACCCCTGTAAGCCTTGTCCTAGAACAAAACTCAATTAAAATGAGAAAGAGGCAGTTTTGCTGGGTAGTGCATCCTCTACAACACATGCAAATATGATCTTATGTATATTTACCATCCTTTCTCCATCTTTCATCCTCCTTTATTTTGAGTCATGAATTTTTCTCCATTTTACATTCATCTGAATTGTTGCTTCTTTATCTACTTGTTTTACTATGCCTTCAAAAATTTATTCATGGGGACTGGAAAGATAGTTATGTCTGATGGCATGTTCAGACACCCAAACAGTGCTATGGCAAGTATGTATTTTACTTGCCAATACTCATTTATGCACATCCAAACTATTTAGATTAGCTTTTCTTTTACAGCTATATGGCTTTTGTGGTCACCAATCTGGGCTATTAGATCAAGACATTACTCATAAGGAGCTTTCCCTCATGGATTATAGGTAATATGATGTTCTATTGTACTCTCGGATCTTTATAAAACTTAGCACAACTTTGGAGTTGCCTGCGCATTCATGCCGTCAGATACAGAAAAGAGCTTCTTGCAGTAGAGCTGAACCGCAAAATCCTGGTATCCATACCACCCTTGGCAACCACTAACACATCCAGTTAACCAGTCATAACTACTAACTACTAAGTGATGTCATATGGTTGATATGATATAATACAGAGCATTGTTTTCGTGTAATTCAGATTGTCTGGTCACTACCAACCAAACTAGACCAGAATTACAAGAAAATTATTTCGGATCTAATGGCCCAACATTTCGTGCGGTATAATTTGCGGTTGGTACAGAGTTTGTCCCAATTTTCCCAAGCATAATGCATGAAGTCTACATTTGGGGACCCCCACGGCCATGGGGTTATCAGTTTGCTCGAAGCGAGTGTACCGATCAAATCCGCACAAATACGAGCACGGAGGGGGAATGAACGGCGGGAGGGGGAGTGGGGCGGGGATGGCTTGCCTGGAGCGAGTGCTCCTCGGAGCTGAGGGGGTCGAGGGAGAGGACGACCTTGGCGACGACGGGGTTAGGGTTGACGCCGGCCGCATCGGAGGAGGATACGGCGGCCTGCCAGGCGCGGGAGACGACTGGGGGGCACTTCATCAGCCACACTGAGCGCTCGGCCCGCGCCGTCTCCAGGTACTTGCCCTCCTCGTCCATCACGCCGCCCCCGGTGGTGGCCGGCGATTTTTGTGTCGGCGTTGGCGGCAGCGCTAGGGCACGGAGCGGCGGGCGATCTTGACTCAAACGACGGAGCGAGCGGGCGGAGGGAGGCCCGCGTGTGCGAAAAGGCGTGACGTGCAGTTAAGAACGAGAATCCGGGCTGACCTGGTCGGTATACAAATGCGTTGGGCTCAAAACAGGGACGGAACCAAAGGGGGTTCTTGGGTATTCACGCGAATAAAAAAAATCTTGAAAATTCGATATACGTATGTATATACTCAACTGGGAATAATACTTTGTTTTTGACTTTGCTTTTCTCGATAATTCCACTCCTCTTGGCATTGCCTTAACACTGTTTTCTATTCTTGTGATAAATTTTATGTGGAATTATTAAGTGAATATCCAGCCTAAAAATCATGCGTCCACCACTGGCTCAGAAACGCCTCCCCAGCAGCAAGATAAACGAATCAGTTGTCGACAAAGCGGATAGGATTCAGATACTTTTTTTTAAAAAAAAAGTAAATGTAGTCTAAGCCTTTGATTTATCAAGTAATTTTGTATATCATATCCGATCACTATATAAAATTTGAGTGGTTATCATTGATATTAAAAGCACTTAGTCGAAAGCTTAATAGAGGTTGTTCTGTGGACTGTCTTCTTATGTTCGAAACTTACACATCAACCTCACTTATGATCACGAAACAAATCATGGAGGGTGTCCCTGCCTTTAGGGGGAATGAATTACTCTTTTTCACGAGACTTGCACATCGACCTCACTTGTCAATCACGAAACATACCATGAATAGTGCCCCTGCCTTTAGGGGAAATGAATTGCTCTTTTGTGAAAAAGTTGTCATTTGTAAATTTGTCATAAACTTCGTTAACCTTGTAAAAATGGCATAAAAGTTAGATTGGCAGTTTGCATGTGTTGTCCCATGCCATGTGAAATGTCCAATATACCCATATCGTCCTTCCTTATTTATCTTCATCCTATCTTTTTTCACCTATGATGTGAAAAACAGAGCCACAATCTTGAACGCAAGCATGAAATGCATCTAAGTGGCGACATGGGCTCAAGCTCTGGTAAGTGGCGTGAGCATGACCACAACAACCACATGCTTGGGCTTGGGTGTGGCAACAACACCATAGGCTCAAAGTCTAGCATGATCGCGAAGAGACAGGCTCGAGCTCAAGTATGGTGATGGTGAGACAAGCCCGAGCTTGGCTTTATGGTGTGGGTACAACCGTAGCAGGGTAGGCTTTAGTTTCACCGCAAACAGCTTTACTAGCAACTAGAGTAGTTTAAGGTGAAGGATGAAGAGAGAGGAAGAAGTGGAGGGAAGGAAAATAGGGATAAAGTGGACATTTCACATGGCATGTAGACAAATGTGTGTATGTCTACTAAGAGCTCCTTTAAATTTTATGATTAAGAAAATAGAAGAATATAAAAAATATAAGATTTTGATAGGATTATAAGCGTAAAATAGATGATTGCAAAACAAAGTAATCGAATGCAGCAAATAGACTCGGGGCTCCTTTGTAACAATGGAAAAATATAGGGTTTTTTATAATTGAAATCCTATGGAAAATTTTTATATGTGCTCCTTTGAAACAAAGGAATGGACATTTGAGATTTCTATAAAATTCCTATAGAATGGCTTGATTTATGGGAATTTTTAAGGATTTTCAATATGTGGTTGGACCTCATGGGAAACTTTTTTTACTATCACTATCAAAATCATTTACTTTTCCTTCGAAGCATCAAAAGAACAAGTTTTATGCTTTTTATATATTTTAGAATTCCTAAGGATCAGCTAGATATGCCAATTCCTACATTTTCTTTTTCTTATGTTTTTGGATCATGTAAGAAAATTTTTCAAGAGGTTGAAACTATCGCTAACTTTTTAAAAATATATATATTAAGCTATTCCTTAGGAATTTTATAGGATTTGGAAAACTCCAATCCTTTATTTTAAAGACAATATAGAAAAAATATCCATAAGATTTAAGTCCTAAAAATTGCCTAATGCCCCTTTAAAATAAAGGAAAAATAGAGAAATTCTAGAGAATTTACATCATATAGAAAATAATAGCCTTTCATACCAATTTCTTTAATTTTTTTATAAAATAAGCTATTATAGAGGACTTTTAGAGTAATATAAGCATGATATCTTACCTCATGTTTTCTATTCTTATGTCTTGGGTTTGCACGTTTTTTCCTGCCTACCAATCAAACACCAATTTTTAAACATTATTGAGTTTCAAATTGCCATGGGAATATAATAAACACGGTATTCCATTTATATATTTTTATGTTCTTTTGTATTTGACGATCTTATATTTCAAAGGAAGTTCAACTTTATGGTATTTTTGGCAATTAGTTTTTATATTGTGACAAATCTACAAACATATACAAACTTCGTGGCAAAAGAGCAATTCTCCCATCTTTGGGCGGCCGGCTGCCCGCCGCCACGGTCACCGGCTGGCTTGTGGCTTCTCCTGCCCTCGGCAACAACGCCGGCCGCGTCAGCACAAGGACGACAGGTGCTCGACACTTGGCCAGCAGCCAGCTCGAGCTAACACAGTAACGCATGGCCCAACCGCAGGACGCGGCCGCCGATTGTGATTCTATTCGATTCGAGGAAGGAACGTACTGGCGTACTGCAACCCAAGCTAGATCTCCACTCATTTTCTTTGATCTCCTTGATGCGGATCAAATATGACCATCCTCGTCTTCACCCGCTGTTTCACTTGGCCGCTGATTAATTTACACACGGTGATCAGTGGAGGTAGTTCACCGGAAAGCATATATTTTGATGCCGCGACCTGCGATCGAGCTCACGGTGGCGGGGCCAAAAACTTCTTTAAAAACAGGCCAACCATGGCGCTCACGCTGTCGCCCTGAGCCCCCTGCGCCCCAGAGGTGGGACAGAGCCGGTGCCGAAATCTACAACTCCGAAGCCCCAGCACGAGGGCTCCACGCGTGGCAGTGTCCGCTCCACGTGGCCGACGGCATCTCACCCGTCGTGCTCAAGCGTGTGCAAGCAACAAACACGGTCGCAATTTTTCACCTGCAGCTCTACATCACGTCGTGTCGTTCGTTTGGCAGTTGGCATGGTGTTCCGTACTGTACCGTGTACTACTGTTCCGACTAAGTTAATTTTGTTCCGTGTATGATAACAGTGACGGGGTAGAATGATTCTAAGATAGGATCGAAGTAGTGCTAGTTTAGCTACAAGGGAGTACAACAAGTGTGTTGCATTGACTGTTGTTTAGATTATCTTCACAACCGACGGCATCCATCCAATCTTTATTCATTACTTGGATGGAGACGAGTTCGATCTTCTAGTCGAGTTAAAAGTTATAACTTGGCCACTGACCGCGGGCGGACGGCGAGCCCTATCTACCACTAGCTGGTGACCCCACACCACCGCCACCACCATGACCGAACCGTAGCCGAGACGTGTGTGTATCGCGGCGTCTCCCACCAAGAAAAGGCGACGCGATTGCAAACCCCGCGAGATCGACTTCCACGCCTCCCCCTTCAAATCCGAGACCCCCAACCACGCGGAGCTAGCTAAGCGAGAGGTTGCGTTTGCTTCGATGTCGCAGCAGAGGATGGTGATAGTGGGGGAGGAGCACTGCGACGGGGAGGACAGGGAGCTGACGGTGAGGAAGACGACGCTGTTCTGCCCCGGGGACGGGCTGGAGGCGTACGACCACCGGACGGGGACGCTGGCGTTCAGGGTGGAGACGTACGGCCGCGGAGGGATGTGCGGGGGCGGCGCGGCGGCGGGGGACCTGGCGCTGCTCGGGCCCGCCGGGGAGACCGTGCTCACCGTCCGCCGCCGCCGGCCCAGCCTGCACCACCGCTGGGACGGGTTCCTCGGGGACGGCGCCGCTTCGGGCCAGAAGCCGCTCTTCTCCGCCCGCCGCTCGTCCATCCTCGGCGTCGGCTCCGGCGGCGCTGCGGTGCTCGTCGACCTCCTAGCCCCCGGCGCGACCGGCGAGTTCCGCGTGGACGGGTCCTTCCCGAGGCGCTGCTGCCGTGTGGTGGCCGTCAAGGCCGGCGGCGGCGGCGGCGGGGAGAGGGAGGAGGAGGAGAAGGAGGAGGTGGTGGCGGAGGTGCGGAGGAAGGTGGACGAGGACGCGCACGTGGTGATGGGGCGGGACGTGTTCGTGCTGTGGGTGCGCGCCGGGTTCGACGCGGCGTTCGCCATGGGGATCGTGCTCGTGCTCGACCGGATCACCGGCGACGAGATCGACGGCGACCTCGGCGAGGACCTCGCCGTGGCCAGCTCGCCGGTGTAAGCTTGTGGTGGATCACTCGGTTCTTGGAATTACAAGTTAAGAGATGTGTAAAATATGTATCTTGCAAATTCTTTTGCGTGTTTTCTTGTCAAGTTTGGATATTTTGCCTTGTGAATTGAGCTTGTAGCTTTGAGCGGCATGCAAGTGACTTCTAATTACGTTAGGCTTCAATAGTAATAATTATTATAGTTAATTACTTTGTTTCTCGGTCTTTCATGCCTTTTGATTAATTGCCTCTCAATAGCTTAATACTACTGTAAGGCTGCATTCCAGATCCTTTGAGGGACTAATTAGCGTATAATTAATGAAGTATTAGATTAAAAAATTAAAAATATATTAATATAATTTTTAAGTAATTTATAAAAAATATATTATTTAAAAACATAAAAACGAGAAAGTAAAAACGGAATAATAGAGTGCACAACACACCCTAATAATAGCTTGTAGTTGGTGATCTAATTTAACCGCGTTTTTTAAAAAAATGTTTTGGGGTCAACAAGGTGGAAACAAGTGTTCGTGTGTATGGCAGTGAAGTGAAGCTATCGCTATCAGACCAAGAAATTGGGCGGCAACTTTTTTTTTTCTGTGGGCAGTAATGTACACTTCACATAATCGATGTAATATCTCTTTCCCTTTCGGTGTGAACATTCCAAACAATGACACTTCCAGAGCTGGATTGCTACAGTGACATCATAAACCTATCCTAACAAGTAGGCAACCGAAATTTCCGATGTTGAGCTGCGCCTAGAAGAGTCCAGCAATGCATCCAGTAGTAGTTATTAAGCCTAGATTAAGACCATGCTTGTTCATATACTGGTAGTGTCAGATGTCATCACAATTCCTAACCCATTCAAGATCAACAAAATCACAGCACGGTTTTTTTTAATGAAAAAGATATTGCCAGTTGCCACGCTTTTTAGGTCACTATTGCGCATTTGCACAGGATCCATGTACGGATACAAAAACAAATATGTGCTGGGTTAGTGTAGACACTTGTCACGGTGAAAGAGGCACACCTTTCCCCCTTAGCTTGAGTACGACACATTAACAGACCATGTATTTCTGATTCTCTGGCAAAGAATAAGATTGCAAGACGCGTCAAAATTCCCACACTTACATGTCATCTTATGACCCATCTGTTCAGTCTCTAACAGAAAAATATAACAAAAGGCATACATCTCAACTGTACAGATTCCGGATGCTGGCATATTCATGCAAATGATTTTGGTGGCATGTCCGGAACTCCGGACGAGTTCACTGGTTATACTGATCTAGGGGTCTGCCACAAGTCACAAGTTAGTACCACCGGCTTATGTCAACACTAGTTGAAATGGAAAAAATTGGGTTTGTCAATTCTATGGCAAGAAGCAAAGAATCAATTTGAGTGCCAATTTTATGCTATGTGAGATCCTCTGCATAATCTAAGAACCGCCACCACTGTTGATACCAAAGTAGATCGTCTTGCGACTGAAGGCATTCATAGCATAGTCAACTCGGATCTGACCAAGGTCTGTGTTAAAGTAGATTCCATATCCAAATCCAACGCCAAATCCTGGTTTTCCTTGTCGAAGAGCTGGATTGCCTGCCATTTACAATGAATGATGGATCACTGATGAACAAAGTGTACAATAGAAAAGGAAGGATCCACAAAATCAAAGTAAACATATCTTGTGTGAGAACAAAGTTAAGTACAACTCAACATAATGATATTACCCTCCACGTTTCATGACTACGGATGAGTATGTGATTTGTAAGGTTGTTTAACAAATTTGCTACAATTCTGATTCTCTATGCATGATATTCAGTACAGTAACATTGAGGGCAATCATATTGTTCTCCTATCAATAAGCTAATGTGTTGATTTCATTAGTTCATACTCTTGCCAAGTTACATCAAGATGGATTAGCCACAAGTACATCTTAACACCTCAGTAAAAAAATATTCCATACATTTCAGTGCAGATATATCTTGGTTATCACATACATCATAATAGAGTAGTGGCTGGCTGGCGGCTGCAAATGAAGGCCCCTCATTTACTTTATGGATTATAGTGTTCATTTAATTGAGAAGGCTTTAAAACACAAAACTAACATATGAACCTCATTTTCCTCTAAAATCAAACAGAAATTAGCACATACAGATACAGAGGAAGTGAAGCCCTTACCCGGGACATGACGAGCAGATCCTAAGTCACTGCCACAGTCCATGAAGATAGAACCCTCTAGATGCTTTGCCTTCACAGAAACAGACATTTCAACATTTATGTTTAATCTGAATGGATAAGATTATATACTACGAATATTAGACACTCTGCACTGGTAATCACAAGAATCTAGGCACAATATTAAGCTGAACGATTTTTCAGTGGTGTAAGCAATGGTACTAGCTTATGCTGAATCACCAGCAATGATCACCGTATCTATCAGAACCATCAGATGACCAGTACTTCCCTCTAGCTAGAGTTTGGTTGCTAGCTTGCTATTCCTACTTTTATTACTAGTAATACTACGCTTTCTTTTGGATCATGGCTCATCTTGGGTTTCATCTCTAACCTACCCTACCCCAATTTGCTTCATATTAAAGGCTGTTGGTGTCGTCGTCGTTGTTGCATTGCTGTAGGGTTTGGTAGCTGCACTAAAGATTTGTCAATGATAAATGTTACACCACTTTAGCATCAAGTAAAGCCTTAGGCATCTATTCGATTGCCTTCAGTTATAAATTCCAAGTTTGAGCTCAATTCTGCCTATCTATAGGATTACCAAGTTTAAGTTACAAACTGAAATGGTGTTATTATACGTACCAAAGGAACCTTATATTCACAGTTAGCAACTAGGCACAATCTTCCTGCACCAACTGCACCCTCACCATAACCCCGTACACTACCAAGTCCGCCTATTGCAAATGCTTGATATGGTGCCATGTCCCCCACAATGGAACCACCTGTTAAGCTGTGAGACATGAAAAGATTAAATAACTTCCACAGAAGAGTTTGTCAGTTTGCAGGATAAGAGTAGGTGTGTGCATTACCTAGTAACCAGAAACGTTGGCCCCAATTTAATGCCTTTTGAAACTGCACATTTCACTCTGTTGAAGGTCAGAGACTTTGGTACAAGTGGCAATCCTTGTTCCATTTGGAAGTTAACCTGTCATTAGGAATTATATGATAAGGCAGGTGCTGCAGTAAATATGTTAAAATATAGTAAACACAAAGATACTTTTAAGAAGCTATTATCATTAACATCTGCATAACCAGACTCTTGCTTCAAGATAATCATGTTATCATGGAGGTTACCACTGCATGACAAGAAAATAGTTGTCAATTGTAAGCACTTTTGAGTGTATTAAAGTTCTCATATTGTAAAATACTTTATCACCTGCATGTTAGAGGAAAGCCATCATGGTCCCTGGCTATGGAGCGTCCCTCATTATTAACAGGCCGGATATGCTGGATAAAAAAGACAAAATGTATGTTCATATGAACTTTGAGAAAGGAAATACAAAAAATAGAAATAAGTTATGCGAACAACTGGATTTGAGTAGATGTCCACCTCAAATTTAACACTGGTTCCAGATGTCCAGCTTGATGTTGCTGGTTCATTAAGCTCAACACCAAATGACAACCGACTAAGATTTATCCCTCTGCTCCCTGATCGTGTGAAGTTGTCAGCCGGAAAGCCATGCACCGCTATTTCTGGTGTCATTGTGTGCTGATTGCACAAACAGGGGCAAGTGAGAACAAGTGCAAACAGAAAAATCAACTAATTAAACAAATCCATCTTCTATATGCAAAACATAAGTCAGAAGTGCATCAACAAAATGTACTTACATAGTTTACCTATAAAAATAACATAACAGATTAGCAATCTCTACTAAGATAAAATTTAGGTGTGACCTTTTTTCTTAGTTTCTTCTCAATATCCTATCAAAGGAAGTGGAATCACGACCCTTTCAACTTTCATGAAAGTTAAGCTTTCATAACAAAAGTGGTGTGACAAATTCAAACTCAGGTCTATAGAATGAGCACATAAAGACATTAGTTTCAACGATGGCTAGTACTGACCATGTGATGCAATGGGTCCGTATGAAATATTATGACGCACTTGTACTATGTCACTTCAGCATTTCTATGTAATTTCAGGTAAGAAACTACAGAAGATACATTGGACAGAATGCCAACCTGAATGACAAACGATTGTTGTGACAACAATTTGGGCCTTGGTCGTCTAAAGGCGATGATAGCATTGGATTCATTGATACCCTTATCCAATATGACATCTAGCTTCTCGCTCCTCCCAAATAGGCTTGGATGTTTGAGGGAGATCCTGCGGACAAAAATTCAAAATCACACCACAATGTTACAAAATGCAAAAAAAAAAAAAAGAAGGAAAGACAGCAATTCACAGGCGCAGAACAAGTGTGTGCCCACAGAGGGCCCAAAGATCACACAAAATTCTGGGACGCTTGAGCACTGAATAGCTACAGAACCAGAACTATGCGAGAGCAAGCATGAGCATCATGTGTGACTCAAACACAGACACACCAAAGCACACGCACAGACACGAGCAGAGGAGCACGTGGATACAAGCTTCCGCGTGCGCCGAGTCTGGAACACGTTAGGAATGAAATTTACAAACGAAATGAAAACAAACATGCGTACCTTCCAACGATTTGCGAGAAGGTGGCGCCAGAGCTCCTGAAACAGCCCAACAAGACAACAACATACACACACGTCAGAGATCCAAGCGCCACTGAAACAAACGGCATCCACGTCGCTAAGGGGCAAAAGACCGAGCACCTCATGGGCGGCAGCAGCAGCGCCTCGCACAGCATGTTGGTGAGGTCGACGTGCACATCGACCTTGGCTGCGGCATTTCCACAAACACGTAAGCCACACCAGCTGCTAACCAAACCACGAGAGCGAAACAACCCCCACAAACCCAGAGAGAGCGAGAGAGAGAGAGAGAGCGCGCACTGACCTTTCCCCGCATTGACGCTCTGCTGAGCTCCCATGGCTGCGGACGGCGCGGCTGGGAGGTGCGCCTCATGCGAGCTCGGGGGACGGGGGGGCTTGGAGAGGAGGGGAGGATGGACTGGCGTGCGGGTTGGGGGATTTTGAGCGGGAGGGTGGTCGGGGACTCTGATGCTTTGCGTGGAGCCGAGGGAGGGAGAGATCCGAGATGGCAGTGGGATTGCTTCGGTCGGGCTACCACCATAGCGGCGTGTGCGTGCCGACCTGAATGGAATTGGACTCGGCCTCCTGGGATATTTTTCAGGAACAAGAAATTCTTTTTGTACTATGTGGTTTGGACTCTGGAGGAAGAGAATGTTTCCTACATGAGTAACTTTAAAATGAATTTGATTGTAGTTTATTGGGGTTGGACTTTGGAGTAAGACAATATTCTAAAATATAAGCATTTTTAGAATTATTTAGCTAATATTAAGGTTATGTAAAAAAAGATTTTATTTTAGTTACCTTAGTGGTTAATTTTTAAATTTTGATTTGTTTAGATAAACCTAATTTGCTTCAAATAATTAAAATAAAAGGAATCATAGGGATTATCGCATTATGGTATAAAATTTAAATCTTAAAAATAATGATATTTTAGAATAGAGAGTTGCTGTTATATATCATGTAGTTACTAATCTTGTTACTTATTCATACATAGGGTATTATATAACTGTTGTCTAATATGAACATGTATCGTGTTTCTACACTTCTCTTTCGTGCATCCTGAAGAACGTCCATACTAATATTCTATTTTTTAGCTGTAAATATGAAACACCATAAACTAAAAAGCATTTGTTTGGATAATTTCCATCCAAAACCTATTATTTTCTATTGAGCATGCGTTTGACTTTTGAGGCGGGTTTCGAGTAACTGACTGAACATATAAGTACGAAAGAATAAGAGAATGATATTTATAAAATAGTTAGGGCTTGTGATAATAATACGAGAGACTTTAACAAGTTAAGTGTACTAAAAATGAGAAGAAGTAGCTCCTTGTAAAGAAAGATGAGATTAGATATAGATACTAAAAATATTTTGATAATTTATTTAATGGTGAGAATGATAACACCACCGTTCAGTTAGACGACTCTTTGGATAACAGCAATAGAAACTTTATGCGAAGTATCCAAAAATCCAAGATTAGAGAAGCTTTGAAAATAATGAGAAGGATAAGGTGATGGTCCTGATGTTATTCAAATTAAGGTGTGAAGATATCTCAGGAAGGGATACAACTAAAGTATAGCTAACCAAGTTGTTTAAAAATATTTTTTTAATTAAACACGATGTCTAAGGAGTAGATGATAAGTATATTGCTACCAATCTATAAGGATAAGTGAGATATCTAAAGTTATACTAATTATTGAAGAATTAAATTAATGAGCCATACTATAAATCTATGGGAAAAAGTTATCGAGTACCATTTAAGAGGAACGACACGGATCTCTATTAACCAATTTGGTTTCATGCCGAAAGATCAACAATATAAGCAATTTCTTAATAAAACAAGTTATAGAGCAGTTTAGAGAGCAAAAGAATGAATTATATATGGTTTTTATTGACTTGAAAAAACTTATGACAAGACATTAAAAAATATTATGTGGTGAGCTTTGGACAAATATAGAGTCCGAATAAAGTATATTTCTCTCATCAAGAATATATACAACAATACTACGACTAGTGTTCGAATAAATGATGGTAATATAGATTACTTATCGATTAAAATAGGATTATATTAAAGATTAGGCTTGAACCTATACCTTTTTGTATTAGTAATGGATGAGGTTACAAGAAACATATAAAAAGATATCTCGTGGTGTATGCTCTTTTACAAATGATGTAATGTTAATTAATAAAAAACACGCATGAGTAAATAGAAAACTAGAGTTATAGCGACAAACTCTTGAGGCTAAAGATTTTATAGTAAGCAGAACTAAGACTGGATACTTGAGGTGTGACTTTAGCACTATCGCACACGAGGAGGAGATCTGAGTTTAGGAGGGTCAAGTAGTATCTAAGAAGAACACTTTTTGATATATGAGATTAATGCTATAAATAAATAGAGATATTGATGTGGATGTTAACCATAGAATCAAAGCGGACTGGTTGAAGTGACGCCAAGCATCTAGAATCCCTTGTGATAAGAGAATACCGTAGAAGCTAAAATACAGAACGACGATTAAACCTGTTATGCTATATGAGGTAGAATGTTAGTCTAAAAAAGACATGATGTTCAATAGTTAAGTGTTATAGAAACGCGTATGTTACATTAGATTTATGGTTATATAAAGATGATTGAGTCCGAAATAAGAATATACGTGATTAATTAGAGATTGCACCAATTAAAAAATACTTATCCAAAATTAGATGATTTGGTTATGTTACAAGAAGACCGTTAGAGACACCAGTGTATCGTGGAATCATACATCAATATAAAAAAAAAGATTAAAAAAAGACATATTTAATATAAATGTTTGAAAAACAGATATTAACGTATATGGATTTGAAGGTTTTTTTTTAACCTTATCCCAACTTACACTGAAAGTTGAGTTGAGAAATATAAAACTAAATATTTCGCCACAATGAAACTAAGCAAAATACACCCTGGCCCTGGGTCAGTACAACTATGCTTTTAATGGCGTTTTCATTATT
Source organism: Oryza coarctata (assembly GCA_030770085.1). Classification (NCBI taxonomy): domain Eukaryota; kingdom Viridiplantae; phylum Streptophyta; class Magnoliopsida; order Poales; family Poaceae; genus Oryza; species Oryza coarctata. The sequence goes on from CM061470.1 coordinate 19,525,710, forward strand.
TTATGGTCCCTAGTTAGAGTGATGTAAAAAGTATTGACTGAAACGAAAAGTACATTATTTGGATATGAAAATCGTGAACCGTTGACCTGTGACTGAGCAACCAAGTTTCAACTATTTGGGCTCGTCAGACTGAAGGAAACCAGAGCACGTAGCCAGACACCACGCACCGTTTCGCAATTTAGCTGTAAAAAGTGGAGGCCACGAGTAACCTGGTAAAACTGCAGACTTTTTTTTTTTTGAAAACAATAAAACTGCAGGCTTGTCTACATGGATGGCTCTGCTCAGTAAGCTTGTAGTGAGTACAGAGTAAGCAAGGAGGCTAAAGTACTTGAGATGCATGATTGCACAACGATCTCGGTAAATTAACTGCTTCAGCCTTTGTATATGATCCTATGTGTATACGGGTATTTGTGATTTGCTCGTCGGAATGGAAGGCACGAGGGACATCAAATGCACTATACAAGTCTTCAGGCTCCAAGCATCGTCCGTGTCGTGCTCTATCCTCGTGTCGCCGCTATTGCACCTAGAGACTGAAAATTATGAACCTGGCGATGTGTCCGGCCTCTCAGTGTCAGCTGCCCACAGAATTCCTCAAGGTATTTCTGTTCCGCTTGCTGGTCTTCGTCGTCAGACCCAGGGAGGACCAAGAGGAGAAAAAGGTCATGAAATTAGCACGCAAGGATCTATTGATGCAATCGGCTCATTTAGACCGACCTCAATAGCATGCTAAAACTCCTTTGTGTAAGGCTAGCCACGTACAAGTATACAAACCGGAATATAATCAACTGCTTTACACAATTATGCCAAATAGTAACGTGGTTAATCGTTAATGATCGATCAGGTAGTAGTACAGGTTCACTATTTGTGTAAGGCAGCCTTTGTGTAACAGGCAAATATTAAGCAATATATCAGTAGGGTAAGTAGTAAATGACTCTGAAGACTATTAACAAACCATTGGATAGAGGATGAACAGTACCTTTAATACATTAATTCTTAAATAAATATTTGAAACCTTTCTGAATCCAAGAGCATGTTGACGTCCTTGATAGCGGACAGCACATGTCGTTCATATAGTCCATGAAAATCTGTAAGATTTTCGTGTAACATGTATTACTCATTTCATGTACCATTGCATAATAATTAGAATGTGCACACTCTCCTATCCAGGACTAACAAGAAGCAGGACGTACACATAACACACGTTTCATTGTTGACGGGAAAAAAAAACTAGCCTGAATAAAGAGGCACGTGTTGTTAATTCAGAGGCACATTCAGAGGCATTGTAGTGTGATTTTGACCAATGTACACAATCCAGTGATGCACTATGCTAGTCTCCAGCTCTAGCCTTCATTCCGTTCTAATTAACTAATTCCCGTTTTCTATAAGCATATTTTTTAAACGGTCAAATGATACATTTTATATAAAATCTTTTTATATAGGAGTTACTTTAAAAAAATTAAATAAGTTATTTTTTATAATTAATACTCAATTAATTATTGCTTATCATGTTTCTCCTTTTACATATCACCCTCTATTTAGAACTGGCCCAGCTTGACCCAAGTGTGAAGAGCTGAGTCATGGTGCTCCTCCTGGAGTTCAAGATTCAAAAATCAGGACATAGTAGTCAGTACACTCTCTCGATATTATACGACTTTTTTAGATAATGAAAATTTTATTTGTCATCAGACCTAGAGAAGTTGACGAGCTGAAACTCTCTGTTAGTAGTATACTTATGTGTTATGCGTGTCAGAGTCAAATATTCAGCAATCACAATCCTAAGCAGTAAATATTGAGTAACTATATTGATTGGTACGATCCTAAGCAGTAAATATTGAGTAACTAGATTGGTTGGTACTAATCCATTGTTCAATGGACAGTGTGACGGCAGTTGGCTAACATGCTGATGGCTTCAACTTATTCTCTCCGATCTACAGAGCACGATCTCGCTCAACTCTTGCTGTGCGCAACTTCGCACGATCACGGCCAATGAAAGATACTGACACTGGGTATGTGACTTCTCAACCAAGAAGTCCTAAACAACTTGAGGGTTTCATTGTACAGATCAGAGTATGTGACTGTCGGGACATGGAAAACAAAATTAAAACGAGAAGCCCACGTTAATGAGAAATATGAGAATTTTATAGTACAATATAGTGGCAGTATATACGATTCAATTATATAGATTGATTTGATCTCCATTTAATTAGATAGCAGTATAAAGTTTGAAAGCATAAATTTACCTTTCTATGTATTCTATGGAGACATTCTCATAAATTCACATCATATAGACGGTCCTGGGCGTTTTCCTCGCTTCCACTCGATGAACTCTCTATTCTCCGTTCCCTCATCGTTCAACACATTCCATGGTGCGGCATCACCAGCCACACGAAAATTTATGTTGCTATTGGATTGGAGTGAAATATAAAATTAATATAATGCCCTTTCTAATATTTTAGCAAATTTATAAGACACCTTATATATTAACAGGGACAGTATATTATACCATAAATATCATCGATAATAACCAAGCAGAACATAACGAGATAAAGCAGGAGATCACACAGTTATTAACAGGAGACTATTGTGCAATTTAGCTTTTGGAAGGTTGAGGCCACGAGCAGCTGAGGAAAACTGCAGACCTATTATTACGTGAATGGCGCACTTAACGATGTTGTGCCAATTCCAGTTTTAAACTGCCCATACTCGCTGAACAGAGTAAGCTAGGTTTACAAGGTAATGAGTAAGCATAGAAACTTCAGTCTGAGTGGTGAGAGGGTTGTTTGTATTAGATAGACCACTGGACTGAGCTGTATAGACCCGATCTGTACACGGATTCATTTAACTACTTGATAGGATTAGAGCTTATTCAAAATCTATTTAACTACTTGATAGGATTAGAGCTTATTCAAGATCTAGATCCACAACGATATATTACAACGAACCAAACGAATGTGACAAAAGAGAACTCTTTTTCCCTTATTACTACTACCTTTTCACTTTCTGCCCTGAATCTACCCGGCTTAAGCCCCTTTCTGCTTTTGCCTGAAAAGCTAGCTTCTAGTTCTTCTCCTCGGCACGCTGCTTCTCCAGCTCCTCGATGAACCTCACGAAGTTGAGAATGATCCTCTTGCCTTCTGGGGTGATTATACTCTCTGGGTGGAATTGGACTCCCTGGATGTGCTTGTACTTCTTGTGGCGAGCCGCCATGATAAGGCCATCTTCAGTCCACGCAGTGGCTTCCAGAGCGTCATGGGGGAAGGTTTCCTGCTCAATCACCAAGCTATGGTATCTTGCAGCGGTAAACGGGTTTGGCAAGCCATTAAACAGGGCCTTTCCTAATTCTTCATCATAGTAAACCGGAGAGCTTTTTCCATGCATGACACCAGAAGGAGCACGGATAATCTTTCCTCCAAAAGCTTCCCCAATGCACTGCAAACCCATGCAGACACCAAAAATGGGGATGGTAGGTCCAAGTTCCAGAACAGTCTGCAAAGATATACCTGAATCTTGTGGCTCACCAGGCCCTGGAGAAATAAGTATTCCTCTTGGGTTCTTCCTCTTTACATCCTCTATGGTAAGTTCATCATTGCGGTACACCTCGAAGTTCAATCCAAGCTCCCCCATATACTGGCACAGGTTATAGGTAAAGCTGTCGTAGTTATCGATGACAATAATGGACTGCTTCTCAGTGGCCTGGTGTTCCTCGATGTCGGCCACCGGCGTCGCGGCGGCCGACCCCGCGGCGGCGAAAACAGCGGATACAGCCCTCGGGCCCCTAACAGATAACCCACCGCTCGCGAGATGGGGCGTCGCGGGGAGGCGCGCGAAGGCGCTGGCGGCGTTGGTGGACGCGGGAGAGCGCACCGCCGCGGCCGCCAGGGAGGAGGACGTGCTGGCGGCTAGGTGGGAGCACGCCATGTCGGGCACGGGGAGGAGGAGGAAGCGAGCGGCGCAGCGGGTGTTTGGTTTTGGGGGGAGTGGACGCCTCTGGTTTTGAGGTGAGGTTCGCGCGGAACGTGTATAAAAAGGCACACTTGCTAGACAGCGTACGTGAGGGATATTCTCTCTAACAGGCTGCATCTCAGCTTCAGCCCCATCGACTCCCTCACCGCGTACTCCGACGTGGACTGGGCAGGCTGCCCCGACTCTCGACGCTCTACGTCCGGCTACTGCGTCTACCTCGGTGACACTCTCGTATCCTGGTCCTCAAAACGCCAGACTACAGTGTCCCGCTCTAGCGCTGAAGCCGAGTACCGCGCCGTCGCCCACGCCGTCGCCGAGTGTTGCTGGCTTCGCCAGCTTCTCCAGGAGCTCCGTGCACCCCTCTCCACCGCAACCGTCGTTTACTGTGACAATGTCAGTGCCGTCTACATGATCGTCAACCCGGTCCATCATCGACGCACCAAGCACATCAAGATCGATATTCATTTTGTCCGTGACAAAGTTGCATTAGGACAGGTTCGGGTGATCTATGTACCATCGGTACATCAGTTTGCCGACATAATGATCAAAGGCCTGTCCATACCTTTGTTCACTAGTTTTCGGTCCAGTCTCTGCGTCCGTTCCCCTCCCGCTGCGACTGCGGAGGTGTTAGACAGACTACTGGCCTGAGCAGTATATATATAGAGCCGATCTTCTCGTGTACACGGATATTCATAATAACTGTACATTTTCTACAGTTTGAGCCTTCGTACACGATCAAATGTATACTGGTGCTCGCCTATCTTGTAGGAATGGAAGGCACGAGGGATTTGATATGCACTCTGCCGTTATTCATGGGCAGCTTCACCCAAAGGTGTGGAACTTGGTCATGGTCTTCTGTACCAGCTGCAGACGAAGCATTGGAAACCTGGTGGTGAGTCCAACCATCCTCTCGGTGTCTCCTTACGGCTGGAAAGCTAGCCACGCGATTCTATCCCAAACCATTGGATGGAGTGATGAACACACTGTTGTGGCAGAATGAAAGCAACTGGCTTACACCGTGGATGGCTTGAATTGATTCTCGCTCCATACTACCAATCGGAATATCTGTCAATTCTTGCAGTGCGAACGATCACAGTTCACAACTAATGGTAAGATTAAGAAGCTAGCGCTGGGATAAGCTTTTTTCCTACAGAAGATCACTGAAGTTTCTGTAACTTCATGAGCATCCCTGATACTGAAACCTTGACCAAGAAGTCCAAAACAAACTCAGGGTTTCCTTCATACAGATCAGAGTACAGAACAATATTTAGGATGTGCCCTGGTTGTTTGCGACTTGATTTCAGTTATGTGTCAATGCAGCATGCAAAAAAGTCTAGTTTGTCATAATAGTGAACATTAGTTGAAATTATAGAATCAACAATTTCAATGGCATATCTCAGTATTAAAGAATCAGTTTAATTTCACTATGATTCTGCTGAAACTGCAATTGCAATTGCATAAGTAGAATCTCCATCATTAGCACCTACTACCGCACTTTTGTCCGTCTCCTAGTTAGAATGTAGTCTCAATTCTGGAGGCCAATGACAAAAAAATTATAGTAACAGTAAGTCCATATTATACTAAAAAAATCTCTTAAATATAAAAGAAGAAAAGAAGTACATTTATAGAATAGCTGAGGCTTATGATAAGAAAACAAGAGACTTTAATCAAGTTAAATGTATCAGGATAAGAGAGATGAGCTGAAGAATGAAATTAGATAGATGACAAAAGTATTTTCACAATTTGTTCAATGGTGGAAATGAAGACACTATTGTTTAGTTGAACGACTCTTCAAATGATACTAATAGGAGTTTTGTATAGATTATCATGTTAGAGAAACTTTAAAAAGAATAAAAGGAGTAAGGCGATGGGTCCTGATATTATTCCAATTAAGATGTGTAGATATCTAGAGGATACAGCTATAGTATGGGTTCAATAATATTTTTTAATTGAACACAATGTTTAAAGAGAGAAATATATTAGTACAAATATATAAGAATAAAAAAGATATCTAAAGTTGTACCAATTACCAGATAATTAAGTTGATGAATCGCACTACGAAGCTATTTATCGAACAACATTTAAGAAGAACAATACGGATATTTATGAACCAATTTAATTTTATGCCTAAAAGGCCAACCATAGAATCAATTTCCTTAATAAAACAAGTTATATAGTGGTTTAGAGGGTAGAAGAAGAAGCTATATATGATTTTTATTGACTTAAAAAAAATCTTATGACAAGATATCAAGAAATATTATGTAGTAGGTTTTGGACAAATATAAATCTGAACAAAGTATATCTCTCTCATCAAGAATATGTATAACAATGCTATAACTAGTGTTCGAACAAATGATAGTAACACATATTATTTTTTAATTAAAATAATACTATATCAGGGATTAGCTTTGAGCCCGTACCCCTTTGTCTTAATAATGGATGGGGTTATAAGAAACATATAAGAATATATTTTTTGGTGTATACTCTTTATAAATGATGTAGTATTAGTTGATAAGAGATAGATAAGAGTAAATAGAAAATTAGAGTTATGACGGTAAACTCTTGAGTCCAAATATTTTAGAATAAGCAAAACTAAGGCTGAATAGGTGTGACTTTGGTATTATTATACACAAGAAAGGATATATGAGTTTAGGAGGCTAAGTAATATTTAAGAAGAACGTATTTTGATATCTGGGATTGATGTTACAAATGAACAAGGATATTGATGCAGACGTTAACTATAAAATCAAAGTGGGCTGATTAAAGTGATGTCAAACATCTGTTATCAAGGCAAGTTTTATAAAATGGCGATTAGACCTATTATACTATATGGGACAGAATGTTGACATGTAAAAAATATTATGTTCAGTGTTAAAAAATATGTATGTTATACTGGATTTATGGTCATATAAGAATTGATTTAGCCCGGAACGAGGATATATTTGATTGACTAGGGGTAACACCAATTAAAGAAAATCTTATCCAATATCGATTGAGATGGTTTGACCATATGTAAAAAAGATTTCAGAGAAATCAGTACATTATAAAATACATAATAATATAAACAGAGACAGAAAGACCAAAATTAACATAATGAGATATAATAAGAAGTGAATTGAAAGAATAGAATATACCTAAAGATCTGTATTTAAATAGAAGTGCTAACTATTGACGTGACTAAATCATGATCTAAGACTATTGGGTTTCAGCTCTAGCCTACGTTAAATTGCTTAGGATTGAAAGTCTATGTTGTTGTTATTGTTAAACATGCGTTTGACTGAGTTGGCTATGCGTTTATCTTGAGAAGTTTGACCAAATAAATTTAATCAATATCTATATTAGTATAGCAATGCTAATATCTTATCTAAATTGGATGAAGAATTTGGGAGAAAAGAAGAATGGCATTACGCAGAAGTAGCTATGTTGACAAGGCTATGTTTATTTGCTATTCTTTTCAACCTTAATTCTATTGTTTTTTATATACATAGAACGTTTTTTTTTAAAAAAAATTATTATTTTAGAAAATCATATTAATATATTTTTAAAAATTTTTAATTAATTATATGTTAATTTACTATTCCGTTTTATATACCAGCGTAATCTTTTTCCAACCCACACAGCAACGAACACAGCCCAAGTAGGATCAGACCTATACTCTTCTTGGGAAACAACTTACCAAATTTACCGACTACCGACTTGCCCAACACAACCCACGCTAATAGCCGGCTAGTTTTCGAGCTTCCAGACGAGAAAAAAAAATTCCACCTCGATATCAAAATCCCGTTTCCCTCTCCTCGCTGCCCTCCCCCTTCCTCCTCCTCGTCCTCCTCCTTGATTCGAGGGGTGGTACCGCCGTCGCCGCAGCTCCAGCCTCCGCGCGCCGGGCGCAAGAGACCCCGAGAGGCTCGCGTTGGGATCCCAATTCCACACCACGGTGGCCAATCCTCCGCGGCGCGCGCTGGTGGGCGATGCGATCGGATGAGGTGTTGGCGACGGCGGCGGGGCTACGTGGAGAGGAGGAGGGCCTCGAGATACCCCGCGGCGGCGCTGCCAACGCCGCCCCCGCGCCTAGGAGCCGGTGATGGCGCCCGCCGTTCAGCCGCCGTCCCCGCCCCCGCCGCGGAGCCCCCGCTCGGGCCCTCCACCCGGGCTGAAGAATCTCGGCAACACCTGCTACCTCAACAGTGTGCTACAGTGCCTCGCGTCGACCCCTCCCCTCGCTACCTTCTGCCTCTCCTTCCGGCACTCCAATCTGTGTACGAAACCCTAGCTCTTACTTTCTTCTATTCTATTAGTATTTGGGCAATTCGTCATGAAGCTGATTTGTTCGGCTGTTGGGTTGCAGGCAAGAAGGTGTTCCCGAACAAGGACAAGGAGTGTGTGTTCTGTGTGCTCGAACGGCAGATCTCGCGGCTGCTTCGGACAGAAGCAGGGGCGCTAGGCTCGCCAGGGAAGATAATACGCTGCCTGCCGCTCTTTGGCGAGCACTTCCGGTGGGGGCGCCAGGAGGACGCGCACGAGTTCCTCCGCTATGTTATAGACGCTTGTCACACTGCTGGTCTTCGCATACGCAAGCGGCTCCCTGTGTCAAATGCCAATGGGGATGCTGGCGAGGAAGAGGGCCGGATGCAGGGGCCATGTATGGTGATGAAGGAGACATTTGGTGGTGCACTGCTCAGCCAAGTGAAGTGCCTCACCTGCAGGGGAGAGTCAAACAAGACCGACGAGATAATGGATATCAGCCTCGACTTGCCTGGAAGCAATTCGGTCACTGATGCGCTTGGCCGTTTTTTTCAGCCTGAGATATTGGAGGGTGCAAACAAGTACAGCTGCGAAAGGTATGTTTTATCCGCTACTTGCCAATAAATTGTTGAGTGCTGTTGTAAGGCGCATAGGCAGTAGAGATGTGGTCATCTAGCTCCTAGTCACATTATGCAGCATGCAGGATGGCGCCTAGCTCCTAATTGAACTACGCAGCTGCCTACTACTATGTTAAACTGGAGAGTGATACGTAATGTTAAGGCAGTCTATGCAGCGACCTTTTTAATTGTATTGTGGACTGAGTATTTATAGCTTAATTAGGGCTTGTTTGTGATGAAGGATCTAGATGGAAAAATAATTATTTTTAGTCCAATAGGAATATTTTTTATTTAGTTGCTTGAAAAACCGCATGGATATTTTATTAAAAAAACTTAAGTTTATTAAGAAAAACTCAAATGTATTCTGGATACTTTGTAAAAAATTGTAGGACTGAATGCCTAGGTTTTTGAATGAAATATCCAGGGTTCAAAATCTGCTAGGAATCCTGCTGGAAAAATGTAAGCCAGTTACCTTTTCCTTATATTTCTCTGGAATCTAGTTTTCTGTTCAAACTTCCTGGGATATTTCTTATCAGAGAATGAGTGATCTAGTGATTGTGTGCCCACCTAGTCTTGCGAAAGGCCTTATCATTTGGTAGACTTACAAAAGACCTTGTGTTCTCAAGTATACTGGAAAACCTTGCCCAATTGGCTTTCCTATATGGGCAGTTGTCCATCCAATAATTTATAATAAAAATCAATATGTTATGCAAAAAAAAGCAATCATTATGCATTCTTCAAAGTGTACACTCACTTTGCACAAAGGGGAAAGTCAGTAATAGACAGCCTCTTTAACTTTTCCCAATTGAGGTATTTCCCAGATGGGCCACTTTATTTTTATATAGGAATGCGACCCTAATCCAAACCTTTAGGGCCATAGGGGATGAAATTGAGCTCGATTTTTATTTACTGAAAGAAGGTACGTGTAACATCAATATGTGAACATGTTAATATTAACTCTACTATATCAGTTTCCATTTATACTTTCGTGAAGCCACTACAATTGCTTGCTTAATCATAGTTTTGAATTTGGGTTCCTGTATTTTTTTTTGTTTTCCGAACATGCCCTAAATTGTTTTAGGTGAATTTTTGTATTGCAGATGCAAGAAGCTCACCTCAGCACGAAAGCAAATGTTTGTACTCAGGGCACCTAAGGTGCTTGTCATACAACTCAAGGTTATTAATCTTCATTCCTGATTTTTTTATTCTATAAAAAACTTATTATTGGTTAAGTGGTGGTGCTGATGATATCTGTTTATTTCCATTCTGGTTTGCTGCCACTAGAGGTTTGAGGGAATAAATGGTGGGAAGATCAACAGGAATATAGAATTCAAGGAGGCTCTCTTTCTTTCTGACTTCATGTATAATAAAAACCAGGTACAGCATAACCCCTTGACTGTTACGTTAGTATTTGTTGCTTGTTCTATAGTAATGTCTAATTAGACATGGAAAAAAGTTACGTCAATTGTAGCAGGTTATTCATCAAGCGGTGACTACTTGCTGGCTGTTTGATGTGGTTTTTCTGTGCTACTTTTTGTATTTATGCTACAGCATGAAGTCATAAATCTTTAGTTGAGGAGCATTTTTTCCTGCAATTATTGTGAACTCTCCAAGAATGTTGTTTAGGATCAAGAAATTCCTGGATTATGTAGGTCTGATACCCATCTTTTGTGGCATTTGTGTGGTATGACCTTAGAAGAGCTTCATAAAGTTGCACAGGAAAGTGCCATAGGGTCACACTAACATCTGGACTATGACACAGCATTTCAGGATTTTTCTTCACTTGGAACTCACTTTTGATCTGCATATTTCATTGTTTGTTTTGAACATTTCTGCTAATATTTCATATCAAGAACCAGATCAGTTTGTTCTAATCATATCGCTTTGCATGGATCTGCAGGATTCACTGCCAATATATAATCTTTTTGGCAGTATTGTTCACTCAGGGTTCTCTCCAGATTCTGGTCACTACTATGCGTATGTTAAGGTAATAGGCTTTTCCCCAGTACTTAAAGTATTCAATTCTTTTGCACTGACATCTAACTAAATGACTGTTGACTATGCTCAGGATGCTATTGGTCGCTGGTATTGTTGTAATGATTCCCATATATCCCCCTCAAGCTCTCAGGATGTTCTATCTGAGAAGGTCTATATCCTATTTTATATTCTGAGTACCAAAACTCAAAAGCCTAGTACAAATGGTTACTCTTCTAGTGCAGCTAAATCTTCCAACAGCAATGGAAATGGCATATCAAATGCCACATCTAATGAGCTCCTGAAGATACCACTAGTGAAACAAAATGGATTATGTTCTACTAAAGGTATTGTATTGCTACCCCTAAAGAATGGCAAGATTGCACCAGGCCTGCATCTCAAGCCAATCCACTTGAAGAATAATGGAACAGAGAAAGTTTCTTCAAATGGCAAGGCGAACATCATTCTGGGAAATAAGCTAGAAGTTAATGAGGGTTTAACGCTGCCAGCAGTGAATGACCATGAGTATAAAAAATCTGCAGAACCCAGTAAAATGAATGCTAATGGTAGTATGTCTTGCAATAAGACAGATGCTAATTCACAGAGAATGTTGCACAATGTGAATGGAAATGGAAAGCCAATTTGCTTCACTGATCTTCAAGTGACCACTGATGTTATGGCTACATGTGCTGAGCAATATTCTGAAAAGTCATCTATTGCCAGTTTGTATTCTAAAAGTATTGTTTCATGCCATGAAGTGTCTGCCGCCATAGTAAAGGATGTGGTGCCTTCGGGTAAGGATAGTGCTTCCTTGAAGCACCGTCTTGAAGAAGGGAAGTTTAAGGAAATGTAAGTCTCTAATGGACAGCAGCTTTTTTGCTTTTGTTATTTGTAGCTATTTCCATGAAGCACTGATTGCCCATTCAGTGCTTTATTTTTCTCTATCAGTTTCAGACTTTTTTTTTTAACCGGATAGCAGTTTCAGACATTATATGACTTCCATGTTCAGGCATTTATTTTGATTAGTTTCTTCTAACCAGGCCACCACATCATATCAAATACTTTATGAAGTTATATTAACAATTTTCGTGCTACAACTACCATGATTCACACATTTAAAAATGATCACTGCAGTTTATAATGTATGTTATAAAATCTGCTCGGTTGCTTTAGAAATGGATAATTGGCAAATGCTGCAAACTAGCCCTAATGTATTATTATTCATTGGGGGAATATGTAGTGGAAACCATCTATTAGGTTGAAATGTGGGGGGTTGTCAATTTTGTTTTTGAATTTGAAACATCTTTTTGGTGAACTGACCGTGTGTTTTATTATTTAATTAAAAACAGGCTTGCTGAATCAGCATCTTCTAAGCTTCGCTCTTCTGGTTGGGTGGATGACGTCTGTAATTTCATGCGCACTGCAAAGAGACAGCGTGTGCAAAATACAGGAACGCCTCAAGATAGTGACACCATGAGGTGTGGTATACTTTGATATGATGTTTTGTGCAACTTTATTTTTATTTTATTTTGCTTATAAGAATCTATGTGTGGATAAGCTCGTATGCCTTTATTCTTTGGTTGTTTTGCTAGTTATATCTTTATTGTCTGGAAATGTTTCTTCCATGTTCTGAATTGCCCCTTGATCTGCAACTATTGCGTTGTTAGGATTTTGGTGTTTCATGGCTGCAGCATCAGTATTATCAGTTTTAGTTACACCAGTAATCTTTAGGTTACATGTACATAAAAATATGTAGACTTGATGCATGATATTTACTCTGAATGTTCTATAGTTGCATTTAGCTCCTTTATTATCTTATTACATTCAAGATATTAATAATTATAGATGGTTTTAGATGTTTCTGTACTATTTATAATCTCGATGCCTGCCAGCGAGAGAAGGTTATGGGTACTGCTGCACAGCAGTACTTTGGTTGACTTGGTAAGTTATGATTCAGAAGCCCCACACATGTCACATGTCAAACATGAATACATTTCTCTCATGTGCGATTACTTACGCAAATCACACATCTGGATGGCTTACTTGCATCATTCAATGGCTCTAATATTGTATATTTTTCCTTTTTTTGGCAATGCAGAAAGGAGCTAATAAGCGAATCTGGAAGAATATTTAGGTCAAAAATTCCAGAATCGCTGAGGGAACATCTCATTCAGGCCCTGCGATCATACTACCAGGAAAAATTTTCACTGGGAGCATAAATTTTGTGCGGAAGTTCATCAGAAACTTAAAAAATGTATCTGTATTTTCCATTTTGTAGAAAGACAATCTTATGGTGGATCTATGTTCCCTGTGGTATATGTTTGCTCTGGTAATTACCCTGTTTGTCTTCTTTATTTATTTACTATACTGCTCTGCGTTGCTAACTTATCTTGTGCTTGGCGGTTCAGGTTCAATGGAATCTTGTTGGTCAACTACCAGCTCCTTGTGCGGCTTAATTTTTGAGTCATTTTTGTTATGCAAGATGAGGTTGAGACGTGGAGTGGCCAAATTACATGTAAAACATTGTCTTCTTTTTTGCTGTTGCTCCTGATTCTAACCAACGACCCCCATTCCTTGACTTCTGTCTAGAATGTAGAGGATTATTTTTTTTCCTTTCTGTACAATAATAGTTCGCAGATTAGCACATGAGTCTATAGGGTTTTGACCTTGTCCTAGAGGAAAACCCGTTCGTCGCTTCAGCTAGTACTGGGTTTGTTCAGAACTAGGGTACATTACATAGGATTGCTGCTAAATTCATAATATAAATTATCCGAAAGCAACCTGTCGTTTGGACAATTTAGACTTATGAGTTAGATGGCATCTGATGTTAGGTATCGCGCCAGCACGAACATGGATATTTAGTTAACTAGGAAAAAACAACTTAACATGCCATCCAAACAGGCTTACATGTATTATTTACCATGTTCATTCTGCTGATCGTCCCATTGCAATTGCTTCGATTCTGCGTAGAGTAGCACGGCCATATGAACATCTGATGCTGGTTGATGCCTAGTGGAATAAGAGCATCGAAAATGAAAAGGGTGGTTGAGCAAGAACAGAGCAAATTTACAAAGGGGTGCTTCACGTTTGCTTGTCGCTTGCTGTCAAAGCGAACAGCATAATCGGATATCCATCCCCGTCATCCATTGAATCAAAAAGAAACAAACGATTACATGTATTGCATCAATGGACAGCTGTTCGCCCTCAAACAGCTTACATAAATTGCATCTTGCCTTGTTTCAAAAGGGAAAAAAAAAAGAGTCCGTCTTCTTCAAAGCCCAAAAAACCTGATTGATGTGAACTGGGTACTCCTATTTAACATAGCCAAAATCGAAACAATGTCACAAGCTCGAATTTATTTTATAACTTGCGGTTGTATTGTTGGAAGTTGGCCGGGCAGCGTCCTACCGGAGCAAAGGAGGCAGAGCCGCTCAATCCTGAGCACCGACGGCTCAGATCCACCCAGCCGTCGCCGCCGGCCAACCACCGCCGCGAGCATTATCCAGTGCAGCGCGCACGTATGTTACGTAGACGTGAGCTATCACAGCCTCGAGGTGAAGACGAAGCAACCTGTGCGTGTGTGCTGCACCCTCCACATCGCCAGCGAGCAGCATCCTACCGAACCAAACGCCCAGCCCAGCCACCGCGTTCTCCGCTCGGTTTCACCTTTCACGCGCACCGCCGTACTTCTCGTGTGATTTTGATGCTCTCGCGAGCTCACTGCTTCTTTACACGCGCGCCGATTTAAACAAAAGATTGCAGATGGGTTTGTTGGTCAGTAGTGCGTACACTGACAAACGAAGCAGTCATCTACCGCAATCAAGAACTGAGCTCGAACTCGTCACGAAAAATCTGTGCGCTTCTCGTTGGCCATCTCTGATCCTGCTATCTGAACTACAAACTGGAAACATACTAATTAATCTGACGGGATGAACAAGATCAACGCAAGAGGAACACGCAGAGTTTTTTTTCCTTTCACAATCAGGGTTTACAATTGCGAGATGATCGCTAGGTTATTGTGGTTATCGGTTTTATCCAGTTGGTCTGTATTAAAAAAAACTGCTCGATAAATCAGCTAATTTTTTTTAAAAAAATCAGACCAACATAAAATTTTAGATAAAATTTATCTAAATTGCATTGCTTTTGTCCATAACACACAGTTATTATGGTTATCAACAAAACTATCGAGGTGATTTTCAGTAGCAGATTGCATTCGTAAACCCTATTTATAAGCCGTGAAAAAAATACTCTCACTATTTTAAAATATAAGTATTTCTAAATTATTTAGCATATATTAAGTTTAAAAGGAAAAATACCTTAATACTCTTAATAAGTTAGAGGTGGGAGGTTGGTTAAGGGTGAAATAGAAAAAAATTTAAATGTAAAGTAATTGATAAGATAAATATTACTGTAAATAATATTAAAAATATTTATATTATGAAACAAGTTTTGTTTAAGGCTCTTTTAAACACAACATTGTCAAAACACTAGAATATGAAAAACCATAGGTATAGAATGTCATACTCATTGGTTATTATGTGATTTTGAAACAAAGTTTCAAAATTATCGTTTAATTAAAAAAACGTGTGAATTCTAATACACAGTAAGAAGAAAAGATAAGGTGATACTTATACTTATTTTCATTCAAAACTCCTTGAGAATTGTCTATTCCATAAAATTTTTAAAAGAATTAGTAGAAATTAATCCTTTGTTTCAAAGGGTACATAAGATTATTTTTTATTTTTTATAGGATGCAAATTCTCTAGAATTTCTATTGTTTTCCTTTGATTCATGCCTCATTTGAGATGCGGGATAGAAAAAATGGAAATTTTAAAGGATTGTATGTGTGAAATAGATGATTGAAAAACATAGAGTGAGAAAAAAAATGAAGTGCTCATTTGGCATATAGGATGGAAAACAGGAATTTAATAGGAACATATGTTTAGAAAAAAAAAGGGGTAGAAATGGATGTTTTGAATCATATAAAATTCCTATGTTTTTACAGGATTGCTACATTCTTCCTACGTCGATTCATGTGAAACGAACACATAAAACCTATGTTATTTTGGAACCGATATTTTGGAACGGAGGGGATACATTATTTTGCCTAGAGATTCTTCGCGGAAGCATCCTGCTTTTTAACCAATCTAATCTACGGCGCCGTTACCATCCCATCACTAGGCAGGCATCGGCCGTCTCCGTGCGGGCACGGCATCTGCACTTCCGCAGTCGCTACAGCAGCAGCAGCCACCCCACCACCATTTCCCAGGGAATCCCACCCGAAAGGGCCGTGAAACCGGTCGTTTTCCCGCTGCACCCCACACCTGCACCCAGGTTCGTGAAACCGCTGGTTACCGCCGCGGTAACCGGGCATACTGTCGGGGTGCAGTAGCGGTAACTGACGGTTTCATTCGGATGAAATTTGTCCAATTTTTTTTTGAAAAACAGTGAAAAAAATTAGAAAAATTCATGCTAATAGTTCTCGAGTTGTGGAGTCCTCTGGTAAAGAAATTTTACGAAAATAACGTAGGTAAATCAAATTATAGATAAGAACTAAAAATTGTTTGAAAAAATTAATAAAACAGTTGGATGCGATCCAACCGGAGAGAAAAAAATCCCCCTGGTCACCCTTACTACACTTAGCTCGTAGAGTCATGTTTCCCATCTTCCAAGCTCCCCCAACTTACTCATGCAAGCGGCGCCAGCACTAGATCCACTGTGGATGTGAAGAGAGCGGTGGAAACCATGCGGTTTTTGGCAAAAAACCATGGTTGTTTAGGTGGCAACAGCTAGCGAAGAAGAACTCGAGGTAACCTCCTATCCTGCTGTGGTAAACACATGGTTTGACCTCGGTATTGTGCGGTAGGGTGTAGTTTTCGTGGCTTGTAGAAGTCGTGGCGCGCACCCATAGGTGATGGTTAATGTGCCAAATTACACATTAATTGTCCTAAACTGTATGATAAATCTTGAGATGGTGCAGTTAGTTAATTTTAAATTATGATATAGCCTGATTTGATTTATTTTAGGCCATTAGTTTAGGATATGGTATGGCTCTATTTTCAGTATGATATGTTCTTGTTATTGAGATTGTTAGTTTATTTATAATGAAAAATCTAGTGGTTGATAAATTTTAGGTATGGCCTTATTTCAAGTTGTGCGATTTCCTTTTATTTAGGGTGTTAGTTTTACATCGAAGCTAATATGTAAAATGTTGTTGTGCATGTGATTTGGTCATTTGTTAATGGATGGTCCTTTTGTTCAATGCAGGGGATAGATAGTGGATAGAGAATGAGACCTTGTGTGGGAGTATGGAGAAGGAGTGGGTCGTAGATTTTGTTGCAAGTACTGTCATAAAAAAAGGGCAGGGTGGGGCTACTAGATTCAAAATGCACTTGGCCAATAAGGAGAAGGGAGTCAAATTTTGCACTTCAGTGCCATCGGATGTCCGAGATTACTTTCGACACAAGTTAGATAAAATAAGACATATAGGAGAGGAGATTCAGCCTAAAAGAGTGTGACAGGAGGATACAACTGAGCAAAGGTAATACAACCTTATAGGAAGTGATGATGAGAAAGAACCGATATAAGTGGCAATGGCTACATCACATCAAGAGTAGACTTCAAGAGGGATATCGAAGAACAAAGTGATACATATGAGCATCTTGGGGGCAGTGGAGCTAGAACCTCGTAGCCTCTAACATGGTCAAGGGGTAGAAGTAACCCAATTTTCAATTTGTTGAGTAGATCTAGTTCTCAAAGAGAATCACTTGTTGTTAGTGATTACAATCTAGCTAGTTCTAGGGCTCTGGTATAGCCAAGGATCGATATCGGGTGGTGGTCAAAGAAGGGGAAAGAAGTAACAAAGGCCGTTGGCGAGGCTTGGGCAAGGTTCCACTACACCTTCGGCCTCATTACAAGACATGCAGACAATTCTTACTTCATCAGTGTCGTTAAAGAGACACAGAAGTGGGGTATGTCACAATTATTTACTTCAAATTAGTCCTACTATAATTTGACTCATATAGATTACTTACATGATGATGCATTCATTGCAGGTAAAGGTGTACTTTCGATCAATTTCTTGATATATTGTAATGGAATAGTGTTCTTAATTCATTTGATGCCACTACACATAGCTAGGTTTTGGACTTCCTGTTGAAGGTGATAGGCTATATGCTATAGTTGAACTACGCATCTTATAATTCTGCCAGTGCATGCTCTCTTACATATGTTTTCACCTTTTTAATTTCTAAATGTAGTAGATAAGGAAGGTCGTGCATGACATAGGCCCTCAGCATGGAGTGCAGATTATCACTAATAAGGGTTCAAACTATAAGAAGGTCTATAGGTTGCTGAGGCAGGAGTATGCTCATATTGTGTGGCAACTATGCATGGCTCACATAATTAACTTGATGTTGAAGGAGGTAGAAAAAATGGTTGACCATGCAACAATTATTCAAAGTGTAAGGAATGTGGTTGTACAATCACACCAAGTTGCATGCTATGATGAAGAAAGCTATAGGTGACAAGTTGGTTAAGTGGAATGCCACACGATTTGGCACAAACTACATGTAACTTGATAGCTTCCTTAAGTAATGGTCACAATTTATGTAGTGGGTGGCGTCCCCTAGGTTTTAACAAAGGATGTTCAATTCGACAGGGGAAGGTAGATATTCTCACTCATGCCTCTCAAGCATGTCTTGGTGGGAGAACTTGGACACAATGGTGTAGTCAGTGCAACCGATGTACTCATTCCTTTGATTTGCTGATGAGGACAAAACCCCTAACTTGAGCGAAGTTCTACTCCAATATCAATTGTTGAAAATAGAGTACGATAGCTTGTTCGGGCATGATAGAGCCAAGTTTGATGATTGCATGACAATTGTTGATAGGAGAATGCACGACCTCATGTATGAAACCCTCATCAATGCCAGCACGTTTCTAGTTTTTATGATTTCCACTTGCATATATGATCAAACTAATTATGTCCATTTATGTCTTTTGTAGCTATTGCTTTAAACTTGAAAACACGCTACATGTACAGTGCATCTAAATACATCTTCCTTGATGTACACATGGTGTTTGAGTGGTCGGTAGATGTTTTGACACAGCCACTGAGGCGTTGGTGGAGGTCGAGCACTACCGGAGGAAGTTAGGAGAATTCAGGAAGCAGCTTGCAAGAAACATGGCAACGGTTAACAAAACTTCCTTTGGTACGTATGAAACTAATCCAACTCTATAATGTGCTTAGGAATGACATGTTCATGAAATAATATTATGCTCTTATCATGCAGCACAATGGTGGTCCATGTTTGATTCAGACACTTTGACTTTAAGAAAACTTGTATTGCACATTGTTGGACAACGTTGCTTATCTAGTGGATGTAAGCACAACTAGAGTACATTTGCCTTGATCCATATGAAGGTTTGCAATTGACTGACAGATAAGAAACTCCACAATCTTTCCTATGTTAACTACAACCTTCGCCTTCAAATTTAGCAAGGAGGAGGACACTTTAGGAAGGAAGATAATGATCCTCTTCAAAGACTTAAGGGTCATACATTTTATGAAAGCAACAATTAGATCAAAGCTTAGATGAACAATGCTACATCAAATGCTGCACCTAAACTAGACTAGGACTCTAGTGATAGTGATGCCCTGCCTTCCCACCTAGTAGCTAATCAAGTGGATCTATCAGACTTGCGCAGGACGGTAGTGGCTTCTAGCATTGCTGAGTGGGCAGATACACATGTAGGCAACACTCTTGGAAAAATAAAGAACCAGCAGGGACCAAAACAACCAAATGCTAAGATAGGAAAGGGCCAGCACGGTCACCAAATATCCATAATGACGAAAATACTGAGGGAAACCCAACATACCAACATTCCAACGACAGTAGCTCTCGAATGGAAACAGATGATGGAGATGATGGCGATAGAGGTGGACAAGGTGGGACAATGATGACTTCTGGAGGTCACACATTACGGTCCTAAGGACAAGGCCTTGTACAATTCATCGGTATTATGTAGTTTCACTTATAATATTACTTGTGACTATACAATGCTTGATATGTACACACTGTTTTTGTCTAAATTACATGTGAGGTTGACTTCACTCACGCCACTCAGGACCAAGATCATGATGCTCCAAGCTCACGACGAACTACTTGGACAAAGAAAGACCGGCAACAACAATGATATCCTAATCCCCCATATGATAGCTATAGCTCATTTAATTCCTCTAGCATCGACGATAGTGGTTATCCAAGCTATGCATATAACTGTCTAGATGTTTTGGATTATCCTCCTATGACATCCGTGTATGAGAGGCAAGAGCCAGAGTAATACGCTCAGTTGTATGCCCAATTGCAATCAACATCTTCATGAATGAGCTAGAATTGGCAGGATTACGAGGCTGAATTACTGCAAGAACAGGGATTGATGCTCATGTCTACGGAGGAGTACAACATGTCATTTTAGCATAGGAACTATTAAATTCCACACCGTATATCAATGTAAGTCTCTATCTCTATTCATGGTGTTCATGTAATGGATAATATTTGGTTGTATTATAGACATTGTAATATTTGTATCATGGACACTATTATATTTATACTAACGGATATTATAGGTTAGTTGTGATGTATATTATTTGATCAGTGATGAAATTATTATTTATAATCATTTGAATATCCAACATTTAGCAAAGGTCATACAAAATTTTTCTATTTAGCAATTAATATGCCCTACTTATACCATACATTTATTTACATTTTTTCTTAATTTTCTTAGCAATTTTACAATTTTTTCTAATCAATCTTTCCTTAGTTTTTTAAGTGTGCGATAACCATAGCAAACCACATGGTTATTGTCATGAAACCACGACAAAATTGTATCTACTGTATAATTTGAACTCCATTTTTTAAAACATAAACTCATAGTGGTTTTTACGATAACCACGTGATAACCATCTTACCACTGGTTAGCAAAACAAAACTGATGGTTTTTTAAATGGTCTTATAAAACAAAATGGATGGTTTTTTCTAGCTTTTTACAATTTATTAACATAGGAATCTTCTCACATATATATTATGAATTTATGAGAGGGATTTATGTGCAACTCTAGACATGGTTAGTTAAGGTTAGAAGTGTTCTTAGGTTGTGGACTTCACTTATAAATTACTAATGTTTTTCAATGAAAAATAGTAGAGACTCGTGTTGTAATATATATATATATATAATATTGTATGCTGATTTTATACAATTTTTTCAATAATAGAAATAGTTTACGCTTGCAACTTCTAAACAATGCAAGTAAAAAAAAGCCTCTTATCCCTATTTAATTTACTTAGACATTGATATAGGAGTATTGGGTATGATTGGCAGGCTCTACGGTTAGCACGGACAAGGCATAGATAATTTTATCTCAGAACTGACAAAACTGAAATTTTAAGTGACGCCTTGTGTTTATTCGTAATTTGAGGAGATCGAGCGGCTATTCTGCATTTTGCCCAATAAAAGCGAGTCTGCAAGAGAGTGCCAATCGTCCACCGCTCTCTCTCTCTCTCTACCGCTCCTCGTCGTCTCCCACGCACGCCACGCCACGCCACGCATCTCCTCCTCCAGATCCGGTCCGCCGCGCCGCCGGCGATGGGCGAAGATACGGCGGGGTCCCGCCGCTGGCGGTGCGACCTGGGCGACGACCATGGCTGGCTCTCCCCGGCCGGCGAAGACCACTTTGACCGCCTCCCCGACCCGCTCCTGCTCGTCATCTTCAACCGCGTCGGCGACGTCAAGGCGCTCGGCCGCTGCTCCCTCGTCTCCCGCCGCTTCCACGACCTCGTGCCCCTCGTCGAATCCGTGCTCGTCCGCGTCGACTGCGTCATCCCCGACGACCCGGCCTCCTCCCCCTCGTCGTCGTCGTCCTCGCCGTCCGCGCCATCCTCCCCTACGGCGTCCGCGCGCGCGCGCACCGTCTTCTCACAGATCGCGCGCATCGTACTTGGCGGCATCGTCAAGCCCATCCAGGCGCTCGGCCAGATACTCTCCCCCGCTAACTCCGCCTCCGTCTTCGCAGCATCCGTACCAGCCACCGCCGCCACCTCCTCCTCCCGCTGCCCCTCCTCCCCCTTGTCGTCGTCCTCGCTACCGCTTCCAGGGGACGTGTCGCACCACTCGCCCTCGGAGGTGCTCCGCTCCTTCAAGGAGCTACGCCGCCTGCGCATCGAGCTCCCGGCCGGCGAGCTGGACATGGACGAAGGTGTGCTGTTCAAGTGGAAGGCCGACTTCGGGTCCACGCTCGGCAGCTGCGTCATCCTCGGCGCGTCCTCTGCCGGCAAGGACGGTACTGGGGCAGCTCCTGCTGTTGACTGTGGCGAGTCCGACGAGACAGGGAGCATTCCGGAGTCGTTCTACACAAACGGGGGGCTGAAGCTGCGGGTGGTGTGGACCATCAGCTCGCTGATTGCAGCGTCGGCGCGGCATTACTTGCTGCAGCCGATTATTGCCGACCACGCGACGCTGGAGAGCTTGGACCTGACAGACGCGGATGGGCAGGGGGTGCTCACCATGGACAAGTGGCAACTGCAGGAGCTGCGGGTGAAGCCGGTATCAGCATCTGGGGGCTCACACAGGACGCTGATGCCAGCGCTTAGCATGTGGCTGTGGTACGCACCTCACATTGAGCTTCCCGGTGGGTTTGTGCTGAATGGAGCAACATTGGTAGCCATTAAGCCGAGCGAGGAGGCAACAAGGGACACAGTTGGGAGTGGGACTTCTGGGTCTGCAGGTGGTCGCTGGGTTTCAGATGCCTTTGAGGAGCCATATCGGACAGCAGTGAGGATGCTCCTGAAGCGGAGGACATATAGCCTTGAGATGAATTCGTTCTAAGCTGAGGACAATTTAGAAGTTCTATCGGTGAGGTCAATTTCGTATTATGCTTGTCTAATTATTCTTTGCAATAATTGTTCACTGTGCCATGCTTTGGTTTCCCTCCTTGTAGCATCTGCTCCAACAATATTGTTGCTTATACGGGATACAATTATTACCAGCTCACCAGTATAAACATGTGTAGTAAAACAACGAGTCTTCAAATTTCTGAAATTTTAGGTGACAGCTAATTATATTGTTGGGTTTTCTTGTTCTTTGGTTCTTCGTAGCAGTATATAACAAGCTTCATGTATTAGTTTACATGACATTGAATCCATTTCTTGACTGACAAATTAATAGAACTTGATTCACATCATATCTCCCATGAACATTATGCACTTTGAAAATACATTTTTTTCCCACTTGATATTTCATCCTGATGGAGCGTTGGACAGATTCATGTATTTTCTGTATCCAGCAGTAACAAATGAACAGAGCATAATTCATTTTTTCTCGAAGAATGTACTCTATAACTATAAGCAACTTCTTTTTTGTGGTAGGCACAATAGCTTTCACTAAAAACTACACTGAAACTAGTAAATGAATAAGGCATTTCATATAGCTCATGTTGTTTTGACCAAATAACTGTTTCGTCAAACCCTTGATTAAAATTTGGTCACTTGATTGAAACATAGGTAAAGAAAGATGCATAAACAGACATTAAGTTTTATTTGGTTTGCCTGTGCTGTTCCTGTAAATTCT
The DNA here is from genome assembly GCA_030770085.1 of Oryza coarctata. Lineage (NCBI taxonomy): Eukaryota > Viridiplantae > Streptophyta > Magnoliopsida > Poales > Poaceae > Oryza > Oryza coarctata. The sequence continues at coordinate 19,549,136 of CM061470.1, forward strand.
GAGTGTTGGTGCAATCGAAGTTTAGATCCCTTAACAAAGGTGTGGTGCATAGATACTGTCTTTTTTTGGCAACTAGAAGCAAAAAGCCAGCCTAACTGACCAACCCTCTTTATTTTCCTTAATCTGACACATCAATATGTGTCTTGATCTGTAATTTCTTTTTTGCTGTTTTGCTCTTATCGCTCTTGTAAGAACTGTAATATGCGATGCATCAAGGATAATATGTTCTGTTTGCAGTACGCTATTAAGGAATGTAAAAGTACCAAAGAGACTTAAGGTTAGGCTAGTAGAAGGTGTGTGTGGTTTTTACGGTGAGAATGGTGTTCCAAGTTTTATGGAGAATCTGTTGATTACATACATCACCACCATGGAATCATTGGTCAACCAGTATGGCCTCAGGCCCCACATGGCACATACTTTACTTCTAAATTGATCAATTACTTAACCAGAGCGCAGGATTGGAATCTTCTGCACTGCCTTGTATTGTTGGGGCCGTATTACTTGCTACTTCCTATACTCTTGAGATTTGGTGTAGCCAGAGATGCATGAGAGTATAGAAAGGGAGGGAAGAAGATCCCCACCCGAATGTAGGATCTAACATTTATTTTTATAAGTAATTGATTAATAATTAAGTGTTGTAGAAATACGTATGCTACGTTGGATTTATCGTCATACAAAAATGGATCGAGTCCGAAACAAGAAAATACGTGATCGACTAGAGGTAGCACCAATTAAAAAAAAACTTATCTAATATCGGTTGAGTTGGTTTGACTATATTTAAAAGAGACCTTTGAGACGTCAGTATATTGTGGAATCCTAATAAAGTAAAGAGAGATAGGATAATATCAAAGCTAATATAGAGAGATAAGGATTGAATAGAAATGCTTAGAAAACAGCTATTGACGTGTCTGAACCGTGATTTGGAGATTATTGTTGGATTTTAACTCTAGTCTATTCTAACTTGATTAGAACTAAAAGGCTGTGTTGAGTTGAGTTGAGATTATTGACCATTCTGAAACCCTCTAAAATGGTTTCCCTCCAATTTGAGAATTTGTGAAAAGTTCAGCAATTTTACTTGAGAAAATGTCCACTGCAGTGTTAACTTGTGCATGTGCACTTGGATACTTCATACTTGATGCATTAACAAAGATATATGGAATGCAGGGAATAGATATTATGTTTGCATTATCTATGTTGTATGTTGCAAGGTCAACAGTTTAGTTCCATCATATGTTTACATAGTGTAAGCTCTTAAGCAATCAATGAAATTTTTGGCGCTTTGCTGAAATCTTATATCTTTCTCCTTTCCTAGATGTTAATTTATTGCAAGTTGCAACTCAAAGTACTACGCGGCATAAGAAATGGAGTAGAAGTTCACTGGCTGCCTGTTTTACTCCGGCCCACACCTACCCAGACATGCTGCAAGTTTTTATTAATGTATGCCTTGTCTTGAGCATCTGTTAGCAAGGACCTGAATGAACGCCGATGATGACGAGAAGCCGAACATTCATCCAATGATGGAATTTCCGGCAACTCATTGTTGAGCTCGTTGTTTCCCTCTTTTGAGGAAGCCCGTACCTCTCTCTCAGATGTTGGTAGCACGGATAATTTGTGCCATGCCAAAGTTGCCAAGTGCTAACCCTATTTTACCTTCCAGTACTTGGAATCCTGTACCGTCTTTTTTCCAGAAAAGTTTGTAGTACATGCGAGGTTACTCTGTTTCTGTACATCAATATGCAAGGACACAACCGAACATGCAAAAGCTTTGTAATTGAGCATTGACGTAGCATTATGCTGTGAATCCAAGTGCTCAACCATGCAACGTTGAATCTGCTGCAAAGTTCTTTTATTTTCCGTTGCTGCATCGATATTTCTCTGCATTTTCTTCTTGCTGCTCAATGTCTTGTGTGATCTGATCTGCGAATTTGGTTTTTGATTCCTGTTGTTTGTCGTGCATATCAGTGAGCATAATGGAGCCAGAGATCGGTCGCCTCTCCTGGAGCCGGGCTGCCCCCTCTCCTGGTCGAATGCCTCCCGGCATGTTGCTGCGACGTCCGACGCAGGCGGGAGATCCGTGCGCTGGCGCCCACGGACTTCTGCGCCCGATCGATCACAGGCGCACTCCGCGCGGAGGCTGGCTCAGAAGAGTTTCCACGGTCTTCTCCCATACGCTTCTTTCTTCATTCCAGACGATTGGTGTGCCGTCCCCATCCATGTTGTGATTTGAAGGCCTCTCTTGTCATGCGTCTTAGTAGGTGCACCCCCAGCTCCAGTCTTCTTTTGCTTTCTTCCTGCTTCTGTAAAGGTAGCCAGGATTCAGTCCAATAGCAAATATAGTGTATCATGTCAGTAGGATCACTGGGGAATTCGTTTCTAAAACAAGTTGAATTCCTTGTTTTCCAAATTGCCCAAATGATGGCCATCACCCCTACCACCATAGTAGTTTTCCTAAACTCAGGTACGAAATAAGAAGCCAGCCACCAACCATATGTTTGATATTATTGATTGGTTTCAAATCAAAAGCACAGTAAACTACATTCCAAATAAACTGGGCCATAGGACATTTTAAAAAAGAGGTGACTACAAGTCTCTCTGCCATTACAAAATTGACATTTGAACCTTTTCTTTTCCAACCTCTTTTCATGAGATTGTCCAGGATATGTTCTTAACAAGGTGTGTTTAAGAGAGGGGAAAAAAATGAGAAGACTAAGAATGATGTAAAATGATGTGAGTTATTAAGTACATAATTAATGAAATATTAATTATTTTAAACTTAAAAATAGATTAATATAATTTTTAAAACAACTTTTTTATAATTTTTTTAAAAATGTATAGTTTAACGGTACGGAAAGCATGCGTATAAAAAACAGGGACTTTCTCCTCCTATGTGCTTCAACCGAAGGCACCCAAGTAGCCATGCAAAAACTTTTATTTTCAATGCATTTTGTATTGCCAAAGCTTTTTGAAAGGGAAAGGAATTTCTTGTATTTTAAGAGTTCTGTAGAAGGATTTGACCGTGAAGTGTCCATTCTTAATTCTTAATGATATTCCAAATCATCTCATCATTTTGGTCACTCAAGGTCACATCCTTTAGAGCATGCAACATTTTATCCCAGCAAATTCCTTTTTCCCCAGTCAAAGATCTCCTAAACTTGATGTTCCCCCATCCTCTTTCAAAAATATCAGCCACAGTCTCTTTTTTAGAAAAGGTAATTTGGTACCGAGGAGGGAATTGTGCAGCTAGAAGTTTTCCTCCTATCCAATTATCTTCCCAAAAAAGTGTTCTCCATTAGCAATCCTCTTGTTACAAAATTTCAAAAAATCATTTCTTACTTTCATTATCCCATACCAGAAAAAAGAGTCTCCGTTCTTATGTTTAATTTGAGACAATGCTTTTGTTTTGATATATTTTTCTCTAATAATGTTTTGCCACATACCACTTTCTTGTTCCAGTTTCCAAATCCATTTTTTGACTATGGTCTATAAACTACAGGCCAACGATGGAGCCGGGCGATGTAGCGTGGGAGGGACTGGCCGTTCCCCTAGCCGTTGTGTGATCGTGTCATGTTGGGCTGGTTTGGTTTATGACATAAATTGGTTTTATCAATATTTGATAATTTTAAATAGTGCTAAGTGTCATTAAAGCCAAATTTTAGCATACCTATGAAAAAATTGGCCACTTCAATAGTAACTGATAATATTTTGGTTTCAATCCAAATACAACTTTATCCTTACCTAAATTGGCATGTCAACACTTGCCAAAATTTGACATTGGTAAGCCTAATTTTGACCGTAAACTAAATCAGCCCATCGGTGTTGCCCTAGCGGCACAGGGATGGTGGCCGGCTGGTGACACAAGATAAGTTGCCATGTGCTAGCCTACGGTACTAGAGAGGACATAGGTCACGCACCGTTGTTTAGTTGGTTAGAGTGAACCCATTATCTTCTCTAGTGGTAGTGGTAGTTGGAAGAAGAAAGAGAGAGGATGAGGTGATATGTGGGTCCTATTAATTTTTTTTATTTTTTATATGAAAGACTTACATGTTACATCTATTTTTTTTCTCAAATTAGAATAACACAAGCATTATATCATCATGTTCAAGTGTCACGTAGACGCATGTCAGCCAAAACTACTTCTCAAACCATCCAGATACATAGTTTGCACCGGTTTTAACAGCTAAGAAAATCGATATACATGGTATTGAGCGGTATAAATTAGACTCGGTGTCAAAGTATACCTTTTCAAATAGATTTGTGTCTCTGTTTCACGTTGGTCTGATTAGCTTGTGCCTCAAAAGGGGTACGGGGCTCCAAAACCGCCTTTCGGGCTTTGTACAAGACCAAAGATAGGTAACCGAACTATAGTAATTTTCTGAAGGGCGTTGCTATGTAGTAAATATTGGCGACCAAACAACATTTCACGTGCAGAATAGCGCTAGCTGGGTCAGGTCTAATGGTACCAGTCAGGCTAGACACCATCCGAGTAACCAAATGAGCACTACAAGTGGAGTGCAGGTGTGTCTTGCATGCAATACCCTCATATAATATTACTAGTACATGACAAGAGATGGCTAGTTTGCACGCGCTCGCCAGTAGTCTTAACTCGCGCGCGCGGAACCACCTGCCATGTCGAGGTCGTACGTGAACTAGCACACATGACGTTTTCCCCGTTTCTCATATTTGTCAAAAACTGCAATCTAGCATCTCCCAAAACTTTCTACTCTTGACCTAAAACATTCAACTTGAATTGAACAACTTTTGATTCAGTATTTGAAACCTTCAATTTTTGCTTGAAACTTTCAACTCAGATGCAAACTTTCAACTGGAACACAACATTTACTCAAAACTTTCAAATGGAACACAAAACTTTTCAATTGGAACACAACTTTCAACTTGAACACAAAACTTTCAACTCGCACACAGAGCTTTCGATTCAAAAGTCTAAAACTTCCAACTAAAGGGGAAGGGAGCGTCAAGCTCATCGGGGAGGAGGGTTCCCCAGGCCAGCTCACCGACATCTCACCATGGTAGAGGAAGACAGAGTCAGGATGAGAGAACACCACAGCAGAAAGGAGGAAGGGGGGAGTCGGGGCTCACTGACATCTCAACGAGAGAAAGAAGATGGGGGTAGCGGGGCTGGTGGCCTCGTCGCTGCCTTGTCGAGGAGCAGGCGTAGGGGGTACAGGGGCTAGCTGTTGGTGAAGCATCTGAGTCCGGGAATGAATCAATGAGGTGACATAGCTTGTAAGACGACGCTCGAGGAAAATGATGCTTAAGCATATCATACATTGCTACAGGAAAATGAGCGCGAAATAGTCACACATTGCTACATTGTCCAGATCGAATGATTGGCAGAGCGCCGGTTCCAGTCGTCTTCTCCAGAGCGCCGGTTCGAGACTCGAGAGGATCTTGCAAGCAGGAGGCTGTGGCGGCTGCGGCGTTAGCAGTGGAAGGACCCGTGTCTAGTTCTAGTCGTCTTCTCCAGAGAGCCGGTGCCGGAGACGAGTATCAAATCAGCAGGCAGCGGCAACGCCCACAGGCGGCGGCGGCAATGGAAGGATCCGCCCGATGTGCTCCCAATCTCTGCAGCCCTTGTTGCTGTGTTCTGCTAGAGTTTATAAACAGGGAATAGAGTTGTATTTGCAGCCCTGATGCACTACATGTTCTTTTTACATTTGCACAAAGTGATTCAGAGGTCCACAACTGCTCGTTTGTTCCTGAAGCAATGTTATCCTGATAAAAATACTCTTTCTGGTTGTTGAAGCTGCTCTCAAGTTGGTTTTAGAAGCTCATACAATTTGTAAATGAGATTAGGTGAGATTTGTAATGAGATCATTAATTTGTAGTTCCATGCAGCAGCATCAATATATGGCACTTTGATGATTGGTTGGTCGAATGCTTAGTGTCATACTCCACTGTAGTAGCTCTGAAGTCTGAGGTTGGTGTAGCTCTCTGAAATGTGCATCTGCAGATATGTTTGCACACAAGCCATTGCTTATGGGCCACCTTTGTATTAATGTTTTGAACTCTAGTGATATTTTGCTGCAATATTTTGTACTGAGATTGTAATATTTTCTTGTAGGTAGTGCAAGCATTTGCAAAACAAATACCTGATTGTACACCAGGAGCTTATGAGAAGGAATTAGTAATAGAAAGAGGTTGCCAGGCTGAAGAAGCAGGTGCAGAAGGTGAACCAGCAGCACCAATGCACAACTGCACAGGTCAAGAAATAATTCTGAAAATTGTGTAAAAATGACAGAAGCTGTGGCACTTCAGATATTGTATTTTTCCATAAGTTGTAAATAAATGTCTTTTAGAATTTAAATTGTTCAAACATAAGCCAACTAATATCCATTTACATACTTAAAATATATCATCATTTACTGATAAATTAAGAGAATTAGTTGATAAACATGTAAATATCTTATACACTTAAAGATACTAAATAGAAGGATTTAAAGGCGAAAGGGGTATAAAATACTTTTGATACTCCAGTATAAGTTTTGATAGAAAAGAGCCTCCAAAATAATGTGATAGAAATGAGAGAATATGGTCTTGAACGTAATTAACTTGTATACCTCCTAAGTAAGCTATAATGTGAGTGGTAAAAGATAGTTTTAAAAATAATTAGATGTCAAATTAAAGGTGTAGATAAACTTTTTATAGAATATGAAATTAATGATCATGTAAGTTAAGTTAAAACCATATAAAAATTTTGGGTATGATAGAAGGAATCATCAGTGAGATGATGTTTTAGACTTTGCTAGAGTTTGACGTGTTGTTATGCAACACTTTTTTTAAGAAAAAAACAGTTTCATTTAGAGATCTTTATTAGTAGATAATACTCTAAACATATTGACTTTATTCTTAAAAAAGAGAATACAAACATCTATATTTGAATTGTAAGATAATATCAGGAGAGTATTTATTTCTAGCCATAATCTTTTGGTGTCTGACTTTTGATTTCAGATGTGTCCATAAGGATAAACAAAGGATAAAATGGTGGAAATTAAAAAGATAAATATCAGATGTCGAAAGATTTATCAAAGACATATCTTAAAATAAAGAAAAATATGTCAATATGAATTCAAAAGGTGATTTTAGAAGTGTTTAAAGTGATCAAAGGGAGTAGATGTAAACCTAGAGATTCTTAGTGATGTAACAAAATAGTTCAAAGATCTATTAGTGAGAAGAAATAATGCTATATACTATTATATTATAATAAGAGTATAGATAATATAGAGAAATAAAGTTAGTGAAAAAGTTCATAAAATGAGTTATGAGTGAGATAAAGAGATAGGCTTACGATCTTTAATAAAGATTGAGTAGGAATGAAGGAGAGAAGACCATCTCTAAAATGAATATAGTTTGTAAGAGGAAAATTAGATATCTCAACCAAATTATATAAAAGAGCCGTTGATATAGTGTTTTGATAATTTATTTAATGATAGTATTAGTTGAATGATTTATGTAATTTTGCCCTAAAATTAGTTGAATGATTTATGTAATTTTGCCCTAAATTGAAGGCAGGCATTAGCTGCTTCGTGGGTTTGTTAACAGTTTCGTTTGTTTGCACGCTCGTGCAATACGTTTTTCCTTGTCAGGAAATATTCTAGGCGTAAGGCCTTCAAAATAATGCAAAACGTACTTCCCTGGTCCTTTTCCTTTTATTGGCACCATTAACTTGTAGCAACTGTGACCACTAATAATTTTTAAATAATTAGATTATAATAAATAAAAGTTTAATACTTATATTTATATTTTAGTATCTAATGTAACTCAATAATATAACATCTATTTAAGTATTTAGAAAAACTCTATAAAAAGATAAATTATTACGCAAATAAACAGAATGTTCGATAACGAAATACTATAGCTACTCTTACGTTTCATGCTATAAAACGTTTTTACTCTTTGCTCACTTAATCTTTTTTAAGTCGGATCATATTTATAAAAAAAACATAACAATATTTTCAAGCCAAAATAAATATAATATAAAAATATATTGATAAAAATAATGTGGTGTGATAGATGTTGCTATATTTTTTTATAAAAAAATTGACATAGAAAAAAGTTAAAACACCATGCAATTAAAAACATAATTAGTTTATTATCCGAAAGATAAAAAATAGCTTTTATCCGAAAGACAGCGTAAGAACGGAGTGTTTTTGACACACAGTTCAAGCTTTCATGCACCGGAGTGACATGTCGTCGTCGTCATGTGGCGCGGCTGATCTACGCGGTGCGCATCGCCGGCGGCGTGCTCCTTCGTACGAGCGGTAGTAGCGGCGCTGCCGGTGGTGGCCAAGATGGCGGCGGCCTGCTCCTGCAAGACGCTCCACGCCTCCCGGACGTGGCACTCCTTGGTGAGGGAGTTGCCGATGGCGCAACGCAGCACGTACATGCCACCCACCACCGCAGAGCTCATGTACGCGCGCCCCGTTGCGTTCACTGCCTCGAGGAGCCTCCTGTTGAGCTCGTTGCTGGCCGTGAAGTCGTTGCCGTCGTGAACATGCTCGTCTTCTCCGCGCAATAAGGCGGCGCTCAGCCGGAAGCAGACCAGCGCGAACTGCCTCGGGACCGGCACCTCGAACCGCGCGTCGGCGCGCACCATGCGCTCGAACGCGGCGGCCATGCGGACGTGGGAGCGCACAAAGCCGCGCAGGCCGTCGACCCCGTGACAGCGGAGGACGAGCCACAGCTTCAGCGTGCGGAACCGGTGGCTCAGCGCGACCTGCCAGTCCTTGTAGTCCACCGCGGCGTGGTGGTCGCCCCGCGCCGCCGCCGCGTCCTTGAGGATCACGTCGTGGTCGGTGCCGAGCGCGGCGACCAGCGCCGAGGGCCGCGTCACCCATAGCGCGCAGCAGTCCATGTTGGCGAGGAGCCACTTGTGCGGGTTCGTGCTGAACGAGTCCACGGCCTCGGCGCCGGCGATGGCGTGGTGGAACTCCGGGCACACGCACGCGGCGCCGGCATAGGCCGCATCGACATGCACCCACACGTCGTGCCCCTCCACGGCGGCGCAGAGCTCGCGCAGAGGGTCCACCGCCGCCGTCGGTGTGGTCCCAACCGTCGCGCACAGGAACAGCGGGACCCTCCCCGCCGCCTCGTCCGCGCTCACGGCGGCATGCAGCGCCTTCGCCGTGAGAGCAAAGCAGCTCTCCTGGCACGTGCGTATCTCTCGGCAGTTTCCACGGCGAATGCCGGCGATGCGCGCGGCCTTCTGGAACGAAAAGTGGGTCTGGTCGGAGCTGTAGACGACGAGGTCGCCTATCCTCTCCTCGCCAATCTCGGCGAGCTTCCGGTCCCTCGCGGCGACGATGGTGCAAAGCATGGCCTCGCAAGACGTCCCCAGCAACGTGCCGCCGCCGCCTCCAGCAAACAGAAGCCTCTCGGGCAGGTCCAGCGCCTTACCGAGCCAGTCGGTAACAACAACCTCCAGCTCCGTGGCCGCCGGCGAGGCGGCCCACGTGAAAGGATTAATATTGAGGCCGGCGGCGAGTGCCTCTCCGAGGGCTCCCACGTTGCTGGCCGTCGCCGAAAAGTGCGCAAAGTGACGTGGGCTCTGCCAGTGAGTGATGCCCGGCAGCATGAGATCGCGGACGTCGCGCAGCGCCGCGGTGAGCGCGTCGGGCTGGGGCGTGGACGGAGCCGTCTCCGGCAGCTTCCCGACTAGGAAACCTGGAGCGACGGCCGGGCGCACGGGGTACTCGTCAATGCGGGCGTAGTAGTCGGCGATGAAGTCCACGACCAGTCGTCCCAGCCGCCGGAACTCACCGGCGTCCAGCGGGGGGCGGCAGAGTAGTGGCGTTGTGGCCGCTACAGGGGAGGCGGCGTCGGCGTGATTCAAGTTGGCCATGGCAGGCACCAGGAACCAACCAACCAGGAGTTTATCCCCTGGACTGATAGTTTTGGACTCGATTAAGGGATTTCCTGACTAATGGAGTGCAATTATGCTGCTTGACCATTTAAAGGCACAAAAAAGTTTGTATCTGTACCTCAATTATAGATCTAGCAGTATGATTTTCCTCCATACAGTACGAAACCAAACATTGTTGGTCAAAACCGTCTACGTTAGATTCTAGTTGGTGTGCTTAAATCATAATGGCATCCATAATATGACACCACGTGACATTCTAGTTGGCAAATATATATGAGAGGCGGTAGAGAGTGGAAAAAACATTAGGATGATATATTTTTCTTATTTATTAATCTATCCGTTCTTAAATGTATTATTTAAATTTAAACTTGCTTTTTATTTCAAAAAATATAAATACTTAGAAATATATTATATCATCAAAGTGTGCAGCGATATAAATATAAACATATGGTCTTTATTCATTATAATACAATTATATTAAAGTAATTTATGGTTTAAGTTAGACCGTCATAATCAACAATGTTAGTCGTTCAAAAATGGAATGATTATTGGTTAATAGGGTGATACCATCATTATTTGGTTGTGGATATTCACATCTTAAATTGCAAATTGCTGTCTGTTTGTAGAGTAGGCGTGTAACAGATTTCTCTTCTTTTAAATTTCTTTTGCGTGGACTCGTCAGACTGCGCACAGCCAATGTAACGTGACGTGATTAAGTTGGTCAATCGAGTTGGCCATCAATATTGTTTGGGAACAAAATAGAAGAGAATGTTAAACACGGCGCGGTCTATGCTTTCACAATAGTTCCGTGGACAAACATTTCGCAGTAGGGTTTGTGGTTATTGTTCACACGTAATCAGGTACACAACGCCATTGTCATGTCGTCTGCTCACTCACAGCACGGGTACAACATATGATCAATGGTCATTTGGAACGTAATAAGAGCAAATTTTACAAAACACATGAACATCAACGCAGGTAACAAAAGACAATAGATTTAACAGAAGTTTTCATATAACCACATTTGCCTGACATTCAAATAACAAAAAAAACCTCGTGCTTTAGCATTTAAGTTGACAAAAGGACGTTCACGTCATATGGGCTCCAACTATGAAGTTAGTCCCCTCGTCCTCCTTAATATCCTCCCATCTCCTCATAGTTCAGATCCATACCAGAAGTCACTAAGCATACAACCTTTCATCCGAAACGGCCTTATCTATTAATAAGAGTTAATATCTCGTTATAGATAGCCTCATCTCTGATGGTCTATATTATAACCCATCAAAGATGAGATAGAGCAATTAGACTTGTCACAGATGAGGACATATCTACGATGAGTCACCATATAAAAACGACAAAGATAAGTTAGCTCATATCTGACGAGTTTAGTCACAGATAAGCCCTCACCTATAACAGTTATTTAGTCTGAACCCATCATATATGAGAGTTTACTGTGTATAATGGTTTCTTAGTACAGTCTTTTAGAGATGAGGTTTACCCCGTGACGTGCGTTTACCTCTACAGCCCGTCATAGGTGTCTTAACTACACTTCTGACAATTAATGTGTTGACAACCGACAGAGATTAGCTACCTTCTATATATATCTCCATAGATATATTTGTTGACCAATCCAACTTGTACACTATTTATATTTTAGGTGGGAGGGTAACGGGGTAAATCTTTATCATGATATGGAGATGTTAAATAAAAAATGAGTAAAATTTGGATTTTTATAGTATTATAGTTTGTTTATCTAAACTAATTTTATTATAAATATACAAATATATTATAGTTGAATATACAATACTAACCACTTAAGTCAGGATTTTAGAAAGAGTAGTTAAATTCATAAATGTTATAGAAAATGATAAGAGAAGGATGAGTAAGAAATATATGGTCTATGTATCTATAAACTATAGAAATAAGAAAATGTTTATAGATGCAATGCAGTTATAATCTCATCATATGTAGAGGTTTTAGGAATGGTTATAGTTGTTGGAGTAAACATAGGGAGCAAAAAACACCGAATATTCCTGTTAAAAAAGTGGACGATAAATACCACGAGGAACAAAAAGATCGAGATGACATGTATGCCCCTTCTTTATTTGACGCTGATATCATTAATATCGACCATGATCTTTCTCAGATACTTCGTGGTGTTGAGGAGCTAGAATATAACGAGAAGGATTATGAGAAGTTGTTTAAGTGTTTACATGGCCGATCAGGCAAATAAGAGGCTTCACATTGTTCATGAAGGAAAACAAAGAATTTTTGTGGTTGACAATGTTGTCGATGAGAACAATTACAACAATTATATTCACACTGTTGGCCAAAAAGCTTCTCTTAAAGAAGTTTAACGAGAAGACGAGATCATGTACATATGTGTGGACCATGACGAAAGAATTCTTATGTAACAATATGTGTATATAGTTTAGGTGATTTAGAGACATTTTAATGTTATGTGAAATATATGTTTTTTCGTGTGATTTAAAATAAATTTAAATTCCAACGAGATTAACAAAATTACAAATATAGTGTAGCCAATGTCTGGTCAACTTATTAACATTCAAACTTGCAAATAAAAAAAATTTAGTAGACTTCTAGTCAAAGTTATCTGTGACGGTTTTAGTAAAGTGTCTGTCATAGATATTAATAACCTATGACGGTTTGTTATGCACAGCCGTCACAAGGTAAGTTACCTGTGATGGGTTTTATTGTACGACCCGTCATGGGTAAGGTACCTATGACGTATTTTATTGTACAGACCATCACAAATAAGTTATCTGTGATAGATTTTATTGCACGGCCCGTCACAGATAATCCAAATGACTTTTTTTAAAAGTATTTAGATTCAAGTAAAGTTACTCATATGCAAATCTAAGCCACCAACACCCTTGTCCTACAGCTCGATCCCCAAGCCTGCACCGTCATCGTCATCGTCACCGTCGTGCCCTTTCTCATCCCTGAGCTCCCTAAGCCTGCCAATGTGTTGTTGTTGTTGTTGACCCAAAGCACTCCCATCATTTGGGAGCCCATGGAGCCTACCACTGCGCTATTGTCACAGCTGACCTAAAGCCCTCTCATCATCCGAGAGCTTTTCAAGCCTGCCACTTTGCCACCGTCGCCACCATTCTTGAGTACCGTCATGCTTGAATGTTAGCACACATCATTTTCTATGATTTAGTTTTATATTTTTTTTCATGCTATTTTAAGTAGATTGTAACATTTGCATGCTATCTTTGTGATTTTTAATTCATTAACTAATGTAATTTATTAGTGAATTTCTTAGCTATACTACTGCCCTATGATTTTAGTTTTTTTAATTAATTACATTTTTAGTTAATTAACTACTGTGATTTCAGGTGATTTTTTATTTTCCAGTGATTAGCTAATGTCAATTTTTTAGTTAATTAACTAATACGATTTAGGTGCATTTGTACTTTATTAAAATATTGATTATAGGTGATTTTAGTAAAAAAACTAAAATAATGTAATCATCAATAGTACACCCATTCTACATTAACTAATAATTTTTTAGCTATTTAAATTCCTATAATTATAAGTTATGGTAGGTTATGTTCTAGCTTTTCTATTTTGGTGATTGTTTAGCTCATTAACTAATGTGATTTTAATTGATTTTGTATTTATTTCATTACGGTGTTTTTAGTGCATTTGTATTTAATTGACATACTAATCTTAGGTAAATTCATTAAAAAAAACTAAACTGAACTAATATAGTCAACAGTTTTAGGACATAAGTTAAATTATTAGAAGCAAAAATATCCGAGAACATTCACAAATAAGAAACCTTAGATAGAACCTGTACACCGACCTCAAGTCGAAACCTAGGACTCAGAACAAATTACGTAAACATAAACTGATAATCACTGAAGTGTATGCTTCTAGATGATCAACGAGGGCATGAAGTGTGATCAGCCCATTCGGGAATAGTTGCAGAGACGTTGCGTGACAATATTGTGGCATTCTTCACGTAGGCATCAAGAAGGTCCCCGAAAGTGAGAAAGAGGAAGCTTGGGCTAGACTTAAGAAAAAGTTTGACTATTCGAAGGAATCGGAGGTAAGACTCAAGCAACATGTGCTATCAATGATGGGCCAAGCATGGAAGAACTTTAAATCCAAACTAGTCAATGAGTTTGTCATCCCCTCAAAAACCACACACCATATGCGGAGAACCCACATATAATTAAGACAGTGTGGGAGCAATTCTACCTTGTAAAGACCTCCGAGGAGTTTCAAGCAACAAGCGAGGCTCATCGATAGTTTTAGCCTAGGAACAAGCACCTGCACCGACTCAGGATGGTGGGATACATCAGGAGGGCATAGATTTAGGCCAAGGAGGACGAAGCTATAATAGCGGTAAACATCCTTCCCCCGTTCACTAATATCTTAGAAGAACATGCTCGGAACTAGACTCGAGCATGGGACAGGGTCAACCCCAACGGGATCATCTCCTTTCCCAATGAAGCTGATGGAGTGATACTCAGGATCCTTCTGCTTGCTATGCTTGCACACAATTGTTGAGAGTAATTGATAATGAGATAGAGAGTGACATGTAGTTACTATAGAAACCCATGATTTGTAATATATTGTCTAGTTAATCTATCAAATCATCCTCATGTCGAGGAGATAAGAGTTTTAAACTCCATCAGCTCGACATCTGAGAGCACTATAAATTTCTAACATACATAATCTATAACATACTCTAATGATCACAGATAACATACTCTAATCTATTAAATAATCCTCATGTGAGGAGGTAGGAGTCAAATGATCACAGATTGCGAGGTTCTATGGATCCCAAGGTGGTTTGGTCAGATTAGTGCGTATACTAACTGATTTAGACACCTTAGGCCCCTTACGACCTCGTATTATGTAATTTATTAACAATTTAGAATAGGTTACTAAATTATTAAAAAATCCATAAGTTATATCGAAAAAGGCACTACCTGACTTATGAAAATCCATAATATATTATTTAATTTTTTTTCAGTCTTTAACTTCATGTCATCATGGTTCTTCGAAAACGCATGGACAGCAAGTATATGTCTATGGATAAGTTTGTGGATTCAAATGAAAATTATAACTATATGTAATTGTTAGAAACTAATGTATGTATATGTTGATAAATATATGACTGTGAATATATGAGGAATATATATGTGTGTATATGTGAGCTTATTGATATGTCAATATCAATACATCACTTTAGTGGAACTTTAGATACTTAATTATGACAATATTGATGTTGGTAACTGGGAGGGTATGAAAATATATGTGGTATATATTTCAGAGAGTATGACTAGTAATTCCTGAGACTAGTCAAATTTTTTTTAAAAAAAATAACCATGCCACTTTTATTTTTCAAGCAAAATCTGTCGTAGGTGAACACTACTTATGATGGGTTACAAGTGACTACTTATGATAGATGCTAACCGATGCTATCACTGGTGGCTATGTCATCTTTGACGGATTATGAAATAGTCTCTTTAGAGGTAGATTATCTCTGACGGACATAAGCACAATCAAATGTTTGAGGTATCTCATATGTGAAGGGTCATTAAAGCGAGCATCAAAGTTATGTTATTTCTAACAGTTCATAAGTGTAATCAGCTTACGGCGCTATCTCATCTATAATGAGTTATTTTTACAGCGCGTCATAAATAACTTTAGCTCTGACTGATCTTAACCCATCACAAGTGATGTGAATTCATCACTTATCACTAATATGTAACGAAGATTACTAAACCCATCTTATACGAGAGAGTTTGGAGCCGTTGTAGATATGCAGTTTCGGTGTAGTGAGGTTACTTTGGAGGAAGATGCTGATGAGAAGAAGCAGTAGAGATCGTCTCAAGCAAGTACAGATGGTAATGGATTCTTTCTCTCTCTTTTTTTAATTGAGGAAGCCATTGCCTATTGCCATGAAAAGGTACATTGTAGTATCATCCGAAAAAGAAAACAGTAGAGTTAATGATACCTTTAACTTTTTTTTACCATAGTTCTACTTTTACTTTGAACCTTTTAATCAGTTTTTCTTATTTTGGCCCTTATACATTTCTATTGTGCTCGGGCGCATCCCCACCGCTAGGGCAAACATATGTACACCTTTCTCAGTGTATAGGACACCGAATAGACTGTATATTTATAGCTGTTTTTTAGCATGCTAATTATTATATTAATTAATATTATTATATCGGAATGTATAAGACCCTTTGTCCGGGGCTCACCACTGCCCACCACTTGCAATATTGCCATGTAATGTAATGGTTGTGGATACGGAAGGGACATGGGCAAGGAGGTAACTGCTGCCACCAAAGTTGGGTAAGAAGAGAAAAGGACCCACAATGAAATATAATGGAACAATAGAGAGTCTAGAGTAAAAGGAATGTGTGAAATTTTCGGTAAAGAAAAGGGTAAAAGCCTATTTAACTATAGAACCGGTTATTTTCAGCCTCAGCTTTTAAAACCCAAAAAACATCTTGAAATATATTTATTAGTGGATTTGCTCTAGATGGAGGTGGTTTTCCTAGTTCATACTCTTATTATAAAATTGGTTAAATTCAATTTATGTTCTAAACCATTGCAAAAGTCTAATTTATATATCTGCACTATAATATTAGATATTTGACGTTTCTAAATTCTTATAATCGAACAAATTACACCCTAATAAATAACTGAGTGGTTTTGTAGTTATTTGATTATGTGTCAATCCACTTAGCAAGATCATCAAAAAAATTTTAAAAAAAGTATTACAGGTCAGCCTTCCTTTTCCTCTCCTCTAGCTCATGTTCCCTCTCTCCCTTGCGGACGGAGACGGCGTTACAGCATTAGCTGCTTCTTTTGTTTGTCAACTGCTTTGTTCATTCGTTCGTTTATTTTCTGCGATTGTTTGGAAGCTCGTGCAAAACGAAATGCTGATCACGGAATACTCTATCGTACGGCCTCCAAAATAATGAAAAAAAAAGATACTGCTTGCATATCCGGCATATAACACAAATTAAGTGTACGGAAAATTGATCAAAAACTAGTTTATTATTCGATCAAACTTGCCTAACAAATGCCAAAAAAAAAGAAACAAAAATTGGCTTTTAACCAAAGGTAATCCAATTACTTACCCAAGAGGAATGACAACGCGTAAGAATGGGGTGTTCGATACACAGTTCGTAGCTCTCATGCACCGGAGCGACATCTCATCGTCGTCACGGGGCGCTGAATCTGTTGATTATCTATACAATGGTCGTCGCCGGCGGCGTGCTCCTTGGGACGAGCAGTGGCACAGGCAGCACCGGTGGTAGCCAAGATTGCGGTGGCCTATTCCTGCACGACGCTCCACGCCTCGTGGACGTGGTGCTCCTCCGTGAGCGAGTTCCCGACGGCGCAACGCAGCAAGAACATGCCGCCCACCACGGCGGAGCTCATGTACGCTCGCCCCGTCGCGTTCACCGCCTCGAGGAGCCTCCTGTTGAGCTCGTTGCTAGCCGTGAAGTCGTCATCGTCGCGGCTGAGCTGTGACGGTGAGCAGCAGGAAGCAGACCAGCGCGAACTGCCTCGGGATCGGCCCCTCGAACCGCGCGTCGGCACGCACCATGCGCTCGAAGCGGCGGCCATGCGGACGTGGGAGCGCACCAAGTCGCGCAGGCCGTCGACCCCGTGGCAGCGGACGACGAGCCACAGCTTCAGCGCGCGGAACCGGTGGCTCAGCGCGACCTGCCAGTCCTTGTAGTCCACCGCGGCGTGGTGATTGCCCCGCGCCGCCGCCGCGTCCTTGAGGATCACGTCGTGGTCGGTGCCGAGGGCCGCGTCACCCACAGCGCACAGCAGTCCATGTTGGCGGGAAGCCACTTGTGCGGGTTCGTGCCGAACGAGTCCACGGCCTCGGCGCAGGCGATGGTGTAGCGGAACTCCGGGCACATACACGCGGCGCTGGCGTAGGCCGCGTCGACATGCACCCACACGTCCCGCCCCTCTAAGGCGGGGCAGAGCTCGCACAGAGGGTCCACCGCCGCCGTCGGAGTCGTCCCCACCGTGTCGCACAGGAACAGCGGGACCCTTCCCGACGCCTCGTCCGCTCTCACGGCGTCCTGCAGCGCCTCTGCCGTGAGAGCGAAGCCGCTCTCCCGGCATCTGCCGGCTATTTCCACGGCGAATGCCGGCGATGCGCGCGGCCTTCTGGAAGGAGAAGTGGTTCTGGTCGGAGGAGTTGACGACGAGGTCCCCCATTCTCTCCTCGCCAATCTCGGCGAGCTTTCGGTCCCTCGCGGCGACGATGGTGAAAAGCATGGCCTCACATGGCGTTCCCAGCAACGTACCGCCGCCGTCTCCAGCAAACAGCAACCTCTCCGGCAGGTGCAGCGCCTTGCCAAGCGAGTCAGTAACCACGACCTCGAGCTCCGTGGCCGCCGGCGAGGCGGCCCACGTGAATGGATTAATATTGAGACCGGCGGCGAGGGCCTCACCGAGGTCTCCCACATTACTATCCGTCGCCGAGAAGTGCGCGAAATGACGCAGGCTCTGCCAGTGAATAGCACCCGGCAGTATGAGCTCGCGGACGTCGCGCAGCGCCGCGGTGAGCGCGTCCGGCTCGGCCGTTGCTGGCGCCGTCTCCAGGAGCTTCCCGGCTAGGAAACCTGTAGCGACGGCCGGGCGCACGGGTTACTCTTCAAGGTAGTCGTAGTAGTCCGCGATGAAGTCCACGATCTGTCGTCCTTGCCAGCGGAACTCGCCGGCGTCCAGCGGGAGCTGATCGAGTAGTGGCGTAGCAGCGGCTACAAGGGACGCGTCCTCGTGATGCATGATGCCCCTGGCAAACAGTAGGAGCCAATCAACCAAGTTAATAACTAGTAATGGATTCTATTATCGGTATAATGGCCATTTAAAGGAATTGCAGCCAGCACTTCTATTGTTTTTTTTCATACGGTACTCCCTTCCGTTACATTTTTTTTTTGGTTAGAATAATACTTTTAAGTTGCTCCAGCGCTGCGACTGTATGGTTCAAAACTCCAGCGGCGGCGGGGCCATTGTCTAGCATGGTGATCGACGGCAGGATGGATGGGCATGCGCTAGCGGGATGGGTCATCGTCAGGAGCTGCCCGGTCTGGAAGAAGCGATAGGGATTCAAGAGCAAGGAGAGGGGCTCATTGCTCTGAGATTCATGCTATGTTGCTAAGAAGCACAGTTCTTTGGATGGCAGGACTGAAGTCCTACGCCATCTAAAATCAGTTAATGCACATTTTCAAAATTTACTACCGAGTACCGACCGTAACTCCGTGCTCATGTATTTGTGGCTAGATGTTACTCCACTTGGCTAGATTGTACCAAGGCGAAGGAGCAGGGGCGAAGCTACATTGATCAAAGGGATTCGCACCCGGTTCAGAACAACTTTTAACCTGTAATCACCCCATGTCCACCATACGTGCGCCCCCCTCCACACAATAGTGTGTACCCCTGACGAAACCATTGGCCAAGCAAGGCAACAGAGACGTACATGCTCACAGACGTGTAGCTATAAGAATTCTCGCCTCTGCCGCATGCTGATAAGCTGTTAATCAAATCACAGGTGGCCCATGCGTGAAGCCTAGCAGCCAGACTCATCAAGCTTATCTTAACTAGCAAATACCCCGCGCGTTACCGAGGGCACGTTAAATACATAGGTAAAACTACTTGAGTAACAGAAGATTCCTCTAATACATATTAATCTCTAAACTTATAAAATATTATCATCAAATTTGGACCCACCCAATAACATCATTGACGACCATCATAAAGATTTTAGCCATACTATAATTTAACAAATTGTTAAACGATTACATCATTTGCAACCACAAGCTCTATAGCACTTATATGGCCGTTGCACCATTGACACTTAAAAAAAGTGTTGAAAAGCTTTGTTCAATAAGCCCCCAAACTACTTTTGTTGTCAGTTGGCTAGCGGACACACCAAACAGAGCTATATTGCATAAATTTTGGTCTTTTGAAAACCGTCCATAGCTAAAGGCTTAAAGTTGCTTAACAAAAGGCCACCACCAAATTGAAATTTCTGTGACTTCCACTTGCACTGAAAGCAGATCGACGGTCTAAGCAAATTGAGTTTTTTTTTTCCTTTTAGGAAAACAAAAGGACTTAAAATGGCTACACCACGGCAATTGTTTTTCAGTATAAAAATGGATTGAAATCAATACGCAAGAATATAATAGTTGTACAAATCCAATAGAATAATTAGTAGATAAAAAATATTATATGCTTGCAACTATATGTAAATTAAAATAAAACTATACTCTAGAGCCTGACAAAGAGAGCTATGAAGATTACAGGAATCTGAATAATGGGCCAACAGTAGGGTCAAGTATACTAGTAAAGATGTCAAGTCAAAATATGCATTATGACTATTTACTGGATAAACAACAGAGGATGCGCACATGCCATTCATCTTTTCGTAAAATTAACAACTCAGCTATCCAAAAGAAATTAAACAATCACTAAAATAAAACAAACGGTGTTATCAGAAATAAATGTGTTTTTTATCCTTTAGACAGAAGAAATTGGAAAACTCATGGTAATTTACTATCTTTCTGGTCAGATACGAGCAACAATCTTGTAATTATAAATTTATGGACTGTTCGAGAGAGATGATCAAACAGCACAAAAAGATGAGAGAATATAAGTACAGTCCTATAGTGCTACCTGCAGAAGAGATTAAGAAAGCTACACATACCGCTGGTAACATGCTAATTGTTAAGAGTCACAGAAAGCGAGTATCAATGGTACGTATTGTTAACTGAAAGAAGCTGCAGAAATGTTAAAACAAATTTATTACCTTGTGAGTATTATAAATTGAAGCCTTATGATGTTGAGCTGTTCATACAGCCATATTAGCATGTATCAATAGAGTGTGTACTATGCAAAATAAAGAAATGCTAGATCTTTTGGATACTCTCTGATCTTCCTGTGACATGAAGAAAAATTTGAACTACCTTACATGAAAAAGGGAACATGATAGTAGAGTTATGATGAGTTAATCATCATAACAAAAACACGTGGTGCAAGGAATGCACAAATTAAGGCCACTCTCATCATCTCACACAATAGCAACATAATCATCTGCCTGTTGCCTTAATCTTGGTCTCCAAATCTACAAGATCCTCACGTCCCACGATTTTCCGACATACCCGCTACGTGATAACACAAGCTAAGCAAAACCCTACAAACATATAATATTTATTATAATAATAGTAAAATTAGGTAGATCTCATTTTAAGAAAATTATTGAAAGTGGATTATGGTTTATCGGCCGGTTGAAGAGATATGAATTTTTAAAGATTAATTAAAGTTCTAGAAATAAAATAATAATTTATTAAATTGGGAGATAAATATTTTTTCTCGGGCTGACAGGTAGGGTCCACTTGTTGATGACATGAAGAGGGTCTTCGACCAGCCTATCAATGCAAGGGAAGGAGTGACGGGCTGGTAGAGAAGAGGAGCCAAGGCATTCTATTAGCGGTAGCGGCAGCCCAAAGAGACATGTGCTCGATGTCCACATACACTGGGTGTGTCCTGTTGACCACATAGGGGTTAAGGTGGGACCTACCCGTCAGCCTATCTATCTTCTCCTCTCTTTTCTCTTCTCTTCCACCAAGGACCAAGGGACAGAGAGAGCACAAGCCAATGGTAGGCTTGGGGAAGAGACCCTCCAAGGGTGGCGAAAGGCAGCAACCAGAGGCAAAAGGCGTTGCCGTTCGCATAGGTTAGGTAGACTCGGCGCGGTGTCTGCCTCTTTTTAAGAGTAGCCAAGGACGATGGTAGCAGGGCTAGCAGTAGTGTTCAAGATGGCGGGGTTTGGCCGCTTGGGGTGCTGGTTGTGGTGGAAATATGGCCAAAGGGGGAAGTTGATTGGTGGCAGTGGCGGGATAGAGATAAGGGGAAAAAAGAGGCGGTGGCGCCTAGCTTTTATAGCCACGAGCGGTGGAGCAGAGAAGGACACGTAGACAACATTAGACTGGTGGTCATGTGGCTTTGAACTAGCAGTTGTTGGGGCAACAATGTAATGACATGAGAAGCATGGCGCAAATAGGGAAAAGTCGTGAGATACATCTACACACAAAAGTCATGCAGCATGGCGTGGCAAGGCAACAGGCAAGATTCGTGGCACGGAGTGGTGGCAACATGCAAGATTCGCGGTGAGAATGGTGGCGGTAGGCGTGGGCACATGCACGGCATGGTTGGCGAAAGGCAGGCGGCGTGGCTCAGTAGGGTTCGCGGTAGGCGACATGTGTGAGTGATGCTACCAAGCGACAAGAACGCAACTCTATGGGCAACGATAATGATGGCGTCACTAGTGTGGGTGGGGTTGGTAGGAGGAGAACAATTTGCTTAGCAAACGTGGTAATTTCCTTATATAAATATTTGAATAGACAAAGGGGTATTTGAATAGATAAGGGAATTTAGATTGAATATTTGAGTTTAGAGAAATTTAGGGAATCCAAGGGAATGTAATAAAGCGGGTGTTTGGAAGTTTTTGGATTAGATTTTGTATTTGGGAAGATTTGGAGATAGGGATTAGAAAGTTTGAATTTGAGATGTAGCTTTGGAATTTGAATTGATTTGAATAAATTTGAATGATAGGGTAATCAGGGATCTCAAAGAAGGATTTGATCTAGTGATTCAAGTTTTGAGAGGTTATTCGGAAGGAATTTATTTTTAGGAAGATTTTAGTGCTACAAGGATTGGTTTAAATGAGATATTTAGCGGTAGATCCTTAATACAAACGAAGAACCAAAATTTAAAAATTAGGGTTTCATTAAAATAGCTTGGCTACACGAAATCAAGGTGTTACAACAAGCGTCTATGCTACAGGCTACTCGCGGCGAGACACTTGATGCGTGCCCGTGGCTGTCCAAGGTAGCTCAACCAACCTAGTAGCCTAGGCTAGCCAAGGCGAGGGTGGACCACCTCGGGCACATGAACCTCAAGATGAGTAATGGCCTAGGGAGGATGTCTCCATGCAGTAGCCCGAGCTCGTGTGTTTCCTATGAACATAGAGGAACGACAACTCGGGAGTTGTATGTATCTAACTACCCCAACCACCATATTTAATGCGGTAGGTTAGAGCACTTGGCTCAGTGTAGTGCTCTTGCATCTAGGCCAGTCAGAGCGACAAGATGGATATCTACTCTATCCACAAATGGCTTGTCATGGCACCACACTGCTCGGTTTGATATGGACGACATGGTGTAGGGTGCAAGACTTGTGATAGAACTCGACGAGAAGGCGAGGCTGAAGAATAGGATGGAGCAATAGAGTCGAGGACATGGTGGCGGCCAGTGGGATTTACGCGTGAAGCAATGCCAATAGGAGGGATTTGCGACAGTGGGTCCATGTTTGGTATGACGTGACGTGGTGCGGCGTGATAGGGTCACGGAACATGTGCACGAAAGCGGTGGCTGGCTTGGCATTAAATCGAACACGTGATGTGCGTGCGGGCACGAGAACCGGTTTAGAGCCCATGGGAACAAAGCAGGGGCGTGTCGCACTAGCTCGGGATTTTGCCAAACACCTAGTGCGCATGCAGGTGCAACATGGGGAGAATGATGAGGCTACGAAGCGGGCACGCGTAGCTTAGTCAGGTGGCTGACAAGTTGGCCTGGGTGGGGTGGTAGGCAACGGACGTCTACACAGATGTGGCATGGGTGGTGTTTGTGGGATGAAGAGGGGGCTAAAGCGTGGGCTGGCTAGTGCAGCCTAGGGAAGAAAGAGAGGATGAAGAGAGGCCTTGGGTTGGCTCGAGTGTGGCCCAGGAGAGAAAGAGAGAAGGAAAGGAAAGGGAGTGAGGTTGAGCCGGTGGGGCAGTTGGGCCACGAAGAGGAGAGGAGGCTGAGGGAGAGAAGAAAGAAAGGGAAAAAGAGAATGGGCCGGGGATAATCGTCCTGTTGGAACATTACTTTTTTGGAAAAATTTTAGAGCGTTATTTCATGGATACCTGGGTATTTTGAAAGGAATTATTTGAACTCAATTCTAATTTATAGGTTCACAAAATTTGGGATTCAAGCAAAGGGGTCTCGACTAGAATTTAAAGATTTTGTAAATGAATCCTAATTTTTTAAAAGAAGATGATCCAAACATCGGAGAGGAAATAGGAGAAAAGATAAGGATTTGATTCGAAGTTTTAATATTTAATTTATAAATTTTGGAGGGTATTTTTAGAATATTTTTGGATTTATGGATTTTGAAGGAAGGGATTTAGAGAATCGTTGGGTCTCAAGGAGGGGATTAATCAAGATCTTTGGCACATTATATGCTTGATACAAAAGAAGAACCAATTTTTGAAATTAGTGTTTTATTAAAATAGCTTTTATGTCTAGACTAAAATTTAAAGGTTACAGCATGCAACCCCTTCCCAACTTGTGTGAATCGAGGGATGTGGAGCTCGGTAGGACGGCATGGAGGAACTCTACGGTGTTCAACCATGACAATGATGGTGGGGAGCTCGACGGTGTGGACG
The DNA here is from genome assembly GCA_030770085.1 of Oryza coarctata. NCBI lineage: Eukaryota > Viridiplantae > Streptophyta > Magnoliopsida > Poales > Poaceae > Oryza > Oryza coarctata. Next base: position 19,573,531 of record CM061470.1, read on the forward strand.
AGTGGATCGAGGTAGCTCGGCCCAGTGAGCTTCAAGGCTAGCACAGAACAAGACGATGCTGGGGATGAGCTTTGAGGCCAGTGCAAGTCAATGTGATATGGCTGGTGAACTTTAAAGCCATGTAGATCCAAGCAGGAGGTTATCGTCTTCCTAGTCGGCAGTGGAAAGACCCTGTAGGTATGTCCCCTAGATCCCCTCCTATCCCTCTCCTAGATCTAGTCAGAGGAGAGGAGGCCAGTAGCGGCAACATGTGGCTTGGTAGGGGCAACGGCTCCTTCGTTCCCTCTCCTAGATCTGGTCAGATAGGAGGAGGCCAATAGCAATGACGGCATGTGGCTCGCCATGTGAGAGTGGTGATGGTTGAAAGGATGACAGCGATGGCCCCCGTCCCTTCCCCTTCCTCTCTCATACCTAGTCAAAGGAGGAGGCTAGCAGCGATGGCATGCAACTCAGCAAATAGGAGTGGCGGTGGTGGCTTAAGGGCATTCAGGTGAGTTCATCAACGACAGTGGTACTTGATCGACTCGATAAAGTTGACTGTGGTGAACAGTGGTTCCAGAGCGTCGATGACAATTTCATCAACATCTAGACGGTGGCAAGACAATAGCTTCAACCTTTTTTAAAAAAAACCTCTTTACAGTGGGTGACTTAAGGAACTATAAAAATTTATTTTTACAGACGAATAAAACTATTAGCCGTCTAAAAAAGTATCTATTTGAAATAGAGGGTTAGAGGACGGATCCTCTGACCGTCCGTAAAAACCTATTTGATCTCCTGAAAAATGGTTTTTTTAAGTAATGGGCGAGACGTGGAAGACGCCATCCTTGGTGAGGTCCGGGGACCGGGAAGAAGGGGTCGTACCAGTAACCATTGAAGTAGAAAGAGTCGGCGAGGAAGACCGGAGAGGAGATGGCGGCGGCATCGATGGGGGAGTCCTCGGCGAGGATGTCCTTGACGAGGCCGCGGCTCTCGCTCCTGAACCACTCGTTGATCTCGGCGCTCGCTGCCTCGGGTTTGTCCCTGAAGGCGACTGACCTCACGGCGGCCTTGAACACGGAGGCGGACGCGTCGGAGAACGCGGGGTTGAGGCGGAGAGAGGCGTCAACCCAGACAGCCATGGTGCAGCGGACCTCGGGCTTCCAGCCGTCGTCGTTGTGGCGAGCGAGGACGTCGGAGACCGCCCTGGACGCGAGCGCCGTGTGAGCATCGGCGTCGGCTGGGCCGAGGAAGGCGACGATCTGTTCTCGGGTGGCGCCCACGGCGCCGGAGGCGAGGAGGGTGACGACGGCGTGGAGCGAGAGCGGCGAGAAGGCGAGGTTGGTGCGTTTGTCGCCGAGGCCTAGGTGGCGGAGGAGGCGCATGGAGAGCTCTACCTGGTCCCTCACGGCGGTTTCCTGCTCCATGCTCTTCTCCGCGCTCCGATTCACCGACACCGAGAAATTTGGCTATCTGTCGGAGATTGGTTGACCGGCGGCGGCGGCCGCGGCCGCGGCGAATAGCTGTCCTTTTTCAAGGTTAGGTAGTAATAGCACTATTCCGTGCCTATAAAAAAATTAAATTACGATTGACGGTAAAAAGTTGATATGTGTGTGCGAACATGAAAACTCAACGTACCAATACAATAATTTAGTTTGGTGGGTGTGGATGTGTTCGTAGTGTAAAAAGTTGCCACGTAAAAAAATTGTCACATCATTGTTCCATCCCAACGAGATTTTCACATCAGGGAGATGCTCACCAACTCATTTTATAGAAAAACCCATAGTAGTTTTTATATTCCAATTACTTCTTTTTACTCAACAAACAGAACAGAGTACGCACATCTCCTTCCCTATTTCTTGACGTGATCTCCTATAAAGATCGGGAGGCGGCTGCGGCGGCAGTGAGGGAAACTGCGCAACTACGCCGTGCTGGATACGAGGGCCCCGTGTGCCGCACTAGTTCAAGCCCCAAACCAGCAACCAAACCAATTCGAGTCCTCAAACTGCCGTCACCGACGTGATCGCCGCAAACATTGGGATGGCTCCAACTCGGTGAGTTCTTAGAGCATCCGCTCCTTCCTATGGTAAATCACTTGCTGGTGGTTGTAGATTTCCATTTTTCGTTCAATTGGTGGATGATTGCAGAGTTAGGGTTTCATTGATCTGTACGATGGCTGCATTATATTGCTTTTTTCTTTCACCTGAATATACTGCTGCTTATTTTTACAATGCAATGTAGTGATCGAATGGTACCAGTCACGCTAGATTTCTTAGTGAGATTGGTTGTACTGTAATTATTGGTGCTAGCTTAATACGATATAAGAGTAACATTGCCAATGAGAAATTCTTGCCAATTGTATTTTGTACTCTTATCAGCAGCATATTATTCGTTGAATAATCTGCATATAATCTTAGCGTATCATTTTCCTTTTGTGAGTATGACAGATCAACCACTTATTTTGCAATCCAGGCCATGAAGAAGAAGAGTTCACAGTTGAACTGCATCATGGTGTTTTTTTTTTATGGAGTTGGTAGTAGCAGAATTTATTTGGATGAGAAGGTGGACTGGTTTGATCATTGCGACACTGACACATGGTCTTCCTTATGTCTTCATGATTTTATTGAGCAACTACGATATGATAATTCCGAGAAGAAGGCTAAGGTTTATTGGTTATTGCCTGGGAAGACATTTAGTGATGGTCTAAGTAGAATAAACTCTGATGCAAGTACTAACAGCACGGTTGCATTAGTACCAAGGTTCAGGACATTGCTTTTGTACACGTATCATCAGGATATTGTGGAATCGATCAATTGGGATGATGTTGCTCTTTCAACCCCTACTACTTTACCTATTGTGGCTAGTCCCAGGAGAGTCACATTGAGTCGGAAGGTTTTGATGATCAAGTTGTACAAGGTGATAAAATTGATGATGAGGATGTCAGTGAAGTACATCCGGACTTTGTTGATAGTGATTATGAGGTTGACAATGGGGATAATGATGTTTTTGACCATTGTGTTGGCCAAACTGAAAATGCTGAGGCTAGCAAGGCAGTAGTTGAGTTTTCTGGATGTGATCCAGATGATGAAGGTTTGCTGCTACTAGAGACATCTGATGAAGAACTTTGTGGCTGATGTGGACATGGAGTCACCGATCTTTAAGGTTGGGATATTGTTCAATGACGCTGTTGAAGTTAGATAGGCAATAAAACAATACAGTGTGAAAAATAGAGTTGCAATCAGGTTTGCAAGAAACACCAAGAAACGAATAGATGCCAAATGTGTAGAAGAATGCCCATGGATGTTGAGTGCCGCTGAGGACAGAAGGACAAAATGTTTTATGTTAAAAAAGTATGTGGATGGTCACAAATGCCAAAAGGAGTGGGAGCTGAATTATGTAACTGCTAGATATCTTGCAAATAGGTATATCCAAAGCTTTAGAGATAATGATAAGATAACACTCCAGACTTTTGCTAAAGTAGTTCAAAAAGACCTAAATGTCATTATCAAACTAGACCGGACGAGGAGGCTAGCTATGGAGGTTATATATGGTGATGAAATAGCTCAGTATGATATGTTATGGAATTATGGACAAGAACCTAGGACGTCTAATTCAGGTAGCAAATTTTTCTTGAACATACAGAATATGTGCTTCCATACATGCTATGTGTAGTTTGATGGTTGCAAGAGAGGCTTCTTAAGTGGTTGTAGACCTATCATTTTTCTTGATGGATGTCACATCAAAACCAAGTTTGAGGGACATTTATTGACTGCAGTAGGCATTGACCCAATAACTGCATATATACCATAGACAGCAGTTGTTGAAGTGGAGGGTAGAGCTAGTTGGGGTTGGTTCTTGAATACTTTGAAAGATCTCCTTATTGACAACATTGCACCATATACTAGTATGACAGATAGGCAAAAGGTATTCCTTACATCTCTATCTCATCATCTTTGATTGTCTAACTTCTTAATTTTTTAATTTTATTTTTAAACTTAACGATGCACTAACATTCACCTTCTTTTTTTATATAATTGTAAGGGTTGGTGTCATCTGTGAGGGATAAATTCCCAGATTCAGAGCAAATATTTTATGTTAGGCATCTATACCAAAACTTCCATGTTTTGCACAAAGGGGAGACCCTAAAGTACCAATTGTGGGCAATTGCAAGGTCATGTTCAATACCAGAGTGGTAATCCAGTATGGAAAATATGAAGTATCTCAGTACAGATGCTTATGGCTGCTTGGAGGAAATACCACCAAATCAGTTGTGTAGAGCATTCTTTAGTGATTTCCCCAAGTGTGATATTTTACTGAACAACAATTCTAAGGTGTTCAACAAGTACATTCTTGAAGCTAGAGAGCTTTCAGTCTTGTTCATGCTTGAGAAGATTAGGAGCCAGATAATGAATAGGATGCATACTAAGCATGAGGAGTGCGCAAAGAAGTGGTCTGGAAACATATGCCCAAAAATAAAGAAAAAGGTTGATAAAAATGCAGAATTAGCAAATACATGCTATGTTCTGCCTGCTGGTAAAGGGGTGTTCCAAGTTACTGAGAAAGAACACCAATATATTATTGACACCATACAACCAGTTCAAGAAGATGTGTCTCTGTAGGTCATGCCTGATGTTCTGAACAGTCAGACTAGTGTTCTAACTAGTCAGCCAAACTACAACCAGTTAAACAATACCATATTGTTTCCTTGTTGAGAGAGGTTAGACAATGCTTTCTCAACTTTCCATTCTGTAGCTCTGAAACATTTTCCACAATTTCAAAGTAATTTGTGCAGAACACAATCAACAGCTCCTCTAGAGTTGCCCCCGGCCCATTGCTGGAATCAAATTTTATTGCCACAAACAGAAGGGCTGGAGTGCAGCCACCAATGACGACGGCAACCAAAGAGGGCAGGGCAACAATTAGGAAGAGGATGGCAGAGCCAAGGAACAGAAATGCACCACCCAGTAAGAAATTGACGCCAAATAATGGAGCAGAACCGAAGAAAAGGAAGGAGACAAAGAAAAAAAATGAAAACAGCTAATGATCAATTTTGAGTGGAAAAGATTAGCATATGTTTCAGTCAGAGAGTATTGTTTGTTTTCATACCAAGCAGATAGACATGTTTCATTAGTTACATTAATCTGAGTTCCAGTTCATGAAAAGTACTTATTTTACACCTTTTATTTTGTTATGGGCATTTCGATTTCTTCCTGTTTATGCAACCGTTATTTATGGGAGAACATATAGAATTTCAGCATGAAAATTTCTACCCAGATTTATTTATGGACAAGAAAATATACCACATTATATGTGTACAAAAATTCCCTAAATTGCAAGTGCTGGCCAAAACAAGCTGGCAAAATTCTGACATAGGCTATCACTTGGGCATGAATTTCCAACATTTCTTACACCATGTTTACCGTTCATTAAAGAAACATGTCATCAAGATGTGATATATGTATTTATCCCTGATATCAGTGCCATACTGGGAACAAATTTACTGAGATTGCATTGCAGACAGAAACTAATTAGCTCTAGGAAGTATACCAGATGTCTCATTCAGACTAAACCATACAATTCTGAATTTTTGGTACCAAAATAGGAACAAATTATGTGAGATTGCATTTGAATGTATTTAGAAATCACTCACAGAGTACTTAATAAAAGCACATAGAGGGGAAGGATAGATACATCTGTTCGTTGAGTTAAAGGAGAAGTAATTGGAATATAAAAACTACTAGCGGTTTTCTGTAAAATGAGATGTAAGAGCACCTCTCCGTATCAACGCTGATGTGACAATCTCGCTGAGGTAGAACAGCCACGTGGCAAAATTTCTTATGTGACAACCTTTTGCATTATGAATATATCAAGTTATTATATGGTTATATTTGGTTTGTTTTCAAGTTCTTGCACCTCTGCTAAGTTTTTTAACCGCCAACATAATTTATATAAAAAAACTATTCCGTGCTCTATGGGCCCCAGCTCGAGCTGCCTGATTTTCTGGCTGGCCCAGCCGCCCAGCGAATGGTGCAATGGTGCTCCGTCAGCCTGCTTAACACTGTAGTCGGATACCCCCAAACAGTGATGAACGTAGAACAGATGAGCAAAAATAATCAATGACATATTTATATCATACAAAAATTAGAGTATAATTAATAAATTAAAAAAACATTCAAGATGGTACCTCTCATTTAAAAATTAAGTAATAGCGTATAGTTAATTGTATACTAAACATATCAATTTATAAGTAATTTGTGAAACATAATTGATATATTAAAAGTTAATTAAAATACAAGAATATATACAGTTATCAACACAATAGTGATGCTCAAGCGTGATATCTTGATCGACCCCATCTTAGTATTAGTTTATCCAAATTTAAAATCGAAATTTTGGCACAAAATGAATTAATTTTAAATAACAGCTCCCAACAAATTCTCAAGGTGATCAAGCTCGCTTTAAAGCCAACAAGCAATATTAGAGGATACTATCATATGATAGTACTATCTAGCAATATGATAATCATTTTAGAATCAATACAAGCGGTATTAGGGTCTAATGTGTATGGGCCCGGATGCCCACCTTACCTAGTGAGTGCATCTACCCCTCTCTCCCAAATGTAATTAAGTCTTCTTTTTTGATGCAATTAACTCTAATATTTCTTTTTCACCAAATCTGTTTTATTGGAAGTTATGTTGTTTTTACCACCAGGTGCAGGGTTACTATTTACTGCACCCCACAGCGAGCATGGTTAGCCCATGATAAATCAGATATAATTTATCAAAATTAAATTATTATTTATATTTGATTGATTTTAGTGGGGTTAACTCCATAGTAAAAAACCAGTTCGGCCCGACGGTTAAACTGGAAAAACCGGAACCAGTACCCTAGCAGTTCAACTCAGCCCGATAAAGACGGGCTTTTCTTAGGCCCAAATGTTTACCTACTAAAGCCCATATACATATTCTCCAAATATTAGTGCAAAAATAGGCCCGCTGGTTGGGTTGGAGACCCAACGCCGTAGCCCGTTAGCCAGTGACTAATGAAGAATATGCTAGTATATATGCGCTTCCGGTCCTGCAGCTGACCCAGTTAACCGGGGCGATCGGACCGTTCGACCGGCGAACCGGGAACTTGGCCGATTCGATGGCCGGTACAAGTTATTTTTAAAATGGTTAACACGCGGTTATCATTACTGTGTCCCGACAGTAAGCCTGGTAACTGATGGTATTGTCAACCCTGATTCTAGTTTAGTGTTCCAACTTTCATGTTTTACATTAACCATTTAACCAGCAAAATTCTCTATAGATCTCTTGTTTAACTTATGACATTTTTTATTTTTTGAGCACAAAATCTATATTATGTCTAGGGATGGATAACGAGCTTGATTGTGAAAGCAAGTTAATCGGCTTGTGTCGTTAACGCTAACAAAGATAAAACCAAAGCTCCAGCTAGCTGTTAAAATCGATAAGCTCATCATAGATGGAAAGGGCAATTGCTCATTTAATTCTATTCTAAAGCGATTCTGTATTTTTTTTAAGTTTGTTTATTTTACCTCGCGTTTCAAAATTTAAGATCCTGAAGACAAGATAATAATGTTAACTAAGTGGCAAATTGTCTTTTTTTCCTTACTTATTTGACCTTATATATATAAGCATTTTGTTTATTCGGAAACATATTTTTAATGAATTTGGCATAGATTTGATAGATTTGAGATAAGTTTGATAGATTTGACTTCATTTTAACAAATTTGAATTTAAATCGACAAATTTGACTTCAATTTGATAGAATTTTGACAAAATCAAGTTGATAAAATTTGACATGATTTTGGCTGCATTTTAGCAAAATTTTGAGAATATATTGTCCTATTTGTCCATCCCAAATTATATAAAATAAAGCAAAACACATATATAGCCAAATCCAATAGAAATTAGTGTGGCATTGCCGCTTCCTCCGTGTCCTGGCTTTGCACCGTCGCTACCGCTCCCTCCACGCATCGACACTGACACTCCCTCTCGGCCTTATGCCACCATTGCCACTCCCTCAGCCTCCACGAGCTGACACTGTTCCCTCCATGTGTCGACGCAGCTGCTCTCTCCACCTTACCTCCAGGTGCCAATGACACTCCCTCTGTCCTTGGCCTCTGTCCACCACCGCTCCCCGGCCTCAACGTGTCGGCTTTCGAGAAAGTGCAAGCAGGTACGTCACCAAGATGAATTTATAAGGACTAGATGAGAAATTTAGGTTGATATATACTCACGGGCACTTTGACCAGTCAGGCTCATAAATTTTTGTTTCTTTTTCCTAAATAAAACACTAACGATGTAGTTAATATAGGGTTAGACTGTATCTATGATTTTAAAAAACATGGTCAAATAAGTAAACTTATTAGATTGGTTGTTAAGTTTTATAACAAGGTCAAAATGAGCAATTGTCCTGAACCAGTCCACACACACTAACAAGTCTATTTTTGCATACATGCCGTGGCAACACTGCCAAATAAAAAAGGCACAAAGTTGCAAGGTTATTAATACCAAATCATGTAAATGTTAAATTCTTAACTAAAGTGCAATCACTTGTAAATTTATTGCAGTATGTGTGCCATCTACTCCTTATTTTATTAGCTGCTAGCGTGCACATCAATTAGATGGTAGGGTATGCTGGTGAAACAGCTACTCCCTTCATAAAAAAGACTCTAATTTTTAGACTAATTTGATAAATTAGTAATGAGTGTAAAATATCAAAGTGTATATTAAAGTACTGTAAAGTGATATATAAGAGGTATAGAAGAGATCAAACTACTCGATTTGTTTACTAAAAAAGTAGCAGAAATAAAGTTTTTTTAATAAAGTTGAAGAGTTAAAAGTGAAGCCTTCTTTTTAGACAGAGGAAGTATATTATATAGCCCATCATAGATTTAGCCGGCTTTGTACAACCTGAACGAGGATGATCGATGGCGTGCTGTGCCACGGCTACCATCAACGCAAGCTTAATGTTGCTTGAACCCACTAATCATGGCTCATCAACCCACTAATCGTGGCAGCGTTGTTGCTCAGCTTGTGAGCCCTTATAAGGGTAGTCATCCTCTATTATCATCCCATCATTTTTGGCAGTCCACTCGAAAGCCCTGCTAGGCAAGGACGGGTGAAGTCAAAGTTGGGATGCAACCCACTTGCGGTCGCTGGCAAGTTGTAGTCGACCTCGGTTCGTGCATCTGCCAATGTGCTTGTCGGTGGTACCAATGTTAGGTGTTCAGAAACATATGTAAATACACATGAAGCATTGTGTAGCAATTATCCCCTATTGGTACCCAAATAAAATTTTGGCAATCCAAAATTTCTCCATAAACCCCTATTGGTGCCAAACAATTTTTTAGCAATTCAAAATTTATCTACACCATGTTGGTGGTAGCCTAGCATGGTCGGGCACTAGATCTTCACTTTTACACAAGGTCCATTATAAATCGAGCCAACTTTATATGACCTGCATGAGGATGGATTAACGGCAGGCTACTATGCCACAACCATCATCGACACTAGCCTTTATATATGGTGATTGTAAATTCATTTGCCATGTAGAAGTAGTCAAATAACACAATGATACCTTAAATCATTTGAGACTCTCGTAAGACAGGAAGGAGGCATGAACCCTCTATCTTGCTACGACCACAAAGGCTCACCGTAAATCTGGTCATAGGGAGCCTTCCTCCATGATCTGCTATCTTGGTTCATCATGAACGACTCACGCTAAGTGTAGCACCTAGTGTGGATTAATAAGACATGGAGCACCTTCTGCTATTACATGACCAACTCATGCGACAGCTATGCCAAGCGTGGGTTGTTCAGGTACTGTGACATCGCTAGCAACTTCTTGTCTACGGTTGCCTCTTAGGGTTCGAATTGTGGTCACTAAAAGAGTAATGAGCATCATGTAGATAAGAGGTAAAAGAATAAAGTGCCCCTATTAATAAGAAAGTATATTGCGAAGTGATAAGTAAGAGGTAGGTAAGACGTGTTGAAGGAATAAAACTCCTTAGTTGTGGATTGGGGTAGGTAAGAAAGAAATAGAAATGAATTTTTTTTACAAAATTAAAGAGCTAGAAATAAAGACTTTTTAGGCAAAGGAAGTATATCACAGAGTCAGTTGTAGATTGAGTTGGTTTTGTATGACCTAAATGAGGATGATCGGTGGTGACACCAACAATGACAGGTTGTTTGCACCACAGCAGCCATCAGTGCAAGCCTAGTGTTGCTTGAACCAACTAATCATGGTGACATGGTGGCTTAGTTTGTTCGTCTCGCATTTGCGCACCTTGCCCTCGTAGGGGTAGTTGACCTATATGGTCATCCCGTTGTTTTTGGTGATCCACTTAAAACCCTACTAGACGAGTGCTACTGAAGTTGAAGCTTGGGTACAGCCTACTCATAGTCGCTGGCAAGTTGTAGTTGACCTTGGTCCACACATCTACCGATGCATTTGTCGGCAGTCAACAACGAATCTAGAATAAAAATTACCGGATGTCGTATGACTACCATAGTTATAAACCTAACACTATACTCATATGCTAAACTAATGGAATTCCAAAATTAGCCTGTGTCATATGCACTAGGCAAGGGCTATGTTGATTCGTACCTACCGCGATGCCGATGTGAGGCGCCCATGGGAAGCAACTCTAGCTAAGTGGACACTAGAGTCCAGGCCACTCACCCTCAAGTTGTGGTTGACCTTGGGTTCGTGAGCGGTGCTGATATCAAGCATATGGCAACAGCGGTGGACAAGTCGACGGGGGTCTCCAAGGCATGGTCGACCTCGACCCACTCATCTGTCGCTGTGCTTGTAGGCGGTGCCACTAGAGTCAACCTTCCAATAACACACTGTCTACTAGCAACATGAGAAGAGCATATGCCACTATCAAATCTGGACTTGTCGGCCATGTATAGTTAGTCGATCAACTTGAGAGTCATCTTAGGGCGAGAAAGGGGGCATGAGGTCCCTTATCCTATCATGGCCACAAAAGCTTTATAGGAGTTGAACAAGGACAATTCAATCATGACCACCAACCATGATAGGCTATTGCACCATAGCTGCCATCAACACCAACCTTTGTAGACAATGATCGTGGTAGCATGGGGGCTCAGCTTGTTGAGCTCCATGGTGATGCCCTAATCGACTTGAGAGCCATCTTGGGCGGGGGAAGGGGGACAAGGCTTTCCTATTCCCTATCATGGTTTACTCAAAGTAAAGCTTCAAAAAAGGCAAGAAGGATTTACATTTTTTAAAAAAAAAAGAAAATAAAAGAAAGAAGGACATGGAGGAGGGCAGAACCAATCAACAAATGCCATGTTCTAAGAAACACAGATACGAACACCCTAAAAGGTCCACCATGTAGGTCAACCTGGTCCTTAATGGTATGTACCCCACTGTCCCAAATTATAAGTTGCGCATGTATTTTAAAATTCAGACTTCATAAATCTCCACTAACAATTAGTCTATTAATATATAGTTTTAGTGATATAAATACGGTAGTTTTAGATTCGAATTTGGATGTACTTTCATGTGATGTTGGTTTCACTATGGATAATATACTTTGAGAGAAATTGACAAACAAAGTTTGATGCACCTACCATTTTCAAAGTTTGACCGTAAAAAGTTAGGCGTCATATATCTTTTACCAGTGGGAGTACATCATTAATCCAGGGCATGCTTTAAGATTTCCAAAGTTTTCCGCACCAAAACATCTCAATTGTTCGATACATTTTGTATGGTTGCTCTTAACATCCTGCGATGTAACTTGAATCCTTGGTAATTGTGGCACATAGAACACAAGTGAGCATGTGGTCACTCTATCACTAGCCACAATGTGTAGGTTCACAGAAGCTAAGATCATTTCTTATGCAGGAGAATGAGTACCGGAGCCATTGGTCTATTCAGCATTTCAAACTTGCAGCTCATCCAGGTATCAGTAGGCAGGCTTGATGCATATAATTCAACAACGTCAAGTTCATCCCTAAGGATCATAGACAAAAGAAGATAAATAAATCCAGCCTTAAACATTATCTGAACAAAATACTGTCAAAAAACAAGGATCTGCTGATGTGTTAAAAACATGTGTAAATTATCATCAAAGACATTCTTTTTTGTTAATTCATCAAATACTACAGTTCAATCTGCATGTATAGCTGTAAATCTATAATAACATAAAAATTTACAATGAGCAATCAGTGGATAGCCTTACAGACTTACAGTACATGGGCACGTTATTAGGATTCGCATTTACCTTCCACCTGGATGTCCAATGTAGACAAGGACACTTATGAGTCCCCCAGAACTGACAATTCTACTAGCAGCTTGCAAGGCCAGCTCAGTTGTCTTAGGTACAGTAATTATTGTTTTATCTCCCCCTGGAAGATAGCCCAAGTTGAATGCTACAAGCCTAAGAAACAAAGAGCCATTGGTAATTCAACCCATTTAAAAGATCTTAATTACTTGATCCAATAATTTGAACAACACATTTATTGAATCCTAGCAATAAGCGAGTTGGAAACTTGGAATACCAGTGAACCAAAAGGGCTAGATCACCTGATAGGAAAATCTTTTGGGACAACCTCCTCAATTCTACTATGACAAATTGTAAACAACTTGACAAGTTCTAGCTGCAAACAAGAAAAGTTATTGCAATAACCACATAACTACAGACAATTCATGAGAATATGGCAATGATACTTTGTTTCAACTACCTCTGTCCCAAAAAGAGTTCACTTTTCTGCATGAATTTGAATAATCCAGATTCGTGCAGAAAAGTGGACGGAGGTAGTATATACTAATGTCTGAACATAATAACAGAAAGATAACATATAGATAATAAAGCAAAAAAAACTCAACATGTATGAGTATTGCTAAACCTTCTTTGTTATCTATCAACAACATTATCTGTTCATTTTTATTTCCTAATTGCAAAGAAGCATACAAAGCTTTGTTTTGTGGTTGTTCTAAGCTAGTATTTGTTAAGCTTATTTATCAAAATATTTAATTTATTCCTATAATGAATCCGTGGCAACAATCCGGTCAATAATCTATCTCAAACAGGGAAAGTAGCAGCAAAATCTTTGTTTCCACTTCTGGTGTAGTTGCTTCAAATGCATACCTCATGGCCATTGACGGCCATTTTCAGAAAAGAGGAAGTGCTGGCTATTGCGGACTCTTGAATGTCCAACCCATATACACGCCCTTGCACCCTTTCATCAGCTACTATCTTAAGCATAGCGAATGTATCATGGCCGTTCCCGCATGTGGCATCAACCACGGTATCCCCTTTCCGAACAATACTTCTCCACACCCTAATCAGACAACCAAAAGACAAACATGTGAATAATGCGCACAGATATTCTTTTGCACATCTCCACTTGAATGAATCCTAATAGAAAGCGCATAGTTGCTCAGTACACATCACTAAAATAGGTAGATTGACAACTGCAAACTGCAATATCTTTATCTCATTAGTTTCAGGCCGAAAGGGGAAAAAAGGAAGGGGGAGTTTACGCGCTACGCAACAATGGGGTTAGTACCTACGCGTGGGCTAACTCAGTGGCCTTTCGCTTGCCGGTGACGAAGCCCACCACCGCGTCGTCCACCCCTGCAACGAACCCCAGCCACTCCACAGTAACGGCAAGCTCACAAGCAAACGCCGAGTCGCCGACACGACAAGACACGGCTTAGAAAGGAAAAGCAAAGACAAACCTACGGCGGCGGGAAGGTCGTCGAGTTGCGCAGCTGAAGCGCGGGCGGAGAGGCCTCGCCGCTGCCTGGGCAGCCGGAGGAAAAGAGGCGGTAGGTCGGAGCTGGGACTTCGTCGGAGCGGAGGTAGGTTCTGGGACAGGAGGAGGAGAGGGCGCAGGGGGAGAGCAGCGTGCGGCAACGGCGGTGGCATCGTGGGCTCGCGGCGGCGCCGGGCCTGGGTTTCGAGGGGGAATGGAAGCAGCACGGAACGAAGCGCAATGTTGAATGGGGCGAGGCGGCAGCGAGCGATCGTTGTTCGTCCGATTGGGAATTGGCGGTTCAGATTCGTCCATGAAAGCCTCGAAGCGCGTCAAAAAGAGAGGAAAAAGGGAAAGGCCGGAGCTCAAGTATATAGCCCTTGACACATCTGGGAATCAGATGGTTTCGTGACGACCCAAATTGGTCACGGAGCAGCATTTCATCATCACTCGGCGGGATTTTGGGGTGAGAGAAGAGGCTCGAACGCTCGACCTCAGGGTAACTCACGTTTAAACCTTGAGACTTACGAGAAAGCCAACTGCGCCACCACCCCGTTGTTATTGTGGGGGGAAAATAAGACTAATCACCACATCGCACGCATAATTTGGAATCCCATTACAAAATGTCCGTATAAACCACCAACTTATGGCTCCGTCCGTCGTGCAAGCCAGTTGCTAGTGCAAAACTCGCCAGGACACCCCAATGATTTTTAATCTGTGAAACCAACTGACGCACGGCAATACAGCATGATCTTTGATGGTTGAGACACCACGAACCAATGAATCGCGTTCAGGAGAGTAACGGCTAGATCTGAAGAAATTGCAGATCCTGTGTGGTCGAAGCTGGAGCTACCGGAGACCGCTCCACTACCATAGTTCAATTTGCAGGTCTGAATCTACCGGTTGGTTGGACTCCAGCTCCACCACCAAACCAGGATCTGAGCTCTACCAAACGAGCCTTAATTCAGTCATCATCAGCCAAAGCATTGCGCGGCAATTTTTAACATAAGTTGTTTTCACACACACCGAAACACTGAAAGCGAATACATTAAGCGTTATAACAAAGCGTCATGGGCAATAACATGAATTTTAGCATTCGGTATTATTTCAGGTTTCCATACACTTGGCCATGTAAGCAAGTGGCACAAATTAAAATTTTGACAATCTCAGGCTACAGAAGATATTACAGAATGCCTAGAATAACGAGTGCCAATAGGCATGTCACTTAGGCCGCCAAAAATGCCACTACCTTACTGCTGGTGTCAGCGCACAACTTCAGTGCAAAACTCTCATCAAAGAATCGCACCAGGCTATCAGATAGTCATATGTATGGTAATACTAAGTTAGGGCACAGTAGGCGCAAGCTTGTTTTTTTTTTACATCTGACCAAATTTTGGACAAAGAGCTCTCCCGCACGATATGATGACCAAACCTGAGAAATTGTAAATAGTAGCAAGGTTAAATTTGCATAAAATTCTACTACCAAGTTAAGAGGAGGCAAGCCTTTTATGAGATTGTCTATGATCTGGATAACAAGGAAAGACATAATCTAGATGGTTCAAATACAACGGTAGCAGTATTCCTTTGAAAACAAGGGGCATTTGTAAAGCTACCATTTTATTTAAAGACTATTTCTCATATTATATAAGATTTTATCTAAAAGTATAACAAACTGTATGTAAGGCTTACCAGAGGTCCACTAGCAACTTAAAGAAAACCCAAAGATTCCCCACACTCATTCCAGAAATCAAACTTCTCAGGAGTCGCATATTCTCTGACCTGCAAGTGTCTTTCTGTTGGCTGTATAAGCAAGGAACATTCGATGTTACAACAATAAGAACAAAGGAAGTCCAGGAGGATGTAAAAAGCACTGGAAAAGTAGTTCAAATATCAAACATGTAAATATCGTCCCAATGTCAAAATATCAACATCAATGGCCCTCAAGTCAGACATGGTTTGTTTCACCTCTTTGTCTGTCTCACCTAGACCAAGCATGATAGAGGACTTTGTTACCATGCCGTCCTTGCCATTTTTCGCATGTTTCAGAACAGCTAAACTCTGATCATATCTGCAGAAACAAAATAACGTACTGGAAATAAGAAGACAATTACATTGCCAAGAGTCAATATGATGACATTAGCAATTTTACGTAATTGACTTCAGCTTTCAAAACTAGAAGTGGTAGGTTGACAGTCATTATTGTTGGATAGCCAAAGACAATCCTGGACCTCTAGACCTCCATATGGGTGCCATGATCTCTGGGAAGCGTATTAATGACAAAGTACTTTAGATTCCACAACTAAGCAACCATACAGTGTTTTGTGGCTGTGATGAAAAGCACAAAGAGCATTGCGCTGCTCGAGGATACTATTCTCTGAAGACTCCTCACAGTTTCAATGTTGTGTGCAAACAAATCCAAACCAGAGTTTGCCAAGGATGAAACTGCCTCCAGGTCACCTCGGAAATCTGAAGTTAGACACTCCACCAGTATACCAGGTTTCAACTCCTGAGCACAAGCTAAAAGTTACTTCAGTACAGTACATCCACCAATTTAGTGACAATACTAAAGGGCAACCGACAAACCTTCAGAGATTTCACTGTTTGCGCAAAATGGCCACTTCCACCATCAGGAAGGCCATCTCTATCAACACTTGTCAGCACAACATAATCTACTCTGCAAACAAGCATCGGTTCTAAAGCGGTTTGCATTATCGTCTCAACATGCCAATAATGCAACAATCGTCAATGCATCGTACCCCCAACTTGCAACTGCCAATGCAGTCTTCAGAGGCTCCAGGGCATTGGGCAGCGGAGGCTTGTTACAAGTTTTCACGGCACAGAATCCAAAACCACGGGTACAAGTGTCTCCGAGGAGCATGATCGTCGCCGTCGCAATTTTATCCCCTTCCCCGCCTGCGCCGCCGCCGCCATTCCAACACTGCATGCCATAATAATCGCAAAATCAAACCAAAAAAATTACAAATTTGTCGAATCAAAATGCATTTAGGATTATTTTTCCGCTTAGCACTTCATTTTTTATTCTGTTAATCTGTTATTACCTCACCGATGTTGGGGGCATAGGGCCTCGACGCAGACGGTGTTGAGCTTGAGCTCGCAGAGCGATTCCCTCAGCCTCGTGTACTTCTCCCCCTGAGCCGCCCGCTGTCTCAGCCACGCCGGCTTCTTCGCCTCCGGGTCCCTCCCCGTGTACGGCCCCGGAGGCGCCCATCCCGCCACAATCCTCCCCTCCGGCGGCGCGTCCGCGTGGTATCGCACGATGGACACCGAACTGGGCCCAGCACGGAACCTGAAGCTTGCCGATCCTGCATGAACCGTGGGCCTCGAGAGCGGTCTATGCATTGTGGAGGACGAGCAGGGGCGATAAACCCTAGAGCAGTAGGGCGCCATTGTTGCGCAGTGGAAGGTGAAGTGGAAGGTGATGTGGTGTTACTATTTTGCCCCTGGTACTTGGGAGGTGGATAACGTGAAGGGAGTGGGTAGGATGGGAAGTTTGCGATAAGAGACACCAGGGCCCCGTCGGTTTATGTGCACGCGGGTGACGGCGACGGGTGAGGCAGCGGCAAGTGCACAGTCGTCGTCGCTCGTCTCGGGTTTAATTTTAAAAACTTTGTCGTGACAAGATTCCAAATTATCGTTCATTTTCAGATTTTAAAAACTTGTTGTGACAACATTCCAAATATTATTCCTTGCGTTTTGTTCTTTTATAATCAGTTGTACCATAGGAATTTAAGAATTGTAACCGAAATTATACAGAAACAAACATTGTCTGTTCATGTTGAACTTTGAACTAAGAAGTTAAGAACCCAGCGCTTTGGCGACATACAATCCAAGATCGCGCAGAAAGTGAAATATATGAATTTAGTCAAACTAATTGCATGAAGTTGACCTTAGTGGTGAAAACAATCCATAATTTGCGTTGGAATGAAATGGTTAAAAACTTTTTTTCACGCGTATATTTTTTAAATTTCTAAAAAATATAGTAAGTTTTTTAAAAATCATATTAATTTATTTTTTATTTTAATTAATGAATTGCTCCCATGCGCTGGGAGAATTTCTTAACCTTTCCAAACTAACACAGCGACTAGTGGGCAGCTGCGTTGGTTCCACTGTTGATTGCTGGCAACGTCCATACAATTGGTCGGCCACCACAAAACACCATTCATCGTTTGGACTTGACGTTGTTGTTGGCTACGCCACTTGTTAACCTCGTTTCGCATATTGATCATGCGTCAAGCACAACCAGCTTTTATCTTGGATCCAACAGTAACTCATTTAAGTTCAGAGAAGGAAAAACAATCACTTGAATAACTTTATTTCTGCACCCAAATTAGAGTATTATACCATCTAAATGTCATTCTTTGGGTCCATTTAATTATGTTAAGTATTGATCTTATCTATAACGACGTCCATCTCTGAACCTCTAACAGCACAATCATTTTCCCCTTTTGATAATGTCCAACTGTTTCCACGGCTGGATCGAATCAACACACGCCAATCATGCTACAGGCGGAGCCATTTTTCTTTGTCCAGAATCAACGAGTCCGGACAATGACCGGATCATGGCTTTACTTTTGGGTATTCCAATCTCCTATACGTCTCTGTTTCTGAATTTGGCTTGAAGAAATGTGCAGCTTCAGCCATACTACCGCCAGGTACACACGCTGTGGTGGGTGTACCTGCTCCCCCTGTGCGGCCGGTGAAAGAAAGCTCAGTGGTAACTAGCATGGTACATAAGTACAGATGGTTAATTACTCCAACTCCATTAGCTTACCTTGTGTGCAGCACTTGAGGTTGAGCAGCTTGCACGGTTTATCTAGAGCTTCCACATTACACGTTTTGGGTTGTTAGGATTCAGAACATGTATGTCACTGTCAATGCTCATGTGGTTTAGGCTAACCCAATGAAGGTGAGAATAAAAGAGCCTTTTGTGATATGCCACGCTAGCTCTGGTCCTTCGAAAATGTTGTGGTTGCTACCAAAACTGCAGGATATCTTCTCCTGGGGACCCTGGAACAAAGCATAAGGACATGTGTTACTAGTGATGCTTCAGTTGGGAGCAGTCTGGTCCTATTTTGTTGTTAGGTTAGCTTAACCAGAGAACTGTAGTTCAATTAAAAGTTAGTGTAAGTGACTTTCAGTTTCAGGAAATCCTGGAATTGCATTTGTTCCGAAGCAACCTGACCCATCATCCATGTACTACCGGCTCCAAACCATGCAGTCTTATCTACCTAGACTTGATCAACAATTATTAACAGGGTCCAAATCATTATTAAACGGCAGTTCGATTAACAAAACCATTATCTATGTACCTCACATCGCATTAACAATTGTTCTCATGTCAAACGCAGCAATTGTCAAATCCCAGGAGCATTTCTTCACGACAACTATAGGCTGCACACCCACCCTGCAGTCGCCGGCAGTGCGGCCGCGGAGGAAATAAAGAAGTCTCGTATTATTTTCTCACGTCCACCAAAAACCAAAATTACGAGATGCACCTGGCCGTAAAACTGCAGTCTTACTTACAACTGATTATAAACATCAGCAACAATAATCTGTGAATAAAATTTTATATATGACCTAAGTGATTTAAAAATAAAAACTAAAAACAATACGATGAAAAAAATTAAAATTATTTTTACTATTAATATATCATCCATATGGAGAGAACCACTTTTTTTCTGGCTTTTTAGCAGGCTATGATTATGGTTTGTGCAATATGAGAAGAGACTATGCACGACTCCATAGTATAGAAGATTCAAATTTTCCTAGCAACTTATAAGATGAAAAACAAATAAAAAATAAATGATAGAGCTACTAGTTTATAAAATTCTAATTAACAGTTTTAAATTCTAAAATTAGGAGTCCTCTCGACAGTTTTTAAATTCTTATACTCACAAACCCTACACAACACGAGTATATTTTTATTTAAGAATTTAATAAGATTAGAGATATTCTACTTTCGTCTTTTAAGTATCTGTAGGGCATATTCATAGTTATTTATTTATATGATTATATATATATAGAGAGAGAGAGAGAGAGAGAGCGGAGTGAGTGCGGGCGGAATGGACGGGCGTGATTTTATAGCTGGGAGGTCGAGTTGTGCGCGGCAGGTGGGGGCCCGGAGGCCGGAGACGAGAAGAGGGGAGAGAGGGAAGGCAGCACGAAGTTTCGTTTGGGCGAGTCAAAGGCAAGCCAAAGCGGCTCGGCCTGCCTCTGCCCCTCTACGCCTCTCTCCACTCCACCTCTTCTTTCTTTCTCTCACACGCTTTGCCTTTTGCTGCCGCTGCCTGCTTTGCCCACGAAAAGACAACCAGCCCCGGAGCGCAGAGTAGAGAGAGAAAGAGTAAGGGGAAAAAAACAAACAAAGGGAGTTCCCCACTTTTGCCTGCTCCGATCGCCGCCGCCTCGTCGCCCGAGATCCGCTCCGCGTGCCTCCGCCGTCGCGCCGCCTCTTCCCGGGCCGAGGTGAGCGGACGCTTCCCGGAGGCCAGGCCGCCGCTGCGACCGGCTTTGGCTGGTGGTTTCGGCTGCCGTTTCGCTGTCTGCGTTTGCTGCGTGTTTTTGGTTGGTTTGGAACCGCGGCAGTGCATGAGCTGCAGCCGTGTGCTCCGGTGGGGGTGTATTGCGGCTTCGTGGGATTCAGGTGGTGAATTGGTGGCTTAGCGCTGTGGCGCGTGGTTCTGAGCTTTGGGAGTGGGCTTGGGGCGCCTGTGAGGTGATGGGGGTTTCTGGTGCTGGTTTTCGCGGGGTGATTTTTGGGGGGTCTCTCGGGGGCGGCAATGTGATTTCTGGATCGAATTCTGCTGTTTTCTGGTGCTGGGAAGGGGATTGTTTGGGATTTTCTTTCGTTTCCATTTCGCCTGGAAATTGAGATCTTGGAGTACTCTTCCTTGCTCGTAAGCAATACTCTTGCTACTCCTTCTCGATGTCGTTCCGATGGATAGTTCGAGCTCAGCCTCAGCGTGTTTTAATTTAAATCTGTAGTAGTTTAATTTCAAATTCGGAGTAGGTTTATATATGTCGGGGCAAAAAATGGCAGGACCTTGTAACTTGGGGATATTTTATTCAAAGTTTCACTTAGTCACGCGCCGGATGGCAACTAAGTCTAACGATTCTGATTGAGAATATGTATCCCTTCAAATTTCAGATAGAGGCATCGCTTCCAGCATCGGGTTCCACGGAGAAGTGCCGATTTGGATATCTGATCCAATTGGAGTGGATTGACTGTTTCAGAGTGCCTGTGGTTGGCTGTTGGATTGGTCAATATAAGAAGCCTGCTGGTTCCAGAGATGATGCCATTGTGACTTGTGTGTGGACGATGGATTCTGCAAGAAGTTGGTTCCAGAAGTTTCAGCCAAGAGACAAATCAAAGATTCCAGCGGTGGCTGCCAGCCATGGGAAGGATCCAGGGAAGCCCCCAATCGATGATGCGCCTTCTAGTGCAACGAAACAGAGGGTCGCCGCTGCAAAACAGTACATTGAGAATCACTACAAGACCCAGATGAAGTCCCTGCAAGATAGGAAAGAAAGGTAGGCGAGTATAATTTTATGTCTTGCTACTTTTGCCTGCTTTAGGTGTAGATTAGTTCAATGATTCCATCAAGTTCTACATGCAAGTATTCCTCTCAAAAATAGATTTTGCATACATGTAATGGAATTTGTTATTACTGTTGTACTGTATACAAAGAAGACAAATTAGACCAGCAAAGGCCACCTTTTGCTGTTGTTTGATAGGACACCTGACAACGCATATCACTTGTCATAGGTTGGGAATTCAACGGTAAATACATGTTTTGGTAATTGAAGTATTGAACAAATATCACGTGTGCATGACCTTGACACTGCCAAAAAAGGAAGCCTGATCGATTAGGTAGCTTGTACTGATTATTGCCTGCTCTAGTAAAAAATAAATGTCCTAGATTGGTTTAGCCAAATAGATCTATTTAGAGGATAAATCTATTCACGAATATTTAGATTAGCCATATGAAAGTGGTATGAATTTATTTGCGTTGTTCACAGTTATAAATGTTGCAATTGAATGGAGTATATTGAATATTTAAGTTGTAGGAGTGCACAAGGGATGCTGCAAAAGTTGTAACTCACACATGACTTTCAAATGATTCATTAAACTCATGCAATTTACGTGGGGAGATTCATATCCATTTTGATTGCTATCCCCTTTTCAAGGCTATTGATTTTGATTCCCATCACTTTGGATTTTGATGCTCTGAAAATTATATGTTTTTAAATAATCCATGATGAGCCTTTTCTGCTCATACTCAATTTGAATTTCTAATTGTCTTTGCTCACTATTACTTCTTTTTGCATCACTAGAATTTCATATCAACCTGCTTTGTTCTTATGATTGGTAATTCACTTCCTTATATGCCCATTCAATGGCTGCATTTTTGTCACCAACCTCTCTGGTATGTTGATTGCTTTTAGACGCTGGATGTTGGAGAGAAAATTACAGGATGCAGAGGTTCCTGTAGAAGAGCAAAATAATATTCTAAAGCATCTGGAGAAAAAGGAGACCGAATATATGCGGTTGCAGAGACATAAGATGGGAGTTGAAGATTTTGAACTTTTGACAATTATTGGAAGAGGTGCATTTGGCGAGGTACTGCCGATCTCTTTTCCATTCTTCAACCTCCTGACTGCAGGACCCTAGCTAATTTCGTTCCAAGCACAACAACACTAGATACACTAACATTTCTTTTTAGCCTTTTAATTACATCCTGTCAACAGTAGGTTCAGTTAGAATAATGGTGGACTTGCCATTATTGCTTATACAATGTTTACATTATAAATTTGGATCTCTTCTATCTTTAGAAAAATGTGAGTTTTTATTGTCTGAAAAAGGTCATTCATTTGTGCATTAGTTTATTTGTTATTCAGGTTCCTGATGGGGCATCCCTGTAATGATGGCATTCAATTCATATGTGGTCCTTCCCCATGCATTGTTCTTCTGAATCTAATCAGTCTCCCAATACATGTTGCAAGAAAAAAAAAGGACGGAACTCTGATTTGCCCAGCTTACTGTTCTATTTTATGCCGTTGTTAAGGACACTTATCTAGTAGCCCATTTTATCATAGGTTCAAGTCTACATGTAGTCCCTCAAGTCTAGATGAAAGCTGTATATCTTGCAAGGAAAAACAGACCCATCTGCTATACAGCTTCTTATATATCCTGTCTTGCCAATGCTCATCTTCTGCAAAAAAATTATTTCAGAGAGAAATAGGTTCATTTCTTTTTATGGCAATAATCCACCATTTAAACATAAGACAGAAAAAGGTTTGTGCTTGGTGTCCAACTGGACTTTCTGTTATTTATTATTTTTATTTCTAGATTTAACGGATTTTTTATGCAATATTTTTACGTTTCTTCCTTTTCAACAAGAGCATAGGTGAAAGATGTCCAATTCTAGTGTGGAAGATCTATGCAGTTTTGAACTAATCTGATCTAATGGGTTTTTCTTGGCCTCTTTTTTTAGTTGATTTGTGACCTCGTCCTTTTCTTCACTTGACGCTGATGTTATTTCTCTACTCTATTCAATCCCTAAAATAGTACATACTTTTGCAAAATTACAAGTTCACCAAAGTAATCAATAATCATCATCAATTGTGCACAACGCTTAATGTCACTGTAAATTGTAATTATGCAGGTGCGTCTTTGTAGAGAGAAGGCATCTAAAAATGTATATGCAATGAAAAAGCTCAAGAAATCTGAGATGCTTCGTAGGGGCCAGGTACCATGTATGGTCTAGCCGCATTATTGTAGTTTCTGTTTCTGATTTACATGTATGCTTTGACATGGTTGTACATATTTCAGGTAGAGCATGTCAAAGCTGAAAGGAACCTTCTTGCAGAAGTTGATAGCACTTTTATAGTCAAGCTCTACTATTCTTTTCAAGACGAAGAGTTCTTGTATCTCATCATGGAGTACCTTCCTGGTGGTGACATGATGACTTTGCTTATGCGCAAGGACACATTGACAGAAGATGAGGCCAGATTTTACATTGCAGAAACCGTGCTAGCAATAGAATCTATTCACAAGCACAACTACATTCACCGGTATCAAATAAATGTTCCCATGTTTTGGTAAGAAATTTGATAATTCAAAAGATAACCTTAGTGTTCTTTTTTCAGGGATATCAAACCAGACAATCTATTATTAGATTGCAGTGGTCATTTGAAGCTTTCTGACTTTGGATTGTGTAAACCTTTGGATAGCAGTAATTTTCCAAATTTGAATGAGCCAGATTACACAGCTGCAAAAGGCACCAAGCCTTTGCCTGATAGTATCAGTCGGTTAAGCAACTCTTCTGCTCCAAGACGCACACAGCAGGAACAATTGTCGCATTGGCAAAAGAACCGACGAATGCTGGTATGTAGCACATCTGAAACTGAATCAACTGACTAATATTCAGAAACAACCTTGTTGATGTTATGATGCTTGATGTCATAGCAAGTTGATGTATTAATGTGTTTTTAGTGAATTCACACTTGTTATAAGATTTTGTTTGAACATCTAGGCTAATAATGCTCTTACCACCTATGCAATATCCATTATTTTGCTCTGATGGATTTTCAAGCTTCATTCGTGCTTCCTCTGACAAGGTTTATGGTCACCTTGAACATGAATATTTCTGAAATGAAGAATTATTTGCATTCAGAAACATAAATGATGCTATTCCTAGACTGACTTAAGTCTGGTTTTGGTGCAACATGCCAATGTCATGGTGTTGAACCAAGTTAAATGGTGTAGGGCGAAGTCAATGGTTGATGGGAGGGGTACTGGGAGTTGTATGCCCGCTTGATCAGAAGAACAATTTCACTTCTGCGTGCAGTATTGCAGTGCACAATTCCAAGGAAATAAAAAAGCTCATGTTCTAACCGTCAGATTTCTAGTTGATCGTATAAATCGTGCATTAGCTGTTGATTAACCTTGGTATTTAACATGTGAAAATTCATTCAATGTTTACCTTGATTTTTTCATAATTTCCTCTCTTTGTTGCCATTTTGACAAGTGAATATGTACATGAGTATAGTTTTCTAGGTTCACATCAATATAGTTAATATGCTTAGTTATACTTTTGGGCATACAGGCATATTCAACGGTTGGCACTCCTGATTACATTGCTCCAGAGGTTCTACTGAAGAAAGGATATGGAATGGAATGTGACTGGTTAGTTTCTTACCTTGTAAATTTTCCCACAATTGTTAGTCATGTTATTTTTCCTCATCCAATGTGCTTTTCTGTATTTCATGGTTCTTGTTCTCACATTTTATTTTGATCGTAGGTGGTCCCTTGGTGCAATTATGTATGAAATGCTTGTTGGTTATCCTCCATTCTATTCGGAGGATCCTATGTCAACTTGCAGAAAGGCACGTGCTTTGCACACGCAGACTTCTTTATTGGTTATCTAGAGGGTAATTGTTTGGAATTTTCTGTATTCAGTCTAAGCGAACCTCACCCAACTTGCAAGAGACAGCCTTGTGCCAAATTTTATTACACAATCAACACAGCAGGATGCAGTATTTGTGCTAGTAGTGTACCAGTGACCTGCCTGTTACCAAACTATTTTGTGGGTGAGTGGGTGGATGCTGATGGTAGCAGCTGGTCCCAAGAGCTCATCCTACTATACAGATCATAGTTTGGACTTAAAGGCCTTAATAATTGCGTATGACCTTGGTTTTACCCTTTGAAGTGCCTTATAGCGGGAAATTTGTGTGGAAAGCTGTATTTCCCTATGCTTTTAGCTAAGCTTGTTTACTCATGTAGCTTCAAGAGCATGTGTTTCATCATTTTTTTTTGTTGTTCATGCAGATTGTGAACTGGAGAAATCACTTGAAATTCCCTGAAGAGGCAAAGCTTTCTCCTGAAGCTAAGGATCTTATCAGCAAACTTCTGTGTAATGTTGAGCAGAGATTTGGAACGAAAGGAGCCCATGAGATAAAAGTGTGTGCTCTCTTCCGTATACGTACACACATCTTCATTTATCTCAACTTTGTGCTTAATTATTATGATCATATGCTCTACCTTAGGCACATCCATGGTTTAGAGGTCTCCCATGGGAAAGGTTGTATCAGATGAAAGCTGCTTTCATACCAGAAGTTAATGGCGAGTTGGATACTCAGAATTTTGAGAAATTTGAGGAGGTAAAGTTCAGTCCTTTTTTTAATGAGATAATTTTTAAGCTTTTGGGGCGAATATGGAGAGATCTTTCTCAACTTGTTTTGATAATATAATAGGCTGAGCTCTTAATCCGTGATGCCTTTAGTATTTTGATTTCTAATGTGACCACTTAGCACCATGTTTTTCATTGTTTCCATGGTGACTTGTCTTTTGTTAGTGAAACTTGAAGTACGAATATGTTGTTTTGGTGAACGGTTTAGAAAGCTGAGGTTATCACACTTCCACTTACCTTTCTTACTGTTTTGCAGACTGGAGCACAAATGCAAAGTTCATCTAAGTCAGGTCCATGGAGAAAGGTATGTGTGACTTCACCATGAAATGCTAATTATGGGTAGTTGGAAAGACAATCCTAGTAAATAGTGATGGAGCTGCATATACGCTGGAACAATTGTTGTATCATATACATTTTCCTACAGTGTACCTTTTGTGGTATTCACGTACCTTCTATTATATACTCCCCCCATAGTTTTTACAGACAATTCCTTATATGCCACTGAAATTTTGCCAGTTTCCTTATGTGCCACTCGAAATTGACTCTTCCCTTATATGACATTGGTTAGTTCAATAACTACATATAAAAAAATGGAGTATCTCAATTCTCTCCTATCTGTAGATAGGGAACATCTATACCTTGACTAATGGTGGACCATGGACATGAAGCTTGTGATTCACTGCTTCTAACTAGTCTGCTAGCCATGAAATACATATAAAAAAATATGTATTAGGAACAGTTCTGAAATTTACAACTATTAACTTTGAGCTGGCAGAATCTAGCATGTTTCGTGAGCTAATTAGTGAGGGGTTTCATTTTGGTATTGCCGTGTAGCGCCGTAGCCAATGAACTAATAAAATGAAGAACATTACTATTTTTTGCAGATGCTTCCATCCAAGGATGCAAACTTTGTTGGCTATACATATAAGAACTTCGAAATTGTGAATGATGATGAGGTTGCAGGAATTGGTTAGCACTCTCTCCCTAATGTTTTCAGGCATTGCTATGCCTTTCTTAAGATTATGCATGTCCAGAATTTTTAGTTTGAAAAAAACAATGTCGTGCTTATGTGGAACAGCTGAGTTGAAGAAAAGTTCCAAGTCAAAGCGGCCAACGATCAAGACATTATTTGGTATTGAGCACTACCACTGCCAGTTTGTTTCGTACACTCCATGTACTGTTTTGCATGATATGGTTAATTTGTTTTATCCTTGTTTAAACAGAGAGCATGGATGAAGATGAACCTGTTCAAGGAAGTTTCTTAAATATGTTGCCCCATAAGGAGGGGCAACCTTCATCTCACTCCATTCCACCAGAACAATACCAACCTCGACATTAATAGGATACGGAGGTTTTCAAAAGTAAAACACAGATAATTAAAACAAGAAAAAAATTGCTTCCTTTTGATCTTGTTTCCCGTCCAAGCTTTGTAAATTCTAACCGATGCTTTCTCTTATCAAATTCTTCATACAAAAAATCCCTCTTCTGTCTAAAGAGTGGTGTTTGCTGTACGCGGCGATATTTGTTTGGTTCGCTGTGTTTGGGTTACAGCTTCGGAGATGATGGGTCTCAGGTTACAGCTAGTGTATACTTGCTACCATTTCTGACGGGCATGTGTATTGCAATTAAATTCACCTCCCTTTTCTGCTTTTCCAAGGGCTCTTAATTAGCTTGTAACGTACCAACTGAAATGGTTGTCACGGCCATAGCAAGTAACATCGTTCGTTGGTGAGCAGCGTGGAGCGTCGATGTTTTTTCTTGTCATATCGGCAGTCATACGAACGTTCTCGGTGCATTCTTTTAGTGTGTTACAGAATGACAGAAATCTGACCGGACATAAACCTTCTATCTTTTTATATTACTAAAACAAGATGGAAAGAAGCTCGAGGCCTATGAAGTTGCTATATTGAT
Organism: Oryza coarctata; assembly: GCA_030770085.1. Classification (NCBI taxonomy): domain Eukaryota; kingdom Viridiplantae; phylum Streptophyta; class Magnoliopsida; order Poales; family Poaceae; genus Oryza; species Oryza coarctata. The sequence continues at coordinate 19,601,384 of CM061470.1, forward strand.
CAGAGAAGAGAAACATCATCGATCGATTGCATATGTAGTAGCCTGCAATTTCAGAAATAAATGCTAAAGTTTATATAAAGTTTACAAATTATCTTTTTTTATGCACATCACATCCACGCACCTGCAAGTGTTTGTCCCATCTAAAACACGACTAAGGGAGGGCAACGGTTAATCGGTGACATCACTAAATGTATCACTAAAATCCTAAAGAGCACGTGTGCATGTGTAACTGTGGACACTAGGGTCTAAGGTTTTTTATACACAAGCACTGTTACAACCGTATGAGGTTTATTTTATTTTAAGAAATAAGCACAACCTGGCCCATTGCCCCGGCTATGAATAGATTTTAATCCTCGATACAAATACAATAAATTCTGATCAGTTCATACCAGGCGTGGGTTGAGCGGGAGAAGTTGTGTATCAGGTTGGATTTGATTTTGCTCCACTCGACCCGGCTAATTGCCATCACTAGTTGCAAAGTGCAAATTCATAAATAACACTACAGTTTATATAAAATTTATAAATACTATTTTTTATGCGTACACACCATCACATGTGCACTACATTCATACGCCTGGAGAATAGTTAATCCATAACACCAATAAAATTTTATTGAAAGAACACCTGCAGATGTGTAATTGTGGGCCTCACAGGGTCAAGATTATTTGTACACCAGCACTATTACAACTGAACGAGGTTTATTGTATTTTAAGAAATAAAAACTATAATCCTATATAAATAGATTATAATGCGTGATACAATTACAATAAATTCCGATCAGTTGTGTTCATCCAATCAAACCTGTAAAGGGAGTCTAAAATCGATGAAAAACCATCACATTTTATATCTGGAAATGAACATTGGAGTTATGAAATTTCATTTCATATTGGCTAACACCACAAAATTCAAATATATATTATTAAAATATTGAAATATATATATATATATTAAAATTTTACAGATCTATACACAACGTTCTCTAGAAGAGTTTTTTTAATAAAAACATAGGGAGTAAAATCTGACGTAGCAAACTTATATTTGTCTCTATGAACTACAAGCAGGAAATTTACACATGGTTGCCTTACCGTCCTATTCAAGGATATTTTTTTCCACAGCAGAAATCCGGCTGTAAAATACCACGGTAGGGTGTGTGAGAGAGGAGATAGCCTACCGTTTTTATAAATAGCCCCTTTATAGCTCTCTATGTGTTTTTTTTCTTCTAGTCTGTAAAATTAATAGATCTGTATGTATGTAGAAGGGGATGGGTCTGACAGTGGCTCTCTTACCACCCCCATTAGACTATTATTTCGCTATAGTACATATATCCAAAAGAAAAAAATATTTTTAAAAAAAATCTATTTTTATTTTGAGATTTAATTAAAAAAATTTGGAAGTATATAGAAAATATAATTGAGATGCCTGAATTATGTAAAAACTCAGTGTTAAAACTAAAAAAATATTACATCTTTAATTAGAGATCGAACGATTAATAAGTTCACATGTGGACATTATTTAGATAATAGTGGTAAAAATATTATACGGCTACTAATATGTTTACACGTTAGGAATAAAAAATATATATAATATAAATAATGCAATAGATAATACGGTACATACACCAATTTGGTACTTATATATATCATTATGTGTTATCTATTTATAGTCATTCGTTGCTAGAGAAACCAACTCTTTGCTTGTACTTCACATTAGTCTGTATGTATTATTTAGTTGTTTTAGGTTGTATGATTCTACATAGTTGTACAATGATTTAGTTGCTCCTACCTTCTTGATAGTCTTATAGAAAAAAGTGCATACATAGCTATTGTAATTAAGATAATAATACATTGAAGCAAATTAAAGAGATATTGAACTTACAATAAAATCGTCGTCAAGAATGTTTAGACAAACAAAATATCTTTTACCAAAAGTATCATCACTTATTGACCTCACCACCTGACAACGATCATCACTGGTGCACATAAGATACTTTCACTATGAAAATAGTACAAGAGGTTGTAGCCTACAGTCTAACTATTCAAACGGTCTAAAAGTGCTATGAGAAGAGATCAATCTATGAATCACCGCTTCATCAGGTCCTTCTCGTGTTTTGTGGTCTCTACTAGCATGCACAACAGAAGGATGTTAGCTTTACATAACCTGCAAAAAAACAATGTATTTATTATCGGTCATGAATTGTATTTAAAGATACAACAAACAATATGAGTATCTCTTACCTAGCACGAAACATAGGTCCACAGCTAGTAGATGTTGCGAAGGGCGTGGCTAGAGGGTGGTCAGCATGGTGTTCTCAATCGCTGAGAGATAAGAACAGTGTGACTGATCAAGGCCATGGTTTAGCAGCTTCAGTGTTGGTACGCCATAGCTGCATTGAAAACAAGAGTTAGCACGATTATCAAAAATAAAAAAATATAATTTATAGTTCATACACTAACGATGATTTTTTGTTAGAGAAAACGAACAACAATCACCATTACTACAAGATCCAAAGAAAACAATATTACAATACATATAGTTTCATACAACTTAGAAGAAAATGTTTATGACTTTTTAAATTACGAGAGCTTAAGTTACACATCTACTCTTGCAATAATGCATATACTTACACTACATAATTGAACCACCAAGTATATGAGAACGTATAGATCGGGTCAGCCTTGAAGTGGTGCCCACCCTCGTGGGATGTCTTTCATCGGTCTCTGCTCTTAATGGAGGAGCTTTCGCTCCACTCTGAATCTTTTGGTTACTTCTTGTAAGTATGTCCTTCCTGATTGCATTTGTTACAATATTTGAACCTTTCACTTACTTCAGATTCATCCATGTCGTTGCGAATCCATTTAATCTTCTGGCGACATGTCTTATCCCTCATTTTCATTCGGTTTAGAATGTAAAAAAAACTAAGAATGTTGAGTTGTGAAAAACCTCGTAATACCAAAGATAAATATCTCACCATTCTAGGTATGCAAAAAAGCTTCTTTCCTAAAATAAGACGATACTAAATGGCGGTACATTATTCCACACTCTAAGCTCATAGCAATAACATAAGAACATGGCTTATGGTTTAGCCTTAACTGTTGGCACGAACATGAGCAGGTTCTGTCGTCCTTCAGTACATACTCCTGTATAACTCTCTTATGGTAGATTTTATGCTTGGCTTTAACAACATATAAGATTTCAAATCTATGCTGCTATAAACATTGAGGTATAACTCGATAACTTTGGTCCTTTTATGTTTTTTTCCAAGTACTTCATCATTACTATGTCAAAAATACCATTATTTGCTATACAAGGCCTAGTTGCTTTGTATTAATCTTTAAAATAATTGCATGCACCATGTATGATAAACTCAATAATGGTAATAAGCGACAGATCTCTTACACCACGTATCATCCAGTTATAAAGCTCAACTAAATTAATGATCATTATGCCAAACCTAGCATTATCATCGTTATATAATAAAACTCATTTCTCCTTTGACTCATTCTCAATCCAGTATAAAAATTTTCTAACCTAAAATATTGATCTCATTTTTACAATATGATCATCACTAAAGAGTGGTCTTAGAGCTTTGGAAGTCACTTATAGGTGTTGGCCTTCTCAACTGCTTATCTGTTTTTTTTCTCGTTGTTAGCTCATCTGAACCCCTCTAAAGCTCATTGAATTTCTTCTGTTGATTCTAGGCACTCAGGCACATGAAAAAACACATAAAGTGTTTGTTCTAGAAATGCTTGTAGAAATTAACACCCATGTGATATATGCACTATCTGCTCTGAACATTTGGCCACTCTTATGCATATAATTTCTCTATGTTACCATCCCTCAAATACTTAATAACCCACAGAAGGTCAGCATGACTATCATTTATATGACATACACCTAGCCTTATATGCACAACTGCTTTCTTCACTCGCTTTAGAAACTAGTATCAACTTTCAGTATTCTTGCTTTCAACAAAAGCAAAAGCCATGGGTAAGATCTAATTATTCACATCAACTCTAATTGATATCAATATCTACTCTCTGTATTTTTTAGTTAGAAATGTCCTGTCAATACCGAGTATGGGACGCCAATACACAATACGTGAATGCATGTTCTTAATGTGAAGAAAGTCCGTTGAAGTACACTTTGCTAAGGATGGTTAAGTGATGGAACTGATTTGAGGTTATAATAGCTTATCGGATTCCTCTAAAGAATGCAAGCTTGTAAACGAGATATTATCGTATGAAGCTTTTAATGTACCAAACATCATCTCCATAATTTTTTATTTTGTGCTTCATGACTTCATATAGTTAATTATGTACCTGAATTTATCCTCAACATGTATGATAATTGATCTTGGTTCGTATCTCAGTTTGTGCATAATATTAGAGTATATCTCTATTGCAACAAATACAGATGTCATATTTCTATGATATTTCTTGATCTCTTATAAATAATAATTATGTTTGGTGACGATTGACATATTTCAATAATCTTTCCATTTATCTTTGAATGCATGCACCTTTCATGGAACTTGAGTTTACATACTTTACATTATACACTGATTTGCTTGACTTCACAACCTAACATTTCCTCCGATCTGCATCTGTTAATTCCTCTTAATATGCATACTTAGTCCCTAAATGACCTAGTTCTTCTTATACTCCTATGTCACATAATGACTCTTAGAAATAATAAGTCTAGAGAAATCCTCGTTAGACCATTCTAAGGGATTTACATTATCGCCCTACTCGTCTGATAATTTATCATCATCTACATGCTTATTAACAGAATATTCCCTATACATTACCTTGATGATGGTGATGTTTCTCTTTTTCTCGTTTGCCAATCCTCCATGCTTTCTGTTTTCTCCTCCTTCTTATTCTTCTTGATACTTTGACTCATTTTTCTCTATTTTTTTATTATCAGCTTCCGTCATACTTAGACCCTCTTCGTCTTACATGGCAATTAATAATAGTATTTTCTTTTTTATAAACTGACATCGGAATGCTAGTTGTCCAACCTCGTTTCAATGCATTATCTATGTATCATCTTCAAGTGTTAGTGAATCCATTGGTATCGATTTTTAGAAAAAAACATTTAGTTGACCGGCTTACTATGACATACATAGTTATTGCGTTGACTTAGGAGTTGATATGAAAGCCTTTTATTAATCAGTTATACATCACTAGAAAACTTCTCTCAGTTGAATCGAGTTTTAATAGATTTATATAAACTATAACTAATATTATCTCGATCGTAATATAACCGAAATACTACTTTTATTTAACATGTTTGTTCATGAAAAAAAATAGAGTTGAAGTTAGAAATTAATCATTAACAGACATTTCATATTTTAACATCAATATGTCTTCAAATATTATGAACGAAACTATATACAGATTTTGAAATGAAACTAATCTAGAAAATACTACACATACTATTTTATTTTATCACTAAAAATAAATATTGCAAAGGGTATATATATTTTAACTTCATACAAATCTACAAGCTAGTAAGGCTTCCTGGCTTCCTTGACCTCCTCTCAACCTTTCCTTTTCTCTTTTTCTGTTTTTTTATTAAATTGGATAATTGGCCAGTTAGGAGGGGTCTTGTAGCTGGTTGTTCAAAAAACACTCTAATAGAGGGTGGCAAGGGGACTATCTGCAAAATTGGTAGGCTCCCTCCCCTTCTATTGATGGACCTGACAATTTTACAGGTGGCCTCTTACGACGAAATAATGATCAAACAGAGAGTGACAAGTGGCTGCCTGTAAAAAAGACATACCCTTCTCATTTATCGTGTACTCTGTCATGGTATTTTATCTATCACAGAAAAAATGCTCTTGATTAGGATGGTAAGAGGGCCAATTACAAATTAATAGCCGACTCGTCGTTAACAGAAGTTATTAAATGTTTGCCATATCAGATTTTACACCGTGTTTTTTAAAATAAAACCTTCGAAAGAAGTTGGGTATACGTCTATAATTTTTTTAACAAAATATATTATTTTATAAATATTTAATAAAAATGTATAAATAAAAAATATTGGGCTTAAGGTAAGCCGAGGAGGCTAATGGATTGAACAGAAGCAAAGCTGACCGGTCTAGAAAGGCAGACCTCACCTCCCCCGCGCCACACGACGTCACGACTAATCGAGTCATCGTTAGGAGGCCCACTGATTCATCTAGAAAAACTGCTCCTCCGCCTCAGCGCCGCCGCCGCCGCCGGGGAGGATGGCCGAACGGCGGTACACCGAGCAGGAGGAGGCGCTCGAGATCAGTTCCCTCCGCCGCATCATCGCCGCCTACGCCAAGTACGCCAACCCCAATCCCCCCTCCCGCTCCCTCTCCCCACTCCCCCACTACTCCACCAGTCCACCACTCGTGAGTTCGTCTGCCCCGCCACTCCTTGCCGGGAGGCGGTTGGTAGGTCGCGTAGAGGCGGAGCTCCGTTCTAGCAGCCCCGCGTTGTTCCGAGCTGTGGGGCGTGTGTTAGTTCGGAGGGGAGAACTTAGTTCGAGTTGATGTTGCTTCTGAGTTGTAGGGTTTAGGAATGGTCGCTGATTCGAGGGTTGAGATGCTGGCTGGAATTGATCTGTGGTTAGCGGGGACTACCCAGCGGGAAGGGGGGGAGACTTCGTTGGGAGTTCTGCTGCAGGCTACGCTATGGGAGCTCGCTTTAGAACTTAGAACTACCCATTATGCTCTGACATGGTGAACTGAAAGATTTGATGAGGTGTGCCCGGAGGTATTGGAGCGGTTGCAAGTTCGGGTTCCAGGACAACCATGGTATCTCTGAAACGAGAACATTATTGATCGGAGCAAACATTTTCTGTTTGTTTTCGTTGAACTCTTTATTAACGTCTTGATAAACCAACTGATAGGCGTAACTTTTAAAAAATAGATGTGAGGAAGTGATGTTTCCTGGAATTTCTATTAGAAAAACAAGCCATCAAAGTGTTTTTTTTTGCGGGGCCATCAAAGTGTTATTACATCGAGGACACTTGTATATTTGTCAACTCTTGTTTCCTTTTGAAGTTTTAGTATTGATATTGCAGAAGTGCTCCATCCGTTCTTTTTTCTACCTATCTCCTTAAGAATGCATGCAGTCAACATTCAAAAACATTTACAACTAATACACGCTAAAGTAGTTAGACCTGGTACATGAAAATGATATGGGCAGATTTGCCATCAAAACTACTAGCATATCATTATATTTTGAAATTTTTGGCCAATACATGAACATGATTAGAAAGGTGAGGACATGACATGTATAATGTCCAAATGACTAATATAAAAGAATGAAGGCAGTACAATGGTTTCTAATTTTGAATAGTTGGTGGCATAGATAATTTAATATGAAATGTTGTCTGTGGAACATAACTACATAGGAACAGTTTAGTTTTTTCCCATGTTTTTCTGGTTAAATAATAATATTTTGCATTGCTATTATGATAGTTATCACGATGCTGCAGAAAGGGATGTCAAAAGATATGAGCGATCATTCAAAAGGCTTCCTCCTGCCCACAAGGTTTGTATTTAGAGCCACCATACATGTTATACATTTTTATGTTCAACCACTACTACCACTTTGATTATCACTTATGGATTTCGTTTTGACTTATCTAGGTTATCAAGCTCTGTATGCTCATTCACATATGTTATGTATTTTCTTGTGTAGGAACTTCTTTTTAACCTTGGTCTCAAGTACCAAAGGCTGAGATGGTAAGTAATGTTATGGGCTTAATGCATGTAGACTTGTAGTACTAGTTATTAGATTTAGTCCATTTTTTAGTTTAACCGATGACGTTCTATCTTAAATTCTTCATTGGATTTTTTTTCCTAAAAAATCAACGCATGCTGTTTTAAATTAGTTTTGCCAGTCTGTGCTACCGTGATAGATTTTATTGTTGTTATTTAATTGTTTATATCTTCACAGGTGTATATCCATGAATGCATCATTCGTTACGAACATGCTTGAGGTATGTCTGTGTGTGGTTAGGTGAAAGCTGTGATATACATGATGTTATCATTAAAAGGGGTATAACTGCAGGCATTTGAGCCTCCTTTCGACATGAGTCAGTCTGTAGATGTGGATGGTCATGATTGCGGAGAGAACATGCATGATCATTGTCATGCAGATTGTGCTCATTCTGTTGAGAGTAGTGATTACTTTAGAAATTCTATCTCTGTAAGCAATTCCGAGTTGCATGAACTGGATGGTTTCCCCAGAAAAGACTTGAACACTCATGAACTGTCAAAGGAAACTGACAACAGGGTAGGCCTTATGCATTGATCCTTCATTCCTTTTTTTTTCATTTTTAAAAATAACTGGTGCTTTCAAGTTAAAGCCAATTTCACGTTACAACCTTGGTGATATTGCGTGTTTTGACTGATTTAAGTATCAAACAGGATGGGGTAGTTGACATGGAAGGTTGCTCCCAGCCTGTTGGTGACAAATTGGGGCCATCTCAAGTTGTAGATAAATCATATAATAGTGATAAAGCCATGGATGCAGCAGCTAACTGTCAGGATACAGATTGTGTTGTGTGTTCTGCTGATGAGAATGTAAGCCCCTCCTGCAAGATGTAAGCTATTGTGTATTTCTTATAATTTACATTTGCATGATGCAGAACATAGCTTAGCTTTCATGCTTGAATTTTATTACTGTGAGTCTAAAGGAACAATGCATGGATGTGGCATTCTTGTTATCTTCTGTTGCGATATATGGCACAAGGCATTACTGATAAATCCTAATTAATTTGTGTTCACTGTCTCCAGCTTTTCATTCAGTTATTGTGTTCCAATGTTGAATCTTGGGTTCGTATATTGCACAACATTTACACATAACATTCAATCTATCAACCATTGATCTCTATTGTTCTTCTAATACGTTTAAGTAGATAGCAATATTTATAACAAGCTATTAATTTTTGTTATCTTACTTTAGGTGACACCGCCGCAATGCATGGCTCCATCCTTGCAGTTGAATGTTCCTCCAATTGATGTTGACAAGGTAAGGGTTTATGTCAATTTCTCATTTGACACACTTCCAGTAGAAGGTGTACTGCAATGTGACTAGAAGTTAGCCAAAAGTTCATGTTGGTTGACCACCAAAGTAGTTATCACAGTGGCATCTTTCCTGATATATGTGATGTTACTGGTTTGCATTGTATGTTGATTTTCTTTTTTCCCCTTGTCCTCATAACCACAAGTGCTCAATCATGCTATAGTTTGCTGATGTTGTATTCTTGTGTATAGTTTCTTGCACCTTTGCCGACTTGTGCAGTTGTTACTGAAGCTGGCATCTTTCCTGATATGCGATGTTACTGATTTTCGTTACATATGTTGGTTTTCCTTTTTTTTTTCTCCTTGGCTTCATAAGTCATAATTGTAAGTGCTCAATAATGCCATATTTTGCTGATAGTGTATGCATCTGTTAGTTTCTTGTACCTTTGCCCACATTTACATTTATTTTTCAGCTTGCTGGTTTTTGGACACTCTTTATACTTTTTAGCTTCTATAATCCATGTTATTCTGGTTTATTCAGGTTAGATGCATCATAAGAAATATCGTCAGAGATTGGGCTCAGGAGGTATTTTCTGTGCCATTTTCGGTTCACCTACAATATACTTGAGTGGAACTTTTATCTGAATGTAATGATTTAATGCCAATGGAATATTACTGTTTTTATTATTTAAATTGTTGTAGGGTCAAAAGGAACGTGATGAGTGCTACAAGCCCATTCTAGACGAGCTTAATCGTCTATTTCCTAACCGAAGCAAGCAGAGGTAAACTTGCATTATCCCCAATCCTCATGTTGTGTCAATAATTTAGAGCTACTGTACTTTTTTACCTTATTCTGGAATGTACTAGAAGTGATCTTGTTTCCAGAATTGGATAGCTGTTGGGACATCTTGTCCCTGTGCCCACACATGTGTGTTCTTACTATGAATGATTGATGCAAGCATTTCATTTAACGTCATATACAAATGGAAGTTACTTGAAGCTTCACTCTTGGTCAATCATTGACTTGTCAATTTGTTAAACTTAGTAGGCCTCCTTCATGCTTAGTCCCTGGCGCTGGGCTTGGGAGATTGGCTCTGGAGATATCCACTCTGGGTAAAAAAAAAAGTTCAATTGTAAATGAGCTTATGCCATATATTCTTGAAGATTGCGTAATCATTTTTACTGTTGAACAGGTTTTGTGAGCCAGGGAAACGAGTTCTCATATTACATGATGATTTGTTCGAGTTTCATTTTAAACCAGTATGACAATCTAAGCTATACATATTTAAAAGCAATAAGCACCTTAAATGATCAAGTTGTTCATAACGCAACAATATTTGCTCATGTCATATCAGCACTCAAGAAGCCAATGAGTGGACTATATATCCTTGGATACACAGCAACTGCAATTCTCTTTCAGACAATGATCAACTTCGCGCTGTTTCATTTCCTGATATTCACCCCTCAAGGTAATAAAGCGCCATTTTTTTCATAAGCATCAGTACACTTGCAAAATGCCTTGTTTCCGTTCATCGATGTACGCTTGGGTGTGACCTGTGAGTTGCGTGTAATGTAACATTCATATAGGATGTTACCATTTATCAAAATAGTATTATGTTGATTACTTTTACAGATAATTTATATAGGAATCTATATTTACATGAAAAAGCATCGCATGAAATTAACAAAAATGAATATGCAAGAATATGAGACTTGATGACTTCAGAAATCAAAACATCCTGTTTAAATCTGGACTTTTTGCAGAACCTACAAATATTTTACTTATGGATGTCGAAATATTTATATGATTGGTTAGTTATGCAATTGCATTTGAATGCTGGATCTAAACTAAGTACTCCCTCTGTCCCAAAATATAAGAAGTTCTAGAGTTTTGCATTGGTATTAAGAAAGCAGGTGGAATTAAATGAGGATGTTTATGATTAAATGAGATGAGAAAATAGGTGGAGAAGTTGCTACATTTTGGGATAGAGGGAGTGCATTCTATTCTAGAATTTGAGTATTATTTGTGCTGTAGGTAGAAACTGAAGATAATGTTCTCATTGAATGTTCACCTATACTCCTTGCAAAAAGAGAGAAACTGGCTGTTATCTCTTTTTTTACTTTATCTTGGCATATTTAGCTTATGGTTATCTTCTTTTCTGTTAACAGTTCAGGGATCACGGAAGGATTTTCAATGTGTGCTGGGGATTTTGTAGAGGTCTACAATGAGGAAAGCCAAGAATGTAAGATGAACTGGTGTCCTGGTCTTCTTAGAATAGCAGAATATTAAACAAAATGGAATTCAAAACGGTTTATTGACAGATTTCTGTAGGTACACTCATGAGTAAACAATTAATTTTAACCTGGCTTACCTTATAAGGGGATAAGCATCAATCAACTTAGTTCTGTTTGTGAAAGCGTAATGTATAGTACCATTTTCCTTCTGAGTCTTTTGGCCCAATGAAAGGCATGCCAGAAACTGGAACCAGGTGGTTGGAAGCAGTGGCATTAAATAACAATTTGAACACATACTTTTCTAACAAGATTTTTGCATTGGGGTTAGTCTAAGCATATAAATAGGGTGACAGTTGTACAGAACCAATTTACTTACGAGAACAAATGTGTTCTGGTGGAACCCCAGAAAAAGAGGATAATTATGTTCTTGTTTTGTTTCTATCAGATTGTTTCGATTTTAAGTCATGGCCAAGCAGGTAAATAACATAGAATGATAATTTGTGGCCATCTTGTTTCTTGTCATACATATGAAGTACATTTTTTATGGGGACTAAATTAATTATTTGTTATTGTTTTCTTGTTAGCTTGCTTGGATTTATTTTGGAATGCTTGTTAAATAAATCGAGTTGAGAGTATTGCTTTGACGTTTTTCAAAAACTAAATAGAAAATCAGGCAGGCATTTTTTGGCAATGAAGTAGTGTGCAGCAGTGCAGTTGCAAACCAGGTCCGAGATCTTATTTATGATGTGCTTTTTAAAATTGATTATGGAGATGAAGGAAGCAGCTCCCTCAAATTAATCATGTAGGCTGTTGAAGCATGCATAACTTTAAAACTGATGGTTATTGGTTGAAGTCGTTTAAAAGTCTAGTAATTTGATTTCTGGCCTTGGTATGTTCATTTGTTCCACTTTTAGTTCAGATATGCATGATTGACAAATGCCATTTTGACATTCTTGCAATACTCATATTTTGCTCCAGGTGCATGGGATGCTGTTGTAACATGCTTCTTCTTAGATACAGCACACAATATCGTTGAATACATACAGATCATATCGAAAGTTCTCAAGGATGGTGGGGTGAGTCTCTTATTAGACTCCGATAAACTATTCTTGAAGAATTAGTACTACAAATTCTATTTTTTTGAGTCCGTTTATGGAGTTCTATAATCCAGTAGATGTTATTTATTTACTATTTCTTATTGGTCATTAATACTTGTGCAATTTCAACCAACAGGTATGGATAAATTTGGGTCCACTTCTGTATCACTTTGCTGACTCCCATGGGCTAGATGATGTAATTAATTTTCTTCCCTTATTATACTAGTTGAATGAAAGAATGCTATGCTAGTTGAAGCCTTGAAGGTGTTACTATCTCTTGAGTAACCTAATTTATCTCCGTAAACACAGGATATGTCTATTGAATTAAGTTTGGAAGATGTGAAAAGAGTTGCTTACCATTATGGATTTGTGATGGAGGTGAGAGTTTTGCATTTAGTTTGTTTTTTGTTATTGAGGAAATTCAAAATATGCACGGAGGTGCATATACACCAATACTCTGGTTTTGTACACTTGCGCGTTCCAAAAAACAGTATAGATGTAAATTCAATACTATGCATAGTTGCAAAAATATGTGGAAACTTATGATTAGACAAAGTCCGTAAACATCCTTTAAAATTTTCCCTTGTTTCTTTCGTCTCTATTTATATAGTGCACATATAATTATATCTTTTTATTTTTTTTATTTTTTGCAAATATACATGTTCCAACATTTTGCCAGAAGTATGTTTTTTTTAGGTCAGAACTGTGCAAACCCAAATAGGTGCACTAAGTCCAATTCGCTATAAATGGTGTAAATTCTGTTATTATCATGGATTAATTTGACATGTTTTCAGGTGGAGAGAATGGTAGATACTACATACACCGCAAATATGAAATCAATGATGCAGGTAATCTTCTAATATCTACACTGTGACTTAATCTTCAAATATCTAGGAAGTGATTGAATTTATGGCAAATGTTTAGAATTGTGTATTGAAAGGTTAAAGATGATTATATAATCCTGTTTGCTGCAGTTGGAAACTTCGCCATTTCAACTTTTAGATGTCCATTTGTTCATCAATCCATTGTAGACTCATATACCGTTACTTATAGTACATTCAACCTGTGTATTAGGAATGTTAGGAGTCGTGCAAATTCAATTGTTGTATGTTAGTGGCAGAGTGAGCCAAAATACATGAAAGGTCAATCTTGGATACAACTTCAGTGAATTAGAACATAGGACCAATGATCTTTTTTTTCTAAGAAAGAAGAGACCAATGCCCTTTTTGGTCTCAGTGAGGGCTCTGCCTCTGCATTGAGTAATGCAAGAATGCGACTTTTCAAATTTGTCAGCTTGACATACTTGGGATTTCAGCTGTACTGAATTCTGGTGGACATCTGACATCAGTTGTTCAGTATCCATTAATTTATTGTGCATTTTACCGATCTTCATGATATCTGGTAATAGTGGTCTAATTTATACTGTGGTTGAGTTGCAGAATTGGTACCGTGCAGCGTTTTGGACGATGAGGAAGAATGCATCTCGATCAAAAGCTCAAAAACATCAGTGAGGTGAAGATCCCCTGTTTGGAATGGTTGGCCGTTGGCATGCAGGAAGATCATTTCAGTCCCGTGGTTAACTGATGATGTCTATCCAGGTTGGGAGGCTGGGACAATAGTCCAATTCAGATGGTCCATTCATGCCCCATTTTTCACCATGATATAAAACCTTACAAACTGTGATGTGGTCGATTTAGATAACCAAATTTGTTGCAAGATATGGATAGATTGATAGAATGCGCTTACCATTACTTAGCAAACGTCGATCTCCGTGTACCCAAACATCTGAATGGCACAGCGAAAAACTTGTGCGGTTCAAGGTATATCAATTGTTTAATGGGAGTACAAGGTATTAATAAGTCGATGGAACGTGTTCGAACTGTACAATAACATTAAATCTGTAAGCGGCAAATCCAAAGAGCTGTACATTTTGGGCTGTATTGTAATGTTAATTTCTTGTGTTACCATCTTCCGGTGATGGAGCTGCGAATATGCGATACTAATTTTGCCTATGAAAGCGACAGCACCGGTGCATCATCTGGGTCTATCATAGATGGCTTATCAGATGCTCCGGTAATCTGGTCGTTATTAAGGTCATAGTGCCATACGAGTTGAACGGAAAGAAAAAAAACACGCCGTTGCCGGGGATCGAACCCGGGTCGCCCGCGTGACAGGCGGGAATACTCACCACTATACTACAACGACTTCCACGCTCCATTTTTGGAAACTCATAATCAATAACCGTACTGTTAAGAGCCATATGAATAGAATAGGCCATGTATGCGGATGAACAGTTGATAAAACCGGTAAATCACACCGTTGCCCTGTTGAGGACTTGAGGTGAGGAGGTATTTCCGTGCTCTTAGCATCACAGTAGAACAAAAGTGTTCACAGAGAAGGCAAGTGTTTCATCCTGACACATTTCTCAGAATTGGAAGCGATACTGAGAATTCTTTTTTTTTAAAACCCCGCGGGGTGTACTTGTATTTAGAAGAGCTGAAAAACTGTACAAGGGCCCAAGGGCCTCAGATCAAAGTAAAACAAAAGAAGAAAAGAAGGAAATACAGGGTCGCAACCAATAGAGTGGCATGCTAAGCATGTCCGTTAGCTAGATTGGTTTATAGTACAAGGGAACCGTTGAGCTACGGTGGTCACTTGGCAGTAGTGCACGGAGACCCTTTGCCCCACCAATGCACCAAAGATCTGTTTCTTCAGTGATTCGGTTGATAATTCCAGCTACCGAAGTCTCCTCACCTCTGAACACCCTGTTGTTTCTTTCTCTCCATATCTCCCATGAGACTAAGATGAACAGCGGTTTTAAACCGCCCCTCAGCTCCTTCGCTTCCGCCTCTATGCTCTGCGTCCACCATTTCTCCAACGATGGTGCGGTTATCCAGTTTTGTGGTCGCAGCTGTGGTAAGTGCAACCTAGCTTCAATTGCCGCCCAGATCTCCCTGGTGACTGACTGGGCATTCATTGAAGAGGTGGTGGGACGTCTCCAGGCTTCGCCAGCTCGTAGTTGTTCGGCCACTCGCGTTGCTGGAGTCGATCCGCCATCCCAATTCTGTTATGTAGGAGTCAAGCGAAGAACTTACATTTGGATGGCGCCCAGTACAGTTCCATCCCATTATACTGAATTCAGGAATGGTTGTTTGTTTGTTCTAAAGAAACCTGGGGGTAAGGCAAAATTCAGGATACCACCACCAAGAACAAAATGGTAAAAGTAGCAGATCGAGTATGTAGGCCAGGCAGCCTTGCGTTTGTTTCGATTTAGGTAAGGAAGACGCTCCACTCGAGGTAGTCCCCGTGAGGAGGCTTCAGTCGTAGGGATGCCGCTCACCGGCTCATGGCCTCATGCCCGATGCCCCGATCTAGAACCCCGCACCACGGGAGCCGGCGCAAGACGATGATGACTTCGAGCAAAGCGATGGAAGGCAAGGAGGAGCCGCGGATCATCTCTGGCGGTGGTTCTTCCGCAGGTCGATCTTCCTCCTCCACGCACGAGGACCGCGACGACGCTGCCTCTGCATGGAAGCTGGTCGGTCGGCGCCACGCCGCCGGGCAAGGATTCCGATCCGACGGCGAGCTGGATCGGCAGGACGGGTCCAGGGCCATGCTTGATCGTTTTCCCGTGCGTGGCTTCCCTCTGGTTGACACACTGTCCCTGTCCGTCCGTAGCCAACGGTAGCACGCCACCAATCTTGTTATGCGCCTCCTTGAATCAACATGACGCATGAACTATGCAGACTCTCTCTCCGGACCGAGAGACTGCATTTAAAAAATGGAGAACAAAAGGAGAGGAGGTTACGTTCTTTTCTTTTCTTCTATAGATTTTAGATTTTTTATCGACACGCTTCTCAAACATATAAAGTAAAGGTTATGTCTCGTGTAAAAATCTTCTATAGACATTTCATGTAAGAGACTGGTCTGGACCGATAGAGAGCAGATAAAAGGTGGTCTCATACTGGTTTTGTCTGATGCAGTGAGGCGTCGGTATGCGGCTCATATCGAGAGAGCCTACAATCACCGAGACACTGACTGAAGCAGGGAAGCCTGGTGCTTGGAGGCAAAGCAGTGAAGGACAAAGGCCGAAGGATTTGGAATGACACCAGCGCCTCCCTGGATTTGCCATTGCACATCGATGACGGTTGGTTCAAACTTGACGACAAAGATACCACCACTACACCACACCACCGTTTTGTTGCTCTCCGCGGAAAAGTCAGGTGTCATCCCGCGACGACCCCACCTCGCGCGGCATCAGTACGAGTACTGCATTTCAGCCGCAGGAGTGGATACCCGAAAGCACTAGTAAGGTGGAAAATGGTGTTCATGGTGCAGCAGCCAACGCGCGCGCCGCCGATTCGCCCACGACCTCTTTTGCGCGGCGCGCACGCGCTGTCTGCCATATGATGCCCGAGAGCTCTTCTTCCCCACTCCCCCACCCACACCTCCCCGCTGCTCCGTCGCGCATGCGCGACACCACGCAAACATCCACGAACCCGCGGCACGGAACGCGGACGTGAGAAGGCCACGCCGCGGTTCGCCGCCGCCGGGCATTACTCTAGCCTTTTTTTTTTCCTTACCCCACGCGTCGCGCGCTCGACGACGAGGGGTCACCACGGAATGCGGTTGCGGGAAGGGGCACGCGCGCGCGCGCACGGAGGGCAGCAAAAAACATTGCTATCGCCGTTGCCGGGGATCGAACCCGGGTCGCCCGCGTGACAGGCGGGAATACTCACCACTATACTACAACGACTTCCCGGTCGTGAGGTGAGTTTTTAAAATATAAACCATAGGGAGGTTAACAAACCAGATAACTCTGGCGTTTCCTTCGTACCAGATGCACAGGAATCATCAGCAAAGGCTTAGGGAGAAAAACATTGATTATGAGCCCAGCTCTTGATTCTCTGATTCTTATTCTTCCTGAATTAGATACCGAAGAGAGTCGGAATCAGTTTGATTAGGCGTTTGGCTAGAAACATTAGCTCTAGGTTCTAATGACGGCTTTCAGATAAATTGTCTATACTATCCCTGTACTAGCTAGAGATTTGATTAATATAAATTTCCTATAGGTTATTGCAATACTAATAATTATTAGAAGTAGTCATGAATGTGTGCAAATATTTGTACAATTACCTGTGAAAAAAAAAAGCTCTCAAATAAGGTTAAATAGCACCACAGGGGTAAAATAATACCATGATGATACACAGCTATTCACAAATCAATAGAAGTAATACAAGTTGGATAACTCATACTTGATAAATCTCTCAGTTCAAAACTGCAAAAATATTGCATCGGACACAATGCAAGTATAAAATACATTTGCATGGAACTGGCATCTAGGAAAAATATTCAGCTGATTAGTAAACCAGGACAACCCAGACAAAGATAAATCAACTTCAGTAAAAAGAAATCCATCATGATTTATACTTGAATCTGCAGTCTAGAAACAAAGATAATTAACAAAGTTCCACATCACCAAATTATTAGCAACATTCACTGAATTACGGCAATCAACAAACTATAGTAGATAAAGGATTGCCTGAACCAAACATATACGTTCCATTATATTTGCATCTGAACTGAGAAAGATCATGTACCCAAAACAATGGTAGAAGCCTAGAAGGTGCACCAAAAGAGTCAGGTTTCAAGTGAAGTTCATATTGATGCATGCTCAAGATAAGAGGCTTATAGCATGGGAATTGAAATACCAAATCCCTATATTACCACCCAGATGAAAAGTAAACCTTCAAACATTGGTTGAACTGAACAACTTTCTATTCCTCAACTACATGCAGTCAAAGCAATATGCAAGAAATATCTAAGCTGTTTAGTTCTGTATTGACGCATATGCAAGAAACAAGAGGATTACAAAATTCTCTCATACATAACAACAGAATGAAATGCACATCTGCAAAGAGGGTTGAACTTGAGAACTCTTTATTTCCTTGAACTATATTAATCACTCTTCTCTATCCATCAGATAAATCCCAATTAGGGACTTTGATTTTCATGAACAGAAAGAGGGACTTGTATAACCTATCACCATGGAAAGAACGAACAAATAGAACAATAAACGAAAAGAAAAATGGCTGGAGCAAGAATGGCGCCGGCGACTGCCGCTGGAGGAGAACGGCGGTGAGGGCGGCTGCTTCGGCCTGCAGAATGACGGTGATATTACCCAGTGGCAGGCGGGTAATATTTTGAAAAAAAAACAGGGGATTTTCATATTTGGTTGGTTGGATTCGCATGAGAAGCTGTCTTTGCCCGATTCTCTTCTGCTCCGGATGATTCATCCGTGAAGCTGAGGCATTTTTTACCCGTTTGGCTCAGCTCCACTTAATTCCACCAAGAATCACCCCTACGAATCCCTACCAAACGGGCCCTATATATCTCAGTTGCACGTTAAGCCCGTCTGATCGTCAAACCTAGAAAGCGTACACTGAAACTGTGATAAAGCACGTCTACACACACTAGCTCGACCATTATTTTCCAACACATAAAGCACGCCTTTATTTGCACTTCAAACAGAAGTCGCAATTTTGCATTACATGTGGCACTTTGCTTTCTCGTCATCAACTCCCCACTAGGCGTTTCGCATTGCTAGTGGCTTCGTACGTACGGCCACCTGTACTATAACACACAAATTAAAGCAACTCGACTGAAAATAAAAATGGCCAAGAACACCTGAAACCCCATCCGATCGTGCGCTAAAGACGATGAAAAAGCATACATGTGCACGCACATATTTCTGCAATGGTCGTCACTGGGCATGAACGGCACAATCCTTGGGCTGAAACCCAATCCTTCCAACCTCCAGATCATAGACGACCTCGACGTTCTGCAGCTGGAAGCTCCCGAGAACCGCTCCCGGCCCATTATTCGAGCCACCAACATCGCCGTCGTAATCGACATTGTCGTCGTCCTCGTCCATCCTCTGGAACAGCAAGCACTTGACCACCACCGAGTTCTTGGGCGCAGTGACCGCGTAGTAGCAGCTCTCCTTAGGCAGCGTGAGCTTCACATCACCGAGGAAATGGAGGCTCAGCAGAGGCAGCTCATCCTGCGTGCATGGTGCGTGTGTGCAAGGGATCTTGAAGCAGAGATCAAACCCCGTCCTCAGCTGGAGGTCATATGATCTGTCATAGGGTATAGCCGAGGTAAGGAATGATAGGATTGAGGTGTAGAATGGATCAGGGAGGTGCGTGTATGTTGTCCCAGTGTCGACGATCATCCCGCCATTGCCTTCGGAATCAATGCTGCTCAAGCTGGGAGGAGCAGCAATGGCAGCACCATCTCCAATGCTAAAACCCTCTAGGTCAATGTAGTAGAAATTTGGATTAGTAATGCTCTTTAACATTGGGGTGAAGAGGAAGTCATCCTTTGCGGACAGCGCGAGGTCTCCCATGATCAGGGAGCTGGTGAAGTTAGGGTTTCTCGAGTACTGGAATCCTAGGAAACAATGGGAGAAACCCTTGTCAAGAAACCCTAGCTGGGATGGCAGGGAGAGTATGCCCTTGCCAAACCCTACAATGCCAATAGGCTCCCTGATGGAGCTACCAACACAGCCAAAGCAGAAGCCAGGGAAGTTCAAGAGCATACCAATGCCAACTATGCTTCCATGGAGTGTTACAATGTCCTTTGCAAGGGAGCCAAGGACCAGTGCACCACCACCATAGGTGTAGGAGAAAGGAGGGCAGGGTCTAGTGCACAGACCACTTATGAAGGAAGAGATGGCGCAACCTGCTGCGGCGCAGGGATCATGAGAGTTATCGGAGCTATGGATGTCTACACAGAAGCGGCTGCCGCATAATTCCCTCATGTTTGAAGAGGACTGAGATGGGAAGAAGGTTGGAGTTGGCTTGGAGGTGCTATGATCATTGCCACACTCCATGCATTGGTAGCTGGAGTTGGTGCCACAAGGAACCCAAGTGAGGTCACTCCCTGTGTCCAAGTACACCTGGAAAACCTGTGGTGGCATGCCCAGGTTAAGGGAAAGCAAGTAGCCATCTGTATATGTTGTTAATGGTTCTATGATGTCCAAGAAGTCAAATTTTGTGGAGTTCATTATCGCCATGGTTGGAGCAGATAGAGACCTAACATGGCTAAGGCTAAGGACCACACTGCTATGGGGTTTAGTATCTTTTGCATAGGTATTGAAAATGGTGGATAGGAGGCAAAGAAGAATGGACAGGTGAATCAAAGAATGCATATTGTGTGTGATAGAGCAGGAAGAGGAGAATTAGGACTACTTATAAGCTTTAGAAAGCTGAACACAAGAAAATTAATTTAAAGACATTCTTAGTTGGAAACTAGCACTAATATGCTATCTGATGGAAGGCACTTAATGAAGCAGACAATGAAATATTATAATCGCTGTGAAGGTGCCAAATAAAAAGGGATCATAGGTGCATAGGAGCTAATGTACTCATATTATGATACTAACTAAAATGGAGATATTTAACTGCTTCAGTGTTTATGACAGTTTGTATGTCCTACATATCTCACATGATGGAAGTTTTGTTTTGTTCTGAATTGCAAGGAGCACTTCCCCAGCATTTCATTTGCTGGTATCTCGTAGGAATCATAGAATTTTGATTCACTTGTGACACCTGCACCCTTTTGTTCATCCATTTGCTTTAGTTAATTGAAGGAATTTTAGTCCTACAGGCACTTGCTTTTGTTGATTGTACTAGAAATTATGTTATATTTCAGGCTCCCATACCTTACTTGTTTCTTGTTGGAACCCACATAGGATCTATAGAATATAAAGAGTAAAGCATATGAAACATGTCTACAAAAGAGAACCATTTGAAAATTTTCTTGATTCCGAATTCAAAATTCTTCACCTTATACATGTTTAAAAACTTGGGTATCATTGCAAAGCCAGACCTTAGGGGATGATGTCGAAAAGTTTGAGGTGTGTTTTCACCACTCTTGACACACAGGGAGGCTAAAAGTTAATGATAAAACTATTCTGGTTAGAATCCTAGGGGATGATGGCCAAAGTTGATGGCAAATTACAGCAAGGAAAAATGTGATGGAAATTGGGGCAAATTATAGTTTAAGTTAAAACTAAGATATAATCATTTATATATAAAAAAAGAGATGGGTATGAAGTAAATACAGCCATAGCCAAACATATATACAAATTAATATATCATCCATGCTTAAAAGGCTGGGCATTCAATCATAAATCTGGATCTTAACGGCCAAGCTGATATTACCAGGATTAGCCATCGTGACTAATGAGAAGCTATAGGCTGCTGAGTGAATTTATAGATAGGTGGATGGTCGTGGCTGTACATGCATACCCCTTAGCCCACTCAATGCCTCTTGGCCAGTGTCTTCTTGAGACCCCTTAAGATCTTGGAAAACCATATCATATTCATCACGAATAGTATGATGGGCACAACAGAAACCAGAAGATAACCAAAGGTGTCCATCTGCTTAATCTGTATGTGAAGAAGTATCAAGTCAGAAATATGTGTCTGATAACCATCGTGTACATTGAATCCAAAAGAATCACCATGTACCTGATCATAATGCAAATAGATCTGATAGAACAAGTACATGAACAGAATTATCCTTGCAAGCTGCATGAAGGAATTTCTTTTATTGTTAGCAGACCAAGACACTTGAAGCACCAAGATATAGTAAAAATCCACAAGATTGATTTAGCAACAGATTTATGTGAACTTGGGTGCTCAAATAAGTTCAGTCACATTTGCAGCTGCAATTTTTGGTAAAATCTTAAAACCCCTTTAATTAGGAAGGGCCACTTTCCCTTAGTTCAATACTAGTTTATACCTTAGGACAAGATAGATGCAAAACATTTCATTTGGTAGCAAATACAGTGCCAATATTATCCTCAATGGAAAACAAGCATTTGTTTGAACATATATACAAATCCGAACTAGTAAGACAACTGCTTCCAAGGCTAGCAGAAATTTCAAATCACTAAATTTAAATAAAACAGTACTAGAGTTGAAAAGCTCAGATGTAATTATTCAAGACCAATGCTTTCACAAAAATGTAAGCATTCATCACCGAATTTCCATCTAATTAAAGTTAGTGCATAACAATACACTCTGCCACAACACAACTAGTTTAGAATTTTATTCTTACCAGCCAAGTAACAAACATTGCAACTCCATTAACAACATATCTTTTGGATCTTTTCATTCCAGCAACATCAAGGAACCTTGATAACACAAAGGGAGAGAATAGCAGTTTAGTGGACCAATGGACTGAAGATGATACCAAAACAAAATTTTGTGCAACGTATTTGTATACAGTATACTCAGTTACCATCTTAGGTTGATTCCTGGTGTAGTAGTCTCAGAGATGAGAGTCATGTATGTGTATAACTGTCCTTCCCCAGAAAGCATAGCATACGTTACAGCAGTAAGTGACAGTACGTGGTGGACAAGCTGACAAAAGACAACCAAGAGTAATTTGATAATGACTAATGACAAATAATGCAGTTTGCAGGAGTCAAATGTAGAGCAGTGGACCAAGGTTAATCAGGTAGGAGGGAAACTGGAGTAAGAGAAAGGGAAAGTAAGATGAAAAATGTTTACTTACATACTCCATTCCACCAAGTGAAGGGTAAAGCCATAGTATCATGGCAAGGTCCGTAATGAAATACCCAACAGAGACCTAGCGAACATGAGAATCAGCTCATATGAGACAAGGGAACTAAGATGGATATGACAAATATGAAATTAAACTCATAAGTTACTAAGTATAATGAATTTTCACAAGTCACAAGACAATAAAATAATTGCATATGTATACCCCTAGTGTGAAATTGGAGAGGCTCGAACTTCTAAACGTTACTAGTCCATCCTGCTTGTCAGAGAATAAACCCGAGAAGAAGACTAAGTATGTTGACATAAGTGTAATGAATATTGCATGAACGGTGGACATGCCCCTGCTATAACAAAGGGTCAGAAGACGTATCATCAGAAGATCATATATAATAGAGTTGGATCTTGGAACTTGGTAATTAAGTTGGCAAATCTCGCTCACCTGTTATTCCATTCGATCTTTTGCATCTTTGTGAGAGAAGCATAACCTTTGAAGTAGAATGAACTGATAAAGCATGTGAAATCATACGACTGCAATAGCAAAAGAACACAATAGTCAAGATACCATTACAAGGATCATGAAACAAAATGTTGGAAAATTAAGCTACATTAATCTCTGTGACATCATCATCAATCATGATTTCAAAGGAACAAATAAAACCAGTGCACGCAAAAAAAACATTATAATTTCGTTTTGAAGCTCTGTACAAAACTCAAACAGAGGAACTATAAAATATAACGTTGGTGTTGGCATTTCTCTTTGAGTATATACATACCCAATTATGAACATGCTATTTCACAGGTACACAGTAGACTGATGATAATTGACAGAAAAGGGAGAGTGAGGAGTGACAGTACCAACTTGCACATCAGAATTCCACCAAGCACAGAAGCGTATGGAACATACGAATCTGCTAGCAGGTAGTCCTTAACAAGTAGTTCTGCTTTGTACTTATAGGCTTTAGCAGCCATCAATGGAAGATCCATAATCGAATGCGTGATAACTCAACAGCCTAATGAGGAAGACGAGCAGAGAGGTATATAAGTGCTACAATAATAAGTGCACAATGTACAAGCATGAATAATCAGAAGTTAATGAGAGTATCATAGTATCTACGATAATATTGTACTGTTGTCAATTATCTGCAATGAGGTACAGTAACCAAGAGCCCTTTTCAGAATGCAAGGCACTACCAATTTCAAGATTTGACCAAAACAAAAGGAGATCATTATTCAATCAAATTCCATATATAAATGCAAGCACGGTAAGAATGAAAGAATTTCTCTGGTAGCTGGCTATGTATCATTTGTAAAAACTATCACCAACAAGATGCACAGCTCAAGGCCTAGCTGGTCCCTGTGTCTGTTTATTGTTCTAACAAATTTTACAAGCAAAAGACAAATCATCGGTTGTATAGCAAAAGACAAATCATCGGTTGTATATAATGGAGAAACCATTGCTAGTAATCCCAAAACAATAAATGCGCAGTACACTTTTCCATCTACATCGAAACAACAGCATAAAACTTCCGAAGCAAATTTTCTCCTTTAAGCTTGGACTGAGGTGGCATCCACCAAATACGACCCCTCCCACCCAATCCAATCGAACCCATAACAAGATCCACCCCGGACACCGCCCCACTCCCACGCCCACCAATACCATCTCCCGGAAACAGGATCATGAACAAAAAAATCGAGCGCCCAACGCACGATCGACGAACAATCCAACCGGCGGCGGTGGAAGCGGGGGGAACGCGCGGGGGAGGAGGAAGGGGACAAGGAGGCATCACCTGCGGCGCGTGTCGCGGGTTGCCGACGAGGCGACTACGAGGTTGGATTGGAGGAGAAGCAACCGGATTGGATTGGATGGAGGCTGCCGATTGTTTCGTTGTAAGCTCGGACGATGCGGGAAAGGTGGAAAAGAAACTACTGGAAGAAGGGAAAGGAAACGGAATAAACCGATGGCGTAATAATAATAATTAGCAGAATAGAAAAAATAATTAGAGGAAGATTTACTTAATGAACAAGGCAAGCAGCTTCTATGCCGTACCTGGTACGAGTGCTATTAATAGTTTAGTTTCGTTTGGTTTAGTTAAAATACACTGAACTTTATCCACACGCATCAGAAAGATGGATAATTTTACTTGGGGAATAAGATATTTTTATGGGCATTTGGTTGTAGATTCCGATTGGTGAGCAAACTCCTTGGTTCTTCTTTCCTTGCTAAAGAGGAAACTACACGCAGGGTTCATGTGTTTGATTGGGTATCAAAATTACGGTCTTATCATGGGATAAAAGTATGGCTATTAACGAATTTTTAAAAAACTAAGTGTTTTCCTACCAAGGTTAGAGTTTTCGTAGAGTGTTGTTTACTACACTAGAAATTTTTGGTATTTCAAATTTTCTGAAAATAAAATTGGCAAACTGACCTAATGATATCTTCTTTTTTAGTAGGCTCTGTTCGGACCTGCACGTTACGTTGTTTTTTATAAGTATGTTTTTTAAATATTAGGTGGCATATTTTTAAAAAAACATTTAAAAGTTTTTTTAAAATCATATTAATATATATTTTTAAGTTTAATATTTAATTAATTATTTAATAATGAGATAGCTTGTAGCAAATCAACTCAGCTAACCCGTCCTGCCAAACGTAACCTTAGAGTGCATTCGATAATAAGAGTTGAGGTGAAAAATTATCTTATTTTCTGTGAACACACTTTTCAATCAGCTAAATGGTATGTTATATATATATATATTGTTTTAAAAATTATATTAATTTTTTCAAGTTTACAATTAATCATTTAGAAATGAATTTTCTCATTGATCATCTTCATCTTCCCCATCTTGAACTCACCTTTAGCCCTACTGATTTCACTTGTTGTTTTGGACGCAAATTTGTGTGGACCAATCGTAGCCCCATACAATCTTAGTGGCTTACGGCCAATAATGAATAGTTTTAGCCCATCACAAGTTCAGGCCGAAGAGAAAGCAACAGATTTGGCCCAATGAGTCCGCGTAGTACTCTAGATGAAAACGGTCCCCAAAATTACCGGGTGATGGACTGTCGTTTCCAATATTTACCGCTGAAACAATTGGAATAGGTAATCTAAACAGAAACGTTGGAAAATACAAAAATGGAGTCGAAAATGGTTCGGCTATTACCGACCGTTTTGTCAGTAAACATATTGTTCTCGTAATTACCGTTTTATATAATATGGTAAATCAATGCTTTCATATTCCCAGACCCAAGCTATTTTCATGGACCATGGTCCATCCTACAGCCCCAAATCATAGTCACCGCACCGACAATCTCACAAAACACAGTACTAGTAAACCCTAGTACGCATAACACATCTGTCACTCCTAATGCGGATGTATGACGGCATCATCACAGCGAAGTGAATATGAATTTATGTTATATAATCAAGCAATCACGTAAGATTGCTAATTAAATGTGCAATGTTATAGTCGTTGTTTCTCATATAAATTACCGGCTTCCAACCGATACATGTTTTCAATTAAATAATTATATTTCCGATTTTTCAATATTTTTATATTATTTATCTTTTTAGCTTACCATTTTTATTTTATTTTTAATAAATAATATGGTTGTGGAAACAACTTACCGTTTTCATCCCCATTGTCGTGGCGTACTAGTTTTTCCACTGAAATCATTTGCTCTCTTATAGGCGACAGTGAACTCTCTTTCTTCTTATACTCGATCTCAATTTGCTCCTTAAAAACAAAAGCGATCTCTCTTCTCACTCTCTTGTCAAGACTCTTGGGCAATAGTAAAAAAATCCCCTCCATCTTTCTCAACCCCTCTTTCTCCTTGATTCTAGCAGCCTCGTCACCGGTGGCAGGAGAGAGAGGGGTCATCTCTCCCTTAGCCGTGTAGATCTTTTGTCGCGCTAGTCTCATTAGGTTGGATTTTTTCGCTTTCTTTTGGTTATGCGAAGAGGTCATCGGAGTCAGTTTTCTCGTCTTGGGCTTCATGGAGAGTGTCTCCATCTCATCTGGTGACTACCTCCTACGATCCTAGGTTGGTTTTAGCCGTCGTCCCCTAGGATTGCATTAGGTCAGGTCTTTTGCATTAGATGTTACAGAGGAAAGGGAGAGCTAGAATTGAAGGGTAGTAGTGCAAGGGCTAGCAGCGGCGATAGCCATCGAGGCCATCAAATCCACTGCGTTTGGTGCTAGTGTGTATACTTGATGCGGTTGTTTCCCTGTTATCGACTACTTGAGTTGCTCGTCGTCAATGGCAAGTACTCCATGTCGACATGCCTCTCAGCCACTGCTATCACATAGCATTATGCTGAAGTATTGGTTAATGATGCCTAATACTTCTTCACCATCTCCTTGCCAAACAATACACCATGCTCACTATCGTCATCATGCAACATGTTCGCTGAAGGTAATCCGATTTGTGTCTTCTGCTTTTGGTTGTGTAGCAGTGACTATTCTAAAGCCCATGTTTGGATTGAGCTATAACTTCCTATGGTTTGCCTTGTTTTTAAAATATCAACAAAAAAGTAGCAGCTACTCTTTAGGCTTATATGTCTTTGGTTGTTTGAGCCTAGTGAAGCAACAACCAAATATACGGCTCAACAACATTGATTTTTAAATTGTGCCAAGTCCAAGATTTAAGGAGTCACCAATACATCACTCAATAAGTTGCATGTTCGATAAGAGATCGCTCCATGCAATTGGTACGGTAACACCGCTACCCCTATCAATTGCATCAATCACTGATATCTGCGTTCATTTGGAAGTTTGATGGTTTGAAAACCTTTGATTATTCATTTGCACGATGGTTAGATTGTTGGTATGCTTATGTGGTTTTTTAATGCGTCAATTATCTCTCTAATCTTGACGTAACTACGAAGCTAAAAAATATAATCGGGGTCATCCTGAACTTTCATCTCAGCGTTTAATGCATTATCTTTTGGTTAAAAAAATCTGCTCCTCGATGCTGTTGCGCCATGGGATGCTGTTGAGCCATGGATGGATCGTTCTCGAGATTGGGCATGGGTGTAAAGTCAGAACCCCTCCTGCGTTCCTGCCCGCATGGATTTACTTTGCAGTCACGGAAGGTTTCTGAAACCCTGACAGCCTCAACAACCTTCTCGTAATCTCGCTACATGATTGATCGTTTTCCCTTTTTACACACCACCCATTTTTCACCTTTCTCCAAAATGACGACCTCCTACTAGGAGTACTTTCTGTTTCTGATCGATTAATCAAGAGAAAGAACAAGTTCGTGGAATCGTGGTCGACGTCATCATGGCCTTCCTCCCAGCTGTGTGCACGGCATGATCACTTAGTAGTAGTGTAGTACTCACTTCATGTTAAAAAATTCTTTATTTTTATCTTTTTTATCACATAAAGACTTTATTTTTATTTTTAAATAATTATTATATTAAAGTTTGAGAAATTGAGAGAAGATATATTGTAGTTTGAGAAATTAGAAAATAAATACATTGAAGTTAAGAAAGTAAAAGGAAGTTTAATTTTTAGTTATATATTGATATGTGTGAGATAAAAAAAGAAAGATTTTTTTCTAAGGATGGGGCTAAGTAGCAGGAGACCTTTTCCTGCAGTGCCGGCGGTGACCAATTGACTCACCACCGACAACGCCAGGTGTGAGCCTCCTAGAAAGCCTTCTGAGTTTTTTTTGTGGTTAACTTCTGACCTCCTCCATTTTTCATTGTTTGTCATGCTAATACAGTCTATTCCATTCGTCCAGGGATATAAGCATTTGTAACTTTAAAATTTGTTTATAATTATAAGTATTTTTATAGCACTATTTTCTCAATCAAATCACCATGATTCCCTGTGTTTATTTTCACATTATTGGGCATGATATTATTGACCATGATCTTTTTCAACAAGTTAAACTCTTAGGTATATTAAAACAATTTTAGAAATAGTTATATTTGTGGATTAGAGATGTAGTCATGTAGACCACAGCCAATGATATTTACTTAGATTAATATGATGTTTGACAAGGTTTTTTCATTCAGGTATGGTCAAACTGCCAACTAGCTTCAGCCAGCCGGTCTCGAGAAGACCACAAAGTGCGAATATTTAGGGCCTAATTTTACTAATCCTGTCGCGGAAATTAATCACATTGGTGTGCAGCTAATTGGGTACCAGGCAAGCATCATCCGGGGAATCTGTTTCAAAGACGTGCGACTAAAATAGTCAGATTTGGTGGTTGTGATTAGCTTCTCCCATGTTCAGAGGTAAACATGCCATCAACCAAGTACGACAGTTTTCAACTGTTGTAGTTGCCCCTTTTTTTTAGTTTTCTAACTACTCCAGCGAAGACTGTCGTTTGACAATACTGTATTTTATTGATAATGCCTTGAGAGTCTTTCTATGGCAGATTACTTACTCGTGTTCAGATATATTACTTTCAGTAGGTTTAATATGGCTGTGTAGGAAAAAAAAACGTTTTGTTAAAGTCTGTAATAGTTTAATAACTTTGTAGGTACATTTCTTTATAAGTAGAGGGTAATGATACTCAAGCAGAGTAACATGGTCTACCCAACCAACATGATGCTTCCTATTTTTCTAGATAGTTAGCATGCACATACTGTAACTAAGGAGCTAACACGAGAATTTTATTGGGCCTGATGACAAGCAGTCCTGTTCTTGGGAAAATAATTCAGAAGTTAGAACCGACGGAAGTTTCTAAACGCACGCTTCTGCTGGGAATCTCTCGTTTGACAGTGCTATTACTAATTTCACATTTCGAGAAATTTCATGCTGCTGAGGCTACTACAACATCGAGATCCCAAAACTCTTCAGAGTTCAAGGTTCTAACATGAAAAAATTCTTGGTCTTTTCCCACCGACGGTTCACTTGTAGTATCAGCGTAACTCCATATTGCCATCTTTCTCTTCCCAGGAAAAAATGTGCAAATAAACATAACTGGTTGGTAGCTACAATCCAGAGTACAATTTTTTTTTCATAATTCCAACTGGAACTAGGCATTTCACCAGCCAAAATGTTCTGCCGACAAACAGTGCTAGTACTTCTCCCAGGTTCTCTAATCTCTACCTGACACGATTTCTTTCTAGTACTGGTTTCTACTGGTTTGAGCTGAGCTCAAGATCAACAAGTTTTTTTACCATGGCAAAGTCAACGCAACACTGCTCGAGACCAGCTTAAACAAACTGCCATGGAAGCCGCACTGAGACTGCATATGTTTGTGTCAGTTGAAAATGTAACCAAGAACCTGCAGATGGAATGATTCCTACTCCATCACTCACTTCCATGGAGCAAGCAAGAATAAAAACGATGGAAGCTGCAGCTGCAGGGCAACCAAGCCCGAAGTTGTACAGTACACGAAGCGGTGTGTGTCCCTATGCCTAGTTAATACTGCTACTGCTAGTAGCCTAGCTGGCCATCGGAGAAAACAAGCTAGCTACCCATATTTAAACGTGAGCATATCCACGGCGGCATAGTTGGCGATTGCCACTGTGCTGGTGGGCTCATGCATGTTTGGGATCTTTAGCTCCCGCCTGACCCCGCAGCGAGATGTGGTTGCCCATGGCTTGTCGATCTCCAATAATAACCCCTTCAAAATGAGCTCCTCCTTCGGTGTGTGTGGTTGACATGATGCTGTCCTGTGACTTGGAAAAATGTGATCTTGTTTAGGTTTTCGTGTGAAAATCATGGCTAAAAGGTGGGTTGGAATTGGATTGATGTGGTTTGATGCGAAAGGGAGTGAAGTAGCTCGATGTTTGGGCGTGCAGCTGATGATGATGTTCATTAATCATAGTTAGTATTAGTCTCACGGATGACAGGCTAGCTCATCTGATGATCTGAAGCTGCCTGTGTTAGTGGATACTAATTTTGTCCCGGGATGCTCAGATTCGTTCGATCTGTAGTAGTAGTTAAGTGATCCTCTTGTTTAGTTAAGGATGGACAATTTTGTTGGTAGAACCAAACCATGTTTGTCTCCATTTGAGCCCAGTTGAGCATCGTAGATCTGTAATCTTGATGACTTGATTTGATTCCTCTTCTCCTTTGCCTTCTGCCCTCACCTCCTTCCTTCCATGATGTGCTGTCCCATGCATCAGCCTCTGACACGAACAAATTCTTATTTTTATTATCATTTAATCAACAAGAAATTAACTTGTGAATCCTTGAGACTCATCAATGGGGGAGAGGAAGAGAGGGAGGAGAATTCCGGCTATTTGGCCGTTTTGATCGGGAGCGGCGGCAGC
Source organism: Oryza coarctata (assembly GCA_030770085.1). Taxonomy (NCBI): domain Eukaryota; kingdom Viridiplantae; phylum Streptophyta; class Magnoliopsida; order Poales; family Poaceae; genus Oryza; species Oryza coarctata. The sequence continues at coordinate 19,632,552 of CM061470.1, forward strand.
GGCGGCCGCTGGGATAATTTCTGATTCTGCGAGATAGTACTAGGAGTAGTAGTAGCACTCCTGCCCGCCACCGACAGCGCGGCAGGCTGCAGCCGCAACCGCACGCAACGAATAGACCCGACGCGACGAGGCGAGACGACGTGCGAGCCCAAGTGTTCCAACGAACCAAACCGCGCGGCTCCGTTAATCTCGTTAAGTGGAAACGCACACGCGGTTTCATCGCTGTTGTTAAGGAAGAAGAAGCAGCGGCGAAGCGTCCGTGCATGCATGCGTCCAGCTCATTTCACCGTGTGTGAGAGTACACCGAGCTGCGCTGCGCTGCTCTGCTCTGCTAAGACGTCAGCTTTAGCCGCTCGTCGCTCTGCCTGGGAGGGAGGAGGAGAGCCAAAAGAAGGCTTTTTTATTCGGGAGAGACGAGGAGGCGGGCGAGGAGACCAGGAATAAATAAAGCAGGCGAGGGGAAGGAAGCTCCCGTCCGTTCCTAGACCGACGTGGTGAGCTGTTCTTCTGCTCGTGGTCTGCTGCTCTCTGCTGCCGCTGTGGCCGGCTATTATGGTTGAGGTTCTTGATGAGTAGGTGAGGCCGGAGGAGGAGGAGTGATTGGTTGGTTGGGTGGGTGATTGAGGGGAGTTCTTGTGAGAGATTGTGTGGCAATGGCGCCGTCGTGGTGGATTAGGAGTGGCGGTGGAGTGGGCAATGGGGGTGGCACGCCGGTGGTGGTGAAGATGGAGAACCCGAACTGGTCCATCTCCGAGGTGGAGGCGGCGCCGGGGTCGCCGGCAGGGGCGGGCAAGGCCGGGCGCGGCAAGAACGCGCGCCAGATCACGTGGGTGCTGCTGCTCAAGGCACACCGCGCCGCGGGACGGCTGACGGGGGCCGCGTCCGCCGCGCTCGCCGTCGCCTCCGCCGCGCGGCGGAGGGTGGCGTCCGGGCGGATCGACTCCGACGCCGCGCCGGGGGAGAGCACGGCGCTGCGCACGCTCTTCTACGGCTGCATCCGGGTGTTCCTGGTCCTGTCCCTGCTGGTGCTCGCCGTCGAGGTCGCCGCCTACCTCCAGGGGTGGCACCTCGAGGAGGTGACGTCGCTCCTCGCCGTGGACGGCCTCTTCGCCGCCTCCTACGCCGGGTGGATGCGCGTCCGCCTCGAGTACCTCGCGCCGCCGCTGCAGTTCCTGACCAACGCCTGCGTCGCCCTCTTCTTGATCCAGAGCATCGACCGCCTCGTCCTCTGCCTCGGCTGCTTCTGGATCAGGTTCAAGGGCATCAAGCCCGTGCCGCAGGCCGCCGGCAAGGCGGACGTCGAGGCTGGCGCTGACGACTACCCCATGGTGCTCGTGCAGATTCCCATGTGCAACGAGAGAGAGGTAAGCCCAAAGCAAACTCGAATCATTTGCTCCATTGCCTCTTGCTTCTGTTGGGAGAATGCTCTCAACTTGGAAATTTCAGATTGACTGTTCGTTCTCTTGCCACATTCGTATCTTCCTGGCAAAAGATTCGGATTTTTTTAGCTGCAATTGGGGTTTGGAGCTGTGGAATCATGATTATAGTTCTCTCATCCACGAATTGGACAGGAGGATTCTGCTGTTTTGGAATTTGGGTGTTGTGTAGACTGCGTTGGATTGGTTTGGATCTTTGACCTGTGTTCCTCTCTGACCCGTACATGTGTTGCATTAACAACAAGTTCGATGCTTGCTCAATACACTATTATAACAAGAACAAAATTTGGTGTTTTTAAGTTTGAATTTTGCCGCTGGGTGTCGTACCTTTCAAGCATACTTATTGCCCCAGTTCTGTCTGGATGTTGTCGTCAACGAGAAGGCATGTTAATTGAGCATCAAGCAGTATAGCGTACTCCTTTTAGGACTAAAGCGAACCAATCTGCTACGCGCATTTTGGAAATCTGACGCTCAATTATCTAAGAGGCTAGGCCAATTCAATTAATCCCCTTCATCTGGATGTTTGCAGGTGTACCAGCAATCCATTGGGGCAGTTTGCAACCTGGACTGGCCAAGGTCAAACTTCTTGGTACAGGTGTTGGACGATTCTGACGATGCTACCACTTCTGCATTGATCAAGGAGGAGGTGGAGAAATGGCAGCGGGAGGGTGTGTGCATCATATACCGGCACCGGGTGATCCGGGCTGGCTACAAGGCTGGAAACCTTAAATCAGCCATGAACTGCAGTTATGTGAAGGATTATGAGTTTGTTGTCATATTTGATGCTGATTTCCAACCACAAGCCGATTTCCTGAAGCAAACTGTGCCCCATTTCAAGGTACAATGTTGGCTGCTGTAAACACGTTGTTACTTCAATTAAATGATTATGAGCCATATGTGTTATATTCTCTGACAACTTGAATGTTGAATTTCCAGGGAAAGGACGACGTTGGGTTGGTTCAGGCAAGATGGTCTTTTGTAAACAAGGATGAGAACTTGTTAACTAGACTACAGAACGTAAATTTGTGCTTCCACTTTGAGGTGGAGCAGCAGGTGAATGGAGCATTCCTCAACTTCTTTGGATTCAATGGGACTGCTGGAGTTTGGAGGATTAAGGCGCTTGAGGATTCCGGGGGCTGGATGGAGAGAACAACGGTGGAGGACATGGATATTGCTGTCCGAGCGCATCTTAAGGGATGGAAGTTTCTCTTCCTGAATGATGTGGAGGTATATTCAATAATTTCCTCGTGGCTTAAGAAGAATCTGCGTTGTGTAAAGGTTTGAAGACTCATAATTAATTCTTGTGACTTCCCCTTGCAGTGTCAATGTGAGTTGCCAGAATCATATGAAGCGTACAGAAAGCAGCAACACAGGTGGCACTCAGGTCCCATGCAGTTGTTTAGACTCTGCTTTGTGGACATTATAAAATCTAAGGTACGATACTTTTTTCTGTAGGCACTGTGAAAGTTAAATTTTCCAGCACTAGCTTATTCGGTAAATGTAGTTTCTTTGCATTGCTTTGCCAATATGTTATGGGTTAAATGAGATAATTTACTAGCTGGAGTAGTTGTTGAGAAGCATCAGCCAGAGCACCTTTTTTACATGTTTGGGCAAACTTTATGTATATTACTTATATTGAAGCACAATATAAGAAGATTGAACAAGATGCTGAGTTGCTAACCACTCAAGCAAGTTACCAGTATCCATAAAAATTCTCTGTCGGTTCACTTGATTGAAATCATTAAATAGCCTATCACAATCTTGTATCAAGACAAGTAATAAAGTTTTTTCTATCCCTTCATATTTGAGTTCTACCTATTAGTCCACAGTTTACATACACTGTTTCATTGGATAATTAGCCTAATATTGCTGCCTACTTTCTGGTGCAGATTGGGTTCTGGAAGAAGTGCAACCTCATATTCCTTTTCTTCCTCCTCCGCAAGCTCATTCTACCCTTCTATTCATTCACACTTTTCTGTGTCATCCTTCCCATGACAATGTTCGTTCCTGAGGCTGAGCTTCCTGCATGGGTTGTATGCTACATTCCAGCTACAATGTCCATCCTGAACATCCTCCCAGCCCCCAAATCTTTCCCATTCATTGTCCCATACCTTCTTTTCGAGAATACTATGTCCGTAACCAAGTTCAATGCCATGATTTCTGGATTGTTCCAGCTCGGGAGTGCCTATGAGTGGGTTGTCACCAAGAAATCAGGTCGCTCTTCAGAGGGTGATCTCCTTGGCCTAGTTGAGAAACACTCTAAGCAGCAAAGAGGAGGATCTGCTCCCAATCTTGACGCACTAACGAAGGAGTCGAATCCTAAGAAGGACTCAAAGAAGAAGAAGCACAATAGGATCTATAGAAAGGAACTGGCACTTTCCTTCCTCCTGTTAACAGCAGCAGCTCGCAGTTTGCTATCTGCACAGGGTATCCATTTCTACTTCCTTCTATTCCAAGGGGTCTCATTCTTGGTTGTTGGTCTCGACCTAATTGGTGAGCAACTGGAGTGATAGAAAATGAAGAGTTAAAATGGGTTCTATTTTGTTTGAAAGAAAACACTTTGCAAGCATCGAAGGGCTCTTTGTAAAGGGAAGAGTGATGCAATGTTCGATGCTTACACGTGGAAGCTTTGATCCCTATTCTAGGGGTTGAGATTCATCACATATACTGTGGAGGTGTAGATAGATATAGTTTGGATTAAGCCTGTGAGATGCTTTTATTCTTTCAGGCAATTCTTTTGTAAGAATCTTTTGTGCCTAGGTGGGTTCTCTCTTAACAAACTTTACCTTCAAATGAAGATAATACATGTTTCTACCATGTACTTTGATCAATTACCTTGAGTATTCATATACATGTCAGATTTTCCTTTTCATCCAGTATATAGATACAAGTCAGATTTTCCTTTTCATCCAGTATATAGAATTGATCACTTGTTCAGAACATCTTTTTGTGTCCTTCTGTCTGTTTATTTGTGAATGATATTAGTATGTTCTCAAATAACTTTTACCTTACTCACAAATGGAGTCCCTCATTAAGGGGCCTTGCTCCATGCTGTCTTTGGCTTTGTCATGTGCATAGGCTGGGTCAGTTTTTTTTTTATTTCTGTTACTATCATTGAAAAGGACAAGTACGCCCAAGTGTGCTCCTTCAATTGCAACAGTCCACGTGGACGCAAATAGGAAATACTAGTGACCTGTATAAGCTTGTTTGGCGTGTTGCCTGATGGTGCATGTTCTCCTAACCTTCCGACTGGTGTTTTGATATCAGAAGTTAACTACTCATGGTTCCTTGATGCATCTGTTGGATTGCAATGCGCACGCTTGTATGCACATCTGCTTCAGAAGATTCTTACAGAACTCTTCAGTTTAAGCAGTGATTCTTCTCCATCTTCTGCTGGTCCAAAGTGAAAAACCAGATGACCTTCACTGCGTATCAGGCCGGCATTCAGAAGCGCTTTTGTTTCCTGGAGACGTGATAGGGAAAATGAATATGAATGTGCTCTCGCCGGTGGCGACATGGCTCCGGTTCTCGCGAGGAAAGAGACCCACCATTTCCATCGCTCTCCGAGATCCAGTACATAATCAGGCACACTTCCCCTTCCTCGGGTAACCCTAAACCTACTCCGTTGGACGAGTTCTCCTCGAACGCACGCCGCCGTGACACCGACGTGCCACCGGCCAGTTACATCGCATCACCCCTTGTTTTTCGTACCCCCTCACCGCCATCTGGGAGAGGAAGAGAGCGTCGCGCCGCGTCTCTTCTTCTTTCGAGCTGAAAGCAGCGTGTGCCCGCCTTGCCTGCGCCTGGATGGTGTTAGTATTGCCTCCCATGGGATCGCCTCGTCCCGTTCGTTAACTGCTTTGGCCGCGTTTGACCGCCCGCGCCGGCGCGACGCACGCGGGCACCGGCGTCAGGTGCGGATTTGGTGCGTGCGACGCAGGCGCGAGTCTCGCGCTTGCATCTCACGCCGCCCCCGCCGAGACGGATGCGTTACCACACGAGCCGTGCGTGCGCGAGAGGCGCCGCGGATGCGCGGGTCTTTCCGTGCGATCCGGTTTGTCTCGTGCTGCTCCACCGGCCGCCGGCTCACTGTGACTCCGTGAGCGAGCGAGCTGCGGTGCCAGTGCAACGGGACATGCTGCCGCGCGGAGACGGGGCCGTGCCGTCTGTCAATCTGTTGTCGCGGTCGGCTCCGCGATAGATGGTAGCCGGCAAACCGGCGGAGTCCCCAACCCGGCAACCGCAACGCAAGGCAGGATAGCCTCCACCGAAAAGGCGGAAGCCGGGCTGGCCGTCCTTGCTGTTGCACATCGATCTCTTGCTAAGTTGTACTGCACGAGTAGCAGGGCCAGATTATGAATCGCTACCGGGTCACTCCACAATCAGCAATCACGTGCGGATGATTAGCATTATTGAAGCGGATATTGGGGATCTCAAACATGATAATCCAAAGAACGGTGAACACAGAATGTAGACTCTTGTCGTACGACAAGAGCAGCGACAATGAAGTTTCAGATCAACACAGTGGTACGTACCTTGGTTATACACGAGTACAGGACGGCCAGAGGGCTCTATGTACAGACAGAGAGGTCAATAATACAGATGTAGTCGCCATCAGCACTAACACGAACTGAGGCATGCCTATCATTACGGCTCTAATTCATTCAGGGTATCTGAGACTGAGCCAGGTTGGGGTTTCATCCCTTAAGGGCCTAATAATAAACAAAGTAATGATGCCTTAACGCGTATCTGCCGCTACTGAAATGAAGCCCATCATGTGCTTATGGGACTGTCGGAAAGTGATGATTGTTCTGGGACCAGACCTTTTAGCCTGCCTTGCTACTTCGCTATCCCTTTATCGCAATCGTCGTCATCATCCTCCAGATCACTGAACGATACATCTTCCTCCTGTCCCAGTGAAGTTCTGTTGCCTGCTGTGCCAACCACCACCTCCTCTGCATCATTGTCGTCGTCATCAGGCCATTCATCAACTTCATCTTCATCAGCCTCAGCATGAATTTTGGACTCCATGGGTGAACTCTTGGTTTCATTTTTCACTGACAGCTCTTCTTCAATTACTGACTTGTCAATTATTTCCACCTCGGTGGTTGCAATGGGGAACTTTTCAGCCTCGATGTCTGGTAAGATATCAGAAGTGGGTTCTTTGAACGATGAAACCTCTGATTTTTCATCTTTGTTTTCAATGCTTGAAGGTTGTATCACTTTCTCTTCAGCAGCGACAGAGGACATATTCACAGTTTTTGATGATTCCTCTTCCCCTGGAACCTCAGATCCTCGCTTATTCTTAGTCTGTAAACTTTGCAGCAATTCCTCCCTTGCTTGTAGGATCTGAATGGGGGAGAATGTTTGAAGTGGAATCAGACTAAAACCATGGCATCAAAAAATGGAAGCCAAGGAAAGAAGCAGATTGTGTTAAAACATAAGCACTGAAAATGCAGCCAGCTAGTCAAAGTGAAGCTGCATTTAGGTTAGGGGTACTAGGTATACTACCTCCAATTTATTTGTGTTTATAAACATAACAGGGCGGACCTTGATATGGTCCAAGGCCAAGGCCAACCTACTACTTTGGGCTGCTTTTGCCTTGCCGTGGTGAATATGAGCACAAATTAATGAGCCTTTCACATAACAGTAGGGTAGCCCATTCTAGGCACAATTTGTATTTGTTGACTACGTCATCAAATAAGGTATTTCACATGTAAAGGGGTAGAGTGGTTCTTAAGAATTTCATGGGTAACTAAGATTGTGGTGATAAACTTCCTCCACTTGTTATTTTGGTTTAAGAAGCTCATCATGCATTTCAAGGAATACCACACAAAGATTCCATAATAAATTAAACTTTGTGTTAAAAAATATTAATTGAACGATAATGAAATTACCTGTGGCGTTGAAAGAAGTTCAGCATCATGCTTGTTGAGTTTCGAGTACAGAAGCACAAAATAGATCTTCCAGAAACATGCTTCACTCATATCAGTAGAGCAAATGGCAGCTTTTATATCTGACAAACTTGGTACAAGGTGCTCCATGGCTAAAGCGTGTACATACTGAGCATCCAAAAGTTCAAAGTCTATAAAAATAACAGATTTCTTAGATCATAATATTAGCATATAGTATCCATATTATACTGCAAGATGTAAAATAGTAGTGCAATTCTTATCTTTTGCAGCTTTGATTCTCAAAGAAAGCTGGATTTTCAAAAAGGACACAAAGCATTCTGGAAGTCTCCTGTTTAAAGCTATATTAAACACAGTACTACCTTCTAACAAAATAAGTGATATCTCGAGAAATTATATAGATTTAAAAGATGAATTCATTAACAGAACCATCTAAATGTATATGAAAAAAAATACAGATCACCATATGGATATTGCCAAAAAGTAGGATGAAATTGGAAGCCAGCATACAAGCTACACTTGCATATATATATATATAGGTTTGCATTGATACACCATAATAAGTTTGGTAGCATTCAACAGAAACATAATGAAATTTCAAAATCTAGTGTGATCTTAATCTGTTTCATTTATTGCATGGAACTAAGCCATCTTGTCATTGAAATTAGTAGTACTCCTGAATTTCCATAATTAATTAATATCTTCTTACCATTGAGTCACAGGCCAGTGCACAAAGTAAAGGAACATAAAATCAACTAAAAATGTTAAAATTTAGAATAAAAACTGAGTTATAAACGAAATTCTAGGGCCTGGTTGTCTCTTCTCAAGTAATAAAGCACAATCAACCATCAGGACCAGCACAGTTCACAGTTCAGTATAAATTGCCCAATTTTCCACAGAACGTGTGGAAATCATCGCACAGCCTCTACTCTTTTCAACATGTTAGTTGTCTTAAATAGTGGAATGATGTAAATACTTATCACAGCCTACACAATTTTGCTCAAGTTGACGTGACACAACCTACGTCCTAAGAAATCATAAGTTCACACGAAAGTTTTCCCTGTTTCCCCACTCCAATGAATTATTCCCACCAATCACAACCAAATGCCCTCTAAACTACACAATGTCTGAGGCGCCACTAAGGCAGTAATTCTTACCATCTGCATAGCGCTCACTGATGAACAGGGGGAAATCGAGCCACGTCTCGGGCCTGGTCGAGATGTGCCTCACAAACACCACCGCCTCCTCAGTCACGCCAGCCACGGTCTCCCCCTCGTCGTCCCCCTGCCCGAATGGCAGCAGCGAGGATGCGAGCTTGGATATCTCCGCCACCGCCTTGTTGCTCTGCAGCATCGAGATGCCGCTCCTCACCCTTCCCTCGATCTCCGCCAGATCGCTCCGGATCCCCGCGATCCGCGGCGACTGCACTGACTCCTCCCCATCCCTATCCTCCTCCTCCTCCCCACGAGCCGCCCCGCGCGGGGTGGAGGACTCCGGCGGAGGCGGCGCGAGGAAGGAGGCGACTCCCCAGAGCCTCCGGGTAAGGGTCTCGGTGAGCTCCGAGATGTCGTCCTTGACGCCGCGGCTCGGGGTGTCGGGCGGCTCGGGCTCCTCAGAGTCAGGGCCGGGATTACGCGGAGAGGAGCCCTCCGGGGCCGCCCTATCGGCCGCGGAGGCTCGCTCGGGCTCGTCGTCGGCGTCGGGGTCCGGCTTGCCGCGCGGCGAGGAGAGCGTCGCCTTGATGGAGCGCGCGAGCCACGACATTGGTGCGTGCGTGCGTGCGGGTGCGGGCGCGTGGGATGACGGAGATGGATGGCGATCTGCCGGATTGGGGGACTCCGGGAGCGTACGCCGCGGAGTGGGATTAGTCATGGTGACGCCTGGTGCATTCCGGGCCGTCCGATCACAAAGGGATGGGGGAGATCATATTTGTTATCGATGTGTGGGGGTAGGTGAGAGGCATCGAACACTTTCAGAGATTCAGAATTAAGAATCTACAGATTTATCACAGCTTCAGAATTAAGGCTCTGTTTAAGGAGCAGTAGACTGACGTCCAGAAGCAGGTAAGCATAGACTTTAAATTTTATCTATTTTATTATTATTGGTGTGTAAATTAAGAAATTTTATTTATTCAATTCTCTTTACATACCCGCACACCAATAGACATCCTTATCCATTAGTATCATTTTGATATTTTCTATATACTATAAAACCATTTTAGGATTTTAGAATGTTGGAAATATGTTTATTTTGGAAGAGTAGGTACTGAGTCTTTAAAAAATCTAGATAAATTTTAGAAGCAGCTGTATTTGCTAATAGGACAAGAGAATCTCTTATTTTTTATAAGCACAGTTAGACAGTATGTTTTTGTTAAAAAAAATTATATAGAAATTTCTTTAAAATTTTAAATAAATTTATTTTTTCAGATTTATAATAGATAATGTTTAATTGATTATGTGCTAATTAGACATCTCGTTTCGTGTTCCACAATAATCTCAGCTCGACCAGCCCATTCTAATGGGTCCTTAGAGAATTCAGGCTGGCTATTAGATGAGAAACGTAACACCAAACTGGACCTGATGACGTGCCAATTCGGCCCATGCTCACATCGGACTGACAGGCCAGTGCTTGAAGCCTAGACGTCTCTTTCTTTCCGCCGCCTCCCACGTCAGAGTTCCATGAACTTTTGCCGGTCTCCGTGCCCTCCATTTGATCTGGATAAAATGAATGACGTTCTTAGCCGAACAGTTCTTGAGTCCATGGTCAGAATAATTCCGTCATTGGGTATTATATTTGCTGGTGAAATGAAATAGTAAAAGGTTGGGGGTAGGATCGTGCTTGGAAACAACACCAAAGGTTACGTACACAATCAAAACAACACCAAGATCACGTAAACAATCCATCTAGCTCCGAAAAGTGTTCAAAGGTTGGGGGAAACAAGGCTGCAAATGGGCACTTTCGTGTTTTTCTTTGTCGCAAGAAAGATGGGACAACTGGGCAATCATGGATTGATAATTTTGTGAATTGCGCACTCAGATGCACTTGCAAGCGGTGCCGGTCGGTACATTGGTTTTAGTCACGGCTTGTGCATCGCTTGAGTCTTTGAGCGTGTAATAAATGCATGTAAAATGTGTGAAAAAATGCCTTTGCACTAATAAGGTAAACTGCATTTCAGAGGATGGCTGCTGACAATTTCACTAATGCATCGCACTAGTAGAAGATGTATATGCACCTAGACTTTGGCGAAGATATCCACACTGCAAGTTCCAAGAATCAATCCCGCCAAGTGAACAAAAAGCCATAAAACACACGTGCATGTGTGTTCAATCTAGCTACTCTTTTTATAATCCTCCCGTCGATCAGCTGCACATGCAAAATATAGTTGGCTCTGCTCAGCTCTTGTACTACAACCCAGCCGGCCACGCCAACACAACCAGTATTTGCAAAACCGTTTGTAGTATCATTATCGCCTCTAGCGGTAGCGCGGTAACCACGGTTGCTATAAAAACCACTATAAATTTATACTTTAAAATTTTAAACTCCGTACAATAGGCCACGATATCTTATAAAATTATTTAAAAATCAAAAAATTGTAGATAACTTTAAAAATAATATAATATTACATGACTTTGTTGGCATAATCTTTATATTTTTTAAGAGTACAATTCATCGTAAGTATCACAACTTCTTAAATTTAGTCATCAACTTATAAATTGCTTAGGTGCAAATCTAGTCCAAAACATGCCACACGTGTCATTTATGCCATGTTGGACGCCACGTCAACAGGACAAGATGATAAGAGACAAATTTGCAAATAGCCCATGTGTTCCTTTTATTTTCCAAAGCTGTTCTGCTCCACTCGTGGAAGGATATTTACTTGTTATTTATAATGGGAATTAAGTTTGTAACTTCTTCTCTCTCGATTGGTTTGGATAAGACTCTTGTTTTTGTTTATTTTTTATAAAAACTTTCTATAGAAAAGTTAGTTGAAAAAAAATCATATTAATCTATTTTAAGTTTTCTAGCTTATATCTAATTAATTATATGCTAATGAGTTGCTCTATTTATTTTATATGCGCAAAGCAGAATTTTCCAACGGTTTCAAACGAAAGCAGCTTAAAGCGGTTTTGTTCCCTCGTTCTAAAACCATGTACACAATCTTCAATGCCCTCTGTATTATGGATGCACAATGGCAGTTTGCCTGTGGACATGTTGCAAACTGTGATCGTCCTTGGTCATGGATTAAACAAAAGGACAATAGAAAAACCCTTCCAGTTAGTCAGGTTCTGATGGTGATGGATTAAACAATAAACAGGGAAAGAATCCAGGTGCACATGGATTAATCAAGCGTAACTGAAAAATAAAACATGTCTGAAATTAAAATCTGGTGCAATACTGACATTAAAAATCTAGCCATGTAGTGTTCTACTGCTTGTTCTTCTTAAGTGCTTTGGACTTTGTTGGTGCTGCGTTTTGCTTTCGAATTGTAGCTCTACCCACTCTAGTTGCTGAGTTCAGTGAGGGATGCACTCCTTCACTCGTATTGGTGGCAATGAAATATGACTCAGGCAATGCTCCAGGCAGTGTCTTAGCTTGTTGACTGATTCTCTGTTGCAAAAACAGGGGATTATCCAGGCTAGGTTCTGTGAGAATTGATTGCAGCACAAGTGTTATAATGATTTACCTCCCTCATAAATGCATCAATTACAGAAGAGCTCTGTTGAGTGCCTGTGCCTCCCTCATAAATTCTGGTGATTGCATATCAACATCAGGCATAAATGTCTTAAACTTAAGCTTCACTGTGTCTTCATCTTCAGATGATTCGGGTAAAAACAGTCTTCATCACTAAAAACACCGCCTAACTCATCCTGGAACAGTACCAACCACATATTTATCAAATATGTTATCGTCATCCTAATCAACTTCGTAATCACCGTCTACAAAATTTAGGTCCTCGATGCTGTTGTCCTCTTCATCATTGCCAGGTTCAAAGTTGGCACTAAGTGGAGAGGCTTGGCCGGTCAATGCGACATCATTGAGATCAATCTCCTTCTATAATGTCCTGGTGATCAACGTACAACACCAATGATCTAATCCTTGGCACCAATGCCATCATGCAATTTGTATTTGCATCACACTTCAAACTCCTCAGACCATCACTTAATTGTTTTCCTGGTAGTAGCCAAAACACCTTGGTCTTCTCTGACTTCTTGTACCCAAGTTGCTCAATAAAGTTCTCAATCCAAAGGAGACCATGAATCAGAATCGCAATGGTCAAAAAAGCAAATATTATCGTCGACATAGCACCGATTAACACCAACTCTACAGAAGAATCGTTCATGGTACAACTCAATTGTGAATTCATCGTTGCTAGTATCTACAATATGGTTCCGTTGGAAAAATTTAGAAGTTATTAGTAGAATATATTCACAGAGTGAGAATGCGTATGATTGTCTAATCAACAAATTCTTAATCTAAATGACCACTTGACCACTAATTTAACTCATTTATGCCTATTACAACGGACCATTATCTTAGAGGAAATCTAGAAATCTGCCTTAACATTTACTTGCAGGGATGAATATACACTATTTCTGACTTTGTTTATTCGTACGTTGATCAATGCTGATAGATGACCTAGTTGTTTGGCTGCGTATTCATATGGCTTCATGGAATTACGTGCTAATCAGGAAGGCATGAAAGAGCTTAGCATTTAGAGGTGGTTAATCTCCTGTTGATTTTGATGGCAGCAGGGCATTTCGATGTTGATAAGTTGATTGACGACTATTAGGCAACAGAAAAAAAAACTAACCGTATTTGGATTGAGCAACACCGGGAGGACGCAGGATTGGTGTCATCACATGGAGCGCTCGCCGTCGTGGCCAACGTCGATGATTTCGCCGGCGGTGGACTGATCCGCAGGCTATCCCCGTGACTCGGAGATCCGGTGCCGACGGGTCACGCACGCCAACAATCTGATATCGTGGTGTTTCACACGGGCATAACAGATCTAATCGACTAATTAGATTAGTAAAGAGTAGAAGAGTTGAAGGGCTTTTCTATAAAATATAGGTTTTGCTTTGGCCAACCAATCGATTGCCACGTCTGTCAAAATGGTGCCATCTTGACATAAATAATAGGCCGTGGCGTGTTTGGACTAAATTTACATATCCAAACAAATTACAATTTATTTGAACAATTTATAAGATGTGTGACTAAATTAGACTTATCTTGTAGTTGTGGTAACTGCGACGCATTCTACTTATTTTTTAAGTAGAAATAATATGTTTTGTTTTTTAAAGTTTTTTTCTAATTTTGGTGAAGCCTTAAAATATGAAGTAAACTTTATTATTTTCATAAACTTTGTTCAGCAATAAAATTTAAGTATTACTTGTAGGAATTTATTTTAATTTTTTAGTATTTTTTAGAAAAAAATTAAATTTAAATAAAATTCATCAAACCAAATCGTACGGTTACCGTTACCATCTCAGCGGTAAGCTCGACTACCGCGCGGTTTCACACACCCTGAACACTACTACTACATGAACAAGTTGCCCCCAATTCGAGACGTGCATCTACCAGCAAACTGCGTGCCACTTTGACGAATTCTGGCTAGCGAGTATGGCCATTGCCTGACAATGCCTTCACGGTTGCTGAAATATTCTTTCCCGGTTTCCTTTGACCTGCGCTGGGTGTGTGCACAGTGCGTGTGCCCTTTTTTTCCCTTACAAAATGATGAGTTGGTGCGCGCGCTGCGCTACTGGTTCAAAGCTAGCAGCCACACCTTCCACGAACCGATCGATCAAGCTAGCTACTAGCCGCGTCCGGTTATATAAACCGGCACGCGAAAAAGGCGATCGACCATTCGATCAGTGGTGGTGGTGGTGGTGGAGGAGGATTGATCAATCATCAGCTCGTCGACTTCGACCGTCGTCGCCGGAGAAGAGGAAGAAGGAAGGAGGAGCGGGAGATGAAGAAGGGGGAGGCCGGGACAGCTGGGAGCAAGCTGGGGAGGTGGCTGGGGGCGCCGGTGCTGGCGCTGTCGCGGGCTTGCGACTCGTACGTGCGCAAGATGTCGGCGTGCGCGGGGCACATGCCGACGCACGCCGCGGGCGCCATGGGGCGGGGCGGATTCGCGCCGGGGGCGATGCAGGCCGCGACGTTCAGCTCCCGGTCGAGGCGCGGTTCCGGCGGCGGTGACGACGACGACGTCGGTGAGCTTGTCCGCGCGCTGTCCCAGCGGCAGGCGGCGACGACGGCGAAGTCCGTGCCGGTGAGGAGCCGCAGCGTGGCGGTCGGGCGGATCGACGAGGACGCGCCGTGCCAGTTCGGCGCCGACGACGCGCGCCTCGGCCCCATGATGCCGCCGCACGTACGGAGGAGCCACAGCGTGGCGGTCGGCGCCGGGCGCGCCGGCGGCGCCGCCATGAGGAATGGACCAGGCGTCGGCGTCGTGCGCGGGTGACCGACGGACCGACCGATCGGTCGATCGCGACTGACCTCCGGCTGCGCGTTCAGCAACAGTAGCACGCGTCGCGTGTGGACTCGCTGCACGTCGTCGTGTAGCTTAGCTTAGGCTTGCTGTCATTTCTTAGCTCGTGAACGCGAATTATTTACAGCTTTTTGTGTCATTGTGTCGCTTTCAGTGTGATGTGTGCGTACATATCCTTCCTAGTGATTAGTAGATTTGTCACGACTTGGAACTAAGTAGCCAAACTTGTTGGACACAGCTGCACGTTGCTGTCGTTACATGCATATGCGTGTGCTATATATATCCCAACAAGTTTGGTGTGCATTGCTACTAGTACTAACAGTTCGACTTGTAAATTATGAAATCGTTGCAAGGCATCTGTCTCCTAGCAAGGGGTCGATCGATCAGAGAACCAACCCAATTATCTATCCGATTATCCGTACACACGCCCGCATTTTACGTTGAGTTTGATCGTCTGGGATGAACCGACGATCTGACACGGTTCGATCCCTCCTCTTCGCCATGCATGCACCTGTCGAAATTTGGGCACGTCCGGCTTGTTTGTTTACTGCTAGTTCTTGTCCATGATTGCCTAATTTACATCACAACACCCTGGCAACATCAGGATCGTCCAACGGTCCAGGAGATCGGGTGAGGCATCTTGTAAGAAGAGAACGCCCGTAGGTTTCACTGTCCCGTCCCAGTAATACTACGGAGGATCTATGGTCTTGTTTGAAAGATTTTAAGTAGTAAACGTATAAGATTTTTTTTAAAAAAAACTAGTGTCAGTGTCACGGGCACAGAGATGCCCTATGCACCTCCTATTTCATCTGGAGTGGACAGTATTTGTGCCCCTTCACAGGGCTATTGATGGGCAAGTGCGAACGGCGTGACCGCACACGGCCCCAAAATTTTTATGTTTCATTTTAAGATAACGCGTTTCAATATATTTTTGAATCTCTCACTTTATTTTTTAAAATGTATTGCTCTATTATTTGGCTTGAACATGTTTATTTTGCTTGGTTTCTATAAGCGTTCAATGATAATTACGATAACCTCAAGGAATTGTAGATAACGATGACAATGTGAGCGCATGCTATAGCAACTAAAGATTCTATTTTTAAAGGAAAACATCATCACTCCATAACATAATTCTAAATATAAGGACTTATATTGTATTTAGCTTAGGGACCCAATCTTTAAGGACCTACATGTTGCCTATACGGTCTTGAGCACGGCCACAACCAACCTTAAGGGAGGACCATTGAGCAAGATCAACTCATATGAGGTCATGCGGTCGTAGAACTGGTCTCGGTGTATCCCTGGTTAAGGCGTGCACGTGAGGATGTAATGTGCACCCATGCGTATATCATACCATATTAAATATGTATGTCTTCAATGAATCATTTTTATAAAATGTTGTTGATTCGATGTATCCAATTCACTTAGACTGAACATGACTTGCCCTCACTCTTTTGGGGGCAAAGCAAATGTCTCGCCTAAACCCTAATGTAGTCTAAGACGTCGACTACTAAGACACACAAGAACAACATCATAACAAATAACAAAATTAGGTATGGCTACGTTAGTAATGATGTATGTAATAGTAAGTATTGTCCTATGTCTTAGTACAAACTTAAATGTATATAAAAGAGCCGAGAGGGATAGGAGGAAAGTCCTTAAAAAATAAACAATAGAAATTACATGCACTCATCACATAAGCAGGTGTAACCCACATTTATTCTAACTCAATACGATCGAGCAGAAGTAGTGTTCTTATCAACAAAGAGATCTAAACTTTGGTAACTTTCGTGTTTATCTATGAGACTAGAACAATTTGCAACTCTTCAACCTATATATATCTAGCTCTCTGATCATGACCATAAAACATTAACATCTATTAATCTAAACTTATGGCTATCAATCCATTTTTTATATTCTGTAGTTATTTATAGAACTAGCTATAAAGATTTTGTTAGAAGCTAAAGATACCCGAGGCTGTCCCAAACAACACCTGTCTCCTTGTAAACAAAATATGCCTGATCGGCGATCCAGCCCAACCAATCTGATCGGGCGCAGCGGAATGCAACCGCACGACGCCCAGGCAGGCTTCGGACCGAGACGGCGCTAGAGCGCACCTCCAAAGGCTCTGTCTGGATTTGACTCGCGTCTCCGTCCGTCCGCCTGCAGTTTCCCCTCCACGGCGGCCACCGGCGCCTCCCAGCCACTCACTGCGTCGACGTGTCGTCAAATCTAACCATCCGTCGTAGCCCACGCCCGAATCCCGAGCACCACATCCCCTCGCCGCGAGAACCACCAATCCGACCTGGCCGCTCCCGAATTTCCCCAGACCCCAGCCGCGAACTCCTCCGACCTGGTTGGCCCACGCAGCCAGCCCGCGACAATGGCAGCAGCGGCATCCGCCGCCGCCGTGGCATCCACCGTGCCTCGGCCGCTCCGGCCGCGCCGGGCGCTCGACGTGTCCTCACGCGGACGCCGGCCACGCCTCGCCATCTCGGCGTCCTCCACCACCGAGACGACGAACGCCCGGGTCGGCGGCGGCGCCGAGCGGTTCTACTTCAACTTCACCGGGTTCCCCTTCCCGCTCGGGCCCTTCCTCAACCGCCGTACCATCCGTACCGAGGTAAACCAGCTCGACTCTCGCCTTTCTCGTTCTGCTCGCCGGCGGCGCGCTTTCTGACCCCCTTTGCTGCCGTCGCTGCCGCGGGCGTCGAATGAGCAGGCGGTGAAGGGGAGGATATGGCTGTTCGAGCAGGAGCAGGCGCTGGGGTTCAGCAGCGTCTCCACAAACACCCGCATGACCGTCATCAAGCTAAAGTCCGGCGGCCTCTGGGTGCACGCGCCCATCGCGCCGACCAAGGAGTGCATCCAGGCAAGCAAGCTCCGATCCCAGTCCCACTCACCCCGTCTCCACCTCACTCCGATTCAGCCCCGTCTCATGTCGTTGTTGCCGCCGCCGTGCAGCTTCTCAAGGAGCTCGACGCGCCGGTGGAGCACATCGTGCTGCCGACCTTCGCCTACGAGCACAAAGTCTTCTTCGGGCCATTCACCAGAAAATTCCCCAGGGCGCAGATATGGGTGGCGCCCAGGCAATGGAGCTGGCCGATCAACCTGCCGCTCGAGTTCTTCGGTATCTTCCGGGCCAAGCCCCTCCAAGACGAGGACGATGACACCCCATGGGCAAGCGAGATCGAGCAGAAGATGCTCAGCTCGCCGGAAATTGGTAACGTCCCTAACCATTTCGAGCTCAGTTTCATGAGCACATCGATGCATTTTTTGTAGCTGTCTACAATGGTGTTGTTTGGTGATTTCAGGGATTGGACCTTATGTGGAGGTGGCGTTCTATCACAAGCCTTCGCGGACATTGCTGGTGACGGATGCTGTCATTTTTGTTCCTCGGCAACCGCCTGAGTGTATCAGCAAAGAGTCGTTGTTGGCATCTGCCAAAAACGGCTTGGCAGTGAAAATTTTGAGCAAAGGAAAAGAGGTTCCAGATGAACCAGTTGTCGACAATAAGCTGAACCGTCAGAAAGGTAATTGTACTGAGTTTGCTCACTGTTGTCTAATTGCAGCTATTAGTGCTGTCCTATACAAATAAAAAACACTTAAAACTAGTGAAATCTAGTGCTTATATTTTAATAGACAGTGTTGTAGCACACTAGACCGGAATGTATTCCACACCTAAAAAAAGACATAAGCTTCTCCATGCTCACCTAATTCAATTAGGTTTGCACTTGTTTAGATGCAGTGACATTCAGTAGGAATGTTGATTTAAACAGTATCACTATGTTGTTTCTGTTGCTTGGGATTGCTGCATATGACATTCTAAAAGAAATCTCACTTTATATATAAGAAACTCCTTTGACAATTCCATTCTCTGTGAAGCTTCAGTTTAAGGCTTTAGGCATTCCCGTGGACTCCATATGCCTACTATATCGGTTATGATATCTTTACTCTGTATTATCATCAATGCTGATATTCAGTCTTTACTTTCTGTCCAAAGCACAATATCTGATGAAAAGAATATTATAAGTTTATAACTGTTTTTATGCATAGAATATAATCATATACCTTTTGCATTGAATTAATACTGTTGGAATATTACAGTAACCCTTTTGATCTAACAACAGGATGGGAGCGAATGGTACTTCAAATACTGTTTCTTGGTCCCTCAAATCTTCTGGAGCCAAACACAAGTTTTGCTCAAATGTCGCAGAAATTGATTGTTTCTCCGATTGTCAAAACACTTGTTTTCAGCAAAGTTCCAGAGAAGGTATGTGTATTCATGTACTGAATGGGAACAGTAGTATCACATAAAATTCTATTTATACCTGGTTGAATGTTCTCTTCTGTGCTTTCAATTTCCCTATTATTCGTTAGTGTTACCATCTAAAGCCACACAAACCATGAGTAGGCTGTGTATCCAAAGGTGTTCTGCAGGGTTCATAAAAATTAAAATTACATTTTAAGGGTTTTCAGCGGGCCACTAGGAGCACACATTATTAACCTTTAGGTGCCAGACCTTCAACTTTTGTCATTAGAAGCAACCCCTGGCCAGAAGCATTTTCTTGTTCAGTTGCGATGTGCTTGTAAATGTTTTCAGTCACTACCCAGTACCCAGTGAAGTTGCATGCCCAGACTAGAACATGTATCAAGCAGATATATGGTTCAGGCATCCTTTCTGTGTTGTCCTGATTTATACACCAGCTGATTCGCAGGTTTTAGATAGCCCTGAAGTGCTCCAGTGGAATGGCCTGATCCCACCAAGTAGTATTTCTGATGTTTTTGAGTTGGATTTTCTATGGTAGACCAAATTATCGTGTACCATCAATTGCCCACTAATCCAAGGGTTAATATTCCATGTTATTCAAAGTAACTATAGATGTGAAAAATGACTCCTTAACTGTACACAGAGTTAGCATTTTGGTATTTCCTACTTCGCATATATTTATTCATGCCATTAAGATGATCTGCCTCTGCAGGTTAGAGACTGGGTCGACAGGATCGCTGCAGACTGGCCATTCAGGAGGATAATCCCGGCTCACTTCGCAGCTCCAATCAACGCAAGCCGGTCCGACTTCTTGGCTGCCTTTGCTTTCCTCGATGAGTTCCTTCCCGAGCGCTCTCCAGCATCACCCGGCCTGTCTCTCCTCTTTGGTTCGCTCATGGGTAAGGCAGAGAGCTACTTCCCCCCTGATGACATGAAGACCCTTTCATCCCTGGACGAGTTCTTGGTTTCAGTTGGTGCTGTCAAGAGGACAGTTTCAGGCAGAAAGCGATGATACAGAGAGAAACCGGCAGATGTACTGCCCATAGTTTTGTGTTGAGGAGAGCTTGTTGCTGTTGTACATGGTTAACACCACTAAACTGTATGTAGTTAGCCTTTACTCAGGATTATAAATGATATATCTTGCTGCGGTTTATAGTATAGGCCAAATGTTACCACTCAGCTGAAGCTCTGATAAAATTCTCTATCAAGAGTCTCTTGCCCGGGGTAGCATAGCAGAGGGGCATTCATGTTTTTTCATAAATGGGGAGGTGGGGTTCAGTTTAGCATCTAGAGAGCACAAGATTAGAATGCTGTGCATGGTGTCTGTGGAGTATCATAATTAGAATGCTGTGCATCCATGAGCCGTCACAAGCCAAAGTACATCTTCTGTATCCTCACGCGTCAGACATTAACCTCATTATAATCACTAACCAACGCATTATACTCCTGAATTCTGATCTGTACTAGTAAAGTGTCCACTCCACCTTTCTCAGATAGTACATTGCTTGATGCTTTTGCCCTACTAACAGTGACTTGTACCTGTTTTTTCCCCTAAAACATAGTTAGATCCAAATCACTTCTGAACGTGTGAAGAACGGGTACAAAGCTGCATCAGACTGAACGTGTAAACCTTGCTTTAGTGAGAAACTCTCAAACGCCCCCAAAATTGGCATAGCTCGTCGCACACGCTCACGAGTGAACTTGTCTGAACTTGAAGTCAGAACTGACATCCTTGTCAGGCAAAGGTAGTTAAGTAAGTTACTATCAAGATCTGAAGAACGGTACTACTGTGTATATCAACAGTGACAGAATTTACTGGAGAGGGTTCAGATTTCAGACTGTAAAAACTGCAGTAAATTCGAAGGCAGGTCAAAACCGTGAGATTTAATGCGAAGGGTGAAACTGACGAGCCGCCATTAATTTCTCCAACCTTTTTCTCCGTCACAGGATGAGGCAGAAGCTCATTTACTGTCGGCGAAGCCAACCTCAGAGGAGATGAGATCAGAGCAAAAGAGCATGCAGCAGCATACACACGCATGACCTCATGAACAAGTCCATGTACAGGGAAAAGAGAGGAAAAAAATGATGACTTCGGCTTCTCATTGATGTCCAGCCCATCAGGCACAGGAAGAAAGAGATGGAAATGACAAATTGACAACAATGGTACAGATGTCACTGCTGCCAGAAAAAATCTTCAATTTTTTTTTTTTTGCATTGAGAAATGCAGGCCAAGAAGCTACAAGAAACATGGTACTAGTTGTTGCCAAGAATTGAGAGGAAGAGGAAGATGAAGAACTAGCCTATACATGCATTTCTATCTAGTAGTATGTTATTGCCATGCAGACGTAGTAAGCGTCGATCCTCCATTGTAAGTCCTTTCCGAGCTCCAAGAAGTGTACCGGAAAGCAAGAACAAGAGAGGACGACGTCGATCACGCGCGAGCCAGGCCGCCGATGGGTCCAAGAAAGCAAGAACCTACCACGCCTCGCCTCGCTGCCGTCTTCGTCGGCGGCGTCTCAGTTGTGTAGTGGGTTCGGCCCCGTCGGCACGAGCCGCTTGGCGACGCCGTAGCGGACGTCGACCTCCTCGTCGCGTCCTGGGGGCGGCATCACCGGCGCCGGCCTGCGGTGGTGGCGCCTGACCCCGGCACGGTGGTGCCTGAGGCGCAGCTCGTGGCACAAGGGCAGCGGCGGCACGGCCGCCGGGCGGGAGGAGGCACCGCCGCACATCCTGGCGAGGGTTGCGTCGACGTCGGTGGTGGACATCTCCGGGGGCGCACCTCTGCTCCCCCGCGGCGGCCTCGGCGGCGGCGGCTGCTGCGCGGAGGCGAGGACGAGCAGCGACGCGAATAAGACGACATGGACGACGCTCCATCGCCACGACAACCACCCCATGGCCGTCTTCTTGATCGACAAGCAGCTGGAGAGGGGAAGAAGCCAAGCTCGAGACGACGACGATGGAAGAAGGGGAGGGGGGATGGAGGCGGGGGTCGGGTGATGGCTTGGCTTGGCTGCTGCGTGATGATGAGATGAGAGGGACGCGCGGCGCGGGGGGCGGGGGTGGTGGGCTTTAAAGGCAGCGGCGTGAGGTGCATGAGCTGGAAAACAAAAAAACGGCAGGGATGGTGGTGGCGGTGAAACTGCTGGCTCGCGGTCGGTCGCGGCCTCGCGGCGGGATCCCGATTTCCCAACCGATTTGGGGGCAAAACGAAGCGAAAACGACCAGCTTCGCGGCCCCGTGCGTGCGCGTCTAATCCGCGGAGAGGAACACCCGTGACGCCGTGAGGGGGAAACTCGACCGGGGGCCACCGGTGCGACAGCCGGGGGGAGTTCACTGCAAAGGGCAAACGCTATGCTGGCAGAACATATACCTAGTTCTCTACCGTCCGTTACGTGAATACGGCTGCATTGTGAACTAAACGGGGCTGCTAGTGAACATATACACGAGAGGAACTATCTTACACATCTATAAATAAATTCTTTCTTAAAAAATTATCAAATATAAATATAATAATAGTTATAATACAGTAACACTCTAACTTCCATATAACTCTAATATAACTTTTATATAACTTAAAAAAAACCCTATGATAGCACGCTGATTCCGTAAAGCACATAGGTCGTGAAATTAAACCTCCTCGCGTTGTGAATTTTTTCTTTTTGGTTGTATGAATCTTGGAGCAAACCTAAACCAAAATTACGTGTTTACGTACAAGTTGTATTACAATTATATACAAATTACAATACACTACTATAGTGTATTTACATTTGCTAAATGTTTGGAAAAGTTTTGTTGACTCGTGTATAGCAAAGAATGCCCATAGGTTGCCTTCTCTATTGCTCTGTATTCTGAATTAAGCACAAAAAACAAACCCACCGTGTAAATAACTAAAAGTGTATGAACTAACGAGGTGGATGTAAATAGATGTAACAATTTGCAAAACACTCGTTACAATCTAGCAATTTAATCCATGTGAACGTGAGATAAAATGGCAGTAGAAGATTAGTGTTGTTAGAGCAAATTTAATAGTTGAGCTAAGTAGAAGAGCTAAATACTTAGCTATAAATCAACCCTAGATTCTATTTGGGAAGCTTAATATTAATATTCTGAGAAGGTGATGAAAATTCAGCTTCTCATAGTATGAAAAAGCTGGTTTTTCTCGCTTCTGATATTAAAGTTTATTTTTTGAATTTTACAGCCATAGATTCTCAATATTTGGACTATTTAGAAGTGTCAAAGATTTTGAGATTTTGAGAGAAACTACAGCCACTAGAAACTTCTCTAAATAAGACCTAAAAATAGTATTAGAACTAACATATATATAAATAGATTAGCTATAAGATTGTTTTTAATTTTTCCTTTCTATCACCTTTTCTTATCAATATATTTATTGCAGGTGTAAAGTTAGCTAATACTGAGTGGCTATTTCCATTGACGCGCTGGCCGTAATGGCCACCGGAAAAACACTATCAAACAATACCTAATTCCTACTATTTCTTTTTATTTTCGGTATTTAAAGATCGCATAAAAAGTTCGCCGGCTTACTCCCTGGTAAATCACATGTCCTAACTGTAACAGGCAATATTCATTCACTATTCTATCAAACATGTACAGAGTACGGCCATTGGAGAAGCATGTCGGACCTAACTGATACTCCGTACTACGCTAGTAATCGTGCACGTACACGACAGGTTCCCCCACTATATATCATGGTAAACATTCGCGATCAAGTTTATTCGTGTGTTTGCTATGCAACATATATCACAGAACATATAATTGTAACGTTAAAAACTATTTTTAATAAAAACTATAATTTTAATTTTTGGTTCTACGTGACTTAACCTAAGTGCTAAAAGATCTCAATTAAATCTATGTTTGTGAACCTAAAAATTCTAAATCAAAAAATTCTAATCAAATATCGGGATTCAAGTCTTGAAATTTGAATGTCCGTCCGTTCTTTCCAAAGTCCATCAATTCCCATCCTCCCAAAATTCATACTTCAATAGAAGACCTCTATTCCATGTTCCTGGTTTAAATTTTAAATTTCAAAATTCAAAATCTCCCATAGAAGTTTGCTTTCCCTTCTCTTAAACCCTTTCAGAATCCAAATCCTCAAGTTTCCTCTCAAATCAGCTCCAAATACCCTTCCCAGAGAATCCCTAATTTCCATTGATTTCAAATCTCCAACCTAGATTCAAATCCAAATTCATCAAATTCCCCTCTTTGCTTATTCCTTGGAAAATAAGAAATGCCATTATTTTTAGCTTGGCCACTCCAACCTCTTTTTCCTACCCACACAACCCAACCTTACCAGCCTAACCGTACAACGTCTTTTCTTCTCCTTCCTCTCTAGAGCCTATCGGCCTAGCGCCACTCGGTCCACTTCCCTATCCCCGTGCATGACCGCTCACCCGTAAGGCAATACACACGTGCTCGCTGCTTACCCTCTCAACTAGTTCCACCTACTAGCCTCATCTCTATGGTGCATCTGTCCACCCATAAAACCATGAGTGGATGACCTCCACTTTCAGTGCATGGGACTTGCATGTCAGGCCCATCTTCATCCTCTTGTCGCTCTCTCTCTCTTCTCTTGATCTCTCCAATCTCTTACCAAGCCGACAGTGCTATACATGCCGTACCTCTTTGTTCGGCCAACATAAGACACACACGATCCTTTCTTCAACCTCGTGGGGCCCGGCATGGCGAAAATCATGCCCCACTACCTACAACTCACCCCCAGTCAAAAGCCGGCGAGCTCGGGATATTTCCCAACTGGCAAGCTAGTAGACAAAAGCGCATCTGCATGTTCCTCATTCCGTCGCATTGTCATCACCTCTGTCTCTCCTCACCTCTCCTACTACAGCTCGCCATAGCTAGTGATAACGGCCATAGCGTCCTGGCACATCACCGTGTCCCATAATGCCACCGCGCTAGTGCCGCCACTATGTCCACTGCCTTAATCCGCTATTGTTTAGCACCATTTCTTCCAAGCCACACCTTAGGCCCTCCTTAAAAAAAATGGACTCGAGCTCCTCCCTTTGCCATCAATCCTGCCTTACTAGCAACCTATCTACCTCTGATTCTCGCCACCAGTGAAGGTTAAAGCCAATCATCTCTTTTTTTTCCCTCCCTCTCAAGACATTGCCCTCAACCATGGCCATTCCAAGCTCTACTGTTGCCTATATAGTTACTACCAGTTACCTCTTGTCTATGATGGACACTGGCCAGAAACACCATCGGCTCCAGCCATCTTCAATCCACCATCTCCCAATCCAAACCAATCAAACACCTTGTCGTCCTTCCCTCGTTGCACCAGTATAACCCGCTTCCCTTGATTTACCGCCTTTCGCTGAATTAGCCTTGGTAGCCGCCAACCGTATATAGGTGCTAGGGTCAACTCACCCAATCCAAGCCAACATGGCAAAGCCACATGGCTACCATGCTAGCCCTACGAGCCACTCTATGCCAACAGAGTTTGGACTAGGTAGTCTAAGACGCCTATCATGGTCCACGGCTTTAGTCTATTGGCCTTCTTGTCCTTTCCTCCCCCATGAACCTAGTCTACCATATATCACTCTTCTTCCTCTCTAAAACTTAGGACCTACATGTCAGTCCAAGAATTATTTTCTTATTATATTCCTGTTCCAACATTCAATAATATTTATCTTTTTTAGAAAATCATTTAATCTTTTAAAATTTATAGTTAATTCTTCGTAATTCTAATTGAACTCCTCATTTTTTTTAAAAAAATGAGAACTAGTACTATTACTTATTATTAATAAGTACGTATCAACAAATATTTGGGCTTTAGATTTCCCAAAGATTTAAAGATGGAGATATGATAGTGTGCATGTTAATTCAAACGGTCTCGATCTCAACCTAATAGTTACATTAATCTTATAAAGTTGACAACCCTTATATCTTATCGTTCTACCTGTGTGGTACCTCTTTGAGCAATAATCCTAAGACTAGTATCGATATTGTGATTCCGCAGAGATTGGTTCCCAGTGATCTTTTATGCTGCATGTGTGCAGGATGTGACAATAATGTGAAGTTTAATATGCCGAATACCTCTTCCTTTATACTAACTATGAAAATGAACAACAGCCAATGATACCAAATATAGAATTTGTCATAGCTTGATAAATATTTGGAAACCTTGAAGCAAGAGATCTTTGTCTATTTGGCATTCAAACAACTCCAATATGTAAAGTATCTTATTGGAAAAAAAGATTCCACAATCTATATTATATCTTCCTTGGTGACCTGATTATGCATGTGCAGATATGCCTGGGCACCTAGTTGCTTGTTGACATTGCTGCCCGGTTTGAAAACCCTGAAAAACGCCAACAAGAACGGGAGAAAAAGCGAAAGGAATTACTGCAGAAAATATCGGTAATCTCTAACTCTATTATCAAAAAACAAACCATTTTATTCTTTCTAGAGTGTTGCATTTAGCGTAATTAATTACTACTCGTTTGGGGGAACACGCAAATTAAATTGAGGTAGAGCAATCAATCATGTAGCACCAACCGTCAGATCAGTTGTTTTTCCGTAATCTATACACATATTGCTACCACAAAATTTTAACATCATCTTGCTACTGACATTTTTGAATTTTGGTGCTAATCCACGCCTACGCTAAAGAAACTTAATAAACCGACTTAATAAACCAACCTATAGTAAATCTGATGCAAAGGAGCCATGTAATATTGTGCAAAAAAATATTCTGAATTTTTGTTGTAATTTCTTTATGAAAACAGTGCTCCATGTATCTACCTGCCCTAAAAGGCTACATTTTTTTTCTGAACTTTTACGTTCATCAACAGAATTTCAGCTCACCTTTACCAAGGCAAGTTATTATCAATCATTTTTATTATAATATTATAATCTACTACACCCTCTGTCTAAATAATATAGACTTATATCATTTTAAAAAAATTAAGGTAAATTATGGAGAATGGCTTTGGTTGAGAGAAAAAAATGTAGGTAAGGAAATTAAATTGGAGAACGTTGTGATTCATTAAGATGGACAGGTAGATGAAGAATTAGTTATATTTTAAAATAACAAAGGAATTATTCAAAATGATGGTGATTGATTCAAGTTAGAAATATGACTTACTGTTGCATCAAAAATAAGACGAGATTGTTGCTGAATCTCTTGGTTGAATAAACCGAGAAGCCAAATCGACCTTTTTTCTCCCATCCCTGCAGCAGCATCGTCTTGGACAGGAAATAGTCTTGCACTTATATATACAGGGCTTCATAATATGGGATAAAAAGAGCGTGAGATCTCAATATTTCAGAAATAGATTCTCACTATTTATCATGGGATTAGATGGCCCGTACCAAATTTTAATTCAGATGGCAGAGTCCTCAGCTGCCAAGGTGAGCAACATTATTATTTCCTCACAATAATATCTCCAGAAGCTTCTGAAAAAGGATACTCCCTCACAATAATGTCTCCAGAAGCTCCTGAAACTTGAAAAGGATACTCCTGCCAAGAAATGGAAATGCCTTACAGAGCTCCTGCCAAGAAAAAGAATTAAACTATGCCATCAGTAACTTAAAATAAACAAGAGCTTTATTTGATGAAAGGCAGAAACATCCATCACCAACAGTTTATCAAGGCCAAGATCTGTAGCACCATTTACTAATGCTGAAAATTTTACATCTACACAAATTGTGGTTCTATGTTGTTTGCAAAAAAAAAGTATTCAGATTGTGCTTAAACATATATGCCTATTGAGCTGCAGTTAGCAACAAAATTCAAAATTATTGCTGTAGTTATGCTCAAGGTAATTATCATGAAGGATTATAGGACGTTCTGAGGAAAATTAACAAAGTACATTGCAAGCAGAAGTATATTTGAGATTCTTAGCTTTGGTTCTTTGTATTGCAGCAAAAAGCTTGAGGACATGCTATAAATAAACAATTTTAACTCGATTACGTGCTAGATGAAGGGAAAATACATTGCTAACTCATTCAGACCAACCATATGTTTGAATAATCAGCCAATTGAGCTGGTGGTATCAGCCATGTTTGAATTCTTGCTCACTCGGCTGAGCATGCATGCCATAGTCAATAGATAATTTCAGAAAAATAGTAAACAGCCTATCGTTTTATATAAAATGTGATGGAAACATGAAAAATGACAACTAAATTTAGAATGTAGCAGCAAGGCAGCTTACATGACACAAGCTTCACGCATATGGTGTTTTTTGGGTCGCATCTTATATCCCAGAGACCAAACGAGCCCACCTTTTGTTCAGCAAACTTAGGAAGACACATTATCCCTAGATCACCTAAATGAAACGCAAGAGGAAACTTACCTGAAGGACATGTGATACATATGTTTGAACATAAGTTTGATAGTGCAGGAATGTGATACTAGAGATTTTATATATTATCAGTTAATATTAAGTAGTATTTATATAAAGTTCGAGTTGAGATTATTATAGCTCTCATAGTAGTTTATTTTAAAAGTACCAAATACTATAGGATAATCAAAAAATAGTCTTCGGCTTTGCTGTGATATGAATGATTAAGATATAATTTATCCCTCTTATATAAAAGATATTTCTGAACCCCTCAATATAATGAATTATAAAAATGAATGGTGGTGATTGAGGAGTTAATCATAATTTTACAATCTATCATAGGATTGAGAGAGCGATTAAGTTATTAAGAGGATGACACATGCTCGATCAATATCGTAAGACAAAAAGATTTATATATGAGAACATTACAGGTTCAGCCGATATAATCTTTATGTATATTTTAAAGTTAATGTGTCTTGCTATAGACCGTTATTATAGGGTAACCAAAAAGACGTTTCGGATTACGACCAAATATACGTGAACCTACAGGTCGTACATTTAACGGGTTGAAATAATTATTCAAATATAATTCGGATAAGGGCTCGATTCGGATAGATATCCAAATAGATTATTATTGGGTCACGGTCCACTGGTCACAAGTAAGGAAGCTATATATAGGGAGACGGGAAGATCGAGGGATGATACCTCTATTCATATTGAGCAAAACCCTAGCCGCCAACTCTCAAGTCAAACCCTAGCCACTTGCGAGTGCTAGTACATACGTAATTAATATTCCAGCCCCAGACGTGTGAATAACAATAGAGACGATGCTTGTTGCAGCGTTAATTGGCATCTGGATTACGGCAATCGACTACTTTATCTACTATTTTGATGCGCGTGTGGTTGGATCGGCTTTTCTAACCTTACTTCCTTTGTACTGTGCATTTCATGGTAATGATTTATAATATCTCCTTCGCATGATGTTGTAATGTGCGCAGTAGAAAAAATTTTATTTTATACTATCGTAGCCTACGTCTACTCCTACACAAGTTTTGTTCTATTTAAATGTGGTGTGGAGAGGGTGGGTGACGATGGTGGAGGAGGAAAGGAAGGGCGGAGGCGAAGGGGGGCAGCGAGAACGAACTAACAGGAGAGGGAGAGTTTCTTTCTCCACCTCCTTGCTGTCCCAATGCTAGTTGGATGTCGACCCCAAGCTATAGTTGCTCCACCCCACCCATAACGAGTTCTATAAGAAGGACGGAGAGGGTGGACTAGGAAGAGTAGAGACAGAGAGAGTGAAAGTAGACGAAGAGTGCACCCCACCCATAACAAGTTCCGTAAGAAGGACGGAGAGAGAGGATGACAGTGACGTAGGAGGGGGTGAAGGGGAACAGAGAGAGTGAAAGTAAACGAAAGGAGAGTGCAACAGTGATGGCTGACAGGTGGAGGTGCGAGCGAGTGAGGGCGAACTGATGTTGGGGAGAAGATTGGGTGTGGTTGCTAATCTCAGTGCTAATTGCAGATCCAACTCGCACCGTGGAACGTTAGATCGAGAAATCCGACGTACACTTTTCTGGGTGGATTTAGGAAAGAATCAAATGGTATAATGTGGTGTCGACAATTGAGCCCCGCAACACGCATGTTCCTTTTTCCGGTCCAACTAAAATGATCCATCACTGTACAGCAAATAAGCAATCCAATTCCAAACTCGGTAATCACCCGTCACCCGTGGAACAGTCACCAGTCACCCGTAGCACCACGGGACAGTCAAAAGCAAGGATCAATCAGTCTATGCTGAATTTATATGACAGCTCTAGGAACAGTGTAAACTTTATGTCCACAACGACCATTAGTCCATTCTAGAGTTTCTTTCAGGTTCTCCATAACCATCAATATATGCTGAAATTTGTTTTTAAACAAAAACAATAGAAGACCCTAGCAAGCCCCAATTGAAATTCACTTAAGATCTGAAATGAGAAGTCTGGTTTCATTCATCAAGCAGATACCAGAATACTGAAAGAAACCAACACTGACTGAAGAAGTCAATTGATGGGCTTACTCAACTTCCAGGGAAACAATTATAGAAGTAAAAGTAAAGAACATAAATACAATGAAACCAGCTAGAATGGTAATCAACATAAGTTAGCCAATGAACAAAGATAGAAGCTCAGTCGAGGTAATGTTAAAGAGTGATTTTCTTCATCTAGTAACATCAGAAATTCAGGCTGAAGTACAGGGAATTTCAATTAATCAAAATGGGCATGATTGACAAACTAAAGCAAGATCCCACATGAAAGAAGTTATCTTTAGTGCACAAAATGATCCAATGCTAGAATTCAATGCCTAAAGCTAACAGTGCAATTGTAGAACCCAGCAACAAAGACAATGAACGCAAAGATAATTGCTGTACCACAAACTCTACCGTCTGAAAAGTTCTAACCTTTTCTCAGGAAACATCAGTGAAAAAGCAATAGTAGAAATGTAAAAACACCATGACATTCCACATGATTCTAAACCTGAGGTTGCATAGCATGATGCAAACCGCAGGTTATCTTCTTTCCCCGTCAATCCTCCTTGGTTCCATGTACACAGGCATTGGCGCCGCAAGCCCAGACTTGACGTTAGCACTCTTCTTGCTATATGCGTGTTTCTTCTCATCAGCTTTGACAGAGCTCGAGGTCTCAGAGTTCTCCTCAGCGTCACTGCCATGCTCTTGCTCTGCCTCATCATGCAGCTCTTGGACTTTACCATTACTACAGAAACTTCCTTTCTTCTTGTTCATTGCCGAGGGATTAGCCGCAAATGCGCCATTGCAACCTTCATGGTAGTCGTTACAGTCCAATACGCCACTCATTGTCACCTTCTCCCCATTCCCCTTGACTAGCACCTTGTCAATGAACTCCAAGATCCGGGTAAGCTCCTGGCTCACCGCGCGCTTCCCCTCCCGGATCATCAGGTCCCCGCCCTAATCAGAATTCAGAAACTGTTAGACAGACCACTGGCATGGGCTGTATATATATAGACCCGACCCCCTCGTATACGCTCGGGGGGATTTATAGTCACTGTACACTTTCTACATGGTATCAGAGCGAGTCTAGACATCCCGGCGCGCTAGCTTCTCCCTCCGGCGAGCCGACCCTTTCCTCCTTGTCGTCGACGTCTTCTTCCCGTCGCCGACTCTCTTCCTGGAAATTCCCTCGCTCTCTCGTCTCCATTTCTTCTTCTCCCCGTCTCTCCCGCAGTCACCTTTCCTCC
Organism: Oryza coarctata; assembly: GCA_030770085.1. Taxonomy (NCBI): domain Eukaryota; kingdom Viridiplantae; phylum Streptophyta; class Magnoliopsida; order Poales; family Poaceae; genus Oryza; species Oryza coarctata. The sequence continues at coordinate 19,664,237 of CM061470.1, forward strand.
GCCCCACCTCCGCGCGACCAAGCGACGGTCTCGATCCGCCTCCTCGTCCCTCCTCGCACCCGTCTCCGCTCTTCCTCTTGTTTCGTGCATCTCTCCTTCTCTGACGCCGGCGCACCTCCGCGCTCGTCGTCTCCATCGGCTGAAAACCTCCCTCGGTTCTTGCCCTTTCCGACACGCTTAATGGCTCTCGGACGCGAACCTTCTCCCCTCATGTCCAACGTGTCCACGTGTCCACGGACACGAATCCCTGCCTCCCGGACGCAAACATACTCTCTTCGCGTCCGGCCACTCCCTGCCTTTTTCACGTCTACCCCACTCCTTGGCCTCCACGAGTCCACGGACGTGAATCCTCGCACGTCCGTGACCCAACCACTCTCTGACCCACCCACTCTGTCCTCACCTACTCCGCTGCCTACTCCCCATCGGCCAACCACTCCTCATCGGCTAGCCACTCCTCACCTACTCCGCTGCCTACTTCTCATCGGCTGGCCGCTTCTCACCTACTCCGCTGCCTACTCCCCATCGGCCAACCACTCCTCATCGGCTGGCCACTCCTCACCTACTCCGCTGTCCACTTCCCATCGGCTTTTCATATCCTTGATCGGCCGATCCGTTCTCTCATCGGCTTCTCTCTCCCATCGGCTCTTTGCTCCCGTTCTCCCGTCATGACCACCGAGTCCGCCCTCAGCTCCGGCACTCTCCTAGTCGCCGAATCTGCTCCGGCCCTCGGTGCCACAGACCACACCTCGGGCACCACCTCGCCGATCTTCTCCCCTCCCTACGCTGCTGTGAACATGAAATCTCACGTTCCTATCTCCCTTGACCTTAACGTCAATTATTCCAAGTGGGTTTTCTTCTTCAAAAACCTCTGTGGAAAATTCGGCCTCCGGTCCCATATTGATGGCTCCGCTCCACCTCGCCCCGATGATCCTCAGTGGGACATCGCCGAGTGCTGCGTGCGCAGCTGGCTGCTCGGCTCGGTCGACGACGATGTCCTCGACCTCACCATGGACGATACCGACCCTACCGCCCGGGACCTCTAGGTGGCCATCGAGCGGATCTTCCTGGCCAACAAGCAGCCTCGCGCCATCTTCCTCCTCAACAAGTTCCACTCCATGGTACAAGGCGACTCCTCTGTCTCCTCGTACTGTCAGCGCCTCAAAGTCAAGCCTGCTGCTCTCCGGGACGTCGGCCACCCTGTGGCCGACTCTCAACTCGTCCTCGCTCTTCTGCGAGGCCTCAATCCCCGCTTCTCCAACACCGCCGATGACATCGCCAACGCCACACCTCTTCCATCGTTCGCCCGGGCTCATGACATGCTAGTTCTTAAAGAACATCTGGCCAATGATGAGAAGACAGTGGCCCACACCGCTCTTCTTGCCGCAGCCGATAATGGCTGCCGAGTTTCTTGCGCTGCCCCTTCCTCCCGCGGTCCTGGTGGCCATGGCTTCGGCCACAACAACACAGCCCGCACCGGGAAAGGCAAGGGCAAAGGCAAAGACAGGACCTGGCAGGGTCCGACGCCACCACGACCTACCTCGGTCCCTACCCACCCTGCTGGTCCCACGGGTCCGTGGCTCTGCTACAACCCCTGGGCGCCCCAGCCCCAGCCACGCAGCCCCATCGGCTGGCAACCCGGAGTTCTCGGCTCCTATCCCCAGGCTCACCTGGCATCGGCTCCCGTTCTGCCGCCTCAGCCGATGCTACCGACCCCAACCACCCAGTCGGTTCCCTCCTGAAACCAGGCTGGCCTCGTCGCTGCCCTCAACCAGATGACGCTCCAACCACAGCACCCTTGGGTGCTGGACTCTGGGGCGTATTCACACATGGCGTCATCGGCCGGTATACTTCGCTCCTGTCACCCCTCTTCCTCCCCTTTTGTCACCATCGGCAATGGTCACTCTCTTCCAGTCCAATGCCGCGGTGACTCCTCTGTCTACATCCACCATTAACCTCTCCCTACGCAATGTTCTTATTGTCCCTTCTCTTATTCACAATCTTATATCTGTTCGTCAATTCACACGAGACAACCACTGCTCCATTGAATTTGACGCGTCTGGTTTCTCTGTGAAGGATATTCCAACCCGGCGACAGATCCTTCGCTGCAATAGTGGCGGCAACCTCTACACCATTCCCGCTGCGACGTCCACCCCACACGCCAGCGTCGCCCTCTCCACCAACCTTTGGCACCTTCGCCTCGGCCACCCCGGCCCCGACGCTGTCGCCACCCTCCGTCGCAGTGCCTTCATCCGATGTACTCACAGCAGCTCCACAGTTTGCCACTCATGTCAACTTGGCAAACATGTGCGTCTGCCCTTTTCTAGTTCTCTCTTCTGTACCTCGCGTCCATTTGAACTTATACATTGTGATGTATGGACGTCCTCAGTTAAAAGTGTCTCCGGTAATCAGTATTATCTCGTTATACTTGACGATTACACACACTATTGCTGGACCTTCCCGCTCATCCACAAATCCGAGGTCGCCTCTCACCTCACTCACTTCGTCACGTACGTATCCACTCAATTCAACCTCCCTATCAAGGCTTTATAAGCCGATAACGGTACGGAATTCGTCAACCATACCGTTACAAACCTCCTCACCTCGTAGGGCATCCATCTCCGGCTCTCCTGCCCCTACACCTCTCCTCAGAACGGCAAAGCCGAGCGCCTCCTTCGCACCCTCAACAACATCAGTCGCACCATGCTACTTCACGCCCACCTACCCACCACTTATTGGGCCGAAGATCTGGCTACTGCGACGTACCTTCTCAATCGGCGCCCATGCTCCTCCGTTCATAACAACGTTCCCTATGCCCTTCTCTACCGCACGACGCCTGACTACTCCCACCTTCGCGTTTTCGGGTGCCTCTGTTACCCAAATCTCATCGCCACAGCTTCCTACAAACTCGCTCCCCGCTCCACCACCTGTATTCTCCTCGGCTATTCCACCTCTCACAAGGGATACCGATGCCTCGACCTTTCCACCCGATGGGTCCTCGTCTCTCGTCACGTCATTTTTGACGAGACATGTTTTCCCTTCGTTCTCCTTCATCCGAGATCCTCCTCTAGTGATCTCGACTTCCTCCTCACCAAAACCGTGCCGACCAGGTCTCCCCCACTGCCCTCTCCATCGGTCCCCTCATCGCCGCTGCTGAGGATTTACCCGTCACATATCCCACCACTACTCGGTCCGATGTCCCCACCATCGGACCCACCTTTATTGGCCGATACCTATCCTATTTATCCTTCAGCCGATACCGTTCCCTCTCCATCGGACACCCCACTTCCATCGGCTCCTCACTTTCCATCGGCTCCCCCCACCCTATTGGCTGATCCATCTCTATCGGACCGATCGGAATACTCGGCCCACCTGATCTCATCGGCTCAGGCCGATCTAATTCCTCCTTTTCCTCTTGTCTACAATCGCCGACTCGGAGCCAATGACGCCCCCACCCGACCAGTTCTTCCCATTACTCCCGCACCCCCATCGGCTCCAGTTCCCTCCACCTCTCACATGGTCACCCGCTCCCAGACTGGGTCTCTCCGACCCAATCCGCGCTATGGTCTCTCCGCCGTCCACAGCTCTATCTCGCCCATCCCGGCGACTTCTCGCTCAGCCTTGGCCGACCCTCAGTGACGCGTGGCCATGGCCGACGAGTACAAGGCCCTAATGGACAATGAGACCTGGCGCCTCGTTCCCCGACCTCCCGGCGCCAACATTGTGACCGATAAGTGGATTTTCAAACACAAATTCCACGCCGATGGCTCCCTTGCCCGTCACAAGGCTCGTTGGGTAGTCCGGGGTTTCTCCCAACGACCCGGTGTCGACTACGACGAGACCTTCAGTCCCGTTGTCAAACCCGCCACCATCCGAGTCGTCCTCACCTTGGCTGCCTCTCGCTCCTGGCCGATCCATCAACTAGACGTGAAGAACGCCTTTCTTCACGGCCACCTGACGGAAACAATCTACTGCCAGCAGCCCCCAGGCTTCGTCGACCCTTCTCGGCCCGACGACGTCTGTCTCCTTCAACGCTCTCTCTACGGCCTCAAACAAGCCCCTCGTGCCTGGTACCAGCGCTTTGCTGTTTATCTTCGGCACATCGGCTTCGTGGCCTCTGCGTCCGATAGTTCCCTGTTCACTTTCCATATCGGCTCCGCCACTGCCTATCTACTTCTCTATGTCGATGACATTGTCCTCATAGCGTCTTCGACATCTCTCCTCGACCAGATCATGGCCCAACTCCACTCTGAGTTCGCCATGACCGATCTTGGTCCTCTCCACCATTTCCTTGGCATCTCCGTCACCCGTTCTATCCACGGGCTCTTTCTTTCCCAACGCCAGTACGCCATCGACCTCCTCTAGCGTGCGGGCACGGCCGACTGTCACCCCACGGCCACCCCAGTCGACACTCGAGCCAAACTCTCGGCTGCCGATGGCGCCCTCGTTGCTGATCCCTCTCACTATCGGAGTCTTGCCGAGGCTCTCCAATACCTCACACTCACCCGACCCAACCTCACGTACGCTGTCCAGCAAGTGTGCCTCTTCATGCACGCTCCGCGCGAACCTCACCTCGCGCTGCTCAAGCGCATCCTACACTACGTGAAGGGCACCCTCTCCAGCGGACTGCATCTCAGCTCCAGCCCCATCGACTCTCTCACCGCGTACTCCGACGCGGACTAGGCAGGCTGCCCCGACTCTCGACGCTCTACGTCCGGCTACTGCGTCTACCTCGGTGACACTCTCGTATCCTGGTACTCAAAACGCCAGACTACAGTGTCCCGCTCCAGCGCTGAAGCCCGAGTACCGTGCCGTCGCCCACGCCGTCGCCGAGTGCTGCTGGCTTTGCCAGCTTCTCCAGGAGCTCCGTGCACCCCTCTCCACCGCGACCGTCGTCTACTGTGACAATGTCAGTGCCGTCTACATGACCGCCAACCCGGTCCATCACCGACGCACCAAGCACATTGAGATCGATATTCATTTTGTCCGTGACAAGGTTGCATTAGGACAGGTTTGGGTGCTCCATGTACCATCGGCACATCAGTTTGCCGATATAATGACCAAAGGCCTGCCCACGCCTTTGTTCACCAGTTTTCGGTCCAGTCTCTACGTCCGTTTCCCTCCCGCTGCGACTGCGGGGGTGTTAGACAGACCACTGGTCTAGGCTATATATATATAGATCCGACCCCCTCATATACGCTCGGGGGATTCATAGTCACTGTACACTTTCTACAGAAACCCAAGATCAAAACTGCATTCCAATGAAATGCTGACCTAATCGAACAACATAATGGTACTGTTTGCATCACCTGGATCGCGTCGAGGTGGAAGAGGAGGGCCATGGCGGCCCCAGAAATGGAGGTGGGGTTACCCACCCTGCCTCGGCCGGAGAGGGAGCCCCGGAGTGCGGCAGCCTTGGAACGGAGGATGGCGAGCTCCTTGAGGTGGCGCAGCGTGCGGGAGCGCCGCGCCAGGAAGCGGCGGAAGTGCGCCTGGATCGTCCTCGCCGCGCGCTCCCTCGCAGGTGAAGTCGCAGCGCGAGCACGTCGTGGCCGCGGCAGCGGCGTGGGCGGTGCATCCTCATCGTCGTCATCCTCCTCTTCCTGGTGCTCAGTCGCGCGGCGGTGACGATGGTTCCGGTGCAGCGGGGGCGGGACCGGCGGTGAGGTGAAGCAGTGCGGGAGGGTGGACTCGAGCGCGGCCACGCGGAGCAGGAGCGAGCGGAGCACGGTGTGGCTGTGGTCCGACTGGTTGGCCTGCGGCTGCGGCTGCGGATGGGGTTTGGGCTGCTGGTACTGGTACTGGTTCTGGTAGGGGTAGGGGTACGCCTGGTGCGCAGTGACCGGGGGAGGCGGAGGCTGGGTCTGCGGCTGCGGGGGAGTCGGGGCCGGGGGCGCGGAGCCGAGGAGGAGGTGGGCCGCGATGGCGTGGAGGAGGTGGTCGGAGGCGGAGGAGCTGGCCGGCGCGGGGTAGCAGCAGCTGCCGCCGCAGGCGGGCGGGGGCGGTTCGTGGTGGTGGTGGTGGTGGTGCTGGCGAGGCATTTCCGCACGATCAGGTAGGGTAGGGGTCCCCGGGGGCGGCGCGGCGAAGGAGACCGGATCAGATCGGCGCGGGGCCAACGGGTGGAGCGCCGCGGCGGCGGAATCGCATCGGGAGCGGAGGGACATCGCCGGGAGGGGAGGGGGGGGGGGGAGAGACTGTGAGAGCGCGACGCCCCCACGTGCTGCGCAGCACAACAGCTGGCCTGTGTCAGACACTGTCGTGCACCACGCAGCACGTCGCGGCGCTCGCTGACGGGTGGGGCAGCGAGCAGCCTCGTGCACAGCACGGGGTTTACCGACTGGTCGGGTACCGTGGACTTTTTCGTCGGCGGCCGGCCCGGCCCGGCCGTCGGTTTTTTGCCTTTTGGGGAGCCGAGTGCCGTGCCGGGCCCAACCGCCTCAGCCCTGGTGCTCCATCTTTTTTAAACACAGTTCGATACTCATAACGTATAAACACGAGACGGCGAAACGTACGAGCAACGATCTCACCGAAAGCTATTCCCGTTGAGAAGGTAACACGACTGCAACGAAGCATCGAAATCTCCACGCCTTGAAAAAAGGGTTAAACTTTTGTGCATTCGCAAGTTATTTAATAACGGAGGTAATGGTATGTTTGACATGGCTACACCTTCCAAATCCACCTTTTTCTATATTAGAGCCAAAAGGTTCAGCTCCACCTTAAAAAAAGAGAACCAATCAGACTAAAGTGACACGAAGAAAATAAACTAACAGGTCCACATCTGCACTCTAAACTCTGTTGGATGCACATGAGGTCCACACGTCGTTCATCTAGGGCAGGGTTGCGAAGGACTACACACCAGATGCACCAAATGTTTTATTTCAGGAGTTAGAGCCTAACAAATAAGCCCTAAAACTCCCAGGCCTCCGCAAATTGCATTCGCAAGTAAACACGGACTAAACTAAGTTGGAAAGGAAATGATAGAACGAAACGGCACACAGGTAAACCCATACTGAAATCCCATACCATTTACTACGTATCCATAGTTGAGTGTGTTTGAGTGAAGAAAAATGAGAAGTACATAAAACGTATAATTAATTAAGTATAAATTATTTTAAACTTAGAAAATATATTAATATAATTTTTAAAGTAACTTTTCTATAGAATTTTTTTATAAAAACTATACCGTTTAACAATTTAAAAAGTTGTGCATAAAAAATGAGCTATTTCCTCAAACCAACGCACCCTAAACAGAGACACGGCCGAGCAAAATGTGTTCCTTCAGTACTACAAGTGGCTGCCATCAAGAGCTATCCATGCAACTAGATGGACACACTGGGAACAGCAGAAATTCATAATACCTGCAAGGCGGAAACAAATTGTTACATATATGTGGTCAAAACACAACAGCCTACAAAATTTCAGTGGACAAGTAGGCAACAAACTATGGTGCCTACCTTCTGTGAAATTACAAAGGATGTTGCCCAGTAGGATTACTAGCTAACAGTCGTCCTTTAAAAAAGCTTTCAGGTAAGGAAAATTCTTCTCCTTGAGTGAAGTTATCCTTCTCATCGTCCTCTGGCTTTTGCATTTGTTAAGAACATACACATCAAAAGTGTGTCCAGACTCCACAAACAAGTGGTATACTTATACATAGATCAAAATATAGTTAATTCTGTGTAGATAAAACAAAAAAATCATAGTCAAAGAGATATAGCAATGAGATAGAAATTATTGCATTTCAAATTACCAGCATTTCTAGGTTGAAGAATCGGTCCAGTAGTTGCAAAACTTCATCAGCAGAGAATTGTCTATCAAGACTGAAGGAATTTAAAGATGGTCAGCTTGGATCACAAATTTCATTGAAGCAGAGGTCAAATTGAATGTATAGTCACCTTTTTCTCAAGTATTCCATCAGACCATAGAGAACAAAGTGACGATGAATGCCTACAAAAAAGTACAGCAGATTTAGCATATGAGAGCAAAAGACATCCCTCAGAAGACTTAGCAAGATGTTTGCAGCAAGGTTCACAAAAGACAAAACGCCATTTTAGTAAAAGTTGCCAGATCCAATAACTGAGAGCAATGTAAATGTCAAACTAAGGCCCCAGAAAATCCAATAAAGAACAATAACGTCCAGGAAAGCACAAAGCAGAAGATGTATCACTTAAAACACTAGATAACATATGGATAACTTTGCGTTTGGTTATCAGAGACAAGCAAGCACCTGCCATCAGAAATCTCCAATAATAATAATGATGATGATGATGATAACAAATATTAACTGCAAGAATAATAAACAGTAAAACACAATGGTTCATCCTCCACCTCAATTAATATTTTGAGTTTCTTTAGTTACCTAGCTTACATGTTCTATTCCATTTTATGTTTTATTCCTAGTTTACTTTGTTATCTAGTGAAATAGATCTCCTCAATGTCGGAACTTCCTAAAACGTAGACCGTAATGGCCACAGTAATGGTGTGGAAGCAACATACAGGCCACAACGAAAAGTCAATGTGGAAATTCAATTTAAGTAATATGTATCCTAAGTTCCTAATTGGCCAGCTGATCAAGTTCTATTACATATAATGGTTCATAGATTTGCACATACTAATAGGGCACGAGGCGACAATAAATAGATAATCAACATAGATACATCTAAGCTATTAGCTAATAGCTATCAATGGGATGAACTGAACCCAGTGTATCAACAATGCGACTTACAAAGCCAAATTATCTCAGCCCTACGAAAGAAACAGAAAATTCAAGCTGCAAAGCAATATGAAATCTAACTCAGCAATGCTTATCATGCTCTTGTAACTTGCATTGCATTCTGTTAAACTTAGTGTTTGATGGTTCACCAACCTAGTTGATGGTTACTGATTTCCCAATTGGCCATCCCTACTCATGAACCTAAGTAACTAGTGATGCAGTAGTGCTCCAATATTACCATGGTTTAACATTAGATTATGGTTGATTAGCAATTTCTAGCAATACAAGGATTTTATGGTAAACTCAAAATCTAATTGATCAAAGGCGACCTGGTTATGGCCTTTATCAGCAAAACCAACTAAACAAGCACCATAATGAATTTTCAATTTTCAAAACAGAAGCGGAGAATGGTTTCCTGAAAAAAGGACAAGGCCCACAAAAATTATGCATAATGCGCTTAATTAATTCTTTCATGCTTTGGAGTAGAGGTCCAAAGTTCTGTTCCCACTATATGAAGAGGGGGCTCACTCTACCTACTTTAGTTGGATATAAACAATAAACTCCTACCATTGTAATTCAATAAACAATAGCAATCTGAAAAAAGGGAATTTGTAAGGGTGATACAGTTCGCAGGAGGGAACTATATTCCTCACGAGTGCAAACATACAAAACTTATAGCTGTAAACCCCAATTGTGTCATGCGCAGGAATGAATACAATGGGGTACAAAGTATGTTCATTCATTGTTTTCCTCTTTCAGATGTTACTATTGTTGTCAAGATTTTCTCCAAACTGATGGCAGAAGACATAATTCCAAAACTAATTAATCATGGATTCACAGATACTCTTAACTGCGGTAGATCCGCCACTGTGATATCAAAATGGTGGAACCAACCTCCAACCTCACATAGAGCTGTTCTATCTTTCCTTCTCTAAAAAATGGCATCATGCCAGCAAACAAAAGTTAAGGAAAATTAGATACACATAGGAGAACACGACAGAAACAAAAATATCACCGAAATTGAAGGAGGGGAGAGCACAGCAAAGCGTTTGACCTTTCAGTTTGGACGGAGGGTAGAACTCGAGAGCCTGAAGCACCCGCAGCTCCACCTCCACCTGCGATTGCTCCTGTACATCAAAGAGAAACACGGCAAGGAGAAGAATCATCAACCTCAGATAACATGCACGCCCGCGCGCGCGCACACTGACACACACACACACCAATAAAATCAGAAGGGGGAAGGAGCTATGGAGTATGGACTGATGAAGGAAGTAACGAGTCCTGGGGCGCGGACGCGGGTGGGACCTTGGGGAGGGAAGACGCGGAGGACGGCGGCGCCTGCGCCGGCGACTGGGCGGAGATCCCCTCCTGCTCTTCGTCGACGGCCGCCTCCATCCCCGAGCTCCCTTTCGCCTTCGCCACCGCGACCGAGCCCTAGCACGCCGGAACCCGAGGGGAGGGGATGGAGCTGGAACTGGAAGGACCACTAGGCCATGGGCGGAGACGAAGACAAGCAGGATTTGGCAGAAGTGGAGGCCATTAGTGCTTCCGATATGGGCCGTCCTGAGAGAATTCTGAGGGGGAAAAGTCCACTTTACGTACGGTCGAGTTTCAACCACCACTTAGCTATTTTCTCGTTTTTTGCTCTCGAAATACAAAACAGTGCCTTTTTTTAATTATTTTCTATATAGAACTTTCTAGCTAATGTTTAAATTAATATTGCACTAATCACTTTGCTCGTCTCGTGTGCCACCAATAAGCTGAGCCAAAATACTGATCCGAAAGCTGCTGCTATTCTCCAAAGCTTCACCAAAAGCTATATTTTTACATGAATTTTATGTGATTAGTTTGTTTTCTCTAAATCTTCTGTGGAATTTCTCTGTTCAAAAGGAGTCCTAAATTACTCATCGAGACAGGAAATTTTCACGTGGTACTTTGTACAAATCCTAAATTCATATAGAATTGACTAATTTATAATTTTCTTTCAGGAACGTAGTATGAGCTCAAATATCTTGGAGATTTTCTAATTCCTTCGTTATATCCATATAGTGTTCTACCTCGAACATCTAAACAACCACTACAAAAGTTGGGGAATTCATGTGTGTATGGAATTCCTTAGATTATGTTTAACCGTCATTCCCGGTTCTTTTGTGTTTCGTTGTTTCGTTTGGTAACTTTGAAATACCACCCAATAGTCTACCATGTGAAGCGTGTAGTTTATGCTTGTCTAAGAGCAATCTAGTGGGAACCGTGAGGTGAAATTATAGACTGTGATCCGCAATGCCGATTAGAAAAAAGTTTTGTCCTCGGAGAGTGGCTATAGATTTGTACATTACAATAACTTTATTTATTTTAAAATATAATTATTTTATAACAATTGCTTTTTTATTTTAAAATATAAGTATTCTAGACTGGATAGAGTATAGAGTGATGTATAAATTTATAGAATAGGTGTATATATATTATATTTTGTGGATTTGTTTATATGAGTGGTGAATGCTATAGTAAAACAAAGGTTTTATGTATGATATAAAATACAATTATATCTTAGATCTTTCACCCCCTTTACTATGCAAAGTTAAATCCTAGAACACTCGAGCGAGTAGAAGAAACAAAATTATCAGCAAGTGATAATTCCATACTTTCTTGTGGTCCACTGGACATTGGTCCACCACCATTCCTCTAGAACAGAACACACCCCTTTTGCCTCCTCAGGTCTTCCTGGACAGTTACTTCCTCTGGTTCTTTAATCCGAGACTGGAAAGTTACTTCCTCTGGTTCTTTTTAATTGTTACCATTAATTAATAACCACCAATAATTTTCAAATAGTTAAATTATAATAAATAAAAGTTTAACACCTATACTTAGTGTTAATACATTTTGATAGTGATTTCCTATCCAAAACCTAGAGATTAAAAAAACCCCAGAATCCGAACGTTAGACTCCTCAGATTGGGCGTAGGCATCGATCGCCCCCACTGTGACGGCACCAGCCCTTTTCCCGTCCAAAAGCACCGCAAAGGCATCCCCCTCCCAACCCCGAAAGCACGGGGCCGCATCATCTCTCCCATGCCGTGCGCCCATGCCACGCAAAAGCAGGACAGCGCAGCCCCGGGAGCGCGGTACCGCCGCACTCGACTCTGCGTGCTGCGCGCGTTGTGCACGCCGTCTCTCCCTCTCACCTTTCGCTCTGAGACAGAGGACGATGAGTCACCACCTCACCGCCTGGCCGTTGGCGTCCGGACACAAAGGCTGGTGGCCACGCCGTGACACGGAGCGCTGCCACGCTGCCGAGGTGTGGCGTGTTGCAGAGGGGGGAAAAGAAAAGAAAAGGGGGAGAAAAATAAAAAAACGGCCTCGACGCATGGTCGGTCGGCGGTGGCTTGGCTCGCCGATAAAAAGGACACGCCTCGGTGAGGTTGACAGAACCGCGCTGCACGAACACCACCACACCACTCCAGCACTCCTCCCGACTCCCCACACCGAGTGGTCTCTCGCCGCAGACTTGGGCCGGGGGAGCTTCAGCTAGCTAGCTCCGAGCTCTTGCCGTGTGCTGCTGCTGCCAACCATGGCGATTCCACTGCTGCTGCTGCTGCTCTTGCTGGCCATGTCCATAGGCTCAGGTGAGGCCCTAAACCTGCTTCTCCGCAAGAAAAAGACAAGCAAAAGTCGTGTTTGTTCTTGAGTTTTTCTTCCCTAACTTCCCTTTAAGCACCATTAGGAATCTTTGCTTAGAGCAAATGGCTTGATGTTCTTGCGATGTCTGGTTTCTCAAAGCTTGTGGCCGCCGACGATTTCTTGCGTAGTTGCATAGCCCCTCCTCGCCTTCTGCGTCTCCCCTTTTGTTTCTGTGTGCACAGTGAAAATGCCAAAGAGGAAAAGATTCAGTTAGATTTGGATCAGATTGAGACTCTGAAACGGACACACATGCATTCAGCTCTGAACTGTGTGCCCGTTGTTTTGGGGGCGGCTTGCAGATGGGGCATTCTGCGTGTGCAAGCCCGACCAGAGCCCGGCGGCGATGCAGAAAGCGATCGACTACGCGTGCTGGCGCGGCGCCGACTGCACGCAGATCATGCAGAGCGGGGCGTGCTACCAGCCCAGCACCATCGTGGCGCACTGCTCCTACGCCACCAACAGCTACTTCCAGAAGAACAGCCCCATCGGCGCCACCTGCGACTTTGGCGGCGTCGCCACCCTCACCACCACCGACCCCAGCTCCGGCACCTGCAAGTACCCCGCCTCCGCCAGGTACCGAAAAGCTTCCGTTTTTACATCTTTTGTTGTATTCATGTTAAGATTGGAATTACATGGGTAATATTTGTGATTAGAGTTCTTGAACGTGAAAAGATATGAGAGTATCTTAAGCAATCTGCAGTATGGGTGTATGGCATGATACTTCAATCGGAATGCTTTGCATCAATCTAGATTCTTTTATGTGAGCACGCACGGCCGTACCTACTCAACGGACATATTTTTAGTTCCACGAGAACTCACTAATCTAGGGTATATTCCGCGAATTGCAAATTTGCAAGTTGGCAGCGCCAAATCTGGAATAATCTAGTGGAACAATGTTCAGTGCTACTAAAAGGTACAGTTCATAGCTGGTTTGCAACTTTGCATATGGTTCTTGTCCATGTGAAATTAAAGGCATCTGAAACGGATCTTCTAATCGGAGATTAAAGCAACGTCTTTAAAGGATGAAAGCGGCTTGCGCCGCGCTACCCTATCTCGAAGTACATTGCATCTACACACCAGCTCATCGGTATCTGCATGTACACTCCACTCAGATTAGCTTTCTTCCAAATTCTTGGGTGCACTTTGTGTCGATGTCTTCAAGATTTGTGGAAGTATAGAAGTTTATTTGCTCACTTGTACGGCTGATTTTTTGTGTGCAGCGGCGTAGGCACCGGCACCGGAACTGGAACCGGCAACGGCACAGGCACCGGCACGGGAACAAGCACCGGGGCTGGCACCGGTACTGGAGTTGGCACGGGTACTGGTGGTGCAGGCACCAGCACAGGGGAAGGCACTGGAACCAGCACCGGTGCAGGCACCAGCACAGGCACTGGTGCCGGCACCGGGAACACGACCCCAGGGTCGACAACCGGCACTCAGGGAGGCGCCCTGAGCCCACCGTTCGGTGGCGCGTACGGCCCATCAGCTGGCGCCATGAACCCCGACTACAATGAGGCCGCGCCGGCGCGCTCCCAGCTGGCCGCCGTCACCGTCGCTCTCCTCGCAGCCGCACCGTTCCTACTTCATCTCATCTAGAAGGCAGAAAATGGCGGCGTATCCCGTCTCGTCGGCGGTGGTGGGGGCGCAGGCGCCGGCTGGAGTTTGTGGGCATGCAATGCGTCGTCGGCGTTTGTCTCGCCCGCCTTTCCGGCCGCCCTGCTGGTTTTGATCGATCATCAGTAGTACTACTTCAGTAGTAGCCTCTCTATATTATTATTCGACTGACGAACTCTCTCCCTCGTGTGCTGATGGGCTAGCACGTGCCGTGCTGTACTGGTGCAAATTCGATGCAAGTAGTAGAAGAGGGATCTAGAGATATTCTTTCGTGGCAGCAGTTTGAGTTTCGGACGTACTCCTATGTGTTCACTGTCTCGTGTGTTTTTATCTGTTGTTGCAATTGCTATGCTAGTAGTAGTTGTTTGGTGGCCTCTTTTCCCGTCTATTCTTGATCTCTCTTAGTAAGTGCGTATCATGCGTATATGCTGGACGCGTTGCTGTGTGTTGGTCTAGGCTATCACGTGCTCCGCGCTACGACGACGCTGCGTCGCACGCTTGGGGTTCAGGCGGAGCACGTGGCTGGTTGCACGGACAGGTGATGGGGGCAGTGGTGCCGGTCGCTCGCGGTTAAAATCATCTGGGGGGTGTGGGTACGGTCTGGTTCGATCGGGAGTGTGTTTGTCTCGCGTGCTCCTCGGGACGTGCGTGCGGTTCGTTTATCGCGCAGCGGCCGACACCGACACATCGGCCTCACGAGGTGGTGAACTGGCGATCTCTTCGGGACTCGGGTGCGGTGCGGGACCAGCACAGATGCGCGCCGCCGGGGGACCGGCCCATGGCTCCCCGTGGCCCAGGCGCTCGAGCGCCGCGTACGCCGCCCGTTGATGCCATGGGCCTCGCGCCTCGCGGTGTGCGGCTCGGACGCCCGAAAACTCGTACCAGCCCATGGCTACAACGGGCCACACACCCGTTCAAATCACGTTCCAGCCCAATCAACCAACCAACAATAACGGGACGCACGTACAAGGAGACGGTGGTGGGCTGCACCGACGACGGAAGACGATGGAGCACCTAGCACGTTTTTTTTTTTACATTTTACAACTTTTTAAAAACTTATTTTCTAAATATACCATAAAAAACTTATTCTAGCACTTTTTTTTCTTGGCACCAGGTTATTGGTTCCTAGACACAACGCCGCTGACACCAACACCCTCGGCTAACATATAGGGATTGGCACTAAAGAGAATCATGTTTTGTAAATAGCTTATTATTAGCATCAAAAACCTATTTATAAAATCAGTTATTTATTTTTTTGATTTTTTAAAAGTCTATTCATAAAATAAGTTATTTATAAATAGGTCCTTAGCATTGGTTTTATTGGCGTTGACCTCTCTACGTCGGTATTCAACATGGCTTGGGTGCCACAAGAGGTGAGCCGGATATATTCTTAAAATAAGTTTTTAAGGGTCTATTTATAAAATTAGTTTTTAAAAATGATCAAAATGTAAAAAATCCAAGAGCAGCTAGGGCGAAAAGACTAATGGGCGAACGCACGCGCGAATGGGCCTCTTTTCTTTTTTTTCTTAGGCTATTTTGGATTTGGACAGACAGTTTCATTTTTGGCCTGGTACGGTGCGAATATGCTTGGGCCAAATCTAGGCGACGGGCTACCAGACTGTCACAAGACAACTTGGACCTCGTGGTCCAAAATACGCCTTTTTTTGTCTTTTTTTAGTTCGAATATTTCTATGTACAAAGTTTCTATACTGTTTGTATAAGGTTTCTATACTTTGTGTTTCTATGTATAAAATTCATATACCGAATGCTTTCTATGTATAAAGTTTATATGAATGAAGATTATATATACAAAGTGCATACATATAACTTTTTTATACTTATATTGATATGTATAAAGTTTCTATAGTAGATGTTTCTATGTATAAAGTTCATATAATAGATGTTTCTATGTATAAAGTTTAATGAATAAAAATTCTATATACAATGTGTATACATATAATTTTTTAGGAAAAAATGGTTTTGTAGCATCGAAAGTTCACAATTTTAGATATATAGCACTGAAAAGTTTTAAGTTCACTTTAATATCATCGAAAGTTCACTCTATTCTTGTATTTAGCACTTCGTTAACATCGCTGTTACTTTTTCCAACTTACGCCTCAATCCATTCTTCTTCCTCTCGTCCTTTTTCTTCTTCCTACCGCATAGTGCACATAAGCTGCACATTCTTTTATGGGACAAGTAGGAGGCTCACATCATCACATGTAGTAGGGGGCAGCAAGCGATCTCAGGGAGCATGGCCATAAGGGAGCTCAAGCGCAGTGCCCAAGGAGGAGCTTGGCGTCTACTTTCATAGGGGAGCTATAGATCGATGGCTAAGGGCGAGCTCAGCGATAGCAACCATAGAGAAGCTCGAGGATGGTGACCATGGGGGAAGCTCAAGGTTGAATGGTTGATGGCCTAGGCTTTGTTTAACGATACTGAGAATAGGGGAGCTCTAGGGCAGTGGACTAGGGTAGGCTCAATAGCAGTGGCCATGGTGGACCTCAGCGTCTTAATGACGACGATGTCCTTTAGGGAGCTTGATGTCTCGTTGAGGGCGGCTGTGTGGGCTCATGGAGAAATGGGTAGCAATTGAGCTGAGCTCATCAGTGCCAACCATGGAAAGCTTGAGGGCAATAGCGAGCTCAAGGGCGGTAGATTCAGGGTCTTGGGCAAGCTCACGTCGGCTGCCTGCCTTGGGCGAACTCAATTGCGAGAATCAAAGAGGGGAGAGAATTGGAGGAAGAAAATGGATGGAAGGGCAATGTAGGTATTTCACATCTTGTGTTTTCTGAAAAAAAATGAAAATAAGAGAAATTTAATAGAAATTTGGACATAATGTTAAATAAAAGAAGATAAAATTTCGATGTTATTAACGTGAACGATGAACTTTTGGTGCTATATATCCAAAGTCGTGAACTTTTGGTGCTACAAAACCAAATTCCCTAAATTTTTATGTATAAATGGAGTTTGCAACCTAGTCTGTCAACACGTGGGCCGAAAGAGGAAACAAACCCATGAGACAAACAAAAAGGAAAGAAACCCACAACGTGGGTCAGTTAGTACTCCCTTTGTCCTAAAAAAGACGTTTTATGGATCCTTAATGCAAAATTAGCAATAGCAGCAAATGACCATAATGCCCTCAATAGAGTAGTATAGCCACCCATTAACAATTCCCCACAAATGAGCCGTAACTAATGTTCCACTCTATGGCTACCACCTTGCAGGCCTCTCATGGTGCCATCACAACTAAGCCACCTCCACTCACCCCTATTATCACCACACTATTGGTTCTGGACCTCAAGCCACCATGCCTTCTCCTTTGCCATCACCGTCTCTTGTAGAAAAAATTGTAAACTATCCTACCATCACCATCATCGTCGCATCTAAGCCCTATCCATCAGCTGGAGCCGCCACCTACATCGGATCTGCCAGCTCACAACCCTCGCCGTCGCTGCTGCCACCACTTTCGCATCTGAGCCCTATCCATCTGCCAGAGTTGCTTCATGCATTGGTCTAAGCATGAATGGTCACGTAGACAAGCAGGAGGGAGGGGTAGAGGGATGGAGTGACGAAGGAGATGTGGGGAAGGGGAGGGAGATGGAAAGGGAGGGACTAAGCAGGGAGAGAAGAGGAGATTGGTCTAGCTATTGTGCATGGTGAACGTGAGAGAGGAACAAGAGAGAGAGGAGATGATGCCATGTAAATGGGTGAAGAAAGAGGATGTGTTTCGTGGAAAAAGAATAAGGGCAAGGTGTTGTTCAAGCCGAATCGGTCCATTGTGTTCGCCGATGGAAGTCTGATGTGAAGCGCCTGAATACGCAAAGATCTTGGAGATCTACTTAGCTCCAGTATAGGTCCTAAACTCGAGGTTTATGGGCATGCTAGTCAATTTGACCATTCAATTAATAAGAAGATATAAAGAATTAGGTAGACGAATCAATCGATCGATAGGCCAATACAGACTCTTGCTATCAGCTGTTTACCAATAGGGGTTGTAACACTTATATATCGGCTAGAAAACTGGTAATAGCAAGGAATAAAATCAAACACATCGGCTATAGAACCGATGTTACTCTAAATGAATTAGATGATATGCAGTAAAGAGCAAAATCTGGTTTTTCGAAAAGACGAGACCTAGCAACCACCAATAATTATGATGTTAGAGTCAACCTTCATAAATCGAACCAAACTGAGACAGTATAAGGCTAAAGCTAATGGTATTAAAATGTTAGAATTAGATCAATAGTGCTAATAGAAGGAATAAGTAAACTCATCGGCTAGTTACAATATAGAAAGGTAAACTCATCAGCTAGCTGAGAGATGGGAGGAGCGAAACCTATTAGATCACGATACTAGCCCTATTAAACACAACCTTGATAAATCGGACCTAAACGAGATAGTATAAGGCTAAATCTAATAAAACCAGATCGATCACTAGCAGATTAATTGTGCACAATCCTTTTATATCGGCTGATAAGCCGATACGTTAAGTGTGAAGCTCAGTGTAAAGGTAACTTATCAGCTGGCTATTCTGATAAAACGTCATGTAAAGATCTAACGATTGAAAGCTCAATCTACTATTAGCAGTTTAGAGGGTCGAACCTAATCGATGCAGCACAAGACTGATGATGATAAAAGGAGCTCGATAAGCCAATAGATCTCACGCAAATGTGATGTGATATATCTGATCGGATTAAGATGTCGAACCCAACCGATGCAGTCTTAGATAAAGCATATATACTAGGATAACGGCGGGACTTACCCCTTCACCGAAGATCGGACCTAATCGATGTAGCCCCGCCTTGAGAGCTAGCACCTGTTGGAAAAAACATAGATGAACTAGGGTGATGATGCGTCGAAATTGTATTGATCTGTGGAGATAATTTACAAGTCTATTACATGTTTATATTGATACCCTAGGATTATACGAGTCCAAGATGTTTACAAACTTCCTCTGGATGTTATGTTCTAAATGGAAAAGAAAAAAATGTAACAAAATTAATAACTCCTGCCTAATTACAAGAGATATCTTATAAATACGAAGACATGGTTTTCATGATTACTTTCTAGATTTGATATCGACTGAACCGAATTCATTTTTATCTGTTCGATTGAATCTTTTCATAAGTCGATTTTATCGATCTCTTTTCATAACCCGATTGAGTATCCGATACTTAACTGAATTTATTTACGGATTTACTAAATTTTGATGTTAACATGTGCTTCTTCCTCAACCACTCAAGCGCTAGGAAGGCATTGATTTTTCTTAGTTTCATGGGTGGTTATTGATTTTTTCTAGATGAGCCCTTCACCTTATAAATCGTTCTTTTTACAAGGTGAGTATGTATAACGGCTCGTCGGAATCGATTGACGCGCATATTAGACCCACCCTAGCTTGGACGTACTATACGTGAATGAACTCGTTATTGATTTTGTTGGTACGTTTAGTGGCCATTACACTCTCGGTTGATGATCTGATTTGACCGGTCATTAATTATGATTTGATTCTTGTCCCATGAACATAGTAGTACGTACGATGAAAAAGGGCATGTAGGGGCCTGATTGACATGATGTAGGAGCAGCATCAGATCATCTAGCTTAAGCGCAATGATACTTACTACCACTAGTACGTGCGTACGCTCGTACATAGCTGTGATATTGTGACCGTGTGTGACGTTTGCCCCCATGTGACCTTTTTACTCCTACAGTAGCTCTACTGTGTACCGCCGAACGGAGGCACGTACGTGTTGGCTATAGCTCGCTAGCTACATTGGTGCTGAGCATGTGAGATAATGGGGGGACCTTGCAGGCCACAGCTTTTGCAACGGCCGGCCTTTGTCCCTGTTCGATGTTCTTGTTTTACATATAGTGTTACAGTAGCACGTCCCTAAGCTTGTGGCAAAATGCGCTGCAAAGTGGCTGCCCCTGTCTCCTCTCTCTGCATATCCCGCCCTCGCTGCCGGTGCAGGCCTGGCGGTCGGTCCCATGCTGCAGCCTGAGCCAGCAGCCTGCAGCTGAATGACCGGATGCTGTGTTGATAAGCCACATGGTTAATTTGGTACCTACCTGGACCATGCATGCATCCATGTTGCTGTGTCGATCGAGATCGATCTATCCGATCCGTTCATGGGATCGCTCGATCTCTTCCAATACTGTTGCAGTGCGTAGCGACGCAGCAGTGAGCTGCAGTGTGTTTTGCTTCGTGCGCAAGCCGCCGCCGCCGCCGCTAGCCGCACCTGCGCTACCGGAACCCAAAAACATGCCGCGTTTTGGAGCAGGGAATAGCTTTGCAAAGGGCGTCGCGACAAGCAGAAGGAAACACCGGCCCTGGCCGGCCGGCCGCGCGCGCGAGGGAGCTTTTGCGGCGGATCTGCGTGCGCCCTATCGTGCGTGCCGGCCCGGGAGTTTCCGCCTTTGCACGCGCCTCGCTAGCTGCATCGCATCGCGTTTGCAAGCGTTTGTCAATGCTGTAGAAAGCATTTTTCACATTCGGTTAGAATGGTTTCTCACATACAGGTGGACCGACCACCTCTTCTTACGTGAAAATAAGGCCGACTATCGATTATTGCAAATGGATGAATTAAGAGCGTGCTTGCGATAATCATTTTCACATGCACATGTTAAGCCGCATGCCTACGATAATCGTTTTTACAGGCACGTGGCTTAACTAGGACACATCTGCAAGTTATTATCACTGGCGACTTATTAAGCCAATAAAAAAAATTCCACTGTTTTTTCTCTTAATTAATTGATTATTCAAAATTATCACTAAATAAATATTATTTATGCACTAAGTAATTGGCATCAACCATACGTACGTCATTAATAGAGTAATTGATATCAATAATTATTTATCATACACTAATTAATAATTTTTACCTAACATATTTTTTAAAACAACTATTTATAACAAATGTCTACATAGCTAATGAATAGTTGTTTCATACATTTGTAAGAAGAATATGTTCTTTTTCCCGCTCTCAAAGTTTCTTGCATTTGTCATTCATTGCATATTCACTCTTAGGTTCAAGGAAAAAAAAATCAAGTGTGTTACATTTGTCGTGGTGGATAAAGTGGCACAAGTCAATATAGAGATTCAAAAGTATTGTTTTGTTCATTCTCTAAACTAGTCTAGATACTTAATGCAAAGTGTATAAGTGAGATGTTACAAATAGTAATACGTGTGTCCATAGTAACAAATTTAATACATACACTATCCAAGTGTGATGTAAACCTGCCTGTATATCATCATCTCACACATGTAATATATGCAAATAATAGTTTTTGTGAGTTGTTTGTAGCACTGTCCATCGCACATGTAATATATGCAAATAATAGTTTTTGTGAGTTGTTTGTAGCACTGTCCAAGGAGTAGTAACAATGTAAGTTAGATATAAAATATACATTTTGAGACATAAAATATGTAGTTCGTGTCATTACCGACCACTTTGTCTTGACAATCGGTTTTTCCCTCTTCTTTTCTACTCTCTCCTTTTTTTCATGGACTATTTGTGTGCATTGTTCAGAAAATTAATTGGACATGGTATAAAAAAATAGATAACAAATGCTAAAGATATAAACAAAGAGGATTTTAATTAATTACAAGTTTAAAAGAACGAGAAATTCCATATAATCGGGCTCCTGGTAATTGGACGGATTACATACCACATCTATCATGTCATTTGGGTATATAATGAATAAAATATAGTGGTTGCTAGAGGCAAATTAAAACATGTTAAGTTAATAATTCTAAAAAGTTCTTATAGAAGAAAAAACAAACTTACTTAAAATTGTATAGGCCATTATACATCTCTTATCTCGATAAATTAGTATTGCCTGTCCAATGTACGCCCCTACTTCACGACTCTTCTCGCTATGGAGTTTCTCAATGTACTTCTTCTTCTCATCCTATGACTAGTCCTTGAGTCTGCAGAATCGTCACGTATGTTGATGGTGCATTACATCTTGCAGATTCTAGATGGGTCAAGATAGCCAACCGGTTCCCTCATTTTACCCACATCATGTAATTGTAACCTAGACAAGCTTAACGACTCAAAACATTAGGCACCATGTTGATAATAGATATCGATATATGTATAGAAAGAAGAGTGATCGATATATATACTTATAGAGCCCATGCGCCAATTAGATTGACATCCAATTTTTTTAGACGATACACGGCGTGCATGTCCTTGAAATTGATAAAGAATACACACGTATCTTCACTCATAAAAGCGTCTTTTGGCACCTTGGCTCTTAGCTAGCTTAGGCTTGCTTTACTAGCCTTGATGTACCACTCATGCCATCTAATCATCTACCACATTAAATTTCTCAAAATATGTGTTAGAAGAAAAGACTTGCTATTTTTGAATTCCTTAGGGATGACATCAATAGCATAGAACTCCAACTCATCCTTGGGCTTAGCACTAATTTTTGGCTTGTATCAGATGTCGTATCTTTCTTCATGTCGCCTCTACCTTTGAAGGCCGTAAACAAAAAAAATTCCATGCCTTTTGATTTGTCCTTTTATGATCATACATGGTTATCTTCTGTGGAACGACCTAAGGTGGAGCAGATGGTGGAGGAGGTAGTGGCGAATGTTGATTTGTTGGGACATCTCGAGGCGGCGGGGAAGGTGGATGTGGTAAGGACTTAGGTGCCTTGTCTTTAGGGGATTGGGTTTTTCAGTGATGAAGGACACAGTGGGGATATCGGCTTTGGCATAACATCTGTCTTCTTTGAAGCCACAATCTTTGATGTAATTACGGGTGACTATTGAAAGAGCACAATATGTCTATGGTGCCACAAAATGACTTGATTGACTACATCGCCTACAAATTGGATTCCCTCTAGTGTGGAAATATCGATCTTGTACTGGTTGTAGTCGGCATTGATCTTTGCGACCTACACCCTCATGTAGTCATCAGTTATGTCTAGTCAGTAAAACTTCTTGCCTAGTATCGCCATGCCACTAGCAACCTCCTTTGTCTGGCCTACACTTTCAATCGAGACATGCAACTTGAGTGGCGTAGGACCTATTATGTCATCCACTAGTATCGGGTTGCAGGTGATAGTGCTATGCTAGGTTCCTAGTGCTACGCAACATGTTGCAAATCTACCAGCAATTCTCCACCATTTTTATTCATCATATAAAATAATTGCTTGACAACTTCTTCCTTGATTTGTCGCCTCATGTTGTCATTGTACCTATCACATCTCTAGTAACTTCCTGCATCTTTTGGAAACCCTCCTTCCAACTGAGCATGGAAGAAACCCATCTGACATGGCCAGAGTGCTCAGGTTTACCCAACGTATGCTTAGCCGATCCTTCTCCCACTAGGCATGCACTCACCACTTTTTTTGCTTCTCAGAGATTTCCTTCAAATTTTTGTCTATTTGTTCAACACTAGGGTCTTTGAATACCAACTATCCATCGTCGGTAACTTCTTCTGTGTTCTTCGCACATACCTAATTCCTACCGTGATCATCCATCCCTTCCACTTCCAAGGGTTTTCCTTTCACCTTTGCTTCTTCTTCCTTACTCCTCTATTTGTCAACTTTGAGGCCATACCGAGTCGAATTTAGATGATGTAGATATTGATTTTTCTCTGCCAATTCATAATCTTTCTTCACCTATCTAAGGCCTCTGGTGTAGTTTTTTTCTTGATGAACTCATCCCAGTCAGCTGTGGGGATTTTCCTGTATTTTTTAAGGGGGGCTCCGATTTCCCTAGATGTATTTCTTGTTTAGATCAGACTTTCTTTGCCCCTATCATCAGCTCATATTTGCTAGTGCATACTCCTTTTCTACTTAGCCGAATCCTTTAGGGCATCGGAATATTTTCTTCAATTTTGTCCAAAGAAGTTCCTTCACCCCATCGCTTACTTTCTTCGATCATCTACAAGGATTGGACAATGATTTCTTACCAAAGCACCACAAGAATTACTCCATTTTGCGAACACACCTTTAGGCTTAATGGGTTCTCGTCTTCATCCTACTTGGGTGCTGGTGTGTACTTCATCAGTTAGCTTATTCTTGCTTCTCTCATCGTGCACATGGTTGTAGCCACCTCTATCCGAACAGGGCTCAATGTAGCCATGTCTAGTTCAGCATGACTGTTCATACCCTTCTATGTAACAACAACTTTTTAGAAAGTACGACATCATGTTTCCATCTATTGTACATACAATAGCAACGCTATGTTAGACAATAGTAAGTGAACTTTTATTGCTAGTAAACTTGGCATAACTCAACGAAGTACTTATGTCATGTTCAATTGGAGTGTAATAGGGGGTCAACATCCTCATCGTTTATTTCCCTCTCTATTAGAGGGTACAGATCACTAGGGTATGCCATAATAACTTGCTAGATGATTTATCCTATTTGGCTTGTGGCACGGTCATGGCTGCTAGATCAATCTAGTGTTTCGTGTCCTTTCCGTCCATCATTCTAATAAAAATATTATATCTGAATCGAAGGTTAGGTTTACAAACATTATGTACAATTAGAGTCTTAGAGTCTTAGAGGCATCCAGGTGGCATCCGCAAATTCCCTAGGGTCTTGGAGCAGATGGGACTTGTTGAACCACGCCATGCCCTCCGTCCTCCATATGTCCATCCGATTCGTTGCCCAATGAGCCCCGCAAGGTGAGTGCAACGCGTGCCACTGCACAGTGGAGTGGGGCCCATGGAGCATGCTTCTGACAAGATTAGACAAGTCATACCTAAACTCTATGTATAAAACCCATAAGCCTCAGGTTATGAGCATTTCTTTATGTTTGTTTTGGTTACCTCCTAAGAATATATAAGGGAAGTATCATGTATAGAGAGGAGGAGGGAGCCATTTTGAAATGCTTACCCACCGTAATCCACATCTAAGAAAAGCAAGAACATAGAAGTAGGTGTTACGTCATTGAGTGGCCCAAACTTGTCTTAATGGATTCATGTTCATCTTCATCCTAGCGATTGGAACTGTATTGACTCCTCAATCTACCCACATAATTAAGTCATATCCCCTGGTCTAAACTCAGAAAGGGGCCTACGTAGGTCCCCGCTCTCGATGCCTATCCAGCGACATGTCTATACAAACTCCTTTGCCTTGACCCACTTCTCATGCGTGGCAGCCCAAAGTTCATGCTTTGTGTCTAGCCACGCTATATCCTTCAACCATTCGATCACTGCCTCGGCCTTCTCCTATGCGGTGATAGCCTCAGCGCGTACCTCTCGGAGGGCCTCCATTCTACCTTGATCATTTTGTGTTTCACCTCGTTGGAGGCCTGGGCCCTCTCAACTCGAGCCATAAGAAGTAGGAGGCCCTCCTCCGACCGGTTATGTTCTTCCTCAAACACTTAGTGATGACACTCAAGGTCTTCTCTCTCTTCCACGGCCATTTCCTTTAGCTGCACCACAAAATCCTCCGTGGCATTGAGCACATTTTGGTAATATCCCTGGATCGGCTCGGCACGAAGCAAGGCTCAAAATGGCACGAGGATGAGGCCCACAGGAATTGTGAACCCTATTCCAGCCATCGCTCTGCCAAACGCGAGAGTGTTGACTACGGTGGTTGGATTCCCTTCTACCGCAGTTGCGACATCTTCAACCACTGTGGCCTTTGCCTCAACTTCGGGGCTAGCTGGCCCATGCTCAGCCTCCCCCTACATGGGCTCAAGCCTAGGCCCTGGTTGCATGGCCTCTTTCGCATCCTCCCACTCTAGTTCAATGGCCCCGCCCTTCAGTTTGGTAGCCCCGATCTCCTTGACTGAGCTTAAAAAATAAGATACCAAAATCAAAAGAGAGAGAGAAAGAAAAAGAGGAAGATGATGTTATGTGGCAAATGCCCCCCTTAAACTCTAACCGAGGCCTCGATCTCTTGGGGCCTCACGACACTGGTTTTTCTCTCTTTGAAGGCAGGGGTCTGCCTACTCAATGACCAAGATGAGACCCTTTCTAGGTTCCCACCGCCACCAACCCATGCGCCTGTTAGAGATGGCAGAGGCCGCAACGAAGGTTATGGCGAGCTCTGGTATGTTGGTCTCTTTTCCCTCCTCTTCCAATCACTAAGGCTATTATAACTTGAAGATCAGTCATCTCTGCTTGCTATTTTTCTAAATAGACTCCTAGGTAGATTTATTTTTCTGAGTTTATGGCTTACGGGGATGCAAGTATGTCTGATGAAGCCAAAACTTGCTGATTGACACACTATTTAGAAAAGAAATTTTGGCGTACCAAAAACGGGTTACTATTCACTATACTGGTTACTGTTTATGATTTGCTGGTTACTATTCACCACTATTGTTTACTCAAGAAAATTTTTATATTCAGAATCTTTACTGGTTATTAAAACCTATAAGACAGCTGTTTGTCTCAAAAGATATAATGTCCTACTCGATACTCACCATATCTCTCACTTATTTATTTTTAGAAGAAAACTTCAATTATTATTGTTAAAATTTATTCTAGTCGAATTTTTATTGTCGTCCCAAATAGTTTACCAGAAGAGAACCATTTTTTAGGGATACAAGATTCTCCAACCAGATATATCTTCACACTATATCATATTAAACTATTTGTGGTTTTTATGTTGTTTACCAAAGCTTTATATATATATATCTATGTATATATGTATATTTTGCTATACATGTGCATAAGATCTTTAACAGTACTTTCTACTACCTCTATCCAGTGGATGGATAAATCATTGCATGTGCAATTCTAGGATAACCTCATGTTGGAATTAATCGACAGTTATAGTTGCTAGCCGTGCACGAGGACCTGACTGAGAGGCTTTAATTGTTCTGAGGCACAATTAGAAAAAATTACATGCTTGCCTACATATTAAATGGACAGCTTAATGTACAGTTAATGCATGCTTCCTGCCGCATCACAACCAAAGTCTGTTTTACGTGTGTCATATAGATATAGATATGTACGTTACTATGATAGTGTTTTTTTTAAAAAAAATTGAATTTGAACTCATAGGGCATAGTTGTACGTCTGTGCTTTACGTAGCTGTACATGACTATCTATTTGTACTGTGTAAGACTTATCTAAGATATTGATTTATAGCATTATGAAGTTTGGATGGTCCAGATTTTCTTTTTTAGATTAATATAAGAATTTTTATTTTATAAAAAATTCTAGTTTTTTCAGAACTACGATTGATTCGAGAGAGTTTCTATAAATGAATTTCTAGGAGTATGTGTGTGTGTATATATATAGACACACACGCATTACGTTAAGAGCGGGTGCAGTAGCAGGGAACGTACGAAGGAGGGGTCAAATCGGACGTGAACGGCATTCCAAAGGAACGGAAATGTAAATGGCGATGCCTGCAAGCTGCCTGCAGGTTTGAAGGCAGGTACTACTAGCAACGCGTACGACACTGGGACTAGCGCCGATCGATTTCGTCATTGTCCAGTGGCCATGTCGTCAGTCCCGACGGTTCAGACTTCAAGGAGAAGGTGATACTGTTCTCATTTCTGTAGTCTACAGTTGACCGCATGGTAAAATAGCGACAAGCATAATTAATTCGTGTGAGCTGTGTGATTTTTACAAGGATCAGTAAGTTTTGGATGGCGTACGGATTGCTTGGAGATTTATGCACGGTATTTAATCTTTTCGGCTGTCGCTTATTGCTAGTTATAAGCCACGATAAAAATAATTTAAAAACAAACGCTAAAAAATAAAAAATAATGAAATATTCTAAAATTAACTCTAAAATTTTAAAATCTTCTCTCTCAATCTAATTTTATGGTAGCCTCTCTCTCAGCACCTCATCAGTGTTGATGAAGTCCATTTATTTTCTTCTCACATATTGAGATATTGAGATGGTGACTATATCTAAATTAGCAATTCTTCTCACCCCTACTCTTGTCTTCCCTATGTACTCAAGATGACACCACCATTGCTTTGCCTCCTTGTTATTATTATTGTATCTCTCTTTTAAGTTTAATTAGTCGTTGCAACCTACCCTCCGTGTATGTAACTCATCTCGTCCACACCATCCTCTCATGCGCATGCTATCCAGTTGATTTAATTCGGCTATCTCGTTATTCTCATGGATGAATTCAGAGGTGTAAAAAGATGGTTGGAGCTGGTGAGCTCGGGCACTGGCACCGGCGAGCTTACATAGGTTTTGGATTGCCCATGTCAGCAGATTTAAGAATAAAAATGTGTAGCACTTACGCAGTAGAAGGCTAAATACAACGTCTCTGCTCTGAATGGTTGTAGGGCACATGGCACGTGTTGTTTAATCTGATAATGAAAGCAACACCGTAGTATGTCACGTAAGGTACAATATAACGGGAATGTTGCTGAATGAGTGGTTGGTAAAGAAAGAAAACCCACACCATAGTTTTAATGTATTAACGGCTTCTTCATTCACTTTCATGGAAGTACGAGTGGTACGTGTAGCAAATTTGTACTGTTAGAAGAAAGAAAATGTGTAAAAAACCAAATTGATTAGGCGCGTAGCAATAGACAAAAACAGATGTGCATAAAAACCCACAAGCTGCTGGCCGAGTGGTGATTATGGATGGGTGCACCAAGCTGTATATAGATGAGCCATAAAAGCACCTGCCAATTAATGTTCTATAAACTACCTTAAATCAAAACCTTTAAGATCAAAGTGTATGGAATTTTAAGGTTTTAAGATTTGTGCCATCGTATATTCCTACGAAATGACTTACGAGTCAGCAACGTTATATCGATTCATTTACAACTTTTTTTGAAATCCATTTCCCGGTATATATGGATGGGTTTTCTTTACCCTAGGATAGTTATGAGCCGTCCATGGCTGGATGGATGTGGTAGGCTGGTATCCTCCATCCAAATATGCCCAAATATGGCGATCATGACCTCTCCTGCTCCTCATGCACTGCATCTACTGAACCGTACCTCGCTCTCTAACGTCATACATCCGGCCAGTGAAACAAGCGCTTAATTAATTACCTTGACTTCCTAGGTAGTAGAGAGTGCCATCGATCGACAGACCAACCGGCGAGATCTGTATGGATGTGTATAGTAAATTAACAAACGTAGCAAGATTGCCTTCAATTCCCTGGCTCCAGCGTACGTCATCGATCTGCTCTCCCCTGACCGTACGTACAATGTTTATTTTTCTCTCTCCTGGGTTGTTTACCATGCATGCACTATAATAATGGGTCGTACTAGTTCAGATCTACTCTATACTAATAAAATTCCCCTCGTAGTATAGGTAGTATACACACGTAAGGGTACTGTGGGTAAAAAATCATGGCATATGTATAATTTGTTACATAAACTTTAAGATATGGGTAAAGATTAACCCCGGTTCACATCTCTATATGAAATTTCCAAAATTGTCATGTCATTTTTTTAAAAAAAATACTCACATGAATGAATGGTTAGATTTCACCCATATTAATATTTCTCTATCACTAGTATGGTGGTGTATACTGGAGGCCAGTGCAGCTATAGCTGAAGCCTGAACACCTTCAATTCATTGCTCTAGCTAGCTAGCTACCGGCTGATCAGCTCTCTGATCTGCTGCTTGCCTCTTCTCTCTCTCTCCATGTACAGGACCACCACCTTCCCCTTTTTCAGCTGTAGCTACCTGCACCTCTCTCTCTCTCTCTCTCTTTCTCTGTGATGACCTGAGTGAGCGTGAGACGCGGTGAGCAGCAGCTAGCTAGCTCGAACGGGAGGAAAAGTCTGATGGGTAAGAGACGGCGAGGCCCTCCAATCCACTTCGTCGATCGACCTCTCCCTGTCCACGCAAACGACACCGCCCCCCTCTTCTGCATGCATGTCTTTTTCGGTAGTCACCGCCATGATCCATGGCCAGATGCGCAGAGCACGCTAGCTGAGCTGAGCTCACTCCCTCACTCGCTCTCACAGACTCGTTCAGTTTTTGCCTTGAACAGATCGGTGCAGTAATCCATTTACTCCTACCTCCGATGAGGCAGGGCCATGCAAATGCAAGTTGCCCTGGCGATTCTGATGATCCGCGCGCCGGCCTGTCGCGGTATGATACGCGTCATGATGTATTCACTACACATGAGTTCATTTCAGTTATACGGCTGTACGGGACGTACAAGGATATCAAAAGACACAACCTACTGATCGATGCAGCGCCCGGCGACCCTAGGCGGTTGTCGTGCTCGTCCACGAACGTGTAACAAAATTTTGGGGCTAATTTAGAAAATAAAGATTATATTTTTGTAGTAAATATTTAATAGAGGTAGATTTGTCTGGGCCCTAATTTTTTTCTGAATCCATTACTGAACCTAGGGGTGGCATATATATTTGGGTAAACAAGATCAACGGCACACGGCTAAAACACGCACGGTTACACCATTAATTCCGAGCTTTGAAGAGTATTCTCCAAATGGCGTAATAATAATATATCCACAATTATTTGGCTCTATTGGTTGTGTACAATGTTTTGGGTGTAGACAACGGATTATTCATTTATCACAAAATTACTGGGCTCTGAACCGTACGGACCCTTTCTATCTCCGTTGATGTTTTGGCAGCTGCGGTAGCAGCCTCGCCTGTGGCAGGTGACCCTCGGCTAATCAGCTAGCAGAGTTACCATGGTTGATCGGCGAGTGCGACACCAGAGTACAGTCAAATGAAACCGTAAATTACTGCTAATTACGGCCTGAAAACTTACACCTTATTGGCTTGATGATGCAACACACTGCTGCTGCTGCAGTGTTGCTCTGTTGTTGCTGTTGCTGTTGCTGCTACACCACCATTGAATTCATGTGTCTGCATATGGGCGTCGTTGCTAGGAGCAGTAGCGAGAGATCGAGCAGCTTAACTACCAGCATGCAGGAGGCAGCATCAGATTCAACAGCAATCATGTGCCAGTGGAAAACGGGGAACGTTTGAAACACGGATGGAAACCGAGGCGATCGATCGATCGATGGATCGATTCATGGATGGATGCGAAAGATATGGTATGATCGATATTTCTGAGACGCTAGCTTGTCGATATGCTGTCAGAGGTGATCAGGCTGGCTGCAGGCTTCACAGCAAGCTGAGCATCTCATCGTCTGGGGCCCCAATGGGGAAATTGGCCAAGAATATCCTACTCGGTAGTAGTATATAAATATACGACCTAGCTTGTCTTTCTACGTATATAGAAAGTACATGTATTAATTGTATATGCGTGCATGAATGGTTGGTAGTCCATTGGTTATCACCATGTAACTTCAAGTTTTCTGAAAGAGACATTTTACTATTCTCTAGAGAATACCATGATGATTCATGTTTTCTATTGTAATGTTTTGATCGTTTGAGTTACGGTTAATAAGCTCTAGAATAGTAAATGAATCAACGGAAATAATTTATGAAAAACTTGTATATATGAGTTGTTAGCGGTGAAAAAGATAGTATTGAAAAATAGACTATGATAAAAAAAACTAAAATTAATTTCAAAACTAATTTTTAAAATATATTTTTGATTGTGATTGAACAAACAAACAATGAGAGACTAAGTTTTGGTATGATCTCTTGACGAACGTACATCGAGAACAGGGACCTTATGCCCCCAAATGCTGGGTAGGGGCAAACGATAGCCTCCCACTAGCCGCACGACTGGGAGTTGCTCCCATGTTGCACAATGCTCGCTGTGCTGGTGACACGGATGACGAGTTGGCCCCCGATGTATGGCACACACTGTTGGTGGCAACCTGCTGGTGTGCCTTGCCGACTAGGTTGGTGACCTACCATAACTAACACCCTTCAAGCATCTCATTAGCCACCTAGAGGGGTGTATGCTCAAGGAGTGCTTGCATGGTGAATAGGGCACTCCTCGGGCTAATAGCATCCATGTTTAGGTGACGCTTGATAGGAGAACGTTGCATGCCTGGTAGTGCGACAATGACGACAACAGGTTGCTCAAGCCATCGTGGGTAGTCTTGCCACATGGCCATGGCTGTCATAGCCCCACTCGAACCGGCTCTAGCCCCTCCCTCCTAGGAGCAGAGCATGCTGAAGCTAGACAGGAGTGGGCGCAGGGTGCTTGTCAGTGCTGTCACGGAGGCGGCATGTGTCGTCACTTAGTGAAGTTAGACTCATCAGAGTTAGAATAGCGGTAATGGCATCCTCTAGTCATCTCCTTGTGATCCTAGCGGGAAAACCTTGAACTTAAATTTACGCAAAGAAAAACCCTTTACCTGACGTGCCAGCTATTAGTGAATGCACGCCAAGAGTGCGGCCCAAGCAAGCCCCCTTTGATATTCGACCTAGAGGGTGATCTAACATGTGATGAATTCACTAGAATAGACTCAGAAAGTTTTAGATAGGTTTGGACCACTTGGGAGCGTAATATCCTACTCCTATACTCTTGCTTGCTCTCAATGTGCTACAATACTTGTTTTCCAAAGTTCTCCCCTCCTTTGGTTACAGTCCTCTCCTTATATATTTTTAAAGGGTACCACATTGATCATGAAGAGATGGCGATGTATAAAGAGGGGACCTATGGGCCCTAGTAAACAAAGGTTAGGTATGACTAGTCTAATTGCTATTAGGACCTAACGCTCGCTGCCCAAGAAACTCCTCCCTCCTACTGCCACTAACTAGGACAGGCCCACCAGCCAGACACTCTAAGCAGATAAGTAAAAAAGCTAGGCTACAGAAGTAGGTTGACTATAGCCTAGTCACCTAGGTGATCATGAGAAGTAGTATACATCTTATCACACGTTGCTTATGGATAGAGTAGATATACATCTTGTTGCTTTGACCAGCGCAGGCACACGGACACTGCACTGAGTTAGGCGCTCAAACCTACCGCATTGAATACGATGGTTAGGGTAGCTAGATGCATATGGCCCTCAAGCTACTGCACTCATGTGTTCTTGAAAAATGCACAAGCTTGGAATCACCACATTGGAACTGCCTTCACGAGACTGTTAGCCATCTCGAAGTTTGTGTGGCTAGGTGAGGTAGCCTAAGGTCATCAACCCATGGCCTGGCTAGCTCGAGCTGCTAGGTCGGGTTGACCAACTTGGGTAGCCAAGCACATGCTAGGTGTCTAGCCATGAACAGGCCAGGACATTAGCTTAGGGAAGCTAGCTCAGGGTAGTCGACACCACGGCATAGATACTTCTAGGCCACAACTCTCGAGGGTGCTATTGTTTTTCGAATACCACTTGTCCACCTCTCGACCGCTTAGGTAGAAGCCTGATTCCTGCTTCACCAACAACCCCATGTGCCTCTCAATCATCGTCAATTCACTCTTCCTATGATATACCATAAAATATATAATTTTATATTCCTTCTATACATGCCATGTATAACCTAAAATTTGTCTTCATTCCCTACATGGTGTATGACCATGGGCACAAACACATAATCTGAAGGAGGTGGCATTGATTTGGATATCCAATTCATTCATCTGATTTTCTTTGTATAAAGAGGAAAATAATGGAGTGCGTGTATGTCTACAACTCAGGATAAAAAGACATGATGGTCCAGGTATTGGATGTCCAATAAGAAGCGTGGTCCCTGGTCTATATAGAGCTGCCTCCTAGGTTCTGGTGCTGGAGGATTTGTAATGAAAGGTTGTTCGCATGTTGGTGCTATTGGGAAAGACATTGTGAGAGCCAACAATTTTTTAACCTTTTATATCTTGCATCTTGCAAGAACATAATATGTATGGGTTCTCATTTTTTATGGATAAATCATGTTACTCAACATAACTAAAGTGACCAAATTAAACAAATTGCTTGGAATGCTATATACTAGTAGGTGAGTTGTAACATAATGTCAGTATGAGATTGACTATGTAAACATCGGCTATTTTCTAATACAACTGGTGCATACCCTGTGCATTACAAAGGGATTTTAGAACTCTTTTACTGAGAAACCTTATTCTAATCGATGATATCTAATGATGTGGCAAAATGTGAGAGCTTTTTTATTGCTACAAGTAGTAGGTTATAACTAAATAGAAATAGAGGATTATACTACACTGCATTTTAGCAATAGACACTCGATGGCATTGTGACATGTCTTCAAGTTCTATATAATGAAAGAACTACTAAATGCATCCCTGACTCTGCATCTAAAAGATACACACAACCACAAGAAAAACGCACGTGCGTTGGATGCCCTTGCAACGTTACTAATTAAGGAGGTGGCCTTTTTTCTCCTAACTGTTTATTGCTCATTAACTTGCATTAATTTGACTACGCTCATTTGTTTCAAAATGTTAATCACTGGCATTTCAGTCTCTTTCAGGTAATCCACATCAATAGCTATGTATATAACTAGTTTTATATATACACCCCTTTTGTAAGCTTCAGAGTTCAGATGATTGATCCAGCCAGTGATACCAATGTATACCGAGAGCATGTAAATAACGGCACGAAGTGCACGATACAAGGTAAAAGGACAGGACCCGAAAGCGACAATGATCATATTTAGTTGGTGTCAATGAGCACCACAAGTTCAGAAATGTGAGTGCGCACACAGTGTACACACTGGAGCAAGCGAGCTAGCTCTCTCCCTTTCCTTCCTCACCAGCTAGATAAGATAGGGTAAAATTCTCCCTCTTGCTTTTCCCTCTCTCCCGGCCGGCGACGGCGACGGCGAGGTGGTCGGGCTAGCTCACCACCTAGGTTGAGATCGTCCGGTTTGATTTAGCTCGCAGCGCCGGCCATTGGTGGAGGCTAATTGAGGTGATCTCTCCGGGGAGAGAGGAGGAGAAGGGTTGCTCATGCTTGTGAGTGTTCTTGAATCTTGATAGATCTGTGCAAATTCCAGCTCCTCTTCCTGATACGTACACAAGCTCTTGTGGATTCTCTCGAAGTTTTTTTTTGTGTGTTTGCTTCGATTTTTTCTGAAAACAAAACTAAAGTTTCACTGGATCCCCATTCCACTAGAACAATCAATTCAGTTGGTCTGATGCTCTTTGGATTTTAATTTACCTTTTTATCATTAGCTCTGTAGTTCACTACATATTCCTTTGTTGCTGTTTTTTTTGGATAATATTTTCTATCCTATTTTATTGGACACATTCAAGGAGGACATAAATTAACTGACTCATTTGTGCAGAGCTAGTTTTAAAATACTAAATAGCTTCCCATAATATACTTAACTGGTTAGTGCTGCTGTGATCTAGCTAGGAGAATTTTAATTACTGCCGTTGTTGCTACAGTCCCTAACAAGAAGTTCTTCTTTTCAGTAATTCAGTGTGATTCTCACTTGTCTTGTGTAGGGAAAAAAATCTGTTTTTTTTAATCAGTGCAACAGTGTAATAATATCGATGCATCATCTCATTTTATGCTCGATTCGATTGATTGATTTGCAGGTGTGATCATGAGCGGCTTAAGATGATAAGCGGCAGCAACACAAATGAGGAGCTCGGCGGCAGGAAGGTGGACCAGCCGAGCGGCGGCGGCTGCGGCGCGGCCGCCAAAGCCGTAGCCGTGGCGAGCTCGCGGCACTGGTCGGCCTCGACGGAG
The DNA here is from genome assembly GCA_030770085.1 of Oryza coarctata. Classification (NCBI taxonomy): domain Eukaryota; kingdom Viridiplantae; phylum Streptophyta; class Magnoliopsida; order Poales; family Poaceae; genus Oryza; species Oryza coarctata. Next base: position 19,699,695 of record CM061470.1, read on the forward strand.
TCGAGGATCGTGCGCGTGTCGAGGGTGTTCGGCGGCAAGGACCGGCACAGCAAGGTGAGGACGGTGAAGGGGCTCCGCGACCGACGGGTGCGGCTGTCGGTGCCGACGGCGATCCAGCTCTACGACCTGCAGGACCGGCTGGGGCTCAGCCAGCCGAGCAAGGTGGTCGACTGGCTGCTCAACGCCGCGCAGGCCGAGATCGACAAGCTGCCGCCGCTGCAGTTCCCGACGCACGAGCAGGACTTCGTCGCGCACCTCCCCGCCGCCTCCTTCATGGCGCCGCCGTTCACGAACGGGGGAGGAGGAGGCGACCACCACGCCGCGGGCGCCGCGTCAATGCTCGACGATGGTGACAAGGCTGCCGCCTGCAACGGCGTCTCCGTCTCCGGCGGCGGCATGAAAGGGTTCATGAGCCTGAACAACTCTCTCGGCCTGCTCAATGCCACAATGCCGGCGACGTTGGCTCATCATGGCGGCGCATACTACGCCGCCGCAGCCGAATCTTGGGGCCACGGCGGCAATGCCCATGAGGTGAGCCATGGCGTCTCACCTCAGGTGGCGGTCGCTCACAACTCGCCATTCCCGTCGCTGCTGTCCTTGGCACCGGGGTCACAGTTCGTCTTCTACTCGCCGGAAGGCGGCTGCTTCGCCATGAAAGAGGCAGCCGACCAGTTCCCTGTAGATTACCTCGACCACTCGCAAGGCCAGCTGTCACTGAGCTCAGCAAGAAACTTCCTTCACTCGGGAAGCCAGGGATGATTTGATCAATAATATCCCTACTCCAATAAGGTTCGTACGTAGAAAAAAAATCAAAATCAATAACTTCTTTTATTGATTTCAGGTGTGTTAAGGTTGTGATCTATTTGGTATTTAAGCGCATTATATTATATTATTTGGTATGGCCAGATTATTAAGAGTTCTAGAACTACTTACAGCATGCAAAAGTTAAAAACTTAAGATTTTTCAGGGTGTGCGATGCAAATCGTTGCTTCTTGTTTTTTTGTATGTAGGTAATTAATTGTTGATGTATCATTTGTCTTGTGTAATAAAGATTTTGAGAATTTTGGAGCCTTTAATTTGCTTTGGGTTTTACTAGTGAGTTTTGGTTCTGAATTGAGCAGCATGTGTTCCTAATTGAACAGTGTATTATTTGCAAGCTAGCTTGGATTCTATGCCTGATATCTCTACATAAGTGTGTCCCTTGTTGGACACAATTTTCATTAATTCCATTCGTTCTCATTGTTGTGGACTACATGCGAATGCATTGTTGGGGGAACTTCATGTTATTAAAGGATATGTATTTAGTACAAATGTAGGTAGAATTTTCATTAGAATATTACATATTATAGTGGTATACCTCTAATCAGCAAAGATATCATTTAATTTTGAAATTTTGAAAGACAATGTACTTTGGCTATTTGATTCTTTTAGAAAAAATTAAAAATTACACAAGTGTGATACTAAGGAATGCATTTATCATTACAAACTTGGCTATATAATTTTTATATGTCCAAGGCCTACTTTTTTAAACAATAGTTATAACCAAAATTAACTTCTGCTGACTGCATAGATTCCATAACAACATTGTTTTGAAACTATAGGGGGTATAGTGCAAAGGTAATCTTGTTGTCATTTTAATCCATACTGAATTTTTTGTGATTTCCAAATGAAATGTAAATATAAGTCCTTATTAATTAGCTATAGCTAGCTACTCTCCTGGGTTCTGATTGAAGTAGCTGTTTTTGGTTTTGACAGTCGCCAACACATTATTCTTCAACTCTATGAAGAATTTTACAAATATTAATTTGTCAATTATAAAAGATATGTTGAGACCTTAATGATATATCTCTTCAAGTAATTAATGGAAAGAGTATCCATATCTTTTTCCCATGTGGAAAATCTTGATTTTTTTTAATATAATCAAAGTTGTGCAATCAAATAGTGTACATAGGCATGCCGTATGATACAGTGGACAGCTTAGTTTGCTGAATGTTAGGAGAGTTTTTATTTATGGATATTCTCGTGATGCATGCCAATTATTTTTTTCATGAGCTCTAAGGGTATGAACAAATAATACAAGCTGCCATCGCCAGTTGGTAGTTTGAGAAACATAGAGATTAATTCCATGTTGGTGGTCCATCATTCTCTACAATTGTGGTTTAAATGGACTTGCGGATATAATTATGTATCAATACATACTTCCTACTTTTGTCGTATACGTTTTGATAATTGAATTGTATAATTTATTAGAGGAACACTACGAAACAAAACAACTTCCTTATGTGGCCCTAGTTAGCCCTCTTGCTTCTCGTCTTCCGTCACAACGCCATCAATCGGATTCGGTTGCAAGGTGGCTCGCATCATTGTCAGTCTTCTGCCTGCATGATTGTACGAGTGGTTGGAGTAGACATGTTCAATGTCGGGCTTCCTACTAGGGTAAGCTAGGAAATTAAAGACTAGTAGAAGCTCGGGAAAATACAGTTTTCCTCTATTGTTAAAATGATTTTCTTTGTAGGGTGATCATTTCTGCTACTGTTTAATACTTTTTTTTATTGTTTTTTAGTCATTCTTAAGCTTTGAGGCATGTACTATTCTAATTCAAGCCCAAAATCAGGCTCTATCGAGCTAGCTAGCTTTGGTTTGGGCTGCTGCTACACAGTACCATATATACGGCGTTTGTAAGTTATGATGAGCATGGGTTTGGCAAAAGCAATGATATTTTCATATGTTTTGTTATATTGGGGATTTTGAGAGTTAAGAGGGTAGGATCCACACAGGTAAGGATAGGTAAAGTGTATATTCTTCTTAGACCTTTGCCAACTTCACAAAGCCCACATAAACAAAACATACAGAAAGCACACATATACATGTCTCGTCAATCATCGTCACCTCTACTTCAATATAATCTTGGTAACAAACAAATAAAGCTGTTATTTTCGTCTAAAAAAAGATTACTTTTTTACACTAACGTGGACATGAGTTAACTCTCTTTGCGACGGAGGGTATTATATATGTGCGATACGTAGAGTTTTTTCTTTTTTTGGACGGAGGGTGCATGGGGTATACGGAACGGCATTTCTTTCTGGCGATTCCGATGATCGGGCGACACGTCACGCTACGCTAGCCAGCAGGAGCTCGAGGACAACGTCGTCGACACCGTACGATCGATCAATCATTCTCCCTATCCGACGTCCCCGAGCTAGCCAGTTGCGTCATCCGCGCGTGAAACGGGCGTAACGAGAAACGCATGCATGTCGTATGATGCGTGGGACCAACCTGGGTTACCCCTATAGCTGCACCGCCGGCAAATTAAACTCTCTCAGGGCATGCCCAACGCGAGTACGTGGCTGGTGGTTCGAGACCTCCACGAAGGAGCCGCGCCTCCAGAGGTAAGGCCCGCGAGTGGTTTGGGCAAGCCGCGCGTGGCCCCTGCGAGTCACGTGGGCTCGGCTCGGCTCGGCTCGCTTTTGCCTGCGTCGCGCGGAACCACGCTCGGAGAGCCGCGCTTGGGTGAGGTTGTAGCCTGGCGACGCGCTCCTCCGGTCCTCCCGAGGCAAGGGGCGAGATCCACTCCTCCTCACGACCTCGCCACCGGTCGTCGTCGCCCGATGCCGTCGCGAGGGCACAGATTTGGGCTCCGCGTCGAGCTCCGCCCTTTGGGTTCTGCCGCAGCCGGCGCCGCGTGTGCTGAGTGATGTGTGCCACCGCGGCAACGACGTGATGCTCGCTGCTCGCTGCGCGCTGCAGACCTGCAGTCTCCGGTGTTTGCTGCCCACGAGGTCGTGGCCGCCGCTGGGAGAGCCACGGCCATGGCGGCCGCCCAGGGACAGGCGGAGGCGGCGCCGTACGGTGGCACTGGGGAGGGGTCTCTGTGGATGGTGTTCCTCTCCACCGCGGTGTTTGTGTGCAGTTCCTTCGAGTTCGCCACCTGCTTAAACCCTCCAGCTCAGTCGCTCTCGCTCTCAATGTCCGGCGCATGTGTTACTGCATTAAGAGTGTTAGTTACAGCTACTAGTGCATTGAGGATTTGAGGTATTTGGTGGCTTGGTGTGTCAAAGATTTTATGTTCTCAATTGTTTCCTACATCAAATCATTTTTGATTCATGTCAAGCTTGTAGTACGGCGTTTTTGGGTCTGTGTCTACAATTGGAACAATGATTGGTGCTCTGACTAGTGGTCGCCTAGTACACAATCTTGCTTTCATGCAAAATGTTGAGGTGCCTGAATTGATGATAACTAGCTTAAGTTATTCCCATTTGTTCTCATGATATATCTTCTGTTAACCATGCGGTTGGCAGCAACTATTTTTGGTTGGTTTACCATATAAGTTTGCCAAGGTATGTTCCTCTGTGAACTACTGTTTATCTTCTTTAGCTGTCATTTGTGGTTTCAAGAGCTTAAAATATTGCCTTCAATCTGACTATTTGTACCGTAAAAAATGAGTTTAATGTTCTGGTGTAATGTTTAAGGGTACTTGTGTAGTAATACAATTTACCTTTTGGCTGAGTAATGTAATTTACACATTCTGAATTTTGTCAAGGGTACTTGTGTAGACCAAAGGGCAACCATGAAGGTACAGAAGGAAAAATAGAGGCTTAGTGGCTGTGTGCATACTGCGTTGCGACCTCTGTGGTTTCAATGAGTGGCTTCAGATTTAGATGGGCCCATTAGAAATGTGGCATATTTGTGGTCTTATCCTAAACGACACTATCTTTTTTTATGAGACCATACCTTAAGACCACAGCTCATCGTTCATGCCCTCAACATGTACTATGTACTCAGCTTCTTTCTACAGCGTTGTGACGTCACACCCTTTTAGGTCTTTTTTTCCCACTGGAGGGGAACAGATCACGTCAAACGTTTCACAGTCTATGCATGCATCCTGCGTGTCACTGTAGTCTAGCGTTTTGAGGACCAGGAGACTAGAGTGTCGCCGAGGAAGACGCAGTAGCCGGACGTAGAACGTCGAGAGTCGGGACAGCCTGCCCAGTCCGCGTCGGAGAACGTGGTGAGAGAGTCGATGGGGCTAGAGCTGAGGTGTAGCCCACTGGAGAGCATGCCCTTCACGTAGCGTAGGATGGCTTGAGCAGCGCGAGGTGAGGTTCGCACGGAGCGTGGATGAAGAGGCACACTTGCTGGACGGCATAGGTGAGGTCGGGCCGTGTAAGGGTAAGGTATTGGAGAGCCTTGGGCATGGCATCCAGCCTGATGGGTAGATGCCCGGTGATAAGACCGTTGGGGGAGGTGATGATGCTTTCAACACCTTCTTCAATGAGGCTGGTGCTAGGAAGCATGTCTCCCGCGCTGTCTTTGTTGATCTTGAGCCTACTGTGATTGATGAGGTGAGGACTGGTGCCTACTGCCAGCTCTTCCACCCTGAGCAGCTCATCAGCGGCAAGGAGGATGCAGCCAACAATTTTGCCCGTGGTCACTACACCATTGGCAAGGAGATTGTTGATCTGTGCCTTGACAGCATCAGGAAGCTCCCTGACAACTACACTGGTCTCCAAGGCTTCCTTGTGTTCAACGCTGTTGGAGGAGGAGTGGGCTCTAGGCTCGGTTCCCTTCTCCTTGAGTGCCTCTCCATGGACTATGGCAAGAAGTCCAAGCTCGGGTTCACCGTGTACCCATCCCCTCAGATCTCCACATCCGTGGTTGAGCCACACAACAGTGTCCTCTCCACCCACTCCCTCCTTGAGCACACTGATGTTGTTGTCCTTCTCGACAACGAGGCCATCTATGACATCTGTTGCCGCTTCCTTGACATTGAGCGCCCAACCTACACCAACCTCAATAGGCTTGTGTCTCAGGTCATCTCCAACCTCAGAGAGACAGTCAGTGAGGAGTTGGGTTACGAACGTGCGAAGATTCATATCCGTGAAGAGAAGATTAACGTCCATGGACTCGTGGAGGCCAAGGAGTGGAGTGGACGTAAAAAAGACGAAGAGGGGCCAGACGCGAAGAGAAGATATTCGCGTCCGGGAGGCAGGGATTCGTGTCCGTGGACACGTGGACACGTTAAATTGGCTCGGTCATGAGGAGAGAAGGTTCGTGTCCGAGAGCCGTTAAGCGTGTTAGAAAAACGGAACCAAGAGAGGGTTTCAGTCGATAGAGGGTGGACAGGTCCAGCCGATGGGAGGGCGGACGAGTTCAGCCAATAGAGACGATAAGCATAGAGGTGTGCCGGCGTCGGAGGAAAAAGGATGCACGAAGCAAGAAGAAGGGTGAAGACGGATGCGAGGTGAGACGAGGAGGCGGATGGAGACCGTCGCCTTGTCGTGTGAAGGTGGAAAGAAGAAAAGAAAAGCGTATGCGAAAAAGACAGAGAGAGGACAGGAACGGAGACAAGAGAGCGAGGAGAGAGTACCGGGAAGAAGGTTAGCAACGGGAAGAAACGTCAATGACGGGAAAAAAAAGATCGGCTCGTCAGTGAAAGAAAGCTAGTGCGCTGGGATGTCTAGATTTATTCTAATAATATGTAGAAATATATACAATGAGACTGTCTAACACGATCCATCTCACCAGTTCATTTTTCAGCTGTCAAGTTCGTCTCTAGTAAGGCAAAACATCTAGCGGCTTGGGTGCAGTTTCGCGTGCCTTTCTGTCTCGCGTCCTGCAGACGGCCAGGAAGGCAGGCGTCGTGCCCGTCGTCTCCGAGAAAAGCAGAAAAGCTTGCGAGCGAGGGGGCGAGGAGTCACAAGCCCTGCTGCGTGCATTGATGCCCGGGAGATACAATGGCCCCACGCGCGGGCGCGAGAGCACGGCCATAAATTCGCGGGTATTTACAAATTTAATATTAGTTTTTTTATATTTTATAAAAATACCAATTTTTGATGGTATTTTTTTAATTTTTAGTGACAATTTTCTAATAACAATTTAAAATAATAATAAATTTATAGTTACTTGCCTTCTGTGCTAGTACGTATTACTACTCCACTGCAAGTAGCAAAAGGCAGTGGTACACATGCGTGAGCGAGATGATGGATGATAAAATGGTAATTATTATATTCTTTTCTTATTATCGATTATGGGATTATGGGTTATCGTGAACACACTTCCTAACCTTATAAAAATTTTCTATATAAAAGTTTTGCACCTAATATTTCTAAAGTAAAATTTTAAATTTATAGTAGTTAATTCATCTTTTTATATCCTCAAATAGTTATAATAAAATCGGATGATCCAAAAAATCTAAAAGAAAATCCTTATGAGGAAAAAACACATCTAACTATTAGAAGAAAAGTTGAAAAGTTAGTAAAGTTTTGGAGAAATTAGTACCCTATAATATAATATAATATAAGTAACTTTGCACCCAGTCTCGAAATATAAGTAATTTTGTGATCATGAGATAATATTTTATTCTTTATGTATCAACTTTTATACTACTTTATTTTTTTACTTATCAGCTTTGTTCCTCTAACTATAGACTTTTGTGACACTAGGATGTCAGCCCGTGCACATGTGTAGTATCATTGTTAATACTGTATAAAATTATATGACCATATTTTTTTAATTTTGAATATGTATGTTTGATATATTAAAATTAAATAATTTTTAATATTAGTATCCTAACAATGACATATTTGTTACATAAAACATTTAAATCAAAAATTTATTCTATATGACAATTGGGTTAGTCCATAAGTGATATGAAATATTGTACGTATAAATCTACGTGCTCATATCATTGTTCTTTGTTGAGCATCATTTAATAGACTTCGATAGTATTTTTTACGTAGATTTTCTAAATGCTTATTAATGGATGAATTGGGTGAAACATGAGGCTACAATAAATACATTGGCTTATGAGTACAATTTAATTACTGACTGTAGGAGACAACCCATCTGAGAATGTCTAAGTAAAGCGTGCAAGGCTCCACTTAGCTTAGCGGAAGTACGGTTGCATAGCTAAATTTAACTATGCAGAGATCATTATTTTTTTTGGAACATGTATTTTTATGATTGCTACCATGATTTAATTTTTTTTATATAAAACTTAAATTCAAATATTAGAAATTTATCCACTCCAAACCGATCACTCTTTGTAAGTTTCTTGTTTACCTAGCGTGCACTGGTCATGAATTAAATATATTTATATTAAATAATATTTTAATCACAGTAATTTATTATGTCAATTGCTATAATTATGTTATAGCCCATATAACGTTAAAAAATAACTTCAAAGTGCGTGTCTAACGTGGATATTATTCAGTGGCTATGGCCCTCTTGCAATTCCTAGTCACTGTGTATATGTCTATAAAAATGGTATATCTAGGCCCGTTGCACCTTCTACAACCTTATCCCCACCATCCCCATCGATGCATTATTTGTAGCATAATAAGAATGGTCCACAAAAATCTTTATGTTGCAAAGTCCAAACAAGTTCGTTATAAATGTTTAATATACATAGCATAAAAATTGTTCGGTTGCTACAGTCCCTAGTAGCTCCTAGGCAATATGCTGCAAAATTAATACTCATTCTTAGTGCAGTGCACCTTCTCCTATTCATGCATGCGTATTAATCTATGATATACTAAATGTTTATTAAGCACTCTAAAGTCCGTTAGATGGTAAGAATATATTTTATAGCATTTACATGAAAAATCAATTAACTTGATTGAGTCATTTGAACACATTTCAAATGGCTCATAAGTGATTGGATCAAAGCAACTTTTTATTCACTTACGTCATTGAATTATTTATAACTAAATTTATAATTCAAGACACATATTAACGTATTAATCTATGAGATACTAAAATTTTATTACACACCCTCCAAAGTCTATTAAATGGTAATATATAATATATTTTATATCATTTGTGTACGTGGAAGATAAGCCAACTTGTTGAGTCATTTGAACACATTTAGAAAGGCTAGGTTCTTCCCTCCATATAGCTAATTTTGATCCACTTACATTGTTTTATTATTTATAGGTAAATTTATAATTTAAGACACATGTTAACTATATTTTAATTTGTAAGAGAAATATGTTACTGTTCTAAATATGATATGTATATCTAAACTAAGTTATCTCTGAAAATATTATATACATAAAAAAAATACAGATAGGTATCTCTATAGATAAAAATATATATAGCTAAGAAATAAAACAATATCCGGTTAAAGTAAGACTGTGAAATCTGATCATGATACAAATCAACATACCTAACTAAAAAATTCTTCAAGTTTAACTTAGAGAATAAGATATCTATCGGTATAAATATATAAATATAATTGATTTCTAGGGTGAGAGGATATCAAATTAGAAGACAAACACATACCACATTGAGTCAATATTTAGGAGTTATCTCGGTGTTAGTCACTTAGATAGGCTAGAAGATTATATTGCTTTAGCCTTGTACTCTATGTGATTTTCATTAAATACATATAAATATAAATAGAAGTATGGTTGTTATCCATTCTCAGATGGCCTAAAACTATATAAAAATTATCATGTCTCTCTCTTTACTAATATCTTAGCACTAGCCACATCCTATATCTATAAATACCATAATTGAATATCATATATTGGTAAACTGACCAAACATTACGTCTATCAATATCGTAATCGGTATCATCCATTAACACCCCCACTCCTTTTTCTAGCTCTCCTGCCCTCCCTATCTTTTTACCAACTTAAAAAAAACAACAATTGACCATAATTTTTTAGTTACATAGTTAAATTTATTCTTTTTTTAATTAGATATTATATATCTATTTTAGGTATGCGTGTTAGCAAAATAATGTATGACCTATGATATAATATTATTTCATATTTTTATGGCAATCTGATGGCATGCAAAGGATAGGTATCTATACTAATAACATGTTTCTTATATAACAAAATATGCTTACTATGGATATCTAATTATAAATATAAACAAAACAATGGTTCATATAGATCCAAATCGGATATGTAACTTAAAATCTGAATTCCTAATAGTTGGTCCTAAAAGATAGGGAGGGAAAAAAAAAGAAGAGCATAGGGGAGGCGAAGGGCAGAGCCGTGTGTGCGTGCATGCGTCCGTATGCAGGGACACACAAAAAATGAGCATAGGAGAGGCGGAGGGTAGAGCCGTGCGTGCATGCATGCGTTCCGCACGGGAGGGGAGGTCCTGGAGTCATGGAATCCTAGAGGGTGCTGACTCTAGTTTTTTTTTTAAAAAATCTAATATAATCTAATGGCCTGAAATTATGGTTCACTGATTTTTTTAAAAAAGATGATGAGATGTTTTACTTTTTCTTATAATTTTGAGTATTTTTTTAATTTTTAAGACGTGACATGTGACGTGATGGTTTAAAGTGCTTCTAAAATATGTTTAATGAGTTTTATTATATAATAATAGATGATATTTTTTAAAAATTTTATAAAAATGATATGATCCGTATTATATTATAGGACAGAGACACTACATTAAAAAAATATGATTGTGGTAAACTGGGCCTGAGGCGGTGAGGCCCCCGCGCTGGGCCGCCGGCGGGTGGCCGTGGGACTACAGCTAGCTATGGCTATCAACTCTGCATCTTTCTGTAGGCCTGTAGAGAGCTAGGGCTTTCGCATGCATGCGCCGTCAGCGCTCAAAGCTGATGCAGGCAAGCAGGACACACTGCTGTATCTTTCGCCCTGGTGTCCTGGGACCAGTTTACATCAATGCGTGCATGTGTATATGGTCCCTAAAATTAATTTAGCAGCTGTGACTATAACAATATGAATGTAACGTATAGTACTCCTATTATAATGGCGTTTAGTACTAAATTACTGAATATATATATATATATATATATATTCTATTGCTAGTAGTATAGTAGTTTACTTTGATGCATTGATGTGGTTCTATCTGTTAAATTTTGATAACCTGGTGCTGGTAATAACCAGGAAGATACAAGTCTAACTATGGCTAGTGGATGGGGACATTAGGCAGCAGGGTGCCACTAGAGCCATGAGAATAAAGGCCTATAATGGATGGGGTCAGCGACACGAGCAACAAGACTATGTGGTTAGTAAGCAAAGGTAAACAGAGAGAGCCACTAGAGACGAAGGAGGTGATGTGGGTTGAGGAATTCATGCCGGATCCAAAAATAAAGAAGATAAGTAAAAGAGAGACAACAGGAAGAGCATTGCTAATGGGCCTCACCTCTCTAGCATAGCTATTAGCTTGAAGATATCAGCATACTTAGAAAAGGTGCGGTGCGATGATACTCACACTCAATCTCGATGCAGTGGAGAAAGTAAGGGTATATATAAGTGGTAGGTGGGTAAGGCTAGAGCTATAATTATCTACGTGAAGCTTAGAGTAACATAGACCATCTAAAAATAATTTAAATTTATAGGTTTTTTTAAGTGATTAAAAATCAGATAATCTATCATAACATCTTGTTTAATTATCTTATTATCTGACACTAATTTAATGGCACCGATCGATCTGGCCGGTGCTGGAAAGTAATTAACGGAATCACTACTGGTAATGAACTAATGTTTTTCATCAGTGAATGCTGCTACATAACACTGACATGTGGACCAAAGCCTGAAACGTGGGCTCCCTAGGCCTGGTAACCGGCCCAAATGTTTAGCCTACAAACTATTACGTGCTCGGCTGAGTTTTGTTTAGATATTTGTGGGTTGAAAATGTATGAGGACTTGTTGGGTGTGAAAAGGCCCGTTGGCCGTGACCACCCCTAGGCCACCCAGCCCACACATTCTTCCGGCCCATTTTAATGGGCCCAAATCCCGCTATGCGCGCACATGGCCTATATTTCAGACCATCAAAACAAGGCATCCACAAAGCCCAGCTATATGATTTTGTGGGTTGGAAGTCGGATGGCCCATCGGCTCAGAGCCCAAATATATGTTCAACTCGCCTTTTCTCTCGCTTAAACCCTCCGCTAAAAACCAAAACCTAAACCCCAGCCGGCGATTTATTTTTAATTAATATTTTTGTGTGCCTTCGTCTCCTCCTCCTCGTCCTCCAACCCATTCGTTCTTTCGCAAGCCGGGCGGCGATGGCGGCCATGACCCCCGCCATGGCGAGATCGCGCGCCCTCCTCTCCATCCCCCTGGCTGCCGCCGCGCTCTCCTTCTCCACCGCCTCTTCGGCGGCGTCTGAGGCAGCAGCGGCCACTGCGACAGCGGCAGCGGCGGCGTCCGACGCCTCGGCCGGCACAGGGGAGCAGCCCGCGCCGCCGCGGAAGCGGTGGGGCCTGCTGAATTTCGGCGCCTTCTCGGCCGTATTCGGGGCTCTCGGCGCCGCGGGATACTCCAGCTACGGTATGATCCCGCGGTCTGCCGTCGCGATCTCGCACTAGGAGGTGATTTGTTTGGGTATTTTGGGTCCGGCATGTGCCGCGTTTGACTTGTTCTGTGTCTCCATCTCGTTTGCGTGGCAGCTTATACGCTCGAGGAATTAGATCAGAAGACGCTTGAGTTCAGGAAGAACATGACTACGCCTCGCTCCGTTGCGGAGGATGCCTCCGAATTTGAGGTAGTGACATTTAAGATCTTCTGATACTTACTCCATGATTATGAAGTGATGGTTTGCTTATTAATCCTGTGAGGGGCTAGTGTAAGTGTGTAACACTGGGGCATGAAAGAGAGGGTTCTATTGGTCCCGGCAAAAGAGTGGTTCTATTGGCACCTTAGCTGGGAAATGTGACCTCGATGATATTATTGTCTGCTTCAGCTCAGTTCGTTGTAACGCATGAAAGTAAGGTTTCAAAAGTAAGGATCCCGAAACAAGTGTTAATTTTAGTGTTCTTATGCCTTCACTCAAACTGTGCACAAATGATTATATTGAGAGGGATTTGTTGTGAAATAGAAACATGCACGCAGAAGTGATTGTTTATTGGCTGGTTTAGATCAAGAGACGAGCAAGAACTGTTGTCAGTAGCGAATAACTTCTATTGAGTGTTGACTATGTCTAATTGTGGTCTTTCTTGTGTGCAGAAGTTCCAGGCTATGGTTTACTCGACAGCTATGAAAGGTGCATTCTATGACATTCTCCTTTTTTGTTATTCTGATCTTCCATGTATAAATGTATAATGATGCGCGATTAAGCTATATCAGTACATTGCATGTATGCTGCTGTAGGTAGTCACTGATTACAGAATTGACCTCAGTGGATGCAATGGAAGAGTAAAGGAAATGTGCTATTGAATGCTTACATATATAACGTGTTCATTGAAGTGTCATATTCTATGTGGCAATATGTACTCCTGATCTCCTGGGACTGGGAGTACAGAATAAGTTACCTCAATATATAGATTTGTGCAAACCCTTATGAAAATAATCACCAAATTTTCCTGTTAGCTATTGGTGTTTACCTGATTGCCTTATACTCCCTCTGTTTTTAAATATCTGACAGCGTTGTCTACAGCATTTCCAATTTGACCACTAATTACTTTTAAATGGTTAGGCTATAATGAATGAAAGTTTTAGGCTTATGTTTAAGATGCAATACACTTCAATAATATGACATGTTTTTTTATTAGTCCCTCTGTTTTTTTATGATTGACATTTGTCATTTAGAAAAAGAATGGAGGGAGTATTTGTAAGCTTTTTGCAAAAGAGACTAGAGGTCAAAGTTTGAAAATGAATAGTTCCGTTGCCAATTATTTAAAAAATGGAGGGAGTACATATTACTATTCTAAGATTGAACATATTTATGCTCCATGTTTTTTGTTGAATCTCATCTTAGTTTGTTGACTGCATATTTTTCTGTTTGGTTGCTTCTTAATATTCACGTTGTACATTTTGTTATTATAGTTCCTGTTGCAGCAATTGAATTCTACATGGATGTTAGACACACAATTGAGGACCATATTCGGGTTAGTTACAAATTATAAGCTTCTCGACATTCATTACAAATGTTTCCAGTAAATTTTTACAACTGACTAGCTATGTCTGGTTTCAGGGCTTTGCTGAACCCACGTCAGACAAACTGCTACCAGATCTAGATCCTCTAAGTCAGCATATCTTCACTCTAGTTGTTGATCTGAATGAAACACTTGTTTATTCTGATTGGCAGGTGTAGTGAAGAAGATAATTCAGTCCTGTTGTTTATTGTGCAAACTCTGTTTTCAGTAATATGATCTAAGCATTGGACATGATGTATATGTCTCTTCATTGTGAAAATAACTTACGTTATTTTTGTCAATATATAAATTCCTATACCCACCATACAGGCACACAAGAAACTAATAAGCAATCGAGATAAAACTGTTGGAAGTGTGAATGGGAGTGGGAGACTGAAGCTTGTTTTCCTTGTCCAATAATATGCAAGAAATGCAGTAGAGTTGCTAGACTTAGATATAACCTGGTAGGGCACTGTGTGCTAGGGGAAATCTGTATTGCATGTTGCACATGATAATTCACCACAAACATGCTCAGGTAGAAGTGGAATTTCATCTGTTTTGCTCCATTATATAATTTTATTAAATATTATTAATATATAGCACACAAGCATAATGTTTATCCTCCATCCGACACTGTCAAGCAAATGAGTTATACACACTATATGAAAATTGATAGTTTCGCCACATTGTAATTTATAGATTGTATTTTTCTTTGCAGTTATTTCCATTTTCATTAACACGTTGTTTTCATCTTTCAAACATGTTAGGAAGATATGCATTGTATTGTTCAAAATGAAACAGATATATTGTGTAACTTATGTTATATGCACCACAAATTGATTCTCTGCATGGTTGTTCATATGTTGGTGTCGCCTTGAAAGGTGAAATAACACGGTGGAACAAGTGTTGACTTCATTACTTCAATTAGAATTGTGCCCATGTGTTTTCGTGATCTCCTTTTGAAGGCTAATACTTACAATGCTTTGCTATTTCTTAACTTTTTATATGCTTCTTATTTTGTGTTATCCAGGAATGCCATAATAACATTATTTCTTCTTGTACAGCGTGAAAGAGGATGGAGGACCTTTAAGAGACCAGGAGTTGATGCTTTTCTAGAACACATGGGAAAATTTTATGAAGTTGTTGTGTATTCTGATCAGATGCCTATGGTAATTGATCTTAACTGTTTTTGAATGTACTGTTTTTTTGAGTGTTATGCCATACTGATTTTCTGTAATATATTTTTATATGTGCAGTATGTTGACCCTGTGCTTGAAAGGCTGGACACAAAGGGTTTCATCACAGGCAGGTTGTCAAGACCTGCAACTAAGTATCAAGATGGTAAACATTATCGGGTAAGGATATTGGATGGATTGACTTAGGGCTCTCAATTATGAAGTGCATTCCTTTATGTTTGTCTATAGAGCCCTACCTAAATAGTGAATATCATACATTTATATTTTTATTCATCATTCCATCTCCATTCTGTCATGTTTTTACCAATTATGTACTCCACAATAAGCACGTGGAGTCTCCCAAGCTCCCTAAAAAAATGGGGGAGTCTCCCATGGAAGAATGTAAGTGAGCATAGCAGCAGCATCTTAGCAATCTTTATATTTTAAATGAAAACCAGTGTCTTGATATAGAAAACCTTTCTATTGTAAGGCATATCAATAATGTGGGGGCACATATTTGTTCACTTCTTTTAAATATTTCAGCCATGGAGATGTCAGTGATGATGGTTGGTTCTACACCCCATTCCTCTGTTGCCTAATCACGGCAAAATGTGGACCCTTCATCCTCTGCATGGCTCCTGCACTCCTGGTTCCTCACCTATCCAACATATAATATTTTTAACTTCATCAATATGTTATGTAAGGACAATCAATCTGTTGCAGCGCATGCACACTCTGTAGTCTTCTATAAAAAAAAGTTGAACACATCTAACTATGGCATGTTGTAGTGTCAACTTCCATTTTCATACTGCTTTGTCCTTTAACTTTTTATTTTGTTTTTTATCAGGATTTGTCAAAGTTGAACCGAAATCCTGCTCAAGTTATCTATATCAGCGGCCATGCTCTTGAATCTTGCTTACAGCCGGAAAATTGTGTTACAATCAAACCTTGGAAACTTGAAGCTGATGACACCCAGCTGCTGGATCTGATCCCATTTCTAGAGTGTAAATGTTCCAATTCTTCTCCTCAGCATGTGGTTTTAGGTTCTTCCTTGGCTGTATAATGGAATCAAAGTGCTTTAACGTTGACAAAGCCAACATGTGCTGCAGATCTTGCCATGGTAAGACCTGCTGATATTAGGACTGTACTTGCTTCCTATCAAGGTCGTGATGTTGCTGCAGAGTTTATTGAGCGTTCAAAGGAACACCAGAGGTAAGATCATGTTTCATCCTAATAGACGATGTCTGGCATTGTGAGTATATGCATGACTTCTATGAAAGTAATACATGGTATTCATTGTAATTCACTTACGGATGTACCTCGTGTGCTACATGTGGGCTGACATGGCACATGTTTAATCTACATTAAATTTCTTGATAGAAATTAATTACAACTGATGCAATAAATCTGATGACTCCCAGTTTCCACAAGGAAAAATTCCCCTTCTATGTGGTAGGTCTTAAAAGAGTGTTTTATTGTTCTGCTTGACTAGCTTGGGCTTAGATTTGGTCCTGCCTTTACAAAGCCTGCGGTCTACCGTTTTCACCTTGCACCAGCAAGGTTACGCTCAAAGAGCCAAAGTGGAACCATGCTGTGACTGACTGTAGTTGAAAATTTGTTAGGAAATTTGTAAAACCTAAATTTAGTTGTAAAAGGTAGAGAATGGTGTTCCGTATGTATTGATACTATGTAAACGTTAGGCATGACCAGTGATCACTATTAAAATATACACCGAGATTGATGATTTTATTAGTTGACTATCCTATCTTATATTAATTGTCATGCCTTGCACATTTGTTGAAGTACTATGGATTACTGGATTCAGATGTACCTACATGTACATGTGGTTTTGTATTTTCCTAAGTAATACATATAATTAAAGGATCCCCAGTAATGCAAAAGTAGGCCAACCTTTGAGGATTTCTACAGCTCATTAGGATACTTGTTTGAAGCTATAACAGTTTACCTATTTGATAAAAAAAACTTGTTTCTTGTAAAGTGGTAAATGACCATTATCTTGTCATCTTATAGGCGTATGCAAGAGCAAAAACAACATGGGCGCATATGGCGACGATAATGGATCTAGTCTGCAGGAAGGATGAAGCTCCAATTGACTTATCTATCCTAGTTTTTTGCCTTCGTTTTTTTGGAAGAACATACCTGCTGTTCAAGCACTTCAAGTCAAGCTATTGACTGCAATGAAAAATTGAAATGATAGCATGTAGTATTGTCAGTTTAGGCTGCAAACATTTACTAGGTCAGCGTTCAAACCACCATTTTGTATTGCAAGGATACATTTTTATTGACCATCTTGGATTGACTGCCTTTTTTCTTCGAGAACATGGCTGGATATAATCAGTGTTGACCATGCTACATGGCAATAGCTGTCAGCAAGCGCAGAAATGATGCTTTCTTGCATATTTGCTGATCAATGCATCTTCTGTGGCGTAAAAAGAATTTTTTATTTCCAATGACGGCTGGCATGTGAATGTAAATCGAATACACAGCCCTGGCCGTTTTCATGTATTAGTGCATGCGGGAATTCCTTCTTTTTTCCTTCCAGAGTGTTATATTAAGCGAGACATGCATTCAAATTACGTGTAGCGCGATGTGCAGGCCCAAAGAAGTTTGAGGCCAGGTGGCTTCAAGAAGATACAGTGGAGGAAATGGTGAAGGCAGCGTGATTGAGGGCTGCAGCTCGTGGGCAGGGCCCCAGTCTGCAACAGAAGACAAATGATGTTCATGCTAAGCTGCATTCTTGGGATAAAAAGGTTTTAAAGGTCCAAGAATCAGAACTGCAAAGCTACAGAAGGATTTGAAAGATTAAGGAGAGGGTATATGACCGATGAATCACTTGCTTGGTAGATGGAAGTGTCTTTAAAAATTGTGCTCCTTCTTGAACAAGAGGAGCTGCATTGGGTTTAGAGAGCCAGAGCCAATTGTTTTAAACATAGGGATTGAAATACCAATTTTTTTTTCACAACTATGCTACTAGTAAGAAGAAGAAAAATACAATCAAAAGTCTAGTTGATGATCAAGGCATCCAACATGAAGACAAAACAAAGATGTGTGACATTACACAAAGTTATTTTGAGCATCTCTTTCAATCAGTAGTGTAACGGGAGGATGAAATTTTTGAGGATGTACAAGCAAAAGTTACTGAACCGATGAATAGGGCATTGCTTGCACCTTTTGAGTGCAGAGGATGTTAAGAAAGCCTTGTTTAGAATTGGAGATCTTAAGGCCCTTGGACCGGATGGGTTGCATGCGATGTTTTACAAACGTTTTTGGCATCTCCTTGGTGATGATCTCATCAAAGAAGTTCTAGATGCAGTGAGCATAAACAAAATCCTAGAAGGATGAATGATACCACTATCATGTTAATACCGAAAGTTGACAGTTA
Source organism: Oryza coarctata (assembly GCA_030770085.1). Classification (NCBI taxonomy): domain Eukaryota; kingdom Viridiplantae; phylum Streptophyta; class Magnoliopsida; order Poales; family Poaceae; genus Oryza; species Oryza coarctata. Next base: position 19,718,122 of record CM061470.1, read on the forward strand.
TGAGAGAGTGTCACAGTTTAGGCCTATCAGTTTATGCAATGTGGTGTATACAGTAATATCAAAAATGTTGGCTTCGGATTAAGGAGTTTTTGCTAGAAATTATTGGCGAATAACAAAGTGCATGTCCCAGGGAGAGTTATAACTGATAATATATTGATAGTCTATGAATGTATTCATGCTATTAAAAGGAAAAAAAGGAAAGCAAGGTTGTGCAATTAAATTAGATATGCAGAAAGCCTATGATAGAGTTGAATGGTGCTTTCTTCACAAGATGATGGTAAAGCTTAGTTTTGCAGAAAGATGAATAAATTTGGTAATGGAATGTGTCTCATATGGCTAGTACAATGTCAGATTTAACTCGATAGAGACGGATGTGTTTAATCCAAGTAGAGACATAAGACAAGGTGACCCTTTGTCACCTTACTTATTCCTGATTGTGGATGAGGGTTTGTCAAGTATGATTAATGGGGCTGATAGAAGAGGCGAAATTGAAGGGGTTAAGGTATGCCAAGTTGCACCAATGATCTCACACCTTTAGTTTGTGGATGATTCACTGATTCTTATGATGGCAAACAAGAAAAACACAGAAAAGCTGAAATAGATACTTGACAGATATTGCGAGAGCTCGGAGCAGAAAGTTAGTGTGGAGAAATCGGGCCTATTTTTTAGTGCGAACACTACTGTGGAGGTTTAGGCAAAAGTATGCGAGACACTTGAAATAATGACAGAATCGTTGAGTAATAAATATCTTTGGGTTGCCTGCATTAGTAGGAGCGGATAGAAGTGATTGCTTTCGGTACCTATTGGATAGGGTAAATACACGAACTAATGGGTGGAAGGAGAAGATGCTTAGTATGGGGGGAAAAGAGATACTTCTGAAATCTATCGCTTAAGCCGTGCCAGTTTTTGCTACGACGGCTTTCAAAATTCCGAAGGACATTTGTAAACGAATTTATGATGCCATATCACAATTCTAGTGGGACGATAATGTTGATCATAAGAAGATACACTGGAAAACTTGATGGAAGCTTTGTATACCAAAGCAGAGAGGAGGTATGGGCTTCATAGACCTCCACTACTTTAATACAGCTATACTAGCTAAGCAAGTTTGGATGTTACTGTGTGATCCGGAGTCCTTATGTGTAAGAGTTTTGAGGGCGAAGTATTACCCAGATGGAAAATTGCTGAAAGCACAACAGAAGAGTGGCAGTTCTTTTACTTGGCAAAGTGTACTGGCTGGACTTAAATGCTTTAAAAGAACTTGTATTTGGAGGATTAGAGATGGCACATAGGTCAACATTTGGGAAGACAAATGGATTCCCTTTAGTCACAATCTAGAAGTACTTCTCTAAAAGTAATACTCTCTTGTGGAAGGACATCGAATTAATTAATCCAGTAGATGGATGGTGGGATAATAGAGAGCCTATTCTGGGTGGTTGATGCTAATCGAATTTTATAGATATCACTAACAACTGGAAGAGAGGATTTTGTGGCACGACACCACACTAAAATTGGCCTGTTCACGGTCAGATCTGCTAACCATGCTTAGTGGGATTATAAGTTTTGCGATTAGGAAATACAACTTAATGGCGAAGGTAGAGCTGATGTTTCTTAGTTTTAGGGTAAACTTTGGAAGTTGCCACTGCTTGAAAAAAAATTAAAATCTTGGAGAGCGCTACATGGGATGATCCATGTTCGAGGAGTGTTAGCGAATAAGCACATTACCAACTAGGGAGGCTGCCTCGTCTACCAAAATGGATGTGAGGATATTAAACATGTTCTTTTCAACTCTGACAGGGCTAGAGAAGTGTGGACAAAGATAGGAATTTGGAATAAAATTGAGAATATATTGAATATAGACCGCTCGGGCTTTGTGGTGTTAGAAGAAATAACCATGAGAGGAGGTCCGTTACCACATCTCAATGATTTGGGCTTCGCTAAAATTATTTTAACAGAGGGTTGATATATTTGGTTGAAAAGGAAACAACTGGTGAATGGTGAAAAGGTACAGATGTCGTCCAGATCAGCTATGGCATTGTTGCGCTTACTCTAAAATATAGAATGGCAAGAAAAAAACCAGATGACCACATGAAGGATGGCAGAAGCCCTCGGAAGGAACGATCAAAATAAACGTTGCTGTTGCTTTCGATACTAATGCTGGTACATGAGGAACCGGAGCAGTTACACAGGATACACGAGAAAATTTTATAGCAAAGGCCTGTAGGGTTCTGCCTCATGTTACTGATGAAATAATGACAAAAGCATATTCTCTTAGAAATTGTCTTATTCTAGCTTAGCTGGTTGGTTGTCATAATTTTATTATCCAAATAGATTGCATACATTTCATAGAGACAATGCAAGATGGTGGCTTTTTGGCAACTACATCGGTGACGATATTTGATGACTGTCATATCTTGATATGTGGTTTTGGTAAAGTCTCTGTCGAGCATTGTAACAGGAGGCTAATTGTGTGGCACATGAGCTAGGTATGCTTTTAATTTAAAGAATGCTTGTAATTGGATTGAAGAATCTATTAGCTTTTTGCTGAACGTTCTAGTGAACAATGTAATTGTGTTTGCACATAATAAATCTAGCCGAATGCTTCTCTCAGAAAAAAATGTAACGTAAAAGCTATAGATTTGTATTTGTGTTTAGAGAGAAGAGAGGAAGGTTCCTATCGTCTTTATTATAAAAATATTTTATTTTTACCCTATCATACACATACTAATATATAAAAAAGACTTATTTTCTCAATCCATTATATATTTGTTTAAACTTTAATAAATTTATCATCCACTTTATCAAACACTAATATAATAATTGCTTTAAAAATAAAAACTTTGTGAGATAAGTAAAGATAATAAAGATAAAGTATTTTTAGCGAGGAATTAGTTTATTTACTTAACCGTCCATCGAATGCGAACTTGTCGCTTGCTCGTCTGCTCAAATCCGAACTTTGCACGAACCAGCAAAGCTGCCGGCGAAGCACTGTCGCTAGAATTGGGCCGGAAGTAAGTTGCCAGCCGCACAACTTATTCACGCTCGCAGCTGGCAGTCTCCCGAGTCCTGACACGGTAGCCCTCCGCCCCCTCCGGCCGCATCCTTCCCGGCCCGCACCCGCATCGACTCCCCTCCGGCCGCTCCTCCCCTGGGTCCCCTCCCATGGCGGCGAACCGGCCGGTGGGCGAGGCCCTGGCGGCCAACATCTCCGCCATGTCCCGCCCCGAGATGTACGACCTCATGTCCCAGATGAAGGTGCGCGCCCCCCAAACCCTCGAACCCTACCACCCCCCGATTCCTCCTTCCCTGCCTCTTTCTCTCACTCTCTGCAATCGTCTGTTTCGCTCGGATTTCTCACCGATTTGGCGGCCTCTGGTGTGGCGCCGCCGCTGCCTACGCAGGTCATGATCGACCACGACCAGGAGAGGGTGCGCCGGATGCTCGTCGACAACCCGGACGTCACCCGCGCTCTCTTTCGGGTGAGATTCCTTGCATCCTGCGCCCTCGGGCGGTTTTCATTTATTTCTTCTCTAGGAGAAAGGTGGACGGGGTGGTGCCTTGGGCGCGACCGCTCTAGAAATCTCGAGATTTTTACGGTTTTGTGAAGTTTCGTTCCGATTATGAAGTGTAATATTTCGGTTTGGTTTGTACAGAAAGAGTAAATTCATGTCGATTACAAAGGAACCTAGATGGTAGTCCCTTAACTGGTCAGGGAGAGACTTTTTGCTCATCCAGTTAGGCCAAGTTCATGTTGGCATAGAGAGAAAATGATAGACTTTATGCAGCAAGAACTGTGTTGGCAACTCTTTACATGGTGAATTCAGTATTCTAATGAGCCCATGGGGTTCTAGTATATTGATGCTGCTAACATGCTATGGTTCTCTTCTTAGTTCTACCATAATGTTTTCACCAAGTCGTGCTGTTTCTATGCAAAAGGGCTGGATGAAGAAGAATGTATACTGTGTACTTCAGTACTTCTGTTGTTTAGCAGATCCTCTATATATGAATCGATGACTTGTTATAATATTTGACCATAGCTTCCCAGCAGTTTGTTTCTGAACGTTCATTTTCTGGTATACACGTTGTTCCAGTTCATGTAGCAAAATCTGACTTGATATATGCCACATCAAAATAAAATACTCTAATTTTATTTAGTGTGGTGTTAACACCCTATATGTATGCTACATCCAACTGCATTGTTGCACAATCAATAATTTCATATATGCATTTGTGCAGAATGTTTTCCTTATATGCGTTTCTTCTTGCAGGCACAAGTAGTACTTGGAATGGTGAAAACTCCTAAAACTGTATGTAACTTAAGTTATCCAAGTTTTCTTTACATTTAGCATTTGAATTGCTAATAATAAACTGAATTTTATCATCACCAAGTTCTTGTTGTGTAACAGGCACAATCTTCAGACATGGCCCAACCTACAGCTGTGCAGGCAACACCGTCTTCATCAGTTAAAACTACAGTTCAAGATCATTCTAGCTTCCCCCAATCTCAATTACCGGCCAATCAGCAGAACATGCAACCTTCTGGCCCATTTTCATCTGGCCTGTCTAATCCGGCATCATCTTCGGACCTCCCAGTTATGTCAGCAAACCCACAACAATCAGCACAAGAAAAAGGTTATCCTATCCATCAAATGCCTCCCACATCAACAACTCAAACATCCCAGCATCAAAATACTACCCTACCTCCTCATGTTCTATCACAGTATTCAAATGTTCCATCACATGTGCCAATAGTTCATAGTCAACCACAGCAACCTTTGCAAAATCCTGGAATGTTTAACCAACAGTTACAGCCACCCTTGCCCCAGTTGCCTAGGCCTCCCAACATGCAGCCCTTCGTACACCAAATGCATCCACAAGTACCCAGTTCATTTGGTTTGAGCCATACAAATGCTCCTCAACACATGTTGCAACAATCTATGTTTCATGTAAGATTCTGCACCAAATCTTCATTTCCTAATAGCTTGAAGCTATGATCTGCAAACTGACCATCAAAACATATTTGGAATTTCTCAGCCAGGTGGGAACCCACAAACCTCCTTCCTTACAGGTCAACCACCATTGCCTAATCAGCCACCGCCGTTGCCTAACCAACCACCACCCCAGCTATACCAGGTACAGTTTCTTGTCTACTACTAGAAAATATGATCAGTACTAAAATTTAGTTGTTTCGACTTTGCACAAATAAAGTATATGCATTTGCTCAACATTTGCTATTCAAGGTTGGATGTATGAACTACATTGATGAAGAAAAATGTGTTATTTATTTGTTATCATCAGTCATCACATGAGCTTTAGGTCTTGAAGTATCATGTACATATCAGTATTTAGTATTGTGTCCAATGATAACTACCTACTACTATCATGGTGTGGTCATTTGATAACTGATGATGGGATTTTTTATCGATGGAGTACTGACCTATGATCTACACTACTCTTTAGTTGAATGAGCATATGAATTATGTTTATTATCTTGTATCCCATAAACATTTACTGTTTGCATACGGAAGGCCATAACATGCTCGGTAACATTATCATCTGTGTTCAGCTTTACTGTTGTACTATTGAGTCTACTAGTCCCATCTTCATACGATGTGGTCACCATTTGCTTAGGGGTAAAATAACTCGTGTAATCTTTCTGTTTAACAGGGTAGTTCACATGCTGCATCACACTACAATTCTCAAAGTATGCAAATGGATAGATCAACTCCATGGGGGCGTGGTACAGAAGCGTCTTCAGCTGGCTTCCATTTCCCTGGGCATTTACCTGGGTTGCCTAGACAGATGCCCCAAGGAATTGGTGGTATCATTTCGGCTCGCCCTGAAGCACCTGTAAGTGCACCTGTTGTTAACTCTTGAAGTCATCTATGTTGTGTTTTCTCCCTTTTCCATAGAATGAACTATTCTCCTGTTTGTCTTTCAATCAGTTGACACCTGAGATGGAAAAGATGCTTGTACAGCAAGTCTTGAGCATGTCACCTGATCAGATCAGTATGCTGCCTCCAGAACAACGACAACAAGTGCTTCAGCTACGAGATATGCTACGGCAATGACACACAACCTGAAGTGAGCGGAAGATTTCTATTCCAACAGGGCCCTTAGGATCAGATCTGTTATCCATGCTCCATGCTCAGCTTATGCTTTGACACCAACCCTTCTGGGCAGCCACCGTTGAGCCTATTGACATCTCGACTAGTCTGCAACTTACCTTGAAATTTTGTTGTACAATGCTAGCCTCTGTCATTAGTTATGGTAGATGTTCCGACATGTGTTATGATTCATTACTGACAGGTGAACATAATGCTTTTGCTACTTTTCCTACACAATTTCAAACCTTGTTCAATTGATGATCGAATTCCTGTGCGTTTCTGGTGGTGGCAAGATGCTCTTGAGATGTACTTTATAATTTATGGAAGTTGATATAGATATGTACCCCTCCTTTTTTTCCCCGTTTGTCAACTCTTTTGAATCTGTAGTGTAGTGGACTATTTGTTTTATTTGTTTTGCGAGGTAATCGCGTATTTCTGCCATGAAAACCCCAGCATTTCTGCAAAAATGTGCTTCACATGGTGCTTATGCTTTACCTAAAAACGAAACGCAAGCAGCCACCAATCCAATCACCGCTTTTTATATGTACCCACTTTGCATTGTTTCCGAATTTTATATGTACACATTTTATATAGTTTTCCAAAATTAGACGCGTCCATTTAGCAACCATTGCTTCATTGTACTCTACCCTAATTCGCGCCATAAAATTTTATTATTAAGATAACTTTCGAAAGATTTGTGTATTTCTGGTCTTGTGGATAAAGTGATAAGCCTTTCAGTTAGTGTTCTTTCTCTGCGAATATTCTTCTGACAAGTGGGTCCCAACTACGACCCTCCCGTCAGCCGTCACGGAGCCAGTCTAAACGAGGCTTACGATCTCAAGAAATTTCCATTGGGAGAAAACGACTCCTAATCAGCGTGTTTTGTTTCGTCTCGTAATCCTGCTTGGCTACTTCCTCTTCCTCCACCCTGTACACAGAGAGGAGCAGGAGCCTCCTGGCCAATCAGCTCTCCCCTCTTCCTTCCAAGCAACAAAATCCTACGCGGAACCATCCAAGAACCACATTCCCCGTCGTCAAATAGCCGAATTGTAACCTTACAGGGGGGGAAAGTAGTCCGAAGAAGCGACGATTTTGGATCGCAATTGGGGGGGGGGGGGGGGGGGGCGTGTTGGATTGGAGGAGAGTGGTGAGCGGGGATGGAAGGTGGAGGAGGAGGTGGGGGGCAAGAATTTTCGACGGACAACGCGAAGGGGATTGTCCTGGCGCTCCTCTCCAGCGGCTTCATCGGCGCCAGCTTCATCATCAAGAAGAAGGGCCTCCGCCGCGCCGCCGTCGCCTCCGGCATCCGCGCAGGTCGCCTCCCCAATTCCGACTTCTGTCGCACGCCGCTATTCTTGTTCCTTTTTTTTTGTCGTTTTCAGAAGCTTAACCTGTAAAAAAAATACTCCTTTTTTGGTTGGTTTTGTGCAGGGGTTGGTGGGTACTCCTACCTCCTGGAGCCTCTATGGTGGGTTGGCATGATCACCAGTTAGGTTTTCTATTTTTTTTCCTGCAATTTCAGTATAGCCAGTGAAGAGCAATGTTTATCGAGTAGTGGGTGATTCTGAACAAAGTTCTCTCCTTTCAGTGATTGTGGGAGAAGTTGCCAATTTCGTCGCCTACGCCTTCGCCCCCGCGGTTCTTGTTACTCCTCTTGGAGCACTGAGCATAATTGTTAGGTACACAGAGCAAAGCTGTAATTTCTCTTTGTGATTGTGTAGTTGAAAATGTGATGCTGAGAGTAGTATGTGTATTGGTGGTGTCTTCGCTTTCAGTGCAGTACTGGCACATTTCATCCTGAATGAGAGGTTGCACGCGCTCGGTGTTCTTGGTTGCGTTATGTGCATCTCAGGATCGGTGGTGATTGTTATCCATGCTCCTCAGGAGCAAGAGATTACCTCGGTTAGGGAAATCTGGAACATGGCGATACAGCCTGGTGAGAATTATAGTTTTGTCATGGGCGTGATTTTGTTTGTGTGCAGCTATTCATTCCTGATTTATTGAGATTATTTCATCATCCTTGCAGCTTTCTTGTTATATGTTGCTTCAGTTATAGTGGTGGTCTTCGTGCTAGTGTTCCATTTCTCCCCTCTATATGGGCAGTCAAATGTGTTGATCTACACTGCCATTTGCTCTTTGATGGGTTCTCTTTCTGTAATGTCACTTATGCCAGCATTTTACAGTATTCTTGATTTTTTTATGTGACTTTACTCTCACTAATGATGGTGCTAACGGTTGTCCATATATTTCAGGTAATGAGTGTTAAAGCTCTTGGTACATCCTTAAAGTTGACGTTTGAGGGGACAAATCAGCTGGTATATCCAGAGACTTGGTTTTTTATGCTTGTTGTGGCTACATGTGTCCTAACACAGATGAATTACTTGAACAAGGTTTGTACAGGTCCATCATGAACTGTATGGAACAATAATGAACCCTTCTATTTCTTAATGCCCTTAGGTACCAATAGTATAGGTTAGTGATCATTGATATTTTGTGCTCTATCAAAGTAAAAGCTATTCAGGGATTGATTAATTAGTAAAAACCAAGAGCACCAAATTTGAATGTAAGAATTATTGCTATATCAGATTTGTTAAAAACTGTATTCTGTCGCTCTTCTCAACAACAGAACAACTAAAGATTTCGCAACGAAGAATAGGAGGTTTTTCACAAATTTGTACAAAGAGATATGTTATGTTGGTATTATGTAAACCTATCTGGTTTATCACTATTCCATTCTAGCTACTGTTTCTACTGTAGTTTTCAGTTCTATGACTTCTGTCTGCATTATCTGGATAACTACTTGAGGCAAAACTCCCCTGTATTGCACTGAAAACACTTGTGTTAGTGTCTAAAATTATAAAATACATATATTCAGCATCATTCATTGGTCATGCAGACTATTATAGTAGAAAGGTTTTTATTGTATTAGCAGCCTTCACATACTTACAGTTTAACAGAGTAACTGTACTTTTTCTCACCAGGCACTTGATACATTTAATACTGCAATTGTATCTCCAATCTATTATGTAATGTTCACAACACTAACAATACTTGCAAGCGTCATAATGTTCAAGGTAATATATTTGTATACTTACCGTCATATATCCAGTTCTTTTTTTTTATTCTTCTTTTTTCTCTGTACTGTAGCCATTCATCTGGCAGATGATTTGAATATCCAAGTTTTTTTTTTGAAAGAGACTGAATAGCCTTGATTTGTAGTTAGCTGCATATCTTGTTGGGACCCCTTTCAAAAGCTTCATATCATTGCTTTTGTTTCTAATGCACACTTCAACTGTTGGATTAAAGCTACTGATACTACACCTTACTACAGCATTCATGTTACTTCAAATTCAAAACCGTATCATACATCATTTTTTGTATTTGCTAGGAGCTTCATTAATATAATCCCTTGAGATGAAAATAAGAATAATGAACTTGGACTCATTTAAATGTTTTCATCTTAACTCTAGCATTTTTGCTTCAACCAACTGGGCCTAAGTACATCGAGAAATATTGATGGAACATATTTTGGATGGATTGAACAAAATACTTTATCCTCTTGTGTTAGTTGGCAAATATAAAATTTGTCTCAGCTAATGACCTGAAGCTCACTGGAGTGAAACGAAATCATACTATCTTGTTTACTAATTTTTCATTAACTTTGAGATTTATGGGTTGACATTTGAGCTAACCCAATTTCCCCTGCTACTCTAATGATTGGCACAGGATTGGTCCGGTCAAAGCCTTGGAAGTATTACTTCTGAAATCTGTGGTTTGATTGTTGTGTTGTCTGGAACCATTTTGTTGCATGTGACAAAGGATTACGAAAGGATCCCACAATCAAGAAGTTTGTCACACTGACTAGTCCTTTCTAACTGACATCAGACATTCAGAATTTCAGACTCCTTACAATCAATGCCTATAATATCAAATTATTCTCTCACAATGTAGGTATCTACGCACCATTGTCTCCCTCCTTGACAACAAGATTAAATGGAGATTTACTTACGCACGTTGAGGATGATAGGAGCTCCGACGAGGAAAAGGCCTTGAGAAGGCAGGAGATGTACTAGCTCTAGAAGCTCGAAACAACGGTGAACAACTCCGATTGACGCCTAAGCAAAATGATGGAACAGTGGAACCTTACATCAGTGATTGCTATGGTTTGTTGGTCTGTACATTATCAAGACATCTGCAGCAATGGTCCAAAGGATTGAAGGTGACTGCCTGCCTGTAAATCTTGAGGTGGTTTTGGGTGGCTGCAGGGTTTATTTCCAGCAGATAGAATCAAAGTTGGGTGCACAGATTGTATTCATTTTTGCTTCTTATCTTCCCCTGTAACGTATCCCCAGTTTTGTCCACGGCATTTCTTTCTTGCCCCTTGTGTAGATTTGAGAGTGAGCCACTGAGCTATTGCAACTGTGAATGCTGTAAATTATTATTATTGTGCATCTGCCATTCCTGCAAATTTCTAAAATCCTCTCTTCCCGTAGAAATTCACCAATACTAAGTACTCTTCAAGCTAACAATACAAATTGATTTAATGATGATAATTAGCAAGATGCTAAAAAGTTCAACTTATTTATACTCCTGTAAAATAAATGGTAGTAGTGGTGTATGATGAATTTACTACTAAGAGAGCAAGGCTAAAGGGTCCGCCAATCAATGATATCTTTTTTCTTCTAAATATAATACATATTCCTTTCAAATTCAATAACAATACAAAGACATTTTGCTAGTAAATTTTGAATTTGACATTGCTTTCACGAATTTTTTTATTTATATTTTTTTATTAATATATATATTAAAAAATTCACAAATATATACTTCCAACATCTTTTTTAAAAAAACAATCCACTACTGTGGCCAAACGTATATTCATCCGTTAATGGTGGGCCAATGGGGTTAGGAATTTTATATGCACTATGGGGTTAGAAATTTTATATGCAGTTTTTTTGCCGTCCTATTTAAGAACATTCTTTCTCGTGGCAAGGGGCCGCATACAAAATACTCCATAGGGCGTGCGAGGAAAGAGGAAGTACAGGCGGCTCTTTTTTTTTCTCTATTTGAACGTTTTTTTCTTCTAGAGAGTCACTTGTAAAATTATCAAGTCTAACCTGTTAATTTTGTAGATGCCTTTCTTGATGTCCTCTATGGCATTTGTATCCCTACCATACAAATATCAAAAAAAGAAATTTTAAATAAATCTATTTTTATTTAGAGATTTGATTGTAAAGAAAATTTAGGAGTACGTAGAAAAGATAATTGAGATACCTGAATTATGTAAGAACTCAAAGTTAATATAAAAAATTATTAAATAGTGACAAAAATATTACACGATTATTAAAATATTTACACGTTACGAATAAAACAGAGATAATATAAATAATGCAATAGATATGTATGGTTGAATTATTTTAGTATATATGATACCTTTAGAGTTATACAGTGATTTCTTTATACCTATAATTCACACATTCTTGATGGTTCTATACAAAAAATGCATATATAGCCATTATAGTTATGGTGATAATAAAATCAAAGTAAATTAAATAGATGTATAACGAATTTACAACAAAATTATCGTTAAGAATGTTTATACAAATAAAATACCTTCTACGGACCTCATCACCTGACAACGATCACCGCAAACACACTTATAATACTTCTGCCATAGAGATGATATAAGAGTTTGCTACCTCCCGTCTAACCAATCGGCTTGTCGACATTGTTCGCACTGCTCATTTCTCCTTATGTACTGTTTGTCGGTTATGATCAAATACTGAATTTTCTGTATCACCTCACTAAATTGAACTACACATCCTTCTATGGATCATCACATATGCAAAACAGATGATCATACCAAGGTAAAATTAGCCAAGCCAAAAGATTTCTTATCCAATCCACATCCTCAATAAAAACATGTTTAATAGTCATTGTTCTTTAATGCTATAAGAGATATAGTAAATGAATGGTGTAGGATTTACATGGTTATCAGCTGACGAAAAATTTAAGGTTTATTATGCATACAAAGATCTTATATAGGGTTGATTATGTTAGGTGTGAAAGATATGACTGAAAGCATTAAAAACGACGCAACATTCACACATCAAAAGTGACGTGACTATAAAAATTCTTTGAATGCAATATAACATTAACACACCGAAAGTTAGCCATCGAGTTATGTTGAAAGTGACACAACGGTCATACACATATAATAAAGAGTGAAAGGAGCATGATATTAACACATAGTAACTGATATAGATACATAAAGCCGAAATAATTAATATAAATTAGTATAAACAGTAAGTACAAATTGCACAATGTACTACTGGCCCGAGGGCTATTCTTTACCCCTCTTCATCCTCCTGTCCTGCGCTCACACGTAACCCTAGAAGTAGGTAAGGCGATCATCTAGAAGCCATGGCTAGCGTGGATCCGTTGCATAGAAATCAAAACATGTGGCTCATGTGTGTACGATGGCGGAGCTCTTACAAGGTTTAGAAGCACGTCCTAATTTATCATGAGGTTATCATGGTTGAAGGAGTCGTGCGTCCATCCAAATGTGACATGCCTAGATCCACCTACAATTCTGGAAATCTACGACGATGTAGCCTATAACTTTATAAGAAAAATGGTTGAGCAATACAAACTGAAATATCATGGACCAAATGGCAATATGTACTATACAGTAAACCTATAAACACTTGTGTGGACATTCCTGTTCCTTGTGTCGACGTTCCCGCTCCAATATACCATGCATTCGATATTTAAACATTGATATATCTTCAAACATTACGAATGAAACTATCTACTAAACGAAACTATCGAACCACGGATCTAGAATAATACTATACAAGCTACTTCGTTTTATCATTAAAAATAAATATTACAAAAGATATAAATCTTTACTTCCATACAAATCCACAAGTTAGTAAGACTTCACTTCCTTTCGCCTCCCCTCAACCCTCTCTTCTTTTTTTTTCTTTTTTTGATTAAAATGGATTTTTAGCGACTAGGAGGGGTTTATTAGGCAGCCATTTAAAAAACGCACTAAGAGAGAATAGAAGGGGGTCATCTGCAAAATTGCTAGACCCTCTCTTCCCTTACGGGTGGACCTAGTAATTTTACAGATAGTTCTAAGAGAAAAAAACACCCTAACAAAGGGTGGCAAAGGGGTCACCTGTAAAAATGGTACACCCTCCTCCTTCCTCGCGCACACTATACAATATTTTATATGTGGCTACCTGCCGTGTAAAAAAATACTATCGCAAAAGACAGTAAGGGGGTTTATTGTAAATTTTCTAAACCCCATCTACTCACCGTTAACGAGAGCTAACATGCGTTAATTATATTGAATTTAATTTTTAAAAATAATTCCAGAGGGTGTTGGGATTATAGTTCTGATATACATATTTTTAAATACTTAATAAAAAATATAAATAAAAAAAATCTTGCTTTCACTCAAGTCAGGCCTGGTGAGACTGTAAAGTACGTGGGCCGGCCTATTACGGCCTACCGTCTTTGCAGATGGATGTTAAACTACTTGAACGGGCCGGGATATTGGAAAAATGGGCTAGTTCTGGCCCACTTGCAGCGGCTCCTTCCACACCCCCTCTCCCGGCTGCCCTGCCTCTCGGTCTCGTCCCCTCTTGCCCGACTTGCGCCGCCGCCCTCTCGTCGCCATAGCCGGAGAAGAAGCATCCAGGCCTCCTCGCGCCGACCTCGCCACCCCGAAGACGGGGGAGCTGGTGAGGTGAGCAATCCATCCATCCAGGCTTACTTCTCCCTTTCGTTTTTACGGAATCCCTAACGTAGTCTGCTTGAATTTCTAGGGGTGGTTTTTGTTGCTGTGAGCATGAGCAACCCATCCGATCCATATGTTTCTTCGTTTAAATTTCCATACAGTACTGTTCCATTCATTTTAGTCGTGGATCCAGTTTGATTTTGTCCGAATAGTATAGTAGCGGCCAGTTTCCGCTAAATCCTGGGGTTTCAACAGCTCCCAAGTCACATTTTAAATTGGGCCTTGTGCTTCACTAATGATGCTGGTCCATCTGACGTTATGTTTTTTTAATGTGTATTGTAGATTATGCTGATGTAGCTCTTGAATTAAGGTATGGTGCCATTGTGCCAAGCTCGTGTGCTTTTTTATTTTTCTGCATCGCTGCTATGCAGTCCATGAAACCATGTGTTTGGAATAACTTGATGTTGTTACTTCTGGTAAATGATGCTAGTAAATCAGGCGGTTTTTAGTTTAAGTTTTTTTTTGCCATTAGGATACTGGAAACACAGGGGATTAAGATTATTCCATATTAGCTGAATGTCACTTGTTCTCTTCAAGGAAATCGGAACCGTGATGGTGATATTTGATCCTTATGTACTCCTATTTACTTTCCCCCCACAGTATAAAACGTACTGCTTTGGTGGTCTTGTTATTTTAGTTCTACAAGAGGCTGTGTAACACGATTGGCGTTATAATAAAATGAGAAGTATTAACCCTCTTTGGAGGTCTTGTTCTTTTTGTTTTGAAATAATCTACACAGAATTAAAGTTGTATCATGTAAATCTTGTACTTCTGGTCACTCTGCCTTTTAAATTATTCTTCTTGCTCCATCTGTGAATACTGTGATTGGTTAAATGTTCCTCACTGATTTTTATGTTTATCCACTTTTCAGTTTCTTTCTGTGGCTTCATAACCACTAGATGGGGAAGGCAAAGCGTGCATCGATATTTATCAGGCTTGTTTCGGCAGCTGGAACTGGATTTTTCTATGTCAAGCGCAAGAATCCTCGGCGGATCACAGAGAAGCTTGAATTTAGGAAGTATGATCCACGCGTAAACAAGCATGTTTTGTTTACAGAAGCAAAGATGAAATGAGATGTGCTGGGCTTATCCCTTCTCCAAAATGTGCAAAGCTGAATAACATCTGTACCGTTAAGAATGCTATTATTACCCTGTTCTAGGTTCCAGCGTTTCATGTAGACAATTCTAATGAGTATGAGCTTGATCTTGATTAGCACTGGAATCCTATTGTTATATCTGTTGGTTGTATTTCTGGAATGTGCTGCTCAGCTGCAAGCCTGCAAGTCAAAAACCTTCCATTTTCCAACCAGGTTTTGTGAGTTTGCGTTTCTGAAACTTTTTAACTTCTGCATCGTATCTCAAAACTACACATAGTATCTCTTTGTCGCAACCTGGACTGCTTTGGAGCCATATCTCAAGATTGTTTATGATGAACAATGTGTAAACGGAAGTCTAGGCATACAGGCGAAATGATTATTCAGGACAATTCATATTTTGATATCACATCATCAGATACAAGACACCACTCGTCTAAATAGAGGATCTGTTGCCAGCACAAGTTGGCTGCAAAGTAATCAATGGTTTTAATTACATCACATTGAACATAGCTTGCTCAAGTCAAGGCTCACAAATCTTGAGAGCAAGTGAAAGAATTGAATAGCAACATCCCAACGTGACAAGAAGCTACTACAAAGGTGTACACTATCGATGCCTTCGTCTAAGCTCAATGCTCATGAGTACTCTGCTTTGAGGAAGAAGCCGAGCTGCTGAAGCCAGCCGCCGCGGCGACGAAGGCTGTCCCGGGATTTCTCGGGGCTGATGATGTACTGCGCCTCGACGAGCCCGAGCAGTTTCATGTCCATGGCGTCTATGCTGTCGCTGATCGGCCGCGCCGTCCTCATCAGCTCCTCCAGCGCCTCGCGCGCCCGCTTCCTCTCGAGCTCACGCCGGAGTCTGTGCTTCTCCTGCACTCTGGCCATGAGCTCGCTCATCTGGGTGTCTGGAGATGCTACTCTCTCGGCCAGAGCCAGCGTGAGCTCGTTGTATTGCTCCAATGTCATCGTCGCCGCAGCTTCAGTGGGAAGACCTGCAGTATCTGGTTTCTTGCTGCTCACGCTGCCGTCGTCGTCGCCGCCGCCGCCGGGGTCGCTGTCCGATGAGGATGCATCGCTGCAAGATGACCCGGAACAGCTGCTGCAGGCTTCAGAGAACTTCTCGATTGCTACCGGGGAGGCATCGCCGGAGACGTGGACGAAGTCGTCCACTTCTTGCAGTTGCTTGGCGAGCGGCGACAACTCAACCTTGTCCACCGCTACGGGGGAGACGCCGCCGCAGATGTCGAGGTCCATGCCCGCGCCCTGATCATCGGCGATATCATCCTCGAGCTGGCAGGGCGACGGTGCAACATCCACTGCCGCGATCTTGGGCGTTTCAGGCTCCGCCTCGTGCAGCCGCCGAATCTTCCCCGCTCGGTCGAACTCCTCGCGATCGATGTGGCCGCGGCGATTCCTCGCTCGCTCGAGCTCCTCGCGATCGCTCTTGCCGCGGCGATTCCTCTCTCGATCTAAATCCTCGCGATCGCGCTGTCTGCGGCGATTCCTCGCTCGATCGAGCTCCTCGCGATCGCGCTGTCTGCGGCGATTCCTCGCTCGATCGAAATCCTGGCGATCGCGCTGGCCACGGCGATTCCATGCTCGATAGAACTCCTCGCGATCGCTCTTGCCCCGGCGACGAAGCGGACGGACTCGGGATTGGGAGCGCTTCGCCGCCTCCACCTCCGCCGCGCCGCCATTGACGTCCTTCCGGGCCAGGGCCACCAAATCCTCCGCCTTGCTGAGGAGGCCGCACACCGCTTCAAGCTCCGACTGTAAGCGGCGCCTCATGTCCCGCCGGCAGGGCACCGCGGCCGAAGGAAAAGCATTCATGCCGGTCATCGTCACCGCCGCCACCGCCGCCGCCGCGCCTAGGTCTTCCTCTGGGAACGAGGGCACCCGAGGCAGGATTGAATCGAATCTGGCGTGAGGCTACGGCCGCGGATGCTGTTGTGCGGAGGGGGGGGGGGGGGGGGGAGGCGGCGCTATCTATGGCCGCCCATGTCGGAGTCCGACTCCGACTTCGAGCGGTAAACCTTCCGTATCCGGGAATCCAATCTCTGAACATTTTCAGCTTCAGAATTACCATGGCAAGAATTTCATTCATCGATTGGCATATGAATGTCAGGTACTGACTGTCATTTTCAGTTTCAGAATTGCCAATGCCTGAACATTTTCAGTTTCAGAAGGGCTGTAGTTTCTGTTGAAGTCACAGTCGGATTTTATCCATTATCTAAAAAAAATCAGTTTCAGAATTGCCATGGCAAGAATCATATGAACATTCATCCATTGGCATATAAATGTCAGGTACTGACTGTCTGTCGTCAATCATATGAGACAGGTTCATCATTCTGAACACTGAATCTACCTGCATTATTCCAATTCTGAAGGCACAGCCTAGAGCTAGGATCATAATCACAAAGCCCAGAAGCTATCTGGCGTTGCAACTTCTTCCACCTTGCCTTCACCCAGTTGTTGTGTATGATCACACACTCAAGCTCACTGCAAGCTGACTGCACATCATGCTTCTTCTCCCAGAGGCCCCTGTAAGCTCCATTGGAAAACATGTCCCGGCTTAAGAACATGACAGTAAGATTTGTGTTGGGCTCTAGGCATTTGTTGTTGCCAATGCGGTTTGCTCCATCTTTCCCGCACAAGATGTCGTAAAAACTCGGTTGCTCGGATAGCCCAGAATTTGTTGCATGTTGCACTATCATCTCCATTGCAATGATGGTGGCTTCGTCTATCGGGCGTAGTAAAATCCTGAATTCAGCCGGCGTGGTAAGTTTATGGGCCTTGTCAACATTGAGCCAAAAATCTGAATATTTGGATGGAATTTGCACAATGTTACATGCGACATGTGACATATGAGAGGCTCAGTTTGGGGATACGAGGGAACTAATTGACTAACAGAGAAATTAAAATGACCTGTCATATCGAATTCATCTGATTGTGCTGCAAAAGTTCCAGGGCCAAGAGAGTGCAAGAACGGCACTGGATTATGGAACTAATAAACATCGACATCACTCAATAGTATGTTGTCTCCCAGTCTTAAGATCTTCAGAACAATCCGTGATTTGACTTTGGTCACTTGCTGAAAGCACTGGGTTCCAAAGTGGCAGTCATCAAAGCTGACGTTCTTTGGTGATAATGGATCTATGAAAACTGGCAAACCCTATAATTGGGAATTAAACAGTTGAGCATGATTTTGAAACTCTGCAGATTAAACGTAAGTAACATATAACAAGATAAGATGACCTGATCTTAATTGTATGTCAATTGCCTGCAAAATAGAGAACTGATATGTCTCCTGATCTATAGCACACAATGTTGTGTAATCCCGCTAGATTCGGGGCGAAATTGAGGCTAGGAGTGGGCGGCATATGCATGAACTCGCGCGTTCGTGGGATGGCGTGAACCAAACAGAGTTCATAGAGCGTGGCGGATGGAACCCACGTTGGCCATTTTTGCCAGAGGTCGTGGCGCGCGTGCATAAAGTGGAGTTCGTGGCTACGGCCGTGTAATCCTGTATATAATCGGAGCAATTGAACTCCAAAAGGAAGCCGTAGCGATTGAGCGACCCAAATTTGAGTTTCCCTGCTCTATTCTTGTGCGAAATTCTGAGCGAGTGTTCAATCGATTCTGAGTGTTCATCTTCTTTCTCGTCTCTGGGGACAATCACCACCGAGAAGGAGGCAACAACTGGTATCAGACCTAGATACCGCCAGTGGCGTTGTGATCACGCCGTCAACTTTGTGCTCATGCTACATGATCGATCAGCTTCGCCCATTCATCGCTGTCGCGAGGACGTGACACCGGAGGCGAGGAGCGGCTGTGGCAATGGCGATAGGCATCTGGTGATTCACTAGATCACCAAGGAGGTGAGTGGGAGTGGGTAGTACCCAACGCTCACTCGCACAAACTACTTCGACTGGACGGCACTGATGAAAGTGATATTTAAGCGCGTGGCCTCTAGGAGGTGGTGAGCCTCGACGCTACCGACGCCGACTTCACCACCGACCATATGGCGCTTGAGGTTATCTCCAATGCTGTTCCACCAGAGATGATGGGTACAGTGGCAACCAAGACCTCGGCCAAGGCGCCTTGGGACGTCCTTCGCACTAGGCACGTCCGCGTTGAGCATGTGTGACGCGCCAAGGCGAACACTCTCCAGTGGGAGTTCGACAAATTGTGATTCTGCAATGCGGAAACAATCGACAACTTCTCCCTCCACATCAACGAGATCGTGTATCAATTGGCAGTCCTAGGTAAGGAGATTGTAGAGGAAGACGTTGTGCGTAAGTTCTTGCAGGCCGTCCCAACAGAGTTCACACAAATCGCGATGGCAATCGAGACTCTGCTCGACCTGAGCCAGGTCTTGGTGGAGGAGCTGATCGCACGGCTGAAGGCGACATAGGAGCACCATATTCTTGGTGGGAATAGCGGCATCACACTTGCAGCTAAGCTGAACCTGTTCGAGGACAAGCTGGTGGTGTGCGTTGTGTCACGCCTTCAACTCTTGGGCGATAAAGGATTGGTTGATAACCACTCGTCGTCATCATGCCAAAACCAGGGCCGCACTAGTATCCACGGTAGGAACGCCGGGATCACCGGTGACCCAAAGCCACAGAAGCTTCCTAGCGGAACTGGAAAGGAGAAGAGGATCGCCGACAACGAGTGCAGATACTGTGGAAAGACGGGCTACTGGGCTCACGACTGTCGTGAGAAGAAAAGAGATGAGCAAGTCCATGCGGAGCAAGCTGAGGAGGTGCTGACCAAGGGGGCGTTGATGTTGGGGATGGCCACGATCACCACTGCTCCTCGTTTAGATGGACTCATCGTCCAGATTGAAAGGGGAGGCAACACATAGTGAATGTTTGTCGAGAAGGAGTTGGAGCCCGTCGCGCTCGTGGCCCTAGTTTCTGCCGACACCACGAAACCTTCCCCCTCCCCGATATCGAAGGTTCACCCCAACGAGGATAAGTTGTTCGTGCAGCTCGGCGAGAAGGGCGATGGCGAGAGTATGCGTTGGATCCTCGACATCGACGCGACGAATCACATGATAAGCGAGCGCGTGGCCTTCTTCAAGCTTGACACTAGTGTCCATCTCACTATTCATTTCAGTGATAGGTCCATGGTTGCAATTAAGGGTCACGGGATGATCTCGTTCAAGTGTAAGAGTGGGAACATCACGTGCTTGCCGGAGTTTACTATATTCCCCAGCTGACGGCAAACATTGTCAGCTTAGGGCAACTTGACGAGGACAATCACAAGGTCTTGATTGAGAACAGAGTTCTCAGGATTTGGGATCAAATGCGATGTTTGCTGGTAAAGGTGCGGCGTTCAGCAAGTCGTCTATACGTACTTGACCTTAACATCAACCAACCTATATCTCTCGTCGCCCGGAGCTCTGAGGTGGCCTGGCAATGGCATGCTAGGTTTGGACACCTTGGGTTTCAGGGGCTGAGAGCACTGTCGAGGGGAGGGCTGGTACGTGGATTGCCACCGATCAACTATGTTGATCAAGTCCATGATAGCTGCTTGGCTGGGAAACAACACCGACATCTGTTCCCAGGAGCCAACAAATACTGCGCAGAGCACCTGCTCGACCTCATGCACGTGGATCTCTGCGAGTCGATCACACCGAAGACACCAGGCGGGAAGCACCCATTCCTCCTCGCCGTAGATGACAAGAGTCGATACATGTGGCTTGTCTTGTTGGCATCAAAGGATCAGGCTATAGGGACGATCACTCATCTTTAGGCACGTGCTAAGGCGGAGACAGGGAGAAGCCTAGGCATGCTCCACATTAATCGTGGTAGGGAGTTCACTGCGCACGTGTTTGGAGACTACTGCGTAGAGCGGGGCATTCATTGCTACCTCACCATGCCATACATGCCACAATAGAATGATGTTATGGAGAGACGCAACCAAACGGTGCTTGGCATTCCCAGAAGCATGCTGAAAGTGAAGAAGATGCTGGGCTGGTTCTAGGGAGAAGCGGTGATGACCGCCATCTTCATCCTCAATCGATCGCTGACGCAGAATGTTGAGGACAAGACTCCCTTTGAAGTCTGGTATGGAAACAAAGCCCCGTCCATTTCTTCCAAACCTTTGAATGTGTGGCGCATGTCAAGGTGGGCAGGGGACACCAATAGAAATTGGACAACCAGAGCACGTCAACGGTGCTCATCGGGGATGAGCTGGGGTTCAAGGTGTACAGATTCTACAACCCAAAGGCCGAACGTGTGTACATCTTATGCGACGAGGTGAAGGCCTAGGACTAGAGCAGTGCAACTAATTCTAGCATAATGGAGTCAGAGCCATTTCGCGTTGAGATCTAGATGGCAATGATCCTTCATGAGGCTCAAACTGGAGCCAGCGAGGGAGGCATGAAGAATTCGGTGCCCATAGCGGACAGGAACAATGCTAGGCCTATGCCTGGCTCACTGATGGTGCCTTCACACACGCTGGTCATGGTGGGAAGCCCCGCGGAAGGGGGCACCTCTGCATCAATGCCGCCAGCGAAATTTGTGTCGCCCTTGAATGATGAACCAAACCTCGACAAGGACCATAGGGAAGAAATGCCCCTTACGTTCTATCTCTGGATAACATGCTTGGGCTAATGGAGATCCTAGGCTTGGCTGAGCGGGAGTTTGTGATGAATGACAAACTCCTGCTCGCCTCAGGGAAAGAAGAACCATGAACGTTCGAGAAGGCATGTGGCGCCGCCTGATGGCGCAAGGCTATGCTAGAGGAGATGGCGTCCATTGAGCAAAACTAGACCTGAGCGCTGGTTGATCTCCCTCCCAGCCAATGCCCAATCAGGCTCAAATGGGTGCATAAACTCAAGTGGGACGAACGAGACACTGTTGTCAAGCACAAAGCCTGTATCGTTGCCAAGGGGTGAAAACAGCAGCCGGGAATCAACTACGATGAAGTATTTGCTCTGGTCATACGGATGGAATCTGTGCGGATGCTACTCGTAGTCGTAACTCAAGGAGGTTGGCTTGTCCATCACATAGATGTCAAGTCGGCGTTCTTGAATGGGGACCTCAAGTAGGAGGTTTATGTCCGTGTTCGCGCCAAGATCTCTCGCGCGCCCTGGCGCGAACATGCCGACGCCTGGAATGTCCGTTTAGCTTCAGTGCAGGCCGGTTGGCTTCTCTTCGTGGCTCGAGGTACGCGCGCCGGGGGCCGTGGAGTTCGATCAGCTCCGGCGCGACGGTACTGATGCGGGCATACCAGTCAATTTGACCTTGCAATTGACAAGGAAGTAAGACGAACAGGTCCGTCGGATGGTGGACCGATACATACGCTCGCTATCGGCTGGCTGCCGATAGGATCGGGATGGCCATCAGCCGCACCCGAAAGGCCCTTCGCTATCGGCTATTTACCGATAAGAATTAAGAAGGTCTTCAATCGACTGAGGAGCCGATGAAGGCATGGACAGGTGTCGACAAGGGATCGGCCGCAGAGCCGATGGAGAAACCAGGGTGCACTCAAAGGATAGAAAAGCGCACAGGATCCCTCCGGATAGTCGATGAAAGCCACAACGGTCGTTCATCAGCTGAAAAAACCGATAAAAGCACATGCGGATTGGCAAGAAATTGTATTAAAAGTCACGGACTGTAAAGCCGATGCCGCTTCGGATATAACAGCACGAGACCTGCCGCCCACCGTGACAACGCCATTAACACCGAACCTCGAAGATCGGACCTAACCGAGACAGTACGAGGCCGAAGCCAACAACGATGATACGAAGGACGCCGGATCGGCTATGCTGAAATAAAGACAGGAACGAACACATCGGCTAGATGAGCCGATGAGGGGACGTCTCTCTGAAGGCGGGGGCGTATCGGCTGGGAGACTGATGCGTTTAGCGTTATGCGTCAACAGACACCTCTAAAGGCTGATGCGTATCGGCCGTCGTCGAGATCAAGCCACTGCTCTTGAAGATAGATAACCAATCCGCGATTGTGTTCAATAGGAATCCCGTCCTCCATGACAGAAGCAAGCATATCAACACCAAATTTCACTTCTTGTGTGAATGTGTGGAGAACGGAAAGATAGGCGTGGATCACGTGAGCACTAGAGACCAGCTGGTGGACATCCTACCAAATCGCTTGGACGCACGAGATTCTACGAATTCCGCTGGAAAATTAGCGTCATCAAGCTTAGATAGGATCGAGTCAAGATTAGGGAAAGATTGTTGT
Source organism: Oryza coarctata (assembly GCA_030770085.1). NCBI lineage: Eukaryota > Viridiplantae > Streptophyta > Magnoliopsida > Poales > Poaceae > Oryza > Oryza coarctata. The sequence continues at coordinate 19,741,342 of CM061470.1, forward strand.
GTAATCCCGCTCGATTCATGGCGAAATTAAGGCTAGGAGTGGACGACATGCGCACGAACTCGCACGTTCGTAGGATGACATGAATGAAACGAAGTTCGTGGCGCGTGGCGGATGGAACCCATGATGGCGCATTTTCGCCGGAGGTCGTGGCGCTCGTGCGTAGAGAGGAGTTCGTGGCTGTGGCCATTTAATCATGTATATAATCCGAGCAATTGAACTCCGAAAGAAAGGCGTCGCGATTGAGCGATCCAAATTCAAGATCCCCTGCTCTGTTCTTGTACGAAATTCGCAAGCGAGTGCTCAATCGATTCTGAGTATCTGTCCCCAGCGAGGAGGCAACACACACTACAAAGTTTGTTACTCGGAGATGGCGCAAGCGGCATACCCAGATCATATGCACCAGCCACAGCAAGAAGAACAGACCTATTGCTGTCAGCAACAAGTTGAAGGAGCATTTCCAAAGAATGTGGAAAATTAACTGCTGCCGAGAAGTCGTTCTTCATTTTACATAGACTGCCTCCTGCGTGTACATTTTGTTATTTGTTTGACAGAATCTGACAAATTCATCTCTTCAACTTTGCTTAACAGATAATCTTCAAATTGCTTTACCACTTTATACAGCATGAGAGATTTCCTTCGAAGCAATCCATAGCAATACGATCCATATACCGCAGCGAGATGTCGATTAACGCCATACTCCCAGGATGCACTAGGATTTCTGCTAGTACTCATGCCGCGCTTTTTGCTGAAATTTTCAGGATATAATCCAAGAACCAGATTGCTTGCATCAAACGCAAATCTCGTTTCAGATGAGAGAACCCCATGAATCAGCCACCGATTGTGTGCTCCTCTTCCATTCAGAAAAAGAAGGGATTACTCCCGCAATTAGAGGATTGCTCGGATTGTTCCACGCTACAATGAGTCCCCTGTCATTGTCATCTCCTGCCCACTTGTCAGACTGAATCTCCTGCAACTAATGGATGCAATGGAAGAACATTTGCTCAGCAACTTAATCAGATGGTAATAATTTAATATTATCTATATTAATCTGTGAACTGTGATTGCCATAGTTACACAGAAAGGTACCTTCTTGAAGCTGACTTCGTTGCCATCTGCATCTACCCATTGCGTCCCGTTGTCAGCGAGATGGTAGGGGAAAGCAGAAATGTTGCGTGAGAATGAAAAAATGAACCAATCGAGATCACTTCTGCTGAAATGATTCAGCAAGGTGATTGTTTTAGAGAGCAGGACGATCTCGGCGTCGGGGAGAACGCAGATGTCGGAATCAGCAGCTTGCGCTCTTGCAACCATGGAGAGGAAGAATGGTGTCCCCGTGAACCTGAACCAAGAAACGAAATGGCCTTCAGTTCGAGATAACCATTGACTGTACGGCCCTCAGGGATGGTGAATGCTTACGAGATGTCTATGGCGGGGTCGACGGTGACACGGCCGCCGAGCTTCCCGGCGAGCGCGTGAGCCGACGGGTGGGCGGCGAAGAGCACGAAGCTGACGTTCCCCGGAAGCGCCAGCCAGGACCGCACCGCTAGCTCCTTCAGCTCGGGCGAGCCACCGTCGGGAGGAGGCAACGTCGCCGAGAAGATCGTGACTCTCGGACCCTCCGCGCTGCCGCCACCGCCGGCGCCGCCGGGCAGGATCTGGTGGCGATCACCCTCCTCGTGACGGTGACCAACGGAAAGTGCGCCGTAGGATGACCAGAGCACGGCGGCCGCGGCGGTGACGAAGGCAAGGAACAAGAGGCACCCCACGAGCTCGTCGGCGGCGCCATTCCCACCGCCGGAAGGCCGGACTGCGCGGCGGCGTGGGTGAATGAAAGTGTAATCGATGTATTAGACAGGTATACATATATACAGCAGCCGAGACGGAATATCTACGGGTTTACCAGCATAGTTACAGCCGTATGCACAGCAATAATCTAATATCGAGCATTATATGAAATATGGTACTAAAACTCTCCTGAAGACAAACATTCAGTCTGAATGGAAACTTCTAAAATCAAAATTCTTAAAATATAGAGATAGAAAAGCTCTTCATAAAGATATAAATATATTAGGATATCGTAGCGAACCCGAAATAACTAAGGGCAACATCATCTAAAACAAAATGAAAATCTATCTCTATTTTGTCCGTTGATGTTAAGTTGGATTGGTCGAGAAATACATAGTAATGATGTTGTTACAGTAAACCAGTGTGGTATGTCGAAAGGGGTGATGAAGTTCCTCGAGTAGCTGGTGAAGCTAGGACGCTTCGGCGACACCGTTTGCCACAACTCAATACTTAATCTCTACATTAGATCTAGAGACTATGTGATGACGTTTAGAGGACCGGGAGACCAGATTGTCACTGAGGAACACAGCATACCCAGAGGTCGAACAACAAGTATCGGAGCATCCGACCCAGTCAGCATCAGAGTAAACAACCAGCTCAATCGATGAAGAAGGACGAAACGTCAAGACAAGTGAAAGTGTCCCCTAGACTTCAATACTTTGTAGAATCGACAACTGGAGGACCATCGATAGATAGTTTGGAGTGTACATCAACAGGGGTGTTGCAAGGATTGCAGGTGCTCATCTCGGCGCGCTCCAAAATGTCGAGAGTGTACTGTCGCTGAGAAAGGAAGAGGCCATCATCACAATGTGAAACCAAGATGTCAAAAAAATGATGAAGCTGGCCTATGTCAGTCATAGTAAACTCGCACTAGAGAGCTACAATGATGTGTTGAAGATAACTAGCAGACGAGACAGTTAGAACAATATCATCAACATATAGCAGTAGGTATGCAATATCAGACCCTCGCGCGATAGGTGAATAGCAAAGCGTTGGACTTAGCCTCAATAAAACCAAGGGACATGAGATGTGATGCAAACCAGGTGTGCCAAGCTCGGGGGAGCCTGCCTTAGACAATAGAGAGATTTATTTAGTCGATAAAATATAATCTAGATGCGATGAACCAAAAAACCCTAACGACTGTACATAGTAGACTGTCTCTCTGAGATACCATAAAGAAAAGTATTTTTAACATACAGCTAATGAATATGCCAATTCTAAGACAAAGCCAATAATAAAACCACGTGAATTGTTATTGTTTGACCACATGACTAAAAGTTTCATCATAATTAATACTTGGGTGCTGTGTGAGCCTGCGTAGGGCCCAGCGAGCCTTGTAACAATCGAGAGAACCATTAGCTAGCAATTTGTGGTGAAAAATCTATTTACCTATGACCAGATTAATACTGAGAGGCATAGGCACCAGACTCCAAGTGTCGTTGGCGATAAGAGCATCAAACTTTGTTTGCATGGGTGTGGTTGACATTTTCAGAGAATGGGAAGAATGATTCATTGAATATGACATGACGTGAGATGAGGATTTGAATTGATTAAAACAAGATACCGATATCTCTTGTGGTCAGATAAGTAGCCAAGAAACACGCATAGGGAGAATCATGGGGAGAGTTTGTTGGGTGCAGTGGAGAATAAGTTAGGATATCATGCACAACCAAAAACACAGAGATGGTCGTAGGACGGCTAGGTGGAATAGAGGTAGTTGTAAGGTGTCAAGTAGTGAAGGGCTTTAGTCGGGAGCTAATTTAGAAGATAAGTGGTTGTATGAAGAGCTTCAACCCAATAGACTCGAGGAAGACTTACTTGGAATAAGAGAGAACGTATAATGTTATTAATGGTTCGAAGGGAACGTTTTGCTTTTTCGTTTTGCTGTGAGGTATGAGGATAGAACATATAAATATCAACACCATGGGTAAGGAAGCATGTGCGGGGCAAAGAATTGTTAAATTCATAACCATTGTCGCACTAGATACTCTTAACAGTGGTGTTAAACTATGTGCGAACATAGGCAGAGAAATGAGAAAGAACTAAAAATATCTCGGACTTGAGGTGAAGGGGAAAGGTCCAAATGTAGTGTGAGCAGTCATCAAGTATAATAAGATGGTACTTATATCCTGATACACTGACAATAGTAGATGTCCAGAGATCATAGTGTATTAAATCAAAATTATGGATTGCTCGAGAACTAGATGAACCAAAAGGGAGACGGATGTGGCGACCGAGTAGACACGCATGACATATATGGTCTAGATCATTCTTATTACAAGTAATTGCACTAGATTTAATAAATTGAGAGAGAGCTTTACGCCCAAGGTGTCCGAAACGACGGTGCCAGAGCAAAGTAGGAGCTACGACAAAAGCGACGACATTGGTGGCGAGAGGGTAGAAAGGATAAGGTCACTAGAGCTATTACACCTAGCGATCACGTTCTTCGTATGTAAGTCCTTCACAGAAAAACCAAAAAGAATCAAACTCAATGGAGCATTTCATATTGGTGGTGAAGCGGCGAATGGAGATTAAATTCTTAATCATACTAGGAAACACTATGACATCGTTAAGTAGATGTGATCCAGTGACAATGATAGGAAGGAACACCCCATTACCGATAATAATAGAGGAAGGGGTGGACGAGGAGGGTGAGGAGATGGTAGAAATATTACTAGCGTCAGAAGTCATGTGAGAGTTGACACAAAAGTCAGCATAGCATTTGGAGGAGGACGACTGTGGTTAAGAGTCATCGTGTTGAATGAGTGTGCCAGAGAACTCCAATCCTAGGAGCCACCATGGAGTGGATTCCATGGTGCTAGTGTTGGCATCGGTGAGCTACATGGTTCGGTGCAGACCGAGGGATCTAGGGCACCGGCGGGAGAGACTAGATGGTTAGTGGTGGCGTCTGGATGGTCGGCGAAGACTGCACCGATGACTAGGAGAAGAACCCTCTGTAGTATGGGTTGTTCTGGTGAAAGTTGAAGACACCACTGTCGTCGTCGCCGTGGGTGCTGTATGGAACCGCGGCGAGTGCTAGTGAAGAGAGCAAGGGTGCCATCGAGGGACGGCTAGAGCGGTCATACGACCACATTTGCATAGTCCCAGCCTAGGGATGAATGAAGGATGGATGAAACTCGGGTAACCCGCTGCCAGCAGAACCGGAGGAGCCACCGTGGCTACCGTGGCCTCAGCGACAACCATTGCGCTGGCCACCACCGTTGTTGGTCGGGGTGTGACCATGGAACCAACCGAGCGCGCAGAAGGAGGTCCATGGCATACTGGTGCTGGATGCTTAAGGTGTAGAGTGAGCGAGTGTTGGTGTGGTGACCAAGATAGCAAGCGGCGATGGTGACCGGGCTTTGTTCTCATTCTCTTCCAGCAGCAAGTGAGTCCGTGCCTCCTCAAATGTCCGAAACGGATGATGCATCTTTAGAATTGACACCATGCGGTAGAAATTTCCATTCAATCCGCGATGAAGTGTGAAGACCATCTATCGATCTTTGATGGGATTCCTAAACTCGACGAGGGAAGTAGCCATGGACTCGAGGCGATGGCTGTAGTCGATGATGCTCATGGAGCCTTGGCAAAGATTGCGAAACTGCGTCTCGAGGAGGATAGCGTGAGATTCGCTGTGACCGAGAAAATCACCCTTAAGGAAGCGCCAGGCACCACGAGCGGAGAGTTGATGAAGCATCAACGACTGCAGTAAATCGGTGGAGATGGTGTTGTAGATCCATATTAGGATGGTGCAGTTCATATGCATCCATGCCGGTTGCTCGAGGAAGGATTTGTCGGTGAGGACATGACGCGTCAGAGCGTATTTACCGAGCACGACAAGGAAGAGGCCACGCCACTTACTATAGTTGTTGGCGGATTGCTCGAGCCTGATGAGAATGAGCGCCTTGACATTGAGGACAGTGGTGGCCTGCGCCTAGAGCAGCCGCTCGCTGCCTGTCTTCCTCCGCACGACATCGTTCAATAGCCTTTTTGGTGGGGGCTTCCTCTGTGGCACGGCGATCTTTGGCCTCCAGAGCGGCCACGGTCTCCCGTGGTCTCCTTAGGAGGGGTAGCGCGGTGAAGCCGACGGCTGTAGGTGAACCCATGATGTAGTCGACTGGTTTAGTTGGAGGGCATTGGCGGCTACGTCCGGTGACGGAGTCAGCGATGGGGGCAAGCGATCGAATCGATGACAATGGATAGGGTTGTGGTCAGTATCAGAGAGGGAGTCACTATCAATAAAGGGATCGGCGACTACGTCTGGCGATGGAGAAGAGAGAGACAGAGCAAGGTGGTGATTTCACTTAGAGTAAGGTGATGATGTCTCCGAGGCGAGTGATGCGAGTGATGGAAAGGACTGGGCGACGGTCTCATGGAGACGACGGAGAGATCGATGCGCAAGTGACGGAGAAATCGATGGAAAAACAGGAAAGACAACAAGCGGGTCGGCAATGGTATATATTGCATAAGCTGTGAATCGTAATGCTCTGATGTATTCTAAATATATGATATATATAAGAGTCATGACGTAATATCTACCGATGCACGATGATTATATAGTTACTTTCGTATGCGTATATATAGAACACAGAAGCTTAACAGTAGACCGTGACACGCAATGCTTGCACGCGCGAGCGGCGCAGCTAGAGGGAAGCGTCATCGCTCGCTCGGCTGCGCCGGTGGGGCCGACCTGTGTCATTACGAGGGGACAAGTGGCAGCGTGACTAGCTTCAAACGGAAGTGAAGGTTTAACTCAAAAGCTCCAATTGAGGTTGACGTGGTAGAAGCATCCTACTGTGACTTACAGGTAGGGTCAATAAAGTGTGGACCCACTGTCAGTTTAAGTAGATTGCAGTGTAGTAGTACGAGGTGCGTAGTGCGTTGGCCTTTGAGCGACGAATCAGGGTCTTGACCAGTAAGTAGATCACTAACTTGACGCGGCAGAAACTGCAATGTAATAACTGGGCCTAAAGCCTAATGTGAAGCCCAACTCGTATAGTTCTCAAATAGTTGGCCCAGTAGAAAGTTGTCAGGTCTTCGGCCTGGAAAAGTTGGCTCAGTAAAAAGGGGCACCATTAATAGGAGAATTGTACTGTTTTAAAATACTCCTTTAAATCATGCAAGAATTCATCTTTTCCGTATAACTCCATATCCAAAAAAGAAATCTTTACTCTAGAATAGTCCAGTAAGAAAACCAGGAATCCACTGATATTGAAGCCTCCCATCATTTGACTTTCAACTTATAAGTCAATATAATAATTTAAATTTTACTAAAAATTAGTTTTAAAGCTAATTTTAGAGTTTCTCTACGTAATTTATTCTATAACATTAACTTCTAAACTGACATACTGCTAAGAATCTACCCACGTGCAACTAAACTATCCTACCTGTTGAAATTTATGAATCCGAGTTCAACTTTTAGACTTTACATATGTTTATATTTATAATTAGTTATTATTTTAATAATAGATAAACTGTTAATTGAGATGTACATATATATTTATAAAATAAAGTGTACGTATATGTTTATATTGTTGAGTATAAACTTGTTTATCTAAGAATCTCAGTTCTGCTATGTCTTTCTCTACAAAAGATTTTTTAAAAAAAATGGCACGAGGCTTTAGAAAACTTTTTGAATGGTTGGCTAGGAGCCTCTGGTTGGCTGGCCTTTACACCAATTTTATTCCTTCTTCTCCCAGGAGCTCTTCGTGGGTCCCTCACGACAAGACCTTTGAGTGTCAGTGAGACCAAGGGGCAGAATTGGAATGTCACTCAGCACAGCACAGGGAGCGTGGAAGATTGGGCGTCCGAAACGACCGAACGTGCCTCGGAAACCACCCCCGGACGGCTACTCGGGGCGCGCGTGGGCACCCTCTTCAAACTCTCCTCAAACACCAGCTAGCAGCAGTGTGTGCGACCAAAGTTTGAACATTTTCTCTCTCTCTCTCTCTCTCTATTTTTTTCAAAAAAGGATGGAGAGAATATCTATGAAGGTTTCGACGAAAAGACGAGAGCGCCATTGGAGGATGGCCACCACGGTTTGATTTGATTTGGCTCCGAGAGTGTCAGACTGTCAGTGTTAATCTGGTGTGATTAATCTAATCGGGGGATGGCTTGTTAGCGGTTAATCAAAGCGAGAGGGACAGGATCCCCCTGCCCCCGCTCCGGCGAGCCCGCGTGCCGGGGACACCGTGCGACCCACCCCTCATCTTCTCACCATGTGTGTTGCTTGCTGCATCGATTCGATTACGGGGCTCTTTTCGGTTTCCCCCGGTTTTTTTTCCCGTTTTTGAAACTGGGAATTCAACTCGTGTGCATGCAAACGTACTGCAACACCAGCAATAACGTCGTGTTCGTCGTTTGAAGATTTTTCAGAACTTGCTGCTGCCTGTTCTTGTATTTATTCGAGCAGCAAACGCGGCAGCAAGTAGCCATCGCTGGATCAGTTTCTCACGTACGCGTTCGTACCGTGTTCTCTCCCTACGGCGGCGCGGCATCATCAGGACGTGCCATTTACTCCCGGCCAGCCTGCTCTGCTCCCCGTCGGCAAGAGCTCGTCGGGCCATCTATGATCCATCCTAATCCATGCGACCCTGATGAACACGGCGTGACAGTGCATCATCAGTGGCAGTAGCGCACACCCCCCACTCGCGTCGGCGAGAGCTCCGGCTCGAGCTCTCTCTCACCGTGGCTTAAAAAGACGAGGCAGTTAAGCAAGCCAGCCACTCAGGCGGTGACAGTAGACCACACGGTACGGCCCCCAGGGCAGCATTTACCATCGCACCACCCGAGGTCACCTCCCCTCCCCGTCTTTAATAACGAAGCAGCTCGCTTTGCGTAGCAGCCGGCCACCGTCTGCTCACTCCCCCCTTGGCCCGGCGTGCTTGGCTAGCTCCTCGGAGAAGACAAAGAAAGGCACAAAGCTAGTAGTACTAGTATCTGGCCTTGTCTCTTCTCTCGTCTCTGTGCGGCGGCGAGGTGAGGAGGAGGGAGAGATGAGCGGCGCGACCAAGTTCATCAAGTGCGTCACTGTGGGGGACGGCGCGGTGGGCAAGACCTGCATGCTCATCTGCTACACCAGCAACAAGTTCCCCACCGTACGTCTCTCCTCGACCTCTCTCACTCGCCACCCCCTTCTTCCTCCCTCTCGCCGTTGGAATGGCCCTCTTGCTTGCTGTCCATGGTGTCCTGCTTTGGATTCATCTCTTGTGGGCGGCTGTGCTTTGCTACTTCTGCTCCTCCTCGTTCTTTGTTCAGAGGAGAGAGGACAAAAGGAAACTAGTCTTGCAATGTTCAGAGAGTATGGGTGCATTTCATGGAATCATTTCTAATGTTGTTTCTGGGCACGCAGGATTACATCCCCACGGTGTTCGACAACTTCAGCGCTAATGTTTCGGTGGATGGCAACATCGTCAACCTGGGCTTATGGGACACTGCTGGTAGTTGATTCATTACTCTCTTGCTGGATTTCTTCCTGCTACTGTCCGAACTCTGAACCTCGTATGCTCTTTTGTTTGATTCATCCAGGACAAGAGGATTACAGCAGGCTGAGGCCACTGAGCTACAGAGGAGCGGATATATTTGTGCTGGCTTTCTCCTTGATCAGCACAGCGAGCTATGAGAATGTTCTTAAGAAGGTAGGTGCTCCATGTAGTTCTATCCTGGATTCAGATGTCTGGATATCTGACACATGAGGATAGTGGCCACATATGCTGTTCCAAAAACTTTGACAGTTTTAGACCACCTTTGACCAATATTCTTCACATTTTTTGCTTTTCCAGATAGTATGAGCTTATGATTTCACTGGAACATTCTGAGCTAATGATCTTTGTGTTTCTGATCAAGCAGTGGATGCCGGAGCTTCGCCGGTTTGCGCCGAATGTTCCAATTGTTCTTGTAGGGACCAAGTTAGGTTTGTACCGGATGCAGTATTTAATTCAAAAAAGTTCAATGCCACTTCCTTTTGCAGGCTTGTTTCAATGCTTTTAACCGTGTTTGCTTCCAATTGTTCAGATCTACGTGACCACAGATCTTACCTTGCGGACCATCCTGCAGCTTCAGCAATCACAACCGCACAGGTTCGTTCTATCTTTACCAAACTTACTTTCAACACGAAACATTTATTGGCGAATTTGATGACGATGACCATATATATTTACACACAGGGTGAAGAACTTAGAAAGCAGATTGGTGCCGCAGCTTACATTGAATGCAGTTCGAAAACACAGCAGGTACAAAACTGCAAACAACTGACTCAATCGATTAGTTCTTTGTCGTAGCTTGAAGAGTTTCTTGTTGTTATACTCTATCGTTGGACAGACTGTAATTTAATGGAATATTATGCTACAGCTGATAATTTTGTTGGCCATGCTAGAACATCAAGGCCGTGTTTGATACTGCCATCAAGGTGGTCCTTCAGCCACCTCGGAGGAGGGGGGAGAGGATGATGGCAAGGAAGAAGACGAGGCGAAGCTCCAGATGCTCCCTAAAGTAAGGGCACTCCTCAAAAGCCTTAGAATTACATGGTTGGATCTTATGATCATGGTTGGCTATTATAATGTTGTGGCGGGCACCTCTCAAAAGACTTGAAATTACATGGTTGGATCTATCTATTGATCATGGTTGGTTATTATAATGTTGTTGCTACAAAACATGAGTTTGTATCATAGGAGTTGAAAAGACTTTATGAAATTGTTGATATGAAATTATACAACGGTTGATATGGCTATCTTTTTACTGCAGGAACTTGATGTGTGGCAGTTCGTGTGTTGTCTAGGATTTGTCTTAACTTTGGAGGTGAAAACGTTGGGTAATGGCAAGTGAATTTGCTGACTGTTACTGTTCTGCTGCTTCTAAAGGCTCTTTTGTGTGTTTGCATTACTACATCTAGACCTAGAGCATCAGGCTCATAGATTGACATGTTATCAGGTGTTTGTATTATTATTATTGTGTAAGAAGGTGTTTGTACTTATTTTCAAAACAAGGCCTACTTATTTACTGGAGTACTTATTTTCAAAATAAGGCCTACTATGATTGAGATGAGAATGCCATCGTTTGACACACGACAGTGCTCACAGGGCTGTTCTAACTATGAACTATTTATTCTGTATTTCTGGCAACACAGATGAAAGCCAGAGCGAATGGTTCTGGATTCCTGCATCTGACATGTGATGGAACCCTAATGAAATCAGGGCACCTGCTCATTTTGTCAACATGCTTTTGAGCTTCTCGTTGGCGGATACCAGTTCGGCAGCGACACCGACTTCGTTAGCCGAATGTCCTGCATCTGGAACAACCTGCATACGGTAGAAACAATAAATTATTGACTTGCAAAAAATATGCAAGCACAGTATTGCAGTAGACAGTAAGCACATTATATCTACAAAAATGGAGAAATTAGTCGAAATGCATGAAAAAACATGCTTGAGCACCTCAAGTAATACCCCTCCTATCAAAAAACAAGCCGTTCTAAGAGTTTAAGAGATTGACATTGAGGTGTAATTACTTTATGCCCATGAGATATTCCTAATTTGGGAAAGATCACACCCAACGAAGCAGCAATAAATGCAGAAAATCTTGGGAAAGTACTGCTCTAAACATGCTTATATTTGTGGAAAAATTCCTAATTTGAGAAAGATCACACCCAACGAAGCAGCAATAAATGCAGAAAATCTTGAGCGGTTGGATTGGGAAAGTACTACTCTCTAAACATGGTGGAGAAATTTCAAACGCTAGAAACGTTTATATTTGTAAACTGAGGGAGTATTTGTTAGCAGCTAATCAGAAGCATGGTTTGAATAATGTCAACTATGAGTGATATGAACCTCCGTTCTCAATGCTACACTACAAAAGCATACTGATCATACACCTTCGGACTTAAGGTAATATAGACAAAATCAAGGTTTGTCAGTATTTGGTAGTTTTAAATCAGAAGGTTGCAGAGCAAATGATGACATTGTGGCATTGTAAAAACCTTGTTTTGGTCCAACTTTGGGCTCCAGTGAAGTCTGTTTTAGAACCTAAATGAGCTAACTTCGTTCCTGAATTGCAAATTACATGCAAGTGAAAAGTATTGTATTCGGCAGAGTTATTTTGGAAAACATGCAAAGAATCATTTACCTTAAATTCTGCTTCAGGCCATGCTTTATGAAGATCCCAGGCGGACATCATAGGACAGCAAACATCATACCGGCCCTGCAACATATTAAATACTAATCACTACCAGGTACAAATGTATCATCTCCATCTTTAGTACTCTTTGCACAGAACTTACAAAGTAGTATATAGCTATAAGGAAGGTCTAACTTGCCAGTGGAGGAAATTGTTAACAACGCCATTTTACAGTTCCATTGTCATCATGCAGTTCACAGTTACACACACAAATCCACATCATCTTGGCATCCTACATCTACATGCTAAATCACACGTTTGGTTCCAATTGGATATGATGATTATCAATATCAAATCAGAGGGGCTACACCTAATGTCCAACATGAGAATTGATCACGTGTGCCACAATTATATTAACTCCTGAGCGTATGTGCTCACAGTAATACCCAGACATAACATGCCAAAAACTTCAAAACTTGAGGACAGAAACAGACATACCTGCACAATAAAAGCTTTAATGTGTCGAATCTTGTCGACATTGTCTAATAGATGCGAGTCTGAGGGTAAAAATCCCTTATTCACAAAATAATGGTTTTCAATCCTTGCAAATGCCTGGGGAAAAGTTAACCATGTGTCACCAAATATCAGAAAAAGACACAACATTCTAAAAGTACACATAAAAGCAGGCTAATTGGCAAATATGTTGAGATGTGTAATCAGAAGCTAATCAACACACTGATTTGGTTTACTAAGAACATATGTGTATATAGCCAAACATCAGCACTCATTAGTATATTATGCCCCAGAGGAATAATTAGTAACTTAGCTTTTGTGTTGGAGACTAAAACATCTAAAAAACAATTATTATTTTTAAAAAATTAGTGTAAGCTGGTCAACTTATAGCAATATAAAATATTATGCTCATGAAAGGACTTGCCAATGAGAATTTATCATCTTCCCCTCGCTTGATGTTCTCGTGATTTTGGATAAGATGTGCAGTCATCATCTCCCACATTGTCCATCTCTTAGCAGCTTCAGCCTAAACACCAATAGAGAGTGCCATCATATATGAAACAGAGTAACTAGGAAACTACAAAAAGGATTGGATCAAATGTACCAAGCAATATAGATAAATCTACCTGGACATCAGCATCAGAGGAAGTTAGCCTTTTGCTATATGCAGCTATGAAACAATTCCTTTCGTCCTCAGGAATAAAATCTCTAAATGGTTCCCATGCTGCAAACATAAAGTTGAAGCAAACAATCAGCACATAGAAGTTTGCCCTTTTTACATAAAATAAGATAGTGAATTGATCAAAGCAAACATAACAGACTGACTACTTGAAAACTCTACTATTTTGGCAACTTCAAGCTACCAGTATAGAGAATTTAGTTTCACACTGTTTAACAAAAAAAAATCCCATTACACAAAACCAGAAGTACATACCATCTGGGAAAATAGCTGCTGCACCGCCCTCATAGAACCAATCAAGCTCCTTTTTCCTAAGCAGGAAAATGCCTCGTAGAACGATGCCAGTGACCTAGCAAACATCCAGGAAAGTATTAGTATGAATCTAAAATGTAGCTCTCATGCACACCTACTTGCAACAAGTTTCACAATCAAAAGTACATGTAGAGGACGATAAATCATTCACCTTGTCCGGGTGACTCTGGCTGTATGCAAGAGCCAAGGTGCTTCCCCATGAACCGCCAAACACCTACATTATGTTGGTGATAATGAGTCCCACTGTTGAAAGCCTGAAAGGCTTATAAAGATATATAGATTTTAAGGAAATAGCCTTTCGATACAAAATATTTTTTTAATGAAAGAACACTAGAATTGCCTGCCACTCTGGAATGCCAAGATGTTGTCTAAGCTTCTCAATGTCAGCAACCAAGTCCCAAGTAGTGTTCTCTTCCAAACAAGCATGAGGAGTACTTCTGCCTGCACCTCTCTGCAAACAATGGCAATGCAAAATCAAGAAAATTACATTGGTAAACAAACACATGAGAGGACGAAACTAACCTGATCTAACAAAACGATCCTGAAAAACTCCGGGTCAAAGAACCTCCGATTGCCGGGCGACGTGCCAGCTCCAGGACCACCGTGCAGGAAGACGACAGGCTGCAAAATTGAAGACAAGAAAATTTCCTCTAACAAATAGGAATCGTGCCAGTATCGCATCGCAGAAGCCATGGATAAATGAATTGAGGAAAAAAAAGCTCCAATATTTCAATCCATAATTCCATTCTCCCAATACGGATGCTCCTTGTCTAGAAGATGCCGCGAAATCGTACTCACGTGCCCGTGGGGGTTCCCGGACTGCTCGTAGTAGATGGTGTGGACGCCGGAGACCTTGAGGAACCCGAAATCATAGGGCTCGATGTGCGGGTACAGATCCCTCCTCAGCGGCTGCTGCCCGGAGAGATCCATCGGCGCAGCGGCGGCGGCGAGGCTGGCGCAACAACGGAGGTGACAGCCCAAGCCCCGTCCCCCTGCTCCACAGCACGGGAAAACGCTAAAACCTCGCAGAGGATAACGAGATAAGGGTCCCGGAGTCGTAGGGATCGAGGAGGCTGTTACCTGCCGGAGGCGTCGGGCGGAGCGGGAGCGGTGGGGGAAGAGTCGGGCAGCCGCGGAGGAGGGGGTGGTGGCTCGGAGTGGGCGGATCATTTCAGTGGATTTGGTTGTTGGATTCGGATTTCCGGTGGGTATTTTTTGCCGTTTTAGCCGTGCCGAGACGAGGGCGGGTGGCGCCACCGCCAGGTCAGACTTGAGTCGGGACCATGGCGAGGCAGTGAAAAACTGAAACGTGTTTTGCAGAGTTGCGGTTCGATGGATGGATGGAGTAGTAAGAGGTGTCATGATGAAGGTGCGCTTCACGTGGTACGATTTGTTCTCTACAAAATTCGCGTGTATCCCATCATCGTTAGGACGCGGGCGCTGACGCTACACAGAAAGCTCGATGTAGGCCTGGACCACCCCAGTCTTAATCGAGCCTAAAAAATACTTCCTCAAGCCAAGAACCACGCTTAATTACAGCCCATCACGCGTGACTTCGTGAGGCCTCTCGCTGCCTCGCCCGCGCGGCCCAGACCGCGGGAATCCCCACCACGGGTTGGTTCGCGGCACCCGCCGAAGAGGGTGACTCGCCAGCCGCCTCAGCTCAGCTCCCGTTGCCGTTCCGCCTCGTGCCGGTCTGCGACTTGAGTGGGGAGGAGAGGAGGGGACGACGAAGGTTTCCGGGTGATGCCGACCCGCCGACCCGACCCACGCGCGCGACATCTGGCTTCGCTTCGCGCCGCACGCCTGCACCGTCCAGAAATTTTCCACCCGTCGAGGCCGGCGACCTGCCCGCCACTGTCCGAGTGGCACGTTTCCGGTCGCCCGTATCGGTGTCAAAATACTTTTTAGTATAATATATATTTTTAGTGTAAGATTCAATGGAAAAATACTTGTGTCGGCCTAATGGGGCCTTGCGCCACAAGGCAGCTAATCATCAGCCATCATCGCTGTAAGGTGCAACACATCAATAATGCCCCCCCCCCTCCCCCCCCCCCCAAAAAAAACGTTACATTATGTTCAATGTACAGCTATACATCCTTGTTAGCAGAAGAAAAACGCATCTCCACTCACAAATGGAAGATATCGCATCAAAGCGAAGGAAGAAACGCACGGGCTGCATATAGCGTTGGCAAAGGAAAGGGAAACATTTTGAAAGAGAGTGCGAGAGAGAGAGAGAGAGAGAGAGAGAGAGAGAGAGAGCGAGGAGAGCCACAGCCGCAGAAATTATTGTTCACGAGCCGTTAAGCAGGCCCTCCTCCAACACCGGCCACTCGTCTCCTCCGCCTCCTCCCGTTCTCCCGCGCCCTCCTTCCTTCCACCACCACAGCCACCTAATCCGCTCCGCCTCCGCCTCCTCGCTTCCTCTCCTGGCCATGGCAGCGACCCCGCCGTCGTCGCGGGACCCGTCGCCGCAGCACCGGCGGCCGCTGTCGTCGTCCTCCTCCGCCTCCACCGTGGGCAAGCCGCGCGGGGGGCTCCTGCTCGGGCGGTATGAGCTAGGACGGCTCCTGGGACACGGAACCTTCGCCAAGGTATACCAGGCGCGGAACGCGGACTCTGGGGAGACGGTTGCCATCAAGGTGCTCGATAAGGAGAAGGCGCTCCGGCATGGGCTCGTGCCGCACATCAAGCGGGAGATCGCCATCCTCCGCCGCGTTCGCCATCCCAACATCGTGAGATTGTTTGAGGTGATGGCCACCAAATCGAAGATCTACTTCGTCATGGAGCTCGTCCGCGGCGGGGAGCTCTTCGCCCGCGTCGCCAAGGGGCGGCTCAAGGAGGACACCGCGCGGCGGTACTTCCAGCAGCTCATCTCCGCCGTCGGGTTCTGCCACGCGCGCGGCGTGTTCCACCGCGACCTCAAGCCCGAGAACCTCCTCGTCGACGAGCACGGCGATCTCAAGGTCTCCGATTTCGGGCTCTCCGCCGTCGCCGACCAGTTCCACCCCGACGGCCTCCTCCACACCTTCTGCGGCACGCCCTCCTACGTCGCCCCCGAGGTGCTCGCCCGCCGCGGCTACGACGGCGCCAAGGCGGACATATGGTCCTGCGGTGTCATCCTCTTCGTCCTCATGGCTGGCTACCTTCCTTTCCATGACCAGAACCTCATGGCCATGTACCGAAAGATTTACAGAGGGGAATTCCGGTGCCCGAGATGGTTCTCAAAGGATCTTACCAGTCTATTGAATCGTCTTCTTGACACGAACCCAGAGACAAGGATCACCGTCAAAGAGGTCATGGAGAGCAGGTGGTTTCAGAAGGGATTCCGGCCGGTCAGATTCTATGTCGAGGATGATCAAGTGCACAGCTTGGTGGACGGTGAGAATGAGATGCCAGAGTTGGAACCTAGAGAGCCTCCTCCTCCTCTGCTGCCACCTCCACCACAGCAAGATGATGAGGGTGAGGAGTCGGGATGGGAGTCGGACTCATCGGTGGCATCCTGTCCTGCCACATTGTCATCTGAGGAGCGTCGACAAAGGCCTCTCGGGTCTCTCACACGGCCAGCTAGTCTCAACGCATTTGATATCATATCATTCTCGAGGGGATTTGATTTGTCAGGGTTGTTTGAGGAGCGAGGGAGCGAAGTGAGGTTCATATCAGCAGAGTCTATGCAAACAATAATCACAAAATTGGAGGAGATTGCAAAGGTGAAGAGCTTCTTGGTTCGACGAAAAGATTGGCGAGTGAGCATAGAAGGCACAAGGGAAGGGGAGAAGGGTCCATTGACAATCGGCGCTGAGATATTTGAGCTCACACCAAGCCTAGTGGTGGTGGAGGTGAAGAAGAAGGCAGGGGATAAGGAAGAATATGATGACTTCTGTAACATGGAGTTGAAACCTGGGATGCAGCATCTTGTGCACCATATGGGATCAGTTCCAAATATACCTTCTGATACGGAATAGTTTGAACTAAGAAAGGTAGTTCTCTTGCTTGGAGGGGGTATAAGGAAATTTTGGAGTAAAAGTATATGTCTATCTATTTAAGCACGAACACTTGAGAAGCAAAATGATACCTGGTTTCCTTAGTCCATTTTCCATTGTTTTGGTGTCATTTGTTTCTTCCATCCATATGATGTATGTTAGTGTTTGCATGCTTATATCAGCTATGAATGTCTGTTTAGCTGTTAAAGTTTGAAGAGAGGAAATTCGAGTGTGGCATCACTATCAATGAAGTGGACTAGACTTTTATGTATGCTTCAGCAATGCAGCTATTTGTATTTCTATGCTGCCAGTTAGTTCTGCGAATACATATGACATCAACATTGGAAAAATCAACACGAAGTGCTCTAATGAAGCTTTATTTTGGGGTGAAAATTGTAATTATTGGGTGAATGGATAAATTAGACAAAGCATTATCATGCTCAGTATCTAATTGTTGATTACTTTTGTGCATCATTTTGAATGTACACTGCTTTATACCATTGTCATGCTACCTTTTGTTTAAGTAACCCAAATACTGTATATTGGGGTGGTGGAAACATCGGTAAACAAACAACTGATTTTTTTACATTGCTCATGATTTTAACACTAAATTGTAATTTTTCAACATAGTTCAGTCATACTACAAATAACTGCGCCCTAGCTACTATGGATGATCCAAGGTGGATAGGTCACTGCTCATGGGATGCAGCGGAAAATAGCTGGTATGCTTAATTAACAGTCTTCAGGTTGTGGAGGTATTTGCACCCTTATTTTAGCTGGCATTAACAATTCATATATCTGTACACGTGGAAATTAATTTTTTAAACTCAATATACATGTTAATTTTGATAAAATTCACTCATCAAGAAAGTTTGAAGACATGTTGAATAAAAATTTGCAATATCACATGAAAAAAGAAAGCATATTTTGAGAAAATACTGGTGCTTTTCATATTGCTCTACATGACACAATATGTTAAAATTACAGAAATGTTACGAAGTTCCTGCCTATTCAAGTATATATGTGTAAACACAATTAAGTTCTTAATTCTCATAGGATCAGTCAGGATGAAGTGATGAACTTCTGCTTTGCTTTAGTTTTATGTCTAGTGTTTCTTAGTTTCTTTAGGCTTTTTCTACAGGCAGAGACTTGCAGTTTACAACTTCAATGATATTCGTTTAGAAGCTAAATATGCTAATGAAAACTTTGGAGGCTTTCGATTTTTTTTCCAGTTACAATTCATTGCATGTTGTCTGTTGCACTCCTAAAGGTCAAACCATCTATGGAGATCCTTGGTGAACAAAGACGCAGGGATGCAGTCTCCAAGCACAAGCATTGGACTATATAAACCCTGCACAAGCATGAACTATAGAAACGTGAGAACCGGCAAGTCAATGTGCATGCGTCAATACATTATTGAAGTTATTGCTTTGCTGAATCCTTCTGTGTTAACTTTAAGCATATTAATGTTGGTGTCATTTGTAACTTAAGAATAAAGGCTTATAATGACTTTGAAGTTGTGCCTTTAGCTTCAATCTAACAACTTCCTTTTGCCCAAACCTATTGCTACATTATGTGATATGGTTTTATAGTTCATAAACAGTTAGCAGAAGTGCAGAATTATCCAGTGTTTTAGTTGGTCATGTACAATACGTATCTGTGGGTTTTGTTTTCTGAAGTTCTGCCTATTATTAGGTGAGCCTCATGTCTGTTGTAAATTCTTATTCTGCTCTAAGACATATCGAATCACACGAACCATGTTCTCATTTAAATAGTGAATGGGAGAAGTTAAATGATTTTGAATATTTTTTTGACGGATAGTGTAGATAGAATACTAGAATAAGACAGATTACTTTCTAATTAAAATAGAATTACATTAAGAATTAGACTTAAGCCTATATCTCAAACATCCTTTTATATATGCTTTTTTGAAGGTGACGTAGTGTTAGTTGATAAGAGCCGAACTAGACTTGTGACTAAAATTGATATGACCTTAGCACCATTGCATATAAAGAGTTAGATGTGATTTTATAAGACCATATATAAGAAAGATATCTTTTGATAATAAGAATCAATACTATAGATAAATAGTGATATTAATATAGACATTAATTATAGAATTAAAACGGCTTGGATGAAATGGTGGCAAGCATATGATATTTTTTATGATAAGATAGTATCACAGATAAGTTTTATAAAACGGTAATTGAACATGCTATACTATATGATAAATAATATTGGTCTTTATATATTCAGCAGTTAAGAATTACATGTTATATTAAATTTATAATTATATAAAAATAGATCTCCAACGAGGATATATATAATCAACCAGCAGAAAAATTTATCCACTATCGGTTGTTTAGAGAATCCAGTATATTGTAAAATCTAATTTAAAATAATAATACGAGGAAAGTTAAACAAAGATTAAAAATTAAATTAAAAGATTTATATATATCTAAAGGTTTTAGAAAGTAACTATTGACGTGTTTTTAAATCGTGATTTAAGACTGTTATTTGATTTTAATCTATCCTAATTTAGGCTCTCTTGTTGGCTGGGATTGCAGGTATCTTCTTTCTGCATATGGCATTCTCTTGCTAGTTGAAGGCGGGACGATTTCAAGATTCATATGGCAGTTTTTTTCGTCTTAATGTAGCTATTACCGGGGCTAGCCCAAGTTTGATTAAGCCTCTTTTTTTACGCAAAAAGGTGGAGAGACTACTCTCTACTGTTGGTGTTAATGTAGCTATTGCTGGTTGATTGAGCCTATATTTGACCCATCAGTGCTGTGTGCTGTTGGTTGAAAGAGCAAACCCTCTCCCTGTTTGCCTCCTTTGACAGAAAGAGTTTTGACTGGACCAAATGGCATGGTCAATTTGAATCTGACTACTATAAAAGCATTGTTTTTCATATGGGCGTTGCGACTGCAAATCTAACGTACTACTAATATGTCCTTGACATATGGGCCTTAACACACGTTGTTAGCTAGACTAGACAATACTATGTACTAGCAATTATAAGAGATCGAGAAAAAATCACTGTCAGTCTACACTCAGTCATGAGTAATCTAATCTCTCTTTTTTTTTCTCGTGAGAGCATGCAAACTTTGTTTTCAAGATTATGATTGATCCAAAAAGGATGAAGAAAAGGGGGAGACAATTACAGTAAAAGTAGTACTGGCATATCTATAGTAGGAAATGATCTTTATTCCTAGCTTTGTTACTTTCAGTGAGCTCTAATCATTCCTGCACAATCAAATGACCCAGCTGTGATTATTCACTTTCTTGCTGTGCTGATCTACAGACATTAAAACATCACACTAACCGTTTCATGACATGCCCCCACGACGATGACCCTCCCAATCCACAGACTGTTCGCTCATAGCCTCACAGGATCTCTCAACAGCCTGAGACCCCCACAACTCTGGGCCTGGAGAATTATTCCCTCTTCTAAGATAACACCGCCAAATCGCCCGCGACGACGTGGGGGCAACACACACCCAGAGCCCCACCATTAACAAGTAAACAGCGCGGTCAACCACTTAACCAGCCCACTGACTATCCATCATGTCATGCACGCCGCTAACTGATAAGACATCTCCAGTGGCCGAGAGCTCAAGAGATCCTTTTCTGATTTTTTTAATATAATGTCTCTTTTTTTAACAAAACTCGACTCAACCTTATAAACACACATATATATTTTACGTTTACGAGTAAACTGAGCTATATGCTAAGCTAGTTAGACTATTATGGTAAAACTCGTTCACTCTATTTAAAGTCTTAGACTTAAAAACATATGCACATATTTATAATTAATTATTTATTTAGCAGTAAACGAGTGATAATTTTGTTAATGTTTTAAATATTTTATAAGTATATGCTTTTCTAAAAAAATATCATGATAATTTATCAATCTTTTATAGATTTTACAAGTATGTAATTTTTCTCTAAAAATACATAAATATAGTCATGTCATTTTTTTAAAGGGCAACACAACTTGTCACTCACCAATTGACAGGGCGATACCACCGATACTGCTAGTCCAACCGGTGACGTCGCGCTGACCACCCGTTCTATCTATACACGCTTGCTTCATCTACACGACGCTCCTCTATCTATGTCACCCAGCGTACTCGTGTTTGTTCGCATCATCGTGCCGTCTATGACTAGCTAGATGGTGACGTCTACCTTGTCACGGCCCATGTCACCAATAGCAATATTTTCAATTTTTTCAAAAGATATTTCCTGCAAGATAAAAAAACAAATTTCTTTAGTAATGTATAATGGAGTCATCCTCACTTCTCCTATTGCCCATGTACAACACGTCCATCCACATGCGTAACTACATGCTCCTATAGAAAAAAACCGAAAAGAATTTTGAATCTATAGCTTTATACTCCATACATCCTCCTTATCTTAGAAAAAAGACACTCTTATCCGTTGTAAAATATAATAGATATTAATAATATTTATAAATCTAGATAAAAAATAAATTCACCCTTCCCTTCCACATTTTTAAGTTTTTACCATACGAATCATGTCCGCGCTCTCAGCGACAACGGAGTGCGTACGTGCGTCCGACGCCGAGGTGGCCGAATGGGTCAGCACTTGACCAAACCAGCCACGCCCGCTCGTGTGACAGCCACACACAGGAGTCGCGGCTGCCCGGCACGACGGCCCGTAGGACCTCGGCCGGGCATTTTCATCGCGCGCGTACCCGTGCCGTGCTGGTGGAGCGCGACATGACGTTCCATGCCGTGCAGACCTCGCGGGGTGGCGGCGCGAGCCGGAGAGTATTGGAATTTGCAAATGGACTAAAACACATACGAAGAATAATTATAGAAAATCTCAAATTCCCAACGAATGGTTGTATATGAATCTTGCTAGTTTTAAGAGAGGTGATCTTTTTATAACGGTGGATACACTTCTAGCCACTTTGAGCCATGTATAGGTGAAGAGAACTAAAAACATACGTGCTTGCTATCGCGTTAACTCGACACACGTAGAAAACAATATAATATTTTGCCATCTTCTTTGTGTACTTACTGCTTGTCTTGTGGATCAAGACAGCAGGTATTTGAAACCTTTTTCTCGTGAAGTTTTATACTGGAACGAATAAGGTTTTTAGAATCATTTCACATGACTACTCGTCGGCTATCCACTACGACTCATCTTCCTCTTTTATCGGCTACGGCACAACATCGTCATCATCCTATAACGAGCGGTATTCACACGATACTGACTGCTATTATTGTTAACATTTTAGAACAGTACCATTAGTACGTGTAAATCATATCTTTCATATTTGATCTATTTATGTTGATTACTATCGTATACACATTTAGATGAAATGATCTGTTATTTTATACGATTAATGTCATAATTTATTTATAGAATAAATTAACTACATGTGCTTATATTTTTAATAATTCAAAAAAATTATTATAGTCACTATGGTTTTTCAATATTTAGTTTAACCGATATAGTGAGGTCGGATAAATTTATTTACATGCACTTTAAAATACGGTAGATTAGGGTCACTCGGTAGTTATGGCTATAAAGTCCTTCTAAGTTAGTACCGGTAAACTTGAAGGAGTTGTCTTTGTCGAACAATAGAAAGAATTTGAGAAACTCACTACTATTTTTATAGGATGAATTCTTAGCATTCTTGGTGATAGTCTAATCGAGGTGTACGTGGACATAACCGACGCTAAGGAGTTATGAGATGCATTAAATATTAAATTCGGTGCTACTGATATTAGCAATGACTTATAAGTCATGGAGCAAGACTTCAGCATGGTTGACAAACGTTCTGTAGTCGAACAAGCTCATGAAATACAAACCATTGCTAGGAACTCAAATTACACAAGCGTGCCCTTCTCGATAAATTTGTGGTTACATGCATTATTGAAAACTACCTTTTTTATGGAGTTTTGTGCTGCATTCAAACATAAGAGACATGAGTATTCCATTAAAGTTTTAATTGTATATCTTGATGTTAAGAAAGCTCAGGCAAATGATACCGTATCAAAGGATGATGGTAGTTAGTCTAGCACTAATGTAGTGCAAAAGCCACCAAATAAGAACAAATGTAAGTTTGTAAAAGTCCAATAGACCACCAACTTTAATAATAATAATAATAATGATGATGATGATGAGGAGGAGGAGGAGGAGGAGGAGTAAGATGACATAACTTGTTTTATATGTGGCTTGCCTCGTCACTTATCAAGAAGTGTTTACAACATAAGGGAAAGGTGGTACATGCAGGACAAACTTCTAAATCTGTGACTGTTAGTAACACTGGTGAAAAGCAAATATAGTAATTTATCTACTATTTTTAGCTAATCAATCTACTAATTGGTGGATTGATATGAGGGCTAATGTACATGTTTATGCTGGCATCTTGCTATTTTCTTCTTATTAGGTCACTCGAGATTCTTCCGTTCTAATAGAAAATGGGTCGTATGCTACTGTTTATGGTGTTGCCACAGAAAAACTAAAGTTTATTTTAGAAAAGATCGTGCAACATGCCCTTACTATCGATAAGAATCATGTTAGTAACTCCTGTCTATGCAGAGATGGTCTTAAGTTAGTGTTTAAATCTAGTAGTCATGTCTAAATATTGATATTTTATTAGTAAATTCTATAAGTGTAGAGGCTTGTTTTGTTTTTTTTCTTTCTGATGTCTACAATAAGTCTATAAATTATATTTATGGCAGTGTGGATGATGAGACTAATGTTTGGTATTTATGTTTATATCATATTAATTTTGGTTTGATGTATTGACTTTTTAGTATAAGTTTAATTCTAAAGTTTTCTATTTTCAAAGGTTCTAAGTGCTACAGTTGTATATAATCAAAGCAACCTCATAAGGTTCATACGGTTACTGAGAAGAAAAATTCTTTACTATTAGAACTCCTATATTCAAATCTTTGTGAAATAAATGGGATGTTGATGAAGGGTGAAAAACAATATTTCATAATATTGATTGACGATACTACTAGATTTTGCTATATGTATCTATTAAAAATGAAAGATGGGGTCCTATACTATTTTGATGTCTATAGGACAGAAGTTGAAAAACAACCTGACATAAAGATAAAGAGACTTATGCTAGATTATGGTGGAGAGTTTTTCTCAAATGAATTTGACTTATTTTGTAGTAGCATGGCATTGTACATAAGAGGACATATCTCTATTGTCCTGAGTCTAATGGGATTGTTAAAAAGAAAAACCATACACTGACTGACTTGATGAATATCATGTTAGATATCGTGGGACTATCTAAGGCGGTGAGAGAAAGTCTTGCTAATCTTAAATCATATTTTAAATAGAGTTTTTTAAAAATAAGGATAAAACTTCATACGAGATTTGAATCAGGAGAAAACCATCTCTTTCTTACTTGCACATATTGAGGTGTCTGGCGAAAGTCAATGTAATAATAATAAAGAAGCGTAAATTTAAACATAAGACTGGATTGTGTCTTTCTAGGATATGCTCAATATAGCATTACCTATAGATTTTTAATAATTAAATCTGAGATAACTGACATGCATATTGGTATAATTATGGAGTCTCGTGATGCTATATTCTTTGAGAACATTTCTCCGATAAAGGATACACATAACACTTTTAGTCATTCTTCTAAAACAATTTTCAGTTCAATCACGCCACTAGAAAAATCTAAACATACACGTGAACATCTTACTAAGGAGGATAACGAGGAGCAAGAGACAAAGAATTGTTAAGTCATCCGCTGATGATTTTACTGTGTACCTTATGGATGATACTCCTAAGTTTATTTCAAAAGCCTTTACATCTCCTAATGTAGACTACTAGAAGAAGGCCGTCCATAATAAAATGGGTTCTATTATCGCTAACAGAACTTGGGAGGTGACAGAACGACCTTATAGGTGCAAACCCATGGGATGTAAGCGGGTGTTCAAAAAGAATCTTAGACTTTGTGGTATAATTGAAAAGCGCAAGGCTCGGATTGTGGCTAAGGACTATACTTAGAAAGAAGGAGAAGATTTATTTGACACTTACTCATCTGTTGTTAGACTGACTACAATCCGAGCACTACTTTCTTAGTTACCTCATATGGTCTTCTCATTTATCAAAAGAATGTTAAGACAATTTTTCATAATAGAGAGTTAGATGAGAAAATTTACATGGAACAACCTGACAGATTTGTAGTAAAAGGTCAAGCAGACAAGGTGCGTAAGCTATTAAATTCTTTATATGATCTTAAACAAGTTACTAAGCAGTTACATAAGAAATTTGACAGAACATTAATGTTTGTGGTTTTTTAGTAAATAAGGTAGATAAATATGTATACTATTATCATGGTGAGGGTGGGTGAGTTATTTTATGCTTGTGTATTGAAGACATACTAATTTTTGGGACAACCATTGAGGTGATTAATATGGTTAAATTATTCTTATCTCAAAATTTTGATGTGAAGGATTTGGGAGTAGTTGATGTACTTCTGAACATTAGGCTCATTAGAGTTGAATATGGGATTACACTCTTGCAGTCTCATTATGTGGAAAAGAGCTTTAGTCGTTTTGACTATTTTGATAGAAAGTCTTCGCTAGCACCTTATGATACTAGCTTGTTTCTTAGCAAGAACAAGATAATTGCTAGGAATCAATTTGAGTACTCCTAGATCATTGGCTTACTTATGTATCATTGGCTTACTTATGTACTTAACTAGTACGACTATGCCTGACATCTCCTTTGATGTGAGTAAATTGAGCCAATTTACCTCTAATATAAGATATGATCATTGGTGTATACTTGATAGAGTCATACGCTATCTAAAAGATGTAATGAATCTTGGACTTCGCTATACTGGATATCTAGCGGTACTAGAGGGTTATAGTGATTCCAACTGGATCTCTAACGTGGATGAGATCAAAACCACTAGTAGATATGTTGTCACACTAGATGATGATGCTTTTTCATGAAGGTCTTGCAAATAGACTATTTTGATGAGATTAACCATAGAAGCATAGCTTATGGCACTGGATATTGTTACTTTGTGGTAGAATGGTTGTGTGGTCTATTAATGGATTTGTCTGTGGTTAAAAAACTGGTACCAGCTATCGTTATGAACTGTGACAATCAAACTGTAATTGTTAAGGCAAATAATTCTAAGGATAATATGAAATCATTTAGGCATGTAAATAGATAATTGATGTCTATTAGAAAATTAAGAAACTTTGAAGTTATAAGTTATAGCATTGGATTATATCTAAACAGCTAGAAACCTAGTAGATCCCTTTACGAAAGGACTATCACAGGATATGATAGATTATGTATCGAGAAAGATAGGAATGAGATCTATGTGACTATGGTGATATCCCAATCTACGTGATGAGAGACCCCATGAATTAGACTTAGGAAAAACAAACCATTAGTTAACTAGAGGAGACTATACTGTTAGAACCTTATCTATGTGAAGAAACATATACTCTCTAACTACAAGGTAGGTTAACAATGTCTTAATGTGTTCTGTTGGTTTAAAATAGCGAAGATGCTATCCTATAGAGTATTCTTGTGAATCTCTTATGAAACTCATTAAGAAACTAGAGAATATGACTTATAGACTTCAACCGAGGTGTATGCTATTAACGACCTAGTATCAGTCAAGTCTCTAGATGAAACATACTTACACAAAACTTATAATTAAATGCATATTATATTATTTAGTTGTGAGTTAGTGTAACCTAGTGATCTAGATGTTTAACCTTAACCGATCTCTATCGAAACACTGGTATATAAACAATACATTAGATAATGGCAAATCTATTCGAGACTTTGAGATTTGGTGAAGGATTGTTGGAATTTGCAAATATGCTAAGACCCATATGAAGAAGAATTCTAGAAAAATCTCAAAGGCACGCCTTATGAAAATTATTGCATGTGAACCTTTAGTACCATTTTACTAGTTCTTGAAGAGAGACCTCCTTAGAAGGATGAATGTTCTCTTAGTCACTAGCCATGTATGATGGAGAGAGCTAGAGAGACACGTGTGCGCGCTCTCTTGCCTCACCTCATTAGGCCAAGTGGCGTGCTTATGCGACTTACGCGTGAATGGTCCATTAAAATTAGGCCTTTATGATTACGTAGATGCGGCTTTCTTTTACAGTTTTATTTTACTGCATCTAACAATTGATCTTTTTTTCATTGGAGTGGCGTGGAGTCCGAATAAGTTACGCACGACTTATCTAATTTGGTTTTATATTATGGAGATCGTATAGACGTCCTAAACACGCGTCTTAATATCTTTATAAGTATAGAGCCACTGCCTTAACTCGACATATGCGGAAAACAAAGTAGTATTTTGACACATTTTCTATGCTAAGCTGTCGCACACCTACTTTGTCTCGCTAGCTGTTGTACATTAGTGAATCAGGAGAGTAGATTTACAAAACCTCATCCTTGTAAATTTTTTAGAACAAATAATATTTTTAAAAAGTATTTCACGTTACTGCTCATTAGCCATTTGCTATCACTCATTCTCTTTTGATCGGCTCGTCTTATAAGATACGTCATTCAAACAATATCGGTTGTTGTTAATAGTTCGATCGTTACATATATATCATTGTGTTTTATTTAATCTTTTTAATATTATATACGTGTTTAAATTAGATAATATAATTATATTATTTTACGTAACTAATGCTATAATTTATTTATGAGAACCTATATTTTTCGACAGACAGCGCGACACGACGGTGTCGCGAGGCGCGCGGAGGCGTCACGGTCGCAAGTCGGTGGCCTCGCGCGCGGGCGCGCGTGGGGCGCCGATGGTGAGCAGCGCAACCCAGCGCGTGTTCCATTACCACCGCACGCAGGCACGCAGCTGCATTTGGTGCTTCGGTTAGTGCCGAACTAATCGCGGTCGGCGTCGGCTTTGCTTGGAGCGGACGGTGACGTCACCACACCACGCCCAACACACCCTACCACCACCACCGACACAGGATTACGTCGCTTTCGGGCACAGCGATCGCTCGCTCTCACCAACAATTCGTAGAATTTTCAACCCACGACTCAGTGACGATTTAAAGCCTACCAACAGTATGACTGTACCGAAATGGTAGGTCCAGTGCAACAATTAAACAAAATCGCAAAAAGAAAAAAAAATCTGGACATCTATTAATCTCTCTACTAAGAGCCAACCAAACATAATTAACATAACCCACTGTTAAGAACAGTAAACTGATAAGTAAATTCGATTAGATTAGGCGGCAACAACGCACCACACGGACGAACGCAACGAGAGTACTGTGAGCACGAACGCAACTGCGATCCAATCGTTTTACGTGCGGGTGTTAATGTGTGGGGCCCGATGCATTTACTGGCCCCACGTGTCATGTTAGGGAGGAAAAAAGAGAGAGAGAGAGGCGTATAATTAGGGAAGAATTCGAAGATTCGATTAAATTTAGGATGCATCCGTCGGAGAAGGGGCGAGCGAGACGATGAGGCGGTTTTGATTTTTAGACTCCATTTTTTTATTTTTGTGGAATTTTTTCTCTTCTCTTCTCCCCTTTATTTCCCCTTTTTCGCGTGGTTCTCCGCCATCTCTCGTCTCGAAGCTTCTGGAAGCTTCGGGGGGAGGGATCCCGGCCTCACCTGGGTGACTGTGGGTTCGTTCGTTCGGTCCGCCCGCCATGGCGCTGTGGCGGCGTAGCTCCTCCTGTCTCTCGTCCGTCTCCCGCTCGTCGCTGGGATGGCCGCCCGCGGGGGGAGTCGGGGGTGGAGAATCGAAGGTGTCGCCGGAGATCGCGCCGGCGGATGGGCAGGAAGGGGAGGGGGGGAAGGAGGGGGATGAGGAGGGGTGGTCGCGACTGCTGCCTGAGCTGCTCACGGAGATCATGCGGCGCGTGGACGCCAGCGCCGAGCGGTGGCCGCCGCGGCGGGACGTGGTGGCCTGCGCGTGCGTCTGCCGCCGGTGGAGGGACGCCGCTGTCTCCGTCGTGCGGCCGCCGCTCGAGTGCGGGCGGATCACGTTCCCCTCCTCTCTCAAGCAGGTGAGGCCCAACCTAACCCTATCACCATATCGTCTTTGATCTGGCCACTTTTGGGGGACTTTGTTCGTTGTTTTGAGATGATTTTTCTATTGGTGGGAGAAAAAAAATCGTGCCAGTACTTTTTGAAGTATTGATCCTACCAGCGTGTTAGATTTGCAGCTGTTCATTGAGGAAATTTTTTGCCCTTTGTACGATTCGAGGTGGTTTCGGGGATCAA
Source organism: Oryza coarctata (assembly GCA_030770085.1). NCBI lineage: Eukaryota > Viridiplantae > Streptophyta > Magnoliopsida > Poales > Poaceae > Oryza > Oryza coarctata. The sequence goes on from CM061470.1 coordinate 19,771,039, forward strand.
TTATTGGATTTACTGTTCTGTTTTAATTGCTGTATTTTTTTAGCTTTCGGTTATATAGATGCAATTACCGATGGAATTGCGGCCACTTTCATAATTTTATATCCTAGCGATGACCAGAATTTGATTTGATTGAGAAAGTGGGATTTTTTTTTTGTTGGTGCCTCTGTCTGGATGTATTAAAGGATCAAATGGATGGATGGATATTTGTTGTCTATCGATCTTGGGATCTCTTTTGGCTTACAATAATCGTCTGGTTGTGAGTAATCTTAAGCGAGGAGCACATGTCTATCCACTCGTCCTTGTTTTCTGCATTTGGTCGCCCCGCACTTTACTATGGTGACCAATAAGTGATGTGGTAGGTGAAGTTAGTAAAGAAATACGGGAGCTTGGTATGTTCATATAAGAAAATGCTAATTGTGACATTTGGATTTTATTTTGGTCTGTTAATAAGAGTATATTGATGCCTACAGGTACAATCTTTAGTTTCACATTGGGCGCTATAATTTATTTTGTTGATGTTGATATTGTTTTGACAGCCTGGATCGAGGGATGCACCGATGCACTGCTTCATCAGGAGGAACAAAAAGAACTCGACATTCTATCTTTATCTCAGCTTAACGCAGGGTAAGTCATCATGGATAATTTGTGTTTCCATCATGCTTTTGGCCCCATGTTATTTAAGTTGGGTGTGGCTTTGTAGAATGCGTCAACATGGTTTCCATGTTGTTCTTTTGGTTTAATTAACAGTGCCAAGTAGACAAAATAAAAGTATATTCACTGGCTTTCGGGTGGTTTCTGCTCTATCAGCGATTTGGGTGTTGCAATTGTACAATTAAATGGAATCTTGTCCAGACAATGTCAAATTTAGTAGGTAGTAGCATGTTTATAAAACATGAAGAAATTTGTTTGCTAAAGTTGTCAAGGTCCCTTCTATGTATGACTTGTGGGTCGTGATGTGTGATCTTACGGTTGTACTTAATCTTGTTTTAAAATAGGGAAGTTTTTCCTTCTTTTAATCCATCACAAGTCACAACTTCCCTTTGTGACAAGGACCCTTGCACCTACTTTACTGCCCGCCTACATTATTTGAGGGAATTCCTTAACATAATAAGGAATATTTTAATGATTGACTTTGGTCTTTGGTAGTTGACAAGTTTTGATGGAATACATTTTTGTTGGAATAACTTAGAAGTTACTTCTTAGATGCTATCTTGGTATTGTCTTAACTCTTATTGGCCATCATGAAGTTTGAAAACATTAACTGTTTAACGTACTATAATGGATCAAGTGAGAGGCTGGGTAACCATGATGTGCCACCAATTACATGGTGAACTTTTTATGATCTGACAAAGTAATACAAATTGTGTCCATTTTTCATCATTTTTTATCATTTAGGCACATCATTATTATTTGTTGCCCATGACTTCCCCTGTAGATTGTTAACTACATGACCCATGATCATATACATAAGGGTGCAGTACAACCTAAACCGAGGAATAAACACACCACCTGTTGAGTTTATCTTTCCTATGCCAGTTCTGAGAAATATAAGTTAAATTATTAGGAAAACAGAAGGTAACTAGCTAGCTCTTGTGGCTACAGTACCGTGGAATTCATGTTTTTGCGGGGATGTGTGTGTCAAACCTAATGGATGCTTCTGGATGTTAGAAGATTAGGCACAAGTGCACAACTATGATTAGTTGATAAGTTTAAAGTTCTACAATGAACCCAAGTACCCCATGGACCACCTTATTTTGTTGAGTGATATTTTCAATGTGAAGATCGTGAATCTTATCACATGATTGAGAACCTGTGGTTATAAAATTGTAATACAATTCTCTTGTGTTGGTGACTGCATCAAGGCTTTTTTTATACGTTTATTGCTTGTAAGTATCAGATTGCAAAATATATGTTCTTCAATCTTTTTTGGTCTCTTTTGGCAGCCCTAACAGATAAAGGGAAGTTTCTGCTGGCTGCTCGAAGGTTCAGAAGCGGGGCGCACACAGAATATATCATCTCTTATGACTGTGATGATCTATTTCCAGGAAGCAATTCATATGTTGGAAAACTGAGGTTAGGTCTAATCATTCCATTAGGTTACGGCCTTTGCTTTCTTTGCAAGCATCATAAGTTGTGCCACACTCTAATTGTACTCCAGTAATAATTTTACTGCCATTTTTGTTCATGTCATCCTTAAATATTCATCATATCATCAGTTATCATGCTGCCTGCCTTGCTGAATACTGTGACTCATCCATGTATCTTTTTCATATCTAATATCTAGATCCCTATCAAGCTTTGCATTATTAAAAGTGCCATATAACTTGGTATACACCATTACCTTCATAGTGTGTGTTTAAAATATGAAGACTGAAGGCATTAAGAAGAGTCATCTTTGGAAGCTGAACAAGTCACAAACATATAAGTTTCTGGAATTATCAATTGCTTGGGATAGTATACCTTTTCTAATTGGCTGTCCAGGGCATTTATATTTTTGGTAGCTGGGTTTACATTGTGATCAGTAAAAAACATCTTTCAATTCCTAAGCTAACAAAACCACTCTACTTATGGCCTCCTGGGCCATTTTGGGGTCAATCTCAGAAGTGCCCTCCAGGCCTCCACTACCAAGTCCCAAGTGCATTTGATCAAGTGCCTAGAAGTTTTCTAGTGCATGATAGACTGAACTTTTTGCAAGTTATTTTCCCTTTTATCCATTTCTTAGCCAGAGTACTATATTAATCATGTAACTTCTTTTTACTTGTAGATCTGATTTCCTGGGTACAAAGTTCGTCATCTATGATAGCCAGCCACCATACGATGGTGCTAAGCCCTCACGGAGCCAATCGAGTCGTCGCTTTGCAAGCAAACAGATCAACCCAAATGTTTCAGGTGGTAATTATGAAGTTGGACAAGTTTCATACAAGTTCAACTTACTCAAATCAAGAGGACCAAGAAGAATGCACTGCAATATGCAGTGCCCTGTGGGTCAGAGCACTGCATCCGATCAATTGAAGGACAAACAGTTGAGCACCTCAAGTCCCTTGGCACTAAGAAACAAGGCGCCACGATGGCACGAGCATCTGCATTGCTGGTGCTTGAATTTTCATGGCCGGGTGACCGTCGCCTCAGTGAAGAACTTCCAGCTCGTTGCTCCAGCTGGCACCAGTGATCAATGGGGTGTCGGAGATGAGGAGACAGTGATCCTGCAGTTCGGTAAGATTGAGGATGACACATTCACAATGGACTACCGGCAGCCGCTGTCAGCTTTCCAGGCGTTTGCCATCTGCCTCACAAGCTTCGGCACAAAGCTGGCCTGTGAATAAAGTGTGACTTCGGGGGTGATGATTTGCCGTTCATGTGGGATTCCCCGTTGTAGCGGATAGCCTGAAGCCCTGAACTACCGCCCCTGTTGATCCAGGAGAGTAGGGTGTAAAAAGGAAACAGGGGCACACACAGTTCCCTGACTCGACTCTCCTCTCGTTCTATCGTCTAATGATGTGGACTTTGGTCCTGTGATCTTGGAGAGATGGTGGTATATAACTCTTGTAAATGGCATTCCATTTCCCTTTCTGATGCACCCGTGCATAATGTACCATTCTCCAGTTGAGTTTGCAGCTGGTCTCAAGGCCTGTTTGGTTTATCGCCCAGTTCAACGACGCCAAATATTTGGCAACGCCTAAAAATTTGCCACTCATTTGGTTTGCTACCTAAAGAATTGGCATTGCCAAATTATTTGGCATCCCTCTCATGGCCATACAAATTAGAAACTACTAATTCTTGCCAAATTTTTTTGGCCAACAATCCTAACGACAACCTTGCCGGCAATGGCCAAATCTTGCCATTGCCTAAAATATTGGCAAGGCTAGAATGGCATGATCCAAACGGACCCTAGTTGCTTGTTCCTAGTTATAAATAGGATCAGTTATGATCAATTAGCATGTGTTCATTGTACATGTTTATGACTTACGAGGATATACATCCCTTGAACAGGCCAATCTTCACTATAAAATACTTGTAATCATCCTATGTAGTACAAACTATTGATGAAATACAGAAGCTCATCGCTTGATTTTTTTTTCGATCTCTACTTTTAACAGTTCTCTCGAGGCGAAGTTAGATGTGGCTTCCTGGGAGCGATTGAATTATCACAACGTTCCATGAGCTCTTACAATGGCGGGTGTGTAGTGTACGGTGTACCGTGTACCTACTCCGGTGTCTCCACCACGGCAGCGGCAACCACGCGAGGCGGCGAGAGCAACCGTTCGTCTACCGCCGCCGACTCGGCCCCGTCTCGTCTCCCGGAGTCCGCCGCCCGTTGCGCTCCGCTCCTCGTCGAGCAGCGCGGTTCGACGAGGCAATTGGTCCGGGCGGCAAGGCCCATATAACAAATTGTAACAAACAGTCTACTAGCTCGGCCAGGACGAGGCAGATGCCCCGTGGGAGTTCGGCCCAATCGACCCATACCGCACGCCATCGCCGACCTTTTAACGGATCGAAAGTTCGAAGCTCCGGGAGCGAAAAAATAAGAAAGCAGTGGACCGGTTTCCCTACCGTTTTTGGTAGGGGTTACGGCTATCCGGCTGTAATGCGGTGGTTACCGTGAAAAACCATAAAAGGCTAAACATGCGATATTACAAGCTCTGCGGCTCTTCCCGTTTTATAACATAAGACGTATTTATTTTTTTTCTAAGTTAGAATTTATTAAATTTAATTTAATCCAATGGAGCAGGCTTTTGTTTTCTGTGACCTAAAACAACCTGGATACAGTAATAATACAATTTAGTGCTGACAGTGCAATTATCAGGAGATAATAGCACAGTAAAATGCAATAAGTATTACACTATGATTTCTGTAGATCATGTATTCGCATTTGGCGTGGCCTGGCATGGTCGTCGACGACGATCTTGGCCGGACCACGGGACGAGCACCATGGAGCTGGAGCCTGCTTCTTGTGCTGCACATGGATGCCCAGGAAAGATGTCGCCGGAGGGTTGTTTGACACGGATGGCAGCGCGCGCGAGAGCCAGGATTCTGACGGCGACTTCGGCGACGGGAGCGGCGGGAGCAGAGGCACGATGTCACGGCTCGCGGAGGCCTTGTCCTCCAAGAGCAACGGCCACCCGTAGCCGCCGCCGCCGGCGTCACGTCTCGATTTCTTCCCTCCATCGAACACCTTCGGCGGCGCTGGCCTTGGGATTTGAGGCGGCGGCAGCAGTTTAGGCTCGTCGGAGACAGTGAAGCAGCTTTCCGGCTGTGAGCAGTGGTAGTCGTCGTGGCATTCGTCGCTTCTGTCGAAAATCAGGAGGAAGCCGAGGTGGGTAGCCTTGGGATGAACGCCGTCTACTTGCTCCAGGTAAAGCTCACGCACCGACGGCGTTGTCTTGTCCAGCTCCGGCGACAGCAAGGCGGTAAGACCCTTCCGGCCGCCGTGGCCTGATCGCCGGAGGGAGTTGATGTACACTTCCTCCCAGGATTGCTGCAGCGCACCAGACGAACACGTGAGAATTGCTTGAGCTCGATTCCTTCGTCATGCAGCAGGTGAAGCAGAAGCTCATGCGCATGGAGATGTTCGCTGCTGCTGCTTACCATGATGCTCGGGTCGTGCCCAAAATGCGGCCCGTTTCGCGCGCTCGGCACCAGTGGGTTCGCCATGCTTTTGCTCCTGCCGACCTTGGAGAGGGCTGTGCTGCGCTCTCGCCGCCAACCTCCGCCGCGGCGTCTCATGGCGGGCGCTGGGTTAAGGAGTAGCATGGTGCTCTTCATGCACCGTGTGACAAGAAGCAGTCCACACCTCTTCGACGTGAAGCCCCGCGTACTGTGGGTGTCCCACTCGCCGTTGTCATCGTCAACGGCGGCGGCGGACGCGGCGTTGGCATCGTCGGTCTTCTCAGTTGGAACGATACACAGGGCTTGACTTCTCGGCGATGGCTCAGGAGGAGTCAGCAACCCCGGCGAACCGTCGGTGTGGCCGTTGCGCGCGGTCGACGAGGCAGTGGCGGCGGCGATGCTGGCCTTCCGGGAGCTGCATTGCGTGGAGAGGACAGTCACGGCGTGCGCGGCCGGCAGGAAGCGGTCCAACATAACGCCGCTGCCGCCGTGCGCACCTGCATGCTCGACGCGCGAAGGCCGGACGACGACGTCGCTGAGACCGGTGGCGCTACTGCAGTTCACGGTGACGCAGCTGTCCTCCACGGAGAGCGCGTCAGCGAACCGCGCCTCCTCCCGGGCGGGCGCGGTGACAGCGACCACCGCCATCGCATCCCGCGCCGGCTCCTCGTCCCTCGCCGCGGCCACCATCGTCGCGCGGCGGGTGCGGACGCTCTTGGGATGACCAGGCCGTTGCTCCCACCGGAACGGCACGCCGCCCGGCGTCCCATCCTGCCTGAACTGCATCACCTCGCTCTCGACCTCAGCGCCCACACCACCGCCATGCCGCCGCACGGAGCGCAGCGGCGCGGCGAGGTTGATGCGCTTGTTTGCGTCGGCCATGCCGGCGCCTCAAGCTGCTTCCTTTCCTTGCTAACACTTACTCTCACTGACACTGAGTCACTGACCTCGCCACTACACTGCATTGGTAACCAAAAATAATTTGAAGGAGGCTTATTGCAACAACCTGCCTAATTAAGAGAAAAAATTTCTTGTAATAAATCAGTACAGAGCTTACTACTTGTTTACTCACACAGGACGTGGCAAGAAGGGATCACCTGAACCGACATGTTGCTAGTTGTTACTACTAACCTTGGCAGATTAGCCTCTGCAACAACTACATGAGCCATGATTAATTACTCATAAAGAAAAGTACAAGTGAAAACTTAAGAGAATTAATTATAGTTCTTAGTGCTGGTTCTACTGCACATGAACACATGATTAGTTATCCATTTGAATATTTCATTTCACTCAGTAGGTGAATGTCTGATGATAATTCGATCTGCAGATTGGCTGCTCCTGCTGCTGCTGCTTAAATGGAGGAAAAAGGCTGGACGACCTGGTATCCTCTCTGATAAATTCTCTTTGGACTTAAGCTGCATCTGCATCAGCATCACGATGCATGACAAGATCTTCGAGAGCTTAACGACCGGTAGGTACATGACCATTTTTCTGTCGACGAGAGCTCAATAATTTAGCAGCGGATGCACAGTCATCGTCGAGTTCATAACGCCTCGCGGATTTACGTCAAAACCGGTCGCTTTCCGTCGCCGCCGACACTGTGTTCTTCTTCTTCACCTAGCTAAGCTAGTATGACAACTGACAAAGTAACAATAGATAAAGAAAAGGAAAAAATGAGGAGTAAAGAGCTAGGGCAGTGACGATAGGATGAAATTCTTATCTGTATTTGCTCTTTCAATAATAGAAGAGCTTTTATAGGGTAGTTGAAGCTTTGCATTTAAGCCATCTAGGTATCCAACGACTCCGTGATCTGCAAGATTAGGGTTCTTTTGCATTCAGAGACCATTCACTAATCGATACAGCATTGATCAATACTGTTGTCAGAGAGATCACCAAACTGTGATACACTTGATATGGCATTGAGCTAATTAATTAAAAATAAGTTATGAGCACTTATCAATGTTGTCATCTACCACTATTATCTAGGTAGGGAACAAAATAGTCGTCAGTACGTTACATTTCTTCTGACATGTGCATTACTTTGGTTGTTCTCTTGCAGAACCTGCATTGTGTCACTGGATAGCTGTTCGATTCCAGTGAGGATCCTCCGCAATACTCTTCCTGCAGTAGCAGCCATTGACAGATTGTTCCGGCCTATATATCAATCATTGTCACTGTCACCATACGAACAGTACTATAGAGAATCCATATGTCTGATTTAGCGACAGGTAAGACGTGCAAAAACCACAGGGGAAGCCTGAATCCAAAGTATGCTCTGCTCCGATTAATCTCTATCTAAGTAGTACTAGCTAAGATCGTCGTGCAGCTCATGATCTGAACCATGATGAGCTCTCGGCTCACTTCGCGGGCAGACCTGACAATTGCACATTTGTTCCTGAGCCTGAACTTTCAAGGGACCATCCTGAATTTCTGAAGCTCGTTTTCTCCATCTCGTGGCTCTCACCATCAGTTCAGATTTAATCATAGCATTGCTGATCTGATCAGCGCTAACCCTAGTCCGGGCCGTCTATTCGGAGTTGGGACCCATTGAATCATGGCCCACGTACATGGCCCGGCCCGTTATAATTAGCCAACCTTCTTAAACCAGAAAAAGATTTACCGGGCTGAATAATCATAAACTTGGTCCATAATCTTCCAAGGCCCAAAATTCGTGCAATTATCATAGATCAACTCTGATGAATCCCACTGATCATGGCAGAATTACTACACCGGATGATAGAAATGACGTGCAATTTTTTCCTGCAAAAAGTACAAACGCAATCGCTCCTGTACACCTATGAACATTATTCGTGCCCACGCCGACTCCTAAGAGGTCTGCTTAGCTCTAGTACAGGTCGATCGGCTTCTCTCCGTGGCTCGAGATACACATGTCAGGGCTTGTGAGGTCCGCTCGGCTCTGGTGCAACGGTGCGGGTGTGCCAATCAATTTAACCATGCAATTGATAAGGAGGTGAAACGAACAGTCCAGTTGGACGATGGGCCGATACAAACTTTCGCTATCGGTTGGCCACCGATAGGATCGAGGTGTTCATCGGCCGTGTTTGAATGGTTCCTGCTATCGGCTGGTCGCTGATAGGTATTAGGACGCTCTTTCGTCTGCTAGGGAGTCGATGAAGGCGTGGATATATGTCAACAAAGGATTATTATAGCTTCAGGTGTGGTGAAAACGAGATCCTGATCTGTCGGCCGTAGAGCCGATGGAGGCATCGAATAGTATTAAAAACAAAGCGCGCAAGATCCCTCCTGATAATCGATAGAAGCAGTAGCGGTCATTCATCGGCTAGAAAGCCGATGAAGGCATATGTGAAGTAATAAGAAATTGTATAAAAGATACACTAGCTACAAATCCGATGCTGTTCCGGATATGGCAAGGGCGAAACAAACCTATCGGTTAACCGAGTCGATGAGAGGACATCACTCTAAAGATAGGCGCGCATCGGCTGGAAGGCTGATATGCTTGGAGTGGCACTCAAGAGGAGTATCTGAAGACTGGTGCATATCGGCCGAGGAGCCGATACACTAGGCGTGTTGCTCAATGTATAGATAATTCATCGGCTAACACTTCGATAAAACGTCGTACAGAGACCTATAAGCCTAAAGCTTAATCTACCGTTGGCAGCCTCGTAGTTCGAACCTAACCGATGTATCATGAGATCGACGATAGTGGAGAGAGCTTGATAGACCGATAGACCTGCACGGACGTGATGTGATACATCTGATCGTCCTAAGAGGTCGAACCTAACCGATGCAATCTTAGACAGAGCAAGACATATCGAGATAGTGACGGAACTTACCCCTTCGCTGGAGATCGAAGTTAACCGATGCAGCCCCGCGTCGAGAGTCAGACCCCGCCGATAGAAATCTAGAAGAACTAAGGTGATGATGCGCCAAATAGTTTTGATTGAAAGATGTGCTCATTATAGGCTTTCAGAGGTCTATATTTATAACCTGTATTACAAAGTTCGACACGTTTACAACAACCATAGGACGTTATTTATTAACAAAGATAAAAGAAAAATATCTCTAAAAAATTAACTAAACTAACTAAACCTTAGATAGAATATCTTGCCGTGAGTCCTACAATTTCTCCTTAGATTTAGTCTTATTTGGATACTGACCAAAGCATTTCTTCAATTGGCTTTTTTCCTATAACAATTAGACTCTTCTTTACTAAACCGATCGATTTTTCAATCTTTTTCTAAACTTATCAAATTTTAACGTTAACAAAGGTTTATCTAGAATTATCCAAAAAAACTAGATCGATATATTTAAAAGCAATAAAGTCATAGTTCATGGATATGTCATCCTGTGCTAATTATCTGTTTTTTCCCCTCCCTACTGACGCAGTCGCTGGTTCTAAACTTCATTTCCTACCGTATCTGCGATTTCTGACTAAGAGAGGGGCGAGATGCTGCAGGCGCAAGCCGCCAGGTGCAAACTTTGAAGCTACATCTCCGTGCGATCCAGTACTTAATTTGCCGATCACACCTCGCATCAACTAGGTGAGATATACGACTCAGTTTCTGCTCCAATTTATCCTATCGCCAAATATGATAAGAGAAAATGTAGCAAAAGAATATATTTTTTAAAGTTTGCTTACCTGATGGTAACAATAGTTCATCGTGTTTCTTATGCTAGCAGAGTAGATCATTAGGTGGTACGAACCAGAGAATCAATCGGATGGAGGCAGAACTTCTTCCAGCTGCATGATGAACTCTTTTGCATGACTTCTGAAGAAAAAGAATAGATGATGCTTTAATTATGAGTCTTATGAACAGTATACTACAATCAGATTAAGCATTCGCAGTTTTTCAATCGAAGTACTGATGTACTATAGAAGCAAACTTGCCCACCAACCAATGTCAGTTAAGTCTTACGCTGTAATTAGATAGGACTGTATGTTTAGTTTTCCATTCTGCATATGCATGGGCACTGAGTTTGTGGTCGCCCGTGCACATAGGAGGAGGTAGTGGCAGCGAGAATAGCTTGCGCACGAACGTGAGCGATTGTTTCTGGACGCATGTCACGGACGTGAGGATGGACGCATCGTGAGCGCGGTGTGCGGCCAGCCACCAAGAGCTTTGTTCTTTGTAATGCATAATAAAAGGAGAAGTAAACAATAGAAAACGCTGTGGTTTTTGGGGCAGCACCAAACTCTGAGTTCACCGAGTTTCAGTTCAAGCCGGCGTCCGGCCCTGTTCTTTGCAGTCGTCTTCCTCGCCGAGTTCCAGTTCAAGCCGGCGTCGTTTGGCGCCGCCCCGGCCCTGACAACCAAACGTCCCCAAGGCTCGCTCGCTAGCTCTGCGATATAATTCCGGATATATCTGAAATTCTTTCACGTTTCATTTCAAGAACTCACTCTCGATTGCAAAGAAGAGAAAGGAGAATAAGAAGAATTCATACTTGTGATGATGCTTGGCCGCACAGTGATGAAGAAGACGAGCAAGTTCGAAGACTCGGACACTGCCGTCGCGAAACCGGCCAGGTATTGATACTTTCTTCAGTTGCTTTGGTATATTTTGGAGGAAGTTTGCATGATTCAAATTAATATGATTGTTTGATATATTTTCGGGCAAGTTTGGATGATTCAAATTTGTTAGTGTTCTGGATATGAATTGGCAATCAAACACGTTTGGTTTCAGGGCCGTGTTTGAGATGCCGCACCTGACTTCGCCGCGCGTGCCGGTGCAAGTGAAGACGACGGCGGCGCCAGCCGCGGCAGGCTCGGATCACCACCGTGCTGCCGTCGGCGCCGGCCGAGGCACGTAGCCGCGAAGCCCACTGCACGAGGCAAGGATATGCTCTAGCTAGTATGCTACACTGTGTCACTGTTAGAAATAGGGCGCAGCAGTGAACACCAGGGCAGCAGTGAACACCAGGGACGATAAACACAAGAGGCGGCGATTGGAAAGAAGAGGCGAGAACACAGGAACTTGGCACTGCTCAAGACGCAGCTTTTCCCTTTACATAGAACATAGCAGACACAAGGCTCACGTCAGCGCGCACCACGCGAGGTGTTCGTGTCCATGCCGATGTCACCCATGACGCGAGGTGTTCGTGTCCATACCCGCGTACCGCCAACGTCAGCCACGCGGCGCATAGCCACGACGGCGTGCACTCAGTGAATGAAAAGAAGAAAAAAACAAAATACAACGCTAGGCTTATCTAACATTGCTCCTCCTAAGCCTTACGGGATGCTATACATCTTGGACACCAATGAGTGAATATAGCTCGTAGAAACGTTCTCGAGCCAGGGCCTTGGTCAGAATGTCCGCTAGTTGCTTTGCAGTTCCGATTAACTCGATCTTCACCCTGTCGTTTTCAATACATTCTCGGATGAAATGGTGCCTAACATCAATGTGTTTGCTTATGTTGTGGAACACCGTATTGTTGCTGAGCACGATAGTGGACTCGTTATCAACCCTCAGACTGGTAGTACCGGCCTCTCTTCCTCTGAGTTCTGAGATTAACCGTGCCAACCAAATTCCTTGACAAGCACCTGTAGTTGCAGCTATGTATTCTGCTTCACATGACGAGAGGGCCACAACCTTTTGCTTTTGGGATTGCCAGGTAATGGGGTTGTTGTCTAGGAAGAAGAGAACGACTGTAGTGCTCTTCCGTATATCAATGTCCCCTACTTGATCGTTGTCACTGTAGCCAAGAAGCCAAGCCTCCTCCTTCTTTCTCTGGTATTGACAGTCGTAGCTGAGGGTCCCTGAGATATATCTGAAGATCCTCTTGACTACCCCAAAGTGCTCGGTGGTTGGGTTTTTCATGAATCGACTCCCATAACCCATCAAGTACGCTAAATCCGGCCTTGTGTTTACCAAATAGCGCAGCGACCCTACAATACTTCTATACATAGTAGGATCAACTGCTGGGGCAGCGCTCAACTTACTGAGTTTAAGGTGAGGTTCCATGGGAGTGCAGGGTGGATTTGCATCCAGTCATCCCTGCCATCTCTAGAATCTTGGTAGCATAGGTTTTCTGGCACAAAGTAATGCTCGCCTCTGATTAGGACACCTCTAGGCCAAGGTAGTAGTGGAGACAACCTAGGTCGCTCATCTTGAAGGTGGAGTGCATCTCTGTCTTGAAGACATCAATGTCGGCTTAATTACCACCGGCGATGATAAGATCGTCGACATATACTCCAACCACGAGGCGGCGATCTCTAGTACCTCGTAGGTACACTGCGTGCTCTGAGGTGCTCTTTTGGAATCCGAGTTTGATCAAAGACTCATCGAGTTTGGCATACCAAGCTCAGGGAGCTTGTCGGAGCCCATAGAGAACCTTGATGAGACGAAGCACCTTGTGTTCATGACCTCGGAGGATGAAACTGGGGCGCTGCTCGATGTAAACTTCTTCTTGCAGCACTCCATTGAGAAAGGTGGATTTGACGTCAATGTGATGGACAGCCTATCCTTCGCAAGCGGTGTGCGCTAGTAGTAGTCGCACGGACTCTAGGCGTACCACGGGAGCAAATACTTTGTTGAAGTCAATCCCTTGACGTTGCACATAGCCCTTTGCGACCAGTCGGGCTTTATACTTGGTGATGATGCATCCTTCTTGGTCTTGTAGAACCACTTGAGGCCTATTGGCCGAATGCGCGGCGGTGGCCCAACCAATTCCTAAGTATCGCTCGCCTCGATGGATGTCATCTCATCTAGCATTGCTTGGTGCCAGCATTCATGGCGCAGTGCCTCCTCTAATGAAGTCGGCTCGGTGTCACTTGCAAGCAGCAGTCGCTCCTCCAGCTCCCGATCGGCTAGCCTCGGCGGTGAGGCCGATCCGATCACGTTGTCGATGCGTCGAAATCGAAGAGGCGCGTCTTCATCGTGGTCGGCATCTGGCAGCTCACTAGCTCCAGCCTCAGGCGGCGACGCGAACTCGAAGCTCTGGTATGGCGTTGAGCTTGACGCCACGGACACAGAGTTGCTCTCCGCCAGAGATGTTGCTGATATATCCGAAACCGTGGGTAGTGGAGGTCCTGAAGGAGGAGGTGAAGGGGATATCGGTGTTGAGGTTGAAGGTGAGAATCGTCCGGCGCACGTACTAGTGGTGGTGATCACGGCAGGCTCTAGGGGCACCGAGTCCTCGATGACGAAGTCGCCAAGGTTGTCAGTAGCGTTGTGATCAGCGCTCCCTCATCGAAGATGGTATCACGGCTGATGTGGACATGCCGAGTCATCGGATCGTAGATGCGATATGCCCTAGAGCCGGGTTCATAGTCAACGAAGATCATACGCTTGCTGCGATCATTCAGCTTCTTTAGATTCAGTGTGGTTACCTTGATGTGAACGATGCAGCCGAATGTGCGAAGGTGGTGGACAGCCGATGTGCTCCCTGTCCACAACTTGTATGGCGTCATCCCCCTAATGGCCTTGCTCGATGACCATTTCAGGAGGTATACCGCAATCACCACGGCTTCGCCCCAGAACATGCTGGGAAGCGACTTGGCCTTCATCATGCTACGTGCCGTGCCCACGACGGCCTGGTTGCATAGCTCTATGACACCATTCTGTTGAGGAGTGTATGGTGCCGTGAGTTCACGTCGGACTCCCAGATGAGCGTAGTAGTCGGCGAAGTTTGTTGACGTGAACTCACCCCCATAATCGGTACGCAGGGCGAGCAGCTTCTTCCCGGTGTTGCGCTCGGCCGCAGCTTGGATGTTCTTGATGGCAGCAGTAACAGCATCCTTGCTCGGCAGTAGAGCGATCCACATGTACCTCGAATAATCATCGACAAGCAAGAGAAAGTATCGATTCCCGCTTGGAGTTACGGGCGTGATTGGGCCACAGATGTCTCCATGGAGCAGCTGCAGTACCTCCGTTGAGCGTTTGAGAGTGTGCTGAGGAAACGACGTCTGTCGGTGCTTGCCGGCGAGACACGCATCACACACCTGGTTGACATGTTCCAGGTGGGGCATCCCGTGCACGAGCTCTTCACGCCCCATCTTCCTCAGGGCACCAAAGTTGACATGCCAAAATTGGGCATGCCAGAGCCAAGTATCCTCGAGCACATGTGATGCCAAGAACACCAGTCTTGGCTTCAAGCACATATAATCTGCTCGAGCTCCGGCGGATCTTCGCGAGTAGGCGACACTCCTTGTCACGGATCCACATCACTCCCCCTTCCACTAGCACCTTATACCCTCCCTTCATCGAGTTAGCCGATGCTGATGATATTGGTAGTAAGGCGAGGAATGTAGTACATGTTTGTGAGAGTGCGGTGTTTTCCATTCTTACAGACAAAGAGGATGGTACCATAGCCCTTGATCTTGGCGATGAAGCCATCGCCGAAGCGTACTGTGCCGACGATGCCAGTGTCGAGGTCAAAGAAGACACCCTGAGCACTAGTCATGTGGTTCGTAGCTCCAGTGTCCAGGATCCATCGACTTGGATCCCAGGTTTTTGCCTCATTGAAGGTAGCGAATACCTTCGCTTCTTGTAGCTACAACTGGTGCGGTTGCTTGGCGCCATCAAGGTTGGTGGCGGCCCTAGAGTTATCCGGTGGTACGGATGCAACCTGATGCGTCGTGACACCCGAACCAACGACTATGTGGGTGTCGAAAGATAGAGGGAGTGAGGCTTGCAGCAGTATAGCCTCATTTGCGGTGGTAGGAAGGTTGGGGAGCGACGAGAGCTCACCCTGAGGTGGTGTGGCGGCATCGGCGGCGGGGAGGTGATTTGGGGATGACAGCGTCGATATGGGAAGAAGGGTTAGGGTTGCTGCCGAATCCCCTTCCTCGACTGTATAAGCAAACATCAGAGTGAGCTCATCTTCATGGGCCACATGGGCCTATTCCTCAGCTTTTAGTTTCCCACGACAATGCTGGGCCCAATGCCCCTTTTTCCTGCATTGCCTGCACTCGTCATCCGGCCCGGCACGTCGTAGACCAGATGAGCTGCCTTTGTTCCCCTTGTTTCCGTCGCCGCTGCCCTTGCCGCCATCGCGGCCACGCGGCTTGCTGTGACCGCGCATCTTGCCCTGTCCGCCGAAGTTGGAGTTACCCCGGTCGGACTCTTGGCCCTTCTGTTTGTACCGTTCGGTCCACTACTCTTCAGTGAGTAGCAGTTTACTGTTTGCGGTATGCAGCGACGGTGGGTCGACATCATCGGCCGCCTTCAATCTTCCAGTGACTTCTTCAATTGAGAGCTTGGAAATGTCGAGAAGAGTTTCAATTGAGATTGCCAACTGCTTGTAGCACGATCTGACGACGCGTAGGTACTTGGCTACCACCTTCTCATCAGGCTCTGGGTCACCCAAAGTTGCTAGGCGCTGCACGATGTTTGTCAGGCACAGGGCAAAATCCTCGATGGGTTCTCCATCGCGGAGAGCGATGGACTCGTATTCTGCCTAGAGATTCTAGGCGGTCGTCTTTCGCACCCGATCATCACCGATACGGAGTGTCTTGATGGCTTCCCATGCCTCCTTGGCGAACAATTTGGCCACCAAAACAGGGACCATCTCCACCGAAACGGTACTGCAAATTGCGTCGAGGGCGTTGCAGTCTTCATCGTACTCCGCGTCGTCGTCCTCGACAGCGTCCCACAGATGACGCGCTTGTAGCTTCACCTTCATCCACAACAACCACTCATGATAGTTTGTCTTCGTCAGTTGTGGCCAATTTTCGGAGTTGGCCTCTCAAATGATGTGCTCGACGATGACTTCCTGTGGATGACGTGCGTCGTGCATACGTGGTCGGTATGTCAGACAAGGATCTGGCAAAGGTGTACGCTTCGGTGTCTTGGCGCCTGAGCCACTGGAAATATCATTCCGGGGATCTTCCTTCCTCCCGACCGGCGATCGACCGCGAGGTCTCACCAGAGATACCATGATGTTCGGCGAGATTCACCTCACAACCCTACTCTAATACCACTTGTTAGAAATGGACGCAGCAGTGAACACTAGCGACGATAAACACAAGCGGTGGCGATTGGGAAGAAAGGGCGAGAACACAGGAACTTGGCGCTGCTCAAGAAACAATTTTTTCATTCTCTCTATTTCCCTTTATATAGAGAGCATAGCGGCGACGAGGCTCGCTTCAGCGCGAGGACGCGAGCTGTTCGTGTCCATGCGGGTGCACCGCGGACACCACCCATGACGCGAGGCGTTCGCGTCCGTGCCCAAGTACTGCACACCAGCCACGACGCATGGTGTGTGCATCCATCCCCGCGCACGACGTCAGCCATGACGGGGTGTGCTCAGCGAATGAAAAGAAGAAAAAAACGAAATACAGCGCTAGTCTTATCTAAAAGAAGTCCAGGAAGGACGCGCGCGCCGCGCTCGTGGAGAACAAGAGGAGAGTCGACGCCGCCGGCTCTGCCACTTCGCCGCCGGTCGTCGGAGACGAGGTGCCCAACGCGCAGGCGGAGGAACACACGCAGCAAGTCGGCAGAGACGAGAAATGCGGCGTGATCTCGCCGACCAGCGATGTCCCTGAGGCTGCTTTCGCGCCGGGCGACGGCGTCACGCGGGTTGAGGAGACCAAGAAGAACACGGATGATGACGACGAGGTAAACAGCGTCACCACCATTGTTGGAGACCTTGAAGGGAACAAGGCAAGCAAGGAGATGGACGAGCTGAGGACGAAGCTGGTAGTGAAGGACACGGAGGTCTACGAGCTGAAGGCGAAGCTGTTGGCGATGGACGCCGAGGCTGGTGATCTCCGGGCGAGTTTGGCCACAAAGGACAGAGACCTCGACGAGCTGAGGGCGAAGCTGATAGCAAAGGACGCGGACCTCGCCGCTGTCGAAGGCGACAGCGCCGAGCTCTTGAAGATTGCCGAGGAGGCATCCCAGGCCGCAACGAAAGAGAGGAAAACCGAGCACGCGCTGAGGGTGAGCGCGGCGCGGGAGGCCCGGGTCGCCGAGCACCTGAGGGCGTTGGAGCGCGCGCGGGCGGCGCTCGAGGCGGAGATGCAGCGCGGCTGCGCGCAGAGCGAGCAGTGGCGCAAGGCAGCCAAGGAGGCCGCCGCAGTGCTCGGCGCGGTGGAGCACAGCGCCAGCACGCGTGGCGTGGTCGTCGACGTAGAAAAGCGGAGCCACAGCTCGGCAGCCGGCGCTGGCGAGAGGATGGACAAGGACGCGGACGAACACCACGGTTCCGGCGGCGGGAAGCGGAAGACCGGCGCGAGCGGCAGTGGCGCCATGCGAATGCTCAGCGATCTGTGGAAGAAGGGGCAGAAGTGATCATCTAGCGAAAGGTGGCGGGAATCGATCGTGTGATTAGGAATTCAGAAATCGGCCAGCTTTATATATGCATCTAGCAGTTTAATTTACTTGTTTATCTTGTTTAATTTAAGACGTGTTTGGCTTAAATAACATTATGTTTATATTTTCTGTGGATTACTGGGTGCCTAGAACCCAGTGAACAAGCTGCATTTGGCATTGTGCCAAATGTGTAACATTTTTGTTGAGTTTTTCTTATGATTGAGAAGAAAGTTTTGATACTGCTGATATCAAATGTCGTTTTAGGAGACTTGTATATTAATTTTGACTTAGTATGTTTCATCTATTTCGGACTTGGCTAAACAAGTTTAATATTTTTCATCTATTTCGGACTTGGCTAAACAAGTTTAATAAGAAACTTCAGGCATTTATGATTGGAATTGCTACTATTAGTTGGGTTTTATGGAAAGTCAGAAATGCAGCTCGTTTCAAAGCTAAGTTACCCAAAGATCCTACTAATCTAATACATACCATTTGCTTTTATCTCATCTTGGGGCGTGATAAAGCGAGGTCTCGTAAACCGACTTGCCTCTCTCAGTATTAATTGCAGTGACACCTTAGTTTTTTTTTCTTACTCTCAAATAATATAAGATGTGTATGTAATTAGAAAAATCGACATTTATAATTTTTATTAATAATTAAGCCAACAACATATATGTTTAGTGTCTAATGTCTGTCGTATCTATATTTGGGCTTAAAAATACTTTTATAAGATATTATTTTTTAATTATTGATGATAAATTGTAAAAAAGTTTCAATGGTCAAAGTTTAATATTGATGACCGTATCAAAAACTAAAAGGCCTTATATTTTTTCAACCATAGGCTTCAAGTGAGATAGAGCACTGGAAGTGCCATAATCTGGTGATTGTGATAATAACTCCATAATACAGTAACTTGAACCATGTAACGATGTTTCTGCCAATAGAAATATGGGAATTTCTCTCTTGCTAAAAAAAGTGAGAAGAAGGTATTTTGAAATTATTGTTAAAATACTAATGATGGGCTGGTGGGCCAAAATATCTTAACAGATTATGGCCTAGGAGCTCAGAATATATCCACTTAGGAGATCTCTTATTTCCATAATATCAGCTGAGGAGGAGGTTGATCCTCTCAATAATAAGGCAAGCTATTTCTTCTTCAAACAGAAAAATATAAGGTACTCCCTTCAATCATAATATTTCATGTTTAGAACTAGAACGGCCCAACTTTTAAAATTCAAACAATTGATTTTATATTAAAATAAGTTTCTATAATCTAATAAGTTTATGATGTTGTGATAATACTAAATCTCTAGATATATTATTTTTTTGTTTTTAAACTAAATAATTGATAAATTATTGATGGTTAGAATTTTAAAAGTGTTCTAAATGTTAATTATTTTTTACCAGAGGGAGTAATTTGCAAAGGCAATCTTTTATGCAGATAGCACCAACAAAGTCATGGGGACAGGGGCATTTCTGGAATTCCATTTTTCATGGGATATGATTATTCTGAAATGCATACTGTTACACTGTTACTGTTTATGTTCTTGGAATATATTTGATCATGGAAACGTGCATGCCAAAGTTGAGAAGGAAGCCAGAGGTCCCACTTGCATACATACACCCAATCACTCAGGCAAAAACAGAGAGATCTATAAAAGGAAATAATAAAAGCGAAGGGAGGACAGAAACTACAGCACAAAAAAAGGAGAAGCATGTACATGCATGATGCATGATATCTGTCTGCTAGTCTACTGTTGTTGCTGTTATATATTTGGGCAAGTGGTCCAATTGGGCAACCAAATCATAGTAAAATGTCTCTCATTTTTGTTGTCTGATCTGAATTGTTGCCATTTTTATTTTTTTAATAACATAGGTTATTGTATCACTTATGATTCCACAAAACACACACATGAAAAAGAGAGAGAAAAAAATGAAACTTTTTAATAATATAGATTGTTGTATCACTTGTCATTCCACAAACTCACAATGTAAAAAATTTGATGTACAGGAAAACAAAAAATAAATAAATGTGCCTAGGCTTACAACTAGGAGTGAAAAAAATGGATCGACTCATTGCAAGCTCGGCTCAGATTGACTCAAGCTCTAAGTCAAGCCGATCCCGAGCCAACTCGTGAGCCACTCTTATGGCCTAATAAGGTGGCCCAACCTTAGACCGGTAGAAAACTCCCAATCTAAAGTTAAAGTGCTACTAATTTAGTTTTAGTGATTAATAATAAATTCAATTATATGAGTTATGTGCATTTCTTTGTCTATTCTCATATAGATATGAAAATAAAAATTATAAGAGATATGTAATAAACTATTCATGTTTTAAATATATATATATATAATATATCATAAAATTCCTTCATTTTCCTTTATTACATATGTGTATATATGTATCTTCAAATTTATATGTATGCATATTTTTAGGAAGAGTCCATTCTATATTTTCTACTCAACTATGTATGTTTAATATTGGGTTGTCATCCATAAAAAAGGAAAAGATTGAAAGATCTCTAATCGATAATTTGTAATTATTGTTTTGGTGATTTGTGACAAACCAATTTTGTGTGACCAACCACTTTCTATGAGTTGGCAAATAGGTCGTCTTAAACTTTATACGAGCTGAGATACAAATGTATTCGTTGATGATATAATTTAATCTCAATAAGAATGGAAAGCATGGAGATCAAGTATCACCTTTTCTCTTTATTTACATATTGATATGTTTATATATATATATATATATATATTATTTTTATGTGGTTGATACATAAAACTATTTAGTCTCGAGAAAATGGATATAATGAATGTATGCATTTATTGTTATATCTATATATTTTATAAATGTATTCTACTATGTATAGAATAAACTTCCATTGATCTATCTCTAAATATGCTTACACTTGCTTCTAGCAAATATTTTGTATGCATATATTTTAAGAGAGCAAATCATATATTTAATCCAATTCAATCATTTAATTACGATCTTTGCATTTGAGTATAATATGACACTTGTTGTTGTGTTGATTAATACTCATTAATTTTTTTCATATCTTTTTATATGTGATCGGTTGGTCATCGAGTAGAGATTGACAAATAAATTATTGGACTAACAATTTCATTGAGTTGAATAAAATAAATAGGTCCCAAGAAGAAAAGGTGTTGATGCCCAAGTGAAGTCATAAAATCTAAAAAATTAATATGAAGATATTAATGATGTGGAGGACAAAGTGCTATCTATAGCAAAATGGTGAAAGACCAGAGATGCTTGGCCATAATGGATTATTTTTTATTCAAAGAGAAAAATATAAGGCACTCCTTTCAATCATAATATTTCACGTTTAGAAACCAAACTTTTAAAATTTCCAATAATTAATTTTATATTAAAATAAGTTTCTATAATCTAATAAGTTTATAATGTTGTGATAATACTAAATCTCTAGATATATTATTTCTTTTATTTTCAAACTAAATAATTGATGGTTAGAATTTTAAAAGCATTGCAAATGTTAATATTTTTTTACTGGAGGGAGTAATTTGCAAAGGCAATCTATTATGCAGATAGCACCAACAAAGTCATGGGGCCAGGGACATTTCTGGAATTCCTTTTTGATGGGATATGATTATTCTGAAATGCATACTGTTACACTGTTACTGTTTATGTTCTTGGAATATATTTGATCATGGAAACGTGCATGCCAAAGTTGAGCAGGAAGCCAGCGGTCCCACTAGCATACGTACACCCAATCACTCAGGCAAAAACAGATAGATCTATATAAAAGGAAATAATAAAAGCGAAGGGAGGACAGAAACACAGAAACTACAGCACAAAAAAAAAGGAGAAGCATACATGCATGATGCATGATGTCTGTCTGCTACTCTACAGTTGTTGCTGTTATATATCTGGGCAAGTGATCCAATTGGGCAACCAAATCTGAGCAAAATGTTTCTCATTTTGTTGTCTGATCTGAATTGTTGCCATTTTTTATTTTTTAATAACATAGGTTATTGTATCACTTATGATTAAAAAACACACAGTAAAAAAAGAGAATTGAAAATTTTTAATAATATATATTGTTGTAGCTCTTTGTGAAAGGGATTTGAGAAGAGAAAAAAGTTGGATTGAGAGATTAAAAAGTTAAGAGCAAATAAGCTTCGCTCTATCTATTTGAGTACTTGAGGTCATAGCACGTAATTCTTCATTATTACTCTTAGAAACCAATGTCTGCTATACGGCTAAGAGTCACTGGTGAGCATCTAAAAATTATGGGGTGACATAAAAAGTTGTAAATGATTTGATTTTGCTTCTGCAAGGAAAGAAATTAAAAGTAAAATAAGAAAAATGGTTAAAAGAGACATAACCTTTATGGTGGAGATGTAGAATAAGTAGATCCAAACTTCAAAAAACAAATCATATATATCCTCTCTTGGTTTACTTGCTTTGTTCATATTGTGTTTGAGTTTATTCTTATACGATCTATTTATATGCTTAGTTATCCACTTGGTGACCATATATTTTTGTTTAGATATCTTGTTTATCACATTTTAGTTCGTGTATATTTTATTTATTTTAGCTTAAGTTCTCATTTAGTTTTTTTTTCTTCTATCATTATCCAATATTCTGGTCACCATTTTAGAAATTCCGATATATGAAAAGTTTTAGAAAGTGTTTAAAAATTCCTATCCTTTTAATTCGCTATAAAATTATATAATTGTTAATAACAACCATTCGCGACATCACAGTCTTTCACTCATAAACATAACTGTATGCACAGAAAGCTAGCAAACGGCAACCACACAACATGCTACTGCGCTTGTGCGAGTGCGACGGCACCACCTTGCTGCATATGTTGTGTGCCCCCTGTCCACCTTCACATCGCTGGCCTCGTTATCCGTGCGCCACTTCCCTATACCATCGTCCTCCTGCAGGACAGTACAGAGCCTCATCGTCCCCTATGCCACCACTCTTCCTGCAGGGCCTCACTGTCCTTTGCGTGGCTATACCACCTCCCTACGCCACCACTCCTCCTGTAGGGGTTATTTGTCGCAGCCACTGTCCTACAGACTTCAATGCCACGTCGCCTCCCTACACGGCTGTGCCACCTGCTCTCCACCTGCAAGCAAGCGTCGCCCCTATGCCATCTCAACAACGCGCTACATGGCATGGAGCATCGGTTGGTAAGCATGAACTACAGCAAGAGGAATAACTTGTCAGTAGCATTGAAAAGTCTAATTTTTGGATTGAATATCTTTCCATTTTTATCATATTTAATCGACACTTGCAGTCAATATCATAATATAGTTATTGATTTTGTAAATTCCTGTCCTTTGAATGAAATTTATATATATGTTCAATTGTTTTTTCTATTTGTAGTTATTATCTTGTGATTAATAAAAACAATTTTATATTAGCTATGTTAATTGGTGATATGCATTTTATACTTATGCTTAGCTCATCTAATTGAATTTTGTAGGGACCGCTAGATGTTTGGATGACTGTCAACGTATTTTTGTTTTGTGAGCCTGACAAAATCTTTTGGGTGACTGTTAAGGCTGAATAGTTGCACTTAGAATGCTTTTGCTTTTGTGTTGCTAGAATGCAATATAAGCTTGTAGATCATGTAATATTTTAGGGTAGTTGTACTATGTCTCATGTTTCCAGCGCATCGTAATTCTTACATATGGATTAATGGATATTATAGATTATGGATGACTGAATATAAAAAGTGTGGGTATAATAGACTAATAGATAAGCTAGTTAACTAAAACTTGCTAAGTATATGATCTGTGAGACTATGACTGTGATGATTTGTGATCCTATTTTATTTTTAGTTCCTAGTGATTTCTAAATTATTATGGTCTATGAGATCGTGATCCTATTTTATTTTTTATTCTTAGTGATTGCTAAATTCTAATGATCGTTGAGATTGTGATTCTATTTTATTTTTTAGAAACTTGTTTACCACTAGATCATGTATTACCTATTAAAATTTTTATTTTGTGATGCTAAATATAGTAGAATATTGAATTACAAGGTAAACAAGCTCAACTAGCCATGCCAAATTGGCATTTTACCTCGTTAGCTTTAACGAGTCGAGCCAAGCTGCTCGTGACAGTAACAAGTCAGACCGAACAAGGAGCTAAGCTGGCTTATTATTCACCTCTTAAGTAATCTATTTTTAATTTCACCATGTGTATAGCAATTAATTTTGATGTAACATGTTTGCATATTAATAGATAACACATTATGTATCTTGATCAGTTTTTTCCGATTATTTTATTAATGTATATTTGAACTGTACGTAAAAACTGCCATCGCACTCAAGAACTTAAAAATGCTTTCTTCTCATGAAATGCAGTGTGCGCACCAAACCAGAAAAAGGTGTCAATCCAACATAGAACTTTACATGCCAAACATAGCAAGATCAAATTAATTATACACACAAGATCAATCAATACATGATTATATATAGTACAATCCACACACTTGCATAGT
The DNA here is from genome assembly GCA_030770085.1 of Oryza coarctata. Lineage (NCBI taxonomy): Eukaryota > Viridiplantae > Streptophyta > Magnoliopsida > Poales > Poaceae > Oryza > Oryza coarctata. Next base: position 19,795,384 of record CM061470.1, read on the forward strand.
TTGCACACATCCAAAAGGCTTTGACTTAGCCTAGCCTAGATAGCTAGCTAGCCCCTGGTTGGTGCTTTTTCAACCCAAACCCAAACAAACCCCTACACTGTATATCATACAGTGACCACAAACTGTACATTTGGCAATCATCCAAAGAGAGAGGATCTAGAAATGATCCAATATGTATAAGCATGTTTGTCTCCATACGAATGAGGCCATCCATGACCCATGCATTCCCTACCTCCTTACCCTTATCTAGCTACCTGCCGGCCCCGGCCCCTTGGACGGATCTAGCTACCCCCAATGGGCATGGAGCCTTGGATCATTGCTGGATCGAATCGATTGTATGAGTTGATTGGTTGGTTGGTTGATTGATTAGTATAGCTTCGAGATGTGCTCTGGTGCAGTGTCACTGTGTAAGTGAGGAGCTTAGGTGTGTCGCTTGGCGACAGGTGGTGGCTGCTGCCGGTGGAAGGGGGCCAGCCGGTTGTCGCCGAGGCGTGAGAGGTAGGCAGCCTTCTTGTACTCCCCCCATGTGAACTCCTCGTACCGGCTCTGCTCCTCGCCGTCCCCGCCGTCCGCGGCCAGCAGCAGCTGCCGCAGCGGTGCAATCCTCTGCTCCAATGGTGGCCCTCCAAAGTAGATCATTGACACCCTCGACTTGAGCTTGTTCGCCACCACCCTGTGCCGCACACTCCTCAGCCTCCCGTTCGTCATCACCTGCAGTGAGTCGCCGACGATGACGAGGAAGGAGGAGGGGTCGGGAGGGACGGAGACCCAGTGGCCGCCGTCGTGGAGGGCGACCTGGAGGCCGGACGTGCCGTTGGAGTGGAGGATGGAGATGAGCTGGGGATCGGTGTGCTCGCCGAAGCCGGTCGGGCTGCAGTTGGGCATCAGGCTCTGGAGCAGCGGGCATGGCGGGTAGTGGTTCAGCCGGAGCAGCTGGTCGCTCGCCGCGTCGGTGACCATGTCCGCGAGCGTGGCACGCGGTGTCACGCCGAGCCCCTCCGCCACCATCTCCAGCACCGTCCTCGCCATCCCACGCATGGCGCCCACGTACTCGTTCGCCGCGTCCCTGCATGCACGCACGTGGGGATGATCCATGAGCTCGATCGCCATTGATGATTGATCTGAAGCATTCTACGACACTGTTTGTTCTGTCGAGCAGTTAGTTACCGGAGCGAGGACGACGGCGCAGGGGAGGCACTGGAGATGGAGGCGCCGTCGATGGCGAGGAGGAGGTACTCGATCCACCCCATGTCGCCATTGCGGCCGATGCGCTTGTTCCCGTATCCGAACGGGGAGGCGTTGCCGTGCGCGTCCTTCCCCGCCTGCGGCGACGTGAAGAACTGGACGGCCTCCTCCTCCAGCCTACCCACCACGCCGTCGGGCACGCCATGGTTCACCACCTTAAAGAACCCAAACCTCTCGCACGCCCGCACGACATCCCTCGCCGCTCCGGGCGCGGCCAGGTCAACCGCCGGCACGCCGGCGAAGTAGTCCCCAGGCTCTGGTGACCTCACCAGCGAGATCTGCTCCAGCGGCACCGGCGGCTTAGCAAGCACCACCATGGCCAACCAAGAAACAGACACTCCTGTGCTTGAAGCCTTGCACTGCCGGCTCCGGCTGATGAGTGTGCTGCTGCTGATGATGATGAGTGAGCTAGCTAGCTCGAGCTGAAGTGCATGTGGGGGGAGTGAGAGTTTCATGGCTGGGTATATATAGGGGGAGGGCGAGGTGGAGGTGGCGGTGCAGAACGAATGGGAGGGGAAGGGATAGCTTTGGTAGGCGCTGTCCATACTCCGCTTTTTTCGCAGGCTTTCCGCGTTGGGTGTACGTATCATCGATCGCTTTTTGGAGTGTATCGAATCGAGGTGGAGAACAGGAGAAGCCGGCAAGATCCGAGCATAATTCGGGGGGTGGCGGCAGAGCCCCCAGGCCATGGCCACAACATTCGCCGGGGAGGAGGCGACGTGTTCCAGTGTGATCCGTCGAGTGTTTGTTGCCAATGGGGAGTTGGGGTCATGGTTGATTGGGTGGTGTTGCCGCTTTGTCCTAGTGCATATTCGGCTTAGAGGATTTTCAAAGAAAGAATATAGTATTGAAATTGTTTTCCTATGAAAATTTTGTTAATTTTCTGTTTTTTGAAGAGACTCTTAGAGTATGTATAGCATCAATAAATAAATCTGTCCATAGCTCTATTAGTAGATAGGATGAGGGCTGATGTAGATGAAAGATATCTAGGGAGGGAGAGAGAGGAGACTCAATTCTCCACTAAACATCGTCTCTTGGCACAAAGAACCATTAAAAATGAAAAATTAGGAAGTGAATTAATTATTAGAGTCGGTACTGTTGTATGACATATTAGTGAAGAAATTATTAATTTGATAATCTGACTATCGGAGAGCTCAAACCAGTCTTAACCAGTGATCAATTCCTCGTCGACATCTCATGCTATTTCGCTACCTTGGACCCTCTCGAGATATTATTACCTTGGCCAAGAATTTCGGATTCAATAGTCTTTCTTTACGTTTGGATGAATTTTGATGAAATTGGTTCAAATCAAATAAAATTTGTTCAAATTTTCAACACCTCTCCGCGATATCTCACTTTCAATTTGGATGACAGAGTTTAAATATAGTCTGGTGATTAATAATCTGATGGCAACAAATTTATTAGTCGCTTCTCTTGGCAAGTTACCAATTTTACTATGCACCCTACACAACCTAGATTGTGCTTAGTTGTGAGATCCTAGCCACAGAAGAGCAACGGTGACTATTAAATAAAATGAACTTATGGACTTGAATAAGAGAATGAGTGTTATTCGACTGATCATTATACTCGATGGTGAACCCATAACACACTATGTACATAAAAATTTTTTTGGGACAGCAGAAATTTATCCTCCACGTTTCTTTCTACTTAAGCTAGCCTGGTAAGCCTTTTTTTAAAAAAAAAGAATAACTATTAACTTTAATTTTTAAATTTCATAATTTATGCTAGAAATGCATACTACTATCTTTCCCAAACCACATCAAACATTGTCCAAGTATGTTAATTGGCACCTTGAATGTTTACAACCCATGGCGGACATAAGATGGACCCTACAAAGGTATATGGTGTGGGTTGCAACTTGCAATGTGCAGTATATGTCTGGGGGAGAGGCATTAGGTGGGGTCCCATCGAAGTAGAAAAAACATAAACATCACAAATTTTGTACCTTACGTAGGGAAGCAAAGCAACAGGTTCACTAAACATTGCAATAGGTTGACACAAGTTTCATTAGCATCTTGTTTAGTTCATAGTCACACTTGTAACAAGGTTCCATCTCAATTCTTATAGTTGCACATGTCATCAACAAAAAAAATACGACATAATCTTTTTTTTCTAACTAAAGTGTAGCTCATTTTTTTTATTAGCCACAACTCACGTAAGTGTCAAACAACGATATAGTAAATTGTGACAACCTTATTAATTATTGCATTAAAATGCCCATCTTAGCCTTAAGGCCGGTATCAATCTCCTCCATAATGTTTGTAGCCAGTCATAAAAAAACTTTATGACCCTCTCTAAGTCACATATTGATGTTGCCTATGCTTAAAATAAATAAGGGAAATGATACATAACAATACAGGTCCTGAGCTCCACGAAATATTTAAATATATCATCCTTTAATCCACATGTCCAATTGGTTTTCACGAGAATCTTAGTTGTAAGTAGAGATGGCAATAGGTTTATACCTATTGGGTTTCGCTATTCCGAACCCACCTCCACTGGAATAAAATCCACCCAGTGGAAGACCCAAACCTACTCATGGTATAGATTTTTCACAGACCTATACCCATGTGGGTAAAGCATACCCACACCTGACTCACATATAATAGCAAGCTGCGGCATAACACAGAATAAATTAGTGCTCTACTAATCATAGTGCCATATATATGACAAAGTGAGATTAAAATTAAGTTAAAAATAGTTCATCCAATTCAATATAAATAAAGAGTATATACATATATATATATGAAGATGACATGCAAGAACGAGATGCGAGTTTCATCGATGTTTTGTGTGGACATCGTCTGGAGTGGCACTAGTAACGGTTGGTATAGGGTTACTCTTCCTCCCCTCTATTTTATTTATTAATTGGGCCAGACTATTTTACAGCTAATTTAGTTGACTAAGTAGCTAAGCCCTAGACTGGAAATCACTTTACTTAATATATATGGGTATCTATTGGGTTATGGATATGGATAGTATATAACCATAACTGTAGCTGCAAACGTAGTGTTTTTTTTAATTAGTAGACCCTTTAACCCATTTACACCTCCTAACGGGGTAATCACCCACCATGTTTTGGGTGATGGGTCTCCGTTGCCATCTTTAGTTGCAAGGGATGAGATAATTGGTCCGATGTTTGCTGAGTATCAAAAGAAGAATTAAGCTTGGTCCTATGATCAAGAGTGACATGTTCACTTCAGGTTATCGTCATGCCATGGAAAAGGTGAAGACTAGCAAACCTATAGGGCTGAGTTATCAGCTACTGTACTACACTATTGTGCATATTTTGTCCTCCATTATTATCATCGCACACCCTATATAGACATCCACATCATTTTTTGTCAGTTTGTAGTTTTTGAATGTATTTCAATCTCGTATTTTGAGATTTGCCCTTTAACAAATCAGAGTCTTATTTGATGTCGATAGTATGTGTTAGCATTGAGATTCGTATCAGGTTAAGATATACAACCAGTTTATTCAACTTTATTTCTATTTATGTTGTATCCTAAATATTTAGAGCAACTCTAATTAGTTAGAAATAATTTAATAACAGTAAGATCAATATATGTTAACTTATATGTACGTAACGAGATTGACGTCAAGTTTTTCTTGGTAGTACATTGAATACATATCTTGAAAATCGATTAAAATCATACATCTGCTGTCCATAAAGAGTTACTTTGGTGCCTAAGCTGTAATATACAAGACGTCAAATCTATTGGGTTTCATGTACCATTGGTGCCATCCTCTCATGTAAAATGCACCATCCTCGAGCATTCAAGATAGGAGAAATGGTTTGCCATTTTTGAATTGCCCTAGCACGCCTTCGTAGATGGTAACGAATCCTAGATTTGTACATATCAATCATGATAGAGCTTGGGTTTTTTTACCAAGTGTGCATCAAACTCCATGCTTAAATTCTCTCTTTTTGAAAATGTTTTTACCATGCATCACTTCTTGTTCTAATCTTTTGCCTTATAAGGATGGGATTTGATTTTGCGTGGCACCAGAGGTTTTGGAGAGGCTTCTCGTTGAGCAGGCAATTTCTAGTCTTGAGAGATACTTGTTTCAATGGGAGCTAGCGTAGAATTTGCTAGGAAAGGCAAAGGTGTTGGTGTCCTTGTAGAAGGTTGTCGTAGTGGCGTATAAGGGAGCTAGCCTACAGAGAACATGTCTTCTTCTTCTATGAGAGGATTTGCCAACGAAGGTTGGCGTGAAGTCGGATTTGGTAGCCTCTTCGAGGGTTCCACCAACATTGTTAGGACTAGATCTCTTCTATGTCAAAGAATAATCTGATTGACCGCATCTTCAAGATATTTGATTCCATTACTTGTTTTAATGTTAATCTCGTACATGACTTGATCTTTATTGGCATTCACTACTACAACCTTGGCATAATCCTCTAGGAATGGCTGACAGTAAAAAACGTGGCCTGGCATTGCCCTGCCCCTCACAACCTCTATTGTTTGATATACCCTTCCAACGGGGACATGAAGCATGCATGGAGTGTCTTTTCATATGTCGACGACAAGAAACTTCAGGGCGGGAGTAGATCCAACGCTCGTCAACACTATGCTTAGATCTATTTGTGACAACTACAATAAAAGCTAGCCGCCGCTTGCCTCTATCTAGGGTTGCAGTTGGAAAAATAAGCTTGAAATGGCACTTGCTACAAACCTCGTCATTTCTTGAGCCACTGTTAGCCGTACTGTTTTTTGTAGTGCTTCCTTGAAACAGTCATGCTTCTTATAAACGGGTGAATCTTGTATGAACTTTTTTCTCTAGTTTAGATTGAATGATATACCACAAATACAACCACCATGCTTGGGGTTGCCCAACACGGTCCCTTGCTTGTGAAATTGCCCACTATATTTTATCCCTTTTAAATGTACTCCATACAATAAATTTATATTCTAAAATAATTCTTATGTATTTTCATATACATCGTGCATAAATTTTACACATTTATAGAAATTATCAAATTATATATTTTATCATTTAGGCAAATTATCCTATTAGAGATTGTCACCATATGTAGAATTTGAGCGTTTTTTCATCGATGGTTACCTCTACAAGCTTTATATATTTATGAAAAATTATAAATAGCGGTATTTGATCGTACTGATTGTAGTCATCGGTATCTTCCACATTTTCAACTCCTACGATCCTTTGTTTTTCAAAGATCGCACCCATGGGGTCGCTTATATAGAAAGCTTATACGACACGATTAGCATGTACCTAAGGGTCATCTTTGTAACCCGTATTGTTGAGGTCAATGATTATTAGAGCGAAGTTGTCGACAAACATGCCCTATGGTTGTTTCACCATTAGCACCAAAATAATAGAATATATATACGCAATCCATAGTCCAGCTCCTAGATTTCTTCTATGAGTACACTAAAATGCGCTTCTCAAACTACTTTGTAATACTCATCAACAAATCTGTTTTTGTCTATGGTCCCCTTCCCACATAATCTACCCTCATATTTAGGTACCGGTATACCAACTGCTTGAGTGTCTTTTAAGTAGTCAACATAGCACTCAATGACTTCTTCGATAATGTATTCCTCTGTCATCAAGTCTTCTTGATGAGTACAATTCTGTACGTAGCCTTTTAGAATAGACTTGTAATGCTCATAAGCCCATATTTGATGCAAATACAAATGACCAAGTACAATTATATGAGCAATAATATAAACCATAAGCCATAAGGTGCCAATTGATGTAAAAAGGAGAGAGGCAAACACATCTCAAGTTGGTATAATATCTCTACAATGAATAATTTTAAATGACTCAGTTATTTGAGGTTAACAACCTTATATGAAATGGCATTAAAGAAGTAGCACATTCTTGTGATTACCGTCTTTAAATTTAATGGCTTGATTGCCCTGATTACAATGGGGAGGATTATAGTTAGCATCACATAATAGTCATTAAAATTATAGCCTAACAACATTAAATCCTTCATACAAACTGGTCTCTTGATATTTGATAAGAATCCAATGGGCACTCTCAACTCATGAAGGCACTTGCATAATGACTTTTTCTCCTCCATTGTCATGGTAAAGCTAGTCGAAGAAAGGTATACTTTTTTGTTCGGTCTATCCATAGGGTGAAACTCTTCTCTTATCCCTATTTCTATCAGGTCGTAGCATGACTTCAGTACATTCTTTGTCTTACTCGATATGTCTAGTAAGAGACCGATGGTACTGTCAAATACATTCTTCTTAAGTTGCATGACATCGATGGCATAGTGAATATCTAGGTCTTGCCAATATGATAAGTACTTAAAGAAGACCGATTGCTTTTTAAATGATACTTTGGCTCTTCTTTTTATTTTTTGTACGCTTTGTTCTCTTCTTATACTTAATTGTCTTCTTCTTGGCCTTTTCAAATACAACATTCACTTCCTTCATCAATTCAAATACAAATTTTTCCATCTTGGTTTTTGTTTGTATACTCTCTCTCTACCATATTGTCGAAATGACTCGCCATAGAGCATTAACATAGAAAAGCAGGCTGCTCATGACGGGTACGTGTGGGGTGAACCAAATCCCCATTGAATTGGATTTTTCCATTTGAAGGGGATCGTACAAGGTCGGCAGTACCCCCTGTGAATACTCCACCAATACGAAAAGTTCTTAATGTTAGTTGAGTCCCTGGCTCCCCAATAGATTGACCCGCAATAACACCTACAACTTCCCCCAATTCGACCAGATCACCATGAGTGGAACTCCGACCATAACATAATTGACAGATCCAACATTATCTATGATCTCTGGTTAAGAACCATCAATGACGCATGTACACCAACTTTTTATATGATATGAGGAACTTGTACATAGTTTCATTGATGCAAACCAAACATCCGGTCTTCCCTTTCATTTGTTCCTACAAATGAAACATCGTAGAGAGTTTGTTGATAGTAACGAAAATAATGGCTTTTAGCGTAAAGTACTCATGCATGTATTCATCCCACATTCATAAACCGTTGTTCTATAAATCCGTCATATCTTCCATCAAAGATACAAGAAAAATATATATGTCATTACCTAGTTATCTTGGAGCTTTTATAAGTATGGAAAACAACACATACTTCTGCTTCTAACAGAGATGTAGGTAGGTTGTACATGGTCATAATTACTAACCAAAAGTTGTGTGTGCTGCTCAGGTCGCTAAAGGGATTCATTCTATCAGTACTCAATGTAAACCTAATTCTTAGCAAATTCTTTATACTTCTCATCGAAATTTTTCCACTAGTATGCATCAGTGGGGTGCCTAAACTTTCTGCCCTTCTTGCATTTTTCTTTATGCCATTGGATCAGTTTGGCATCCCTAAAATTCGAGAACAAATGTTTCAGTCGATCTTTCACTAGAAGGTACTATATCACCATGACAGATATTTTTCTCTTTGAATCAAACGAGCTTATTCAAAGAGTCGATACCTGTGTTGTACCGACTTGTGCCATAAGAAGGGCAACTATGCAGATTCTCATTCTCTTTGCGGTACAGGATGCAATGATTGACATATGTGTGAATTTTTTGCACACCTAATGACAAAGGACATATGAGTTTTATCGCTTTGTATATATTTATTGGCAATGAGTTTGGATTCGGTATTTTTTTAAGAGAAGTAACAAATCATCGTAGCTACTATCAGACCAACTATTGCTAGCCTTTAACCTAAGAAGTTCTAGCATAGAACGAAGTACGGAAAAGTTGTTCTCACAACCCTTTGACTCATCGTACAATAATTGCTTCGCTGTCTTCTGTAATACCTCAAAATTATCTAACCTCTACTTCTGGTTCAGCATGTCGTAGCATATCCTCTAGTTTGATACCAATATCATCTAGCATTGTATGATCATTGTTATCTATCACAACAGCAGAACCATCACGAATGAAATCATCAATATCACCCTTCAGATAGATATTAGATTCTTCTATGACACTACTTTTGTCTTCGACTGTCTCGCCATGTTTAGACCAAGCTGTATACCTACATCAAACCTACGCCGAGCCAAGTGAGACTTCATAATTTCTATTTTTTTCATGCTTTCTTGTTTTTACAGCCCAAACATAGAAAATATATTTTCTTACTCGTCTTGCTCATAGCATTTTTCTTCACAATTTCGATGAACTTGGACAACACATTGAGAAACGGCCGTTTAAATTTTGGCGTCTTATACATCTATTTCTGCTTCTACATCAGTAAATACAAAACACAATATAATATGAAATTTACATATAATTTAAATAACATTTTTTTTCTTTATTTTAATTCTAAATTACTTTTTTTAATTTGTAAATATAACAGTTTTTGAGTAATCAACTTTTTTCCTTCACACACTAAAGATTCTAAAAGAAGTAAATTGCAAACAAATCTAGAGGAAAAAAAATAAGAGTAATATTTTTTAAAAAAACTAGAGTAACTATATCTAGAGAATTAGGATTTACAAAAAAAAATTGCCAATCTAGAGTTGCACTCTAAATTTATAAAACTATTTAAAAATAATAGTTTCTTTTTTCCTTGCAAATAAATACTTAAAATTAGAGAAAAAACTTAAATAATAATAATAATATGATGCAATAATCCTAAAGAGTAAAATCTATCAAAAGATTCGAGATAAAAATCTACCCCTATTTTTTCCTTTGGGGATCCTTAACCTTGCACAAGCCTCTGTAGTAATAGTCTGGTCTTAGACCGACTACATAAATATTTTTTGGACTCATCTGTAAAAATTATTTTAAATAGTAGATGGCAAAAGATTCTGATCCCCAAGTCACATATTGCTGTTGCCTATGCTTAAAATAAATAAGGAAAACGCCACATAAGAATTAATACAGCTCCTGAGCTACATGATATATATATATATATATCATTTTTAATCCACATGTTTAATTGGTTTTTACGAGAATCTTAATGCCCCCACCAATTCTTTACAAATGACGGCTAATGATGGTCTAGCCACAATTAAAAAATAATCTGTTAACCGATTGTTTTTTTCCAACTTCCAATCACTTTTTTCAACCACGCTCAGCAACTTAAAAGTTTACTCTTTTCTTTTGGAACAAAACAAAAAAAATACTCTACCTTGACTTTTTTTAAAAAAAATACACTTCGGTGTGGCTTCTAATTAATTAACAAGTGTGAAAAAAAACATGAAACCGATAAGCTTGACAATACACTCGATTTTTTTCTTTAATGCTGGATATATAAAAAAGAATATAGCAAACTGAATGTTTAGTACATCATATCTGTGTTAAAAATTGTACCTTTTGAAGATTAGCATATCTATATCCAGAAAGTATGTCGGTTGGAAAGTGCCTTGCTAGCTAGGCTCTCATCCAGTGCGCGGCTGAGCGGCGCAACATGCGGCTCATGGAGATTCTCACAATACGTGCCTTTCTTCTCGCCGTGCCTTTTCAGTGCCGATCGGCTAACTGCAGGCTGGCCGGCCGGCAGCCACATCTGCTCGACTGAGCATGCACGTACGTACGCACATACTACGTCGCTGCAGCTAGCTGCCTCTGCAAGAAATACACCGAGATCCAGCATGCAACGCACGGTTTCCACATGGCTTTCGACGACATGAAATGGAGCAGCGCCGTGGTCCGTGGATAAGATCAAAGATCAGAAAAGGTCCAGTTATGTCTGCCTAGAAATTGTAGTCGACCATAGTTGATTGTTGACACACGTGCTGTAATGATCAATTTAAAACTTTGGAATTAATAATAAAAAAATATAGATAGTTGACGCCGCTGAAGTTCAACATCGTGTACGAATCTAGAAGCAGATCAAGAGATTGGAAATTCGCAAGATTTTACCTAAATGGTGTTTAACAAACTCAAAAAATAAATTATCTTATTCTTAAATAGTGAAAGTAAAGTTTGCATATATACAAACTAGTATTATATATACTGCCTTCATTAAAAAATATTCTTATGATAAACGTTTATATTTTTGAATGAATATAGTAATATAAATAGCTTGTGCGTAAGTACACTCAGCTCTCAGCGGCGGGGTGCGAGATGCTATCTTAAGCCTGAAGCGATCGATCGAGCTCTGTTGTGGCAAGCAGCAGGCAGCGACCGGCTGCCTCTGCTTTCTCGTGGGCATAATCCTCTGCCGCTGTCAGAGATCACCCACGCACTGTGGCTACTGTGCCGCGACAGGCGACAACCACGGGCTGCATCCATCGCAAGCTCATCCGGCAACGTGCACGCCGGATCTCGTCTACATATGGCACACCACTTATCCGGGCCGCGAGGACGCAGGGGATGCCGGAAAAGTGTACCCTCCAAATCAATCCGTCTGCTGAATTCGCCTGTGCCAGATTCCCCAGATTTCCAATCAGTTTGAAGTGATGAGTGAGGAAGGCATCGGGTTCATCACACACCAGCTATGTCGGGGAGGGTATATATCGCAGGGATGAGAGAGGTTGAAGTGTCTGCTTGCCCCTTCTTCCCGCTAATCGCCGATTGTGTCGGCATCGTCTCCTGTTCACTTACCGTTTTGGGAGGTTACCGCTCCCCACGTCAAAAACTACATTAATTTTATCTTCAAAAATTAAATTCAAAACTTTTAAATCTTACAATAAGATTATGGTTACTGTGTGATAAGAAGAGGTAATATACGTGGTCTTTGCCTTAAATAAAGGAAATCACAACATCATATTTGGCAACGATAAAAATATCATAATACAATCTCTATAACTACAAATATAATATAATGTCCACCAGTACAAAATCTTCATTTTAAAGCAATATGGACTTAGCTTAGCATTTTTATCAAAATTTTATTACTATATATCATTACCAACCATTTCTACTTCTAGAAATTTTACAAGATTTTTCTTTTTTTTTTCTAAAATTTAAGTTCGAATAAATTTCATCAAACCCTGTCACCGGTAATTCTTACATAGCCATGGTTACTGCAGTAATTCTTACATAACCATGGTTACAGTGGTAACCACACGGTTACCGGCAGTTTGAGATCAAACCCTGCTGATAATGGCCTATGCATTGGTTTATCATTGATTGCTGATTAGATTACTGCACACACAAACTGATTAATTAACTGGACGAAAAAATTTTGTGTGGTCTCGTTAGTTAGCATACATGTTTGACTACTTGCTTGTTTAAAGACTTTTGTACGCTTAAGTTGGTTTGGATGATATTTTTGTAGGGTATATGAAAGAGCTAGCAACATGTTTACATTTTTGATGGGTTACAAATCCCAATATCTGGTGGGATCACCGGTTTTCATGAAAATTAACAAAATTTGATAAAAACCGAATGAATATGGAAAGCCAAACTTTGAATTCAAAAGCACGAGTTGAGTACTAGAAACTAATCGGTTTCATTAATTTAAGTTAGCACTTTAAGAGAGCACTCACATTAAATAGAAAGATCTAGCAATTATTTAACCCTACTATCTTGAAAGTAGGATGTGTTGAGAGTCTGTGTTAAATGAATCATGAAATAGAAAATAGTATGTGCTATAATTTAATAATTTAGAAATCAGTAATTAATAAATATGATATCGTGCCTAGCTTGGACACTCAATTTAGTTTTTATTTATTTAATTTCAAAATAGAAATTAATAATTACCAAGCTATAGCTGATGTGTACTCTTATTTTAATACAAGTAGCTACAATTTCAATAACCAACACATTTAACATAATATTATAATTTTACTATTTACAATAATAGCACGTATAGATAACAATAGCACATGAATATTTTGTGCGCACGTGAAAGTTGAATCACATAAAAATGGCATAAGGTATTTTATGTAGAATATGAGAGAGAAATTATATTTCTTTAACAATGAAACTAAAAATATATTTTAAAAAGTTAAACTCCAATTTTTAGCTATTGAACTTCTCTCAAAATCCAATTTTCACCCTAAACAATAAAACCAGTTATTTTTCATCTTCAACTTTCAAAACGGGATACATAAAACCTAAAACATATTTCAAGGTTTTGATTGATATGATAATATGACAATGGCTTTTTACTAACATAAACTTCATTTAGGTAAGTTTTATAGCTTTGGATCTACTTAAGTGACATCTACATCATCAAAATGTGTACAACAAGAGTATATAGACTAAGAAAACCACCTCCATTTCAAATAACACCACAAAAAATATGTTCCAGGGTGTTTTTGTTCGGTTGTAAAAATTGATGGTGCAAATGATTGGTTTTGTAATTAAAGGTAAGAAATAAATTTCAAGCAAAGTTTAAGGAATAAAAATGTTTTTTACCCCCAAAAATATCACATATACACAAAGCTTTTATGTTGTGCAAGGAGGCCATTAAAAATATTACATATTCTTTTTAAATATGTCAACCCAATGGTGTTAATAAAGAAATATTGGGTCCTTTTTTTGGAAAAAAGCATCCACCAATAGAATCGAGAAGGAAAAAATTGACAAAAAGAATAATATTATAGTTTAAAGACAAATTCGATGACAAATTGTTAGACAAAAGCAAACGCAATGGATTGGTCCGCTTAAAGCAAATTAGATTAATGCATAAAAACACTCTTTATAATAAAGGGGGTTAAAGTTTCTGACTAGGGGTGGATTTGTTCTGGAATACTTGTGTTCATCCGGCCATGCTTGATGCTGGATGAATAGGATCTGACGCAACCCAAGTTCTATATACATCACACCGAGCCGCCCGGAAAGCACTTAATTAGCTGGCCAAAGATGTTCAATCAGGGAGGCCCATTCCATTAGTGCAGATGAGCATATCATCTCTCAAAGATTTCGTTGAAAAAATGTACAGGCTGCATCCACTAATTAAACTGCACACGTCACGTTGCATGTTTTGTACTTCATGGTAACCAACTAATCTATTTAAGAATACACAGTTCATTTTCCCCTCGTCTTTCGAAAAAAGAAGTTTCATGAGAATCGTCTGCAACTTTTCATGTCTGAAGTGTCTATAAAGATGGGTAGCTTTTTGCAAAACTGGGACTTGAGACTTTCAGTGGCATACAAACACTAGGGAAGTTTCCCTGTAGTGGTCTTTAAAGCTTGGAGAAGAGTAGTGAAATGGATGTCACGCAGTGCAAGAGCACATGCTTGAGCTGTAATTTGTGAAGCGTGGACAGTATCTAGCTGAAAGGCAATTGACACATTGAACAGGCTCAATCGGGTCTGACATTGTGCTGGCCGGGTGACTATGTTGATGTTATAGCATGCTTCATCATTATTGATTAGATCAACCTTCATGATCGATGGAAGTGGTTATTTTGGCAGCTGAGCCTTTTATTTTTAAGTTGTTCAGTTTTCTCCTTGAAGTATTTTTTTCCAAACACGGTACAAATGTAGCAGTTTATATATACTCATCCTTATAAATATATATGTGTATATCCTGTCTTAAAAAACACCTCCGAAAAATTGACTTGCCCCACAAATGCATGTATACCTTACCCATATAACTACCTTTAAAAAATTAAATTTGCATAGTTATAGCCTACTATTGAAAACATAAATATGAGCGTCTATAACTTAAATATAAATAGGTTGTTTCTATCACAAGAAAACTAAAAAGGTAAAAGGTAAGTTACATTTACTCACCGCTTCCTAAACTATCTAGCTAGCTGCAGCTCATTATTTAGTGGCAATTATAAAAATCTTTGAATACGAACAGCTATAAATTAGGTATATGGTTTCTCTGATGAAAAAAAATAAAGTGTTTCAATCATAGATAGCAATATATTATATAGGTATAAAACGTGGTCATATATCTGGGCCCGTAAAAGAGAGCTAAACGTCATGTCATTAGCTGTGTAATCCATGATAAGATGAGGATTGATGCAAAAGAAAACGTCCACGCGCAGTGCGCGCACGCCCCGGGGCTTGTGATACTTTCCGCCTCGGCTGTGGCGCCGCCGGCGATCTTTCGCCGCCCAATTTACATCCACCAACCCCGATGTGATCCGATCAGTCCCATCCACGCCGACACATCGATCGATCGATCGTATCGGACCGGACAAAGAGATCAGATCGATCGATATATGTTCGCCCACGTGATGTCACTGCTAGCGAGAGGGTTAGCCGTGATGTGATGCATAGACGATTAGTATGAATCAGATCACCCTGGACAGAGAGTTCGAGTGAAACGCGGTTACGTTGTTTGTTGCTAGCTTCACTATACGATCTCTTTTAATTTATCAGTCGTATTGCAAATGCACAATGACGCGGGCGCACAGCCAACTAGGTTTTATTTACAAGTTAATTTACAGCGGATGATGCGTATTACTAACTCTGTTCTATACGGTGATGGATATCTACTTGTTTCACTCAGAGTTGCCTCCACGTCGTGGCTACATCCACTCCGACGATGCATGCATGCAGGTCTCTATATAGGCAGCAAGCTCATGCCTATATATACAGGTCTCTCGAACATCGATCGATCCATCGCTGTCTGACACTCTACGCCTTAATTACACAGGACAACAGTTGGATCTCAAGCTCGTACGTGTGTGGTTACCTGCAGTAACTAGGTAGCTAGCTAGCTAGGACTGAACTCCAGCTGGCTTCATCTGAAGAGTATATATGAGTAGTGCAGGGAAGAAGGCGTTGTGCTGTGCCATGCTGCTGCTCTGCGCCGCGGCGGTACGGGAGAGCAGGGAGGATCAGCAGCTGCTACCAGCGGCGGTCGATGTCGTCGACGTGACGGCGGTGAGCGGCGGCGAGGGATCACAGCTGAGAGGCGGAGTAGTGGCTGGCGATCAGTCGCCGGTGCCGTACGACGAGAAGCGACTTAGCCCTGGAGGGCCAGATCCCCAGCACCACTGATCATCGATTGGTCACTGATCGAACAATCAAATGAACTAGTGTTTCTGTGTTTGTAGTTCTCTGTGACGTTAATTACTGCTCAATGCTCATCGTAGTCAATTCAAAGTCGTTTGTGATTGAGATTTACTTGCCACTATCTCGTAGTTCGTTTATGCTTGGAAGTTGCTGTAATCTGTATACCGTTTATGATTTGAAATGGAATCCGTTTGGAACAACGATTCGTGGCCGGATGACTTTATGCATGGAGCCTGCACGGCTGAAATACTGTTAGAAACTGTCTATGTTGTACTGAATACTGCTCCCTCTATTTAAAAAAATATAGGTCGTATTTTTCTATAGACAAACTTTGACCATAAATTTCTCATACACTATTTCCTTACGGTTATAAAATCATAGTCATAAAAATACTATCAAACATTAATCCAATAATATTTTTAAAAAAAACCTAAATACTATCAGATTAATAATTGGTCTAAGCTCAATATTGAACAGCAAAATACTTATCATATTTGTGGACCGATGGAGCAGTACTTGGTTTTGAAAAGTCAATATGTACAGCTAAAAAATAGACTTTAATCCACCCAAAAAAGTTAAAATATATCGGCTAGATTAAAAACTCATATTAAATATCCCTAAATGTTTAGATCCCTATAAACACCTTTTATACCGGTTATTAATATCAACGATACTAAAGTCTATATATTATTATCAGTTTGTAATACCAACCAATATTAATAAAAAAAATATTTAGAATCGGTTAATGTTATTAACCGATACTAAAAATTTAAATTCAAAAGAATGCATTCTATTCATTAGGTTTGAATACTATATCCATATATAATTTTTAACTTTTAGTACTAGTTATAAAACTGGTTTTAATACGTGATCGGACGGAGTGGCATGGACAAAATTCCATTTTGAAAAAGTACGATTTGTATGATAAATCCTAAAAGTAATGTGTATTTACTGACAATTTCTGAAATTTCTCTTAAAAAAGTCCTCATGTGTGATTCCTCTTAGACAAGGGTAAATTAGTAAACACCTCTATTTATAGAGTGCACATAGTTTAAAAAACAATTGTGTTAGAGAGTAGGGATGTGTTTACTAATTTCAAAATGAAAACAGCGTAGTCAGTGGTGACCCGAAACGTGGCTTGGTATGTCAGTGTGTGCGCCGCCAGCCATGACGTTTACAGAAATCATTGGCCCGGTTATTTGCCGTTGTGATTTGTGAAAGTCTACCGGGAAGAACAAATCGGTAGCGAGGAGACGACGACATCGGCTGATAGATCGATTGTGCGTGCTAGTGCGCATGCAACGTTACAGCGATGTGGACATGCAGCTGCGACGGCCGCCTCCGCGGCGATCAGTTCGTTGCATCGGTGCAACATGGGAGAGAGCTAGCTTTTGACGGAGCACGACAACCGATTGCTCCTATGTATATGGCAATGGGCCTTGTATTCTAATTCTCCACGAGAAATTTATCTATTAAAAGATGGGATGGATACAATAGATTCTTTATAAGAAATTAAATAGAAGAAAATCCATCTCCATCAAGTCTAGCAGGGATAGGGATGAATCTTCATCCGGGCATTGCCCCCGAGCCCCTCTTTATATACACATATGGTAATTTCATTAATATGGAGGTCCATATGGCCCATGTAAGCCAGACCCAATAGCCATATAAGTAAAATCGCATGAAGCTAACTTTAACAGATCAGGATTCAAGATTTCAGATCGACAGCCACAGCCTCCGTCCCTCGCCAGCCTAAGCCCGGCCGTCGCCCTTCACCAGGCCGCCGTCCTCCAAAGGTCGTCGCCCGTCACCTGAGGCCGACGCCCGTCGTCATCCTGCAAGCCATAGCTTGGCAACAGCCCACCGTCGTCATCCTGCAAGCCATAGCTTGGTAACAGCCCACCGTCCACCACCACATCGCTAGTGCCAAAGGCCGGTGCTCCATAGCAGAGACAACGAAGAAAGGCGAGGACATGGTAAAAAAAAAAAAACTCCCACCGTCGTGATTGACAGTAGTGAGGACAGTAAATTTTCACCACCATAAAAATAAGAATGTGGTGATAACCTTCTATATAAAATTTTCCGTTGCATCTCTACTCCTATGAGACCAGAATGGCGGCATAGCCCGTCCAAACCTGAGCTTTTCGGCCATGGGGGTGCTGAGCTGTCCTGGCAAGTGGCCACTAGGCAGTAGGCACACTCGGGAGTCAGAATCTCCGAGGTGAAGTGGCTAACTGCATGCCCATCAAATTTATGTGACACCTGTGCCTTGTAATGTTAAGCCTTCGTGCCCTCGTTTGGAATTTACCCTTTCCGTTCATATCTGTAAGTTGTTTTAATACTGTGTTAAGTTAATATTTTCTAACTTGATTAAATTTATATAAAATACACAAACATCTCTAATAAAAAAATACTATGTAGACATATTTTATGATGAATTTAGTGAAACTAGTTTAATATTGTAAGTGTTTGTATATTTTTCTGTAAATGCTCATGTTTTACTACAGATAAAAGAAAATATATTATAATATTTTTAAAAGTAAATAAAAATATTTTTTAATAAAATATATTATACATCTTTTCTAATCTGTCTACTTTCTTTTTAAAAAGCATGATACTCCACCAAAGTTAAGTTTCACTTTCATCGGACCAATTGAGTGGACTGGTTACCTATGCGTGTAAAAGGGCATTTCATCGGACCAGTTGAGTGGGCCCTGTTTCATTTGACGGGTGGTATGTTTCCCATGCCCAACCATTAACAAAGGTCGGGCCAACCAGGCCAAGCCGAAATTAGGTCGGGCTCGAGCTATCTAAGGTTGAAATTTTTTTCCGTCAAGTTTACACATGACATAACTTCAAACAAAGCCAACTTTATCCTGCTGAATTTTGTATGAACCAGGTTTAAATTCTAGTGTTTATAATTAGGTACACCATGATGCAGTTTCAATAAAAAATCTATAATGTCTTCGGACATTAAAGTACTAAGACGAGTTTTTTTAGAGTAATTTAGACCAAATAGTATTGCTTAAGTAAAACGAGTTATGTTATTAACATATAATAATAATAATAATAATTTTAAACTTAAAAATAGGTTTATTTGATTTCTTAAAACAAATTTCCCATAGAACTTTTTTATAAAAATATAATTGACTTATCAAAAAACTCATCCTAAGAGTGAGGATAACCCCAGCAGGTCGATTCAACATGCATAGGTAAGTAGAAGCAAGCCAGACTCAGCTCGCGAAATCTCGTATGTTGGGAGGCTTGGTTTGACTCGGCTCGGTTGCATAAACGAACTAAAATAGAGGTTGACTCATCTAATGTGCTAACTCGAGCCAGCCCGCGAGCACAGAAGATGACCTGTATAACCAGTGTAAATTGGCACATGTCACACATTCTAAATGCATGTATAGAATAATTTCCCGGTTGTCCCCAAAAGTACATTACATATATATAGTGGCATGTTACTTATTATCATTAATTCATATCTAGCAAGATGAACAATGCATTGTTATTTAACAAATATTAATAGGCTTAACGAGGCACCGAGCCAAACGAGTTGCTCGCGAGTCAGCTCAGGCTCGACCTGTCCGGCATGCGGGCCGAGACCAGCCAAACAGAGCACGAGCTGGCTCACAAGCCCAAACCAAATCTCCATCCCTATGCACAGAAGATGCATTTGGCACCCTGGAATCTGAATGTGCTATTTTGATGTTTGACTATGCTTTGACGGTTTGTAATTTTTCCGTTGGACTTGGTAGCTTCCGAGCTGCTGCTGAAAGGCGTAACTAGATAGCCTTTTCAACTGTTGCCTGGATTTAAAAAGCGCTATTCCTTTCAGCAAAAGTGCTACTACTGCTTCATAATAAAATATCATGGATTTATCGCAACGAAGATGCCAACTTTCTTAAGCTTTTACGGTTGGAAGCCCACTCGAATCATCAGTTTAGGGCCTTGAGATCGACCATCGAATACAAGAAACTTCAAGCACAGTATGCTCTGATTCTCAATCCAACGAACTTCCAGCCTCTAGCCACGATGGTATCCCTCCATAAAAGACCCGTACATATCCATGTAGTGATCTCCCAGATGTTTATGCCTTCATCAGATTGTATAAACTTCGAAGGATTTTTACAGAAAACTGAACTGATTATCACAAAATGCTACACTTCAAAGTAAGCAGAAAGTGACCCCCACGGTAAGCGTGCCGTAAGCAAAAGGCCGTCTAGTTTGTTTGCACCTGGACGACAGTGGTGGCCACTCGGACAACCTGATCTATCCTGTCCTGAATCACCAGCTGCCGAATCTCCAAAAAAAAAAAAACATTCGGTTGTCACGACTCGCCTGCAAAGCGGCTATAAATAATAGGCAGGTCAATACATCCAATGAACAAATGATATAGACATATAGTAGTATAGTTATCCAAACAAAGGCATTAGCCATTGACATCTTGGCGATCGAGTGTACGGCTGAGAACGTAGGATGGCTGCTCGCACTACTTGCATTGTGCTCCTGGTGATCCTGCTCATCGCCGCGGAGCTCGCCGCCGTGCCGGAAGCCAGCCGGATCGTCGTGCAGCCCCCGGCGCTGGCTGGGTACTCCACCAGCAACGGTGAAGGTTGGGTGGCCGGCGGCGGGGCTCGGCGGCCGTCCAAGTGGAACACGCGAAGAGCACTCGGCGGCGACAAGAGAACCGTCCCCGGAGGCCCTGACCCGCAGCACCATCACTGATTACGTTTCGCCATATTTCATCTATATTCACATGCATTTGTTTCACAAAATACGATTGTACTTGGGTCTGGGGAACGTACGTTTAGTATGTTTGATCACTCTGCGATCAAGTAAATTCTTGGAAATCTCTTTTTGTAAACTAGTCATACGAGCTTCCTGTAATGCATGAATAAAAGTGACCTTGAGTCCTTGACGGCAACAATGTGTTTGACGAGGATTGCTAACTGGTGCATATACGCTACCGGCGCACTTTCCCAGATAAAAATTTTTCAGATGAAAAGTTTCTACATGAGAGCTTTTCAGATGAAAATTTTCAAAAAAGTGTATGTTCCAATTAGCAACTTCGCGAGTGTGGCGACTTGTTTGGCCCGTCAGACATAAGGCCCAACCGTTGCCACCCGCCTATCTCTCAGTAGGCCATATGGTCAATACGTTAATTAGCTCGATCTGCACGTGTGCCTGCCCGATCTGGCAAGATTACCCACAGCAGCATGGTGATATATGGCTGTGTACGTACGTGCTTACGTGGCATCGCCTCCTCCGCTGTCAGGATCACTGCGTTGGAGTTGTTGCCTCATTTGCTGATTTTGCCGCCAGAAATTTTTCTGTGGCCATGCGTCGATGCGTTGATCGTCTTATCGAGTTATACAGTGGTGTATGTCTAGACGTGTCGACGCATCGACGACACGACGACGGCGACACGGTGCACCGTGCGTGTCTGTTCATGGCTGGCGTGAAGGTGCAGCTCGACTCCGGCCTACTCGTCTGCCTCCTCTTCTTGGCTACGTGTTTGGTCGTCGCGGTTTGGAGCTACTTGAGATCCGGCGACGCGGACTGCGGTCGTGCTGCGGTGATCCCGTCGCCTCCGGCGTTGCCATTCATCGGCAACATCCACCAGCTCGGCAAAGGGCGGCACCACCGGACGCTGCACGAGCTCGCGCGGCGGAACGGACCGCTGTTCCAGCTACGGCTCGGCTCCGTGCGCGCGCTCGTCGTCTCCTCGGCGTCCGTGGCGGAGGCGGTGCTCAGGCACCAGGACCACGTGTTCTGCGGCCAGCCGCAGCAGCACACGGCGCGGGGCACACTCTACGACTGCCGGGACGTCGCATTCAGCCCCTACGGCGAGCGGTGGCACCGACACCGCCGCATCGCCGTCTTGCACCTCCTCAGCACGAGGTGGGTAGACTTGTTCCGCGCGCTCAGGGAGGAGGAGGTTGCGTCGTTCGTGGGCCGGATCCGCGCGGTGAGCAGCGGCGTCGTCAAAGTGACCGAGCTCATCGTCGGCCTGACCAATGCCGCCGTGTGGAGGGCGGCGTTCGGGAAGAAGCTCGGCGGCATAATAGAGCCGGCGAAGGTCCATATAGAAATGTGTACAATTAGAATAGTTGGCATTAAGATCAAGAGATAGGAACGTGAGATTTCACGTTCATAGCAGCATATGGATGGAAGAAGATCGGTGAGGTGGTGCTCGAAGTGTGGTCTAGGGCACCGAGAGCCGAAGCAGACTCGACGACTGGGAGAATGTCGGAGCTGGGAGCGGACTTGGTGGCCATGACGAGAGAAGAATAGGAACAAATAGCCGATGGGAGGACAGATCGGCCGATTGGAGAGATGAAAAGTCGATAAAGAGTGGACCGGCCAGCCAATGTGGAATAGGCAGCGGAATAGGTGAGGAAAATGTGGGGGTAGAGTAGGTAAGTTAGAGAGTGGTTGGGTCACGGACGTACGAGGATTCACGTTCGTGAAGGAAAGATTTACGACCGTGGACTCGTGGAGGCCAAGGAGTGGAGCGGACGTGAAATAGGCAGAGAGGGGCCGGACGCGAAGAGAAGATGTTCGCGTTCGGAAAGCAGGGATTCGTGTCCGTAGACACGTGGACACGTCAAATTGGCTCGAACGTAAGGGAAGAAGGTTCGCGTTCGAGAACCGTTGAGCATGTCGAAAAGGTGGAAACTAAGGGAGGGTTCCAGCCGATAGAGGGTGGACAAATCCAGCCGATTGGAAGGCGGACGAGTTCAGCCGATGGAAACGACAAGCGCAGAGGTACACCGACATCAGAGAAGAAAGGATGTACAAAGCAAGAAGAGGGGCGAAGACGGGTGCGATGCGAGACGAGAAGGCAGATGGAGACCGTCGACTTGTCGCGTAGAAGTGGAACGGAAAAAAGAAAGTGACTGCAGAAAAGACGGAGAGAAGAAAGAACAGAGACGAGAGAGCGAGGAGAGTATCGAAAAGAAGGTCGGCGACGGGGAGAAAACGTCGATGACGAGGAGGAAAAATATCGGCTCGCTAGTGAGAGAAAACTAGCGCGTCGAAGATATCTAGACTTTCTGATACTATATAGAAATATGTATAGTGACTAAAACCTCAAGTGTATATAAGTAGTTGAGTCTATATATATATATATAACCCAAATCAGTGGTCTAACAGTCCGCTAGACGAAGGGGGAGCTCGCCAACCTCGAGAAAATCGCCGTGAGCGACGTGTTCCCTTGGCTCCGGTGGGTGGACTGGGCGACGGGGCTAGACGCGAGGACGAAGAGGACGGCGGCCAAGCTCGACGAGGTTCTCGAGATGGCGCTCCGCGACCACGAGCAGAGTCGCGGGGACGACGACGGCGAAGCCCGTGACCTCATGGACGACCAGCTCTCCGTCGTCAACGTCGGTGGCGGCGAGCATGGCTACAAACTCGACAGGATCGATGTCAAAGGATTCATCTTGGTAACTCCCCTCTCCTTCATCCTCAATTATCTCCAACTTTCTCCAACCAAATTCATGAAAATTTCTCTTGTTGCAATGCAGGATATGTTCACGTCAGGCACGGACACAATCTACAAATCGATAGAATGGACAATGGTCGAGCTCATCAAGAACCCAGCAGAAATGGCGAAGGTGCAAGCAGAGATGAGACATGTCGCACGCACGCATGGAGGAGGAGGAGGAAGAGACAACGTCGTCATCGTTCAGGAGGAGCAGCTGGGGAAGATGTCCCTCCTCCGGGCGGTCATGAAGGAGGCAATGGGTCTCCACCCACCGGTGCCGCTGCACATCCCGCGCGAATCCAACAAGGACACAGACCTCCACGGCTACCATATCCCCTCCAAGACTCACGCCATGATCAATGCGTGGGCGATCGGGAGGGACGAGGCGGCGTGGGAGAACGCCAGCGAGTTCCGACCGGAGAGTTTGGTCCACGGCGACAGCGCCGGCGTCGACTACCACGGCGGCTACGGCGGCGGCAAGGACCGCCACGACTTCCGGTTCATCCCGTTCGGCGCCGGCAAGAGGGTCTGCCCCGGCGTCACGTTCGGCACACGGCTCGCTGAGCTCGCCGTCGCCAGCATGGTATCCGCTCGGTCGAGCACGGCATCGTAGGCTGCTGGCCAATGCTGGGTCGCCGCTTCAAATCCGATAGCTACTGTTCGAGTGGGCTGCGACGACGGCAGTGAAGAAGCTAAGGCGAGATCCAACGCAGAGGCCGCGGTAGGGTCGAGGAAGGCAAGCTGATATGAATGGATCTGGTCACTGCTATGGCAAGCGTCGCGGGGGCACGAGCTCAACAGGACGGTGATCATCTGCTTCTCCTCCATCCCTAGCTTCTGTCCTTCGATAAGCCACCAAGTGGGGCCCTTCTTCTCCACCCTTAACTGCACTCCTTGTTCATATTCGGAGCTCCAAGGAAGGAAGAGGGGAGGGAAGCGAGGAAAAATAGGAGGACCACATGCACAGCTGTCGCCTTAACGCGCCCTAACAAGATGTACGTGTCCTCTACAAGACACGTGACCTGATGGAGGCACGCATGTCGTCGTGGCTCCTACGTGGTGAGCTGAGAGCGCTTGCCACGTGGAGCCTCACCACGGAAACGGGCCTGTCCTACATGGCCACAGAGCTGGCGACACGTGACACGAAGCTGTCGCCGTCTGACGACGTGAACCGGATCATCACAGTACGCAGCACACACGCACCGAAAATCGTGGCAGGGAGAGCGACAAGGACTGTAGTACTCCGTACTCCATCATTCCGTAGTGCACCGCACGCCCTGCTAAGCGCAACAACTGTGCGGTTCTCGCTGCGGTGTACGTGTACGCGAGGTGTCATACGAGCCATATCGTGGACAGGACAGTAGACGTGCTAAGGTATGTTCTGTGTACTAGTTGTAGTAATGCTCTCCTAAATCGTTCGGACTTGAGCTATGCACGCACTAGTGGACAGTAGTTTGCGCCGGTTGACTGTACACGCCACGGCGAACAGCTTTGTTCTGCATCATATGTACTGTACATAATTTTGTTGGGCTGTCCAGCATTGATGTGGTTGTGTTTTGTGTCCATCAATCCTTGCAGATCAAAAGCCGAGTTCGCACGTCTGCTTTGAGCCACCGCCATCGGTTTAACACAGGTAGCATCAAAAGCCAAGTTCGTTTCCTCCGTAGGATTATGGATTTTTTATGGCACGTTTTCTAAACTCATGAAGGCTATGTTTCGTATAATTATTATATATAAATATATATAATTTGTTTCAATTAATTTTCTAAAATAACATTTTAACTTTACACTAAGTAATATGTTTGTTTCTACCCTTAAATGCTTATTATAGAAATGACTACGAAAATAACAGTACCATAGTCTTGACCGGCCGAATCATAGTCATACAGAAGGTAGTTAATTTGTTGGGCGCATTCGCAACTGGCCCAGCGTCACATCGCTGGCAATGCCATGCGTGCATGCAGCCGTAACCGAGATCAGAGCACTGTTACATTGACCGCTGTACAGCACATCTGTGGCAGGAGCAGCAGCAATGCAGCATCCAATGAGCCGAGCCGAGAGTAAAAAAAAAAAAGACGTAGTAGCAGCAGCAGATGCAGTGGTGGTCAGGCGAGATTTCGTCTTTCCGGCCAGCCAGGCCACGTGAAGGCCGGCAGAGGAGACAGACAGCGTCCGCCTATAAATGAGCGAAACGGGTCCGGGGAGAGAGAGAGGAGGACGACGCGAGAAAACGGGCGGAGGGCAAAAGCCGGTGCTGCTTCACCTGCCGCCGTCCTTTGGCCGCGCGGCGACACCGCCCCACCGGAAAACGGAGGCTGTACTGCCTCTCACCGTCTCTCCACGCGACGCGCCCCCACGGGAAAGCGGCCGGTCTGCCTGCGGCGTCCGCGTGCGTCACTGGCAGCGGGCTTGCCGGAGAGAGGGAGAGACGTACAGCGACGGATGCGCGCGAGCGAGGCGTTGCTGCTGCCGTCGGACGAGACGGTGTACCGCGGTCGCGTGCAACGAAAACATCACTCGCGCGGCCAAGCTCTACGAGGCGTGCAGAGTCAATCAGCGCATTTACGGTAGAAGCCACCTCGAGAAAGAGCGTACCATGTACGCCATCACTCACGTACAGTCTACAATCCCAGGCCATCACTCACGTACTTTTATGTTTCAGCCCCTGGTTGTTTCTCTCAGCTCGGACAATATCTCTTATTACCAAAACACTCGAGACTTGTACATTTTAAACCTTGTGGCAGGAAATAAGATTGTATATCTACCCTTAACCCCTGACGGACCCACCAATCAGTCACCTGCTGCCCAGACTCCCACCTGCTGGCGTAACAATCTCCCCTCCCATGCGTCGGCGCTGCCCTCTCCTCCCATCACCGGACGCCACGCTTCCGTCCCCTCCTTGTCCCTGAGCACCCCCGCCCCATCTCCTCATCTCGTCGAATGGGGCAAAGGAGTTTGGGATTGTGCCCAGGATATAGCCACGCGCGCGACGCCACCGCCGTCCAAGGTCCACTGCCTCCCTCCTTCTCTGGCGCAGGCGAGTCTCCTCCGACGTGGCGGCGCAAATGGTCGAGCACGGTGGAGAACGACTCGATGGGCCAACGAGTGCGGTGGCGTGGCTGTAGCGGGAGGAATCGAGGATGGAGTCACTATCAATTGAGGCGTCGGCCGGGAGGAGCGCCCAGCTGCAGTGCCGAACCCACCGGGGGTGCCAGCGACTCTGACCGACCCCCCCTAGGAATTAACAGGGTGTGTCTATCGCTAGCTAGCAGGCAGATCATTAGCGAGCAGCCAGGCAGCTGGGCGGCTGAACGCTTGCATGGCTATCGCTGCTAGCAGGTCGCATCAGCAACTCACTAACAGCATGCAGCTGGGCGGAAAGTTTTGATGTGATGGTACCGATTAACAGGGTAAAGTCTTTAAATTGGAGAAGTAATTGAGATGTGTTTGTCGGTGTATTAAATATGTATGCTAGTATAAAACTGAAGAAAAGTTTGTGTTTAACTCTCTTTTAACATCCAATTATGCAATTCGAATAAAAATAGGTACAGGTCGATCATATTAATTTGCGGTTGACTCTAACTTAACTAAATAAATTAAATTTCGGGTTTAAAATATCCAAAATAAAACTTAGTTTATTTAAATTAAACTCCTTGCCCATTCTTAAATTCGTTGGAAACAGGCGGTGATATGCTAGTTAGCCATACAATAAGACAAGATCAAGACCAAGATCACCACATCATGGTAATGAGCCAAGTTATGAGTGGTTTAAATGAGTTCTAATCCATGGGTTCTTATAGTTTATTATTGTGATATGATGCTCGTTATATATATATAACATATTTCGTCAAGCCACTAATGATTTTTCAACCAATACATTAGCCTCATGGTCAGCCCCTTAATCTCCCTTTGAATCCTAGCTTCGCCTTTGCCTAGCTAGATGAACAAATGGAGGCTGTCCGGCTACAAGCTCTAGCTAGCAAGCTCAGTGGTGATGACGGATCCTCCCGACAACTGACATATCTCTCCCAACCGTCACCTCTCCCCCTATCTAAAAATGTAAAAAGTTTTATAGGTATTAAAAAATTTAGTAGAATTAAATGGAAAAAAGTTATAATTGGTTAAGAAGGGAAAATAAGTAAAAAAAAATCAGTAATAGGAGTTTGTAATTCGTTAAAAAATATAGATATAGAAATGATTATATTTTAAAATAAAATTTAAATACTGAAAATTATTATTATATTTTAGAATGGTCTTAACTGATCAGTGAAGCAGCATGAATAGAATACCTCGACGGTGAAGCTGTCGTGGTAGGAGCAAGGGACGAGGCGACGGGACTTTCCCAAACCAATGCCTAAGCCGTTTCTCCGTGTGTTTTGCAAATTTGCGAGTCGAGCCCATCGTACCTTTTGGAGGAAGCCTTTACAAGCTACTCGCTTTTTTATCCTCTCTCCTTCATGGCAATTTGCCTTAGATGTGTCCGATCTAGGCCACACCTCACCATGGAGAGCGTTGTAAATAGCCTTAACTGCTCCATGCAAAATCTCACTCTGCCCAAAAAGGAATTCCTAGAATCCTAAGATGACATCAAGAAGTCCTACAAAATACTAAAATGATTTTTATTAATATAAAAATAATGTTAGTTAATAGGTAGTTAAGAGATATTATAGGGATAAAATTTCTTAATTTACGGCCGATGATAAATAAGAATGTAAGAGTTAATTTATGTTATTACAAAATTTAAATTTTAGAAGTCAGTTATTTTTGCAATAGATAGAGTATGAAATATCTACCCGTGCAACGGTAAAAGAGAGGAAAGGGAGATGGAATCCGAGCAACTGCTCCCGATATTCTCTGGCTCTTGCTGCGGCTGCGTCGCCCATGGTTGATCATTCTGTGCGTCCACAATCCGCCAGTGGGGCTACCTGTCTGTCCCGGGATCCGAATGTCATCAAGACCGCCGTCACGTAGACAGCAGATTCGTTGGCTGCTGACAGCACCGATCTCTCTGCCCCGTGTTTATCCGTCTCCCCTCTTCGTGAGACAAAACTTCCCACCATTTTTAGAGGATTCAGTTTTCCATTTCTGCTTCCTTAAATAAATACAGTAAAATAAAAACGTTGGATTGAACCCCTCAAGCACGTCTCTGATGAGAACCATCAGCCAAAGAACAATCTTTTTAAACATGTGTTCATAAGTAGTAGTAGTATCATGTGCTGTATTTTGAAATCTGAACGTACCCATGCGTTTGAAAGCAACCAGTGTATCCATTGCTGGCCAATGTATGGACTATGTACTACTTTGACCGCCTCTTGTTCTCCACACATCTGACTTTGGATGCTACACGAAGTATGCGGTTTCTGATGACGGTAAAGAGAATCAGTTCTTCCATTCAGCTAAGGCCATATGCCATTTCACGGCTTTAGTGGATGCAAGGTTTGAGATGATCGCCGGCACTGCTTTTTTCGTGGTTGCAAACTTGCAATTCATGGTGGCAAAGAGACAGACAGGCTCGATTCCTCACGAGGCAGCGTCGAAAAGCAAAAAAGCGAAAACATGCACGAATTCGTGGAAGTAGTAGTAGTACGTGACACACCGATGCAGTGATGCTGTCACTTTGCCCGCGAAAAAAAGCTCGGAGCTGTACACGAAAAAGCGGGCGAGGGAGGGTTGAGTTCACGGATCACGAAAGGTGGCGTTTTTACTCGGGAAAAATCCAATCTTTAGGCTGTGCTTTTAGTGGAGGTTTGGTGGGATTTTTTATGGTATAGAAAATAAGGTTAATTATTAGTATATGATTAATTAAGTAGTAGCTAATATATATTTTTAAAAAATAAATTTATTTAATTTTTAAAAATAAAATTCTACGTAAAATTTTTATATTAAAACAGAACGTTTAGCGGTAAAAAAATAGTTATGAAATCATCTCTGCAGTAAAGAACGGTGCCTTAACTTGTCCTGAGGCCTCCCCCTGTGGGAACAGTATCTACAAAAGCGGCAGAGCCGGCAGGGAGGCAGACAGTCAGGCAGCTACTACGACCCCCCGGCCCCGCCACGGTGAGCGGTGGTGGAGCCCCTCCTCTCGTCGCTTCCGGCGCCCAACGCAAGCGAGCGAGCGAGCGAGCGAGCGAGAGAGAGAGAGAGAGAGAGAGGTTGGGGGGAGCCCAAATGGCAGAGGTGGTGGTGTAGGAGGGAGGTGCATTCATTGATGCCGCCTCCGCCTCCGCTGGTTTTAACGAGCTCGTCGGCTGCCCCGCCGGCCTCCACCATAATCGAGGCCACCGACTTTGGCGCGCGGCGAGGGGGCCGAGGGCGGGGAGAGGAGGAGATGGGGATTGACCTGAACACGGTGGATGAGGAGGAGGAGGCGGAGGAGGGCGGCCAGGCGGCGGCGGCGGGTGTGTGCGCGGAGCTGTGGCACGCCTGCGCAGGGCCAGGGGTGGCGCTGCCGCGGCGGGGGAGCACCGTCATGTACCTGCCGCAGGCGCACCTCGCGGCGGGCGGCGGCGGGGAGGTGCCTGCCGGCGCGGTGGCCGTGCCCCCGCACGTGGTGTGCCGCGTCGTCGACGTCGAGCTACGCGTAAGTGACTCCCCTCCCCTCCGAGGAGAAAGAGAGGAATGTATTCTGATGGCGTCTCGTGGTGCGCGTGCAGGCGGATGCGGCGACGGACGAGGTGTACGGGGGGCTCGCGCTGGTGGCGGAGGGCGAGGTGAACAATGCAGCTTGGATTTCTTGTGCCGTCTCTTTACTTCTTGCGCGATCGGATTCAATTCGAGAATAAATGGAAGCCGTGAACTTTTTTACTCTTCTAGATAGTCGGCTGATTGAGTTGGAGTGGAGCTTGTGCTGCTCCCATTTCTAATTGGGGATCTAGGGATGGAGATAGAGACTGTTCCATTAAAATTGTTTCCCTGTTTCCCTTACATTTCACATTATGGCTTTACTTTTGGAAACATTGTTAGGATATTACTTGCTTTCCACTTATTTCTAGTATTTGCTTGGGTGGTTGTACAGTATATGAATGCAGCTCTCCTTCTATATCAGTGAGCATTGATGTCTTCATGGTCTGTAGGTGTGTTGAATGTAAGGGAAAATGTAATTAGATTGTAAGAGTTCCTAAAACTGTTGTTCTATTGAACTCAGTTGCTGCAGCAAAACTTCCGCAATGGTGGAGGTGAAGGAGAGATGGAGGGTTGTGACGCAGAAAAGAAGCCCCGGATGCCACACATGTTCTGCAAGATACTCACAGCATCTGATACGAGCACTCATGGAGGTTTCTCTGTTCCTCGCCGGGCTGCAGAGGACTGCTTCCCACCTTTGGTGATACACTAGATGTGAGCATGATATCATAGTCACTTGCATTGCTTTTCTAACCAACTTTAGTTCTTCAATTCTTTGCAGGACTATAAGACGACCAGGCCTTCTCAAGAGCTCATTGCCATGGACTTACATGGTACGCAATGGAAGTTCCGGCATATTTATAGAGGTGCAGGACTGGAAAACATTTAATATTTATGTTGTACTGTAGTCTTGTAGGCATCGCATACTTCCATTGTGTTCACCTGGAGAATTTATTGCTGTTAATGGACCTTCTTATGAAAAAAACTCATTATTTTACCATAATAGAGGACTTGGTATGCTCTTTTCTAGTGCTTCATAAATGCCAAATAGGTGGGTTTCAAGAAAAATGGGTTATTGGTGGTAGGTTTGGATGGGATGGACCAAGAAGGAGCTGTGTTTCTAAAGAAAAGAACTATCATAGCATGAAGTAAAATTGCTAACCCAGTTTACTAAAAGGAGCAAGAAATTTTGTTATTACTTGGTAGTACGAACTTTGGGATCTGTGTGCTTTTCTGTGCTTCAATAGTACGAAATTAGGAATCTTTCTTCCCTTATCTGGTGGCTAATGTTGCCCTCGTCATCATGCCACTTTGTATTGTTTTATTAAGTGAGTTAAGAATCTGCAAAGGAGTTAAAACACATGGAAGTAGTGAGGACTCATCAGGTTTATTAGAGGCTCAGATCTAAGGTTAAGGTAATAAATAAGATACCAGTGTGAAATTTACAGTGGATTTAAGCATGAGCTTGACTAATGTCCTTCCTCCAGTTGCTTGCACTTTTCTGGATTTCACTATATGTAGCCATGTATGGCAACATTTTTCTTTTCATTTGTGTGAACTCTCAATTGTACTATGATGTGAGAAAATATGTAGGATCATACAATCAGAGATGAAGTAAATGATTGTGGAAGTTAAAAATAAAATTTAATACTTCACTCTAATCACAAAACTTAAAAACAATGCATTTTGAGAATTTGAACAGAACACTGTTTCGTCATTGAATAATTTATAATGTGAGATCTTAAAATAATTAACCAATCAAATTTTCAGAACACTAGAAAAACAACAAATTAATCTAAAAACAATCACTATGCATACACAAGAGAGATTAATTACCACATTAATCTTCTATAAATTTTATCTTTATTTCTAAAATTATGCTAACAAAATTAATAAAAAACTCTTAATTTTTTGTGTACCAATCTCTAATATTTCATCATCTATTTATTAAAAAAACCCCAAAGAAAAAAGATTAAATACCATTGAGATTTCGTAACCACTACTCTTTATTCTCAGTCGTTGGATTTGAAACCGACGCTTTAGATTGCACCATGTCAGTTGTACCGAAGACCACAGAGTTCGACGTGTTTTTACAGAGAATCCTGCTTGAACACCATTCCATTGCTTCCGCACTAGTACGGCTACGACATGTGTCCCTTGATATCCTACGCGTGCCTGCGTGCACCACGTTTTCTCATCTGGCCCCACCAATCAGTTGCTACGCCACCATGCGCCCGTTGGCACACATAACCCACCTATTAGCCACTGTGCCACCAAGCGCGGGTTACTATTAGGCCGATTTCCCGCTGGTAGCCTATTCCATCGGCTTACTAATTTCTCGGCCTGACTGTTAAGTCAGCTTACTCGTCAGCCCGCTTGCTTTCAGCCTCCTTCAGTCCACGCCAACCCACTCACGCGCCGTCGTCAGTCCACATCTAGTTAGGCCACGTCTATACCGTGCATTCGGGCTGTTCACAATTTCAATTTGTTATCGTAGCAAATGCTAAAAATTAATTTATCAATTTTCGTCCAAATTTTCTCTAAATTTTCAGTGATTTTTTATCTGATTTCTGCATTTAATACCTATACACAAATAAGAAAAAATATATTTTTAGGCACATATTTTCACCATCTGACCTATATTATTGCACACACTTGTTCATCAAATTTTTTCATAAATAATTTTAATATAATCTAATTAAGCAATGCTAATTTTAATATAAACTAATTTTGCAAACTACTTTTACTAATTTTAATCTAAACCAATTTTTATCATTTTTGATTTAACAAAATACATTCTAAATTTCAGGTCAGCCTCGCAGGCATCTTTTAACAACTGGATGGAGTTCATTTGTCAATAGGAAAAAACTAGTCTCAGGGGATGCGGTCCTGTTTCTTCGGTATGCATGCCATGTATGTCATGAAGTTAATTTTCTTTTGTGATCTGTGCCTTCTCATAAGTGTCAATCATTGTTTTTATACAGAGGTGATGATGGCCAACTAAGACTAGGTGTAAGGAGAGCAGTTCAACTTAGAAATGAGGTCCTCTTTGAACCTGTCAACAGCAGTGATTCAAAGCTGCGCATTCTATCTGCTGTTGCCAGTTCGTTGAAAAACAAAAGCATTTTCCACGTTTGTTTCAACCCAAGGTTTGTGCTCTTGTGCAGATCAATGCAAAATGTCAAATTCTAGTTAATCACTGTTATGCTTGCATGGATAGAGATAACTGTAAACATTCACAATTTTGTAGTGTTCTTTTTCTTGCTTTACCTGATCAATATATAGTATATAAAACTTATACAAAAACATGCCTTTCCAATGTTGAAAAGTATGGCGTAGCTTTGTTGACTTGAATTAA
The DNA here is from genome assembly GCA_030770085.1 of Oryza coarctata. Classification (NCBI taxonomy): domain Eukaryota; kingdom Viridiplantae; phylum Streptophyta; class Magnoliopsida; order Poales; family Poaceae; genus Oryza; species Oryza coarctata. The sequence continues at coordinate 19,828,959 of CM061470.1, forward strand.
TTTCGGATGTTTCATTCTTCCACAGGAGTGGTGCGTCAGAATTTATTGTGCTGTACTGGAGATTCTTAAAGAGCCTGAACCATCCATTTTCCATTGGAATGAGGTTCAAAGTTTGCTATGAGAGTGAAGATGCTAATGAGAGGTCTGCACTTTTTAGTCAACCAAATGGTATACAAGTCAATCTCAAATCACATGAATTTATACTTTTGCTATGCAGGTCCACTGGATTGGTTTCAGGCATTAGTGAAGTCGATCCCATAAGATGGCCTGGATCAAGATGGAAATGCCTACTGGTATGCATTGAGATTGAGAACGTCTTATTCACTGTTCACTTATATGTTTGTTGAGTGCAATGAATGGAAAACCGTGCTCCTGCCGCTCGTGAATTAGAGTATTTCAAAAACAAGGCTCTTATTAAAATTATCACTCAAATGAGTGCAAAATTTGAATCCATTACTCATTTGGAAGGGTAATTATTTTTAACAATATAAAATTGTGCGCATTAACTCAAATTTTGCAAAACTTATTCTGCGTTGATTCACCACTGATAGCTGCTAAGCTCTGTTAAATATTAGTGGTGGCAATTGCTACCAAACTTCTGTCAGACGTATGATGGATCTGAGAGGTTACAAAATTATTTGTTTATGACTAATCAAATCTTGAGCATGCAAGTAAGATCCTTTTCCAGAAGTAAACTGTGGAGAAGACTTGGAAATGGCTAAATCTGTATGTGATCTGTTGCATTGTTGAATTTAAAATGGAAAATGACACATTTTCAAAGTTCCCTTCTGTTTGGTATCATACTTTCATGAAAGATTTATTTGAATATGTAAAAACTTTACAGTGGCTTGTATAAGGCTACTCTAGGATATATACCCTTAAAATCTTTGCTGATGTGTTCTTTTTTTTTGCACTACTACAGGTAAGATGGGATGATAATACTGATTTAAACCACCAAAACAGAGTTTCTCCATGGGAGATCGAGAGAGTTGGTAGCAGTGTTTCGGTCACTCATTCCCTGTCATCTGGTTCGAAGCGAACCAAATTGCACTTTCCTCAAGGCAATTTGGATACTCCATTTCTTAGTAGGTTCCGCAGCCCAACTCTGGTATATATATAATTTCATTTATTCATATGCATATTAACTAATCTGCATTGAACTTGTAGATGGAAGTGGTCATCCGGACTCCATGGGAACTGAAAATCTCCACAGGGTCTTGCAAGGTCAAGAATTTAGGGGTTCTAGGTCTCATGGTGCTGTATGCTCTGAACCACCTGGTGAACCCAACTTTCAACCTCCTGACAACAGGAGATTCTCTGCTGATATGCGGGGCTACATGATGCCAGCAAGTGGGCACCTGCAGCGGAACACAAAGTTTGCTTATCAGCCCGTAGGCTTCAGTGAATCTCTTGGATTCCCAGAGGTCTTGCAAGGTCAAGAAATGTCACAAGTAGTTCCTTTGTTCCGAGGAGCTACTTTTGGCGCTCGTACACAGAACGACAGAGTTGTCCCTGCAAATTCTGTGCCCACATCAGCTGCACCGAGTGGATTGCCAGCTGCAACTCAAGGGCATTCCATCTCGCAGATCACTCTGTCATCATCAAAAGTATCCTCTCCCTCGTCGGTTCTGATGTTTAACCAAGTGGCACTTCCACATAATGAACCTGAAGGCGGAACCAACAACAAAGATATACATGGCAGTCAGTTTGCTTCCCAGGAGATGCTTACAGAAACTGTAACCTGGCCGGGTACACAATATCAAATGCCAAGTGCAGTCACAAGCAACCAGTTTGCCACCGGGAATGTCTCAGCTCCTCCAAGCAGAGCTGAATCCAGATCGCCTAAGAGGGACACTGGGAGAGGCAGCTGCAGGCTGTTTGGCTTCTCCTTGACTGAGAACATGCTGGGAGAAGATGAAGGCCTGGAGGAAGGAAGCAATGAAGGTGATTGCCAGAACCCGCGCGTGCTGGAGCTGTTTGGGCACAGCCACTCCACTCCCGGTGCTCTTCATGCCCTGTGTGCTGCTTCTCCCTTGGGGATGTGATGCTGGCATGCTGTCACCTAGTGCTACAGTATCGTGTATCGATGGTTTGCGAAGGGAGAGAGAGTTGTATTAAGCTACCTGGTTGAACAAATTGCAATGATTTGTCAGCTTCTTTCTAGATTTCATTGGCATGTTCTTGTAAGGATTGCAGCGGCGCCATTTGTATGTTGGTGCCACATGCTGCATGTAAGACAGTGTGTACCTCGAAATTTCCGGTGTTTATTCGTAGTTATGAACTGAAAAATCGCGTGCCCATTCATCGGTATTCAGTAGGCAACAACACACTTGTTTGTTGCGTGTGGGTATCAATGAGGTCTAAGGGACTGTTCTGTTTTTTCCAGTTATTTGGGTTTATCTACTCATTTTTGTTAGCACAGTCTTTTAAATTGCTAAATGGTTATTTGGACTTATCTAGCACGTCTTTTAAATTAATTGCTAAATGATATGTTTTGTACGAAAATTAATTTTACACATAGAAGTTACTTTAAAAAATTAAATAAATTTATTTTTTAAGTTTTTAATATCTAATAATTTATTAATTAAACAAGAAGGCACTGCATCACTTCCTGCATGAGGCATACATCTTACATTTAAAGCTTGGAACGTAAAAAAGTAAAACACATAAAATAAAAATATAGGAATGTAGCCGCAAAATAGATGATTAAAAAACACAGAAAAAATAGTTATAGTATTGTTTGGAACGGAGAAACCGCTAGGCAGTAAACAATTATTTGCCATAGGAAAGAAAAACAAGAGGTTTGGGTAGATTTTAATTTTCGTGTGTTTTAGGGTTTAGTGTTAGGGTTAAGGATCTCTAGGCAGTAAACAATTATTTTCCATAGAAAAGAAAGATTTAAATTTTCTTGCGTTTTAGCTCTCAAAGGTAACGTAAGAAAGAAAATTATGTTATCTCCCTTCAGTTCCTTTGAACCAAACGGCTGCACAGTAAATATTCCATGTGAATTGAAACCTTAATAATTCCTTCAAAATTTCTTTGATCCAAACAAGGGATTACTGAAAGATCTAGTCTCATAGACTTATGTTAGGAAAAGTTTTAATAATTAATAAGTTTATGATATTAGCTTTTGTTCCGATATCAAATAAAAATGTTGATAGCTTATATTTAAGGGTGAAGTGATAATTATGAATTGATGATAAGAAATATGATACCTTATATATCGGGAATCAACAAGAGTTAAGTGCTGATGATGAAAATGCTTGATAAGATCTCATCATGAGTTAATGGATATGTTAAAGTATATAAACAATGAAGATGGACTTTATCGGTTAATGAGAATTAAATAAAAGAAATTAAAAATGTGAGGTATAAAGTACCTACCTATGGTAAGATAGTGAAGTGTAAGGCAAGCTCAACAATGATAGACCATACAGTAGTGAAGGATAAGCAAGAACTTGACACCGAGTAACCAAATCCGATGGTAAAGGATGGGTAAAGAATTTATTGTGATGGACCGTGTGAGGCTATTTGAAACTATGGACTATCTATATCAATCATTTAAAAAATAGAAGATGAAATGCCAAAGATCAATAGGATGTGATTTGTTGATAATCAAGAAGGGTATTAATCAAGGTAAATGTATAATTAATTTGAGACTAATGTACTTATTGAGTTGTTAGAGAATAGTCGCAATGGTGAAATGACTTTGATGTTGGCAACCCTCAAATCAAAGATAGAAAATAGTATGAAGCTATTTCTATTGGTATATATTTTCTATTTGCTTTTGAGTATAGAAATATTGTATTATTAAGAGAGATACAACGTTGATGTATGCGTTTATTTCTCGGTGCTTAAAAGTGATATATTCAAGTGCAACCTAAGTTTTAGCCTATCCTACGAGTAGTTTGAGAGCCTGTTTTTGGTTAGGTTAGGTAACTCTTTCATCAAGCTTTTTATAAGAGTCTAAAATCGTTAAAAACAGACTCAAGAATAAGAAGTTATGCCATTTTCCTTAGGTAATGCCAGGTGCCCTGGAGGGTTTGGGATTAGTACCCAGAGACTCTAGACCTAAGGCTTCCACGAGGCTTTAGAAATACCTTTGGGCACCTAAGAAGGTTTCTTGGAGGTTTTGGGCCTGAGCCTAGAGGCTCTAGGCCTGCATAGACTTGAGTCTAACAACTTTTAGAGTGGTCCAAAGGTTTCGGACCTAGGACTCAAAGACTTCGGGCTTGTATATATCTGAACATAACATCTAGTTTTTGGGTTCGAGTATTTAAACCCTTCCACCCTCTCAATCCTTGGTATTGGTTGTGGGTAATAGTAGAGTTATTTAAAACCATATATACTCTTCCAAATCTCCTATCTTAGTGTTAGCTTTTTATGAGAGTGATTTGAGAAGAGAAAAGGGTTAGATTGAAAGGTTGCAAGGTTGAGAGCCAGTGAGTTTCACCCTATTCTTTGAGCACTTTAGTTCATAACAAGTAAATTCTCGATTGTGTTTATTAAGAGTTATCGGTGAGGACCTAAGTTTGTGATGTGCCATGGAAAGTTTGTGAAAGCCTGGCTTTAGTTCATAACAAGTAAATTCTCGATTGTGTTTATTAAGAGTTATCGGTGAGGACCTAAGTTTGTGATGTGCCATGAAAAGTTTGTGAAAGCCTGGCTTTGCCTCCGTAAGGGATGAAGCAAGATTGTAGAGAGAGGAAAGTGGTTGAAGGAGATCCAGCTTCCTTAGGAGCTCCTCAACAAAGATATAGAATTCTTAGTGGAGAATCCAAACTTCGAAAAACATATTGTTTGTCTTCGCCTCTCCCTTATGCTTTTATCGTTGTTGTGTTTATCATTGTCTGATCTACTTGTGCGCTTGATTGATATAATTGGTGACTATATATATTGCTCATATAACTTGTTTCTCAGCTTTTGGTTTAAGTAGATTTCGTGTTAGTAGCTTGTCCTCTTTTCACTATGTTTTTACTAACATACTAGAGGTTCCAGTATCCTAGACCTGAAGACTCTAGGTACTATTGATCCGCTTCGAAGTGCTTTGTGAATTTTTAAGAAACAACTATTTAGAATCCCATGGCGGCCCGCCTTGTTTTGGATTTACTTATTTTAACCAATTTTAAATTTTACTAAGGAATTGTTAGTTTTCATGTGACTCACCTGCTCCTTAGAATGAGATACCTTGTTGCCCTCTGAGGAGAAGAGGGAGAGAGGTAGGGGAGTGGGAGTGGGAGGTGTCATGTCCAACAGGTTTTATCGGTGTTATTGGTGTTTTCTGATGTCAATGAGGCTAGAGGTAGCACGTTAAGGTGAGAAGATGATTGTGCTAGGTGAGTAAGTGACCAGGCAAGCGGATATGCTACTGTGCTACACAAATCCTTTCACAACCTGAGTTATTTAAAAGTGACTATATATTAATTTTTGATGATGGAAAGATAGACGCCTCTTATAATTAAGTTTTCATTGAAGCCATGTGTTTCAGCTTATAAAGCCAAGTGTAGTTCTGTTTTTGGTAATACTCTAACTTGAAAGAAATAAGAGTGTTCCCCTTTTGGGTTAAAAAGAAAAGGGGAAATAAAAAAATAAGAGCAAGAAGAAATAAACATATCAAAACAAAACATATCAAAGCAATAAGTCCCTGAACCTGTGAGTGTCATCGTTGTCCAAAATATCATTCATGTGACCTTTTTCCGTGATACTGACGGGAAAAAATCTTCGCACGAAACCACATGCGATGGGAGGGATAGGTGGTGTGCGTGACAGATTCGCCTCTTAGTCTGAAAGGATAAGTGTTGCTATCCATCAAAACAAATGCACTATTTTTCTTTGTGACCATGTATTCATTGTCGAACTGATAATGCTTGAAACATCAATCAATTTTTTCACAGGTAGAAACGCTTTAAGATATGTGCTACATCTATAATCCTAGCCCACACCCCTCAAGGACTGTAAAAACAGATTACAATACAATCTCAAATATATACTTATATAGATATTGTTATGAAGATTACGGTACAATCTCAAATAAATAGTGAGCAAGGTAGAAGTGGCTTTAGGTGAATTCGACTATTCCATAGATGAGGACCAGACGGTTCTTCACAGTACAATATAACTCTTGGGGATAAATGCTCAATTACCGAGAGATTATTTTTCACCAAGTGTTCATGGATAAAGCTCAATGATTGACTCGATGCCCTGCACTGGTATAATTTTGTAATCTTTGAATCCAGCTTGGAGGAAGATCTTTTTGCAGTCTTGCTCATATCGCACAACCCCGTTGATGAACATAATTAGGTGGTCATAAAAAGCATGTCTCTTTAAGAATTTTGTTTGATGGAGGACCTGATCCAATCACTATATCTATGATTATTACCTTCCCTCCAATCTTCCCTCGGAGGGATAGCTTCCTTGCATCTTTGCAGTATCTTGATACACTCGTCGTCACCCCAGTCATGTAAAATACACTGACAATAACATTGAAAACAAAAAAAGTTACATATATATCACGAATACATGACATTCACAGAAGATATTACCTTGAACTGTAAAACATTTGATTTTTGTCTGTCATACTACCGCTTATTGTCATGTTAAATTTCGTGTTTTTATTACACAAAGTGTACACACATATCACACTCACGTAACTGACGTGTGTCCTCTTAACAATTTGAGAGATGTAGACCAGTGGCAAATATTGGATCTCACTAAACATGTTATCCTTCCATTTCATAATATTTGACATTTTTACTAATAATAGTTTTAGTTTGATCACTAATATCTTTAAATCGTTTGATTATAATAAATATGATTTATACGTTTATATTTACTGTGTAACATATATGTTTTTTTAATGTATACTTATAAGTTTAATTATAGATTAGTAGTGCTCAAACTAAAACTACACCAAATCAAAATAGCCCAGTATTACGAAACTGAGTAATATTTATGGGCACAACAGCAATTTGAATGCTGGTTGTGTAGCTATATAAAATCGAATATATATATATAGACACTAGTAAATCCGATCATATATTTATTATGTATATTTATTATGTATAGATCTTCCTTGGACTTACAAAACTTAATATGTTTTGCAGTCCCATGCATGTCTTTTGATGCACATGGCTACAGAAGTTTTGCGCATCACGGCATATACCCTCAAGTTTTGTTGCCGCTTGGTTAGTTTTGTAAGATTTAATCCCAATATACCACCTTTTTCATATTGTTTTTTTATTATAACCTTGTTAAAAAGTGATTTGTAGATAAAGAAAAATATAGCCATCCAGTTAAATACAATAATTTTAGACAACAGAAGATTGATTTCTTTCCCAACTCTGCATCAATTTTTTTTAGAAATAATACATAACGGTATAGGTCTAGTAGCTTAGGCATTAGATCTGATACTTGCATCATGCCTAATACTTATATGTAGATATCAAGCTTGATACTTAGTCATTAGGTCTATACTGTCCCTCAGTCTACTCTAATTTTTCAGCTAGTCGTGTACCATTACGAAGGATTTATAGAAACATCAAATTAAATACAAGTACAAATACATGTATATATATACCTTGAGAAAAACAGCATCTGCCGGTGGAATTCTCTCAAACATGTCTCCGGCAACGATCTGCACTCCGGTACCGGCAGGAGCTCCGGCGACGACGTGAGGGAGGTCCAGCACGGTGCATCTCACATGAGGGAACGCCTTGGCGATGGGTATCGCCACCCCGCCGTGCCCGCCGGCGACGTCGACCAGAGAGGTTATCCCCTCTGACACCTGGCGGCCGCCGCGGTCCTCCTTGAGCATGACGTCTATGCAGAAGCGGCTGTCGGAGACCATCCCGGCGTTGACGAGCTCGTTGAACGCGGCGTCCTTCCCGGCCATCTCCCAGAAGGGCTGGCCGTGAGCCATCTCGAACGGGGACATCACCGGCAGCGGCTGGTCGTTCCGGAACCAGGAGCCTAGGGGGAGGAACGGGGTGACGAACGCCGTGCTGACCAGCATGGCCATGCCCGGAGACAGGCACGTCGAGCGTTCGCCGCTGACGAGGAGGCTGGAGGCCGTGGTGAGCCTGTAGACGGCGGCCGCCTCCCCGTCGTCTCCGGCTGGCTGCTCATGGACAGAGAAGATACCGGTGACGGTGAGCACGCGCATGAGCCGGCGTAGGCAGGGACGCTTAGACGGATGGAGCGCGATCTTGGCGTGTATCTCGGAGGGTGGCGCCGCCGCCGTGTTGGTGGGTGGCGTCGGGGATGCGGAGGTCCAAGGCCGAATTGAGCGCCATGGACTTGATGTAGGCAACGGAGTGGTGCCATAGCTGTTGCTGAGCTTGGAGCAGCTCCTCTGTGCTCGGTGTCACCTGGCCGCCCAGCGCCATTAATTTTGTTGTTTAATTTCCTCCCAACGTAGATTTGATCTTGTGTGCTTGTGGAGAGCTATGTGCAAGGCCGGAGGGCGGAGGCAGAAAAATCTCATGCCCAAAGCTGAGCTAATATGCCTTAACTATTTTCATAAATTGCATAGTGTTTTCACATGATTTAAATGGAATTTTCGAGCTAGTCCTAGGCTCAGGTCCTAATTGTCATAGGCCTGATTCCGCTCCTGGGCATGTGACACAATAATCAGTGTTGCTTTTTTTTTAAAAAAATAAGAAAATTTCGTAACTATTTGAGCCATACGTACAAATAGTTAACCCTAAGTAAATTGAACATAGAGAAGTTGGCTTAAGCACTTAAGCTGTCTGTTCCATTGAGGTAGATGTCTTTGGATTCATTCGAGTTAAGAGTAGGACTACTGGACCAGTGACACTGTGACATCTCTTGGTGACCGACGATAGTTTTATTTCTGGGCCGTAGGTGTTGTATTTACACTTCTGAAATTGACATCTTCATGTGCGGATTAGTTAAAAAGAAACTACCACTACATTAACTTCAGCATCAACCACTAGTCTTTGGACAGACGCATAGATATTGACTTTTACTTAGGGTATAATTTTATATCACTTTAAAACTAAATTGATATATCTCACTACATAAAGTTACAAAATTAAAGCCGTCTTAATGGAGATGTCTATTCTTATGAGAAAACTGGTTTTGAAATTGATATCGATAACCAGATATAGAAATAAGTGATACAATATCTAAACTTGATAATAACATCGTGACACAATATTTATTAAGAAGATTTAGCTATAGTGTAATAGATATCAATAAATCTTGACCAACAATTCACGTTGATCAGTCGTCCTCTCGTTTATGTTAAAGTCATCCTATGATTCAATATATATGAGAGAGAGTCTATAATAAAATTTGACTCTAATTATATCTTAACACTTAAGTCATAATTTATAGTTCACTATTATGTGTGCCATATTGTTCAGCCATTAGATTAATCGGCCACACAACTCAATTAATTTCAGGCCAAGAGAAATCCACGTATATTCGACAAATTCGATAGATTTTATTTAATCTTCTCGTCGCTTAGAAGAAAACCTAAGCACTTCGATTACTCCCCTAGTTGACTGGCTTCGGCCTGTTGGCCACAGCTTTTCGCCTGAGGTCGCCACTGCATTCCCATCTTTTCAACTGTCTCTTAAACTGTCTCCCTTCTCTCTTTCTGATGAACCTAAAATCTAGTATTGGAATCCTCTATGATACTCCCTACGTCCATTTCATTTGTCTCAACAATAAGAGATTTTGAGAGTTTATTTACGGTACAGCGTACTATCATATATATTAATGAGTCGTAATAGTAATTAAACGATTTATATCTATTATAAAATTCACACTGCATAAAAAATAATACATACTAGTATAAGTGTATTATGGGAAAGAGTCATGGCATATATATAATTTTTCATATAAACTTTAAGATTAATGCTAAGTTTAATCGGATTTATAGAGTCATGATGAGTAATTTATAAAACTATCATATCATTTACAAAAATATTCATATGGTTAGATTTTATCTATACTAGTTCCCATCAATCACAAGGACGGTGTACCGTAAAATAACCCTATAAAATATAAGACATATAATATAATAGGTTTTTACTGGTTTATTTTATAACATGAGAAATAAAGTAGTATATGAATTGATGTATAGGGAATAAAATAATGTCTCAGGATCTTAAAACCCCTTTATATTTTTGGACAAATAAAAGCGATAAAATTTCTTATATTTTTAAATAGAAGAAATACAGTCTAAACATAACTGTTTTGTATATACATTGATTGATTTACACTGTATAATCCAAAATTTATCACAATTAAACGGTGCATTTTTTCTTCAAGTAACTTGTCGTCATGATATTTATAATGAATGAACGTGATGGCTTTCTTTTTAAAAACATAGATTATTTCAATTTCTGAGGGAACTAAGAGCAAAATACAACAAGAAACCTAGTTGGAAAAAGAAAATCCAGTGGAAGCCGCTGAGCAGCCTGCTTCGCAATTTGGATAGCTACGAAGCCGACAATTGAATTGCAAGTTGCAAGGTGAATCATGGCGAGTGGCATTAGTGCACTATTGCGTGTACTTGGTGGTCTGGCGGGACATCAGCTGTGTCAGTGTCGCTGTCACCGAGTCACAAATCACAACCCATCCCTGCAAGTGCCCCATTCATGCCCGGCAGGTCTCCTGAAATCTGATATACAAGCATCATTCTGAACACAGCGTCAAATCAGTTTGATTGTATACAACTCGGATCGAGTTGTGAATTATGACGATGGATTCGCTAAATGGAGCACCTCTAAGTTCTGGGCCGAAACTAAGCCAGAGGCCCGTCCTCCAGCCCAATCACTGAATCACCAAACAAACATGCTGGGAGAAGAAGATGGAGAAGGCCTGGAGGGAACGAAGCAATGAAGCTGATTGCCAAAACCGACGTGTGCTGGAGCTATTTGAGCACAACCACTCCACCCAAGGTTGTTAAAATTGAGATCCCGAATGACATCGAAGGTCGCTAGTAGGATCATAGTAATAAAATCATGTACATAAAATCATAGATTTTAACCACTATAATCGTAAAATCAAACCACTTAATTAGAGTTGTACAGTTGTAAAATGGATTGCAGCGGCATTTGTATCTTGATGCTACGTGCTGCTTTTGAAATTATTTGTTTGGAAATTTGCAGTATTAAATCAATTGATTGATGAGCACACGCTATACATGCATGGATATCTTTACAATTCTAAAAGCAAAGTCATCCATCCATCTCCCCTACCTTGTGTGCGTAGCATGCCCTTAGAAAAATAGCATCCCACCTACTCCAGGGCAACCGTTACAAGAAAAATAAAAAACCAAATGCTAATTTATGTTCAAGATTCCACCGTCGGCTCATTATTAGTGACCCATAAAACAATCAATAACTCATCATAATTTAATATTTCGTTATAAAGCGTGGATATACAATCCACTTGTGCGTCTTTACTACAGTCTAAATCACATACAAGGTAGCAACACAACACTATTATTTTGATCACAGTTTTACAAACAGCCAAGAAAACACATACAACAGTCATCACTGCTCTCTCACAACAACAACAAAAAAAAACTATATATATATATATATATGCTCCACACACCAACAAATCACTAATAACTGATGTCCCAATCACGAGTGTCACATTCAAGGGTGGACCTCGATGATTGACCTGAAGCCCAGAACCAGCGTGATCTTGTATCCATTAAATCCAGCCTCGACAAAAACCTTATTCTACTCTTGCTCGTCTCTCTCAATGCCATTGACGAACATGATTATATACCATACCTCCCTGTGCTTCTGGTTTGATGGCCCTGCTCCGACTACTATATCCATGATTATCACCTTTCCTCCGGTGTCTCTAGCAGGGATAGCTTTCTTGCAGTTCTTCGGTATCTTGACACACCCGTCGTCGCCCCAGTCATGCAGAACCCACTGGATATACAGCAAACATCCAGGCAACCAGAATATAAATATCACTTACATACATGACTATGAACATTATGTCACGTTGGACTAGGCATTAAACAGTGGTCATCACTAGCACAAAACCTCTCATCTTAAACGACCTATCTGTGATAGGCCTTAATGACTCGTCACGGATAGCCTTATCTCTAACAGACCGTATCGAAACACGTTGGAGGTGAGACAGAGTGGTTGGACTCCCCACAGGTGATGCCATATCTATCACGGGCCGCCATATAAAACCAACATAGATGAGATCAGCTCATCTCTGATAGGTTCAGTAGATAAACAGTTACAGATAAACCCTTACTTATAATGGTTATTTAATCTAAACCCATCATAGATAAGGATTAATATCTATAACGGTTTCTTAGTATAGCCTGTTAGAGGTGTGGCTTGCCCTCTAACGTGCTCCACCTCTACGGCCTATCACAAGTATCTTAACCACACCTCTGATAGTTATTGTGTTGGCAGCCGATAGAGGTTGACTATCTTCTATATATACCTTCATAGATGTATTTATTGCTCAACTCATCTTGTACACTATTTAGGTGGGAGAGTAAGAGGACGAATCTTTTGTCTTGATATTGAGAGGTTGAATAAAAAATAAGCTAAATTTGAGCTTAGTAGTATTATAGTTTGTTTATCTAAACTAATTTTATTATATATGTTCAGATGGATCGTAGTTGATGTACAATACTAACCATTTAAGCCAGGAGTTTAGAAATGGAGTAGTCGAATTTCTAAATGTTGTGAAGGATGATAAGAGAAGGAGGATCAAAGAATATGTGGTTTGTCCATACATAGACTGTAAAAATAACAAGATATTTACAGATAAATCACAATTACAATTTTATCTTATATGTATAGATTTTATGAAGGGTTATAGTTGTTGGAGAAAACATGGGAAGGAAGAAGCGTCGAATATTCTTATTGAATAAGTGGGCGATGAACATTAGGAGGAACAAGAAAATTGAGATGACATGTATGTCACTTCTCTGTTTGGTGGTGATATCGTTGATATTGACCATAATCTTTCTCAGATGCTTTGTAATGTTGAGGAGTCAAAATATAACGAGAAGGATTATGAGAAGTTCTTAACTTTGGTGATGGATTTGAAGACACCTATATATCCTAGATGTAAGTTGAATCACACGAAGCTATTTGTTGTCCTTGATTTAATAAAGCTTAGGACATATGATGGTTGGTTATACAAGAGCTCCATAGATCTGCTTGATTTTTTTGAAAGACTTGCTAACCGATAGGAACAAAATGCTAAAGATAACATATGGAACAAAGCAAGTGTAATGTCCCTTGGGGTTGGAGGTTAGAAAAATTCATGCATATTCGAACGACTGCATCTTATACTACAAAGAATATTCCAACTTGGATATGTGCCTTTCATGCAAAGGTTCATGATACAAGCAAAACAATAGTAGTATGGAGGGTAAAAGTCAAAGAGGGGTGGTCCAGCAAAGGTTATGTGGTATCTCTCTATTACCGACCGCAAAAAGTGAACGTTTGCTAATCCCAAGGAAGCTAAGTTAGTTTATTGGTATGCAACAGACAGAAAGGATGATGGCATGCCAAAGCATCCTACCGATTCAACGTAGTGAAGAAATATTGATAGGAAGCACCCTAAATTTATAGAAGATCCAAAAAACATTAGGTTGTGTTTGAGTACAACATGAATCCCTTCGATGACCTCAGCAGTCAGCACAACACTTACCAATGCTTCTCGTGAACTTCAACCTACCACCTTGGTTGTGCTATAAGAGAAAGCACGTTATACTTTCCATGCTAGTGCAAGAGCTAAAACTACCTAGCAACGATGTTGATGTGTTCTTAGAACCTCTGGTCGATAACTTGGAAATGTTATGCAACCTAGGATATGAGATATGGGATGTTTATGGATGGGAGAACTTCAACCTTTATGTGCTGCTATTCTGCACCATTAATAACTAACCTACACTTGATAACCTTTCAGGACATACTGTAAAAGGAAATAAAGCACGTTTGGACTATATGGTGGAAACACGCATCAAGTGAATGAAGAATTCATGTAAGATGTTCTATATGGGCCATAGGAGATTTCTCCCCCTATATCACTAATATAGAATAATGACAAGAAACTTCAATGGTAAGAAGGAAAAGTGCATGGCATCACTGAAATTATCAGGAATGCAGGTGCATGACTTGGTGAGAAATATTCGTAGTGATTTTGGAAAGAAGAAGAAAGCTACAAGTCCAAAGGATAAGAGTATATAAAAGAAGAAGTCAATATTTTGGTAGCTATTGTACTGGTAAGATTTAGAAGTCCATCATTGCATTGATTTGATGCACGTAGAGAAGAATGTTTGTGAGAGCCTTATCGGGTTACTGCTTAATATTCCAAGTAAGACGAAGGATGGGCTAAATGTACAGTAAGATTTGGAAGATATGAACATACGTAATGAACTGCAACCAAGAATCTTGAAGTCAGGAAGACCGTATCTCCCACCAACTTGCTACACTCTATCAAAGGAGGAGAAAAAAGTCATACTATCATGTTTGAAGAGTATTAAAATTCCATCTGAGTACTCATCCTTGCCAAGTAAGTGAGTTTTGATTGACAAACTCAAAATGTTTGGGATGAAACCATACGATTGTCATATACTAATTACACAGCTTCTTCCAGTTGCTATCAGGAATATTCTACTGCTAAAAGTTAGGTTGACAATAATGCGGTTATACTCCTTCTTCAACATAACTGGATAGAAGATCATCGACCTAGAGAGACTAAATGGCCTATAAGCAAATGTAGTGAAAACACTAAATCATTTGAAGATTTACTTCTCACCTACGTTCTTCGATATCATGGTATATCTCATTATCTACTTGGTCAAGCAAACAAAAGTAGGTGGTGTTGCATTCAATGCGAAAGATGTAACCATTTGAATGGTACATGGGAATTTTGAAGGGTTATGTACATAAATGGTCCCATCTTAAGGGAAGCATGATTGAAGGGTATACGATCGAGGAGGTTATATAATTATGTGTAGACTACATGTCAGAGACCAAGGCAATTGGAGTTTTGGTGTAGAGACATGAAGGCATACTTAAAGGGGTTGGCACTATGGAAAGAAAAAAAATATCATGCTGGATCGTGTCTAATATGATAAATCCCATAGCACTATCCTTCAACATATGACTGAGGTTGTTCTGTACTTAGAGAAACACGAAGTGAAGATTCGACAAGACAATATTAATTGATCAGTCAGCTGGGTTCGGAGAAAGCACAATGAGGGTTTCAACAAATGGTTCAAGCATCGTGTGCATAACTCGAGCAACGTCACAAGTAAAACCCGTAAGTGCTTGGCCTTGGATAGGATGTTGAAACGTGGCAAGAATTGGTGGAGTTCTAGTCAAAGTTACCTATGACGGTTTTAGTAAAGGGCCCGCCACATGTAACTTACATATGATGGGTTTTATTGTATGACATTCATAGGTAAGTTAGCTGTGATGTATTTTAGTACACAGTTTATCATAGGTAAGTTATCTACGACGTGTTTTAGTCCACGGCCCGTCATAGAGAATTTACTTGTGATATATTTTATTACACGACCCATCATAGGTAAGTTACCTGTGATGGGTTATATTACATGGTCCATCACAAGTCCAAATCCTGTGATGAGTTATATTGCATAGCCCATCATAAGTAATCCAAAAGCCCTTTTTTTAAAAGTATATAGATTCAAATAAAGTCATTCACATGCAAATCTAAGCCACTGATATGCTCATCCTAGAGCTCAATCCCCACCCGTGCTGCCATCACCGCGATCCCTGTGCCTTCTCGTTGTCCTTGAGCTCCCCAAGCCTACCACTACGTCACCATCGCTACCGACCCCGAGCACCGCCACGGTATCCTCGAGCTCCTCAAGCCCACCACTACGCCATCGCCACCACCGCCGTGCCTGAGCATTGTCCCTTATCTCCCCAAGCCCACCATTGTGTTGTTGCCACCACCGCTATGCCCAAGCGTTGTCCTCGACCTCCCCAAGCCTACCACTATACCACCATTGCCGTCGTCTCTAAGCACCGCCACGGTTGAACTATCTATGCTTTAGCTTTACTTTTTCGTGCCACATAGAGTGCATTGCAACCTTTTATGATATCTTTGTGATTTTTTAGTTTATTAACTAATTTGATTTTTTAGTGAATTTATTAGCTATGCTATAGCCTATGATTTTTATGTTTTTTTGTTAATTAATTATCTTCTATTTTTGATGATTTCTTAGTTAATTAACTAGTGTGATTTTGTATTTACTGAACTAATGTAGTCAACGATTTTAGGGCATAAGTTGAAATATAAGAAGCAAAAATGTTCAAGAGCGTTCACAAAACTAAAACCTCAACTGGAATTTGTACAACGACCTCAGGTTGAAACCCTAGAGCTTAGAATCAATTACCTAAACATAGACTAAGGTGGATGCTTCTAGAAGACCAATAGGGCCATGAAGTGTGATCGGTCCATTCGAGAATAGTTGCAGAGTCATCACATGAAAGTATTTTGGCATTCTTCACATGGACATCAAGGTCCCTGAGAGCGAGAAAGAGAAAGCTTGGGTCAGACATAAGGAAAAGTTTGACTATCCACAGGAAGCGGAGGCAAGACTCAGGCGACGCGCTCTATTGAAAATGGGCTAAGCATGGAAGAACTTTAAATCCAAGCTTGTCAATGAGTTTTTTATCCCCTAGGAAACCGCACACCATATGTGAAGTACCAACATACAACTAACACAGCATGGGAGCAATTATTCACTCTGAAGACCTCTAAGGAGTTCTAAGAACAAACAAGGCTCATCGGTTGTTGTAGGCTAGGAAAAAACATCTGCACCGACTTAGGACAATAGGATACATCGGGAGGGTGCATATTTGGGACAAGGAGGACGAAGCTACAATAGTAGCAAACATCCCTCCCCCGCTTGCTTATATCCCAAAAGAATGCGCACATAACTGGGCTTGAGCATGGGGCAAGGCCAACTTCAACGGGTTTGTCTCCTTTCCCAACGAAATTGATGGAGCGGTATACCAGAGACTCGTGAGTATTATTACTCATGAATCTTGAATGAACTTTCTGCTTCATTAAAAACTTTATTCTAACTCTTGTTATTTTTACCATGTAGATAGAGTTTATTGGTTCACAATCTTTGCAAAGCAAGGTTGAGTCAGCCCCGTGAAAGCATCAAGACAACGTCTTCACACAAGTGCTTAGTAACCCCGAACATTCAGGGCGAACCAGAGGTATAGGCATAGAAGTGCCTTGGAAGTATGGGTTGCCCTAATACAACGCGCAATACAAGAAACGATGGGTCTCAAAGGAAGAGAAGGAGGCCCGTCTCAAGTAACAACTGAAGAAGGACGTGAAGGCCGAGCTTGGCAAGGAGTTCAACACCATGCTTGAAAAAGATGTGGAACATCTGAGGATCGAGATGTAGGCAAATCAGGCGGGAACACCTCAAGCACTACATCTGACCAATCTAGCTCATGTGAATGTTAGCCCAACTCAATGACATAGCAGTTGTGCGTCGACACAACTGGCACATGAGTATCCATCTCTATGCATAGTCAACCATATAGAGGTAATAAGGCAGTACTACTTAAGTAGGCTCGTATTTGAAGGACGTACATGCTAATATTTTGCGATCAACATGTAGGATGCAATCAGGTGTGTCCTCCAAGTTTGGGTCACTCCAACATTCTGCGTTGATGCTACCGAGAAAATGATTCATAAACCATTACAAACACAGAAGGTGCATGGCGCATACTTGGTCGATGGTTATGCCAAAGTCAATGTTGACCAAGTTAATGATACCTAGGCGCAATATCCACTTTCAATCCCACCAAATGATAAGATCTTAACTCTTGGTGCTATAAGAAAAACCTTCATCCAATGGCCCAAGAGAGATATTACAGACAAGTTAACTCCTTGTTAAGCTTAGCCTACCGATATATCTCCTCCACCTCTGAAGACTCAACTTTCAATAGAGCCTCCATGTGGTCCTATAATGATAGAATCGGTAAATTTTTGAGTCACCATAATGGACTTAGATGATATATTGGCTGGCCTATCTCTGATTAAGATTTTCCCAAGTCTAATATTTTCCTAGCATAGAAAATAAGCCAACGTAGAAGGAGAAATGGAAATAACAAGCAGAAGGAGTCCTTGGCCCCTCGACAACTTTAGCTAGCTTAATTTGTGTCAAGTATGTCCTTGGTGGAGGACAATTTATTACTACAAATGGATAGTGCATGCTAAGAACTATATAAATACTACATGAAGATGACCAACTTTAAGAGAAAGCAACAAGAAAACTCACTTATTGGACATCATAGTCCTGAATTGTTACTGATCAATGTAACTTATGTTATCGTGGGCTTCAATGATATCTTCGATCTTTATAGGCTACAAGCGGTAGACACAGGTCTTCTGAAGTACTACTCATTGTAAGTGCACGCAAACCTAGTTTATTGCATAAATACTTATATTTAAATTATCCTAACTAATAGAAGAATGGTTACATGTTATTTTAGGAAGAAACCCGCAGGTCAGGGTACCAGGTTGGTTTTCTTGATCCATCAGTGATTAATGAGACTAGCCTGAATAACAACACTGGTGATGTCATTAGGTACTTAAATCATTGCTTCTAGGCCTACCAAGACAAAAAATACATAGAGCACAGTCAACACTAAGGGCTTTGCAATATTAAGTATTTCCCTTTTTTATTATATCATACTAGTTAGGAAGGATTTTGAGCTATATTTGCTATATGGGAAAAATGACGAGAAAGGGTATTTTTTTCTAGAGGAATGGGTTTAAGGTTAAGGATGCTTGTAGACACTTTTGACTATGAATTGATCAGTAAGGTTTAACAAATTCATCCACAATTCCTTGTTCAATTCAATTTTTGCGCTTGGTGAGTTTTGGTAGTTTTTTCTCCGTTCTTATATTACTTTTAGATTTTAGATTTTGATCTAATCTTTATATTTTTTTAGTATCTTTTTATTTGTAACGAAGTTTTGTTCTTACTTTCAAAGTTTGGTGTAATTCTATTGGTTAATTTTTAATTAACCTATGTTTAAGTTTATGTCTGTTTGTTTTTATTAGATTTTATTAAATGTTGTTAATGTATTCATTGTTTTCTGTGATTTTTTTGAAAAAAAGGAATCTAGGTGTCTAGAACAAGTTTCTGAATTTGAATCGGTCAAGTTTTAATTATTTTCATTCAAAGGCCGTGTCATGTTTTACTACTCCTATTAGCGTTTACTTTTGCGGTACTGTACTGAATCTATCCAGTATTAGAGTGATTAATCTAGTGTTTTAGTAATATTATAATAATTATAATATTATTTGTTATTATTTTTCCTGTGTTTGCTTTTGTTGTTTAAAAAAGAAATAGACGCTAATTCCCCTCTAATCCACCCTATCCCGATTCTACACTATCATGCGTGCTGTGGCCTGCTGCATCGCAACAGCGTCAATGACAGGGGATGAGTTGTACGGATGATTGAGGGATTCATGCAGTGGCCACTACTCGATCAACTGATGTTGACATCTCATTAGACATGGCTGATCAGGTTCCCATGTTTTCTGCATGCATGAAATCATTTTTATCTTTTCAGATGAATATACGAGATCTTCTTTGTCCTCTACATGCTTGGGTGCTTCACAAGATATCCTTATATATCGATATTAAAGTTAACTGTACAAATTATTTTGGAACAAAAAGAAGATGATGTGATAGTTTTTTTTTTCCTTTCTGGTGACAGAAAAACGGCACAATTAGATTCTATGTCAGAGGTGCTTTGAAATGATCTCGTATATAAATATTCCAACCACCCCATTTCTTAGAAAAAAAATCACGAGTAAGAATATCATAATAGATGCATGCAACGAATATAACACAATCCAATTTCTTAGCTCAAACAAATCACATGTAGATGCATGAGTTCTAGTATCAACTTAGCTCCTGTGGCTAGTTCCTTGTTAAATCTGTTTATCTAGGTTTAAATATTAAATTTAACTTATATTTACAGTTAATTATTATTTTTTAGTGGTACACGACGTAACTACCCACGGCGAGATATCTGTGGTGATCTCATTAATCTCAAGATAGGTTGTATGCGTGTTATAAATAACTGCATTTATATTGTATTTCGTAAAAAAATATAGTATCACTTTGTAAGGGGAGTCTATTCGTATTTCACGTTGTGCAATCTTTATCCTTGAAAATTAGAAAAACTTAAGTAATTTGTGCCTTTTGCTTGATCTATACCCCTAACCTGTTCCCAATTGTCACACTCCGCCACTACGCCACTATTCCAATAGCATCGAGCGAGCGTGCTATAGGAAAATGGTAAACCGTTCTTCTTTGGAATCACGAAACAGATGCTAGTCTCAGAATCACTACGCTGGTACCAGAGTTATCATGATCAATCAATATAAGATTTTTTACATTATAAATATAATATAACTTTATGTTACAACTTCGGATAATACCTGAGTTACAATCGTTAATCAGAAACAGCATCAGCGGAACTCAGTAAAACTAGGGCACCACTCTATAAGCAATAATTTAGGTCTAGGGATGAAACTTCAACATTCATCTTCTATATAAACTTAAGCCAAGGAGAGAAAAAATAGTAATAATGGGGGTGGTGAGCACTTTTGTACTCCACATACCAAAAAAAATGTGCAAGTGTAAGCTGCAAAAGAAGGCTCAGATTTATTTAGCAAATTGGTTATTTAAATCACTTAAAAAGCCATATATTTCATATAACATTAAAACATCTCTAAAACACCTAAACTCAAATATTACATACACACATTATTACATAAGAATTCTTTTGTCATGGTCCACACGTGCATACATAGTCTCGCCTTTTTGTTAAATTTCTTCAAGAGAAGCTTCTTGGCAAACAACGTGGACGTACTTATTGTAATCATCCTCATCGACAATGTTGTCAACCCCGATAATTCTTTGTTTTCTTTCATGAAGAACATGAAGCCTCTTATTTGCCGGATCAGTCACGTAGAACACTTGAACAACTTGTTTTGCGAGAACAAACAATTCGTCCTTGTATCCATTGGACTACAGATTTACAAGCGTGAAACCATCTTTATCAACCTTGATATGCTTTAGATCGACCCATATACACCGAAACAACAACACTTTGAATTTCACATAACTCAACTCCCATATCTCTTATATGCGGCTATAGTACTGATCACAACAGTCAAGCTGGTCATTAACTGTCTCTATGCATATTCCACTGTTCTGTACTATGCTTTCTTCGTCATGGTTGATTGTGTAAAAAGTATATCTATTGATATCATATCATTACCATGCTTCAACATCCCATCTAGGACCATTTTTTAGCCACTTAAGGGTTTTACTTGTGACGTTACTCAAGTTGCGCACATAATACTTCAACCATTCGTTGAAACCCGTATCGTGCTTTCTTTAGACCTAGCTGAATGATTGGTTAATATTATCTTGTCGGATCTTCACTTCGTGTTTCTGTAAGTACAATACAACCTTAGTCATATGTTGAAGGACGGTGATATGGGCTTTATCATATTAGACGCGATCTAGCATGATAGTTTTTCTTCTCAAGTATTGTGACGACTATTGGGGTCAATGAAGGGATTTATGATGCCCATACTCAGACCCAACCTAATATTTCTTGGATCTTCTGTAAATTTAGGTACTACCTATTTATATTCCTCTATTTCATTGAATTTATCGGATGCCTTAACATATCATCCTCCTTTCTGTCTATTGCATACCAATGAACTAACTTAGCTTTCTTAGAATTGGTAAATGTTTACTTTATGTGGTCGATAATAGGGAGATACCACGTAACCTTTGCTGGACCACACACCTTTCTTTGACTTCTTACTCTCTATACTGCTATTATTTCTCTTGTATCAAGAAGCTTCATAAGCAGGACATATATCCAAGTTGTCATATTCTTTATAGTATAAGAACAGTCATTTGAACATGCGTGATTTTTCTAACCTCCAACCCTAAAGGACATAATTCTTGCTTTACTTCATATATTGTCTTTGACATTTTATTCCCGTCGAGTAGTACGTCGTTTGAAAAATCAAGTAGATCTATAAAACTTTTGTTTAACCAATCGTTACTTGTTTTAAGCTTTACTAAATCAAGGATAACAAATATTTTCATAGAATTCGGCTTACATCCAGGATATATAGATGTCTACAAATTTATCACTAAAGCTAAGAACTTCTCATAATCTTTCTCGTTGTATTCTGGCTTCTCAATATCATAAAGTATTCTAAGAAAGATCAAAGTCGATATCAATGATATCACGGTCAAATGGAGAAGGGATATACATATCATCTTAATTTTCTTATTCCTCCTGGTGTTCATCGTCCATTTCTTCAATACGAATATTTGATGCTTCTTGCTTTCCGTATTTGCTCCAACAACTATAATCCTTTATAAAACCTCTATGTATAAGACGAGATTGTAACTGCACTCTATTTGTAAACATCTTTTTATTTCTGTGGTCTATGCATGGACAGATCATATGTTTCTTACTCCTCCTTCTTTGATCATCCTCTACATCATTTAGAAATTCAACTACTCTATTTCTAAACTCCTGACTCAAGCGATTAGTATTGTACATTCAAATACGATCCATCTGCATATATATAATAAAATGTATTTAGATGAATAAACTATAATACTACTAAGTCCAAATTTAGCTTATTTTTTACTTAACATCTCAATATTAGAATAATGATTCACTCTCCTTATCCTCCCACCTAAAATATAAATAGTGTACAATGTGGATTGGTCAACATATGCTTTTGTAGGGGTATATATATAAGGTAGTCAATATTTATTGGTTGCCAACACACTAACCGTCAAAGGTGTGATCGAAGACACCTATGATGGGCCATAGAGGTGAACGCACGTTAGAGGGCAAGCTTCACTTCTAACGAGCTATACTAAGAAACTATTACAGATATTAAATCCTCACATGTGATGGGTTTAGAATAGATAACTGTCATAGGTGATGTCATACCTATGACCGTCTGTCTATTGAACCTGTCAAAGATAATCTAACTTTATCTCTATTGGTTTTATACAGTGGCTCGTCACAGATATAGTCTCACCTATAACGCGTTCAGCCGCTTCGTCTTAGCTCTAATAGGTCTCGATATGATCCATCAGATGTGTAAGTCTCGTCACAAATGCACCATTCGAAATGAGAGGTTTTGTGTTAGTGAACATATAAACTTCGTTTAATCTAATCATTAAGGCCCCGTTTGAGATCTACCATGGATTTTGGGTTTTCTCGATCAAGCTTTTTTAACTGTTAAATGGTACGTTTTTATAAAAAAAATTCTTTATAAAATTTTTAATAGTTAAATCATTTGTTTATATCCTTAAATAAAAACAGATTTATGTTAAACAGGCCTAAGAGTAACTATTGGCTAAAATTGGGATAATGATAGTCAACCAACAGTTATTTAGAACTAGGATTTAAAATTATAATTTTGTAATAATTTTACCAAAATACATGTTATTCTGTAAAATTTACTCAAATAAATTAGAAGATGGATCAGGGAAGGAACGTCATATAGTATCTGCAGTTGTCATATGTGGATCAAGATCAGGTGCAGTTACTATAGTGACTGCAAATTAAGCAGTCACATCCATCCACAACCGGTCGACGAAGATCTGTGCCAGGTCACAACCAGGCTGCTAGCGCAACAGTATACCACATGAATTTCTATGCGCGTTACAGTTATATGACCAAATTTGAGTTGCTCTTTTCTGATCTGACGATCACGCAACGACTGCAAAAGTTGCAGTCGCCCTTACAAGTTACAGCCGCAGGTGATCTCAATCCCTGAAGGATAAACATAAGGCGTAATTGAAAAGGTAGAAATATGTTCCTCAAACAGAACCACATTGACATTGCTATTTTAATAATTTTGTTATACTATATTTTTAAAATAGACAATTTAGAGTTTTAGCAGAGAGTTAGATAATTTGCTACCCCAATGTTTCATCGCCACGGTAATGCTAATCCGCTTGTTGTAGACACAAGAGTGACAAATCATTTATGGTTTTTATTTTGTAAGTTTTTGTTTTTTTAGTTTGCCAAATACCTTGTCATTCTCGATATACTAATATGCGTTGTGTGAGTATACATGTGTTGTTATGAAAATACATATTTTTTAATTAAAATTGAAGAACATAGTTCTAGCAGTAAAAAGAAATATGTTTCCATATCTTCGGCCAAAAAAAAAAACTGTATTCCGTGAACCATAGTATTGCGGTAAAAAGAAGGAAAAAAACAAACGTTCTCAAGGACTTCTCAGCAATTTCGTCAACATTAGTGAGTCCTTTTCTCCTTGCAAGATGCAAACCAAAAACCCCAACCCCACCCCTAATCACCACCGCCCGCCGCCACTTTGATCGGCAGGATGGCGGGCGATCCGACCGGCGGCGGCGGCGGCGGCCGTGGCTCCTCCGGGGGCAAGGGGCCCTCCCGCTCCTCGTCGCGGCACCAGCAGTTCCGCAACCTCGCCAAGACCCGGGTCGACGACCTCCAGGAGATGTTCTCCGGCCTCCAGTCCGCCCGCAAGGAGAGCCGCTCCGCCGACGCCGCCCTCCTCGAGGAGCAGGTCCACCACATGCTCCGCGAGTGGCGCGCCGAGCTCAGCGTCCCCTCCCCCACCTCCTCCCTACAGGCACCCTCTCCAAACCCTAGCCTCCTCCCTCTTCCCCTCTCCTTACCATATGCATAGATTGATTAGTGCTCGTTTTGCTGTCATCTCTGACTGGTCTTCTTCTTCCTGGTGCGCGCCGCGTAACTCGCAGTCGCAGGGGAACAACCGGGAGGCGTCGGATCCGCCCTCGGAGACTCTGCGGTTGCTGCAGCTGGCCGGGGCCGAGGAGGAGGATGACGCCACCAGCAAGCTCGTGATGCCCCGATCGCCTCTGCCGATGCCGTCTTCTCATGAGGGCCATGGGCAGGTCGAACACAATCTCTATCCCGTGCTACAAAGGGTAACTGCTGAGCTGATGGTTCCCCAGTCGCCGCTGCAAATGCCATCTTCTCATCAGAGCCACGGGCATGGCGAGAATCCCAATCCCAATCTGCAGGGTGAGGCTGTAATTGGGAGTGCTGCGCCCCCACAGCAGTCACTGGGTCAGGGGATGCAGGCTGATTGTGGAGAAGTGGCTGGTGCTGCCAATGCAATGTTCCATGATCAGGTATTGGCTTTTAACAGGTCATTTTTCATTGATGGGTGGAAATTGACAAATTGTTTGATTCTGTAATGTTCATTAGGGATGGTAATTTTGCTTACGGTTCTGGTATCTGCTGGTACCTAGCCCGATGGGCACAGGCATGGGCTTAATTTTTTTGCCCGTGGGCACGCCTGTCCGTGACCTGAAAACTTAGCGGGCGGTAGCTGGGTTTTATATTTTACCCGTACGTAACTTAGTAGTTGATTTTGGTCCATCTCTCATACCCCATTTCTCATTGGGCCATTTAATGTCTTGAACTTTGATGAAATTATGCTAGCTTGATAATTTATGTTTTTTTTAAACTGTTGATAATAATCTTATAATTTATTGATTATATTGCTTTTTGTTAAATTATCATCTATTAAGATATTATTCATGTGTGACCCATTAGGAATATATGTGCCCAACGGGTACGGGTATAGGCATTGAGTTCTATCTGCTAACCTTATCGGGTATGGGTTGGGTGGGTGAAGTGGGCACCGGGTCAAGCATGGATTTGCTCTACCTATGCCCGTCCCAACCCATTGCCATCCCTAATGTTCGTCATTTTGGGGAGCTTATAGGTGAGGCTATTCTGTCAGTGAGTAGTTAATTTTGTGTTGTTTGTGGTGTTCTCCTTTATGAGCTTGCTCTATCGTTCGCTAATACAATTGGATGTTTCACGCAATCCTGAATTTGCATGCAATCCTTTGCAAACATTCAAGATTCGTTGAGGCAATTTAAACTAGCAGAAACGGTTTGTTGTTCATTGTTTACCTTGTTGCATTTTAAGCTTGGGTATTCGGCCAAGCAGGAGACTCTTTTTTACTACCTAGAGTGTTTTTCTGCAACCACTTCTTTGTATTCTCGAGTGGATGCTAATTGCTATTCTATATGTAAGGTATGCAAATGCATTTTTTAGCTTAATAATCGATTCTATTTAAACTAGTAATTCTATGTGCAAATAACAGATTTGCTTTTCAGTGGCTTGGACTATTTACAATTCAGTGTTCCTTTTTTATATATTTCTGCCAGAATTGAAATTTAGTGTGTGCCATCCCCCTTTTTTATGTAAGTTGTCTGCAAACTAACTTCATGCTGCTTTAGATGAGATTATTACTTATTAGATCTGGCAATGGCCTCTGTTAGTTTATATTTGTCTAGTGTTGGGAGGAGCACAAGTCACAACTCAACAGTGTCTTATTATTTATTATCATATTTTTGTATCCATCTCCCTTCTTGATTTAACTTGGAAATGCAATGCTTGAGTGTTGTGCTGCAGTATGTTAGCTTCAACAAATCTATTGTTTGATGATGAGTATGTTAGTGTATTATTTGTCTAGCCTTCTGAGGAGGACAAGTCACAAAGTGTAATCTGCTCCATGGTTAACTTAATTGTAAATACGAACTGATAATGACTTCCTCAAGATGCATGTGCTTGATGCTTTTTTCTCTCCAATGAAACCAAATTTCCTTAGTTTATTATAGTCGCCAAATTTCTTTTTGAGTTTCTGGTTCAAATTGGTTTATGTTCAAATTTTAGTCCCTAAATTGTATGCCATCAGCATGCAAATTGTGAATCTCATAATGTACTGGTCAATATATGTATGCATGCTGTTATCTGTGCATAACATTTCATCTGTTTGGTGGTTGTAACCATGTCCTGTTAGTGTTAGGTTGATTTTGTTTTTTTCCTGCTGATTGCTTTTTGGGATTTTGTCTTACTATGTTGCCTTTAATTGCAGCTGTACTATATAGACCATGAACTCAACATTGATGATTTTCTTCGGGATGATGATTATAAGATAAACCTTCCTGGATCAAACCCAGATGGCCCCAATACCCTGCAGGGGCTTGATCAGCTGGAACATCAACAGTACAACTTGCCATTAGATCTGCCATCTCCTAATTCATATGTTGATGCAAATAACTCTGCGCAGAGTTCTGGAGATGTTTTTTTCCACATGTCAGACTTGCTCACAACAATGTGTCCATCACCTTCTCAATACTTGGGGCCAAAATGTGCACTCTGGGACTGTGGTCGACCTGTTCGAGGATCAGAGGAGTGTAAAGATTACTGCAATCCTTACCATGCTGGTTTAGCTTTGAATGATGATGGGCTTCTAGGGACAAGACCTGTGATGCGCCCAAGGGGTATTGATTTGAAAGATGGCCCTCTGTTTGCTGCTCTTAGTGCAAAAATCCAAGGAAAGAATGTCGGTATTCCTGTCTGTGAAGGGGCTGCAACTACAAAATCTCCTTGGAATGCACCTGGTAAGTTTGGCCATGTTACGTTTATCCTGTTAGGTGAATAGTTCTATCTGATTATTGTTTTCATTATGTTCTGGCAGAGCTTTTCGATCTCTCCCTTCTTGATGGTGAATCTCTTAGAGAATGGCTGTTCTTTGACATGCCAAGACGGGCATTTGAGAGCGGCAATCGGAAGCAAAGGTCATTGCCAGATTACAACGGCCGTGGATGGCATGAATCAAGGAAGCAAGTGATGAAAGATTTTGGGGGTCTGAAAAGGTCCTACTACATGGATCCACAACCATCCAGCAACTATGAGTGGCATCTTTTTGAATATGAAATCAATGATTCTGATGCTCTAGCACTGTACCGGCTTGAGTTCAAGTCTTCTGATACTAAAAGGAGTGTTAAATCAAAACTGGCATGCAGTCCATTGAACGAAATACAGCA
Organism: Oryza coarctata; assembly: GCA_030770085.1. NCBI lineage: Eukaryota > Viridiplantae > Streptophyta > Magnoliopsida > Poales > Poaceae > Oryza > Oryza coarctata. The sequence goes on from CM061470.1 coordinate 19,856,932, forward strand.
GCAAATGGTCAGGCTTAGTGCAGACAGTCCTGTGGAAAACAAACGGACTGCTAGGAGCAGGCCAAAGGCTAATCAAAAGGATAACAATTCAAACACCTATCCAGCTCTCAACACCCCTAATCAAGTCAGTGCTTCAAATGCTCAGCAAGCAATGTCTCTCAACACCCCTGATCAGGTCAATGTTTCAAACGCATATCAAACAATGCCTCTCAACACCCCTAGTCAAGCCGGTCCTTCGAATGCCTATCATGCAGCATCACAGATGGACCAGATGACGTTTCTGGATGGTAGTGTTGTTTACGGACCTCATCTTCCATATGGATACTCCACCGAAAGAAGCGATTTCTACTGGAACCCTACTGACGGAACTTGAAGATAGGTTATATGGGGTTTATACATTCTACTGCATCTGTCAGCTGGGAATTCTAACAGCACCAGCTAAATTATGGGGCTCAACAGTGTGGCCTAGACTTCTTTGAAAGATGGTATCTTTGCAATGCAGTGCTATAATTTGCATTAGTCATGACTGTAAAAATATATCCCGGCGCCCTAGCTTCCTGTCGAGGGTAAGTTAAATACACAAACGGCTTTACCAGGAACCATTGCTGCCGGGTGTATTTAGCTTAGTTTAGCCCGAATCCTTCTGAAGTTCTGATATCTGTGTTGTGAATTCAGATGGGTTCGTTTTACCTTTCTCATGTATATACGCTGAGTTTCTGAGGTTTTATGGCATCCCAGATTTACCTTTTCGTTTCAATAGTATATATTTCATGGAATCAGAAGTGTGATTAAATGTATTAGCTTTCTAATCAGGCAACACATTGTTCAGTGTAAAAGAATACATTTGGATTATTGAACTGTGAAAATAAACGACTCTGAAAAAGCTAGTAAAAAAAGACTCATCCTTCGGCATTTGTGCATTGATCTTGCGATGGCTTCTGCGCCTCTTCGGACACAACCAGCGGCATTGGCGCCTGGACCTCTCCGCCGTGCATCACCGCCAGCTACGGCTGGTCATTGTTCATCGGCGGCTGCTGCATCAGCGCCTGGACCTCTCCGCCGTGTATCATCGCCGGATGCGGCTGGTCATTGTTCATCATCGGCTGCTGCTGCATCGGCGCCTGGACCTCTTTGCCGTGCATCATCGCCGGCTGGTCGTTGTTCATCATCGGCGGCAGCTGCATTTGCGCTTCCTCTTGGTAGTTGCTCATCATCACCGGTAGCGGTAGATGCTGCATCGGCAGCTGCAGGTCGTCGATCTCGAACATCCACTCAGGCAACTCGCCGTCGTACATCACCGGCAGCTGCAGCTGCTGCATCGGCGGTTGGGCATTGCGCATCGGTAGCCACTGAATCTGATGCATCGGCGTTTGGCCGCCGTGTACCGGCAGCGGTTGGCAGGTGTTGTACACCGGCGCTTGGCCTCTGTGAATCGGTCGCCGCTGCACCGGCAGCGGCTGGACGTTGTTCATAGGCGGCGGCATGCAGTTGTACTGCATTGGCAGCAGCCGCATCTGTGCTTGGTTGTTGTGCACCGGGAATCCTTGCTGCACTGGTGCGTGGCCGCGGTACATCGGCGGATGCGGCTGGTGGCCGTTGTGTGCCGCCGGCGGCGGGAAGTTGTACGTGAGCGGCAGCTGCTGCATTGGGACGTGCCGGTTGCCCGTCGCTTGCGGCGGCATTGGCGGCTGCCCGCCGTCAGATGATCCTTGCGCCAGGGACGGTGGTGGTGGCAGGCACGGCCGCTTCCACGGCTGCTTGGCCGCTGCCTGCACAGGCCTCTTGCCCGCCTGTTTCCTCGATCGCACTTCCCCCGCCGCCGCCCCCTGGATACTGCTCTCCGCCGTCTCGGGCTCCAAGTTAAAGATAGCGCACGCTTCCGCCCACCCGTCGGCGTCGGCGTCGACGTCGCAGCCGCCTTTCTCTTCCTCGCCGTCGTCCACGCCTTTCTTCGGCGATGGGTAAATCTTGCACAAGACGAACTGATCCAACTGCACGCCGCTCTCAAGAACAAGATCGATTTTATTTCAGTCGCGACGATTAACCAAAAGAAAACGCAAATCATAAGCTTGATCGTCTCGATCGAGGCTGACCTTGTCGCTGCTGTTGGCACCGCCGCCGGCGGCGCCGCTCTTGTCGACCTTGTTCTCGAACTGCGGGATGGTAAACTCGCGCATCAGCCACTTGGTCTTCTTCTCGTCCTTGACGGGGCCCTTGAAGTAGACGAGGCTGGTCACGCAGAACTTGACGCCGCCGTAGCAGACCGTCTGCTTCGCCTCCGTCTTCCCCGTCGATGCCTTCCACCGCCCGGCGCTGTCCGCCGTGGCCCGCGACGGCCGGTTCCCGTACGGGTACTTGCGATCCCTCGGCGACAGGAAGTACCACGCATCCTCGTCGCCCCCGCCATTGCACCTCTCTGCCATTGAGTCAAGACCACCATGAATTGTAATTCCAAGCTCACAAGATTGGGAAAAAAAAACAAGAAACGCGAGCTCAATAAAGAACGCACCATTGATGAGCCTCTCCGGCTCGTACTTGTACACGTTCTCCACGACGATGGCGTCGTTGGGCACCGGCGGCCTTCCCTGCAGCCGGGGAAGCAAGTAGTACTCCACGACCTCCGCTTCCTCCGGCTTGAACCTAAACCCCACCTCGCCGCCGCCGCTCATCTTCTCCTTTCCTAATCCCGGCGCCATGCCGCGCGCCACCGCGACGCGAGCCGAAACGCTCTCGAGGTCTCCGACGAGACGGTCTGAAACTCGATTCGCCGGGACGCGGAGGAGCTCGAGATCGATTCGCCTCCTCCGCGCCGTTGCCGGAAGCCACTTTATACCGGGAACAACGAGTTCGAGCCGGTTTTGTAGACCCGGGCCGGGACAGACCAGGAGAGCGGGTTGGGCTGGGCCGAGCCCGTCGGTTCGGGTCCGGTCGGGCCCGGGTGGCTCGCCCTATAAAAGACGCCGCGGCGAGGAGGCAAGGAGAACGGAGGCAAGCACCCCCGCCGCGGGAGGAGAGGAGAGCCGTCGGAGCAGCAGTAGGGCTTACGTCCCCGCTCGCGTCTCCGCGCTAGCTCCCATGGCGAAGGGCAAGTTCAAGGGCAAGCCCACCGGGGAGCGTAGCTTCTCCTCCGAGGGGCAGATCGGTAAGCTACGCGGTGCCCCCCGCGCCCCCCGCCACCTCCCTCTCGCTGCGTTCACGCCATACTGTCGTTTGCTCGCAATCAGTTCGTCGGCTGCTTAGGGTTTAAGGGTTTAGTAGCGGGATTTGGTTGCTTGGTGAGTTGGTGTCACGACCCACGCGGCGGGAGTGGTGTCGTGTCACGTCGCCTACTTGCTTGGTGTTTTGCTTGAACGTGGTGGTGGTGTTGTGGCATAAAAGGGCTCATTTTTTGAAGGGGAAGAGGAGTTCAGATCGGGCTGTCGGGCGGTTGAGAGCTTGCTGCTCCACTACCCTCCAATCTTCAGTTTGATCCCGCATTGTGTGTATTTCTTGTTATTAGTTTACAGGCAGTTTAATTTGTGCATTGTTTTGTGAGAAGGGACGAATTGATCGGGTTTGAGGTATTGTTTGTTTGTCACTGTTCTATTGATGTCTCTCGTAGTAGTAATCCGTTAATATGTTCATCCATCCAGATTCCTTCCGCAATCTTGATATTCTGCTCATGGTCTGAGGAATTGGTTATGGAGATCTCAGTCTGACTTCTAAATTGTTGTGTGTATATTTTCTTGAGCACTCTGCCAAGTTTTAAAATTAAGATGGAAATTTTGAGTGCCATATTTTGACAATTAAGATGGGACTTAGGGCATTATATGTTGAGTGTCATGTATTTTTTTATATCACGAATTTGGAGCTAGTAGTTGCTTGTTTCCTCTGCTTCCTAATGAAATAGAAAATGGACCATTTTTTTTACATTATTTGATCAGTGTTTTGAGCTTATTCGTGTATAATTGGATGCAGCTGCTGGTATTTCAGCAGGTCGTCTAAATACCTTTAAGAAGGTTCATGCCCTTTTTCTTTTCTACCTAGTTTATCAATATTAAACATGACATTGAAATTAATGCTCTGTTATTTTCCTCTCTTCTTATGCTGTGCAAGCCTATAATATTTTTTGCTGGGCTATATGCCAATAAAATTTACTTATGATTTAATTGTTCTGCTATGTTTGTGAACCAACTTATCTTTTCATTACCATGATAAATAAATTGATTTCTGATCAATAATCAATTAATTATAGTAACATGAAACATAGAGCCTTTTAGGAGTCCTGAACTAAAAGCGTATATTTGTTAAATTGTGTTGAAACTTGACCCCCCCCCCCCAGTCTGCTTAGCTATAATTTGCCAATTGCCATAATATGATTATAGTTTGAACTGATACACTTGTTGTTGCCGCTGACTTGTATCATTAAATCAAACAGAAGCAAGCTGAAAGGGACGTATATGATAGGAGGCAAGAATCAGATGAGGAATATGATAGGAGGCAAGAATCAGATGAGGAAGAATGTAAGATGTCCAGCTGAAAACATGCATTCGTCCTACATCCTTTGAACCTTCATTTTCTAAACTATTTTTGTGTGTGATAACTGTTCTATTTTTCAATATTATATCAGAAACATATAGGCACTGAAGGTCTTATCGAGATTGAAAATCCAAACCTGGTGAAACCAAAGAATATAAAAGTCAAGTACATTGATGTAATGTTTCCTGCTAATTGTCCAATACTTCTTTTTTGCTGTCCATGATGGCGGTAGTCTGGTAGCGATGCAGTTCTCTAGGAAGAGCATTAGGTCACAAGTTATATATAGAGTTAGAGACTGAATGTCTGAAGCGGTAGTAATAGATTTAACTTTGTTTTTATGTCAATTATAGTGAGAGAGGTGCACAAGTGAATATCAGTAAAATTATGCTAGAATAAGTTGCTTTACTTAATGTACTTACTAAGGCTCCCTTTGTTTTAGCTTAGGCTTTTAAGCTGAGTTTTTAACTTTTATGGTTTATAAGCCGGTGGCTTTCAAGCCTCAAGTTTAAAGTTGGACTCCTAACTCTAATCCATGTAAACCAAAAAAGCTACTAAACCTAACTTTTGGGCTTATTAGCTTTTGGTCCGCAAAGCTCAAAGGAAAAGTTGTATGTTTGTTTAAGCTTTAGCTTTTTGGCTTATAAGCTGACTCATAACCTCAGTCATCAGGAACTTGGGATGGCGCCTCATTCCTCGTCCTGGAAACTTTGTCCCAAAACGGGGAACAAGAACAATGTGGTATGATGTCCCGATCGAGGCCGGATCGTATTCATGCAGTACGACGACGGCACCGAGACAGCTGAGAGCCGATTTGCTCCATCGCTGCTCACCACCATCGCACCAAGGAGGAGCGCTGCCATCTAGGACGAGAGCCGCCACCGTCACGCAGCTCACAAACATGGGAATGAGGGATAGGGGGAGCCACTGTCGTTGTGTCGTGTAAGGACGGGGGAGCACTGCCACCATCGCTGCCATCGTGCTGAGGCCTGAGGGATGGGAAACAACGATTCTATCAATGGGGAATTGAGGATGACCGATGGTGTTGGCTGTGGGCTAAACATCTCGGGTTGATCTTCTTTTATTTCAGCCCTTTGACTTTATAAATATTACGATTTCTTCTATATAAGCCCTAAGGTATATATATATATATATAGTTAAGCTTATTCTTTGCAAAACATTGGCCTTATGATTCTTGCTATCGTCCTAGAGTATCATCTCGAAAATTCATGGAACATGTTCCGATCTTCAAACGAACGTTCCTCAGTGTTATACCCCTCTCGTACTATGTTTTTTAAAAATAGCATCCCACATCTCAGTTCCTTGACCTATCGACCTGGGAACTTTTGTAACTTAGCTCATAACCCAAACAAAGAGGGCCTAAGCCTTTCAGATTATCATCCTGACCATAGGTACTCATTGGAGTCTATTCTATGTGAGCTTTGTGATACTGTTACAGTTATTTTCAATTAAGTGTACAAATTTGAGTCATTTTTTGTTTATATGACTACCTGATTAATTTTGCTCTGTCACAGATTGGTAGGACAGCTGATCTCTCCAGGCGTGAAAGGTGGGCTTGTGTACTATGCTCCTCTCAATTTAAAAGTCTTCCTTTTTTTCATGTTTATGTGTAAATTAGGTGAAAATAATGTTGAATATCAACAGCATTGGTATAAGTTTATAAGAAATGCCTATAGTTGACATCATAGAGGGATGGCTAGGTGGCTGGTAGGACCATCTGCTCTCATGATTGTTTTCAATAGTATTTTACACAGTGATTTGCTGATCTTTTTTATGTCCTTTACTCATTTTCTTTGTGTTTATCTTCCTGTTATAATTAACTACAATCTGCAGTCCATTTTTTAAAAGTCATTAATGGTAAAAATGAGCTTGATCTTGACCCTGACATCATTTTTATGGAAAATATAAACGAGCTTTCTTAATCCTTATTATAAACACATCAGAATGCATTGATTCCATATTCAACACTTTTACAAAGCTTTTTCCTGTTTCAGAGAGGAGCTTGAAAAACAGAACTCTTATGAGCACTACATGAAGCTCTAGGAGCAAGGGAATACTGAACAGGCTAGGAAAGATTAAGGTGAGGACCTAAAAAGCAATTGTTAATTTCTGGCTATTCTGTGCTACCTTCCTTCTATGGTTTGTGGTATATACTAATACTACTTAGATATTGGTTTGTTTGTATGCTTAGATCTTGCAATATACGCTTAGGTCGTGCTCATGTTTTCTGTTGTGTGCATGTAACTACAAAAGAAGGAAAGACCTGTCATTTGGCAGCCTAAACTAGTTATGCTTAGTCATGCCATTTGCCCTTTCATCAACCAGAACCTCTTTTTTTAAGAAATAGATTTAACTCCTCTAAAGGTTCTCTTGTTTTGCTATATATGATGTTCTCCCTTAGACCTCTGATGAGGATTAGTCTTTGTAGAAGAACAGACTTGCTATTTTGCATGTATCCTTTTCTTTTATATTTTATTGTATGTATGTGTTGTTCCATATTTCGTCAGATCATAGATTTGACTACTATTTTGCTACCTCTGTTTTATTGGAGCACAGTTGCTTATGATAATCTCAAACAATCATGGTATTTACTTATCCTTTTCCAACTATAGAGAGTCTTACTTTGATACGGCAACAAAGGGCGGAAGCTGCAAAGAAGCGTGAAGAGGAAAAGGCTGGTAGGCGTCTTTTCTTATGTTATCTGTTGCAAGCAAGTTTATTGGAACTTTAGAAGATTCAGGTCTTAATCTGAGTATGTTCATAAACCCAGAGCAGTTGCTACCCTGCTATTAGTTTGTTTTGACATGTTTTCATCCACCCATAGCGGCTAGTTACCTACCATTCCTTGGTGGCCATATGTGTGCCAACTAATAGTAGACTTAAGAGTGACAGGCGCAATCTTACACTGACACTAGCTTAGCAATACAAAATTCAGTGATTGAAACCTGTAGTATTAAACTATTGATTTCTGCCCCGCCACATTACATACTGAGGTTTGCACTTTACTATTGGCAGCCAAGGAAGAGAGGAAAGCTGAGGCGCGCAAGTGACCTGCCAAACTACGGAACAGATTGAAATTTTGGCCGGAGCTGTGATAGCTGAACGGAGGGGCGGACCCAAGCCCATAGAACCCTGGGCTGCATCCTAGGGCGTGGGCCAAATACTAATGGACCCTCACCTAGATATACTTTTGAAGTCTTGTTCCAGCAAGAATTGATCCGAAAAGATTGACACTTTATATCCCTAATTCCTGGCCTCAAGCGTCATCGAGTTCCCATACTCTCATCATCAGTCACCACACGACTGACGCCGCCACCGTTCTGCCGCTGCGCGCCTGCGCAACTGTCTCCTGGCTTGACTACCCTGCCTGGCCGACGGGCAGCTAACCCGTGTCTATTCACAACAAAAAGAACATGTCTTGTCGTTTTCCTGTGACAATTGTTTTTTTTCCTGGACGGGTAATCATAGAGAGAGAGCGAAAGAAAAGCAGTAAAATTTTGCATATATATATATGGTTGGAGCCCTTGGCCAATTTGTAGGAAACTGTCTGATTGGCTGGAGCATAGCTATAAATTTATATGGTTAGATTATATGGTTAGAGGTAGAACTTACACGTAAATGTTTAAAACTCTAAGATCGAAGGATTAAGGAGCAATGTCTAGTCTTCTGTATCTAACCAAGCATAGCTTGGTTGGGAGAGGCCGGCTAGTAGAAAGGGCCCTTCCACATGGACAAATTTTGTTCTTTTGAGTTCACGTGAGAACGCGGCAGAATACAAGATCCTTGACATCAACTGACTAGGGCTGGACATAGTGCTGATGATAGAATCTCAGGCTTTACTGGTATCTCGTAGCTTTGAGTATTGTACGGTGGCGCTGTTTCTCCAAGTAGTCAATATTATTGTGTCTTATTTGCTCCTAGTCATCCTCTATATAAATCTTGACCCACAAAGAGCCAAGGGCGAGCTTGAAAGGGAGGATAGCCTTAGCGCTATAGATCAGGAACACACGTGTCTCCTCGGTTAGTCTATAACATAGCTAGCAATTTATCAATCTAGTCCTTGCCAAGTTTTTTGAGCTTATTGTACATCCACATCTTCAAGCCCTTTAGGATCTCTATGTTAAACCTCTTCGCTTGGCCATTGATGCTTGGGTGAGCTTTGTCTCGAACAACTTGCACTCGGACAATAAGTGAAAACTCATTTTGTGGATGAGACACCACGGGCGCTTTATCAAAACCTTCTTGTTTGTAAGTAGCTTGACTTTCCTTACAAGCAGCTTCGGTATTCAGATTAGCAGCTCAAGTGGTGTAGTTATCACCATGATAGTGATGTCTTCGATCTGAAGGTAGGTAGCTGTTAGCTTGGTTGAATCTTTCGGATCTAAACTATCATCAAGACCTTTATTGGAAGTGTTATTTCTCGAAGTCATCTTCGATAGAAACCTTTAAAACACCATGCTCCTATCTGGTGCATCAATTGTTGATAGGTGATACCCGACTACAGTATTATGGGCATACGATTTGGCAAAGGTATCCACAAGATGATAATGCGAAGACAACACGAGATATTTTTATATGGGTTTGGACACTCGGTGTTATTAATAGCCCTACTTCTGTTTATATGTATATAGAAGTGTAAGGAGAAAACAATCTACTCTATATAGTCTATCAAACTAGTGTACGTAACCTAAGTGGTGAGATATAGTCAGCGGTTAGTAGAGAGACGACTTTGTAGATCTTAGTTTAATGTGGTATGTGCTTTACTTGAGCTTTGATGTTCTCTCCTTCTAAGAAGGTATTGTATTTATATTGTTAGATGGTAATTTTTTTAAGTAGAACTTGAAAAACTCTTTAGCTAATACGGTCTAGTAGTTTGATTCGTTCTCGGATCAGACTCTATAATCTTGCTTTATCCAAGATCGATTTTATTACTTTCATCTTTTTCACTCGTAATTAATGACTTTTATGGTGTTGCTATTTATTATATACGGTCATGTATTCTACTCTCTTACGTAAGAGTAAGCTAAATAAATTAACAGTAGAAAGGATTGAGCGTACTAGCTTGTTTAACCAGCCTTTCCCATGCGGAGATGCTTAAACAGAGAACGGCAGCTTAAACACATTAATTAAATCAGACGGCCAATAAAGACAGAAGTTCATCGTACGGGAACCACCGGCGCCCGACAAATATGTTCCGATCGGGCGCCCGAAGCGGAGTCACGTCCTCATGTAAGAAATTAATCCAATCAGTAAGAACAGAATGACATATTGTCATATATAGGAAAGGGGCATGATGGTCATTTTAGGTGCCCAAAACATGAAAAAGGAAAAAGAAATTGATTAAAAGAGTTAGAATGTCTGTAAGTCCAGCAACACAATGTGTCATTTAATTAAAGCCAATCTTTAAAGCCTCAAAATGTAAAAACCCACATCTTCAGAGTGTCAATAGAGCAATTTTCTCAAAAGAAAGCTAAGCTTGATTTAAATCGCTTGAATCATTTTGTAAGTACTATGGTTCTAATAAATTCTGTACAAAGATCAAAGCTGCTTAACAAAAACAGCATATTAACGGCAGGGAATGGAGCTAGGTTTGATATAAAAACGAGATCAGAACAAAACATCTGCAATCAAACGAGATCAGAAAAAACAACATCGACTCCGCTGGGGAAGGAACCCAGAATCTCTGGTTCCGTAGACCAGCGCCTTATCCATTGGGCCACGGAGTCGTTCCGAGACGCAAATATTTCCAAATTTATCTGTTGTATGGTTACACCACAGGAGCAGTTAAGTCAGGGTCACAGTTAAACGCTACGGTACATCTACGGTTTCTCCATTGTCCACTGTGTTGCGTACATCAAGATCAAGATCCACATTGATAAACTCGGCTGGCTAGAAAGAGCGACCGCATCTACTGATACTCTCAAGATTGGAGATTTCTCTCGTCAGGGCAGTACACAGTCATTCTGGACCATCAGCACAATTATGGCACACTGGCGTCGACGTGTCGTCCTAGGCCAGACCAGCTTCAAAGCATTTAATGCCCTTGATTGATTCCTGATCCAAACTCTGCTCCCCCTCAGCAGATGAACAGTTTATATATTATTAATGATTGAAAAAAATTTATGGATAAAAAATATATATATAAGTTTGAAAATAAACTACTACACTAATATTAGGCTTATGACTTTGCTTATAATAAACATTAGCGAAACAAATTATTAACAATTGAAAAATAATTTATAGTTTATATATGTATTCTATCTAAAAGCAAATGTAAAAAATAAATTAAGATAAAAAACTCTAAAATCAACTCTAAATTTATGTTTAAAAATTCAAATTTGAGTTTATACCTGCATCATCTGCATCTACAATGGTGTACCAATTCATGGTTAACATTGACACTGCGCCAGTCTCCAGCAGAGCCTCCGGGTCCAGTTCGCTCCAATGATTTGCTCAGGCATGAATTCCACCACTATAATAATCAGAATCAGAATTAGAATCAGACCAAAACCACGGAGGCGGTTTTTTTCCTCGAGGGACGTTCTCGTTTTATGCATGGCAATGGTGCACCTGAAAGGTTATAAATTTTTTTAAAAGAATGCAACTTTTTTTACCTGTTGTGTGACATGTAAAAATGAGGGGCATTCTCTCTTGGAGCAAAAAGATTTTCCACTAAAAACACCCACATGCTAGAGAAGTAGAGATGATCCTCGAGTGCTTTTAAAACGCGAAATTATGCCCCACCCCCCCCTCCACACCCTTCCCCCTGATCATACTGTTGCTACAGATCCATCGATCGTTTCGTTGACACATACTGAAAACCATTCATAAGGATACTGAAGCGTCAATGGTGTTGTCGCCTATAGAAGACGTGGCTGTTTCAGACACATCGCAACAAACCGTCACCTTAATTAGGAGATTAGGATTTGCTGTGGTGGTTAATTGCTGGGTATTATTTCCACAGATGTACAGCCGTTTCGTCAATTTTCAGAACAGAAGCAAGTGAGCTAGCCCTGAGTTAGGATAAGAAAAAGTTTCAGACTTGATCATGAATGAGAAGTAAGCAATGGCAGTGCTTTGTTTCTGGAGGTCTAGCTACTCGTTAGTATTGGTACCAAATGGTCTAGCTGGTCATGGCGGAAAGTTCGGCCAAGATCAAGATTGGATATGTAGCTAAGCAGATTCAGTGGGAGAAGAATTAGGGTGTCCTCGTCGAGACAGATATTGCCATGAACAGGCGACAGCACAGTATCACCGGTGCCAGAATTGAAGGCAATTTCATGTCAGTTCATTCAGTTCGGGACGGTTGAGACTAAATGCTGGCTGGATCACACTAATTATTGTAGCCTGCCTTTTTCTCTCGTCCATGATCAGGTTATGATTAATGCGCGCTTTTTCCTAGAGTGGTTCATCTGCATCGCATTGCTTTTAGCTCACTTTTGTTTAAAAAATTACATCATCATCCCTGATTCCAACCATTTTTCCCCTCAGTGAGCACACTCACAACTGGAACAATTAACTGAGACTTCTTTTCATAGCAAATTCAGATTCTTGATCCTGGTATAGCAATAGCATTCTACTGTCCAAATTAAATGTTGATCTTCGAAGTCACTCGAGCCAGCTACCAATTTATCAAATGTCATCACTATTTATCTGTACGATAATTATTGGTGATCTAGTTCATTGCAACAAATTAAGGAGAATCCATATCTCCTCTATATCAGCAAAGATTTTGGTGAAGTCATCCACGAAATTAACATTGCAACTACCATTTCAAGAACAGAGCTAGCTACAAGCGAACCACCAAAAAAAGGAAAAAAGAAAAAAAGAGAAACAAAAGATCAAGAAACCCTCTAGCTAGCTATCTCCGGCGCCATCCGATCAGCCGGCCGCCGGCGCCGGCGCGTCGGCGGCGTGGGTCCGTCTCCCGTCGTCGAAGTTCTTGGCGTAGCTGGCGGCGTCGTAGTGGAAGGTGGTGACCACGCTGCCGCCTCTGTTGCTGCTGAGGCTGCAGAAGCTCCTGCTCTCCCGCACCAGCCTCCTCAGCAGCCGGCTCCACGCCCGCCTGCTGCAGCCGTCGTCTCGGCCGCCGGCGCCGGCGGCGTCGCGCGAGAGGAGGTGGAACCGCGCGGGGCTCCTCTGCACCGCCGGCAGCCATGCCGGGGAGCCCATGCAGCCCGCGAAGTAGGACGACTGCGTCGGCGTCGACGGCTCGCTGTCCATGGCCGGAGCAAGAGATCGACAGAGACAGAGAGAGGGAGGGGGAGCGCGTGTCTCGGTGCATTTGGGTGAGCGTGAGCGAGCGGCTTCGAGGTGGTTAATTTATTTATGGAGTTCAGTAGCGAGAGATGAATGGATTAGGAAGGGAGAGTGATGCGGGGGGCCGCGCAAATCCGTACCCTAAAGGCATAAATAATGGTGTGACGTGATAAGATGTCAGTAGGATTTTTATAACATGGAGGAGAGGGAAATAGAAAAGAGAGAAGGTTGGTCTGTTGATTAACTTGATATCACATATACCACTGGATATATTGTCCGTAGAATTGAATCATTAAATAAATTTATTTGAGTAAAATAAATAAATAATCTGTTTTGTAGGTTGTGTCTCCATAAGACATGAAAAGATTATATCTAAAACATTGTTCATGGTATGATATATTAGGGTCCGTAATTATCTGTTTACTTCTCACGTCAAAACTTAATCATGATTAAGCATGTTACATAAAACATTAGCTAGATTTGTACCCCTTTTCCTTTATACTTTGTGGCTTTGTGGTCTTGTGCGATGGTAACTTACGTCTCAATGTCATCTTCTTTATGACATTGTTCTAGAGAACGATTTCCTTGCCACCTGTCTCTTGCTTTCACATTTTCCTCTCTTTCGCTTTATCGCTCAATAGAGTTGGCTTGATCACTCTAGTTATCCTCCTACCCTTATCTCTCTCCCTTTGGTCATAGCCTTTTCAGCCACTATTCTTAGCTTTGTTTTGATCATCGTTGCCTTATTCGTCATATACTGTGAGTATGATGTTCTTTTGTTGCCTCTTCACCTCTATTATACTCCTTTTGACATGCTTGTTTATTGTTAAGTTAGTTGGACAAGTTGGTTAGGAACCTAAGCTTATCCAATTTATATTTTGGCTCTGATTTGTGCTTTTCCCCTCTACCGCCATTAATGTTTCATTCACCAATATGATTTCTTTTGTGTTTTTCCTTGTCTTGTCTTTATCCCATTTGCTTAGATGTCTCTCGTCGTATCATTCAATGGCCCTTCCTCCTCCTTTAGGGTTTTACATCCCCTAAAGGACGTCGATGGGTGTTGAATAGACTAGCAATTTGAAAAAATCTAATTGAAGATGACTTGATGTGGGTGACCTATGGCCACATTTTTTAATGGCCTTCCTCTCTTCTCTAGGACTTTCTATCCCTAAAGGGTGTTGTGGACATCCATACAATTAGCAACTTCAGACATGTGGATGACCTTAGACAACCACCATGACTACTTGAGAAGTGGATGTCATCAAGCTCAGAGCTAGCTTTAGTTTTGTTTTGGTGTTTGTCTCCATGATATAGGTGGAGAACGTTAATCTTCATTTTATCTTTTGTCATGGTTGCTCTTTGGGGAGATTGTTGTGCTCCTTATATTCTTCTGTGATTTCTCTTTTATTCTTCAAGTCAATTGCGCATGCATAGTCGGAGCTACTGTATATAAGTTTATTTGACCTACTATATTTAGGTGATCATTTTATCTCTGTAAACCATCGGAAAAATATCGTTAAGCTAATGCTGCATATTTCAGTCCTAACTCCTAAAGTGGTGAACTATTTTGGTGGAGATATGGCTGTAAGTCTGCTGTAATCTGCAGTAGTCAAGGGAAATTTTAGATGAGAAAGCAAAGGGAGTTCACTTGTGTCTATTTGGCTCCTTGCTGGAAAGTTGATCCTGTCATCATTAGCTGCAATCATTGTAAGAGCTTAAATTGCATAATAAGTAAGAGGACCACCACAATCATGGCACTGCAGCTGAAAATTCCATTTCTAGGACCTGCAGACTGCACAGCACACAGGCAGCTAAAAATTCTGAACTCAAGTAGCAACAACTACCAGTACAGTAGTACGTACCACTACCAGCACCAAAGCTGCACTGTTCTTAGTCCTAAACTCTTCAGCAAAATCCTTCAATACACATGAAAACAACACTGGAGAATACTATCACAAACCCATCGAATGCTATCACTAGCATTTGCTATAATTAAATAGTTAATCAAAGCTTCAGCTGGTCATCAGACAAGACTACAACACATAGTGACAGAACAACTGGACAATACTATCATCTATACAGAATGAGCATCAATGGAGGTTGTACCCAACTGACAGAACGAGGATCATAAGCACATTCTGATCGGGAGCCACGGCGGATTACGAGTTGTAACGACGCTGACACGCCATGCCGATCGAACTCGATGCATTCTCATGCAGTAATAAAACCCAAAGCTGAACACCATGGCTGCACCCTGCAATGATCAAACGGGATGTATACCGCATTTGTCTTTGATATGTATCAGTTTAGTTCTGACGAAAGATAAAGCAGCATGATGCACTGAGTGATTCAGATAATCAGAGAGCAGTTGCAAAGGGAGAGTTCAGAGTTGAGGTTGAGGTCATGTGGGTTTGGTCACAAGTCTAACCAATCCAATAGATCTATGAATGGATCCTGGATGTAAAGTGCCAAACCAAATGCCAATTGGAGCAACCTTCCTGTACATTTTCAGATAAATGGAATTTAATCCAACCTGCCTTTACATGCGCTCTAATTGGATCATCTGGACCAACTCGTATCACATGGAGGGAAAAAAATGAACATATCTGAGATGTATCGCAGATTATTTTTGGTTGTCCTTGTGTTGCCGCGCTGATGTGTGTCTGAATCTAGGTATTTATGTACCAGTGAGATTGGTAGACAATACAGTAGATACCAAAATGTTGAGGACCAATTTGAGCGGGATCACAGGGCAGTTGTCCATGGCTGTTGCTCGCTACACATATTCATGGTCCAACAAACAGAACTGATATAGAACTTTGACCATGCTAAATGAATTCGCAACCGAAATTCGTGCCATTAGTCATGTCGTCTACGGATTAGGTGTATGTTTCCCACAATAATACAGATGGTTACTGTAGCTAAAATAATATTATAGTATGTCATATGATACCTGATTATTTTTACCAGTAGCTGCATCGAAACATAAAAACACAGATTTTGATGCTAATAGATGATAAAGATGAAATTAAGTTTATGATAATTATTTAAAGTCACAAACAAATAAATTTAATACTAAACTTGATGATTTAATTTAAAAATATATTTAAGAAATAATGATAAAAAAGAGTTTTCTCTTGTTTTTTCTTATGAGATTTTCATATTTTCTGGATTATCTGAATTTTTAAATTTTAAGGGTATAAACGACCGAATTAACTACTACAAAATTAAAATTTTATTTTTTATTTTAAAAGATAAAATGAGAAATGTTTATATAGAAAAATTTTTCACAGCTTAAAAAAACTATCTACGATAATCTATAATTAATAATGATAAAAAAATATAGATCTCCAAGAGACCGAAGATTATACTAACCATATAAAATATACACCAACAAACTAACTATTTGGCTGGGCTACCATTTAGCCATCTTTTACCTACTATTATTGTAGCTCATAAAAGACATGAACAATGAAGATTGTGATTTAGCTAGTCTCTTGACATACACATAAAATGTTGCTAGATAATTATTTTAACCAGCACCATTTGGCTAGTCTCTCGGAGAGATGCTATTAGCCTGAAAAGCACGTTGGTGATAAGCTGGTGGCGAACTGGGCATGCCCTGAAAAGAACGGGCCCAACTGTCGGAGGAAGAAGACTGAACCAATGAGGAAGAGGTGGGGGTGGCTAAAATCTGGATAGAGTCGATGGACCCACCGCCAGTGACACTGATTTTGCACCCTCTTCTCGCACGTTGTTCGTGCCTACGGCTCCACTCGTCGATGAGGTCGGGGACATGGCCTCGGCCGCCGCCGCGAAGCTTCCGCGCCTCACCACCGTCGCGGCCCTCTTCCGGACGCCGAGGCTGTTCAGCTCCAGACCCACCAAGCCGATGCCGCCGCCCATCTCCATCTCCATGGACCCTGCCCTCGTCGACCCGGCCCACCTCCAGGCGCTCATGCTCGCCTGCGCCCACTCCTGCGCCATCCGGCCCTCGCCGCCCGTCGCCTCCGCCGCCGAGCCCGTTGACCTGCGCAAGCTCCGCGTGGCGCTCGCGCACAGCTTCCTTGTCGTGTCCGTCTTCTGCAGCGCGAGGTTCGTGGAGGATGGGGATGGCGATGGCCGGCGGTTGCTGGGCCTGGACCTCGGCGGGCTCGGGCGGCAGGAGGACCGGCGGCTCGTCGGGTTTGGCCGGGCCGTCTCCGACGTCGGGCTCACCGCGTCCGTCCACGACGTCGTGGTAATGTTTCCCTTCTTGATCTCAAATGGGCAATGAGGTGAACCGAATGATACTGATTCTCAAAAATGTTATTACTGATGGAATTCTAGATGCAGAGATTAGTTTGATCTGGATGGATACCTACTAAGCATGTGTAGTAGATCGATTCCAATATTCCATCTAGTAACAACCAAACACTGACTAAAAAATGTAAACTTGTTGCAAAAAGAACAGGAGCACTCACACAGTACTGTAATTATGAGAGGGAAATTCTATCTGCGGTACCAGTGCTGACTGAAAAACAAATCACATAAGGCAACATTTCAACATTGGCGGTGGAGCTGCATGTATTTCTTGTGACCCTAATATGTGAGTTGTCTGTTATGTTGTCCAAAAGAACTCAAAGAACTTGTATATGAAAGAAATGCACTAACTAAAAGTATAGTCTTTGTGCACTAATTGATTTCCGTTCAAACATTTTTTGCACAGCACTAGGTGCAACTCAGCTAGTATGTTTCAAATGATTGGAAGGGTACTTGGGCCATTAAAATGATGTGCATACCTGAATTGAGTACAGTCTATTAGTACATCTAATACTTGATAACTTACATTGATGTGTCCTACTTATATTATATTCCTGAATCCTGAACAGTGAACAAAAGGTTGTCAAGCTATTGCTTTGCATCTGTTCATATGACTATCTTCAGTGACTTACAGGTACATCCGTCACTACAGAGGAGAGGTATAGGCCGAAAAATAATTGAGAGAATTACAAGGTAATGTACCATGATGGTGTTTTCAGTGACAGAATTCAAAAGGGGATTCCTTGTGCCATTTTATTTCATTAGAAGAAAAAAAACAGCATACATGATCTCGTGCATAAATTATACGAGCCAGCAAAACACAGAGCATAAACCTTATTGTTCTATAGACATTCTAAACGGATACCTGGCAAATGAAGAACAAAGTCTTGTACATAAACCATGTGATGAAGAAAAGGAACAAGAGAAAATATAGCTCCCCTTTGGAATCTGTTTGTTAGTTGATGAATTCTTTGCATAATGTTTTCTCTATTATTATTCCAAAAATGATTCATACTTGCTTGGATTGATCACATTATCTTGGGAGTTTGTACATAGCAAGTATAATTTGCATACAGATTATTAACTAGGTTCTTGTAACTGTTCTAGGTTTTGGTATACAAAGTCCCCTTTCCTTGTATGTCCTTAATGCCAAAATCAAAACCGAGTAATTGATGGATCTCTTGATCAAGTGATCTTAGATCAACGATGCAATACAATATATTTGAAGTAGAGATCCTTGTTCTGTGCATCAGGTTGACGTCTTGTCCAAATTTCAAATTTTATCTACTCATCTGTCACAATTTCTGCAGAGTACTCCGCAACAGAGGTATATTTGACATTTCCGTACTGTGTACAGAAAAGGAGAGGTATTGCCTTCCTGTCTAATCTGGTACACCTCATGTGAATTCAGTGTTCCTTTCCAATATACTATACGTTATAATTATCAGTAAAGGTGGAAGTATGATCTACTTTGACATATGCGCTGCAATTAATCTTTGGTATCTTATGATGTTTTATCATCTCTGGTGCTAATGGCAGGCCCTTTTTTGAAGCATGTGGATTTGGGGATGATGCAATGGGTTCAACAACAATGATGTACACAAGAAAGATGCACAGATAATATTCCTGCACATCATTGGCAATCCACTCGATGAAGATATTGACAGCTCCTCTGGTGGGTTAACAGATGCTGCTTTAATATATCACTGCCAGTAAAGGAACAACAGACTGAGTAAATTATGCAATCCTTTGTGGTTGTTTAGTAGAGAAAATAACCGTAAGGATATGGCAAATTTCATAGCATACTAGTATTTGTGAAGGATAGCATTACTTAGCATGTTGGAGCCTCCAGACCAACATCTGTCCTCTCTACCACTGACTGTAAAAACCTGCTGCTGTTACAGAGGTTTGTACGTATGACATGAGTGCTAAGATTTCAGTTATGAACAAAGAAAGAACGAAGAACAAAATATATCAAACAGTCTATTGAATCTGCAGTGGAAATTGCATATTGGCATACCCTCTCAGACTTAATTACTTTTCTTTTTCTTTTTTTTTAGAGGGTAAACGTTGTGGAGTGGAAGGAGAATGCGGTTGTCTTTTGATTCAATCTGCCTCAATCATCTCGGTCAATACGATGGACACCTCATATGTTCTGAACCTCTGTAAAAACGCAATACAAGTATGCAACTTGGGACATGGGCAAAACGAAAACCAAGCACAGACACTGCTACGACATGATTAGAGCCAGTTACTTTTCCTGAATCTATCAGCAAACGGCACCATTCAATCTGTAAGCGTACAGTTACCATTGCTGCGAGCCTGCGGTCAGTTTTTTTGTAATACTCAGGCTTTAGTTGAAGTGGACGTCGTAAATTCCAACAAATATTCATCGTATAAATCAGTTATTTATGCTTCTGAAAGTTTATAACAACTGTGCTATGTGGAGTCCCTTAGAATTTCTGGTCAATCTTGAGGCACTCGCCATTCTTGTTAGTTCGATTGTCTCCAATTCTCCATAGGTTACTGTTCTGGCTTCTGCATCAAGTGGATGTGGATCAGAAGTTCAGATGTCCCCCCGTCTTAGACACCTAATAAAGTAAGGCCAAAAAGATTGGCTTAAAAATTCAAGAACACGCTTCATCTGGGTCTCTTGTGCTTAGCAACAATCGGTAGGCATGGTCTGATGATGCGAATTTCCGTCTGAAAGAAAGAAGGCAGCGAATTCTGTTCATACATGCAAGTACTTAAGATTTCCAGAAGTCCAATTAGTCTTTGACGTTGGCCAAACAAAATATATCTGCCCTGGTTGATAGCAATTGGCTGCTGTGTCATCTTCAGTACCTTAATCTCGCATCGTCTCACAAGTAGTCTGTACAGCCGGATTGAATCTGATTGTTTGAGTTCTTTCACAAAGCAGGTAAAAATGTCGTTACATGTGTTTCTGAGAAAACTTGTTTGTTGTCATCCAGATTTTATCATAACCAAACCAACATGGCCTTCACCAAACAAAGGTTAACATTTAGCAGAAGTTTTTTTTTTCTTAAATTTAGGATAAGATCTCCAGGTGCAGTCAGTTGGTTCTATCCGGATATGAGTTAGTACAGGATTACAGAGCAGTTTCCACAGTTGATCTTTGGCAAGCAAGGCTTTCTCATCAAGCTCTTGCGTTGCCGTAAACATTGACTTATTAGACCGATCAGTGTCACAAATGGATGGCATCATGGCACTCGCCCTCCCTCTGAAGGATCTAACCAATCCTTTCCAGTACACGATACCGGCAATCTACACCTAAAAAGAACTGTACGCCTGAAGCCAGAACGAACACATCTTCTGCAAACAGAATTATTGTTAATTATTATAAATTTAAATTTTGGTTTTTTAAAATCTTTTAATGCAAAAGATTTTCGCAGGCATCCTAACGAAAACGGAAGAGCAACTAAGCCCAATTAGCTGTTAAGAACGGACCGTTAATCTGAACATAGCGCATGGTTTATAGAAAAAAAACCGACAAAAATCCTATTTTTTTTTGAAACTAGAGTATCATGCTTCACCGCCTATATCTTTTTTGGCTATCTCTCTTCTCACAAGAGATACCGCTATCTTGATCTCTTTACATATCGGATCATCATCTCCCACCATATCGTTTTTAATAAGTTCTATTGTTTACTTTATCATAGACCTTTGTCTAACAACCTCAACTTGCTTCTAACCCACACTATACCATATCTACATTCTTCATAAATCACACCTTCACACTCTACTCTGGTTGTGCCTAAGGATCTCCTAAACGACTATCCTACTCTTCTCCGCCCTACTATCGTACTAATCGGATCTTTATCAACTCCACAACCCTTATCGACTCATCCACCTCCATCGCTCATTAATCTCTATTGGCTCACCAACCTCCATCGGATTGTCGGCGAGAGGTTATTAGCGTGTTAAAAACGTCTAAATCTGTTTTGATACCATATAGAAGTGTAGTATACAGTAAGATTAAAATCTTGATTTCTACATCAGGCCTAGATATATATAAATCCAGTCATCCAACACATCTCCAGGCTAACAAGTGGGGTCGGGTTCAACGGTTGAGATTTCATCGGAGGGGAGGGGAGGGGAGGGGATTATTTTCGGCGGCGCCCAACGACGCGCGTCGTCGTCTCGTACCGACGATCTCCGCGCCGCGTCCTGCGGATTCTCAGAGAGCATCCGCGCGACCTCCAAAACCACCCCCGAGACCGCGATCTCCTCCTCCTCCCCTTCTCCGCCCGCCGCCTTTTGCGGTGCAACCGTACGCTCCCCCGCCGACAGGGAAACCGTCGCCGCTGCCGCCGTCTAGTAGCACTCCAGCTGCACCGTTGCCTCCCTCTCTTGGTGCATCTCAGCCTGCTGTTCCGGCGAGTCCGCCGCCGGTGATGCCGTCTGGTCCGCCGCCGTCTATATCTCCCCCGCAGCCGCCCGTGATGCCGGCTGCTCCTCCTCCCTCGCCACCAGCAGCTTCTCCTCCTGACCCACCTGACCCGCCGCCGCCGTCGTATTCTACTCCTCCACCGGTGGCGCCGTTGCCGACTCCGTCGCCTCCTCCACCAGTGATGCCGGCGCCGTCACCGCCGGCACCATCAATACCGCCCCCGTCCCGGCGGTCTAAGCCAGTGAAACCTGTACTGCCACCAACGCCCTCGTCGTCTCCTCCTCCTGTTGTACAGTCGCCGTCGCCAGCTTCCCCAGTAACACCACAGCCGCCAAAAACGACCCCGCCTTCTCCGGTGACGCCAGTACTACCACCAACTCCGTCTCCAACTTCTCCGGTGACGCCAGTACTACCACCAACACCGTCCCCACCTTCTCCGGTGATGCCACCGACGCCGTCCCCGCCTTCCCCGGTGACGCCACTGCCTCCAACGTCATCACCGCCTACCCCAGTGCCACCAACGCCGTCCCAACCTCCGGTTGCCGCACCGGCGCCGACGATGACACCACCACCAACCCCGCTTCCACCACCAGTTGGGTCGCTGCCAGCGCCATCTCCAGCACCGTCTCCCTCGCCGCCTTCAACAGCGCCGTCTCCTCCAACACCTTCTCCTCCCGTCATCACCCCATCACCCCCTGGTGGAGCCACTCCTTCACCACCTGCTTCCACGTCTCCACCATCACGGTCGTCGCCACCGTCGCCAAGCTCTCCGCCGTCGTCCTCCACTCCGCAGGGAGCAGTGATCGCCATTGTCGCGGGCATCGTGGTACTGATCGTGCTCGGCCTCGTCGCCGGGCTGCTCTGCTTCTGCTCGCGCCGACGTCGCCGTGGCCCTTCGCCGGCAGCATCACCAGGTACGTTCGTTCTTCCACTCACTCCAGCCACTAACCTGGCCGGTGCAACCCCGCACTAGCGATGGCATGTCACGCTGACACGCCTTGCAACTCGTCGAGTCGTCGCCGGTTGGCCCCACGGTTTGGACGCGTCGCCCATGCGCACGCGCACTGTCTCCATGTCGTGCGCGGCGTTGACGTCACAAATTGAACGCACCAAACGGCTTGGACGGTGGAGATCGACGTGTTGGGCTAGCTGCGCTTTGCTTTCACCGTTCGATCTCCTTGAGCTTTTTTTTTTCCTCTAAGCTAGTGGACCATGTAAAAGTCAGTTGGATGCAATCGAGTGTAGAAGTGCACCATCTAGAGGGTGTTAGTGTGTTCTGGTTACATCTTTTTTTCTAATGACCCGAATTAGATAGTACAAAATTACCCAAAGTTAATACTAGCCGAGTCAGAAGTCAAAGCAGCTCAAAGTATCTAGAACTCTGAGATTTTATCGTGTTTTCCGGTTTGATGGCTAGCTAACTTGCTCTTTAGTTCGGAATGGAATGGAATTCTTAACATCTCTAATCTATTACCGTTTACCATTGTGTCACCAAACCAAGGCGTTTTCTACGGACCCCAGTCGTTGCCGGTGACATCGCATCAGCAATCGCCGTCAATTTACACGGCCGTAAAGTACACGCCACAGTCTCACGCGCGCTCGCCGTGGCAGCAGAGCGGCCACGGCGGTGGCGGCGGCTGCGGCTCTGACCCACCGCCACGGCAACCGTCTCCGTCTCCGCCGGTGAGCGGGGGCACGGTGCCGTACGCCGACCTGGAGGCGGCGACGGACGGGTTCTCCAAGAGCAAGCTGCTCGGGCAGGGCGGGTTCGGGCACGTGTACCGCGGCGTCCTGTACGGCGGCGGCGGGCAGGAGGTGGCCATAAAGAGGCTCCGGGCCGGGAGCGGGCAAGGTGACCGCGAGTTCCGCGCCGAGGTGGACATCATCAGCCGCGTCCACCACCGCAACCTCGTCTCCCTCGTCGGCTACTGCATCCACGGCGACCAGCGCCTCCTCGTCTACGAGTACGTGCCCAACAAGACGCTCGACTTCCACCTGCATGGTACGTACGACGCACCACTACTCATCGCCTCTCGCTTTAGCATTTGTGCCAGAGCCCGGCATTGACGACGTAAGAGCTTGTCTGGTGCAGGAAGTGGCCGGCCGACGCTGGATTGGACGCGGCGGTGGAAGATCGCCGTCGGGTCGGCGAAGGGGTTGGCCTACTTGCACGAGGATTGTAAGTTTCCTCGATCGTGTTTTCTGCTGCTCCATTTCAGTCTGAAACTGTCAGGATTCATAGTTTACGTTTATGTTGATTGGTGATGAATTCAGGTCGTCCGAAGATTATTCACCGAGACATCAAGGCGGCCAATATCCTACTCGATTACAACTTCGAGCCAAAGGTAAATGATGAGATCACATCAGTTAATTACACCATCAAGAACATTATTTCAGAATGAGCATTTCTTGTGCAGGTTGCAGACTTCGGGCTAGCCAAGATCCAACCGGGAGACGACACGCACGTTTCTACCCGCGTGATGGGCACCTTCGGGTAATCATTAGTTCTTCGTGTAACTGTTAATAGCTGGTGATGTTTCACGAGTAGAAACACTGATTTGACGATGCAATTCAACGCTCGTTTTTTTTCCAGGTACTTGGCGCTGGAGTATGCTACCACTGGCAAAGTAAACGACAGGTCCGACGTCTTCTCCTTCGGCGTCGTGCTTCTGGAGCTGATCACCGGGAGGAGACCTGTCATTTCGACTGAACCCTACAACGACCAGACTCTGGTTTCTTGGGTATGTACCATGAACGACTCTGATTATTTCAATGGTTCAGTTTAGTCCAGCCATCCAAAGTTAGAAAATAAGAACTTGACGGTGCTATGCATGAAATTTATGGCATTTGTGCCCCCTGATAGTGAGAACTGAGAAGCAACTGTCCCGCTGAGACTTATAAAAACTTGAAAACATGACACTTTGACGAAACTTAAACCTGGAGGTCCATTTCTTACTGTCAAATTTTTAACAGATAGTACAGTGGAATAGTACATTCTGTCCTCCAATCCTTACTTCTAGACTAGTCGATTTTATCTTGTGGACTCAGCGACGGCATCGCATTACATCCTGTTAACTAGATATATGGCTGATTAAAGACTACTAACTTTGTTCTTCTTGATTTTTGATGCAGGCAAGGCCTCTGCTGACAAAAGCTCTAGAAGAGCATGTCTACGACGAGCTAATCGATCCAAAGCTTGATACATTCTACGACGCCCATGACATGCTGCGCCTGATCACCTGTGCGGCCTCCGCGGTGCGGCACACGGCGCGCTCCCGCCCTCGTATGAGCCAGGTGAGCCCTTGCTTGATGCGCAAAATGTTCAGTTCAGTTGTGGAGTGTTACAAGCTAAACGACCAAATAAACAAATTTTAACCTGGTTTTTGGCCAAAAAAAATACTGAGGATTTTTTGCTTGAACGAACGAGCAGATTGTGCGGTACATGGAGGGCGAGCTGTCGATCGAGGACCTGAACGACGGCGTGGCACCGGGGCGGAGCTTGCTGCACTCGAAGGAGCACTCAGGCGACACGTCGGAGCTGATACGGCGGATCAGGAGGATGGCGTTCCTGCCGGGCACCGGCACCAGCATCGTCACCGACGAAGACTACCTGAGCGAGGAGACTAGAGAGCACGGGCAGCACCCGTCCATCTCGAGCAGCGAAGTCGACACGGGCAAGGTGCCCGGCGGCACGCAGACGGCCACCAGCCGGCCGCACGCCGCCGCGTCCAGACCAGACACGGCCGAGGTGGCGCCGCGGCACTCCAGCGAGCCCACAGCCGCCGCCGCCGCCGCCGCCGCCGCCGCCAAGCCGATGAGCAGGCGAACACGCCACGGTCGCTTGCCGTGACGCTTACGACGAAGCCAGCGAGTGCACTGGAACTTCGTAAAAAAATCACTCTGTTTTTGCCCGGTGGTAAGCGGTATAATTGTACATGTGTAAAAAGGTTCGAGCCAGGTGAATTTTCAGGTTCTTTTTCTTCGTTTTCGCTAGGTTTCGTCTGAATTATCTCGCAATTTTGCACTAAGTGCAGAGCTGTAATGGAGTTTATGCCACTAAAAGAAAAAAAAGACATAAGAGCAAAGTTAGATTAGCAGTCAACGTGACCCACATGGAAGCGATCGGTGATGAATGAGCTGTACAGAACTTTCTTGTTTCTTCCATTTGTTAGGTTGTCAGTAATCTGTCCTCCTGAAGATGCCATGTGGA
Organism: Oryza coarctata; assembly: GCA_030770085.1. Taxonomy (NCBI): domain Eukaryota; kingdom Viridiplantae; phylum Streptophyta; class Magnoliopsida; order Poales; family Poaceae; genus Oryza; species Oryza coarctata. Next base: position 19,882,650 of record CM061470.1, read on the forward strand.
TAATCTCCCTCCACTCCATCATTTAGTGAAAATTGAACTAATATACGAATTTTACTGGAAATTTTGATGTGATGTGACTAGAGTGAATCCTTCAAATTGGACGGATAATTCTGTGCTTAACGGATGGATTCTCACATTTGTCGAGTTCTTAAACAACATTAACTTTATCTAAAATATAAAGACATGATTCATTTTTTAAAAAAAATAAAAAACAAAATATAAAATGTGATAGTTAGGAGGAATAAACTACTCCCTCCGAACAAAGTCCAAAATATAAAGTTTTGGGACTGGACATATATATTAAGGAAGTAGATAAAATTAACTAAAAGTTAGTGAAATTAAATACTAATTGAGAAGAGAAAGTAGACTTGTGATTGGTTGAAAATAGAATATAGGTAACTAAGTAGTTAGGTTTTGGAACAAAATTTAAATGATAGGATCTATTATATATTTTAGGATGGAGTAATTATTTTAGGATTTAAAATTTGTATTACCATAGCATAAGCATTTCCGGGACAATGATTTCAATACACACGGAAATACATATATTTTAAACTAATTAGATACTTGAAAAAAAATCTTGAGGGTCTCTTCTGATCATAGAAATTTTACATGTTTTTTTTTTATAGAAAACAGTTTAATTCATTCATTTTTCCCGAAAATCCTCGATCCGGAGAAGCCCTAAATGGTTTTATTTCGAAATTCAAAAGTTTACGTTTATACCTCTCTTGGTAAAAAAAACTCTTAAAAACAGAGCAAGTTAAACCTCTACGCATCCTATCTCGGTTGCCAATGGTCGCCATCTCATACGGTTGCAACTCGCACGCATCCGTTCCGTTCCCCGGCTTTCCGGTCTCCCTCCCCTACATCTGGTCGTTTCGTTTGGTGCGGCCACAAAACGCAGCAGCGCACGCAAGCAAACACGACAGCTTCGCCTCGTCTCCCCTCGAGTCCCAACCCCTCCCCGCCCCGCGGCGAGATCGTCCCCGGGGGCCCCGGGCCCGGCCCTAAGCTAGATCCCGATGGCGTCGCGCCGCCGCACCCTCCTCAAGGTCATCATCCTCGGCGACAGCGGGTGAGCGATTCGGATCTCCCCCTCCCACTTCAGTTTTCTGGGTGGGTTTTGTTTCGGTTTATTCGCTGACTTGGTTCCTGTCTGTTTGTTTGTTGCGATCTAGGGTTGGGAAGACGTCCCTGATGAACCAGTATCCTTCGATTCGGATAGAGATGCGGATGATAGGCTGCCTCGATGCAGGAACACGGGGTTTTTGTTGTAGATTTTTTTTCTCAAATTTATATGGGGGTTTGTGTTTTCTTGAGCTGTGATTTAATTCAGATATGTGAACAAGAAGTTCAGCAACCAGTACAAGGCTACGATTGGCGCAGATTTCCTCACCAAGGAGGTTCAGTTCGAGGATAGGCTCTTCACTTTGCAAGTAAGATTTTATCCGCACTGGTGGTCTTCTCTTCATCGTGCTCTGAGATAAATTAGGTCCGTTCATGTGAACATTAGTGCGTGACATAACTGATGTAAAAGTAGAATATGTTAGCTGCTTAGTTTTTACTTACGAATGTTCGTTTGTGTATACATCATTAACTCGAAGTACTGATTATAAATCTCAGTGCGGTGTAAACTCTAAAGTTTTGTTCAGTTTAGGTGGTGTGATTTAAATTTTCAAGATCAAATTGCATAGCATTAATTGCTTGAACAAACACATTTTTCTGTTAATTTTATGGTTTCCTGGATTGATAAAGACACGCTCGAATTTAGTTTTTTGTGGTTATGTAAATTGGTATGTTGACTTCATGTACTACCAATTATTTTGCATGAGAAAAACGCTGACAGGAAAAAAAGTCAGTCATTTAAAGAATTTCTTCACTTTATGCTTTATTGGAGAATAGACTCAATAGAAACAAGTGCCAGCCCAGAACCTACTTTCTTTTGTCTGATATATACTTTGCTAGGTTATAACTTATAGATAATTCATCATGCAAAATTTGTTGCCCAAAGCCTGCTCTTTAATAATCCTAAAGTTCTTGCTCCTGCTTAATGAACAAACTAACCATTTTCAGATTAGTTCTGTGTATTTAATGGATTAAATGTTTTTTGTATGTACCTACTGTATGTTTTTGTTGCTTCTTATCTCCATTCAGAGCATGTCTATTGTATGCATATGTTTGTTCAGTTTTTCTGATTTCTTATTCTGTTTCACTTGAACTCTATACATGTCCGGTCTGATATGTTAGATGTATGGTACTGTCATGTATACAAATAAATTTGGAGGATGACCATCATTTATGGCTGATTTATTTTGCTTTAACCATATATTTCTTTGCAGATATGGGATACTGCTGGCCAGGAAAGGTTTCAGAGTCTCGGTGTTGCCTTCTACCGTGGAGCGGATTGCTGTGTTCTAGTTTATGATGTCAATTCCATGAAATCTTTTGACAATCTTAATAACTGGCGTGAAGAATTTCTAATTCAGGTAATGTGCTTTCCGTAATTGGTCATGAATCAATGTTATTGCTGTCTCACTTTGGATGTTTAACTTTACAGGCAAGCCCATCAGACCCTGATAATTTCCCTTTTGTTCTTCTGGGTAACAAAGTTGATGTAGATGGTGGCAACAGCCGTGTGGTAATTATCATTACTTGTTCTGCTTTCTGACAAAAGTTCCTTTTAATCGAATTCTCTAGCTTCGATGCGATGGCTGATATTGATATGCCAAACTGATAATATTTTAGGTCTCTGAGAAGAAGGCAAAGGCATGGTGTGCCTCTAAAGGGAACATCCCATACTTTGAGACATCTGCCAAGGATGGAACAAACGTGGAGGAGGCTTTCCAGTGCATTGTAAAGAATGCTCTGAAGAATGAACCAGAGGAAGAGCTGTAAGCACACTTTCTCCTTAATCTCTGTAATCTTCCATAAAATTTTCGCAACCTTTATTGCAAGCAATTGTTGATCCTTTGATCTATCAAAAAGTGCTTAGAAATGTACCACTGTAAATAATTCTTTCTGTTGGCCCTTGCTTCAGTAGTTAAGCACATTAAACAGTAATAGGGAGTTGCTTTTGGCTTTTAGACACTTGTATTGCTTCCATTTCAAGTTAGTGCCTTCTCTTTGCATGGTCTTGGGATTAGCTTAGCATCACTACGTCTGTTTACATTTGGTTATATTTCTGCCAGTGTTTTTATTTTTAATTTCACTGAATGCTCTTGAAGGTATGTGCCGGACACCGTGGATGTGGTGGGTGGCAACCGGGCCCAAAGATCATCAGGCTGCTGTTAGAGCATGGTCACCATGAGGGCTGAGACTGTTGGCTATGCAGTAACAGAACCTACCTGTGGACATTGCTGTGCGGTGCCTCCATGTTGACCCAAGGAACCCTATTCCATTCGTAAACTTTTCAGTCACCTCTTATGTACCCAGTTAAGATTGATGCGTCTGCCCTGAGTTTTGTCAAAATTGTGGATGCTGTGCAGTTTGTCAGTAGCGTCATATCTTGTGAATACAATCGGTGAAATAAGTGTAAACTGAGGTTTCTCCATTTTGGTTCTCTGTGAAACGAACATGAATTTGTTTTATCTGCATTCGAACTGCATTTGTGCATTGAACCCGGTTTCTGTTGTTGGTCATTTCCAGGCTTTCTAATATTATGAAACCTTCGTGCAGCTAAGTAACGTAAGAACCTGCTTGCGATTTAGGAGGGTAGAGGGAAAGAATCACTAAGAGGAAAACTTGCTGAATTTGTATGTCGTTTGCTTCAGCCATATGGTACGTTTTCTGCAGCAGCAACCACAACAGAAGAAAAACTGTATGAAATCTTCATCCTGTTGTGCCATGAAATTTGCTTCGATCTCAAATCAACGAAAGCGATTCCCCCTACTTTTCAATGGAAGTACCCTGCATTTTCACGAGAGGGAGGAGGAACGTAGTTGGAGGCCGAGATAGCAATGATCGTATAGGAACGGGGTCCCGCGGCCGGACATGTCGCGCGACGCGGCGCGCACACGCCGACAAGCAATTCGCTCTCCAACCTTTCCTTCCACGTTTTCCCTTCGCCCAATCACGCGCCCAACTCCGCGGCGTGCCGCCGCCCGCTGTGTGCGCCCGCGCGGCCGCGATCCCTCCCTATAATATCATGGCAGGTCGCGCTCGCTGCTGCGTCGCCTTGTCTGGCGTGTGCAGCTGCAGCTAGCTTCTATGGCAATGCCTATGGCGGCGGCACGGGCTTTCGGGGCTGCTCCTCCCGGTGGCCACGCCTTTCCGGCGTCTCCGCACGCCGTGGCGACGATCCGCAGCGGTGGAAGGAGAGCCGTCGTCGTCGTCCTCAGCCACGCGTCAGGGGGTGGCCGTGGCCCGCGGGACGGCGAGCGGGAGTTTTCCAACTCGTCGTCGTGGGGCGGCCGGCTAGTGGACGAGGACATGACCACGCTGCGGCGGCGCATCCGCGAGGTGAGGGCAGCTGAGGAGGAAGAGGGGGTGGGCTACTGCGGGAGCGACCTCCCGGCGGAGTGGACGGAGCTGGAGCAGCGGCACCACGGGAGCTACATCGCGGGCGTCCGCGGCGCGGTCGGCCTCCTCCAGGCTCTCCTGGTGAGCGCGCGGCCGGGCCTCGGCGCGGGTCTCCTGGCACTGCTGCTGCTCAGCGTGCCAGCCTCCGTGCTCCTCGTGTCCTCGCAGCTCGTCCGGGCCGTCGACGCCGTCGCGTCCGCGGTGCTCTCCTGTAGATGATCGCGTTGTGCTTACAAAATACAGGACCGCTACCATTGGTAACGGTCCAGTATAGTGTCGAATTCGTCAAATTCACGATCACAATCCAATCGGAAACTGGATGCCACTTTCAGTTGCTTCTCTGTTTATAAATATTTGATTTTTAGGATAATATTTACTTAAACTGTTTAAGACTTTCACCGTCAACTTTATAAGAATAAGTTTATAAAAATCTAATAGTAAGTTTATAATATTAGTATAGTGCTTTTAAAGACAAATTTATACATAAAAAGCTAAAACGTTTTTAAAGAAGTTGTCATATATGAAGTTTTAAATTTTTTTATCAAATATATCATAAATGTTAAATATTTATGATAAAAAAGAGAGAAAGAGAGTATAACCTATGTTTGCAGAATGCAGCATATAAAAAGCCTGGTTTGGAATGAATTTGACGAAGGAAATCAGAGCAGAAACTATCAAACAATGGATCTTCTGTCAACATAATACTAGTGCTTGCAGTGATAGATAACAACGCCATAATTAATCGGTTTGATACAAAGAGCAAATCAAGAGTTGATAATTTAAACTGATAGTTTGAATGATAGTTGGATTACCCTAAACCTCAATGACACCGCCAAAACAAGAATTGAATAGATCTGTTACAGTATACCCTGAGCATCCCTACTTGGAAAATGAATAAATTGAGTACCTCTGTCTTTAGTTTGAGCAGCAGCCAACTCTCTTCATCGCGGATACATCATCTTTCACGTTTATCTTCTCTCCTTTGCCTGGGGCAGCTGACCCATCCTCAGGTGCCTCCACTGGCTTCTTGTTCACAATCTGGTATATCTGAGTCAGGACCTCCGTGAATGTGTTGTCCACATTCGTCGCATCAAGTGCAGATGTTTCCATGAAGTACATTGATTCAGCTTCCGCAAACTCTTTGCCATCCTCTGTTGAAACAGCCACCAAGTGGCGGAGATCGGCTTTGTTGCCAATCAGCATGCAGACAATGCTAGGATCAGTGTGGTCTCTAAGCTCCCTTAGCCAGCGTCCCACGTTGTCGAATGTAGCACGGCGGGTGACATCATAGACAAGCAATGCTCCCACAGCTCCTCGGTAGTAGGCACTAGTGATAGCACGATACCTGAAAAGATACAAAATGACAGTGCTACATAAATACAGTCTGCATGCCGCACATACAAAAATAGAAAACACGGACAAATAAGACAAGGTAAAATAGCAAGAGAAGATAGGATGAGAAGATTCTCCTCCCCTTTTATTTTCTAGAGATCATAGAGTAAACAAAAACAAGACATATCAACTAGCCTAGGATGTACTCCACTTGGCAGCATATGTGCATTTCTCTATGGTAATCCCATGTACTGCTGGTAGGTGGCAACTAGCAACAAGTCAGCAGTTCAGCACAGGTAGATGTAGAACTGTAGAGCTAGACTAGCAGGACAGGAGTAGACTGGTCCGTATCTGGAAACCATCGCATATTGGTGAATGACAAATTCTTTGCATAATGTTTAGGAGTGCCATATGACATGGTCACATATCCAAATCTTTCATAACAGCACTCATCTCATAATCTAAACTCCAAAGCTGAATCACGATGGCTCTAGCAAATACTACCCAACTATGTAAAATCTGGAGTAACAACCTTCTGTATGCTCTTTAATTAGCATAGTTCAAAATTCAATTTAAACTATTGACAGCATATGCATATCTTCAGTGTTTAGAGAAGAAATACGGAGTAGCATGCAAAAGAGGGCAGTCAATTTTCTCCGCCTCTGTGAACTGAAAAATCAAGTAACACGTAACAAAATTTGACGCCGTAACCACCAAATATCAAAATTGCCCACTCATTTACCCAGTAGAAACAACCAAGGGACATCTGAACCATTCGACTATCTTCCAACAGAAAAATCTGAACCACCCGACCACTCCCAATATCCCATTTTTAACTGAATCTATTCATCAATGCTGAGATGCCAAAGCAATTTTTCTCTAAACGTAGATCCAATTCCTAAAGTTCATGGCAATATTTCCGCAGATGACATTTCCTACCAAAATAGCACTACCAATTTAGCTACTAAACAGGCAAGAAAGCTAAAAAATGAGTAACTACAGATCTACACAGCTGCGCAAGAACCCAAGATCGAGCACACGAGGTTACGAAGAGCGCAATTTTCCCACATCAAACAGCGCGCCGAAGAAGGCGAGCAGCAAATCTACACGCATACACAGCCGAACAGCAAGCGAAGAGAGTGGAAGCCGATCGAGGAGCAGCACCTCTCCTGGCCGGCGGTGTCCCAAATCTGGGCCTTGATGACCTTGCCATCGACCTGGAGGCTGCGGGTGGCGAACTCGACCCCGATGGTAGACTTGGACTCGAGGCTGAACTCGTTCTTGGTGAAGCGGGAGAGGAGGTTGGACTTGCCCACGCCGGAGTCGCCGATGAGCACCACCTTGAACAGGTAGTCGTAGTCGTCCTCCGCCCTGTACCCGCCTCCCGCGGCCGCCATTGCCCCCCTCTCCGAGCTAAGGCTGGCTGGCTCGCTGCTGCTGCTGCTGCTACTCTGGTAGAGTAGAGTGGGCACTCCGATTTTGGATCTCGCAGCTGGCGTCTGGCGCAGTGTCACTTACAGAGTGGGGGAGACACGAGTTTGTGTTTGACAGTTGCCGCTAGGCTGAAGAGTGGTTGTTCTTTTTTGGCTTTTTTGAGATGTGAAAGAGTGGCTGTCTTGTTGGTTCTTTACAGCTGTGCTTTTCTGGTTTCCCTATATCTTGGGTGTAACTCCTCTTGAGACATACTAGTGGTACTACTCTATCTTTCTCAATATTGCGCAATCAAATATATAAATCTTACTACATCATTAATACATAAAAATATTAGACACTAAATATGCACGGAATGACATCAAAAGATGTATAAGAAATACTTTTATTCGAAGAACGACCGTCAAACATTGCTCATCAGTTAAATTTTATAAACTCCTGGTGCTACAACATTTATGAGAGAAATTACAACACTCACAAATATAAAAAAAATCAACTAATCAAGAACTACAGACTTTAGGGGCATCATTCATCCAGCAAGATTTCCGTATCCACTTGTTCAAATCTAGTGTAACCTGCTGGAAAGTTTATTAGATTCCTGAAAAATCTATTATTCCTTTGTTTTCAAATATGCCAACATGCTACGATCATGATTTCCAAAAAATACCCTTTTTGCTAGAATTAAATTCGTACATGCACTATCACGTGAAAGAGTTGTAAAGATGTATTTCCATCATTTATTAAGTTGACTTCAACATCTTGTGCTGAATGGTCATTCAAAGAAAAAAAATAAATCAAAGTATGAAGGGTGGTTTAGACATTGCCATATCTTGATAGGATACAGACAACCCACGCCATCTGTTTAGATATCTCAATAGAATCATATGATTAAATGATTTGTTTCCGTATGTTGAGGAGTTAATAACTTTTTTAATTTTAAGTAAAATAAGATGGGCTAGAAATAAAATTCACTAGAAGATTATTTTTATGTGCTCCTATTAATAATAAAATTTTAGAAAATATTCTCTTTTTATTCACTCCCATGTTAATTTTGAACTCTCCCAATTTCTCATCATATTATTATCGTGTTTTACGATTTCACTATACACGCATTTCTAGAGGTTTCCATGGATATGTACAAATCATCTTAATCAATTTTAAATAAATTTTTTCTTTAATTAATGCTATCCTTAGCTAGCACGTATAATATCATTTCAAACCCGATTGATTCTTATATGCTCATAAATCTAACGTAATATAATGGTTGAATATGTCATATTTTTTAGTTTAATATTATATACCATACAACAGGTCTAATCATCATTATATAAAAAGTATATTTTTATTATAGCGAATGCTCGATGTTTTTCACTATTTTATCCGTCCTATTTTGATTCTACGACTAACATCTTTATCAATATTTTCATCTCTCTATATCATTGATCCCAAATAAAGATATCCTTTTTTACCCTCTAAACTAATATTTCTCGTCTCTGCTAAAATCACATAGTTTTAGTAATGCTGAGTCTAAAACTTTCTGACTCTAGAGTTTATCGCCGTAGCTCTAGTTTCATATTTACTTTCGCTTGATTTTCATCAACTAATAATATATCGTCAATGAAAAATATACACCAAGTAATATCCCCTTGTATGTCCCTTTTTACCTTATCTATGACCATGCCAAAAGGATAAGGGCTTAAAATCAATTCTTAATGCAATCCTATTTTAATTAAAAAATCATCTATGTCTCTATCATTTGTTTGAACCCTAGTTACAACATTGATGTATATATCGGTTGAGGAACTTTGTTAAAACTTTATGTTTATCCAAAACACACCCTATAATATTTCTTAATATTTTGTCATAATTCAATAAAAACTATACTTAGGTCCTTCTTTTACTCTCTATACTGCTCTATAACTTATCTTACTAAGAAAATTATTTCTATAGTTGACCTTCCGAGTATAAAACCAAATTATTTCATAGAGATCCACAACATTCCTCTCAAACGATTCTCGATAACTCTCTCACATAGCTTCATAGTATGGCTTAATAACTTAAATTCTCGATAATTAGTATAATTTTGAATATCTCTTTTATTCTTATAGACATGTACTAATATACTTCTCCACTGTTCAGGCATCTTATTCGACTCAAAAATATGGTTAAATAATTTGGTCAACCATACTATAGCTAAATATCTGAGGTATTTTCACATATTGATTGGGATACTATTAGGGCCCATCGCCTTACTTGGCTTCATCATTTTCAATGCTTCTTTGACCTTAGATTCTTGCATCCTTTGCACAAAGCATATGTTGGTGTTATTAAAAGAGTCATCCAACTGAAAGTGTATGCTCTCATTGTCATCATTAAACAAATTATCAAAATACTCTTATCATTTATGTTTGATATTATCATTTTTCACTAAGAGTTTATGTCTCTTATTTTTAATACTTTTAACTTGGTTAATGTCTCTTGTCTTACTTTTATGAACTTTATCCATTCTATAGATGTTATTCTCTTCTTTCTTTGTACTCAATCGTTGGTAAAGATTCTTGTAAAATGCCTCTTTGTCTCACTTACAACTCTTTCTTAGACTTCTTCACTGTCTTATACTTGTCTATGTTATCTGCACTTCTGTTATAATACAAGAGACTATAATATTTTTTTCTCCTTAATAGCTCTTTGGGCTTTCTAGTTCCATCACTAAGTATGTTTAGGTTCACATTTACCCCCTTTGATCACTCCAAATACTTTTGAAGCCACCTTTTAAACATAGGTTGCCACCTTTTTCCACATGTTATTTATGTCGTCTTCTTCATTCCAAGAGCTCTTTGATAAATCTTTCCTTGAAGACAATCAACTTTTCTCTTTTCAATTTTCACCAATTTGTCCTTACGATCTTGACTTGTTTATTTCTATGGACATACACCTAAAATTCAAAGTTGCACACCAAAATCTTATATAGAGAAACAACACACTCTTTTGGTATTATCTTACAATCCAAATATTCATGTTTATCTTTTCTTCTTGTGAGGATAAAGTCAATGTGGCAAAAGTGTTATCCACTACTAAAGGTCATTAAATGGAACAATCTCTTCCATAAAAAAAATGTTGGCTAATAACATGTCAGAAGCTATAGTAAAGTCTAAGACCTCCTCTCCCTCCTAATTCCTTCTACCATATCTAAAACCTTTATGTGATGCCTCAAAACCTATACTTGAATACTCTATATAACCATTAAGATATCCTCCTATGAAAAGATTATCACTAATAGATACACCTCTAATCATAACATCTAAATCTTTCTAAAACTATCTCTTAAGTACTCTTATCATGACCTATTTGGGGGCATACGCGTTAATTACGTTCAAGACCATATCACAAAAGATAAAATTTGACTAAAATAATACTATCTCATTACCTTCTCACTTCCACCACATCATTCTTGAGACTTTTATCAATTAAAACATCTACTCTATTTCTATTAGCAGTAATCCCCGAGTACTAAACTTAAAACCAATATTTTCTACCTCTTTCATCTTGTGATCATTTCATTTAGTCTCTTGAACACATATGATATTTACACGTATTCTAATCATTATATTAACTAACTCTCTTAACTTACCTATAAGGGGCTCTACATTTAAATTAACTAAACATATTATAGTTGGCTAAACTAGCTTTCTTACTCTTCGCATTCGTCGAGTTAGATGTGAAGCCCCTTTCTTATTTTTTATTATACCCAGACGGTGATGTAGCATGCTACTAAAGAAGTGACGATTCAATCCTTACTCATTTGATATAATGTCCAGATCACGACATTACGTGTCACAAGAGGGTGGCAACCTAGCTCTTACCCATTTAACATCATACCTGGGTTCCGATATGGTGCGTTGTTAAGAGGGTTACATCCCAATGGTTTCTCTTAGATTTTATCTTCATTTAAGTTGCTGAGTTTTTTACACTGGCTCGTCAAACCTAACACACCTAACCAAATAGTTGTACATTGAGTACAAAAAGATAGTTATACACATAGTATTAACTCATCTATTAAATTGTCAACATATGACAATCTTCTCTCTTTTGTTGCTCTTTCCTCTCGCATAAAAAATCCTAACACCAGCATCTAATCTACATGTATATAAGTATATGTAAATTTGAATAGTAGAAACCAATTTCAGATCTAAAATTTCAAACTGTTTGTGGAGAGAGTTTGTTAGACAAGTCACCACTCACCAAGACAGCGACTTTTCACCACCTTAGTCCTCTCCTTGCCCTCACAATAGGAAAAATGGTGCACCAACCGTTGGCATGCTTGTCCTATTGGGCATTGACCATGAGTGTGTGAGTGGATGGGCCTTGTGCATGTTGGTGGGCCTAAACAAGGCTAGGCCCACAAGCACATTGTAAGCTCCGGTTCTAGGAGTAGAGCTAGGGGAAGGGATCTCCTCAACATAGGCCCTATGGGCCTACCACACAGCGGAACATTCATGTTATGAATTTTTTTATTAAAATAATTATTAAAAATATATATTTTTTGAAAATTTTACATTTATATACTCCCAACACTCTTTGAGAGATTTCTTCAAAAAAATGTCCCACAAGAGAGTGTGAAATTTGATGTGTCAAATATCGGTTGGCACATGTTAACAACAAGACAGTGAGGTTAGGAAATTTACACACTGACCCCTTATTGTCTTAGCCGAGAGTATTTTTTCGCATGACAGGAGGCCATTTGCAAAATATAGCGCATGGTGTGCGAGGGAGGAGGAGGCTTGCCATTTTTATAGGTGGCTTCCTTATAGCCCTTTGGTTAAGCGTTTTTTCCTCTCAGAGGGTCACATCTAAAATTACCAGGCCCGTCCATGGGAGGGGGACATAGTAATTTTACAAGCGGCCCCCTTGACATCTTTTATTAGGACATTTTTCTAGACGGTTGCCTATAAAGTTCCTCCCAATCATCCAAAAGTTTATTTTATTCTAAAAAAATAGAAAAAAGAGAAGAGAAGGTTAAGGGGAGACGAAGGGAGGCGGCGAAACCCTGCTGGCTTGTGGATTTGTATGGAGGTAAATGATTTATACACTTTGTAATATTTATTCTTAGTGATGAAAAGCAAAATAGTATGTGTAATATTATTTTTAGATTTGTAAATAGTTTAGTTCCTAAATATGTGGTTTTATAGTTTTGTTTCTAAATCCGTAGATAGTTTTGTTCGTAATGCTTGAAGATTGATCAATGTTAAAATATCGATTGCACGGTACTAGATGTGATGATTAATTTCTTACTTAGTGCAAACTATATTTTTCGGTAAACAAATATGTCAAATAAAGTGGTATTTTGGTTATATTACGATTGAGAGGATGTTAAGTATGGTCCATATGGTGTACATATGTCAGTGCTTGTCTCAACCCTTAAGGGTATTAAAAGGCTAGCTGAGAGAAGTTTTCTAACAGTGTACAGCTAGTTAATACGAGACTTTTAAATCAACCTCAAATCAACGCAATAACCGTGTATGTCGTAGTTAGCTAGGTAACCAATGGTTTTTTTTGGAATTGATACCGGTGGATTCTACTACCACTTGAAAATGTTACGTAGAGAATACATTGGAATAATGTTTGCCACCAAGCATTTTTATGTCAATGTACGAGAAATACAACATTGTTTCAATGATCGTATAAGACAAAGAGGGTTCAAGTATAATATGATGTGAGCTAAAACAGTGGAAGAAAATGAGTCAGAACTCCAACAAGAATAAGAAAAATAAGGAGGAGGAGAAGAAGGACGAGGATAAGAAGACAGGAGCCAAGAGCATTGGTAGACGAGGGAGAGAGAAACAATACTATCATTGAGGTAATTGATAGAGAAGATTCTAATAACGAGCATGCAGAGAATGAATAATTGTTGTATGAGGAGGATGGTAATATAAATCCGTCACAATGGTCTAATGATGACTTCTCTAAACCTATTATCTTTAAGGAACATCACATGCCATGGGAGTATAAGGAGGATGAGATTATTCAAGAGGATAAATATGCATACAAAGAGAAATTGACGGATACATCTAAGTACTAGGCGGTATCACTTTAGCAGGAGTTCTAGGTTGTGAAGTCAAACAAGTCTGTGTATGAAAGTAAAGTGCATGAACTCAAGTTATAGGTGTCTATGAAGGGTGCATGCATTTAAGGGTAAATAAAAGAATTACTAAAAAATGTCAATCGTTACCAAGCATAATTGTCACTTACATGTGATCGATAAATACCATAAAAATATGGTAGTTGCATTTGTTGTGATAGAGATGTACTCTGATGTGATACACAACTTAGGGGTATGAACCAAGGTCAATTATCATACATATTGAGAACAAATTCAAATACACAATTAGCAATGCGAAGACATAGAGAGTGAAACAAAAGATCATAGAGAAAATATTTGACACATTCAAAGTTTCAAATGCTAATTTACGTCGTCTTCTAGCTTGCATTATTCAGAGAAATCTGGTGAGCTAATACGACCTAAAATCACTTTCATCACTTGACCATCCTTAGCAGATCGTGTTTCAATAGGCTTTCTTCGTATTAAGTGCGCACATTAACATATTTATGTATTATCGTCCCATGCAATTAGAGTTGATAGGAACAATCAGGTGTTACCCGTGGCTTTCGCTTTTATGGAGAGCAAGAATACTGAAAGTTGGTATTGGTTTCTAAAACGAGTGAATGACGTAGTTGTGTGTATGAGACCAGGTGTATGCCTTTGAAAGGTCCTTAGATCGCATATAGGAGGTGAATGTGTAAACTTCTAAATCTAAAAAGCATTAACAGCGAAAAATAGTCTTTCCTCCAGAGTCTCTGGTCCTAGAGTCCAGAGTATCCAAACCAATTTTTCTGTCAAACAAAGCAACTAGCTCAGAGTCTCCGATAGCATGGTCCAAAGCTTCCAGACCTCTTTAAGATGTCTAGAGGACACCTAAGTAAGAAGATAGAGTGCTTTGGGGTCTGTGTTGAGGGAGAGTTATTGCTCGTAACAATCTTAAACTTCACTTTAAGAGATTTGTGAGTTGATTTCAAACTCTCAAAATTCTTTAAAAGTGTGTTGTAGGAGGTTTTTAGGATAGCCGTTGATTCATTGATTACACCTAAAGTGTTAGTAAATTCATCAACATTCTCACTCTCCTTAGCCAATGACTTCTCAGGAGTAAGATTTCTCTGCTTCTTAAGGATGAGCAATTCATCTTGCTTCTCGAGAGTCCCCTTCTTGCTCTCTATCACCTTAACAAGTTTGACCATTTAGGACAGGGTGCTTTTGTTGAGATCCTCATAATTGAATTCATCAACATTATCATCACTATTATTATCATCGCTATCTAGAGGCTTAGAAGAAGATAGTACTTTGTGTCCTGATGCCATGAGATAAGTAGGAGTGTAATAGTTGTCGTTGTTGTTCGTGTTGTGGAAGAATGACTCTTTTGGCGACAAAGACTTGATGGCGATTGTAGCCACCCTCTTCTCATCTTCGGAGATAGACTCACTTTAGGAGTTTCACTCCTCTCCAATGTGAGCGTGCCCCGACCACTTATTCTTACAATACTTGCCTTTATCACCTTGATCTTTTTTCTACTTAGGATAATCGATGATGAAGTGCCCATACTCATTCATACCAAGCTCTCTTGGAGTGACGAGTCTTGGACTTGTCTCTATCCTTTTTTTCATACCTGCCACTTTTTAAAAAAAATAAACTTTTTGACGATGAGAGAAAAGTCCTCATTATCGCTCTCGTCATCGCTTGTGTCCTCTTTGCTTCTTGCCTTTGTCTTCAAGGCAACTTCCTTTTTGTTGGTGATGGAGGCGTTTTTGGTGAGTGCCTTGATATGTTTGGCATCTTCTTCCAGGAGGTCATGAAAGATAATTCTTGAGAGAGTATCACTTGGGGTGAGCCTTTTGAAGTTCTTGTTTTTCCCGAATGAGTGTTACCAAGGTTGAGTTTCTTGGCGCACCAACACATGGTCGGTCATGTCTTTGCCTCCGAATGACCATCATGTGGTCATATATTTCTTGTAACGTCTCATCATCTTCCATCACAAATCGACCGAGTTGTCCTTCCAACAACTTGATGTGTGACTCTCGCATCTCGGATGATCTTTGTGCACCAATTGAAGAGTCTCCCAAATCTCTTTATCTTCTTCAAGCTAGTCTAACTTATTGAACTCTTTGGGACTTCGAGAAATTAGAATCATGCTAGTAGCATACGATATGTACACATAAAGGCTGTCCGAGGACTTCCCTACAATGGGGACAATATGGTGTCATCATCAAGTACGTAATGTGTTTGTTTAGTGTTCGTACCTTAAAAATGATTATCTTACATTTTCTATCATGCTCTGTAGCGACGATAGGCTCACTTGTAGGTCACAAGGTTCTACTCGGACTTCGTGATATAGATCGATTGGTTGCAGCTGAACGACATTGTCTCGAAGCAGTACAACCCTATAGCCTTGCAAGCTCATGCACCACTTGGACTTTTGACTCTGTGCACACGTGAACAGGCCTACTGGTTGATTGACCCAGCCGATGGTGTTCGACATCTTTTTTCGAGCCACACTATCCACAGCACGTATTGTGACAGTTTGGTTTGTGTTAGCTGTATCCTCTACTAGTCATACCGACTGTGCCAACCGATGTTCACTAGTAAGTATTGATAAAAAAATTGAACGTATGATTATATGTTTTGTACATATTCTAACACCATTGTTATAACTAGGTATAATTGATGGGAATAGATAGCTGACACTTTGTGGGTTTTACCTCTCTAGAAGTACATCGACGACTGGTTGCTGGCGACCAAGGAAATCATTGAGGAGTAGTGCCCGCATACAAAGACATCGTACGTAGCATACCTAAGTTAGTACCAGCCTTGTACTTGCACTCGTGTGATATTCACTCCTGACACTCCGCAGCCACACATAACCGGTGTGCAATATGTGTACCCTAGACATTGTGACTAGGACTTTTTCCACACTATGAATCAATCAATCTTTTGTATCTTAGTTAAATGTGCTTCGACTTTTATGTATGACATATCATATCAAATAGGCTGACGTTGCAAGGCAAGTTGATGGCGAGCTTGAGGCTATATGCTAACGGTTGGAGGTTAGGGTTGTGCTGATGGAGGACGAGTAGAGAATTACCTTCGGTAGGATGCACAACACAATACACACTATCCTCCGTGCTCTTACCTATCGTGCCACCGATGTGGTTCACCTCGTAACGACGGCAGCAGCAGGAGTCTATCCTCTAGGAATACAGCCCAGAGGTAACTTTGCCTATTCATCTCTTAAAAATATGTTGCTTCCTTCTTGGCGTGCAACATTATTGTTAATCAATTATACTTTTTACATCATTCACTGAGCCGTACCTTACTTCCTCTGTAGCGGGGATATCAACATAGGGAGTCGAGACGTCGACATAAAGAGTGGGAATGTCTATACAAGGGTTTTCAAGTTTGTCGCATGGTATATATTTTTATTTGGTCCATGATATTCTAATTTGCATTGTTCAACCAATTTTCTTATAGAGTTACAGGCTACACCACCGATCTCCATAGTCATGGGCGGATCTGAACAAGCCATCTCTAGATATACGCATGACTACTTCTACCATGATGACTTCACAGCAGATCAGAATGTGCTCGGCTTCTCCTAGCTTGTAGGAGCTTCGCCACCTCATACATAGGAGTCACGTGCTTTGACTCCTGTGCAGTAGGTTCACGCTAGCCGTGGCGTCCTAGCCGACTGCCTTAGCTACTCTCAGGGTCACGTGTGAGTGTAGGGCATGTGGACAAAGAGAGGTAGAGGGAAAGCCCCGAGCTAGTAGTATGTTGTGTCATTTGTACTTACTGTTTATACTACTTTGTATTCGCTATTTTGGCTCTACGTAACTACATCACTTACTGTATGTTAAAACCATGTCATTTTCACTCTTTATTGTGTGGGCATAACTTCCGGTAGTATACAACAATCAACTTCGGTGCTTTTACTCCTTATTACACTTATGACCACCAAGTCATAATTAATACTCAATGATGCTAGCCAACTTCTAGCGCGTGACCATCACGTTGCTTTCAATATAACCCGATATCCAACTATTAGCGCGTGATCATCACGTAGCTTTTAGCACAACCCGATGGCCAACTTTTTGGCACGTTAATGTCACGTCATGTTTAAAGGATTTTTACAGTTATGACACTTTCCACGCGTAAATGTCATGTCGTTTTCAACGCTTTCATTTGTGTTTTCCATACCTAACACAACCCACGTTATATAAGACATCCGTATGTTTGATGGAGCTTAACTTTTTCACCCGCTGATATCCTTACAAATCCTACACCACTCTTTTGCTCTATCTTATATAATATCAAAGAACAATGGTTACTAAATGTATTTTTATTAAGGATCTTGACTGAAGAAGGGATTCTTTGGTTTGGTTAATTCCATCTTGGTGTGACTGTTCATTCTGCATATTTGGTGATTGATGCTAGCTTATGATATCTTAGAACCCCAACAATCATGGAAGGAGAATTTTCCAATGCCCAAACTATTTTGATGAGATATGTTTTTATGCACCTATTTTATCAATTGTTCCTTACCACAATATTTTCTTCTAACTAATATATGTTTTCTAGAGACACGAAAGGATGCATAGCTTTATTCAGTGAGTTGATATAGAAAATCCAGTATTTGATCCGAATAATTCTCTAAGGGCCATTGATTTTTCCTTTTAGAATCAAACAAATAGTACATAACGAGAAAGTAGGAGTACAAACAACATTGATGAGCCGAATGGTCAGACTGAAGGCTACAACCTATTATACTATCTTTACAAGAGCATCCTAAGCGTGCTTACGGTGATTGTTGTTAGGTGATGAGACCAATAAGAGACAACTTTTGGTAAAAGGCACTTCGTTTGTCCTTTATGATAATTTCTAATGTACTTCAATTTTATTATCATTACGACTATAATAGCTATATATGCACTTTTCCCATAATAACCATTAATAATGTGTGAATTCAAATAATAGATAAATATGAAGAAATCACCGTATAACTTTATATAGATCATATAGACTGAAACAATTAAACAGTACATACTAGCTAAAGTAAACTATGAGCAAATATTCGGCTTCTTGAGCAACGGGTGTGTGAATGATAGATAGTAATATTCACAAGTTTCAAATAGTGGTCTATACCATATTATTTATATTGTATATATTTTTCGTCCATAATATATAAACGTATGTAATATTTTTATCACTATTATCTAAACAATTCCTGTATATGAGTCTCTGACCCTCATAATGATTTTCTAGCAGTAATATTGAGTTTCTTATATAATACATCCATCTCAATTATCTTTTTTTATGTGCTTCTAAATTTTATTTATAATTAAATCTCTAAATAAAAATAAACTTATTTAAAATCTCTTTTTTTTCTTTTTGATATTTGTACGATAGCAACAAAAATACTGTAACAGAGGACGTCAAGTAGGCTGACTATATAAAATTATCAGTTATCTTGAACGGGACTAGTAATTTTATAGGTGGCCAAGAAGAAAAAAAAATTTAACGAGATAGCTGTAAGGAGGGTGTTCATAAAAACATCATGTCCTCTCATCCCTCGCATGCTCTACGCATCAGAGTTTCTATAAGTTTTCTAGTTTCCTTATAGATGTTTGCTAGCTCAGATTTCACGCTTTGTGGTGAGATATATTTAAAAAAACATATTTTTTTAAAATAAATATATGTATATTTAAATATTTTAATAAAAAATATAAAGAAAATTCGTTTACCCGCTCCCGTGCCACGTCGGATAGGGATCCACGTGTCTCTGCTGCTGACACGTGGGCCCTCCCACCTCCCCGCGAGGTAGTAGTAGTACAGACTGCGGCGGAGGCGCACGAGGGGAGACCCGTCGTCGCTCTCCGACGGTACCCACCCAACCGAGATTTCTTCGAACAAAAGAAAAGGAAAGGCTAAACAGGAAAAAAAAAACAAGCGCCAGACAAATTCGTCCCTCGTTGGTAGTGGAGGCGGAGGCTTTTCCTCTGTACCCTAGTCGCGATCTGCTCGCCGCTCCACAGGTGCGCGCCGCCGCCTTCTCTTCTTCCTCATCTCGGCTCGGCTTCCCGATCCAGTTCGCCTTGCTGGTCGATCCGCCGGGAGTGTCGGGTAGATGCGCTGCCGCCGCCGCCGCTGCTTTTTTTTTTTGGTTCGAAAAACTGGGTGGTTTTCTGGTGGTTTTGGACTTTGGAATAGGATGCTTTAGGCGTGCGGCGGAAGGGGGGCAAATTATTGCACGAATCGCTGATTCCTTTCGTCAATGCAGTGTGGTTTTGCGCGTCAGTGGGGGGAAATCGCGTGCCCACGGTGGTAGTAGAGTTTTGAGTGGTTCTAAATAAATGCGTGTTCTGATTTTCCCCTGGCTCATAGAGCTTCCATGCTCCCAAATGCGTGTTCTGATTTTCCACTGCATCATAGAGCTTCCACAGAGCATGGAAGCTGTACTGATAAGGTAATCACCCCGAAATTAGTTCGTGTAGATGTTGGTCCTGTGCTATAGCTACCGTGGTGAGAGGAGTGGTCGCCAAATTGCTATTTGGTTGGAGCAGGGTGTTTAATTTGTGATCACTAACCCGTGTGATATGTCTGTAAGTTGCGTCGTGGACTTTGTATATGCTGCTTTAGTTATTCCATCATTTTGCTGGTGCTCACGTCATTTCCTAATCTGCAATGCAGTTGATTGGTTGGTGGTTTGGTTTTGGACCAGTTGTTGAGAAGAGCAGTTAGATTTTGTTAATAGTTTTTTTCGGCTGTACATGGTAGCCTATAACATACGGTGTGTCCTGAAGTCTTGTGTTGCTTATGAAATCAAATTAGGTAAGTATTTCAGCACTTAGCCATTCATTAGTTTGAACAGCAGGGTTAAGATCTTTTGCTCTCTTAAAAAGGATAGCAACTTGGTTCTCGGGCTGAATGGAAATTAGATGTATCGTCAATAATAATTAGAGTGTACTGTAAGCGTATAACAGGAGCCACAAAGGTTTGCCACTATGGTTACTGGTATGTGCTTGTAT
The DNA here is from genome assembly GCA_030770085.1 of Oryza coarctata. NCBI lineage: Eukaryota > Viridiplantae > Streptophyta > Magnoliopsida > Poales > Poaceae > Oryza > Oryza coarctata. The sequence continues at coordinate 19,903,062 of CM061470.1, forward strand.
TTTGCTTTGATTGTTTGCTTGATACCTTTTTTTTTCCTGGAGACTCGTTAATTTCAGAGTTAGCTATGCTTTATGGCTTTATTCTTGGAAATCAGGACACAAGAGCTTTGAACCATGAATTCAGATATGTTTTTTTAGATAACAATGATCTTTTTAGCTCTGCTTTTGTGAAAACCTCCCATTATTGACTATCTTGTTTATGCCATCTTGTAGCTAATAATGAACAACACCAGAACATCTGAAATTTATGTTAGCACTCAATGTGGAGATACTTTTAAAATCAATAGGAAGGAGTTGTTCGTAACAGGAGAATAATTACTTAGTTATAGCTGTAAGAGTCCAACATTTGTTGGTGGTCTAGTTGCTCATAGGTGGAAATTTTATGGTTTATTATTGCATTCGCAGGTAATAGAATTGTGCATATCCAGACTTTGGTTGAAGAGAAGGCCATAATTCACTATTCTAATTATTTAAAAACCTAAGACAATTGGGAAACAAGCAGTTATGACAGCTTTGATAGTGGAATTATCTGAAAAGGATGGGTTTTGGCCTTTTGGGTGATGTCTTAGATGTTGACAATTTCTTTCCTTGTTTTTTTACGCTCTATAATTCGGTGACAATTAATGGACATTTAGCAGTGCTCCTGTATATTTCTACCAGAAGTTGTGTCACACTATTTTAATAGCAAAAGACAATTTTTAGCCTAAATTCATCATTGTTATGCCTATGATATTAAATCATTCAAAATTTGAATTTGTAGGGAAGGAGCAGCATGCTCCACAGAGACGCAGTACAGAAGACTAGAGAGAGCTTTTTCATACCAAAGGAGTACAAAAGAAGCTTTGTTCCTCAGTTTCTGAACCTGGAACTCTCTAGCTTGTAGAAGAAAAAAGCCAGGAGCTTCAGCTCAAGAGAACAGCTCACAATATTTTTACCTGGCACTGTGTCTTGCAATATGGCACTGAAAAATGTAGTCCGTTTATTTTTGGTGCTGATACATGTGAGCAGTTGTTTGGGTCGATCAGGGAAAATGTTTTCTCCTGGCTTTGTTTCATTGTCAGAGACATTACCGAGCTGGCCAATTTTGAGTGCAGGAATATCTGTGACTGCTTCACTTGTTTTATCCTTGTTTCTAATATTTGAGCATCTCTGCTCATACCATCAACCTGAGGTAGTTTTCTTTCATTATATCATTGGAATTATTAGAATAAGGAATACGTTTTGATATAGAAGATTTTAGACAGGAACAAGGGATTACCCTTCCTGTTCCTTTCAACTGTGCTGTTTTTTTGGTCAATTAATTACTTTGTCTGTTTCAGGAGCAAAAGTTCTTGATTGGTCTCATTCTGATGGTTCCAGTATATGCTGTTCAATCAGTAAGTATACCCAGATGCTTCTGCCTTCTTTCCAGCATTTCTTTTATGATGTGCTGCTACTGCAGTCAAATTAGTTGAGTTTTATGTCACAGTTCTGATACTTGGAATGAGAATGAGAATGGGATTACATATATTTTGGGAAGGGATAAGATAATCTCTGTTTTAATCATTTTACTACATTTGTTAATTTTCTCTGTTATTATTGTGTGATAGTAATTCATGTCTAGAGCTTGCTAGAGTTTAGAATATATTTGACCATTTCATTACATAGTTACATGTTTTAGTTCTGTTCCTCTTGAGCAGAGGGAATTGAGCTAGTCCAAAATTATTTAAATGTTAAAATAGCCGGTAATTCAGTTCTCTTTAAGAATCATTGCTATCACTTTGTAATGCTATGGCTCCTTTCCAGTGCCACCTTTTGTTTTCGCTAACTTGAATGTGTTGTATATAACAACTACACTTTTATTTCTTTCAATCCTGATAAGATGACCTTTCTTGTTCCTTCTGCAGTTCTTCTCTTTACTGAATTCAAATGTTGCATTTATATGTGAACTGATGCGGGACTGTTATGAGGCATTCGCCATGTATTGCTTTGAGAGGTATCTCATAGCATGTTTAGGTGGGTATATATGATTCTTTTTTTTTTGGGATTCTTCGCAGATAATTTTTAAGCTTTTGAGTAACAATTATTCGTAATCATGAGCTTGGTGTTTCATTTGTACAAATAAATCTCATCATATAGTGCAACTTAACTGAATTGAATTTCACTTTGGAGTACATTGTTTCTACTATGCTTTTCAAAAATCTTACTGACACTATAAAGAGGTTCAATAAGAGTGTCGATGTCCTGCTTTAATTTGGCCAATGCATAGTGCTTGCTTCATTAGAGGGTTAGTGTGAAAAGTAATTTTTTTGAGCATATGATGCTTCCAGCTTTACTAAGTTATCTTCCTTTGACGCTCATTTGACCGAAAGTTTTGTCATTTAAGGTGGGGAGGAAAGTACAATCAGATTCATGGAGGGTCGGTTTCAAATCAGTGAGAGTTCTCCTCTGCTAGATCTTGATTATGATTATGGCATTGTGAAGCATCCTTTCCCATTAAACTGGTTTATGAGAAACTGGTACCTTGGTCCTGATTTTTACCATGCTGTGAAGGTTGGAATTGTGCAATATGTAAGTAATAATGAAGGCAGCACTACTTACCTTTTTGTTGAATCCGCCTAACAGTTCTGATTGAGCATATGCTTTTCTGTAGATGATATTGAAGCCTATTTGTGCCATCTTGGCAATTTTTATGCAACTTATTGGAATCTATGGGGAAGGAAAATTTGCATGGAGATACGGGTAAGAGTGTCCTTTTCCTGGGGCTTCTATTCCATTAATTTGTAGTCTGGCCCTCCGTTTTGCCTCTATAATGAAATGGATGGGATAGTATGTAAGTCACTTTATGCAGAAGCCATGATTTTGTGTTGGAGGCTGACCAAGATGTTTCAAGTTTCTTCATTCTCACAGAATTTGCAATCCTTCTGCAGGTACCCATATTTGGCCATTGTCCTAAATTTCAGCCAGACATGGGCATTATACTGTCTTATACAATTTTATACTGCTACCAAGGAGAAGTTGGAACCTATTAAACCCCTGTCCAAGTTTCTAACCTTCAAATCCATTGTATTTTTGACATGGTGGCAAGGTATTGCTGTTGCATTTCTCTTTTCAACTGGGCTTTTTAAAGGACATTTGGCACAAAGGTTTCAAACACGTATCCAGGATTACATCATATGCCTTGAGGTATGCATTATCCATTATAGTTTTTCACACTTACTAGTTTCAGGTTGGTTGCTTGCTTTTACTTTGTATCCATATATGAAGCAATAAGAGTATTTGCTGCTAGGTTGACTGTTATAATTATAGGTCAATTCATGCTTGACGTGTCTTAACCATGATTTGAAGATTCTTGTTAGGTCTTAACTCTAGACTACTTTAACTTGCTTGAGACTAAAAGTCTGTGTTGACTTGAGTTGAGTATATCTAGCAGTATGAAAATGGTGTAGGATAAAGTGGTCATTTTTTTCCTTTTAATAATTGTTACATGTTTGTGCACGATATAGCTAGTTTTTGATAGTTGGTAGCATGTATCTCTGTACCATGTGGTTGTAAGTTTGCATAGTCTGTATCAGCCTGGGACCCTGTTATTGTTTAGACCACCATTTATTCATCTTTGCACATTGATGGGTGTTTATCCATAAATTGGTTCTATATGGCTTTCCTTTATGTTGCAATATGGTTGTGGGCTTGTGGCTGTGTGAGTATGTGAGCTCAACATCTGCTTATCAATATTGCCACGCTTGTATTTCCCGTGAACTTTCTATCGCGTGTTCAATGTTATCTGATCGTCTAATTAATCACGATTAATCATCCTGATTGGTCCCCTGACTCCAATTAGGGATGTTCATTCGATTAGCTTGATTAGATTTTTGATCATCTGATTAGTCATCGATCAGGCCCGATTAGTTGTCTGATTAGGCTAGGTATCGATTACTTTCTATATGAGTTTTGGGCTGCATGTGAATATAGAGTATGGGACTGGAATCTGGAGTTATAGATGCTTCACAAATTAAAACTCACAAGTGACCATCTTACCATCAAATATAAATACTATGATTACTTTATACTATGTAATATGTAGAATATAGGTTCTGCTATATACAGTATTGATTAATCTTGATTAATCGTCTTGATCAACCTGATCGGTGACTTAGCGATCAGGATCGATCAGCAATAAGATAACATTGCATGTGTTGCACTAGTGAAACTTCTTTTTTTACTTTCTGCACTACATCATCAACTTCTGTTACACAATTAAGGATATTTTGTTTTATGCTTCAGTAGTGTAGACTGCAGAGAATGATCCTACTCTGATCTCTAATTTCTTAAGAAATAACGTTTTATTTAAGGTGATTACCAAAGCATTTTATATCCCTTGTATGACAGATGGGGGTGGCTGCAGTGGTTCATTTGAAAGTATTTCCAGCTAAACCTTACAGACGTGGGGAGAGAAGTGTTAGAAATGTTGCTGTGATGTCTGATTATGCATCTCTGGGAGCTCCAGATCCTGAAGAAGAACAAGAGATTGACAATGTAGCAATCATGCAAGCTGCTCGTCCTGATGCCAGGGGCCGACGATTGAGTTTCCCTCAGAGTGTTCGTGATGTTGTTTTAGGAAGTGGTGGAATTGTATGCTTCTTATTTTGATGTTACAGTTGTCATTACCCTATCATATTGTTTCTCTCCCAAATTCACATTTTCTTCTCTTTTACCTTTCAGATGGTTGATGATGTCAAATATACAGTTTCCCATGTTGTGGAGCCTGTGGAGAGGAGTTTTTCAAAGATAAACCGGACACTTCATCAAATCTCTGAAAATGTCAAGCAGCTTGAGAAGCAAAAGAGGAAGGCTAAGGATGATAGTGATGTTCCCCTGGAACCATTTTCTGAGGAATTCGCAGAAGCTCATGACAATGTTTTCGGAGGTAGTGTTAGTGACAGTGGATTAGCTAGGAAAAAGCACAAGAATACAAAAAGGGCAGCGTCGTCTCTGAAACCGTTTGAGTTCAGATTAGGCAGATGGTTTTAGTAGTCAACCAGTTGTGGTTTATTGGGTTTTGGTTCTGACCAACAGGGAGCTAACCTCAAATCCAGCAGTTTATACACCATAGGACATACTGGGGGGCAAAGCATTGACAAATCCGAAAACTAACAGTTCGCAGGAGGATGATGGGCATTGGATCTTTCGGTTTCCTTCCTAAACTTCTTGTGTTTATACAACTGATCCTGGCTCTTGTCAATTTCAGGAGGCGATTGCTAGAATTTTTTTTTCATGAGAGCGGCCTTGTTTAGTACCAGTTAATTACAATTACTACAGGCAAAGAAATATTAAGCCCCTGCAACTACTGAATACTGATGTAACCCTCCCCAAGTTTCCTTGAATTAACATGCATAGAGGGAGATGCATTTGTAAACTGATGAACATGTTTCAAATCGGTAAAGCTAAACCAAAAGTGAAAATTCTGTTGCTGCCATGTTCTTTTTCCCCAGAAGGGTATGCTTCCAAGTCCTGCACATTCGTTTGTGGTACTAATAACTACTACATGGTTTGCTTAATTATGCATGTGCATGCAAACATTGAGATCACGTATATCAGCATTCAGCACCGATCGAGTTAGCTATTTTTGATTTGAGCCTCATAAGTAGACAATATAAATGATTCTGTACACAAATAAAGACAGTTGGGAATATAGCTCAGATGATACAGCGCTCACTTAGCAGAAATACTTGTACGGGGATCGATGCCCCGTATCTCCAAATATTTCTCTTTTTTATGACATTTTTTGCACAAATAAAATACTCTTTTTTTCATGACATTTTTTCACAAGTAGAAATACTCGTTTCTCTTTTCCAAATATTTCTCCTTTTTTTCATGACATTTTCCACAAGTACAAACACTCTTTTTTTCATGACATTTTCCACAAGTACAAACACTTTTTTTCATGACATTTTCCACAAGTAGAAATGCTATTGTTTCTCTTTTTTTTTCATGACGTTTTTCCACAAAGTACAAATACTCTTGTTTCTCTTTTTTCATGACATTTTTCCACAAGTAGAAATACTCTTGCTTTCTTTTATACAAGTAAAATATTGATTATTAGCAGCAACATTTTCCTCTCCTGACTTCCTTCGCTTTAACACAAGTAGAAATACTCTTGCTTGCTTTTATACAAATCGAAATATCGATTATTAGCATCAACATTATTTTCTACTGACTTCCTTCCCCGTGCTTTTGTACAAGCATAAATATTGATAACTAACAGCAACGTCCTGATCTTTTTCCCCCCTGCTTTTATACTAGTAGAAATATTGATAATTAACGGCAAAGTATTTATGCTTTTATACAATAGCTAAAAGGAACATTTTTTTCTCCCGATTTTTTTCCACTTGACGTTTTTTCCCTTGCTTTTGTACAAATAGAAATATTTATAATTACCAGCAATGTCCTGACATTTCCCCCCTTGCTTTTATACGAGTAGAAATATTGATAATTAACAGCAATGTATCTATGCTTTTATACAAGTACAAATATTGAATTTTTTAATAATGGGTAAACTTAGCCTTTGCTTCAACAGAAGAAAACTAATTATTACAAATTTTGCAACCTTAAGGTTGCACATTAAAATGAAAGAGAATATAAGAACCAATTAAGAAACAATTGCCATTGGATAAAAGGATATTATTCCCAAAGCAATCTTATTACTAAATCTCTATCATTTAGGAATACCTGCATAACCATTATCTTTAGTTTTCAACATACAAGAAGATGAATAAGTAGAAGTATTGATAATCAACAACAATGTATCTAAATATTGGTCATCTCCAAACATATTTTGCTCCTGAAATTTTTCCCCTTACTTTTATACAAGTAGATATATTGGTAATTAACAGCAATGTATCTGCGGGACACAAGTACGTATTCGAATTTGAATCTTTGAATTCTAGAGACTGGTGAATCCGGAGGAATCTACAGCTGCCAACGTGCCATATACACCCAAAACATCGATATCGAAGCCTTGTTATTTTTCGTCTCCCCTCCATTTCGCAACATTACGACGCCTCGATTACAAATTCATAATACATATTTCGATCTACGTGCCAATACTGTACAAGAACACCTCAGTTCATGTTCATCTCATTCACCATTAGCGCAGCCAATGAGCATTGGAGCAAGCTTTCGATTGCAATTTAGCAGCTAATTACGCGAGCCATTATACGAAGACGCTAATTACCTCGCTGGAGAGGACATGTGTCACGCAAACAGGGGGCGATTGGTTTTACACAGGAGCTGAGCTGACACTGTGTCAGCACCGGCGTGCTTGTCGCCGGCGGGAGAGGTGGAGGTTGATGTACTCGAACCAGACCTGGCGGAACACCTTGACGATGCAGTCGTGGTGCTCGTCGGCGTTGAGGGCGAGGTAGCACGCCAGCAGCCGCTCCAGCTCCTCCGGCCGGGCGGCGATGCTCCCGCCGCTGCTCGCGATCATCTCCACCATGGATTCTCGGAACGCCCGCTGCGGGTCACGCGTGCGCCGCACCACCGCCAGCCTCTCCAACTCCGGCGCCGCAGCCACCGCGCGCACTGGACGTACACGTACGGCGGGCATAAGACCGGAGACGGAGAACGATCGCCTGCCGCTGCTGATGCTGCGGCGACGGCGGTGGGCTCGTCGCCGGTGGTGTCGCGTCCTAAGCCGGGGCCCCGCGTCGGTGTCTGACGGTGTCGCAGCAGCGGCGACGTCCTGCAGCGTCGGGGAGCCCGCGAGGGAGAAGGGGATCAGGTGGCCGAGAGGCGGGAGGTCACGGTCGCCGCCGAGGGAGCAGTGGCGGCGGCGGCGTTGCTGACAGAGCCGACGCGCCACGGCCTCGGCACTACTGTTCCCTACAGAGAGCCGCCTCGGGGCGACATCCACAGGGGAGCGGCTTGGCGAGCTGGACCTTCCCGGAGCGACCGCCACCACCGACGAGCCCGGGCTCGTGCGCTTGTGGAGATAAGAAGGAAACGTGGTCGCCGCCGCCGCCGGGGCGTTCTTGGCACCACCACCCTTCCCTTGGGACGACCTCGCCGTCAGCTTGGAGATCCACGACAGCGGCGAGAACGAGAACGCCGCCGCCTTCCTCTTGCCCCTCCGCTCATCACCCTCCCCTCCCCCTCGCTCCGCCGCCGCCGTCGCTTGCTGCTGCCTCCTGATCCCCCACCCCATGGCTTCCCAGCTAGCTACACTTGTCAGCTACTGATCTGCTCCGCTTGTGACCAGCTCGAAGTGAGAGTGCGAGACACTGAGACGAGACGCGAGGCCGATTTTAAAGCGTGCAAGTTTTGGCGGTTAGGTCACTGCCACTGTCGGAACTTGGACTCTACTGCACCAGAGCTTCACTCCTCGTAACTCAGTCTGAATAGTGATCACTGTTGACTGTCACTGTTTCAACTTTTAACATTAATAATGTTTAAATGGTTAAACTATGACGATCAAAAGTTTAATGGTTATGTTTAGCATACAAAACACTTCAATAATATGATATCTTTTTAGTATATATACACTCTTTGTAGAAAATATGGGTAGTCAAAGTTTAAATATAAATATTGTCTAAGGTATTTGGGAAGAGGGGGGCTAAAACATTCAGGAAAAGAAAAAATGCAAAGCCGAAACAAAGTCCGCACGCTTCATCTTCAGACAGGTGTGATCTGAACTCTGAAGCAAATGTTTTGCATGCATGGACGCATGGATTTTCGAAAGGCCCTGGCGGCTAGACACCAGTGGCCGATGCATGTAGGGCCCATCTCACAGTGAAAGAAACAGTCATGATTCAACCATTCATTAATCTCACACCTTTGTTTGTGCAACTCTTGTACTTTCTGTCGTCCTCCCTCAACACATATTGCCGATGCAACGCAAGGGCAGACAAGGGACAAACAGTCATTCAGAGAGAGATGGTAAAGGAAGGAAACAAAGCAGAGGCAAAAGTGGAGTGATGGCTGAAAGCTTGGCTATGAACCATGGCTTGCTTTTGTGTTTTCTTCAGTACTTCTGCTGTATAGTCACAGCTTCTGCTAGCTCTTGTGCTCCTTTGTCTGATGATCGTTTGAACAAAGTCCCCGCCAGCCTATGGCTTTGCACATTGTACTCCTAAATTTCTTTGACTAACGCCAAGAAACAAGTTTAAATTATGCTATGTGAAGTGTTGTTAGCACGGTGAAAGTTTAGATTTTGAACCGGTTTTGTACGGCAGGTGGTTACATTATATGTAGTGCCTATGCCCTTGTACTAGAATTTTAGGTGCATATTGGTTGGTCCAGGGCTAGCTACACTCCTCCAAATTGACAACTTGCGTGCACTCGTGCTGAGATCGAGCATGGACTGCATGTCCTATACGATGCCATCCAAGATACTGTAATTCACGTGCCTTTATTTTGATGGTTGCTTCTTCAGTTCAAAAGGTCTTTCTGTTTTTATTCTTGTTCTAGCCATTGGCAAGTCTGAAGAACCTAGACTGAATTCTAAACTGTGGCTAGGTACAGCTCTATCAGTACATTATAAAGAAGCAATCTTTTGAATCCTTTTTTCAAGTAGGAGTAGTATGAGATTATTATAGCCTGGCAAGTTGCAGTTTGTAGCTAACCAATGCCAATCCTGTTCAGTTCGATGATGGTATATATCACGTACTCAGATTTGTGCAGTAGACTGAAATTGGTGGAGACTGAAATCTCTAATGATATTATATACTAACACTGTCCATCATCTGATAGTTTGCAAGTCTGTGAACTCTGAATATTGCCCAGAATCTCTTACAGGGATCTTTTTGTTCTTCTCCTACAGTATGTATCCTTGGCCCCTTACAAGCATAGGACAAATTTCCTTGAATTCTTGTGCATTTTCATTCTGAAAAAACTGTAGCTTGTCTTGTGTATAAACAGTGAAAAGATCATGTGCTTGTTGTTCCAAATTTATCAGCTTCTACCTTGATCAGAAGTAATGCAGATTATGAAGCTCATAAACATAGCTCTAGCTTGCACAGTTGCACTGCCTGAACAAGATGGCATCGTACTGTTTTCAGCTACACTGTCTCTTTCTGTTTCAGTTCAGCATTTTATCATACCAGATAGTAAACCTGAAGTTCAAAATGTTTCAAACTTGAAAGAGATGGGGGAAAACCAGTTCTGATCACTGTCCTGGTATATCTGAAAAGAAAATTGAAATGCAAAGAGGAGACAAAAGGGGAGAATACAGTGGTCCCTCCAGAAATCTAATTTCAGTGTTCAAAGTGGAACCCTCAAAGCGATTCCAATCCAGCATTTGCATATTATGGATGAGTGTAACTGTCAACTCTGAATGCTGCAAGTGTCAACTAAAGCCAAACTCACTCACCATCATCACTAGCCCCCATCATGTAAATTGCTTTTTGCTGATTAAGTTGGTGGTCAAGGACAAAGCCTCCTCTCATCAGAGTGGCCAAAGCATACACATCTCGATCTTTATAATTCCAAATGGAGCAGCGAAAGTCTTGGCTTCTTCTCCTCCACATACAAGCCATCTAAGAAATTCAGAAACAAAAAAAGGTAGCATTTTTAACTTCTGAAGCAAAAAACTACAGCCCTAAAAAAGAAACCATCTTTGCTTCCTAATATAACAAAACAGCTTGCTTAGGCTCTACTAACCAAAGCTAAAAGCACTTTTGGAGAGAGAGAGAGAGAGAGAGAGAGAGATGGTGCTGGATCTAATATTCTAAACCAAAAGCAGCACAAATCTTCAGAGATAACAACAATATTATATATGCCAACAAGAACTGGCCCCCACTGATCCTTCCTCTCATGATGCAGCAATTGAGAGAGAGATTCCATCCAAGAAAACTAGTAAAAAAGAAAGATTGACTAGTACATGCAACTTGCCAATGTCTACATGGCCAACTTGGCCATCACATTATTCTCAAATCGGCCTAGTTGCAGCTGCAGCTGCACACACCAGTTGATATTTGGATATGTAGGTCAGTAAAGGAGGAAGAAAGGCATGGCTGCTGCTCCCTTCACGTCATCCGAATAATACCAGGGGGATATGCTGCTCCTGCTGAAATTGTTGCTGATGCCTCGGAGGATTTGCATTGCAATGAGAGAGAGAGAGGGAGGAGTTGTGGTTGCTGGTCGGTGCACCTCACGCACTTAATAGCTCATCAAGCTTTCTCCCTTATCCTCCTTTTCTCGTGCTTGGCTGTTAGCTTTGCTGTCAAGAAGAAGGATCAGGAGGAGTATTAGCAACGCGTCTTGAAACGAGAGAGAAAAAAACAATGTAGTTACGCGTTGGATTGGATTGGGCTGGGGAGGGATGTGCTGACTAGACGCCTACGAGGCAAGCGGCCGGCGTGGCGTGGACGGTCGTGGTCAGCCACGTCATCGCCGACGACGCATCTCCACAGACAGCTCGAGGACAACCCAGGTGGCCTACCAGGCAATTAATGTGGATAAGGAGTAATTTTATTCGAGAAATGTGGATAACAACTTGTTTTCCAAGAGTAGATCGTAAAACATTAACTTCAAATATTTTTTATGTATTTTTCTGTTATTAGCTAAATGCCCATGTTTTACTACTGTTAGCATTGTTTAAAACAAATTAACCATAAAATTTTTAAAACAATTCGTCTCCATATGTATTTAAACTTGTATTTCGAACCCAAGACTATTTTATCATATTAAAACATATGGTCTATATTTACCTTTTTTTATTATATATAAGATATTATTTAATTAGAGGTATGCACACCCCATCTAATACACGCTCCATAATTCTAAGATCTACTATAAATCAATAACATCACTATATTCCTATTTTATATTTGAAGTCTGCCAAAAAAAATTTAATTGTACTCCAATTCTTCGTTTCCATGCTTGTTTATTTATTTATTTAATTTATTAATTACGTGCTGCATCACACATGACGTGGCACTCACGCTCACGTGGCCCCAGCCCTACCGGACACGTGTTTCACGCCTGCAAAGCGCCCCTCGTTTTTGGCGTTGTTTGTTGTTGCATCACGAAGAAAAGACGACCGGGGATATCTCATAAACCGCCGGACGATTCAAAGCTGGGAGGAATTCCTCTGAATCAACACACCCCCCCCCCACCCCCCCCACACACACTGTAGGTACTCGGTCCACCTCGTCCGTCCATCACGTGGGCCCCACCTCGATCGAACGCTATCTCGGACGTCCATCCGTGGGTGGGCCCTCCTCTGTCAGGTGGCAGCGTGACGCCAGCTGGCACCGGGTGGGGGCACGCACTACCTTATCCTCTTTTCCCGATGCGCATCACCTCCTTAAACGCGGTCCAGGGTGTACCGGTGGGGATGTCAGAGGTAGGCCCTGGGTGGCAGTGGGGTTGGGTTTATGAGGCTGTTTCGTGGACCGGGTCCAACTGCCCGGGGGAATATACCGTGCTCGTCTTCCTCGCCGCTCGCCTCCTACTCCCCCACCTCCCCCATTTCCGAACTCGAAACGCAAGGGTTAGACTTAGATCAGATCAAATCAAAGGCGCGGAGGCCTAGGGGTTGAGTTAAAACCTCCTTCCATTTCGCGGATCGGGGGGGAGGGGGCCTAGGGGGTTTCAGCCATGATGTCGAGGTCATACACCAACCTGCTCGACCTGGCCGCGGGGAACTTCGCGGCGCTGGGGCCGGCGGGGGGAGGGAGGAGGCGGTCGGGGTCGTTCGGGATGAAGCGGATGTCTCGGGTGATGACGGTTCCCGGGACGCTGTCGGAGCTGGACGACGAGGACGACGAGCCGGCGGCGACGAGCAGCGTGGCGTCCGACGTGCCATCGTCGGCGGTGTGCGAGCGCCTCATCGTGGTCGCGAACCAGCTCCCCGTGGTCGCGCGCCGCCGGGCCGACAGGCGCGGGTGGACGTTCTCGTGGGACGACGATTCGCTCCTCCTCCGGCTCCGCGACGGCGTCCCCGACGAGATGGAGGTGCTCTTCATCGGCAGCCTCCGCGCCGACGTGCCCGCCTGCGAGCAGGACGAGGTGTCGCAGACCCTCATCGACGGATTCGGGTGCGCCCCCGTGTTCCTCCCGGCGGGGCTCTACGACCGCTTCTACCAGCACTTCTGCAAGGGCTACCTCTGGCCGCTGTTCCACTACATGCTTCCCTTCGCCTCCGCCTTGCCGACTGCCGCATCCAGCGGTGGGCGGTTTGACCGCGGCGCGTGGGAGGCGTACGTGCTCGCCAACAAATATTTCTTCGAGAAGGTGGTCGAGGTCATCAACCCGGAGGACGACTACGTTTGGGTCCACGATTACCATCTCATGGCACTGCCTACGTTTCTCCGCCGCCGCTTCAATCGCCTCTGCATCGGATTCTTCCTCCACAGTCCTTTTCCCTCTTCAGAGATCTACCGCTCCCTACCCGTCCGAGAGGAGATCCTAAGAACACTGCTTAATTGCGATCTCATTGGATTCCACACATTCGATTATGCAAGACACTTCCTATCTTGCTGTAGTAGGATGCTGGGGATAGAGTACCAATCAAAGCGTGGATACGTTGGATTGAATTACTTCGGCCGCACTGTTGGAATCAAGATCATGCCAGTGGGAATCCATATGGGTCAATTGCAATCAGTGTTGCGATCATCCGAGAAAGAACAGAGGGTTGCTGAGCTGCAGAAGCAATTTGAGGGCAAGTCCGTGTTACTTGGTGTGGATGATATGGATATCTTCAAAGGAATCAATTTAAAACTTCTTGCGTTTGAGAATATGCTGAGGATGCATCCGAAGTGGCAGGGAAGAGCCGTATTGGTGCAGATAGCAAACCCAGCACGAGGGAAGGGAAAGGATCTGGAGGCCATCCAGGCTGAGATTCGGCAGAGTTGTGAGAGAATTAACAGGGAGTTTTGTCGGTCAGGTTATAGTCCAGTGATTTTCATTGACCGGAGTGTGCCAAGTGTGGAGAGGCTTGCATATTATACGATTGCTGAGTGTGTCGTGGTGACGGCTGTGAGGGATGGGATGAATTTGACCCCATATGAATACATTGTCTGCCGGGAGGGGATACCTGGCTCTGAGTCTGCACCAGAGGTGAGTGGACCAAAGAAGAGCATGTTAGTTTTGTCAGAGTTTATTGGTTGCTCACCTTCACTGAGTGGTGCCATTCGAGTTAACCCATGGAATATTGAGGCAACTGCAGAGGCACTGAATGAGGCCATCTCAATGTCTGAGCGTGAAAAGCAGCTGAGGCATGAAAAACATTACCGTTATGTCAGCACCCATGATGTTGCATATTGGTCTAAGAGCTTTGTACAGGACCTGGAGAGGGCTTGCAAGGATCACTTTAGGAAACCATGTTGGGGCATTGGATTGGGATTTGGCTTCAGGGTGGTAGCCCTAGACCCACATTTCACAAAGCTTAATTTGGATTCAATTATAATGCCTTATGAGAGATCAAAGAGTAGGGCTATATTTCTTGACTATGATGGTACATTGGTGCCCCAGACTTCCCTCAACAAGAATCCAAGTGAAGAATTAGTGAGGATCATTAATACCCTATGCGCAGATAGGAATAACACTGTTTTCATTGTCAGCGGGAGAAGCAAGGATGACTTGAGCAAAAAGCTTATATCATGTCCAAAGCTAGGCGTTGCAGCAGAGCATGGCTACTTCTTAAGGTACAATTCCTCAACTGTATAATGAACCTTTCCTTTTGTTGCCAGTACAATCTGCACTTTTTCCCTAAAAATTTCTGCAGTTTACCATATATACTAGAAAGTCTTGCGTTATGCATTAGCATAAAGTGTGTCATATGCACCTTTTAAAAATACAACTTTGAGCTAATAACAATTTATGTTATCAGAATGGAAGAATCATATGCATCTTTTCTTTTGAACTTGTGTAGCAGATTCTGATCTTACTTTTGCGTTAAATACCATGGCATCAGAAGATATTTTTTGCTGCTTCTTGTCAATTTGGTCTGGTTGGTGTTTTTATTACAGAAGGAGAGTGATTATAAGTGTAGTCCCATCGAACTCCCTCTTCAAATTACTAAAAACTAAACAGATGATGGAATGATTTGTTTCAATATGTAGGTGGACTAGAGATGAAGAGTGGCAAACCACTGCACAGACCTCAGATTTTGGATGGAAGCAAATGGCGGAGCCAGTGATGAATCTTTATACTGAAGCAACTGATGGATCCATCATTGAGACTAAAGAAACTGCACTGGTGTGGCATCATCAGGATGCTGACCAAGTTTTTGGCTCTTCCCAGGCAAAGGAGATGCTTGATCACTTGGAAAGTGTATTAGCAAATGAACCAGTCTCAGTCAAGAGTGGCCAGTTCATTGTCGAAGTCAAACCTCAGGTTCATTATCTCGATTTCTTGCACCCCTTTGACAAGGACATTGTTATTCTGCCCATTGAACCACATGTTTTTCTGCCTTTGTGGAGAACAAGTTTCTGCACCAAATAATCCACAATTTAACTTGACCATTTAATTATCATTTATCTGATGCTCCTACTTGAGATCCAGCTAGTTCTTTTGCATCAATCATACAAACCATTTTTTTTTGCCATTACTGTATAGAGCTACAGGGTGATCATGATGGATGCAGATATATTGGCTTCACATTTTTTACCCTGTTTGCCTGTTATGCCTTTTCAATTTCAGTTCACCGCATTCTGATGAAGACTTATGTTGGAAAAAAAATGCAAGATATCATAATTAAAACAATGCTATTTTATATTGTCTTTCCATGTTTAAAACAAAATTTATGAATTGCTATAGAGCACTTTCTATGCTGACCTTCTTTATGGTTTAATGCTATACATATTACTTAACAGTTTGACTTCACCTGCTCCAGTCTTTTCATTTCTAATATATGCATCAGTGCGCGGTCCTAATTTATTCCTTCAAATTCCTTTGTGCTGCAGGGTGTTACCAAAGGGCTCATAGCTGAGAAGATACTCACATCAATGAAGGAAAAGGGGCAGCAGGCAGATTTTGTATTATGCATCGGTGATGACAAGTCAGATGAGGATATGTTTGAAAATATTGCGGATGTCATGAAAAGGAGCATCATTGCACCAAAAACCCCACTTTTTGCATGTACTGTGGGCCAGAAGCCAAGCAAAGCTAGGTTCTACCTGGATGATACATTTGAAGTAGTCATCATGTTGAGTTCACTAGCGGATGCTTCAGAACCAGACTCTATTGCAGACTTGGAAGATGACTTGGACGCATCAGTCTCATCAATAGAAATCAGCGACAAACTGGTACAGTTCAGTAATTCAAGGACAGAAAGATCTTAGCCTGATGTTTCCATTGCTTTTCTTGCCGAAAAGGTTCAGTTGGAACTGAGTGAGGGTGTGTTAAGCAAAATGAAACATCGCAAGGTTAAAAGATTCTACAGGTCAAGGATGTCGAATTCTTGGATTCATGATTCATTTTGGTGAAGATGATGGGGTTCCTTAGGTGGGTACGGGATTAGAACATGTACTAGTTGCAAATATCCTGAAGTCTGGAAAGGGATTACAGTTGAGTAGCTCCCAAATAGCCTCATTCTGCATTTTGTTATGACGGCATTTACTACCAGTCGCTGGTACAAAGATTCTGATGTCCATAGCTGACCTGCCATGTTCTTTCAATTTGAATTCGTATCCCAAGTCAAAGTAGGAAGCATCGACGTGGCAGAAGTGCATCGGTGCAATATGGGGAATATGAGTTAAGTCTTGTGACAGGATGACTGCAGCTTGTGATTACTTGTTTGTTAACCTGGTTAACAGAAATCGTCTAGTAGGGAAAACTAGTGATGCTTTTCGTTTACTTGTAATGTTGTGTCAGTGTGGAGGTTGACATTTGATTCATTGGTTGACAGCCTTAACTGTGTTATCCTTATATGTAGCTAATTTATATTGAGTTCTTTACATTTACTCCAATCGCCACTCGCTGAACTTGCCAAGTCTTTCCATTGCTGGTATGATATTCCCTGTCTCCTGGATGTGCTAAGTCTTTCCAATTTCCATTGCTGGTATGATTTTCCCTGTCAATTGGATGAGATGACTGATCGATTATCCCCATGGCTAGAACTGAAACTTACATTAGGGATAGAAGACAAGCTTATAGAACCAAAATAGTATCACGGCAAAGTTTTGCTATATACCAGCACTATTGGGTGTACATTTTAATTCCACGAAACAGCATCCACCCTGCGATTCAATTTTCAAGATTTCTATCAATGAGAGGCACTTTGGTCCTATTCTATATACATCAGGCAGCCAATGCAGATGCATGAGGGAGGGGCGCACACTCTTTTTGGCCCAGGTTCACTATGCTGATACTTAGCTTGTTTTACATGTATTGTTAGAGGGCACGCACTGCGTGATCGAGACGGTTATACGAATCACACAAGCAGCCAGCATGCAGGTTGGCATCTGCAACATTGGGAGATAATAAAAAAAATGAAACACTGTCAAAATCAAGTTAAATAGTTTGCTTCTACATATGAAATATGAAACATTGAATCTTGACTATTGGAACATTAAAAAATAAATATAAAAATTTGAAATGTGAAAAATAGTCAAATTTCAATTAAAATATTTGTTTATCGCACATAAATCATCTCACTTCAACAGTTAAAACATTGGGAAAATTATAAAAACATTCACCCGTTGTTGTAGCTTTTTTATGGCTATCGTTTTTAGTCCTATGGTACCACAAGTCGACCATGTCTCTCACAAATTTAGCCCCCCGTGTCTATCCTCGATTTTCTTTGACGATCACCTCCATCACTGGTGCCTTTCTTTTTCCCCGTCCAAATGCCACACCAATCTAGACGATGTTGAGTGTTGCCACTGGTTCTCCTTCAAAGGTCTCCAGTCGCCATCCCGACTGTTCTGCCACTCTCCTCTGCCTTTAGCTTGCATGAATCTAGTGCCGTGGCATTGCCTCCTTTGTCTCAAGCTCCCCTACTCTACCTACTTTCCCTTGGCTCCTTTCTTTCGTCCGAGGCATCACCACCTCTTCTGCCCCAAGCTCCTTACTCCTGCTAGACAGCTTCCGTAGTTGGCTGCTTCTCCTTGGTTCCTCTCCTTTGCCTGATCCATCACCAATACCTATCTTTGCGATGCTACTGGAGAAGGATAAGGAGGTTGATGGTAAATGGGGTGGAAAGCAAGATTACTTCTTTTGCCCATGAATATAAGGATTTTTATCTTTTTAAAGATAGATTAAAGATGATGAAAAAAAACTATAGAAATTATCGTTAAATGAGGGGTTGGTTGAGAGATAAGAGCGGGTATATTTTTACCCAATTGAAACATAATAAAGATGCCATAACAGGGCAATAGATTTGCGTCGACAATTAGTCCCATTTTAACTGGTAATTGAGAAGAAACCGCTGTATCTCTGGCATAGCATAGTACACATCAGTCAGTCAATGCAGATGCATGAGGCAGGCCCACTCACTTCACCAAACTCACTGCTGGTACTTAGTTTTTTTCACAAGTACAGATAGAAGGCACGCACTGCATGATTGAGACGGTTATACGAACCACACAAAGCAGCTTAGCATATATGCTATGCTGCTGCAGCTGCTGAAAAACTGAGGCCACATTTCAGTCGAAGTAGTAGTGCACTGGCGCTGCAAGATCAGTGAGTGGCTAGTGAACGAGATGGCTCGGTCTCACCGCCGGCCCCTCGTCGTCCCCATCGCCGTCTTCCTGCTCTTCGCTGGCCTGATGATCTCCGCTACCACCACCATGCGGCAGATCCATCCGGGATGCGGTACGCCAACGAGGAGGAGTCGCGGTGGGTCGACAGCTGGTCAGCCCAGCACCAGTCGGCCGGCGACGGCGACGACTTTGCCGTTCGTCGGGCCACCGACGAGGAGTCGGCGCGGCTGAACCCCACGGTCTCCGACGCCGACAGGAGAGCAGGAGACGGCAGCGGCTTCGGCTACGAGGGCCGCATTGAGTTCGACGATGATCATCCGTATGTATCCCGCCCCACGAGTCCGTATATACTAGTTGTTTGTCAATGACAAAACATAGAATTTCTCGTATAATTTTGCTTTGCTTGCTTATGGTCTGCAGTTATGGTAAAATCGTCGTGACCGAGTTCCCTTCGTCCAATCCGAATGATCTGTAAAGCCAGGAGAAGCACGTCTCGCGTCGGTCGAGGCATGTAGATTTAGGCACCGTGGATTAATTTTATGTTAACTTCTTGATGATGCTTACTGATTAAGAATCTCCTCTCAGGATGAGTTTCAGGATCTTTAGGACCTAATGTTCAGGCCATCGATTGCCTGATCGACGAAATAATAAGCATATTAACTGGGGCCGCGGGACAGTAAGTATGAGTAGTATCGGCATGCCGTTTTAGTAGCTTAGTATTATGGCATTATCGCAACCAGTAGCTAGAGTCGTCCTTAGTGAGATTAGTGAAGTGGTTTGGCCAGTCATTATATTATGTAATTGGGAACTTGTCAATCAGCTTAATTGTTGTACGTTCAGCAAAGATCAGGTTGCATTGCACCTCCTATCCTAATTGAACGACTTACTCCCTCTCTAAAATATAACATTA
This sequence comes from Oryza coarctata, assembly GCA_030770085.1. Taxonomy (NCBI): domain Eukaryota; kingdom Viridiplantae; phylum Streptophyta; class Magnoliopsida; order Poales; family Poaceae; genus Oryza; species Oryza coarctata. Next base: position 19,922,598 of record CM061470.1, read on the forward strand.
AGTAGTATTTGTTTAAATTTATGGCTATAAATATTTATATTTTAAGACGGGAGAGGACAACTTTGTAGTGAAACAACCATTATATCTCAGCTAATTTCAACCCTGTATAAAAACTCCAAACAATCCAAAGAAAATCTTATAATCTGAAAACAGCAAATCCAACCCATATGTTAATTATTTATTTAGTCAAATAAAATAAAATCTACAAGTAGAGATTCATACAGAAGGTTTCTCGTTTTTTGTCACAAAAGTTGACTTAAGACTACAACAAAGTACTCAAAAGGACAAAACATCATAACACATCTCACACAAATTGCATTATTAAACATGTGAGCGGAAAAAGATGATGATCTCTCCAACTTCAGGTCACAGTGATTAGTAGCTCTAGCATAGTTCATGTCACACCACAAATGAAATACAAAAAATGTCTTATCATCATTCAGGTGAACAAACTACAGACAATCTCCCTTGCGGCCTTGCCCCTGCTCAAGGAAAAACCATGCGGCAAGGATGCTACATTTGACAAGGATCTTACTCATTATGTAAAACAAGCTTTCCTAGCACCATGGCATTATTAATTTAATCTACATCTTGAGCTTCAAAACAGAACATCTAGGAACATTACAGTACAGTAATGTTTCATGATTTCGGTGCACTGAAAACAACATCAGAACGAAGTCTGAGCAGTGCTTTGGATTTGAATATTTGATGCATAAATGCAAGATATCAGAGTGATCATTCATAACACGACTATAATACACTACTAAAAATCTCTACTTGTCTCGGTCATTGAAAGACTTATCATCATCGTGTCGGTTCAAGTCTCACACCGACAAATCAAAGCATGCCAAATAATTGAAGCAATTATGGTACTGATGAAAACGGAATGGCACACGGGCTGATTCAGAACATTATTAAAATCGAGGCCAGGCTAAGTACGAATTCATTGTTTTTTAGCTGAATTCACTAGCTCAGTTGGCCCAAATTGTGGGCCGACGAAAACTATATTTACTGTCTATAATTGCTAAGACACCAAAACGAATAATGTGACTGGCATATCAAACGGCTCAGAGATCCATCCTAAAGGAAAAATCGAACAGTTCAAAATATTTGGATGTCCCTGATAAAAAAAGCCAAACGGGTCGCCGTCCAGCGGCTGCTGCCGTGACCACGGTTGTTTTGTCTTACCACAGCAAGGGGCCAAATATGCTCCTGGATTCATCTGATAAATTGAAGAGGCAGTATGGTACAATGATACACAACGGGAATACCAATCGAAGCACTCCATGTACAATACAGTAGGGACAACTTGCAATCATCAAGTTGGCCATTAGGAGAAGATGTAGACCTCATCGAACGATTTCCTACATTGCATCAAATGTGTACATTTGATCAGGCGATAATGAACGGAGAGCAGATAGTGTAGCCGCTACAGTGACAGACTCACGATTTTTTCCCAGTAAATGTAGGGGGGTAGTTGTAAATCAGGTTGTCCAGCACCTTGTCAGCAGGAGGCCTGTTCGGAGACTTGCGGGCTTGGCTGTTTCAGGTCAGAGCGAGCGACAGGTAAGAATGAGATAAACATCATCTTTGATTCCCTTTCATCATCTTATTTACAGCCCGGGCATTGCAATTTAGCAGTTGCGTATGCATAGCATGCACTGGAACGAGCACAGTAATGCAGCAATACTAGAATGTTTTAGGCTTCATGCAACAGAAGCCCCAAGTCTGCAACTATATAAAGTTATAAACAAGGAACAATTAGCATGACCTGGGAAAGGTGTGTCATGTGACATCTCAATTGGTTTTTGGTTTTTGTTTCATCGTCAAAACTGTGATTTGTTGTGGTGACTGGGAGCATGTCCATCTTTGTTAATACCATTTGTGTTGAAATACAAAAACTCTGTGCACAGATGATACGAACTGAACAGCTACTGTGAAGGAAAGTGCCAGTAAAAAAACTAGATTACCATCAACAGCTACTGTGAAGGAAACTGACATAAAATGTTTAATGGCTTATCACTGCCTTAGAGTTAACTTCATATAATAATTTTCTTTTGACCAGAGCTTATAATAATTCGGACATGTAATGTGCCATCAAGCACTATGTTTTCAACTTTTCGTCACAGAGTGACATGCATGATCAATAGTATCAAGAATAGTAAGATGCAGTTGTGAAGCACTGCAGTAATGACAACTTAATGAACAAAGAGAACGTCTAATGACATACCTGATAAAATAGTTGGCAAAATTTTGTGTCACTTGTACTGCATCCTCACTGTGCGGAATTGTTGGTTTACCAAACTCAAAAATAGCTTTCTGCAGTAAACGAAAATTGAGCACTTATCATGGTACAACGGCATCATTTACCCCAAGTGTTGAGAATTAGATAAATTACAGAGAACATATATAAACGGAAATATTGAGTAGCAGACTAATGCATAATCTTAAAAAAATGCAGTATATTTTGGAGATGTGACAAGTTATAAATTAAAACAGTGATTAAAAAATGCCATACAATTCAAATTGAAAACAGAGTAAGACTCGAACATGGTGGGTGGCTTCACTACTATGTATACACTATACCCACCATTCCACTACAAGGGACTAAAAAGAGTTCTCGCAAATGTCAAATGTGATAAGTATGATTGCAAAATGGGCTTACTCCTGTCAAATGATTAGCAGATGAATATTCAAACTTCAAGCATAACAAGTAGCACTATGGGCAGCATACCTCAGGATGCCACTGAGTGCATGTGATTGGATATTTGTTTGCTTGTACAGTTGAGACATAGACCTGATATGTCGAATGAAAGGAAATTAGTTTGTTGTACCGTTAAAGGAACTGGTGATCATTCACCGAGATCAGAACACTGGAGATCGATGACAGTTGTCCTTTTTATACCACTTAACACCACATTAGAATCAGATTAGACAAAAAACAGATCAATTAAGTGGCTAAGGAAAGAAAAGACAACAATTAATTTACTTGAGAGAAAAAAAGAACCTTCAATAATGTATTCTTTATGTAGGAAATAAAACAAAAAAGATTATATTTTGTACCTCTCCATTTTCATCAGGTGAGGTAGTCAGAATCTTGAAGAAACTTGATAAGGCAACATTCTCTCGCAATGTCTTGGGTGATATACCATACTTTGATCAATTGCGAAAATAAACCACGTTAGGGAAAGTAAGAAACTACAGTGTAAGGATAATTATTCTACATACAAAGAGTTATTCTGAATCACCACCCATGATATGGATGAATGATGTATGTCATGCTAAAGTTTTCACAAGGAGCTGGTTTCAGAAACTAAATGTAAATAGAACGCAGGATTTTGCTCACCCTGTGGTTTTGCATCACAAGACAACTGGTGCTGAGTTTCTTAATGAGATTAGGGTCAAATCTGAGAATTTAGATAATGTTCAGTACTTAAATATACTATTGTAATTGCAGATTAGCCAAAGCAGAAATGTGGACAGAAACCACCAAAATGGACTATATATGTTATACTTAATTGCAATGTATCTGGTAAAGAACCTAGAGATCCCTCTAGTGAAGAGTATTAATCTATATAAGATGAGACGATATAAAGTATGAAACCTCTAAGTGCCCATGAAACATTAACAAGTAATAAAGGTTGCAACTGCATTCAACAAATACCTTTCGAATACTGATCCCTCAAGTGAAGAGTAATTGGGAAACTGAAGAGTAGATGCTTGATTTATGGCACTGAATGGTTCCAAGATATTATTGTCCTAATATCATAGTAATAAGAAAAAAATATTTGCTCGTCATTGGCAGTGAAGCACTATAAAAAGCAAGTATCCGTGGCCTCTTCAGGAAAATAATACTGCAGTCATTGCTTCGCTACTTTACACAAGGCATTAGAAAAGGTACTTTCTGTAACATCTAACTGACCATTTCTCTCAACAAAACATCTATTTATTCTAATAAGGCTATGAACAATCCAGAGTCCCCTCCCTCCCTCCCTCTTTCTAGTGCAGAATTTTAGAAGAAGAGTGAAATTACCTTGCTGACGATCATGCTTACAAGCTCAAAACCAAGACATTGTGCAAACAGTGGAAATGGAATCCCTGCATCATTCTTGTCCAAGACATACTAAAAGAGAACAAAACAACGAAAACTATAATTAGTCCTTCCATTATGTGTGGGTTAGGAAAATAAGGTAGACACCACAAACTTGTGGTACTCATATGAGATATGTTTTAGTGCAAACGACAAGAGTAGAAGTGAAAAACACATAAGCTTTCAATTACAGCATGATGCTCAAAAGGTACCTGAAACACTTTTTTTATGGTCTCAAAATATGGACCACTCTTCACCGACCCACCAGTAAACAGCAAACTGTTAACCAAACTCAGTTTCTGTTCGCACAAGAAAAACCACGAGGAAATTATTTTATAAAAAAAACATAAGTAGCATGCAAGCACTAAGTAGACGTGATTGTAAAAGACAAGCAAGTTGTATAGGCACATGACAGGCTAAAAACTATTCTATCCAGATCTGAAGTACTAAAGTACACAAATAATTCCAAATGTTCGCCCTAAATAATTGGCATAAACAAATATTAAAATAATTCAGCTAAGATCATACAAACTGGTAGTTGAGGCATCCACATATCATTCAATGTGCACTGACTTTTCCAACCAACTACGACCTAATAGGCTGAAGATACACCAGAAGAAACTAAAATCCAATCCGGCTGGTTCAGCAGCAGTTCAACACAAGGAGCGAACTAATGACAGTGAGCAGTCAGATAGCATTTCACGAGACATAAGCCTTTTAAGAGTTTTGCATCCTCGACAATTTGGAATAATTTATGAAGTGGTACAAAATAATTAACATGGATTTACTTAAAATATACTTTGCCAGTTGCCTAGAGACGATCACTACACCTATTTGCTTCCCATTTGAATGGATTGGAATCAATTGTTCAAAACGCAGCGGAATGTACTTGCAAGCACATCGCAGGCGTGATAATTGATACAGATTTTTCTAGATAATGACGAATTGACGAACATAGCATGCCTACACACGCACATTCGGATGCGGAACGAGAAGGGGAGAAAGGATGAGAGCTTGACCTCGAGGAGGCGCTCCTCGGGCTCGTTGTAGATGAGAGGGACGACGCGCGCCCCGGCGGACTCGACGAACTTGACGTAGGATGCGGCGATGTAGGACGTCGCCGTGCAGTTGCTGATCCTCCCGCCAGCGCCGTCCCCCGGGTGCGACACGATGCCGATCACCGGGCGGTCGTACACCTCCGGGTCCGGCGGCGCCGCGCAGGCCCGCCCGATCGGCAGCCGGATGACCCCCCCGGCATCCTCCGCCGCCGACGGCGAGGGCCCGAGCGCGACGGCGACCAGCAGCGCCAGCAGGAGGAGGTGGTGAGGAGGAGAGCCCATCTCTGCTACTGCGTGGGAGGGTGTCGCCGTCACGCGAGAAATGAGAGGTGTATGCGGCCAAGTGAGATGAGATACGAATGACGCTTCAGTTTGGTATTTTTTGTGAACCCCCGTGTTTACTTTTCAATTCGTGACGAGTGTGGAGGAGAGATGGAGATGGGGACGTGTTAATTAGAGTGAGTATTACGGTTAAGGTAATTGCTATCTTTAATTTTATTTATATTATTAATATATATATAATACATTATCTGATGGACTATTATTTTATCCATTTACACTCAATTTATTTCTCTTTTTATTTTTAATTTCTATTCTTTTCGGCTTTTAATAGATGACGTTACATATATTTAATTATTTGTTTTATTAAAAATATATCATTGATTTTTATTTTGTTATGACTTGATTTTTATTAAAGATATTTTAAGCACATATTATATTTTTTATATTTAAAAAAATTAAATAAGACGGATGATTATATCTGTGTTAAAAAGTTAATGATGTCATCCGTTTATTTAGGTGTACCGGATTAGCAACTTTATACCCACATCAAAAGTTCAAGATGGCGACAAGCGAATTAAGAAAAAGAACGAGGATGCAAGGAATCAAACCTGCCACTTGTGACTTCATGAGTACGATTTCAGACTTCCTCGGAAAGCTTTTTTTTTTAATTTCACGTGAGTTTTGTTTTTTTTCTTTAAAATTCCTCAAGACTATTCCATTTCAAATGAAGAGTCTTAGCCTTTTTATAAGAGTTTTTACAATACTAAGTAACATGCTCCTACATTTATCAGACCAAAGCATATGTAATTAAGGATTGATTGATAATGCAGAGATAAAACATTGGATACTATGTTACACACGTATTGGATACTATGTTACGCAGGTGTGAAAAGAACGACGGAATTGCTGTTACATAACAGGAGAAGGGGAGGAAGGACGAATGACTCGCCTTTTTAGAGTAGTAAGAAATGGCTCTGCTAAATGGTTTAGATTCTGATAATCTGAAAATCAGTCTCCAGCTCTCCTAAACATATCCTTCAGAATATAGGAATATAAGTTTTAAAGCTGCAACGAGTTATTAGTAGATTTATATTCATCCACGATGAAGAGAGGAAGGTGATTATGCTTATACAGAGGTTACACAGCAAGTGCAGCTTCATTATGCTATTAAGACCCTTAACATGGTAGGGTTTAGAGAGACAAACAGTGTAAACTAATCAAGTGGATGCGGTAGCCTTCTTCATCTCCTCCTCCCACTCACCCTTCGTCTCCGGTGACCACATCTCCATCATCACTGCTACTAGACCTCTGCATTCTGCAAAGAATCTGACAGTTTCAGGCATACCTCGAAGTGCGCGTCGGCGATGCCGGCGTTGGCGTGGGTGGCACCCAGACGCTTCAGGGTGGCATCCCCCACCTTCACGTCCTCCGTCTTCCTCAGCTACGTCGCCGACTTGCATGCCTGAAGCCGGAGCAGCCATGGTTACAGTATGTCAGAGCGAGATGAACGAGTACATGCAGAGTTGCAGGGTGCAGATGAGAGAGAGAGAGAGAGAGAGTTTCGCTTGCCATGACGAAGAAGGTGACGGCGTGGGACTTGAGCTTGGGGTGGCTCTCGAGAGGGACGTCGCCGGGGTCACGCAGGAACGAGAACATCTGCTTCGCACCCGGCGCGATCTCGAAGATCCTGACAAGAAAAAAAGCAGGTTCAGAATGTGATGCAATGCAAGTATGATACTCTGTTCATGGCATCTCGAACTGAGAGGTAAATGAATATAGACATAGACAATATCATCGCAGCATGGCATGGTGATTAACACGTATAACAGGCAGTGATACTGACCACTGACAAAAGTTAAACCCATGGATGGAGTCAGTTAAAATCCCGAACGGTTTCTGAAGATCGAGGTTCACCTGAGGAAGAACTTGAGAGCAATGGATTCAGAGTCCTTCATCGCCTGCCATGAGCGAAGGACCAGCTCTTCCTGCGTCTCGCTGAACCCCATCCTTGATCAATGTGTTCTTTTGATTGGTACGATCATCTAAAATGACAAGCATTCGTTTATATAGGCAGCACTGTGGCTGTCCAGATTGTGAAGAAGCTAGAAACTCGTGTGATTATTCTAGAATTGGCCCTTGAACATGTGCACGGGGCAGAGACATCTGATCTGAAAAACTAAGCTATCTTGATGATTCTCTCGAGACATTTTTTTGGGTGATCTTGCAAGTGCTGGCCACACCTTGAAAGATCACATCAGGTTTCCCTTTTTAATTTCTTTAGTATTTTCCAAGATTACTACGTATTCCATGCTACATGATGAACACATGTATGGATGCAAGGTGGCCAATATCTCACTGACAGACATAATTTTGATAGCTTTTTCTACAGATCAACACATGCTACAACTCTGTCCCATACTCCCATATCTTGTGCATGTGCTGTAGTTGTACACTTGCTAATATTTTGGAATGATTCAGGATTACTGTTACTAGTTATTGTGAGGTTCTTCTACTAGTATGATGCATTCAGTGAACTGTTAATTGTCCAGCAATCAAGTAATCAACACGAGAAACTTTTTTTAAAAAATCAGGATCTGATAACTTAGACAGGTAATATATATGCAGGGCACTTATCAAAATTTTGACAGAACTCATCGGCTTAATGCATGATTTGGCTGGCAGGAACAACCTGAGGAAGAACTTGGGCGCGATGTCGACCGCCGGCTCCCCCTTCATGGCATTCCACGCGCTCGGCACGAGCTTCTCCTACTCCTCGCTGAAGGTGGTCGCCTCCGTCGACGGATCACCCGCAGCCGGAGCCTCCTCCATAGCCGCGGCGGACATGCTCGCCGCCTGTTCCTCGCTGGTGCTGCTGCTCATCTCGTCCTCCTCTCACAGCATAGAGCAACCTGTTAATGTCTCGAAAGGCCAGGATGTTGGCAGTTTGGCACTGCGAGTGTAATGCACTGTATCCAGGAGAGGGGTTGATCATCACCTACGTCGCAAACAGCCAAGAACACGCTGAACTGACATGGACCCCTGGATGGCTGATGATCGGCAAAGGCAGAGAATATCTGAAGGTACAGACAGACAACGCCGGTAGTAGAAGCAATGCAACTGAGCCTTCTCCTCACAATTTTTTTCTTCTTCAGTTCCACTGATTTGATTCTCATTTGCATAGAATCTTATAAATTTACATGAACTTTCACACTGTCGAAACTATAATCAAACCCAAAATTTAGTCAATTCATCCATTTTTTACCTACAAATTGTCCCGTTTCTATTGAACTAGCAACATACCCGTGCGTTGTAACGGGCTGGGTCTATAACATTAGAGATAGGATAAAAAGAAAAACTAAAAATAAAATATTGGATGCGCAGGTGACGTGGGAGTAGCGGGAGTTGGTGGCGGATGACTCCGCTTGAACTGCAGAAACTTAGAGGATTGGGCCGCCCTTGTGATCAGCCTTTGCAAGTTTAAGGCTTCTAAGCTGAGGCCCACAAGGCCTATAGGCTTTCGCTCGTCTCTGCTCAGCGCGCGAGGGAGAGAGGCCGCCGATAACGCGCCGCCGTGTCCGATTTGGGCTTCCGTTCCCGGCGGCGCTAAGGTTTTGGAGGTGAGAGGCGAGGAAGAGCGATCGGGAGGTCCGGGATCTTAGGGGAAGGAGAGCGATGGCGCTGACCAACTTCATCCTGACGGTGGTGGGCGTGGGCACGGCGGTGCTGCTGCTGCGGAGCGACGTGAAGCAGTCGGCGGCCATCTTCCGCCGCAACGTCCGCCACATCCGCAACTGGCTCGAGGAGGAGTCCGCCTCCGCCGCCAAGTACGGCTTGTTCACTGCTACTCCCTCCACTGCCCCTGCCTACCATTCTCAGCTCTCGCCTAATCTTCAGTCTCCTTTCGCAAACTGCGGGGCTAATTTGGTGCCCAGAGGCTCGTTGTAGTATTGAATTTCTACAGGCCGGTTTTCTATAGTGATCCGAAGTGCTGAAATAGGTTTAGTGGAGTTCTAGTGCAGGCTTGTTGTGGTAATCACAATGAAACTAGAGGTATTGAACTTGATAATTAGTATCAGTTTCCTTGCTAGCTCTAGTTCCAGGCTAGTTTAGCTGTTTCCTGGTAGCTCGTGCACGTTCTGATGCTTGTTAGCTCTAGTTCCAGGCTAGTTTAGCTATTTCCCTGGTAGCTTGCTTTTCTTTCTTCAGTGGGTTGCCTTGTGCTTCATAGAGAGCTGGTGTTCCCAGCAGATTTATCAAACTCTTAAGCTTTTAGTAAAGCCGGGCGTATACCCTTTTCTCCAAAGTATCAGTTTGCTTTGCTTCCTATGAATCCCCAATCCAGTGACATGTGTGGTCATCTGCGGTAGCATATTGTCTATGGATAACATGGAATTGACTGAGAATCAATGCCGCACAAGAAGTGATATACTCATGTCCCTGATTTGTGCAGACAGTAAGTAGAATCTTGTTATGTGGTTGTCAAGTGACGGGCTGCTTATTCTACATGCTCAATGCTGTGACTAGAATCACTTTATGCACCAGTGGATAAGACATCTACTTATGCTTCACCTTTCTCTTGTAGATTGAATGTTCTAGGTTCATGGCTGTAAGGTTCTTAACTCGACATGTTGTCATATTGGCTTGCAATTGGCATTTCTCTATGTCATACTGTAAAGTTATGGGCTCTTGCATCCATGCTGTCTTTTCCATATTCCTCATTTCATCGATGAGGATCTGTTTGAGCTAAAATACCAGCACATGGGATTAACTAATAAAATTTTATTTCAACATAGTTAGTTTTCACAGTTTGTCTTTTAGATGCTAATCTGTTTTCCATTACAAGTTCCTTTGTGAAGAGCACATAGTTCACTAGCAATTTTTCACACAGTTCTATCTGTTAGAATGTTTTGTTTTATCCTTTGTCGAGGCCTTGTGGGTCCATAAATTGTTTGGTGGCTTTCTGTATTTCTGGTAAGTTAAGATGTATTCTAGATCAACTAATCAACTTCATCCAAGCTAGCCAGATTTTGATTACATATGCTGCGGATATGCATCTCAACTTTTGGATATTCTATAAGGCCATGTCATTGTCAATAATGCCAGCATTAGTCCAGTAGCCCAATTAACTTCATGTCTTGGTTTTTTAGCTCTTATCTGGTTGTTTTTTTATTATGCTGTTGGGTCTGGGTATTTCCTGCCTACCTGGCATAAAGTTGCTGACTGATTTTAGCCCACTGACTGATTTCTATTGCTAATGCATTTTCTATATAACATTGCTGAAATCAGACTTTGTTCAATGAATATGAGAAGAAAATTTGTTTGCAAAGTTTATGTGCTAGAGTCTGGTTAAAAAAAAGGCTTATGTGCTAGAGTAACATTTTCAGCCGTAGAATTTGCACCTCCTCCATGGCTCCATGTGTGTGCTATCTCATAGTGTTGTTCAGGCATTAGTTAGTTTGGCTTTGTGATGCATTCTCTTTAGCCATTACATTTTTAGACATGTTTTTGGGCTTCGTTGATGCTCTGATACTCTGGTAAATGTAAAGTCAATGCAACATATATGATCCCTACCTTCTCATGTATCTACTTTTATTTCTGCAGATCTGCTGAGCGGGCTGCACCTAAGGAGCTGGAGTCCCAGGCTGCAAAGAAAGATGTTACCCCCAAAGATGACAAGCATTAGATGATGTTGCACTTTATGTTCACACAACGAAGTGGTGATGTGGAGTTAGAATTCAAAGGTAGCACTTGTGAAATTTTTTTGGTAGGATCTTAGATCTTGATGAGAATTTGACTCAATAATAAGGGACAACTGGACAGCTAAATGCATGTGATTTATACTTGTTTGTTAAGGTTTTGGGCATGAAAATATGGAGAGGCTACTTGGTGCAGTTTGAACAACTGAGAACATTTTATAATTCTGCTTGTTATCATATTTATCCGATGAGATCAATGGACAAGTCAGTAACCAAAAGTGTGCCTTGTGCCCTTGTCTATCCATGTTTTTATGGCACCATTTACCTGGTGATTTTGATGTAAAATTAGCTACAAGTTGCCACGTTTGCATATCAAAAAATAATGGGCCTACTTTTTTATTACGACTAAATTTAACATAAAAGTTTACTTTATGTCGCTTAACTCTTATCAAAGTCTATGTTTGGTCTCAAACCAAACATATTACGTCCCCGAACTATCCAAGCAGTGCAAAAAAAAGTACTTGGGCGAAACTACCTAGTTTAGGTGTTGACATGGCTACGTGGCTCTCCATCGGGGACAACGACAAACCATACTGTGATTAAATAGGCTATACCGTGATTAAATAGGTTGACCCTTCACCTTCCTTCTCTATCTTCCATTTCCTGTTCTTCGCACCAAAACCCTAAATTGCTTGTGGTGGTGCGACGAATCGGCGCTTGCGGTGGCGTAGCAGCTTAGAGAGTTGGTGAATCATTAGCCTAGGCAGCTCTAGCCTCTAGGGATTGGAGGATTTGTGGCAGAAGGACATGGTGATCGATTAGACAACGAGAATTCAAGAAGCAAGTTGATTAAGGTAAGTAATTTTGGGTCCCTGTAACGTGGATTATAGATTGTTTGTGTAAGTTGGCTTTTGCGTACTCCCTTGGATTCAGTGAAGTATGTTTTTTATGCCTTGCACTTAGCATTGTTTAATGCCATTGGCTAGAGGGAGTAGTTTAATGCACTAATCGAATGTCAATCATTTTTTTAGTTATATTGGCTTCCTAGTTACACTTAACGAATGATTTTATTCCTTCATGCATGTAAGCCAGATCTAGACGTTATGGATACATTAGAGTTTCTAAGTGTCAGGTTTCACTTCAATAGTGAGCTCTTTAATGTTAGCAAGCATCGGTATTATGCTGGTGGATCAAAAGCAATGTCTAGCATCGAGTGGGACAAAATCTCACTGTCATAATGGGACACGTAAGGGACCACTGTAATGCTGGAGAAGAACCTTGTTGCACTGGTTGTTCCCTGGTAAAGAAATACATGAAGGTTTAAGGGCTTTGATAGATGATAAAGCATGTAAATTAATGTTAGATTGTGTTGTTGAGTGTGGCGTGGTTGGCATATGTAGAGTGTGTGGTGATGGATGAGCTATTAGATGGCATAGAATGTAATGAAGATGTGGATAGTGATTGAGAGACTGTCATGGGACATATTTCATTCTTTGATGATGACGATGAAAACGTCCAAGAGAAAACAGATAGCAATAGCAATAGAAAAGTAGTTGTGGAAATATATGAAGATGACTATGGTGATGCAGCCCAAGTAAAAGAGGGAGATTAATCATATTTTAGCTTTGATAGTGATTATTTACCTAGTGATTATTGCTCATCTGAAGAAGATGATGAAGTCAAAGAGATACTGAGTAAATACAAGGAGTTTAAGAAGAAGTCGAAAAATGAAGAAGTTGTAGGTATTGATGATATGATGTTTGAATGAGTTACTAAGTCTAGGGCCCTGATAATTTCTGAAGACCTATAGTTTAATAGCAATGATACACAATATAGTGACAACGATGAAGAAGAGAACTCTTATAAAGAGGTTGGTGATGATAGGGTTTTAGTGAAGAAGAAATCTAAATATGCTAGATTTAGTAGTAAGTCTCTAGTGCCACAATTTTGATTGGGCATAAAATTTAGTGAAAAAGAACAATTCAAGAGTACTGTAACAAAGTATGCACTGGCTAAGAGAAAAGTTATCAAATTCAACAAAAATGATGAAAAGAGGCTTAGGGTGAAATATGATTGGGCAACTTGTCCATGGGTATGTCTTTTGGGAAAAAATAGTAGAACAGAGCTAGCAAATCACTAGTTTTATAGAGCAACATACATGTCCACCAATGAAAAACAATTATATGGTGACTTCTATAAGGATTGCTGATAAGTGTTAGAAGTTCATTAGAGCAAATCCTACATGGAGCACCTAGAACATCAAAGTAACTGTTGAAGAGGAAATGTTTGTTGGTGTGAGTATATCAAAAATGTAAAAGAGCCAAAGAAATAGTAGTGAGGAGGTTAATAGAATCAAGGCAATGTGAGTACTCTTGGTTGCACAACTATCAACTTGAGCTCATGAGAAGCAATCCAGGGAGCGCAATTGTGATTAAGCTTGACCAAGACTTTAAGATGCTATTGTTTCAAAGGTTTTATGTATGCTTTGATGCATGCAAAAAGATATTTCTTGCTAGATGCAGGATGGTTATTGGGCTAGATGGCTACTTCTTCAAGGGAGACACTAATGGAGAACTCCTTTGTGCTCTTTGTAGAGATGCAAACAACTAAATATATTCAATTGCCTAGGTAGTTGTGGAGAAGGAGACAAATGATAGCTAAGCTTGGTTTTGTTACCTATATTTTAGGGATATTAGAATTGACAATAATGATGGCTGGGTTATCATATCAGACCAATAAAAAATATGCATGCTTGTATTTGCACTATATCATTATAATTTCTAAGTTCCATGTTAACTTAAAAAGTATAATTATAGGGCATTCTCAATGCTGTTCAAACATATGTTCTAGCGGTTGAACATAGGAATTGTGCCAAGCATATCTATACCAATCAGAGAAAAAGTTTAAGAGTAAAACATGGCAATTTTTTTTTTGAGATATGCTAAGGCATCTTGCAGGCCTATGTTCAACCTTGCTAGAAGCAAATTGACATAGTGCATAAGGGAAGGAGCTCAAGCTTTAATGAACTAAGCTAGAACACTGATCAAGAGCATGATTTAGGTTAAGTACTAACTGTGATTTAGTGGACAATAACATATGTGAGTTTTTAACAAATGGATAGTTGAAGCTAGATTTTTTTCCTATCATAAGTATGCTTGAGGCAATAAGATGCAAAGTCATGGCTAGAATAAAACTTAGAGTAAAAGGTGGTAGGGGACCATATGCCCAAACGTCCTTAAAAAAACTAAATACATACATACTAGAGTTTGGGAATTGCCATGCAATATGTAATGGAAAAGATTATTTTGAGGTTAAGCATAATGAATGCAGATGGACCATGAATCTTGTTGAAAAAGACATGCTCCTATAGGTACTAGAAATTTTCTCGGTTACCATGCTATCATGCCATGTCTATCATCTATTATAAGACTAGTAGTTTAGATGTAGCCATTGTAGAATGTTTCTCAATAGAAAACTTCAGTAGAACTTATGACTTCTAACTAGAGTTGGTTGAAGGTATGCAAGATTGGCCCATATCAGACAAACCTCCCCCTTTGCCACCAAAGTATGAAAAATTGTCAGGGAGGCCAAAGATAAAAGAGAGAAAAAGGGAACCATATGAAAAGCTCAAAGCTACAAATATATCAAGGGTTGGAACTGTTATTATATGCATGCAGTGCAAAGTTATTAGGCATAATGAAAAAAACTTGTCCTTAAAATCCTAGTATATCATATGTAAGAAATATTATGTGGACTGATACCTCACCACCAATTGTAGTTAAGAATGTCATGGTAATCTACCAAGTATCTTTTTATTTATCAGTGGTAGTGCCACATATTTGTATATTATATTATCCAAGGTAATTTTTTTTCTTAGGTACCATCATCACAGGAAAGTAATTCTAGCATAACGAAGACAAATGGTCCATAAGGAAGTTCTCCAGGTGCAAACAAGGATGAGAAGAATAGGACTGCAAGCACAATCCAAAATGTAAGCATGTCAAAAATTAGTTTGTGGTACATTTGTTTACACATAGTATTTTTTCATAGCATGGACAACCACCTCAAAGAGCCATCAAATCATTTGTGAAAGCTATAGCTGCAACTTAAGTTAGAGCAATTGTCCATGCCAAAGCACATGAAGCTTCAACAATTAAACCTAGCTCAAGACAATCAATTCATCTACCCGTGCTTCTAATGCCACCGTAAGGGTTTAATGGTTGCTAGTAATTTGTTATGGTGCATCAAATTTGTCTGAGGCTTCTATAATGTAATATTGCCATAGCTATGTGGTTTTTTTTATTGAACTCAGATCATATGTATAATGAAATTTGTGTTTGCCATCTGCAATGCAGATCTATATAAAGATAATATTGACATTTGACAATCCGAATGATAAATTACATTCAAATTTCTAAATGCCATAGAATTGTTTCATTTTTCCCCAACATGAAAGGAAGAAAAAAAATACTACAGTGCCAACAAGTAGTTTGATTGACACCATTTTCTGTCCTAATCTATTCATCTATTCACCCATGAACCTCTGCTTCCATTTCCATCATTTTAAGTGATACAGTAATATCGTTCTTCTCCTTCAGAAATCTAACCAAGCAACGAAAATCAACCTACAATTCCTTCACAAATAGATCATCTCACCAACATATCATTTCCAAAATTTACAACCTCCCTCCAACAAAATCAATTCAATGTTTACCAAATCAATACTAAGTCCAGCAGAATAACACCTACACTCAAACGAAAATCCACCAACGCTGAAGAAACAAAATAGGGAAAGAAATACCCACCCGACATCATCTTGTAGCCTGACACTACTAGGCCTAGCCATTCGATAGCTAGCCGTGCGGCCCATGCCACACCGTCCTGCCATCAGGCTACGCCATCCTGCCATAGAGCCTCACAGTCGCCAAGCCTTGTCGCTACCATGCCATCCCGCCGTCAAGTCGTCACTGCATTAGGGATTTAAAGATGATAAGAATGGAAAATGGGGAGGGATGAAGAGTGAGATGTAAGGAGCACGTTGATGTCCATGTTGAAAGGCCATATAGCCACGTCAGTATCAAAACTAGATAGTTTTTGTTGAACGTTTGTTGCATGGTTTGTATAGTTTGGGGACGTGATATGCCCAGTTTCAAAGTTGAGATGTCAGACTTTGGTAAGAATTGATGGATGTAAACTAAATTAGTCCTAATTCCTAAAATTATATGGTTGCTTGGTGTAGTAAAGCTAGATTTAGGTCTTGACTTCGCTGGTTCTTCGTCAAATTATAAGCTTAATCTATGGCGGCACTCGAAATCGTAATTATGAGTTTAGGTTTGGTCACTGAATGTGGCCGGGCCCGAGCTGGACCCCACCTGTCAGTGTCTCATCCTAGGATGCAAGTATGCAACGAGAAGGCGAAGCGCTCCATTACTCAGTTCATCTCGCGGCGATGCGATGCTTCTCGTCGGCAAAGCATATTCGATCTCCCCCCGTTGCTCGCTCCGGCGCTGCTCGCCGCCTTCGACTCACCGGCCGAGCTCCCGCCTCCGGCTCCGGCACCGGCACGACAGCGCGGCCCACATGGACCCTGCCGACCAGTCGCCGGAGGAGGTGTACTTCGTCTGGGCCTTCCCGCCTGAGCACGTCCGCGAGCGGCTCCGCGGCGTCATGGCCGGCCTCCGCGCCGCGCAAGGAGGCCCGGCATTCGAGCCGCACGCCACCTTCGTCTGCGCCATCCGCCTACGCCGCTATCGAGGCACTCCGCGCTGCCGCCGCCGGTGTCCGTCCCTACACTGCCCGTGTGATCGGCGTCGCCCGCGGCGACTTCTTCTACCAGTGCGTCTACCTCCTCCTCGAACCCACCCCCGAGGTACTCTAGCCTCCCCCTCTCCTCGCGATTTTCTAATTACTAATTTTAGAAGTGCGACTCGTGAGCTCAATGGATTCAGAAGTGTGATCGTACAGCGTTTCGAACAATTTATTGTGTTTGGAACCCGGAGCTCGGATCAAATGTTTATGCAGTTAATAATATCTTTTTGAAAAACTTACAGTATGCAGAATATTACGATATTATCTGAATTTTGCGCAGGTGGTGGAAGCGAGCGATCACTGCTGTGGCCACTTCGGGTATCAGAGATCGACCCGTAAGTGTCGCAGCTAGCAGAAATTTTGTCTACTAAAATTCTCAGGTTGGTGACCGATTGATGATTCATGGTCTGCTTCATTGCAGCGTATATGCCACAGGTCAGCCTCTTATACGGAGACCTGACAGATGAGGTGAAGGAGGTGGCAAGGAAGAAGGTAGAGGAGATGGCCAAGGAGATTTGTGGACTGCCATTTGAGATCTCTGAGCTTGCGCTGTACAGGACGGATACCGAGGACAAAAGCTTGGAGTCATGGGAATTGGTGGAGATCTGCCACCTTGAGAGGAAGTGATTAGTCTCCTCCTATTGGTGCTTCTGCTTTAAGTTAAAGTTTGAGGTGAGTTCATTCAATAGAGCTTGTTGAAATGCAAAACATATGCCTAAAATTTAAGTTTGAGTTATTTCTACTGTAAAAGCTGCATATATATCATAGGTTCTTCCCAGATAATATTTGTCTTATTAATTATCTAATGTACTGATAACTGAGTTAGATCATAACATGCTCTGATCAACTCTTAATGTGTATGCCACATTGTCATCACACTTAAAGATTCACTCTAAATATATAATGCTGCATATATAGATAGTACAGTGCGTCCTGTATATATAGTGCACATTATTTGTGATGGTTATATCTGCTAGTATACTTCGCTTAGGACCTTCAGGCACAAACCTTCTTCCACCCGATCCTGCTTCCCTTTGGACAGTCGAAGTATGTGGTAGCCATGATGTTGAGGTGGTATTGGCGTGCAAAGCTTCTGCAGTTGAAGTTATGTCGCGTATCTGGTGCAAAGACTGCCCCCCTGCCAAGTTGGCGGAACAACACAAATATCATTCAGTGGATGCCTGATCTTGGTTCAGGTTTCTCATATAGTATTAGCTCTTGGCCTGCAGGAACATCCTTACACTTTGGATTTAAGAAGTTCTCGACTATAAGCATAATATAGTTTGTTCATAAAGTGCAGGTTGACTCATATATAATTCCATATAATATATGGTGCAGTTGCCTCTTTTGATCTAGACAAATATAGGTTTTATGGATATAGACTCGTGTTTAAGCCATAGGAGCAAGTTTATTTTACAACCCAATAAATGGCATGTGAAAACTAAATAAGGTAGCACTATTATACTCTTCTGAGTGTTTGAATAGCTTATTTTACAACCCAATAAAAAGCGTACAATAGTAATCTGTTGAAACTTTAGTGAAGTTAAATGGCACCAGAGTTTTGAATCAACTTATAATGATTTTAACTGATGCATTCACTCACTTCAAGTAAAATGTGTTCAGCCCGAATAAAACTTTATGTTCCATGTAGTGAAATAGCAATCCTTAGGCATTCCAATATATTAGAACCCCCTTATTCTATGAATTGTTGGTCGTCAGAGAATGACCCGTCATAAAGTTCTTTCTGATATACTTAGTTTCATTAATATGGGTACTTGCCACTTTAAACTTTTATCAGATTCTCAGTTATTGTGTAACATTAAGAGGAAACCATTTTTAACAACAGGTTGAATGCACCTAGTATCTTTGCTATTCATTTAAACAAAATTAAGGCCTTGTTATGTGATTGTGATATTATAATTAGTGGCTCCCCATCGTGTCTTTGGGGGAAGCAAACTTCTTATAGAAGCTGTCTGCAACTCTGCATTAGTGTCACCTGACAGCTTGTGTAACATTCAGTTTTTATTCCTTGATACCTAGTATAATTTAGTGGTAATAACATGTTTGAGCCTTTGATGAACATAACCTCCACAACGACAAATTAAGTTAAAACTGAAAACCACATCAAACATTTGGCTGAATAATCACACCATACCAAATCTGATGGAAGTTGTTTCAGGGATATCTGTCACCATCCTACAAAAAGCACACTTGTATCATAAATAACGAGAGCATACTAAAAAAGAAAAATATATCAAAAGTCGAATGCATGTGTCAAAAAAGAAGGGTGTAATTTATCATACTTGGTTATAGTCGCAATATGTTGCGATTGGTTTACCAGTGCAAGTACTCCCTCAGTGATGGGTGGCTCAGGCTTGGGGCATCTGGATCCACCAATACCTGTTTGAGGTGAAGACAACCGGATTGTCATGCAGGTAGGTTGTATTTTGTTAGTAAAGCATTTTCATTAAACTGAACGGAATAAACTAGAAATTTCTCCACAAAAAGCTTTTAAAAATTGCTATCAATAGAGATTGTAATATTAGTTATCAAAAAATAAAAGGATTGACACATATCGTTCCATTTGATTTCATATATCTTAAAATCACGTAGCTTTCCAAGGTGTAGAAAACCCTTGTGTCATCACCACCAACATCAATTCGTGGCTTAGCTCCGATGCAAGTTCTTCGGTTCATTGAAGTGTACTCCTGATTGTCCCACCGGACGTATCAAAAAATATGCTCACGCCGAATAAGTCATCCGTGTTAACTGATGAAGGTTCAATACAATCGCACGAATATACCGAGGTCTAGAAGTTTTGCTTAGCTCTAGTGCAGGTTTATTTAGCTTCAAGATCCCTTCGTCGAAGTTGCTAGAGTTATAGACGTGCTAGTTAATTTAGTACTATAATTAATAAAGAGATAAACCAATGAGTCAATCAGTCGATGTACTGATATAAACTCCTGCTATCGGCTGTTTACCGATAGGGGCTGAAGCATTCATCTATCGGTTAGAAAGCCGATAAAGACGTAGGCAGATAACGATGAAAGGAATAAAAGACACATTGATTGTAGATCTGATGGCGCTTCGAAGTAAAATAATCAATAAGTACTATGTGGGCTTCTCGTATCAGCTGGTTGCCGATAGAATCATAAACAGATACCGAGAAATAAGATAAAGAACTCATCAGCTGTAGAGCTGATGACGCTCTAGAATACAGTGATTAATGAGCAGTATATGTAATTTTCATATCGATTGGTTATCGATAGAGGCTCTAGCTTATTCATCGGCTGAAAAGACGATGAAGATATATACGGATATCAAAAAATAATATAAAAGACACATTGGTTGTAAAGTCGATGACGTTCCGAATAGAATGTACAATAAATAGCAAGAAACGAGACCTAATCTTCCAAAGATATGAGAAGCTAGATCGAACGCATGGATAGAAGGAACAGACGAACCCATTAGCTAGTTAAACCGATAAGAGAAATTCTCTGAAGGTATATATATATATATATATCGGTTAAAAAGCCGATACACTAGGCGTGAGACTCAATGTGCTGATAATTCATTAGCTATCCATTCTAATGAAACGTTCATGTAAAACCTATTGACCTACAACTTAATTTATTATCAGCGGTCTAGTAGGTCGGATCTAATCGATACAGCACGAGACTTATAATAATAGAAAGACCTCGATAAACCAATAGAACTATGCAAATGTGATGTGATTCATCCGATTGGAGTAAGAGATTGAATCTAACCGATGTAGCTTTAGACATAAAGAATACACTAAAGTAGTGGCATGACTTATATCTTCGTTGGAGATTGGAATTAATCGATACAGCCTCGTGTCGAGAGCTATAACCCGTTGGTAAAAATCTAAATGAACTAGGGTGGAGATACGCGATCGAGAGATAATCTATAAGGTCCTAGTATATTTTGGAGTTATGCTGTTACAAACAACCTCCAAACTTTTTTTTTCTAAACATAGAAAGAAATAATATCTAATAAGTAACAAAACTAATTAGACTTATCAGACATTATATAAAAATAAAAGTATTCTGTCATATTTTCTACGACTCCTCCTCAGACTTAGTCCCACTTAAATAACTTTTCGTCTTTTGACTAAATTAAATCTATCATTAATCTATCCGATTGGTTCTTTCCCTATATCAATTGAACTATTTTTATATACTGATGAGCTCTTCAATTATATCTATGGGGTTTAATAAATTTTGATGCAAACCCTCATCGGCTTATCTCCTTCATGAGATTTGTGTATGGACGCTTGAATAAGCCTTGCCCAGTTGTGTCATTATATGCTACAATATGCATCTACATTACTTTGTGCAAAAATATGATTATATATATTCACTAAAATAACAAATATACACAATGAAAACTGTGGAGATTTAAGTTGTTTTAAGCATCTGTGCAAAGCACAGTGTGTTCTAACTGTCACCGTGCATGTTTTGATTTTGCTTTTGTCTTTAAGTAATCCTTTTACCACTAGAGAGGTGGTGCAAACTTGCATTTTGGGTATGATCCACAGTATGATCCACAGTACTAGCTAGGTGCCAAGGTTAGTTCTCTGATCTCAGGCATTGTTCTGCTTGGTCCCTCAAGATCGACTGCTGTATGATTATTGTTCTTCCCTATCCCCTCTCCAATGAAGTAGCTCAGGCACGACCCCGACTGCTCTTTTGCCATTAGAATAAATAAAGTTGCCCGTGTTTGGCATCTTTGATTATAGTCTGGTAAGTCTCCACCTAATTCGTCTATCCCATCAAGAACATTAGCATATTTGCTATTTCTGTGAACATCATTTACCGATCTGCAATCAGGCAATCACCTTTTTGCCGTCGTAATTTGTATAGTGCCATTGGTTCGGATTAAATTGAATAAATGCGCCCGTGCTTTGTATATTTGACAGTTATAGTTCGTCGCTATTACCTTATTCTTGCTTTCAATCAAGAACATTTGCATACTTGTCGTCATTCTTGTGCATCCTATTTGCCTTATGCCATTACTTTTTTTTTCTCGGTGTAATTTGTAAATTGCCACCCATTATATATTGAACTATGGAAACCTTACGGGTTATGGTGGAAAATTTGTATAACATAGATAAATATAAGATGTAAATTAGATTTCTTTCGTTTTTAAATGATTTAACAATTTACACCATCTATATATCATCCAATGCCAATTTATACCATCTATATATCATCTATTAAGATAATGTATCATCAAAGAGTATAAATAAATTAAGATAATGCATTAAAAATATTAGCAATAAATGAGATGATGTACATAGAATAGATATAATTTGCACTATAGATGAATGATCCAAATGTTATAAATAGCTAGCATGAAGTGGTTTTATAAGAGAAGAGAGAATCAACATTAAATATATTTATTGAAGATAAACTTTATAAGTATATATAAAATAAAGGCTTGTCAAGATCACAGTTAACACCGTTGGTGGCTTGGAACATCTGGAAGCAAATGAATGGTCATCTTCTATCACAAAGTCCCCCCTTTTCTTCTTGAAGAAACCTTTGAAGGGTAGATTTGCTACATGTAATCTTTATTTGCAAGATTCAAATAATTTTTCCTAAACTATTATCTGATCTATGGTTTAATTTTATTCATTGCAAGTAAATCTTTAAAAAAGATCTCAATTAATTACACTATGATGAAATAAAATTATATATTTCAATCGTTAAACTTCGATTTATCTTACACGACAGCAAAATGTTTTCACACGTATTTTTATAACTTGATCGTCTGATTTTCTTCATCGATGAGTCGTCCGATTTCTAGTCGCCCTCTTTAATTACCATTCACGAAGCCTATCGATAATGATCCACAAGTCTGCAACTTAAGTATAGTTGGAACTATTGGATCGAGTAATCAATGGGTAAAATCTCTGTGCAGTAGTTTTAAACCGTAACTGCTACGGTGCACGCCACAGGCCCAAGATTACTACGGTATCTAGTGAACATTAATCAGGGAAGATGTATACCATCACTTTCCTATCCAACGTTGTCCAAAGCCTATGCTGCCGCCAGTAGCTAGACCAATGCAGGTGATCCCAATTGCTATAGTACGGTTTCGCACGCATAGCATTTGCAAGCACCTTCTCTGGTGGGAATTATATCACGTTATCACCTCAACATAGGCAAATTACGGTGCAGTTTCTCCGATCTCACTCATACTATTTGAACAAAATTGAACAAATCAGGTTTTCAAAGATAATTTAGTAAAATAAAAATATGATATTGTTCTCCATCTTTTATAGTGAGCTAAGGAATGTATGTCTATAGTATATATTACGTTATAGGATACGTAAGCGCTTTGGTATCTAATGAAAAAGAAAATCTTTTATATTATATCATATTAAAATAAAACTACTTCTAGGATTTAAATTTAACTCAAAATTCTTTGTTCACCTTTTCATCTCAACAAATCTCATGCTTAGTTTATTTAATTTAATCATCTATTTTCTCTTGCCATTCTTCATTTTTTTTTTCAAAAAATGACATAAATGCCTAGGGAGTACTATATATATTTTTAGGGGAGTGAACTACTACCGGCTTGACAAGGTCTATCACTACACTTTTTACCCAAAGTTGGCCCAAGAAGAGGGGTAAAAGGCTAGGTTGTTTTGACTCGAGTTTTGTAACGTTGCCGGTTTTACCATGGCTCCACGATCCATCCACGGTGTAAAAGCGCGAGCAGCGGTGTCAGACCGGCACGTGGCACCCGGGACACCAGCGCGCACACGGCGCGCCCCCCAATGGTCCAATCCAAGCCAAGCTCCCCCACCCGACGCACCGTCTCGCTATCAGCAAACGCGTGACGCTTCCGCGCTGAAACAGTGCGACGACACGGGTGCGCCGGCGCCGCGCGTCGCTTTCCTCTCTCCTCGTCTCCAGCCCCGAGTCCCCGACAGCGCGGGCCCCGCCCAACTCCGCCGCCGCGATGGCCGCCGCCGGCGCGCCATTCTCCATCCGGTACCGTACGACGATGCCATCGCTGCTGCTTGCTGGACGTCTGCATTGCGCGACGCCGCGGTGGGGTGGGGTGGCGCACTGACCTTCGTGCTATGCCGTTTGTTGTGTGTTTTTTTTTTGAAGGGGGTACGCGGCGCGGGCGCGGGCGGGGGCGGCGGACGAGGGGAGGTGCTGGCCGTTCGGCGGGGAGGCAGGGTCGCTGCCGGCGATGGAGGTGCGGCGGTTCCGGTGGTGGAAGGACGAGGCCGCCGCGCTGGCCGAGGAGGAGGGGGAGGAGGAGAGGAGGATGGCAGCCAAGCGGCGGAAGCGCTCCATCGTCGAGCTCTTCGCCGCGGTGCCTAAGGTCGCCGCCGGCGACGAGGGCTTCGGGAGGGGGAAGCGGATCAGGAGGAAGCTTGAGAAGGGGGAGCCGGCGTCCGCCACGGTTGAGGCGAAGAAGGGGTTTAAGAAGGAGAAGGTCGTAGTTCAGATTGGCGTCAGAAAAAAAGTAAGGTTTCATACCACATTGCATTGCATTACCTACTTCAGTTTTTACTTGGGTAATAATGTGATGATTAGTTCAGTTCTACTTATACAACACTGTAAGAGGAGCTCTTATAATTTTGCTGCAAATAAACAGGCTTTGCATTGTGAGAGTTCATGGTATGCTACTAGCATTGTACTACTACTATTTATTAAAGCGATGAGAGGAGTGATTGTTCATGTAATAGTACGGATTCGAATGCAGTTGACTTTATGGGAGTACGACAATGAGGTATCACAACTAAAAGTTGGTGTGGGTTTGTGACTTTGTGTTGGATGTGCACAACCCTGCAGCTATGGGTGGTTGATTGACTAAACCAGAAGCCAGCCAAGCTGTAGGTTTCATGTACCCAACTGTAGTTGCAAAACATTGTAAATATTCTCAGTGCCTTGTAGCTAAAGCTGGAGATCCTGCTTAGATGTACTTGTTGTCACCTTACATTTTATCCTAGTGAGCAAGTGGCTATCGGATTTTATCACCTTTATCTATGTTGACATTTCAATGGTTCGAGTCTGTTTCTAAATTAATAGCCTTCTCCAGCTACAGCTTGTAATCGCAGTATCACAATTTGCATGTATGTTACTATCTGGTGATGTCCATTTTCACAGTTTACTTCTGTTGCTACTGGACTTGTGTAGTATACTGCTGTGCTGAACTACATCTCCATGACGATCTGTGCTTGTTTCCTCGTTTCAGGGGAAAAATAGCAAGACAAAAGTCACCTCAGTTAGTATGTCAAAGTTGTTTCAAGATGCCATACAAAAGCAGAAGTTGAAAAAGTCTCTTAGCAAGAAGAAAGGAGTTTTGTTGGGAAAGAAAAGGATGAAGGGAAATAAAATGACGAGTTTGAGCAGCCAGAAGGCTACAAAGAGCAGTTGTCATGTTCAGAGCATTCTTAAGAAACATTTGAAAGCAGGAATGGGCACACTACTGAAAAACACAGATGTCATGTCTACATCGAAGTCTGTACTCAAACCAAAGCATGTTACCTTTTCTGATGACAATCACATACTTGGAAGGACAGCCTCTCAACTTGTAGATGGCACAGGGAAATCACATTTGTTACAAACATCCCAGCAACCCTACAAGGATGGTAAATCTCAGGTAAGTGACAATCACCATAGCTCATATGGACCACAGTCCTTGTATCAACGAGCAAGTGCTGTATTGGAGAGTGTTGAGGAGGATGCCAGCTGTACTGTTCTGCTTACTAAATCAGAAGAGAAAACCATATTGGGCAATTCAGTGGATCTGAACCATTGCTTAGAGATATCCAGCAGTGGCAGCTGTTTGAACTCTATCAATTCAGCTGTCCTATCAGGTCAGGTCCTTGCCCAAAACTTTGCTGGCGTAGGCTCTGTGCCGAATGAAAGCTTAAATGTTGATGTTGGATTTCAAGCAGAAGGAAACAATCATAAATACCAAGGATCATCTGTTAGTGCTAATTTAGCAGTCAGGGTGAGGTCAGGAGATCGTATTAGACAACAACTGCCTGAACCTTCTGGTTCTTGTTTACTTGCTTCTCTCAATGTAAATGACAGGAACAGAAGCAAAATGCTCCAGGAAAGGTTGACAGCAGTTCATTCTAGGCTTCTTAGATCGAAAGACATGGTGAACAGCTTAAGCACTTCTGCGGGATCAAACAAATCAACAGATGCACAAACTACAACTTGTGTATCTGCATGCAGGAGCATGTCAACCAGTGATGACTATATGGGGCTTCCTCTTAATTCGCATGGTGAATATGTCAAGCTTCATCCTAGTGGCGCAATTGATCCTAATGGGATGCTTAAGAGACAATTTTTGGGAGAGGATTACGTGCTGCCTTCAGTATTTCCGGCCCTTTTAACACCTGAAACTTGCATGGATTATGCCTATTTAAAAACCAGCTATCAAGCACCGCGGTTTTGTGCAGTAGATACCTTTGATTTTCACTCAGAGCCTTATCTGTCTCCCACAGTGTCAGCTGCATATGGGATGGGTTTCAGGCAGTCACCAAGTTCTGAAAGAATGGAGGTACATAACTATGCAATTCCCGGCTGTAATTATCCATGTAACAACCAGCAAGAGCTTTCAGTGGAATGCTTTTGCCCTGGATTCATGGGACAAGATAATCAAACATGTAAATCGCTAGAGCTGCGCAGCTGCTTGCCTAGTCAGAATTATGAGCAGAACACCCAGCCAGC
Organism: Oryza coarctata; assembly: GCA_030770085.1. Taxonomy (NCBI): domain Eukaryota; kingdom Viridiplantae; phylum Streptophyta; class Magnoliopsida; order Poales; family Poaceae; genus Oryza; species Oryza coarctata. The sequence continues at coordinate 19,949,263 of CM061470.1, forward strand.
TCCTGAAACAACAGTGCGCCTTATGGGCAAAAACGTCACTCTTGGAACCAGCAGTAAACAATGCGGAGGTCTAGATAACAAGAATCCTTGTCCAAATAAACAAATCAGAGATGAAGATCATTCCTTTCAGGGTATGTGCACAAAAGATTTTCCTCAATTGTTTCATGGTTCTTGTGTTGAGCCTCCTAGCACATTGAGAAATTCAAATGGAGGTGTGGAATATCCATCATGTTTTTCTTCTGTTCCAGAAGCTGAACAAAGGTGTGGCCTTGATGCCAATAGTTTCAGAATAAGTGGTCGCTATCAGCAACCTCATCTAGCTGTGAGAAATAAGCTGTATGTTCACCCAGTGAGAAGGCACAATGAGGCTGAGCTATGGCATCAGCAGCTCTCTGTGGAAAACCATATTATTGCTGGTTCTGAACCCCAGCTCGTTGGTTCTATGCACCTCAGACAGAGTCAAAATGCTGCAACAATGGCATCTTACAGTCCAAGAAAAAGCTTTAACAACTTAGTAGAAACAAGACCGGCACATTCTCAGTTCACTTATTTTCCACAACAAATAAAAAATGTGACACAGAGGACCCCAATATCATCTTTGTTGTCTGGTTACGCCGTTCAGAGCAGTTATGGTTTAACAGCTCAAACAAAGTTTACCTCCCTCCGTCCATTGCCCCCTTCAATTACGTCTTCTCATGCCTACAGCAGTGAAGATGCACAGCCTCATGGATCTGTTCCTCCATTTTATCCATCAATTGCCTTGTCTGATCAGGCAAGCAAAAATAGCGCTCCAGGTGACCTCAAGGACAATAGGAGCATGCAACAGACTCCAATAACATCAGATCATGATATTTCTGAACAATTGAACAGAGGCTGCAAAAGACCAGCAGGAGAGGAGGATGTGTTCCTGAAACCAAGGAAACCTTGCATGGCAGTAGGAAAGGACCTAAATTTGTTACCACTTCAAGAAGAAAAGCTAGGATTGTGTGGGTCTAGACCAAATCCACAACTACCTGTTTATCTCAGCAAAGATTCTGAAGTAGATGTTCAGCTTGTAAACGGTAATATGCAGATCGCATGGTCTGATTCTGTCAATAGGGTGAGAACAAGACCTGTCAAGTTAACATCTGGAGTGAAGCATGTACTTGAACCAGGTGCTAATGCTAGTGCTACCGTGGAGGAAGAGGAGTCCTGGCCTGTGCATTCGATCAAACAATTTGTAGTGGACAATGATGCTCATGCAGTAGGCACATCAAAGAAGAGAGACGAAGGAATTTGTGCAGTCTGACCTTTCTAGGTGATAAGTCTAGTCTTTTGTGTCAAAGTCAGTCTAGCTAATGATGAGAAGAGACTTCATATGCAGTACAACCTGAAACCAGATCATTGATTTTGTGGAGGGGGCTGACTTCTTGCAAGAGCTTCGTTTCATATTTATACCGTTGTTGCTGAAATATGCTCATATTCATAGTCCCTGCCCTTTGTTCAGAACATAGTTTCGGTTCATATCAGGTATGTGCAAGAACACATGAGAATTCTCCAGCATGCTAGTACTGCATTCATAAGGGGGAACTGGCGTGCATGTAGTAATTTCTTTGCGCGTTAATTATGGTTTTGTGGACTAGGCTGCATGACATCACAGGAAGCAATCCTGTGAACACCAGCAAGGCAGATAATGCACAATTTCTTCTATATTATCTCTAGTATACAAACCTCGTGGAAGTCGGCTTAGGAAGCAGAGAAATGGCTTAAACTAGTTGGGTCAAAATATGCCCTTTATCTGAAAGTGACGGTGCATATATTTATCAGCATGTCATTCTCCACTTGAATCGGTTAGTTGCATACTTGCATTGGACTATCTACTAAATTACTAGCATCATGAGCTGTGTTCTACCGGTTCTTCCGCAGTATTAAGCCAATGCTGTGATCATGCTGAGGTAGATGTTTCCAGTGCATAATAGAGATATTCATAACAACAATTACACATCGTTGCCAAACTAAATTAAACACTGAAAGAACAAGGTGCCAACGTATCATCTACCGAGTCGTTGGACATCCAAATATCACAGTACTATATATGTGTTACTGGCATTTATATGAGCTATTTTGTCCATGTGAGCTAGAGGCGCGCGAGAGTCCGGATGTCCACCGGGTGGACGTCGGACGGCAGCCGCGCGCTGTACGTCCTCTGGCCGACGAGCACGTTCGCCGCCTCCGTCGGGTGGAACGCGTCCCAGAAGGCGTACTCTTGCCTGTTGGCGCACGGCGTCTGGAACGGCAGGCACGTCACCTGCCCTTTGTTCCTCCCCACCCCACAGCACCCCCGGTTGGTCACCTTCAAACCTGAAAAAAAAAGAAAAAAATATTTTTCTGTTAAGCTTTCAAGTTGAACTGGTCATGTGACCAAATGGCCCTCCGAAAATCTTTCTACATGGCCGAGTTCTTTTTTAGCTCCTTCACTGGATTATTTGCTCTGTGCTTCTAATTTAAAATGAGTTTTTTCAAAAAAAATTTCTATTATATAACTTGGACTACTTATTCTAAGCTGTTTGTTAAATTTACTTTTTAGATATTTAATTTGTTTTTATAATAAGTAGACAATGTACGTAATAATCTTACGAATAATCTGTTCCAAACGCTACTGGTTGATCGCTTGGTGCACATGATGAAATGGCTTAGCTACACGTACCGTGGGATCCGCGGGTACTGAGGATGTCGTCGAAGATGCCGTAGATGTTGATGTAGGTGAAGTGGGCGCCGTGCAGCCTGTTGAACTGGTCGACGATGCCGATGAGCTTCTGGTTGAAGATCCTGATGGCGCTGTTAATCCGCTCGACGCATGTGACGCCATTGGCGCTCTGCTGCGCCAGTTCGTTGGGGATGCACCCGACCTGCCCGACGCCGATGAGCGCCACCTTCCTAGCGCCGTTGCTGTACAAGGCGCGGAGGAGCTGGGTGTACCGGGCGACGAGGTCGTCGGCGTACTGCTGCGGCGTGTACCGGCTGCCGGTGTTGTAGAAGGCCGGCATGAAGTAGTTGTTGAGGTAGTCGTTGCTGCCCATGCCGACGGTGAAGATGCACTTGCTCAGGTGATCCGCCGCGGTGCCCTTATCGCCGAGGATGCTCACCAGCTGCTGCACCACCGACTGGTAGTTCTGCACCTGGCCACTGAAGCTTATCCGCGCTCCCAGCTGCTGGCCGGTCTCCTCCCGGATCCCGGCCGCCGCCGAGGCGAAGTTGACGCCGGTGAGGAGCTGCTCTCTGCTCGCGCCGGCGAACGGCGGGATGAAGTCCTCGAAGCCCAGAAGCTTAGCTGCACGCACACGCACCGTGAAACGGCTCGTGTCAGTGTCATGTCACTTGCATGGCTGCATGCATGCACGGCGTGATGCATGGAAGCTTACAGATGACGTCGACGGTGGTGAGGCCGTTGCTGAAGCGGCCGGTGGGGCCGCCGGCGAAGTCGATGCCGTAGGGCGGGTAGTTGGCGCGCGCCAGCGACACGATGTCGTTGTTGTTGCCGTTGTCCACCAGCGAGTCACCGAACACGAAGTAGCACGGCACCTGCGGCGCCGCCACCGCCGCGCCGGCTGCCACGGCCAACACAACCGCCGTCACCACTATCGGCCATCTCCAACAAGTAGCACGCGCCATTATTCCTATCTCTTGCACCCCAAGTGATCGAGTGTGATCACACACTGACACTGTCACTAGCTATCAAACTTTGGCAGTGTGAGATAGAACGCGACACAATGGCGATTCATTTATACTAGGTCGTCTCCAATGGAGTAGGAATTAATGAACTAATAATCGGGCCGCATCAGTGGCAGCAAAAAATGGATGGACAGGGTGGAGATCGATTAATTATTGGGCCGTTGCAAGTCGCCTTGGGCCAGCACTAACTTCCACGCGGCGCGGCACTGTACCAAGTGTGAATTGCAAGTTAACGACGAACTGGCTCATCGATCGATCGATCGAGGCACTGACACAGGTGACACTGCAGGAATGGTTGGGACTTGAGAATTGCAGCTAGCACTATTCAGATTTCATATGGACACGCCAACTATAGTACTATACGAGCGAGCGAACGAACCTATTTACGCAAAGCCATAAGGCCTGGTTTTCAGTAGTACCAATTAGCATCTGGAAGCGTAAATGTTGTCAATTAAAGTAGGGTATAGCGGTTGGGCCATGTAAGCACGCACAGGTTGAGTGTACATTACGTTTGAGCACAGCCAAAGTACAGGTATTTTGCTGAAGAGACTTTTACTTCAGTACTGGAGAAGTAGAGATTGGCTTCACTTCGTCTCCATGAAAAATTCTGGATTTTTTTTGTATGCTAGCCCTTTTCATAAACTTATTTCATATATAGACTGACAGAGAAGCATACTGTAGAAATAGATCTAAAACTCGCGCTGAAGTCATTAGCAGCTTAGCGCAGAGGTTAGATGTCACAATGCCAATCTCGTTAGCGCCACTGAACTCCTTCACCCGACGTCTCACACTTTCATCCTATATTCAAGTCTTACCCCTAAAAGTAAAAACGAATTGTGAGAAATAAATCAGAAAATGTTATTTTATCAATTTTTTCCACTTCAACATAGAGGTGGGAAAGGATAGGATCCACACTGAAATTGTGAGAATAATTTATTCTATTTTCTATACATATAGACCGACCGAAATGGCTTATAAGGTAACCACGTAGCTATACCACTAATTAGAGTTAACCTACTATAATTATATTTTCTATAATTATAATAAACTAACACTTTCTCACAGTCTAATCGGGAGTATCGCTAATATTCAGGCTAGATCGAAATTCCTGAAATAATGAGATAGGAATGTCCTTGGTAAAGATGTCGGTGTACTGCGATGTCGTAGGAATATGTAGGATCCGAACATAACCGAGGACGATCTACTCTCGAATAAAATGAAGATCAATCTCAATATGCTTCGTCCGCTGATGCTGTACTGGGTTACTAGAGAGATATACAGCACTAATATTATCACAATAGACTAAGGTGGCACGGCGAGGGGATGGCGAAACTCAAGAAGCAACTGTCGCAGCTAGGTAGCTTTAGCAACACCATTCGCCACAGCACGATATTCAGCTTCGGCACTCGATCTGATGATCATATGCTGACGCTTGGAAGACCAGGACATCAAGTTATCCCTAAAAAATACTGTGTAGCCAGAGATCGACCAACGAGTGTCAGGACAACCAGTCCAGTCGGCATCCGTGTAAACAATAAGATCTGCAGGTGAAGATCGGCGTATGGTCAGTCCAAGTGATAGGGTGCCCTGTAAGTAGTGTAGGATCTGCTTGAGAGCAGCGAGGTGTGGCTTCCAAGGATCATACATATAGAAGCATATCTGCTGAACTGCAAAGGTAATGTCTGGTCGGGTGAAAGTTAGATACTGTAGAGCGCCAGCTAGGCTGCGATACTGTGTAGCATCAGCAACAGGCGGTCCATTAGTAGATAATTTGAAGTGTAGATCAACAGGCGTGCTGCACGGCTTGCACACACTCATTCTAGCGCGCTTCAAAATATCCCGACTGTACTGCCGCTGAAAAAGGAACAGACCATCTGTATAAGCGTGTCACAGAAATGACCAGAAAATGATACAGCTGATTCATATCTGTCATAGCAAACTCACGCTGGAGAGCCTCAATAATATGCTTGAGTAATCCGACAGAGAAGGCGGTGAGGACAATGTCATTGACATATAGCAGTAAGTAGGCCGTGTCTGGACCGCGGAGATACATAAAGAGCGAAGTATCTGACTTTATTTCAACAAATCCAAATGACACGAGGTGAGAGGCGAACCTATGATGCCAAGCACGAGGAGCCTGCTTTAAACCATAGAAGGACTTGTTGAGCCGACAGACAAAATCTGAGCAAAAAGAATCCACCAAACCAGAGGGCTGCACGCAGTATACTGTCTCAATGAGAGTGCCATAGAGAAATGCATTCTTCACATCTAGTTGATGAATATGCCAGTTCTGAGATAATGCCAGGAAGAGAACAACTCGAACTGTCCTAGGTTTGACAATGAGACTAAAATTTTCATTATAATCAACACCGGGTCATTGTGTGAAACCCTAAAGTAACTAGCGAGCCTTGTAGCGATCAAGAGACCCATTGACGAGCAACTTGTGTCGATAAATCCACTTATCAGTCATAACATTGGTAATCAGAGCGTCATACTCAGCTTGCATAGAGGATCACCAATTGGGGTTTGACAATGCATCACGAACGGAGTGAAGAAGAGACGACATGGGCACAGCGTGGAGGTTGAGACGATCCACGAGCTGTGTGATGCCAGCCTTGTCACGTGTGCACATAGAGTGCGCATTGGTGACTAGAGGGATGACAATCGGTCGAGTGACAGCTGTGCGGTCGGTACCACTGGCAACAACCTGTGCGCGAGCAGCTTCCCCATAGCACGTGCCGTACGAGGGCGATGGGGCACCGTATGCGCCTCCATAGGCGTCGGGAAGAGCACCAAAATCGCCATAGTGCGGGGCTGCATGGAACGTAGGCTGTGGCGGCGGAGGTCGTCCTGACTGGTCGTACGACCACATGCGCACGATGCCAGCCCAAGGGTGGGCAAACAATGGGTACACGGCCGTACTGGGAGGGGCGCTGCCTTGTCCACCTAGGGCCGCATCAGCAGAGGGTGCTGGAGGGCCACCACCAGCAGGTCCGCCGTGTCCACCGTGGCCACAACAGCAGCCGTTGCGCTGGCCCCTGGTTGGTGCAACGGGGCGTGGAGGAGGAGGCGCTTCCGAACATGGAGCAGCGGTCGCACTAGGAGCCGCTGGACGTGGCGTTGCAGCGATGAGGGTGGCCAGTGGGGATGGAGGACGAGCATCGATCTCCATCTCCTCTAATAGGAGGTGTGTGCCGGCTTCAATAAACATCGGGAACGGCCTGTGCATCTTGAGGATAGACACCATGGGGCGAAACTTGCCACTGAGGCCACGGAGGAGCGTCAGTACCATCTGCCAGTCGCCAATGGGGTCGCCGAATTTGGCAAGGGAGGCAACCATGGACTCAAGGTGGCGGCAGTAGTCGGTGATGCTTAGGGACTCCTGACGGAAGGTGTGGAACTGTGTCTCTAGGAAAAGGGCATGGGACTCCTTCTGGCCAAGGAATTTGTCCTTGAGGTAGCACTACTCGTTGCGGGCGCGACCTTGCTGCAACATCAGCGACTGCTGTAGGTCGCTAGAGACAGTGCCATAGATCCATATGAGGACGCAGCAGTCCGCCTGGATCCACGCCGGGCGAGCGAGGAACGCCTCATCCTCGAGGACATGGCGAGTGAGGGCATATTTACCGAGGACGGTGAGGAACATGCTGCACCACTTAGTATAGGTGTCCATGGCCTTATCGAGGACGATGGGGATGAGTGCCTTGACGTTGACGACGGCAATGGCTTGCGCCCAAATAGCCTTGTGAGCGCTCTCGTATGCGTTCAGGGCATCGTTACGAAGGCAGGCCTCCTCAGCCCGACGTGCTTCTTCAGCGCGAGCAGCTTCGGCCGCGAGACGACGGTCTTCGGATTCTTTTGGTGCCTTGGCGGTTGCTGTGGCACCAACATCATCGTCTTCGCTAGCCATGAGGGGCAGGATCGATAGCAGCACCCAGTGACGCAGCAAAGCGAGTGATCAGGATCGGATCGGCAGCCGATCGGATTGGATCAATGGGTGATCCGATCGGCAGTAGGCAGGATCCGATCGGTGGGCGATCGGATCGGCAGCAGGCGGGATCTGATCGGATCGGCCGCAGGTAGGATCAGATCGATCGGATCGGCAACGTGGGCGATGAGACCGACGACACACCCGACGACATGTAGTCAGCAACGGTGGTGGCGATCGGATCAGTGGCGGGCGCTGGTTCGGGAGTGGAGGCAGGATCAGATCAGCGGCCACACCCGGTGACAAGAGCAGCTACGGGGCAGGCGATCGGATCGACAGCGCGGACGATGAGACCGGCGACACACCCGGCGACATATAGTCAGCAACGGTGGTGGCGATCAGATCGATGACGGGCGCTGGTTCGAGAGCGATGACGTTGTGAAGGCAGGGCGATCGGACCTTGGCAGTCTCCTGTAGCACAGTAATGGCGGAGGATTGAAACCGGAGCTCGGCGATGACAGCAACAATGGCGGTGACGGGTGTTGGTGTTGGTTGTAGAAAGATAGCGAATTAGAACCAGTCTGATACGATAAAAGTGTGAGAATGATTGATTTTATTTCCTGTCAATACATCAGTACATATAGACCGCCCGGATAGCTCACAAGGCAACCACACAGCTATACCACTAATTAGAGTTAATCTACTATAATTACACTTTTTATAATTATAATAGACTAACACTTCCCGCAGTCTAATCGAGAGCATCGCTAACACGTATCCTCATGCTTATATCAATAAAAACAAATTAGCATAAAATAAGTCCTGATACATTGATTTGACAATAATTAGTAGGAGTTAGGAGGTTGGAACGAGTAGGGCCCACACCCTCATCTGGATTATGTTTTATATAATTAAAAATGAATTTAAGAAAATGAATCATGATACATTAATTTAAGATTTGATAGCAAATTAATAGAATTCGTAGGTGTAAGGGGATAAGCACCAAATTGAGTATGCCAGGGTTTGGTTAGACACCAGTTAAGCGTCAATGACCTTAACGCCAAGCGATGGGTCCAATAGGTTTTATGGGGCGTCTACTTGTAAAATATGTTTTGATAAAGAATCAAATTATAAAAAAAAATCTAGGGAAAAAATTGGCAACATGCAAAACATTGCCCATGAGGCTGGCAGCAGCTGGGTTGCTGCTGACCACGAGCAATTTGTGAACAAGGAGTCACGGTCTCGTGGACCATGTCCTCCTACAGGGCTTCCAAGCCGGGGATTTCCAGTTCCTTTCCATTCCTCCAGTGATGGTGGTAGCTGGTGTGGTGAAATGAATGGTTTCGTACTTTCAGTCAGTTTTTCTTTTCACCGGAACAAAAACGTGACCTCAGCGCGACCGACAAATTCCCTAATAACTCGCCAACAAATTCCCGTCGTGCTTTACTGAATCTTCCGTTTCCCACGCATGCATTGCCTGCTTCGCCAATACGTTATTGCTAGCTAGCTAGCTCCAACCAATAGTCGATCGACCTGCCCAACCGTGCAAGCCAGACACACTGTGAACGCGCCACGTACTTGTGGGCTAGCTGCCGGTAAAAAGATGGATCGATCGATCTGTCAAAGGAGAGGAGGACACCCCCGCAGGCAATGCATCCACGCGAGTAGCATCGGCGTCGCCAAATCGAATCGATCTGATCGGTTGATCGCCGCCGCCGCCGCCCGTAGATTCTGACCACGCGAATTCATTGCGCCGCCGTGGTAGAGGGCAGAGGTTGGTTGTCCTTTTTTTGCTAGCTCCGCTCCATCCATTAGCTAGCCTAGATCTAGGAACGGTGGCTCGCAATGTCCCAGACGACTCCCAGTAACCGACGGCAATGTAGTCCCAGTTTTTTTTTTTTCCGACAGCAAATATTACTATGAACATTTTCCTCGCAAGAAAAGAAGTATGATCACTTCCTCTTTCCATCCTCCTCATTTTGTTGTGGGTCAGATGAACAGTACACAAAATTGCATGCATATGCTCTGTAGGAATGTGACTTACTATAATCCAACTGTGAGATTAAAAACCTTAGCTAGGCCGGCAGAATAGCAGATACCTCACACTCTCACTAGCATATCACTCCGATTAAACTGGGATGGAGATGGCAGAGGATGGGCTGGTAAATGGGCCTGAAAGCCCACATTTCTGATGGAAATGGTAATGAGTCCAGCCTATTTTGGGAAGCATTTTTTCCTCTTTTAGTATATACACAGGTTTCTCTTACCGTTTTGCTAGAGATTACCACTACCGACGGTATCATGGTTATCACAGTAACCATGCGGTTACCGTGAAAAACCATGAGGCAACTGCGAAAAATCAAGAGTTTCAAAAAGCAAGAGGTTTACCACACGGGTTACCGCGATAACCGTGGGATAAGCGCACAATATCGCAAACCCTGTATACTCGTTTACGGGAACTCTTAGCTTTCTCACGTAGTCATCGTGGCAGGCCACCTGCTTGTCAACTTCATCAATTTCCATTACCAGCTAACATACCATTTTCTCGTCCGCCACAGTTCGCCCTTGCCCTGCCCAAACTGTGTTTTACACGAGTAACACGACAGAGCTACTACGACTGAACACTGTACCACTTCACATTTCTCGCTGTCGTTTTCAGGTACATGTATCTCCTACGCTACAAATATCCAACAAGAGCAATTTGGTAGACAGAAAGACATGGCCCGGTAAGTAGACAGGACGTGGCCCAGAAATCGCACGTATTGGCACCACTCGGTCCACACCTGTCCAGAGAAGGTCCACGTGCGTCGTAAAATCTCTCCATGATCTAGGAGTATCATATTCCGGCTATCGCTGGCTCGCCAGTCATTTGTACCAAAATTCCTTGACCAGCCGTCACCGCCGGAGAAACCAAAAGATTTTAGATATTTCAGTTGAAATAGAATAGAATAATAATGTACATTAGTATTTATTAGTAGAAGAGCTACAGTATAGGATGTCTAAAAACACAGCCATAAGCCTTGAATTTTTACATACAAATCCACAAAAAATAGAGAAACAACCTAAAACAAAAAAAAAAACTCTCTTCATTTTCAAACAGCTGACAATTAATAGTCCGCTATTCATTTTAAAAGTTTGACTCTCATCTTTTTTTCCAAAAATTAACAAATCCTAAATATAAACATGATACTTCAGTTCATATTAGTCTAACTAGCTATTTAAAAGTAATTAATGGTTAAAATTAGAATAGTGAGAGTCAATATTGCCAGTTATTTGAAAACAAAAGAACACCGGTGACTACTATATCTGTCTCAAGGAATTCTTCTTCTCTGTATATAAGATGTAAATAGTATATAAATAAAATTATTTTTTATGAGGGCAAAAAAAATTCATGGCTCCCTTGCTAATAGACTTGCGCTCGTGCAGCGACTTTGACACTGATATTTCATTTAGGGGTGTTCATCTACTATCTGCGCGCATTACTGTAGCAACAGACGATGAGAAATAAAAGGGTCCAGATTTGCACAACATTATAAACATGTTCTAATGTAGAGAAAAAAAACTCCTCTCATAATTTTGAGAAATAAAGGGTTCCAAGGTATTTTTTTTATAATTTGTCTTCTTCTTTAAAGTGACTATTTATTTTAAAACAAAGGGAGTATTGTTTAATTTTGGTGCCTTGTAGCCCTAAATTTGGGTCCTTAGAGGTAGATTGCTTGCCGTTCTTATCGAGCAGTTCATCTATGGTTCTTAGGGAACCGTTGAAAATCCTGTCTGAGCGAGCAGGTGATTAGCGTGGTCGCCGGCCAGGAATTTTGCACGGTTTCGGAGAAAACCGTAGTTGAACGGCGTGGTTGCCGCCACAAATCCGCCGGCTGTTCCGGGACGCGACACACGGTCGTCGTCGTCTTCCCAGTCTCACAGCAGGACGAGGCGGCGCCACATTTTCTGGGAGAGGGAGCTCTAGCTCACGGCGCGCCTCGATCGCTTTCACCTCCGGGATTCCACCGCGCGCGCTTCTCCGGACGAAGCAGGCCATTCTCTCCGTCGACCTCGGCGTCCTACCTCTATCCAACACGTCCACCGTCTCTCACTACCGAAAAACACACACGGCCGGCCGTTGATTTTCGTGATCCACCGTTCTCCGTGGCGTGGCAGAAAGCAGAGGAAAGCATGGTGGCGGGGAGACCCGGGATGAATCTTCCACGTGGCGGTGCACCATAGGCTGCTCGCGCCACCCACTTGCATGCATTAATTGGGCCGTTTTGAGGTGACAGGTTTTGCGACCCATTATTGGACACTACTAGGTCGCCGGCCGTCAAGTCACGTGAAATAAACATCTCATAGATACTCCCTCCGTCCTATAGCATAAATGTTATAAAATATAGGTTTAAGTGAGAGAAAAAAAAAGAAAGAGAAGATAAAAGATAGTTGTCATAAGTATATAATTAATCGATTATTAATTATTTTAAATTTAAAAAATAAATTAATATAATTTTTAAAAATATTTTTCTATAATTTTTTTAAAAAAACATCATTTAGTCTGAAAAATGTGCGTGTAGAAAATGAGAGAAATCCTCTCTATTTGTCAACGGCTGCATATTATTATGTTATTTTTTTTATAAAAATTAAGAAAGTAATAAAATAATAAGTCACGATAAAAATATAATAGTTAAACTACGCAGTAGAAACCAAAGATGTACTTATGCAACAATATACTTTCTCGTATTTCTAAATTATTTAACAGAGATTAATGTTAAGGAGAAAATATTTTGTTGTCGTTTAGTAAATAAGAAATGGATGGATGTGAGAGGATAGATGTGGATAAAATAAAAAGATTAAATAAATATAATAAGTAGTAATGCTAATAATGCTAAAAATCCTTATATTATGAGATAATATTTAAATTTTAAAACTTTTTATATTTTGACACGGAGCGAGTATACGGGAAATACCTATACCTTTGCAATTTGGGGAGGCCAGCCAACAAAATGACCCGTAGATTCCATCGTGATCTAATGAGTGACCTCCAGGCCGCAGATTCCGTCGTTCCATCGTATCGTGATCTCGTCCAGCCGCTCTGCAAATGAGTGACCTCCAGGCCGTAGATTCCATCGTGATCTCGCCTAGCCGCACTGCAAATGAGTGACCTCCAGGCACACAAGCAGCACGTGCAAGGTAGGGCACACCTTTATGTGTGTGTGTGGTGAAAAGACTCGGTAGAAGTATGCCTTGGGGGTTGCCACTTCGCGTCGGGTGCGCACAATCTGTGTGGGGGTGGGCGCGTGCTCGCGGCGCGAGATCTTGCGAGATCGGGAAAAGGCCTGGTGCATGGCAGCGGTGGCGTAGGCCGCCGCACCACCGCTGCCGCACGGCTGCCGAGGGGGATTTGGTTCGCGGGAAGATTGCAGGGCCACATGCGCGCGCTGATGATGCCCCACCTTTTCCACCGGTAGCCACCATCCAACGACGTGATGCCACCACCTCCCCGAGGAAGGCGATCGATGGCAATGGCAGAGTGCCTGCGGGGGTACCATGCCACCCTTGTCCGACTCTCCGGCTCATCCGCACTGCAAATCCTCGGAGGGCTTCGGTGCATCCATGTACCAGTATTTTTTTGATATTTTTCTTAGTTAATATGTACGACTATATGCATTACTGTTAAATACAGAATATTCACTGTCCTTGAAAAAAAAATTCACTGTGTTTTAGGTCTAAATTTTAATCATAGATACTATTTACTAGCCTGCCATAATATACTCCCTCTGTCTCAAAATAATTTCGTTTCTAATTTATATTATTTGTTTCAGAATAAATTCACTTATACACTCAATTGTTTCGTTTATGGTTACGTTTATAAGTTAAAATTTAAATTTGGAGTTGATTTTTGGGTTTTTTCATTGTATTTTATTTTTTTACTATTTGCTTTTAGATCACTAATAACATGTATATAAAAGTTTTACATATAAATTATTTTTTAATCCTTAATAAGTTGTTTTGCTTATGATTATTATAATCAAAACGATGAGCCTACTATTTTCTTACCTACACTCCATCCATAAATTATAAATTAATGAGTTTTATTCTTTTAATATCCTTTATCTACCTTCAAACCATCCACTCATCAATACAACTTTTCACCTTGTCTTGAACACCTGAAGCTAAAGATGAAATTATTTTGGGACGGAGGGAGTATGTGTTTTCAGTATACTCGTGAAACTTTTTTTTTTTGAGAAAGTACTAATTATCACAGGAGAAATTTCAATAAATTGTAGTGTAGTCAGCCGGCTTTTGAGCCAATAATGTTATAGAAGAAAGAAACATACGGTTCCTGGTATTTGCTTTCCACGTGGTACCGATAAGGGTGAGACATGTTAAAGTGTGTGCATGTTGCGGATGTATTAGTTGTATCAATAAGGTAAGAAAAAGCATGCCTTTGTATACACATCATATTCAATGGTAGTTCCTTGTGTGGCTTCTGGTATGTAATCGGTAGGGTAGAAAGTAGCCAATGCATCAGTACGCATGGACGGTGCGATCGAGACGCGCCACTATCATGGTGATGTCTCTTTGCTTTACAGTGCAATTTTTATGGTCCTTTCAAAGGCTTTTGTCTGGCCTTTTCTTATGAGATGATTCGGAACACATGCAACGTTTTTTTTAATGTTTTATGTCTACCTATAGATGCTCATTAGGATACGATATAGTTTGAAAATTTGTAGAAAATGTTGGTAGTATAATTTTGGGGTATATAACTTTGGTTTTTTTTATTAAAACATCAAGCCCAATCCTAGCTGATTTTACCATATTTGTTTCAACATTATCAAAATCAATAAACAATCTGATCGAATCCAAAGGGACCGTTCAACAATTTTCCATGGAATTTTATGACAACAATAAATATGTTGAAAATATGCATCCACCTGCATATGCCATATTATTTGGGATTTAAACAGGTGGGGCATTATAACCAACATCATGTGACATAAGCCAAAAATATCTAGGCTTTGCGCGCTATGGCTTTGATCATAAAACCTTTATGATTTTTCTCCTGTTATAATATTTTTGTTCCTCATCATCAGTTCATGCATTCTGACAGTGCCGCAAGACAATGGACAAAAATTAACATCAGAGGCCGTAGAAGATCCGGGCATAATGTGGAGAAGATTTTCGTGCAAAGTAGAATTGACTAGTCTACGTAGTAGCTAGCATTATTTTCACCCGTGAGGTGAAAATCCTAAGGTGCTAGCACCTCCAAATCTTGGGGGAGATATATTTGTCGGGATTGAAATGCCCAAAAGGGCAGACCCAACAACCGATCCATCACCTCACATGATGCCATTGTGGTGCAAAGGGCTCGTGTGAAAGCCTGCCGTGTAGCAATGCATATTTTTACCCCAGGGATGGAGATGTGTGGTGATAAAAGGTCATGTGGAAAAAAAAATCTTGACTCTTTTTTGGTGAAGATTCATCAACTATTCATCTGTGTGCATGTCCCTTCAATTTAGTTTGGAGGGCGAATTGTTTATTCCTCGCTCAACTTAATTATCACAAAAAGATGGGAATGCTAATATATATGTGAGATATGTTTGGTTTTTTGTGCTTAGTAAGTAGAGCGGTTTTTTGATAATGTTAAATTTGCTATGTCCAAATAGACTAAGCTCTATACACTACGCAGATCGAGGTACACAGTGTAGTATAGCAATCACGTTGTGTTACTAGTGTTTGACGATACCAGTTTGCCAAAACGTAGTGGGTTTTGTCTGGGGCTCTGAAAAGTCGATTCTGCGTCTCCCACATTTTCTAAACCAAGCGTAAACCTTTTTGCGCGGTGTAAACCGAACGCAACCTTGATTCATATAACTTGACCATGGCCCAAATACTTATCTACTAGCTAGTTCAGTAGATCTTTGTTTGGATGCCAATTGCTCACTAGAGTAGAACATATCATAGTTCAGATGCTTCACCTAGCTATCTACTATAAATCTCTGTATCATCACATAACTTTTTAGTAGCAAAAAAAAAGGTACCACTGTATATAATTCGCTGATGCCACTATGACTTGACCCTGATGCGTTGAAGCATATCTCTGTCGTGAATTCTCACGTTTTTAATTGTTTCGTGAAAAGAGAAGATGGGCACCATACTAGCTACTACATTCTAGTATAACTTTAATCAGTCGAGTGATGATGATGCATGCTACGTTGACAACGACAGGGCTTCCTTTTCGTTAG
Source organism: Oryza coarctata (assembly GCA_030770085.1). Taxonomy (NCBI): domain Eukaryota; kingdom Viridiplantae; phylum Streptophyta; class Magnoliopsida; order Poales; family Poaceae; genus Oryza; species Oryza coarctata. The sequence goes on from CM061470.1 coordinate 19,965,136, forward strand.
CGCAAAAACAAGCCCTTTAAACATGGCCTCTGAATGTGACTAAAGCCTAGGGCATCCAATCACGTCTTCGTCTTTCGATGTACATTTTCCAGTGTGTGGATGCTTCCAAAAGCTAGCTATAAGCCGTTCCCTTTTTTAATTAGTGTGTGCAATTCTCCTCGCCTTTCCCCGAAATCATATCCAAGTAATCAAAAGCGGGCAAACACATTTGCAAAAGATGATCGTTGTCAGCTCATCTAATTCCTTGCGAGCTAAGGTTATGCTCGACGCGTGCATGCATGATCACCGTGCATGCATGCATGCATGCACAAAAACCTACTAGCTACCTACGCATACTTATATTTGTATATGCATTTGAAACACATAAAATAGGGTGAAAAGATGCGCGCACACAAATGTACTATATGTATATGATAATATGGTGATGTGGGAGGGACATATATACGCTTGCTTAGTCACTAGAACCTAAAAAGATGGCGAAAGGCTGCTGCTGATTATTTCTTTCTCCCAGCGCTTGCAGCTAGCGGGCAGTGTGCAGCTGAGCACAGCTCCTTTCCACAAAGCCGTTTTGATTCGCGGGGCAGGGTACAGGCAGAGGCAGGGGATCGAGAGGCTAGCTTGCTGCTAGCCAGCTTTCCAATATTTTGTTCTCCGCCAACTTCGACTTCACCCACTAGCGGCTTTGCAAAAGGGAGAATTGCTAGTTTGAAGCCTGACTACTAAAATAAGTTTGTTTATTTGATCTCGCTTTTTAAAATTAAAGCTCATGATCCTGTTCCGTGAATGCATAATAGTGTTAACTCAGGGTTAAATTGATATATCAAAGCTTTTGGAAGAATTTGTTTACTTTGATATTTTTATATATTTGTGACGTATTTGGCGCATCTTTGCACTGATTTGAGATAAACTTGAAAGATTTGACTTCAATTTGATAAATTTGACTTAAATTTAATAATTTTGACTTTGATTTGATAGATTTTTGACAAAAACAAGTAAACAAAAGTTGACATAATTATGGCTGATTTTTTACAAATTTTTGACAACATATTCTTCTATTTTATCCGACACAAATTGCATTCAATAAAGCAAAAACACATATATATCCAAATCGAATAGATGTATGTTTAATGGCATGTCTAATAGCATGTGACAACAGGAAATTCATATCCAATGGCATGTCCAACCGCATATGACAACACAAATTCAATTTCAATAGGTCAAACAAAAGCACACTAGATCAAATACCACTCATACAAGTCTAACAAAAGCACTAAATAGTAGGCACATGATCAACCAAAAATAACAATTATGTGCCAAACCATGCACCTAGCCTCCCTCCAGCTCCACTTGTACTTGCATTGCATATATAAAAGCAAAAGTGAGTGTAAAATTTAATTCTGAACTACAACAAGGAAAAAATCACTTACTTAGATGTGAGTACAAAAGGATGATCATCGCTATCCTCTCCAGCTCTTCCCTTTTCCCTTCCTGCACCCCTATCTCTACTCCTACTAGTTTCACTTGCACTGCATATGAAAGCAAAAATTAATACAAAAGTTAATTCTTAACTAAAGTAAGGAAAAGTCACTTACTTATATGTGTGTAATAGAGGATCACTGCTTATGTTTTTTCTCTCTCTTTAGATTAGCTATAAGGCCTCCTTGCCAAAACCTATCCATATGGCCCAATTCATGGTAATCTGAGTATTTCTTTTTTTCCCAACCTCATTAGAAGCCTTCATCCTAAAGACTTTAGTTCTCCTAGGTTTTCTTCTCAATTTGGGCTTCTTTATTTTGTAGCCTAGATTAACAATGGCCACAAATGCTTGGAGGTTATAGGGTTTAAGATCCATGTATATGCTTTCCTAAACCTCTCAATAGAGAAGCATTCATCCACGAAGTCACCCATATGTACTTCTCTACTAAGCTTTGCAATAAAAGCTAAAGCATGGCTACATGGTTTTTCATTTATTTGTCAAGCCCTACAACTACAAGTTCTCTTATCTAAGTTAACAACATATGTAATGGTGGATATAGATACCTCAGCGGTGCCATCTCCGCATTTGAGAACTTCATGGTCCTTGATAGCCCTGTTTTGAGTATTTAGATCTTTATTAATGGCTAGGATTATTCCACCCTTCATATTTCTAGCAATCTTGCCTCTCAACTCAAAGTTCTTTACAATCATTTTTCTTACTACCTCATGCATTAGTGCAATCTGTAAGTCCATGATTTTTTTCCATCCAACTATTGAATGATTCAGAAAGATTGTTATTGAAGTAGTCTACCTTGCAAAGACCAGAAAATTTGCTCCTACTCCAAACATATGGATGTTTCTCTTCTAACTAACCAATTGCATCTGGACACTTCTCCTTTATCTTAGCCATGTGGTAATCATACCTCTAAAATGTGAAGCTCTTGACAGCTCCCCACATGTTGAGAAAACAATGCGCCATAATACTTATTCTTTATGTTCTTCCATAAGTGCCTCGTGCATTCTCTGTGTTCCACTCTTGGGTAGACATGATCTACGTTACCCTCTATCCCTTTGCCTGTTACAACAAAATGACATGGCATAAGATCAATTATATCTTAGATTGTTGAACAAAAAAAGCAAAGGAAAGACACTTGCTACTTACCATCGGTGCTAGTGACCAATCTTGTGGGTGAGCGTTACAATGGACGTAAAAAATCATCAATTTGGGCTTCAATGTGCACTACCCCTTGAAATATGTTGAGGGCAAACCACTCCTGCAATTGTTCATCACTTCTTATCTCAGTGAATGCATCATCAATAACACGCCATATAGAAATGTATTGCTTAGAACTCTGTACAATTTCAGAACCTATAAAATCAACTAATTGTAACAAGATGAAGTTATGCATGTCAACTATTGTTATCATATATTTACTTCTGCAATAGGTCTTTGGCCCCCCATCCAACAAGCTAAAATACGTCCTTACTCTAACATCGATAGTCAAATTATTTTGACTAGACCTACGAATCGTAGCAAAGTATATAATAAGCAAATTTATTCATAAAATAGATCATTCACCAAATTGACCTAGGTTGTAATCTACCATTAGTTATCCATAGAAGAAAGGAAATCCCTTTACATTTCCATGTCAACAATGGGGGAGTTGGGGTCAGTGGTTTTCCCTCTCTCCATGCCCATTTGTGCTACCCAGCTGAGGACGACATGCCAAGGTTGCCAATCCCATGTGCAGGTAGCACTAGCCAGCCATGGGCCGCTCTAGCCTTCTCTCCCCACCTTTGTGCACCCTGCCCCGTGCTTCGCCACTCCCTTTGTGTTGACCAGAGTCCACTGTTGCCACCAATAGAGGCAAAACCCTAGCTTACACTACTTGAGGATCAAGATGTGCTAGAGGTTGAAAAGGGTTATGTGTAGATAGGGGTATTTTGGTCACTTTGGCCTTGTAAATATATATTTTTTCTTTTTTCTAAATGAAACCCTAATGGTGTACTGAAAATAGGGTCAGACGGCACCTTCAATTTTGAAAAGCAGGGTCAAATGCGCTAACTTGAAGAAATAAGATTACTTTGGTAGTTAGTCTTCCAAACAGGATCAAATGAGCAATTCTCCCTTGCCAAAAGCCCTACCCTTGGTGTGGTCTCAGACATATCCTGAATATCTTATGCGTCCCTCCACCTTTACCCTCTGCTAGGCCTCCAATTTATTCATCTAGTCCAATGCACACAAGCAGGCATAAAATTTATAATGGGGTTTAGGTTTTGAACCCAAGCAGTATAATCAAAAGATAGTGATATTAGTCAACAAATTAACAAACTATTCCCCCGTTCTAAAATATAAGCATTACTAGTATTTAAAATTTATACCAAAATATAAGTACTTCTAATACTATTTAGATTACTACTTATCTTATCAACCACATTTCATTCAAATTTCTTTCTACTTTACCCCTGATCATCTCTACTAAACAATTTATAAATACTTATATTTTGTAACAAAGAGAGTAGTTCAAATGGAATAGATTCATAGAGGTCGAAATTTGATAAAATAAATGGCCTTTTATTCCCTTGTACATCTAGTTTTGGAGCAATAAAAGTATATATGTAAAACATTATAGTGTGAAAGTAAAAAAGGTTTACTCCATTATGTGTGAAATTTTTTTTACATTTTGTCTTGTTACAAACATAGGAGGATGTATCTGGGAATAAAAACAAGGACTAGCAATGGTTGTAGGGAGTTTTGGCAATGTAGCAACTTCCCCGCCTCCAATTCCTTTCTATCGATGTCGGTGACAGTAGAGAGTGTGCTCCTTTTCGACAACGTCATGGGAGTTGTTCATCTACCACAATGGGAGCTAGGCTGGTGAGCCGTCGGATTGGGAGGGGAATGCCGCCACACATAGCCTATTGGTGCACGGATCTCACCGTCATTTGCCACTTGGAACCATGACATTGTCGTATGTCCGGTTCCCTCCTCCGAAGGCCGAATGACCTTCTTGCTGTCATTGGTGTCCAGCCTGCACTAGATCCATCTTCTTGGGCTCACCTTAGTCTTAGCCTGCAATCGAACATTTTGCAATTCGGCAAAATGAAAAAGCCAATAATTCATTCAGCTGCTCAGTTGAACTAGAAAATCCATAAAACTTCTAGCATATTAACCATAGAAAACTCCATAAATTTAGAGCATTCCCGTAGTCTTAAGAAGAAAAATTGAGTAGAACAAAATTCAACAACTCTATTTAGAGAAATCCACTTGAACTACTCTATTCAACAAAAAAATTCAGAAAATAAGCATCTAAAGTAGACCATTGCGAACCACCATGCCATCGAGTTGTGCCTCCACCGCAATAGCCCACACTACAGCTACTGATGCCAATGGCCACAAGTAAAATTCATAACATTTAGTTAGAAGAAGTTTGTTCTATCAAAATATTTAGAGAAAATCTAGCATGTTCAGGAAGACCATATGTAGTGATTAGTTCAGGAAAAAAAATCAATCAATCTGCTCTATTGAACCAAAAAATTTCACAGAATTGCTATCCAATCGAGCTCCTTGAGTATTCATCTATCCAAAATTTAAGGAGCAAAATAAAGGAGCTAAAAAAATGTAGCTCAGTTGCAAGCCAACAAACCTTGCAGCTAGCATACCCATTGTGGCGCCCTGCCCATGTGGAACAATGCCGTTGATGAGGCCAACCCATCACACCACCCACAACCCTCTACTTCACCATAGCCTGGACAACATCCTCTTGCTTCACTCGGGCTGCAACTTCCTCCATGATTGCCATTTAGGGTGCTCCTATGCTAGGACAGCGTCATCGGAGGAGCCCACCATCAAAGGCCGCCACTTATGGTAGCACCTCCTAGAGCAACACGTTGTCGCCACCACTCTGCTCATCGTCAACCCCACCATTGCCAGCTATCGAGAGGAGGCCATCTGTCCCTTTCGTCAGGTGCCCTAGGATCCCCTACCTCCTACTTGTTGCTTCTCTAGATCCAAAAAAAGGGGAAATGGTTTGGAGGGAGGCCCATGAAGACGATGGCCACCCACCTCTGCGCCATGGATTTCACCGCTCGAGGCCACCTTGTGGAAGTTGGCTGCCACCGATGGATGCATCTCCTTTGTCTCGTCACCGATTAATGGGCAATCAGCGGTCGCTCATCCTTTCTCTTGCTAGTGAGGGCCTCCTCCAGAGCAGCTACCGACATACCGCCCGTAGGAGTATCCGTCGTTCTCCTTCATGAACATCACCAACTCACGAGTGAATGACACACCGCCACCCCATCCCCAAATAGAATGGCTCCATCTTCGCCTTTTGGTGACCTGCACGATATCCAGATCTTGAAAAATTAGCATTAGAGGTGGAACAGAGAGAGGATGGTGGGATCATTATTCGTGGCCACACGTCCATAGTTGGCACTCCCTGCTAGTGCGCTCCGTTCAATGGTTGTGTAGTGGCCATCTTCGTCCATTGACCTAGATCCGTAAACAGGGGAAAGTGAAGGAAAAAGTGAAGGGGAACGGTTTCTATGGTGGGGCTATAGAGTAATATAAGTAGCTAGTAGAAAAAAATCACTACGAATGGTGTATAAGGGTGGAGGTGCGAGGAGGGCTAGGGGGCGTGAGGGTGGGGGTATCATGTGTTTGGTTCATTTTAGCTATAACACATCCTAGGAGTAGTATTGTACATACACACACATGCGCGCACACATATATACACACACATACACAAGGATCCGCAAAAACGCATCTAGGATGCACAATAACTAAAACATGCCTCTTATATAGTAAAATTTTTTACTACGAGTTATATCATAAAAATTTTATTATGCAAGAAGAACGTTTTAGTTATTACATATTATATGTATAGTGTATATATATATTTATATGATATTGGTAAAAAAATTGGGGGTTACAGATATACCCTATGAACCTGTCTACCTCCGCCACTGTCACAAGGGTTTTAAAATACCACGGTAACTACTGATAATCGTGGTTATTAATATTATTGAGTTTGTTACGTCGAGAAATGCCCATGTAGAAAAAAATAACTTTTGTATAAATTTTGTTTAAATTTCACCGGTTTTCATCCGTAACCGAGTGTAACCTCGGCTAGTGGTGAAACCACCCATGAGCATGGTCGGCTGAGGGCCTAGGAGGGAGGTGCCACCGCCTAGGACCCCAACATGAAGGGCCCCACCTAGTTTTAATTTGTGGTTTGTTTTTCATATGTTTTTTTCTAAAAAATATGTTGTTTTTTAACCTATAAATATAAATAGATGATGATAATTAATCTATTAATTAGTAGGCTAGCAACTCCATCCTTTACTTATTGGTTATCAGCTGTAACTAAAATTTAAATTTTAAAACTTAATTTTAGAGTTATTTTAAGGTGTTTTATCGTAGTTTGTTTTTTATATTAGTTTTTAAATGACTAAGAACACACATAAAAGTTTTACTTATAATTTTTTTTCATTCTTGGTTTTTATTTTAGATTTCTATTTGTGGTATCAATATTATTTATCGATATTGAGAATTAAGACCACCTATTATTATAAAAAGTAACTCTTAACAGTTACTACTTGGTGCATCGATGTTTATTTGTATAAATAGTTTGTACAGTATATTTTATAAGTAAAAAATATCTAGTCCAAAGGTTCATAGTACTGAGTTCACCGAGGGCCTGACCATAGAACCGGCCCTGCCCATGAGCAATCTCGTGTTCAGTGGCTGGTCGCATTTTGAAACCCCACTGCTCGCTAGCTGCCTCACCCCGTTTTGCTGCATATATTGGTGCGTCGCCTGCTGGCTTTCTGCTGGTTGATTGCACGATCGCTTGCCCGCTTGGCAAATCGATCGGATCAATATCCATTCGTGATCCATCGCTGATTCGCAAGTGGAGTGCTGCGGCCCTCGCAACTCGCAGCGATTTTTATCGTTGTTTAATTATATTACCTCGTACTTTATTGAGCAAACGTACAAACGTCCACGAGGCCACAACGCTAGCTGTCGTTTGGATTTCGGAGCAGAGTGCGCCGAGATTTATATCTATCTATCCCCCTAGTGAAAGCTAGCTAGCTGATTCAACGGGCTCGCCACGAGTCGTACGTAGCTAGCTCGAATGCTCCATCGATCACGTACGAGTGATGGATCGATAGATAGATCCTGAAATCTGAATCCACGATTCATGGAGATTTGCGCCCCGACAGTTGCGGTTACAGCACTAGAAGGCGCAGCTGGTTTTGACTTCAGCAGGGTGGGCCTTGCTGGGGTACCGGCCTACCGCAGATGGCGCCGGGGCCGGGGCTAACGCGCTAAGAAGCGAAATCATGGTGCTTCAACATGGCTCGCACAGGGATGCTTCGACATGTTCCCCTACCATGCTGTCATAAGGAGACAGCTCCCCGGCGCCGATTGGTAAACGACCAGGTGGAGTTCAACTTTGGATGGCCCTGCCATGGCAGCACGGGCGTATATGGTCACGTAGATATCGGAGTGAATTGACGGTGCGTTGTAACAATATTTTAATTAAAAATAATTATCATATTATCATTATTTTCTACATATATTTGTTAATTACAACATGCGAGCCATTTGTTGTTATATTGTCATTTTTTCTTTCTAAAAAATAGAGAGTTTATAGAGATGTTGACATGTGGATTATCTGACATCATATTGTTATTTTCCTTTTTCAAAAAAAAATAGGAGTTGGTGGTTGAGTGGTGGTAGATTCACCACTTATCATCATCACTACTTTTCTTTTAAAGAAATATATATTATCAATTTTAAGATATTTGTTATGTCACAATATTTGCTGCCTCCTCTGTTATTTACCGGAATAAAACATGCTATTTTTTTAGAGCACCGATATTAACTAAAAAATCTGACCGTTGATTAGATTGATCGCATTATGTTGGTCACGTTAAGAACACATCTAATCTGTTATTATTATCAATAGCTGCGTATATTTGTTAATAACGACATGTGAGCCATTTGACCTCACTGCTATTTTTTCTTTTTACAAAAAAAGTAGAGTTCCTAGAGATGGTTGACATATGGATTATCTGTCATTTTTGTTTTTTTTTTAAAAGTAGAGAGTTGGTAGTAGAGTGGTGGCAGGTTCACCACTCACCACCATCACTATTTTTTTAAAGGAGTATAGATTATCACTTCTAAGATATCTGTTATTTCACAAAGTTTAATGCATCCTCTATTATTTATCCGAAAGATATCTGTTGTTTTCTAGGAGCTCCGATATTAATTAAAAAGTTCTGACCGTTGATTAAATTAATCGTATTATAGATCTGTATTTAACATCTGGGTCACGTTAATAACAAATATAGATGGAGGCATGGACCTCAACTCCTATTTTTTAGCTAATAACAGAAAATTCTCCATGCCTCCATGTATGTTATTGGCTCTTTACTCCTGTGATGTACTTCATTATTTTTTCTCTCTGAAGAAGTGCATATTGGTTTTGCTTCCACAGTTCCACTTGCTTACATTCCATTCTAGATGCCTTCTTGAAATGGCTGATGTCAAGCTTTGAAAGTTTACATATACATGCATATGCAAACAGCACTAGTATTTTCTATCAAAATTTTTTGTGCCCATAAAATCGTATTCCTACCAAACTTTACTTTTGGTAATATAACACTTAACAAACTTTCGTCGCATACGGCATATTTGGTGACATACATCACACAACTATATTAATTGCCAAAATTGTATCACATACCTTTATGATTCTCGAAAACAAGGACGATCCAATGAAGAGAGCAAAAAGCAGTGACCCTATGTAGAGCACATGAAATTGACACGAGGCTAGTCGACTTTCAAAGGAATATGGGAATTCGCGTGTTCCAAGTGGAGTCTATGACAGCAGTGTAATCAGATCACATGGTGAGCGTCCGGATATCGCAGCTAGCGCACATCTGCGACCACGTCCACATTTGAAAGTGGCATGCCAATATCGTAAGGGGATTATTTTGGGGTATGAACCCTGTAGCAATCTGCAGATCAACCTCACCCTGAAGAAAGGAAGAAAGGAGCGGGGAAAAAAAAACATATTCCCTCCTCCTCCATGGTTAACGCAGAGCCCACTATGGGCACTAGTGCCCGCCTGGTTCGTACGCTCCCCACATCGCAGTATTTCAAGCAGCAGGGAATCCTATCGATCGGGCCACCCCAATCGAGATCCCCCGATTTTGTGTTTTGGAAAGCGACCACCCCACTGCCCACTCGATCCCCGCCATATCGCCGTGCTCCCCAACTTGCGCGGGTACGTACGTGCCGGCGCATGCGTGACACCGACGCCCAGTCCCCTACTCGGGCCAGAACCGATTCGCGGACTTGCCCGGCCCGGTCGCCAACCCGCGCCCTCGTCGCGTGCACGCACGCGGCCTAGCGGACAAGACGAATCCACCGAGCCGGCGTGCGACACATGCGGAGATCGCGCGCGGGCCCGTTGATCTGTCGAGAGAACGGCGGCGATTTTGTCGGGTGGAATCGGACTCGACCTCACGATGGCGGGAGGGCCGGGGCCGCGCGGCGCACGGGACGGAGAATCCGTACCTTTTTTGTGGCTGGGAGCACGGGAGGGGTCACGGGGAGACTCTTGGATAAAAGGGTGACGACAACGACGATGTCCGTGGGAACTTTTGGCTGTTCCCGCCAAATTGTTCGTTCCGTGCAGCAAGTTGTTACGGCCCTGTTGTGGAATAGGAATCTGGACGGGTAGTACACATTAGAAAAATGTAAACTTCTCTTTCCCATAAGGAAAATGAAACCGGAGGCTGTGAGCTACCAGACGAGATGGCCAACGCCGAGCCCTCCTCTCCGTGCGTGCGTACCAGAAGGAAGCCTCAGACAAGTTAAAGTTCGTTTTTTTCCCCAACCTGACAGTGTGAAACGTGTCACTTAGTCCATCGTTAGCTCCGTGGCTGGTGGTTTAACAACACAAAACGCACTGTGTGCTTAGACGTGTGAGGAGACCAGTACGCTCTTCTGCTTATAAAAAGAAAGTCGCCTCTTGCTGATTATGTGCATCATTAGTCGCGTCGAACGCGATTTACTAGGGGCTTCACACATCATGCATCCGCGTGAGCTGCACGCACTTTATCTGATCCGTCTGTTTCTTCTTGTTCTTTGTTTGCTTATACGGAGACAGTGCAATCTCTTCTGTATTTAAGTTCGCATCTGGCTGTCTACATCCCTTTTTTGTCATCAACTGAGAAGACCATATTTCAACAGTTATTTTGCTACACTCATTCTTGCAAGCCAAAGTACCGTTCAACTTGGGAGAAAAAATACACAAAACAGAAATATATTTTTAAAAAAGAATTTTCCACAAAATCCCACCACGGATATCAAGTACACTTCGTTTGCATATCATGTGAAACCTCATGAATATCTACGCACGGTGTAACCTACAATCAGTAAAGGGCTGGAGATACATCCGGTGATCGCCATATAGTGGCTGCGTCAACGCAGGGAAGTAACTCAAGAGTAAATTGGGTTCTTCTGCTGAAGAACACAGATCAATCTCACATATCAAGAGATCAGCCACTCGTGGATTATAACACATAGCGCGAAATTCGATCGTTAGTGCGCGTAACACGTACATTTGCTTGGGAGGCAATGGCAAAATTGCCACTTTTGCTTGTCGGCAGCATGTCAGCTCGATCGATATGAGATATTGATCTGACAGACAGCAAACATATATATATAAACAGATTTATAACAGTGTTCTCTCGATGAAGGAAAAAAAGCAAGGTAAAGCAAGCTTGCATGGATAAATATTCTCCTTTGCCAAAAGAAGATTTTGAGACGATCACGACGTGTTTGTGCCCTTTTACAAGTGAGGAAATCGTCCCTTGTAATCTTTTGATTCGCACTCGCTACTGCAGCTTACACCACTGGCAAGCTCAAGTCCTGTATACGGTATACCCTAAAGAGAAAGTGGAGAATTACACCTTCCTGATGCTTTTTGGGGTGAATGATATCGGAAAGAATATATAGCATCCAGCTGTTGAGTACACCCTTCGTTTTATAATGATTTTTTTTTCAAAATCAATTTTTTCATATTTGATGAAGTTTATAAAAAATATTAGTTTCATTAAATCTAATATTAAATATATTTTAATACTATATTTGTTTTATATTAAAAATATTACTAGATTTTTCTATAAATATGATTAAATATAAGGAATTTAATTTAAAAAAATCAAAACGTTTTATAATATAAGAGAGGAACTACTTTTGGTACTAGTATCTAACGAAAGTCATGGTATCAACCACAAAAAGTTGTGCATGTATTCTGTTTTCCTTCAACCGATAATTAACATCGTGAGTTTGCAGTAAATTTATTCTTTTCTAATAAACAACTGTGCGTGCCTTTCCAGGCATAAAAATAATAAACAATTTTATCCCTGCTAGCACGTTAAGCTTGGGTGTTTTTATTTGGAACAATTCTGAATTAACCCCAAAACTATCCTGTCAATTGAATTACCTCACTCAATTTGAATACTAGACATTTTAAACCTAAACTCTTCAGTCTAGACGAATTATCCCCTAAGCAATATTTTAAGCGGTTTAGATCACACATGACACTCCAATCAACAAGAAAAATATTTTAAAAATAGCAAGCCCACTTTCATCTCTCTTCCTTCCTTCCCTATCTCTCTTTCTCCCTACCCCTTCCAAAATGGAGAGATCATTGAGCCATAGGAGGATTTTGACGAGAAGGACGCTGTGGGAAGGCATACGCGGTGGTGCGACGCACTAGCAGGTTCACTGAGTGCACGAATACGGTGTTGATCCCCTTTCCTTTGCCTCCTTTGTGCCCTTGCCCTCAGCCGTCGCCTCCAACCGCCTTCTCCGTCAGACAACGTGTTTAGATTGAGCTTTGCCTCTAATCTCTAGTCTCCGCCGCTGGCCACTACCTCCAAATCAAGCTATGCTTACAACTAACGCCATCCTCGTTGGTCACATCGTCTTGAGCTCCTCCACCAACGGTTGGTTGTGGATCTCCAAGCTTCCACCAATAAATGAGGAGCTAAGGGAGGAGCAGTGGTGCTACCATTAGTCGCCTACGCCACCAAGCTTGGGGGCCATGAGCCAATGGAGCTCTAGGAGTGGAGATTGGGGAGGATAGAGAAAAGCTTAGGAGGTCAAAGGGAAGAGTGAGATGCCACTAGATCCGCCCTTTATAGCCTTCTTGTTCTTTTTCCTAGAGCTTCGTCGTGGCACCCTTCCTAACCGATCTCCCACTCTACTGCCTTCAACGTCCTCCCCAACCTCATATGCACTACCACATACACCTTCCTACCGCCACCTCCAGCCTCCATGAGGCAAGCTCGAGCTCCTCTACAGCGTCCTTCCCATGTGAGCTCCTACTCGGCCGTCTCCAACACTCTCACCGAGAGAGATCCGTCGCCAGCCTCCACAGCTCTGCCTCCAGTGCCTCTCTACCGCCAGTCGTCACCTCCATCCTCCCTAAGGCAAGCTTGATGTGCCTCTCCGCCTCTAGCCACTGCATTCATGCTCCCTAGGAGAGATAGAGAAATGAGATATCTATGACATGTTGTCGCTTCCATGCTCCTAGGGTTTTTTTTTAAAAAAAATTGTGCTGATTGGATTGCCATGTTGTCACCATGTGTACTAGTTTAGTCCAAAACCACCTAGAATAATGCTAGGGGGTATTTCATCTTATTTGAATAGTTGAGGATATAAATATATGGTATTCGAATTTAGGGGATAATTGAGACAACCGCAATAGTTCAGGGGAGTAATTCAAACCTTTTCCTTTTGATAATGACTTTGCTATTTGGCAGTCAAATGTTTTAGCCATTGAATTATAATCTAGTGATCAGTAGCTAGCCAACTTGTCTTCTACATCGGATCTAATGTAGCTAGTCTAATAAGCAACATCACCATCTTGCACCTTCACCTTGGCTTCTCTTGGAGCTAAGGTGACCAAAATAAGTCAAGCGGTAGGATAGGGGTGGGGCAAGTGGGGTTGTAACTAGATAGGAGAAGAACGGATGGTGAAGTTCATTGGTGATAGGCATATTAGGTGGTAGTGGGTAGTGGCAATATTATAGTAGTGGGAGTGGTGAAACCACTAAAGCCATGAGTGACAAAGGACGGCAATGGCAACATTGGCAATAGTCATGGTGGACACACTAGAGTGGTTAGGAGGTGGTAATGAGCGAGGGTGAATCCAACAACTTGATCCATTGGAGAAGGGGAGAGGAAGCATGCTATTGTGGTTCATTGACTGTTAGTGATGTGGAAAGGAGGGTCCCTACCATTGAAGGTGTGAAGTGGCCTATTATCACGTCATCACACCCCTATGCCCTAATAGTTCCCACAAATTAGTTCAAGATGGGACATATGGCCCCTAGGCTCAAATGGCTTGTGGATAGGCAACCGAGAGCAAGGAACCTCGGACTTATGTCCCACGGGTGCCAGCTTGGGTGGTCCTGAGCTCGTTGCCCCGAAGAACAAGCTTGGGCGGTCCCCATTGACACTTGCTCGGGCCCCAATTACGTAACTCTTGCTTAAGGAGGTCGGACACGAGCTCAAGATGTTGTTATGTAACCGTTGTTGTAGCCCTCACATTTTATGCGACAATACGAGACATGTCGTTTTGCCTCATCCCTCACATGCCTTTTCTATTAAGAGTGATGTGATGGTTATCTACCCGTTGAAACTTGCGATGGAGGGATGAAATGGTGACTGACTCACCTACTATCCGTCTTTTGAAGCACTGTGTAGCCTATGTGCCCTATCAGATGTCGTAGGGTAGTGGGCAACATGTTTGACGATTGTGTCGCTTGCCTAGTCCACTGCTCCTTGCCTACCTTACCAACCCATAGATAGGAGGGCCCAGTGATGGCACATGGGAGGTGAACACCGATTCCAACAATTCTTTCCCATGTCGATGGAAGTGAGGAGGGAGCCTACCGATTAGATGTCTCATGCCAACCACCTGTACACAAGGGTTCACTGAGGCCCTACTCTCTGAGTTTAGTCATTGCGGTACCCTCGTGGTATGTAAGAGGAGGATCAAGACCATGAGAAAAGGAGGAGAGGAAATTAGCACTCACATAAGCAAAGTGGTGTAAGCTTTCTTTCCATCAAAGTAACAACCAAAAACACACAGGAGCTTGGTACTACGCCTTCATGTGGCCCAAACCTATATAATTGCTTAGTGTCTGCTTCTTCCCGCTCCAATCTCAGCAACTAGCGTCACTAACCCCCAACCAAACTCATAAAGGATATACCATCACATTCCCGTTATCAGCAATTATCCGTCGACATTGACATAGATAAACTAGAACAAAAGAGAGATAAAAGATGAAGACTTGTTCAATATTGGAAAACAAAACAGACAGACTAAAATTAAAAAAAAATAGATGACTAACGTATAGTCAACTCCTTTTGGATAAACAATTGATTTTAAAAAGGGACGTCCATTTATTAAGCAGCTAATTCAACTGTTTTCCTAGATTGGTTCCATTCATACTGTAGGCTACCGGATTTATTACATTTCACAATAGTTTTTTAAGCTAATAGTTGAACCTGCATGACTCGCTCGCTATATGGACAAAAATTATCAAACTACCCTAGCATGTCGAGACTCCAATGAGCTTCACCTTGTCTATTAAGCCTACATGCCCATTTTGGACCTTGCCACCATTATGGTATGTTATGTTGTGGCCCATGCATGTCATATATGTCACAAGAAACTTCATCAATGGTGCTCACCGGCACCCTACCATTTGGCCCTGCCATTTGCCATGATAACTCGAAGATCACAAGTAGTGAGTTTAAGTAACACTTTGGTACTTGGCATCACAATGCCCGCTTTATTGTTATTTTAGGAAAGCAAGGACAAGAGGCAAGAGATAAGAGTTGCTGCACACACATATATAGTCACATACATACATAATAATTGGACGTGATTTATACATGGTAATAATTATGAAATTGATAATCCATATTACTTAATTTTTCTCATAACCATATGCATTTTTATCATAACATTAGTTATTTTAATTTTTCTAATAATATTATAGTTATTCATTTTTTTAAAACGATGTAACTGCTTTTTTTATTGATTTTTTAAACAATACTGACTATCGTAGCTATGCCCAGTAACGAAGATAGAGTATCTTCGTAACATAGTTAGAATCGTAACTATTCTAACTTTATCATAACAATTGCAATAATAATAACTAATTGCAAATCATAACTACACATATCCGTTATAAACACATATTCATCCATCCACGTTTCCCATAACATATAGGGCAAAAAAAATCATGAAAATGAGCAAAGCGTGGGCGACGTCATGGCGGCTGGGACCTCTAAGAATGATGGATGTTCGTCAACAAGAGAGAAGGTATGGGAGGGGATCCCATGACGGTGGTCATGCTGTGCCGACGAGCTCCGCCTGTGAGCACGCCATAGAGAAGAGAGCGCACCGGTGAGCAACTAGAGGCGCGTACAGCCCAACGCTGAGCAGCCAACTCCGGCAGTGACGCGTGCTAAAGGTCAAGCTCTGCCGGCGGGCACCCCATGGAGAAGGGGAGGTCACGTCATAATTGCCTGAGGAAGACAACTAGCGTGCGGAACAGAACCACGGGACGATCCACATCTGCATCGGCAACCTGGAGGACGGTGGAGAGATGACCGGTTTCCACCGCTTAGAAGGACGTTGCCGCCAGGCAACCAGAGGAGGGAGCTAGTCATGTCGACCCCTTCCTTCCTAAGTCTCGACCACACCGTCCCTCTGATCCACAGCGCTGCCACCGCCACGAGCCAGATCTGCATCGGATTGGGAGGAGAACCGCGCACCATGGCCCACCGACGCTGGTGCTCCCTACGTCGCCGGTGAGGATGTAGATTGTTAGGGCCTTGGGACGCTGCCGGTGGTCGTGCAGAGAGGATGATTTCCAGCGCCGGCGTGGTTGGTGAACCAGTGCCGACATGGTGGCCGGAGCCTGGGAGGAGGACGCGTATCACGGACAGGTTGAGCAATAGCCATATATGAGGTCTCATGCGCGAGGGTTGGTGACTAAATGAGAGAAAACTGGAAAGTAATAACGGGAATACCGAGGATGTTTCAATTAAATACAGTGACTAAATGAGTTGCAGCGACGTGTACAGCCTGTTGCTGCATCTAGGTGCTGATGTATAATAGATACTCTCACAGACTCTCCCTGTTTGTCTCTCTCTATATACTCCCCTATAATAATTATTTCACTCTTTTCTCCCATAGCCCAAACCCACCTCCCTTCTCCTTCCAAGGGCTCAAAACCCATCTTCCAGCTCGGTCAAAGGTCAGTCAACACTTTCACATTGGTCAAACTAGTATGATGACTACTTTCACCGTCTAGCTATTTCCATCTCTCGCCTCGTAGGAACGGTACAGTAACACTCTAGCCATCACGTAGTAACAGAGCAACTTACTCATAGTAACAATGCCAAAACATGGTAATAACAAATCTACTTTTGTAATGCTCTTTTTTTTCTAACATCATAGTGCAAAGAGTTCGAGAAAATAATTTATGGCACGAGAGATGTTTTCATCCAAAGTTAGAATAATCATTATACAACTACGTCCCACCAATGGGGTAAACCTATCTCATATCTCCTTTTTCAAGTGTTGAAACTTATGTACCATATTAGTGAAATAAAAGAGTGCCAAATCAAACTCACCTAAACCACTTTGGCCAAACCCCTAGGTTAAACCACCATATCGACGGGTGATATCCGACTTGGTTATTTGTAGCCGTAGGGTTCAGTTAATGCCAAGATATCCATGAGATGGTAATAAAAGGAGACATGCGATTTTTATACAAGTTCAGATCCTTGATCTGAGTAATAGACCTAATACTATTTATATTTATTCGGTGAATCAAACCATACAGAGTACAAGGCAGAAGCAATATACCTATCTAGCCTATCCAACTAATATATAACAACCTATGTGGCTAGATGTAGTCGATGGCTAGCGATGACACAACTCCGTGGATTTTAGCTCAATGTGGCTTGTGTTTGGCTCGAAATTAAATGTCGAGGCTGTTGTTTTTATACTGGTAGATGACTCTTTCTCCAAGTAGAACTTGGAGAACTTGTTAGGTAATACGACTGAGTAAGTTAATTTGTTCTTGGATAGGACTCTGCAGTGTTGCTTTATCTAGGTTCGATTTTTTTTCTCAGTCATATACATTTTCATCTTTAGGGACACATATCCATATATGTATAGGTATACGATATTTTTGGATATGTTTAGTTTGGTTATAGAAGGTATGTCATATCTAAGACACTAACAGCTGCCCCTGACCTCTATGCAATTTTCCTTCTAACGCTTTCATCCTATGTACTTTAAAAGACACGTCATCGGTAATATAGAACATAGTCCGAAAGTGTTCCTGTCTAAGTTAATATCCGAGAATGTTATTCTAGCATATGAGTATAAGGACATCATTGCTGGAATTTAAATTTGGATGGAGGTCAAAAAAATCTAAACAGTTATATAATCCCACTGGGAATAATGCCACTTTTTTTAAATACAAACCATCACTATGTATATAAATTATAGCGGTAAGATCTACTTGAGGTGTGTTTGCCATTCCAAACTTTTGACTCTTCGTCTTCCCAATGCCCAAGCCTCTCAGCCGGTGAAGCCCCAGTTTCTTCACAACCCTTCCCACCGTCACGTCCATGCATCTTCCTTTCTCAGACATGGATGTGGCGGCGATAAGGAAGCTAAAAGTGAAGGGATTGATTCCCAACCAAGGCATCTTGGCCCAGACAAGATATCCCAACTGTCACTGGCTTCTTTCTGCCAATGCAGGTTCATCCCTGGCCCCTTTGAGTTTTTGTCGAATGTTCTTAATTTCTATGGAATCCATCTCTTCCACTTTAATCCAAACTCCATAGCCTTCCTTAGTGTCCTTCCCACCTATGCAAAGCATATATAGGTGTCACCCTTCCTCGATTTATAGAGATACTTTTATGAGTTCTAAGTTGTGCAGCAATCAAGAATCACATGTCATTATGGGTTCCAACTCTGCGATGGACTCAAGGACTCTTATATCCCAATTGCTACCCATACATCTAAGAAAGACTAGCACTAGAATTGGTCTTATTTAGAGCATACAGCCAAATTCAACAACCTAGATATCCCAACTGATGCGCTAGAGAAGATAGATGACTGGAATGATCTTATAGCCAAATCTCTCTCTTTCTCTCCCTAAACATTCATCGACAATATTTATGAGTTCAGAATTTAGGGCTGACGGCATACGAGGTCATTGAAAACTGTGTGTCGTCGAAACCAACCTTTGCAACATCATCCTCACCTTGTATTTTTGTACTCAAGGGATGAGGACACATCCTAGATGTCACACCGAGATATGTAGTGTGCATATTTCACTTTAAACTATGCACTTGCTTATGCCAAGAAATAACCTTTATTTTTGGTATTTATGGTGCAGAACTTGGTGATGCAGTAATCTAAGGCCACGTCAAGAAGGTGGTGATAGACTCATGAGAACCACTAAGAATGCCACCACTCTCATCTGCGATCTTGTGGACACTGAGCGGGACAAGGTCATCAATGTAAGTCCTTATTTTATTAATTTAAGTCCTTTTTTAACATTATTGGCGGCATAGAACTTAGATACTAATATTATTAGTATCTTTCATTGGTTGATGTTGTTGGCTCCCATCTCCCTTATAGCAAAGTATGATCACCCCTCTTGGAAGGCTATTGTATTTATACTAGTAGATGACACTTTTTTCTAAGTAGAATTTAGATAACTCCTTAGATAATATGGCCGAGTGGGTTAATTCGTTCTTGAATTGGACTCTATAGTCTTTCCTTATCTAGATTCGGTTTTCTTTCTTAGTCGTATACACTTTCATCTTTAGGGGCAACTATCTGTATGTGTATAGGTATGCAGTATTCTCGAAGATGCTTAGTCTAGGTATAAGAGGTATACTATATCTAGGACACTGACACTCATCATTGTCCTACCTTAGTTTACCTGAGCCATGTGGAAACAATATGTCACGTGCTAACATCTTGCATTATAACACGTCGTCCAGTAACATATCGTATAACTTAAAGAAATATGGGTGTATACATGCAGTAACACAATTTTATGAACACTTGTAGCATGCCTCGTTACTACCTATTTTTTTCCTTAGCTACTACATAACTCAGTTCATCTGAGTCATCATAGTAATATAGATGTTGTGATAGATAGAGTTAACACTGAGGGTTGGTCTTCTTATGGATGGGTGAGAGCTATCTCTATTTTTCTTAGGGAGGGAGTGCCTTTCTCATGGAGAGAGGTGAACCGGTTAGAGTTAACACAAAGGGTTCGTGCCAGGGACAATCGAGAGAAGGGAGGTTAGGTTTGATGTTAGTGAGCAGTAACATGTATGTAGTTTTGTAGTAACATCTTGTATAATATGCAATAGCAGATGCAACACACAATCTGTTGCCGCCTATTAGTTACGTCATTATTATATTTTTTTTGACATGGCATTACTGTAGAGATATGTTAACAACAAATGGAGTATGTACTTACCAACGTGAATTACATCTACTCTTTTAGGTGAGATTTTTGTTATTTTGTTATATTTTCCATTGACAAAGATTCGAAAGATGTACATACACGTAACTTAGCTCTATGTCTTGTCCTCGTAGAAAAATTTCAATATCTTTGTCCTCTAATTTGTTCTATAGTGGTAAAGAAAAAATTAGAGTCGGTCACATATGCCTTGCTCACAAAGCTTAAACGAGATACAAAAGAAACTAACAATAATACCTAATCACATAGTATCATACGATTAGTTGGTTAGAATAACTTACTATAGGCCTTGAGATCCTAGGTTCAAATCATTATGGCAATTTAATTTTTATTTTTTCCTAAGAAAAAACCATGAGGGAGGGAAAAGGAAATAAAAAAGGGGAAGGCGGAGCCAGAGGGAGGGAGAGATCAAGGCCTTGAGATCCTAGGTTCAAATCTTGATTATGGCAATTTAATTTTTATTTTTTCCTAAGAAAAAACCATGAGGGAGGGAAAAGGAAAGAAAAAACTAGAGGAAGGGAAGGTGGAGCCAGAGGGAGGGAGAGATCAAGGCGGAAGAGAGGAGTGGGTGTAAAATAGTTATTCTAGAGACAGGGTAAAGTAGTTTTGTTAGATATATACCTATTTCACATAGTACATACATGTCTCTTACAAAATCTAAAAAATAAACTAATAACCAAAAGTTAGAAAACCTAACTTCTTCAAATTTTCGCTAGTTGGATACTCATCATCTACTTACCTGAATTTAAAGCAAGTTAACAATTATCAATGTACGCCCTATAAATCTGTACTCACCATATCAATTTTCCTTCTTTCTCCTTATCAGAGTGGAATTATTAAAATTAACCTATTTGTTGGGTATTGTTTTTTTATTCTGGATGCTTTTTAGTCTTTAACGAATGTCATGGTATCAACCACAAGAAGTTGTGCACGTATTATGTTTTGCTTCAACCGATAATTAACATCTTAGGTTTACATTCAATTTATTCTTTTTAACTAGTCAAGTGGCCATGCCTTTCTAGGCATAAAAAATAAAAAATAATATTATCCTGGCTAGAGCATAAGCTTGGTGAGGTTATTTTTTTAATGACTTTGCTATTTGCCAATCGACTGTCTTACCCGTTGAATTATAATATAGTGTAGATGTGCTAATAAGTAACATCACTGTATCTTATGCCTTTATCTTGGCTTCTCTCATAGCTAAGCTGACCGAAATAAAATACACCGTGTAGGATGGGAGTGAGAGGGGTGGGGTTGGAGAGGCCGGAGAAGCTCACTGGTGACATACATATAGGTAGGTAGTGAGTGACTGTAGTCCTATAGCAGAGAGAATGGCGAAACCACTTGAACCGTGGGTGAGGAAGGCTAGCAATGGCAGTATTAGCAATAGGCATGGTGGACACACTGAGTAGCTCGGAGGTGGTAGGAACAAGGGTGAATTCAATGGCATGAGTTGGAGATAGAGTAGAGGAAGCTGACTAATGGAGGTTTACTGACATAGAGGAACTAGGGGAGAGATAGAAGAAGCGAGCTAGGACTAATGGAGGAAGAAGACTTGTTCAACGTTGGCAAACAAAATAAACAGATAAAAGTGAAAATTTTAGGTGACCAGTATATATAGTCAACCCCTTCTTATAAAGGGTATCAATTGTAAAAAGAGACCATTGTTTCCCTTGAAAGGTACAATTCATACCATAGTTACTGAAATCGATCGGACCAGAGTTTTAATCGACTGCATAGGGGGATCGAACTGGGGGGCTATCCTTACATCGGCCAAACCATCCGGGCACGGCAGTTGATTGGTTTTAATGGTAAAATAGACTGAACTTAACCCTATCCACTGAAACAAAACTAGAGAAAATATGTTTATTATTTTTTAACCACCGCTTGAACCGGTGAACCGATAGACTTACTGGTTTAATTATTGGTCCTGGTTTAACAAACTATAATCCAGAGTGTGGTTTAAGCTAATAGTTGAACTCACGTGACTTGCTTGCTATATGGGTAAAAATGATCATACTACCCTAGCATGTCGAGTTACATTGTTCAGACGAGCTCCAACCTGACTATTATGCTTCTGCTACAGGCCCCTTTTGGACAATGCCACCGTGCATGGTAAAATTTTTGTTACGTTGTGACCCATGCATGTCAGATATGTCACAAGCACCTCTAGCAAAGGTGCTCACCTGGAACATACCCCTCGGCCCTGCCACATGGCTGATGGCTACTCACCACATTATGCATGAACTTGGTAACTCGACCTCACTCAAGGGCCACAAACAGGACAAGTGTAAGTAACACTTTGATGCTATATTCATTTAGGATATATATATAGAGAGAGGTCTTTTTGGTGAGTTTTTGATAGATGTAACTGATTTCTAGTTGTTTCAAATAGTTTAGATTCTCACCTATATTCCAAGACTTGTAGATACAAAATTTTTAGAAAATAAACTAAGCTAGAAAACTTAACTTTTTCATATTTTCATTCGCTAAGCACCCATCATCTGCTTTATAAAATCAGCTCTCCAAATATATAGGAATACCTAGGAAGAACTTAACCATTATCAATATACACAGACTATACTCGTCACAACCAACATTATATATAGATTTTCCTTCTTTATCCTCATATGGGTATATGACTGGTTTTTTTCTTGTTTTAGCAAAATCACAATATATAGAGTGATTAGATATTGAATTTTTAGAATGTTTGATGTATTTTAGTGTGTACGTGGAAATGTGGAAAACCGTACACGGTGCTTGTTTTTCGTGGGACTCAGATACTCCAATAGTCCAACACGTGAGACATAGCTAGGGCAGAAGGATAAAGCTAGGTCAGCACTTAGCCTGATGAGTAGCTGATCTTAAAAAGGCTCTAGATAGAGCTGTCCACTTGCCCTGCGAGCATCATCCTTTTTAGGGCTGATAGGTGTAAGCTGCTCTCACGGGGAGCTTGCATGCGTCGTCCCCGTGGCCCAGGCCCTGGCCTTGCTCCTGTCCCGCCACCCCAACACGTTAGCGACCATCGGATGATGACATGCGGCGTTGCATGCATTGCATCGTATTGGATTGCATGCATGCCAATATCTTGCCTTTTCAGGAGAGGCGATGTGATCCATCATCGGTGATGATATCTCCTGCTCCTCTTGCTGCTGCTGATGTATATATAAAGAAACAATATATTGGATATCTTATGTTGACAATGTGAGCATCGTGCGACAAACGTACACCTTCTTTTAACTTTTATTTTGGGGTCACTAGAAGGTACGTAACGTATGGGTAGCTTGTAGACTTGTAGTGTGCTTGATAGGGTGGGTTGTACTTGTCTATATACAATAATACTACTCCTCAAAAGAAGACATGGCGACCAGTCTCACCAAAGTCGAAGTCATTTTACACGATCTTTTGTTTCTATGTGCGGGAAGTAGAGATGGCTAAACGGATGGTCTGGTTCAACCCGTTATGTTATAGGTCCGATTGAGCACAGGCTATTAACATTTGGTGTTTAAGCGGGTCGGAGCAACAGTCTAGACACGGTCTAAACGGGCCAAGCCAGCCCGTTAGCTCGTTTAACCCGTAAAAACAGAAAAATACTTTTAAAAATTAGGAAAAATAAGAAAAAGGGTAGAAAATGAAGGAAAAATAGAAAAACATAGAAATAAATGAAATAAATGAGAAAATTTCTTTAAAAATTAGAATGGGCTTTATTGATGTTTTTATCTCATTAAAAATCTTTCTAGATAAAAAATCATTTTTTTAAAAAAAGAGTATAACCAAGCTAAAAAATTATACATTAATACTATTGTTTTTTAAAATGCATAGTGATAAATGATAAGAAATTATAAAAATAATGTGTTGTGATTAAAAATCCTACATCAATTTACCAAAAGAGATAATGTTTTCGTTAAAAAAAAGACCTCCATAAAGAAAAATAAAAAAAAGGGACTTGAAGTAATGAATATGTAATTTCAGTTTTTCTTTAAGTCCTAAGGACAAATTATGGAGCTTAGATTTAACTGGATTGAGAAACAAATGCTCAGTAAAACTTTTAAGTCTAAATGAGTGAATACTTGCACCATATATACCTTGAGGTTTTGATTTGTATCTCCCTGGTGTTTCGGATGTTTTTGTCTAAGTTTTGTGGAAACTTATAGATAAGTTTCTCTATCAAACAGAGAAATCTATGTGGAGTCTCTAGATCGTTTGGCCGGAGTCTTTGGATTAAGTTTTTTGTCTAGCAAAGAGGCCTATCCGAAGTATCCAAAAGTTTAGACCGGACACTCCAAACCTCCTCTCCTTCTCAAAGCTACGTTATTCGGATTATCCAGACCATTTGACTAAAGTCTCTAAAATGGGGTCTCTATCTAAGTCGAAAAGTCTGTTCGGAGTCTCTAGATCGTTTGGCTAGAGTCTTTGGACTGAAGTATCTGTTTAGGTCGAAAGTCTTGTCCAGAGTTTTCTGAACATTCTATCTAAATATTTTAGAGTTTAAATTTTATGAAGAACAACTAGCTTTGAGAGGGGTGGATGTTTAATCTCACAAACCTCCCTTTTGAGGGTTGGGTTGCACATTCATTACTACTTTCTAAAGATTCTCCACTCCACTCTCTTGGATCTTGAGTTTAATCCACACTTTTAGAGTGTCGTTTTGGGTGATTTGGGAGATGTTGGATTTTAGGATTTGGGTGAGCACTTGTGGATCAACGCCGATAAAGATTCAAGCCTGTTACTTTTGGAGGATTACCTCCTAGACGACTAAGTTTTGCCCGCGAGGATTCAACATATGAATCGCCTAAGACGTTTGTGAAGTTCTCCCTCACCTCTGAAAAGGTCTACCTTAGAAGTTGATTTGGTAGAGTATGCTCCATAGAAAGTAGGAGCACGATGTCCTAATGAAAATCTTGGTGGTTGTCTTGGACTAAGTACTATGCTTTGGTAAGAGCTTGAAGGCCAAACTAATTTCTATAGTTGAACTTGGTGAGGTGAGGTATCGAAAGAGATTCAGCTCTTTTGAGCTCCTCAACAGAAATGTATGATAGTTTGATCAGAGCTTCGGTGAAAAATAGTTTTGTCTCCTAGCTTATTATTACCTTTTATATTCTCTGTGATTTTATGGCCTTGCTTTCTCCCTAACCCGTATGGTTCACCTCCATTAAGTGTCCTTTAGATATTTTAAAAGAGATCTGGAATCTTCAGACTATACTACCGGAGACTCTGGACTAGTTTCTTTGTCTGACAAAAAGACTAGTCCGGATACTCCAGACTGTAGAACTGGAGATTCTAGAGAAAAGACTAATTTTTGATGCTAGTGCATTTCATATTTAAAAGTTTGCACATTCACCCCCTCTCTATACGACTTAAGGTCCTTTCAATGTTGATCAAGGTCTAAATTTTTAAATGATAGTTAAAGTTCTTTGCTATCTACGGAGTGTTGTGTTTAGGCTTTAGTCTGCTTGAAATCTTTGACAATGGTGAGTATCTCCACCATGTCACTTATCAAACATCTTCATTTATCAATAATTATCCTATCTGTGAGACTAAAGATAGACTTAAAAGAGATTGTGGAAACAAGATCATTCCAGCCCGTGCTAATAATGAAAGCATGGGATATGTTAATTTGTGTTGCCGCCACCACATCATTATGTTGAAATCTTTGTCGTCGTGGCTAACAAT
Organism: Oryza coarctata; assembly: GCA_030770085.1. Taxonomy (NCBI): domain Eukaryota; kingdom Viridiplantae; phylum Streptophyta; class Magnoliopsida; order Poales; family Poaceae; genus Oryza; species Oryza coarctata. The sequence continues at coordinate 19,990,918 of CM061470.1, forward strand.
GTCACTGTCGAGGTAGAAGTTCAACTTAGATAGGAAAGTGATAGCTGAGAATCCAAACTATGTCGAAGTTACAGAGATCGAAGTCATAGAGCTCCTTGACGAGGAACTACCTACACCACCAAATATTTTTCCCCATACAATTTTCTTCTTACCTACTCCAACAGGGGCTAGTGGGGTCACTTCAATCTCACTACACCACACTTGCTTACATACTTAGTGAAAATATTAGTTAAATTACTATAAACCTCTTTGAAATAATTTGAATAATCACTACCAGTAAATTTAGATAAAAATTTTAGTATATTAGAAAAACCATGAATCTCAGCTTAATGCAAATGCATATAACATAGGTATGTTTCTCCAGTGTTTTGACATTTTAGTTTTTATAGGAATAATAACAGAATGAAGTAGTAGGTTATTTTTGTATTTGTTTAAATGTGAAGCGATTTGATGTAGAATTAATGGTGCTATAGGATAATAAACACTAGATAAACAATAGTAGCATCATAGAATAGTTCTAAAAATTCTAATATCCTTTCGATGACATACCAGTACCCTTCATGCTGATGCATCATGCTGATGGTAGTATGTGTAGATAAAAATAGAGAAAATATTTTTATATGGAATAAGGTGCTTGAGCATTAGATAAGTAGAGTTACATATCATATCTATATCCAAACCAAACTTACGAGGATAAACCCTCATAGCAACACAATAGCTCTTATATACTACAATGTGTTGATTAGAAGAATTAATAAAAGAAATTGCACTAAAAAATCTTTAAAATAATTACTCAACTATTCAAATCAGACTTAACTAAAAGATTAATAGCCTGACAAGCGTAACGCTGATGTAAAAAAATAAGTCCAACATATTCACTAAAAAGAGGAATAAGTATATCAATGACTATAGAGTTTATAGGAGCATTATCCAAAGTAATTACAAAGATTTTATTAGTTAGACCAAATTCTTCTACTACTTGGGAAACTCGTTCTAAAATATTCTCACCTATGTGTGCCATATTGATTAACCTAAATCCAATTATTCTCTTTTCTAATCCCTAATTATTATTAACAAAATAAGCAACAATACTAAGATAATCTTACTTAGTATTACCTAACCATATATCACTAGTCAAAGCCACAGAAAAAGTATAGGATTGTAAAACATACTTAAGCTTACCATGACATTTACTATAGTATTTAATAAGACATGGAAGGCTATATACAAGGTTGGATAAATGGTTGTTTTCAAAACAGCAATGTTTTAAACGATTGTCTATAAAACACTAGTAAATCAAGTTTTAATTTTGAAACGAGGCTCACACCTCGCTCCATTCCATAAGTTGGTTTGCAACAACATATGACTATCATCATGAGTGAATAGTCCCTTTTAAATAATGTCATCTCAGCACCCACAATAGATAATCCACTTGAGCCATTTTAACTCGCAACTGATCATCTCAGCCCTCAAAGTAAAATATCGCTCGAGCCATCTTGGCTCGTAACTAGCTATCTCGGCCCTTAGCCTTCTTGGCAAACCAACATGGCCTTCTTGCCCAAACCACAACCTGGTGCCAATCGACACCTCGAGTTACATGTACTCATTCCCAATTATGAAGGCTAGCCTAGCCGTTCACCACAAAGGCAAACTCTGATAACAAAAACCCATCCCACAAACCTTTTCTATAAAACATTTATTTAGAAACAAAACTACGCTATGGAAAACACCTCGCATTTGCCCATAACCATAAGCACAATTGCTTAAACAATTTAATTAAACTCTGTAAAGATTGCACGCTTTAACCACACGTCGTGAACATCCCGCTTTACCCAATGCATGTGGATCAAACAAGGCCAACAAAGGGGAGTTTACTACAAGGCTCTTACATAACCAAACCATAGACATCCCATGTCGCACAGTTGAGCCACTCTCTAAAACCAAGTATTAAGTCAATTTCAGACTCTCCTCTACTCAGGACATACCGTATAGCACCAACCGTATCTCACAGTTAAGACAAACCCCCATCTCAGAAGAATGTCTTTGTCTCCCTATTCTAGCAATCCTCAACTGTTAACATGCATGACACCCATGTCTTAACTATTTACTCTGCCAGAGGCATCCAATGTTACCTGTGTGGTCGTATTGTTTTATGCTTGGATGAATTTTTCAAAGAGATTGGTTATTATGGATGGTGCGTAGTCAAGCCGTCAAGGCACTAACTCTCGCATCATCAATTTTTATAAAATATTTTTTTCACTTTGTAATCAAGCCGACATCTCGCCGCGTTTTCAAATAAACGAGTGATGGTGAATACCCAAGTTTTTTTCCCATTCGACAGTACAACCGTAACAATAGGCTTTCTACCCTAGTATGGTGGGTTTCGATGAGTATATGATGTAGTTGAGTCCTATATAATATAAAGCTACTAGGAGGGTTCAACGATTTGAACGTGAATCATGGCCGAACAATAAATAAAGTATGACCTAATTATATGACTTCACAAACAAAATACTAAATTAAAATATAGGTACAAAAAGTGGTCGAGGAGGGGCTTGCCTTAGGTCCGCTGCGGTTTCTAGAGCATCAAACTTATGTGCAAACCTTCCGTCAATCTCGGGCCCTATACGTAAGAAAAACAAAACAACACATAAAACCACTACTAGTCACAAGTAAACACATAAAAAAATAGTGCTATTGCATAGAGGAGGATTTTAGAAAGATTTTGGAACTTAAATAGGATCAAACAGAGTCACGGACAAAAACATATGAATTTTTAAAGTTTAATGTGGTTTTCAGATGGATAAAAGGATTAGTTAAAATTCAAAAAGAATATTCTATGAAATATTATTGGTTGATAGGTGGGGTTCTGCTGTAAATAAAGAGTAGAGGGTGGTCCATAGTGAACCAACTCCATAGGTAGGCTGAAGAGAGAGTGAGTAGGGCCACGTGGGTCCTACTTTATTTTATTTTCTTTCCTTTCTTTTTTTCTCTTTCTTTTCATTTCCCTTCTTCCTTTCTTCTCTTCCTCCTCTTCTCCTCCCATTGCCTCTCCCTCTCTAATTCCCTCTCACGCGAGTGATAGTAGGCGGCGTTGGTGTAGGAGGGTGATAGGGCGATGTGGGGGCAGGAGGCGTTGACAAGAAGGGCGTGCACGGGAGGCACGGTCGAGAGGCGTGTAGCACGGGAAGGAGGAGGCGACAGGGTCGTGAAAAGGGGGCAGCGGCATGGTCGCGTGCGGGAGTGGCAGCGTTGAAAGGGACAATGCCGATGCAGAAGGGCGCCAGGGTGGTATTTGCACGAGAAGCTAGGGCGGTGCTCAAGTAAAGGAGAGGAAAGGTGGCGTTGGCATGGGAAATGGTGTTAGCATAGAAGGGCGACATCGGTAGGGGCAGCATCGGCATGGCTACCAAGGAAGGAGAAGAAGAAGACTGACAAACATGGCTACCTTCGCAGCGCGACAATGATGGCGACCCTCCTTGTGGTTCAGCTTGGCAACAATGATAGCTCAGAGTGGCGAAAAAAAAGAGCATGTGGGAGGTAAAGGTGTTATCTGAGGTTTTAAAAAATTTTATAGTCTCCTTGATACACCACCAAGATGAGCACAATGAGTAGGACGGTCATGCTTAACACTGTTACCTCCTCTCCCTCCACAACTCTCTTTCTCCTACCTATCTTGCTTAGAGTGAGAGTGGGTATCCTACTTAGAGGGAGAAAAAAATATCGGGAAAACACCAGTGGAACAATGGCAGTGCAGAGAAATGGAGTGAGCTTATAGCTTGCGTGCTGACTACATCGTGTGTGTCGTGAAGAGATAGGGAGGGTGCTTTGCCAGTTAGTAGGGTGATGGTTATAGGCACACTATTGCTTTAGATTAACGAAGAAATGATGGAGACAAGAATATTCGTCATGTGGTCGGAGTCCTAAGCGGGAATTTTTAATATCGAGACGAGAATATTCGTCATGTGGTAGGAGTCCTAAGCGGGAATTTTAAATATCGCACGGAAAGAAAAGTTATTTAGTAGGACTGAAAATTTCTAAAATCTAAATAAAACTCGACTTTCTCTAAACAAGATTTAATAGCGCGATAAAACAAAATTTTTAAACCAGAATTTTAATAAAAAAGTGGACATTATAATATTAGAAATATACATTGACACTAACGACCATGCGGGCTATTACTCTGAACAGGATGTAAACATATAAAAGTATATTTTGATATATATATCAGCGTGAGATATGACACGTAAAACGCAATATATACAGGTTTATATTTTAAAGATTTTTATCAATAACAGTCCCATGGGTTATCCATGGATATGAAATAAAACTTGTCTGCTACCATTATAACTTGGTTTTCAATTGGGTGTATCCATGGGTAAAAACTAATACATGCCCACATCCATCGGACGTGATATCATGGGCACCCATACCCACCGGTAGCTAGAATTGCCATGCCTAAACCTTCCTATATAAAATTAAAATTAATGTATTAAAAACAGCTATAACATTTCGCGTGATGTTCTTAGGAATTAGTGTAATATGTACGAAAATTCTCAACAGTAAATATTTTACACTATCAAAATAACGAAACACAATCAAATCACGATTAAAATATTTCACTCTCATATGTAAAACATCAAACTTTCAAATAACAGTAGATTCATAAGTCAAAGATAAAAATGTAAAACACATCAAAATACCCATTAAAACATTTTAATTAAAAAGATTAAAATATATTAACTAAAATATAAAAAATCAAAAATTTACTAAGTATAGATTTAGCTTTTTCCTCCTCTTTACTGACCTTAACCATGTCCTTCACCGTCTGTCGCATTTTCACGGTGTGGCCATCCCCTCGTCCTCCTTGCTGACGGCCCTCTCTAAAACCTCATCTTCCTCGTCTCCAGCGGCAATGACAACAGCCACGCCCTTCTCTATCCGCCGCATTGCCAAGGTGCAGCCATCCCTCATCCTCTTTGCCAGCGACCATGGCTGCAACATGGTGCGGCCATCCTCTCGTCCTCCTCCTTGTCGGCAGCCATAGCTGCAGAGCACCATCGTTGTTGCGTCCGCGCCTCAATCTGCTGCGTTTGTGAGGTTGAGGAGAGAAGAAAAAATAAGTGAGCAGAAACTTGAAGTACTGTTATTCGAGAAAAGAAAAGAAGAGAGACAGTGAATGGCATGGGAGCCTGATATTTGGGCTCAGATCGGGCGCTCGTCAAGAAGCGTTCTTGAAAATTCTCAAATTTCCTCCGTTTGCATGTTACTAGTCAGTTTGATTTGCTACGTAATTATGTTACCTACATTTCTCTTAAGACTACGCGCGTTACATAGCTGTACCTTGGATCAGTTGCATGCATGAGAAACGAGAGAATAGCTAGCTGTGACGCGATGTACAAGTACAAGATACATGTATACTCACACCTTGGCACTGACGCCGACTGGATTCCCGGCAGGCGTGGGCCCACATACCACAGTGATCTCTCATTGTTCCCGGTAACGGCTACTTCATTTCGCGGCACGTCAGGCGCGCGCTGCGCGGACTGCGTGCTTCCTTCGCTTCCATTCCATTCGACTACTCTAGTCGAGCTACCCAGATTTCGTTATCTTTTGACCTTTTTTTTCCCGTCTCCATCCGTGTACGCGATATTTTGACGTTCGTGCGCACAGGTTCGTTCAAAAATTTTACTCACTCCCATCGTAAATATTTCAAATTTAACAAAGATTAGATTAAGTTTTTAAAACTTTAAACATAAATAAATTTAGTAAGTTTATAATATTACACATTATTTTTAAGGACAAATCTATGTATACTATTTATTTTATAAACTAAGCATTTAGGAATATATTGATAATTAAATTTTGACTACATCTTATCACACATATTAAATATTTACTCAAAAATTGTGAGGAGTTGACAGAAAAGCATGACTAATTTACTCACAGTTAATTGTATTGTTTAAGAAGATTAAGATAGTGTTGGTATACTTAGGGTTGTTTGGAAGGGCGTCTTCGGTTGGCAAGCCATAATTGTGGCTTGCCACACCTACTTAGTCCACTGTTTGTTTACCTACCAGATATTAGCATGCTACAAAAAGTTTAGCGTGGGCAAAATGCTTTGCCATATTGTTGTTCATCCATAGTGTGACGTTAAAATCGTTCGCTACACCGTGACACTAGGACGTACATAAGACAGAATAGAGAATTACGAAAAAGTTGGCACAAATGAATGAAGGAAAAATCGAGCAAATCTCATCATTACATGACTAAAGAATAGATGAAGAAGATGATGATGTACAAGCCTACTAGAGTGAGACATCAATAACAGAAGTATGGGGTCTTGAATCAAACGTGAAAATGGGGAACATGGTGGCACCGTTTTCTACAAAGGTCCCATGGTAAAATAAAAAATCGAGAAAGAAGAAAGGGACTAAAGGAGGAAGAACAATAGAGAAGTCAAAAAAAAAGCTTGGACCTCAGAAGCAGATGCTTCACTGGTTCGGTCCTTGAGAGGGCTTCCGAACCCTGATCTACATCCTCCCTTTATGGCCCTAATCTGCATCTGGCCTCCGTGCCCCAATCTGCTTCCGTCACGGCAAGCCATCTATGATATAGTAGTTCTGGACTTTTTAAGGATTAAGAAATGCTATTAATAGTCTAAAATGCCCTTCATTACCTGTCCCTTGTTTACTGCGCTTGGGAAATCGAGCTAGGGGTACTATGGGTATTATAACACTAAAATCACCTCTTAAAGTTTAGAAATAACTATATTCCGACATAAATTTTAAACACTAGAAATAGATTTATTCTTGGACAAGTACACTACATGAGATAAAAATGAAGCAGATATGAACCGATAAAGTTTGTATTGTATTCATTTTCATATTTTAGTTTGATACGAAAACATATATGAATAACTCGGATACGAAAGTAAATACAAATTATTTCGAATACAAATAAGGATTGAATAAGATTGGACACGAATATAAAAACAAATACTTCTCAAAACATTAAGACCACTCAAATTTCTCATAGAGATGAAAATTATCCACATATAATTAGCTAATTTGATATAAATATTTAGATCAAGGACTAAATTATGTTGATTGTGTTCAACGTATATGGTATAACTGGTGTAAATACACGACTAGATGAAAATAGTGACATAAATACATATGTAATTTGGATAGCCATTTCTAAGTATAAATAGTATTAATAGTATGCACTAGCATTGTATGCTAAAATACCATTAAAAAACTAAGAAAGTTGGCTAAATAACTAGGACTAAGAAAAATCAAGAGATGTATTATGTGTTCTTCAGATATCCGTATAGTAACAATATCTGGATAGTATCTATATCCATAGAAAAATATGATATCATATTCTTGTCCATATCTAAGAAAAAACATTCGTATTCATACCTATATCTAGATTATCTGATCCGAATTATATGTATATTCATTTTTCTCCAAATAAGATAGAACTATCAGCTCTATTTTCAACACTACACTACACTACTCTTGTCAATTGGTTAGGCCTGAAAATGCACAAGATGAAAAAGTTGAAAGCCCATTCCAGCTTCAGGGCTCGGGCATAAACCTAGGAAAAGAGGATTGGGCCGGGCCAGGCTGGCCCAGACCCACCCATGAATTAACGCAGAACAGTTATTACAGGATAGTGGAGGGCCGATTGGGCTCACAAGAAGGCGAGATCAAAGTGGATTCCAGCTAAGGAGCTATAGCTCTCCGCCTCGCCCATGGCCATGGCGCTCTCCGTCTCCAATGCCTTTTCACCTCGAGACTTCGCCTATAAAGGGATCATGTGATGGTCATGATATGAGATCGCTGTGACGCGAAGCTAGAGCTTCCATCCTCATCGTCCGCAGGGGCGCGACGCGGCCATGCCGACCCCCTCGCCCTCCAACTCGCAGGCGGCATCGTCCTCCTCCTCCTTCTCCTGCGACGGCGTCGGCGGCGTCGGGGCCGCCTCGCCGGACCGCATGCTCCGGGGGGATTGCAGCCGCCGCCACCCCTTCTCGGCTGCGATGGCAACGGCGGTGGGGGCCTCCCCCGACGCCATGGACACGGACTCCTCCGAGCCTTCCTCCGCCGCGACCTCCGTCTCGGACTTCGGGGTCCAGTCGCCCGGCTGGGCCGCCTCGCCCGCCAACATGGACGACGCGGGCGGGGAGTCCGCGGGGCATGCCGCGCGCCTGCCGCTCGCCGGGCCGCGCAGCGGGTTCCGCCGCCTTGGTCTTCGCGGGATGAAGCAGCGCCTCCTCGTCGTCGCCAACCGCCTCCCCGTCTCCGCCAATCGCCGCGGTGAGGACCAGTGGTCCCTGGAGATCAGCGCCGGTGGCCTCGTCAGCGCCCTCCTCGGTGAGTAATCCCGAAATTTCACCCTTATCCCAAATGTGATGTGGTGGAGGGTGCATGCATCGGCTATCCTGCACTACATCATATGGAAATTTCACCAACGCCGCAGGCGTCAAGGACGTGGACGCGAAGTGGATCGGCTGGGCGGGCGTCAACGTCCCCGACGAGGTCGGCCAGCGAGCTCTCACCAGAGCGCTCGCCGAGAAGGTTCGTCGTTGCAACCTGGGACAAATTTCCATTCTGTCTGAACTCTGAAGTCTGAACCAATAGAACAGTGACAGTTTTGTTATCACTCTAGTAGTTGGAATCATATTTTTCTGATTGATTGAACGGAACAGAGATGCATACCAGTGTTCCTGGATGAGGAAATCGTGCACCAGTACTACAACGGCTACTGCAACAACATACTATGGCCACTGTTTCACTACCTGGGGCTACCACAGGAGGACAGGTTGGCGACGACAAGGAATTTTGAGTCACAGTTCAACGCGTACAAGCGAGCAAACCAGATGTTTGCTGATGTTGTGTACCAGCACTACCAGGAAGGGGATGTAATCTGGTGCCATGATTACCACCTCATGTTCCTGCCCAAGTGCCTCAAAGATCATGACATCAACATGAAGGTCGGGTGGTTCCTGCACACGCCATTCCCTTCTTCAGAGATTTACCGCACGTTGCCGTCCCGCTCGGAGCTGCTTCGCTCTGTGCTCTGTGCTGATTTGGTCGGGTAAGCACGTCCTTTGTGCTTTGTGTGTCCGTCTTGCCTCTTTTCTCTCGACGAATTTGATAGCGGAAGCAGATGGGTTTGATTCACTATCCTCATTCTGAATTTACACCTGCACTTGCTGTCAGACTAGGCAAACAAGTAACTTTTGTGACTTTGACCATGGTCAGTGTGCTTATAAGTCCTAAATCAGTCCAAAAAAAAAACAGTTTGTTATCTATTGTTTGCCATGTCTATAGAATAAACTTGCTTTTATAGTAGCTTAGAATTCAATCGACCAACTTTATTTTGTACACTTTGACAGTGAAGGTACTTAAGAAAGGTGACAATGGATGGTCTAATACTTGAATTTGACAATCGAGATACACATTACATGTCAGTTGATTGAGTTTGTGGCAGAGAAAGAAATAATACTACATATTGCAAATTTCTCTGATGTCTTTCTTCCAAGAAACACAAATATATCAATGCTACAGTATTGCTGATGAATGTTTTCCATGTTGAGCTGTTTATCTGGTTTCTGATCTGATCAGTCTCAAGTCTCAACTGGGTGTTGTTTCATTTTCATTTGCTGTTGACCTTCCCAGTATTTAATTCTAAAACATTTAGATAATTTGACATACAAGCGAATCACATAGAACATTACTTTTAAATGGATTTATCAAAGTTTGATTACTTGGTGAGTTGTTTCATGGTTTTTCTACCGATGTTTCTTCTTCAGATTTCATACATATGATTATGCAAGACATTTTGTGAGCGCATGTACAAGAATACTTGGACTGGAGGGCACTCCTGAGGGTGTGGAAGACCAAGGAAGGCTAACCAGAGTTGCTGCGGTACATATCAAAATCTTTGTTTTTTATTAACTATTTTACCTGAGCTGTTTGAAATTCCTGATGATTCTATTAGCTTCTTCCGCTATAGTCTCTCAATTATTTTCCTTGCTACTTTAAAAAGCATGGGTCATCTTTCTTTTTTACCATTTTGATTATTTATAATCTGTGCAAAAGATGTTTGCAGAATGAGTGATTCTTTTGACTCACTTGGCTGAGATCTTCAGTTTCCTATTGGGATAGACTCTGAACGTTTCAAGCGAGCATTGGAGCTTCCAGCAGTTAAAAGACACATCAATGAATTAACACAACGTTTTCAAGGTCGAAAGGTGAGAAAACAGTTGTCCTTCACTTCTTGATCTGGGGTAGATTATGAATTTTCCACTTATTTTTACTGATTATAAGTATCAGATATGGGCAACAGTTCCAAAACACCAGTCATGCATCATTCTCACTGTATTAGAAGTTTCGTCTATGTTCTATTAAGTCACTCTTGTTATTGGAAGGTTAGCTGCCTTAATCCTATTTCTTACATTGTGCATCTTGTAAAACGCTCAGCAGTTCGAAAGAAAGCTCGTAGATGATCTTAATAGAAGGGAAACCCTGGCATACGTGGAATTTACACTGTAAACATTTAACCGAGCTTGCCTTCGTAACAATTTACAATAACACTATCCTTGGTGTCCCCTATTTTGTAGTCAGTGATCTGTTTCTTGCTTTCAGTCGTATCACTCTCTCCATATGGTGTCAAAATTATTAATTATTGATAAGATGCTGAGCTTCTCCCCTTCGTTACTGATAAGATGCAACCATTATATTTTCCAACTCGCTTTAGTTATATTTATTACTTTTTAAAGCTTCTAACTTAGAAATACCTGGTTGCATGTCACTTTCTTCATTGGAGTAAAAGGGATTTAAATAATAATTTCCAATTGATATGCTTTACAAGCTTGTTTTGTTGGCATTAAATGATGTATAAATGCCTCGTATTGTCTTGCCACTGTAATTTTTCCTTGATGATGTGATAGGTAATGCTTGGTGTTGACCGACTTGACATGATCAAAGGAATTCCGCAAAAGATTTTGGCCTTTGAAAAGTTTCTCGAAGAAAATCATGAATGGAATGATAAAGTCGTTCTACTTCAAATTGCTGTGCCAACAAGAACTGATGTCCCAGAGTGTATGAGCCCTTTCTGTGTTTTATCTCCTATTTATACTTTGTGCAACTCTACAAGCATGTCTGCTGGAGTACCTCAGATGCATGAAGTATGACATCTCCATGTAAATGTATTATCAATTTTTATCAGCTTGCAGTCTTCTTTCTTAAAAAACATTCTTCTTAAAATTTGAACGAAGTTGCAGTTCAATAACTGTTGTTGTTGTTGTTGATAAAAAGATGAGTTTATTTCATAATTATGGATTCAATATTTTTACTGTTGAGAAATTAGAAGAGATCATATTAGGTGAGAGTGGCTCATATTGTCTACTAGTCCATTTGAATATGGGGCTAAAGTTCTATAAGAACCTAGTTATAAGCAAAAGCAAAAATAAGATCGTTTCTCGACCATATTTCCTAATTTTGGTGTCATATGATTGAACTGGAAATCTAACCTGATATACTACCATGAGCAGATCAAAAGCTTACAAGTCAGGTGCATGAAATTGTTGGACGCATAAATGGCCGATTTGGAACGCTGACTGCTGTTCCTATTCATCATCTGGTCAGTTTTATCTCTCGACCTTGTTAGCTTCATTTTTGTGCTATCACAGAACATACATACTCTAGTCACCTTTGCCTCATTTCTAGTAGGCAAACTGGCACTAACATCATAAAACTCTAATTCTGTGGTACCCATATTTTCCGTGATTATACCTAACGTATCACCATTTAAATACTACAACAAGTCCAAGATTTTGGTTCCTTGTTTCACTCTACCTTGCGCCTTGAGCATATTTCATGTTTTATGAGAAGTAACTAATCCAAAAACATTGCTATCCTTGCAGGACCGATCTCTTGATTTCCATGCCTTGTGTGCACTTTATGCAGTCACTGGTAATTATAGACTCCTTTCTTGATATTAAAATTTTACTTATGTCAATAATTCCTGCTTCGTAATGATTACATTTGAGCGTGTTGATAAAAATGTTTCTTCAGTATTTTAGTGGCTCTTGTCAAGCTTGATCTGTGCTTTTCCTCTGTTTTATTCAGATGTGGCCCTTGTAACATCTCTGAGAGATGGAATGAATCTTGTAAGCTATGAATATGTTGCATGCCAAGGATCAAAAAAAGGAGTCCTGATATTGAGTGAGGTGAATTATCAATTTTGATGATCAATAAACTTTGATCACTTCTGAATTTCCATGCTATTCATATGGATTCTTCTTGTTCATACTTTTCTACAACTGCAATTTCAGTTTGCTGGGGCAGCACAGTCTCTTGGAGCCGGTGCTATTTTAGTAAACCCCTGGAACATTACAGAAGTCGCAGACTCAATCAAGCATGCTTTGACAATGTCTTCTGATGAGAGAGAGAAACGACATAGGCATAACTATGCTCATGTGACAACTCACACTGCACAAGATTGGGCCGAAACTTTTGTATGGTGAGGAGCTTACTTGTTGATTTGATGCTTGCTATTTGACTGTACATTTTGTTTGCGATTGTTTGACTGTCCAAATATTGTGCTGTGCCTTTTCATGTAGTGAGCTAAATGAGACAGTTGCTGAAGCTCAGCTGAGAACAAGACAAGTTCCACCTGATCTCCCTAGTCAAGCAGCAATTCAACAATATCTGCACTCCAAAAATCGGTTGCTCATATTGGTATGCCATACTTCTTCTTTGCTTCCTTATAAACTATTGCTATACTTGTGTTGGCTGGGCTGTTCTAATGCAAAAAATGCTTGCTTGTTCTTATCTGACAGCAACTTCCTTACATGGTTGCTTTGACCTGTGCTCTTATGCACTTATTCCCTTTACTCTGAAATGATTAGCCTTAATCTTGTTGTAACACTAGATCATCACCCCTCCATCATATGTTTTTTGGTTTATACATGAAAAATATATGAAGCAGGGAATTTTAGCTTTCACATGCAATATTTTTTTGTTCAAGTAATAAAATGTAACATTTCTAAAATTCAGCTCTTTAAATATTATTGATTGTCCGATGATTTTTTTAGGGAAGTCCAGTGAAAGCATCATTTTTGTTTTTTAAAAAAAACTCAGCTTTAGTTTATTTGTTTGGTTGAACTTTCAAGTTTCAACCACACTATAAGTTGCATGCAAGTGATATGTTCAACTTTCTCTTCAAAAATTAATTAACTTAATTGCACTTTGACAGTAGCATTTGTATTTCCTGTTTTTACAATGTAGGGGTTCAATTCAACATTGACTGAGCCAGTTGAATCCTCTGGGAGAAGGGGTGGTGACCAAATCAAGGAAATGGAACTCAAGTTGCACCCTGAGCTAAAGGGCCCTTTGAGAACCCTCTGTGAGGATGAGCGTACTACAGTTATTGTTCTCAGTGGAAGTGACAGGAGCGTCCTTGATGAAGTAATTCTCAGATAACTCCTGTCTTTATTTTTACAATAGATTGAGTATACTACTATAATTCCTTCAAAAACTAACATATGTCTTCCCTTGCAGAATTTCGGAGAATTTAATATGTGGCTGGCAGCAGAGCATGGCATGTTTTTACGTCCAACTAATGGAGAGTGGATGACAACAATGCCTGAGCATCTGAACATGGATTGGGTAGACAGTGTAAAGGTGTGTATTTCATAAACAATGTCTGTTGCAACCATTTGATGCATGCCTTCTGACATGGTGTATTTCTTTCCAGCATGTTTTTGAATACTTTACAGAAAGAACCCCAAGGTCTCATTTTGAACACCGTGAGACATCATTTGTGTGGAATTACAAGTATGCTGGTACGTGTTTACGTTTGATTGCTTCTTCAGTTTTAATTAAAGAAGACCTGCAACTTAAAAGCTTTAATACTATTTTCATTTCCCATTGCAAAGATGTGGAGTTTGGACGGCTCCAAGCAAGAGATATGCTGCAGCACTTATGGACAGGTCCAATCTCAAATGCAGCTGTTGATGTTGTTCAAGGGAGCCGGTCAGTTGAAGTTCGGTCTGTCGGAGTTACAAAGGTCAGTGGTTTAGTGTGATGCTTCATGATAATTCAAAGTTTACACTTTGTTTTGTTACCTGATATTTGAAAATTTATATTCTTTCCACAGGGTGCTGCGATTGATCGTATTCTAGGAGAGATAGTTCATAGCAAAAGCATGGTTACTCCAATTGATTGTGTTCTATGCATAGGTCACTTCCTAGGAAAGGTAATATACACACAGTTCATATGTGCATATCCTTTTTCTTTCAGTACAAGGTGCTTTTTGTGTTTTTGAAGTTTCAATTATCTTGTATGGCGTGATGCAAGTAAATCAAATAAACTTTGGATTGCTTGTATATAGATGTGACACTATTTCATTGGTTGTTTAGTACAAAGTCCAAAGTGGGGGAGAAACATCCCCAAATAACCTCATCATCCCCTTACAAATTTACATATAGAAGAGGTGGGATTCGTGGGAATGGGTCTAAGAAGGGTTTCTTTGATATCTTTGTTTTTTACATACAAAAAGAAGGGCTAACTCAGAACAAAATTCAGCAATGTTTAATTGTCAATACCGTTGTACTGACACAGGCAATTAAACTTAAACCACAATGTCCTTATGGATATACTACAGTTTGAAATGTTTCAAAGTTACTGAATTGAAATTGCACGAGCTATTTACTCTAGAATTGGGACATTTAGTGATTTTTTGCGTATAGCATGCACATTTCCTAGTCCTACCATTCAATACGAAGAAATATGGAGTCTTTCCTGCTTTTAAAATTATGAAGGAATTGTCTTGTTCTTGTGCATTCCTGTACTTCGCTTCCTGCACTTGTTCGATTCATCTTTGGCTTTGCTTGATAACATAGTTTTCTTTATTTTCAGGATGAGGACATCTATGTCTTTTTCGATCCTGAGTACCCTTCTGAATCAAAAGTAAAACCAGATAGCGGCTCGGTATGTCTTGACAGGAGACCAAATGGACGGCCATCAAACGGCAGGAGCAATTCCAGAAACTCGCAGTCAAGGGCACCGAAGGCACAGGCTGCTTCTGAGAGGTCATCGCCATCTTCTTCATCAAGTCAGGGCACCCCAAACAGTCACCATGATTGGCGTGAAGGGTCTTCGGTCCTTGACCTGAAGGGCGAGAATTATTTCTCCTGCGCTGTTGGGAGGAAGCGATCCAATGCCCGTTATCTTCTTAACTCGTCAGAAGAGGTCGTCTCCTTCCTCAAGGAGATGGCAGAAGCAACGGTGGTTCACAATGGCTTCCAGTCCTCAACTGCCGATTACATGTTCTTGGATAGGCAGTAGATGTTCTAGCTAATCCCCGGTCTTCTCCAGAGAAGAAGTTTAACCCTCGAAAGTATTCATTCCTTACCTGGCCAGCATGATGTACCTGTACAAAATTTAAGGTCATGATAAAACTGCAAGAGGGCAGATGATAAGGTCCAAATTGCTTAGAAAACTCTGTACAAAATGTGCCACCCCCTCCAGTCCTCCCGTGCGCTCTTGAGGAGGTACCTCCATGCTGAAATGAGCCCACCGCCCTTCCTCCTAACCATTTTATCTCCCGCATCGTGCACCCCTATTAGCACCTAGATAGGTTGAAGATGACGCTGCTAGAGAAGGCGACGGCCACTTCAATGCTGAATCGAATTGGAACGCACGGTTGGCGAGGCAAGTCCACGGTCACACGGTGCAGAAGGCGGCGAGGCAGAGTGGCAGTGCGGCGCTCGTGGTGCTGCCCGCGGCGTGGAGGTCGCGTTGTATGCGCCGGCATAGAGGCAGGTCGCGGACGCGCGCAGGCGGAAGATCATGGCCATCGCCGGCTGCGCCGTCCTCCATGTGGCCTGCCCGGCCATCGTCAATGGCCCCAACCCCCGGACACGCGCTCTTTTTTCAGCAAATAAACAGCCTTAAACATCCTTTTCTTCTCGGTTCACGGCGTTCACTTGTTGAGACTGATGTTTTCTCAACAAGATTTGAAACTAACCAGTCTTGTTTTTATATCTAATTAATAACTTGATGTTACTGCAGGTTGATATACTTGCTCGGTTGCTCGTACTGTAACGTACCGGCACGATCTATCAATGTGCTCGATGGCTTGTTCGGAAGCCAATGTTGAAAAGGGTGGTTCGAGTTGTGGTGCCATCTATGTGATGCATGAAGATTGTTGTTCTAACGCTGAGTACTCCCGTCGACGGTTTATAAGGGTCGGCAATGTTTACGAAGGTGTAACAAGAAAACATGTTACTTACATATTTTTATATAGATTCATGCATTATAATAGATAATAGTTTTATATCTTGCTTATAGCTATATGGGCACTTTGATTATAATATCAATGAAATGTATTGCTAGCTGAAAACCAAAGCCTAACCTATACAACCAATGAAATATTAGCGAAAAAGAAATTGAACAGTAGTACTCTAACAAGTAAACGGTGGCTTGGTAGTGAAAAAAAAGACAAGATGTTATGAGAGAGAATGAGGGATGTACGTAGCTATCACTAAATATTTTAAAAGACAATAGAGGAGGATGGGTTCACACGTCGTCATCTCTATGGTAACAGATCAAGCGACTGAGCTCTCAAAGAGCGAACATGGTGGATTAAAGGCCGTATCTGAAAGTCTTTTAGCCTTTTAGGATACGGCATTAAGAGTGGAGACAAAAAGTAGCCCAAAACTACTTAGGGTGAGAGTAGGTCAAATGAAGGAGGTTTCGAACCCTAGTTTTCTCTAAATTTTGTTATTTATATATTTTTATTAAAATATTAAAAAATATATATCTTTGTTTTAAAAATTACATATCTATATTCCTAACGTCCTTTAAATGTGTTTTTAAAAAAAAGGCTCCATAAGAAATCTGATGTAGTAAACATTTGTTGACACATATTAACAATAAAGTGGTAGAAGCTAGTTAATTTATAAGTGACCCTCTTACCACCATAGCCAAAAACGTTTTTTTCACGCCAAAGGACCGACTGCAAAATAAGTAAGAAGAGGCCTACCGTTTTTATAGGCGGCCTCCTTACAATTTACAACTCTCTAATAGGATTTTGTTTCCTTTTATAGAGTCACCTATAAAATTGACTGGTCTACCTATAAGAGAAGAGAGGGACTGGATTTCTTAATGTCCTATGTTATGGTGTTTTTAGATGAATGTCTACAAAGCCCTTTCAACCGCCAAAAAAACAGTCGTTTTTACGATATGACCGATTGAGACCACTGTCTAACAAATCCAAATCCAATATCTGATACATCATAACTATATTTAAAAAAAGTTAGCATGATTATTAAAAATAAACACATAATTTATAGTTTGATAATAAATTTTTATCAGATAAAATAAACAATATTTACTATTATTATAAGGACAGGTTTATTGGGATAGAGATCAAAATGGTTTGCAAGAAGATGGGGAGGTGCTAGCTAAGGAGGAGATGATCAGAAATATTCTGCTAGCTAGAGACAGGGAATTGGCAACCAAACTACAAGTTGAAGATCAGATAAGAGAGCTGAATAAGAGTGATAACATGGATGACACTGGTGGAAGATATGAAAATGGAGAATGCAGAAGGAACACAAATGGCGGGGGGGGGGGGGGGGGGTGTGAGGAGGAGGATAAGCTGATTGAGCCACTGGATGAGGAATTAATGGAGAAAGAAGGGGAGAAGGTTCAGATGGTGGGTAGTGAAGATTTTTTTGACTCGTAGGAATCTGAGAATAGTTTTGCCAAGGCAGTGGGGATATAAGAAATTGCACTTGAGATGGAGTCAGTGGAAGAAAAGAAAAGAAATCTGAGACCAAGAAATAAGGAGGACAAGAGAGTATTGGACATGGCCATGGAGAGAAAGGAGGCAAAAAAGGCTTTCATTGACAAAGATGTGTCTCAAATTCCTTCCGTTGTAGATGAATCTAATATTATTCTTGCACAAATGGCTGATTTGTTAAGTGTAAGCTTAGGTTGTTCTAGAAAGAGCTAGAGTTAATTTATTTCTAGAAGAACATAGGAGAAACTTGAGTTCCAGTGAGGGAACTAAGGAGAACTATGTTGATCCTGTGATTGAAAATTTGTTAAATGACACAACTTCTGATGAAGATGATTCCGATTTTGAAACAACTGAGAAAATGTTGGCACAATCACAAGCAATGTCATAAAAAACAGAGAAAAAGGAGGGGAATCCTTCAAAATTTCAGGGTAACCCTAAAAAGTAAAAGGAAAAGTTCTGGGAGGATATATAGAAAAAAGGATATAACATGAAAGGCCTCATATGGAGTGTGAGGGGGTTGGGGATGTGGAAAAAGTAAAACATATTAAGGGCATGATTAGAAATAAGCAACTAGATTTTATTTGATTGATTGAAACTGTAAAACAGGAGTTTCCTGTGAATTTTCTAAAGAATTTGATTTGTGGTAAATCTTTAACTGTACACTTTGCCTGCAAGAGGCAAAGCTAGGGGATACTTGTTGGAATTAATGATGAACAACTGCAGGTTTTGGATAGTGAGAATGGTGAATTTTTCGTAAGAATGTTAATCAAAAAACAAATCTTATGATTGGATTTGGAACGTGGTAATAGTTTATGGGGCAGCACAAAATGAACATAAGCAGAAATTCCTTGCTGAGCTAGCTCAAGTGAGCTATGCAAGCAATAAACCTGTGTTGATGGGAGGATATTTTAATATAATCAGGAGGGAAAATGACAAAAGCAAAAAGTAGGGTTATAATAAGTGGAGTTTTCTTTTCAATGCAATAATTGAACAAGCAAATCTGAGGGAGTTAAATCTGGGCAACAGACAATATACATGGTGTAATGATCATTTAAACCCCACATATGAAAAACTAGATAGGGTTCTAGTTAGCATGGATCGGGAAAGAGTTTACCCTTTGGTTCATGTGGAAGTGTTGGAAAGAGTGTTTTCTTATCATGCACCCCTATTTATTGATATTGGCTTTGTACCTAACAGAACTAGTAATTTCAAATTTGAACTAATTGGTTCCTTAGAGATGACCTAATGGAACAAGTTATGCAAATATGGAATTCTTATAAAGGGAATGGGTCCAGCCTGGACAAATGGTAATTGAAAATAAAAAATTTGAGAAAAAGTCTAAAATGTTGGAATATGAATTGGGAAGGTTTGTACAGAAGGCAAAAGAATGAACTATTATCTAAATAGTAAAAAATAAGAGATAAAAATGCTGAAAATAATGGTCTAACTGTACAAATAAGAGATCAAAGAAGGAGATTGGAATCCCGACTGAAATTCTTGCTAGGGGAGGAAGAAATTAAATGGTTTCAAAGAAGTAAGGAAAAGGAAATATTGGAAAGGGATGATAATACTAAATACTATCATGCTAAAGCTAATGGAAGGAAAAGAAAGATTAAATTTACTCTCTGATACATGATGGTGAACTTATTAAGAATCAAAAGGATCTTATGGAGCATGTCACAATATTTTATAAAGATCTGTTTGGTCATGTTGACCAGACCTCAATGACCTTGGAAAGGGGTACTTTGCATCAATTGAATGAACTAGATAGAGAAGAAATAGTAAAACCGTTTAGTTGGGAAGAGTTAAAAGAGGCTGTCTTTGGTATGGAAAATAATAAAGCACCTGGACCTGATGGGTTCCAGTGGTATTTTATAAGAAATGCTGGGAAATAATTAAATTTGACTTGAAAGAACTGTTAGATGATTTTCATGATGGGAAATTGACGATTGAAATACTAAATTATGGTGTGATTACTCCAGTTCCTAAGTGCAAGGATGCCTCTACAATACAAAACTTTAGGCCAATATGCTTGTTGAATGTAAGCTTCAAAATTATCACAAAAGTCTTGATGAATAGGCTTTCTAGAGTAAGAAATATCATCATAAATAGAAATCAAATAGACTTTGTAAAAGGAAGATACATAATGGAGGGTGTGCTGGTTATGTATGAAATTTTGAATACTTTACACCAAAAAAACAATACAGTATTCCTTTTAAAGTTGATTTCAAGAAAGCATATGACAAAATCAAATGACCTTTTTATTTACCAAATGCTACAAGCGAAGGGTTTTCCCCAGTAAATGGTGTGACTGGGTGATGAAAGTTATTATAGGAGGTAAGGTTAGGGTAAAAACCAATGATGAAATTAGAAAATATTTCAAAACTCATAAAGGACTAAGACAGGGGATCCCTATCCCCACTTTTGTTTGTGTAGAATGTGTACAGTGAATGAGACCCCGAGCGTATACAAGAGGGATCGGGTCCATATATATATAACCCAGGTCAGTGGTCTGTCTAACA
The DNA here is from genome assembly GCA_030770085.1 of Oryza coarctata. Classification (NCBI taxonomy): domain Eukaryota; kingdom Viridiplantae; phylum Streptophyta; class Magnoliopsida; order Poales; family Poaceae; genus Oryza; species Oryza coarctata. Next base: position 20,011,266 of record CM061470.1, read on the forward strand.
CCCCCCGTAGTCGCAGCGGGAAGGGAACGGACGTAGAGACTGGACCGAAAACTGGCGAACAAAGGCGTGGACAGGCATTTGGTCATTATATTGGTAAACTGATGTGCTGATGGTACATGGAGCACCCAAACCTGTCCTAATGCGACCTTGTCACGGATAAAATGGATATCGATCTCGATGTGCTTGGTGCGTCGGTGATAGACCGGGTTGGCGGTCATGTAGACGGCACTGACATTGTCGCAGTAGACGACGGTCGCGGTAGAGAGGGGTGCACGGAGCTCCTGGAGAAGCTGGCGAAGCCAGCAGCACTCGGCGACGGCGTGGGCGACGGCGCGGTACTCGGCTTCGGCACTAAACCGGAACACTGTGGTCTGGTGTTTTGAGGACCAGGATACGAGAGTGTCACCGAGGTAAACGCAGTAGCCGGACGTAGAGCGTCGAGAGTCGGGGAAGCCTGCCCAGTCCGCATCGGAGTACGCGGTGAGGGAGTCGATAGGGCTGGAGCTGAGATGCAGCCCGCTGGAGAGGGTGCCCTTCACGTAGCGTAGGATGCGCTTGAGCAGCGCGAGGTGAGGTTCGCGCGGAGCGTGCATGAAGAGGTACACTTGCTGGATAGCGTACGTGAGGTCGGGGTGGGTGAGTGTAAGGTATTGAAGAGCCCCGGTAAGACTCTGATAGTGAGAGGGATCAGCAACGAGGGCGCCATCGGCAGCGGAGAGTTTGGATCGAGTATCGACCGGGGTGACAATCGGCCATGCCCGCACGCTGGAGGAGGTCGATGGCGTACTGGCGTTGGGAAAGAAAGAGCCCGTGGGTGGAACGGGTTACGGAGATGCCAAGAAAATGATAGAGAGGACCAAGATCGGTCATAGCGAACTCAGAGTGGAGTCGGGCCATGATCTGGTCGAGGAGAGATGTCGAAGACGCTGTAAGAAAAATGTCATCGATATAGAGAAGTAGATAGGCAGTGGCGGAGCCGATATGGAAAGTGAACAGGAAACTATCGGACGCAGAAGCCACGAAGCCAATGTGCTGAAGATAGGCAGCAAAACGCTAGTACCAGACACGAGGGGCTTGTTTGAGACCATAGAGAGCGTTAAAGGAGACAGACGTCGTCGGGACGAGAAGGGTCGACGAAGCCTGGGGGCTGCTGATAGTAGACTGTTTTCGTCAGGTAGCCATGAAGAAAGACGTTCTTCACGTATAGTTGATGAATCGGCCAGGAGCGAGAGGCAACCAAGGTGAGGACGACTCGGATGGTGGCGGGTTTGACAACGGGACTGAAGGTCTCGTCGTAGTCGACACCAGGTCGTTAGGAGAAACCCCGGACTACCCAGCGAGCCTTGTGACGGTCAAGGGAGCCATCGGCGTGGAATTTGTGTTTGAAAATCCACTTACCGGTCACAATGTTGGTGCCGGGAGGTCGAGGAATGAGGCGCTAGGTCTCGTTGTCCATTAGGGCCTTGTACTCGTCGGCCATAGCCACGCGCTACTGAGGGTCGGCCAGGGCTAAGCGAGAAGTTGCCGGGATGGGTGAGATAGAGCTGTGGATGGCGGAGAGAGCGAGGAGAGTACCGGGAAGAGGGTCGGCGACGGGAAGAAGACGTTGACGATGAGGAGGAAAGGGTCGACTCACCGGAGGGAGAAGCTAGCGCGCCGGGGATGTCTAGACTCGCTCTGATATCATGTAGAATGTGTACAGTGACTAAGACCCCGAGCGTATACAAGAGGTATCGGGTCTATATATACAACCTAGGCCAGTGGTTTGTCTAACAGTTTGATGTGACTGTGGATGAATTATCTCTTCTGATTGAAAGAGCTGTGAAACAAGACTTGATAGAGGGTTTAGGCTAGGAATACATTGAAAATGGGGTGTCAATTCTGTAATATGCAGATGACGCTCTATTCTTGATAAGTGATAATCTGGAAGGGGCAAGAAATTTAAAATTTATACTGTGTTTGTTTGAGCAAATGTCAGGACTGAAAATTAATTTTCATAAGAGTGAGCTGTATTGTTTGTGTGAGGCAAAGAATAAAGAAGCGAGATATACAGTCAAATTCTTACTTACAAAGTAGGTAAATTACCTATGAAGTATCTTGGAATACCAATTGATAATAAAAGAGTGCATAATAAAGACTAGAAGAATTCTGAAAATAAAATGGAACAGAAATTAGAAATTAGGGTGCTGGCAAGGGAATTTGTTGTCTATTGGGGGAAGGTTAACACTTATAAATTCCAGTTTAAGCAGCATCCCTCTCTATATGATGTCTTTGTATACGTTGCCTCAAGGGGTCAAGAAAAAATTGGACTACATTAGATCCAGATTTTTTGTGACAGGAGGAACAGGGTATTAGGAAATATCATCTTGTACAGTGGCCCAAAATTTGTAGGCCTAAAGATCAGGGAGGGCTTGGAAAATTTTAGATCTTAATCCGATGAACAAAGCTTTACTTGGGAAATAGTTATGGAAACTGGAGAGTGAAAATGGTATGTGGCAAGACCTGCTGAGGAGTAAATATCTTAAAAAGAAAACTCTTAAACAGAAGAAATTTAAAGCTGGGGAATCTTTCTTTTGGAATGGTCTTATTAATGTCAAAGAAGAATTTCTGAGTTTGTGTTACAAAAAGGTGGGAAATGGAGAGAATACTTTGTTTTGGGAAGATAGGTACTGTGGGAATTTAGCCTTTGCTGAGAAGTATATACCCTTGTATAAAATCACTTTTTCAAAAAACATTATTGTAGCTAGAGTGCTTAAATAGGGTTGGGGTGCTCTGAAATTCAGAAGGAGCCTGGAGGGTGAGAAAGATAATCTTTGGTTGCAATTACAAAAATATTGTCAAGAAACCAAACTGAATAAGGAGAGAGATACTGGTCTGAGGATGTGACTCAAAAAAAAAGTTTTTCTGTTAAATCCTTCTATAGAGTTCTGCAACTTCAAAAACTTCATTTCCCTTTTAAGAAACTATGGAAATTTAAAGTACCTCTAAAAATTAAGGGTTTTTTTCTATGGTTAGTTCTCAAAAACAGTATCTTTACTAAGGATAATCTTTTGAGGGGGTGGAAAGGAAAAGATAAAAGGTATCGGTTTTGTGCAGTGCTCAGCATCTTTTTTTGACATGCCCATTGGCTAAATTTGTGTGGAATGTTATAGCCAGCAATTTTGGTTTTGGGGGTGTAATGGATGTAAAGCAGTTGTTTGGGGCTTGGCGTAACAAATTTGACAAAAACCTATAGAAACTGATTGCTGTGGGTATTGCATCTGTGTTTTGGGCACTGTGGAAAGTCAGAAATAAACTATGCTTTAAGAATGAGAAACTATCACATCCTGCTGAGCTAATATATTATGTTTGCCACTGGATTTCATCCTGGGCAATTTTGCAGAGGTCGGAGGAAAGTACAAGAAAACTATTGTGGGGGGCCCACCTGGTAAGACAGGTGGTCGGTGAGATATACAATTCCAAGTTTGGATGGAGACCACGAGCTGAACGGCGGGAATAGAAGCTATCAAGATTAAACAGGAGGAGCTGGAAGAGAAGAGGCCAGACCAAAATGGGGATTTCCTGTGTGATGTAGTTGCTTCTGTTGCTGTCGTTCAGCTCTCTGCAGGCGGGTTGGAGGGGGTCCTGTTTTGGGTGGTTTTTCTGTAGATGGTAGTTCTTTATGGTCTTGAGTTTGAGTAGTTGTTGTAGTAGACCTTGTCTTTTGAGATTCTATGAGATTTGGGTCAACTTGCCGATGATAGGATGGTGCCATTTGGCAGGTTTTTCCCAGGTTTCTGTTTCCTTTTAGTTGTTTTTCGTTTTTTTTAATGTAAAACTTTGGTGCTTTTCCCTTAATGGAAAGGAGGAGGCTTGGCTCCTCTGTTTAAAAAAAAAAAAAGCCTACACAACCAATTCGGCGAGACTCTTGGTGATGGTGATAGATCTTAACAATGTGGTCAACGGCTAGTCTTCAGAATCTTTTGGTGTTAACTCAATGTGGCTTTTGTATTCAATTACTTAAAAAGACTTATTTAGAGGTGTTGTATTGAAAGACTAAATCTAGCTATAGAGAGGGAGAGAGAATGAATATAGCCAATCAAATATTCCCCCAAGATGCTTGTACAAAAACAAGTAGCAATCATTCTTTTGATTCTGGTCATGAGAGGAATTAGTATCATTACCATTCTATTTAATCTAGTTATGTGAAGAGTTAGACACAAAAGATAGTCAAAGTTAATTCCAGTCTAATGAATCTAGCTATGTGAAGAGCTAGACATAAGATAGTAAAAAAAACAACAACGTTATAATGGATCTAGCTATGTAAAGATAGCAAAAAAATCCTGATATATTGGTAACTATGTGAAAAGTTAGATACAAAAGATAGTCAAGAAACAAGAAATAAAAGCTAGACCTAACTCATTTTAGTTACTTTGATCTATCAGTATTTGCACCAAGGTAATATAGAGATTGTCTCTCTAATCACAACAAGGTAAAAGAACAACAAAATAACTAAAAGCATAAGAATAAGAGGAGAGAATGCACTCCATAAGAGGATAGGAGGTGAGGCAATATCCAAAAATGAAAATAATTTGTACATAGAAAATTCAAAGGAGACAACTCAATTTCCACAACAAACTACCATTTTATTAGATTGAAAGGAGTTTACAACTTACTCATAAGTCTCAAAAAGAATCCTATTAAGAATTCTCACAAAGAACGTCTCAAAAGAATCCTATTAAGAATTCTCACAAACACGTCTCAAAAGCTCTCTTCTAAACGTAAAAGAGTAACAACTCTAATTGAGCAATTGCTAATTTAAGATGCTGATCCAGTGCTTAGATATATTTTTAACGCTTCAGATGCCTCCATAAGAGGTTGGTCCACCTCCTACACATCCCACTTTCACTCCTATGTGTCTCTCCATTGAGACTCACTTTTACTCCTATGTGTCTCTCCATTGAGACGGATTCACTTCCTAGTGAGTTCTACCATGCATGTGCTTCCTTGGCCAAACAAGACGACAAAGGTGGAATACCATGTTGGTGATGAACTCTTCCGTTTTTAACAGTGTCAGGTGTTTGTGAAATTGTCTGTTACATCGATTCCACATAAAATATATTGTTAATATCAATCGAATTAAAATTTATTAAAAAATACTTTGAAATATAAATACATTGGTATAAGTTTTATATAGCGAATGTGATTGTAATTTGCAGAATTAGAATTTTATTTTTCTCAATCAAAATACTTGTCATATACACCATCAAAGAGAGAAATACTAATCAACTCATAATAAAAACCCCTCTCGTCTGACCAAAGTTCAGCTAGTGTAAGTGTATCTTATTTTTATTGAACATCAACTTAAAGTATATGTGTACTACTAAACAGGAAGCACACATGTTTATTGCTATACTGGACGGGATAGTAGAGAAACTCATCCCATAATACCAACCACTTCTGCAATAAAAGGAAATGACAGTGATGACGCAACTTAAAAACTTCCCTAACTGGCTGTATAGCTCTTTTTTTTTCTAGGCAAAACGCAGAAGAGAGTACCATCGAATTATCGAAAGATGAATATCTAAATACCCTCACAAACCCACTCAAATTAGGGACAAAGTAGTCAGTTTTTTTTAACTTTAGCCAAGCTCCTTTCTCGTTCAAGCCTTCGGGACGCCCGCACGTGCCGGAAGTCCCCCTGCGCGCTGCACTCCACAAGCGGGCTTCCACGACATGCCCGGGCTCTCGGGCCGGCTGCGCGTCCGCCCCTTCCAACGCCCCGCGTCACCACGGCGGCGTCGGCCTTCTGCGGCGACTGGACACAGACAGAGCTCCGGCATGCCACTGCCTCCCGCGCGAACGCCGGCGTCTTCGCTCGGTCCGCGACTGAGCGGCGTGGCGGTAGCGCGCCTTCTGCGTGCCCGTGCCAATGCACGGCTTGGCAGCGCCGGCCGCCACGGCTGCCAGTAGTGCGCCGCAGACGACCTGAGCGGCAGAGCGAGACGGAAGGTCTCCGAAGGGATGTCCCGGTGCAAGCTGCAATCCTGGGTCCGGACGGAAATCACCCGCGCGGAGAGGAAGATGTACAAATGGTCATTTGCATTTTCCAAGTTTCCACGGCCACTGTAGATGACTACAGAGTACTGTGCTCTGCGTTAGAGCATATGTCAACCATCCGATTATAGATTAGAATGGTCTGAAAAGGTTAATACACGGTTTCTACACTCCTTTTAGATAATAGTTATAGTGATAAATGGTGAATCTGTCACCGTCTTACCAGCAACTCTTCAAAAACTCTGAAGTGTGATCACCGTCTATTTCCTTTCCCAACAAAACGTATAAACAGTAGAAGTCACTAAGCCTTTTTAATTAATTCTAAAATTAAGCTGTAAATTTTAAAATAGGTTTTCCCTTTACAACATACCGATGTTTCCGTAATAACTTATAGGTATTTTGCTAGTAACAAATAAAATGAGAAAGGAAAGGAGAAAAAATAGAATGCATTTGAGTGCTAAGTTTTTTTTTTTTTTTGGAAAGAATTGAGTTCGAAGTTGCTTTCACATCCATCGTTTCCTTCATGCAGTGATGAAACAGACACTGATCAGTCGCTTCAGATCTATGAGCTACAAAAGCTGTGCTTGAAATGCCAACAATTCATGCGCTACGGAGCGCAATTTTAATTTGACAACAGCGGCAGCAAGACAAAAATAAATATAACGTTACATTATAAAAACTTGGTGACATAATATGACCAACATGGACGACTTGTCTGACACTGGAAATGGTAGATATGGACAAAAGTTTAACCATAATATGACCAACATGGAGGACCTGTATGACACTGGAAATGGTAGATTTGGACAGAAGTTCAACAATACAACCCCCTCGTCTCCGGCAGCGTTAGGTTTAGTAAGCCCCTCGCTCTGACAACTTGAGGATAGTAAGCTAGGCTCTCCTCATACAACATAGGAACCACAGGCATAATTTTTGGGCTCATACTATTTAGCTCCTCCTTAGATTGGCCTCTGGATGACAATAGATTCTTTCCTGATGGAGCACTTGAAGGGCTAGCAAACTTCTCGCACGGAATCGTAGATAGTTTCTGCAGAACTCCAGGGCGCTGTTGCTGCGATGCCTGATCAAGTGCAAGCAAGTTTTTGATTGACTGTTCAAATGGATTATATAAACCAAGCATCCTCCCAGTATTCAGTAGACCGCTTCCATCTGTTGGGTCAACTGTGAGAGGCACTACAACATTTGTTGCAAGTGAATAATCAGGACAGAGTTTTAAATTGATAGTATATGCTCTGCTCCATAGACCATGATCCCACTTCCATATATCTAACTCATCTGCAACTGAATTTGAAAGAACAGAACACAACATTCCCTGAAGCTCGACCACAAATGCGTGACATGAACTTCTGCTGTCCAACATTGCAATGCATGAAGGGCAAGGGATAACATCAAATATCCTAGTAGTAACGTCAAAAAAGACAATGACCTGCTCATAACTCCAACCCAACCTTGGTTCGCTCATCCAGTACAGCACTCCATCCAGAGAGGCAGGTGGTCATTCACAGGCAGAGGCGGCTCAGGAAGATGCTCGCTGTATCCAGAGTCACAACCAAATAGCACGCATCTTAAGTAAAATCCACGAGATTTGTAGTCTCCCCAGTCATAAAAAATCGCCACAACAACATGATCCTGAATCACCTGGCTGAACGCCAGGCCAACATTCTTATTGTCAATTGCAAAAGGATTGTCTTCTTGTTCACAGCAACCAATAGGCACTATCCATACTGTGTGCAGCTGCAGATCCAGAAGCTCTCTGTGCCTGTTCAAGTACATCTGGTGGTAACCAATAAACGGGTTGAACAGATAATCCTCCTCAATGCTCACCAGATTCAACCCATGGCAAGGCTTGGAGCAAACCACCTTTGTGTCAAGAAACAGGGTGCCTTGATGAGATGACTATTGAAGCCATTTACTTAAGGGAATAAAGTTGAAAAGAGATTTTTCAGAGCCCTTACCCACAAGCATGATTTTTGGCCTCTTGTCCATGTTCTTGTGTGCAAAGTATGCTCGGACAAATCTATCACTCTTTATAAATCCAAGCCATTGCTTACAGACAAGTTTGAACTTCAAGATTGATTCAGCCGGGAGTTGGAGTAGGAACTCCTCGGTATCCTTAGCCAAGGGAGTAGATAAGGCTCTCTCTCCCCTTGTTATACGCACTGGGGTAGGCGCTCCTTAAATAAACTGAATCTTATATCAGATTTCTCGTTTTGATAGGCTGTGCAGGTCTCCATGATTGATATAATGGTTCCTAGAGTTCTAGAAACAGGATCATAGGCACACACCTTGTGTTTGGATGTAGCAATAATTATCTTCTTACCTGATCCACAACTACCAATGGAACCAATAATTTTCACTATCCGTGGCTCAACTAGATCCCTAGGCAATTGTCGTGTCAAATCAATTCAAAGATCCAAAGACCAATCACCAGAATCGTAATCCTTCAACTTCCAAATTTCAAACATACAAACAACAGTTGACCTATCACGAAGGTCTCGGACCATACTCAGCTGACCATCAAGCTCCACAAAGTGCACTCCAGATACCTCAAAGGGTGGTGATCGGATCCATCTGAAGGTTTCATCAGTGAGAGAAAATGGTATGATAGCAGCTCTTGGTGCTTTGAGGAAAAGAAACGGATTGATTAACCAGTGCAAAAATCCATTGACAAAAACTGGCTGCAGTTTGTTCTCCATCGCATTGTAAATAGCAGCGCGAGCAAAATTGCAGAACTGAAAGGTACTCGGCCAGCAGCAAGCCTCCAATGATCCCCTTCCTCACCCCCAAGGGTGTATATCTCACATTTAAAAGATTGCTTCACAAGCAATCTCCCTTGAAAATGCCTCACCACCTTGTACTCCTTTGTCTGGGCATCAAACCCATGACTAGCAGTGACAGGAAACACATCTTGGCAAGGTGGCAACCTTGTAACTGCTCGTGTGGCTGCATTGAAAACATAGTAAGCTGCCGCGACAGCATCATACAGGAGGGTGAGACCATGGCATGGTGCGGGTGACACTTCCACAAAGTTTCCGCGCACATCATCAAGCGTGAACAGTAGCTCATCAGTGGGCATCAACGGCGAGCACGCATACATCGCGGTGGAGTTGAAATTAGCAGTAGGTGAGACAAACAGCAGCTTAGGATCTGATGATATCTCCTCGGTTCTTGCAATGTAAAGCCGATGAAATTCTTCAGAAGACAGCTTTGCAACCCAGGAGAAACAGGCAGCCCGGCAGCGAAGGACGGATCTGATGGGTAGCCGCAGCAACACCTCCGTCAGCATCTCGTCAGGTAGCATCGCGGCCTCGTGACTAGATGGTACACACTTCCTCCTCTTGCTGATCGGGACCACGCCCGCTGTCATCATCTCCGCCACCGCCGGCGCACAGGGCCTCTTCCTCTCGTTGTCACTCGTCGTGTCACCAGCAAAAAAGATTAACGCCCAATCGGGCCGATTTGCCAAAACAGTCTGCACTCTCTATACAATGAACACACATTAGTAATATATTTTTTGGATCGAAGCGTTGTGAACTCCGATGAACATGAGATCAAATCGACAGTGCCGCAGTACCACCAGGATTGCAGGGAAACTACGAAACAAATGCAGAGAAGGAACAAGATTGATGTGAAGAAATTAGAGAGGAAGGGGAAGAGTTAATACGGTGGGTTCTGTGGGCCGAAGCAGGGGCACACCGGAGCTGAGGCCAGGAGGCGCCTCGTCGGTTCTCCCGGACAGACTTCGTCGTCGGCGGCGGCGGCGGCTGGGCTGCGGGAATTCTTTCCCTCGTCTGCGTTTCTCTTCTGGCGGAGGCTTATATCCGTCGAAGCCGCTTCCGCCGGTGCTCCGAATCTGACTGCGGAAAGAAGGCCGTGTTGTGTTAACTTCCGTTTCTGCTTTGGCAATTTTATGTGTTCTCCTTTAAAATTTTCTCTAGCACCCTCCGTTAAAAAAACTATAATATATATTAACTTTCGTTAGAATAAAACTTTAACAAAAAATCACTCTATTAGATCTTATTTTTTAATAAAAAAATATAACCATAACAAAATATTTTATGAATCTAGTATCACTAATGTGTTAGAAAAATTATATCATTAGCCAAAACTTTATCCTAGCACACCTTGTATTTTTTATATTTTTTAATAGAGAAAGTATATGCGAGGAAAAAAATATTTTGCCTTCCTCAAGTCCATACTATAGTAGTTAGTTAGATTCTGATTTTACATCTTTAACACTAAAACCGAGTACATATGATGGTTGAAATCAGCTCATTTTAACTTCTAAGTGATTTGAATGATGGTTTCTTCACATGTCATATTAAATTGTTCCTTGTCATATGTGGCATTGCAATAAAAATTATATAGGAGCCCACTTGTCAATAACCCTATTCTTCTCTCCTCTTCACCTCTCTTCAGTCACCCGGTGGGGTAGCAGCTAACCAATGATGCTTGCTCCCCCTACTGCTAGTGGTTGAAGTCGATGATGATGGGGTCACCCCCATCATGGAGTCATTATCGACGACGGTGACAACGGTGTTTCTTTTGTTGTGGAGTGGCGGCTAGGAGCAAAGGTAAGGGCATGCAAGAGATAGCTCATGGTGGCAGTGTGGGAGCAAATCGGTGGCAAAAACAATCCCCGAGTGGCGCTGACAACATAGAGATGTAGATGATGGCGATGAACTATGGCCAACGAAGATTGATCCTTGGGGGTGGCAAGGGGAATAAGACCTCCCAATCAGCAACCGGTTACGAGGAAGAGCTCAACCTCGTTAGTGACTACCTATTCCCGCCAACCAAGGTCACCACTGCCTCAATCTCCCACCTTCACTTCTTTCCCATGGCCCTTGCCCTTGGTTCCGCCGGCCGTGGGCCACGCCTCTAGTCTCATCGGCCACCGTCCTAGAGACCACCTCTGAGAGAGAAGCTAAGGGAGACTACTGATTGTGCTATCATACAATTCTGATTTTATTACAATAGTTGATAGCATATGATTTGTATGGGTTATTGTTATTGTTGTTATAAATATTAAAATTTTATGCTGGTTATTACACTTTGTTAAGAGTCATATATGTAAACTTTGTTTTAAAAGTTCAAACTAACAAAATAAATTTATTGATGGTCTGGACAATCGAATCTAGTAATTCCAATAATATATTAAAAAATCCATCATAATATTTGTTTTATTACTTTCTACTTTATTAATTTATTAAATTATAAAATTTAAAATTATAAAATATCAATTAGTACTCATGTTGGAGCCACATTTTTAATTTAGACAATTCATCAATAAGTATTGAGTTATATTTGATTTGAATCCTAAATTAAAAATTATCATGATTTAATAATTTAATTTTGAAATTGAGTTGTACTTGGTTTGGAACCAAAATTATCGATTTTTATGATTTAATAAATCTAAGACTCAACATTAATAAATATCAAGTTTCACTTGGTTTGAAGTCTTATTTATATTATTACATTGTAGATTTTCATATTATTTGAAAATTCAGAATTAATAACTACATATTTATTCTTGTGTTGGAATCTCTATTTAGTATTCTTTTTCTTTATTTATTAATTTAGAAATTTGGAACTCCATAATCTGATTATTTTAACCTTTTCATGTCTACATATATTTAGATGCATATACTTACGTGCACCTTATTGTTTTGTGTCATAATCTATACTCTATATACAATCTTAAAAGAGGCCAATGGTGTTGGACGCGAGTCTGCGACCACCAATGACAAGTGGGGGCCACAGGTCAGTCTCAGTGCTACCGGGCTTTTGGGGCTTCCGCCTCCTGCACGTGTGAAATGGCACAGCCTCCTGCGTGTGTGAAGTAGATAGAGGAGTAAACAGTTGTTCATTCAGAGGGGCAGTTGAGCCTATGAGTGCATCAGAATGATTCTGGAAGGGATTAGAGCAATCTCCATGACCCACGAGTCAGTCAGTCACATTAATCCTATAATTATTGAACGGGAAAGTAATAATTTCTAGAGCATGCAGTAAGATTCTCTTTTTAATCAAATAACAAAGCACGGATATATCATAGCTTTTTCATATTATTTGAAAATTCAGAATTAATAACTACATATTTATTCTTGTGTTGGAATCTCTGTTTAGTATTCTTTTTGTTTATTTATTAATTTAGGAATTTGGGACTCCATAATCTGACTGTTTTAACCTTTTCATGTCCGCATATATTTAGATGCATGCACCTGCGTGCACCTTATTGCTTTGCGTTCATAATTTTCCTAGACGCTGGGATCGTGGCATTGACGCTTCGGCGTGCTTCATAGGCGTGCACGTCAACCGAGAGTACTAATCATCTGTTGTGACTGATCGATAGAGGAACCCTCTCGTCGGCCGTAGATATGCTTGCCCAAACGCAAGATTTACTGGGCTTTATGATATTAATCTATGGTCAAAATATTATGAACATATATTTTTTTATTTAACGTAAGATCTTCTAGAAGTGTTTGTTTAATTAGATAGATATAGATAGATAGAAAGTGTATATGGATAGATAGATATGCAGTTAATTAATAAAATAGCATAAAGTTTTCATGTTAAATTGTCATAATAAAACAATACATAAACTCGGAATTAACAAATGCAAAACTCACAATTTTAATTCAAAATGATTTAATATAAAATTGTACTCATCTTGAACTCTGAAGCAAATAATATTTCTATCATCACGATTTGTGAGCAGAATATTTGTACTAACCTCACCGACAATGACTATTTTGTCAAGGCTAAGTTTTTTTTGTTGGGATTTATGTCATCAGCGTGAACATCTACAATACGCTGACACGATACACTATGCAGTGGATTAGTTTGGAGGTGATGAAAGCTAGAACAACAACATTGAAATACATGCATATTAGAAACTATACACAAATAGACGGCGAAGTACGTACGTGGTTTGAAGATGCAAAGGCCATCATGGATCTTCTTATGCTCAAGCAAAATTAGGCAAAGCATGCAAATCGACAAAATACCTAGATATTGCAGATTGCAGATGAGACGACCGCAGACGAACTTATCTACTTGCGGATCTACATCTCAACACGAAATTTGTTCGGTCAGATGTTGGCACAATCGACTCCCGATCGATGCTGTTTCAGATGAAAAACATGTAATGAAACAGCTAAAAATTTGAAAAAAAAAAGGTTCAGATCAAATCTTGCAGGGTCAGTTTGAATCAATATTCCTGATGGATGAAACAGTATGTCAGTATCAGAGCTGAAAATCTCGGAGACATTTTCGCGTTCGGTCGACGTCGATCGATGGAGCTGTGGCTGCGCTTGCAGCCAATGGCATTGCTTGCGCTCTCCTGGATTACCGCGTCAGGTATCGATAGGGCACACGTGCGGAGCGGGCGGTTTAAAAGTGATGAAACATAGAAAACTATCTAATTTTTTATATAGTTATTTAACAATATAAGTAATAGAATTAATTAATATAAATTAAAAACCTACTTTAAACAATATTAGATATAAGATAAGTAATTTATATATTTTTTTATAAAAATATACCATTTTTAAAAAGCGTAAGTGTAAAAGGCAAAAAGAAATCTGTCCGCGTAGCGTACTTGAACGCAGCCAACAAATCTGGATGGTGACCCAATGTCCGAACGTGATGGGCTTTAAAGTCCATAAATATTAAAGCATATTAATCAACGGTTAGATCTTTTTAATTAATATAAAAGCTTCTACAAAGTATTTAAATAATATAGATATAGATAAATAGATGGAGGGATGGTAGTATGTGATACATGGATTTGGGCCACAATATACGTATCCTCGAGCCTGTTTGATTCATTGCTGGACCAAGCTTGGACAGGTAATTTCGGCCCCAAGTAGAACCAGGCCTCTCTTGCGGTAGACCCGCAGTGTCAAGCGGCACCGCATCAGCCACACTTGACAAGCTCGCCGTCGCTACGTGCTGCCGAGAAGGCCAGGACGGCGCCGCCGGCGGTCACGGCGAAGTCTAGGTCTCTAGCCGCGGCGACACCCCCTCTTTCTCTCTACGGCACCGCCGTTCCCCGTGGCTGTCCGCGTTCGTCGCTGTGCCCGTCTTCATATCCTCTTCCGATCCTCGATTACACAACACTAATCCTTCGCTGCATCAACCTCTTCATCGTTGCTAGCGACGACGCCTAATTTTGCCATAGCTGAAGTCATGATATCTCCACGTTGAAGGGTCTTAATTTTTGGAAGCTCGATGTCGTGCTCGTGCTTCTGGTATTTTTTTTCGTTGGCATTCTTGATATTTCTTTTTCTTACGGGAACTAATTTAATTGATGATCGACATAATAATATATGCATCCCCAGTTTTCACCCTGAGACCACGTTGACAAGCCTGCCAAGTTCGGATTTACCACCTCATTAGGCACCAGACACGGTCTCTCAGCAATTGTGTAGGGCAATATGACACTGATTTCGGAAGTAAAATGTAAAAATGATCCTCTGGTAGATTGATAAGCTTACACTAAAACCTAGATTGTTTAAAAATTAAATGATAGGTTTTCGTCAAATCTGGTAGACATAAACTAGACTTCAATGCGAAGTTAATAAAAAACAGTATTCAGATTAAATCAATCCAATCCAAGATCAGTAAAAAAAACATGCCGAACTCACTCTGTGCTAAATCCAAATTGAAAAACGGAATTGGAAATAAATTTAGTAAACTTTATTGATTAATTCCTATTTCAAAAGTGACTATAAAAATACCCCATCTCTCTCAACTCTAGTTCTCTCAATACTTAAAAGAATTATCTCTTTTCTTTTATGTTTATCATCATTTCTCTATTTCTAACTCTCTACCTTTTATACCACAAAGTAGAAGCCAAATAGCCATACCATTTGGCTCAATATGACACAATTAATCCATATGGACTCTTGACCCCATAATCTACTAAAAAATAAACCACTAGCCCACACGCTAGTCTAACTCCATCATATTCAAACAGTATGAACTTAATCAATATAGAATTTTTTCGTTCCACATCATTCATCATCATCTTTATGTCACCAAGTCATAGAATAACCATTGACATGTTCCGATCAATTCTAACATTAGAAACTCTATCCTAGTTTCAGTCTCTCATCATTCACTATAATCACTTCCTAGTTTCTTCTTTATATTAAAATATATTAAAGATAAAAGAAAACATATTCTAGAACTATTTCTTTTTAACTTGATCCAAACAATAATAACTTTTGCTAATTATTTATCATATATCACATTTGATCCAACAATCCACTTGCTATAAAATCAGCCCAAGAGGGAGAACGTCATCAGTATCGCATTGCAGAGCTTGCAAGCAATAAGCTTGAACCCCGTTGTGTGATGACTTGATGTGTGGGGGCTTCCTAACCACATCCCTGCACTACATAGCTGGTCAAGCGTTGAGTTTTCGAATGATTGGATGCAATTTGGTATTTGTTTTGCGTTTGCTTCTGTCGACCAAATCTTGCAAATTAAGCCCATCTATACATACATCGCAGCAGAAATTTTATGAGATTTAGATATTTAGTGTTTTTAAACGCATTACAAATACGAACTCTTACCCTTTTAAAACATATATATATATATCCACATATATATATATATATAAAAGCATATGTAAAAATTAGTCGTCTTCATAAGTTTTAGGCATATAAAAAATAGCGTAGTCACAAATTTTTGTGATAATGGAACCTGACTTTGTTTTTTTTTTAAAAAAGCTTATCATTAAAATGGATATGAAACTGATTACCAGAAGGCGTCGAGTAGCAGAGTCCAGATGTGCTGTACTGCTGGGATGAATCCTCTGTATCTCTGGAGAGAAAAGAAAAGGGGGAGAACGATTTTTCTGCCGTTGACATTTCACACTTTCGCAGTTAACACAAACAACACATATTTGCCATTTTTGCAAGTAGATAAAAGTGCCACTAAAATCCAGATTACAGCACATTTTTGCATTTTTGCAAGAATATTTCAAATTTAATGAAATTGAAAATGACAACTAAAGAGTGCCCGCTACGTCACGTCAGGGACCCCGGCCCCCGAGCAAGCTCCTCTTACAAAAATGCTCGGCTATTACCACAACTCGATTCCAGTTTCCCAGAGCAGCAATGGAAGAGCTCCAAGAAACCGACGTCTTGTGGCCGGAGACGCCGCCGCCGTCGCAAAGGGACCACCTGCCGCCGCTGCCTGTTCACGACACGGCCACCGTCTTCTCGTGCGAATCGTTCGGCGATCCCGCCTCATCGCCGATCAGGCTGACGTCCACCGAGCTGCTGTTCGGTCGTCGCATGGTCGCGTCCACGGCTGCCGGGCTCGACGACGACGTGCAGGCGGAGGAGTTCCAGGAGGCGGACGTGCTCTGGCCGGATGACGTCGACGAGGACACGGCGAGAGATCAGCGCGACGACGTGGGGGTCTCGTCTCCGATCGATATCCCTACCCGAGACCCGACGGCCGTGTTGATGCATCGTCGACGCCGCCGGTAGCTGATAATTTTCTCTTTTTCTTAATTAGGGGAAATGGGAAACTATTGAAGAATTGTTTCCTTTGATGCCAATAAATTCTTGATAAAATATTACCGAACGTGTTAATAGGATGAGTGCGAGTGATAAGAGAAAACAAATGTGCAATTAGTTACTTTTCCTTTTCATTAATCTGAAAAGGAAGGGAGAAAAATGCCGTACTTTGCATGCAGTTTAATTAAGTGAGCTGAACTGAATGCAATGTTTGTACTTCGCGTGATACCAGGGGCGGATGCAGAATTTTCCGTAGATGGTGTCACTGTCAATTCATAACAACGATTACATTCTTTAATGAACTTATAATGCGTATGAAAGTAAAAAAATAAAAAAATGCTATGCCACAAGGTGAAATTGATTTTTTTTCAAAAATCATAATTCCACCATATATTTATACTATCTATTCAATTGGTGAAATTAAATTGTAAAGCACTAAACTATAGTTACTTAAAAACTCATTTGCACAGGTAAAAAGCACCAGTAGTTTTCATGCATGAATATAACATTATGTAAAAAAAGATTGGAATAATTGTTGTTCTCAAATAAAAAAAACTTAAGTAATCGTTAGAGTTTAGGGAAATTAATTGGTGGCCCGCTTGGTAAGTACTAGGTTAGAACGGAATTAAGATGAAATTCAGATTGGAAATTGACCATTTTGGCTGAGTAAGGGAAAGAAAATTCTTGCTACCGCTGCCAATTATAAACGCTAGTTTCAAGAAGCATGAACTCGCGGAAGACAATATATATGGCAAATGGACTGGCTGGCATGACCCGCAGTCCAATTATATACGTTAAGGCATGACTATTACGGTGGATCGTGTCGTGTTAGTTTACGTATAATATCACAATCCAGACACGATCCATTAAAAAATTGGTTAGTGTCGAACCGATCTGAACGTGATAGAGTAAAATAAATAAATAAAAAATATAAAAAGAAGAAAGTAAAAGAAAAAAAGAAAAAAAGAAAAATCGGTGGAACATTTAGACCATGCTCATTCTTAGGTCTCCTACCGTACCATACCGTGGTCTCGATCCAAACATGATCTAGGATCTACTACCAACAATAAATAGACAGTGTTATCGAATCAAACATGATAGGATCCTACAAATAAATAGATAGTGCTGTTCACAAACCGTATACAGTAGGCTTGTGCCGAGCTGATCACGCCAGCACGGCCATTTTTGCATCTATAGAAGGCAAAGAGCTAAAGGACCGTGAGACGCGAGTTTCGGCCTGGAATACATCCACCTCTTTTACTGTCCTGCTGTTCCTATCCAACTTGTTTAGCCAAAGTCCAAATCCATCCATTCGCTGCTGTCACAAAGCTTGTCCTGGTGTCACTCGGTGTAAAATAGGATGATGTACCTGGACTAGGCCAAAAGGCATTGGTGTCACCAGTGCTAGTACACTGGATCCGCCCCGGCGTGAAACTGATCGATCGGAATACCGAAATGCCGTTCATGTTCTGCAGAGTTTTGGGCATGTACTCATATATGATGCAACTGCTGCATGCTTAATTAGATTTTGCTAAGCTTTTTTCCATCTTGATTCCTGTTCCTGACTCCTGAGTAACGACATGCAGCATCGACGGAGAGCTCCAGGAGGCATGCGTGAGAAACGCATGACGACGGATATACGCGTGCCTTCAGTTTTGCAGCCAATAAAAGACAACAAGGCATATTTAGGGAGCATTTGACAGAGAGGGGTTGAGAGGAAAAATAACTCATTTTCAGGTGTACATGAATACGGTGTGTTTTTTTAAAAAAATTATAAAAATATTAATCTATTTTTTCGTTTAAAATAATTAATACTTAACTAATCATACGTTAATAAATCATCTTGTTGTTTTTTCTCTTCCTCTTAAACTCATTGTTAGAGTGAGTGCAGTAAGAAAATTACCGCAATTAGATTTATTCCTAGATAGAGTGAGAGAAGACATGCTAGAGATTCCTAAGTAAGACTTTAAAGGTGTGCCATATTAATAGTCTATTATATATTTATATATAAATATACCATTAAATAACTATAGATAACGTATAACGTGCTAATTTTTAGAGTCATTAGTTACTATGCTAAACTTACTCTTAGACATCCATCTAGCTAGCAATCTAGCTACTTAATCGCAAGCAAGCAGATTAGGCGAGCTAACCTTCATGACGTGCATGACAGCGCATGTTACAACAGCAAACAGGTAAGTGGCGGGAGATTTTTTTTTTCAAATTAACCCTACAGTAGTTTTGTTTTATATAAAAATATTTTTACCGTTGTTAATTGCAACTCTATGCACGATGACGTGCCACAGTAATACGGTATTACTCATATTTTAATTTGGTGAAGCAAAACTGTTCTATCACGCCAATTAATTAGATTCTAAAATTATTAAATATGAGTTCTTTTGAGTACAAGAGCTGACCATTTTTAACACGTTTTTTAAACTGTGCGTTTTTTAAAAAATTATAGAAAATTACTTTTAAAAATCAAATAAACTTATTTTTAAGTTTAAAGTAATTAATAATCATTTAATTATACGTTCATATATTAACTCGTTTTGCGTGCCATGATTTGTTCAGTTCGTCTGCGAACTTGGCCTAAGTTACATACACTACGGGCTTATTTGAAAATTTTCGCTAGTCAAAAGTTTGATTCTGCCTTGTTCATGGTAAAACCAAATTTATACTCCAAATTAAGAGCTCGTATGCATGATCTAGTGACATGTTTCGATATTGTGTGCTGTACATCTCGTGGCGACGGACGAGCTCGAGTAGTACCCAGTCAGACTCCACGATATTAATGTCTAACTCTTGAGTCCTATAAGCTATTGGTGTTTCTATTCTATATAAATAATAACGTGCTTCATGCTAATATATATAAAAAAGCATTAGAGCCGCCGTACTCAACAGTTGCACGCCAGTCAGTTGCTTCCGTCTGCGTTAAGTTTTGCAGAATATGCACATGCATAATTAATTTCATGTTGCATTATGTTTTCTTCGGTTTATTCTCAACGTACGTATGCAGACAAAAATCAATTTAGGGATTAAAACCAAAAATCAAATAAAAGGGAGAACTGAGATTTCCGGTCAATGCCAATCAAGGCTATTCAATTTGAATTTGATAGTCTTTTTTCAGGAAAAAAGCATCAGTTTATTGTGAGATAAACTAGATTCTGAAATTTACTTGAAATAGAGATGAAAAATGCATGTATGACTTATGAGCCCTAGGTGGTTAGGTGCGAGACCTATTTAAATTACGTGTAATCTATGGTCATCAAGAAATCTGTGTACCGATGATTAATATGATGTGGATGTCAAATGATATACATGTTTACTCCACTTAGTTGTTTTTGCTGCTATACTGATTTCTTGTTATTTGTATTGTTATCTTTGACTTGTTTGATTGGGAAGTGAGAACCAAGCAATGACTAGGACACAACCAGAATATTCCTTACTATAACCTATCTAGAACACTAAAACCTCTAAGTCCACTCTCCAGTTTCCACCAAACCCCTACTAGGCTATGATGGTAGAGCTGTAGTCAAGTAGATCCTGACTAGCATAGGAGCTTCTATTAATTATTGGCTTATTTGACGGTAAATTTCATTATTGTTCTATAGAGTGCGGTTAAGATGATATCACTATTAAACCCTTGTAATTTGTTTTTTTAAAAAAATGTTAATAATATTTATAATGAACTTAGGATGCTTTTTTACTTATAAATCTTACCATATTTTTGTGTTGCCTTAACACTATTAATGGTGTGGCCTTGACAGGCCATGTTAATATCTTGGTCGGAACAGTAGTCTTTTACTATGATACTGAGAGCAGCTGATTAAAGAAAATGATATAGAAATAAGTTACATGCGGGTTTTATAAAAAATTAAAATATAAGAATTCCACTAACAAATACACATTCATTCAATATAAATCCCCGATTAATTTTAAAGGTTAAGCATAACTACTCAAATATATTTTGGTCTATTGTTCTAAGGCTATATAACCATCTGAATTTGTGACCCCGCAATGATCAATACGAAACATTGAAGTCCTACACACGAAGCCCTCAATTAATTTTTTTCTAAAAGAAAAATTGCTGTATGCACATCGATGGACACGTATTAAGTTAGCATGGAAATGGCATGTTCAAAAAGCGCAGTTAGCTTTCTGTTCAAAAGAGACACTCCTAGAGGATATGATGAGCTTGCTAATTGCAGAATGATGGCACAAGAAACAGATTGCAGCTAGCAGCAGCAAGGTAGCGCCGGCCGACCCTAACCTCCACTGTTACGAAACCGCGCGAGGCGCGCAAGCGGAAAACCGGCGCGCCAACCTAACCACTCCCATGCATGCACGCATGCCACCCTTCGTTCCACACCCATGACGCCATCGTTGCTCGCGAGTGTGCACACTGTCACATCGCACCATTGATTTCAAGGCCCTCCTCGATTCCTCCTCTTCTCCCCTATATAAACGTCGCCGCACGGGCTCGCCGCGGCCATGGAGGAGTTCCAAGAAGCCGACGTCCTTTGGCCGGACCACTACCACCGTGACGACGCCCGCGGCCACCACTGCCACCAGCAGCAGCAGCAGCAGCGCAGCGGGAACGGGGCCTCGTGTGGCGGAGTGGAGCGCCCGGGCGGCACGACGTCTGCGCCCGTGGGCATCCCGGTGACAAGGACGACGACGACGACGGAGCCGCGGAGCCACGGGTGCACGGCGCCCGCGGCGTTCGTGCCGCCGCACGAGCTGGCGGCGGCGAGGGCGCTGCGGTGCTCGGAGGAGAGGGCGGCGTTCTCGGTGTGCGTGGGGCACGGGCGCACGCTCAAGGGCCGCGACCTCCGCTCCGTCCGCACCGCCGTGCTCCGCATGACCGGCTTCCTCGAGACCTGAACACCGCGACTTCTCTTTACTTTTTTTTTCTTTTTGAAAAAACTCTAGCTTGCCGATGAATCTGTGCTTAGTTATGTAGGAGTATGTAATTGTAGTGAAAATTAATTTGAACTTCTCAAAGTTTGCTAAAGAACGACGAATCGTGAACGTATTCGCGATCAATTCCCATTTCTCAGAGTAGAAAACGAGATGAACTGTTAGCTTGGTCAGTCCGCTCAGCGACTGCGACACTACCAAATGATTCCAAACGCCGCGTCAGATGGACTGTGTTGACAACAACATTTCTTTTTAAAATTCCCTCTGTTCCTTCAATCGTTTTCTACGTTACACAAGTGGTTTCGTTGTGCTCAGCTGTATCCTGCACAAGGTCTACGTGATGCACCATTTTTTTTTGTGTGTGTGTGCACGGCCAGCATGATTAATCTAATTATGTGCTCCTGCGGTGTTTTACATATCGGTGTATGTTTTAGTCGCAGGTAGCTTTCAACGATGGCCAAATTTTCGATGATTAGAGAGGAGAGACGTGTAAAGTATAGAGACTTAGAGGGGCTAATCCATGGCTTGATCATCATCAGCACCTGGTTACATATGCAATCTATGTGCCGATTAGCTCCTGAGTCCTAATTAATTAATCCGTGGGCGAAACGATAGGAGACGTCTTAGTTACAATGCACGGCCTTTTTTTTTTACCAGTTTTACTAGGCCTTCCGCGGGTTAGCGCTCGCCGTGTGCACCCGCGACGCACGGGCCATACTCCTGGTGGATTCGCGGCTTCGGCCTCAGCGCACGGCTCGGCCCAACAACACCCGCGACGCGATGTGGTGGGCTGGGCGGGGGAGAGGAGACCATCTCGGCGTGGCATGAGCCACCCACCCACCGGACCGGACCGCGCTGCTGCGCATCGCGCGGCGGCGGAGGCGACTCCACGCGCGGTGAGTTCCCCGAACCCCTCCTTACGATGCCGGTCTCACCCGATTGCACGGCCATCCCCCGGTGAGCCTGTGAGGTGTCCACCTCCACGGCGCCGGGTGTCTCTCGTTTTGAACTTGTTGTCCGTTAGCTAGCGCGAGGTACATTCCCGTGGTGGTGGTCAGCGATTTAGTTTTCCAGGATTGTTTGGGGGGGTCGTTTCCTGTGAGAATCGTGTGTGGTGCGATGGGATTCTCTCTCTCTCTCTCTCTCTCTCTGTGTGGCTATGTTCGAATTTCGAAGCCGTGATGATTGACGATTGTTGTTAGGGTGCTTTTGGTTCGATGTTATTGTGGTATGACTATGAGTACGTGGTTTTTTTAGGGCTATGATGGTTATGGTTTGGCCAGAGATCCGAAGATATGGTGAAATTGTTGGGAACTAGTTAATTTGGTTAGTTTTCAAACGACTAGACGTCTGTTCCACGATTAATGAAGCTAAATTATATTCCACCCCAATATACATTTAATTTTGCAGAAAGTTTTTTTCTGAGGCAGCTACTCTTGCAGATGGTTATAGTCTAATGATGTGTCTGATCTTCCATCAGAGGATTCAGAACACAACGACTATCACTCTGATCTGGCTGAAGAACATCATGCTGATCATGAAGGAGGATCATCAAAAGTGGATGGGGATGAAGGTTCAGACTCTGATGACTCGCTACACTTTCTCACCTCTTATGACAATTCAGAATCATTGAAGCAAAAACAGAGAAAGCGGATGACTTTGGGTTTATCTTCTGAGTACTTGGAGTCGGAGGATGATGACCACGATACAGCAGGCGCTGATTCTGGTAAAAACACACCAAAGAAGCAGTCAAGTTCAGATGGGTTAGACTTCACATCTGACGCTGATGATTTTTGTGCCAAGATTGCTAAATCTTGTGGTCAGGATGAAATTCCACCTGGTGATAAAGCTGGAAACCCTAACAATGCTCTAGAACAAACCACTGTTTGGTCTAAGACATCAAATTCCAGTCTCACTTTAAAGAATCTCGAATTGGACCAATATGTAGCTTTACTTTTACCAGGTTCAGGAAAACGGCAGGTTCAACGGGTGGGCTACAAAAAAACTGTATAATGTATACCCTCAATTTGCAACCCTGAATGTTTTAAAATTGTTTATGCTTTGAAATCCTTTGTTATATTTTCTTTTCATTTCTGATAGGAGAGTAATTTTCTTATTTATGAATAATTTGTTATAGGTATTCCAGCAGTTCCATTGAAGATGTAAAAGGTAGTCATAAGATGGTCAACGTCATTATAGTGTGATCTCACATACATGCATACCTGCTAGCTTGGCAGTAGATACACGATCTTGAAATTTACTGTTAATTTTTTATGATTGTAGTAAGTACTAGCATTTAGTGTCTCAAATATGTTCTGATTTTTTTTGCTTTTAATCACACATAACTCACTAAGGGCAATATCTCTTGAGTTCAAGTTTACAGGCATGTGATTCTCTAGCATATGAACTGACTCATTTCCTCTTCTTGCTTAAAAAAAAGGAGATCTACAGTGGAGCGTCGTCTGACTCAAGTGATGATGAAGAGTGGTCTGGGAAGAGCACACCCATAAAAGACAATGGAGAACAAATTAAAACAGAATCTTCTGCTAGCAAAAGCTCCAGAAAACAAGAGCTGTACACCAGAGTAATGAACTCACTCTACAAAATGCTCAACACATCTTGAAGCCTTGAGCCCTGATGCTTTTCATGGTTCTCTGAATGTGCAAACATGCTGTAGAACGCAAATCAGATGGCAATAGCACATCGCAGTGTAGATGCTTTGGGCCAATAATTATCCAGGTCCAGTGACACATTCTCCTCTTTATGTGACAGACTGTCAGTGGGTCTATTTATCAGAACTAGCTGAGCAAGCTTGGCCAATTTTGATTTCTACCATAATATTATTACTTGTGCTGTAAAACCTCATTTTCTTGCAGAGGCTACATGAACAATTTAAAACAGAAAGATATCCTTCTCTTCCCGTGCTGTTAAAAGAAAGATTGGCAGAAGAATTAGGTCTACATTCCATCAGGTTTGTACCTCTCGTGTCCTATTGCATGCTTTTCAAATATGTCCTAATACCTTCACTTTGGATTCTGCTAACAGGTTAGCAAATGGTTTGAAGGTACACGCAATCGCACAAGAGAAGCTGTTGCTAAGAGAAGCATGTTGGAAATAGCACTACTATTCCTGTAGTGCTAATGCCCTTTTGTGGAAGAACACAGGGTATATATATAGCATTGTATACTATTGAAGTTTCACACATTGTGAACTCAGTTTTACATGAAGACAAGTTCTTTTTAGACACACGCAACTACAACTCACTGTTAACAAATGTCCTTTGCTCAGGGAATGTCTTTCAGGAAATGGATGTCTTGTTCAGCCAATGACCCCTCTCTTCGTCCCAGGTTCTGATGGTCCTACCTCCTTTTGTTAATGGGTGGTGATGAGTCTTATTCCACAAATGTCACAAGACATGGAATTCACTTCTCTCAGAGCTGCCTCCGGGGCAACTTGAGCCAAAAATGGCGTCTTTTCCACTCAATCAATGGCATGGTAAGGTTAGTTCTCATCATGCATCAAATTTATTGACCAAAAAACTGAGTAAAAATTCCAACTTGCGGCACCCAAATTCTCTGGCCTCTCTCATAGTATCATCATATGACATAGTATCCAGGACAGCTTCAGACGAACAGTGTGACACTCCATTACTACGAGTGCACAGGCAGCAGCGCAGGTGAGCTGAGCTGATTATACACATGTCGCTTTTACTGCTCCTTTTGGCATGTAGAAACAACCAGCGCATTGGATTCTTCAGTGCTAGATGGATAGCGAGGTCGCGACTCGTGAGCTGGTGAATCTATAGCAGCAGCTGTTGGGAGGGTGAGATTATAGCTGGAAGAAGAACCTGGTGCTGGATTATTTTTTCAGTCGTCAGAAGGGCATCTGGTTCTGGTCCTCCACCTGCATGGTCCAATGAGAGTAAGAACGAGAACCAAAACAATCAAGTCAATAAATCCATAAATTAATGATAGGTGAGCTTCACAAGAACACACTATTCTGGAGACTCAAGAAAGTGAAGGATGGGTACAAAAAAAAAACGTGTGAAGTCCACTACAGGCATGATGCTTTCTCTCTACGCTTTGGTTGCCAATTTGCATAGCCCACTCAAAACACCATTGGCAATTGGCACCAAACTCGCTAGACTGTTCATGCAGTACAGACGACAAGAGAGTGTGGCAAGTAGGATGAGCAGTGATAGTAAGTGTTCAGAACAAAGAAAAAGTTGTGAGCAGTGATGAGTGCCGCATACTGGTTGGGAGCTATCAGAGTCAATGAGAGCTGGCCAGGTAGGCCAGCTAATAACTGAAGAGTGTGTGAGTGAGGAGTGAGATTAGTGTGGACAGCGAGTGTGGTCAAGATGGAGCAGCCCCACCAAGGTCCAGGTTAGATGTAGAAATGTGTGGTTGCACAGTTGGTGTCTTGGTGGTCAAAGAAGGTTTAATGGCCCCGGATTAGCTCACAAAACAAAGGCCAGGCTAATCTCTCCTTTTCCTAACTTTTCTTCCAAGTGGGAACACCACCATGGCCTGGTTTTTCAACTCATTAGAACTTACGGAGTCCGGAAAAAAAAATAGGTTAGATCCACCATGCATGATTGCAAGATTTGCAAGCTAACTGAACTCCTAACTCTGGGATGGAATCCGTCTTGGACAGTTAGGCGGGCCCCTGTTTGGAACCGTGGAATTTCCTCCGTCAATATGGAATTGAACTGTCTCACAAAATTTCTGCAAAAGTCTGCCTATTAAGTGTTATTGCAATCTCAGCTTTTCTCACTGAACACCCTTGCTTAATGCGTATGCATGTACTGTGACAAGAGTGGCTTCATCAACAAAGGCTTAACATGATCTGACTATATATCTTCATAACTGCATCATCAGCATCATTATCATCTGTATGTTTGTTTGCTTGGATCTTTTTACCAGCTTATATAAGCTAAAAAAAAGTCTTACAGACTCCTTTGAAATGGAGGAATTTCGAAAAGATTACATGGGAATTGAACTAATTCGTGTAAAAATCATGTAAAATTCTTACCTTCCAAAGGAGTCCTTATCCTAAACAGATACGTAGCCTTTTCATTTATTTTCTGTAAAATCATAAGCCACTCTCTCCACTTAAAATAGCACGAAGACGACGCCACGCGGCGCGCCGGACTTTGGTTTGACCAGGGCTTCGATGATTTTGATCCCCTGGCCTCGCGCGCGTTGCTGGCACGGCAGCGACGGACGCTGACATCAACCCGGTGGAAAGCGAGGCGAGGCTTAAGGCCTTCTGACGGCGCGTCGCCGAGATTGGGATGGGACCCGGCATGGATTCGGCGATCTGGCGCCCAGTTCCGCTGCCTGCTGCAGCATGGCGTGGCCACCGCCGACGCCGCGGTCGCTGGTGGTTGCTGACGTCGCCTCGCCGGCCCACCGTCTCACGCCATCTGTCACTGTGTGCATCCGTACGTGCGTGCGTCCCGCTTTGCCGCGGTTTTCGACGACACGGCACCCGCTTCGCCCCCGCCTTGTTACTTGGGTTTGGTTTAGAAAAAAGAAACAGAGAGGGTTGGTCGTCTACTGGAACAAAGAAATTTTGCGTGAATCCGTTTATTTTTCGTAGAGAAACACCTGTTTAATCCGGGCTCTACCGAATCCGCTGCTACTGGTACGTTAGAAAACGTAAAAGAAGGTTCACTAGACCTACCTTGAATCACGCAAAAACGAGTGTCGACCGGTTGAGTGCGATCATCTCATCTCGGCAAGAAATATGAGCCACTTACAGTGTATTCTTTCCTTTTTGCCCCTCCGTGATCTTCCTAGATTTGCCAATTGTGGCCAGCAGCATCCTTTTATTGTTCCCTTCTCTTTTTGGGCAGCACGTAATCGGCGTGCGCCCTTCTACGCCGTGGACTGAAGATACTAGTACTACTAACCAGTGGTGCATTCAACCGGCCGGGACCGGAATAGGCGCCCATTTTGCTCTCGTGTGGCCGTCAAAACTGGAACTGGATGCCCCGGTTTCTCGGTTCATCTTTTCATCGTGCATCTTGCATCTAGAATCTGGGCTCTTTTATGGTCTCTTGAGTATGCACGGTCGCTGTTTAAATCTCCCCTTTTATGTTCATTGTGCTGTAGCACTACTACTGGTCTACTAATGCAGTAGTGCTCTGTGTATTTGATGTGTTGCATTCATGCTCTTTTGCTACGGTACGGGGTTGTCCTCGCTAGCGCACTAATGCGGGATTTAAAAGGAGATTAATTAACTTGCGGGGGCATGTCCTGGCGAAAAGCATTCATTCTGTGATTAATCGTTGCGAGCCCCACATTAGGACTCCCCGAATGAAAGGAAAGTTTTTCTTTTTAAGAAAAGGATTCTGCTGTGGAGAGAAGTGGATGTGTGCGAGATAATTTTGGTCCCTGCTCAGAGAGTTCCCACTTCATCCCACCTTTTCTTTAAAAAAAACTAAGTTCGATTTAAAATCTAGAAACATATACTGTACAAGCGGAGAGTTATCCTTCTTTTGTCCGTCTCCCACCGCTTGCGTGTACCACGGGTGAAAAAAAAAACTAAAGACCGTACTGATAGGAAGCTCTCATCACATCTCAGTCATATGGGTCGTACAATCCACAATCTATTTCTAGTGAAATGGTCATGGTAATACATAGATATATTGTCTATTGCTAGTTGTATAATAAACTTTGCAGTTCTCGTATAAGACAAGAAAACTTTCTGTATCCCATAGCTATCAAACTACCAAAAGCAAACCTTCAGAAAAAACCGACCCAGTGCAATCCATGTAGCATGACGTTGGAGACGTAAAACAAAAGGTAACATAATAATGCCGAGTCCAAAACAAACATATTCCTGATACCGCCGTGCCAGAAATTTCTCGGCTACTGGGGATTCATAGTAGAAAAGAGAAAAGGAATTGACTTTGGCGCGCGCACACCAGCTTTCACAAAGTCCCATGGTGAGCCACAGAAAGCACGAGGCAGTGAGTACTCCAAACCATTTCACTACCACTACACTCCTACTACCCCTCGTCGTCCTGCCGGTACGTGCATGGACGTTACACTGGAATTCCAGTGGTAGTAATCCATTTTACCTAGGCACCTAACCGCCACTACTGCTCTGCTCACCAATCTGGCAACCACACACGGTGCCGCAGGAACGCAGAGGTAGGTGTGGGTACGAGGCGACGACGCGACAGTGAGTCAGGGGACGAAGCATCTTTGTCCGGCCCACCACCCGTGGAGCAGCTGCTGATGGGGGTCAAGGCCGGTGGTTGCCCAAGTCAATGCGTGCCAACCTTTTCCTTCAGCAAAAGCATCTTTCCACTTCTCTTTCCGTTTTGGTTTTCCTCTTCAGAAATTCGTCTTGTTTGTTAGGCGAGCAGGAAATATTTCCGGGCAGTTGCTGGAGAAGTATTGTGTTTTGTAGACTTGCCGTAATTACCTTTGCACTCCTCATCTCCTGATCCTACCTTGGTGTTTTGCCTTCGAACATTAATAGCAGTTTGTCGCCATGGCATCTTATGGCCGTTGATCAGAGGAAGCAATGTGAATTAGTGTGTCTACAGCACCATTTCCATGTCTCGGCTCTCTGCTGGATTCTGAGGGCAGCCACCAGTGCTTTGCAGCGTAAACTAGCATTGCATATAGCAGTACGGCACCAGTGTTTTGACAGGCAGCAGCAAGTAGCAGATGATCATAAACAGAGAAAAATGACTCAGCTAGATTGGCGGTAAGAGTTGAAGTATTCGTAAATGACCGGTTTATAATCTATTCCGAGTTTAAATCAACTTAATAGAATTAAGTGGTTTGCATTGGTTTAATTTGGATATTCTGTTCTTATGTACTTCTATTTATGTAGCTCTCGCTCAAATTTCAGTTTAAGGTGGTTCTTTGCCTATACGAGTAATAACCATGGTGAATTTGGTAGTGGCTCAAATTTCATAATGAGGTGGTTCTTAATAAACATGATTAATTCAGTACTGGTAAACGTAGCCTTGGGTAAATGATCTTTACGTTTTACCCAGCCTCAGGAAAAATTTCTGGCTCCGCCATTGCTTAAATAAATAAATGAAAGCAAATGTTGTGTGTTTAAAATATTGAAATAAGAATTTTTTTTAAAAAAAAACAGGGAGTTCAATAAGCCTTCCAATATCCATCACACTCTGTCATTTCTATTGTTCCATCCTAACCATACCACCACAACATCCACCACTAATTGACAGTTTGGTAGAACCAACATAAAGTATGTTGTCTAGTAGGTGATAAATAAAATAAGAGACGTAATATGACAAATAAGTCAATTTATAATTAGTTGGATATGGATATTCTTTTTCTGAGGACTTGACCGAAGTGGAATTTGAGGCACAATCAAGCCAAAAAAAAAGGAAAATTTCACACAAATGAACTGTCTTTCGATAGTACTACCTCAGTAATTTTTTTACTTATCGTTTTGGCCATCAACAGTCTTCAATATAAATGTCTAATCATTACTTTTTCTAATTATATATTTATAAAACTTATTGTTAAACATATGACCATATGAAAGTTTTTTTTCATATGATAAATCTATCAACGTCAAATCATATAATAAATCCTAATAATTGTTAATATATGAATGATTTATAAGAGATTGGGATTTGACTTCACATACTGTAGCACATAATCCTTTTAAAAATGTATATGATAATTGCTAAGGAACAATCATTTCACACCCTTTTGGTTTTTCCTCGCTCCGTTGCATCTTCCATTTTAAAATGAGGCTAGGATTGGATAATTAGTGACATATAAAACAAGATAAGTGATTAATAAAGTATTAACTATTAAAAACTTAAAAATAGATTTATTTTTTATAAAGTAGCTTCTATATATAAAGTTTTCATTAAAATATATTATTTAGTAGTTTAAAAAATATGTTAACAAAAATCGAGTTATAAAATAATCTAAACGTTACTTAGAATATACTTAGAAAAACAGAACTGAAATTTTTTTTACATCTCGACAAATTTCTCGTATATTTTAAATTTTTTAAGAAAACAAAATGGTTTCACTAATATAATTTCATATAAGTCACTTAGAAAGAAATTTAATATCTCCTAAACTATTTCAAAACAAAAAATATATACACATTAGTAGATCAGATAAGTTTACTTAGAAGAACATATATTTTACAGCGTTTCACTGATACAATTTTATATTAAAAAATAATCCACTAACAGATACAGAAACTGTCAAACTGAAAACCAGCAAGAAAACCTGTTAGAAAAAAAAAACCAACAGAGAAGCTCACGGCGACTGAGGAGAAAGAGGCCATCCAACGAAGTCCCCCACACCAAGTCGCATCAACATTAACTCTAACCTTCCTTCCCTTCCCCTTCTTATTCCCACACACTACCCCGCTTCTCTTCTCCTTGACGCGAAGTGAACCGCTCCTCCTCTCGCCTCTCTCCCCTTCTCCTCAGCACAAGGCTACAATGGAAGTTGCTGCCCGGAAGCAATTCCTCCTGTCCATGGCGCAGGGCCCCAACTCCCCCTCCTCCTCCACCTCTTCCTCCTCCCCGTCCTCCGCCGCCGCCTCCCCTACCTCCCACAGGCCGCCGCCCCAGCCCCTCCCGCCTTCTCCCAGGCCCGTCCCGCGCACCATCGACACCACCCCGTTCCCGACCACCTTCGTCCAGGCCGACACTGCCTCCTTCAAGCAGGTCGTCCAGATGCTCACCGGCTCCGACACGCCGTCGTCGACCCAGAGGCCGCCCGCCAAGAAGCACCACCACTGTGGTGGACAGTCCGGTGGCGTCCCCTGCCGGCCCAAGAAGCCGGCGTTCAAGCTGTACGAGCGCCGGAACGTCCACAAGAACTTAAAGATGATCGCGCCGCTGGCGATGGCGGCGGCCGCGGCCGCGGGGGCGTCGCCGAGGAAGGCGGCAGCGACGGAGGTGCTGTCGCCGAGCGTGCTCGACTTCCCATCCCTGGCGCTCAGCCCTGTCACGCCGCTGGTGGCCGACCCGTTTAACAGGTCCCCGGTGTCGGCGTCGACGGCGTCGCCGGCGGAGGACGAGGCCGTGGCCATTGCGCAGAAGGGGTTCTTCCTGCACCCGTCGCCGAAGAGCGCCGAGCCGCCGCGGCTGCTGCCGCTGTTCCCCGTCACGTCCCCGAGGGCCGCCGCCTCGCCGGCGTTGGAGTGATCGGTCTATGCACGTCGCCGCTGCTTAGATTATATACGAGCACTGCTCGGCAGTATGTATTGTTCGTACTCGTTATTGGTGCTTGCTGTAATTTTTTTCTCACTTCATTGAGCGATTGCTCGAGAAGAAACAACGGAAAGAAACACCCTTTGAGCTTCTCATGCTCATCTTGATCATCAGTTCTAACAGTGCCTAATTTAGCCTCCGTTTACGCCATTAATTCTGTTGATTTCACTTGGTTGCTTCCTGAATTTCGTTCTCCTCATGAAAGGAACAAGTCTCTGATCTCGCTCGCTTCACTTGGTAAGATGCCATCTAATTCTTCCACTTCTTTTTTTTCGCTCATCTTTCAACTGCAAAGATTCCTTTTTGCAATTTTCGGATGTACTCCAAATCTAGTTGTCTGAAGCAACAAGGCATTGCTCACACTGATGTGCACAGCAATCAGCACCAACCGCGATGAAAATTTCTGCCGAGAGTGAAATTTGACAAGAGTAATATACTATCTGCAAGTCTGAAAAAAGATGAAAACTGAATGACTACTAAAGCATCTTCATCTTTTTTACTGAACTTCAATTTCCGGTCAGTAGAGTTTTGACGGTTTTACTTGCACAGCCATTACTCATTTACTCTGGGTCAGAAAATGGCGTTCGTTTTCATCTATCGCCATCAACCAACAGTGGTTGGACTGACCATTTGACCAGTATGTAATTGGAGTTGTGGTGCGCCGGCGACTCGCGACTGATGGCCGGCACTCCAACCTTTCGGTGCCCTCTAGTGGAAAAAAAGGCAGCCTGCTAGACTCAATGGTGATGTGCATGGCATGGTATGGGTACAAAGCTCTAATCCTCAGACAAGTTGAAGAGTAATACAACGGTCTAAAATGTTAAAAACAACTCTTGTTTTCTTAAACCAAAAACCGCCCGCGTGTCATGCCTTACACATGGAATGATGGAATAGAGTTGCATGCTCTCTTAAAAAAAATTAAAAAACTTACAGACCATAAAAAATAGAAATTAAAGCTAAAAATAGACTACGATAAAAAAACTTAAAATTTACTTTAAAATTATGTTTTCTGATAAGTACATTAACTTAACCCGTGAACACCTACAGACAATTTCACTGATAAAAAAAACAAAATACAGAAAGAGAGAGAAGGGCCCACTTAGTTGACCGTTTATACCAGCTATCCGGATCTCAGTAGAATGGAAGACAAGAGGAAGAGGAAGACGCCCTTCCAACCCCACCACGCACAACCGTTCTCACGACTCGTCTTCTCCCCCTTCACCTCGCGTCGATCTCTTTCCAGCGACCCGTGAGTGACTAAGCCCGGTGAGCTCGCCCTCCAGCCACGGGGCCACCACCATGAGCACGAGCTGCTCGCTCTCGCAGCCTCGGACTCGTCAAAATGTTCATGCATCTCACCTCACCAATTTACCTGCAATTTTTCAATCGCTACCTGCCTGCTGCCGACTTGCAGTATCACGCGTAGACCGGCTCAGTCAGCTCCTAATACCGTTTCATCTCCTAGCTAATTCATTTCATCGAGAGCTTTAATTAGGTCAGAGATATTTGCAGCTCCGATTAAATGCACATCGTTTTTGGTACGAATAGCCTGGAGCCCTGCTCTTTTCACTGTCATGCAAGTTTAGTCAACACGATGAACTGAAACCAGTGGAAGCATCTGCAAATTATCTTTTTAATTGTGTGCGCACAAAGTCACTAATCACTCTTATCACCGGTGTATGTAGCTAAGCAGTTCAGTGACGCGTCCATCACTCCGGTCGACATGAGCACTCGTTCTACCAATCCCGGGGTTCGTCCTTGGAACTGTGAGTCGCCGTTGCTTTCGTGTAAGATGACGGCTCAGATAAGCCGCAACAAAGCTGAGTTTAGAGGCTAAGCGAGGTGAAACGTCTTGCCATCAATTCAATCGAAAAAAGGCACGTTTATTTCGTAGGAGTGAAGAAAGTTTCACGCTCTTTTTCGCATCCATCTGCTTGACATTTTGTATGCCAATTGCTCTCTACAATTGCACTGCCTACTATAGCTGCCATGGCACTTGATGGTCGTCGTCGTTGTCGTCATCGTCGTCGTCCATTGTTACTAGTCCTCCATGCCAATAAAATTACAGCGCAATGGATCAGCAATTGGCTGGCCTTTTCGTCGACAGTGATCTTGACGACCATGGCTCTAATAAGTAGACGGTTCTTGCATCGTCCTTAGTGAAAGCAAGTATCTTTGATGTTTCGTTGTGTCGAACTCAAAGGTCCGAAAAGGCTGCAGGGCACGACATAGACCGACGTTAGAAACAAAGATATGGAAGGAACGGTTACAATTATGTCCTGATCGTGACACGCACATAGTTGATAGTTTGGAACTTGGATACCGGCAGCAACGCCCGATCGACGACGTTGTGAAAATGCATGCTCTGGTGTGCCTTCTTTAATCGACTTTGAGCAAGAAGAGAAGCTATGGGTTGGCAACTTGGATTATATATCGATCACTTCACGCCATGAGATCACACACGTTTGTGTTCTCGTCAGCTGTGTTTGTGTAGCTATCTCGTTCTTAATGTGCAATTTAGGAGCCTGGATATATCGTCAGGCTAAAGGTCAAACTACTAATTGCTGAAATATATTTTGATTTGATTGAAGCGTAGATTTGAGTAAAGCGTATATCCGATCTAGATTTTCTAACTCTTAAAATATATATTTTAACTTATTAAAATGTGTTGTTTAAGTTATAAATTGCTACAACCCTCTAGATTCTACGTGGCCACACAGAAACGGCATCATCACTAATCCTACACCAAGCCACTTAAAATTTTTCTTTTTCTTTTTTCTTCTCCTCCTCTCTTTTTTTCCCTTTCTTTTACTCTCTTTTTTTCCCCTTTCTTTTACTCTTCTCCCGCTGCAGCTGCTGCCGTCGAGGTCGCCGTCGAGCTCAAGTAGGAGGCCGGCCGCCGGGCTCGTTGTAGCTGCTGCCTACGGCGTCCCGGGTTCCTAGCATCAAGCTCGAGCAGGAGGCCGGTCCATCCCCCTTCGCTCCCCTTGCCGTCGTCGAGGTCGCCGTGGCCGCTGCCCCCAAATCAGAGGGAACGAGCCGTAGTTCATGCCGGAGATAGTCGTGTGTCGCTCCCCTCTTCTCAACCGCAGCGCTGGTCTCCGCTCCCCTCCTCTCCAATCTTGACCACCGCGCCGGTCCCGCTCCTCCCCTTTCTTCCTCCTTCCTACCCTCTCTCTACCCCTCTCACTTTCATTTCCATGGCCGTCGCTGGATGAGGAGATGACGTGCGACGATAGGAGCAGTGGATGACACCTGCGTGAGGAGGAAGGAGCCCGTCGCACTCGATTCCGACCACAATTGGAACAGGCAAGCAAACGCCGCAGCTTACCGCCCGGTGTCCCACTGCATCGGCTGTCGGCTAGCTCCGGCACCATCCCCTTTCTGCCCACCGCGGCCTAGATCTGGATGGAGAAGCTCAAGGGTGAGGTCGGAGCGTCGTTGGCGTGTCGGAGCGCCTTCCATCGAGCTCGTCCCTGCTTGTGGGCCCTCGAGCTATCTCCGCCGCCATCGCAGGGCTTGAGTTCGAGCTCGACGAGGTGGCCGGCGGGAGCTCGAGCTCTGGGGGCTACGGCAGCAAATTTCTGGGGGCTGCGGCCGGCGGCTTCCTAAGAGGAGCGGAGGCTCGGCCAGTCGGTGGGCCTGGTGGCGCGTGGGCGCAGCGTAGGCGGTGAACGGCGAGCGCACAGGCCTCATGCCGACACCCGCGCCTTCCTTATGGAACCAGCCGCGCGCAGCAACGAGCTCCGCCTCAGCTTATCCCCTCGAGCTCCGGTGGCTGGACCACTAGAGCCATGGCCAGCGTTGAGTCAGAAAGGAAGAGGAGAAGAGAAAAGGTAGAAAGAAGGAGAGAGCGGAAAAAAAAAGAAGGAAAAACCGACATGCAGACCCTACCCTCGTGTGGAACACATCGGTCAGCACACCGATGTTAGCTTATGAAATGGATTAAGATTTGTTTAGATCTGTAATAGTATCCAAAACAAATTTAGAAATTTAAAAATATATTTTAAGAGTTTAGAAATATAGTCGGATAAGTTTAAACCGCCCTTCTACATTACTCTTTTGATTTTGATACGGCCATGCTCAAGACTTCAGTTGTACTTCAATTATCTAAAAATACTAAGGACTTCAGGAATGAGTCAGGTGTAATGTACATGTCTGTATTTAATTGGTGTAATTCAGAGTCAACTTTGCATAGCAAAGACTATATCACACCTAAGCATATGAGATCATATTAAATTGGTGAAATTTAGGGTCAACTGAACACAGCAAAGAATAAATCAATCTCCTTTTTATTTCTATGGACTTGTTTGGACAGCGGCGTGCCCGAAGAACTTATCTACTAGTAGCTATCAATTAATTTTTAATTTCTCACGCCATTTTCTCCGCTGAAAATTGACATGCATTTACTATGTCAATTGTGCAATGGTCTCTTGTCAATATTCCCTCGAACTGGTCAAGTTATCCTCGGCAAAAAAAAAGGAGGCGATTTGATGCAAGATTCCTGTTGGGACAACAAATAGAAAACGTAAAGTTTAGGTTCTTTGCCTTTCAAGTTCGGAGAGCGTAAGTTTCAACATCAGTTTAAGCGTGTTTTAGATCGTAAGTCAATATGTTCACAACCGTGCCGTGTCCATTGTATCAATTATGAAACATGCAAATGGCACATCTCAATCAGAAAACCATGTGTGTTCTGACGATCTCCAATATGGACATCAGAAAACTGCAACAGAATTCTACTGCTGTTGTAAAATAGTTCTCTACTTCTGTTACTAATTTTTATAGTGAAAAACAAACCTTGGCCTGATAGAAACTACTAGCAGATGCTCATCAGTTTTATGATATCTACAATGCAATAAAATTATGAATCATAATTAGTACTGGTACTGTACACAAACTGAAAACATTGTCAGGTTTCAGGGAAGGCAGGCTTGCTTCCTGGTAAGTGCAAGGAAGGTGACAACGCAGGTTCAGGTCCTGGCAATTAGCAGCGGTTCACTGGCTGTCATCTCTGTTTCAGAATCTTTGATGATCTTATCCTGTTGCTAAGTTGTCCGGTCGCACACAAAGTCCACAATGTCGGTTAGGGGGCTTGGATTACGCGACGTTAAGAGCAGAATCATGCAGCTTGTGCGCCCTAATTTGGCGCACATTATGGATCGGATCGGTTTAAGCGCATAATCAAGAACGACTAATTGTTGGTTTCTTGTGGAATTCGTGACATGTGTTTCATCGGTTGCTTCAGGTGAAGCTTCGTCTGTTCCCTTTCAGGTCCACACGCGAGCACACCGTTGGAACACTATTTTTCAAATAATGCACATGTGCTCTTCATATTATTTAGGCTCTGCTCAGATTCACAATGCAAGAGTTCCACCAAAGCTTTTCAAGATTTTGAAAAGAATTGGTTCATGTCCACATAGCCCTGGATATCTTTTCCGTATTCTGATGGGGCCTAAGTAGAATTATTTAGACTTTTGCAGATAGGATTGAGAATCATTTAGAGGCTAGTCTGTCCACCCAACAAGAAGTGCGACGGATCTCAGTCAGCTAGAAACGGTCCTAAACGGTATTGTTTCTACAGAAACAGTTCTTGGTATATGGAATTTTCATATCTACCAGTTTAGTTGTTTAGTGGCAATTACAATATGACACTGAAATAAATTATAAAAGAACAAATATCATATATTACTAATCGAAAACGTTCAAAAATGATACTATTTTTATGGAAACTATGCTCGGTCGGTCGAAAATTTTTGTCACCATTTTTATCCCAACTATAACGAAAGTATTTGCACACTCATGCGAATTCTGGGCCATAGACAATAGCAGACACGAACTTCTTAGCCCACGACAGCGACAGAAAGAGGATAAGGTTGCGTTTGCTTCTAGGGTTGGAAAACTTTCCTTCTGACATAAACAAAATTAGTATATGATTAATTAATTAAGTATTAGCTTAAAAAATAAAAATAAATTAATATAATTTTTAAAATGGTTTTTCTACAATTTTTTTAAAAATACAACGTTCAGTAAACGTGCGTGCCGAACACACCGCGAGCAGCTAACTCCCTAATGAAAAAAAAAACATCATAAGCGGTCTGGTTGAGGCCCATATAAAACACCGGAATGAAGCCCACCCCGCGGCTCGTACAACCCATTCGCCGAGCCGTGCCTCTCGTTGCGTCGATCGGCGGCGCGGCACGGGGGGGATTTGGCACGTACGCTCGGTCGCTGGATCGGCGGCCACCGGTCGGCACGCACGGGCTGTCTCGTCTCGCAGCGGCTGGGGCGGGGGGGCCGTTTCGGTGTCCCGGTCAAGCTGCGTGAGGTCACCACGCCAATGAAACGCGGCGCCACTTGCCGCGCGAGGCCCCACGCCGACGCCGACGCCGACGTAACAGCCGGGGAGGGGAGAGGCGTCGCGACAACATCCCACCCCCACGCCAACCTCCCCTGGACTCGTCTGAATTCCCTCCCCCCGGCATATGCCCAAAGTCGCCTCAAATGGTTGGCGAATCTACTCGTACGCCTCAGCGTACTTGATTGATTCCACGGCCACTGGGATGACATGGCAGGAGCGCATTTCCACGCACCACGAGACGACGACGATGCTGCCCCCGCGCACCTGTGGGTGACGGAGGCGTGAAATAGCAGCCGCTTCTCCCAGGGCTCCACCACCATCCATCCGGTAAGGTGCGCGATCGCCTCGTCGCCTCCCCGCAAAATTCCGTTCCCACCACGGCCGGCGGGCGTGGCCTTTCCCGCGCGTGCGTGGCGTCGCCTCGCCTACATTCTTTTCCCACTTTTTCGAGGTTTTTTTACCCGTGCTCTTGAATTTGCCCTTGTTTCGGTTTGGTCTGGGTGGTCATGATGGCTCTTGGCATTTTAGGTTTTGATTGGGAGGGGGGGCCAATTTTATTCCATCTGATTTGTCATCTCGGTCTGATCTGATCTGATCTGATCTGGAATGGACATCAGGTTTTGAGTCCGAGTAGCCGCCGGAAAGATTGCGTCTTGCTGGGAGCGACGTCTCTCTTGCCTTCTCCCCTTTCCTGCGTGAGAGCTATGTGACGTTGTTCTCTCTCCGTCCTCTCTGCTGCTCGTCTTTCCGCTCTCGCCGAGACACCATGTACGGCCCATTGTTTGGTCTCTTCCTTTTTATGCCAACCCCTCCGCTTTGAGCAATTGGCCTGTCGTTTTCTTGTTTGGTTAGATTCCGCCGTTCTGGTAAGCTCACGATGCAAAAAAGGGGCGATTTTTATGCCTCTTGGTTGATTGATTCTGTTGAATTGTTGTCGAGTATTTGCTTGTTGATGGATTCAGGAGGAGGCGGTGGTGGCAATTGATGGAATCTGATCGAATGGCGCTTCAGGCTAGGTTAATCGAGCTGGCTTCAACAATCGGAGGTTTTCTAGCCCCTCGTGAAGGGGTCAAATCAGTATCCAGCTGCCCAATGGTTTGGGGATAATTTTCATACTATAATTCTTGCCGTCTCATCTGGGATTCCTCTGATTGATTCAGTCCCCTTTGCAAGTTGCAACCTTACGGGTAGTCTGTTCACGGATTTGGTTGACTTCTGTTTTTTTTTTGTGGGGGGGGGGGGGGGGGGGAGATGGATGATGACGACTACTCTTGGGTGCGGCGCACCAAGTTCTCGCCCTCCATTGTCAGGTCCAACTCTGGCAGGGAGCAGTTTGGTGCATTCCTTGATCAGTTCGACACTTCCACTGCATGGAAGCAGAAGGGATTCAGTTCAGAGCTCATACTTCATGGACATAATTTCCAGCCGAGGGCAAAAGGAGCAGTCTCAAAGTCAGCTAGGCCTTCAATTCCGCTGGCAAAATCACCAGTTCCACAAGCAGAACGGAAGCTGAAAGCTATGTTTTCAGATGGTGAATTGAAACAACGGGGGAAAATTAATGATTACTCATTGCGGAAGGCATCGAAAGAGAAGGATCGCAAGGTTGGGCATAACAGAGAAGGCCTTAACCTGGATATTTCCCATCCAAGTCTGGATTGGACAATTAAGGATGACAGTTCAGACATGCTGGAATTCTCTTTCCACTCAGAAGAGCAAAGTTTAAGGCTGCTGAGAGTATGCTCTAGTCCAGCTCCTTTCTATTCAAAGGATACGACTCCATTTAGTGATGCCAAAATACGAAGTGCATCAATTAAGGTCGTTGGAGAGGGATCGAAGCCGAGGCGGAGAGCAAAATCCCCAATGCCCACGCGTGTAATCTCTGAAGTTTTTAAGGAGGCCAAAGCTGCCACTAAGAGGTTCTCTAGTCCACAGTGGCAAAGGAAATTGAGTTCTCCACATTCACCACGCTCACCTGACAATAGCCCCCGCTTTGGCTTTCCTTCAATGAAAACACCAGGTAAATTGAAAACTAGGAGGGCCTCTTCCTGGCCAAGGAACTATGGCAATGAAGTGGCAAAGGCTGTTGCAGTGGATATACTTGAGAGATGGACAATCGACCGCTCACAGTTACTCATTGGCCAAAGATTTGCATCAGGGGCATATAGTCGTTTGTTCCATGGAATTTACAAGGAGCAGCCAGTTGCAGTCAAATTTATCAGGCAACCTGATGAAGAAGAAGATGCAGAATTGGCTGCTAAACTTGAGAAGCAATTCACTGCAGAAGTAACCATTCTGGCTCGGCTCCATCATCGCAATGTCATTAAGGTAATTACACGAATTCCCATGTAAAAGTTTGTCTGGTATTTTATTTGTTTTTTTAAAGATGCATATGTTACAGCATTTTTTAATGTCTGCTGGTCTATCTATTTATTCATATATCTGTCCATAATTATAATAGAAGTCATGTGAGCCATAACATTACACTTCTGTACCTCTTGTTTTTTTGGCAACATGACTCTTTTAACATACACCCTCAATATTTTACCTGAGCCAGAGGACGTATATGACGAATATGCCTATTGTTATACAATGATGATTACTAAGTATATGAGAGGAATATGCTAGTCAATGTATCAATTTTAAATCAACTATCTACCTACTGCTGTACCTCTCAGCTGAAGCAATTACCATATTTGTCAAATGACTCAAATACATGACATACTCTGGTGGAGATGGTTCATTTTATATGTAACCTTAGAATTGTTTAGAAAAAAAGAACCCTAAACATTTTCTTTACTTTGTCTAGATTGTTTGGATTGCTCCTGCAGTTTTTTCCATGTTGATTCTTTATATCCCATGTAATATGCTATAATAAATAGCTTTTGTTCATTCTCTCTCTTCTTTTTTGTTTAGTTGATTGGGGCATGTAATGCTCCACCGGTCTTCTGTGTCATCACTGAGTTCCTGTGGGGGGGTTCTTTGAGAGCTTTTTTGCGCAAGCTCCAGCACCAAAAGCTTCCTTTAGAGAAGATTATTTGCATTGCTTTGGATATTGCACATGGTTTGGAGTACATTCACTCGCAAAGAGTAATCCACCGTGATGTGAAACCTGAGAACATCTTGTTTGATGGAGAATGTTGTGCAAAGGTTGTTGATTTTGGAGTTGCTTGTGAAGAAGTATACTGCAATTCATTGGAAGACGACCCAGGTACTTACAGATGGATGGCACCAGAGATGTATAAGCGCAAACCATATGGTCGGAAGGTTGATGTATACAGTTTTGGCCTCGTCGTGTGGGAATTGGTTAGTGGCTCGATCCCTTATGAAGAGATGACTCCGTTGCAGGCAGCTTTTGCTGTTGTTAATAAGGTATTTTATTTTCTAGTTTCTTAATCTTCATATGCAGGATTTATCAATTTATTACGTTCAAAGTTAGAAGCATTTCTCCTTATGAAATAACCAGTTTACACACTTAGCAATTTGTACATGGATTGATGGCAATGTTTTGGTAATGCCATATCTTTTGTTACTTCTCTTATGGTGGCGAACTGTTTTGAATTTCACTTTTTTTTTCTGACAAACATATATCCTCATTTCAGAACTTAAGACCAGTTATTCCTTCAAACTGTCCGCCACCACTTCGACTTTTGATCGAGCAATGTTGGTCTTGTCAACCAGATAAGAGACCTGAGTTTTCCCAAGTAGTTCAGATCCTCAAAAATCTCAAGGAGGCCCTTGATAGAGATGGAACGCTTGACAAGATCCCAAGCACCAATTGGCAGGAACCTCCTGACCAAAACAAGAAGAGGCTGTCCAACTGGATCCAAAGGCTCTCGTACAGTCAGGCTGATTTCTCCGGGCCTCCACCGCCAAAGTTATTGTAATTATGTGCATTCCTCTCTTCCATAAACATTGTAGCATTGGTAGATGATTCTGTAAATCATAAGGTTTTTCTTGGTGTAAAAATCAAAGCACATTTTTTTAGTGGACAGTATACTCTTGTTTTGGTTAGCAAATTTTTTCTGCAGTCAACCAATGGAGCCATATTCTCGCTTATTTGTATCAGTGAAAACCTGGTATCCTTATAAAATAGAAACAAAACAGTGCTCTGCTTTTGGGCTCGTGATACTTCGCAGCTTAGTGAGCTGTTGATTTTGCAATTTGCCGTAATGGGCAGCACGCAACAGCCTACCTATCTACTGTAAGTTACAGCCTTTCGCCTGCATGCCTGGTTGGCCGTAGCTGCTTCGCGGCTAGGCCTTTGTTTCTGTTGAACTCGAAGCAGACGACGAGCTGCCATGCCGTCGTTCATCTGAGACGCGCAGGAGCACCACGCCGGCGGCGCATCCCGTGAAGATACTGGTGAGCCTTCTACTACTCAGGCAGAGCTTCAATTGAAGGAAGTCTTCTCCTCGGGAATGGATTTTAATACCTCAAAAGATATCCACTTATGTATCTTTTTTAAAAAAAATATAATATAAATAGTTATAAAAAATTAAAAAGATTTGATAATCTAGACAGTAATATCTATCGTTGTTCAAATTCAACCTACATATCAAGAAATAGAAAAGATAAATACATGTGTAAATAGTAGCATTACTATTACTACATTAAATTTATCTTTTTTTATATCTTAATATGTGAATTGAGTTTGAACCTAAAATTTTATAGACTAGTATAAGTATGTTGTATAAGTGTTGTAATTTTTTTTATAAAAAATATAACTATTTAAATGGTTTTTAAATAAATAAGAAGGCATTCTCGGGTGATTAACTTAGTTTCCTTTTGTCCACACTTGCTGGAGAGTGTTTTATGGGATCTTGAAATGAGTAATGCCATCGAGTTTTCTTGCTTCCTTTGCGTGCACACACT
Source organism: Oryza coarctata (assembly GCA_030770085.1). NCBI lineage: Eukaryota > Viridiplantae > Streptophyta > Magnoliopsida > Poales > Poaceae > Oryza > Oryza coarctata. The sequence continues at coordinate 20,054,257 of CM061470.1, forward strand.
TCCTCACCATGTGTACTTATGTCGGCTCTGTAATTTGTAAGTTGGATTTGAATCATGTATGCTTGTTTGATAATTTTACAGTGTGCTCCTCTTGAGGCTGGTGGGCTGCGGCCTGATGGCTAGGGCTTGATGTTAAAGCGAAGAGGCGGCTAGCGCGAGGATGAAACGAGTCGGCGGCGGAAGCCGCGTGATGACGTTAACCGAGAATTTCTGGGCTGTAGCCTTTGGGTTTTATGGCCCAAATTTAGGCGTACTCAGTATATGGGCCTAATCTTACCTCTATCTCTAACACGCGTTGCGTTGCGTTGCGTATCCTTTTTTTTGCCTTAAATTTCTTCAGTGTCATAAATTGCCCCAAAATGGCCAAACTATATTGCGTTACACTTACATAAGCCTCACAGAGCCTAACTAGATTGCTGCTGTTCAGAAGTCAAAGGGACGCACGTACAAAAAAAAAAAAAGGGTAGAAACACTCGGTTCACATCGATCGATCGCCGGTTCACACGACCTCCACGGCTGTCCGGCCGCCGAAGTCGATCGTGAGCATGGACGCCCTGAACTTGGGCTGCACCTGCCTGTTCGTCTCCGGCGACACGACCGCCGCCGCCGCCGCGGCCGCGCCGGCGCCCGGCGCGACCCGCTCCGGCTTGGCGAGCCACTTGGCCTCCATGTACCGCTGCTTCCTCCAGGGCGCCATGTGCATGTTGCTCTCCCGCGCGCACTGCTTCGCCGCGGCGCACATGGCCCGCACCACGCCGCGCAGCCGCTCCGCCCGCCCGACGAACACCTCCGGCAGCGCGGCCACCAGCGCCCTGTACCCCGCGCCGCCGCGCGCCATCTCGAACTCGCCGCGGAAGCTGGGCTCGATCACCACCCGCACCACCTTGGCGCTCCTCGTCGGCACCACCACGTCCACGTAGGTGTGCTCCCCTGTGTTGCATGTGTACACATAGATCATCAGAGACCAGCACTGATAAAATGTGTGCGATATATGATATACCTTGTGCAAAATGCGTACGTGTTGTATAGTATTTTGCAATATCTTGTGCATTTTTTTGACGTTTTAATTAGGAAGGCATGAAATGCATGATATATCCATCAAATTTTATGACATGGACGTGAACAGTAGAGGTCCATGACCATCCATTAGTTTGGGGTTCACATCAACACTGGGTCTGTGCAGCTGTGAGAGAAGTGGAGAGGAATTGACTCTTGACATATATTTTCTTTCTTTCGCATAATGATTCTATCATGTGCCATCTGCTTGTGCTTGGAAGCATCTCAAGCGGTTGGTGACCATGTGAGGATGTGAGTTGGCACTCACACCGCTACTTATCATGGACAAAAATTCTTGTTACAGCTGTGCGGTCCTGTTGGGAATATGCTTCTCTAGTTTTCTTCCTGAACTTAAACGGATCTGGCAACCCAGTGAACAAAACATAAAAGCATAAATGGACCATGTAACATGCAACTATTATGTTCCCTAACTGAAAAGTGCAGCAAGAACAGATATGGACTAAAAATTGTCTGTTAATTTGCCGAATTTAGCTTTTTCGTGTTTTGTCTGAACTCTGAGCTTAACTCTGAGTTACCTGAAGGAATGTCCGGTGAGCGCGACCATTTGGACCTGCAGATCGCGCTGTTGTACCCGGCGTCGCGCAGCCGCTCGGCGAGGGTCCGGAGCGTGCAACCCCGGCAGCCTCCGCTCCCGGCCGCCGCGCGCATCTGCCTGATGGCCTCCTCCGCGTCCGCTTGGATCCTGCTCTCCGCCGAGCTCATCTTGGCCAGCGCTTCCTACATGTCCCGCAACAACCCACGCATTGTCACGGCGAGATCGATGATTCATCTACTACACCACACTGATCGAGCGCGCAGCAGCGCAACAAGAGCACACAAAATCATTGGATTGACAACGAAACGGTGCAGTATTCATGTATGCGATTCAGCTTCTTGCTTGCTTGCGAGATGAAGCACAAATGATGAAATGAAAAAGGAAATAAGTTTTTTTTTTTAAAAAAACTTACGTTCAGTTGGGACTGCTGCTCCTTCCAGAACGCCCAGATCTTGGCGCCGCCACCGGACTCCTCGTCGTCGCTGCCGCCGTCGACCTGGTGGCCGGTGGCGCCATCCGGCCAGCTCTCGCGGCCGGCCCCCTCGTAGAACCCGAGCACCATGTTGGACAGGCTCATCTCGTTGCCGGCGGCAGCCTCCTCCACAACCATTTTCTCCTCTAAAATTTCGTGGCGCGCGGCTCGCGAGTTCTCTGGCACTTCAATCGCCACAAAATCTCGCTGCTCCGTGGCTGCCGTTTACTTCCCGGTGGTGTTTATATATATATCAGGGGATCCAGGGGACGTGGCGAACCGGCACTGGGTGGTACGGTATCCATGGGGCCCACGTAAGAGTGGATGAGGCAACTGACATGGAGGGAGGGCCCCGGTTGGCTGGAATAATTGAACAGCACGGATCCACGTCGGGTGATTGCCCCCCAGATCCTCTGTGTCTTCCAAGAGTATTATCTTCTTGGCGTGTAACATTGTGAAGATCAAAATGAATAGGGGTGTTCAACTGCTCGTTGCATTATTATCATAGCATCCACGAGGTGAGTATTTATATCCGTCGCCTCAATAGATTTTCCAAATTAAATCTACTCGGAATTTTGTAACTGGCTAGTGCTTATGTGATCATGTATTTGCCACGCATGTTTTCCATTTCACCCTATTAGATATTACAGTAGGAGGTAATGACATATTATGGATCCTTGTTAATATTGTTGCTACCAAGCTCCTTGATATCACACATCTAACATAGCTTTAAAAAACCATTACGTTCCTTCTGAAGATCTAAAAATTACTATATTAATTTAAGAAAACAAAATATTTGTACCATTGGATTGGATTATAGTGGATCTAGATTTTAAATGGTAGAGATTAATTACAATAATTAGATGTATAAAAGGTAGTTGTATTTTTAGAAATAAAGGAGTGACTAAGTTCGTCAATGGGGTTGAAAACCTGGCCCTGACACATAAAACAGAGCAAAGTATAAACACATAATTAATTAATTAATAGCTAATTAATTAATATAATTTTTAATGTAACTTTTAATTTTTTTAAAAAAACAGGCACATGAGATTAGAAGGGGAGGAGCCTCAGGCAGCCTAACAAATCTCCCAAAATTATGCAGCCCTTGATCCTAACTGTAGCAAACGGACAAGACATGCATGCAGCGCATATGGGACAAAAAAAAAGCAAGCCTACCGCGGTAGGCAAGGTTCATAACAGAAGTGTATTCAGGTTTGAGGGTCCAGCTCGGAATAAGCTACGGTAATTAATTAGTGTTTAAATGGTGATGTAGTTATTAGTCTTCAAAACTGTGAGATGTATGACTATAACCAAACACTTAAACTTATGATTTGCAGATCTTTATTATAACGGTTAAGATTGAGGAGAACTCATGTCACATTGTGATTAAATCATGATGTTTTATAGCCTTTAACAAATTAAATCAAACAAGGGTAAGAAGATACTTAAAAAGAAGTCGTCATATTTATCTGTAGATCTATAAATTAACATATTAATCAGGAAGAAAAGAAATATACACATAGTAGATTATAGTGAATCTAAATTATAAATGGATATTTATAAACATAGCATCCTTGACAAATCAGAGGGACGTTCACTCCAAGCAAATAAAGCAATACGGACATGGATTCCAATTAAAATAATCAAAAACAGCGGATAGAGGATCCTGAGTAAAAATAGTAAGAACGGCGGATAAAAGCATTATGCATATACTGAAGCCGGGCAACTATAGGCCGCATACTGGCCTCGGGCTATCGGCCTGCCAGCCGCTGGAGCGGACAAGCGTGTTCAGGGTTAAATGTAGAAAAAAAAATTGGAGGTGTTTCGTCATGATAACTCTAGATTTTTAACGGTGCTGATTGATCGGATATATAATAAGTGAAGAAAAACTAATATATAAATCATATTTACTGATTGTGATTATGATATCTGATTGGTACACCATGTATGTCTGAATTATATAGATTAAACCGGTGCAACAGCCGTATGCACCGATCGATCGCAAAACACAATGGAAAAAACAAGCCAATGTTGCACGAGATAACCAAACTTTCAATGCTTCGAATTTGCAATGGTGGATATGCATTCATATATATGTTGGACGCGGCGCGTAAGTGATGCATGCCTAGATTTGCAAATCATATTTTGTTGAATAACATTGGTGTGCATGCGCGTAAGCACATAGCCTCAGGCAAAACCAACAACCATTCTTTATAGCTTATAGACAGTGAATTATCACGAGAGCGTTTTCTAAGCTTGATTTTTATAAAAAATTTCTTTAGAATACTTTTTCAAAACAAATTTTGAACTAGTTAATTCATTAGTTCTATCCTTAAATAATTATGGTAAGCTCAAAATCATGGCTGACGGTCATTCAATCGGAACTCTCAATTTACTGAGAAAAGAAAAATGACTATTCAGTCCACATGGAAATTTGAAGGATTTTTTGATTTGGAAAATAAAGAAAAACGAATTACACAGTAGATGGAAGTCATTCCATCTCTACATGACTATTGATAAAATAGATTATCATGAGTAATAGTGGGCTGCAATGGCATTTTTTTCAACTGATTTTATAGCATCATCACGATTTTGATATATAATACTATAAGTTTTAGACTTACATGCACTCCACCAAAATAATCATTTTTTTTTCAAGTTTACCCCCTTTTGCCATCCTTCTTCCTTCTCACCACCTCCTTGAGAGCACATCAGCGGACAAACTCTAGGATGAAGACAAAGCGAGATTGATAGCATGGTGGCTATCAACGTGCTTGAGGATGTAGCAATAAACAATGATAGCATCAAGTGAGGTCAAAAAAGCCACAAACAAGCTTGAGGGTGTAGCTGCTGTGGATGAGCTTTAGTATGGCTGCCACAACAAGCTCAAGGACAATACCAGGGATGGCGTTAAGCGAGATTGAGTGATGCGTGACTAAGCATAAGGACATAGTGACTATAGATAAGCAAGAGGGCACAATCACTACAGGCGAGCTTGAGAATATTGATGTTCGGAATGGTGAGTTCAAGAGAGGAAGTGGTTGCAGTATAACTCGAGCATGACAGTGCACAAGCGCAAGGGCAATGACATTAGGCGTAGTTTAGGTATTTTTAAGTCATGATTTTTGGAAGGAAAATAAAAAAAGAAGAATTGGGATGGAGTGCTATAGATAAGAAAGAATGGAGGCATGTTTCGATAATCATAAACTTTTGGTGCTATATATATATATATATAGAATTATGATGAACAGGTGCTATAGAATCATGTTAGCCAACTAAATATGAGTATTAATTAGATTCATATTAAAATGGCCAACAATTAAATTATAAAAACAAAAGAAATGGAAGTATAATAATTGACTCTAGCCGTGCAAATGCATGGACCACTTGCTCCATATGTGAAAGTTCTATCCTTCCTTGATCAGTTGATCTAGGAGTGGCTTAGGAGGTTTTAAACACATGATCGAGTTTTCACAAGTTAGGACAGAGCCAGAGCTACTTGGTTGGGTATGGTAAGCTCGGTAACGATAACCCTTAGCTACTTTCGCTCTAGCAGCACGAGTTGACGTGGATAGAAGAGTTGTGTTGTTTACTTCTGTGGTGCGCTGGCGTTTGTATTGTGGAGTCGGATAGCCACATTAGGTGTGTCAAGATGGATAAGGATAATCTACAATACCTTCATTCCGTCAACATGGAGGTAATCGATATTTGAGAGAGCTTAGGGCGAAAGCCTTACCTATCCTTTGATTGGTGTTGATGACGTCAATGCTTGTGAGTGTTGCATTTCTCTTTGGGGACGTTATTAAGTGACTCTATTTTTCTTCAGTTAAAACTTTGTTTGATTTGCAGGACGGGTGTTGAGAGCATCTTAGATGTTACATCCTTCTTAGAGGCTTCGCCTATAAGATTCTACTCTATGGCTATGGCTAAGGTGTTTTAAGTGGTTTGAGGTATGTTGCAAAAAGTTAAAGTAGTTTGTCTATTTGCAATGAGCTTGGTAACGATAATTTGTGTTAGGTCATGATACGTTGGCTCTCATTAGTGGTGCCACCACAACAGTTTATTTTTGCTCTCCGTGTGAAGCTTTTGCCAATATAAGATTTTCGGTCTGATAAATTGGTTCTTTATATAAAACATGAACTACCGTGCACCTCGGAAAAAAAAAGTTCATCCTTCCTCCGGAGGTCGAGTGAAAAAATACATATGACAGGTAGGTTCATAAGCCACTCTAGCTTGCTTTCTTTCTGCAATTCCCATTTCTAACAAAATGGTAAAGCTGATGTTGATGTATGTTTCGGGGGGAATGTTTGTTGAAATTATTGAGGTAGAGAGTGTTTGACAACATTATTCTCTTCCTTTTTTAACACATGATTTTTTTTTGAAAACTTAACACATGGTTTGTCAACATTTCATTCTTCTGTTGTGAATGCAACAGCGGCAGCTGTCCCAAGCTATTTATAATCCCAAGTGCCAAAAGAAAACGCAAGAAGAAAACCGAATCATCTCAACGCACAAGGCCACAGACCACGTGCGACAGAATCCGCAGGCGAAGGGAATCCTGCGCCCACGTCAATCCCCCGCGTCCCACCCCACTTCAATCATTCCCGTGGCGGGTCCCGCCGCCACGGTGTCCGGGCTGTGGCGCGGCATCGCGTGCTCCAGCAAGAGGCCACGCCGGGAGCGCGCGGCGTCGCGTGCTCCAGAAAGAAGAGGCCACTCCGGGGAGCGCGCGGCGTCGTCGCTGTCGACCGGCGGTGACGTCGATGCGCGCCGCTTCGGCCGGTGAGGCGTCCTGGACGCGCCGCCGCGGTTGCTCGTGCTCCTCGCGTGGATATTCTTCGCTTAAACCGCGCGCGTACCATGCGTTGATACTCAGGTACGCTGGCTCATACGTGGTACACGCATACACCTACACGTTCTCGCCGAATGGGCGAGTGCTGGTTCAGGTGTCTGGGGCGCGTTGCAGTACTAGCTAGTAGTGTCGTGGAACAAGCGTAGATCACGCTGATGATGTTGCTAGTAAACGTGGTCGAGGCTGGTTGAGGGAACCTTCCGGTGGTTAAGTGGATAATGATGTTTGACTCAACATCGTCCTAACCCGCCAGCAGCTGATGCACACGCTGTCACCGGGGCAGGCTGAAACGAGGAAGGTTCGAGTGGTAATTGCATCTCCATGGCTGCTGGCTAGTAATTCTTCAGTTTGCCTTGTAGTAAATACCAGCAATCCTTCGAGTGGTAATTGCATCTCCCTATTCTACAGATGACCATGAGGGCTGTGTAATTGTACGAGATTATGAGAGCACATTCCTATCACCAACCTCTTCACATGCCTCTGGTTTGACGAAGTTGATCGCTTCACCTCAGAGATCAGCTAAGCTTTAGAACGGTAATGGGACTGCAGATATGTTCCTGGATTGTGAAAGGCGTGACTTCGTTGTCCAGGTAGTGATAGCTTGTATAGCCTGAAAATCTGCCTCAAAGATAGATGAAATGAAAACAACACATAGTTATTGTGGCACATTTATTTTCAGAGCATCATCATTGTTTTTAATCTCACTTGCTTTATGTGCTTATTACTACATATACTACTAAGTCATTATTACATGGCATATCACAGACAACTACGGTAACAAATACTACGAAGTCCGCCTCCACCACTGCTTCCTTTGGTGGCCCCAGACAATACAGCAAAGGAACCTGGAAAAGCCTCTTCATTCAAGAGGTTAGCAGCGAAGCGGACACGGGATTGGAAATCAGGCTCGAAACGAGCTCATAGAAGGTCACTGGTGGGAAGTTCATCCAACTATAAATCTCGTGGCAATTTTGCTCCACATGAATGCGGTCATATTCCGGTGTGTGTTCATTATTTGATCTCAATTCGTTCTCCCCTCACCAAAAACTCGAAAACTGTCAGAAATTGTTGATAGAGGATCATTTTTTTGTTGTAAATAAACATTTTTCACACCTACGACTATACAAACCTTAATGATGGTTGTGACTAGACAAACACGAGATGTGGTTGTGCCTAGACAAACACGAGCTATAGTGGCATGGAGATAGCTAATGAGCCCATCTTTAATTTTTGAACAAGAAAAAAAAAGCGACCCAGTGAGAAGCAATACACAGTGAGAAAGGGCAAATGAGACGTCTATTTTCTTCAATTAATTATAATAATATTGTTTTAATAATTTTAATGTTTTATATCAAATAATTAAAAAATATGACTTCTTTTAACATATCTATGTTTAGCAAATACCATAAGCATAGCAAAATTTACCAACCATAAAACTCAGTGCGCGAGAGAGGGCCAGACAGCACGGCGGGAAAGAACAGGGGTCACCTCAAATCATATTTCTGTAATTCTGTGCTGGGAAACATACGGTTGAAAAATGCTACATCGTGTACGGTAACCTCTGTTCGAATCATAGCCTTACAACAAAAGTTCAAAGCGGCAAAACAAAGAAACGAACCTCAAAGATCAAACAACCCCTATAATCCTCGTGACGGTAGCACAAGGGTGAACTTGCAGTGAGAAGGGAGGTGCAAATAAATTCCTGTCTTGTCACCTAGGGTCCATTCCGATTGTACGCCGTGTGGTTAATAGCGGATAATATCACTCAAGATGCTAAAGAAATGGTTGATATCTATCTTTTCCTCTCCAGCATAGACTGCTTCCGCGTTTCCTCCTGATGGCCCTTGTGCAGCCATCTCAACAAGTGTGTATATTTTCTTGATTGGCATCTGCATCAGCCGAAGGGTTAAAAGAGTTTGATCGTAAGGGTTTTGATTAGAGAGCTAATAAGACAACTACTAGAAAGAATTTTTACATCGTCCAGTGCTTCTGCAGCCGCATCGATGTCACCTTCATCAAACACATTGAGATGCCGCAACACCTACATTGAGAAGGCAGGTCAAGTCAAAAAAACCAAGATTGTCTGATGTGCTGGAGAAGGTAGCAAGTCGTGATTATGTATTCCACATTATATATGAACAGGAGTATCCCTGTCAAATTGCCAGTCAACCAAATGCAGTTATAGCAGTCATTCTACTATCTTGAGTACCCTCTCACCTTTGTAGCATCCTCCTTTTTCAGTCTGGGCACATGGTATGTCACGGAGAACACATCGCACATACCAATGGATTCTAGAAAGCCTACCTCACTTGTTGTTCCAATAACAAGCAAGTTCTTGCCCTGCAAAAAACAAATGGGTGAGAAAAAAAGCTTTCTTTGCTTTTAAAAAGGAAATGGAAAGCAACTTTGCAGCAATGCAATTACGTAAACCTTTGAAGTTTGGAGGAGCCCTCTAGATGATGACCAGAAATACTAATCAAGTAGTATACAAAGGGTAATACTGAAGAGCAAGCAACATGCAAACCTTAGGAGGAACCCTCTTGAGAAGGACTAGGAGGGTTTGTGAGATTAAGTTTGAAAAGCGTGGTCCGATGGCAACATATTCCAGTAACCTAAAATATTTTAACATGGTTACAGGAGCACATTTGAACCAAAACAGAACATAGAAAGGATGCATTGCAGAAAGTATTTGCAGATTTGAAGCTCAACTACCTTTCAATGTCATCTAGAATTATGATGCCGAACTGAGATTTGTATGCATCCTCGAAAACCTGTATTGCAACGACAAACATACTGCCTCAATATAATTCTGTGAGAGCATACAGAAAAGTAGACAAAATAGCCAGAAAAGAAGCATGTACTTTTTACAAAATAAAATGATGTGAACAACGAAGGGAAAATATATAGGCTAAATCCTTCAAATGTCTCTTCCATACACTAATTAAATGCATTATATAAAACATCAAATCTGACCTTGCAGATTTGTGCACACTTGCTGCTTTCACTGAAACCAATCATTGTCTCTGCCGATATCTATAGTGGAGACAAATTAAACAATTAAGACATACTTTGCGATAGTCTGATAGAGAAATCAAGGAAAATTGGAAAAAAGAAACTTACAATTTTGACATAAGCAAAATCACTGTCAATGCCAACAGTAGCTGCCAAAGCCGATTTACCACTGACAAGCAAAGGCAACATTAATGTGAATTGAGGCTCTGGCAGTGTTTTTAAAGACAGACGTTCTGTTTTAGTTACAATACCTTCCAGCAGGACCTTCCAAGAGGCACGTCACAAGTGGGCTACCTTTACTAACTTTAACTTGCTCAACAAGAGCCATAGCTCTCTGATATAAGTGCTTATTTGCCTTGCCACAATCAACCATACCCCGCAGCCTGTAATTTTTGCACAAAGGTATAGAAAACTGCATTAAATTTCTATCAAATATTCAGTCAAACAGTAAAGGGTAAACAAAACACATGAAATGAATGAATAAAAGGTATAATGTGCTAGGTCATCCTAAAAACAACAAATGCATTGATGCAAACCATTAGGTCGTTGATAAAGTTATAACAAGGTGATATGTTTAGCAAAACATTAAGTTGGATTAGCATTCATCAAATGCATTATTGCAAAGGAAAAAAAGCCCTATTGACTACTAAGCCAACAAGGGAAGAGGATAGCATGCCCAGAGTCAATGTTGACTATGAATTAGGAATTGCATTGTGCTGTGCCAAACTTGATAAGAAATAGACAGTCCCATGGGACACGGGAAAAACAAACAACATGAAATTGAATGATGAACCCAGAAACGCCAAAGAAGAAACTGATCATTAAACATTTTGCTAAAGCAATGCTCAAGGTATCATAGCACAGACCTGCATCTTTCAAGGTCATCAGTGGAAGCACCAAAAGCAGGAGTAATTTCATGAAGTGCATTCACAAAATCGTCCATAGTAACCTTAATGCTTTCCTCATCCAAAGACTTGGTGAGGTCATCCATGCTTATTTGCCGGTTCAAAGCAAATGAGACTGCACTTTTGACAACACCTTCCAGCTCTGCTCCACTGTAGTTCTTTGTCCGTGCAGCTTCATTCAGAGGAGCATGTCACAATCAATCACACACAGCACACAACTTATTGAACAACAAACTCCCATACAAACACCTACTTAGTCCTACTAAAATGAGTATTGAAGTACAGAAGCATTGCTACGACAAGTAAATATTTGAAAAGGGAAAACTAAACCTTTGAAGCTTGAGTAAAAGAACTAGCATGTAACCAGTCCATTCTAAGAGAACTTTTACAACCTTTGCTATAATGAATGCAGTGCCTGAAAACAATATCAATTCTCAAGGAACATACCCAACTCCTGAAGATTAACATCCGGAGAAAGGAAAGAGCTTTCTTTCATCTTGTTTGTATGAATTTGAAGAATTTGCAAACGGCCATTTTCATCAGGCAGGTTTATCTCAATATGAACTTCCAATCGTCCAGGTCTGCAAAAGATGTATCAAATGTCCATGAACACATGCAAATAGTAAAACAAAAGTACAAAAAGAAGATTCCCTTACGGTTTAGGGCTACAATACCTAAAACAATCAAGATCAAGCATAACTTTCTGGATTACACAGTAAATGCAGCACACAAGGGAGTTATGCTAAGATATTAAATGTATAGAAAATGAGATGGTGACAATATTTGCAGCTGGAATCCAAGCAGGTCTGGTGGGAAATCCTAGCGCCCATCAAAATAATGCATTGCGTCCCAACCTCCCTGATGGACTTCGGCTCCTGGTGGCTGAGTGCCAGATCAAGAATGCAAAGCTCGCTGGTGATAATTATTATGGTTTGGATGATCTCAAAAGAGTGCAATAGCTAGGTGTTCAATGAAGAGAGCAAGAGCTGGGCCCAAGTTATTGCAGTGATTGCAAGCCAATGAGTAGCAGCAGAAGCAAAAATGTCTAAGCTGCTAGTTTAATTTCCTAGTTTTCTTAGATCAGGTCGCAAAATCTGTTGGGCGATTAAACCAGAGTCTGCCTTTTTTCTTGGTCAGTCAGTTTAGATGCCTAGCATTGCGATTGTTTGGTTCCTCACTTCCTTGTAACCTTTCCTTCATCTTAATACAATGATACCCAAGACTTTTGCATCGTCAATCATCATACGCAAGACTTTTGCTTATTCCCAAAAAAACAATATTGGGAGGTCTGATGCATTTCAGAATACAGCTTGAGTGCATTTCTAGACAGTTTTGCTAAATCAGTTTTGTCTCATCAGGTAGCTCATTTGGTTCCATTGTTAAATTGATGTCTTCTCCACAAAATGATCTGAGAGGGTCAGAATTTACCTCAGTAAAGCTTCATCAAGTAAATCCTTACGATTGGTCATTCCAATGAGCAGCACATTGTTCAACGCCTCAACACCATCTATCTGAAATGCGGAGAGTTTGACCAGAACTCAGTATATATGAAGAAAGAAAATACGTGAGTCAAAAGTTCAAATTCTTGGAGAAGATACCTTTGTAAGTAGCTGATTTACAATGCTATCATGTACACCCGTACCATCTCTGGTAGATCCTCTAGACTGCACAATCATAGTTTAATTAATTCAGGAGAAGTTGGCAATTATAAAGTTGAAGCAATGCTACACTTGATGTAATCATACAGAGTAAATTGGAATATAGACTTGATGTAATCAGATAAAAGAGCTTGATATGGAGCACTTATGATCTGCTCTTCCCTAAGCACTTATGCATGACTAATCACAGAAATTATTCGCTCTCATATTTCAAAGCACTTAATGTAAGGGTACTTCACTTAGTGCTCACCTAATCTTGAGAAATCAACAAGGGCAGTAGCAAAAAAAATTTCGTTTTACATCTTGAGAAAGATAATGTCAAGTAGAAATATGCACGACATTTATTGAAGGAAAAAGAACTCCACCTTGCAGATAGCATCAATTTCATCAAAAATGATAACGTGGAGGTCACTCTGATCGCCTGTATTGAAAACAAGGTACAGAAGTTAAGACTTGAAAAGGGCCCATTCCACACAAAATATGTAAAGGCTTTTACTGATGAAGAATCATGCCTCGTGTCCTCTGATCATTTTCAGCATCAGCAAACAAATCCCTCACGTTCTTCTCAGTTTCTCCAACAAACTTGCTCAACACTTCAGGTCCATTTACAATCTGAGCTTGTAGAAAGGTATTAGACATTAAGTATGAACCTTAGTACACAGATGCCTAGGCTCTGGATTCTAGTTTTAGCAATGACATATTACTGACTCTGGGAAGTTGTACTGCATAATTTGTGTTATGATACATGCCAATTTCATAAAAATGTTCTATGATTCATGACAATTTCACAGCATAAAATAGAGTGTGAGACACAGCTTCTTTAGTTGAATTCTTTGAGAGGGCTTCTTTATTGAATTAGTATTCAAAATAGCGGAAATTAACACCTAACAATTTGAGGTCTTTTTTTAGAGTTTTAGCATATTATCATTATCCATTTATTTATCTGTGCTGGTGACTAAACCTTTTAAAACCCAACTTTTATATCTAATATCCATATGTATTATAGTATCCTACTGGTATATATCAGAAAGAAACAGGTATTATACAAAGGAAGCCATTACATAATATCTAGAAACTTTACTCCATATTCAATAATAAATTCCATACCATACCTTGGGTTCATTTCCGTTCAGCAGTTTCCCAATTTGACGGGCCATAAGAGTTTTGCCAGTACCAGGGGGCCCATACAACAATATACCTTTAACATGCTTGATGCCCAACCTGCAATATTTAGCCATTAGCAGAACATCATCTATTGTTTATGGTAGAAAAAATAGAGAAGATACTGTTCTTACTTATTAACAACATGAGGAGGAAACACCCTTGAAGCAAATGCCCTTCGAAATATGTCTGTGAATTCAGCACTTAACCCACCTATCCCCAACCTTTCAAGGTTAAACTCTTTATGTTTGAAAAGCTTGCTGCTAGCAGCTTCCTTTTGGTTTATAACCTGCAGTAGAGTAATGGGTCTCATTTGTGGTTTTTCACAAGCTAAAAATAATGTTCTTGTCACATTCAGTAAAAAAAGCTGCCAACAATATAGAAGGTACTCAAAGGAACCTTAATTCCTGAATTAGGAGCAGCCTCAAATATGATGTACGTATCGCTTGACAGGAATCCTCTGTCCAAAGGCGTGGAATTTTCTTGGCCCTCTAACAAAGCTTGATTGACAGTGAATATATAGTTTGTTCCACAAAATTCAAATGGTACTCTTTGCCCAGCTGTCATGACCTGTAAACAACACCACGAATCACCATTTTGGGTATACAGGTGGACATATTACTGTTGCATGCATACAGAATCCAATCGTGCAAATAAGACATCTTATGCATAGCATGCACATTAAAGCAATTTGACTGGAAGAATCAAAAGAATAAACACTACTCTGAGAAACAATGCTAACTGACTATGGCATACCTGATCAAGAAATCTCCTGCGAAGTTGTTGGGCAAGCACAACAGCATCCAGCTGCGAAACCAACCTCATGCAGATGAGATTAGACTGACAAAGCATTAATTAAAATTTCCATCATAAACAGTTAAAGGAACTTACCTCCTCATTTCGGTTGGCTCTTGCCTTAGTATACTCTAGTTCTAATGTGAGCAATGCCAATTTGAAATCATTAGGAGGGACGAAACTGTATGGAAGCATTATGATGGCAAACAGTAAGACAACACATAATCATTCGAAATATTGATCTCAGCACACCACTTCAACTTCCTACCTGCTAACAGTGATGGAATCCCCAGCTGAAACCTTCGTCTGGCGACGCTGAATGGCATTCAAGGCAATGTTTCCAGCAGGAACAGCATCATGGGCCGTGAATATTCATTAAGGACAACACATGAGATGAGAAAAGTATAATTCCATTGGACTGTAGACACGCAATATCATCAAAGCACCTAAAAGTTGAGACAACATGATCTTATCCAAGGTAGATTTCAGGGCAATAAAACTGAAAGCAACATTCCGGGGCCCAGCAACCGCAGCATAGAACACTAAACAAAACACCTACACTGGGAATGATAAATCACAACATTTGCTTACGCCTAGGCACACTATAATCGCGGCAGCTGGTTTTGTCTATGTTGGTGGATTCGTACGGGAACCACCACCATACCAGATCAAAAGCGCCAGAGCGGCTCATGCGAGGAGAGATCTCAGCAGCAGGGGAGAGCGAACAAACCGATTCAATTACGAGATCGGCAAAAAGGATATCGTAGGGTGAAGACGAAGGCGTCCCCGACGAGGGCGAGGGCGTTGGGGAAACGGCGGACATCGGCGGGGAAGACGTATGCGCAATTGGTGAGGGCCAGCTCCTGCCCCGGCGTGCTCGCCACCACCATTGACATGCCCCCGCCGCCGCCGTACCCGTGGTAGTTCCTCCCCGCCATGGCCGCGCCGCCGCAGTGGGGGTGAGATCTCACGGTTGGGCGGGTCGCGCTGCTCGCGTAGAGGAAGAGGAGAGCACGACTCGCGCAGAGACGAGAGAGATGCCCGAGTACAAAAACGAGGAAGTTATTTTCTTTTTCTTTTCTTTTTGCTGCTGCAGTTTGCTTCGATGTGAAGGTGGCGGTGGCGTGGCTTACATGGGCCTCGTGGATGTACTCCATTGGCTAAACGGGCCTTCTGGCAAGGTCTAAATCCAGTTTATCCCCAACCCAAGGAGTAGGGTTCTTGATAAATTTTCAATTCTATACTTATCGCTTGAGTAGAATTTATCAAACGCATATAACCCAGATAGAACACAGATCATTCGTTCAGGTTTTTTAAAAGAACATCGATTAGCCATTCATCCGAGTCCAAGTGGACACTCAAACAAACTAATCAATTCATAGTTCTTTTTTTCTTAAAAAAAAGGAATTGAGGAACTCCCAAGCACTCCATACTCGTAGGGCACATAATTTATATTTCTTGGATTGTTTGTAACAAAACTGGGTGAGAAATTTTCATTCAGGGGTACACATCATCCATTGATATTGAGGAGCTCCCAAGTACTCCATCATACTCTCAGACACATAATTTATTTTTTTGGATTGTTTGTAACAAAACTGGGTGAGAAAATTGCAGTCAAGGGTACACATCATCCATGATGCAACAAGGAAAACTGCACCAGGCAACGGTAGCTGGATATTCATGTTAGAAGAGAGGGCTCGTCCTTTGGGCAAACACGAAGCACCACTGCCTGACGAAGCCTCAGGTCGACTTGCCTGGCAATGAAGCATGTCCTTTAGCCCATTTAGGCATTGTAGCGTGTACTGCAAAGCGGAGAATGTAATTGAAGAACATCGCATCCAGCTGCTGGTGCCTGATGATGTGCTGCTCAGTGGACACCTTGGTGCAATGCCATCCACTGCAATAACGTAAAATATTTGCATCAATTTTGTTTTGCCAGACATCATATGCCTATCAACTTTTTGTGACATTAAAAAATGTAATGATCGGCACACATACTCACAAAGCCAATCAGCCCTTCTCAACCATAACCTAATTCTTTGTCCCAGCAGAGCACAGATACTTCAACATGTACTCATTAGAAGAACAAGTGTCTGCCAAATCCTGATGTATTCTCGTTACAGATTTCTGTAACGATTTCAGAGCAGGAAGCAAAGCTCTGGAATTCTGTTGAATATAGTTTCCATGAACCTTACATAGCTCCTGTAACACATTTTTGAATTAGATTAATCTGATATTTCCTTCAAATCATTATCTTCAATAAAACAAAGAGAACAAGAATGGTACCTGAGACCAGAGGAGTACAAATTCTAGATGGGGACAACTTTCCAAAAGGTCGGCAAACGCTTCAATCAATCTCTGAAGATACTTCAAGGGTGTTGATGAACAAATTGCTCGTACATTGGATGGATCCACAGAAAAAATGCACTTCTTAATCAAGGAATCTTCATTTAACCGGAGGCTGAGAAGCAGGGCTCTCTGCTGTTGGTTTTCCTCAAGAGCTTCCTCCACTTTCTATAGAAAAATAAAGTGCAAAATTTCATTTTCCAAGTTGATCAGTATAACTGGGGCAACAATACTAAAATATGAAAGGACATATGATAAATACCTCAGGGGTAACATCAATGTCAAGATCTGTTGGATCAAAAATAAAAGAATCATCAACAGAGTACAATAGAACACCATCATTGGTAGCTGCAGCAAAAGATCTTCCTGTTGGAGCAAATTTCACGCATTTCGTCCGAGCTATGGACCTTCCACGATTTGCCATGGAGCCAGGTAAACCAAGCCCCAAGTTGCCTCTTGTTTGTTGATCGATCCCCTCTTCAACATCACTATCCTCATCATCAATTAGATCTAGAGCACCAGCATCAGTCATCTTTTTTGAGTTTAGAAAATCAAGAACTCCATCCAATGAGAGATTGCGGGTGATCCGGAATCTACGCAAGAGCACCTACACAAGATGGATACATAAAAACAATTATACCTAAACAAAAAAAAGGACAAACAACACCAATAACTAAATATGTACCTCAATGAGGACATGTGGTAAGAAGTTTTGAGTTATAGACATCTATTTTAGAAATTACCATAGCAAAAGCAACATTCAGATGACCAAATACCGACGCAGTCAGCTATTGATGTATTGAAGTTTGTGGTATCATCAAGATACATATTTCTATCAGACATGATGGCTTGCAGATTTTTTTTAAAAAAGAACAAACAGAAACTGTAAGGTCATTAAAAGGCAATACTAAAATCCACAAAAATAAATCAGAGTAAGGGAGGGGGGGGGGCATCGTATAGCAATTAGTTATAGAAAATGATGGAATTGTAGAGTGCACGTGTTAAAAAAAATGGATGCGACTCTAAAATTATATTTGAAAAGGATGCTATGTGCATATGCTAAAAATTTGTTATTGTCACAAGAAAGCTTTCCTGACCTGTTCTCCAACATCATACATGCATATATATTTGCTGTTTCCTCCCGCTAAAATATAAGTCCCATCAGCAGAATAGCACAACGTTGTGAAGTACTTTCCTATACTTGTATTAGCTGCAGATCTTCTGTCAGTCATGAGACGACCCCCAGCAATATCCCTGCGGCCTTCAATTGTATACATTAACAAGCCATCAAAAGGATCCCAAAAATGGATTATGCCATCTAATGTGCTGCATGCTATCTGTCTTCCATCAGGGCGATAAGCCAAAGTAAGAACATCATGTGAATGTTGAAAAGTTTCCACTGCACCCTTGCTCTCAAATACATCCCAAAGGCGGACAGTTTTGTCCCATGATGATGAAGCCAAAATAGCCTACCATATAGAATTTTAGTTACTGTTTCTGTGGAGTTAAACAACATATAGAGCAGAAAATGCAGCAGATTGAACAGAAAGAGCTTGTGTGCCAGTGTTTATACTAAAGTAGTTTTTATTTAGTAATTTTTGACAGGAAGGAAATAAAACAGGACTAGAATAAGGCGTGCTCTCTTACATTGATTGGTGAAAACATTAGACCATGAACTGGTCCTTGGTGTCCACTGAGTATATCCAACAAACGACCAGTCTTCATTGACCAAACAAATATCTGCATGAATATGTTTTGGCAGTCAAAAAATAAAGGGAACCATACGCCACAGAAAAACAGCTGGAAACAAGTTGACTGCATATACACACCTCAAATGAATCAAGTGTTCCAGCACATATTACTTCTCCACTCTGATCTGCTGTTAAAGAAACAAATTGTCGAGGTGATGCAGTAGTAAATGTCTTGAAGTTTCGATAGCGGAACAAATCCCATGCTCGAATAGTCCCATCAAGGGAGGCACTGAGAAGAGCATGATTATTGGCCATAAAGTGAACTGCAGTAACAGCATTTGTATGTTCTGAAAATGTTATGAAACAAAACCCAGAGGAGACTGTCCAGACCTGCAGTACATCATCAGTGATATTTATCAAACTAGGAGTGCAGTATACTAGTACTAACATAGCAGGTCATTGATATATAAAAAAAGAACATTTTTTTTTCTTTCTATAGACAAACAACTAGGCACTAATCTTCAGTTGACATAAATATGCTTCACATAAGTAGCAGCTCAAAGTAGCAGAACAACTGCTATCTACTACCCACATAACATTAGTGAATTGATCTCTTCATTTGAATATCCCTTGATCAAAGCTAAAAACGCTTGCTATTACGGAGTATTGTTGTTAAATATGTTTCCATTTTTGAATCACATAAAAGAATAACTTTTCTCCATGGCCAACCAGAATGAGGGTATAATAGCGAGTGCAAATGTCAATGCTAGTAACACACCTTGACTTTGTTATCATCAGCTCCGGTGGCCAGTAGTTGAGAGTCTGGTGAGTATGCAATGCAGTTCACATCAAAGTAGTGCCCCTGCTGCTTCAAAATGTAGCTCTCTGATCGCCACTCCCACACAAGTAATTGCCCAAGTTTGGCACATCCAAAAACCAACCAATTTCCCAAACTGTTGAAAATAGCAGTAGTGATCTTCTCTCTTGATATAGACAGCAAGTGAAGGCACACAAAGTCTGGCATCTGGTATAACCCAAATACGCCATTAGAGAAGCCAACCACCACCATATCAAGCTCCCTATGGTAATCACAGGCTGTTAACTTAGCCGGTGACTGCATGAAGAAGTCCTTTTTCTCAAGCTCCCACCTTGCAAAATGTAGTGGAGTTGTGTCTTCTTCTTCCAATTCTCCCAAACTCTTTCTTTTCCTGCTCCCACCATCCAATGCGGGTTCGTCACTGTCCAATTCAAGCTCATCATTCTGTGCTGCTTCCTGCTCTGGCGTTCCCGGTGAAGGTGGAGGCGAATCGTCACTTCCTTCCACCAAATTCCATGTAAAGATAGCTCCGTCCTTGGAAATTGTGTAAGCCCTGTTGACTCTCCTTGTCTTCTTATCTGTGGCGAAGAAGGCACCAACCACAGCTGCGCGGTGGCCAAGGAAAAGGAATGGTTTGCCTCCAAGGCCTTTCTTAATAGGCAAGAGGCGGACGGTGAGGTCCTTGCAGGAGGCGAGTAGGAACGCGGAGTCAGGAGACCAGTCGAAGGCGGTGACTCCGGCGGCGAAGCCAGGGAAGGTGCGGAGCAGGTGGAAAGGGAAGAACTCCTTGCGGAAAGCGGGCGAGCGCCAGATCTGGACGAGCTTACCGACGGCGACGGCGATGAGCTTGCAGTCGGGGCTAAAGCGGACAGCGGAGGGGGCGGACTTGAAAGTGATTCGGTGGAGGACGGCCCGGCGACCGAGGTTCGCGTAGAGCGCGCGTCCGGAGTCGTCGACGGAGAGGAGGAAATCGCCCGAGGGGGAGACTGCGAGGCGGGTGACGTTGGAGGAGGACTCGAAGGGGAGCGTGAGGGAGGAGGAAGCGGAGAGGTCGGTGGAAGCGACGCGGTTGCCGACCGCGGAGAGGAGGACGGAGGAGTCCCCAGCGAAGACGGCGTCGCCGCCGCGGTACGGCGCGCCCAGGAGGTTCTGGAGGCGGAAGTTCATGGCGGTAGAGGGGGAAGGGCGCCGACGAGGCTGGCGCGGGGTGGCTAGGGTTTTGCGGAGGTGAGGAGGAAGACGTGGATAGGCTTGGTAAGGCTCGGCCTGTTAACTTAACGATCTAGTCGGCTCGGCTTGTAAACTTTAACAAGCTCGTTAACGAGGGAGCTTGTTTAAATCACCCCTATATTTTATTATATATTAATATAATAATAGATATCAGCTAATAAATAACTCAATAAATATATATAGTTTAGAAATAATTAAAAGACCAAGCTCTATATAAAAATGTAGTATATTTTGCACTAATGAGCAGCTCATAGCTTATAGGCTGATTTGCTAAGCTTATGGGCTAAAAGTCTACCTCAACTTAAGACTATAAATTCAAGCCAATTCAAGTTAAGCATATTAAGTCAATTTGAGTCATGAGCTTTCACCTTTTCATCCATCCTAAACGAGGATGAGGTATCAAGTGGGTTTTGTTTTGGGGCTGTAACTTCTAATGGGCCGAGTGATTTAGTTCCGTTTCACCAATTTTGTCATTTAAAAATGTGCTCCCAGTCCCAGTCCCAGTCATGCTCATGTTCATGTGCCTGTTCCATCAACATCCATGTTTCACATGTGTTCATCTTTTTTGCGCGTTTAAATATGTTCATGTTCAGAATGAGTTGGTTCACGTTGGAATTTGCACCAAATCCACTTGGTTTTGGTTCATGTATAACGATTTCCAAATCGTTCCATGCGTTTTATGCCAATGGTTATGTGTTGAAATCTGAATCCAGATATATTCGTATAGATGTAAATAAATAAGCTTTTAAGGGAAAACAGCGACTCCAGCATCAACCAAGCGAGACTTTGAAGATCATAGAGCTTATGTTCACTGTTTTATATTCGATCTGCCACACAACCGACCAATGTTCACTGTTTTGTCCCTCCCCCGCCCCCCCCCCCCCCCCCCAAAAAAAAAAGGATAACTGTTTTAGGTTTTTATCGACAATCACTGTTTCTTACTGAGTAGTATGTGCCGGGCGTTGCCGACCTGCCTGGTGGTAAACAGCCAAACCATTTTCTCAGATTCCATCGCAACTGATTCTCTATCCAAACTCGAATCCGTAAATCCACACGTTGTTCCAGGTGAGGAACAGAACTGGAATGCATAAAACACTTGATTTTTCAGTTCAACCAGAATATAAACATTTTTACTTCTTCACTTCATCAGAAAGTACTTCACAAAAGATGTTTCTTCAGCAGAACAACTTCACAAAAAGCATCAGGGAAAAAAAACAGTGTCTTTCAAAGCGTCAGAAAGCGCCTCTTCACCACGACTCAAATCTACACACACTTTTTCAGCGGAGACGCCCCACAGCTCGGCGCTCCTCTGCCCGAGGCGCTTCCCGCGCAACACGCACACACCTACTCTTCGTCCATGCCGTCCTCGTCGTCCTCCATGATCTTCATCTTCTTCACCGCCTGCGCGGCGTCGCTCCTGATGGCGCCGTTGGGCACCTGGATGAGGATGTCCGACTTCTGGCCGGTCTCGGCGTTCACCAGCCCGCCGAGGTGGTCCACCCTGTAGGCCAGCTCGTCCTTCTGCGCCGCGGCGTCGATGTACACCGTGCAGTTCTCGTCAATCTCCTCTTGGATCAGCATCTTGGACAGCTGCGTCACCACCCTCTTCTCGATCCATCTCCTGATCGGCCTCGCACCATACACCTGTACCAAAATCAGAGAGTTAGAATCAAATTCGAGGAGAATTCTTGGAACTTCGATTGACAGGTGAGAAAAGGATGGACGCTGTCACATACCGGGTCGTAAGATAGAGACAGAATGACGTCCAATGCGGCGTCGGTGACGGCCAGGGCGATGCCCCTCTCGGCGAGCCGGACGGCGACGTCCCTCATCTGGAGACGGGAGACCTTTCTGAGTTGCTCGTGGGACAGGGGATCGAATATCACAATCTCGTCGAGACGGTTCAGGAGCTCAGGCCGGAAGTGCCGCCTCACCTGCACACAAATTAACCCAATCCAATTCAGCATCGCGTTGCAAAGGAATCAATAGCTTCGAGCAATGGATCCATGGTTGTGGAAGAAAATTCATACCTCCTGCATTACAAGGTCACGGGCAACCTTCATGGAGTTCTTGCCGACCATGCCGGCGAGCAGGTGCTCGGCGCCGAGGTTGGAGGTCATGATGATCACGGTGTTCCTGAAGTCCACCGTCCTGCCTTGGCCGTCGGTCAGTCTCCCGTCGTCGAGAACCTGGAGCAGAGTGTTGAACACTGCGACGTGCGCCTTCTCGACCTCGTCGAAGAGGATCACGCTGTATGGCCGGCGCCGCACTTGCTCCGTCAGCTGCCCACCTTCCTCATGGCCGACGTAGCTGCATTCAGCGAAGAATTCCAAGTCAGCAAACGCAATTCGGTTGCAAGAACAGTGAAAACAACATTGGGATTGTGCTGATACTTACCCAGGTGGTGCTCCGATTAGGCGAGCGACGGAGTGCTGCTCCATGTATTCGGACATGTCGATGCGGACGAGAAGGTTCTCGTCGTCGAACAGCTGCTCGGCGAGGGCCTTGGCGAGCTCGGTCTTGCCGACGCCTGTAGGACCCAGGAAGAGGAACGAGCCGGTCGGCTGCTGTGGCCGGCCAAGTCCGGCACGTGACCTCAGCACCGCCTCCGCGACGGCGTTCACGGCCTCTGTCTGCCCAACCACCCTTTGGTGCAGCCTGTCGGCGAGGCCGACCAGCCTCTCCTTCTCGTTCTGGCCGAGCCGGGTCACCGGGATGCCGGTCCAGCGGCTCACTACCTCGGCGATCTGCTCGGGGCCGACGGTCTCGGTGAGCATCAGGTTCTCCCCAGTCTCGCTCTCGAGCTTCGCGATGGCGACGTCGATCTCCTGAAGGGCGCCGTACTTGAGGTCGGCGACGCGGGCCAGGTCCATCCGGCGCTCGGCCTCCTGCAGGGTGAACTGGAGTTCCTCGCGGCGCTGCTTCAGCTTCCTGATCTCGTCGATCCTCTCCTTCTCCTTCCTGTACTTCATCGTCAGTGGCTGCAGCTTGTCCCTCAAATCGTCCAGCTCTTTCTTGACCTCAACCAGCCGGGCCTTGCTTGCCTTGTCCTTCTCCTTCTCGAGCGCGTGGAGCTCGACCTCCAGCTGAATCCTCTTCCTCTCGAGGTTGTCAATCTCCTCCGGTTGGCTGTCGAGCTGAACCCTCACGTTCGCGCAGGCCTCGTCGACCAGGTCGATGGCTTTGTCAGGCAGGTGGCGTCCTGAATTACAGAGCAAAAATGGCAGAAGAATGTGAGCTCGAGCTTGACGGTGAGAATCGGAGAACGCAGGTTGGCAATGGCAAGAGCGGCAAGAGCAACTTACCCATGATGTACCTCGCCGAGAGCTGCGCGGCGACGACGAGCGCGCGGTCCTGGATCCTCACACCATGGTGCCCCTCGTACTTCTCCTTGAGGCCTCGGAGAATGCTGATTGTGTCCGGGACGCTCGGCTCGGAGACGAACACCTGCTGGAATCGCCTCTCGAACGCGGCGTCCTTCTCGACGTACTTGCGGTACTCCTCCAGAGTCGTGGCGCCGATGCACCGGAGCTGGCCCCTGGAGAGCATTGGCTTGAACAGGTTCGCCGCGTCCATGGACCCCTCCGTCCTCCCGGCGCCGAGGACGAGGTGTATCTCGTCGATGAAGAGGATCACCTTACCCTCGGCCTCCTCCACCTCCTTGAGCACGGCCTTGAGCCGTTCTTCGAACTCGCCACGGTACTTGGCGCCGGCGACGAGCGCGCCCATGTCGAGCGCGATGAGGCGGACGTCGAGGAGGTTGCTGGGCACGTCCCCGCGCACGATGCGCTGCGCGAGACCCTCCACGACGGCCGTCTTGCCCACGCCCGGCTCGCCAATGAGGACAGGGTTGTTCTTCGTGCGCCGCGACAGGATGCGCACGACGCGGCGGATCTCCTCGTCGCGGCCAATGACGGGATCGAGCTTACCGGCCTGCTCGACGAGGTCGCGGCCGTATGTCTTGAGCGCCTGGAAGTTGGTGTCGCCGGACGCAGACTCCACCTTGCGGCCCTCTCCGCCGCGGAGCTTCTCGAGCTCAGCGCGCACCCGCGCCGCGGACACGCCGGCCTCCTTGAGGCAGTCGGAGATTTGCGAGTCCTCAAGAAGCCCCAGCAGCAGCTGGTCGACGGCGAGGTGGGAGTCCCCGCGTTTCTTCTGCGCGGACTGCGCGCGGCGGATTACCTTGATCAGGGCCGTGGACGCCGGCACGGTGTCCGGCGGCGGCGACTGCGACGGGAGCTTCTTGAGCGCCCCGCTCACCACCCGCTCGAACGAGTCCGGCGCGCCGGCGTCCCCGCCGGACGCCTGTGAGATCGCCTGCCACAGGATCCCGGCCTTGTCCGCCGCCAGCGCCGCCGCCAGGTGCAGAGGTGTCAGCTGCGCGTGCCCCGCCTCCGACGCCATCTCGTGCGCCGCTACGAGGGCCTCGTTGGTCTTGTGCGTGAAGCTGTCCGGATTCATGGCTGATGCTGTTCCTCACACAAATACTACAGCAACCTACAGAAACAATCAAAATCTCTCAACCTTCCTCGAAGCGAGATGAGAATGATCACTCGAATCGAATGCTTGTGGATGAATTGCTTTGCGTTTGATCTGAACTGTCGCCAGAAAGGGGAGAGAACGATGAGCATATTAAGGCGGGAGTGGAGTGTTCGGCGGGAGTCTAGAAGGGGATGGAAAACGCCGGACGCTAACAACCAAAGAGGACGAGAGGCGGCGAGACGGTGCGCGAATATTCCAGTGACATGTGGACCCACGATCCCCATGCACCGTTGGATCTGAAGCAGCGTGCATCCGATGGACGACGCGTGTAGCCGCTCTGGGTGCGGTAGCTCGAGCCTGTGGGTCCCATGAGTCATAGTGAGTCAAGTCAGCATTTCTTCTCGAACGGGTAGAAATCAGATTTGGCTCGTGACAGCTGACACTTCCATCCTACGAGGACGACACGTGTCGCATCACCTGGCCCAAGTGTCAGAACCAAGGTTACCAGCAACATGGTCGATCCAACGGCTGAGGGAAGTGGGTGTGGAGAGATCTGAGCCGTCCGCCGCTAATCCCACCAGATCCAGCGTCGCGTCGTGCCGACTCCTCCAAGCTCACTCCACCGGAAGCGGCAATTCGTCGAGCACCTGCTGCGCGCGCTCCGAGTGCTCTCCCGCGGCCGCCGCCATGGCGTCCGCCGCGCGGGCTCTGGGCACGCTCCTCCACAAGGCCTCGTCGTTTTCCTCTTCCGCCTCAGCTCTCAGGAGCGCCGCCGTCTTCCATGGTAACCCATCCGTGCTCTCTCACTAGTCTCCACCGATCCAGCTTTCTCTGGTGCTCACAAAATTTGGTCCTTCGACTATTCTGTTGGTGTATTCAGGGAGAGGATCTGGCAGCGCCAGTTTTTTCCAGATGCTCGCGGCGAATCGGAGGATTTCGACGTTCCAGCTGCTTTGCATGGGACGGCGCTCCTGCAAGATCGCCGGAAGGAAGGTGACCTATTCTTGCCATTCCACATCATGAATCGGTAGTTTCGACTTTAGTGACAGCTTACTTATCATTATGCAAATTTTGGCAAGCTCTAGCCTCTACTTTGATTAAAAATGGTAGTGGGTAGTATTGATTTTTTTTCCGGCTGTCTCCGGATTTGCTATGCTGCTAAAACGCAGAGACATTTTTGTTGCTTCTTGCTAAAATGCACAACTTTTCATGCACATTCCTTAATTTGAAATGGTCAAAATAAATTTATGCACAACTCATTTTTGCTTCTTGCTGTGCTGAATGTAGTTATCTTTAACCTCGTAATCTATAATCTTACACTAGTTGTTTCTTTTGTTCAGGATGCCCAGAATTTGAAGAAGATGAAGCGCAACAGCAAAATTGGGAAAGAAATTGTTGCTGCGTAGGTGGTTTTGGACTCTTAAGCTTTTATTGCCTGCAAATATCTTTTCCTAGCTTGACATAGTAGTCTGGTAATTTGTACTTTCCAGAGTATAGGAGTCCTCCACAACATGGTCTTTCTTCTGATTGCTCTCTATCTTCATTGAATATAACTGTAGCGTTGTACTTGATGTCTTGCTAGAGATATGGCAGTTGTGCTTTACATTTGATCGTTGCCCTCTTTAATAGCTATGAGACCGAACAACTCCCCAAAGGAGATAGATCTTATTAAGGTTGGTTTCTACCTTCTAATATTCTGTTGGTCGTGTATTCTTAAAAGAGAAGTTCAAAGGGAGTTTAAATGGCATAGCAAAATCAAGCATCAAAGTTCACATCAATATGTTCAGCATCAGAGTTTACATCAATAATTTTAGCTAACCTGACTCATTGTATGGAAATCGTGCAGCATCAAGAAAGGTGGTCCAAGTCCTTCAGCAAACACAACTTTAGCAGCAATATTGGAGAAAGCAAGGGAACTTGATATCCCCAAAGAAATCGTGGAGCGTAACATAAAAAGGGCTTCAGAAAAGGGCCAAGATACTTACACAGAAAAGGTTTATGAGGTAAAATTCTGTGTCAATAGTTTGACATAATAGTTTGTCATTGGTGTCTTGGTGTAAAAATTAATGGTGTCTGGGTTGAGGATGCTGATCACTTTGTTTCTTTTCTTTAAAAAAAATCCGAATACATTGTCATGTGTGAAGTATTTTCCCCAGGTACATGGCTTTGGTGGAGTAGGCATGGTTGTTGAGGTCCTTACAGATAAAATTACAAGATCTATTGCAGACATAAGAAATGTCGTAAAGGACTGTGGAGCAAAATTAGCTGATTCTGGATCTGTTACATTCAGATTCAGACAAGCTCGAGTGGTGAACATCAAAGTTACTGATGCTGATAAGGACCAACTGCTCTCTGTTGCTTTGGATGCTGGCGCTGATGATGTCATTGAACCAAATTTTGATGATGAAGATGACAATGACGATAATGACGACTCCTCTGAAGATGTTTCAGAAAGGTATCAACTCATGTTCAGTTGCACACGTTTTCATTTGATGCAACAGCTTTAACTGTTAACCATGAATGTCTTGGAAAATTTAAATTCTAGTCTATTAGATTTGATACTCTTATATATTACAAAAGGTGGATTGACATCAGGTTAGGTGCTCTAACTTTTTTAGAAGGCACTGCATACAGAGCAGTTGTGTTAAAGAGTCACAGAACCATAAGCAAATGAAATAACTACACTATGTACTTAACATGGTCACATTTTCAAAGCGTTGTTAAGTTGGTTCTCCAGATAGTGTTCGGATGTCATGTGATATTAGTGGTGATTTACCTTCCACTTTGCTCCACTTATCCACAAACTTTTATTCAGATATTCTATGATACATCTGCTATTTTGTTCTTGCTCTTTATCTCTTCAGGTTTTACAAGATAGTTACTACATCAGAAAACTATCATGTCGTGCTATCGAAGCTACAAGAGGAAGGACTAAAATTTGAAACTGATAATGGCTATGAACTGCTGCCTCTGAACCCGATTGAGGTATGCGGTTTTCCCTCTCTCATTGTCAAGTCTGTAGGAGTTGAACAATTAATGAATTAATGCTATCATAGGTTTCTGTCAAATCTTAAGGTTTCATCCATACATCCAACAAGATGTATTGAATTAACAACCCAGTTTTCTCATTCATGGTAATTGAGAATATGTTTCGATTAGTAGCAGGATCTTACAAAATTATTAGTGGGCACTTTGCATTTGGCCATTTACATATCATCCAATCAAATTTTAGTAGACCCTGAGTGAGATATTCCAACTTATATGTCTAGCTTAGCAGAATATAAGGAAAGCAACTCATCATGCTACCCGCATGAATCTATTCTTTTATGTTGCTGTCAATTTAATAGTTTCAAGGAGCTTCATGTATATCTAGTAAAATTCTGACACTGCCAATCTTTTCCTCCTTATTGTAGGTAGATGATGAGGCGATGGAACTAAACAAGGTCCTAGTGTCTAAGTTGCTTGAGCTCGATGACGTCGATGCTGTTTATACAGACCAAAGGTGACTTGAAAGTCTGAATCCATGATCCGATTCTCAGGACACTCGACGCCGACGGTTCTTTGGTTACACTGGGTTGGCAGATTCGTGTTGTGTCAGCTGATGGCGTAACCATCGATGGAGCCATTCAGCTACCTACCAGCCTATGGAGCCGAGCTGGTTTACTTGCAGCCAATTTTATTTTGCCAAAATTGGAGCTGATGATACGGAATTTTTTTTGTTGTAATTACATTGCACGCTCGCATCTCAAACTCAGAGCATTACAATTTTTCGCCTACCATCATCCCAACTTTGAAATGGCTGAAGATTTGATGGCAGAAACTATTGGTAAATTTCTTCTGCTCATATTGTACATCCTAAAAAAGCAGTAACTCTCCCAATTAATGTAAATATATAAAAACAGTAACTGACAACACTATCGCAACAAGCCAACAATCCCAATCATGGCCATGCTCTCATTTTTCTAAATCACTTTGTTCGTTGTATTGTACGTCCGCCTAAACATCCTCAGTGCAAAAACAGTAAAAGACACCAAACTGCGTATCGCGGACAATTGAGCCAAAACGTTTACATCAATATCAAAAAATTCTTCAGCACCCTTGCTGGTCAAAAAGACATATTAGGGGTGTCAAATACTGAGTGCAATAATGCAGCAGTCTCTAATCCTAGGTCTGTGATTTTCTAGTACTTCTGAGCTTAGTGCAGTTGAGCTACCAAAAGCAAATTCCAAGCAACCACGTTGCTTTTTTGTCATTTACTCATTTTTATTGCCATGGGTTCTTCTTTCGGTCTACCACATTCGTCACGCTAGCTTTGGAGCTCTGCAGATAAGCAAGCATAAAAGGTCAAATGTGTTCAAAGTGATCAGAATAGGGGTGTGAAAATTAATAAATTGCCGGACTTACAGATTTCAACTTCTTCAACTTGCCTCGAATCCTGTTCTTTTGAGGCTTCAGTTTATATATACGGACCATCCAGTGGTGGGTCGTGAAAACCTTTAATTAGAAGAACGATAGGTAAACAGCCAGCAAAAAAGGAAAAAAAAATAAACTGACTAATTGGAAAGAAGAGTAACATCGCACTACCTCCTCAAAGTGTGTTAGTTTGAAATGCTTCTTTCCTATTTCATATCCTCTTACTCTATCAAAGCCTTTGCCGTCGGTCTCAACGAACCTAGAGAAAACAAAGGAAAACAGGCAAATGTCAAACAAACATGCATAGTGATGCCACCTAAACTTGATCTATTGCATACTGTTTGCCAAACCTGTAATAGCAAAGCTTGTACATGAGGCAATTGAGCATAGTTGGTGTGCCTTGAGCATCAACACGGTAGTTACCATCCCTCTAGCAATAAAATAAGATGAGTATCAGAATACTGAATCCAAGCTCATATATATTTCACTATTTCTATTCTTCCTAATGCCACCAAAATGATGTGTAAGGCACCATCCAAAAAATTCACAACTCACAAGATAATCAGGCTCCTTGATGTGAGGGAATACACCACCTCCTATGCGAACCATCCAAAGGAACTTGTTAATATCATCGCTAGGGTAGCCAACAAGCCCTGTAAAGGAAACATTCAACGTCAGGGATCTGGGGCACTAGTTACAGATTTATTTTAAAGAAGTTCATAAAGCATCAACCTCCAAATACAACAAGAACATATTTGACATCTAAAGAACTGAAAATCTCCCAAGCTGCTTTTTCTGGGGATGACATCGCTGTTCCAACTGTTGCTATGTGAGTATTGTTCCAGGTATTATTGTCTACAATCACAGTCCTGTTGGCCATCGCAGTTGTTTGATAACCATAATCCCACCAGGATGCAACCTGCAGTGGACCGTTTTTACTGTCAGGAAAAAAAACAGAGCACTTAGCAATAGGGGGCAAGGGATGAGGGTACCTTGTCATCAACATCTGTGTTATGGCTGAGCCATGCATAGGCTTCACGGAAATCATCAAAAACATGCAATCCATCACGTGAACGAGAAGTCAACACAATTGAAGGAGCTGAGTATGCCTCAGCTGCCGCCCACACACAATGGACCTACAAAAGTGCATTCCATAAGGGGCCTCCTTATACCCTATATACAAAGAGGCATCACTTATGGTATGACTATTCTTTCTGTAAGACAAAATATTTAACTTACCACATAGAAACCACCTAACACAATCAGCAACAAAATGCCCAGAACAGATGCCTCCATAGGCAGTACCAGAAGTTTCTTTTCTTTTTTAGGCTTTAAAGGGACTCTTTCAGCCACTTTTTTTTCCTTCTTCCAGTTCTTCTTTGATGGTTTTTCCTTTGGGGCCATTTCAGTTTTTTCAGACCTAGTCTCATTTTTTGCTGAATGTGTAGAGGCAATACCAGCGCAAGAACTCTCTGCACTATTATCCCCTGACTTAAGTTTCAGACGAAACAAGTTGTCAATAGGTTTGTTGAGGATGAAGCCAAGTAATTATGTTCTAACAGAGTAAAGAAAAACAATGAAGAAAGCAACCGTACAGCAGCAGGGCTGTCATCAAATAATTTTGATAGCTGATATTTAACAGATCGTGTGAGGACATCGAAAGCCTCAGAGAGAGCAATTCCCGATAAAATGCACGCAGCAGGAGCAAGGACAAGCATAAGCCGCACCTAAAAGAGAATATAAGTAAAGAAAAGTTAATAAACAAATACTAAATGAACATAGCTTTATAGATGCTTTTACATTACACATATTCTTACCATTACTCCAGAAAAATACACTGCGGTGACCAAGTACAAGACCACAAAGGAGCTTGCATCAGATAAAGGCAAGAAGCATGACTGTTGGCAATGTCAATATTGACTAGTTAGAACAAATACTTATGTTAATTCAATTAGGATTGAAAATGTATACTGCTTACAATGATCCCAGCAGGAATCAAGAAGGCCAACACATTGATATCCATAAAATAGGAGGGCCAGGTAGGAGGTTGATGTTCACTGACACTAGCAATAATGGGAATGTACTTGCTTGCATAGGTTCTGTTAAAAAAAAGCATGAATAAATGTGAAGCTATGATACAGAAAGAGAACCAGAAGAAAATAAACTTCAACAAGACATTGTGATATACTCCATTCAGAAAATCATGCATCAGAAAGACTGCTTTCCTTTGTATAAAACAGTAAGCATCAAAAGTGGGCATTGTTTTGTCAGCTGGTCAAAAATTAAATATTATTTCATGTAACGATTCCCAGCCCGGTATGGCAAAATAGAAAAATCTTGAACATTTTCCATGGGAAAAAACTTACGGGTCAAGTAGACTCAAACTGCGCCCACTCCATCCTTTTGTGGGGCTAGATGCCACCAAAGCAATGAGTATAGCTACGACTGCAAAGCAAACAGCCCTGGAGGAAGGATCTTGCTATTAGCATATGCTGATTAACATACTATTTCAAAAAGGGAAAAGAAATGTTTAAATTCTGATGGATAGGTGGTGATTATTGGTCCCAAGGAATAAACAAGAAGCTCAATTCTAGTTTCTCATGCACCCGACAATAGATAAAGCCAGGAACTTACAAGCCAACTGTTATGACAAGGGTCATAGCTACATTGAAAAGCCTGGGAGTCAAAAGTCCTTTAACGTAATACACAAGAGCAACCACATGAAGTATTATGAACACCTGCAATCAAAGTATATACTATTATCATCAATGAAATCATTGGTGGATTATAGCAATTTTCTTCAATGAAGTAAGGAGACACAGTAAGTTCACTGGTTAACTAATAGGGTACAATGAGTAAATGATCTGAATGAAGAAAATTCCACAAGGAAGAAAAGGTGTGCATAAGCCAATGAATGTATTGACCAGAAATGACGCGAAGTGTTCAGATGTCATCACTGCATTAAAACCAACCACTGGTACTAAGGCTGCCAGAAGTGTTCCCAGTATAACCTGCAAAATGATTAATTAGCAGATTAGGTCAGTCTCCAGACAAACAGTATCACCGGGATGTTTGACTCCTTTTATTTTGTTTGTTCAAATTGAAGAAAGAAGAGGATGATCTTATGCACTTACAAGGGGAGCATACGCAATGTAAAGTCGTGAAGAATAACGGCCAGTTACAATGCACAACAGTACATGCATTGGAATAAGGTTGATGATGAATGTGTAACCTCCCCAAGAACAGACCTGGACATGGTTATTGCTTGATTATAAAGGACATTTGAAAACATGGGTACAAAATATCAGATATTACCATGTAGAAATATGAGAGAGCATTGAGCGTTGCATAAAAGAGTGATCCTGTGTTTAGTGTCTGCGTATAATTTGAGAACAGGTCAGTTCATAATGCTATGCTAAAGAGGCAACAAAAAACAACCCATGCACCATTACCTTTACATATAGATAAAATGTGAATATCAAGGCAAATATTGCTACAGCTTCATTATCATAGCTTCCTGCAACGGATCTTGAGATGTATGAGGGGACCTGTAATAAATGATGTGTGATTTGAGTGGGAAGTATTGTGCACATATTTAATGATCATTCTTAGAAATTGGAATGAATGGAACTTTTATAGAATGGAATGGGACATTGAGGGCAAAAAAACAGAAGATCATGTAACATAATTAAAAATTCCAAACCCAAATGACTGGCAAATTCAGCCAATCTTCTAGATAGTGGCAATAGGCGCCAGATTATATCAAAATTTTCTAGTGCCAGTACAACACAGTTTCAGTTTTTCAGCAGCATCCAGTAAGTTTAGAAATATTACAGCAACAACAACAACAACAACACAGACTTTCAGTCCCAAATAAGTTAGCATAGACTAGAGTTAAAACCCAACAAGAGTCTCAAATCATGGTTTAGTCACGTCAATAGTTATTTTTTAAATACATACAGATCTTTAAGTATATCACACCGTTTTAAGCCTCTTTTTATTGTCTCTCCTTGTGTTAATTTCGATATTTCTTTATCTCTTTTTACATTATTATCTTTAACTTAGAATTTTGCAATTCATTGATGCCTCTAAGAGTCTCTTTTGAACATTATCAAATCATCTTAACCGATGTTGAACAAACTTTTTTTCAATTGGTGCTACTTCTAATTGATCGTATATATTCTCGTTTCGGACTTGATTCATTCTTATATAACTATAAATTCAACGTAGCATACATATTTCTGTAACACTTAGCTATTGAATATGACGTCTTTTTATAGTCCAACATTCTGCCTCAAGTTTAGAAATATTAAACTAGCATAAATAAATCAACAGTTATGGATAACTATTTTTTTCTCCTTGTCCTTTGTTAAAACTGAAACCACCTAACAATCTCTAAACTGATCCCAAAAAAACTCTGTATTTTTCATTATTACTATGCAAGTGGAGTGTGAAAAATGAAACATATGGATCCAATCAAGTCAAAATACTATAGTAATCTTTCATGATAAAAAATTCCTAGTAGGAAATCCATAAGTGCAGTTTACCATCGCCAAAATGGCTGCTGCCATCAATCCAGCCCCAGTACCCTTTGCTTCCTGTGGAAGGTAAAAGGTAATGAGCACAATTTTTTGCATGAGTACAATTAGTGTGAGAACTCATGCTTCTGAGAGAAAAAAAACACACCTTTGTTAAAAGGTAAGTAGCCCAGGAAGCGTTTGCTGAGAAAATTGGAGCAGTAAACACGCAAACAGTCTCCACTGACAGTGGAATGTTTAGAGAATTTAGCAGCCTGTAAAACCAATCAAATATTTCAGACACATCTGCAGTACTTATGAGGAGCATACAGGTGCTTTCCTTTGATGACATACCACCAGATGGTTCCAGCTGTCAATGTCAAGCCAGGATACACAGTGCCGCCAATCACCCGGCCAAGGGGGTACCTAAAGCAGAAGCAACAAGACGGAAATCAACCAAGTATGCATATTACTCATTCTATTTTAGATCGTAATTACACGATACTAAATGATTCATCTGACGTGAGGCTCTTACCATGTCCTATCATCAAACCAGTTCCAGAACTCGTAAATCCCATTCTTCGACAAAAACTGTAATAGGTAAGGTGGAAATTTTAGATCAGATGCAATCCACAACTGATTCCAGCAAGCATGCCATGCTCCCATGTAACCATCTGTTGCTCCATACTTCCACTAACCATCCAACAGTAAACAAAATCTACTCCAAGTCATTTTGCAAAACCCAAAACCACTGACACCAATACTCAGAATTGACATAGCATTGGAGTCCCCTATGATTCGAGCTGAATTCCGCATACGCCACAAAAATAACACAGAATAGACGGAATCCCGCAATCTAACCTGAGTGACGCGGAAGTTGAAGTAGGGGTCGAACTCGTGGATCACGCTCTCGTACTTGATCACCTGCGGCACAAAAACGAAGGGCCCGTTAGGAATGCACAATTCCGGAAACGCGAGACGAGCAGCGAACCGGATCTGGCTGCGTGGGAAGGGCGCGCGGATCAGATCTTACGGAGAAGAGGCGGATCGAGAACGCGAGGACGCCAATGAGGAGGAGGGTGAAGGCGCACAGCACACCCCCGAAGGCGTTGCGGAGGCGGCTGCCGCCGGCCGCGGGCGTGGAGGACTCGGGTTCCGCCATCGCGGCCGTGTCGTGGCTGTGGGTTTGGGGTGGGGGGACGGGGGCGGAGACGAAGCGAAGACCTCGCGAACGTTAAGAACCACCAAGGCGCTTCCAGTTCAGTGCTAGGATTTTCGCGGGAAGGACCCTGGAGATTACCGTATTGTTAGAACATTATTGTGGAATAGGGAAAATGGTATATATCATAATCAATAATCCCTAAATTAAATAGGTATTATATTAATTAAAAAATAGAATAAAGTGTAAGATTAGTAGTATATATTATCTAGATCTCCATACTCTGATTTAGACCCAAAACTTATTAAATCGTATCATTTCACCTTAAAAAGTAAAAATAAAGTGTATTATTTCGATTTCAAATTATCATGATCACTTTGACATGCCAAACATATGTTAAGATCGCTTCGTCTAGCTCTACACTAGGTGACAGGGACCAACTCAGAAAATTTTCTTTTTATTTTCTTTTTTTCCTTCTCCTCCTCCATTTCTTTCTTTCATTTCCTTCTTCCTCCTTTTCTCTTCTACTTCAGCTAACACCGGTCAAGGTCACTGTGGCCATCGCCATGTGCTCAAGCACATGTGATGTCATCGAGAGAAAGGGGGTGACAACAAGCGGCTTATGTCTTCATCGCCTTCTCTATTTCCCCATCGCCCTTGGAATATGGGAATCATGGTCGACATTGCCATGGTGCAAATAGTGGTGGACACTAAAACCACATGCTAGGAGCTCGAACTCTCGCCGGCACTCCCCCTTGCCCTAACCATCCCTGTGCTCCTCCTTATCAACGATGAT
The DNA here is from genome assembly GCA_030770085.1 of Oryza coarctata. Lineage (NCBI taxonomy): Eukaryota > Viridiplantae > Streptophyta > Magnoliopsida > Poales > Poaceae > Oryza > Oryza coarctata. The sequence goes on from CM061470.1 coordinate 20,090,175, forward strand.
GCTTAGTTTTGGACAGAAGAGCACGAGATCGAAGTGTCGTGGCACGTTGGAGCTCCTCCTGGACCAGGATAGAGCACCTCCTCGTGACCCCTAGCATAGGGCCGCCTAGGATCTCCTTCGTTGCCAATCGCTGGGCTTTCTTAAGGAATACTTAGAGCACCCCCGTGATGCACACAACCACGTTAGTGCCACTCTGGAGTGTCGGCAAAGCAACCACATTGCATTCGATGGTGACATCGGCTACAAGGATAGACACGCTAGGAGCGTCTAGGGGGAGATGTCATTGTAGAGGCACACCATCGAGAGCACCAACATCCAGTGATGCGGTGATGTCATCCCCAACCGTAGCTTCTCCACCTCACTCTATGTCATCGATCTCCATGCTTTGGTGCTTCTTCTACACCCACGTACTCAAGTGGCCACACTCCTAATTTGCTCCATCACAACCGTTGCTGACTCCATGTCATCCAAATCAGAGCCGGCCGTGTCATCAACTCATCACTCGCGTCAATGCCACATAATATTTTGGAGGCATCGTGGTAATTTAGTATTGAAATAATGCACTTTAACAAATTTTTGATCTAAACTAGCATTTTGAGAGTACTAGAACCTAGATGACAAAAATTATTTAGATATCAACTATTTTGGCAATGCCTCCCTCAAGCTTATCCAACGTTAGACTCTGGCAACACTACCCTCAGGATCGCTTGCCCATCCCCTCTAGTGAGATCTCCACGCTCTCAAGCTTGCTCATGGCAGCTACAACCTCAAGTTTACCCATTAAACAAAAAACTAAACAATGTTATTAATACATAGGTGCACTGTGCACATCATCAATAACAAGTCAACAGCCTGTGAGATCGAATAATAAACCAACAACACAAAATCCTATGGCTTATGCTTGATTGAATGAAACTCATGGAAGGAAGGAAACAACCCCATTAGGATGGGATATTTAAATATTTGTCACTTTTTCAAAATGCCACTTTTCAAATGCCATCCTTTCTATTGCTCTTATAACTTTGCCTTAAAAGAGAGAGAGAATTATCCTTAACATTTTACCACTATTGTGGATGTGGAAGGACGTGTAGGCATGTGAGCATGAGAAAGGACCTAAACTGACATTTTTGCCCTTGAGTCTTCTTTCGTTATTTCATATGGCTCTCAGCAGCTTCAAGCATCTACACACACAGGAGCAACTCACCAGCAGCCATGTGAGGGAGGTCACTAGAGCCATGCATGGAGGGAGCTTACCAGCAGCTGTGTGGGGAAGGTCGTTAGAGCCATGGGTTGTGGAGGGGAGCTCATCGTGGCCATGCACACGTCAGAGTGAGCATGGTGAAGGAGAGCTCACCGCAACCACGCATGGGTGGAGTTCGCTAGAGTTGTGCATAGGGGAGAGAGCTTGCCGAAGCTACAAATGGGGGGATATAGTTTATCGGAGGAGCTAGGTGAGGGAGAGAGGACAGCCTCAAGGTCTCTATCGATGGATGTCCATCCCCTCAAGCCATCACTGCTAGATTTACTCGTCCTACCCATCGTTGTTGCCATCGTTGCCGCCGGATTTGCCATCGATTAGCCATCCCTAACCTCATCTTTGCAGGATCCATGGGTTCTTCCTTGTGGTTGATTTGCTCCACTGGACCTCGTCGACACCACCGGCTGGTATTGTTGGAGCTTGGAGTGGAGAGGGAAAGAGCAAAGTGCTTTTCTAGGTCATCGACCCATTTTCTCTAGCTAGTCTTGTTATCGCTGTGAGCTTGTGGTGGTGTAGCAAGAAGGACAGAAGAGGAAGAGGAAGAGTCATCGGATGCACCTCCTCCGTCACTTCTATTGTTGCTATCGCCGTTCCCACCTCTATCGCTACCTCAAGTCAAGGTGCGTGTGCCGTCACCGCCAATGAAGACTGACTAGCTGACATCCATCCTTGCGTGTAACCGCCTTGAGCTTGGCTAGAGGACAAAGACGACCTAACAGGTAAGCCCCACAAGCGATGCCACACTGGTACATGAAAGGCCTAAGAGGTAGCCTAGAGGGGGTGAATAGGCGTTTACTTCAAATTACAAAAACTTGCAGTGGAATTAGAACTAGCCAGATAGTCCGGTACCACTACAGACAGTTTGACTATAGAGTAGTCGAACAGTTCAACAGCTATCAGACACTTTGGTTAGTGCAATGAAATAAAGGACTTGAATTGTTTAGCTTTGATAGGACAATCTGGCCAACACAGAGATAAATGACTTATGCAAATGATAAAATGCAAATTAGAGGGGATACTCTAGCAAACTTTCAATAAGAGCAAGCGATGATCGAGATATATAATAAGCTAGCACAAGAATACTAAAGGTTAAGATAGAAAACAATAAATACAAGATAAAGAGAGTAGAGAAGACACTGATTTATTTATCGAAGTTTGAAACCAACCGTTCCTACTCTTTGTTAAGGAAGCTCCTATTGAAGTCGAGTTTCTTTCAATCGCTTTCCTCTCTAAGCAATCACCTCCAGTGAAGCCTTGGTTTTTAAGCTATCACCAAGAGTAAGTCTATGCTCCAAGCGATCACTAAGACCTAAGCTTAAATGCCGCGTGAGTTACCTTGTTTGGTCAAGCTTGCTTTACCAAGTAGCCACTAAGGCGAAGCTTGGAATCGACTCAATTTGTTTCTTTAGGAAGAGGCAAAGTTGAACCTTCACAATATTTCTCACACAACCATACCTTTTGATTGCTCTGAGATTACAATTCTCTTCTTTCACACAGCCTCAACTCAACCCACTAATCAGCACACAAGTTTTAGATCACACGGAGATAGAGTTGGCAGGGAGTTTTGCCTTCTAAACAACAACACAAGAACATTCAAGCCTATACCCTATCACAAAAAAAAATCTTCAAGTAGCTCTTTAAGGCTCTTGGACATTTACTTAGCTTCTCAAGGTGAAAAGGGGTCCAAAAGTCTCCAGACAACTCCAAAACAACGCCCATATATAGTCCCAACTTGTCCAACCAGCTGTTTATAGCCGTTATAAAAGTCCGTAGAAATGTATTGGGTTGAAAAGTCCGGTAAACCATCGGATTGTTTGATCCTATATAACTTTTATAATGGTAACTGACAACTAGTCGTTGGGCTATAAAGAGCCAAACAGTCTAGTAATGCTATCAGACTATCCGACCATGTCTCTGCCAGATTGTCCAATCTATACTTATCCATTTTTTGACCGTGCAATTGTCTGGTCGCTCTAAGTATTGGTCGGACATTCTGACACCACACATGACTGTCTAGCTCGTGATTGTCCGATCTCCATCGAACAATCCACTTCAACTAAATATGTCGATGATTACCTTTACCCAGATTGTCCAACGCCATACTGGACTGTCCAACTTGACATTGTTCAGTCTCTTCTAGACAAACCCAACCTCTAAGTTGCTCTATGATCATCTTTACTTAGACCATTTGGCTGCTTTTGGATTATCCTGCTTAGCATATGTCAAACTGTCCAGTCCAATGTGATATCTGAGCAACTTAAATTTCTATCTTTTAAAACTTTGCCAAAATTATTTCCACTTTAACTATTTTGCTTTGAGGGTTGTCTTTTCCTATTTTGCTTTGAGGGTTGTCTTTTCCTGCTTTTCAACTTCATAGGATCTAATGGCCACTCATTACTAAATAATTGTATTAGTTTCTTAATCATTTATCATCAATTAGCTAAAATCCATTAGAAAGACTAGATACTCTTTCAGTACGTCTATCTATCATGCCACATAGGTAAATATAGTAAATAATTAAGAATAGTGAATTATGCTCGTGGTATACGAACTTGTGAGGTGGGTGCAATATGATAAAAAAAAACTTGCGAAACTTCTATTATAATACACAAACTTGTGTAGTGCATGTGGACCAACACCAAAACATAAAATATAGACTAATTTCATTGAGTTGGATGGTGAGTAGAACGCCACCTCAGCGCACACGTGATTAGGGCATTACTTGGCTCTGCATCTTGGTCCTTTTTCTAGAAAACTCCTCCCGTTGTGTATTTTCTATCAAGGTCTATTTTCCAATGGAATGAACATGAGAGGTGGTCATGGCAGCTGCAAAATGCTGTGGGAGGTCCGAGTCCAACGATGGAGGGGAAGTTGTATATCCGGCGGCATCAACAGCATGGAAGTCAAGTTTGGCTATGGCTGTGGCAGGGAGGCCTAACCATGCAATTCATCCGATTTGCCTCACCATTAGCTACGGCGACACACCTGTGCTCCGCCTCGCAACTGCGGATTCGCCGAGCATGTCTATTTGCAGTCTTCTCCCCACCATCATTCTTAACCACAATTGTTTTAGTTGGGTTCATATCAACACGCAAAGTATATGAAGCAACAATTGCTACATCATCTAAGTCAAGAGCATTGATTATGTCTTGATGATCTGCATACAAAACAAATGACCAAGATCCTAGGTAGAAGAGCCATCATACTATTAGTGTATGTGTCACACTTAACCCTCCTCAACCCATCACTTAAATCTTTGCCAGGCAGCAACCAGTAAATCTTAGTCTTCTCAGACTTCTTATATACTAGTTCTTTAATGAAATCATCAACTCTCAACAAAAATCAAGAATCTGATTCACAATGGTCAAAACTGTGCAGCTAGCTCTGTAGGAGCTGGAGGTAGATTGGAAGTGTTTGGTTAGCTTGGTTAGCTCCAGACGTCTCTGCTCAAATGCACTGTCGCCATGCGCCGCCTAGAAGCCCCTGCCGCCGAGCCGCCCCAGCCGAGAGGAGATAGGGAAGATGATAGGGTCGCGCTACTGTCGGTCACTGCCTGCGCCGCCCAGAAGCCCTCGTCGCCTACACTGCCCAAACACCTTTGCTGCCGAGCCGCCCTGGCCAAGAGGAGATGGGGGAGACAACGGGGTCGTGCCTCTGTTGGTCTCTGCCTACACCACCCAGACACTCGTCTGTCTCTCCGCCTTAGCCCTCAACGCGTGCGAACAGATGGCTAGAGAGAGATGGGATCTGGAGGGGGTGGAAGGGTAGTGTGGTGGCAATTTCCATAATTATCTCAAAAACTTAAAAGGATAGTGTGTCTTTTGTCGTGAAGTGAAGTAGTGGAGCGCCCAAAACCCAACTCTACCACCGTAATTTATTTTTTTGAGCAACTCTATTTTTAATAGAATTTATACTATTGGGTACAATTCTAGCTCTAGATAAGATGAATCTACGAGCTATATCTTTTTACCAAATGGGACCCAATTCATCAGTCAATCACCTGATTTATCTCTTTCCGCTGCCAACTCCTCCAATGTCGGCTATGGTGAAACCAATCAACATCGTGGGCTGCAAATAGAAACACATGAATGAAGGAATAGAAACAAGTACGGGGTTATTTGCAAACCTGTGCAGCTCATGCCCTCATCATGGTGTGCTAATGTCCGAATCCTAATTACCGGCCAACCCCACAAGAAAGGCCATAATGTCATATTTTGGTGTTCGTTCACATGCATTGTATAAGTTTATGCATTGAAATAGGAGTTTTTTAAGTTTTTTTAGTAAATTACACCCATCTCATTAAGTTATACAACTCCAATGCAATTTACTGATAAATCTATAGGATCAAATCTAAAAATAATATGTAGAAAGGCGTTTGTAAGAGCGGTAAATAGTTAAATTCCTACCGGACAAAGTGAGAGGATCCAGAGAACGAACATCAGAGCTACGATTCGGTATAATTCTCATCTCCTATCGCATCTGCAAATTCTTGTGAAGGAGATAGAAGCACGACAGAAGGGTTATGTGGAAAAGATAACGTCCATTCAATGAAGTGCTATAAATGATAACAGAGGCAACTTTCGATAGTGTTAAAGTAAATTGTGGTTTCGGTGCTATATAAGTACAAATGTCATAGATTAATATACCAACAACAATATCATTTCAAATAAAATAGCTAAAAATGTGTTTCCATGGTGTTTTTGTTGAGTGTGAAAAACATGCGGGTTCAAACAAAGTTTAAAAGGTTTTAAAACAAACTTTAACACATTTAGCACAAACTCCAATACTTTTTATATGGTTTTGTTAGCATTAAAGGGTACTGACGAAGAAAATGAGACTTGCGTTAACTACATATACAATATATACCAAACTTTTTCGAGTGTTCCATTTCTTTAGTTGCTTTTTTGCTCGGTAACAAGTAATCTTCCGGGTCTTGTCTCTAATTTTCTCATTTCAATTTTGTTCCTTCTCCACTCTTTTTGTTTGGATTCAACTAGTTCCCTTGCAATCCGCAAACAACTAGTGTATGTAGTATTAACTAATCAGTACCCGAGCACCATCCATTTGTGTCGAAATTCCATAATTGTTTTCTGATTTGAATTATGTTTATCAGAGTTCACTGGACTAAGATCCAAAGATTAATTTTTGTTCATTGCCTGCAGACCGCATACCATTTTGACGAATCAGCCGGATTGGGAGTCAACTTCGGTGGCTATGCTGCCGGACAGCAAGAGGAGAAGGCCAGCACCATCCGAGGAAGGTGCGGTGCAGCCGGAGATGACAATGGATGTGGCCCCGAGCTGCAAGAGGAGGAAGTGTGTAGCATCCAGTTGCGCAGTCGCGATGCTACCTGACGAGTTGCTGAAGGATGTGTTCCTGCGGGTACCCATCAAATCCATCCTTCCCTGCCAGGCTGCCTGCCGCTCCTGGGCTGCAATTCTGTCTTCTGAGGAATTTCATCGACTCTACACGGCAAGAACCGAGGAGATGCCACCAACCCCTAAGCTCCTGTTCGTCTCACCTACAGCAAACTTCAACTCCACTGCGGTGTACTCGTGCTCGCCGTCGAAGCCCACAGATGACCTACTGCTCACGCTTGATGATGTGCGTGGCGACTTTGTGGAAGTGGCACCCGCGCCATGCCATGGACTCACCCTCCGGTATGATGCTGCTGCGGCAGCTTACTGTGTTTTCAATGCAGCCACACGGGCAGTCACACCATTGCCCCCTTGCCAAGATGTGGCTTCTGCCACTGCTGGTCTTGGGTTCGATGCCCAGACAAACAAGTACAAGGTGGTGAGGCTTTTTCAAGGGAGATTGCTTGAGAAGAAATCTTTTAAATGTGATATATACACCCTTGGGGGTGAGGAAGGGGATCATTGGAGGCCTGCTTCCGGTGGAGTACCTTTCAGGTTATGCAGCTTTGCTCGCGCTGCTATTTACAATGCGATGGAGTACAAACTGTAGCCAGTTTTTGTTAATGAATTTCTGCACTGGCTGATCAACCCATCGTTTTTCCTCAAAGCACCAAGAGCTGCTATCATACCACCCTTTGAGGTATCTGGACTGCACTTGGTGGAGCTTGATGGTCAGCTGTGTATAGTCCGAGACCTTCGTGATAGGTCAGCTGCTGTTTGCATGTTGGAAATTTGGAAGTTGAAGGACTATAACTCAGGTGATTGGTCTTTGGATCATCGAATTGATTTGACAGAACAGTTACCAAGGGATTTAATTGAGCCACGGATAGTGAAAGTTATTGGTTCCTTTGGTAGTTGCGGATCAGATAAGAAGATAATCATCACTACATCCAAACACAAGGTGTGTGCCTACGATCCTGTTTCTGGAACTCTAGAAACCATAATCTCAATCTTGGAGACCACTAAATCCTATCAAAACGAGAAATCTGATATTAGATTCAGTTTATTTAAAGAGAGCCTTACCTCAGTGCGTAGAGCAAGGGGAGGGATGGCCTTATCTACTCCCTTGGCTAAGTCTGCTGAGGAGATCCTGCTCCGACTCCCGGCTGAATCAATCTTGAAGTTCAAACTTGTCTGTAAGCAATGGCTTGAACTGATAAAGAGCGATAGATTTGTCCGAGCATACTTTGCGCACAAGAACATGGACAAGAGGCCAAAAATCATGCTTGGTGGGTAAGGGCTCTGGAAAAAAAATATTTTCAACTTTATTCCCTTGAGTAAATGACTCCGGGAGACATCTAATCAAGGCACACTGTTTCTTGACACAAAGGTGGTTTGCTCCAAGCCTTGCCATGGGTTGAATCTGGTGAGCATTGAGCAGAAGGACTTTCTGTTCAACCCGTGTACTGGTTACCACAAGATCTACTGGAACAGGCACAAAGAGCTGCAGCAGCTGCAGCTGCACCCAGTATGGAAAGTTCCTGTTGGTTGCTGTGAACAAGACAATCCTTTTGCAGTTCCCAATAAGAATGTTGGCTTGGGGTTCAGCCAGGTGATTCAGGATCATGTTGCTGCGGCGATTTTCTATGACTGGAGAGACGACAAATCTCGTGGATATTACTTAAGATGTGTGCTATTTGGCTATGGCTCTGGATACGGCCAGCAGCTCCCTGAGCCGCCTCTGCCTGTGAATGACATGCCGCCTGCCTCTCTGGATGGAGTGCTGTACTGGATGAGCGAAACAAGGTAGGGTTGGAGTTATGAGCGGACCATTGTCTCTTTTGATGTTACTGATAAGATATTTAATGTCATCCCTTGCTCTTCTTGCATTGCAATGTGGGACAGCAAAAGTTGTAGTCACGCATTTGTGGTTGAGCTTCAGGGAATGTTGTGTGCTGTTCTTTCAAATTCAGTTGCAGATGAGTTAGATATATGGAAGTGGGATCATGGTCTATGGACTAGAGCATACACAATCAATTTAAAATTCTGGCCAGATTATTCGCTTGCAAAAAATGTTGTAGTACCTCTGGCAGTTGACCCAACAGATGGAAGGGTTCTACTGAATACTGGGAGGAAGCTTGGTTTATATAATCCAGTTGAACAAGCAATTGAAACCTTGTTTGCACTTGATCAGGGCGTCACTCGTGACTTCTAGAGTGCAGCGACGGCGCCCTGGAGTTCATAGGAAGTGTATTACCAGATGTAAAGATGTCCCTAGCAAGTTCTCTCCATGTAAACTATATATGGCTCCATGTGAGAACTTTGCTAGCCCTTCAAGTGCTTCATCGGGGAAGGAGCTAAATTGTGTGAGCCCAAAAATAATACCTGTAGTTCCTATGTTGTATGAGGAGAGCCTAGCTTGCTATCCTAAAGTTAACAGAGCGAGGGCTTACTAAACCTAACGCTGCCGGAGCCGAGGGGGCTGTATGGCTGAGCCTTTGTCAAAATCTACCATTTTCTGTGTCAGACAGGTCCTCCATGTTGGTCATATTATGTCACCTAGTTTTTATAATGTAATATTGTGATGTTTATGTCTCGTTACTATCAAAATTATAGATTCTTTCCATAATGTATTTGAGTTGTCGTTTCAAGCACAACTTTTGTATAGCTCGCAGATCTAAACTAGTAGGGCGTCTGTATCAACCCTGCAAGAATGTGAAGGTTGTGAAAGCAGATCCAAATGCATGTTATTTTCTTTTTTTTCCCTCCCCTTTTCTGTTACTACTTTCTCGCTTTTATTTGGTAAACTGTGTAGTGTACTGATGTGTTAAATTAAAATTGATGAAAAATTGATTTTGATTAACATTGGTAGAATTAGTTTATATTGAAATTGGTAAAATTAGTTTATATTAAAATTTAGCATTGTTTAATTGTTTTATATCAAAATTAGTTATGAAAAATATGGTAAATATGTGTGTGCACTGAAACCTGTTTGTGAAAATATGTGTCTGGAGAGTGTTTTTTATATATATGTAGGTATTAAATACGAGAAATAGATGAAAAACCAGTGAAAAAATTTAGAGAAATTTTGGATGAAAATTGAGAAATTAATTTTTGGAATATGCTACAGTAACTAGCTGAAAATTGTGAGCAGACCGAATGAACAAAAAGGGCGTGGCCCAACTGGAAGTGGGCTGACGACAACGCGTGAGTGAGCTGGCGTGGGCTAAAAGATGTCAAAAGCAAGTGGGCTGGCGAAAAGAGCTAACGGTAGGAAATCAGCCTAGAGGCATGGGCAGAGAGCAGCTGACAAGTGGGCTAGGCATGTCAGTGAGCGCGTGTGTGAGGGCGTGCGGTGGTGCAACGGCTGATAGGTAGGGCTGGATGAGGAGACGTGGCGTACACTGGCATAGGAGATCTGGAGGTATACGTGTCGTAACCGGACTGGTGCGAAGGCGGTGGAATAGTGTTCGAGTGGGATTTTCTTTGGAAATACGTCCGACTCTATGGTCTACTGTGTGATTGTTGATGTGGTGTAATCTGAAGCGTCTGTTTCATAACCGGACTGTGTGACTGCTAATATGGTGTAATCTGGTAGAGTGGCAGTGGCCGGCTTGTTAGCATTTTCCTACAAAGAGAGAACTCGACGCAAGCAAAATATTAATATTTGTAATATCTATAATCCCTAAGTCTATTCTGAATTGAGAAAGCAAATATAGGAAAAAAATAAATATATGCTCTTTTTGTCAATTTTATTTATGTTGACTAGATACTCAAACATTGTTAAGTACTCTCCTAGCCCCTAGTTGTGTTGTTGGAAATCTTATTTCTAAGAATACAGCCACACTTTACTCTACTATAGAATGAAACTGAAATGCCTCTAGCCCTCGGCCATACGTTCGAACTTTGTTGGACTTATGGTTTGTGCATGCATTATCATGAGGAGCGCTACTCCTATCCTTTAGCTAACTAGAAATATAGGGCGTCCCTTACATATAATTAGTCAAGGAGCGTATATAGAGCATAAGAGTTGTATAGCCTAGCTAAAGTTAGAGTAATTATAAGGAGCACAATGTCGAGAAATGTCACACAACTGCACTCTATAGGACAAAAAGATGCATATATACAAATCTTACACATAGGATCAACTAAATGTAGAATTTACGTAATTGGTCAATGTTCCATGAACTGGATAACTTGCGGCTCTTATCATCTGTAATTTTGTATACTCCTGGTCAAAGTCCTTGTACCATTTTATAGAAACCCTTCCACTTTTGAAGACAATTTGTTTTTGCTAGCTTGCCTCTGTACTCTCCTAAGGACGAAGTCTCCTACATCAAAGACTTGAGCTCGAATTTATTTTTTATAATATCGATGAAGGGTCTGGTGATATAGTCTCTTACATCAAAGGCTTAAGCTCAAACCCTTCCAATTTGGAGACAAATTGCTTGTAGTGATAGTCCTAAGACTCAATTGAGAACCTAGACAAGTGGATGAGCCATGACCTTGTAAAACCCTTGAGCGCGATGGGCAGATAGTTTGCCATTCCATTCTTCTTTGCTCCTGCCACATTCAAGACTATAGAGTAGATTTGGAAAAATTTCTCAGGATCTGTACTTTCATAATACTTCTCTACTAGGTCAGGTCAGAATTTGGATGGCTACCTCACTTCTCTGAGAGAATGTGTGAGTGTTGCACAACCTCTGCCTGGTTGAAAAGAGGGATGATGGTTGTCGAACAGAGGATGCTTCCGAGGATCTAATGATGATGATGAAGATGAGGATGATGATGAGCTGTTGGGTGGGTTATCTGGTTCTCAAGAGCCTCATCGTCGGTCGTCACAGTCTAGACGATAGGGTGGGAATCAAGAACTTTGCCAACTATGCCCGTCGTTTCATCGATCATCCTCTCCTCATTGATGATATACGAAGCAACCATGGTCCTTGCGATGATCTCGATGATCATCGCGGTCATCCCTATGCTCACGGTATCTCCTACATCTCTTCAGGTCATCACGTAGATCATGACCCTAGTGAGAGTGGTTGTAGCGAATAATCTCATCCTTAAGGGGAATCCTGCTCTATCATCATTACTTGGATCACATGGGGGTGGAGATTTGTCATCGATTGATAGGGCTTTTTCGGTTCTTCTCCCACAACTTCAGCAAAAGCGACATCGAGATTGTGATAGAAGACTTCATACTTTTAAGCTACTCTATGAATTGTGGGTTGGCAGATAGATTTGTTGGAGGTTGGTCCAACAGATAATGTGCAGCCACCAAGTGTTGTGTAGGAATGACGTTTTCTTTCTCGGAAGGAGATGTAGATGGTGACACTGATCTAAGTACCTCCTCACCCTCGAGGCCTTGCGTTAGTTTCCTAGCACCTAGTGAAGTCTTCTTGATCATATTGACATCACGATTGGATATCGAATCTGAGAAGAGTCCTTGGATCCATATTCTTCAAGCCCGTGAAGTATGAAGAGCTCATCTAGATCTAATCCAACAAACCCCACTAGATGATCAGAGTTGACATTGGTAATCTGCTCTGTACCATCAAATTGAATCTGAAGAGAGTGGAGCGGATCACTTGTCGATACAGACTTGTTGTCGGAAAGCAGCTTGTCGAGTGACCTCCGTCTAGAACACCTTACACCTAGGCAATGGGTGGGAATTCATCTTGTGGATAGAACACCACGGGCGCTTTGTTGAAAGCTTTTTGTTTGGACTCTGAACTCTCCTTACAAGTTGCTTCGGTACTCAGATCAGCATCTCTAGTGGTGTAGTTGTCATCGGGATGGTGATGGTTCCGATTTGAAGATAAGCAACTACTAGCATGGATGAATCTTCTGGATTCAAGCTATCACCAAGACCTTTATCGAAAGTGTCACTTCTCGAAGTCATATTTGACGAAAACCTTTAAAATACTAGGCCCTACGTAGCACGCCAACTGTTGACGGGTGATACTCGACTATAATATCTATAGGCTTACGGTTCGGCTGATGTCAAAATATCTACAAGATAGTAGCGAGAAGAAGACAAAAAATTTATATAGGTTTGGGCTTTCTACGTGATTAATAGCACTACTTCTATTTATATATATTCAATAATTGAAACCATATAAAGACATGAGCAATCTACTCTATGTAACATATCTAACTAATATGTGATGATCTATACAGCGAGATGTAGTCGATAGCTATCAACAAGATAACTTCTTAAATCTTAGCTAAATGTGGCTTGTATATGGTTTGAGATTTTAATATAGAGGTTATTGTATTTATATCGATAGATGTCCCATTTCTTCAAAGAGAATTCGAAGATTGATTCGTATTTAGTTTGGACTTTACAATTCTAATTTAATCAGATATGGTTTATTTTCTTAGTCGTATATACTTCTATATTTAAAAGACACATTATATAGTTATACGGTATTTTTAATATGTTTTAGTTCAGAATATATGATATATGTATGACACTGATGGAGTAATATTTATTTTAAAACTTTGACTGATTGTATTTTTTTTAAAAAAAACTTGCAAATACTAAAACAAATGTGTATTGTATCTAAATATAGGTACAATACTTTTCTTCGTCAGTTTAATTATTTAATTATTTAAGAGTAATTAGTGATGAAAGTAAATAATAATCGTCAACCGTATAAGTTATTTGAAAGGGCGATGACCAAGACCGTTGGTTTTTATCGTCCACGGCTGATAGTACTTTCTTTTTCTGTTCGCTCAACGCTCGCTTTCTGCCTCTGCGATTGACCAGGCACACATTTCAACGAAAATTGTACAGTCAGAAGGCTGCAAGCGACTCCACAAATTATAAAAACAGAAACCAACCATCTAATTAACATCTCCGAAACAAATTTCTGAACAGACAAAATTACCAAACCGTTACCTTTGCATAGATACAAAATGAACGGTTTAAAGCCAATTCCGCCAATTGGCTTTACACCCCTCTTAAACATGAATTGTATTGAATAACACAATTTCGCCAAAATTTGTATATACGTTTTGGTTTCAGGTAACGTAGATTAGATATAGTTAGTACACTTCAGTAGCTTAAAAGAGTTGTGCCAGCTCAATATACACAGGTACTAGGGAAATAACGAATGGGATACCCGTTCCAAACTTCCACATGGAGCTATACAGCACATCAACCAGCATACAACAGCTACTCTCAGCGAATCATAATATAGAAGTGCAACAAAAAAAGAAGACGTTTCACAATAATGAATGTTACATCGCCAAAGATAAGTTCGCTCTCCAAATTCTCTAAATCTTAGGCAAATTTGCTCCTGGACTTTAGGCTTGCCGACATCTTGCTCACCAACACGCCTCCAAGAGGGGTAAGACAGAAGAAACATTAAGGCTGAAGGTATATGATAGGTCCTCAAATTGGCAGGTTAGATGCCGAATAGCAAATCCATCACATTTGTTAAAAGAGATTTTGCTGGGGCAGCGACACTGCCTGTTGCACGACAACTAGCGTCTCTGATAACATTTGTGTTAGCTTTAGGATCATATGGGCGTGGCAAGGCTCCCAACTGGTTCGATGCACCGGTACCCTTCAGAACAAGAGATTTTGGAGGCAAGGAAACCATAAAACCTCCTTGTTTGTTTCCAGTGAACCTCTCATCAAGCTGCTGCATGTGCATTGGATCCATAGGCTTCACTCCAATAATGACGCCACTGCTTAGCTGGATACCATTCTTTTGAAAGGCCTTCTGAGCATCATAAGAGTGCTTCGAAACCAAGTATATAATAACATATTGTCAGTATAAGACCCGACCAGGACTGGATTGTCAATTTTGTCCTTTCAAGAACTTGAAACTCCATCAAAATCAAATGATGCATGTGCATAGCAGTATAGCACATCTAAGATAAAAAGTTTGTCCAAAAAGAGTTAGACAATGGCTTTTATGAAATTGCAAATATATCACTATTAAAACGATGTCCAATAGACTCTTAATATGCAAATAAAAAGTACTGTTGCCACAACTACTTGATAACATAAGGGGCTCGGAAAAAATATTCTTTGAAAAGGTTGAAAATATGAGCAAGTCAAAATCATTCTCTTATGAATCATACGTTATGAAACTTCATAACTTGCATGCCTATGTAAGACACTAGGGAACGATATAGCTAAGGTACTATGACTGTTTTGGGAAACATAAAACAGGGTAATCAAAAGGTCAAAAATAAAATGAAAGCCTGTTGATAGTTAAAGTTATCATTACCAGATATAATATGTGGATCCAATTGCCATCTCGTGGACCAGAGTGATGCCGCAAAATCACTCCACATTTCTCGAATTCCCGAATAACAAGGTTGGTATCTCTAAGGGAGAATCTGTGGGGGAAACAGCAAACACAAAAAAAACAATAAATTACATCAGGTACATAAGATATGTGGTTAACAAGAATCCAAGATATGCAAAGAAGATGGCTGAGAATTTTCCGGCAGAACCTATTTAAGTATAAACATCTAACAATGCAGAGCTTAGCTCATCGCCTCATTGGCATACATGCCAGAGGAGCAAGCAAATCACAAAAAGCACAAACTCATGCTGTGCAATATAATCTCTCAGCTACAACGGTGCATGTTCAACGCACACCCGCGGTACCAAGTTACCTCCAGAACTAAATTTACCATGTCATTACGCGTCACGTCTACCTACAGATTGCTTAGCCAGTACAAGCCAAAGAATTGAATTAAGCACCGTTTCCTCACCCGAATACAGTGATCCACTCCTCCCGATCTACCTCCCCATCGTTCATCCCCTGCTCCGTACCAGTAGACACAGGTGCCGGGGTAACGGGCGACTGTGCCTCCGCGGCCGGAAGCGGAGAGGCCAGAGTATCAGGGCTCGATGGAGGGGGCAAAGCGAGCACCTCCTTCCGGGGCGGCTCCACGACCCCATCCATGGGGGATCCGGGGGCGGAGGCCCTGCCACGGGAGCGTTCCCATGACGGGGAGCGGCTGGCGGCAGCGCGCGGGGAGGGGGAGGAGGCGACGGGGAGGAGGTCGGAGGCGGTGGGGTCGGGGGAGAAGTCCTCGGCGGCGACGCGGTCGTCGAGGGTGAAGAGCGGCGGGGGCGGCGGCGTGGCGGACGGTGTGGCGGTGGGCGCGGCCGAGGCGAAGCGGGAGGCCGCGCGGTGGGACGGGATCGGGGAGGCGAGGTCCCGGAAGAACGGGGACTGCCGCGCGCCGCGGCGGGAGGTGGATGCGGGGGAGTGCGAGGAGGAGGCGGCGGCCATGGGCGGCGCGGGGAAATTTGAGGATTTGGACTTTCGAGCTGGTGATTCTCTCTACCCCTTTTCCTCCTGCAGCCGACCGAGCGGTGGAGCGGGGGAGTGTTCGTTGCGGGGAGCGGATGCATAGATCAAATTAACCCTTGCGTTTATGGCCTTTCTATGCTTGCGTGGCTGGCAACTTGTGAAGTCGCAGCCCAAATTCACCAACAAACATGGAGAGCACTGGCCGACCGACTTGTTCAAGCCAGAAATTTCATCAAATTTTGTTGGAACTAGAACACAGTCTTCAAGCTTTGCAAGAATCGAATTTTGTTGAAACTAGAGCACAAACTTCCATCTTTGCAAGAAAGAGAGAGAGAGAAAAATTCAATTCCCAGTAGATACGGACTAGTTGGGGATACAGAACTTCCACAGCAAGGAGCTTCTCAACTCTTTGCAAGAAGCTTCACCCCAAGAATGTTCGGCAAGACAAGTCACCTCCATGCCTTTTGTGCTTCCTCTGGACATACGGTAGAGACAATACATTGCTTTGAGGAAGGTGATAACCTACTTCGAAACTACAGATACTTGTTCAGTGTCACAAAGCAAAATCCGCTGCAATGCACTAACATGTGGATAGCCTACAATGACATGGGAGGAAAAGATTACAACCAACGGCAATTTTGAATCACCCACTCTAGAATAGGGTCTTGAAGAATTGCTTCAGAGTTGGCCTGAGTCCCTGAGAGATGAGGTGAAGCATCTCGAGGATTCTGACCTCTTGTTGTGGGATTACAAGCATAATATGCTACCATCAACTGAACCAAACAATGGGTTTGAACATTTGAAGGGATCAGCTTATCTGCAACCAGGAGGAAAAAAATATGATGAATGCTTAGATTTAGTAGAAAGCACGCATGGAAGGTGATTCTCGAACAAGCATACAAAGATGCAACTTGCATCAATAATTACTTTGGTTACTGATTTTTTTAGAAAGGGTTATACAAGTTAGTGGATATTCATGGTCCTTCAAATTTCATTAGATAGAAGGCAGATATACAAGAAATTGAAACCATCAGAAAGAACAAAGGGGTGAAAGTCTGAGGTTGACCATGTCTGAGATGAAGATCATAGTAAATGCAACTTCCCAGTAACTGAATCTATGTCTGCTTTCCTCCCTGCACCACAAGATCATGATAGATTATCTCATATGCCAAATGATCCTAAGGCATTACTGGTTTACTTGGCTAATAGGCTTCATGACTTGGTATTTAGTCAATTTGGAAAAGGAACCTAACGGCCATCTTCTTTTAAAAGAATTAGCATAAGTTAATTGCAAGGCAAACTTCCAGATCATGGTAAATATTTGTTGCATTGACAAACAAAACAAGAAATATGAGATGGATTTCAACATATATATACAGATCAAAAGCACAAATCTGAGACAATTTGCAGCTAACAGACACAGATATATAGTTCTGAATGAGAAACCAACCTGGCCCTACTGCAAGAACAGTCTTAGACCCAGCTTGTACCTACAATGATAGTAAGAATCAATCTTTGATATTCATGAGGTTCTTTCACTAGTGCACTTAAATATGCTTTTTTTAAACCTAAAAAAGTTTAAATTAGCAATAATCAGGATAAATAAGAGAGCTAAAATTTCACACTATAGCTGGCCATGATAGATTTGTTATGCATGGAAAGACACAAATGATAGAACTTAAGTATGAAAAAGTCCAACCTATGAATAAGAATAACCACACTATATATTACAACAAAATAAATATGCTCAAGGATAAGTTTAGCTCAAACTAAATACCAAGCAGTGGCGTGCGCCATTTAAGTAAGAATTTTACCCTCATCAGAATCATTCAGGAAATATTTAGATTCAGAAATTCAGTAACACTTTGATATATTTTCAACAATAAAAGGACGGGCCATGATTATTTTCTAGCTGGGACGGCTCTTAAAGCATAAGGACAACTGGCCTGGCCTCCCAATGCAACTAGAAACGAGAAAAATGGCCGATATCCACACATGTAGAGTTGTAGAAGCATTAAACAGACCTGTGTGCGTCCTGCATCAGCAACAACAAAAGTCGGGATACCTCGATGTTCTGCAGTTTCCTTCAGCCTATTCCTGTAATGAGTGGGAAAAATGTTTTATCATTATCCATCAAATACTGTTCAAAGAAACCTATGTTTTAGGGAAAGCAATGGCTTACATTTCCTGCTGATTTTTGCACGTCAAAACAATCTTAGCCTGTCCAAATTGCTCCCACTGTCTCAAAAGGACTCGGTTGCTGCAAAGAAATACATAAGATGATTGATGATTGAGATATCTTCAGCACTGCAAAGTCAGAGCATAGCTCATTGATACGGGCACCTACTAGACTTGTCTTACCAAAGCTACATGAACCACGTGCAACTCAAACTTCATGGACACAATGTGATTCACTTTCATACAAATAAAAGGAAACATCAAAGTCCTGATAAATAAAACATGTACCAGTACCTGTAACCAATCCCAGTACACTTCTAGAACTAGTGTAAGTAATATGTTTGTGGAGAGATAATCTGCTACATATTTCAATTATAACTACCTAAGGGAGCAAAATTGCAAACTGCATTACCACCTTGCCATCAGTTCTGCATAGAGGCCAGTTGCTGCATCTGCAAACAAAATAAATTTAGGTAAGAACCTAAACTGGAGCAGCTCTCATTAAAATTTGGTTTGTTGCTGATTTCTGAGGCAGTAGATCTGTTCTATTATAATAGTGTACATTTCTAGGACAAGCCGAACAATAAATTAGTAGTTCTATTTCAGCAAAGAACAATAGTCTACACTTACAGGATTAGTCAAACAAAATGATAGGCATTAAGGAAACAAAATGCTTCGACTAAGCTTCCAAGAGTTGAGCTTACGAGCACATTGAGAAGCTATTTTTCCAGTCCCCATCTTGAGGTCCTGGCGCACAACTAAAACCTGCAAAATCACCGTGCAAAAACTCAGAAATCATCAGAACAACTTCTTAGCTCTCTACAATTGTTGAATTACACCAGTCGACAGTCCAATATCACATGAGTTATTTAGAACTAGTAAATGTCTAAATGAGATACAAGAATTCCATTAGAAATGAGTTACCATCTTAAGTTCTTCCCCGCTAGTGCCCCCGCAAGCGGAGGACGAACCACCCGTCCGCTTGGAGCCCCGCGACGCCGGGGCAGCCGGAGCCAGCGGTGTGCCAGATTTAGGCCTCCATGAGGAGGACAGGTCGAGGAGCAGACCGAGGAGGAACCCGATGGCGAGCCCCGGGAGGAAGTTCCCCGGGCGAAGGCTCGCCGCGAGCCACGGCTCCTCCCCCTGCGAGGGTAGACAGACGAGCGGGGTTAGGGCTCGGGAGTACCAAAAGGTGGCGGGTGGCGGTGCTCACCTTCCTCCTGCTGACGCGGTCGGCGTTCGGGGTTCGCCGCGGCGGCGTAGCCATGGCCGGGGAACTGTCGATTCGTCGAGGTGAGCGAAAGGAGAGAGGAGAGGGTGTCGATAACGGATCTCCAGCTTGGCTGATGGTTTGCTTGTTTCGCGGCGCTAATGTCTAGTGGGCCGTGTTGTGTATTTGGGCCTTGTCGGTTATAATTTGAACGAAACCCCTCGAGAAAAAATTGAATATTGCTTAGTACGGAGTACTTTGTATCCATAATCATGAAGTCTAGATGCAATGCACATATCGTCACTTATGGCATTGACACATACCGTCACTCTGCCTCGTTCTTTTTAACTACTCCATCGATTTATTGTCATAAATTATCCACTCAACAAATCTAAAAACACGTTTCTTAAAAAACATTTTGTATTACATTGCTTGAACCAATTAATTTAATAGAAATATTAGGGATGGTATCTCATTCCAACGATATAGGATCAGACTTGATAACTATAGTGATTGGCTGATATCTAGCTATTAGACTTATACAGTTGAAATGGGGTATTGTTCCTAGTATCTCTTAATTTAACCTATATATATTAAGTTTATTTTTTAAAAATATATATTTTTTAATTTGTTCTATAAGTAGATAACCATAATACTAATCCGATGAATGATATATTTCAAATAGGATAGCTCTTTACAATTCACAAATCTTGGCCATGCTATTTACTTCTTCCATCAATAATTGTTTGCAGTATTTTAAATTTATCTATAAATATACCCGTTTCTAGAGTGCTACTTATCCAAATTCAATCAACTTCCATGATCCCCTGCTTTTGTTGCTACATGGTTGGGTGTGATCTTACCAATAGGTAAACTCTTGAGGATATTAAAGTAATTTTATTTCAATTTTAATCTTAACTAAAGCACCTAGAATGCTTGTGTTTGTGAACATTTCCTTCTTATTAGCAACTAAGACAAGAGGACCAAGCAAGAAAAGTCAAAAAGAAACCTCTAAAACTAATTGTACAATCAAATTGTAAAAATCAAAAATGAGCTTCGGATTACAAATCGAAACTCAACCAAGCAGGATGTAAATAAGAAAAAAGGATCCGAAACGGTGGGAAGAATATTGTACAAACTCAATTATCCACCCATTATCTACCACTGAAGAGTAACATGGTTTAGAGTGAACAGTGCCCTCCGAGATAGCTCGAAGGTTGACCAGTGACGGCAGCCCGATGCTTCCCATTGAAACGCACAGAGAATTAGCAGCTCCATACGTAGCCACGTACGTGGGGCCTCCTGATTTGGCCAGGCATTCCGGCGCAGCGAAAAGATAAGTTGGGCACATGCCCATATGGCCCGGCAAATGAAGCATAACTTTGCACCGGAATTCAGAGTACGCCTTGCTTGGCTTTGTTGTCGTCGATAGTTTGGCTCAAAATCGTCCGGCAAGCGTGTGATCGTCGACGCAAAAGCTGGACGCGTTCACCGATTTGAACTTGTGATCGATCAGCTCCCAATGCAATTTAAAACTGGGCGTTCTCAAAACCGCAATGAATCCAAGCTATTTTTTTGGCGATCTGGTATCTGCTGCCACCGCTCACGTCTTCTTCAGTTCTCTACTGTACTACTTTTTCTGAAGAACGGAACTGTTCGTTCGTCCCCAGAAAGTCTTCAAACGCAGCATCCACTCCGAGCGAAGTAACGAGCACGACTGCACGACGCCCTTCTTCATCAAAGCTTTTTTTTTCACCTTAGGGCCTCCTTGTTTTGAAAAAAAAACGTAGAAATTTTATAGGATTCTAATTCTATATAGGATTTATTTCTAAATAGCACTTTAACATAAAGGATTTAACACTAGAAAATCCTATGAAAATTCTACCAAACAGCTCAATCATATAAGTTTTTAAATTCTTTATCTCGTCTTAAAATCGTGTGTTTTTCTATGATCTAAATAAACTGTATTCTTTTGTATTTTTATAATTTCATGTTTTACTCTTACATTTATATTAAAATTTTGTATTTCTCATATTCCTATACTTTCTATGCGTTTCGAAGGAGATCTATCACTCATCAGGAATGCAACAGCCTGCAGAAGGGGAAGATAGCTTCACAGGCTATCCCGTCCGATATATTTCGCAACCTCACCAATCAATGGATTTGTAGAGGCGTCAGCTGGTGGATGGATGACGGCGACACAGGGGAAGGTGGAGTCTGCCTTGCCTGACGTGACGACGAGAGGTGGCGCACGACGTGGCATTGACCACCGGAGCCGGTGCGGCCCTCGTCGGTCGGACCCCGCCTCACATGACTCCTGACACGGCCGCCAGCTAGCACTCACGTGCCCGGTGGGACCCACCCCATCACCTCGCCTTTATAAATGGGCCGTGCCGTGGAGAACGTGGGAGCGAATAGAATATTTGGCCCATAGAGTCCACTTTGTCGGAGAAAGAGGCAGCCCTCAAATAAAAGAAATCAAATAGTAGGAGTAATAATGAAAACAAAGTAGGGAAAAGCTGGCTAGTAGAACAATATGCTCCTATCGTTTTCTGGTGTGAATATATCTTCTTTTTTTTTGGGGGGGGGGGGGGGAGGGGGGAGAATGCATCTTTATTTCAAATTACGTATTTGAATTCGACTGTAAATTTGGGTGTTTGTTTGTTTCAAATTCTTTATCTTGGCGTTTGTGCCATGCTCTATTGGGTGATGTAGGCTAACAAGTGATAGTATATTTGTTTTATACTGTGGGTGATTTCTCACCTTAAATAGTACAATGTCAACGGCCCACAAAATTAGGCGTGATTTTATTTGTCTGAAAATTTCACAGTGCTTTGATAGTCGCCCTAGCTACCTATGTAGAACAAATAGGTACATTAACATGGGCTGTATATTTCAGAATAACAAGCACAAATTGATGTGCTTTTGTACGGTACAACCATTACGAGGTGTAAAAGAATTCAATCCAAGTGAGGCTCTAGTTCCTCCACTAGTCTACTGCTTGAGGAGCTACCATTCCCTAGCAGAAGGGTACATCTTGGATCACATATTCAAGAAGCACCATGTATACTTCCAGTAGCACACTTGCACGTAAATGTGCACATCTTTTACCCGCTTTGAAATTGTTGGAGGAATCAAATATATCCGAAACGTAGTCATAGAAATACCAGAGAATGAGTTTGCACATTTGTTTACTCCTACTACTTAATAAATGTTCGCTGGTTTTGATAAATTTGTGGAAAGCTTAAGTCACAAGTCCTCCACATTAGAGTAGACAATAGGAACATCTCGAATACTTGCTTATAATTCCACAATTGAAAGAATACCAAATTGCCAGGTTTATTGAATTTTTACTATATTTGGTTGTCGAGAATATATCCTATGCATACAAGCTTTTCGTGCACATCAACAAATAAAATGCCACAAAAAATTGTAGAAAATTTTACTTACAAAATTATACATATACTCTCAACCCATGTATAAAGTTTTATATTTAAATTCATTATATTTTAGCCATAATAAAAAATAAAAACTCTGATAATTTTAAAATTATAAATTTGTCATGATTTTATCTTTTTTTATCTCTATGTATAACAAATTTGAAGATGGTTATATGTATAATTTTCTCTAAATTTTTTTACGATATTTATTAGTTGATATGTATAGAATGTGCACGAAAAGCATAGGATATATTCCTTGGTTGTCTACCCTAACAAATTAGGTGAGAACCTAATGGCCTGATTGGTTCATCTTTACTGCAATTGCAAAGCCGCAAGCACTGCAGCAGCTCAGTAGAAAAATCTGTTATCTGTACTGTAGATGGAGCGCAGCTAAAAGGCAGCAAGCTACACTGATCAAGCCCTAGGAAGAGATAGTTAATGAGAATTGCTGTTTGGTTTGTTACCAAATATTCCAAAGTATTATCGATGTGTAAATGTTACCATTTTTTGATAAATTAAGTGTATTTGGATCCTTAACATACGATCACATTATTGTCAACAAATTTTGCTAGCAGTACAAGGAAGACATGGAAGTTTTAAAAGTTGTATGGAGAAAATGTCAACTTAAATGAACAATGGAAAAAGACAGGTGGTTAGATCTCACAACTGTTATCCTTCAAATTTTATAACCAATGTCAGTTCTTTTTTTTATCTCAATACAATTGAATTGGGCGTATGTATATTATTCTTTTGTTCCAAATAATGATTTATTTATTGTTCGCAAAAGTTGAATCCTTCCTAGGATCTTTTCCAATCTAAACCAGACCAAAAATTTGTGGCACAGCAATATGTTGGGTCAGTGTTTTTTTGGCCAAATGATTCAGCCATGAGGTTGAGGTTCGCGGTAGTCACTGGATTACCGCTCCAGTGGTCAGAATATTTTTTTTTGACACTAGGTCAGAAATATTAAATTTACAGAAAACAAGACCGGCCCAGCGTGTCACGTCTCCCAAGGCCAATCCACCTCGGGATCGGTGAGCCTGCAGGGCCCGGACCCTCTTATCTAATCCAGCCAGTAGCTCGCTGTGATGCTGGCCACGTGGTGGGCCGTATGCATCCGACGGCCACAGAACGCCTAGCGGTGGGGGCGGCCCACGTGGTGCCTACGTGGTAGCACGAGACAGGGCCGTGACATGCGCATCCCCCACGAAGGCGAAATCCTACGGGTGTGTGGCGCGACGTGGCAAGATCAAGGACGTCCGTCCAGTCCACTACTACAAAATCTTGGACGCTGGTCCCGTCTACCAATATTGGTGCTAATAAACCTGATTTGTAAAGCTATTTTAACCATGAAAAAAAGTGCAGGTACTGCGTGGTGCAACAATGCTTCCTGCCTCCATAATTCACCGTAGTAGAGAATAGTATTTTTTTTCACGGGGCTTGGTTTGGAAATTAATCACTGACTAATGCTGCAGAGCACACCATGTTAGGGCTGATTAAATTTGATAGGCGCATTTTTTGATAGACAAGTCCATAATAGTACTGAATGATATGATGGCCAAACATGTAATGCTCCTTTTTATATGATTATGTCTCCTTTTCCAAGTGCACAAAACACAATAGCTCAGCTATGCTCAATTTTGTGCATCAGCAGTCAGCCCCACACGTTAATAAAAACGAAATTGCTCGATGGTCATACCCTTCTTTTTTTCGACGGCAGTAGCAAAGTCACATAATTTTTGTTTGTTATGCTAATATGTAAAATATAGTCCACGTTCATTATATAGAAATTTTTATAACCATCCTCACTACTCCACAATTAATATCCTTTTTCAATTACATAGTGAATATAGGCAAGCCAGAAATTTGCTA
Organism: Oryza coarctata; assembly: GCA_030770085.1. Lineage (NCBI taxonomy): Eukaryota > Viridiplantae > Streptophyta > Magnoliopsida > Poales > Poaceae > Oryza > Oryza coarctata. The sequence goes on from CM061470.1 coordinate 20,114,777, forward strand.
TACAACTTACTACTTCTTCTCCCTGTTTTGCTAATATGGGAAATACAATTCACACTCCCAATACTCCATCAGTTAATACACTTTTCGATTCCTTGGTAATATAAGCTTAAAATCTACTGTACAACTTTACGCTTATAATCAAAATTGAGTTGTTTCTCTCTCCTTAATTTTGGGATTTTTTTTTGTTTTTCATAACTAAGAGCCAAGCGAAGGCTTCTTTAGTAAGGTCAGCGGTTTACCGCTAGTCTCCATCTCTTACACATATGTTAAGAACATGTGTGTACGTACATGTCTTTTATATAGTCATAAATTTTAGTTTTTCTCTAAGAGCCAAGTGAAGTGAAGGCTTCTTTAGTGAGATCAGCAATTTACCACTAGTCACTGTCTCTATAGCATATGTTAAGAAATGTGTATATGTATGTGTATGCGTCTTTTGTATATGGTCATAAAAATGTAAAGGCTTTCTTTCCCACTTCCAACAAATTAATTTCCCCGTATATATGGTGATATGACGCATGAGCAATGGCAACGATCGCATGGTGCCGTTTTGGTTTACACCACAGTTGTCGTCTTCTCCTAAGGATTACAGCCATTAATCTGTAATTCTTACTGCTATAAATGTGGGATTCTCGTTTTAACCGGCTTTTAAACTCCTCCATATTTTCACCCCCAGGGTGGAGTGGCTCTGGCTTTATTTACTCCTTAAGAATCGTTCATTCGAGCTGACCTGACCACCGCTCTCTCGTCCTCCCTCTCCTCCTCGTCCTCCTCCACTCCGTTCTGCAATGCTAACGCTTCTCAATTAAACCCTACTCTCTCTCTCTCTCTCTCTCCGGTCTCACGTTATCTCCCCTCCCTCTCCACGCACGCAGAAGAAAAAATCAGACAGAATAAGCATAGCAAAAGGTGAGGTCGTGAGGAAGAAAAGAGAGGAGATATAGACGAATTTCGTTTCAAGAACTGCGCGGTGTCGTACAATAAGAGATCGATGGAGGTGGCGGCGGACTGCGCCGGCGGGGTCCGTGTCAAGAGGGAGGCCTCTGGCGGCGGCGGGGACTTGTTCCTCGTCGACGACCTCCTCGACCTGCCGTGCGACGACGACGACGACGAGACGGGGTTGGGCGGGGCGTACGGCACGGGAGCGGGCGCAGGTGCCGCCGGAGGTGATGGGGATGACCGCGCGGCCGGGAACGCGTCGGCCAACTCGTCGACTGTGACGGCCGTCGACAGCTGCAGCAACTCCTTCTCCTGCCTCGCCCACGGGGACTTCTCCGGCGGGCTGTGCGTGTGCGAGCCGGTGAGACAAAATTTCGCTTTCGTTTATTTGATTACTGACACCTCGTAACAAACATGGCCCATATTTTTGAATGAATTTTGGCCAAAAACTGTACGAAATTTGCCCGTAATTCATTTCAAGAATTCACCACTCCGTGTTAAAACTCCCCTTGAACAAAGGAAACATAAATAGCATCCTCCTGAGTAAATAGCAACCGAGGAAATCTGCATCCAAAAATAGTAGCATCCTATGTCCACTCGCCCCACTTAGCCACTGTAATTTTCTAATTTGCATGAGAATATCTCGATAATTCACTGAGTTTAATGGCGCCATTGCTAAACCTGTCGCCTGATGTGACATTTCTTCGCAGTACGAACAACTGGCGGAGCTGGAATGGGTGTCCAGCTACATGGGCGAGGAGACCTTGCCCACGGAGGATCTCCGCAAGCTGCAACTCATCTCCGGCATCCCCGCAGCGTCGGCCGCGCCGCCGGCTGTGTTGGCCGCCTCCGCTGTGCAGCTGCCGGGAGGAGGAGGTGCGCTGCCCACGGAGGCGCCCGTGCCGGGGAAGGCGCGCAGCAAGCGGTCCCGGGTCGCGCCGTGCAACTGGTCGTCGCGCCTGCTCGTCCTGCCGCCTTCCCCGGCCTCGCCGCCCTCCTCGGCGTCCGCGGTCATCTCGCCGTCCGAGTCGGGCACCGCCGCGCCGGCATTCCCGGCCAAGAAGGCGGCGAAGTCCGCCAAGAAGAAGGACGCCCCGGCTCCCGCGGCGGCGCCGAACGCCGCGGCCCAGGCGGCGGCCGAGGGGAGGAGGTGCCTCCACTGCGAGACAAACAAGACGCCGCAGTGGAGGACGGGGCCCATGGGGCCCAAGACGCTGTGCAACGCGTGCGGGGTGCGGTACAAGTCCGGGCGGCTCGTGCCGGAGTACCGGCCGGCGGCGAGCCCGACGTTCGTGGTGTCGAAGCACTCCAACTCCCACCGCAAGGTGGTGGAGCTGCGGCGCCAGAAGGAGGTGCAGCTCCTCCACCAGCAGCAGCCGCAGCCGCACGTGGGCGCAGGTGGTGGTGGCGCCGCCGGAGGCCTGCTCCACGTGCCGAGCCCGCTGCTGTTCGACGGGCCGTCGGCGTCGCTCATCGCCGGCACGGGCGCGGACGAATTCCAGATCCACAACCGCATAGGCCCGGACTTCCGGCAGCTCATCTAGGAAATGAGTTTCATTAGCCCAGGAATAATTCAGCAACAAAAACAGCTAATTTTTTTAGGAGTTGTTTCTCCCTATTTGATTTTTCAGCTATCTTTTTTTGTTCAGCGAACTGCATTTTTGGTTACTCTTTCTATCTCTCAGCTTCTTAAGTTTCTTTCTCCGTTTATTTTTTAAGATTTTAGTTTTTTTTCCTTAGAAACCAACTCTGAGGAGTTTCTTTCGTAGCACAATTTTTTTTCTTAATTTTGTAATGCAGGACTCTTAGAAGAAGAGGAAACAAGAGCAAGTTTCAATTAGTTCAAAGCACCCAAGTACTACTTCTTTTTACACGTGATTTTCCAATCTTGACTGTGTTTTGGTGAGCAAGATGATCGTGCCCTTGTGGTGGTGAATCGATCAATGTTATGATAAGGGAGGCATACATGCTGGTGCGCACAAAGTGACACAAGTGTGGTGCGTGCAACCGGGCTACTACTAGTGTTAAAAAAATGGTGCACGTGATCACCAGAATCATGGCTAAAGCACACATGTAAAGAACCGATGCCCCCCACCCCCCACCCTTCCTGTTGACGTGGAAATCATTCGATATCATGTTGATTTGTCACACGTTAGAATGTCTGACAGATCTGTTTAGTTTTAATATAGATCCATAAAAATAATTTGAGACGTGACAGTTAATTTAACCAATAATTAATTAACAAGAGAGATAAAAAAGAATAATGAGCCAATCAACCAATAAACCGATATAAACTTAATCAATTAGCTATCTATTCGATAGAGATTAGTTAAAAGTCAATCGATCGGACTAAATCGAGATAGCATAAGATTGTAGGTAATAAGTTTAAGTATGATTGATAGCAGATTAAACGTGTTATAAAAAATATATCAGATAATGATTTGATACGGATGAAAGCAAAAAACATAATATAAAAATAATCTATTGATTAAAACTTCGATAAAACGTTGACTTATCAAGATTTATCTTATCGAATATAATCTAATAGATGGGGCCTAATTGAGACAGTATAAAATTGAGTCATTACAAGATAACTAATAAACATATAAATTTAGCTAAAATATTTGACTCTTAATCAAGCCAATATATTTACTATATAATAAGATTTATCATTGAACTTAACCAATTTAGCATAATCCAAAATAAGATTTCGTCGAAAAATACGTTTCTTCTACTTCTAAAGATAATAATGTGCCAAATTTAATTGTATTATCCTCCAAATGTATATATTAATACCTTAGCTTTATATTAAGTCTAAAACAAATATAGGATAATATGCCTTAAAAAAAAGAAGAAAGAAATCTACTCCTATCTATCATAATATATATAAAATTCATCTATAATCTATTTATATCGGATGTAGAGTTATGTCGCCGTTATATTCGGCTTGTAGTTAAATTGAATAATATCCGTTACTGGTCGAATTATATTAGTGGTGGTTATTTTTTTTAAAGTTCAGTGGGTAGGCCCAGGGTGTCAGCCACTGTAGCAAAGTTGGTGAAAGAATTATGCTGTAGTTGTAGCATGCAGTGTTGCAGCAGCAGTCTGCTGGTAGCTCATGTGTGGGGGACGGGTGGTGATTGCAAGGACGGCGATTAGATCCAACCGCTCTGTTGTAAAAATGTTTTGGCCCGGCTCCCGTTGGATGGATTCGCCAGGCACATCACCCCTCTCTTGGCCGGTGCTATGCTATCTACCACCTCGTTTGGGCCCTTTTTTGGACGCTCGCTGCGTACGTATCTGACAACCGAAAGCTTATAATCCGTTCGTTTTTTTTACCCATTGCGTCACTTCTCACTTGTGTCCATCCTATCATGTATCATCCGCTTTGCCAAGGCTGACACTTGTACATGCTAAGTAAATGTCTTGGCAGTTGAGGAGAGAGGACGCCGTGGATGCATGTGCATCTGGTTGATTTCGTCTCACGCAAAGGGCCGGACTGGCGCGCTCGTTCCTGTGAAAGCGAGGATGGTTTTCGTTTTGGCGCAGATTTCGTAGAACGTTTGTGAGTAGAGTACTACTGGTACTAAGCTAGTTGATGCATGCATGAGCAGTGTAGGTACTCGTAACTCATAAAGATGGGTTGACATAGCACGCTTGTACACATGGTGCAGTTTGGTCCATGTTGGGGGAAACGATAGGTCCCTACTGTACAAGTAAAGAAAGACAACTCTAATCTCGTCGTCTGGGACTTGGGACAGTGCAAGAGGAGGCGATTATCTAAATTTTTCATGTGAACCAATTGGAGTCAGGAATCAGGATAGGTTTCTATGTCAATCCATAGATACCAACCATATATATGAAGTGCAGCAATGATCACACATGAAGATTGTTAGCGTCAGATTGATTGTTGGGTATGTCCACAGCCGGCAGCCTGGGAATAGCCAGGTGGTAGAGTATGCGACAAGCAGCACATTAACGTCCATTATTGCCATGCAGCAAGCAAGTTGATGAATCTGGTCTACAAACCAGTAACTAGTACGGTTCCAGTTTTTATCTCCCGGAATTAAACCTGACGGATGTAAGATACAGTTGGCAGACATGGGCGGCGACCCAGCCGCTGTGGCTCCGCCCCTACACCTCCCTCTTCCTCTGCGACAACAAGAATGACAGCAGTGGGGCTTTCTCTTCATCTATCTCAAGCTCTTCGAATTGGCGTCAGTGGTTCAGTGATGATAAGAAGGACAACGGTAACCATCACAGGGGCGTCGTCACGGCCATTGTTAGCAGCACTCGAGCTGCTGGTGGAGAGAACAATGGCGTGGTAGGTGGATCCATGTTAGGGAGGAGCTGGTTGGTCCTAGAGAAGGTGTTGGGTAGCTTTCCATGGTGGTAGACGTGGTGATGGCCCATCCATTGTCGCTGTCGCCGCTCGAGCTCAGATCTGCGATCAGGATTTAGGGCTGAGGTTGCCAACGTGGCAGAACATCGACATCGATGATGTTTTTGGGTATCACACATCTTTCTAGAGACGATATCGTGATGCCTCCTCTCTTACCTTTGTGCTTTGAGGTGGACTCTCTAGGTGGATGTCTGAAATTGTAGTGATGACATTTTTAATATCAAGATCTTCTTGAATGTGTTGCATTGGAGATTTTCCTATTAGTATGATGTCTTTGATGATAGTGTCCTTGTTGGATAGAGTTCGATGGGTATGATGGCAAGATTTAGATGAATGATTGATTTACAGTTTAGTTAATCTCTGATGTTATCTTCTGTTTTAGTTCGACGTCAATCACCGACGGTGATGTGAGCAAAATTTGATCGTCACAATAGTCGACATTCTGTTTTAAGTAAGATAAGTACTGCATATATCTTGTAAGCCTCTGGGAAAATACAACTGTTATGCAAATTAAGTGTTATCTCTATTTTAAGATGGTAGATATGTTTTTCAATAATTGGCTTTAACTTATTTGAAACATAGTCCGAAACTAATTCCATTAAAAAAAACAGAACGCATACCAGGAAGTAGCAGAAGAGTGTTTCTCCCCTTTCAACTTTTCGATGCATGGCGTTCATGTACAGAGTTATCCGTTGGAAAACAGACGTACGCGCGCGCATAGCCGCATACGCAACAGTGCTTCTCGCATCATCACATTGACGCGTGCGCCCGCGCGGCGCCGTCGCCTCTCACCCGTCAGCCCGTGAAACGGCGGCGTCCAACACACGCGCGGCTGCCAAGTGCATGCCCAACAGCCCAAGTGGGACGCGCGGCGGCGCGTTCCACCGTACGTTTCGCCTCGCGTGCGGCAGTGTCGCCGTCGGCTGACGAGAGGCCGCCGCCCGCGCGCGCGCGCTGAAGCCCACGCCTCCGGCCACGCGCGTGCACGTGCACGTGCACGGGGAGAGCCACGGCCGGTGCCCGGCAAGAACCCCATGAGCTACGGGCTACGGCTACGCACGCACGCGGGGTGATCGACTGATCCAGCCAGCCAGCTAGCTAGCTAGTAGAAGCAAGCAAGCACCGGCGTTCGTGACACTGGTCCATATATCTTTCCCGTGCCATGCCGTGATGTGCCTCCGCTCCGTGACGGCATTTACTAGACGTACGTACATGCTCATGTGCATCACCGATACGTGGCTGCGTCCACTGAACCAGCAGAAGCAGTGGGGTACTGCTACTCATTACTTCCGCAACTCCATGGGAACACCTGATCGAGCAACAAGGCCAAGTAGGAGCAGTATTTGCAGCAGGCACGAATAGTTAACCAGGGTTCTCGCCGTTGGTGTATCCGCATGTGAGTCGCAAAAGGTAAGGAGTAAATGGAGCTGTCCATTTTTTTCTTTTTAGCGACAACGATGTATAGAAAAACTGCTGATAGAAGGTAAGATTGCAATGCTAAAACCGGGACCAGGGCCGCGTCGTGGTGTTGAAATATCGCGAATTTGCGGTGAGAAGCGATCACAGCCCACAGTACGCAACAAAGTTTCTCCATCTGCACAGCCTATCTACTGGATAGTGGTTTAGGCCCAGTTGCAGAATGCCCATTTCTGTATTATCTCGGGGGTTTTATGACTCCTGTGGCTTTGTAACGGGGCTGTACTCCGTTTACTGGCAATACGTTCTTTTTAGATGCTTGAAACATCAATTATATCATGTGACATCCTGACACAAAGAAAAGAAAAGTGATAGTAAGAAGGATGCTATATTTTTCACTCTATACTTCTCGTGATTCAACTTTATGCTTTATATTTTATATATTAAAATATTAACGTTATACATATAGCATATAATATATATAAGTGTATCTATCGTCATGAGTCAATGTATTCTTTACTTAATAAATATATCTTATAATTATTAGACCGGTTAATACTGTCAATATCATAACCGTTAAAAGAGTCTATCACTACGAGAATAAATTTATAAAAACGTTTTAAGATAGGATGCTTATATTTTTATTTTTTTTATTGACAGTTGATTTTAACTTAACGTTTATAAAACTTTGACTTATTATTTTGACTTTAACATAGTACTTAATTCATAGAGTCTAATGGATACGTCGATACTTTATTTGGTGTGGTTTTATCTTCCTGTGGGTAAGCCGATCTTTTGCATGTCTATATTCTATCCTCTCGAGTGTTTTATGTGCATGCTACTTTCCTTTTTTCTGGCCTCAGGTTATTACATATCTGCTCCATGTTAACGCTCTTTTCATCTAACATACAATTCGCCTTGTACTACCTGATTGGCATGATGCCCAGTTTAGCAGCCCATGCTTGCCATGTGCGAGTCAGAAGACTCAAAATGACTGAGCTTGCTACAGCAAGGGATGAATTTGTGCAGCTTTTTATTACTGCCGTCGCATGCATACTGCAGTCAGCACCTGCAGGTGTCATCGTGATAAACATAATACTGGCAACAACACGAAGAACCAACACTGGCACAGCTGATGCTTCAGGACGTACATGCACAGTAGAATCTTGTAGACTTTGTACTAGAATGCAGGCGAGTAGGTGACACAGCCACAGAACCACTTGCATTATCTGGCGAGTTAATACTGCTGCATCAAGTTTTAATTGTTCATGAGCTCTATGACTGTGTGAGTCAGTGAGTGTGATGGTAACGTAAGTGGTGAACAGGTTCAAGTTTATAGTGCTGTACATGCTGTTGTACTGGACTTTCCTCCTTTTTTGTTTTGTCTTAATGGACTTTCCTATTTTAGTATACACAGCTATATCGTTGGTTTCAGTATATACAGGCTGCTGTAATCTGTATATTGCAAAACTCCGTGCACATAACTTGCTCATTGATCTAATGAGTTTTTGTTCTTGCTACCTAGGAACAACTACTTTTACCAATGGACTAATTTGGTATTTTCAGCTGCAAGGAGGAGACAGATCGAAACTGGATGAAATGGCAAAAACAAACATGTTCCCAATGGACTACTCTCTTTATCCACACACACACACACATATATAAAAGAGATTTTGGGCTCATCCTTTGTCCACAAATTGAAGGAATTTTAGAATATTGCTTATTCCATCAATCATTCTAATTCAAAGTTCTCTATATCTTATTCAAACTAACCTCTCACCTTAACCATCCCTGTTTAATTAGTAGCATCATAGTCTTTTATTTTTATCCTTAATTTTTCCAAAAGAACATAAAATCCTATATTTATAGATGGTGGAAATGTTTGGTATGGTCTTCTTCGAGAATTTTATTATTTTTTAAACCTTTTTAAATTTTAATTTTTAAAATAAACTCTCACCAATCTTATATCTATTTTTGGGCCACTCCATATTACATGGCATGGCAATCAAATGTTCCACACTGCTACTGTTCATGGAGTGGCAAACCATGTCACCATGGGTAGCCTGGCGAAATACTTGTCATGCCATGGTTTTTAATTAGCATGGCAACATCATTTGGCCAGCTTCCCTGGGCGTGACTAAAAGAAGTTTAGATTTGAAAATAATTTTTAGAAGGGTTTATATTTAAAATAATTTCATAAAAAGGTTTTTAAAAATTGTTTCTTCAAACACAAGAGTTTTTTTCTATTTCTTTGTAAATTGAATGCTTCTTATGAAAACACTAAAACACTAGTCCCTCCTGTCATTTATATTTGATGCTGGGAGAACTCGTCAAATATATTTGACTAGAGGGAGTACAAAATTGCTGTGTACAAATAGGCTTAAACTGAGTGAGAGATACGGCAAAATTATTGGAAAATTCGATAATGAGCCACTCTTTTGTGACAAAAACAGAAGTTCCTTCTTCCAATTTGTATGCGCCTTAGTTTGACCTTTATTGAAATAACTTCTTGTCTGTGTTTTATTTTTTTTTCTGTTGAAAACAATGAAGAAAACTTTGACTACCATCTGTTACATCACTGGTCCACGAGTGTATATTCAGTTTTATACAAAAAATCTGTATATTTAATTTAAAGCATGTATGAAGCATTTTGCTCCTTCATATATCTTTTATATCTATGGAGTTATTTGTTGATATAAAAAATAACTAGTAATAACCATATTGAGATCAAATACTACCGATCACACTATCACTGAAAAAAAATCCGTGACCTTTTGTGGCCCTAGTTTCGAGTGCTTCTTCTTAGTTACTATACCTATGGGAAGGGCTTTTTTCTTGGAGCCAAATTTTTGTGTACTTCAATTAATCTGACTAAACTAAAGTTCTACATGCAAAATAAGATTGAAGGGTTTGAAGTGGTAAGCTATAAGTATAGGGATTTAAGTGCTAAAAAGTCTTAAGAGGCTACTCCTTAAGTAAAAGTTCTTTGAAAAGGAATCTAGTTAGGGTCTATGTGAGTATTCACACAAAATTATTACCCTTATAAATCCACTTGGGACACTCAACTGAATCGCCTCAGCTAAGCGTACGGCGCCTGAGGTGAAAGCTAGCTAGTTTCAGACTCACCGGCGGGCGACGTGCGGACGATCGAATGATGTACGCCGGCGATCACCCGCAGCCGAAAGGAAGGGAGAAAAAGATGAAAAGTAGTCGTCATATTGCCGGAGATCAGGTTAGGCGATGGAGCTCTGTCGATGGCGGCCGATGCTTATCCCGTGAGCCGCTCACAGGCGCGCGATATGATTTCGACAACCTGGTCGCTCCTCCCATGTGCAAGAGTGCATGCAGTCGATCGATCTGCAAATGACAAAATGGTCAGACTAATTAATAATCATTTTGCCACTTACTTGGATGAGCAGATCGACCATAGGCAGACGATAGTATATCTGAACTCTTTGACAGTTGCTGGTATCCTGAATCTTACTCCATGCAACAGTAGCAGAGTAACGGATGAGAGAGAAACTGGCCAGGTAAAGTTAACTCAAAGTGTGCCGCAACCGTGCACTGTACCTGCCTACCTGCCCATTTGTCCGCTTGAAAAGATCTCTGCTCCTGTGTTGGATCGATCCTGTGCACTTTTCTGGGAAAAAAAACGCAACACAGATCAGGCGAAATCATGGGATATTTTGATCGCTTTTTCCGCGAACTTTTAACCTGAGAGACACCCCAACTTGCTCGAGCTCGACGGACGACGGGTGGTTCGTCCCCCTTGGCGCGCGCCGCAACGGAAGATGGATTGATTTCGTGGAGAGATTTTATCGTGTGACACTACTGTTCGTGCGCACTGCACCGGACCAACCCTGCCTCGATTGCTTCAGGTGCCTGCCTATAAATAGGGCCAGGTTGTAGGCCTAGCTGCTTGCGATTGGTGTGCCCACACACAGCTAACTACTCGTTGATTAGCAGGTGATTAAAGTAGCTTTATTTAGGAAAAGAAGGTTAGAGAGAGCGAGATGCCTTGGCGTTTGGCTATGGCTAGGCAGCAGGCTGAGCCCCCCACGGTAATGATCCCTCTTCAATTCGACTCTAGTTTGTAGTAGTAGTAATGATCTGCACGTATGATCCATCGTTACACTTTGTGTTACTTAGTGTTAGTTGAAGTACGTGAAAACTGCCTTTAGAATCGTGCTTTCTATCAACGAATTAAGAAGGTTGGGTATAGATCAATCAATCAGAAATTCAGAATGACATGTAATCCATCACCTGTGATGGGCTCTGTCTGTGTACGTACTTGATTGAGGTTGGTGAGTACGTACGCGACAGGGAGGCGACGGACGACCCACCTATATATACGCCCAGCTACTGAGCCTTCAGGCCTGGCGCCGCCGCGTGAAATATGCGGCTATGCGTTTGCGTGTTTGCATATTTTGCATGCAGTTAAGTCTATACAATACGATGGAATTTATGTCTTGGTGACGGATGGGTGCGTGGTTAAATGCATGCAGGGAGGCGCGGCGGCGCTTCAGCGGTCGAACTCGGACAGCGGCGGCGTGGCGGCGGCGGCGGCGGCGGGGGATCAGGAAGCTCGGAGCGTGCGGTGCGAGTGCTGCGGGATGGGGGAGGAGTGCACGCCGAGGTACATCGTGCGCGTGCGGGAGCACTTCCACGGCAAGTGGGTGTGCGGGCTGTGCTCGGAGGCCGTCAAGGAGCGGCAGAAGCGGGAACCGGCGCTCACCGTGGACGGCGCCGTCGACGCCCACGCCGCGCTTTGCGAGCGATTCAACTCCACCGTCCGCCTCAACCCCAAGTTGTCCCTCGCCAGCTCCATGCGCGACATCGCCCGCAAGAGCTGCCAGCACCGCGCCACCGGCGCCACCGCCGTGGGGATCCCCTCCGCCTGCTCCGGCGCCGGTGCCACCATGGCCCGCACCACCAGCTGCGCCCTCCCGTACGTCTAACGATCGCTGACTTATACGTATACCGGTCTACGTACGTACGTGCCCACGCTCATGCATGCATCCTCTCCATCCGTAGTGGCTATATATGTGTGTACATACGTACATACGTATTTATGCATGTACAAGTTATAGAGTAGTAGTTGGATTAAGGTAGTGGACACATCTATGTCGATGTATATGTCGATGTATAGTTATAAGTTCTTTCTGAGTCAAGTTGCGTGGCTACCTTGTGCCTGCATGTGGCTCTGTACGATGTAAGCATGTGTCCACCGTACGCTTAGCAGCCTTAACTCATGGTTTTGGCATGAAGAGACATGACGTTTTGATAGCCGATGTAACTGCGACGGGGAGAGGAGAGTATCAGAGGACCCCTCATTTGCATGCCACCCTGCCAAGGAGAGCCAAGCATTATATTTGGTACTACTGGCTACTTGATCAATTAAGGTGATGAATTAAAGCAGTCACCCAAAAGCTAGGCAAACCCATAATACTGTATACTTACTTACCGTACAATAATATGTTCAGTTCAGATGTGGGGGAGAAACTCATTGGGTAGCTCAAATCGTCGATTATGTATTGGCTGCATGCCTATAGTCGATGTCTCTCGCTGTTTTGGTTGTTTGACCTTGAGGCCGTGTCGGACATTGTTTTTCATATCCTTCAAATAGATGGCAATGTTTGGCTGCTTGATGCAGCGCTGTGCGGCAGCAAGTTTAGTGCAGCTACTGTGCTGTTTGTTGGGAATGGATTTTAAATTATACTTCATCGTTGTTTGTGTGTTATCGAAATAATTAAAAAATATTTTTAGCAGATAGATTAATATGTGACGTATTACATCTACATGTAAAAATAAATAAATTATAAGTACTATAAGTCAGATTTATATATTATATATTAATCTATCGTTTTAATTATTTTTAAAAAATTATAAGACAATGAGGTGATATCTTCTCAAGAGTTTAAAAATGATTCTCTTAGGCGGCGTAGCAGGTGGATGCGGAGTAGCCACTCCTTTTTATATCTCATGTTAAACATGTACATGGTTATAATTGTTTATTTTGTTTTAACTTATGAGATTATTAAAAAATTGTAGCAAGTTTTTTATTAAAATCCCTTCTCCCCGTATAATTTTTATGTAATCTGATGGTATAGAAATCAAAAGTCACAGTGGTATAATTATACTATAATTACATTTGAAAGTTTTTTCACCAAAAAAACTTGCAATAGTTTTTAGCAATTCCGTTTACATATATAGATTGAATTTAAACTTTAGTTTATAAAGTGATATATTATGTATTAATAAATTTATTCATGCCTATTTAGATACCATGCAAAATTGAAAGGGAATTATTTAAGGATGAAATTACTTTTCCAACGGTGGTTGTACTACCCTACTGGATTAGAGAGTAGTTTAAACTAGTCAAATCCTCTTCTACCAAGGAATAAACTAACCGTTCGACAACTAAACTAACCAACCACACATAGTGACCAGATATATCTTTGACGTAGGTATTAATCGGATTATTATTGTATCGGAAAAAGGACTTAACCATATAAAATGGCTGGCCATTTCCGATGGGAGTTTCACTCTCATTAAATAGGTTGCAATGTAAGTAATTTGATGACAGTAATATAATTATAAAAAGAGATGAAATGAGTTTTATTTAGATAAAACTAGATATACACTCTTTTTAAAACTATAAAACTGTTTGAAAATTGGAGGCTAAATTGTTTTATTTTCTACACATCCAATAAATCCTATGTATTACTTTTAAGTGCTATAACTAATCTAAGAAACTACGAAATAAAATTATATATTATATATCTTGTTTTAATCATAAATCGGCACTCTTAAAAACCGTAAAAATAAAACTCTTTATTGAAATGGATTAACAACACCCTCCCATTAAACCACACTCAACGCAGCCTTGAGAGCGTCCTTAATTAACAACTGGCACGGGCGTCCCGTTGAAACGAAGGCAGATAAACCTAGTACGACAGTTCATTTTTATGGGCCTTTTCAGTTTCCTACTCAGAGCCCGGCCTCCAGCCCAGATTTCATACACGGCCCAAGTACCAATCTCCTCGGCCCGTTTATCCACCTCACCCGCGTGATCTCTTCTCACGTCCTCAAGCCACCTTCCCCGAACGACGTTGGTTCCAACGCAGCCGCGCGACTCGTTCGTCCGCAGCACACGGCGATCGCTTCACTCCGGCGACTCCGCTGCCCAACGCCCCAACGCTGCCATGCATCCAGCGTTCGCAAACTTGATCGACCAAGAGACCAACACATCGACCTTTTTTTTTATTAGCTACAGTGGATAACTGGATATGATCCAATAGTGACTAGGGACTAACAATTTAATTAAGTACCTGAAAAAGTAGTAGCAAGGTACGTGGAAAAAGCTGGTAGCTGAATCCGTCACCAAACAAAATACTGAAATACATACAGTAATTAATACACTATATCTAAGTTAGGCTAACGTATATGGTCGGGTTAGGCATGGAGAGACAATATCTAAATCTCTTGTTTATTACTGCAATGGGCAGTGGATCACCCACCGGTCATATTTCTAGGTCCAGGCCGAGCCTTAAATGCCACTTAGGAAATATCTCGCTTAAGTATTCAACGCGTCCGGCTGATCAACACTGACGAAGACGTATAATGCTTGCTAATTATTAGAAATTTGGACTTAATTAAATGCGTAGCTTTTGGTCTAAGACTATACGCATGCATGAAACCTGACCGTGACTGAATGAATTTGTCCAAGTGATTAGCTGAAAACCTGATGTATTCTCGAGTCACATAGCAACTTAATTTCTTAAAGCAGACATATTTCAAGTAGTTCTTTTTTTGAAATATTTTTGGAAATATAGAAGATGCTGGTGTAGAATTAGGGAGACACACCACACACCCACAGTGGAGGGTGATCTTTCATATATAGCCAATTACATGAGAAGTTATAGAGGTCCACAATCTCAAGAGACTATACAAGGCATGTGCAACAATATTAGCTATAATATCCCTAATTTCTGCCTAGGCTCATAGCAGGAGTAGCACAAACACAAAGATTAGAACTAAAGTCTATGAATTAACTGTACATGTAGTCATTTTTTTCATAGGGTCAACGAAATGGTGCGAGGACAGGACATGGAGAACACGAACTTGTCTAAGGGCAACCTTCTCGTGGATAAAGTAAATGCTAATCTCGATGTACTTTATGCAGTGATGTTGTACTAGATTGGAGGATATATAGACCACGCCGACATTGTCACAGTGCATAACGATAGCAAAAGCAATAGGGGCATGGAGCTCCTGAAGAAGCTAACGGAGCCAATAGCATTCAACAACCGTGTGGGCGATGGTGTGGTCCTTAGCTTCGGTGCTCAAGCAGGAGATAATTGTCTAATGCTTGGAATACTAGAAGACTAGGTTGTCGCCAAGGTAGATGAAGAAATAAGATATGGACCATCGGGAGTCAGGGTAGCCAGTCCAATCCATGCTAGAGAACGTGGTAAGTTTTTGAGATGAAGAAGTGCCGATGTGGAGCCCTAACAAGCGAGTGCTTTTCACATAGTGCAAAATGCGCTTGATCAACGCAATGTGGGCTTGTGGGAATCATGCATGAAGATGCATACTTGTTGAAAAACGTATGCCAAGCCAGGGCATGTTAGCGTGAAGTACTAGAGGGTGCCAGCAAGACTCCTGTACTCTAAGGGGTTAGCGATGGGGGTGCCATCACAACCAGAGAGCTTGGCATGAATAACCACAGGAGTCATTGTAGAGTGGCACTCTACCATGTCTTCACGTTGGAGAAGATCCATAGTGTATTGGCACTAAGACGTGAAGAGGCTGGTAGAGGAGCACATGATGGAGATGTTGAGAAAGAATTGGAGATCGCTAAGGTCTATCATAGCAAACTCAGAGTGCAACACCTTAGTGATGCGCTGAAGGAGGGCCGTCGATGATGTCATCGACATATAGTAGTAGGTAGGCCAGCTGATCTCCATTCTTGAGAACAAAGAGGGAAGTGTTGGATGTCAAGGCAGTGAACCCCAACTAACGAAGATATGTGGCAAACCGTTGGTAGCACACGCAGGGATTCTACTTTAGACCATAAAGAGATTTTTGCAATAAGCAAACATGGTCAGGAGCAGAGGTGTCAACGAAGCTAGAAGGCTACTGGCATTAGATGGTCTCCTTGAGGTGTCCATGTAGAAATGCATTATACACATCAAGTTGATGAATACACTAAGCATTGGAGGTAACTAGGTTCAGGACAATTCGAGTGGTAGATGGTTTGACAACTAGGCTAAATGTTTGATCATAGTCGATGCCATGTAGCTGGTAGTACCCGCGGACAACCCATCTAGCTTTTTGGCAAGCTAGGATTCCATCGGAGTGGAGCTTGTGCTTAAAGATCCATTTGTCGATTACCACGCTTGCACTAGGGGCCTAGGGCATAAGTCTCTAAGTGCCATTGAAGACAAGGGCATTGTATTCCTCGGCCATCGTAGCACGCCAATTTTCATCTGGTAGTTGGACGAAACAGTTGTGATGGACAAGTATGTAGCCGACAAATTGAGTCGATGAATGGGCTTGATGACGTCGGCCTTCACGCGGGTCAGCATGGAGTGTGGATCAGTGCCTAGGCATGGCACGGGAGCAGCAGAGGCTACCTTCTGGTGGGTCGTGTTGGCTAGGCTAGAAGCAAGCATGGATGGCTCGCCTGAGAAGGAAGTCGTACGAGTCAGGCTGGTGCAACGACTTGACGCAGAGGGAGGCCTACCAAAGGGCACCCACCAGAAGATCGAGTAGTGTGCATGGGGTTGGTAGGCGGAGGGGCCAGTTGCTCGACATCGTGATGGGATGGAGCTACCATGGGAGAGCATGGTTGCTTAATGTCTAGAAGAGACAGAGCTGTCGCAGATTGACATGGGCGTTTGACACCTAGAGGTGGAGCTCCCATGGATGTTGGTGCTACAGTGTGAATCGCTAGTGTGACTTCCTCATCTAGGAAGGAGTCTAAAAGGATGCAGGTGGCTACAGAGAAATCGCTACAAAGGGAAAGGTCAACTCATCGAAAATAACATGGCATAAAATGATCACGTGGTTAGTGGTGATGTCAAGATAGCGAAAGCCTTTATGAGATAAAGAATATCCTTGAAAAAGACAAGCGGTGGAACGGGGGGCTAACTTATGGGGTGTGGTGGCCATGAGGTTAGGATAATAAAGACAACCGAAGACATATAGGTGGCTATAACCCATGTTCTTGTTATATAAAGGGTGAAAGGTACTGCATTGCGAAGTGAAGAGGATGGGTGCCGGTTGAGCAGGTACGTGGCAATGACCAGGGCCTTAGCCTAATAGGATGAAGGCATGGATGCGTGTATGAGAAGAGTGCAAATAGAGTTGTTGAGTATGCGGAGAATACATTCAACTTTACCATATTTGGGGAAAGTGTGGAGGCATGAGAGGTGCGATTGAATGCCACTCGTGGCAAAGAGCGACATAGTGGTGTGGTTAAGGAACTCACCACCACTATTCGCTTGAAAACACTTAACAACCAAGCCAAACCGAGTTTGAGTGAACTAAATAAACTCAACGATATGGGAATGGATCTCGGATTTATGGCTAAGAGGAAAAGTCCAACCGAAAGGGGAAATATCATCGAGTAGTATTAAATAATATGTGTAGCCAGAAATGCTAGACACCGGAGACATCCATACGTTGCAATGCATGAGTTCAAAAGGAATGATATGGCAAGTGAGTGTCTTTATTACATGAAATGTAGGGATTATTCTAGAGGTTAGTGAGGACGATAGGACTAGGATGACTAAGACACTGGTGCCAAATGGAGGAGAACATGGTAAGGTTGGTGAGGGTATTGGTGGGGGTTGGCAAGTGCAGAAAAGGTGTAAAGGTTGCCATCGCTATTGCTGCAAAGAATCACATGCTAGGTCCTAAGGTCCTTAACGGAAAAACCAAAGGGGTCAAATTCAATGGAACACAAGTTGTTACGAGTGAATTGCCGAGCGGAGAGAAGATTGCAAACAATATTAGGAACAGCAAGGGCATTGTTTAGGACAAATTTTGTTCGGGGTATATAGATGAAAGAGTGGCCACGCAAGGTAACTAGAATAGTGGAGCCATTGCCAACGATAATAAGAGAGAGAGATGGAGGGAGGCAAGAGGAAAGAATATCATCTGTAGATGAGATGTGGGAGGGGGTTTCGGTATCAACCACCTAGGGACTAGTGGCTTGCATGTTCATATGGTTAAGGGCCACCATCAGGCTGCCCTGGTACCATCCTTGGGCCGATGGTAAGGAGAATTGAGGAAGTGCAAAGGCTGTTTGGGCCTGGGGATATGGGCCAAGGAGGCCATCTCTTGGCACACACCAGGCCTAAGCACCGTGGTCGGGCTGCTAGACCGTGAACCTGGGGTTAAAGTAGAACCACTACCTAGTCGGCCGAGGGGCAGTGTTTACAGCATGTTGTTGCTGTTGCTTCCTCGTGTCGTTGCCACACTTTCCATGCTTGCCATTGCCACTGCGTGATGACGAATAACCGCCACCGCCGCCTGAGGAAGTTGACGACATGGAGGTAGTACAACAACCACTAGAGCCGTAGGAGGAAGAAGTCCCAGCGGCAAGGAGTGCTATGGTGGCAATCATTTTTTCTCATTTATCGTGTGCAACTCCTTGAGCAACAACATTTTGCGAGCCTTGGCGAAGGTTAGGAACACTGGCATGTTGGCGACGTCAGTCAACGGTGTTTGAGTAGCGATGGTTAAGGCTGCAAAGGAGGTTGAGGATGAGTTGAGACTTGGTGACACCGTGGCTGACGTCGTGGAGGGAGTCAACGGTGATCTTGACGCGTTGGTAGTACTTCGAGATGGATAGATCTCCTTGAGTCATGGAGTGTGGAATTGGTGAGTGAGGAAGATGGCATAGGGTTCCTGGTTGGCCTAAAAAAGTTCCTCAATTGCAACCCACACAAAGCGCATCTTGATTGGGCTCATGGCGAGGTTGAGGACATCATCAAAGACAGAGCCAATGATCTAGCTGCGAACAAATCAGTCAGATTGCTACCACTGAGGATCAGCAGGTTGTGGGGAGCGGTGCCGTCGATGTGTGCCACGAGACCAAACTTGCCGCACATTGCCCGAGAGAACGAGGACCACTTGTTGAAGTTTGAGGAGTTCATCTCCAACACGATCGAAACGTAGGACTTCATGACGGCTGTGGCATACGGGTTGATGAAGATTGGCGCGACGACGTTGGGGGCTTCAGGTAGAACACCATGGCTGGAGGTAGGGGAGGTGGTGGTGATGGTGGCCAAAGACATCTCAGACGCGGTGCAATCATCGGTCGTCATGGTGATGCAAGAACGTGGTCACTGCGCGTACGACGTGATTGACAGGAGACATCGCGAGGAGCACACGAGTGTGGCGCGAGAGGCTGGTACCACGCCAGGGGTGTGATCACTGTGGGCAAAGCACGGCGTGAATGATGCGCGTGTCGAGGAGGGTGCAATGTAGAGGGCACGCACGTCAGGTAGTGGTGGCGTGATGGAGGTCGTGAGGAGGAATTGAGAGCGGAAGAGGATCAATTTGATACCATGTAGAATTAGGGAAACACTCCACACTCATTATGGGCTGATCTTTCGTATAGCCAATTACAAAAACTTGAATTTTTTTTTTGAAATTTTCGAACGAAATTGTTTCGTGCCGGGAGATTTTCAAACCCTGACGCAACCACGTATGCAGGTTATTCGACAACTGTCACTTAACTGGTTTTTTCCGAGTCCAGAATATGCAAGTGCTACATATGCACGTGTTTCACTACTTAAACGCTCGATTTAACACAAGAAGTATATATGTGAATATCTGGCCGAGCGTCTCCAGAAAGGAAATTTAAAAGCAGCCATATATATACTTCTCGTACCTATCAGATCCGGTCTGACATGGCAAGGCTATTAGCTCAAGAAAACCACCCATCACTGATCAAAACTAAACGCGTCACGAAAAAAACAGGCAGGTGTCTGAAACACGAAAGGAACAAGACGAAAACAATACGTACACCCATAATTGTCTTTGCCATGAATGCCCAGCTAGTGATTCGGCCATCTCACTGCTCCCCCCTTTAAATACCTCTCCCTCTCGTCTCCTCTGATAAGCCTCATTGGTTCGGAAGAACATCGAGAGGAGTACTGGTCCCAAGATCGCAGCTGAGATCACCGGAGTTTTCCAAAACGAGAAAAGAGACATTTTTTTTCGATCGAGATGAGCAGTAGTAGCGAGCAGGCGGCAACGGAGTCCTCCGGTGGTTGCCAGCATCATCAGGAGAGGCAGGCGGCGACCGA
Organism: Oryza coarctata; assembly: GCA_030770085.1. Taxonomy (NCBI): domain Eukaryota; kingdom Viridiplantae; phylum Streptophyta; class Magnoliopsida; order Poales; family Poaceae; genus Oryza; species Oryza coarctata. The sequence goes on from CM061470.1 coordinate 20,134,856, forward strand.
GAGCGCCAAGAAGCTGTGGCGCGTGGCGCGCGCCGTGTATCTTGTGCTCGTCAAGGGGCTCGGCAAGCACCAGCCCAAGCTCGCCGCGCTCGGCGTCCTCCTGCACCAGATGATGTCGTCGAGGCGGCACGGTGTTGGTGGTGGTCACCATCGTCGCTACGACCACGGCCTTGATGACCTGCGGGAGCACCCGGCGTTGCTGACGTACCTGTCGTCGACGATGTCGTGCCGGTCCATGGACCTGGCCGCCGCGGTGCACCCGTACCCGCGAGGCCGCGGCGTGCATGGCGCCGGTTCTGGCCGCCATCGCAGCAGCGCTGCCTCTGGCCTGTCCTCGATGTCATGCCGGTCCATGGATCCCTCCGCCGCCGTGTCGCAGTATCAGTACCGCCCCCGCGAGGTCGAGTTCAGCTGTAGCAACACGCCGCTGCACAGACGCCACCGCGCGCAGCGCCGCAGCCAGCTGCGCCTGCAGAACGGCGCGGCCGCCGTGGGGCTGGGGCACGACCGTTCGTCGGCAGAGAGGTACGGTTCGGGCGCCACGGTGTCGAGGCTGTTCGAGCTGATGGACGTGAAGGAGGCCGCCGCCGAGGCGACAGACATCGAGGACGAAGACGGCGACGTGGTCGCGTGGCCCGCCGAGGTGGTGCTGGCGCCGCGGCAGGTGCGGATCACAGACTCGCCGTTCCCGGCGTGGGAGGAGGACGACGACGAAGGGAGTCTAGGCGTGGTGGACAGGCGCGCCGACGAGTTCATCATGTGGTTCCACGAGCAGCTACGCATGCAGCAGCAGCAGCAGCGCGCCGCCGCCAAGGAGCGGAGCACACACTACTTGGTTAGATAATCAGTACGGATCGGTACGGCCTCATGTGAATAGTCCATGAATGCATGGATTATTGCAGAGTACATACATAGAGAGAAAATTGTGTGCAGCCTTCCAGTTTTTTCTTGTTAATTCTTGATACAAGTATGATCGAGTTGGTATATTTGATTTTGATATATATTTTGAGAGCAAATATTCTCTAAACTTAGAGCAAACATTCTCTGAATTTATTATTCTGAACTAAGAGCAAACATTCTCTGAACTTATTTTTCTGAACTTGTTCTACACTCCCAGTAGAAACTGCAGGAAGAATCCAAGATTTTTCTGACCTTGTTCTACATCAACCGAGATAATAATACTATTTTCCCACCCATTTGAAAGTTGAAACATGGTATTTTTGTAAACGAAAGGAAAGAATTATTAGCACGTGAGATTTGACACTTGTCAAATTTTGGATGAAAATATATAGTCATTGTCTTAGTAATTTGGATCTACCCTTCTCAATCATTGTGCAAGTATATATTGCTGTTACTTGTTACTGATGCAACTAGGAGTGGCTTTCTTTGATTTACCTATCTATTGTATTAGTAGAAGAAATTTAACTAACTATCCTATTTCAAAATATAAGCATTAATAAATTAAGAGAAAAGACATGGTATCTCTCAATAAATAAATAATGGTTGAGGGTGGGAAGATGGTTGAAAGTAAGGCAAAAATAAATTTAAATAAAAATGATTTATGGAATACTATGAATATTATAAGGAATACTTATATTTTGAATCTAGAGATACTTATATTTTAAAATAGAGGTATGCTCTCATGGTCTAGAAATTAACATGTTAATTAGAGAGAGAAAAAGAAAGATTTGGACAATTCAATCGTATTGGGCTCGTATTTTAAATATACAAAATACAGCTGTACGTACAAAACTGTAAAGAATAGTTACATATTAAATATAATTCTATTTTTAAATAAAACTTTAATGTAGCTACGCGCAATTACGGGGGAATTTCAGCTAGTTCCCATTACGACAAGCTGAAAGTTCACGGCACTATTTAGTTTGCCCCCATCTTGAAGAAATGATGGAATTGACAGCTTCTCTGAATGTCGTCTGCTTAACTTTCACGGTTTGAATGAGGCTGTTGATTTTGCTTTCAAGATATCGCATAAAAGAAAAACTCGTCTGAAACTGCAGACGCTAGACGGTATATCATTCTCGTCTCAACTGTGATTTATCTTCTGCACATTTGTCAGAATTTCTCGATTATTACTTCAGCATAAGTAATTCCGATCTACAAACCTCACCTGAATATTTCGGTAAAACGCACATCAAAATTTGACAGTGTTTCATTCCCCGGTTCTCAATCTGTGCAGTGTAGATAGTATGAACGATTCCCAGGTTGGTAATAATCATTTTTCCTTACATCGATCGAAATTTCATGATTCATGAGTTATCAAGCATGAAGCAGACAATTTACCTATGATTGTTCTCTCGGACCTACAGTTCTCACAGCTGTCACAAGCAAACAGCAAGAACCCTTTCCTTCAGCTAGGACCACAGGAAGAAGGAACCCATCAATTGCCTCGCATTTACTTCGAGCAAATCGCTGGCCACTCAAATGGCACGCATCGACGAAACGGAATTAGTGTCACGAATTATTGCTTTTGACTAATCATTGTTAACTATGGCCTCAAAGCTCTCGCAAGTTGTACTTTGTTCCAAGGGCAGGCAGGACAATTCTACGTACGCTAGACGAAAGCCTCCGGAGTGTACCAAGGCTCAATTATCATGACAGGCTCTGCCGGATGATCGTCGCACACAAGATCAGTCCAAGCACGTGCAGCAATTCGTGTTAAATCCTCACGGACGATCACAGTGCAGGTAAAGATCGTGGGCTGGCTAGCTCCATGGACAGCAAGAAGAACACCGAGACGGAGCTAAGGCGCCGTGGTGGCAGGAGAGAACTGAGGAATCATATGCATTGAATCCTCGGTGCGATTCCCTCCACGAACCGGGGGCGCGCTGCACTTAACCCGTTTCGGAACTTCACCGGCTGCTGATCTCGCGACCTCGCAATAATCGAGCGGTTTTGAGTGCTCTCGGTTCGGAGAGGCCGCGACGCGGTCACCGCGGGGCGCGCGGCCAGTTTGGTTCGTCGCGGCACGTTGCTTGCAGTTGCAGGAGCGCGCGAGATGCGAATTGATGAGCGGAAAGGGATCGGGGCGAGCGCGGCGCTGGCGGGCGGCCCGGTGGCTGATGGGAGGGTTTCACCACCTCGATCGCACAGTTGCACGGCACTGTCGGCCGGCGGCGGCGTTGGTTTCGGGGGGTTGCCGTCCGACAACGCACTGGCACAAGCTGGCTTTGGACGGCTTTATTTATACCGGAAAAGGTGGAGAGCCGTCACAGCTGAAAGGAAACACACGAACGACGGTTTAACTGGCATCCAGGCATGTTCATACTGGCTACTTCCTACCTACCAAAATACTTCTAGCCGATATTAGATGTATTTTAAAATATAGTAACTAGCATTCAAAATTTAGATAAACAGTCATTAGCTGGATTACAAAAGTTGTTGCATACAGCGGAAAAGGACAGCTCGGGAGCTTGTGTTTCCAGCTCTCTCGGTGGAAAAGGGGGACTGAGGCGACTACCGGCAGTGGGATGAAGGAGAGAATGCAAAAGGTCATGATTGCTAGTAATGATAGTGATTCGAACCAAGGACTTTAATGGAAAGGGTCACAATCGCAACTAAAATATGGTTCCTAGAAAAAAAGTTCCAAACCAGAAATCAAATTGAAAAAATAGGAAAATGCTAAGGGACATGATCTCGTCTTCATCTTCTAAATGGGACACCCCAATAACCCTAGCTCTATCCTCTCCTCCACCTCTCTTCTCGATGCCATCTCAAAATCTACACCCTCTAACCGTGAGTAACCGTGAGTAGTAGCTACCCTGATGCTCTCGTGGTCCCATTCCTCAAGCGCTGAGAAGGTGAGACGTACCTCCTCCCTTGTTCTCTTTCTCTTCTAAGTATCATGGCATCCAACCAGATCTATAGGCACACCATGTCGCTTGTCCCGTCCGCTTCTTATTTTTTCTGCCCAATTGCTCACCTAGGTAGCCAACATTGATCCTTTCCTTTGGACCCCGCTAGCCAGCATGATACATCACAAGTATCAGACGGTACTTTAGTATCGTGCCTTATATTGCCCGATATCAGCATGGTGTCGGTACCAACTGATACTAATATGGTATCAATCTAGATGGAAGTGGTAGTTAGGTAGGTTTAGAATTGTAACGCTCACTATTTTCCTAAAATTCTAGTTTTTAATTTTTTTTAGTAGTGTCACTAAATCCCAATTCTAGAAACCTTAACTCTCCAAAACTTTTTGAGGTCAAAATTTTTATTTTGAAAATTTTGATCGTACCGACAAATAATTTTTTCTCGTTTGAAAATTTTAAATTTTGTATTGGAAACTTGACCGCCCAGTGAATATTTCCTTTCCTATGTAATATCTTGTGGACCATGGTTCAGTTCTACCCTAACTTGTACACGTGCATGTCAAACTGCCAGTCATTTTCCTTCAAATTAATCACGTGCGGACAAAACTACAAAGCTGGGATTCTCTCCCAACCTCTCTGTTCCATCTCTTCAAGCATGAGCTCCACAACCCTCCTAACATTCCCAGCTTTCATTCAATCGTTATCCAATAAAAACACCAAATGACAAGAAAGAGTAGTGAGAGCAAAGTAGCAACATGTGAGTCATGTTCTCTACCTCATCCATTCATTCAAACACAGGATACATGTGGATTTCCTTTTCTTCTCTATACACTACCACTCATTCAAGCAAGCCAATCCAAGCAAAGTTCTATCACCTCTACCACTCCTTTCTTTTCTATACAACCTGTAAAATATGTATGCCGTTGTCCCCTCTTTCTTTGTCTCTATTACATACAGACAATATGGCATGCAAGGTTCTACTCTTTCATTTCTCTCTTGTAAGGCTATGCATGCATGGACATAAAATCTCTCTTCCCCTACACTACCAAACTCTTGAACGAGATAAGGAATGAAGTAACCAACCAACTCTCCTCTTCTCTAGGAAGCTGTAAAGTTTAGTTGAGCTCCATCCCATCACAATGAACACGGAAAGATATCAATAAAGGCTTCGTGCGATTCGCAGCGCCGTATGGAAGTTCGTCATATCTCAATTTATCATAAAATGTCGGAATAACTGCAAAACTCAGCAACCAACCCTATCCTATCTCCATCATCACTCCATTTTTCCTCACCTCTCCCTGGCGATCCGAGGAAGAAACCTAGCCACCATTGTTTTCTCCCTGAGCTTCCTCCGACCCCCTGCTGTTCTCCCTCATCCACTACTTTAGAGCCCCATTGAAGGACATAGTTGACACCACCATGTCCCCTGGTTGCATTTCTCACCACGCCGAGCTAGGCCAGCCATCAGAACTATCGCTACCACCGCAAAACAAAGAATGACGCCACCAATCGCTCTCCAGAATTAGTGGAGACTCGAACCCTATATCCTATTCGTGTGCCCTCATGGAACCTCTAGGAAGCCAATTGACACCTTCGCTGAGGTCCTTGGCAGCTATAGCGTCTCGACAAGTCGCCATCTTCCGTCGTCTTTCTGCCTCGTGTCGCTAGGCCACTCCACTGCTCCCCATCCCCATCCAACCATGGCAACCTCTTCCTAATTCACCCTGGGCACCCCCGAAGCTAGGAATCAGCCAAAAATCCCCGGATGCCATTCCCCTCTTATTGGTCGAGCACCAATGGCGCCGCCACCCACCGCTAGTCTTAACCCTAGGATCCCAACCACTAGAGCTTTCGCTTTCGCTTTCTCTCGGAAAGACTACACTATGATGTCATTGCGATATCCTAGGTCACACAGACCTATTCCCGGCCACTAAGTTCATCCATCAATTTCCAAGACTGACTATGGTAATGATTACTATCCCCACAAGCATTTTTCATAAAACACTAACAAACAAATTTATGTTAAGAGAATCACCTTACATTCATCCATAACTATAGACATAGTAATTTGAATAGTTTAAGCTCTGTAGAGTTTGTACACTTTACCCACATGACACGAAACTAACACTAGATACCCATCGACATCAGAAGTTCATGATAAGACCTTTCTAAAGGTAGCCCATGAATTTCCCATGTCACATAATTAGGTCAAATATCTCAAACCGAGTATTAAGCAAGTCCCACGCCTTCATCTACTCAGGACGCACCGGAATGTCTCCTATTTCTAACCAATCGTCTTAAAAGATGCTAGAATAACACTCGTCTCGGGTAATAAAGATTCACAATCTCATCTCTTCATCTCCAGTGTTCCATAACTATTGACATATAAGATTTCTATGTAATAACTAATTACTTAGCCAAAATTACTTCATAAATACTCGTGTGGTCAAATGGTAAAATGCATCCTATAAACCATGCCACAAAGGCAAGATTCTGCATTGCGAGTTTTCACAAATCTTTTCGCTTTTTTAAACCCACCGACTCCTCGAGTCAGGTTTTTACAAAGACTTTACAGCCCAATTTTTTCATAACAAACAACAGTGTGAGAAGGGGCAATGGTATTCCCACTCAAGAAGCGAGAATTTTCAAGTAACATTATGGTGGAGTTACAAAGATAGGATTCAACAATGTGACACCTTGAACTCTACTTTCTATAAAACACATACTAACATAGGCAAGAGTCAACTTAATTACCTATAAACACTATATCAGTCCTATGATACATAAGTTGATATATACAGAACAATAGTGAAATTAGAAATAACTAACTTTTATTGCATTACTGAGAGCAGTCCTTACATAAATTATCATTATGGATAGACCCCATATAGGCAATACAAAACAGAAAGTAAAAGCAACAACGGCGACTAAGTGAAAGCTAACAACGAAAAACAACTTAAACTGTTAAACACTAGTCACAACACCAAGGCAACTAGTTTATTCCATAGACACGGTTTGAACACTAGGTCTGAAACCCTATAAGTTTTCATATTTCACCCACTCCTGGAGGAACTCCTTGGTGGACGGGTCTATGTTGTATTCTTCAAAATCTATACATATATATAATGAAGGGTCAGTGCTTTATGGCTTGTTTTGACTTAACAAGAGAGGCTATGGTTTTCATTTGCGAAAGTAGCTTATTCTTTAAAGGAGTTATTTTTCAAAACACTAATGAGTTAAAATTTTAATTGTCAAAAAGATGCCCACATCTCAATCTATTCCATAAGTTATTTTGCAACAACTTGTCACTGTGTTTATATGTGATAGCAAAATTCTCAACATTTTCTCAATTTCTCCTTTATTAGCTTATTTTTACTTTCTCAATATTTAACAATTAATCAAATATCATTTCTTAACTATTTATCATAGTTAACAGGTTTCCACAGTACAAGTTTGTCTTCTTGGTATTGTGACACTATGATACCACAAGACACCCTAGGTTACACAGACTTGTTCCAGACCACGAAGGTCAACCGATTGCCACCCAGGCGGACCTTGAAAATGATTCTTATCCTAACAATCATGTTCACCCACTTTTGGTAAAAATAAAACTACGCTATAAGAAACACCTCACATCAGTCTATAACTACATATGAAACAATTTAGCTAATCTATGTAGAGGTTGTACACTTTACCCACACGTGATGAATTTCTCACTTTGCATAACATGTGCTGATCAAACATGGTTGGTAAAGAAGTGCTCACTACAAGGCTTTTAAAAAAAACTAACCCATAAATACCTCATGTCACATAGTTGGGTCAAATATCTCAAACTGAGTATTAGGCAAGTCTCCTGCTCTCATCTACTTAGGGCACACTAGGGATGTCTCCTATACCTAACCAATCACCTCACGCGAAGCTAGGATAGCACCCATCTCGGATAGTAATGATCCACAATCCCATCTCCTCATCTCCAGTGTTTCATAACTATTGACATACAAGATTTTTATGTAATAGCTAATTATTTAGCTAGGGACATCCCATAACACCCGTGTGATTGCACTATAATATGCTTAGATGAATTTTTCAAAAGAATCGACCTTTAATGATAATACGTAGCCAAGCCATGAATGCACTGACTTCGTACCATCTAGTTAATACAAACAAGCCAATATCACATCAGATTTCTAAGTAAATATTTAAAAGTCCCAAGTTTCGATACGACATTACAATTGTAAGCTAGCTAAGCAACTACCTCGGTAATTGCATCCAAGAAATGATGACACTAGTGATTAATGGTGGAGTTAACAAGGATGGGGTCATGAATATTCTACATAGTAAAAGTGTGACTAATGGGTAGGTTCATCGGTTTCATGCTAATCGAGGCCAAACTTGATTAAAGTGTGATCTAACAATGTATCTTTTTAAACAAAGTAATTCACAAATATATTTTCAAAATATTTAAAAATGGCTTGACTTGGTGCGTGGTGGTTCCTGGTGCAACCAAATCTAGAACAAACACTTCTTCGGTCATGACCTCTACACATAAAAAACATAATTATTACATGAAATACTATTAAATATAACCAAACATAGAAAATGATAGTGCCAAAGTGTACAAGAGTATTTTAGAAAAAAATTGTGACTAGAACGAGGTCGATTGGAGTTACGGATAAAAAGATATAAATTTTTAAAGTTTAAAATTAATTTTCTAGAATTTAAAAAGGATTATTAGAAATTATCAGGAATATTCCCTTTAGGCGAGACGACGACGGTGCTCTGAGGATGGTCAGAGCAGTGTAGTAGGGATGATGTAGGAAGGTGCTCATGGTGCGACCGGAGGCTCGGGCGTGGGTGGCCCAGTTAGGTGGCTTGTGTGGTGGGTGTCGATGCTCTAGAGGTCCGAGGAGCATGGTTGTAGCTCGGTGGGTGATCTCTGGCAAAGTACAAGGAGGATGGGAAGGGAATGAAAGGAATGGTGGTTGCTACCTTCGACCGTGGCAAGAAACCGAGGTAACAGTGGCGATGGTGCCGTTGTTCTAGTAGTGGCGGTGGTTTCAGGCGGTCGAATGGGCTCGGCGAAGCAAAGAAGGTGTTCCGGAGGAAAAGCAATAGCTCAGAGAAAGTGAAGTGGTTAAGAGAAGGATGGAAGCTATCAATGGCGACTGGCTGGGTTTTGTAGTTATTTTCGATGCTTTCCAACAACCGGGTGATGACAAGCATCTGCGTGGCGTCGTAAATCGTGCAAAGATTTTGATTGGTCTTCCACGATCAACGCGATGGGACATGGTGCTATTTCACCATCATCTCTTCTTGGCCGGTCTCTTGTCGCTTGTAGTTTGAGAGCGGAGAAGCATCAATCATGTGCTTGGACATGACCAATGAAGCATGAAGCATACAGGCGGCATGCTTGTCTTGCTCAGCTAGGTTCTTGCTTTCTCCTGGCTTGATAGGGGCTTCACATGGGTGGAATTGATGGTGGATGCATGCATGGGTGATTGTGGCTGATGATGGTTGAGGCATGCATGCAAGGTTGCCTGCAACTTGACTGGTTCTTGAGTAGAGGAGAAGAGGTGGACGTGTGGGTTCTTAGGTGAAAAAAATGAATTTGTGCAGTGATGCACGATGTTGGCTTAACACAAAATGAAATAATGGAGGGGAGCTACACACGAGTGGTCAATTCAATTTGACCAGGAAAGACAATAAGACAAAACATGATGTTGTTGTTTGAAGAGAAAATTTTAAATCTTCGGATGGAAAGGAAATTATTTGCCAGTATGGTCAATTTTTTTCTGGAATTGATAAATTGGCCTCAGTAATTTTGGAGAATTAAGGTTTCAAAGGTGGAAACAGAATTTGATGGCACCTCTAAACAAAATTTTAAAATTGGAATTTTAGAAAAGAAAAAAAATAGCTAGTGTTACAAACAACATTTAGAAAGTAATGCAACTATTAGGTTGGTCCATCTGTTGTGCTTAAACCGATACTCATCAATTATGTGTGCTAAGCATGCAACTTTACAAATAATCACATTTTATAAATTAGGAGCAATATGATCAAGAGTGATTTTTCTTGTTCTGGTTCTTAGACTTCTTCTTCGTATTCCATGATTGGTTACTTCTTGCTGTCAACTACTATGTGTTGCAAAAGTAAGACATACAAAAAGCATAAAAATGAGAACATATTTTAATTAACTAATAGCACCACTATGTAGATCTTAATTTTTGATTTTTTTTTAGAATTGAATGGTCTCAAACGGAGTTATGGTTAAAAGATATGATTTTTTGAAATTTAAATCATTTTTAGGATATTAGAAATGTGTTAAAAGAAGAATTGGTTTTGAATAGAGGATGACAAGTAGGGTCAGTCTAAGAGATATAAAATAGACTTCTTTTATTGGACGAATGGGTTAAATGGGCTATTAGGCTGATGCTTGTTGGGTTACGGTAGAGGCCATGTCCTTGTTCGACCTTAAGGTTTGACGGGCCAAGGAGGGAGAGGGATCAGAAGGTCGAATAGGCTGGCCTATCGGTCGGTGGCCAAACCTAGGATGGTGGGGCCTAGTTGGCAAGGAGGGCCCATGTGTTAAGGACATGGCAGCCATGTGGCCTTGCCATGTCAGTGTCGACTAGAGTCAGTTAACCCTGGCTCTCATCGACAGCAAGTGGTGGCTGACAACGATCTAGCGAATGGTGACATGGAGGGAAACATGATGCACTGTGAAAGAATGAGTGAGGCGCAACGAGTTTGATGAATGATTTGGATTATGAGGAGATGGAGGGAACTGGCGTCATCTGTCGTTGATGAGAGCCACATATAAGAGATCAGCGGTGGCGATGATTCGGGTGGTAGAAGGGCTTGAGATGGAGATGATTGGGCATATCATGACAGAAGGAAGAAGAAAGATGAAAGGATGGGGCTATACCATTGATGGCAACGAGCTTTGAGGCTAGCGGTAATGGAGGATGGCGATGACCGAGTTTGGGAAAAACTAGCTCGATAGCGATTAGGCCTTTGGGATAGGTGGAACGAGGTCATGTGGATGTGAGAAGCTCAATGGTGGCAGTGGCTTGGTTGGAGAAAGAGGCAGAGGGGTGAGGCGCGGGTTGGGAGAGCTCTCTGGCACCTTTTATAGGTGGTCAGGCACTGACGTAGAAGGGACATGGGTGCTGTGACATGGTGACACGATGGCTTAGACAGGTGCAACGAGACAAGGGGAACAAAAAGGGGGAGATGACAAGATTCTCGGTGGTAGGGGCCGAGCTTGACACAACATGGTGTGAAAAGGCTTAACGAAGCAATTCGTGATAGGTGGGGGCAACTTGATGATGGCGCGATGATGGATGTGATAGCACATAGAGAGGGACAACTTGCGAGATTCATGGTACAAAGTGCGGTGTGGAACAGTGGAGTGTAGTGGGGTACGCAGTGCATGGGAATAGGGTTGCGACGCACAGGCTCAGCATTTCACCGAAAACCCAGCACTTGTCTAGGTATGACGCTAGGAGGAGGATGAGTGCACAGAGTGAGTGCGCATGGCTTAGCTGAGTGGCAACAAGTGGGCCTAGGTTAGGCGGTAGGCAGTAGGCATGCGTGCAGGCATGTGCGAGAGGGAGAGGGGGCTAGGCTATGGGTCGCCGAGAAGGTAGGGGAGAGGGCGGGAGGTGCTGGGCCGGTGCGATAAGGAGATGGGCAAATAGAAAGAAGAAAAAAGGGAGGAAAAGGAGAAAGGGGTTGGGCCAAGGGAGAAATTATGGCCCAAAGAAAAGCTTTTTTCCTTTTCTTTTTCTAGGGATTTTAGATTAAGATTTTGAGATGATTTGAAGGGGTTTTGAATTCAAACTTGGTATATGGTCTCAATAGAATTATTGTGATTTCAAGGAAAGGTATAAAAGGGGTGTTCGAATTATTTCAAAGGATATTTGAGTTACAATTCCATATTTTTGCACAAAAAATCTAAGAATGTCGAGGAAAGTGCTTCCAGATTAGGATTTGTATATTTTGGGAATAGATTTGATTTTATGGAAAGGAAAGAGAGGAGGTTCCGAAGAGGTTTTGGATAAGATTATAGAGGTATTTGAATTTTAAAATTCAAGCCTCAGAATTCAAATCCCGAGATTTGCTTAGGAGGAAAAATTTGGATTGAATTTTCTAGGGTTATGAGGAGGGATTTAATTGAGAACTTATACAAAGGAACTATTTTTTTAAAAAAAATGTGATTTTTATTAAAATAGTTTTAAATGGCTAAACTAAAACCGAGGTGTTACAATTATTCCTGAGAATATTCCTAATAATTTCTGATGATTCTTTTTAATTTCAAAGAATTGATTTAAACTTTAAAAATTCATATAATTTTATCTGTAACTCCGATTGACTTCGTTCTAGTCCTGAATTTTTCTAAAATCCTCCTCTACACAATGGCAATGATATTTTCTATGTTTTATTGCTTTTAATAGTATTTCATGTAACGTTTATGTTTCTCACATGTAGAAGTCACAACTAAAGGCATTTTCACACAAGATTTCTTTGCACCAGAACCCATAGCATAACAAGGCAGGTCACTCTTTGGCCATGTTGATATGATTACTTTCAAAATATTTCTTTGCAAAGATTGCATAACCGTGTGCGCATGAGGTATTAAGGCTGTAATCATGGAATGATCCGACAGACCTAACCTAATTATTGCATTACGTCCTTACATTTAAAATTGTTATATAATGTCATTGTTAGTTGTATTATATCTCAGGGCCCATACCACTGGTACAAGTATTGTTGGTATTTACTTCCTTATATACATTTAATGATTAATTTTTATGAATGAATTGATGATTATGTGTGATAGGTTAAATTGATCAAAATGGAGAAAATGGTTGTGAAACATGATGAAAGCCCGACATGTTGATGTTAGTGGTTTGCGAAATAAAAAGTTGTTGTTTTTAGAGAAAACTCATTGAGTGAAATTGTCGCCTATGTGGCAAGACTTTGTATTCACATATAAGGACTAATTACTTAGAAAAATACACTAAGCATAGTATAGTGTGACCAGATGAATGGTATGGGACACCCATGACTATGTAACTAGTGGAGTTAGGATCGCTTGTTTGCTAGGAGTTGTGAAATCACTGGAATAGCCATAAGAAGTGATTCTCGTGGGATCCTAAGTACAGGAAGTTTGGAACTTATTCGGGACTTGGTATGGGACCTTCTGGCTATCAACCGATTATCCTAATTTTTCTTTAGAAAGTCATTGTCATTAGTCCACTTTTACTAGCTATATCAAATCAATTCATGCTTTGGCTATATCAGATCAATTCATGCTAAGTGATCGACCATGGAAAAATATTTTTTGGGTAAAGTGTGCATCTTCTGCAAAAGTCTTATGTAAACTGTTTAAATAGCCGTGCACATAGTCATGAGCATATGTAAATTGATTCCTCTCGCATAGAATTATTTGTAAATAGTTGTAAAATAAATTTGTAGGATAAGAATCGTTTTCAGAGTAAGCCTTTATGGCAAATGGATAAACAATGTGGTCTGTGTGGTGAAGTCCAATGGTTTTATAGAGAGAGGGTAAGATGTTAATCCTAGGCTTGAAAGCAAAATAATTTTTGGAAAATATAAAAAAAGTAAAGTAATTTTGATAGTCATGGTAATTAAACTACCGCAATATGTAAGTCCCACTATTTTTTTCCTAAAATTCTAATTTTAAAATTTTGTTTAGTGGTAACATTAAATCTCATTTTCACCTTCAAAACCTAAAATCTCCTAGGTTAATTTTCGATTGTAGAAAATTTCGACCGTATCAATAAATAATTTCCTCCCCGTTTGAAAATTTTAAATTCTGTTTTTAGACCTTGACTGCACGGTAAATATTTTTTTTCCTATTTTATTGTCTCCATAGATCGCCTGAGGTATCTATGTTGAATTTAATCACATGCAAATGAAAATGGCGAAAGGTTGGGTTCTTTCTAGCCTTCCCTCTTTCATATCTTCAAACAACAACCACATATTTTGCCTCGTTGTCTTTTCTTGTCAAATTAGACTAACCACTCATGTGTTGCTCCCCTCCATCATTTTATTTTATCTCAAGACACCACAATGCTGCACGCATTTATTTTTTCACCTATGAGCTCATATGTGCACCTCTTCTCCTCGACTCAAGAATCAGCAAAGTAGCAGGTAGTCGTGCATACATGCCTCAACCATCATCAACCACCATCACCTGCGCATGCATCCACCATCAATTCTATCCACATGAACCCCCTACTCAATCCAAATGATAGTAAGAACCTAGTCGAGCAAGACAACCATGTTGCATGCATTCTTCCTGCTTCATTGGTCATGTCCTCCAATCTCATACCACAAGTGACGAGAGACCGGCCAAGCAAATATGACAGCAAAGCAACACCACGTCCCATCGTGACGACCACGGAAGACCAATAAAGTTCTTTGCATGATTCCTTCTACCATATGGATGCTCGTCATCATCTGGTTGTCGTGAAGCGGCAAAAATGGCTACAAAACCCAGCCGTTGCCATTGATGGCTTTCATCCTTCTCTTAACCACTTCACTTTCTTTAAGCCACTACTTTTTCTCCAAAACGCCTTCTTCGCTTCGTCAAGCCCAGCCGACCACTTGAAACCACTGCCGTAGCTAGAACAGAGCTGCCATCACCATTGTTATCTCGGTTTCTCACCGTGGCTGAAGGTAGCAACCACCCTTCCTCTCTTTCTCTTCTCATCCTATTTGTACTTCACAAAGACCACCCATCGAGCCGTAGCCATGCCCACTACGCAAGTTGCCTAGTCGGGCTACGCAAGCACTAGCCGAGCCTGCCTCATGGCCCTTCCGTGTGTACCCAAGCCTCTAGCCGCACCACCACCATAATTGTTGCCACCCTCAGCTCTGGCCACTAGCCAGGTGGTGCCTCACTCCTCGAGCCACCGCTGTGCTCCGTTGAGCCAAGCACCATGCGTGTCTGCCTTCGGGTGCTCATCGCCGCCCCTAAAGCGCTGACACCGCCCTCGCCGCGTTGCACCGAGCGCTCCACGCGAGCAGGAAGAAAATCCTCCTCTACACAATGGCACTATTATACTATGTGTTTTGTTACTTTTAATGTTATTTTATGTAATGTTTATATTTCTTACGTGTAGAGGTCATGACCAAAGGATTGTTCGCGCAGACATACAGTGCACCAGGGCAAGCCATTCTTTGACCACTCTTGATCATATATTTATGAATTAATTTGTTTATAAAAATACTTTGCTTAGGTTACACATTAATCATACTTGGCCTCGGTTTGTGTGAAACTGATGGACCTACCTAGTTGTTACCATTTTATCATCATGTAGGATATTGATTATCACATCCTTATTCACTCCACCAAATATTTGCTAGTATCATCATCCCTTGGATATGATTACCAAGATAGCTGCTTAGCCCGCTTATGATTGTAATATTGTATGGGAACTTAGAACTTCTAAATATTTACTTGAAAATCTGAAGTGATATTGACTTGTTTCTAAAATAAAAATGTTTATATTATTTGGATGGTGCGGAATCAGTGTCTTCGTGGTTTGGCTACATATTATTATTAAGGACCGATTACTTTAGGAAATTTATCCAAATATACTACAGTACGACCATACGATTGTCATGGGGTGCCCTGGGTAAGTACTTAGCTATTATATGAAAATATTCTATGTCAATAGTTACGAAACGCTGAGGATATAGAGGTGGGATTGTGGATCATTAATGTCTAAGATGGGTGTTATTCTAGCCTCTTTTTTAGGCAATTGGTTAGGTGTAGAAAACATCCCTGATGTGTCCTAAGTAGATAAGAGCATAAGACTTGCTTGATACTCGGTTTAGAGATATTCGGCCCAACTATATGACATGAGGTATTTATGGTCTAGTTTTAGAAAAGCCTTGTAGTGAGCCCTCCTTTGACAACTATATTTGATCGACACGTGTTGTGTAAAGAGAGAAGTTTATAACATGTGGGTAAAGCATGCAACTTCTATAGAGTTTAGCTAAACTATTTAAACAGTCATACCCATGATTATGGACAGATATAAGGTGTTTCTCATAACATAGTTTTATTTTTAGCAAAAGTTTGTAAACACAGTTGTTGGAATATGAACCATTTTCAAAGTATGCCTATGTGGCAGATGGTTAACCTTTATAGTTAGGAATAGGTTTGTGTGACTTATGAGGTCTATTGGCACTATAGTGTTGTAATGCTGAGAAGACAAAACTTATACTGTAAAAGCATATTAACTATAAGAAATAGTTAGATATGATATTTGGTTACGTGTCAATTGCTGAGAAAGCAAAAGGAAGCTAATAAAGGAAAAGATGAGAAAATATTAAATATTGCTATCAATAGTAATTACGGTGATAAGTTGTTGCAAAGCAACTTGTGAAATAGATCGAGGTGTCAGTCTCTTTTCGATAATCAAAATTTTGGCTCACTAGTGTTTTACAAAATAAC
Source organism: Oryza coarctata (assembly GCA_030770085.1). NCBI lineage: Eukaryota > Viridiplantae > Streptophyta > Magnoliopsida > Poales > Poaceae > Oryza > Oryza coarctata. The sequence continues at coordinate 20,151,179 of CM061470.1, forward strand.
TTCTTTAAATAAAATGCCGCTTTCATAAATGAAAATCTTAACATTCCTTGTTAACTCTATACATATATATATATATACTTATATATATGTATAGAGTTTAGAGAAGATGATGTAGACCCATCCGCTGAGTAGTTTCTCTTGGAGCAGGTTGAGTATGACTTCTAGGGTTTGGGCCCTAGTTTTTAAATCGTGCCTGTGAAATAAATTAGTTGCCTATGTGTTGTACCTAGTACTTACTTGTTTAAGTTGTTTTCTGCTGTTAGCTTCCGCTTAGTCGCTATTATTGCTTTTACCTCATGTGCTGTGCTGCACATCTAGGGTATGTCCATGATAGCAACTCATGGACTACTCCTAGTTATATAATAAAAGATAGTTATTTTTGAGTCCATCACTATTTTATATGTATCAACTTATATATCTTAGAACTAATGTAGTCTTTATAGATAATGCAGTTGACCCATGGCCTACATTAACTCGTATTTTATACCTAGCAGAGTTTGAAGCATCACACGATAGAAGGCTCTGAGTGCCATAAGGTTAAAAATAGAGTGAGGCCTTGTGTGATAGTTGTTTTCTTAAAGGGTTGAGACTCATGTGCTAAAAGTTAAGTTTTGAAAAATGAGAAAAATATTGTAAATGTCTCTAGGAGCCTAAAAGGTATTGAAATTGCTGTAAAAACGAAACTTTGAGTTAAAAGTCTTCTTTCCACGGTAAATAACACTAAATTGAGTTCTTTCAAGGTAGGATTGAGGTTACAAACTTTGTTAAATAAACCTAGTCATTCTTCGAAACATATGTATGTTATAATTTTTTTATGGCTTGCTGAGTAGTTAGTCACACTTGCTCCCCCACCCTATAGCATACTAAGGTAAAACTGTTTATGACAAAGGAATTGCCAAGAGTTTCAACAAATTCAAGCTAACTTTTTTATCCTAGTTACTAAATCTAACATATAGATTACGATCAACTTAGTTTCCTTTTATTGCTTCTTAGGTTTTATTGTGGTATGGTATTTCTATCCGTTCAACAACTGATCTAATATACTTAGTTTTATTAAATAATGAAGAAGATTTTACCAGTACAAATATATTGATACGACATATTTTTTTTATAAGCCTATAGCTGGCAGAAGAGAGGTGCTACAAGAACGTGGTGAAATTGATATCTTATCGTTGTAGAGTGGGATACGGTACAACGGCAGTCCAAAAAATTATCCCGCTTGAGCCGGACCCCAAGATATACCTTGAAAGACAGGATGGCCTGACTTCAGTCTCCAAATAGTGGAACAACCGAAAATGATAGGCCTTTGGGCTTAGGACTTGCTCAATCTACATTCTTCGGTTCTTCCATCCCAATGCCCAGATATATCACGTAGCGACCAAAATCAATACGGCCAGCTGAGCTCCGGCGAGCCACCGGTTCGAGCTAACGGTGAATAAGATCACACGAGATACTAAAGCATAGAGAATAATGTACTTAGATGTAAAGTTTTCATATGACATATAAGAGATTGTTTGGTTATAAAAAACGAGTCAAATTTGAAACGAATCTAAATTTGAGATTGGAGTTCGTATTTAGTATGGATTAGTTGTACCTATACATAAAAGTTTTATATAGGATTAGGAATGCTAGTACTATTAGTTTTGTGTGGCCATCTATTAGTATAAATAGATAAGATGGTGGGTTAAGACTTAAAGGAATGTAAATTTTAAGAGAAAAAAATAGGGTTTGTTTTGAGATTTTGATTATAGTTTGTGAGTTAAGAGATGAGTGCTCTGTTGTAGATATATTTTGATAAAATAAAGTTAATATAATTTTAAAAGTTTCGTCAACTTTTAATATTTTCATCAATATTATTTTTCTCTGTTAGCAGACATTTAGACTAGATAGATAAAGGTGATCGGACCGGTGATTGTGCAATGATCGGATCAAATGAAGTAAGATGGTTAGACCCAATGATAAAGCAACGATCAAATCAGAAGATGTACGATGGCTAGACCAACGACGTCAAATAGATTTAATATTTTAACTATAGTAAGATTAAATTTATTGATCAGATAGATAGATATTTTTTTTTACAATCCTATCCTTCACTCCTCTGGTATAGATTTAGTTTTTTGTTTCGATAATATATTCTGATGTTAGAAACTTGTGAAAAGATACCAAACTTTGGGAAACTTCATCCGTACCTAATAATAAAGCAATTCAAGTGTGCAGAATTAACAGAACAGAATGAATTGCATAATTGCGTCCGAAGAGGAGGATTTAGCCTAAAATTCAAAAGCAGTACTTGCTTTGGTAGCGATACTAATCAGGTACCTAAACGCAAAAATCCTGATCGCGACCACTGGTAGCGAACTAGCGATCGACCTAAATGCAAAAATTGTACTCTTCCGACGATAGGTATTGGGCTCAGATAAGCGGAAAAATCCAAAACCGTCCTCTTTTTGAAAAAAAGCCTATTTGGCCTCCCTCAGCTATTGCCCGAATTTACTCCATTAACCCAAAACGAGATGTGAATGCTACCTCAACTATAAAAACTAACTAGTTTTATCTTCTTCACCCTTTTTTCGGTTTGAATAGTAGTTTTATCCTTCGTGGCACATATATATCATATTGGCTAGTGTTCATTTGATGTGGTGTATGCATGAATTACAGCTAACAATGAAAAAAAAATTAAAAACCCAAGCTGATGGTGGAGAGCAGCGTGGAGGCCCACCTTGTCGATCTCAAGCTCAAGCGGTGAAGAGTCGTGCACTAGCAGCAGTCCCATCGTCGAGTGAAGAGGTACACTCGTGGCAACCATCCGTGAAGCAGTGTTGATGTAACCCACTCCTCGCTCGTGGGTAGTAGGCTAGTAGTAGCGAAAACAGCCGACAGCTTCACTGAACCTAGAGCAGCCAAATCCAGCAGCAAGGACTGTGGCCGGCCAATTCATGGTGGGGCTTATGCTCGCCGCCGTGTCACCTTCCTCTAGCCCCTCCTCGTGTTCGCTCCACGTAGTGGGGCTGGTAAAGGCAGCCACGGGATATGCATCCAAGTTTATCTTCCTCCTGCAAAAGTAGCAGCGCATGCATGACCACGCCTTCAATGGTATCATGGAGGTACAGACTCCCTCCTCTACGCCACCTCCCGCACCGTGCTCGCCAGTGGCTTCACTCTACCTCACACCTATTCTCGAGCCGTTGTCCTTAGAACTACTCAAATCTAGAGCCAACAAGATATCGATGCGGAGAGCAAGTTTGTTGTCGGTGCTAGCACAGACGTTGATGGGGCAGGAGTCCCTCTTCTTCCTCCATCAAGCCGAAGATAACAGTGTTAACTTAAAAATTTAGACAACCTGATGATGAATTGAAAAAAATCGATCGGCTGAAGAGGTGTCCGATCGCTATAGGGAAAAAGCCGATCGGTTTAAAACAATGAAAAACTCGGTCCCGAAATAGAAGACTATCCAGATAAACTGAGTTTGCGAAGGAGCCGTGAAACCCACGATAGAGTATTTTATCTTTTATAAATCTATAGTAAGATTTAGTTAGTTAGTTAACTTATTTAGAGATATTTTTTTTATTTTTGTTAGAAAATAACATTCGATGGCTGTTGAAAACGTGTCGGACTCTGTAAACCCGAGGTATAAATATAGACCCCTGGAGACATGTAAACGGATCAATTCTCAGATCAATACAACCTCGGCGCATCGCCACCCTAGTTTATCTAGGTTTCTACGGACGGGGTCTAGCTCTCGACGTGGGGCTGCATCGGTTAGGTCTGATCTTCGGTGAAAGGGTAAGTCACACCACTATCTCGATATGTCTCGTTCTGTTTAAGGCTGTATTGGTTAGGTTTGACCTCTTAGGCCGATAGGATATATCACATCACGTCTATGTATGGTCTATCGGTCTATCAATATCTCTCCGTCGTCATCGGTCTCATGCTGTATTGGTTAGGTTCGACCTACGAGACAGCCGATGGTGGAATGAGCTTTAGGCCTATAGGTCTCTATACAGTGTTTCATCAGAGTGCTAGCCGATGAGTTATCTATACGTGGAGCGTCACGCCTAGCATATTGGCTCCTCGACCGATACGCACCAGGTCTTCAGAGACTTTCCCTTAAGTGTCACGCCAAGCGCGTCGTTTTTTCAGTCGATGCGCACCTGTCTTCGGAGAGATATCCTCTTATCGGCTCAGCTAGCCGATGGGTTCGCTTCGTCCTTACGTCCGATCCGACGTCCACCGTCTCATCACCTTTGGCCCTGTTATCATTCTGTCTCGGTTAGGTCCGATCTTCGAGATTCGGTGCCAGCGGCGGCGTCATAGCGGGCGACGGGTCTCGTGCTGCCATCTCTATGCTATGCCTCCATCGGCTCTGCGGCCGATGGATTAGGGCCTCGCTTTCGCTATGTCCAGAGCCGTCGTATCCCTTGTCAACACCTGTCCACGCCCTCATCGGCTACTCCAGCCGATAGAAGGACGCCCTGCTTCCTATCGGCTATCGGCCGATAGCGATAGCTATCTGGACGTGACCGATGATCAACCCGATCCTATCAATAGCCAGCCGATAGCGAGCGATCATATTGATATGTCGTCCGACTAATCCGTTTGTCTCACTTCCTTGTTAATTACAGGATAAAATTGATTGGTACATCCGCACCCGTACCATCGCAAAAGAGCCAACCAAACCCTACGGCCTCGGACGCACGTACCTCGAGTTACGGAGAGAAGTCGATCAAACTACACTAAAACTAAATAACTTTCAGACGTCAGCGTGCTCCCACTCAATAACTTTCCGCTTTCAACGCCATCCCCGTGGTCGTGAGACTCTATCGCCTTGGATCGAATTGCCTTCTGTCCCAACAAACAACTGTGCTCTGTTCTTTCGGCCAGCCGGAAAGGTAGTTGGAGCACGAGCCAGCCAACGAACTAGGAGACATCAGCCAAGGCACCAATTCCAACAAATTCCCCGCGGCCGTGCTCCGTTTAGGGATTCACGGCTTCTCACACGCGTCGTCTCTCTCGTGTCTAGCGCTAAGACGGCTACAGACGGAACAGCCAAGTAATGGCGGCGGCGCTATGCTTTGTCACCCTCCTCGCCTTCTGTTTCTTGGGTCAGTTACTCTGATCAAGAACGACTCTGTCGACGACGCATAATACCTTCCAGTGCTATAACTTCCATTGTTTTGCACTGACGGAAAAGCACCAGTGGCATTGATGCTTGGGTACTACTATGGCGCGCAGGAGCTAGCCGTCGTCGGCTCAGGTTGCTCGATGCTCGTGGAGACGAACTCGTTGTTTGTGCAGGACATGAAGGTGAGAAGCCCATAGCTTGGTGAGCCAGGCAGGAAGAGCGTTTCATGTGTGCACTCGCACTTGCAGGCGAGGATGGAGGGAGGATCGCCGGAGAATGGGTTAGTGCTCTAGGGCTGCCTGCTGCTCCGCCGCTCGGCGTTCCAGCCGCGTGGTCGGAGGCTCGCCGCGCCGTCGTATCTTCCAATTCTCACTGGGTTGTGCTGAGTTATCTACTTATCATTTGTGTGCGAAACTCTGAATTCAGAAGTTCAGAACTTCAGGTTAGTTGCTATATTACATGTTGTGCGCTGCAGGAATGGGTATAGTTCCTTAACAGAGGATCTGAAATCGAGGTAGCTTACAGCGTCAGGAGTGAAACTGATTTGTCCTTTCCAATCTGCATGATCATTGCACAAGGTAAGAAAGGTTCAGTGAAACTGAATTGTCCTATCGGTAACATGGCATTAAAACCCTTGTTGTGTTATGACTGATGATGCTTCACAGGCAAAGATAGCTTCATGGACTCAGAAGCCATCAGCAAATAACACCACATTATCATGGCACTTGGTGCATGGTAAGCATTGTCTCATTGGTTAAGAATCAGGTTGCAGTACCCTGGGACATTCCAAATACTAATCCTGTCAGGGTGTACATTACAGCAAATGGAACGATCAGGCTATCAATCTCTCTTCTGAGTACTACATTGCCTTGGGAAACTTAAATAATCAGGATGCAACGGTAAATTAGCCATATGAAGACACAAGAGCGATATGACCTTCCAGAATGTTTTCGTGGCATCATGATCAGCCTTCTTACAGAGGTTTCATCTGGCAGGTTGTACTGGAATTCAGAATCAGGACCTTGTTCTACAACATCACTGCAGCAGATTATGAATGCTCACCGGGCAACTCTGTTTGCACGTACAAACTACCATTTTTAGGACAAAATGTTGTGGTTCTATCATCTGGCCCCAAAGAGGTGACAAAAAGCTTCTTCTCAGAGTCGCATTCAGCTTATGTCATCTTCAGCTTCTTAATACAATGTTCACTTTAGCTAGATGCACTAGTGACTAGTCCAATCCGTAATTGCTTTCAGGGACTGAATTCTGATTATCAATATGTGAAGCTGTCATACGTAGCTGGGTGGTGTACATTATCGGATTAGGTACTACTCCATCCGGTTTTAATATATAATGTTGTTCACTTATAAACATAAGTCTAACCATTCGTTTTGTTAAAAAAATCGTAACCATAATTTATTTTGTTTTAATTAATAATCAAATGTATATCTAAAAATCAATAAAAACAGAGGGAGTAGCTCAATAATTATCTTCAGAAAGAACCTGAAGCAGTATGATTGACTGCAAACTAAATCCTTCTTGCAGCTATGCTGGCCGTTGCCCTGCTGATCTTGAACGAAATACTGAACGTACTCTTCGGTCCCCGGCCTGGAGACAGCAGCAGTGCTGCAGACACGAGAGCCTCACTGCTGTCGTCGGCGAGCAAAGAGGAAGACAGCGACAGCCTAGGGTCGCCGTACGACTCCGTGTCACACGACGGCGACGGGGAAGACGACTTGGGGGAAAGCGGCGGCGAGGGCCGGCTCCTCTGCGTGGTCTGCTGTGACGCGCGGAGGGACCTGCTTCTTCCTCCCATGCGGGCACTCCGGGCGTGGCACGAGTTATGGGAAGTTGGTGTCACAATGTGTTGTGTGCCCGAGAATATATTTGGATGTGAAATTGCAACGTCGACGTACGTGGCTGCAGGGTGGCGGAGGAGGACCGGAGCTGCCCGCTGTGCCGGAGGAAACTGAAGAAAGTGACAAGGATCTTCACCGTCTGAACTCTGATGGTCGGCAAGCTCAAGCTGGCTTCTCCTGGGCTCGGCTGCCGGCAGGGGAGGCACCGACGGACTACGAACCACTGTCCGTAGAGGCCAAAAAAAATAAAAATGAATAGGAACGCCCACCGTGGGGCTCGAACCCACGACCACAAGGTTAAGAGCCTTGCGCTCTACCGACTGAGCTAGACGGGCTTCGCGCTCCGGCATTGCACAGTCAGAATTATATACTTTATATTCATTCAGATAATCTTTCTTCCTATGTATAAATTGTACGACTATAAGAATTGTTATAGGTTAATAGAAGTTCTATAAAATGTCATAGCACAAGCATTTTCATTTTTTATGCAAAAAGTCCGCCCCCTAATGAAAGTTCTATAAAATGCCATAGCACAAGCATTTTTCTTTTTCATATGAAAAGTCCACCCCTCCTCGAACATATGAACCGTCTGAGATATAGTTTTATGGACTTTGTGTACAATGTGTTAATGTAGTGTGACTAACATGAGGTTAACGATAATGGAAAAAAGAAGAAACAAATTTGTGTAATGATATTTTATAGAAATTATATTCATCGATGATAATTCGTAAAATTAATCAAACAAACTTTAGACTTTCTTATTTCTAAAAATCAAACATGTTTTACTTTTCTTATTTATAAGTTAATAGAGTCATTATGTATCTGTAGAATGGTGGGATTTAGTTACGTCTCTCGCTCATGAGAATATTGTTTTGGATATAGTTATCAAAATGTAACTTTAAACACATAATTATGTTGCAATATAAACTTAATCTAAATATTTTAAAAGACAATTGTGTTCAAAGTTTTCTAAGTTATATAAAGCATGCTTTTATCTCTATCTCTGCTATTATAAAAAAAATTGAAGTGGTTTCTGTACTCACCTTTTTTTTCGTCCGTCGTTGCTGCATCCACGCGAGTCCAGACGACTGGTTCCGATTATGTTCCAGCGATTCCAGAGAACGAGATAAAAGAAACGGTGACTGGCCGGATTCTACTTGGGCCTTTTGGACCGGACATAAAAGAAAGTTTAGAGATTATGTAAAATCACCGCGGCTCATTGATCAACTGATAGCATGTATGTCGATGGAGCGAACAAGAACACGACAGAAACATAAGAGAACACATGTAAAATCACGGCTCATGATCAGCTAATAACAAAGACTTAGATACAGAGAAAAAAAAAAGGATTTTAAGTGCTTCCGTTAGTCATCCCTGTTTGTTCGTCATCTATCCCATTCACCAAATTGGCGGTGGGAGTAAATAATAATAATAATGATTATCCTACGTCAAATTAAAAACAAGTTATTACATATTGCATTGACTTTACTTGATAACCTATATATATCAATATGTAGGGCTAATAAAACCTTAGTTAATGTTGGAGCTTATGAACACGAAACAGACAATTTTAACAAAGTTACTTGCCATGGAAATTGAAATTTTTAGTATTCCCGTCGTAATGCACTGGCACCATGCTAGTGATGGTAGGAAGTAATTTATGAGTCTGTTGGGATTGAGAAGTGACTTTTGAATTGGAATAAAAACAAACGGATAGCGGGGTTGGCTCAGTTGGGAGAGTCACTGAAGATCTGATGTCGCGTGCACGCTCACTGCAATTTTCAACTTTTTTTTGGTTGTCCTTTGCATAAGTTCAGTTTTTTGGCCAGCTCTTTTGCATAAGTTCAGTGGTCACTGGTGCATTTTTTTCAATATTTTTTGTTTGTTCTTTTGCATAAGTTCAGTGCTTACTGGTCGGTAGCTGCACTCTTTCGTAAGAGTATTTTGCGTCAAAACCGATCAATTTCAGGAACTCAGTACAGTCATTAAAGAGACAGCGGGCAGTGATGATTACTAAAGCAGCTAAGATTATATGATCCAGACCTGATTTTGCGATCGGAACCCACGAACACGTGAACGCAATGCAACTCAAATTACAAAACTCAAGTCCAAAGCATGTTTTGAAGGTGAGAAAGCATTGCAAAACCGCAAAACTCATCCTTGCCTTACACGTACTTCCTTGCCCAGTAACATTGGCTTGCCAAAAGAATCAAGCAGGCTCCTACTCCAGAAGATCAGAGATAGAAATCCTGTGTTTCTTCCAATAATGCAAATGTTTGATTCCAGCGATGCAGTAACCATGCCAAATATCGAAGTAAAGGGAAAACATGGAAAACCGAAGGGGCGATTCATTCCTGAATATTTGATCTGTATGAGCAAAGGATGAGTCATCAGCTGCTCATCCTCTGTCAGAAGAATGCTCTCACAACTCTAGAGTTACAACGTACAGGTACAGTGTCTCCTACAGCTACTTCGCCTATTTTCACATTTTGGACATACAAAATACAACTGAAGCGTGCTCTACTTCTGCCACCTTTTAGATGCCCTAACCGAAGAGCCTCCTATCGACTGGCTTGATTGAAATCTCGTTTGACCTGATAATCAATATTCTCATTAATAACCAGGGATAATTAAACACATCATGCGCAGGTATGAAAACTATTTGGGCAGTGCACTAAAAGTTTGAAAGTGTTACAATAATAGTAACCACATGTCAAGACTAGGTATGAAATTATTTGCACCGAGCAATACGACCTTTCTGTACCCAAAAGTTTATCATTTGTTTCTGTAAACCAAGAAAAAGTTGGCAAGTGCCTTACGGTATTGGCATGGTAATTTGAACTCATTGAGCACATGTACTAAAACTGTGTATGCAGTACAGTAATAGCAACCAATCTGTCGAAGTAAACTAGTGGTTTATAGTACATACTTAGAGTCTTCAAAGCAGTATCCTTTGGTTTTGGTCTGGACGTTGCTGGTTGTCCATTCTTTGTGAGACTGAATCGAGCTATTCGTGATGAAACTCTCCGACTGCAATCATTGGGAGGTACCAAATTAGGGCATCTTCATCACAAGATGAATAGTTTATGATGCATAAAGAATAAGATGATACTATAGCAAATAGAGTAAACGTAGTGAAAGACAATTAACAGCTGCAAGTTGGTTTGGTGTAAAAGATATAGGAAAATGAGAGAGTACATGGAGGTATCAGCAGTTCTATCTGAGTAGGAATTTGGGAAAACGCCAGCTGCATAGCCAACAGAATAGTCGGTTTCTCCTGAGAAACCATCTTCAGATGCATTATCCTCAAAATCTGCTTCATCCAAGCATGTTGGTGTAATGTCAGTGGGTGAAGTATGTCCACCATCTCTATTCACCTCAGCATAACTCTGAGGATCTGATAGTTGGCTTTGTTGGTTTGTTGTGACCGACGATGCTGATCCTAGGTCAGAGTTAGAATATTTTGGTATGCTAGCACCATTGATGTCACCTGTGAAATTCAGCGATTTGATTTTGTCTTTCATAAGTTGGAGCTGCTCAATTTCCGTATCTTTTCGTACAATTGTGTCTTTCAAGGACACAACCTGCAAAAAATATGTAAAGTGACTTTTCAAGTTGAGATGAAAGAATATTCATAGCAAAAAAAAGGGAATTGCCATTATAAATATGTATCATTGGCATGCACAAACTATCAACATGAATTCAAAATAGAAAGTTACACCACTAGCGGCATATAGACTTAAATCATTTACATAGAACATCATTACTGCAAGTCATCATTTTGCTTTGTTTTTATGTTTTCATAATAGAACAAAAAAGGTTTTTTGCAGCAAGGTTTCTGTATCTTAATTCCCAAACCACCACCTGAAGGGGTTCGTGGTATTGGTTTCAGGCCTACTTGATGGTAACTTGTATCTACCATTGGGAGAATATTCATTCAGGAATAGATAGGAAATTGCTGCCATTTTACTGCTAATTCTGTAGAATTTTTTAATAAATTTGTGGAAAATATGAAGTTAAGAACAATGGAGCTCCAAGTTGAATTAGAAATTACATTAGTATTTGCAAGAAAATTTGTCGCATGAACATCAAATTTACACATAAGGCCTCCCCTTCTTCCTAGAACTAAATAGTTCAATGATTATGTAAAACAAAAGCAAAGAAATTTCAGTTAATGATGACTCAGACAGAAGATAAAAAGCAAGAACCTGTTCCAGCAGCTCTTTAATATCCTTTCCCTCTTTATTACTTCTTGCAGCACCTAACTCAACTCCAGAAACCCTTTCAGCAAATTTTAGAGTGCTTATAGTCTCTGAATATGACTCAACATCAGGATTTATTTGAACAAACATTAGTGTCTTTGCTTGTCCACCTGCAAGAAATTATTTTAAGGCTATAGTTATGAAAACCACAAATCTAACTCCACATGCATGATTTACCAACAAGTAAATAATTGATTACCTAAAGAGCTTTGAAGAACTTGTGTTAGCTTGCTGTTTCTGTATGGCACATGAGCGTTCTTTTGTGCCAAAGCAAAAATCACATCACCCAAAGCAGAGAGTGATTTATTAATGTATTGAGCCTCTTTTAATCTATCTCCAGTTGCTTCAGACCGCTCAACCCTTTCACTCCCAGCAAGATCAATAAGATGAAGGCATCCTCTAGAGGTGGATCCATTCTTCACATCCAACCCTCGAACATGTACAGTCAGAATACTGCATAGAATAACATGTTTCAAAAATAAAATCATATTGGAAACACGAAGATATAGTTTAGCTTCAGTTATCAGTCACTCAACCTATGAGACCGACTGCTCCTTTCATTCAGAGCTGTTGAACCAACAGCTCTATTTGCCTGTCCAATTTCCATCAAGTCTAAAACATCTGATGTTGAGTTAACTGGGTGTAAGCTCGCATCTGGGACGACAAGTCCATTAGGTTGAGAGGTGCTCCATATGCCAAGTGTTTCTTTATGTTAAAGAGAACACAATCATTCTCTTACAAACTATAAACATTGATACAAATGATATAATTAAAAAATGAAATATAAGTATGAAAGAGGATATCGTTTCTGCGCAATATCATTTGACAAAAGATCCCGCACTTGTTCATTGTATATCTCGACCATCTGAACTCCCACCTCATAAGAGAAAGCATTTCTCCTACTTAGTGAGATATCAAATAGATCATTTAAAGCCCTGTAATTGACACCCCAATCTTGTTTTGATGTGCTGGGTCCACTCTATGAACAAAATTATTGGAATACGACATAAGTGATCAAAAGTTAGTAGCATAGCATCATGCTGAACCAGTAAAATACCAATAAAAGCTAGTACCATTGTGTAAGTTTTTCCTGAACCAGTTTGACCATAAGCAAAAATACACACATTGAATCCATCGAGAACTGATCGAATCAGCGGTTGAATGTCTGAGAAAACCTCAGCTGTAAATTGAAGAGAAAAGTGTTAGAATTTATTTATGCGTGAATAAGCTTGCACCAAATTTCCATTATAACAAAATATACCTTGAGAAGCAAATGGACTAAACACCTTGTTAAACTTGAACATCCGATGCCCATCCTTTCCTTGTTTAAACTGATTCGAGATCAAAAGCTCACCGTTTTCACCAATGTAATCAACTGTGGTTGATTTTTTATATTGACCAGGAAGAAATGGTCTTACACGACAATACACCCTTATATTACCTAAAAGAGACAAATATTGAAATTGATGTCAACAAGTACATCCTGAAGCCAAAATAAAATTTGAATAGGAACAAACCTTTTAATTCTTGCACTTCATTGAACAACCTTTGATTTTCTGCTAGAACTTTGTGATAGTTTTCAGCAGCATCAACCAAACACCTTAAACCAGAGCCTGCACAAGTTTAGGCAACAAAATGTAAAATATACAAGTAAATGTGTACTTTATAGTTTATACAACACAAAGCAATGTAACAACACATACCAAAATTGGACATTTCATCTCTCAACTCCATTTTAAGGGCATGCATCTCATTTCTTATAGATCGTGATGATATCCTTAAATCCTGTCATTTCCAAGCAATAACCCATAAATAAAATGAAAAACAAAAGGAAGTAAGAGCAAGTTAAAATGAAACACACCTTGACATATAATTGTTGACTATTCATGTAATTCTGAAAAATGCCCTCCTTCTTGTTCCACAGTTGTGATTTTACCTGGGAAGCAGCCTCAACTTCTTCAATTTTCTTGTTTGATTGCACCAAAAGAGACTCAACCTCCTTAATTTTGGTAGTTAAATGTTCTTCCATTTGCTTTGCATTTATTTCTATTTTCTGAAGTTGTTGCTTGTGAATGCTAGTCATGATTTCCATCTCTTTCTTCAGGCTAGCTATTGCGCTTTCAGCATTTTCTTTTTCTTTCATTAACCGAGCAACATCTTGCTCGCTGAGTTTCCTTTTCTCTTCAATTTTTGACTTCTCTTCCTGCATGCAGATAAAAGACAATATAATATGTCATCATATAATCCTACTAGTAACAGCTGCCATAACTTCTACTGGTACAGGCATAACAAAATTAATATCCAATGTCATCCTCATAGTAATAATATATGGTCAAACATTATATCATTAATATTTCATTTGTTTCACATGCTTACACTATTATTAAAGTAAACAATACTTTTTAAGTTAGGTTTCATTTCTAGTCTACCCCAATTTAATTAGGACTGAAAGGCTTTGATGTTTTTGTTGTTGTTGTTGTAATACTTTTTAAGTAAATATAGGAAAGGCACTTTAAATGCAGAAAATTAAATATTTTCAGTGTAGGTCTAACCTTAATTATCTGAAGCCGGTTTATTGCCATCTGAAGAAAGGACCACAATGCCATCATTAAGGGGGGAAACTTCTAAATTATCATAATTATTGTAACAATGAGAAGACTGAACATTTACCTGGTTTTCTTCATCTGTCCCATTTACTAACATTTCAAGTGCTTTGATTTTTGAACGGTATTTATCTTCCCTTGTCTTAATGATCACATTTTGCTACAACAAGAGACATCTGATTCATGAGTTGCATTTATTAGCTAAAGGAAATACAGGCTTCAAGAAAAAAACACTCTTACACTTCTTATGTGCTCTGCTTGAATACAAAGACGGCACTCAATCTCTTGAACTACTTTCCTCAATAGGTAAACTACACGCTGAGGTGAGATGGATAAAATTATTAGATTTAAAAGGTACCAATGAAAAAGAGAGCATGCAATTCACAAACACAGTACACAGACATACATGTGGTATTTCTCCTTTTTTCCTTTCAATGCTTTCGTCCAGAATGCCATTGACGACACTAAGAAGGGATTGAGTTGGTGCATTCTGTCAGAAGGTAATTGCTATTAGGAAAGGGATAGCAAACAACAAGACAGAACGGTTCAACAAGCATAAGCGATGGCAAGTTACATCTAAACTGTTAGAACGCATTATTTCTGAAATCTTGACAGCTGGAATATCAGCATAGGATCCACGTTTTAATTGGAAAATCTCACGAAGCTTTTGTCCTGCAGCATATATAACAAGCTATCATAAACTAAAGATAGGGAACAGTAATGGCCCAAATATAGACTATACACAATAGCTTGAGTTGCAAATTGCAACAAGCAGACATGTTAACAAGGTTATAATTCGGAGCTTGCAAACCATGTTGAATTTAAGAAACATAAGTACCACCATGGTCAAAATCTAGCTTCATCAGAAAGTTTGTATGTCCACTAAGATTCTAGGTTGAACATAATTGTCCAATCTACAAATCCAACCAATCATTGACTCCCCACAACATGGCCAAGTCACAACTCGCAAGTCACAAAATGGCCAAGTCATTTCCCTTTGATGCTTTGACTGTATTGCACAGAATTCTAGAGTCAAAACGTAAACATGTAGGGACTTCTTTTCAGCTAATCTTGTTAAATTATGCGCTAAAATAACCAGCACTATGCATACCATTAAACAAAGGAGCCTTGGAAGTATCATCACGTAATCCAGAACTCACACTTTCCCTCAGAACCAAGAGGCAGTCCACTACCCCAGACATTGAACCCTGCCATGGTCAAGTTGCAAGAGTTAACAGGAGCAATCAGGAACTTTGGAAATGGTAAAGATCTTACATCCCAAATAGTGAAATCAAGGGATTTGTTCCGATGCTTGCATGTTTCAGCCAATTGCAAGCATTTAAATAGCATTTTCATTTTATAAGTTACAACTATGTGATGACAATCCTTTTTGTAGACTTGCTTCCTAGATAACTGCATCCAGCATAGTATAAATCTAGAACTAATAATCTAACCACCTGTCCTCCTTTTCTAGCAGTCAACAATCTAATTACTATCACGGAATTTGAGTTATCACTATAGTGCACTTGCGGATAGGCAATGATATTAAGAGGCTATTCGCTAATTCCTCACAGATTATAATGGAAAGGAAAAAAAAACTTGAGAAATATAGTACTAATAATCTGTGCATATATGACCAAAACTTGTCAGCGATGCAAAACCATGACCAACAAGGCCAATATATTGACTATCACAAATCTCAATAAGGCTAGCACACCAGATTTAAGAAACTAATATCAACCATTTGCATTTCAGAACTCATTCCTGCAAACCAACTACTTAGTATGATAAGACCAACCTCACCTCCTCAAGATCTTTAACACTGAAGCCTGGCAACCCCATGTCTGCAACCACTGAGAGGAACTTCTTCACATGGCCCGACTGTTGATCTGACGATGAATAAGCGCCCCACGACCCCTAAACAGAAATATTCACATTCAGAGCATCTACATCAACATCTCCACGGTTCAACAAAAAACCAAAATTCCTGAATCCCAAAAGGGGCAAACCTCGAGAGCACCAGGAATGAGTGTGTCCACGATATGACACAACACCGTGCCATCACTGAGCAGCTCCCGCAACTCTTCATCCGATGAGTCCAGTGGTAAACAGTACTCCGGGAGTAAGGCATTGAGCCACTCAATCACTTCCCCGCGCCGATCCGCTACAATGTTTTTGCACCATCATGCAAAGCAAGTATGAAAGAAAAAAAAAGACGTAACACACCGGTTCTTCTTCGGCAAATATCTTGTTATAACAGCAAAATTCAAATATCGAGATCCAGAGAGTGAGGTCACCCGCTAACTTCAAACACTAAATCAGAGCTGAAAAATAGCTGGGCTTGTAATATCTAGAACCAAAGCCGAAGAACATGCATGAGACACTGAGGCCGCTGAGCTGAATTCCAACTTCAAAAACATTAAATCACAGCTAAGGAAAAGCGATTTTGACTATTGCGGAGCACCATTCGCCACACATTTACCCCAAAATCACCCCCAAAAAAAAAGTCACAGCAACCCAAACCTCGAGCCCAAGCTAGGGCTAGAATTCAAATACTGAAGAGCATTCGGATCAGCGCCTCACCTGCGTGGAGCCCCTCGAAATCTCCGTCCACGCTCCCCATTTCTCGCCGCCCGGACCGGCGCAAGGCGGCCTCGGCTCAGGTCGAGGCGATTGGGCGGATTCGAGCCCGGGTCGCGCCGAGTCGGAGGGCTTCGGGGCAATGCGGGGGCGGCTGGGGTTTTGCTTCGCCTCCCTCCCGCAGCCGTCTCGTCGGCGTCGTGCGCGCTGCGCGGTGCGGCCGGCCGCGCTTTTGTCCTATGCGTTTCGCTTTGGATTTGGTTTGGTTCGTTTGTTCTCTCCCGCAGGTCGCGGGTTTGTTTTTGTTCTTGTGAGTTTTTTATTTCGTTTTGAAACTTCGTTCGCGTAAACTATACTGAGTTATGCTTTCGTCTCCGTTACCGTCAATTTGTGTTTTTTTAAAGAAGTTAATTTTGCTTTCTAGAGCCTCTTCGGTTTGGAGGCTTTTTTTAAGAAAAAATAAAGAAATTAAATTGCTTCATGTAAAAATCCGATAAAAATTTTATGTTTTAAAGAAGCCCTTGTAATAGAAAAATAAATTGTACCTCAAATAAGGCCTGAACGTGAAGGATTAGGATCGAAAGGAGTGGACTTTTTTTTTCTTTGTTCTATCTATCTTCCTCAAATCTCCGGGATCATTTGAACAACACAACTAAACAACTTCTTTCTTATGGAATTCTTTTTTAATATTTTTTTATCTAATTGGGTAAAGCATCTTTATTATTCCTGTGAGCAGTACACATTTGGATTTCTGATACCTCTCATTAAGGAGATCACTTTTATTTTCGAGAGAATTAAAGAGAGCACTAGAAAAGACGTAAATGGCTCATCATAAATGATGACATCACATAAATTCACTTTGATATGGCTCTATTCACGTCGAATCGGTTCTCCGTGTTCATCGATGAAGGTTTGATGTGATGTCACACGAATACGCCAAGGCTAGAAAGATCTGATTAGATCTACTACAGATGCTTCGGTTTTGAGATCTATTTGTCGAGGTTGCTGGAGGTTATTGGAGTTACCGACGTGTCAGTCAATTTAATTCTATAATTGATAAGAAAATAAACCAATGAGTCAGTCGACCGATGGGTTGATACTCCTGCTATCGGCTAGTCATCGATAATCATCAGCTGCGTCTGATACCTCTTGCTATTAGCTGATTGTCGATAGAGGCTGAAGCACTCGTCCATCGTCTGGAAATTCGATGAAGACGTAAATAAATGACAACGAAGGGAATAAAAGACACATCGGTTATAGGGTCGATAACGTTCTAAAATAGAGTAGTCAATAAGCATGTATATGGATTTCTCCTATCGGCTGATTGCTGACAAAGAGTGTAACATTTTGTTTATTGGCTGAAAAACTAATGAAGGCGTAAATAGATAGCAAGCAATATAATAAATGATACATCAGCTGTAAAGCTGATGACGCTCTGAAATGTAATCCCCCTATTGGCTAGTTGCTGATAGAAGCTATAGCGCTCGTTTATTGGTTAAAAAGCTGATAAAGGCATATGCGGATAACAGGGGGTAATATAAAAGAGTCAATGACGCTTCAAATAGAATGTGCGATAACGCTCCGAGTAAGATAAAGGATCTATTGACTAAAAAACCGATGCCGCTCTGAAATACAATATACAATAAATAGTAAGTAGTGAGACCCGATCTTTTAAAAATATAAGAGGCTAGATTGGACACACGTATGGAAGGAATGGGTGAGCCCATCAGTTAGCTGAACCGATGAAAGAAATTCTCTGAAGATATATGTATATCGACTGAGAAACTAATATACTATATGTAAGACTCAATGTGTGGATAATTCATCGACTGGCCACTCCGATAAAACATTTGCGTAAAAACCTATCGACCTATAGCTTAATCTATTATCAACAGTTTAGTAAGTCGGACCTAACGGATGTAGCAAAAAACGATGATAGTGGAGGAAGCTTAATAAACCGATAGAAATTACGCGAACGTGATGTGATACACCCAATCGAACTAAGGGATCGGACCTAACCGATACAGACTTAGACAGAAATAATACACTAAGATAGTAGAGGGACTTACCCTTCACTGAAATTTAGAATTAACCGATGCAGCTCCGTGTCGAGAGACAGAACCTACCGATAAAAATTTAGATGAACTAAGATGATATGTCAAATTTATATTAATCAAGAGATAATTTATAAGATCCCAAATAAAGTTATAAGATTATGATACGATTACACGCAATCCATAGAACAGAACGTTATTTTCTAACAATATATTAAAACATTAACAAAAGTTTAATACTTGTATCTTACCGGACATATTGTTACAGTTACTTGTATTATCTTTCGGATTAGATCGGCTGAAAACAGATCTTATTTTAGCACTATGTGCGCGGCAGACTTCCAAACTCAAACGCCCGAATCCATCCTGGATCGAGTATGCCCTCACGAGTATTTTCCCACGTGCGGGCAACCTGAGTATTTCTTTTTCATTTTCTTTTCGGGGCGAGACGTGGGCCCTACCTTAGGCCGGGAGAGTTGACATCATCAAACAGATTTAATAATTAATCGTATTCCCGCCGAAGTGGCTCGGAAGTCGGAATGCTCCTGCAATCTGTGCTTGTGCTCAGCGACAGCTTGACGTGAAATTTTTCTGAATTCCCAGCATGAAATGAACAGAAGCGGTTTCGTGTGAAATTATTTGCACACTTCAAATAGATTGAGTGGCTTTCAAATTTTCAGTCGGCAAAGTTTGCTCGAGTGTCAGTAACAGCGCCGTAAAAGAAGCCAGACACAAAATGTGGTTGCGATTAATGCTTGTTACTACCAAATAAGGTTAAAATATAGCTCATGTGAAAACTAGCCCTGCATATAGATCTTAGCTAGCTCAGTCGTGTCCATCACAAAGATATCAAATACACCCCGCCTATCAGTCCTGGCCTTGCCTAAAACGCATATGCTATTATCAAAATTTCAATTTTAAAACTTAATTTTAAAATTATTTTAAAGATTTTTTCATCATAGTTTTTTTTCAGCATTGACGTTTAAATCGCTAAAAACATAAATATACAAAAGTTGTAATCACAAATTATTTTTTTCTGCTAATATAATATACCATTTGGACGAAACTGAACACAAATTATTTCGAAAAAGGCATATACTGAACTGACTTTTGTCGGTCGATCACACTACCTTGTTCACCGACAAAGAGGGACAGTTTCATATGTGGTTATAGCTGCATATAAACCCAGTACAGTCTGGACGACAGTGCAAACAGAACAAAGGAAAAGAGAGCGATCTCATGATGCGATCTCGATCGGTTTTTTTTCATCATAAACACGCGGACATGCATGTTATAACTTACAATTCAATATATGCCTTTTTCACCATAGTGACGATAGAACAACGGCAGACTGCTCCTGAGCCTGGGATCAATTCAATGGCCGGGCTGCATACAGCTTACTTGCCTGCAGCTGCAGGCCTAGGTGCGGTCCCAACAGGACCAGCTTGTCGCAGCAGCTGCACAACCCCACGTTATGTTAATTAGCCGTGGGTTGAGACAGGTAGAGAGATATGAACGGTTTATTAGCCACGCTATGTTAGCAACAGATGTATGGTCCCATTAATGAAAGTTGGGTACGAAGTGGCAGGTGAAGTCATGAAGATTACCTGGAAGTAGGACTCCAGCTTCTGCCTGAGGACAGCATGCTCCCTCTTCAACTTTTGGAAAGATCTCATGCAACTGCATAACAACCGTAGAGATCTATCACTAGCAAATTAAGCCAATGAATAGAATAAAAAAGTAGACAACAAGAGCTAATTCTAGTTCAACTGGTAACTTTCAGCCACCAGAAACATGCATGTATACTAGACACTAGCAGTGAGGCTGACAAGTGACAATTCCACATGCCTCGGCTGAGCCATGCCAACTTCGACAAGTTGGCATAGCCATTTACCTTCTCGGTTCTTTCCATAATAATGGCCATGGGCATGGGAAAATCACAATGCTCGAGACATGAAGTCCTTTACCATGCCATATGTCATAAAGGTGAAAACACACACACACACACAGATACCCTTCGGCGTTTTCTTCTCCACAGAAATTCCTGAATGAAGTGCATTCATTCTTCACCCTAGAGGCACCAATGCTGTGACAAATCATGTTATGTCAAGCATGAGTAAACTACACAAAAAATTATTTACATATATACAACTAAGCAAATTGCCAGATTCTTTTATCATGTCAAATAAAGAGTGAGCCTGTACTTTCATCATATACCAGTTGTGTAAGAAAGATTGATGCCTGCAAGGCTGTGCCAATCAAAGCAATATGGGTCTCTGTAAATAACTTTGTTTTACATATTCCCTGACCCTCCGCTAGCATTTAACAAGATATTCAACGGAGACAACCAAATATGGTAAAGCATTCCATGCAAACAACAGGCCATAATTTCAAAGTTTTTTTTCTTTATTTGGGAGTTGGAGTGGGCGGGATTCCAGCACATCAGACATGTGGAAACAGCCTGCGATCATGTAGGAGCATCTGGTGGTTCATGAAACAAAAATGTTTGATGTCGCTACAGCCTACTATGTTAGATACAGTCAAAGAAGACAGCATTGGAACTTAGAAGAACGGGCAATAGTGAGAGCGCAGGAAAAATGACTTCATGCTTTTGAGGTGGCTTGATCTGGAAAATGTATATTTTATTTTGCTCTTGATGTGGCTTACTGAAAACGTTGCTCCTTCAGCAGGTTTATTGGAAGAAGGGCCCCTACTTTAAGTTGGCACACCCAGCATCATTTTATTGTTTTCCTTTGGTTTGTGTTTGAAAGAATGTAATATTTGCTTCCAATGAAAGGTAGAAACTTGATCTAAAAAAACTAAAAAATATGCCAGCTAGGAAGTTAAGATACTTTCTGAAGACTGGAAGGTAGAAAAACTAAGCCCATATAGGTTTTCTAGGGTAATGTTTGTTAGCTTTTTATAGATTCTTGGCACTCTAAATTAGATTAGATGATAAAGTTATATTGCCTTATACATAGTTTTCTAAGGATACAATTGTGTGCAGTAAAAATTTCAAATCAAATTTACCTATAGCATATGCTCGAAAATCGAAAACCTAAACATGTTCATTTTCACCCATCAAACCGACCTTGGTGATGTGTGGTTCTCCTTCTCCAAGCCATGTTTTTCTAAACAAAGTTTGGTTGTTTGTTGGAAAAGGCGGGATTTTTTTCTAGCCAAATAGGTAATCATACTAGGCAAAAACTGTCCTAAAAGGATAAGAAAATTTAAACAGCCTGTAAAAATCCATCAGTGCCAGTTCTGTCAAATAGTCATGCATCGTATGTTGCTGAATGACGATATGTAAATTTCACAAGCAACCATCTGGGGCTACCTAGAACAGCTGCCTTTTAGTTGCTGCATGTGTGCATCCCATCTAGCAAAGTCTTTGGGATACTTCTCACTGCGTAATGTTGTTACATATTAGTAACCAACAATTATGCGGCTGAGTGAGAAAAAATAAAGACAACTCTATTTTATGAAATTGCCACCACTTACATAGCTTGCTCAATGTTCAACATTACCCTGGCTGAATCCTTAAAGAACAAGGAAACAACCTCCTCTGCAAAATTGGGATTTGCTTCATCCTGCAAGTCCTCAACCTGAAAAAACTGCTCGTCCAAGTAACCCTGTCAATACAAAATAATTTGTTCAATCAACACACTTAACACACGTTAAACTAAGATAAAGAGCAGAAAAGGGAGTTCTGAAATGGTGAAAGCATTGATTTTAAAGCATTTATGTGTAACTGGGGATAACATAAGT
Source organism: Oryza coarctata (assembly GCA_030770085.1). Taxonomy (NCBI): domain Eukaryota; kingdom Viridiplantae; phylum Streptophyta; class Magnoliopsida; order Poales; family Poaceae; genus Oryza; species Oryza coarctata. The sequence goes on from CM061470.1 coordinate 20,173,427, forward strand.
ATGAAAAGGAAATTTTGGATTCTACAGAAATATTGATAACCCAATTAGATTAATGTAATATGCTTCAATCAGATTCTTCTTAGCTTTGTTTTCAATGTGGCATGACTGTGAGGCGATGTCCATCAAAACACCACATTCTACAAGGACTGATGAATATAATTGTGTAGTCTCATATATGTTAATTTTCCTATGGTACATGCTAAACATTGCCTCAACTATAATGCTTGAGATTTGAGATTAACAGAGCACAAGCCTGATCGAAGAGGCTCTTTTTCAAGGATGCTGCTTGGCGTCGCAAATTAGCATACTCCATTTACAAGTATTGAACAGTCGCAAAAATGGCAAAGTGAAGCCGATCCCAAAATGCAAACACAGGTTGTCAATTGCCTCAGTCACAGAAAGTAGAACACAAGGGCCATTTATATAGCCAAGGAGGCTGTTATTATTCCTTCACCAACATAAGTGGAGATATTTTAAAGTTAGTAGACAAGGGAGTTATGACAGGGTGTGCAATACCTATCCACATGTTGGACGGTGACTTGAATAGCTACAGATTCTGATGCTACTTTATAGTTTATAAGATGCATATTGTATATGTATGGTGTTCAGAAATCACAATTGCTCTTCTTTAACTAAGTGATAATTTATACATGCTACAGTAAAAACATACTGTCAGTACTTGACACGGGATCCAGTATTATAAAATTTGCCCATTAAATTTTTATAGCTAAACTCCAATAAAACTAATGAAAGGATTGGTGATGAAAAATACACCCGCACCATTTCCTCATGGCCAACTAGATTTTTCCACACCAAGTCCAACCTAAACAACCTATGTTGTTTATTAATGATCCCTGGTGAATGTAATTAACCTTTGTAGTTCCTTTTAGTTTGCTAAGTTGCTCATTCCATGAAAAGACATAATTTATAGAAGCATGCACATGACAACTTCTGATATCTCTAAGAGCTCTTTCAAGCCTTGATGTCATCAAACTTAAATCTCACAGGCAGAAACAAATAATCATCATGTTGACAATTTATTTTCAAGGCAAGAAATTTTATAAGAGTTCACACGCAGGGCTCAGAACAAGAATATTTGATAATGGAAAAATCAAAAACAGTGAGCAGAAAAGAAATTACTTCATTTGATATGATGTTTCAGTTGGTAACTGCTTCTTATATTCAAATAATATGTTGAGCCCAAATATATAAATCGTAGTAACTCTTTAAAAGAAGAAATTTTGTGGAGTGACATGTTACAGGAACAATCAGATAGGGAGATGATACAGTCATGTTTTTTTGCCTCAAAGTTCAAGCATGATGTTGTGATAAAATCATTGAGAACAATAGGATAGGCCTAAGAGATTCTTACTTTGCACACATCCAAAAAAAAGTGGGAGAAAGACAGCGATGTCAATAGCTCCTTTGGACAGTTAAAAACAAAATCCTCTCAAATAAGTGGACCATGGCAAATTAGTAGCCTTTGCTCTTGCAGGAAAAAAATAGTATCCTTTGCTAAAAGGTGCAAAATAGATTCATTCAATGATTGGTCCAACAAGTGCATTCAATCACATCTTGATAAGAGAATCTGACGTGGGCTGAAACACCAAGAAAGTTTCAAACATATCACAAAAGCAAATTCTAATCTAGGAACATCAAACTGCCATGGCAATTAATAATGAAATGAATGGAGAACATAAATAGTCCACATGAAAGCTAGCAGTTGCTACCTCCCCTAGACAATGGTTAATGTGTTTACATAAAGGTCTTATAGCATGGTTCACTATTCATCCTTACAGCGGCATCGCTCTCCCTTTAGCTATGGGACATTCTCATGATGACATCTTTCTACAGAACATTTCAACCTCCACCCAGTAACCTTTCCAAATAAATAAATAAATAACATCTCAACCTCAATATGCAGCAAGCGATAAAATATCTCCCAGGAGCAATCACAGAAGCAGACAGAAATAATTTTATTTCATGTAAAGCATGTTGAAGACAGTACAACAAATGCATAATTCACTTGTTGCAATTCTAAACAAAAGCAACAGTGGAATCTAAGTCAGGAATTCTGCTATGCTGAGTAGCAGATGACATATAATGTCATGACAGCACCTTAATACGTAGAATTATCAATTTGCTTACTGTTCATTGATACAGTAATCACTGTTCGAATTTCGAGATAGTATTGGTTTTCTTATTATACTGCTTTTTGTTGGAATTTTAATGGTGCTTATCTCTGAAGCTATTATCCTGGACACAATTCTTCTCGGATGTTGATTTACAATTACACATGCAACAGACACCATGTTTAATATAGCGGACCATCATAATATGATGAGATTTGCTAACTACAGAACCATATATATGACATATTTATTATCATTTTGCTAGGTATTCATAATACCCTTCAATATTTATAAAAACAAAGATCTAACTTCCCGAAATCTAAAATTAGTACTATTAGTGCAGTATAAACTTGTCTAGAGTAACCTTAAAAAACTCTCATTTACATTGTGTTCCAAATATGTTTGTCTTATTTTCTTTGTATGTACGCAGCCTTGCTTTTGCTACTATAATTTCAATTCTGGATATGAGTCGACTCTGTAATCTGTATGATTGATAACAAGGAAATATTCCATGATTTGCAACGCTAATCAACATTAGCCATTTCAAAACTTTGCAATGATCTAGCAAATTCTCTCATCAGATTAACATTGACTCCAAACACCACTGCGGCAGGTGTACATAGACTGATAGACGATAGAAATGGGTGCAATCTTTGACCCTTATTCAGCAATGCTGATGCATACACAACATGCTGCTATGATATGAAAAGGCTAACTCAACAGAATCCATAACTACAAAAAAAAAAGGCATAAATACAAGTTGAGGATACACCACCTCTTTTTGATGTTTTGATTCCTTGACTGATGTGATGGCACATGCCAATCTATTCTCTCCTAGTGGCATCCAAATTGGGGACAAAGTTGCAGTCATGACCGTACGTCTGTACAGCACAACCACACAAGTGATAATTTTGGCAGGTACAGATCCTTGGATAAGAGTCTACCTAGCAGCCGATTTCCGTTCGATTCAAGACAAATCAGCGTGGAGCCGTGGACGCGGATCTAATCATATGTAACATGGTAAACTCCAAAATAATAGAAGGACAGCTCGTTTGTCTAATCGCTAATCGACAGCAGCAGGGCAACGTGCCGGCCGCCAGGAGGCTCAGGAAAAACTAGTAAGATTTGATGATTTGAGGGAAAAAAACTAGTAAACTATGATGCAAAAACTAAACAGGGGGTGATGTGAGCTGGATGCTGTGGTGGTTACCTTAGGGCGCATCTGGACGCCGGCTCGACAGCGGCGAGCGGCGGGGGAGAGAGACTGAGTGACCTGCGCGATGAGCACTCCTAGCCGAGGATATCAGTGTGCGTGCTCCCGTTCCGAATGCCACGGCGGAGCAGCCGCCAACCGGACGACGGAAATCGCAAAAGGTGGGCTACATTCGCGCGTGCCAACCCCAAACTCATCCGATAGACTGGTGGAGGCAATGGACCATGGAAAATCCGGTTAGGGGGCTTGCGCTTCCAGCGGAGGAGAGGAGCGAGGAGGTGGCGCGACTCCGGTGGGGGAGAGAGAGGGTCATGGCGAGGCCGCGAGGGCGAGGGCGCGAGGCGGCTGAAGCTTCGCCGGAGGAGGCGGAGAAAGAGTCGGAGAGAAGGCCAAAATGCAAAAAAGTCTGGGGAAGAAGCAGGCGAGACTCAAAGCAGAGACGGAAACGAACACAACGTGGCCCTCTTTGCACGGTCCGATGCGGATCGGAGCACTGGCGGAACCGGGTGTCCCGCTTACATACACGAGGACGGTCTCGAAAGCCAAGAGAAATACTCGACGACGGAGAAATTCCCCAAGCCGCCGGCGGCCGGAGACTGACCAGGAGAACGGCGAGCCGCCGCCTCTAACCCTATGGGCCCACAGCTTCCGCCAGCACGGTATAGATCCTTCCGCTCTAATTTCCTCACCATTTTTTTGCTCCTTACGTTTGTTTGGAATCCAAGTAGTTCCCCTGCAATCCTGCTACTGCGGTACTGCCGGTTTTGCGCAGTTTAGATTGCAAACATGACATGTGTATCTGTTAATTGTAGTTGCCGAAACGCCATTTGGTATCTTTCAATTCCATGCTTCTTTGGAATGTTTGGATTGTAGCCATTGTCAACCTTACCTTAATATTGGCATGCTAAAAATTTTGCAACGGCAAAATTTTGGCAAAGTGGGTTGTTTGGTTTCATGCCAAAATTTTGGAGCTTTCGTTTAACCGAACCTTGCCGGTTTTTTTTTTTTGCATTGCCAATTTTTTTCAATAAACCATAAGTACCTTGCCATTACCAGTTTTTCGGTATGGTTGATTTGGGCATTGAACCAAACACACCCTAAGATCCAAATTATTCATGTGTATTCATTTTCCGCAGGGTTCAGATCAATTTTCAAATCATCCTGATTGGTGCTCGACTTTGAGGGTAACATGATGCGAGACTGCAAGAGGAGGAGGTCCACACCATCCGGGGAACCGCCGGAGATGACAGAGGACGTGGTCCCAAGAAGCAAGAGGAGGAAATTTGTACCATCTGGAGAAGGTGCGGTGCTACCTGACGAGATGCTGACGGAGTTGTTCCGGGCTGCCTGCCGCTCCTGGTCTGCAATGTTGTCTTCCCAGGAATTCTGTCAACTCTACGTCGCAAGAACTGAGGCGATGCTACCACCACCTAAGCTTCTGTTTATATCACCTTCAGCAAATTTTGACTCTACCGCGGTGTACACATGCTCGCCATCGAAGCCCATTGATGACCTACCGTTCACGCTTGATGATGTGCGTGGAAATTATGTGGAAGTGTCACCTGCACCATGCCATGGCCCCACCCTCCTGTATGATGCTGTTGCGCCAGCTTACCACGTCTTCAATGCAACCACACGGGCAGTCAAACGGTTGCCACCTTGCCAAGATATGATTCATGCCACTGCTGGTCTTGGGTTTGATGCCCAGACAAAGGAGTACAAGGTGGTGAGGCTTTTTGGAGGAAAATTGCATGAGTTTCAATCTTTAAAGTGTGAGATATTCACACTTGGGGGTGAGGAAGGGGATCATCGGAGGCCTGCCGCTGGCGGAGTACATTTCAGGTTCTGCAGTTTTGCTAGTTCTGCTATCTGCAATGCGGTGGTGAACAAACTTCAGCCAATTTTTGTTAACGGATTTCTTCACTGGTTGATCAACCCATCAGATTTCCTCAAAATACCAAGAGCTGCTATCATACCATTTTCTCTTACTGATGAAACCTTCAGGTGGATCCCATCACCACCCTTCGAGGTATCCGGAATGCGCTTGGTTGAGCTTGATGATCAGCTGTGTATGGTGTGAGACCTTCATAATGGCTTGCCTACTGGTAGCATGTTTGAAATTTGGAGGCTGAATGACTATAACTCTGGTGATTGGTCTCTGGATCATCGAATTGATTTGACAGGGCATTTGCTAAGGGATTTACTTGAGCCACGAATTGTGTAAGTTATTGGTTCCATTGGTAGTTGCAGACCCAGAAAGAAGATAATCATTGCTACATCCAAGCATAAGGTGTGTGCCCATGATCCTGTTTCTAGAACTCTTGAAACCATTATCTCAATCACAGAGACCTGCACTGCCTATCAAAATGAGAAATCTGATATTAGATTCAGTTTATTTAGAGAGAGCCTTACCCCATTGCATAAAACAAGGGAAGAGATAGGGTTCTCCACTCCCTTGTCTAAGGCTACTAAGGAGATCCTACTCCGACTTCCAGCTGAATCAATCTTGAAATTAAAACTTGTCTGTAAGAAATGGCTTGGACTGATAAAGTGAAGGTTTTGTTCATGCATACTTTGCACGTAAGAACATGGACAAGAGGCCAAAGGTCATGCTTGTGGGTAAGGGCTCTGAAAAATCAGTCTTCAACTTTATTCCCTTGAATAAATGGCTCCAAGAGGCAAATCTAGACACAATATTTCTTGACAAAAAGGTGGTTTGCTCCAAGACTTTCCATGGGTTGAATCTGGTGAGCACTGAAACGAAAGATTATCTGTTCAACCCGTGTACAGGTTACCGCATGCTCTACTGGAACAGAGACCATCAGCTGCACCAATCATGGGAATGCCCCATTGATCGTTGTGAAGAAGACGATCCTTTTGCAGTTAGCAATAAGAATGTTGGTTTGGGGTTCTGCCGAGTCATGCCGTTGTGGGAATTTTCTACAACTGGAAAAACTATGAATCTCATCAATATTACTCAACATACTTTTTGTGGAGTTGTGGCTCTGGACAGGGCTGGCCACTCCCCGATCCACCTCCCTAGCAGCCAATTTCTGTTCGACTACCAATATGCCCGTGCAATTGCAACAGGCCCATACAGTCCTATACAACCAGGGATGGAGAGTACAGATCAAGCAAGGATTGCCTAGGATTTTAAGATTGGGTATTTAAAATATGATAGGGTACCCCAAAAAATTTTACGGCTAAAAGCCTAATTTTGGCATGTATGAAATTATTCTCAATTTTGTGTTAGTCATATATTCGTAGAACTAATCATAATTTGAAATTGTTTGAAATTGTTCAACATATAGAAGTACTAATTGTTCAACATATGAAAAAGTCGGTACAGATGAATACTTGGTGTAACTATGAAACTACAGCAAAGTGAAGTTTTTCTTATCAAGTATATATCGATCACTATCAGCATGGTTAAACTAATGATCTTTTGCTTATGCACTAAAGAAAAAGGGAGACAAATTTGGAGAATTTGTTTCCAATTCGAAATCTATGGCTATGCCTATATGCACAAAGTTATAAACTACAATAGACAAAGCATTGCTTATTTAGCAAGATGGAAGTCAGTTTTTCCTCCAAATTGGGTACAAATCCGTAAAATTCAGAGAATGAGAGCTTCAGTGCATAGCTAGGGTTTACCTTCGGGCAGGCTTCGGCTTCGATGGGAAGTGGGGATGCGGACGACTGGCGACTGGTGATGACGGACGCATGACACAGAGACGGGTCCGCCACGGCTACGCGACGCGCGGGGGCGCGGGGCAAGCCGCCGCGGCGCCGAAACGGCCAGGCTAGGCCGCGCGCCCACGCCGCCACGGGGGATTGGGAGGGGAGAGAGGAGGGGGCGCGGGGCGCGAGCACGAGGGCGTCAGGGCGACGGGCGGCGACGCGAGGGACCGAGCGGCAAGGGTGGCGCGCGTGGCATCCCTGCGAGTCCGCGTATGCCTGGTGCGACTGTGACATGGTGAGTGGCGGCGTCGGGCGGAGGCCGGAAGGGAACGAGTCAACGAGCCAGGTCCCTGTCTAGGCTAGGCCTTCTTCCTGCTGTTGGGCTTTGGTAGCACAATTTCATTTGGGAAAAGGAGAGGAGGGAGGTGGAGGAAGGATCCGGGCCTGTGAATTGGGCTTCTTTTGTTGAATACGGCCTGTTTTTCATATTTTCTCATATCATACGAATTATATACTTTATATACCTAATTTTTTAAATAAAAAACTTGGTTATTCATCTGAATACCCTTGAATTTGTGTAGGCATGCCCCTGCCGGCAACGGGTTTTTTTTCTTAACCAAACCGTTTTTTTTCTAAGTTGTTCTAAAGAACTTTTTTTAAAGTTTTTTTAGAAGTGTTTTGCACGACTTGGGAAAGACGCGGAGAAGAGGAGAGAAGTGGATTGGATTGCCCTTTTAGTAGAGATTCACGAGAAATCAGAGTGGGCGCTGATCTAATCAGGTAACATCGTGAACTCCAAAACAATCTCATAATAGTTCGCTTGGCTAATCACTAATAGATAGCACCAGGACAGCGTGCCTCCTGCCAGGACAACTAGAAACCCAACCTAAATGCAATATAACTGGCTTTCCTAATCAAATAATCAGGACTTAAATGCAAAAGAAACGTATTCGTAGCGATCCTAATCAGGGATCCAAATGCACATGAAACGGGTGGTTGCTAATGCTAACATTGCTACTTTGGTAGCAAAATGGAGAGATCAGAGAGTACAACAATATGGGCTCAGGTCGGCCGAGACTGAAGGGAACGGCTTGTGTATTGGGCTCGGCCGACTACACGTGAACTGGTGTAACGAGAAGCTTCGCTTCCTGTCGTCGAGAAAAGGAAAAAGTAACAATGGTAGCATCATGTCGTCCAGTTTATACCGTATTTTATTGTAAAACTAATCTGACAACATTTGTTTTACATCTTAATAAAATAATAATAATAAAGAATAAATAAATAAATATTCTCTTAGTCTTTCTTACTCACATAGGCCCAAACAACAACAAGAGGCGTGTGGGCATGTACGCGTCTACCGACAGCGCAAGCATGATGAGCTCAAGCCCCAAATCGATGATGCCAACAATAGGTGTAGACGATACCAAGAACCTTGATAACATTGTCTCCTTATCGTTGTCACCACATCAAAAGTAACGCTTATGGGTAAAGCAGCCATCGTCAAGGAGAACACCACACTCCATGCTACCATCTCCATTTGCTAGCAGGTCATCGTTTGCCTGCTGTCTTTGCCATGAGGGTGCTCCTCTACCTCATCTCTAAGCGCTTCAGTCTTTGCATCTCCACCTACTATCTTTTTGTGCATCAAGGTCTCCATCGAGCATCCACCTTGCTGCCAAGTGAGCAGCGCTGGCATGAGGCTAAGCGGGTGAGCAAGTCTAGTGGCGTGGCGATGAGAAGCTATGCATGAGATGCTGCAACTATTGCCATAGAGTCTCCCATGGGTTAGAGAAAAATAACAGTGATGCTAGATCTACTTCTTTTCTAGCTCGCCATGTCAATCATCGACCTTACCTTAGTCAACATTTAGACAGAGGAGACCCAATGGCCAATGTAGTGGTGGAGGTGGCAGATCGGAGCCCGTGGTTGAGTAGCTTGGATTTAGCGTCTCCTCACGTGATCCTATTGCTAACTCCCTGTTACCACCGATCTAACGACCTCGACTCTTCCCACTATGGGGACTGAGCAATAGGATGGAGAGGTGATGAGGAGAAAGGGAAGAGAAGAAAAAGTGAGAAAAAGATGAGGTCAATGCCGATGAGAGAATGAGCGGCGGGAGAAGAGTGAGAGAGAAGGGAGAGAGAGTGTGATAATGACATGTAGGTTTATTTTTATTTTTATCACGTCAGCGCTTACTCAATATTAGTGGACTAATGTCACCTAATTTAACCTTTTTTTAAGTTGGATGTAAAGATTTCCGGTATTGCAGTTTAGGATACGATTAAAATGAGGGGCCAGATAGACTTTTTCCTCGAGAAGCAGAGAATCTTTCATAGAAAGCTGGGCCTCAATCGGGCCCAGATTGGAAGGCGGTGGGGGGAGGGAAGCCGGAAGGGGACCCAAATCTCGCGTGCGTGTCTCTGCGGCTCACTCCGTCCCGCGGCGCACTGCACGGCACCGGCGGCGAGATGGCGGATTGGGACGGGGTCCCGGCGAGGGAGCGGCGGAAGATGGAGGAGATCCTGCAGCTCGACATGGAGGAGCTCAACGTGGAGATGGTCGACGACGAGGAGGCCGAGGAGGAGGCGGAGGACGACGACGACGACTGCGAAGGCTCCTTCACCTCCGCCGACGCATTCCTCAGGTTGTCCGGCGCCCTCCCTGCCGCCATTTTTACCCTCTCTGATGCAGCGTAGGGTTCTCTGAGTAAAAACTGGGGCGTAGCGTACTTGATTGCCTGCTAGGGGCGGTGGTACTGTACATGTCTACTAGGATTCGACACGTAAACCTAAGAATACAATTCATCCCATAGCATTTCGCGTACGGGGGAGTGAGGATCGAAGGTGTTAGCTTACGATTGGATGTTTGTTGCCCTAATCTCGCGTGTGGAGAATTGGTGGTTTCTGCTTGGGTAGAGAGCGTGGGGATTTGAGGGAGGGGGTTGCTAGGGGAAGCCGCGATCCTGGCCAGAGGGTACCCTTACCAAAATTTCACTTTGGTTATATTGATTTACCCTGTGATTTTCCAATTTAATCTGGACTTCTCTCTAAAAATTGTCCAATCTAGTGGTGGGCGTGCTGTGTGCTACGATACATCTGTAGTTCATGGTCAGCTACCTGCAAAATTTTCATTAGTCTCAAAATATAGCTACCTTTGTTTTTGAGAGATTTCACGTTGTTAATTTCCTTATACCTGGTTATCAGAGATGCCGACAGGGAAGGTGTGGCTAGCACTTCTGGACCATTCACATTCAACACATCTCTAGCCTCTTTGCACACCTATCTTGGTGGTAAATGTCCTCACTATCCTTGCTTTATGTATATGTATGATTCTGATAGAAAAGAAAGTTAATAAGGCTATATATTGTCACTCAGAGGTTGATGATACACGGGGTCGAGTTTCTCTCTTAGATAGTGGTGCAATCCTCAGCTTGCCAATGCTTTATCTTCAAGGTAGGTTTTTGTATGTTTGTATTTTATATTGTTAATCCGTAATCTTGTGGTCTTTATTTTGATTACCATGCCAACCTTGAAGACACATGGATTAGTTATCACAAAAATTTATCATGCCACCATTTCATCATACTTATTATTTTATCTGCTTACCAGCCCTTCTAAGTTATATTCTTTTCTTTTTGAACTTACCTGATATATGTTGGAATTGAACCACACAATCCCTAGCTAGAACTACTTACTAGTTCCACACAAAAGTGTTTGTCACAAACACCCATATATTTCTATAGCCAACCATTACATGTTGGGTTGAATCACACGATCCCCTTTGGAACTACTCGCTATTTCCACTCAACACATGTATTTCACATCTCTAAAGCTTACATTACATGTTGGGAGTACACACAAAACCGTCATAGAAGTGACAACTCATTTCTAGCCAAGCACTAGCTAGACTCACAAGTCAATTTGCTCTTGACTTCTTGTTAACAGCCAGCAACTTCACGTTGCTTCCAGACATCTCGTAGTCAAAACAAAATTTACTTCTACCTATCTATTGCAATAACTAGAGCCTTCAAGTACCATCTATATCTTACTAGGAGAGCATGTTATGTATGCAAACTCAATTTTCCTTCCTATTTCTTCATATGACAAAGATTAATTCCAACAATATAAGCCTGGTGTATAACTTTTCCATTGTTATTGTTATGTTAAAAACTATAGAGAATGTACAGTGACTATGAATCCCCACGTGTATACGAGGGGGTCGGGTCTATATATATACAGCATAGGCCAGTGGTCTGTCTAACACCCCTCCGCAGTCGCAGCGGGAGGGGAACGGACGCAGAGACTGGACCGAAAACTAGTGAACGAAGGCGTGGGTAGGCCTTTGGTCATTATGTCGGCAAACTGATGTGCTCATGGTACATGGAGCACTCGAACCTGTCCTAATGCAACCTTGTCACGGACAAAATGAATATCGATCTCGATGTGCTTGGTGCGTCGGTGATGGACCGGGTTGGCGGTCATGTAGACGGCACTGACATTGTCACAGTAGACGACGGTCGCGGTGGAGAGGGGTGCACGGAGCTCCTGGAGAAGCTGGCGAAGCCAGCAGCACTCGGCGACGGCGTGGGCGACGGCGCGGTACTCGGCTTCAGCGCTGGAGCGGGACACTATAGTCTGGCGTTTTGAGGACCAGGATACGAGAGTGTCACCGAGGTAGACGCAGTAGCCGGACGTAGAGCGTTGAGAGTCGGGGCAGCCTGCCCAGTCCGCGTCGGAGTACGCGGTGAGAGAGTCGATGGGGCTGGAGCTGAGATGCAGCCCGCTGGAGAGGGTGCCCTTCACGTAGCGTAGGATGCGCTTGAGCAGCGCGAGGTGAGGTTCGCGTGGAGCGTGCATGAAGAGGCACACTTGCTGGACAGCGTACGTGAGGTCGGGTCGGGTGAGTGTGAGGTATTGGAGAGCCCTGGCAAGACTCCGATAGTAAGAGGGATCGGCAACGAGGGCGCCATCGGCGGCGGAGAGTTTGGCTTGAGTGTCGACTGGGGTGGCCGTGGGGTGACAGTCGGCCATGCCCGCACGCTGGAGGAGGTCGATGGCGTACTGGCGTTGGGAAAGGAAGAGCCCGTGGATGGAACGGGTTAAGGAAATGCCAAGGAAATGGTGGAGAGGACCAAGATCGGTCATGGCGAACTCAGAGTGGAGTCGGGCCATGATCTGGTCGAGGAGAGATGTCGAAGACGCTGTGAGGACAATGTCATCGACATAGAGAAGTAGATAGGTAGTGGCGGAGCCGATATTGAAAGTGAACAGGGAACTATCGGACGCAGAGGCCACGAAGCCGATGTGCCGAAGATAGGCAGCAAAGCGCTGGTACCAGGCACGAGGGGCTTGTATGAGGCCGTAGAGAGAGCGTTGAAGGAGACAGACGTCGTCGGGCCGAGAAGGGTCGACGAAACCTAGAGGCTGCTGACAGTAGACTGTTTCCGTCAGGTGGCCGTGAAGAAAGGCGTTCTTCACGTCTAGTTGATGGATCGGCCAGGAGCGAGAGGCAGCCAAGGTGAGGACGACTCGGATGGTGGCGGGTTTGACAACGGGACTGAAGGTCTCGTCGTAGTCGACACCGGGTCATTGGGAGAAACTCCGGACTACCCAGCGAGCCTTGTGACGGGCAAGGGAGCCATCGGCGTGGAATTTGTGTTTGAAAATCCACTTGCCAGTCACAATGTTGGCGCCAGGAGGTCGGGGAACGAGGCGCCAGGTCTCGTTGTCCATTAAGGCCTTGTACTCGTCGGCCATGGCCGCGCGCCACTGGGGGTCGGCCAAGGCTGAGCGAGAAGTCGCCGGGATGGGCGAGATAGAGCTGTGGACGGCGGAGAGACCGTAGCGCGGATTGGGTCGGAGAGACCCGGTCTGGGAGAGGGTGACAATGTGAGAGGTGGAGGGAACTGGAGCCAATGGGGGTGCGGGAGTAATGGGAAGAACTGGTCGGGTGGGGGCGTCATCGGCTCCGAGTCGGCGACTGTAGACAAGAGGAAAAGGAGGGATTAGATCGGCTTGAGCCGATGAGGTCGGGTGGGCCGAGTATTCCGATCGGTCCGATAGAGGTGGATTAGCCGATAGGGTGGGGGGAGCCGATGGAAAGTGAGGAGCCGATGGAAGTGGGGTGTCCGATGGAGAGAGAACGGTATCGACTGAAGGATAAATAGGATTGGTATCGGCTGAAGGATAAATAGGATCGGTATCGGCCGATAAAGGTGGGTCTGATGGGGGTCCGATGGTGGGGACATCGGACCAAGTAGTGGTGGGAGATGTGACGGGTAAATCCTCAGCAGTGGCCGATGAGGGGGCCGATGGAGAGGGCAGTGGGGAAAACCTGGTCGGCACGGTGTTGGTGAGGAGGAAGTCGAGATCACTAGAGGAGGATCTCGGATGAAGGAGACCGAAGGGAAAACATGTCTCGTCAAAAATGACGTGACGAGAGACGAGGACCCGTCGGGTGGAAAGGTCGAGGCATTGGTATCCCTTGTGAGAGGTGGAATAGCCGAGGAGAATACAGGCGGTGGAGCGGGGAGTGAGTTTGTGGGAAGCTGTGGCGGTGACATTTGGGTAGCAGAGGCACCCGAAAACGCGAAGCTGGGAGTAGTCGGGCGCCGTGCGGTAGAGAAGGGCATAAGGAATGTTGTTATGAACGGAGGAGCATGGGCGCCGATTGAGAAGGTACGTCACAGTAGCCAGAGCTTCGGCCCAATAAGTGGCGGGTAGGTGGGCGTGAAGTAGCATGGTGCGACTGATGTTGTTGAGGGTGCGAAAGAGGCGCTCGGCTTTGCCGTTCTGAGGAGAGGTGTAGGGGCAGGAGAGCCGGAGATGGATGCCCTGCGAGGTGAGGAGGTTTGTAACGGTATGGTTGACGAATTCCGTACCGTTATCGGCTTGTAAAGCCTTGATGGGGAGGTTAAACTGAGTGGATACGTACGTGACGAAGTGAGTGAGGTGAGAGGCGACCTCGGATTTGTGGATGAGCGGGAAGGTCCAGCAATAGTGTGTGTAATCGTCAAGTATAGCGAGATAATACTGATTACCGGAGACTTTTAACTGGGGACGTCCATACATCACAATGTATAAGTTCAAATGGATGCGAGGTACAAGAGAGAGAACTAGAAAAGGGCAGACGCACATGTTTGCCAAGTTGACATGAGTGGCAAACTGTGGAGCTGCTGTGATTACATCGGATGGAGGCGCTGCGACGAAGGGTGGCGACAGCATCGGGGCCGGGGTGGCCAAGGCGAAGGTGCCAAAGGTTGGTGGAGAGGGCGACGCTGGCGTGTGGGGTGGACGGCGCACCGGAATGGTGTAGAGGTCGCTGCCACTATTGCAGCAAAGGATCTGTCGCCGGGTTGGGATATCCTTCACAGAGAAACCAGACGCGTCAAATTCAATGGAGCAGTGGTTATCTCGTGTGAATTGACGGACAGATATAAGATTGTGAATGAGAGAAGAGACAATAAGAACATTGCGTAGGGGGAGGTTAGTGGTGGATGTAGACAGAGAGGAGTCACCGCGGCATTGGACAGGAAGAGAGTGACCATTGTCGATAGTGACAAAAGGGGAGGAAGAGGGGTGACAGTAGCGAAGTATACCGGCCGATGACGTCATGTGTGAAGACGCTCCAGAGTCCAGCACCCAAGGGTGCTGTGGTTGGAGCGTCATCTGGTTGAGGGCAGCGACGAGGCCAGCCTGGTTCTAGGAGGGAATCGACTGGGTGGTTGGGGTCGGTAGCATCAGCTGAGGCGGTAGAACGGGAGCCGATGCCAGGTGAGCCTGGGGATGGGCGCCGAGAACTCCGGGTTGCCAGCCGATGGGGCTGCATGGCTGGGGCTGGGGTGCTCAGGGGTTGTAGCAGAGCCACGGACCCGTGGGACCGGCAGGGTGGGTAGGGACCGAGGTAGGTCGTGGTGGCGTCGGACCCTGCCAGGTCCTGCCTTTGCCTTTGCCCTTGCCTTTCCCGGTGCGGGCTGTGGCCGGAGCCATGGCCACCAGGACCGCGGGAGGAAGGGGCAGCGCAAGAAGCTCGACAGCCATTATCGGCTGCGGCAAGAATAGCGGTGTGGGCCACTGTCTTCTCATCATTGGTTAGACGGAGTTCTTTAAGAACTAGCATGTCATGAGCCCGGGCGAACGATGGAAGAGGTGTGGCGTTGGCGATGTCATCGGCGGTGTTGGAGAAGCGGGGATTGAGGCCTCGCAGAAGGGCGAGGACGAGTTGAGAGTCGGCCACAGGGTGGCCGACGTTCCGGAGAGCAGCAGCCTTGACTTTGAGGCGCTGACAGTACGAGGAGACAGAGGAGTCGCCTTGTACCATGGAGTGGAACTCGTTGAGGAGGAAGATGGCGCGAGGCTGCTTGTTGGCCAGGAAGATCCGCTCGATGGCCACCCAGAGGTCCCGGGCGGTGGGGTCGGTATCGTCCATGGCGAGGTCGAGGACAGAGTCGTCGACCGAGCCGAGCAGCCAGCTGCGCACGCAGCACTCGGCGATGTCCCACTAAGGATCATTGGGGCGAGGTGGAGCGGAGCCATCAATATGGGACCGGAGGCCGAATTTTCCACAGAGGGATTTGAAGAAGAAAACCCACTTGGAATAATTGGCGTTAAGGTCAAGGGAGATAGGAACGTGAGATTTCACGTTCACAGCAGCGTAGGGAGGGGAGAAGATCGGCGAGGTGGTGTCCGAGGTGTGGTCTGTGGCACCGAGGGCCGGAGCAGATTCGGCGACTGGGAGAGTGCCGGAGCTGAGGGCGGACTCGGAGGCCATGACGGGAGAACGGGAGCAAAGAGCCGATGGGAGAGAGAAGCCGATGAGAGGACGGATCGACTGATCAAGGACGTGGGAAGCCGATGGGAAGTGGGCAGCGGAGTAGGTGAGGAGTGGCCAGCCGATGAGGAGTGGGTGGCCGATGGGGAGTAGGCAGCGGAGTAGGTGAGGACAGAGTGGTTGGGTCAGAGAGTGGTTGGGTTACGGACGTACGAGGATTCACGTCCGTGGACTCGTGGAGGCCAAGGAGTGGGGCGGACGCGAAAAAGGCAGGGAGTGGCCGGATGCGAAGAGAAAATGTTCGCGTCCGGGAGGCAGGGATTCGTGTCCGTGGACACGTGGACACGTTGGACTGGCTCAAACGTGAGGGGAGAAGGTTCGCGTCCGAGAGCCGTTGAGCATGTCGGAAAGGGCAAGAACCAAGAGAGGTTTCCAGTCGATGGAGGGCTGGACAAGTCCAGCCGATAGAGACGACGAGCGCGGAGGTGCGCCGGCGTCAGAGGAGAGATGCACGAAACAAGAGGAAGAGCGGAGACGGGTGCGAGGAGGGACGAGGAGGCGGAGCGAGACCGTCGCTTGGTCGCGCGAAGGTGGGGTGGAGAAAAGGTGATTGCGGGAGAGACGGGGAGAAGAAGAAATGGAGACGAGAGAGCGAGGGGAGCACCGGGAAGAGAGTCGGCGACGGGAAGACGTCGACGAGGAGGAGGAAAGAGTCGGCTTGCCGGAGGGAGAAGCTAGCGCGTCGGGATGTCTAGACTCACTCTGATACCATGTAGAGAATGTACAGTGACTATGAATCTCCGCGTGTATACGAGGGGGTTGGGTCTATATATATACAGCCCAGGCCAGTGGTCTGTCTAACAAAAACGCTTGCTTATGTCTATTTATATAGATTTCTTATTTCAGAGGAATTGGAAGTACCATTATTAGTCACTATTTCGATTGTATTGCAGTTATATAGAAATGTGAACATACTTTGTAGTGAATTTAGGATCTTAGGTTTCTTTTGATAATTGATAATCTCTTAATGCATATGACTGGAGAAGTGACATCCAATAATCTAAAAGGCTAAAAGCATCCCTAAACAATGTTTGTATGTTGATATTTTTTTGTTCCAGTCCTGTAGGTTCATGACACAATTGGATATTAACTCCATGGGCATTGAAATATAATCTTAAATGTAATAGGCAACAAACAAGTCCTTACCTGGCTCATGCATAACAGTCATAGAGTAAATGCGACAGGATTTTTTGGTAGGTTACCAAGCATAAAATTTATTATGATATTAATTCGTTGTAGGTGTTGTCCTATTTCCTGGAGCTACCCTGCCTCTCAGACTAATTCAGGGTAGATTTGTGGCAGCTGTTGAGAAATCTTTGAGGCAGGTCGATGCTCCATGCACAATTGGTGTGGTGCGTGCCAGTCATGTTGAAATTAACTAATTTTACTTGTTGAATTTCATTTCAATGATGCAGTTCAATTTTCAGGTTCTCATGCACAGGTGACAGAGTACTTGAAATTATGCTAATGCTTCTGTTGGAACAACAGCCGAGGTTTTGTACCTTTTTTCCTGCTGTGCTTCAAGTTAGAATTTGTTTATCAGTTAGTAAACTTTCACCAATCCTTCATGTGCTTCAGTTGTTTATTTGGTTAGGTTGTTTTCTGTACTGCCAATTGAGCTTTTCAGTAGCCAGTTCCATAGGTGATGTGTTGTTATTTCTATAGAACACATTAGCTACCCTCTTGTCACATTTTGTAATAAAGATGATCTGCTTAATAAATGAAAACAGGAGGGAGTTAATTTATATTATCCAAGAATCAATACCTAGCCTTAGCACATACTAAGGGACTAGTTGCTGAGCCCGAACACATGTAAACAAGACATCACAGGGCATCTATGTGCTTTTGGTCCTCTGGATCTTGTGAAGTATCAGACAATTAGATGAGTACATAATTCTCCAAAAGTTTGATAGAGATACTACAACCAAGTGATTCACAGAAGAAAGTTTTGAAATAAAATTGAATATCAGTCATTCTAAATGAATGGGCATTGCCATTTACAAGAAATGTTTAAGTGTTAACTGGCTAATGAAAAGCTAATATTTTGTTATTGCTTTAACAGATAAGACAACTTGGGAGGATGGATGATGGTTCATTAAATGTTGTAGCCCGCGGGCAGCAAAGATTTCATCTGATGCGTCATTGGATGGATGTTGATGGAGTGGTAAGTATAAGTTTAATTGAAGATATATTATTCCCAATAAGGGGCTGTAGAGAACTTAAGTTCATTTTTCTCACTCTGTCATTAGGTGAGGGGTGATGTCCAAATCATTGAAGAAGATACTCCTTAAAGAACCCCAAGGGAGGCATTTGCACAGCTAGCTTCATGTAACAGTTTCCGGCGGCATACTTCTTCACCAATTATCAGTTTGGATGTTTCTCCAATCAAACAACAGGATCATATGGATTCAGAATTGGATTGTGGTACACCATCACCTAAAAGTACTGTAAGCAATCATTCAGCAATCGATTCAAGGACGTGCCATTCAGATTCACAATCCAGCAGTTCAATGAGATCTTCTAATGAAGATGGGGTTTTCATGCATGAGCAATTTTACAGCCAGGAGCTGCATCCTTTAAAAGGAAGTGGCGCAGCAGTTCAGTCAGGCGAGAATACCAACATGGGTGAGGAGGATTTTTGTTTAAAATTGCTCAGATCCTCGTCAAGTACAGGAACAAGAGATACTAAGCAGCAGCGTCAGTACATTCTTTCAAAGCAACCTTTTCAGGCACCATTATCATTTTGGCCTCAGTGGGCTTATCAAATGTATGACTCCTATGCACTTGCTCGTAGGGCTGCAGGTAAAGTGCTCCCATATTCATCAAACTGATTTGTTATGAGCCTTACTATGCATTCTTGTCATTCATGGATCTTAGCCCAACGATTGTAACTTCTTATGTTTTATAGATACCACTCCACTAGTGTTCCCATCAAAAAAGAACTTTGTACTGAATGATTGATCTTTTTGAGTGTTGTTGCGCATCCTTCTCTATGTATGTTTAGTCTTATAAATCCGTTACACTATGGCCCTTTTTCTGCAGACCTGTGGAGGCAGATAATCACACATCCAAGCATGGATGATTACGTTAGAAAACCAGATCTTTTGTCATTTTCCATTGGAAGCAAACTTCCTGTATCAGAATCTGTGAGACAAAAGGTACTGGATATTGATGGAATTTCATATCGTCTTCAAAGGGAGATTTAGCTTCTCAAGACCTTTAATATCATAAAATGTAGATGTTGCAAGGTAACTATCTATCATGTTTGGAATTGCTATTTTAACGAGCTTCTGATTGGAAGTAATGGGCTTATTGTTAGCCATTTTCGTTACTATGTTAAACGAATGTAATGGTGGTGGTGTATGTGAACCTGTCACCCCACCGCTCACCATTGCAATTTTATTGGACAACCCCCCGATTTTCTTAGTACAATATCTAACTGAATTGATACACATATACAATATACAAGTTGGTTTATAATCAAGGAGTTTAAGCACCGTCAAGTTCTCCCTGTAGCGAAGTTATAATTTTTTGCTTATTGGTAGCAATCACAGGTATTTAGCTAGTTTTCCATACAAAATGGATAATTATTCTAGTTCATCTTTATCATAGCAATTTCATTTACCATGTCATGGTCTGCTAAATTATCTGTATGTACGTACCATTTTCATTTTGCAGCAAAGGTATGGTAATACATGGTACAGTTTGTCATTGTAAAATGCTGCAGCATGGCAAGACTTAGCACCAACATAAGATCAAGCTGCTTGATAGTTCATATTGATTTTGTCATTTGGCTGCTAGGCAAACAATTTTTCCATGATAAACTGGTTTTCCATGTAGTTACATCAAAGAATTTCAATACAAAGTTTATCACTCTGTGCTGACATGCTTTGAACTATGGTAGTCTCTCGTAGCAAAGCGTAGCGACATGGTGGTGATGTCTACTGATGGTCCTCTTGGTGCGTAAGTCAACCCTTACGGTTTTGTCCATGAAACGATCACAGTCAGCAGGGCAACTGGGCTTGCTCTTGATGACAATCCTTCAACGGTTCACAGCTGGTTTCCAGGGTAAATCTACAGTATTTTATTGCTCTTTTTAATGTTCATAGTCATCGTACACCCTTTAACTGTGAAAACTATAGTCTAGAAACCAACTTTGCTTCTGCTGCTATGCAGATACTCGTGGACGATTGCATCGTGTGCTGACTGTGAGTCCAACATAGGCTGGTTATTCAAAGCAACCAAGAAGAATTTGCGACCGAGATCCTTCTGGGGGATTCGTAGCTCCCAAATTGCAGATGATGTGCAAGAACTAGGTCAGGACGAATGATGCTCCGTGTGCAGTAGTAAACTTTGTGTGCCCCTCCCTTTTCTTATGGAGAACACTTCCTATCTGTTCCATAGACCTAGTTCTACGTACCTGATAAATGGTGGCGGTGAAGATCGCTATAAAATAACGACTTCCTCCTGTGTGTATTACACAAATTACTGCCATGTACTGAAGTTCCGTCACAGATTTTTTTCTGAAATGTAGTGTGACTAGAAATCCATAGTACGAGATGTACTATCATGGTATGATCAGATGTTTTAAGCACTGGTTTGAGATGTCTAAAGAGCGATTTTAGAAGTTATGTTAATATATTTGATATTTGATTCAGGATTAGAGCTAATTGATTTATAGAAATAAATCGATTGATATAGTGAAAGAGTCAATCGTATAGATAAAGATGTTTTTGTTCAATTAAAGATGAAAAATTATTTATATGAGATCGGATTTAAGCAGAAATCGTGAAAACAACGGTGAGGTGGATTTTATCTTTGTAAAATATATCTATATAAGTTAATTATTATTTTTATTTCCAAGACTATGTTTCATTATTAGAAAAGTTTGTCTTATGACTATAAGATTTGTATAATCCTAATATATAAATATAAATCATATGTAATATTGTAAATTATCTTTATATATCAATATAATCTTGGCGTGCTCTAGTTTATCTTAAGTTTTTTTAAACTGGTTTTAGCTCTTGACATAGAGCTGTATTGACTAGGTCCGAACTCCGACGAAGTAGTAAATCCTGCTATTTTCTTGATGTATCCGCTCTATTTATGGTTAGCTCCGATTTTTAGTTTGATCAGATATATCATATTACGTTTATGTAGAATCTATTAGTTTATTGAGCTTCTTTTAACATTATCACTATTGTGTTGTATCGGTTAGGTCTATGATAGTAGATTGAAACTTTAAGTCGGCGGATCTTTACATGATATTTTATCGGAGTAGTCAGCTGATGAGTTATATTTACACTGAGCATCACGCCTAACGTATCGGTTTTTCAACCGATATACATATATCTTCAATAATTAATCCGCTAGTGATAATTCTAGTTCTGTTAGATTCGGTCTTATACTATCTCAGTTAGGTCTGATCTATCAAAACTATGTTTAATAGGGTTGATGTCGAGATCTAACATATTTTGTTCCTTCCATCGGCTCAGCTAGCCGATGATTTTACTTATATGCCTGTATCGGACTCACCGATAACAGCCAATGTGTTTACCCATTCTTTTCGTCGTCACGACCGATCTAGTTTCTATCGTTTCGGTATCGTTAGCCTTAGACTTATACTGTCTTGGTTCGATCCGATTTATCAAGGCTGCCTCTAACGGTATGGTAATCGGTGGTCGTTAGGTCTCATCGCATCGAAAGACCGGGCTTCGCTCTCTACTAATCATCGTATATTTTATTTACAACGTCATTGGCTCTATAGTTGAGGTGTTCTTTATTTTATTTCTCGCTATTTACCTATGCCTTCATTGGTTTTTTAGCCGATGTATGAGTGCAACTACCCCTATTGACAACAAGCTGATAGAAGGAGTGTATTGGACTCACAGCCGATGACTATCTCAACTCTATCGGTAAATACAACCGATAGCAGTAGTCTATATCGACCTATCGGTTGATTTGCTCGGTGATCTAACTCCATCTGTATTCCTTATCAATTAGATATTAAATTAATTGACACGCCATAAACCCAAACATCTCGAAAATACCAAGGAGTTTAAAGATTTGCATTATAGCTAAGCAGATTTCTCAGACATTCGTATGTTTGAGCGCATCGCATCGGATCTCTATCAACAAACACGGTGGACTGATTCGGCCCCAAACACTCTTTTGGCATGTCCAGTGGGATATAATTTTAATCAATATGTCTAAAGAAGAGTTTGATGCCAATGCGCGCTCGTTTGACAAAGAAATTGATGAAAATATTATTATTCTAGTCGCATTGTAACACTTAACAGATACACAGAGGCAGCAGGTGGAGCAATTTATAAAGGATTTTGAGAAGTTGTGATTGCAATTCTTTTATATGACGCAAGACAAACTGATCTAGAATAATTTGTTTCCAAGACTAACTCTGATAGGTGAAACAACTCAACCTACATCTTCAAGTCCACAGGAATCCGTCTAAGAATTAATTAATGAAGCTATACGTTACATATTGATCGATCAATCCAGAGGGTTGACGAGCATACTTTAGGACTTAATAAGAAAAAGAGTAGATAGATTAATTATTAAAAAGCCACTGGTTCATACATTGTCAAATATTGGTCCATAGATGCCGATGTTTAATTGGTTTGATGGCTATGTTCAGTTCGAGGGACAACACGATGGAGACAATGAGTGGACTACAAAGATATTCAAAGTGATAAAAGGAACGGTTTGACTTAAAAACAAAGAAGTAAAATTTTGTATATCGATATCCATATCCTGAGTGGTTTGATGAATACCATTACCACACTAATATAAGATACCAGACTTCTCTAAATTCTTAGGGCAAGATAATATATCTACCGTTGAATATATCTGCTGATTCTTAGCTTAATGTGGAGTAGCATCAGCTGAGGAAACATTAAGAGTTAGGTTGTTTTTATTTTCATTATATGGATCGGTTTTTACTTGGTTTTCATTGTTGTCACTAAGTTCAATCGGAGGATAGACCGATCTAGAGGAACAATTTCATAAGCACTTCTTTGCGGGGATCTACGAGATGTGGCTCATAAATTTGATATCGGTAAAGTAGAGGGCGGAGGAATCAGTTCTAGAATATATTCAAAGATTTTACAATATACAAATCCGATGCTACAGCTTAGACTTGAGTGATGAACAGTTAGTAGAGCTAACCTTTTAAGGATTATCAAGTCACATTAGAAGATGATTTTTCTCCCAACAATTTAATAGTTTAGCCCATTTGATGTAAACAGTATCGGCTCATGCCAACTGATTGCAAGAGTAGATTTCAGACTTGTGAGAGCCTAAAGAAGATAATTTTGAAGCATGAGTCCTCAAACTACGAAAATAGGTGGCATGTGTTAACACTAAAATTTGTTAAGTCCTACAGATAGATTCAATTCAGTATCAGAGAACCAATCGGCTTATGTAAAGAGGTCGATTCATATACGAAAAGTGCTGATTGGATAAATGAAGTTGGATTCAGTTCAGTCGAAGATGGAACATTATTCAAATGAGACTGGATCTGAGAAGAAATTGTGAAAGCCACGACGAGTTGGTTTTTATCTTTGTAAAATATGTTTTATAGATAGTCAAGTCAATTAGTTTTTTTTAATCTCTAAGATAGATTTTGTTTTATCATTAGAAAAATGTATCCCGTATTTGTGTAACCTCAGGTTATAAATGTAGACCCCTACAACATTATAAATCATCTTCACAGATCAATATAATCTCGGCGTATCGTCACCCTAATTTATCTATGTTTTTTCCTAACGGGTTATAACTCTCAACGTGGGGCTGCATCGGTTAGCTCCAAACTCCGACAAAGGGGTAAGTCCCGCCATTATTCTTATGTATGCAATTTATTTAAGATTGTATCGGTTAGGTCCAACCTCTTAGTTTGATCGGATATATTACATCATATTCGCGTGAGATCTATCGGTTTATCTCCTTTTACTGTCATCAGTCTCGTGCTGCATCGGTTAGGTTTGAATTTCTAGACTGCTGATAGTAGATTGAGCCTTAGGTCGGTGGTTCTTTACGTGACGTTTCATCGGAACAGCCAGTCAATGAGTTATCTTTACACCGAGCTTCATGCCTAACGTATCAACATTTTAGCCGATATACATATATCTTCAATGATTAATCCGTTAGCGATCGATTTGGTTCTGTTAGATTCAATATTATATTGTCTCGGTTAGGTCTGATCTATCAATGTTGTGTCTAATAGGGCTAGCATCAAGATCTAACGGTTTTTGTTCCTCTCATTGGCTCAGCTAGTTGACGAGTTTATTTATATGTTTGTATCGGACTCATAGCCGATGGGTTTACCTGTTCCTTTCGTCAATACGACCAATCTAGCTTCTATCATTTTGGTGTCGTTAGCCTCAGCCTTATACTGTCTCGGTTCTATTCGATCTATCAAGACTGGCTCTAACGATACGGTCATCGGTGGTCGCTAAGTCTCGTCTCATTAGAAGACCGAGCTTTTCTCTCTACTACTCATCGTATATTTTATTTAGAGCGTCATCAGCTCTATAGTTAAGAAGTCCTTTATTTTATTGCTCGCTATTTGCATATGCGGTCATCGACTTTCTAACCAATGTGTGAGTGCAATAGCTCCTATCGACAACCAGCCGATAACAGGAGTACATCGGACTCACAGCCGATGAATATCTCAACTCTATTGACAAATCCAGTTAATAATAAGAGTTCGTATTAGACTATCAGCTGATTAACTCGATGATCTAACTCTGTCTTTTTTCTGATCAATTAGATGTTAAACTAACTATCATATCCTAAACCCAATAACATGACATGATGCCAAGAAGATTTAGCACCTACACTAAAACGAACGTATTGTATCATATTTTTATTGGTGGATCGATTCAGCCCAAACCTGATACTCCTACCTTCACTTGACAACTGGCAGTGCCATGTGTTTAGCTACTAGTACTGAAATTGGGGCCAATAACATGAGCGTGCTAACTGACGAGCAGCAACTGCATACGGGCATATGGCAGCGTTTTTTTTTTCCTGCGTGTTGTCCTCTTGTTTCAGCCACAGTAGCAATTGGCCGGTATTCCATTGCCACCTTTGATGAGAGGGAGAGAGAGACCTCACGGGTGGCAGCGAAGGCAAAGGAGCAGCAAGAAACCGACAGAGAAAGTACGGCCATTGTAGAATCACAGGTGAGAGCAGGCGGGAGGAAAATAACTGGAAAGAAATGCACTTCTCTGCTTTTGTATATGCACGCATGTCTACCAATCCCATTCGCGATGCACGAATGAAATATGTTAGCAAATACTTTAATACTAGTCTATTGTTCAGGTCATAGTAATATTAATACTAGTAGACTAGTATTAGTTATCTAGCGACTATTATTGTTTATGTGCTATTTTCTTGTTGAAGTGATAGTACATGATCGTAATAATGTTGTATGATTGATGATTGGATATTTGGATGGTATAAAACTATGAATAGATGAAACCTATATCTCAATAATCTCGGTAACAATGAGATGACCTAAAAATATCTAGTAGATCCATTTTAGACCCATTTAAAATGCATGACTATAAAAACACATAAATAAGAAAAATAACGAATGGAATATCATGTCCACTAAATTTCTATATATTAAAAACACATGAAAATTTCAAATGTGTCGTTTAATTGATATAAATATAGGAAAAATACAGGAATTTAGATTTAAAAAAACGAAAACATACCTTATGTTTATTTTCCTCTAAAATTTCTATAGGATTATCCAATCCACAGAAATTTCAAAGAAAATTAATTGTTTGTTTTAAAAGTTTTTATAGGAATTTTTTATAGAAATAAAATCCTCTAAACTTTCTATTTTTTTCCTACGAACCAAACCAAAGGGCTTAGTTTTTTTATATAGATGTATGTAGCATTGTAGTCAGACAGCCGAATCAGAATGCTAGTGTGGAACCATGACAGAAGAAGGCACTGCTGAGAACAAATCCAGTCACGGGGTTAAAAAAGAATCACCAATGCACAGCATCACAAAGCGTACTTCCCGCGCCAGACTAAGCAAAGAAGGAATTTCCTAGCTGTCCCCAAGAAAATTCCTGCCCCGGGAGAGCAAACGCAGCACAGCGCCCAACTGTACAGATCGCCGTTCCCAATAAGACAGGGGGAAGTTGAGGCAAAGAACACCACAACAACGCGTGCACTGATGCACATGCCAACACCGCGCGCGCGCGGGCGCGCCCATGCACAGCCTCTCCTGCGACTCGTGAGCCGTGTCATACCATCGCGGCTTGCCGCTCCTGCCATGCCCGTGATCTCCCTTAAATTCCCCCACCTGTGTGTCTCAGTGTCTATACCCCGAGAGAATTGATAAGCCTGGCACCTCTCGCCGCGAGCAAGACCACACCAACCACCGTTGCGTTTCCATTGGCGTTGGTGTGTGTCGCCATGGTGGTGACGGTGTCGTGGGCGCGGTTCTTGGCGTGCACTGCGGTGGCGCTGTTGCTCGTTACGTTGGGATTTGGTGGTGTGGTCGCCGCCGGCCGACCTCACGGGCGCGGGAGTAAGCATGGGCACACGAAGGGGATGCGGCCGGGGAAAGCGGCGGCGAAGCCGTACCCGGTGAACGCGACGGCGGTGGAGACGATCGAGCGGCAGTTCACGCGGTGGGTGCGGTCCATGGGCGGGCGAGGCCACAGCACGTTCCAGCGCGTGCTCTACCGCGGGCTCCTGCCGACGCGCACTCTCGTCGTCGACAAGAACCGCGCCGCCGGCAACTTCACGTCCATCCAGGCCGCCGTCGACTCGATCCCGCTCATCAACCTCGCCCGCGTCGTCATCAAGGTCAATGCCGGCACATACACGTACGTTACGTGGCTTCTTGGTCTGTCTGCTTTCTCCACCGCATCCAGAGCGTTCGTCTGAATGTCGACACTGATCTCCCCGTGCAGTGAGAAGGTGACCATCTCGCCGCTGCGCGCGTTCGTAACCATTGAGGGCGCCGGCGCCGACAAGACGGTGGTGCAGTGGGGCGACACCGCGGACACGGTCGGCCCGTTCGGCCGCCCCTTGGGCACCTTCGCCTCCGCGACGTTCGCCGTCAACGCGCAGTTCTTCGTCGCCAAGAACATCACCTTCAAGGTGAGTACTACACTACGCCATCGTGGCGATACGGTATCGTGCGTGGCGTGGCCGCCTCATTCGTTCGTCGGCGTTGTTGTCTTGCGGCAGAACACGGCGCCGGTGCCGAGGCCGGGGGCGCTGGGGAAGCAGGGGGTGGCGCTGCGGATATCGGCGGACAACGCGGCGTTCGTGGGGTGCAACTTCCTCGGCGCGCAGGACACGCTCTACGACCACCTGGGCCGCCACTACTACAGAGACTGCTACATCGAGGGCTCCGTCGACTTCATATTCGGCAACGCCCTCTCCCTTTACGAGGTACACCCACTAACACACGCATTACATTCACATTTTCCTCGCTGAAAATCATAGCAGGAATTGTCAGCAACCCGACGCATTTTCCTCCCTGAAAAGTGAAAACCACAGCAGGAATTGCAAGCAACCCGGCTAATTCGGTTGAAGGTTTAATGGTAGACATGGATAGTTAATTAGCGCCTGAAATCAAGTCAACAGGAAATCTTTGCTCAATCTGCGATGTCAGTGTCCAGTACAAAGCCCAAATGCACGACAGGATACCGTGTCAGTACACACTGGCCCGCAGCTTTCTGACAGGGCGCTATGTGGCAACTACAATGCACCACGCTGGGCACAGAAGAAAGAGCCCATCACGAAAATTCTCTCAGCCACTGTTAAAACTCACGGGTTACAGTAGAGGCAAAACCATTATCGGCCAAGATTTGGCCCTCGAGATCTTGTGACGGGCCCTACTACAGCTACACGATGCGTCCGTAATATAGTACAGCGCAACCATTGGGCAGGAGGTAGATGGTGCCAATGCGTTGTGCGTGCCCGTAGGGCAGTTCGTTTAATGCGAAATCCAGCTCAAATGGAATGCTTTTGGTTTTCAATGTGCTGCTGCTGCTGCGTCGCCTGTCGTTGGCGCCGGCACGGTTGCGGGATGCGGTTTTCTGGAGCCGGCAGGTTCTCTGGTCCCTGGCCCCAGAGGCGCCGTGGCCGCTACGGACGGGCCCGTGACGCCATAGCTGGACGGACGTCTCCTGCCGTGCCAATGGCCCAACTGTAGCATGTGCGTAGCCACCACCAATCTCCTTTGAAAACAATAAATCCTGCTAGTACATTCTAGTGCAAACTCCTAGTAGTCCACCTGCTCAGTTGGTTGTAGCCGTCGTGGTATGCTGGAATATGCCTGTCGACGTTCTAGTTTCAGATTTAGAGTTTGAGGAGGTACACGTGAGTGCGTTCAGTGGTCAAACCGTGCACCCGTGTTACATGAGGCTAGGCCTTATCTTGTTAACCTCTACTTGAAAAAGAAATTACACTAGTCCAACACCAATACAGCATTACTGGTAGTATTGGAGTTTTGCCATGAATCAGAATCAGCAACTGGCCTCGGTGCTCGGTTTCACGAAGGTGCCACAATATTTAATCAGAAATCTTTTGCCGTGTGTTATTTACTTTGGTCATGTTGGTGGTGATATTCAATTATACATGCAGGGGTGTCACGTGCACGCGATCGCGCGGAACTACGGAGCCCTGACGGCGCAGAGCAGGATGAGCATGCTGGAGAACACGGGGTTCTCGTTCGTCAACTGCCGCGTGACGGGGTCCGGCGCGCTCTACCTCGGCCGCGCCTGGGGCACCTTCTCCCGCGTCGTCTTCGCCTACACCTACATGGACAACATCATCATCCCCCGCGGCTGGTACAACTGGGGCGACCCCACCCGCGAGATGTAAGCTAAGCTTAGCATCGCGCGATCGTCTGTCTATATCGTTGTCGGTCTTTTCATATGACAACCGGTGTGTGTGGTTTGGTTAATGGCAGGACGGTGTTCTACGGGCAGTACAAGTGCACGGGGCCGGGGTCGAACTACGCCGGGAGGGTGGCGTGGTCGAGGGAGCTCACCGACATGGAGGCCAAGCCGTTCATCTCCCTCAGGTTCATCGATGGATTGGAGTGGGTCAAGTTGTAGCACCACGTAGAGAGACACACATCAGCTCGCTCGATTAACTTGTCAAGAGAAAAAATAGGAACAGAGGTGGCAAGATAAACACTGATTCGATTGCACATTTGGAACTTTGCGGTTGCATTCTGACTTATGAAGCCCTACTGTAGTACACTAGCACTGTCCCGAGACTCTGTCACCTTGGTTTTGTTTTGGACTGAAAATAGTAGCAGAAATTAGGCCAACTGGCGCAAGCAGTAGAGAGGTAGCAGTTGATGATGCGATCTCACTTCTAAGCCCAGAAGCCCATATTGAAGCACGAAAATAGGCCCAGATAAGGTTATAGTGGTGTCACAGAAGTGAGCCCAATAATCACAGCTGTGTTGCTTCCAACTTCCAACACGTATAACCTTTTCAAACATATTTTACACAAATACTTTGACGTATTTCTGCAATGTTTTAGTACTATAGTCCCAGTGGCCAACGATATACTATGCCACTAGTATTAGAAGTACTATACTAGTTACGAGGAGTAGGTATTCGACTCTTGAGTTGACCTGAGCCACTGACATCACGACTACATACATTGAACGTCTCTAATAGCCTACTCAAATTTTAGTATTCAAATGGTATTATGGCTAGCCAGCCAAAAAAATTTTTAACTAGTTATATTTCCCGTGACTAGCTAAATCCTACTATCTATGGTTGATATTTTTTTATGAGCCTAAATAGTGAGTGAGTGAGTGAAGGTGGAGAATGGTAGTTAGCTAATCAGTCCATATGGCTAGTGAAATGGTTAGTTGAGCCAAATGGCTTGTTTCTTGTAGTGTGCTTTTTATTACACTAGTTAAAATCTTAAATAACGAGCATGATAGCTAATCTCGTGAAGATGCTCTTACAGCGAGGCGACACAACAATCTTCTAGTTTACTACTAGCACGTATGCTTGTACATCGTACACAGGATTCAGACCAATACCAAACTTTCAAAAACTCAGAAGTGAGATATAGTTTTGATCTAGATCCAGCGGCAGTAGCTGCAGCAGCGGATAAAAACAAATCTCAAGTCCGTCCATTCCGACTCACACCGTCAGCACAAACAAGATTGACAGCTGCGAGTCGTGTCCTCTTCAATGGAGTCCAAATCAATGTGTGCATCTGTCCACGATTTCATCGGACAGCTGGGCGAAGCAAACGAGAATAGCTGATGCAAGTAAAAATAGCATTGGCATGTTGCAAACGGGTGACATTTCTTTGAATCTACTAGTACTAGTTTGAAAAGTTTGAACAGAATTCAGTGGTTTACTTCTTAGTTGCTCACAAATGCTTGAATAAAAGAGGTGGGGGGTGGGGGTCATTGCACATTTCGAACGATCTGATTTCGTTCATTCCCATGCTTCCCGGGAGACAACGCCCTTTGTACTTTTCAGGTGTGCCTTCTATCCTACTCCTACAAGAGTCAGGATTATTTGCATCTAATCTGGTTCTGAGTCACTACCGTAAAACCGGGAATGAAGATCATTCGGAGACGACACCACAATCAAACAGAAAAAAAGTACTGTGCACATTAACTAGCACTCCACTGTATTGTACTCCTTCCCGTCTTAGGTAGAGTAGTAGGCTGTTGTATCAGGATACTGTTATCTGGTCAGTTGTCACCGTTGCTTTCTCTGTCAAAAAAAGGCAATCACTTGTATCTCGAGACAAATATTGATTCTAAGAATTAACTCTTAGTACCTTATCTGATATCATAACCTACTTATATAATATTTATATATAAATATATAGTACAGTATTATACTATTAATACATGATACATGTTTCATTTAAAAGAAACTTAATAACATGTGCATAGATGTTACTAAAAATACTCGCAGCGGAATAAAATTTTTCTCTAGAATATCTGATCAAAATGACCAGAGTATTCGGATAAAATTTCTCTGAAGTATCCGATCAAATTGGATAGAGTATTCGCATAAAATTTCTTTAGAGTATTTAGACTAAAAGACTATCCGAACGAAATCCTCTGAAGTGTCCTGTCAAAATAGACAGAGTATTCGGATGAGTCTTTTTGTCAGATAGAAAGCCTGACCGAAGTCTCCGGGCAATAAGTTTATATATTTCGGTACTTTTTCACTGCGTTCGAAGGATATTGAAAGAGACACCCTTAAAGGTAGTGGAGAAAATTGGTTATCCAAATCAATAGTAAATGATATATAAAAAAAGTAAAGTACACAAGTAAGATACATAGACAAAAGATTTGTTCCCAAAGTTCAGATTATAACGATCATACGTCTTTATTGAAAGACTCCAAGAAACCGAATCTCTCTCAATCCTAAGCCTCATCAAACAAGCATCAAGAATAAAACTTTAGCCTCCAAGCAATCACTAAGATAAAACTCTATTCTCAAGTGACTGCTAAGATCCATACACATAGATAATGGGCTATTACCTACGATAAAGCTTACTGTATCAAGCAACCTCTAACCACAAGCTTGTTCCTCACTCAATTAACTCATCACTTACGAAGGTAAGGATGAAACTTCTTAAACTTTTGGTGGCTTACCACAGCTTTGGGAGCTTACCATTGACTTCTAGCCGTCTAGAAAACCTTGATTTATAAGAGTAAAAAACACAATCGAAGATTTGCTTGTTATAAACTCAATTGCTTAAAGAATAGAGTAAAGTTCACTTGCTCTCAGTATCTCAACTAAACTCTTTCTCTACTCAAATCTCTCACACAA
This sequence comes from Oryza coarctata, assembly GCA_030770085.1. NCBI lineage: Eukaryota > Viridiplantae > Streptophyta > Magnoliopsida > Poales > Poaceae > Oryza > Oryza coarctata. The sequence goes on from CM061470.1 coordinate 20,205,115, forward strand.
AGAGTTACCACTAAGATAGGAGCCTATTTGTTTTTTAATAGATCTACTCTTTCTAAGACTCAGCCTCAAAAATAACTACAAAGGATGGATAGATGGATGGGTTTAAATACCCGAGTCCCACAAAACTAGTTTCTACTCATAGATTTAAAGTTTAAAGTCTTTGACAAAAATCACCAAGAGACTTCAAACAAGCTTCTCTATCTACTTCAGAGTATCCGACCAAAATGTTCGACGTATCCGCTATTACCTAACAGCACCCCACAAAAAATGGTCATAATTGCTTGCTTGGAAGTTTGTTTTCGACGATCTTAAACTCTATGGAAGGATTATTGGGAGGGCTACCCACCAACTAAGAACAAACTCTAAAATCTCTCAGAGAATATGTTAAGACTTAAATTTCTCTAAAGGAAGTACTTAGAAGGTTTACTTTAAATACCGAGATATAAACAAACATATTAATATTGTATCACTTTTAATAGTACGATATTGCTATACTTAAAAGCTAATAGAAAAGCTATTGTACATTAAGAATTCCCAACGTCAACTATATTTAATCGTCAGGACTATTTATCTATATCTCATTAAACACATTAGTACCAAATTAATTATATATTTGCCTTAATCAATACCTCGCATCAACTTGATCTTTGGTACTCTATCTTATACTCTTCAAATGATTAATACGAATCTTTCATAATTTCGCATGACGTTGTATGGTTCATCGACGTGAAACATTCACTCGTCTTTCACCATCGTAGTAGTTTGTTAGCGTCAAATCCTTCACTTGCCCTTCACCGTTGTATGGTTCATCATGACCGAGTATTGCTTGTCGTTTACCGTCTTGTCATACAAAATCACTTTGCTCTTTATATATTTAATTTATTATCTTTACCAACATATCTATCAATATCTTTTATTTTGATATCAAAACTCAAACATATTCACTCCAACTCAGAAATAGTCCCAATATAACTTATTATTAATCACCGTTCCTTTGATCATTCATCACCTCTCCTACACATACCGTGTTAAAGTCTGTGCTATAGCTACTTATAAATTTGTATGTTGTTTTTCTTCTTTCTCATATCCACTCTGTGTCTAATCATAAATCTGATTTATAGCCACTTATATTACTTAGTATACTCTCTAATGAGATAAGAAAAAGAGCAAAATGCTCACTATTAATATAAAAGTTGTATTTGTGGATGTTAAATTAGGGATATTGAAGATATACCATTTCTCGATCTGTGAGTCGAAGGTAAAAAGGTAAAATTGGTTTATTTTAATATAAAATTTAAAATTTAAAAGTTGATTTTTTTAATGGAGGAAGTAACTCTGAAGAAATTCTGAAGTCCGAAAGGGACTCATCTCGGTATCCAAATACGCGCAGGCAATGAATTTTGCCACTCTTTTTCCGAGCCAAACCAGCTATGGGCGTGTCATCAGACAACCATTTTGCAAACCATGTAGGAAGGGTGCTATTTTAGCGGGAGGGTGCTATTAGCGTCATTTTGCCTGATACTTCACATCAAATGCACGTCAACATTTAAGCCATCCATAAAGCAATGCAGTTGTGGTACACTGCAACAAACAACCACAATTTTGTCTTCACTGCAAAAGATCTGCCAGTGCCAAGAAGGCAGGAACTCGTCCGTGTACTCTTTACTTCTTCCTTCCCTTAACTTCCATGCCATTTCAGCGGAGTATCAACCTATACATGTCGGTATCAGATACTACTACTCCGTATCAGCATTTAAGCCGCACTTTGCAGTGTCAGAAAAACAAAGGAATGGCAGTTCGCAAATGTATGAGCTTTGGTTTCTTCCGCCTCATTTTTTCATTCCCTTGGCAGGAATTCGCCTTGTCCATTTTCTGAGAGAAAAGTGTACTGGTATTTTGGACTGTTGCGTGTTGAGAAACCCGAATTAAATTGTACTAGAATTTTCATGCCAGGGGGAGAGAGAGAATGTGGTTAGAACTGTAGCATGTTGTCGATTAGCTAGGGGTTTGGTTATTGACAAATTCCAAAGAAATTTCATCAAAATCCATTGATTTTCATCGAATATCGTCCGCCTTTTCTTATGGTGCTGGTCGAAAAACCAGTTTATCACGATAATCAAGCAGTTATCACGGATATCGCAAACCCTTACTAGTGGTAGAACAGATTTTATTCCCTGCTCTTTTTGCATACTTGAGAATAATGGTACTTTGCGACGATTTACCATCTTACTCCTAATACTAATATGTACCGAATGTTAAAACACACTCTAGATTAGCATTGAGCTCCGGTTATGAGTAATTAATCACCAAAGCTGATCGAGGTAGTAATCTCTAGTGACATCGTCGCTGAACTCGGAGTCTTCGAGGCGGCTCATCTCCGAGCTCTTCAAGCTGATGGCGCTATCCGGCCGCGATTTCCTCGACCCGGCCCGTGCCAAGCTAGGCCTCGGCGCGCTCTGGTACCGCGCCCGCGCCACGGACGACGCCGTGTCTGCCATGTACCGCGGGCTCACGACGCGGCCCTTCTCCGGCGACGGCGAGCCGTGGTACGCCGGGAGCGCGCTGGGGCGGGGCGTGTTGTGCGTCGTCTTCGGCTGCCGCGGCTCGAGTTCCTGGAGGAGGCGCGACGGCGGCTTGTAGTAGTAGAGCAGCGGCGAGGACAGCGGCACCGACCCCGGCGTGCCGTCCCTAGGCGGGTCGGCGGCGTAGCGGCTCGTGATCCGGGAAGACAGGCACCGGAGCTGGCACGTGTCCATCTCGACGATCCTCGGGCTGCGGTCGAAGTTGATGTCACCGCCGTCGGACACCCACCGGCGGTGCACCGCCGGCAGCGTCAACGGCTTTACCCGCGCTCCTTGCACTTGGACAACGATCCGCTCCTACGTACAAAAAATTCCAAATTTTAGTGTCATCTGATGAAATCTGGTTGATTCGAGGAAGCATCACCTGTTCGACGGATTTCCGAGACGAGGCCATCTTGATGGCGCGCGAGGAGGCTTGGAGCCTGATGAGCGCTTGCAGCCTCTGCAGAGTCGTCGCGGCTTGCTTCCTCACAAGGTAGCCACGTACCAGAGCCTGTAGCTTGACGAGCGATTTGAGAGCGCGCAGTGCTCTCCTAGCCTGAGGTTGCTTCAAATTTTTACAGTGGCATCAGAACGCAAATTAACAGAAACAATATGAGAGGTTTGAAAATGCCATGGTGACTATGCTTGTCACCGCTGTGCAGTTACCGAATAGTTTGCAGCAATCATCACTAAACAAAAATATCCTCAAAAGTGGAGTTCATCCAGGAAGCAGATTAAAAAACAATGTGCATTGTGCAATGGATACCTAGCTACTCAACGGCAAGAAACAACTGCTATCATTACAACAGTTAGAAAAGTAAGGTCAAATCTCTGGTCGAATATAAAACCAGAAGAATCTAACCACCTATTTCCAAAAAGAAGAATCTACTAAAATCCCGTGAACCTATCCATGCATTGATTACTAACTGCATCGTGGAAAAAAAACAAATAAAATGTGTTTGAGCAGATTACTAGGCTAAATGTTAGAAGTTGAAACACATGCAAATGCAGCTGCTGCAGAACATAATTCAATTTTTAAGAAAAAAAATGCAGCATTTTCAGGGGAAAAACAAGGCAGGAAACGACGAACACGATGCTTTTGTTGGACGCACCAGGTATCCTCTGAAGGCCTTCTGGATCATGACGGACGCCTCGACCTCCTGTTGCTGGCCGCAGCTGCATGCCCGGACCTGCAAGAGCTCGCCGGCGACGACGGCGGTGACCGAGGGCCTCCGGCCGCCATCGGCCACGCTGCTCCTCGGCTTCGCGAAGCTCCATCTCCTCCTCTCCATCAGCGGCGCGACGCTACCATTGGCGCCTGCATCGGCGCTGTGCTCCTTCCGATCCTTGTCTCCTGATCCTTCCTTCTTGCCGGTGAATACCTTCTTGAGCCATCTCATTGCGCGGCCCATGGCGGTGAATCAACCTATCTGCAGCACGACGAAATGCCACGAACAGACGCGTCAAAAAAGTGCAGAGAGCGTCGACAAAAGGATTCAGCAACAGCAGCTATAAACTATTGCAGTGTTGGAACAATGGGACTAAGGACACGCAAAGATCAACCTGGTTGAAAGTTGAAAAACTGTTGGCAAACAGGGAAACGAAGGCTGCAGTATACTCCTATAGCTCAACAAAACAGAGACGCCACGGTTTGGAATGAGATAGCAGGGTGGAGTGGACAAGAACAAAGCAAGGAAGCAAGAAAGGTTGAGGGAGAGAGAAAAGAGAGAGAGGCTCTTTCTCGATGGTAAAGCAGGGAAGAAAAGAAACCTTTTCACATAGGCCTTCTGCCGAGAAACATGGGACCGAATAGAGATGGAAACCGAACGGAAAAGGGCTCAAGAAGCTTAGCAGAAAAGGAGAAGGCAAGACGTGTAATGTAGCGCCAAAAACAGCAGAGTGGGTGGGGAGATTCACAGTGCTCCCTCCAGCTCACGAAACGTGACGCCCTGATGCGGGAAAAGGACCTTTTCATCAGGGAACACACCAGCCAGCCGGTCGAACACTATCACAACCGCAGCAGCAGCGAGCCAACCGGCGATGCAGCCAGACACGAAGCGGAAGTAGCCGGCGACGAAACGAGAGCGAGCGAGCGAGCCACCACGCCCGCCGCAGGGGAAAAGAAAAGATTCCCCCTGCTTGCCCCCCCCTCGCCCGAGCACAAGGCAACGAGAAGGCTAAAGCGCGAGAGCGAGACCAACCGAAGCCACAAGATAACCCAAACCCCGGAGGCCACCACGCACCGCACGAGGCAGGGAAAACAAAAACCGCGACGGCAAGCGACAAGTTCCAAACGGCGTCGCGCGGACGCGCAGCGCAATCATTCGCCGCCACACCCCACGCACCTCACCGAGAGAGAGACGCGCAGCAACAAGCCACGTGGGGGTATCGCGCCTCTCGCGGTCTCGCCTCCCACCCCGCGGCGCGGCTTTTGGAGCGCACGTCTGGCCGAGAACTCACGCCAAGATCCGATCCGGCTAAAATGTAATCGATCGGGCCGGTACGAGCAGCAGTGACGCTGACGCACGCCCACTACTACCCGCGCTGCTACCCTGGTGGAACACTGGTACCGAGGAGTCCGTCCTTCCCGTCGGTTGCTGCCTTTCACACACCATCGCGACGAGGGAGGCGAGGTGTGTCGCCGACGCGGATGGATGGATAGGGCTGTGCCCTAGTGCGTGGTACACTATACGAGCGCTTACTGATCCGGTCAAATAAATGCTTATCGCCTTGTGCCGTTGTGCGCGGTATATAGGCGACATTTAATTATTCGTGACTGGCTCCTTTTTAAATACTATTCTATAATTTTTTTAATTTTTTACCAGATGTGAAATAATACCATTCTCTTTTCTTACCTCCTTCATCTCTCGTATATCTCCGGAAGCAAAACTTCATCAATCACAAAGACATCTCGTAACTAAAAAGATGATAGCGGGGTGTTACTTTATTCATCTTGACTATCTCTGGTTCTGGTTTGATCGCTAGCTTAAAGCGTGGAAACCACAACATATCCTTTATCGATAGTCTTGAACCGCTCATCGTTGACTACTCGTCTGGCCTCATCTCTATCTATATGCTTGAGCCAAGCTACGCTGCCATACTTGCTAATGAAAAAGAAGAGGCTTCTAAATTGAACTGTAAGAGGAAGAGGAATGAAAGGAAAGATGATCAACCTCTACTCCACCAGTCTTGAGTCTCGCTATCACTGCCAATGTGACTGTCGTTTAGCTAGTCTTGTTTTCGGAAGGGAGAGAAGATAGATAAGGTAAGGAGAGAGGCAAAAGAAACATTTTTTTATATTGTTATGGTGAAAAATAATATTATTTTTAAAAATATTTTTTAAAGAGTGGTTATTTATGAGAGTAATAAATAATTAAATATCCCGTTATATAGGGCTCGTTCAAATGTGGGGTGCGTACGAGTTGTCTTTGGACCACCCTGGGAATGAGAGTTGGTTAACCATCATTGCCAGGGAAGTTACACCGCTCGTATACAGTACCGTTTAGTTCTGCATACTTTATAGTGTCATAACTCAGGGAAACAAGCTTGAAAATCGGAAAACGAAAGATACATATAGCTTAACGGGCTATCTTTATGTGACTTGATAGATGCTTGAGCGTTAACTATCATTTATCAGCCATAACGAGAATATTAATACACATGTCCTGTGGTCCATCATCTCCCCTGTACAGCCAACGATTACAGATCTATCTACTGTAGATCTTTGAAAAAAAAACTCCGTTTACTGTACAGAGATATAATGCCGGTGGCCGTGGCCCCAGCCGGAGACGCACGCGTGACGCAAGCGGCGTGCACGCAAGAAATTTGATGGGAGGAGAGTGGTACGGATGCGAAGGAAAACTTATCAATTCTCACGCACGAAAGGGCACGCTTATCGAGGCTGCCTCCGTCTGATGCCATCCTCCCGACGTGGAACACGGTGTCAGTCTCGCAACAAAGCATGGCCGTACTATCGACCGTGAACAGCATAGCATTAGCAGATCCGTCGAAAACGAAAATGAAAAGAAAAAACGAATGAGAATCTGCTGCACTGTCCCCTGGGTCCCACTCCAGCGTATATGCTTCGAATCGTAGCTCCAATGGTAGCAGCTGTAGACTACCAGATACTAGTAGTATACTACTACCAGTACTCCAAACACTACCAAGATACCAATACGAAGATACTAGTACTAGTAGTGTACAGCGCTAGTCACCAGACATGCCATGTTTTGTCGCTGGTGCTTGGAAGGCAACCGCGTACATGGAGTACAAAAGTACACGGTGATCCTCTCGTGGCAATCAGCCTGTCACACCCACCTCGTTGGCTCGTTGCCGCAGTGCACGGAGATCATCTCGCCGAGAGCAGTTATGGGGTCACCGTGTGTAGCGATCGAGTACTTTGCAGGCACCGTGGTACGTAACACAATTTACTACTCATGCCGTGTGGTACGCCCCGTTTCTCGCCAGAACGAAATCTAGTCCTGCACGAACACGCACGCTCTTGGTGTGTATTGGCCGGAGGCATGCAGCAGCAGCAACGTACTCCTACGCAGAGTCGCACTCGCATAGACCAGAGCAGGGTGTAATCATGGCTAAAAGGTTAAGCTACGGTCTAATGGGTTAATGGCAAAGGCGGACCAAATGGCAGCATCGGCAAGCCTGAATCCGGCTCGCTGACACTGGCAAGGAGGGTGAACCGGACCCATTGGTCCCCTGCAATGCCTCACCTGCGAGCTGAAACAGATGATGTGATGTAATGCCCGCTAACATGTAGGATACCTATCGGTCCATATGTCAGTAAGAGGGTATTAAGCCAGATAACTCTTTTCCCTATAAGCCTGTGTTGCTGCAAGGCAGCTTTGTGTTTCAGATGAGGATTGGAAATCTTCTTGGGACGTAAAACGACAAACTTAATTAACGTATAATTAATTAATTATTAGTTCAAATATATATATATATTATTTAAAACAATCTTTAATATATATATATATTTAAAAAATATTGTTTAACAGTAAAAATAAAAGGTGTGTATAAACCTTCCGCTGTCGAACGCAGTTGCCATTTCCGTCGCAGTTCTAGACCTGCGCCCCTGCGCGTGGCATGCGAGTTTTTAACCGAAGGGGACTCCCCTGCGAAGTGCAGTCCGCGAGCCCCGTGCCGTGGCTTTGGGCCGACGCGCGCAGGATCGCGTCGCACGCATGGGTATCGTACGAAGTGTGTGGAGATCCATCCATGACCGCGTGTGGGCCTCGCCGTGTGCTGCTGCGTCCACCGGTCCAGACGCATTGAAGAGGTTTTACGAACTGGTGCAAGCGTCGGGCGGTAAATGTGTTGGGGATCACAGTGGTCGGCGAGACGACGCATTGATAGTTCGAGAACCACGATACAAGTACTCCGTGTGTTCGATGTTGTTTGCAGGGTGTGGATTTGGCAGTGAAATTACGTTGTGGCGCAGCCGAGTCACTAGGCCTTGCTGCTACTACTAGCTGGGGAGCTACTCATCATGCGTACTCTTTTGCACCTGCACGGATGCTCCTACTTCTGTTTGGTTTTGGGTCATGGCGGATCGAGCAGGCAGGCTTCGTTAGTCTCTAGACTACCCTCTGCTATTTTCAAAAAACAAAAAATCAATTGTATACCCTAATCTGTCCCCATGGAAGAACTGGAGCTTTGCTGTATTGGGAAAGAAGAACAGTAGCAGTTAGCGATGTGGCCATGGGGAATTGTGGGGACTGGGGAAAATTAATGCCCAGCGGGTGGCCCAATTTGGGACATCTCTTGTGAGTGGAGTAGTACATCACTAGGCTATCTTCTCGCTGGGCCATTCAGCTTGGAGTTGCGTTAGAGAGAACTTGGGCAACGACGCTAAGCTAGGGGGTTTGCGGCGGGCGTCACGGCGCAGAAGGAGCGTTGTGCCATCGTGCAAGGCGGAACCAGGTGGAGGCGTGGCGGGGAAGGGCCTCTGGATTCGCCACTGATCGGGGACGTGACGAAATGAAGCTATTTGCTTATTTTGAAAAATATTTGTTTAACGGCAGAGTGGATACACCAAGTATCTCCTTGTTTTCTCCGGCCCATTCAATCTTGTGTATGTTAAGTTTGATTTGCATAACACTATATACTGTTAATACTCCTATAGTTATTGATGAAGTAATTTTATTAATTATGAGCCTACCCTCCATTTTTCATCCTGGATTCGCCACTGTTTTGGGCCACGCGTTGTTGGCTTGTGGCACGTTCTTCCCTGGAGTTTAGACCATGATCCTGTGCATGCTCTGTCTGGCTCGCTGGTTTGATGCACCTGAGGTCAGAGGACGAGCTCGAATATTTCACATGGTGAGGACTAAAAGGCAGATTGTGCCCATCTAAGAAAAGGCAGATTGGGCCTGGACGGCCGGGCAAGAAGTCCAGAACGAATCCTTCCAGTACATTTGCTTATGGGCCTCTCTTTGGCTAGACATGCCCTGGAATTATTGATGTATGTGATGGAGAATTATTGATACGGAGTTTAACTCGGGAATTTTCTACTCAAGATGACAAGGATGGCTATGCTGGAACATAGTAGTGTAATAATTGGACTGAATCTATTGGAACACAAGAGCCACAGAAAGGAGGCCAAACGGGCTGATAGTGCACTAGTTGGGCTTAAAGCCTTTTTCTGTCAGACGTTTCCGTCATGTGAGTACAACATCATTGCTCACACGTTTTATTACCACTCGAGGTTGCGATTTATTTGCCGTTCAACCTTAACCAAAAGGCCAGGCTAGCTTATTGTATTTTAGGTTGTGTTTAAAATTAGTTGACGAATTTGCTCATTCTAGTGGCCTTTCAATCTTATTCCGTGGTCTATGGCCTAGGTGGCCTGTGTTTGTGGTGTAATTTGGCTAATAGGATTTGTGATGCACTAGGAGATTATACGTGCAAATCATTGGGTGCCTATAGTGTTCGATCTGGCATATAGAGAATATATACAATGGATCAGCTGAGCTTAGATGCGGATGGACGTCTCTGTATTGGCACTGTTTGCATGCATGCGGAGGGTGTAGATGGGTGGCCGCGATGGGAGTTCGTGCATGGGAAGCAGATGCATCGCTGGCTGCCTGAGTTCTCATGTCGCGCAGGACCGAACAGATCGACCTGCGCGCGCGCGAAGGGATGCCTGCGGCTGGAGGAGGCGACTCACGTGAGGCCCGCACGTGGTGCGGAGGCTGGATCATTACGCTACACGCGCCGGTATAAACGGGTGTTGGCTTGCATGCTAAGGCGCGAAGGTTGGAAGCAGCTTCCAGAGATACAGTATTTTTGGTATCTGATTTGTTAGGATTTTATTTACGTAGAGTTACCATGTACTCCTTAGCCGGGATTTTATTTGGTTATAGTTTTCGTAGAGTTACCATGTACTCCTTAGCCGAGTATCAGGTGCCTCTATATATACTAGGCTATTAGATTAGTTTTACCTCTCCAACAATTATCAATTACTATTTTCTATTTTATTTTCACGGCTGAGTTTTATCAATCCTAAAAATTTGGGTACTCTTTGCTGTTTTGCGCTGAAAAACAGTCGTTCACGAAAGCGAAAGAAATATGCTAGTTGCTCGAAGTCGTTATGTAAATACGATAGCTATTTTCTTTTCTAATTTGCTCGTAAATTAGTAGTTTAATTTCACAAAAGTGAAGTAATCTTAAAATCAAGTCTACTGGTTTTAATCATTTCGATTATGGTGACTCTGTTAACTATACACAAATCGTTAGGTAAATACTGTTGACCACGAAAAAGCGTCAACACCTATGGCCTTTTGAACAACTTTGCTAAATGCTAATGCCATTTTCCTTCCCTTGTTTTTCTTCGTTCTTCCTCCGAGCTCTAGCTTGCTCCGATCAACCGTGCAGCTAGCATCAGCGCTGTGTGAAGGCCAAGTACAAAAGCGAGGAAGAGGCTCATCGACAAGGAATGGGAAGTGCGGGCAGAGGCTTGTACGTGTCGACATAGAGGAGCCAACATAGCATCTTCCCATATTTGCTTTCTCCATGTCATACTGCTAGTGTTGTATATGGATACAACTCTAGATAATTCAATTGCCATATTTTTTAATAAAGAAACATATTTATTCTGTCCTCTAGATAAGGCATGCACTCAACTTTCTCAACTTTGTCTCATCAAATAAACATACTATCAAAACAGCACCCATTCATCCAATCCAAACTTATGAAAACTTAAGCACACAGCCTATTAGTGAACATCCACCCATGCTTGGCAAAAACTTCCACCACCATAGTCTCTACAATATGGCATGTCTGCTTCATCTACTTCCTTGGTAACTCCTATTATATGAGAGCCTAGAAACGTATTCAATATGTCCCCTTGAACATCACCTGCATCTAAGATTTTATTTGTGACTTATCATAATGTCATTCCTTAACAACCATAACGTCCAAAGCATAGTAATTGTCCCAACCAAAATTTGAGGTCTTGTTTTTGAGTCAACCATACTAAGCCACATGTCCTAAACATGTGAGCATTGTTTTTCGGCGGCATTAGACCAAAAGAAATTTGCATAAGCCTCAAAATGAACTTAGCAAAATATCAATAAAAAAACAAATGCTGGATAGTTTCCTTGTTATTAAAATACAACATTTTTCATTACCTTGCCATCTACATTTGGCTAAATTATTCTTAGTCAAAATCACACATTTTCGGAAATACCATAGAAAATATTTATTTTTAAGGGTAGCTTTAATGTCTATTGGTAGCATTTTTGACTGAATGATCCCTGATTCATTAACTTTCTATACATAGAATGAATTGTGAACTATCCATTTTTATGTAAAGACTATTTAAAGATATCACGTTAATCACTGAGTTGCACAAACGCAACTCTAGCCACTAGTTTAGTCCATTTTGTTAACTTATCATCTACAATTGCCCTATGAAAGGAAATATTTAAAGGATTAGAACTTAGTACTTTTGCTACCGTTGATTGTTTTTTTAGCAATATGATACAAACAAGGGTATTGTTCTGTAAGCATGGATGAACCGAGCCATTTATCTTACCAAAATCTAATTCTATTTCCATTATTAAAATGAAACGTCTCTAGATCATGGAATTGTCCTTTGACCTTCATAAGGCCGGACAAAAACAAAAATCACCCGGTTTTCACTGTACTTTGGCAATAGTTTTATTATTTACATATTTATTGCTAAGCAATTGTTGCCATACCCTATCTCATTGATTAGTTTGAATAAATATTTGCTAAGTAGACACTTATTTTATACATCAAGGTTTTGGATACCCAAACCCCCTTGATTTTGGGTCTGCATAATATATCCCATTTGGCTAACCTATATTTCCTTTTTTCCATCACTTTGCCAAAAAAAAGTCTCGATATATAGTAATCCAATTTCTGAAGAACTCTCCTAGGGACTTCAAACAAAAACAACATATACATAGGGACTACTTAGTATCGAATTAATTAGAACTAAATGTCCCCCAACAGACATAGTATAATTGAATTGTTATAATAGAAGCTAATATTTCCTTGGCATGGTGTACATTAATCCACAATATTTGTGGTACATCTTCCATCAGTATACAATTTCACGTATGAGTGGACCACCAAGAGTAGAGTGAAGTTTGTGAATAAGCGTCAATATGTGTTCTTGAAAATTACTTAAATATAGCAATCAAATTTAAACTTGGCTGAAACTTCCAAACCAATAGGTCGAAACTTCCAATTAGCACTCTCGAGTATGCCAAGATAGCTGGTTGATACCTTCGGCCTATTGAGATAGAAAATTCTGATCAAGTAGGAGATAAACTCTTTCGATTGCTTCCCCACAATTTCATAAATACAAGAAATAACAACAAAAACAGTAAACAATTACATAAATATTGTAATACAAGAATTAGTAAACAACCTAGAAAATGAGCAAGACACAAAATTCTACATTTTTTTTGAAGTTCGAATCATAAAGATCACATGTTTCTATTGAGGAGCTCCTGAGAACTAGGTTTCTCTCAACCCCTTGCCTCTCTAAGTAGCCACGATAAGCGATTTGGTTCTTACTTTATCGGTTTTTTCTTTTTCTTACGGAGGCAAGTTCCACACTCACAAACTTGTCCGTGACAATTCACAGCTTGAGAAAGCTCACAGGTGATACTTAACCATTTAGGAGGTCACTCTCCAAAAATAATAAACTCCAAACAACAACCTATGCTGATTCTCAAGTACTCAAGATCCTCCTAACTCTTCTCACAAGAAAAAACACTTCAAGTACTTAAGAACTTCACTCAAATCATCATGAAAGTTTAAAAACTTGGTGGAAGATATGTGTAGAGCCCTACAAGAAGTTAGAAGACAGAAAAACGTAAGTGAAAATCCTCGATGGCTCTAGGAGGGAAATGTGATATTTATATCTACTCACTTAAGTCAACTAGCCGTTACTCACATATTTAAACAATCAAAAGTTCTGACTCCTGTCCCGAACACTTCAACCCAATACTTAGCCATTGACAGACAATAGTGAACTGGAACCTCCAGTCCTCTAAGATCAGAACTTTCGACCCATAAGCAAAAGCAAATTCACAGCAATGCAAATGTTGTGTAAATGTGTCTCTTAACTAAGATGGATCTTTGATAACAAAAGTAGATATGGTGCATTGTTTGCAATCATTATGAAAAGTATGGATTTACTAGACTCAAAAGAAATTCAAAAAAACTTTAAAATAAATTCCGAGTCTTTTCGCCATAGCTCAATTATGAATTTATCGAGGTCATTATGCTCACACTTAGTTTTTTAAGGGACTAATATCTACATGTACATCGACAAACATGTTAGTTTCTTAACCATTTTATCATTCATCATCCAAAACTAACTTAATAGGCTAGATGCACTTTCACATTTCTCTCTCATCAAGCTCACAGCGGTGGCAAAACATGTAGGCCTGCATGCTTCTAGATTCCATGGCACAGGGCGATACGTGCGGTGTGGGACGTAGAGTGGGAGGCGGAGGAGGTCCTTGAGCCAAGGGTCACCATTGTCCTTCTACAGGACAGGGAGGAGGCGTGATGTGATCAAACATATACACCGCGTGGCGTGACGGCTCCTTTGACGTCACTTGCAACTTCGATGACACTATCACCCTCCCTCTCCTCCTTCAACTCCAGTATATCCTCCCAGTGGTCCTTCATAAGCTCTGCCATTTTGCCTCCATAAGCTCCAAGAGAGAGGGAAGAGAGGAGAGAGAGGTTGAGAAAGAAGATATGGTTTTGTCACTTACATGTGGATCCCACCATATTTTTTAACAATAATGTTATGTAAGCGTCATGTAGCTGCTACGTAAGATGAAGACTAGGTCAATGTTTTACATCGATGCCACATTAGCCTAAACTACTCTCAAAACAATTGAGTGAGTCATTTCGCACTGGTTTTAATACTTAGGAAAAGTGATGTATCCGATTTTGCGGTGGGAGAATAAGAGTCAGACTTGTTTGATGAAGGCAAAATGGACTTTTTCCTTAGCAATTGAGCAAGCGCGTGTGCCCCATGAGAAGAGCTCAAGCATGGTGTCAATGGAGGAGAGATAGGACTGGCATGAAGCTTGTTAGGTGGCTCGCTAGAGCTTAGGTAAATAGAGGTGAGTATTGGAGCTTCAGCATACTAGATCTGAAGCAACACGTGAGGATGGTGGTATCAGGTTGTGCTCTAGGTCTGTCATTGTTGTAGACGCTTGAAGCTATGTGCTAAGCTTGCTTGCCAACTTGATGAGCTTGAGGAGGGTGAAGTGAGGAAGTGGATGATTCAGAAGAAGAATGCCTCAAATTGCAATATTTTACAAATTTATCTGGCTCAAAGTAAAAAATGTTGTCTTATCTCTAGCCTAAATTGCAATATTGAATAAAAAAATAAAATCGATTGTGCACTTTACTAAAAAAGATAAAGAACACACAAAAGAAGATGAAAACAACACAGGGAAGTTTTCGTGTTTGGTTTTTATGTGAACAAACTCTTTGGCATTAGCATATCACGTCGCCAGCTAGGACTCAACTCGATGGCATACGGTCGATGTCGCTAGGAACATAAATTTCTCAAATTTTCTAAAAGAATCTTAAGTTTCAGTTATGATAGGGTAAATGGTTAGTGGCTAATGACTTAAGGCTACATTATTTTCATATTATAGCTTGTTTTTAAATGGTCTAATGGTATTTTTAAATATATATAATTATTAAAAAGTTAAAACAAATCTATTTTACAAATGATCCTTAATAAATTATATATGCTACTAACTATCTTATACTAAAGGAGCCTCCCACGAACTCCACTTATTTTATATGGATCTTATTCAAACTCATCAAACATGGATCTGGATAGTGGAAAATTCACCTAGATACGGTTCATCCTTCGTAACGAGCCCGTGTGAAAGTGCTATCTTGAGCAGGAAACCATTGTTTCTCTCAGATTTGTACGACACAGGTGCGCGTCGATGATGATCGCGCCAGCATCATGTGCGATCCCATGGCTGGCTCAATGGTTCCATAAGTTTCATCGCACATAGCCCACGAAATAGCAAGCTTCTATGGTTCCACCGCTCCATTTTTCATGAGCCGTTGGCTGTTGCCTCTCATCTCATTATCACGTCAGGAATTTTTGGAGGGACTCGACCATTGACGTGACTATAGATGTACAATTTCTTAATTCTTATCTTACCCTTTGTCTACTGTATGCTCTGGTTTTTTTTACACTCTGAAAAGCCTCCTTTCTAACATCTATTTGGACTCACTGCTATGTGGGCCCATCGCCATGGCTTTGCACACTTGATAACATGATGACAATAGTGATATCGTGTTTAGTAGTAGAAGATTTCTTGTTAATTGGATTACCCGGATTGTCCGTGTTGGCCACTTGGCCTCCTAAAAATCCGTTATAAATTACCTTTTATCTAAAAAAAATGCGTTTGGTAAATTTAGCGCCTATCCACTCGGCCGAGAGACCAAAAACCTATCGCACAAACTCGATACAAACGACCCCCGATCTACTTACGGCAACGCCCAATCCAGACCGTCCATTCGCTGGCTTGGACGAATCTGAGCCGTGCAATCCTGAGTGCGGATCCGCTAATGGCGCAAAGCCGAGAGGGGGTCGAGCCTACCGGTTAAAACGCCCGAGTCAGTGGCTCTCGTCTTCCTTTCTCCTACGCGGCCGGAGAGGAGAGGGGAAGGATCTTGCTGTGGCCATTAGCCTCGCCTCGCATCCAGAAAGGAATTCGTGTAGATCGATCGGAGGAAGGGAGAGAGGAGGCGCAGCGATGGGGAAGGCCGCGGCGGTGGGGACGGCGGTGGCTGTGGCCGCGGCGGTCGGGGTGGCGGTGGTGCTGGCGCGGCGGCGGCGGCGGAGGGAGCTGGAGCTGGTGGAAGGCGCCGCGGCGGAGCGGAAGAGGAAGGTGGCGGCGGTGATCGAGGACGTGGAGCACGCGCTGTCGACCCCGACGGCGCTGCTGCGGAGCATCTCGGACGCCATGGTCTCGGAGATGGAGCGCGGCCTGCGCGGGGACATCCACGCCATGCTCAAGATGCTCATCACCTACGTCGACAACCTCCCCACAGGGTAAACCGCCTCGATTCCGATCTGATCTCTGTTCCTCTCCGTTCCTTTCGTTGGATTTGTGGCTTGCGAACGTTGTGATCTAAAAGTGGAATTGGGAAAGGTCTCGTAGTGATGCGAATCGGGTGGGGAAAAAAATCTTTACGGATTGCGTAACCGTGGGGATTTATCTCCGTGCATTGATTATGACCGACTGCCTTTTGATGGAATGGTAGGAAATATACGAAATATCTTTTTTTTTGTAGGAAAACCAGATATTTGTTGGAAAATCGCACCTTGTGGTGATCCGAAGGAAACTGGGAACAATAATGTCCCATCTTCATTTGGTTTTTGGTGGCTCATATGCATGAATGGGATCGTCTTATGTACGCTTGGATCAAATTTCCTGGCTTTGCCAATCAAGATAAGCCATTTGGTATAATATCTGAAAAATAATTTCTAGAAATGCTTGTTCTCGGACTCTCCAAGGAGAGCCAAGCCAAATTGGCTCGCCCCAGTGATTGCAGGAAAAACGTGGAGCCGTGGGCATCCAAAATTGCTTGGCATGCACAAGAGCACCTACGAATGAAATCAAACAGCTAGTCTAGCTTAACTCAAACAGGATAGATGAAATTTCCTATCTAAGCTAGATAAGATAGGACTCCTTCGCTACATGTAATCGTGTTGTAATTGTGCTACTTTTTGGTTTTTGAAACCTTTCTTTTAATAAAAGATTCAGGTGGGGGTCCCTAAGTGGATCCCCCCGGTGGGTTCTCTGAAAAAAAAGATAGGACTCCTATCAACACATTATATATCTTTCTTAGGTGATCTTCGGTTTTGTGATCTCCAGTAGATCTCCTGGTAATTCCTACTTTGGCTTTTTAGGATTTCTGGATCAATGCGCATTTTTTAAGGTACAATGAATGATACGGGATTGACTTGTTTCCGTGGTGTTTGGTTTGCAACGTTGGCTTGATTTGTATGGCAGGGAATTTCTTTGCATTGTGGTTTCTTTTAGCAATCTTACCAATTATATCTATCAATCGAGCTAATCTCAAGGAATAGTTGGTTTGGTCATAAGTTTCTCGATTAGAACCTCAATGCTATTAAGTTAAACGTGGCAGGCACATTCAGAATGAAGTTTCTTACATAAAATGATCCCTTATTCTATTAGTCTGTTAAGCAAAACTTACTCGTAATAAGCATACAATATTCGCTGCTGCCTTCTTCCAAGACTCGTACTCAACTTCATTCTTTGATCCTGCCAATGTTCCTTTGCAGAAATGAACAGGGGCTGTTTTATGCATTGGATCTTGGAGGAACCAACTTCCGTGTCCTGCGAGTCCAACTCGGAGGAAAGGAGAAACGTGTTGTCCAGCAACAGTATGACGAAGTCTCAATTCCACCACATCTGATGGTCGGAACTTCCATGGTAAGCAATTGCTGCTTGATTTTAAATTTCTTGGAGCTGTGAATTTTAATGCGTGCTTGCCTTATGTATTTTCTGATTATTAATACAGGAACTATTTGATTTTATTGCTGCTGCATTGTCAAAATTTGTGGATACTGAAGGTGCAGATTTCCACCTCCCAGAAGGGAGGCAGAGAGAGCTGGGTTTCACCTTTTCCTTCCCAGTGAACCAAACGTCAATATCATCAGGAACACTCATCAAGTGGACAAAGGGCTTCTCCATCAATGACGCGGTAAAAATCAAAACACTTTGGCTTATGCGCTGACTGGAACACTATCCTGATACTTCTGTAAACACATGAATTATGTTGCAAGGTTTCTTGACAAAGCTTGTTTGAATATGACAGTGGTGTATTTTGATTAGTTAATTTCTACAATCTCCTTTCAACATTCCAGCACTTGCACTCCTGTTTTTAATTGTGTATATTGTGATAAATTTAATTCGGTTTTTCAAATGAAATGTTGACCTTTGGTCAGGAAGCTTATTTAATCGAGGCACTTTAGTAATATTATGTTTGCCTGGTTGATCGTATATATACTGTCAAGCATCCAACATGAATAATTTGGTTTTGATATATTATCTCCTGAATTAGGTTGGCCAAGATGTTGTGTCTGAGTTGAGCAAGGCCATGGAGAGGCAGGGATTAGATATGAAAGTTTCAGCATTGGTAAGTTAATATCTATTAATCTAGTCAATTTCTGTATCATATCTATGAGCCCCGTTATTTGAGACATTGATAATCGTTTGTATGCTGCTTTTGGGGTCTTTACGTTCGATGATTTGATGCAAACATTGTTGACATGATTTGTAGGTTAACGACACTGTCGGCACATTGGCTGGTGGGAGATATGTGGATAATGATGTTGTTGCTGCTATAATATTGGGCACTGGTACAAATGCAGCGTATGTTGAGCAGGCTAATACAATTCCTAAATGGACCGGTTTACTGCCTAGGTCTGGAAATATGGTTAGTGTGTATACCTTCTTTTGTTTGAGATTATAAAATTCATTAGACCATTGTCTCTGTCTTATACATGAGCCATAGGGACACTCTTTTATGTTAACCCTACTTAAGAAATTATGTAAGCATGGAATTGTTTGGTGTTCTCTAGGTAATCAACACAGAATGGGGGAGCTTTAAGTCAGACAAGCTTCCTCTCTCAGAATACGATAAAGCCATGGATTTTGAAAGCTTGAATCCCGGAGAGCAGGTATTGTATCCCAATATTTTCCTTCCTTTTTGTTTTAGGGGAACCACATTAACTTGTGTATGCATGCTTGCCAACAGATATATGAAAAGATGATTTCTGGCATGTATCTTGGAGAGATAGTGCGAAGAATCTTGCTGAAGCTTGCTCATGATGCCACATTGTTTGGAGATGTTGTTCCAACAAAGCTGGAACAGCCATTTGTACTAAGGTATATTTTTCAATTCATATCTCATTAAGCTTTTGTGCCTTCCTTTTGTCATGGCAAACGCTGTTTTACTTTCTTGTTAGCTATCAGGCTGATCATGTTTTTTTTGTAATTTATGTGGCAATCCCTTGGATAAGAATGTGCATGACAATAAAGATCTTGGCCTTGTTTCCATTATAATATTCACACTGGTGATGATATATGATGCAGATAAATTATAGACAGGGCAGTTGCATGTATATCTTCTAAAATTACCATGTTACATCAGTTAGAGATCCATGGAAGGTGACAAACATGCAAAATTTGCTGATTTATCCATCAAATAACTTTCTTCTGGTCGATTCTCATAATTGTGTTGTGTGCAACTAGAAGTTATCTAGCTTGGGTGGGGTTGGTTTTCACTCACCCTAAACTACTGCACCTTTTATGCTTAGTTTGATTATATCCGATTCCTGAATCTTATGCAACTCTGGTAGCATTTTTATAAATATCTTAATTGTGGTATCACAGGACGCCAGATATGTCAGCCATGCATCATGACTCGTCACATGACCTTAAAATTGTTGGTGCTAAGCTAAAGGATATCGTGGGGGTATGATTTCTTGATCCAAAGTGGATACCCAACACTGTTCAATGAGTATTAGTTGCTTATCTATGATCTGATCTTGTGTTCAGGTCTCAGATACTTCCCTGGAAGTAAGATACATTACCAGTCACATTTGTGACATTGTTGCAGAGCGTGGTGCACGCTTGGCTGCTGCTGGTATATATGGGATCCTAAAGAAGCTAGGCAAGGACAAGCTGTCAAGCGATGGCAGTAAGATGCCAAGGACTGTCATTGCCTTGGATGGTGGGCTCTATGAACATTACAAGAAGTTCAGCAGTTGCTTAGAATCAACCCTAACAGACCTGCTTGGGGACGATGTTGCTTCTTCGGTGGTTACCAAGCTGGCCAACGATGGTTCTGGCGTTGGAGCTGCTCTCCTTGCAGCCTCGCACTCCCAGTATGCTGAGGTTGACTAGCTTTGAGGATGAACTTGATGAATGATGAATCAAACTCCGATTGTAGCTTGTCATTCCCCCCTTCAAATCCGCATAAAATTCCTTGCTCCTCTTGAAATCTTAACTATCTTTTTTGGCTATTCTGTGGACACACGTCAGTGCCTCTGCAGCGGGATATAGCTAGTACAGCGCCAATGAGTTTGGAAGTTTTCTGATGGCATAATGGATGGCAGTAGCAGACTAACATGGAAATGGAAGCAAGGGCAATTCCATTCCTGTTCTGTCAGATTCTTTACCCCTTGATTGATGTTGAAAACCAAGATTTTTTTTTCTCTGTATTTTCTCTTCGCAATAAAGAAGGGGATATAATCGAATTTCACTATATGTGCTCTTGCTTGATCCCATAAATATATGACTTAGTGCAGTCTTGCTGTCTCACAGTTTTCTAGATGCATTCACAAAGTTACAATACAACAAACATCAAAGGGATGGCGAATGTGTTTGTGTGGTATCTACCTGCTGTCCTAACTAGTGTGCCATCTCTCCTTAGATGGTAACCACTGGATCACCATTTGTTCTCAGACGATGCTGTCCAAGCTGCCCTTGCCGTCGTCGATACCTTCGTTGTCCGAAAGCTGTTTCCGGCGGCTGCCACCCCTGACCGGAAGAAACGGCGCGCCGTCGCCGTCGTACTCCGCCACCTTTTCGTCCATGGTCTTCTGAAGCCCCTGCTCGCACCTCACCAGTATCTGCAGAATCTCCCTCATCGTTGGCCGCGTCGCCGGCTGCGCGCCAGTGCATATGATGCCGAGCTTGAACATGACCTCGACGTCGTCGCCGTACCCGGCGTCGGTGATGCACCTTTCCGCCGCGTCGGCGATGCTTCTGCCCGACTGCAGGTGCCGCCACGCCCACTCCGCCAGGGAGCCGTGCTCGCCGCCGTCGTGGGCCTCCTTGCCGGTGATCAGCTCGAGGAGCACCACCCCGAAGCTGTACACGTCGACCTTCTCGTTCACCTTCCTCGTGTACGCGCACTCTGCACAGACGAACGTGACGAGCACGAAGTAAGATGCCGTGACAGAGAAGAACTCAAGGGAAAACGTGACGAGCAGCAAGGTAAGTGAGGTGAATTACCGGGAGCCATGTAGCCGAATGATCCGGCGACGGCGGACATGGTGTCCGGCGTCCCGGCCTGGACCAGCATCCGGGCTAGCCCGAAGTCGGCGACCTTGGCTGTGAACTCACTGTCGAGCAAGATGTTGCTGGACTTGACGTCCCGGTGCACGATCGGCGGCGAGCACTCGTGGTGCATATAACAGAGGCCCCGCGCCGCGCCGACGGCCACCCTGATCCTCGCCGGCCAGTCCAGCGGCGTCCGTCGGACCGACTGTACCCTCGCCGTCGCGCCACCGGCAAGCCATTTTTGCCCGTGGAGCCACTTGTCGAGGCTGCCGTTGTCCATGTACTCGTACACGAGGAGCTTCGTCTCCTCGCGGGAGAGGCAGCAGAGGAGCTTCACGATGTTGGTGTGCCGGACATGACCAAGGATGTTCACCTCCGAATCGAACTCTCGCTCCAGGTTCTTGTCCAGCTTGCCGCCGGTCCATATGCGCTTCACGGCCACGGTGCCGCCGGCGCCGCCGCTGCTCCGGTTCGTGTACGCGACGCAGTACACGCGTCCCGACCCGCCCTTGCCGATGAGGTTCTCGTCGGCGAGCCCGCGCAGAACGGAGGCCTCGCTGAAGTCGAGCGCCTGGAAAGGGGTAAGCTTCCATGCCGGCTCGGCCCGCGCGAGCCGCTTCCGCCTTTTGATGTCGCGGACGACGAAGAAGGCGAACCCGCCGATCAAGACGACGAGCACGGCGCCGGCGGCGAGGAGGCCCGACCGGAGACCCGGAGATACGCCGTCGGATGCCTTCGCCGCGGCGCACGAGCGCATGATCGCGAATTTACCCGCCGCCGGCGCCGATATGCAGAGACTGGGGTTGCCCAGGAAGCTCTCGTCGTAGACGGGGACGGCGAGCGCAGCCGGGATCTCACCGGTGAGCTGGTTGGAAGACAGGTTAAGCTGGTTAACCTTCAGCGATCCCAGCGAGGTCGGAATAACGCCGGAGAGCTTGTTCGAAGAAAGGTCGAGCAGGGTGAGCACCGGCATGGAGCCCAACCCCGCCGGTATCTCGCCGGTGAGCTGGTTCATGCTGAAGTTCATCTGCGTCAGGCCACCGAGCGACGCGATGCTCTCCGGGATCGCCCCGGATAGCTGGTTCCTCGACAGGTCCAGCTCCTGCAGCAATGGCATCCCGGCGGCGAACCCGCCAGGTATATCGCCGGAGAACAAGTTGTTCTCGGCGTGGAACTTCTGGAGCTTAACCGCCGTCGCCGGAAGGCGACCACTGAAACGGTTGTTCTGGATATAAAGCCCCGTCAGGTTCCAAAACAGCTTCTCCGGTAGGCTTCCGGTGAGCTCATTGTCATTCAGGAGCAAGGCTATCAGCTTCGTCTCCGTCCACAGCGCTGCCGGCACCTCGCCGGAAAGCTCGTTGTCCTGGAGCCGAAGACTCATCAGCGCCGGGCACGATGCAAGACCTGCCGGAATTGAACCATTCAGCCGGTTGGCGGAGGCGGAGATAATCCACAACCCGCGGTTGTCGCAGACCCCCTCCGGTATTGGCCCGGTGAGGTTGTTGTTGTCGACCTGGATGTCTCGCAGAAGCGGCGAGTGCTTCCCGAGCTCCGCCGGCATCTGGCCGGAGAGATTGTTCTCGAACAGAAACAATAACACCAGCGATGGAAGCTGAGCAATGCTGTCTGGTATCTTGCCTGAGAACTTGTTCGTGTTCAAGTTCAAGAACCGAAGCTTCATCAAACTTCCGAAGCTTTCTGGGATCAATCCAGTCAGCTGGTTGACCGATATGTCGATCTCAGTTAAATTTGCTGCTCCAATTTTGCCATTGATGACGACGTCGCCGGCGAGTTTGTTGGTGTACAAGTACAAATACTGCAGCTTTGGAAGGTTCCAAATCGCAGGAGGTATTCTTCCGGTGAACGAATTCTGGGACAGGTCGAGGTACTCCATCTCCGGCATCTCTGTGACGTAGCTCGGGAATTCGCCGGTGAGGTTGCACTGCGCCAGCCAGACCGTCTTCAGATTCGTCAGGTTCTTGAACGATCCCGGCAGCTCGCCGGGACCGAACGAGTTCACCTCGAGCTTGAGCGTCTCGAGGCTAGTCAGCTCGCCGAGCGCCGCCGGGACTGTGCCGGTGAGCTGGTTGCTGTTGAGAGAAAGAAGCTTCAGGTTCTTGAGCTTCGACAGCGCCGTTGGTATCTCGCCGGTGAAGTTGTTGTTGTTCAAGGCGAGATAGGTCAGGTTCTTCCCGAGCCTGTCAATGTCGGCGGGGAGCTCGCCGCCGAGACTGTTCATCGAGAGGTCGATGGAGGTGATCCCGGTGCAGTTGTAGAGGAACGCCGGAAAGCCGCCGCTGACGCTGGTGTTCTGCAGGTTGAGCATCGTGAGGCCCGTCAGCCCGCCGATGGCGTCAGGGACGGTGCCGGCGACGGCGACGTTGGGGAGGGACAGCGACGTGACCCGGCCGGTGTCGCCGCCGTCGCAGGACACGTACATCCATCGGCAGTGCGGCGCCGCGTCCGTCCACGACGCGAGCGCCTCGGGGTCACCCCACGCGCGCTTGATCTGGAGCAGGAGCTGCTTCTCATCGACGCCACCCTGCTGCTGCGCCGCGCCGCGCCGCGCGAGGCATGGCAGGATAGCGAACAGCAGCAGCAGGAGGGCTTTGCCGCTCGAAAATGCCATGGCTTCGCGTGGTCTTTTGGTCGCCGCCGGCGAGAGGCGTGCGTGCGTTCACTCGGCTCGGCGGTTGTGGGCAGCAGCCATCGCGGACTTCGCGTGGCAAACGTGTCTGGCCATTTATATGAAGTGTGAACTATGAACGCACGTGGTGGCTTTCTTCCTCCATTATCATGTTGGTTAACTATTGAATTGATTAGGAATTTAGTTTGCTGGGTGCTGCTTGCTTGGAAGTTTCAACCATGCTTTCTTTTATATTTTGATACTCGTTACCATTTGCTGGTTTGTCTCACGTTTTGTTTTTTGTTTTTGTTGGGTCAAACAGTTGCTTGGTTTGAAAGGGATATGCTCTAGATTTTTTGATATGCAGCTGCTAAACTAGGTAGGTAAAAAGGCAGATGAAGATAACCTAAAATAATTATAAGGTATTATAAAGTTTAAAATGAATTAATAAAATTTTAAAGTAACTTTTAGATAGAATTTAAAAAAACGTTAAAAATATGATCACAAAAAATATTATAAGTTTTCATCATAGCGTACACACGCACCTAGGGACTAAACTGAGCAACGTGTACCAATTGTTACTTGTGACATGGTTTTTTTATATGAGTTGTGCGATCTTTTCAAGACCAAAGGGTGCATTCGAATTAGCTAGTTAGGCTGAACTAATTGAGACATATAAAGCTATTATAAACACGAAAAGTAAATGTATTTAATTTTAAAAAACTTTTATCTAATTTATAAGAAATGTACAGTTTAGCAGTTTAAAAAATGTGTTTATGAAATACGAGAGAGTAAGCCAGTTGAACCTCACTTCAGGCGGCTAGGTTCATTTCTCTCCAGAGCTTCTACTCTCTTTTTTTTTTATGCGCACTTTTCTCAAACCATTAAAAGGTGTGTTTTTTATTTAAAAAATATAAAAAATTGCTTTAACAATCATATTAATCTATTTTTAAAGTTTTTTAAGCTAGCACTTAACTAATCATATGATAATGAGTTACTCTATTTTAAATGCCAGAGAAGTTCCTAACGTGCTATGCTGAATATTGAAAAGACCTTGATGTTGTCTAAATGGAGATGAATAGATGTTCCTAAAAAATACTCGTGGTAAAATAAAATTATTCACTGGACCAAAGGGCCGGAGTATCCGTATGAAGTTACTATAGAGTATCCGGTCAAAATGAATGGAGTATCTAGACGAGCCTCTCTATTAGACAAAGAGGCTCGACTAAAGTCTTCGGACAGTGAGTTTAGATATTTCAGTTAGTCACTTAAAATAGATACCCCTAAAGATAGGAAACGAAAGAGGTGATACAAATCAATAGTAAATAATGAAAAAGGTAAAGTACATAGGTGAGATTCGGAGACAAAAGATTTGTTTATCAAAGTTTGAATTCTAACAATCATACATCTCGGTTGAAGGGCTATAAGTAGTTGGATCTCTATCAATCCTAAGCCTCACCAAATAAGCTCAAATGATGAAGTTTTAGCCTCCAAGTAATCATTAAGGTGTACTCGAGCAACGAGCTACTACCTTTGATAAAACTTACTCTATCAATCAAACTTCAAGTACAACTTGGTTCTCAATCAATTACCTCTTCTCTTTTGGAGGTGAGAATATGAATTCATAAACTTGTAGCGACTTACTATAACCTTGGAAGCTCACCGATGATTCTTGTCATTTAGGAGATATTGATCTCTAAAAGTAACATATATAATTGAAGATTTGCTTGCTATGAACTTAAGTTTTCAAAAAATAGAGTGAAGCTCACTTGTTCTGAACCTTTCAATCTTTCAACTCAACTTTTTTCTCATCAAATTAGAGCTACACCAAGATAATGGATTTGAAAGAGTTATTTGGCTTTAGATATATTTACTCTTGCCAAAACTCATTCTAAAAAATAAATAGCAAAGAGTGAAGGGGTGGAGAGGTTTAAATACCCGAATCCTAAAAACTATCCTTTACACAAGATTTAAAGTCCGGAGTATCCGGACAAAACCATCGAAGACTCCGGATAAGTTTCTCTATTTAATTATTAAGGTTAGTTCAGAGTATACAGACAAAGTGTTCGAAAGTATTTGCTACTCTCTAAAACGATCATAACTTCTTACTCTGAAGTCTATTTTTAACGATTCTAGACTTTAGAAAGCTTATTGAGAGGGCTACCAAATCCAATCAAGAACATACTCTAAAACTTATTAATAGGTTAAGACATAGAATTCTTTCAAGAAAACACTTAGAATATTTACTTTGAGCACTAAGATATAAACAAACATATCAACATTATATTTCTCTTAATAATACGACATTCCTAAAAAAAATATACTACTAAAAACATCTTCATGTTATCTTATTACTCTATCTTGAGGGTTATCAATATCAACTCCATTTCATCATTGAAATTATTCACATACATCTTATTAAATAAATTAGTCTCAAATCAATTATACATTTGCTTTAATCAATATCTCGCATCGTCTTGATATTCGGCACTCTATTTCACACTATTCAAATGATTGATACGGATCTTTCATAATTTCGCCTAGCATTGGACAGTCCATCGACACGAAGCCATTACTCCCCCTTCACTAATATATTGATACATCGACGTCAAACCATTTGCTCTTTGTTTACCACCGTATACTTTATCGTAGCCGAGCATTAATTGTTCACCATCTTACCATATAAAACTACTTTATTCTTTATATCTTTAATATCTTCTTTTTACCAACATATCTATCAATATTACTAGAAATCTCATATAAATAGCTTGTCCCAATATATAATATCACTAATCATAAAATTTTTCTATAATACTATATTAGAAGATTTGATCTTTAAAGCACAATCTCCGTCCTTACGCAGAGTAGGATAATAATTTAGCTCCCTTTATTTTCTATGAGCATACTTAAATTATATAAATTTTATAAATTATTTATATTTAAATGTTAGTTTAAAATATTATATTAATCTATTTTTTTAAATTTAATATAGCTAATATTTAATTAATCATTTCATCCTTCTACGATCTTCGTGGGCAAGACTAGCGTATGCCGGCATATTACTCTGCCGTCGGCTGAATGGTCAAACTATTCGGAAGCACAGTAGTGTACTGGTGTCCATCACTTGCGACAAGGAGGATTGGAATTTGGATCACTAATTTTTTTTGTAAATCGCACGATCTGGTTGCTAGCACCAGATGCCACCATTATTTAAGCATCTAGAATTGCTCCACTGGCTAAAATTTCGCTTTTGAAACCATTTTTTTCCTTTTAAGTAATATATCTGCGGACCGATTATAACAATCATATTGTAGTCGCTCCCAGTACTATATCATCCTCTAATCGGCTAAGGTTTCGAGATTATCTCTGGTCAAGCACGGCATGTAAACTTTTTTTTTGTGGCAAATGATGATGCTTTTTTTCTTCCACCGATAAACCGTTGGAACAGCACGAGATCGGGAAGGTGGGTGAATCGTCAGCACGAAGTTAAGGGCTTAGGGTGAGTAGGGGACCACCCTGTCAGTGTATCTGGGCACATCTAGATGCACAAATCCCATGGTCTAAAGGATAAAGCCTAGTCAAACTGGAAATACTTCGATGACGACGTGGCTCTGGATTGTCTTTAAGTCTTTGTGGTCAGTGGTTGACTAGTCGTAGGATTGAAACGGAAAGTGAAAGGGGATAAGATACTGTACTCAATACCACACGTGTATATGGTATATGTATCGATACCACTGTCAAAAGTGAAATCTTGCAGGCTTCTTTGCTTCTAGAATACTGAGTGTTAACTTTCTGAATACTCCGTATATTTTTTAACCTGAAAATGCACACCGTATAAAAGTGTTCGATGACGACACTGCTGACAGCAAAATGCTTCTAGATGCTTTAGTTGTGTGTGTAGCCCATTGACAAGCCAAGCTTTGATCCCAGCCGCACGTTCGGTGATCCAGTTTCTAGAGCTGAGTGAGAGTGGCCGCGAAGGAAAGGACCAGGAAGTCTCACGTGCAACGCCAGAGACTGAAGAAAATTTCAAAGTGCCGGCTCGCCTTTGCTGACTGTGGACTTGTGCATAGACTACTTCAGAAAAATGCACACAAATAAAAAAGGTAGTGCCTATCTAACGCCCACTGTTAGAACGAAGTACAATTCCTGCTAACCAGCACATTGCTGTGTTTGATATTGCTAACTATTACCAGCCTCAGTTGGCCAAAACTGATTATAAGCTAAAATAACTTATTAGTAATAAAAAAATTATAGCTAAATTTTTTATATATGTATACTTAATGAACAATGTAAAAAGAAAATATCTTTAAAATACTTAAAACTAACTTTAAAATTAAGTTTTAAAATTTAAATTTTAGTAACGGCTTTTTATAAGCGCAATCCATAGACCCTACAACTGATCTGACCGTGATTACATGATTAGTCTGAATTGTGGTGTAGCAGGCCAGCATATAATATACTCTGAAATTATAGTGTTTCAGAATTCGCCGCTTAGCACACTGTCTGCGAAGAAGAAAAAAAATGTGATGCAGATGCAGTAGCAAATTTGATATTTGTTACATGGAAGAGTTCGACACTACTCTGTCAGTCCCTTCTGTTCTGATTTCTGAAACTTCAATCACCTTTTGGGTAAAAAGTTAGTGGACATGAATACGAGCAACGGTGTGGTCCAAGTGTACCCGTAGACTGAATGATTGATTCGCTTCCAGATTACAGCTTGTGCTTTTGACTTAGAGAAAACGGCATGCGAGAATGCGAGATGCAGACAGGGATGTGGTGTTGTGGTCATCAAGAACGGCACTATCTGCTTGATACTGCTCTATTTGATTTCGTCAGACTTCAGATGTTGATATGAGGACGGGTCACTATTGTGAGTCGCACAAGAAGCTCTTGGTTCTGAAACAGACACATTCTAGAATCAATTATCAGATTTTGGGCCTTGCTTCACCTATTTTCCCCCTAAAACCTGCAGAATTGGTTGGGATGCGCGCAAGCTGAGAGCAGCTGCTTAGGCAAGTGATGGGCAGACGTTTCCTGATGAACTTTGTTCGCATGACATTTACTAGCAGGTTAGCAAACAGCAGGAAAATAACATCTGGCTTGTCGGATCTAAAATTCTGGACTAATATGACAGAAAAGCATGACAGCACGCATGCTGGATGCCTTCATTCGAAACAAATTATCCAAGACAAACATTCCATTCTGATATAGTTCATATAACAAAATCAAAAAATTCTTATGAAAAACTCTACTATTCCCATTGGTCATAAATATTTGACACTTATGGCCTATTATCTTAGCATGTGCTTCTAGGGAATGAGATGTGATGCACAAATCCATTCTATTTCTCAAACCCAAACTCATCAAGATCAAATGCTGATCAAATCCACCATCATATTCCTTACGTCAGACATCCTTTATGCATAAAGATTTAATTAAACTTTTAAAATATTACTATTTCGTAATACTCATATTTATTCCTTGAAAAAAAAAGTAGTACTCGTATTTGTATTCTGTCTAAAATTTCTGTAACTATCCGTACGAGCTTGCGAGGAAAAAACAGAATACAGAGTATGGCTAACCGATGAACAGAGCTAGAAGTAAAACCGGCGACCAAATTCGCGTTTCATCTCCTGGTACCCGCGCGCAAACTTCCCTGCGCTCGGATGGTCTGTAACTATAGGTAAAGTCTTCCAAGATGTAAGCTTAAGGAATTCTATAACTAATTATGGTATCATCATTTGTCATATAGATTTATAAGTTGTAACAGCTTGCGAGCAAGAAAAATTAGATAAAACTTTTATATACATATATATATACATATGTTTAACGAATTAAAAGCCGTGGCTTAAAATTTAACAACAGCTTATTAATTATATCAAGCGATGAGAAAAATACTAAGGTTAATCTCCTACCTGTAGGCAACCAGTTTCAAGGCAACTGAGAATTAGACAATGCCAACATTAAATTTCCGTAGCTGTCAGTGTAGATGTACTAATGTGAGCAAGGGACGAGAAAAATACCTAGGGTTAATTTATGGGCAAGCGATTACAACAGCTGTAGTGACCAAAGTCGTCTTCATGCTCATGGTACCCGCGCGCAAACTTTCCCGGGCTCGGATGGACGACGTCGTAGTAGGAGAAGCACATCTCGCAGACTATCTCCGCCTCCAGATTCCCGCACGGGAACTCCCCGATCGCCTTCTTCTTCAGCCATGGATGCTTCACGTGGAGGCTGCGGTGGCAGGTCTTGCATACGCAGTCCCACCTGCCGCTCCGGCGCCGGGTCGCCCACCGGCGGCAGAGCGGGACTCTCGCCAGGAAGCCGCCGACCGGCTCGCGTTGCATCGGGGCGCACGTGACGACGCCGACGAAGTCTTTGCTGGATATGTGCTCGAAGAAGAAGAGCGTCCGTGGGGCGGGAAGGACGTAGGCGAGGTAGACGGAGCGGCGGCGAGCCACGAAGTTGCCGTGCGTCCAGGTGCCGGAGCTGCACGACGACCTGGACAGCGTCACCTCGCCCGGAGCGAGGTCGTGCTCGTCGCCCGGGTACAGGGCGTTGTAGTGATCCAGGCACTCCCGAGCGAGCCGCTCGTTGGATTCCTTCTGCCTCAGACGGCGGCGCGCCGTTCGTGCGCGCGGCGCCGGCGGATGGAGTAGTGCTCCTCCAGCGTGATCGACCGCGGCCGTAGCGCTGCCTCCTCGTCGTCAAGTGGCCCGCCGATCATGGCTGCTCCTCCTCGGTTAGGGCCTCGTCGTCGCGATCCATCGGAGGAGAATACGGGAGCCCTTCGTATCCGGACTCGGGAGATCGTTTTATTCGTTTCCTTCTCGTTGGAGACGTACTGGGCCCTAAAATAGCGTGTACGTTGCCTGATGGACCACGACATTATGGGCCACTTTTGAGCCTGAGAGGTTTCTAGAACAAGTTTACTTTGAGTGTCTGTCAACTATGGTTCGAATCTATTCATAAATCGACTTTCTAAGTAATAAAACCAGTGTAAAGTGTAAGACGACTTACTCGGAGGTTTTCGAGCGATTTTGGCTAACGTGTAATGCTGACCCGGTAAAACTAGACGATTCAACATAAAAGATCCACATGTCTTGACATTACAAGTAGAAAAAAATTAAAAATTTACTCGCTTGTGCTGTTACTTCATCATCATGGTGGCTGTAAAGGCAGTCAAGCAACAAAGAAGCCCAACGACCGACCCCATAACTTTTTAGGAGAGGTCATGGCGATCACTTGCTCTAGCTCTTCTCTCTTTATCTCTCTCATAGCAACTGCTACTAAGTTTGATGTTGCTTCCCTTCGCTAGTGCCATCACATGTTGTGGACTTGCTATCTAGATCTGATTAGGGTATGCTTGAGAGTAAAGTAATTGAGAGACTAGGATACCTCTATCTCCTAAGAAGGCCGAACAACTACGATGATGATGACTCGTAAAAGGGGAATGTATTGTCAAAATTATGATGAGGAGGGGGATGACCATAGCCAAAAATAGTGCCTTGCCCTCCGCCTTGTCCGCTGCCTGTCCACGTAGAGGAGATACCGACGGAGTGCTGTATTTTTAATTTCTCTTTCTGGTATAAATCTTACTTACGTGTGTGTCTCATTGGTATTTTTATTTTTTAATTTTGTTTCTAATGTCACACAAACACCACATCAGATAAACTGTGACATATAAGTGACATATCAGCAAAAATCATTATTAAAACCGTTTAGAGATTTGATTTGAGTGAGTTGTTAAACCCGATTTTACGGTTGGAGGATCGTCATTAAATTATGACGATAGCTAAGTGAGTCAAAGTTTTTTTTTTCATTTTGTTGGCCAGATATTTAACGGCCCAAAATTGGCAGCCTCGTTGGGCTTTCTAGTTTGTTTGGGCTAAAAGTGGAGCCACACCTGAAGGCGGCGCTCCGTGCGCCGCCGGCGTCTTCCCGGCGATCTGCTCCCGCTCCGGTGGGGCCTCTTATTGACGCCACCAGCTCACCGCTTCCGCATCCGCATGTTTGGTTCTAGCACACTCGCCTGCGCTGGGTACCTAGTGGATTGTCCGGGGAGTCTGTCGCTGCTTGGAGGCTAGCGAAGGAGGGCGTGGTGACTGGTGAGCGTCGCGAGGCCGGGATGAATTTGGACGGGGAACGGAGCAGTAGATGCGGTGTAGCACCGCCCTCCAGGTTAGTATCACATCTCCTGCGTTTTCCAACACTAGCTCGAGTACTTGCTGAACAGGTGGTTTCTCGTTTTGGATAATCCGAGAAGGTCAGATGGATTGATGGCTGTGAACTTTTAGGGTCTCCGGCGATGCTCTATGTTTCGACAGCTTGGTGTTCTCATCTGAATACATGAAGCTGTGTGTGTGTGTATGTTTTGGCAGTGAACTCATCCTATCTAGTGTCGGTCTGGTGAAATCAAGACAATCCGCAGTTGATTACTTCTATTGTAGGGTTGGTATCCAAATTAAAGCAGCACAAGTGAATAGCAGATTGGATCCCATGATTGATTACCAACCGTTTCTTCTGGTTCGTGGTATCTTGCTTCATATGTTCATCTATAATTTTTTACAGGTGGTGTCATACGCTGTTACATGTTGTCCATTCTTGTGGAATTAGAAATTTCAAGTAGTGGACAAATATTAGAACATCAATGCGGAATAAAGAAAATAGTTGAGCTGTCAATTCTCTTTTACCTTTAGGATATGATGGATCATAAAGAGACAGATTATCCTTACACTGTTGAAAGAGGACTCTGCTTGATAGAAAAACAAGAGCAAGGCATCAGTGCTATTACCTTTTCAAGAACAAAAGTATCAGTGCATCTAGTATCACTAATTATATAATATCTGGACAGAATTATTAAATTCTTCTTCAGTGTGCTATCTTAATATAGTTTGATTAACTATGTTCTCACGAGTAATATCTCGTGACAAATAATGATGCATAACAATACTGATAGTAATTTATAACCTATGTTTTGCAATTGGCTTGGGTGACTTGGGACCATATACTTTTTCTAATGATGCAGCTACGCTGTTAGTTTTCTTGCATTCGAACTATTTATGCTCTATACACATGGTGATCATTGGTGAAATTACCTATGCATATCCATATTGCAACTCTAAAATACGGTGGTTTTGTTCATTGAATCATATCCCTTGATGTCCTACTTTGTATGCGAGTGTTTACATTTTACATTTTTATCTCATATTTACAGATTATACACATATGTTAGATCTGACATTGTTAGTCTCCGTAGTGTGTTTCCTAGTTGTCCTCATAACATATGAATCTACCCCAGTAATTATCTACCTGATTGAGTGGCCTCTCTCATCAGCAGAATATAATCTAATCAATAGGTAACTTATAAATATTTGCACAGGACATATGAACAAACTAAGTACGTGATTCTTGGTATGTTTAATTTTCCAGGAACTACCGTTGCTTTCATCTACTCCAATGCATTGTTCTTGCAAAGGGAATGTGACCTTTTTTAGCTCACGAACTAAAATATACACTGGCAAATTGTGAGCACACAACACGGAGGATACTGGATACAGATGTTTGGGGAGGAGAAAAAGGCTAGCTACAGATTCTTTCGTAATCCACCCTGTCCTTTCTTCTTTTCCTGCCATTTGGAATTTAGTGGTGATCCAATGACAAAGACCTTTCCTTTGTTCCCAATTCCAAGGCTGGAAGTTTTACAGTGAATCTTTCTATCAGCACCATAAAAATATTTCCTTTTTTCTGCTTTTTTTTTGGGTCTTGTGGTTTATCCTTTAACTGAACTGTCTTGATTATCTACAGGTGGAGCCTATGATGATTAACCAACTGGCATTGATGCATACAGCATAGTAGGATCTGCTCCAAACATTTGTGGCCATGTGGGGTACTACTTGAAATTTCAGGTATTCCTCAAGCTTACCTTTTGCAGACTTTACCATGCATAAATACCGGCAATTTAAGTTCACTAATCTTTTTCCAGTGTCTGAACATGGTAGTAAAATTTACATCTGGTTCACTAGAACGTAGTATACAAAAACAAAGTATCACCTAAGCAGTAATTCCACTATGAGCTGCAGTAGAGTGTCAGCTTGAAGCCCATGCAATGTCTCTATCATGGAATGGATCAATGCCATGTGTTCTTCTGGAGAGCAACCCTTATGATATGCACTCTCCAGAGTGGCTTCAGATTGTTTTCATGTTTGGCAACTTTTGCTGTCAGGGGAAGCAATTATTTACCATGGAATGGTGTGTAACGAAAAAATGAAGTAATTCAATTCAATCAACAGTTTGCCAGTTATGAAGAGGGATTAGCCTCTGTATTTACTTACAGCTAACAACACTTCTATGACAACTGGCAAGGGGAAATTGGGGACCCAACTAACTTGTAGTTAGGTATTTGGATAGCTAGATTGATTACAAGTGAAAAAGCGGCACACCCTAACAGTAGGATCATAGGAAATTCCACATGATGCTGCTGCTGTATTATTGATGAGCCACCAACATTCTGGTAGCTGTTTTATTGCTCTTTTTATTTGCAATGGAAATCACTATTATGATCTGAGCATTGCACTGCAGTTGAATACACCGTGGCATCATACTGTACACACTTTTGGCACCTTTGTCAAGAAATCTATACTAGAATCACACCAATGTGTTACATCTGGGAAAAAGTAGGTGATTTACAAAATATGTGGTTCGTCCACTGCACCTGCAAGGTGCTATTTTCCCCCTTATCATAATCATCTATACAAGCCAAAAACAGGTCATCCTCCAGAATGGTGATGGACTACGGTTTGCACAATTGATATATATCTGGACTCTGGACCCTAATATCAACTATCTGCTACTCTCACAGGGCCAGCTCCAATCTGTGGAAGTACATAGGAGAAATATGAGGGCAGACCTTAATTTGAGGAAGCGAATCCATTTGACCTAAGTATATAGCATTATTTTATATAGCTAATATAAGTGCAATACTATAGCATGGTGTTATATAACACAACGAGTGCGTCCATTTGATCCAAGTTTAACCGGAGATACAGTAATGCTAATTTATGTGGAAAATGACACCTCTTGAAGTTGCACTGTACTTACCATTTCATGGGGAAGCTCTGACCTCATAACCCTCAACCTCTTAGCAGTCGAAACAAATACACTGCAGGTGTCAAAAACATTAATTACATACTTATATAGTAGTATGCATGGCATGCTCTTGCACAAGAAATATATCTGGCAATTAAAATTTTGACAGAAGGTATAAATAAAGAAATTGTGGCTCTTATTCAAGGTGATGAAACAAATCAGTTTGACAGGCTGGCAGCATATCTTGTATGTGGCTAGTGCTAATACATATATGGTAGGATTAAGGAACATCAAAAGCTTACTTCCATGGTATGTCCCCAACTAACATTCTGTCTCCGTCATTGTCTTTAAACACTAAAGTGTATTCTCCAGTTCCATCCAACAACCCTGAAAATATTTTTTCTTCTGTTCCTTTCTCTCCACTTTCAGCACAAGATAGATCTTTTTGAGCTGCAGAACAATGCTTTAGAAAAATATACAGCGCCATCTAAACACACAAGTATTTGGCTCCTTAAAATGACTTGAAGTATTTGTTTCAGTGGGCTTGGTGCTCTTATTTTCTACCTTCAAGAAAGCCACGGAACAACTCTTCAACAGCGGATGACAGCTTCTGATAGCTGTCATATACTGCAAGGTCTACTTTCCTTCCAATTGGTATTCCATCCATGTTGATTTTGATGAGAGGTCTCTTCTCGCAGATTAGCTTTGCCTTGTCATCAGCTTCATAATTTTGTTGTTCAGGGGACTGTTTATATGAACTGCCGGTTGTGAGGTTTCTCCTGAAGGATCGGATTGGAGGCCAACCGACTACTGGAGGAATTGCACCTCTACATCAAATTATAGCACTGGTGAGTGGTGGATTTATTCATTTGTTTTTGGAAAAATCTGGTAAGTATTTATATGGAAGAGGGGCAAATCATAAATACATAATTAAAAGAACACACTGTTCCACCGCTTGAAAGCATATTCCACACTAAACAAATAAACAATGGTAAGATCCCAAGTGAGTACTAGTCACAGAAAGTAACTACATGTTGATTAAAAAGACGTCCTTCTTTTGGCAAGGCAATTGTTTTAAATTGACTAAGTAAAGTTTACTCCTTTGAGTGGGAAAACTGACGATTAAACCTTCATTCTAAGTATCAAGGGTTAAAATAAATAGCACAAAATTCTTAGGACAATTCATTCAGAAAGACATGACCAGCAAGTGAAACAATTGAAAGATCTTAGCTCGTTTCAGAATGAAAAAAAATAGGACCTTAGGAAAGCTGAATTCATAGGAATTAGCAAGCACAAGTTACGCAAAAACATTAAAAATATGTAATCTGTTAGAAGTTACCCTCCTGTTACCATGCATGATGACAAGAAACAAGTATGGCTTCCATGGTATAAAAGAGAAGGCAGTAAGTGTATTGTTACCTCCCCTGGGGGTTGCTGCTGTGCACAGCAGCTGAGCCATGTGATGGTGGCGGGGAACTATTGCATCCTTTCTTCCTCTCACCTGCCATATTTTCACCTCCTAATGTTAGCTCATTCCCACATTCTTCTCTGTCCCAGTGGCTCTGATTGTAACCTGAGGTAACAGAAGAGAAGATATAAAAAAGAAAGAACAGCTGCTCAAACTAAGTACTAAAATAAGCTGCTTGTTTTCCCTTGTCCTACCTTCTGGTATGGCTCCAACAGCCGCCAAAAACCCTCTCTTTGCTCCAGTTGCGGTGGCGATGCTGGCGGCAGGCTTTGAATGTGTAGGGAAGCAACCGGGGGTGGGTGCTGAGGAACCCTCTTGTTGCTGTTGTTGTTGTTGTTGTATCTTCTCTCCTAAGCCAGCTGCTCTTTCTTCCTCTTGGACACCAGGAAGGCCGAGCTTAAGCTCTAGTTCCTCATCCTCATGGGCATCTAAGCTTGTGTTTCTTGATCTTCCTCCATCTTCTGCTTCTTTCACCTTCCATTCCCTCCCGTCAGGGATGAGGTTTAGCAGTATGGGAGGGAGGCCTTTGTCCTTGAATTCTTCTTCCATAGGACTCGATCTACTGTAGGAATACGAATTCTATAAGAAAAGGGAACAAGAGGGAGAGCTTTGTGTTAAAATAATAGATGATGGTATGTGGTGCTGAGCAAGAACTCGAGTGCCAACTTTAAGGGCTTAAACACTCAAAACTCTACCGCCTACGATACTACATATAAAGTATAGAACTCGATGGGAAGAATGCAAGTATGCGGTTACTTGAAAGGTTCAGTTTTGCACTCAACTTAGGCCGAAGAAAGTGTCAAAACAAACGTGAAACATATTCCAATGTCAAAGTGAAAGCTGAAAAGAGAAACCAGGAAGAGATAGGACTTGTGATCATCAAATCAGTTCATGTCGCAGCCTCAAAAACGATTCGGGCAAGGGAAACGGAGCCTTCAACCATTTATTTGGCAACAAAATAAAGCACTTTTAAGTCTCGTGTCAAACCTGAGTGTTTCACGACGTAAAAGAGTGGCTACCAACTCATGTCCAAAATCATTTTTAGAGGGAGAAAATGCGATGTAACTCGCCGAATTAGCAGAGAAAAAGATTCAAGCACATGCACCTTGCAACCCACTCAAGATAAGATCATATAGCAAGAGAACATCAACAGAGCAAAGCACTCACCAGACACCAGAGCAGCTGCAATATCTCAACAACTCCAGCAAGGGCTGCCCAGAGGCAAGAACAACAAGCAGGTACTAGCTTTTGTAGCTTTTGTACCAGTGTGATGCCTGCCGTTCTTTTCTATTGGCCTGCTGCCTCCTAGTGCCCCTAGAGCTAGCTCTCCTTCCTTTTTATCCTGCATTTTTTAGCCTATCTGTTCTTGGCAAACACGCAGTTGGAATGATGCTATTGTGTATGCATGTAGCTATCTTCTTTTGCGTTGCCTTGCTTGCGTTCGTGTGTACGTGATTCTGTGTATGGGATGGGATGATTGGGAGGGGGGCCAGGTGCACCGAGCATCAAACGGATCTAGCGACGCTTACGGCTTATCCATGCAAGTTTGGGAGGATGATGAGTGATGTGATGGATGCGGTGTTTGTTATTGGCTTATTATATCTTCGTGTAGTTGTTGTCGGCTGGTGGTGGTGTTATGGTGACACCCTGCAATGCTTCTTGTTCTTTCTTACGACTGCCTTCTGGGACCACTGTCGGCGTTGGGAGGATGCGTTTCATCTCTGATTTGATTTTCTGTTTAGTGCTCCACTTTGCATGTGCTGATTGCTGAACGATGATTTTGAAGGACACGTACCTTCGGAGCTATGGAGTTGTTTAATTCGTTCCGAAAGAGAGCATGGGTTCCCATCCTTCACTACTGATACAACTTGTAGGAACGTTCGCATGTATAGTGCCAGCCTACGTGTAGCCGATGCAGGACGACGATGCAATTCTCCTTTCTCTTGCCCATGATGAGAACTCAACAGAGGCCAGAAAAGGAGACAAGTAGTGGTACTTCACATCTCCAATTTTTCGACACGGAAACACAGCGTGCATGGTTACGAGTAGTGCACCGGACGCACGCACGCACGCACGCACGCACGCACGCACATGGAGTATATTAGCACATCTATTCATTACGGAATAGTGGACTCTGTGGCAGCCAGCGAGCCTCACGCATCGCGACCACGCGAGAGGCAGATACAGAGTGGACTTTCTGCGTTTGCGGCGCGTCGCGTGTGTCAGTGGCTCTCATGTGGTCGTCGATCACGCGGCGCCGGAACTGATCAGATGGACGGTATGGTACGGTAGCCGTGTCGGGTGGTGGTCCAGCACACAGCACTGCCCGTTCCACGCTCGCGCTGTAGCGCACGGTCGCACGCGCGAGAACGCCATACGGCACCATCCCATGATGCGATAAGTGGCCCTGTGCGGCTCGGCTAGCTGCGCAGATCAACGATGATGTCTGTGTTCGAATGGAACGGTTTGTAACTTATGCTATTTCCTTTTTCGTGCCTATGCTTCCAAACGATTAAATGATATTTTCTATAAAAGAATTATATAGAAAAGTTGCTTAAAAATTATAATAATTTATTTTTTAATTTTTTAAGTTATTATTTAATTAATAGTACGTTAATGAGTTTTTTCGTTTTACAGTGGGAGGGGGAGAATTTCCCAGCCGTTCGGAACGAGCGCAGCGAGTGCGTTCGGTAGCCGGTAGTGTGGCTCCACAGCGAGAGCCGGCGACGACTAGCTTCCTAGTTGGCGCGGGCCGGCCGGCCGGCGCATGCGGCGCCGCATGGCGCTATCGAATGTCGATCTTGGCTGTGCCGGCCATGATTGCTCTTTAAATTCGAGCCGCATATATTATCTCTAAATTCAGTGCCAGATCTTTTTACTTGCTCCTTCGCTACAATCAAATGGAAATAGACAAGAAGGTGGTGGGACTTGTAGTGCTGATCCAACTAAACAAATCCGTATCATATCCTCCAGTACGATTGATGAAGATGGTAAGGCCCATGATTGAGAGACCTAAGAACCTTCGTGTCCAGTAGTTGGCCACTGTCTGTCTAAGAGGCCAAGACAGACCAAAAGTAGCTACCTAGTTGTTGGGCTTTTATGGCCAGGCGTGTTTAATCGGTCGAATAGGTTTTCCGTGGATAATCTTAGGCGGACCATAGAAAATCTCCTGGTTTAAGTAATGATTTGATAGCTGATGCTCAGCTCATCGGCTTGTGAGTTGTGACACTGAGACCCTGAGCCTGATGGTTAACCTGCAAGAACGCGTGTATGCCTAGGCTCAATCTGGAGGGAGACCACGTAATTGAAACACGCGCGCGCGCGGGCAGCAATTTTACACACGACCGTGGACCAACCTGCGCCTAACCATGCGCACATCGCGCCTAACCTCAACGACTCAAACCCATCCGACCTCTGTATCGTCGGCACAGAATGGTCTGGCACCGACCGAGCTCGTATCTGTCTAATCATGGGAACCGCGGCAGTGGCTTTGTTGGGACCTGCAGGAACCATTTGCTGAGAGCTATACTAAATCACGGACAGCTCAAGAACATGTAAAAAAAGATTTAAAATTTATGTTTGAAATTGAGCGACCAGGATAAAAATAAGCACATAAAATAAGGAAGATTAATATTAATTAATTATTAGCTATAATAAACTTTAAAAATAATTTAATATAATTTTAAAAATAAATTATAATTTTTTATAAAAACATATTATTTAGCGGTTCTTATGAAAAATGAGGGGTTTTATCTGGTGTAAATTTTAGCCAAAATAGTACTAGAATTTATACCGTTTGATAGATAAATAGGGCATCTGATCTTGCACCAAAGAAAAACGAATCGCTATCAGCACCGGAGCCACAAGCCATGCCGATGCTGCCCTTTCTGTCGCTCTCGCTCCAGTCAACCCAAAACAGCGAGAACGTTTTTCCCGCGAGTTCACGAGGGCGGAGCCACGTTGCTCGCCGCTTCGCGCGGCTAAATTCGGAGGCGAGGGTAGCCGGTAGGCTATCATTATTTCGCTTTTACTTATATTTAAATTAAAATTAAAATTTTAAAACTTAACTGTAAAGTTCATTTTGTAGTTTTTTCGTAGGCTAATTTAAAGCATTTTAATTTAAATAAAAACACGTATACAAAAGTTATATATATATATTACTAATAAAACGTACGCTTATTTTTTTAAAAAAAACGAAAAGATGGGAGCCGAAATCCGGCCGCGTTTCTGGCGACCCGCACGATCGATCCACCGGACGGTCGGTGTCGTGATCGCTCTCTCGCGCCGCGCCGCCCGGTGGTGTGCCGGTCATTTCCCAGCGACGTACTAGTGGGGTTCAGCGAACGTGTTTCGCCGCCCAGACGCGTTGCGTCCGGCCTCGGTAGGAGCGTAGGGTTGGTCGACCCAACCGCTTGACGCCCTTGACTCGCCAACCCCACACACCACACTGATCTGCCGTTGTTTTTGGGTAGGGGAGCAGACCAAATTAGTCCGTAGCTTTGGACGGTCGAGCCTTCGGTGCCCATGATCTTTGCATGGTCTTTGTTATGGTTCAGCTTCGAGTGCTAACGCTTTCTTTGCCATCGTTTCACTTCCATTTACAAGCTAAAATTTGAATTTTAAAATTTATTTTTAGAGTTTTTATTTATATTTTATTTTATATCATTTACTTTTAAATCGTTAATAACATGTTTATAAAAGTTTTAATTATAATTTATTTTTTATTACTAATAAGCGGTAGAACTTATTTTTCACTGAGTGATTAGAATTCCGTCCCTAAACCAGCTATTCTTGTGACTGTCTAAAACCAGGCCACGTCGCGAGGACCGAAAGGACACACATGGCTGTCCTGATCCACAACGCTTGGTTTGAAACACCCATGATCTGGACCAGACAAGGACTGTTTAGCTTTATTATCGCCTGCCGTAATCTCGATTCCATACCAAAATCACGGAGATTTACGCTAAAGGATCACGACACTCGAATGGCTCAAGAAGCAAAAATAAAAAGTCGAAGAAAACGAGGGCAAGGCTGGCGTGGCGCATTTTGCGCAGCAGCGTGGCGACGTCGTGGCGAGCGACAAGCGAGCACGAGAAAGCCTGCGCGACCCGGCGGTCGTCTCGTCCGGCCGCACACGCGCCGACGACGGCGTGGCTCCTGTCCCGCCCGAGCTTTTTTTGGTCTCCGCTGTGTCTACGTGTTGGGTTAGCGCGCGACGTGTCGGGCTGGCCGGTTCCCGCACGGGACACGCGCTTGGCGCGTAGCCGCTTCTCGCCCGACGCGTGCCCCGCGTTTCGGGAACTCGCGCACGCTGTCAATATAGGTTCCCGCACTAGCAGCAGGTTTTTTTTTTTGTTCTACGGCCTCGACCCCTTTTTTAAAGCGAGAATGTCTTTGCTTTTTTCAGAAATGGCGACGAAAATTGTTGCGTTGATTTTGCTTGCTCGTGTTGGCCATTCCCCACTTTTGCTTTTGCCCGAGGTCGTGGCGTGGGAAATGGATCCACAGTGTAACGCCTGTTTAGTTCCGCTGGTTCTTGAAGCGGGTTGGCATGTGATGAACTGCTGGAGAAGAACAAACTTTTCCTCGCAACTTGAAAAGGACCCTTTCAGATCAAGGAAAACCACAGATAGCCACCTGTCCTCTTCCTCTGTCTCTGTCACTTCGGTTGGATAGATCAAACGTCAAAAGTTTTGACAGTTGTTACCATCGGTCCACAGGTCAGTGGCTACGGACCAGCAGAGATGAGGATAAGATCAGACATACCGGGGCACATCTTTGGAACAGAACCCGGGAAAGGCCATGTGGGACAGTGGCCACTGGCCTGACCGGCCAGCCACCACCGCCTTTAAAGCCATGCGGGGGTCCCGGTATCTGTGCCATGTAGACGCGCCACGCGCGCCGGCTACGTGATCGCTCGTTCGCGCAATCGCGCACGCACGCACCGTTGCGTCCACTCTTTTTTTTTTTTTTGCAGCAAATTCCGCACGTTACTACGGTGCGTTTTTTTTTGGTCAAACGGACGAGTGCCGTACCGCGTCCGAAAGCGAGCAGGTCGGTGCGCCGCGGGACGCGCGTTCCGTTCCGCCCGTATATAACCCCGCGCCACGCCGCATCGGCGCAGCGAAGCCCAACGCCCCGCGAGAGCCAGCTGCCAGCCACCGCGAGAGCCACCGGAGCAAGCGAGGGAGCCGCTGCGTTTTCCGGTACTTTCCCGTGCCGTTTTCTGGGGCCCGACGAGATGAGCAGCAGCAGGCTTGGTGGGGAAGATCGGGCGGGGATGTACGAGGAGGGGGACGACGACGAGCTGTTCGGGGCGTCGTCGTCGATGTCCGGTGGGGAGTCGGACGAGGAGGAGGAGGGGGAAGACCAGTTCGCGGAGGGCAGTGTGGAGGCGTCGGCGGGGGTGGGAGACCAGATGGAGCACCGACGGTTCGCGCCGCAGCCGCTGTGCCGGTTAAACTCGGACGGCACCTACGACATGTCGTCCATGACGGCGCAGCTCCCGGCCAAGTGAGTACCCCCCCGTCTTCTTCTACCTGGCGAAAGCCCTATTCAATCCAGGAATCCCAACGCTTTCTGTCCTGCGTGCTCACCACCAAGAACACCGTGTTAATCTGCAGGAAAGGGTTGTCCAGGTACTACGAGGGGAAGTCCCAGTCGTTCGCGTGCATGTCGGAGGTGAGGTGCCTGGAGGATCTGCGCAAGAAGCCGTACAAGCAGAAGATTAAGTCGTGCAACAGCTACGCCGCGCTGGGAGGGATCGCCAAGACGCAGTTGTCAAGTTCTTGCGCGAACCTGAGCATGATGGGGGCGAGCGGCGGATTCAGGGCTCCCCCGATTCCCGTAAACAAGAACAGCTATCACCAGCAGTAGCGTAGGGAGC
The DNA here is from genome assembly GCA_030770085.1 of Oryza coarctata. Lineage (NCBI taxonomy): Eukaryota > Viridiplantae > Streptophyta > Magnoliopsida > Poales > Poaceae > Oryza > Oryza coarctata. The sequence goes on from CM061470.1 coordinate 20,248,400, forward strand.
GCAGCTGCGCCGTAGGATGCTTTTTGTTCTTGAGTTCTCTTCTCCCCCCACCTATTCTTTTGAGGATTTTCTTCGCAGTCTGTGGATGAGCTTGATTATGAGGCATTTCGTTGTCTGCATTCAATAGAGAAGGTTCGTTGTGTACTGTAAATATGGAGCAGGGGTTAAAAGTTCAGGGTGTGCTTTCTTTCTTTAGATTTTCCCTTTCGACTGTCCATGTGTATAGACGAGAGCATCCTAAAGTCAATAGATTCGATATTTCGTGAACGTATGGTTTCAGACTCAGACTTGAGACCAAAGAAAAGGTTCTGAGGCAACGCAAGGAAAGGGTACTGACACCAACCCACACGAGTCAGCAACCCAAAATAAGCATCTGATAAACGCTGAGTAGAAAAAGAAATCCCAGCAACAATAGCGAGCAGGCAACATACAACATGAATTCACCCAAAAAACATGCACCCCTTCCTATCACTGGAAAAATGAAGTCGCAAGCTCTAAAAACTCGCCTCTTCTCTCTCCACCCCCCCCCCCCCACCGTGTACAGCACAAACACAAGTACAACATATGTATAAATTTTTCCCGAGGGCATCCCCTCAAGCTGTGGAGCGTCACGCCGATACTTACCCTCTGCTGACTCAACATGGAAAAAACAGTGAAGATTGGGGATTTTACCTAGCAGGCACGAACCTCCGCAAGGCGTCTCGGAGGTGGTTCGCAATTGCTGGTAAGCTTCAACGACCCAAGGAAGCAGGATAGCCTCCTGATCATGGGCTTATGACGGATTACCACTTCCACTGATACAGTATCATTGCCAGCATCGGCGTAAGTCTCGTATCCCTCGAGATCTTCTTCGGTTATTATGACTGCATCGCTGCACCTGCTGGGGCTTGAAGGCTTGGCTAGCATACCTTCCCATAACGGCAAAACAAAATGCTCATTGTCGAATTCGGTGGTGAACCCATCAACTTCAGCCTCCACAATAGCTTGACTGGATTGTTCACCGAAACTTACTGAGCGGGTTTGGTTTGAAATCTGAATTTGAAGGCAGCTGGCAGCGAGAGGACTAAATGGTTCACTGGATTCGGATTCTTCACAATATTTTGCCATGTGTGTTTGGTTTGAGTTCTCCAATGAAAGGAATCTGGTGTTGAGAGTGCTAAATAGTTTAACAGCCTGTAGCAAAGAAGCAATGCACAAAAAAGTTTATCAGAAACTGCAGAATTACAATACTATATGAACCAGAACGATGCGATTATCAATTCATCATTCAGCTAGCACACGAAAGCATAAGAGATTAAATGGGTTGCATGCCTGCCATTGAGATGGTGCTAAAAGTACTCTGGGCCTTACAGACCGTGCATGATCTAAAGCAGCTTCAGGAGTCAAGTTCCTGTACTTAATCTGCAAGTTACACCAAAGATAAGCTGCCATACATGAAACAAACGAAAACAATAGATACAATAAACATTACATGATTAACGCAGTGTCTCATACCAAATAGCATAAAACTATAGTAGTGCTTCGTCCCCTTCCAGCCTTACAATGGACATAAGTGCTACCACCTTGTGATGCATTTCCTGGAGAAGAGAAGAACATATGCATATTACCTTTGGTTATTTGACTACCATGTCAACTTGCATCGAAATTGCATGACATGGACTAGCTATAATACTAACATCACGCGGTCTAAGAATTTTGCAAAAAAGGAAATCAAATGAATTTTCTTTTGGGGCTTATCATCAGACATAATACGCAAGATAACAGAAATGTCAAAGGAAATGTGTTACACAAATAAGTTAAACGCTTAAGAATGGTTATGAAAGTCAAAAGGAAAAGTATTACTCAAATAAATCAAATACTTAAGAATGATTGTGACACATTGACATGATTTAATAAGATAACTTTCCTGCTCATCAAAATGATTTGAATACTACCACAGTTCAACATCAGCGCACAACTTAATTCACTTAATCATCACCAAAGCAAACTGGTGCTGATAATATGGTTTAGAACGCATGGTGGATGGTACTTACGGTGAATAAAATCCACAGCTTGACAGATATCCTCTAGAGAAGGGGCAAATAGATAGTCCCTTGTGGGAATCTCAAGATGATTGATCCCATGAGCCTGATAAAGCGAGGAAAAAAACTTATTCAGAAGAAAATTTGAATACAAGTCTGCTTATGCCAAGTGTTATGCTGATTACACAATTTATACTGAGTTAAGGAAAGGACATAGACAATGACCACAGAAGTTCAGATTGATACAACGAATGTACATATAGAATATGAATGGTAAAGATGCAAAAGGCAAGTGGATCCTGGTGTATGAACTATATGTATTGAACTTTAAGCAGATGCATATGGAGTTTAACTGTTTAAAGATGAAAACAACGACTACCTCCGTCACAAAAATACAAGGGATTTTGGCTATTCATCTAGATACCTTACATTTTGGGACAGAGGTAGTAGATAACAGCATGCATGCACAAATATCTTTGATGCAAGCAAAGAAAATCTGAAGCTACAAAATCAGGTAAAGATATATATTTACCTGGTATAAGGATGTTGGAACCAGAGTTTCATACGATTCATTCAGTGTGACAACTCCCCTTACTCCAAGTTGCTTCAGATGCGGTACATCACTAGAAAAAGGGACAGCACCTAGCAAAACATACTGGAGATGGAAGTGGAAAGAAAATCAGGACACACCATGTAATGAACAAAAGCTCACCATATTATTTGATCAACTGTTCAAATTATCAAATACTTAATAACTGCTTCACATAGCAATGGAATCAGGAAAATTGAAAATCATTCCCATAGGTCATCAGTAGCTGGTCCAATTACTCGTGTTTAGACATAACAGAGTTCTAGACCTCAATAGGACCACTCAAATTATCACTAATCGAAATCCCTATAACCATTCGTCAAGAGTATTTATAAGCGTAAGTGACCTAAATATTTTATGCGAAGTTACAGAGAATAAATATTGGTACAATCCAGAAAGCCATGCAGCTTCAACATGTAGTATCGAACCACAGGATATGTCTCGTCTCCTACACGTGGATTGGATTCAAGGATTCAAGAGCCACATAGCAAACACCTATATCAAACAGCTCACGGACTACGCCTACAGCCCTACACTAATCGTCTCCAATATTCATGAGTCAAATTAAAGCACCAACCCGCTCCAGAACGACAAGGTAATCTGCAACCAAGGAGAGGGATGGGTGTAAGATTAGCACCTGGTCGATGCGATCCCACCACCGGAACTCCGCCTCGAACCGGTTGCGGAGGACGTTGTAGAGCAGCGTCGGGTAGAACAGGACCCTCGCGCCGGCGCCGACGAGCGCGCGCTTCGCCCTCAGCCGCACGACGGCCACCACCTCACCCCCGCCCCCGCCCCTCGCCTCCTCCCTCTCATCCTCCTCCAATCCCCCGGCGCCATCCCGCAGCTCCCGTATCCTCATGGCCGCGACAATCGGGTGCACCAAACCCTAGAAGCCGACTCGCCTCGCGGTATTCTCTCTCTGCACTGCTGGATTTGGGTAGGAATTGGGGAGAGGAATCTGCGGATCGGGGAGGTGATTAATTGTCTTCGAGACGCCACAAATGGGGTAGGGCCGGTTCGCACTAAAAGGAGAACGACGGTGACGGCAACAGGTCCCTTCGACTGTTATATAACTTAGTTTGTCGCTAATTAGGAAATGCAGACCTCTTTGCATATTAATCCTTCCTTCTTATTGCGGGAAGCACAGGTCCCTTCGACTGTTATATAACTTACATGCAGAGTATCGTAAATGTGTTCTTATTTGGTTCTATCTACTGTTAAATAAGATTAGCCGAGCTGGTTTTTAAAAACCATTCTTTCTGTATCAGTCCTCTTTTCTGCTGGGAGTATAAATCTTTTTGATTGTTATCATATATGTGGTTTTTAATTGGTGTTCTCGACTGCTAAATGAGATTAGCTGTGCCGGCTTGTAAAAACACTTTTTTTTTTGTTAGATGGAACATTTAGTTGAGGGTGTTTTTAGCTACATTGTAATTAAATTATTAATCACTGAAGATCCATTTAAGGTGGATTTTTTTCTACCAAACCAAATAGTATATAAAGTTTTAAGAATATATATATATATAGCAACCAAATATCATCACAATCAGTAAGATATAGCCATCTACTTTGACAGAACTCATTGAAAAAAAATAGAGGTTTAGAAAATGTGTGGACGACGTATCACTTAATCTAATTGAAAATATGTCACATTCAAATATTTCAAGATATCACGTTCGACAAAAATAATGAAATCAAAATTTTATTAATCTTTTAAAAACCCACATATAGCTTATTTGACTTCCTCATCCGGACTTAGTAGATCCCAGTTGGCCAAATTCTTCTACTGTCATCATCATGTACACGGAATGGACAACTACTCCTACCTCTTACAAAAATGGTGCATGACATGGTGGAATGGAGAAAGCCTTCCAACTCCAAAGAAGAACCGTAAAAAGAAGCATGTTTAGGAGGGCGGAAATGCAAAACTACGTCATCACCTGCCCAACCGGGCACTATCGCCGCTCGCCGCCTCTTCTTTTTTAGGGTTCGGAGCATGCCACTTTGACAGCGACCGGCCCGGCCTAATTACCCAACACGTCGCTTTCGCCCGTAGTTTCCACAGATCGCCCCAGATACCCACGCCGCATATTCCCGTCTTGAAACGCATGCTCTCACAGCCGTCCGATCAAAGATCGGACGGGACGCGGCGCTCCGTGCCGACGCCGAAACAGCACGTCACTTGCGGAAACCGCTTCACGCTTGGGTAGTTGGGTTCGGGCCCGAAGTAAATTCTCCCGGCCCATTTGATTTCACGGCTCGCACGTGGGCCAAACCTGAGATTGCAGCGAAGTACGGCCAACGAAGGCTAGGCCGAGGCCGAGGCGAGGCGAGGCGAGTCGTCTTCCTCTCGTCCGTCGCTTTAACCCGCACCGATTCTGCAGGCGCGCACCAGGCACCACCCCTCGCCGGCGGCTCCTCCTCCTCATCTTCCGCCGCCGCCACATCGCCGTCCCCGGAACTCGGACTCGTCGCCTCGTGGGAGACCACGTACCGCGCCGCTGGGGGTCACCTCCGCTCTCAAGGTTTCCCCGCCTGTCCTCCCCCTTGTACGTCCGTAGTGGCGTTGCGTGTCTTGATCCATTCGTGATGAATGCGCCGGGGTGTTAGATCCAAACATGTCGCGCGGCTCGATTTTGCCCGTGGAGATAGGAGCTTGTGGCCTTTATTTGTTCCACATTCGATTCTGGGAGTTAACTGGACTTGGGATTTTGCGCAGAACGGTGATCTTTCTGCTGCTGTTGTGTTGTTCGATACTCCGGTATCAAACTCACTGAAGGTGGTGCGGAAATTGAGGAGTTCAATCGGGATTAAGTTGTGTTTGTGGTGAATTTAGGCACAGACGTGTCGATAGGTAGTTACCAAAGAGGTATCTCTGTTGGAGAGAAGACAAGCTGTTACCTCTTATTCTCGCTAAGTGTAGACTTATGTGGTCTAAGCTGTTACAGTTTGCTATACGTGCGAAGTTATGACATGTGATCTGTAGTTTGCTTTTCATGATCTGCAGTTGATCTATGCAAATCGGTGAAATTAATTGTAAAGTCTGTAATACCTACTGTTTATTTGGATAGAGAAGCAAAGAGCTGGATTCACAAGTTGTCTATCATTAGGATCTTATCATTTTGAACCTTTCACTTAACTATATCGTTTTTCCTTTAATATTGATTAATCTAGTTGGGATACAAATACAGCTTTGGCTGTTATCACATCAATCTAGTAGCTGTATACTAGTATCCTGTTTGTGCTGTGTTGTTTCACTGTAACAATTGTCACATTCTATATTATGAAGACAAGTGCCTTTTGTTATCGACTTTCAGCATCATGGCGCTAGTAGGTTTGCTAGTACAAGTGTTGTGAAGCAGTCTTCAGGTGGTTTGTTTGGCTGGTTTCTTGGGGGAAACTCAAGCCAGCTTCCTCCCCTTTATGTTCCACTCCCAGGCATTACACTTCCTCCACCTCTGCCGGATTTTGTTGAGCCATCTAAGACAAAGATCACCACTCTTCCAAATGGCACCAAGATTGCATCGGAGACATCACTGGTATTGCTTCATGCTTCCTTATGTTACAAGATTTTCGTTTTTTTCATGTGATTAACTTTCTCCAGGGACTTAATTTCAGATTCCGGCTGCATCAGTGGGGCTGTACATTGATTGTGGTTCAATTTATGAGACATCCACTTCGTCTGGAACATCACATCTATTGGAGAGAATGGCCTTCAAGAGCACGACAAACCAGAGTCACTTGCGGTTAGTTAGGGAGGTAGAAGCCATTGGAGGAAATGTCTTTGCATCTGCTTCTCATGAACAAATATATCTGAAGTGTCTGGTGATCCACAAGCTCTACTTATGGAGGTGCTTCATTCGGCTGGATATTCTGGGGTGCTGACAAAACCTTTGATGGCTTCAGTATCTGCAGCGAACAGATTGGATGTTACTACCCTGGAGGAATTTGTTGCTGTAAGACTAAGTGCATGTTAATAGTCAGTCACAGATGCTTCCCTTTCACCCTTTGACAGTTTTGCTTGTGCTGAGAAATGTAGGAAAACTACACTGCTCCCAGGATTGTTCTTGCAGCATCAGGAGTTGAGTACGATGAGTTGGTTTCAATCGCTGAACCACTTTTATCAGACTTTCCCAGTGTGAAACGTCCTGAAGAGCCAAAATCAGTGTACGTAGGAGGGGACTATCGTTGCCAAGCAGATTCTACGGTGAGTTGGCCTCTTCTATAATCATTCTTGAGGCTGTCTGCACAGTTACTTCTCTTGTTCCTTTTTTTTTTGGGGTTAGAATACACACATTGCACTTGCTTTTGAGGTGCCACGTGGCTGGCATCAAGAGAAAACTGCAATGATTGTGACTGTGCTTCAGGTATGCCTAACACTATGTTGAAGTGATCCAATCATTTATGGTTACCGTATATTGTCTCTTGATTCTGTCCTATATAGGAATTGATGGTCTGTTTCATATTTTATTGCATTGCAAGCTCTATGTTTTCAAATCTATTGTACTGAAACATTAGATTAATATATAAATTGTAGATGCTCATGGGAGGAGGAGGGTCCTTCTCGACCGGTGGCACTGGGAAGGGAATGTATTCTCGATTGTGTATACTTAATTCCACTCTTTTAGATATTATGCATATCAGAGCTACAATAATCATATACCTTGGTAAAATGTCTTAACATTAACTGTGATTCTGTACGGTCAGCTCTCTGGGTCTTGAACAATTACAGACAGATCGAATCATTCTCTGCTTTCAGCAGTATTTATAACAATTCAGGCCTTTTGGGAATATATGCAACAACTGTAAGTCTCTTGTGGAGCATAACCAATGATATGTTTTCCCTTCTAAATTCAAGCAATGAACACAGTCGGATCTGCTTGTGAACTTTTCCTATTTTTGAATATAATTCTCAAGCTATTGTACATATAATGCCCTCCCTATTCTAAGTAATGTCTGTCACTCCTACCACACCATTATATTTTTCTACTTGAATTCTAGATTAATGTCTTATACAAACAACTACGGAGTATAATCTTATCTTATCTTACTCTTTAAAATAGGGAGTTGGGGGCAATGGTAGGTTCTACACCCACCCCTATTCAGATCTTCTGTGGCTGCAAATTGTGACGTATTTAGGTTGTTTGTAAGATTTTTATAGAAAAAAAATATTGCATCTTTGCACAGAAGTATACATAGGTGGTCAGTTGATCTCATATAATCATATATGTAAGTTTTACATTTGAGGATAATTATTTATTGTGTTTATATTTTAGACCTAAAGTATATTTAGTTTGGATCCTTTGCCACATGGACATTATGCTAGTAACTAAAAGCGAAGTTATATTTTACCTCAGTAAGAAATGTAGAAAGCACATATTTAGAAAAGAAGTTTCTTTCTATGTACATCAATGCTCATTTCATCTCATGTGCAATTTTCTGGTCTCAAATATTTCAAGCAGGTAGTAACTAATAAATGCACATTTCAGGCCAGCAATATATCCTGGTCTTTAATTATAACCATCCCAAAACTCAGCTTGAAATACAAATCAAAGGCTCAATGATGTATTCAAGCTTCTATAGAAGTTTCTGCATCTATCATGTGCTTTTCATACATTCCACTTGGCTTTGACATGTCATGTTAATTTAACAGAACCCAGATTTTGTGTCAAATGCTGTGGATTTGGCAGCAAGGGAACTCCATGAAGTTGCAACTCCTGGAAAAGGTTTCTTTAAATTTTTTTTATCTCAAAATTACAATTTATTTTCAGACTAGACTGATTATTATGTGTCATGTCCATAGTCACAAAGTTCTCGGATCAATAGGATCGAGAAACAGGGTCGAGAAACGTGGTATGCTACTTGTGAGAGGTTTTTATAAGGTGGGGATGAAAATGTCCTTGCATTCCTGGGACGGGAACGATGTTCCCGGGTAGAGGAACGTTGCCATCGATCTTGTTTCCTGTGACTACTCATGTCCTTTGCCGGCCTTTTGCTTTGTTCAGTTACACAAGAACAACTTGATCAGCTAAGGAGGCTAGCAAATCATCAGTTCTGATGGACCTGGAATCAAGAGTATGTTGTTCTTACTCCATATCAAGCCCAATTGCATGAATTTTGTTCTTCTTCCCTGAAATGTTTTTTATGCTACTTCTTCCTATTGCAGATGGTGGCATCTGAAGATATTGGAAGACAGGCACTGACTTATAGTGAAAGGTATGCTCATAAGTAATCACAAGTACATTAATCAAGTTAGTCTCCCATTAATCTCTATTTTCCAAATTAAATAGCATATTTTCATGTTATGTTTGTATGAACTAGGGGATTGTCCCGCGCAGTTTTGTGCGGAGCTAGATATATTCACGCGCGTAGAGTTAGATTTAATATACAACTCTAGAATTTTATTTTTATAGGTGCCATTGTATGTAGAAGTATATTTGGATTTTATATAAAACTTTAAATTTCTATTTCTATAAGGTTTGAATTTCATATACAACTCTTAAATTCTATTTATATAGGTTTGGATTTCATATACAACTCTTAGCTTCTATTTCTATAGATATAATTGTATTTTATATATAACTATATCGATTAATCTATTCTGTTATAATCTGGATTCAACAAGGATCTAATGGTTGAGATCTTTTTCTTTTTCTTATATTAATGTGGTAATTTCTAGCCTCCGGAGCGAACGTTATGGCTTTTTCTAAGCTGTGTTTATAATATAACTAGTGGATTCTCTATGCAAATTTGTGTGAAGCTAGATAAAAATAGAGTTAGATTTGACATACAAGTCTTATACATATTCTATTTTTATAAACACAATTATGGTTTCTATATAAAACTGAAAATATAATTGGATTTCATATATAACTCTTAAAATGGAAAGTACAATTGGATTTTATATATAACTCTTTCTTTCTTTTCTGTTTGTATTTGCATGGTTGTAATTTATATACAACGTATTTTAAAAGTGGAATTATATTTTGATATACATCTCTTAACTTTTTTTTGTTATAGATTCAATTGTATTTTGTATATAACTACATTGATCAATCTATGCTGCAATAATATTAACACACTACAATCCGACAGCTGACATCTTTTTCTGTTTTTTTTTAATTAATGCTAGAATTTTTAGCTTCTAGAGCAAACATGGTGGCTCTTTTTCGAGCTATCTTTAATAATATAATAGATAGATGTCATGCAAATATTTTTCCATGCTGGATGGGAAATAGATGTTGACCATATTCCATAGGCAACTAAAGTTATCTTCTGGTAATCTTAGAACCTTCTTATATCCTGCCAGTCTTGTGGTTTTTCTTGCAATCATGTCCCAAAGTTTGACAGGTCACCTATAATACTGTGTCCTCAGCACACTTGCCGGGGTTGTGGTGTTCCTTTTCAAAAAAGATGCTGTGGTTATGGTGTGGTTGATGGTTTTTGATAATATCACCCAAAGTATTTTGGGTGCCAGACTGCCAACGTGTCCAAGCATTAGGATTCATATCAATAGCTTCTTCTGCATGCCCATTGGTGCTGTAGACTTGTTGACATGGCCATGCAGTGCCATCTAAAAAGGGTGAATATATTGCGCTAAAAAATGGTGAATATACATGGTATAAGAAGTGAGCCATATATCTTAGTACCATGAGACAAATGTCGTACATTTGTAATGCGATGCATGCAATGGTGCTAAATCTAGCATTTTTCTACGTAATCCAGCAATTGCATAGGGTATTAATTTAGGTAGTCACTTCCATTTGCCAGAGAACCATTGTTTATCCTGAAGTGCTTTGTGTTATGCAGGAAACCTATTGAGTATTTCCTGAAAACTGTTGAGAAGATCACTTTAAATGACATTTCTTCAACTGCAGTGAAGATAATTTCTTCGCCGCTTACACTGGCATCATGGGGTGATGGTATGTAGAAACTTGGAAGTTAAACCATGGCCCTCTGAAAGCTGTACTTAGTACTGACCTATCGAAACTCCATTCTTGCAGTTATTCATGTGCCTAGCTACGAATCTGTCAGTCGCAAGTTCCATTCCAAGTGAGCATTCAGCACCTGGACCTGCGTGGTTTGTTCTGGATTTTCAAGCTGCAGCTTTGCTCTGGCCAATTGACCATCGACTGGTATAAATAGAGCCTATCCGCAATTTTTGCTGGACAGTTCGAGGGATTCATGATGATACTACCCTCCTTGTTCATGTTCTCAACTAAGCATGTGCTCATGCTGCCACAATTCCGCGGTTGCTAAATCATTCGGCGGCATGCTGCGTTTTTGTTAAGTGGCGCGCCAATATGGTCCTGCCTGTTTTTGGATTTCTATATAGAAGTCCGATGTTATGGCCTCATGGTTAAGCCATTTGCCTATTCATCAGTTTCAGAATGTTTTTGATTGGCGTGTTTGCCCATTTGTACCAACAAGTTGTAACATACTCCTATGAGTAAAAATTTATTGCTATTTGTCGGTCTGTGTATTGCATTTGCATATGGAAGCTAGTCAGCCAACTCGCCGGATTAAATGAAAACCAAGAGGTGGAATGCAAATCGATTTCCTCTAGGAAAAGATATATGTGCATTGCTAACATTTTAGAATGAGAGAACGCAAACAAGTTGGAAATGATGTGTGAGTCTCTAATCCTCTCCTCCCCTTGCCTGCTACGTTGTTTCGTAAGCATGGTTAATAAAAAACTGTCGTTGCGGCATTCGTTTCCTGCGGCGCAAGCCAGTGGCGCGACGCTGGGAATTGACTCGGCTTACTTCTGGACGACGTGGCGGGCGGCGGTGCGGTATGGGGCCGACCGTGCCCTCATCCTAAAACCAGCGCACCGCGTATGCCTGTCAGCCTGTGGGCGACGGCACTGGGATTTGGTTTTACTGAATTTTATCCTGCTTGCTTCCAGGTGGCTGATTAGTAGAGCTCGTTTTTTCTTTTCCGACCACATAAGTTCGGTGAAAATCAGGGCGAAGATACACAAAGTTCAATTTTAAAGCACACGAGAATGCAATTCAGCGTATTTATAGGATAATGTTAATAGAATTAAATAAGAAAAAATAATGTGATAAGTAAATAAATAAAGAAATAGAAAAAAACTGTCTCAGATATGCTTTTTACATAAAATTTAAGACAATAAGAAATAAATAGTACTAAATTTAAATATAAATATAAATTAATGGTGTTTATATTAAAATAGTATTTTTAAGTACTTCGTGAAGTAAAAATATAGAAATCATTCTATTAGGATTGTCCTACCCATGTGTAAAAATATATAGACCCAACACCATCTCGCACGGGATGGCACTGACAATGCATCTGTGCATGATACGCATCAGTGCGGATCGAAGGCTACTCGCCGTGGCCGGCGCCGTTTGCCAAACCGCAGCTTAAAACCAAACCATTCGCGTAATCCCATCAGCGGCGACACGTTTCCCCGGCGTCAAACTGTCCACTCTCCAAAAAACCGCTACGCGCGGCTCACAAAACCAGCACCGCCGCCGCACGCTGACGATCCAACACCTCGCTGACGTTTGGACCCCACCACCGCTCTCACATCGAGCGCCATTATTAAACCCCAGGAAAACAAAACAACGACGCCTCGTTCGCTTCTCTGCCGCAAAGCTAAACCTCGGTGACACACCCCAATCCCGCCGCGAAACGAAAGCGAGTTCCTCCGATCCCGACCACCGCGAACGCACGCATGGCGTCCTCTCACATCATCCTGCCGCCGGACGACGACGAAGAGGAGCAGCGCCTGCTGGAGGAGGAGGACGAGGACCCGTGGGCGCGGAGCGGACCGCCCCCGGCGGCGCCGGAGCACGCGGTGAAGGCGGCGCTGCCGTTCTCCGCGACGTGCGTGCGGATCTCCCGCGACTCGTACCCCAACCTCCGCGCCCTCCGCAACGCCTCCTCCGTCAGCCTCGCCGACGCCGCCTACGTGAAGATCTCCGAGGGGGACTTCGGCTACGTCCTCGACGATGTGCCGCACCTCACCGACCACCTCCCCGATGCCCCAGTGAGTGCCCCTCCCGACCGCTCCCTCTCGTTGCTCGATACGCAAGTTGCTGCTGCGGTGCTGCTCCGATCGTTCCAGTTTGCGATGGCCTCTGCGTTGTTGGGCACTTGGGCTGTGTCCCTGTGAGGTGCAGCTCTAGCTAAGTAGCAAGAGTGAACAGCGAAGTGATCTGGGTGGGGATTTCTGATTTGGGGCTGTCACTCGCGATGTTTGTGGGATTTGGTCTTTGGATTTTCTATTCTGGAAATCCATTTTGGACACTATGATGATTTTAGACCGTCGAATTTGATGTTGGACGCAGTGAGCCAATCAGTCTGTCAGGATCGGAAAGGGCGGATAGGATAGATCTTTTCTGTTGTCAAAATTTCGCCGCAATGCTCTTTGCTTTATGTTATGTAACAGAATAAGTTTGTCTTATCTCTGCTTTTGGGGATGGGAGATTGATTGAGTAGATTGGAGGATATCTCCACTGAAAGAAGTAACCTGTTACTATTGGTTGGTTGCTCATCACTGCCAACAAACGAGTTAGTTGTCAGCCAATTCATTGTGCTGGATTGAATTGATTCTGAAGAAGTGAAACCATGGTACATGTGAATTTAGCTGATGATTTGCTGTTTTATTGATATGTGCAGACTTATCCCAATCCACTGCAAGACCACCCAGCCTATTCAACTGTCAAGTAAGGCTTGTTTTTGTAATTTGTTTGGTTAATCGTTCCTTCTTGCGAATATCTGATCATGTCTTGTGCTATGTGTAAAGCTGAAACTTCCGTTCTTATTGTTACCAGGCAATATTTTGTTGATGAGGATGATACTGTACCTCAAAAGGTAAAAACAAGTCTTAAATTCATATTTTACACTCTGATGTTGTAGTTGATGGTGAATTTACAGGTAGCTATTTCTGAGCTTTCAGGTGGTTGTTCAGAAGAGCAGCCGGCGAGGGGTTCACTTCCGTCGTGCCGGACCTCGTCAGAAGGTAGGATATGCTGCCATCTCCTTTACCTATTGAAACGTATCAGTTGCATGATGGCTGACAGAAACATTTGGACTTGAACTTTTAGGTTTATTTTGAGTCAGATGAAGTGAAAGCATGCATTGTAACCTGTGGAGGCCTTTGCCCTGGGCTTAACACTGTCATCAGAGAGCTCGTTTGTGGCTTATCTCACATGTACAATGTCAGCAAAATCTATGGTATACAGGTTCGTGCTCTGTTCTAAATTGTTACGAACTATTCGACAGATACTAGCTAAATGCTGCTCTTGCACAGACGTGCTAGATTTGCATTTCTACATTTTGCTTAGGTTCATGAAGGACATGCCAGCTTACCATAAGATCTTTAGATTCTTATCGCAGCTTATTAATCATTTCATATTGTAGATTATCCATTTCCATAAAAATTATATTATACTAAAATAGCTACAAATTGAATGAGATGCTTTGGATTGTTTTAGTAAAATGCAAATGTAAATTTTTATAATTATATCAGAACAATGGATATGTATGCTGACTAGGGCTTGCCATGGCAATTAAACATTAATGGTTACTGTGTTCAGTTTTCATTATATTTCCAGATCTTCTACCTCTTAATACCTTATATCACCAATTATAGAATGGATACAAGGGCTTCTATTCTAGCAATTACCTTACTCTGACACCAAAGAGTGTCAATGACATCCACAAGAGGGGTGGTACAGTTCTTGGAACATCACGAGGTGGCCATGATACGAAAAAGATTGCTGACAACATTCAGGATCGTGGAATTAATCAGGTAAATGTCTTTTGCACTTATGTGATATAGCTGTTCTGATTAGTCATTGGCTCATGTGCTTATGTACATTACCCAGGTGTATATTATTGGAGGAGATGGTACACAGAAGGGTGCATATGAAATCTTTAAGGTAATTTACCACTGAATTGTACAAGTGCTATTTATGTTGTTCACTGTAAAAGAGTGTGATTATACATCCTATTCATTGATGCATTGAGTAGCATAGGGTGCATCTGATTAAAGATTGTTTTTTATTATTACCTCACTGCTTTCATATTGCTGTCAGGAAATCCGAAAACGTGGTCTAAAGGTTTCTGTTGCTGGAGTTCCCAAGACGATAGATAATGACATAGCGGTAATTTTTTTGTATGACATTTCTATTTTGCTATGTAGAAGCTTGTTCTATTCATGCTGTTCAGAAAGACAATTCATATGAGGATACGACTTACTACTTATGTTCCTTTCTCTTGATTCTTAGATTATTGACAAATCATTTGGTTTTGATACGGCCGTAGAAGAGGCCCAACGTGCCATTGATTCAGCTCATGTGGAAGCTTGCAGTGCTGAGAACGGAATAGGCTTAGTAAAACTGATGGGCCGTTATAGTGGTGAGTTTTTAATATGCCTCCATATAGATTTTTGCCATTTCAATGTCTGTCATGTTTTTTATATTGTTGACCTTGATGAAAGCATCTGTCAATGTGTAAATTACAAGAAAAAACTAGCCAGCATTTTGGCTTGTCACTCTTATTTTATTTTTTACTTACACTCAATGCAGAAGATCTCTTGATTTTTCTGTGTTTCAAGCTTGATGACTCTGCTATCTGTTCTCCAGTAGGCATTTCAGTCTGTGACCCTTAAACTTTTATGTTCATCTTGCAGGGTTTATTGCAATGTATGCTACTCTTGCAAGCCGAGATGTGGTGAGTAGATGCAACCGTTCTATCTAATTCCTGCATATTTGATTCCCCCTCTTCATTCAACCATTCCTGCTTTTCTGGTTCTTTATCCCACAAATCCACTTCCAGCAAAGAATTATACTTATTTATTTTTTTTGGATTTATCTCAAATCTCCACAGGACTGCTGTTTAATTCCAGAGTCCCCATTTTATATGGATGGTGAAGGTGGGTTGCTTCAATATGTAGAGAAGAGGCTGAAAGAGAACAAGCACATGGTTATTGTTGTTGCTGAGGGAGCAGGACAGGATCTTATAGCCAAAAGTTTATCTACCTCTGAGCAACAAGATGCATCTGGAAATAAGCTACTGCTTGATATTGGTCTCTGGCTGACTCACAAGATAAAGGTGTGCACAACACTTCTGCTCTTGTTGTAATATAGGTCACTGAAAGACTACACAATTCCCCACTAAAAGCCATCATGGCTTGCCATACATTTTACTTGGACGTTTCAAGGATCACTCCTTTTACTCGCTTCTTGCATGAATCTTTTTTTGTACTCACTTTATTCATTACTCAATTTTAGGATTATTTCAAGAGCAAGAAGATGGAGATGACTATTAAATATATAGGTAACTTACTATATTTGCTTCACACAGGACAAGGTTGTAACACTAACTTTCTGGTCTCTGTTGTACTATGTTATACACTGTCTTATTATTATTTGCAGATCCTACCTACATGATCCGAGCTATTCCAAGCAATGCATCAGACAATGTCTACTGCACACTGCTTGCCCACAGTGCTATTCATGGTGCTATGGCCGGCTATAGCTTCACTGTTGGAAATGTCAACGGCAGACATGCCTACATACCTTTCTACGTGAGTAACTTCAAGTGATCTTTATTTGTTCACATGGAAAATACGGAAACGTAGTGCTCGTTACCCCCATGAATCCCAACTTTTCCTGTTTCTCCAAGAGCTGTTCTTACTGCTTTCTCATGCTAAAACATGAGTTTAACCCAACGTGAAATTGTCTTTTGATGGCAGAGGGTGACATCCACACGGAACAAGGTTAAGATCACTGACAGGATGTGGGCGAGGCTGCTGTCATCAACCAACCAGCCAAGCTTCCTAAGCCAGAAGGACATCGACGAAGGCAAAGAGACCGACAGGATGGCCAACAAGCCACCACTGCCGACCGGCCTCAACCATCATGTGGCAAACTCATTCGACCAGTCTGCATCATCGTCGTCGAACAGCGAGCTATGAACATGTAGATGTGTATAGAAGCTTTTGCTACTCTCGTTGAGAAAGAAAAAACCTCAGGCACGCCGTGCAGTTTTGCTTCATATGCATTATCTCACGTGTGTGAATCCACGGAACTCTCTGCTGGATTAGTGGTAATTACAAGCGTAATAAGAAGGTCACCATTGATGAAGCTATTTCTCAGAAGCAACATTCGTGCTGTCTTGTATATGCTGCTGAATCTGCAGATATATTACTGGCTATATATCGGCCATTTTTGTCTGTCACTGCAGTGCGTTAATCTTGTACGCTCCACTTACACTCGCTTGGTTACCACTTACCAGCTGCAGCAGTTTTCCTTAAACAGTGGAGTACTGGGTAGTACTTACGTAGTTACGTAATGTGCGCACAAACCGCAGACCTGCAGTTTGTCGGAGGCAATACTGCTAGCACATTAGCATCATACGCTGTCTGTCTCTTGTGCAGAACTGCCAGATCATTGGGATGTATTCTGGCAAAATCATTCATGAGAAAAAAAATAATTTCTTGTAGTACGTAGTACGCAAAATGCAGACCGATCTTAGTAAAGATCTTCACAATCATGGCCAAATGATATGATCTGCACGAACTGTCGACACAGAAATACAGAATGCTGGTCGCAATTTCCGGCGCGGCGAAAAAGTCAAGAGTCCACGGGCCGTAGCCACCGAACTCGGGCCCTCAAATCATGCGCACAGCAAAGCAGTTGACCGTCTGCAGTGCAAGTCAACACCAAGCCATGTGATCTGCTCGTCAATTCCCCAACTAGTAGCAGGGTCTTTTTTTTTTGGAAAAAAATATACCAGAGCCATTGAGACTCTTACATGCCAGACCCACAAAGAGGTGGCCTGTGTAAATTCAGAATAGGCCCACTCGTCAGTGACACGCCTTGCATACATATGCGACGAGGCGACGACGGCGCACGACAATTGGCAAGTGCCTACTGGACAGATGTGCTGACGTGGTTAAGGCTAGTTTGGAGATAAGTAAAGAATAAGATAAAGATGGTAAATAGAATATTTATTAGTAAATGATTAATTAAATATTAGCCATTATAAATTTTAAAAAATAGATTAATATATTTTTAAAATCAACTTGTAGAATTTTTTTCGAGAAGCGTACTTAAAAAAAAACGTCTGATAGTACTATTTACTGGGTAGAGTAAGGCTGGCTATAAATATAGCACGTCCCTAAGCATATAGAGTATTATGCTTCAGTAGCTCGCTGCCTGCATGTGCAATGGAGCGTTCAGCGCCGGGAACAATGGCGGCACGGTTGTGGTTGCTTCTTCTCTGCTTCAACGCCGCCGCCACCGCCGGCGTGCTCCAAGCTCGTGCCCAGCCTGACAGCAACGGTACATTCCACCATGTCCGGTCCTTCGGGTTTTGATCTGCAATTAGCGAGTGCTTCACAATGAAATCAATATGCAACATGCATGCACATAACTAGTATGTAATATACAGGTTTCATCAGCGTAGACTGTGGTCTACCGGGGAAGACGGGCTTCGCGGACGACAAGAGCACGCTATACTTCGTCGCCGACGACGGCTTCACCGACGGCGGCGAGTACCACAACATCTCGGCGGAGTACATCACCCCGGGGCTCGGCAAGCGCTACCGCAACCTGCGCAGCTTCCCCGACGGCGCGCGCAATTGCTACACGCTCCGGTCACTCGTGTCCGGGCTCAAGTACATACTACGCGCCAGCTTCATGTATGGCAACTACGACGGCCTCAGCACGCTGCCCAAGTTTGATCTCCACGTTGGGGTCAACTACTGGACGATGGTGAACATCACGGGCCCCGGCGACCCGGTGATCGTGGAGGCCATCGTCGTCGTGCCGGATGATTTCGTGCAGGTTTGCCTGGTGAACACCGGCTCCGGGACGCCGTTCATCTCCAGCTTGGACCTCAGGCCTCTCAAGAACACGCTCTACCCACAGGCGAATGCGACGCAGGGCCTCGTCCTCCTCGGCAGGGTCAACTTTGGCCCGACCGATGATACCACCGCCATAAGGTGATTACGTGAACTAAGACTCGAGTTGACTAAGATATTTAACATCAACAATAAATGCCCAATACGATTCCCAATCTTGAAATTTTGAACTTTTAGATGAAAAGGGGATTTTAATTTTTTGACAACCATCTAGGAGAAACTGTTAGAGCCTTCAAAACGATAATTTTCGGGAAAGATAATTTCATTACCTAAGGAAAAAAAAATCTTAACTGATCGATCGACCGAGCTGCAGGTACCCGGATGATACGCACGACAGAATATGGTTCCCGTGGGTCGACTCGGCCAACTGGAACGAGATATCAACGACGAAGACGGTGCAGAATCTAGAGAACGACATGTACGAGGCGCCGACGGCGGTGATGCAGACGGCGATCACGCCGCGGAACGCCTCCAAGAACATCGAGTTCTCCTGGGACCTCGTGCCGCTGCCCAACGACCCGACGCCCGGGTACATCGCCATCTTCCACTTCTCCGAGCTGCAGCTCCTCCCCGGCAACGCCGTGCGCGAGTTCTACATCAACCTCAACGGCAAGCCGAGGTTATCGACCGCCTTCAAGCCGGATTACCTCTACTCCGACGCCACCTTCAACCGGAACCCCTACCGGGGATACTCCCGGTACAACATCTCCATCAACGCCACCGCCAACTCGACGCTGCCGCCGCTCATCAATGCCGTCGAGGTGTTCTCCGTCATCTCCACTGCCACCATTGGCACGGACTCACAGGACGGTACGTACGTGCATGCAGAGTCGTTGCAGTCTTGCAGATACATGTAGCATTATCAACCATGTCGTGCGTGTTGGTGAAAAACTGTGTGCACTTGACAGTGTCTGCAATCACGGCGATCAAGGCGAAGTATAATGTGAAGAAGAATTGGATGGGTGACCCATGCGTTCCGAAGACGCTTGCATGGGATAAGTTGGCCTGCGGCTATGCCATTTCCAGCCCTGCAAGAATCACTAGCTTGTAAGTAATTCAGTCCACGTGTGTATCGAGTAAGGACTTTTGGTCATGAAAAAACAGAAAAATGGGGAAAATCTTACTGTGGAGGTAATTAACCGCGTGCTGAAAATGGGCCATCTGATCAATATTGTCTTTGCAGAAACCTGTCCTCCAGTGGTTTGAGTGGTGAGATATCATCCTCTTTCGGGAATCTTAAGGCTGTTCAAAACTTGTAAGTTCTGAGTTCACGATGTTAACTTGTTAACATTATTTGTGGAATTTCGTTTTAAATTTGGAAAATCTCTTGTTCCATTTCTTGCAGGGATTTGTCGAATAATAACTTGACAGGCCCAATTCCAGATGCCCTTTCACAGTTAACTTCATTGACAGTTTTGTAAGTTTGTAATAACTTGACAGTTTTGCTAAATTCCGCATGTACTGTTTACCTAGAATCATTAATTGACATGTGACATCTATGCCATATGGCATCCTTTAGAGATTTG
The DNA here is from genome assembly GCA_030770085.1 of Oryza coarctata. Classification (NCBI taxonomy): domain Eukaryota; kingdom Viridiplantae; phylum Streptophyta; class Magnoliopsida; order Poales; family Poaceae; genus Oryza; species Oryza coarctata. The sequence continues at coordinate 20,268,443 of CM061470.1, forward strand.
ACAGGAAATCAACTCAGTGGTACAATTCCCTCTGGTCTTCTCAAGAGAATTCAAGACGGTTCCCTAAATCTAAGGTAAGTACACCACGTTAATATTCCTCTGATAGATCTTCTAAAGATAAATTTTACTGTCCTACAAAGATATTGAGAAGTACAACATTTTTCCTGTGTAAAATTCGATATCTATTAGTACCTTACGTATCAGGAGGTATCAAATTTTATACTAAAACATGGTAACTCTTGGTATCTTGAGTAGGACTGTAAAGTCACTCTCTTTAGAATGCCAAAAATCTTGGTCAGTTTCAGAAAATAAAATAAATTTGACTAAGCGTGTTTATTCTGTCGATAGATATGGAAATAATCCAAACCTCTGCACCAATGGTAATTCATGCCAGCCAGCAAAAAAGAAGAGCAAGCTAGCCATTTACATAGTTGTTCCGATAGTTCTGGTTGTGGTGATAATATCAGTTGCTATACTACTTTGTTGCCTGTTGAGACGAAAAAGGCAAGGTGAGGCTTGCCACAAACTCAGTAATTGTCCACTTACGTCTTCATCCTTTAACACTACTAATGCATTACTCACATATTTAGCATCGGTGAACAATTCTGTGAAGCCACAAAATGAGACGGCGAGCAATGTGCCGTCAAATGGAGGCTACGGGCATAGTTCATCACTGCGGCTTGAGAACCGCCGGTTTATGTACAACGAACTTGAGAAGATAACGAACAGCTTCCAGCGAGTGCTCGGCCGTGGAGGGTTTGGGTACGTCTACGATGGTTTCTTGGAGGATGGCACTCAAGTGGCAGTCAAATTGAGGTCTGAATCTTCCAACCAAGGTGCTAAGGAGTTCCTCGCGGAGGTAGAATTTCTTCAGCTGCAGTTGATCTTGCTCTGCAGAAATTTCTACCAAGAAAAGTTCTGGTGGAGTGTAATCAGCTAAGTTCACTTGTTTAGGCACAAATTTTAACCCGAATTCACCACAAGTACCTCGTCTCTATGATCGGTTACTGCAAGGATGGGGAATACATGGCACTTGTCTACGAGTACATGTCAGAAGGAACCTTGCAAGAACACATTGCAGGTATGCATGTATGCCGTTTACGATCAACTTGCAGGATACATTGTAATATTTCATCTACCTAATCAATTTACCGAAGTCTCATGATCTCTAATTATTGTTCTCTACCTGTTTGTAGGTAAAAACAACAACATGAGATACTTAACCTGGAGAGAGAGGCTCCGAATAGCTTTGGAATCCGCACAAGGTAACTACTTGAATTTGCAGTACTGTTATTGGAGGTTTGTTTTTTTACACTTTGTTTTCTGGAAGTTGGTCATCATTAGTTAAGTTATTTGGATAATGGTCAGGGCTAGAGTACCTACACAACGGGTGCAACCCACCTCTTATTCATAGGGATGTGAAGGCATCTAACATCCTACTTAACACAAGGCTTGAGGCAAAGATTGCTGATTTTGGCTTGTCCAAGACGTTCAATGACAATAACGATACACATGTATCTACGAACAGGCTTGTCGGCACACCTGGATATGTGGATCCAGAGTATGTCAATCTCATCTATATATCTTTCTCGATCCGTTGTTTAGCATTTTATATGAGATCTGGTAAATAAGGCTTGTGGAACAAACTAAATGTGTAGGTACCAAGCAACAATGCAACCGACCACCAGGAGTGACGTCTATAGCTTTGGTGTCGTCTTGTTGGAGTTGGTCACAGGGAAGCCGTCGGTTCTACGTGATCCAGAGCCCATCAGCATCATCCAGTGGGCACGCCAACGCTTGGCACGAGGTAACATTGAGGATGTGGTGGATGCACACATGCGCGGTGACCATGATGTGAATGTTGTGTGGAAGGTCGCAGATATTGCGCTCAAGGGCACTGCGCAGGCATCGGCACAACGGCCCACTATGACTGATGTGGTGGCGCAGCTGCAGGAATGCCTAGAGCTCGAGGATAGGCATCGTGCCATCAACGATACAAATAACGACTTCTACACTGGCAACAACAGCAATCCCAACTCAAGTTATGACATGTACACCACTGACCAGTCCACAAATGTGAGCCAAAACAGCAGTGCATTTGAGGTGGAGCATAATTTTGGGAGGGTCCCAACAATGGCTACCGGACCTGCTGCGCGATAAAGCTTTGCTCATCTATCTGAATACCAGTCCTACAAGAGATATGTGCAGAATTTTTAAATTCAATTTACTACAGTAAATGCAAATGTATAAATTTCAGACAATCAAGATCTCCTGTAGAGCTTTTATCGTGTGGAACTTGTAATCAATGTACTTGTCTTTGAGAATTATCTCCTATACTGTTCTTCAAGAAGAGAAAAGCCAATGTACCTCTTGAAAGAAAATATTACCATTTTCCTCCAGTAAATAGAGTTTTTAAAAAATGAATGAATTATATATAAATGCCTCATTTCTTCCACTTCTTCCATGATTCTGTCAAGAGCTTGTTGTGGCATTGCTTCCTCTCCTTTGAAGACTCCGTTGTTTCTTTCCACCCAAATTGTCTAGAATACAAGAATGAACACCGGTTTGACGCCCCTGCTCAAAAGCTTCTCCATTGTTTTGGACTTGCCTGTTCCAAAGAACTGTCCACTGGTACGGAAGTGCATAATAATCTTTCATGGGCAAATGATTTTATCTGCACGAACTGTACCGGTTGCCACAGATCTCGGGCCTCCAAGTCGTCCGCCCAGCTGAGCAGTAGACCATCTGCATGCAAGTCAAGTCCCCTCGTATGTAAAGATGGCTAAATGGACCGGGGCAACCGGTATGAGACCTATTACTGTTAATCTGACCTAGGTATGGTATAGGCTGAGCCAGCCTAATATGATTGGCTAGGTTCTGTCTAGGCTGGTGGTGCGACACTGGCTCGACATGGCCGGAGCAAGCGAGTTGACCCGAACACGGCACGGCCCGATCGACTTGGCGATCATTGCCATAGGGGTTAGCGGGCTAAATGGACTAACACGATCCATCCGTTTCATTAAAAATATTACTTTTTTTACTGTTTGAGAAAAAAAGTAAAAAATTTAGCCCGGCTTATTTTGTTAATGATAATTAGGGATTAGAAAACAGGTTAAATGGCCAACGAGCCAGTCTGACCCGTTTATCTCGCCATGGTCCACTCCATGCCTTAACAGATCGTATTGTGCTAAGCCCGTGCCTAGTCAGATCGGGGTCTATTTAGCCATCTCTACTCGCATGTGATCCGTTCCTCTCTTCCCAGGCTAGTTGCAGGGTTATTGACATATCAGGCCAAAAAAAAATTCAGGATAGGCCCACTCATCAGTGCCAATATACATAGAGTATGCTGCTCGCAATTTCGGGCGCCGAGAAAAAGTCAAAAATCGTGTGCCCAGCAAGGCAGTTGACCTGCCGCCGTTCAAGTCAACTCCCCGTCCATGAGATCTGCTCGTCTCCTCCCAGGGTCGTTGACATGCCGGGCCCACAAAGAGGTGGCCAGTGAAAGTTCATAATAGCCTCACTCGTCAGTGGCAGTCATATATATTCGGTGAGGGCGCCTGGCAAGCTGTGTTACTTGATAGATGTGCTGACGTGGTTAATTAATCACGATGGATTTTTGTGATAATCAATTGGTTAGTTATTATTAGCAGCTATTGGTAGTGAGATTATTAGCTTGCTTACTTGTTTACTCGCTGGATTAAGGCTGACTACAAATAGATGAGCTCAGTCCTAGCGTTCAGTATTTATAATGCTGTGTTCGTTTCTATCCGTTTCCAATCACTTTCTTCTTATATATATATTAAACGACTAAATAATATATATATTTTAAAAAAATATAGTAAATTACTATAAAAAATTATATTAATATTTTTCTCTAATATTTAATTAACTATACGCTAACTGGTGGCGCCGTTTTACGTGCGTAAAGTTCACAACGCCGAACTCAGCCTAATGCTCTAGTAGCTCACTGCTTGCACATGCAATGGAGCGTTCAACGCCGGGAACAATGGCGGCACGGTCATGGTTGATTCTTCTATGCTTCTCCGCCGCTGCCACCGCCGGCGCCCACCAATGAAGTGCTTATATAGATTCTTCACGATTTTTCGCAGTTGGTAAATGTAATGCGTTCGCTGCAGGTTTCATTAGCGTAGACTGTGGCCTCCAGGGGAAGACGAGCTACACTGACGACAAGACCAAGATATCCTACGCCGTCGACTATGGCTTCACCGACTACGACGGCCTCAGCATGCTGCCCATCTTTGACGTCTACATCGGCGTCAACTTCTGGATGATGATCAACATCTCCTACCCCGCCGGCTCGACGCTCCTGGAGGCCATCGTCGTCGTGCCGGACGACTTCGTGCAGGTCTGCCTGGTGAACACCGTCACCGAGACACCGTTCATCTCCGGGTTGGACCTCAGGCCGCTCGAGACGAAGCTCTACCCGCAGGCGAACGAGACGCGAGGCTTGTCCTTGTTCGGCAGGTGGAACTTCGGCCCGACTAGTAAATACTGTATTCGTCAGGCAAGTAACAATACATCCATCCAAGTTTTTGTAGATGATATAGATGGTTTGCATTTCCGGTCTTTGTCGTTGGGCACATATAGGTGAAAAAAAATGATGAATAGTTAATTCAAGATGTGATATTCTTGACGAGAGTTACAATGAATTTATCAAACGACACAATAGATTAATGGACAGGTATCCCGACGATCCACGCAACAAAATATGGATGCCTTGGGTCTCGCCGTCATCTTGGGCCGAGATATCAACGACGAGGCCGGTGCAGCAGACAGACGAGGACACGTTTGAGGCGCCGACGGCGGTGATGCAGACGGCGATTGCGCCACTCAACGCCTCGAGCAACATCGAGTTCGCCCGGGTACCCTACACGCAGCCCAAGGACCCGTCGCCGGGTTACATCGCCATCATACACTTCTCCGAGCTGCAGCTCCGCCCCTGCAAGGCCGTGCGAGAGTTCTACATCAACCTCAACGGCAATTTGGTGTTTAGCAAGGCCTACAAGCCTGCGTACCTCTACGCCGACGCCCTCTACAACAGCAACCCCTTCCTACGATACCCCTAGTACAACATCTCCATCAACGCCACCGCCAACTCGACGCTGCCACCGATCATCAACGCCGTCGAGGTGTACTCCGTCTTCTCAACAGCCACCGTCGGCACAGACGGCCAGGACGGTACGTTCATAATAGACAGTAGAACACAATCACTAGTAAAACGTACGGGCTAATGGTCTGTGCGTCTTACTGATCGGAATCATGGGTGCACTGAACAGTTCTGCCATGATGGCGATCAAGGAAAAGTATCAAGTGAAGAAGAACTGGATGAGTGATCCATGCGTTCCGAAGACGCTCGCGTGGGATAACTTGACCTGCAACTGTGACAGTTCCTAACCTGCAAGAATCACAAGCATGTAAGTCCATATATGTAAGTATGAATTGGTGGATCATCTAATCATATTCTCTTTGCAGAAACCTTTCCTCCGGTGGTTTGAGTGGTGAGATATCATCCTCTTTTGCGAATCTCAAGGCTCTTCAATACTTGTACGTTTTAACTTCACCATGTGTATTAACCTTCTCTGTGGAATTTTGCGTTAAGATTTGGGAAGTCTTGCTTCATATCTTGCAGGGATCTGTCAAACAACGATTTGTCAGGTTCAATTCCAGATGCACTTTCACAGTTACCTTCATCAACAGTATTGTAAGTTTGGCCACTTTTATAAAATTCTACCTGATTACCTCTACCAAGATGGCTTAAAAGAGCCACCACACGTGTGCTCTGAAAGACTAAAAATTTTCACATTAATCAAAGAAAAAGAAAAAGAATTAAGCCATCGGATCGTAATAGATATATATTATAGCGGTGTAGATTGATCAATGTAATTGTATATAAAATACAATTGTATCTATAAAAAAAGTTACGAGTTGTATATTAAATCTAATTTTACTTTTAAATACTATATATAAATTGCAACCATAGGTATGGAAATAGAAAAGGAAGTAAGAGTTATACATAAATTCTAATTCTATTTTTTTAAAGCTATATATGAAATCCAATTATATTTTTAGTTTCATATAGAAACTATATATGTGTTTATAGATACATAATATATGTGTAAGAGTTGTACATCAAAACTAATTCTATTTTTATCTAGCTTTAACTGACACTATACTTCTTTAGATATCATATTCCGATCTCACAACACAAAAAATCTAGTGTCAGATAGGACGTGTCGTCGAAGAGGGTAAACTATCACTAGCAGAACCACATGAGTAATGCTAATCTTAAGATTTTAAGCTGACACCTACGATAACAAAATAGTAATCATTACAAAACTACATATTAGTTAGACTCTTAGTAGTAACTATAAAGAAAAATAGTGGTAGTGGAGCTTAGCATGATTAGCATGTCAATCCATAGATAGTGGCTTAGGTCTAGAGAAGAAACTAAATTCTTCAGTATCTTTCACCTGAACTTATGTAGAGAGAAGAAAAAAAATAATAAAATAAAGAGAGTGAGTACTTTTGTACTCGTAAGTAACGGAAAACGTGAGTATGTAAGCTGTAAAGGAAGTCTAGATTTATTTTGCAAATATTTTGTTTGAAAATGTTTCACAACTTTTATGTGTGAGTTTCACAATTCATTTGAAAAAAAACTTACTGTCTCGATCGGATGCGAGTTGCTTTACAACAATATAAATATGAGAACAAAGTTTTAGTTTCATTAATAGTTTATTTTTATTTACTATCTCTTCAACAAACATCATTTCTTAATCCATGCATATAGCTTTTTTCTCACCCCATTTGGAACTAAATCAACATCCTTATTTCCATTGTCTCCTTCTCAGAGCTACCCAAGCTTTAGTTTTCGTATTCTCTCGGAAAGCTTACTCTATGATACCATCATGGTATCCTAGGTCATATAGATCTGTTTCTCACCACTAAGGTCATCTGTCAGCACCAAGATTGATCCTGTTAATGGAACTCATTCCCTTAAATATTTTTTATAAAACATTAGTAAACAAAACTATGCTAGGAGAATCATCTTACATTTATCCTTAATCGTGGATAAGACTATTCAAATAGTTTAAACTCTATATAGTTTGTATGCTTGACCCACACAACATGAAACTGACACCGAATACCTATCGACATTGGAAGTTCATGACAAGGACTTTTCAAAGCTAATGCATGAATATACTATATCACATAGTTAGGTCAAATCTCTCAAACTGAGTATTAGATAAGTTTCATGCTTTCATCTATTTAGGACACATTAAGGATGTCTTCTACTTTTAACCGATTGTCTTAAAAGATGCTAGAATAACACCCCATCTTGAGCAATGAACATTCATAATCACATCTCATTATCCCGAGTGTTCAACAACTATTAACATACAAGATTTTTATACGATAACTAATTACTTAACCAAAAACATCCCATAAATACTTATGTGGTCATACAGTAAAATGCTCGAATATAATTTTTTAAGAAATCGGTCCTTACATGCAATTACCAAAACAAGCTACACAAACAATATTCTACATCATGAGTTTTTGCACATGTTTTCTCTTTTCAAACCCACTGACTATGATTTGGGTTTTTTCACAAAAGTTTCCATAACTCAATTTTTCCATAACGATCAACAACATTGTAAGACAGTGCACTGGTATTTCTACTCAAGAAGCGAGAAATTTCAAGCACCGTTATGGTAGAGTTATAAGGATATGATTTAACAACAACTTACGACAAGTAATACAAGTATTAGATTAGTCTGTCGATTGTGTATAAACCGATGCCGATCAATTTAACTATATATACTAAACATGTAACTTTACAAAAAAGTTACATTTTATAAATTAGAGCAATATAGTCAAAGATGACTTGCTTTATTCTTGGTTGATGAGAAATTTTTCAAAGTCGACGTTCGATAACTTCTAACAATGAAGTACACAAGAAACAAGAGAGATCCCAATAAACTCTAAAAATACAATAAAATTCTAAATAAATAATAGTGTCATTGGATATATCTCTTTTTTAGAAAAATTCTAAAAGTTGAATGGAGTCAATTGGAGTTATGGTCGAAAATATATGAATTTTGGAAGATTATTTAAATTTCTAGAATTTTCAAAACATAAATCACTTAAAAATCAGGAGAAATATCCCCTAAAATATTCTCTGGAGTAGCACCCATATGTAAGAGAAATTATTTACAGAGATAAAATAGAACTTAGAAAGCTGATGGCCCAAAATGGGCCTTGGCTTATGTGGCTGTGTCAGTGGCCCAATCTAAGGTTAGGAAAGCGGAGTCTACATGTCGGTGGGAGGAAGAGAGAGATAGGGCTGGTCCACATGTCTTGGGGGAAGGAAGGAGAGGCACATAGGCTTATCTCATTGGTCGAGATGGAGTCCACATATCAGTGGCATAGAGGGCACTTCTTTCTTCTCCCTCTTTCTCTTCCTCCTCTTCGCTCTCCCCTCTCCATCGTGGGACAGAGGCACGGCGACGGGTCCTGGCTACTGGTGGCAATGTTGGTGACAAGGAAGGTGGCACCTGGCAGTGAGGTGGAGGCCAGTGGTGGTGTCTGTGGCAGAGCAGAGCAGCGGCGCAGAGGAGGCAATGAGTAGTTGGGAAACAAGCAGCGTAGGATGGTAAAAGTGTGCTAGCTTATATAGCCACGGCCGTCAAATGGTGACAAGCGATGGGGTGCGAGGATCATCGGTAGGGTCCATGGTAATGCGAAGCACAGGGCACAAGGCAATGATGCGCACCCTAGTGCTCCACTACGTGCGGCAATGTTGTGTAGAGTGGCGGCATGCTGATGAGTGTCATGGTTTGTCACGGTGCAGCATAGCTTGGTGAGCAGTGCGATTGGTTCGGCATGGCGCAGGGGTATGGGAGGTGGGGCTGAAGGATGGGATGGAGCGATAGGGTCAGGGTTAGGGTGACAACCAATGGGATTCATGCGTGGAGTAGTGGCGGTAAGCGGGATTCAAGACGGTGGGATCGTAGCACACATGCGCGGAGGCGGTGGTCGGCTAGGCACCCTACCGAGTGTGTGATGTGTGTGTGGGCACAGAAACGGCTTAGGGTGCACTGGAATGGAGCGAGGGTGTATGAAAATGGGTGTCGTCGCGTCGATTAATAGTTTGGCATTTCACCGAGCAGCTTGTGCGCTCGTTGACGCGATGCGGGGAAGGGACGAGCGCACAGACGTGGACGGAGTAGGGGTGTGCGGCAGAGAGACAGTGGCTGACAAGCGGGCCCAAGCGAGAGTGAGCGATGAGCGAGCATTGGGGCACGACCATGTGAGCAGCAGCGTGAGAGGAAGGATGGGCCAACGAGCATGGGACGGGAGAGGAGCTATGCTGGTGAGACAGTTGGGCCACAAAGAGGAGTTGAGGCCGAGGGAGAGAAGAGAGAGATTGGGCCAGGAAGATGGTGACGATTATCCACTTTTTTCAGATATTTGTAGAAATGAATTTTTGAGAAAAAATTGAAATAAATTTGAATTTGAACTTGGAGTTTTCTTAGGGAGTTTGTGGGAGGGATTCAAGAGATTTATTTGGGAGGATTAAAATTCGATTGTTAGACTGAAATTTTTTTAGAGGAGATGTTGATTTAAAAGTCAAATCTTAGAAATTAATCAAATTTTTTAAAATTATGATTTTTATTAAAATATTTTTAACGGCTTAATTAAAACTGAGTGTTACATTAGAGATTTGGCACGAAATCAATTCAGTGGTTCAATTCCTTCTGGACTTTTCAAAAGAATTCAAGATGGCACCTTAAATTTGAAGTAATTAAGTACACCGCACATTCTTTTGGTTGCAATTAGTCTACTCCAATGAATGCCAAAACCTTGGTCCAATTTTAGAAAATAGAACAAATTTGACTAAACAACCTTATTCCATTAACAGATACGGAAATAATCCAAACCTTTTCACCAACGGCAATTCAGGTCAGCCACCCAAAAACAAGAGCAAGCTTGCCATCCACGTAGCTGTTCCTGTAGTTCTGGCTGTGGTGATAGCATCAGTCACAATACTACTTTGCCTTCTGAGACGAAAAAAGCAAGGTGAGGCTTGTTACAAACATAGCAGTTATCCACTCTATTTCTCTGTCCTTGAACATTGCTGATGCTAGCAGCTCCATTCTTCGCATAGAAAATAATAAATGAATAATTCTGTAAAGCCACAAAATGAGACAACGGGCTATGTGCCGACAAATGTTGGCCATCGGCATAGTTCATCCATGCAGCTTGAGAACCGTCGATTTACATACAATGAACTGGAGAAGATAACGAACAACTTTCAGCGAGTGCTCGCCCGAGGAGGGTTTGGGGATGTCTACGACGGCTTCTTGGAGGATGGCACTCAAGTGGCAGTCAAAATTGTTGAGGTCTGAATATTCCAACCAAGGTGATACAGAGTTCCTCGCAGAGGTACAAGTTCTTTGGTTGCAATTGATCTTGCTATATAGAAATTTCAACTAAGAAATATCCCTGTGGGCACAATTAATTAGTCAAGTTTCACTTGTTTAGGCTCACATTTTAACCCGGATTCACCACAAGAACCTTGTTTCTATGATCGGTTACTGCAAGGCTGGGAAATATATGGCACTTGTCTATGAGTACATGTCAGAAGGAACCCTTCAAGAACATATTGCAGGTGCGTACTTATGATAGTTCATGATCAACTTGCAAGGTACATTGTAATACTTCATCAGTTAGATTCTTTTATAGCCCTCTCATGATCTCCAAATCTACCTATTTGTAGGTAAAATAAACAATGGGAAATACTTAACCTGGAGAGAGAGGCTCAGAATTGCGTTGGAATCCGCTCAATAAGTAATTGGAACATTACTGTTTTTTAAGGTTTTACATTTTCCCTAGAAACTTGATTAGTAGTTGAATTGTTTGGTTAATGTCAGAGCTTGAATATGTACAACACAAAGGGTGCAACCCGCCTATTATTCATAGGGATGTGAAAGCAACCAACATCTTATTGAACACGAGGCTAGAGGCCAAGATTGCCGATTTTGGCTTGTCCAAGGCATTCAGTCCTGACTATGGTTCCCATGTATCCACGAGCAGGGTTGTTGGTACGCCTGGATACGTGGATCAAGAGTATGTCAGTCCATCTGTCTTTCTCGATGCCATTGTTTAGTGCTTCTTGTAGAAATAATGTGTAAGACTAGTAAATCTGATCGAAAAAGCAGGTACCACTCAACAATGCAACCAACAACCAAAAGTGACGTCTACATTTTTGCTGTGGTCCTATTGGAGCTGGTCACAGGGAGGTCGGCTATCCTTCGTGATCCGGAGCCCTTTAGCATCATCCATTGGGCACGACAGCGGCTAGCATTGAGGGTGTTGTGGATGGACGCATGCGTGGTGACCATGCAGTCTCAGACTTAAAACATAAATATATACGTAACAAATCTATATGCTCGAGAATATAATAGTCAGATGTTCTAGATAAATATCTACAATCTTGGTCGTATTATTAATTGATACTACTGTTGTTAAACTGGTTGATATTTTTAATTGGTATTAAAGATTATTATGATGAGAAAGTCTATAAAAGTTTTATTTGATGATTTTACTCATCCAAGAAGTGTATGTATAACTCAGTGTCTCAAAATTATATAAAAATAAATAAACAAATAATTTTTTTAAGAAAATAAGGTATATCTTAATTGTAAAAATAGAGATAAATATCATAATAGCAAAAATATAATAGGACAAAAGGTAAAAAAAAGGAAATAAAGGAAAATTATAGAAAACTGAAGGAAAAATTAAAATTTTACCCTCAAAGTTTTTAGTTTTTTTTCTTAAATTTATTTATCCTGCAATTTTTTGGTTTTTTAAATTATTTTTCACATTTTTTATGTTTTCTAAATTTTGTATTTAAAACCAATATTAAAGATATTTTGATCAAGTGAAAAAACTTTTTAGTACCGGTTATTAAAAATAATCAGTACTAAATAATATATCTTCTAGTTGTTAATACCAAATAGAATTAAAAATATTTTGGTCGAGCGAAAAACTCTTTATATTGATAGTTAATACCAACGGTACTAAATATTATGTTTAGTCCCGGTTATTAATAAAGACTAAAAATCAAGAAGAAAAACTCACTAGCACAACCCATAGTAAAAGCGATGGTATATATATAACATTTTCTCGTCTTTTCTAATCTTTGTTTTTATTGACTCTTTACGCCACCATCCTTCACACCAACACCATCCATAATGCGCCGTGGTACGCCCGTCTTTCTATCAATGATGCCGCCCTCTACATCATATGCTTGTCTTTCCACCAACTATCCACCGTCTCCATCTTTACCGTCAACGTCATCGCGCGCCCACCTTCCCACTGCTGACATCGCCACCGACACCGTCACCGTCCCAAAAACTTCTTTCAACGAATTACATGAGACCGTTAATCATATATATCTATATACATAATAATATATATAGTAATAATATATATAGTAATATAGTAGTAAAGAAGTATAGAAAAATAAATAATAAATAATAAAAAAACACTTTAATACCGGTTGGTGTAATGTACGTAAAAGATCAATTGAATCGGTACTTAAAAAATATATTTTTACTATTAGATTACTCGCACCAGTACACTAAAAAGATTATAAATCATTTTTATAATAGTGATGATGTGTGAAAGGCCGCGGATTGCACTCAAAAGTACTGCACATGTGTCAGCACAAAGGCCCGCTATGGCCGATGTGGTGACGCAGCTGCAAGAGTGTCTTGAGTTCTAGGACAGGCAGCGTGCCGTGCGCGATGCGAACAACTTCTACACTGGGAATAACAGCAACCCGAACTCAAGTTATAGTATGTACGCCACTGATCAATCCGCTGATGTGAGTCAGAGCAGCGGTACATTTGAGTTGGAGCGTTATTTTGAAAGGATACCATCAATGGCCACCGGTCCTTCTGCACGATAAATTATGTTGCTCATACGGCTGAATGCCATTTTCCTTGAAATCTCATGGAACTTTTACATGATGTTGTTTTAAAGTAAATGCAAATGTACAAATTACATACACTCAAGATACTCAATAAAATTTTTCGGTTTGGAACTTGGAATCAATGTACTTGTCTATTTGATTTGAGTAGTACTACTGACTTATACTATTCTTCAAGAAGAGAAACATCAATATACCTGTCCATTCATAATGTTTGTACAAGTTGGAATATAGTGACCGAAATCCAAATTTTTCATGTTTTAAAATGCTAATTTGCTATGATGTTGGAAATGACCCCATAAGTTGAGATACCAAAATTTATGGAATCTGCATAGCTGTAGGCTAGCATACAATGCAAATTAAGAGATAATGGATGAGGGCCACACACATTGTATGTCCTTCGTGCGTGTGCTTGAAGGAAAATGCTTACATTTTCCTCCATTAATTAGAGTTATAAAAGGGCGAGTGCTCAATGATAGAACAAAAATTTTCTTCTTAAATATACTCCCTCCGGTCATGTACATATGACACTAGAGTGCCAAAGGAGTACTAGTTAATTTATACTTGCAGAGCTATATTCTGCTGTGAAATCTTGCTAGCTAGGGGAATTTGCTTACCAATATCGTCCACTTAGATACATTTACAGCTGAAAGTACTAGTCCAAGTAACTTTACATTCAAAATGCCAATTACACAGTTGCCTTTAAAAATTGAAGATTGAAGTGGCAAACTAGAGTAGTGAGCCCTATTGCCAGCCAAGTCGTTGACTAACTCCTAGCAAAGTCAACTGCAGGATCATCCATGTGATTTCTTGCTTCGGCTATGGGTTTATTACTACAATTTACACACGTGGAATTCATCATGTGGTCGTAGTCCACCTCTCTAAAATCAAACTGAACAGCGGGATTGCCATGGTTACCTGCTTACCTATACACTTATACCATGTTAATTAATTGCCAGAGCCCCAATAATCAGCGCTCATTTGTCAACTTAACTTAGTTCTTCTTCGCCACTTTGACCATTCAGTGATGTGCAAGCTGTCCACTGGATGCAATTAGCGAATTTGTTCTCAGAGTCAATCTTTTCTGTTTAACACATATACTTCGTCAAGCCTAATTGCAACTGGTTGGTGGCATGCATGTGCGCGAGCGCACGTAGCGGACGTAGCGGAATGGAGCGATCAACAATGGTGGCTCGGTGGTGGCTGCTGCTGTTGCTTGGCCTCGCCGCCGGCGTCGTTCGCGGCCAGGACGGCGCTCCTGACACAACCAGTGAGCTTTAAATTTCGATTGCTAACTCGTCGACATTTTAATTTGGACTCGTGTACATGTTCATGGATCGGGCGTGTATATGCGCAGGCTTCATCAACATAGACTGCGGCTTGCCGGAGAAGAGCAGCTACGTGGACGACGCCACCAAGCTGAAGTTCACCTCGGACGAAGCCTTCACCGACGGCGGCACAATCCACAACGTCTCGGCGGATTACGCCACGGCGTCAACGACGAAGGACAGGAGCTTGTACACCGTGCGGAGCTTCCCCGACGGCGCGCGCAACTGCTACACCCTCACGTCCGTCGTGCCGGGGTCCAAGTACATGGTCAGGGCCAAGTTCATGTACGGCAACTACGACGGGCTCAACAAGCCGCCGGTGTTCGACCTCTACCTCGGAGTCAACTTCTGGCAGACGGTGACCGTCCCTTCCGCCGACTGGCTGGGTGTCGCCGAGGTCATCGCCGTCGTGCCCGACGACTCGGTGCAGGTATGCCTGGTGAACACCGGCGCCGGGACGCCGTTCATCTCCTTCCTGGACCTGAGGCCCCTGGCGAACTCGCTGTACCAGAATGCCAACGCGACGCAGGGGCTGGTCCTAGTCGACCGGAGAAACTTCGGCGTGAGCGGGAACACGACGGGGGTCAGGTACCCATATGATAGATACGATCGCGTGTGGTCGCCGTGGAGCAACCCGCCGGCGGAGTGGTCGGACATCTCCACGACGGTGCAGGTCCAGAGCACGATCGCCGCGCTGTTCGACGTGCCATCCGTCGTGATGCAGACGGCCATCACGACGCGCAACTCCTCCAAGGGCATCGAGGTCGCATGGGACACCAAGCCCAACCATGACTACCCCGATCCCGGGTACACATCACTTCCGTATTTCTATTCCATATTTCACAACCAAATTCTGAGCAGGGTTCACAATTTTAGGATGAACAAAAAACGGATTTCCAAAATACCAGTAAATTTTAAATTTTGAACCTTTTTTTTGGAAATTTTAACTAATTCGAATTTTTTTCGGCAGAGGCAGAGCCCCATTGGCAGACTCCAAATTTTGTTCCAAAATTGTGATTTTTTTTTGGGAAAAAAACTTCGTTAACTAACACATGACAAACCTGATGATTACTACAGTTGTAAAGCGTTTTATGTCTAACAGTATCGGCTACTTGATATAGGATGATTTTTACCTTCTATGTCTCGGAGCTGGAGCTCCTGACCGGCAATGCCGTTCGTGAGTTCAACATCAGCGTCAACGGCATTATTTGGACGAAGCACCCATACAAGCCGCTGTACCTCTCCACTGACAGCCTCTACAACGGCTCACCTCACCGGGGCTACAGCCGATACAACTTTTCGATATTCGCCGCCGGAAACTCGACGCTGCCGCCGATCGTCAACGCCGTTGAGGTTTTCTCCGTCATCTCCACAGCCAAAGTTGGCACAGACTATCAGGATGGTAAAGACCAAATTAGTTGATAAAATGATAATCATATTTTCCTTTGTGCATGACTGATAATTGCACTACTTTGTGTTGTGTTACTGAACAAAAAAAATGCAGTTTTTGCCATCAGTTGATAAGTAGATATGATAATTATTCTTCTGTGCTCTGTCGCTGAAAAAAAATGCAGTTTTTGCCATTACTGCAATCAAGGCCAAGTATCAGGTGAAGAAGGGCTGGACAGGTGATCCATGTGTTCCAAAGAATCTTGCTTGGGATGGATTAAGCTGCAGCTATGGCATTTCTACACCTCCAAGAATCACAAGCTTGTAAGTTTGAATTCAGTTTTTCGAGCGCACACACAAACAACAGGTGATTTTCAAAACAAAGTGGTATGATCCATTGTTCATTTCTTCAGAAATATGTCGAACTGTGGTTTAAGTGGCGATATATCGTCTAACTTCGCTAATCTAAAAGAAATCAAGTATTTGTAAGTACATCCTACCCATATTCACGGTGATTTTGTGAGTAAACTATGCACTTTACATATGTCAATCTTCTATTTCAGGGACTTGTCAAACAATAACTTGACAGGATCAATTCCTATTGCCCTTTCACAACTACAATTTCTCACAGTCCTGTAAGCACTCCGATCCATGTTGACAATATTCTCTAATAATTTAGTCATATTTTTTTATCGGACTGCTCTTTGTTTTACAATTTGAATTTTCTATATGCTTTCCTTCTAAAGAATTATTACAGTCAGCATGTGCCTCTCAAAATGAAATGTGGACCTTAACATTATGTGGTTCAGAGATTTGACAGGAAACCAGCTTAATGGATCAATTCCATCTGCTCTTCTGAAAAGAAGTCAAGATGGCTCCCTGACCCTAAGGTTAATAATCCCTAAGGTGTTACCAATATTTCTTCTGCACTCGATCAAAATTATTAACCATTTCTTCTTTTTGATAGGCATGGCAATAATCCAAACCTTTGCAGCAACAGTAGTTCATGCCAGCTCCTACAAAAGAAGAGCAGCTCTATGATTGCCGTCTATGTAGCTGTTCCAGTAGTGGTGATAGTAGCAGTTGCAGTATTACTTCTTTTCCTCATCAAGAAGAACAAAGGTGAGCTTTGGTATTAAAACACATCAATAATCAACCGTCCTACCTATACTATCTCTGCATGTAAATGCAAGCAACTAGATGCACTTTCTAGTGTTGTGGCAGGGGTGCATGGTTTCAACCGTGTTGTCTCATGTTTGATTTTCAAAACGTTCACACTTTCTGCTTAATTATTAGATACCAGTTTCTTCTTGATTGTCCAGCATTTTTTAATGTAAGCAACAATCTATAATACCGGTTTATTTTTGCTTGGCCAGCAAAAGGCACCGTGAAGCCACATATTTTGGGGGGTGGCGTGCCGTCACACAGTGAGAATGGCAGTGAACAGAGCCTGCAGGAACTGCACAACCGTCAGTTCACTTACAAGGACTTGATAATCATAACGAACAACTTTCAGCGAGTTCTTGGGAAAGGAGGGTTTGGCCCCGTCTACGACGGCTTCTTGAAGGATGGTACTCATGTGGCAGTTAAGCTACGGGATGAGTCTTCCAAACAAGGATATAGTGAGTTCCTGAGAGAGGTAATGCTTGATCAAGAATATCATATGAATGATTAGAACTTGTATCTGAATCTGGTAGGTGATCATGTTCTTTTCCTTGTTCAGGCTCAGACTTTAACGAAGATTCATCACAAGAACCTTGTCTCATTAATCGGTTACTGCAAAGATGAGAACCATTTGGCACTTGTGTACGAGCACATGTCGGAAGGAACTCTGGAAGACAAGCTCAGAGGTTTGCTAGCTGTTTCATTTGTATGCTTTTTCTAAGGAAAGTGACGAACTTCCAGCCTTTCCCCCAATAAAAGCTGTTGGCATCCATTTTTATAAGCATTTAAAATACATATTCCCAGATTCTAATATTGATGGTCTTTTCTCTTTGGAAAAGAATTCTTACGATCTTCTGATCCACAGGCAAAGATCGTAAAGGTAGATCATTAACTTGGAGACAGAGGCTTCGTATCGCGTTAGATTCTGCCCAAGGTACACACACACTCTGACTTGGAACCTATTACCGTTGACTCGGGTAGTCCGAGCAACTCCCCCGCATTTCACAATAGTTTTGTGTTTGTCTATGTATCAGACAAATATTGTAAAATGACGAGATTACTTTTTTTCCCTGTGCAAAATGTTATACATAGGGCTAGAGTATCTACACAAGGCATGCAGTCCACGCTTTGTGCATAGGGATGTGAAGTCATCGAACATCCTGCTGAACGCAAATCTTGAGGCCAAGATCTCCGACTTTGGCTTGACAGCCGCATTTAAATGCGACAACGACACACATGTATCCACGATTAGGCTGGTTGGCACATATGGCTACCTTGCTCCTGAGTATGCTAATTTTACTATGCACCTTACCACATTCTAGTAGCTCTAATAATTATTGACCATATATTACAAATCGCAGTGATATAACAATACGTTTCATCATGGCACAGGTATGTCACGGCCCTACAAGTCACGGAGAAGATCGACGTATACAGCTTTGGTGTGGTGCTGCTGGAGGTGATCACGGGGCAGCCGCCCATCTTGAAGTGCCAAGAACCTACTGCTATCATTCAATGGGCCCAACAACGCCTAGCACGAGGCAACATCGAAGGTGTCGTGGACGCAGACATGCAAGGTGAACATTATGACATCAACTGCATCTGGAAGGTTGCAGATGTAGCGCTCAAGTGCACCGCGCAAGCTCCCGGGCAGCGGCCGACGATGGCTGATGTGGTGGCACAGCTCAAAGAATGCCTAGAGCTTGAGGAAAGCAGCCTTAGAGGTGACATGAGCGGCAGTTACATGACAGGGACCAGCACGGACCCGAACTCAAGCTATGATACGTACACCACCGAGATGAGCCAGGGCAACGCCACTCTTGAGATGGGTCATAATATTATGACACTGCCAAACAGGGACATTGGTCCGGTTGCACGACGATGAATCCGCTTTACCAATTTCTATGGGGATTTATACTTGCTCTCTAATAACAATATTATTCTTTTGCCCGAGGAAATACAAAATGTACGAATGATCATACTGTTATTGTGTTTAGTTGAAGGTTTGAGAAAAATATGTGGACATGTTGTTCATAATACCGCCTATAGGTATACTTCACCATATTTTTCATGCTATATCTCGAGGTTTCTCGGACAATCTGTATCACAATATGCCAAACTAGTGCAACATATGCCACTTTGATGAGTCATGCCAAAAATTGGGGTAAAACTTGTGGTTATGGCTTATCAGTTAGTCAAATATAGAAAATATGACAAACGGTGTATTAGCTAAAACGTTAAAACTTTTATATTTATGTTATTATCAATTTAAATGATAATATTAAAAAAACTATGATGAAAAAACATTAAAAATAATTACAAAATTAAGTTTTACCACAAATTATAGAGCATGTTTAGATCCCATATATTATGAGATTTACAAATTATTAACTACTTAATATATACCAATTATGAAAATTATAAAGTATTAAATCATAAGAAATCTGTAACTGAGACTCTAAACCAATTACAACTCCATATTATTAATTACGAATTTTGAAATTTATTAAATCATGCCAAATCTATAATTGAGACTTCAAACTGTATATCACTCGATTTTTATTAATTCCGAATTTTAGACTTATTAAAAAATAGAAAAACTATAACTAAGACTCCAAACAAGTGCATTTGAATATTTATTAATCAGAAATTTCAGAGCTATTAAATCATGAAAAATATTAGTATTTTTAAATATCAGTAATAATAACTGTGTAACGAATGGGTTAGCGGCTATTAGTAGACTAATATGTCAATTGGTGGTTAACTTGGCTTGAATAACAGAAAACTACGAAATCTGTGGCGTATGTGAATTGTGACTTTATTGGTTTATATGGACAACATATTTACATGTGGGGATTTCAATGAACATGAAAAGACATCAGAGAAGGATAAAGTAAAATTGTAAATAATTATAGAGGTGTTTATGCCAGTTATTAAATATTTGTCACGACAGCTTGCAGCACCAAATAGACTAGGTGAACCCATGTTGATTTGTTTCTTATATCTTCCCGTCTTACTCTTTTCAAATCTCTTGAATTTTTTCTCTCTACCATTTCTTTTCTATTTTCCTTTTTTTCTTTCTTCTTTATCAACGGTTTATTCTTTTCATTTTCCCTTCTTTTTATGACTTTTTTATGTGACGACATCCCCTGTCCCAATACTCGTTTTAAATTGTTTTAACTCTAATAAGATATACAAAATAAGAGTCGTTTTAAATAGGGGCGTTCATCGTTGTTTTTGCTAGGTTCATAAAAAATGTCAATATGCTTAGTTCATTCCACAGCCTTAATAAACAAGAGTAGCAGAGCAGCAGTACTTTGTTATGCCTCTATCTTAATGCATTGTGAAGCATACGATTAATTCACGAAGGCACGAACAGCAGTTTTTAAGGAACAATTAATATCATTGCGTGTCATAGATGACACCTTCTTCCTGTGCAAAATATATGCTTCGTCTCAAAAATGCAGAGGAAATGAGAAGAATATATATTCAGCTATTCGATGGACAGAGATTTTTATTAAATAAATATACTACCATGGACAGCGAAGTGGCTAGCTAGCAGTAGTAGTTGACGAGCTGTCATCGTTGACAACTCGCTGAAGATTAACTTAGCTCTCATTGTTGTCAACTTGCTGACCATTCCTCTGTCAGGGCCCGTTCTTTTTATCTAATTGGGCTTACCAACTCCTTAATTGTTATTTGCACAATTTTTAAATTGCTAAACAGTATTTCATGAGAAAACTTATTTTTAAAAATAAATTTATTTTGAAATTTTTAGTAATTATCTAATCATGTTTCTCGTTTTTGCTTATGGCTAATTAGCTAAAATCATCCATGGAAAAGAACGTGGCCTAAGGCCAACGAGGGTCAGTGCGTGTGGCTAAGTTGGCACAATCACAGACCGTAGATATAATAGATATAAGATATCGTACTACCTTAACAGGGTATCACATGCTTAGGTTTGGAAAGAAATCATATATATATATAGATAAAGTTTCGAACATATAAAAAATGGTTTCAAATAAGGAAACATAGAGTCCTAGACTCCTAACAATATTATATCTCTTCAGTTTTACTTAGAACATAGAGACATTTAAAGATATAAATACAAATTCTCTCTGGAGGAGAAACATAGTCAAAACAATACAAACCACCTCCAAGCCAATTGACTCAATATTAAAGAAGCCTGATAATGCTTAGCTACTAATAATCATACTCGAGCTCTACACCAATATAGTTAAAGATTATATTAGAGTTTTTCTCCTAATATGTCGTACTCATGGAAGATTGATATAATTGTAATACTAGCCTCTAGCCAAACATAAGTAGACTATTATCCTTCACAGGGATCTAAACCTATATAAAAATCTATGTGTTTAATTCTCACTACAAATTCATTACATCTTTATTTCAACTGATTCCTACATTCTTTAAATACACTATATATACACGGGTCAAATTATTATTCGTCAATAGTTGAAGTTTCAGGTAGAGGAAGCTAGTATTCAGAGGATTCATAAAGACAGAGTGTCCAAATGTGTATTTTCTAACAAGGGATGTCACAATGAATTTGAATTGAAAGATACAACCCGAACAAATTAAGTTTGCCTCTAGATCAAAATCATGATGGTTAGGATTTACACCAACTTCATCATAAACGGCTTCATCAATATCAGGTTTATCATTCTAATCTTTTATTTTTGATCAATTTTACCTTTACTACTAATCACATATTGGGTTATGATTTTTTTACATAAACATTGTCCGTCCGAGTTCAAGTATCATTTGGCCGTACCTCCAACTAGTTGCCTATTGGTTGGACTCCTACTGAAATACTTTAGGTCAAAAACAACAGCATAAGTTGGCGGTCCATAATTGACACCAACAAAATTGCATGTACTAAACAGAGAAACTCTTTGCACACACCCATACATGAGCACGTGGACAAATTTGTCTTGCCCCTAAGGGAGTGTATCCAAGAATGATTTTCATGTGCAAACGTGTGCTACTAGAAAGATGACTATGTTTATTGATCTGATAACTTGACATCATAAGGACGTGATATTGAGAGATGAAGTTTCCAATGATGGATGCTACGACTACTTTGGATCAGAAAATACAACCCGAATAAACTATTTTTGCTTTTAGATCAGAACCATCACCATCTTAATCTTTGACAATTCGATCTACTAGAATTAATAAGACTTCAAGACATTATCAATGTGGAAAAATAGTAGTTATCAATCCCAGAGCCTCAAATTGAGAACCAGACCGATAACTTCCGAACTAATATCAACTAATCAGTTGACAGCGAGGCTATGCACCAATAAAAAAGACATCTACAATAAGATACTAGATTTGTTGTCCTAATCTATTAATAATCAATTCATATATTGGTCATGTATGGTATGTTTATTTCTCTTTTTTGTATTTTGTTTTGAACAAGTTATAAGAACATTGAAGCACCATGGCCTCCTCCAATTTTGATCCGTCTATAAGAACAACACTCTAATTGAGCTGACTAGCCTTAGGACGAGGCACCTTGCAGCTTTGCGTCGTACACGGCTAGCATCAACTACACACGTACAAACCCAAGACGACCAATCGAGACTCAGGAGCCAACTACCAATGCCTTGCGTGTATCCATACGGGTCGATAGGTCAACTAATTTAGATGTATGTATGTGCATTATGATATACATACGAAATGTACTCGAAGACATGGTGATTACCATCCATGTCGAGTACGTCATCCATGTCAGGTATGTAATAAGGTAGTTAGTATTTTTAAAATTAATATACTAATTTTGTACATATATTCGACATTTGTCTAATAGGTACACAATATTTTATTCAAATCATTGTACATTATTTTAGATAAAAAAATTTACTATGTTTACCTATAGCGATTTTTATACACAATGTTTATTTTACGAGCTCATGTCATATCAGATCAACTATTGTCTTATCACTAAGGGCTTGCCCTTTTTAATGCATGTATAAATTTTGCTTGATTATGGTAAATATGGTAATAAATGTATGATTTGAATATGCTTATATATCCTGACATGACTAGAACATCTATGTAAATTTCCGAGTACGTGCTTGATATTTTCTATGTTTTTTTTCTGCAAATTGTTTTTTAGAACAATAGTAAAATATTTCACAATAGTCACCAGTATTGTCCAAAATATTTGTTAAAAAATTATCATGTTAGGATTATTCGATACAAAAGATGACTAGTATTATCTAGCATGTTTTATCAAGATTTTATCCACGTTGTCTACCTTGAGTACTCAGGATGTCGACAACGGAAGGCCTGAGGCTCTACTCATGCCATCTATCATGATAATTAAGTCAGATACCTTAAACGGTGATAACACCTTATGTCATCACTATACTATCAGACAATACATCACAAAAATAACCGACCTGATCACCCAACATAGTTGATGATACAATGTTCACGCCATCTATCTCAACTAGTCAGAACAGGGATGAATGAGGTACTCCATTACTAAGCGAAGGGTCCAAGGCGCTGCCTTAACATCTAAGATGATGATATTGACATAGACCTCGATCGGTGACAACACATATCTTGTCATTGACTGAATACAGAAGGCATACATGAAAAACAAGCGATACAATCAAAAAGATATTTTCAACAAATAAGTTTGAAGAAAACCACAGCCTTTTGGTATGCTCCCAAGTTGAAAAAATAAATATGAAATCATGTTATACACATGAGATGCACATCCAATTACCGCTTTGAGCACCAATATATGTGGTCGAGATGAGACCAGGTCAGTCAAAGAGGTCTCCTACCTATATAGTGGTCGAAGATCCGACTACACTGCTAGTCTTCATGAGACTAGGTCAGATAAAAAGGTCCTCCCACCTAGATAATAGTCAAATATCCGAGTATACCATTGGTCTTCGCGAGACTAGGTCAGACAGAAAGGATCTCCCATCTAGACAATGGTCGAAGATCCGATTATGTCTCTGGTCTTCATGGGACCAGGTTGGGCGAAAAAGAACTCCCACCCAGTTCTGGTTGTGGTGATAGTAGCAGTAATACTCTTTTGTCTAAGAAGGTGGCCAGATGAGGCTTTGCATAAATACATCACGTGTGTGGTTTATCAATAGCTAGGCACATCCATGAACAAAACTAATTACCGTTTCATTCATCCTTTGCATATGAAGGGCCAACGAGCAATTTCATAAAGACAAAATGTGACGGCAGCTTATGCACCGAAAAATGGTGGCCAGGTGCAAGTTCATCACTACGGCTTCAGAACCATTGGTTCACATACCAGGAACTGGAGATGATGACGGACAACTTCCAACAAGAGCTTGGGAGGGGAGGGTTTGGTTATGTCTATGATGGGTTCTTGAAGGATCACACTCAGTTGCAGTCAAGTTGATGTTTTAGAACTCCAAGCAAGGAGACAAGGAGTTTTTGTAGAGGTATCTAAGTTCTCTTTTGACTGTATCTGTTGATATGCCTAGAGTGAAATTTGAAATTTGCAACCTATCGCTCAAGCTCAGATTTTGACTCGTATTCATCACAAGAATCTTCTTTCCATGATTGGATTCTGCAAGTATGGGGATACCATGGCACTTATTTGTGAGCACTACAAGAACACATTGTAGGTACCTAAAGTATTTAGGCTCTACATGCATGGTATGCTACAATAGTTTCAAAATTGCAAAAAAGAGAGAAAAACTTAATTAAAGGCTGCCAATATTTTACTTTTATTTGTCTCTAGGATCATTTAAAATGCTTTTGGTTTATTAAAAAAACTTCTTTCACATTATCTGCAATAGAAAATAGCAGCAGAAGATTATTACCTAGAGATAGCGACTCTAGATAGCGCTAGAATCTACGCAAGGTAAGTGATGTTAAACCTAATGCTACTATTGCTTCTATTGGAGGTTTTATTTTGCTAAAAAAACATGAAGATTGGTTCAATTGATATCGTGATGTGTAGGGCTAGAGTATCTACGTAAAGCTTGCAACCCACCTCTCATCCATGGGGATGTGAAGGCAACCAACATTGTACTGAACACTAATGTTGGAGGCTAAGATTGTCGATTTTGGTTTGTCCAAGGCTTTTGCTCACAACAACTACACTCATGTGTCCATGAACACACTTGCTGGCACACTTGGATACGTTGATCCAGAGTTCATAATATCATCTACCTTATTTTGGTCTTCAAGTGCCCCTTCAGTGTGTTTTTCTAATGCAAGTGCTAAGATGCATTATATCGACTAAACATGTAGGTACTTAATGACAATGCAGCCTATAACTAAAAGTGATGTTTATAGCTTTGGTGTTTATTGTATTAACTAAACATATAGGTACTTAATGCAGCCTACAACTAAAAGCGATGTTTATAGCTTCGGTGTTCATTATATTAACTAAACATGTAGGTACTTAATGACAATGCAGCCTAGAGCGATGTTTGTAGCTTCGGTGTTTTATTGTTGGAATTGATCACAGGAAGCCAGCCCTCCTACTTGAGCACTAGCATCATCCAATGGGTGCAACAGCACCTGGCACGATGCAACATCGAGGATGTGGTGGATACACGCATGCATGGAGATCATGGCATCAATAGCGTGCAAAAGACTATTGACATCGCGCTCAAGTGAACCATGCAAGAGTCAGTACAACGACCCACAATGACTGACGTGGTGGCAGTGTTGCAAGAGTGCATCGAGCTTGAGAGCAGACATCCCGAAGACAGCACATGACCAGCCACTTCTATGCTACTAGCAATCAGAACCACAACTCAAGTTATAATATGTACAATGTTGACCAATATGCTAATGTGATCCAGGGGGATGTTGCATTTGATGTCGAGCATAACATTACAAGGGTCCCAACAATGGGCACTGGTCTGGCTGCACATGAAGTTATTTCGTTTGCTTATTTGTCCCATATGCCAATTATGTTTGACACGTATTGGCTGTATGCCATACTACAAAGGCTAGAAATATAACAAATTCCATTATAAATAAAATTGTGTTTGCCAAGTCTTTTGTCATAACTAGGGTACAAGCTTTCTCGTGATGTTATTTGTGAGAGCAACTGCAGATGTTCAAACATTTAACATGCCCAATTTAAGGCTTGATTGTAACATGAATCTATAATGTGCTTTGTTTTATTTATTATTGTACACGATAGGAGTAATCTTCAATTCCTTGATCAGTTCATCGATATCATAGCATAAGACCAGGACATGCTATAGAGGGAGGATAAATATAAAGTAATTCACTCTGCCCCTAAAATACCTATAAAATATTGAATTGCTTAAGTTATTAAAATCTTAGTTATTGAAAAGGTAGATCGAGATAACTACCAACGTTTAAGCTAGATATGAGAAAGCTAGATCTTAAAGTGAATTTCTGTAAATAATAGATATCACTTGGTTGAGGGTTTTTATACACTATCACAAGTTATGGATGTCTATCACAAGAACCAAAGCATCTCAAAATATTCAAGCAAATAGTGCATAAATATATTGCTCTTTTAGATACTTCAACCTCTCGACTACCTTTTTATCACAAGACAAAAATAAGATTCAAAAGAATTGGAGAATAAAAAAAGCTCACACCACAAGCATATACAAAGAGCAAAGAAATTGTAAGATTTAAACTAGGACGAGAAAATTAATTCTAAAATAATAATATTTTATTAATTGAAATAGATTTATAAGATTCCTTTTAAGATATCCAAAAAAACTCTCAAAACTCCCTACTCTCCTCCCATCCTTCCTACCAGAAATCCCTTCATTCTATCTTAAACATTTTCTCAAGTCAATCTAAAGGCACTCTACAAGGTAGAAAGCATCCTCTTACTTATGCTTATTCTTTTATAGGCAAGGGTGGTGGGTAACTCTCACACCCTAAAAATCATGTAATTATAAATTGTTGTGAAAAATAATTTTAAGAAATTATTTATTAATTAAATGAAGTGCTTGAATAAAAAACTATGAAAATTTGAACATCAAATTAGACTAGAGAAAATTTTATTAAATACTTTGAGTACCCAAGTATTTTTAGGAATTTTCATAGAATTATTTGAGTATGAAAAGTATTTTTAATAAACAAAAAAATATCAATAATTATTTAAATTAAAAATTCTATTAAAATCCCTTTCAAACCTTCGGGCCAAATCTGGCCCATTCCTTTATCTCCCTCCTCTTCCCACCAGCCCAACCGGCTGAAGCCAGAACGTCTTTTTTCCCCTTCTTTTGGTCTGCTTCCATGCCAGCCCATCTCCTTGTGAAGCCTAGCATGCACCCAGCCTACCGCAACCTGCCTCCATTCTTCTCCTGTTGACATTGAGCCTACATGTCAAGCGCATCTTCAACCTCTAGCCAGTTTTCCAAGCACGTACACCACCGCCTTCCCATGTGAAATCCGACCGCCTCTGTTGCTCCCTTCCAAACTTGGTCGAGAGGTTTTAATCACCTTATCCTCCTCTTTTGTTTCCCCCAAGATTCGGAGCCACACCATATGAAATTGACATGTAATTGAGCTCTATCATTTCCTGTTAAACTCTAGATAAACTCTAGGGTTCCTGTTGCCTAATCCCATCTTTCTCGGCTCGGATTCTCCCTCCTAAGCCTATAAATAGGTCGGCCACCCTCTCCTCTCTTGTTTTCTCCCTTTTCTCGAGCTTTTCCCATGCCCTAGCCACCTTCCCACGTGTCCCTTCTCTCTTCGTTGCCATCACCAGGTACGATCATCGCTTGTCACCATTCCCACACTCGTCGAACCTTGTTGCCTCCTCCTTAGGCACTACAACATCAAGGAGAACCCTTACCACCCTATCCCCAAAGCCAAAGGTCATCGAAAACCATCGCCTCCGTGGACCCAAAGGTGACATCGCTTGAAGCTCGTCACCGGCCTATTCCCACAGTCGTTTCTCATTGCATTCGTGCTGGTAAGTTTCATCGTCTCATGCTCATCATCATGATGTTGTACGCTCTCGCTGAAGTGTTGTCGTTAGCTATGAGTCATCAATCTCGTGCTTACCGGGCAGCGATCCGATGTGGTCATTTATTTGGTTGCCTAATGAGCACCACCTCACCCCTTCGTCTTACATGGCTGCACACATTTTGCGCTTGCATGGCACTTTTTAGCCGTGTTCAATCCAAATCGTCCAATCCTAGTCAACCAAGTCAAATCAATCTAGGCCATTGATCCCCATAGACCGTTCGAGTGGATCGAGTCTATGGTAGATCGATCTCCATTCTCTCAATGACAAGTAGGTCTCACATGTCACTGACTTTAGCCTCTTCTCTCTCCTAACTGACGTCATTAATCTCTTTTTCTAGTTCTAAAATAATTAAAAATAATGCAATAATTATTTAGTTTTTTATAGGATTTAATTCATTTTAAAACTTTATTAATTCATTACTAATTCATACAAACTCGGAATGAAGTCGTTCATGTCTCATAATTCATCTAAATTCAAGACCTACCTATTCATGAATCATGAATTTTATCTGTGATATTTATTTGGTTTTTATTAGTATTTTACTTGTTCTATATGTTAGTGTGTAGTTTTTGTTGTTTCGGTAGATGGCAAGTTCATCGGAAAAGTTCTAGAAGACTAATTAAAGATATTTTATTGCAAGGCAAGTCATGGAGATCTAAAATTCCTTTGAACATGTTGATCCTATATTTAAATACCCACTTTATTTTAAACATGTATTTATTTCTGTAAATGTCATTAGGTGGTGTAAATCTATATCTCTTATTATGGTCAATTTACATTGATTATGTTATACTTTGATATCTTGGGATATAATTTGGCTAGTTTGAACTTTATACAATAGTTCAGCTCAATATTTAGTGTAATTGCTTAGTCATGCCTAGAAACCCTAGAATTGCTATTAGGAAAACTAATGTTTTACTTATATTTACTTATAGTTAATTAATGGTAGCTTAGGATGATTGGTCATGTTTGATTAATAAATAATTAATAATTGTCCAATTAAAATTTGACTAATGGAGGGTTGTGAGCATATGGTTGTGATGGTTATGCTCATTACAATTAAGAACCAATTCACAAACTATAGTTATGAAACATTTACCGTATTAACCACAAGTCAGCATGGGCAACATCTAAACTTGTAGTGTTACATCTTCTAGGAGGAGACACCATAATGTGTTTAGTTTATAGTTGGTACTGCTAATAAATCCACAATGCTAGGTATAAGTTCTATATGGCAGTATTAAGTCCATATTAGAGAATCAAGAGTTTCTCTAGCTTAAATGTTGGGCCACCTCTATTGGGAGACTTGGCCGATGATCATTCTATTGGACGTGTTATGCAAAGGATCTTATCATAATCTCTATTCGGGTACTTTCAAGTATCGCAACACATGGTTGATATGATATTGAGGTTATGTCTTATGGGTAAATTTCTATACCTCTAGCCATAGTAAAACTGTTGTAATAGTTATACCCGTGGTTATGAGCGAGTTCAACAATGTTTTTCATGATTAGTCCCACACTATTTAATAAAAATAATAATTTAATAATTAATGATTACTGGTTATCTCATTATGGAGATATTGGATCTGTGCAACTAGGATGTTTGTTCAGCGTTGGTTTGAGCCTATGTAGTATTGGTGTGCTACACAGTGTTAATTTAATATTGATTAATTACTCTACTGTTTTACAACTCTCAAATGTTTGTTAAATATTGCTTTTGCAAATAAATCCTATTATGCTATCCTTTGTCATTTTCGTTGCATCTGCATGTTTGTTGTTTGCCTTACTGAGTATTCTATATACTTGGCTTGCAATAATCATCAACCTCGATGTAAGAAGGATTTTCAAGAATAAAACCATTGGATTATACCCCGATTGAGCTGCTCATGAGTGTGGAGCAGAAGCATTGCTATTTTTCCTTTTCACTCAATTTTCTTTATGGTGAGAACTAAGTGGCTTTTTGGAAGTATTTACCGCTTTAGTTTTGTTGATATTGTATATTCAAATAGTCAATTTGTGTATCTCGATTGATTTCTGAACGGTGATTAAATGCACAAATTTATTCAAAAATTGAGAGTGAATTTTTAAGCGTGACAGTTACGCCTAAGACAATATCTTAATTACCCTTAGGATGCAACCCTAAACCTCTAAAAATTTCAGCCATCAGATTTGAAATGAATGACTCTAATTATGCCACGTCGCCTGACACACGGATGACTATACGGTCCAATACACAGCTGCAGAAGATCCTAGCTACCACTGTCGCCACGTCGCCCATGCCAACCAGCTAATGACATGTCCTAGGTGGGATCGCGTGTAGCCACCACACCTCTACACGCTCGAGCGCTTCGATGTGCTGCTAAGACGCCGTGTCACCACTCGCTCCTAGGTCACATTCATTCTCCTTCCCGCGCGCCACTACTAGGCTATCGTAGGCACAATTGGGCCTATAGACCACCGTTGCCTCTCAAGCTGCCACGCACGTGGGCCAACATCACGCCTGTTGAGCCACCTCCGCTCATGAGCCGTTGCGTCGCTACTGGCTTGTTCTCATGGGCTGCATTCACGTGGGCCACCATCGCCTAGGCCGATCTGCTGCTAGGCTTATGCTGCTGAGCCATGAATTTTCTCTTTTTTTTCTTTTTCTCTTTGATTTTCTTCATGAATTTTCAAAGCTTGTATAGTTGACCTTGTGAAGCCTATTATGAAGACCTTATCACACAATGTGTGTTTATCATGTGCCACCTCGTATTCAATCTTGTCATATGATATCCTTGATTGTTCTAGACCTCAACTCATCCCTGAGTTTAATCACAATCTATCGTTGACTAAGGTTGATCTTTATAGCACATGACTTCAGTCCTAGCTTATCACATGGCATCCCAATCAGTTTTACACATAGCACAGTTATTGTCATCCACCAGATCAAACATGTATGTACCTCCTTCATTTCTGAATGTATTAACTTACCATAACGGGAAATAAAATGAATAGAAAATGCTTGAAAATCCATGTTATTCTCATACAGAAGATTAACTATGAAACGATGTTGCACGTCTATCGGACGGCTCCATGCGTCCATAGCAGTAGTATAGCACAGAATGGAGCCCGTGCCGTGGTCTACAGTGGTGGGGCAGCTGTGCTTTAATTTCGCCTTGCCATGTTGCAAACGCTGTTTGCTCAATAGAGCTGAATGTAGCCATGCAATTGCCCTGTCTCTCACGTTCACGTCTCAACTACTAGTAGTAGTCAGTGTCAGCACGAGTCCGGCACCCCGGCTTAACACTGCGACCGTTGGCCATCACGAAAACGCTGTCGGATGGTATTGGTACCACCACGGTCTCTTTTCCCCTGGATGCACCCCCCGTAAGATATTTCCACCGGCCAATAAGGTGGCGGATTGAACTCTCCGACATCGAACCCACAGATAAAAGCGGCTCCGTCTAGGAACCCACCTTTTTTCAGAAGCTGCAGAGACGCTCAGAGTAGTAGTACTTCTGGGCGTTGTACCAACCACCAGGCCTTGTCGTGACAGCAGAAAGCGAAGTTGAAACTGGAAGAAAAAAGGTAACGCAAGTTGCAGCCCAACTTGGTGGCCGAACTATGGGAACTCGCCACCTGAACGCAGTCGGGATCGCCCGTGCCGCACGCAAAGCGACGGCGCCCCCCCTCCGTTGCGCCTGCGCCGGGGGGAGCGAACCGAAGCGAGCGAAGCTGGTGTGCCGAAACCGTGGTCGCGCGTGGCGAGACCACGAGAGGTCCGGTGAAAAGGAGGCCAAGTTGCTGGTGGTGCCGCGGCTCGCGCCGCGCGTGCAGTGGCTACTAGCACGAGTCAAAGGGGGCAAAGGGCGCACCCGTTGCTTTTCCCCAAATCCCGTGGCGTTTTCGTTTTCAGGGCTGGGCTGTGGCTATCCGGCTAGGCTGATCGGCTCGGATAGCTCTCGCGCTCTCGATTAGTCATGCGTCCGTTCCGTGGTCCTTGCTTGATCTTTAGCCGCAAAAGCCACGCTGCGTCGCGTCGATGAGTCCTATCCGACGACAACGCACAAACCGAACGAATTTTAGCTGAAACCGCCAACTGAATGGTTATATGTGATTCTATGAATGAATTTACAGTCCATATTGTTAAGCAGTGGATTCTTGTAGATAATGATTAAACAGTCAATTGACGCTAGCAACATAAATTCTGTGCACTCCACTGTTCTCTTTTTCATCAAGAGGGTGGAGGCTGGCACACAGGAGATGGGAATCGAGACGACTCCTTCGCGAAGCCTGACTATGATGGCACTGTACAATGTTGTCCCGGGGACCATGGCTTATCTCAAATTTCTTCACTTTTACTCAAAACCGGAGCTGCCAGGGGGAACGCTTCTCGTACCTTAATTGTCTGACTCACCAATGGTGACATTGATAAACCTCTGTCGATAGCCAAGCCGAAGAAGAAACTATCTTCTCTGAGCAGCAATCATGTATTCCGTCGAATCGTATTCGATCAAGACATGCAGTAAAGCAGTTGATGACTCAAAACCTGGTGAATAACCACCGGAAGATTGAGAAAAGCATCGGGATTTAGCATAAGTCCATCAAATGTGGTAATATCACGAAACAGGCAGAGGCTATTAGCATATTACACTCCATATCTACACGAGTCGATAACAATCGAAAACCATGGATGCTAGAACAGCTCCCAAGATTTTCGGAAAAAAAGGTAGGAAAACGCGCGCCACACTTACAGTTACAGATTGCTGTGTTCAGAGCGAGTTGCACCATAGGAGTATTTGTCTATGTACACAAGAATGATGCAAATTTGCGCAATGCTCCAATTGAAGTGAACTTAATTAATGAAGCTTTTTTGAGAGGCGCATCTGCATCGATCGTAATCGCCGACGCCGAAAGATGATGTCTTGAGCTTGTCAGATGCTTCTACATCACAAGCTTGGACACCCACCCGAAATCTGGCCCGTCCTCGTCCGTCACCGGAGGTAGCACTGGCGCTACGGAGGACGCCGACGGCCTCGCCTTCCTGAGGCCGAGCTCCCGCATTGCGAGCATCAGCTCTTCCATCTCCGCGTCCGCGTTGCATTCATCGATGCCGTCCACCCACCTCCTCCCCTCCACCGGCGACACCAGCGGCGACTCCCAGAGAGAGGCCAGGGTCGACTTGGGCGAGATCGACAGCGGCTTGTCTTCCTTGGGCCCGGCGCGGAGCTCACCGGCAGTGTGCGCGAAGAAGCAGACGCGGCGGCGGCACGCGACGCCCGCGCGGCACGGGCGCGTGCGGTAGCGCGACGGGTGGAGCCACAGCTCGAACGTGCCGTGCGCGAACGGGCACGTGCGGCCCCTCGGGCACGCGGCGCCCGGCTGGCGGCGGAAGTCCGGGCACGGCTCGCCCGTGTACGCCACGCGCCTCGGATCACGCCGCCTCGCGGCCTCGCCCGGGTGCGCGTACGGGCACGCCGTCCAGTCGTGGCTCCGCGCCCGCGCGCACCGCCGCACCTTGAATTCGTACATCATAAACTCATCATCAGCCTCCGCCTCGGCGGCGTCGGTCTCAACCTCTCCCTCGCCGCGCCTGGCGGACAGGTACTCCCCCAGCGCGGCGAGGAGCTCCGGTGGGATCTCCACCGCCGCGGGTTCAGCCCAAGAGACGGCCAGCGCCGCTGGGTCGAGCAGGAGGTGCTCGCGGGTTCCCATGGCGGTCACTACTCACTCACTCTCCCTTGTCTACTCCCACCAAAGAAAAGAGGGGAAACTGTACTTTGAGGTGACACCCGGTGGTGGGTGGCGAGTGGCTTTATAGCTAGCGCGGCCGTGCGAGAGGGGCCGTTGGGTTTCGGCGAGGAGAGGAGGATGGCGATGGCGTTGGTTGGTTGCCGAGCTATCGGGTTAGCGTGGGCGTGGCTAACTAGCTACGTCTGCGTGGGTGGTTTTGGGCTTTTGGCGCGAGGCGAGGGGTACTTGGGCGCGCGGGTCAGTACGTGGAGGGGCGTGGATGCGGGTGCTGCATGCCCGCCGCCACGTCGCGTCCGGGATGGTTTTGTACGGAAGTTTTCTCGGTGTCAGGCTCTCCCTATCTTTGCGGCTAATCAGAGCGGTTTAGTTCTCCTCACTGCTAGTGCTCGTTTCCGGGAGCCAACGAGGCTAAGGTCCCGTTCTAAATAGAAGTTGGAAACGGCTGATTAGCTGTACGAGAAATAGTATTAAGTATATAATTAATTAATTATTAATTATTAAAAACTTTAAAAATAAATTTATTTGATTTTTTAAAAGCAACTTCTTTTATATAAAACATATTAACAAATAGTTTAAAAAAATATGTTAATAAAAATCAAGTAGCTAAACCAATTCCTATCATAAGCTAGACAAGTTGGCACAGGCTAGCTTGCAAGGAACGGAAAAAAGCAAGAATGACTTCATCACTGCTTAGTCATGTTCGGTATGTATTACTTATTATATTCAACTACTAATATAATAAAATCGTACATTCTAATCAACTGATTGAAAAACCTATTAGCTTTCGGTGAACCAGTCTGGCCTATACTACTCTTTCTCTTTCTGATCACTACAATAACATTACCGTTGTATTTACAATTTCAATATTAAAAAAACCACTCACTGAGTGATATCTCCGTATTCCGTGAAAACCATTAATAAACCGATAAAAATGAATAAAAAGTGGACAAATTTTACCAAAAATTTTAAAATCAGTACAAATTTGTATTATCGGTCCGGTCTGAAAAATCCGGATTTCGTGAAATCCGAACCGGCTTCTACCGGTTTTATAAGCCCTGCTTGGAGGTTTGGAGCGCTTCGCTGGTCGGCTCTACCTGCGACTACCTGAAGCCGACCCGACGCCAACTACGGAAAACGCACCAAGTTGCCTAGGCACAGGATAAAGCCGGACGACCTGGCGCTGCAGCGCCGCGCGGCCTGTTTCCGACATATGCTGATGCGTGAAGCGTGGTGTACCCGCCCACGTACGGCCGCCACCGGTGGTTGGGCACAGCCGCGGAGGAGCGGATAAGCGAGAGGGCCGTGCCGAGCAGTGCAGAGGGTATGGACGCAGCGCACGGCAGGCGTGGTACGGATGATCTTGTTAAACTTGTTTGGACCAACCGCTCAAAGTCCCCCGGTTTTTGCTGGGCTGGGCAATCATTAATCCCTCTTGTGTCGCGTCGCGGTTGTTGGATCATCTGTGTGCCGTTTCACAGGTGACAAGGATATTTACTTCCCCTAAAAAAAAGACAAGGATATTTACTTACTAGTTACCTGGATTCATAACCTTCACATTCCTTTGTCGATTTTGCTGTTTCACCGTGTCTAGCCTTCTGGCACGTTCAGTTTCACCTACCCAGCCGTAACTATAGTGAATTATCTCAACGATGTTTGTATCCTGTAGGATGATTTTGCCGGACCTCAAGGGAAGAATGGGTTCACCAAGTTGCAGAGGCACTTGACGTGAAATGGACCAGAGTACACCGGTACGAGTGTAATGACCAACAGAGAAATGATTAAGAGTAATGATTACCTGTGATTAAAATGGTCCTGACCCATGAAAATATCTACCCATCGGCAGCAAACTGTGATGTCCCCTGGAGATAAACTGCTTAAAACGTGCAAGCCTGTTCAAGGGGCCAATTTGGATCTGCTTAAATCTAGTTGTTTGTTAATCTAGTAATTAATAGGTGAAAACAATTAAAATTCGACGAATCCTAAGTCTGTGAGACTTTGAGCTTAAACTACCGAGGCTTAGTTTTAAGATGAGCTAAGAAAAAAAATAATCACGCAAAATAAGATATGCTATTAGTAAATAATTAATTAAGGGTTATATATTAAAAACTTAAAAATATTTTTTTTAAATAACGTTTAACAGTTTGATAAGCGTGTTTATAAAAAACAAGAAGAATTTTTACTATTTCTGACACGAGCATCACCAAAGGATATGATTCTCAATCTTCAGATTATAGGATTTTTATTAAAAAATTGGCTACAATAATTCCCCTAATCATATATCAAAGAGTTGGAATTGCCTTCTCTGTAATTCTAGCTATCTACTTATGGGGCATAGCACTCTTTTAATCCCTCGCGCTAGCACACGAGAAGAGGGGAGAGGCGAGCGATCGTGCACGAGGAAAGGATATTGATGGCGTTCTTATGTAGATGTCTTACTTTTTTTATTTTAGAGAGTTATATTTAGGTTATCTCTTAAAAAGAAATATATATTTTAATATCTAAATTTTCTTTAGAGAATACTAAAATAAAATTTTGGACAACTGTAAGCAGCAGTGAAGCCAAGCCACCCTCCAAACCGTCTGCAAGTCAAGCAAGCCCTCATGTGCAGATAAGGCGCGCGCCACGTCCACCACACACAATGGGGACGTTACCCGTCGCCCACAGGCTCTCGCTCGCCTCCGCCTTCCTGCCGCGCCACCGCCGGCCCTCGCCGTCCGCCCACCGCCGGCGCCGGCGGCATGGAGCGGTCGTGGCGTACATGGAGCCGAACCCCAACTCGCCGGCCTCCATCGCGGGCCGCCTGATCGGGGCCCTCCCCGTGGTAGGCCTCGTGGCGCGCATCCTGAGCGACGAGGGCGGCGTCGGCGGGGACATCATCGACTTCGCCGAGTTCCGCCGCCGCGTCAGCAAGAAGTGCACCGTCATGGACTCCCAGGCCTTCTACGATTTTAACGAGCGCCGCGGCAAGGTACTTACCCGTCGCTCCTCGCGCCGCCGATTTTCCGCTCAATCTGCTACAACAAAAGCTTTCCATATGATGCAGAACCAAGTAAAAATGGAGAAAAAAGATGTTTTTTTTGTCCTGGTTTGGTCACAGGCAGGGGATCCCTTCTACGTTCTGCTGTGCTGCTGGTTGGCCGCCGTTGGTGGCGGGCTGCTGAAAACTGAGGAGATTTTGGAAGGCGTGGCGCGTCTCCGCCTCTCCAACGACATCGAATTCGAGGAGGAGACCTTCCTCGACATGATGAAGACCGCAAAGGAGGTAACCATGCCTTGATCAGGCGTAGTTCAGTAACTTTTCTTGACGAACATATCTCTGCAATGCAATGTACCAATGCATGATAAATGTCGTACCAATTGGTTTCTGATAGAAGATGACTAGATGAGCTATCTTGCAGAAAAGAGCGAAGCTGAAGGTTTCGGTGCCACAGATACCTATGGAAGCACGGGTGGAGAAGGCCCTTGAGGCCATCTACGTGTGCTGCTTCGTGCAGGACATGGTGGAAGACGACGACGTGAAGCTCCTGTGCACGATGCTGAACGCAGTCTTCCCCTCCGTCGGGAGGCCAGCGGTCGAGAGGATAGTGACATCCATGGCGAAGCAGGTGGCTACCGGCGAGAGGAAGGGCCCCGGTGCCAAGACCGTGTCCAAGGAAGCAGCCCAGCGGCAACTCAAGGACCTGGAGTTTCTCAAGCAGAACAAGTTGGACTCGTCAATATGAGCATTGAGCAATGAGCAGAAGACACTGAACATTTTTGTCAGATAGATGGCGTTTTTAGTCCAAGAAATAGAAATCACATGGCTTACTTGGCCGTAGTTGTCATAAACAGGAGCTTTTGCGGAGTTGAAATAGATGCATAATGTGGGCTTTTCCCCAAAAGACGTGCTAGGAGGTCAGCCATGGTAGAAATCAGCATAGATTGCAAGTTCGCGACATACTAGTAGTTGACACATGCGAAACAATGGTCTCAGCTCTTAGTATTGCAACGAGTGAGATCAGTGCTTGTAAGATGAGTTGTACGTTGTGATATATTCAGAGAAAATGTCTATTCTTAATGTCCTAACGATAACATTTTTATGCTGTGTAGTACTAGTACTTAATCATTGTAGGCCTATACTATCAGTCCATGTTTATACTAAAAACAAGTACTTGTGCGAGAGAAACCCAGATAGGTCATCATGCAACATTTTGTTCAAACCTGGGCATGTGTGGGCCGCCTAATGGACCAAGCACCATACACTAGATATGCAAGGAGGGAAAAGTCTATTTGTACTCCCTCAACTATTGCCCCAGTCTGATTTTAATCTCTCAACCAGATAGCCGAATACATATATGCTTCCTCAAATGTTGAAACCGGCTTAATTTACCTCTCGGTTGTATAGTTTCATTTAATATGTTATCTATGTGATATGCTTACATATTACATCAGTAAAAGATAAAAAAAGATTTTTTAAAATTAGTAGGCATATCTAATTAGTGAATATGCCCCTTCCCATCCCTCTTTATCTCTCTTTCATCTTCCCTCTTTCTCTCTCCCTCTTATCCCTATGTTTCTGTTTAACTCCCTCTCCAAATTCGACAGCAGCAGCTATGGATAACACCAGTGCCACAAATGCCAACGATAACAGTGGTGGATGGTAAATGAAGGCGATGGGAGCCCACTTGACGACGGTGTGGTGAGCAACTCTTTAGCACCATATTAGCTATCTCTAGCATCATAGAGTATAGGCCATTGTCAGTCCACTATTAAGGAGGATGGAAAAGGGTGGAGGCCATCTCTTCAAGTATGGTATGTATGTTGTAGGATGGCAGAGGGATAAGGCATTTTTCCTAGTACAGAGGGACTCTTGCTAAGCCCTGTAGCCATGATCGTTCTATGTCAAGATCATGGATAACGTTGGCAGGGAGCCTTGAGGTCACCAAATCTAACGATTATGGACGGTGATGTAGATTAATGGCCATGAGGAGGAGGAGCATCATCGTGTTGTGACAATCGAGACGAAGCGTGAGCTCGATGTTGTTGTTGTGCTTTGTTCCCTTATGAAAATTAAGTGGCTTATAAGGATAGATTAACAAAAAAGAAAGAGATGGAGAGAAGGGAAGAAGATAGGAGTCCTATATTTTTTTTAACTTTTAAGTAAAATTAATATGTAAGTATTATGTTAATATGAGTGTACCTAATTAACATACCACCAAATAAGCTGATGTAAACAGTTAAGAGAGCGCGTTCGTGGTTCTGTGGTTATAAGAGTAAGATCAGACTCAGGGATCAAGTAGAGCTTTTCCTCATCGAAGTCATCCATCTTATTCCAGAAGGCAGAAGCCCATTATTACATCACACGTGCGTGATCCATCCATGGAAGCAGACTCTGACACGTACTCCGGTGTATCGTGCACGATACGGAACACGAGTGTAGCCCAAGCCTAGCACCACAAAGGGCCAAGCCCGGATCGGCTGGATCATCTGGCCTTGGGTCGGGACGGCGAGGCGGCGCGGCGGCTTGCGCTGTCCGGCGGATCCACGAGGGACGGGACGGACGGCCCCCGGCGGTCTCAGCGATGCCGGTGAGGAGGCGGCAGCCGCGGCGGAGGGAGATGGGGGCGGTGGAGAGGTACAGGGAGATGGGGATATCGGCCGCGCTGTCGCGGCCGTGGGACTACCCTACGGCGTGCGGCGAGATTGTCGCGCTCCTGCGGAACGTGTACCCTGACCTCCCCAAGGCTGCCCAGGCTCTCGTCGCCGCCGACGTGCTGCTCGCGTTCCGGCTCCTCCCTGAGTAAGCCCTCTGTTCCAAGCTCGCGCCGGTCCCCAGATGTGCGCAATTCTGTCTGAATTCCCCGTGATTTTGAATTTTTGTGTAATTGAACCGGCGCTTCATCTGTCCAATTATGAAACTTTACATTCTGAAGTAAGCGAGTAGGCACCAAGCTTAATCAACTAATAACCAATGCCCTTAAAAATTGCGATTGAGTTTACATGCTTATGCGCAAGTTCTCCAGATGCTGTTGTCTGGCTATGTTTATAACAGGAGCGCGTCCCTCTCCCTGTCCCTACTTGTTGAATGTTAAGGTCAACCAAAGTTGGAATTTATTGGAAATTTGTTGAATGTTCAGGTCATGCGTAGTTGGAATCTTTTTGGAAATGTGTTTATGCTTCTGTGCTTCAGTCGCTCATGACCATAAATTCATGATGTCTGGTTAGTGGGTGATAGGTTATATACTTAAGAGAGGTCTTTCCATCATGCCAGTATAAGCCTAGAAGGCATAGAACTAACGAGGAAGACTGCTGATTGTATTTTTGTCACGCAAATGCTCACTTGGTATGTTATGTTATGTTTCCGGCTCAATGCCGTTGTTGTATTGTTATTTTCAATTTTTGTAGGGACTTTGTTTTATTGTATTGGTACACAGTTGCCTGTATTAACTCATTATATCCGGTAGTGTGCAGACAGGATATGCATTAAGCGCAGCTAATGCTCTTCTCCAAGCAGTAGAAGGTTCCCTACCAAAGCAAAAGAAGGCACATGCTACTTCAGAGTTCAAGCGTTCTGTTGTTGCGCATAAGCGGCGTGCTAGGGTTCAACAAGATCCAGGTATGTGACAGGTTCCTTGCAAGTGTGTTGTATACTTGTATGATGTATTCATGTGCATTCACACTACTATATTTACTGCTCTGTTAGAGTGGTAAACAATGATATAAAAACTGATGAATGTCGTCTGTGTTTTCCGCCTTAATTTCTTCATTTCTCAACTGCTAGGGTAGATTTTAGCTATTTTAAAACTAATTAACCTACTGAAACTGCAGTGTCCTGTAAAGATTTAAGGCGAAAAATTTACAAATATTTACTACCTAATGGCAGTCATTGTGATGCATTGTTTTGGGCCGTTTTGTTGCAGGTGCACCACACATACCATACGATGTGCTTGTTCATATTTTCAGTTTTCTTGACATGCGCTCTTTGGTAGCAGCTGGTCTTGTCTGCTGGTACTTCTTTTCTCTTGTCCATGTAATTCCTTTCAAGCACTACTTTATTGTTGATGACTATCTTTCTTAGAAGGTCTTGGAATTCAGCTGCAAACGACAACCACCTGTGGAAAATGAACTACTCCCTTTTCTTTGGCATCTACCATATGAACTACAATAGCCAGCCTACGCCTGGTAATGTACAGAACAGTGATGGTCATGCTCAGAATAGCATGTATCCGGTATCTCCTGATCCTGGTTTTAACTGGAAAGAGGCTTTCCACAATAAGTATGCAGGTAAAGCTATTGTATGTAGATAAATTTGATAAACTACACTCACCTATTCCTAAAGACTAAAATATCATTCGTTACAGAACAAGAAACATGGAGTGCCGCATCAAATAGAGCTTTATGTGGATATTGCCGGTCCATCATTTGGCTGTGCGACCTGACTTCTATTACTCCACATCATTGCCATAAGAATGAAAAAAATGGAGTAAAACTAGGACCTCTATTGCCTCTTACAGTAAGTACATTTATCGATGGTTAATAGCTTTTTTTATGATGGTTTTGTATGTTAAAAAATCAATATTGTTTTCCCTTTTTTTTCACTATAATGTCTTAACATCATTTTTTAACACTTTCCTGGACCAGGTTGCTGATTACATCTTGGGCATCGATGACTTAACAGCTTCATCGTCTGTAAGTGATGATACAGATAGTGATTCTGAAGATTATTACCAGGCACGTTTTTGGTCGTTATCACAGTAAATGGAAAAGAATACATATTGACTTGTAATATGGACTGCGAACTTGTTATAGCTCTTTATTCTGTTATATGTTATAATTTCTGCTAGTTTTCAATGAGGGTATGTGCACCATCAGTAGCAACCGGGTGAAATGGCTCACCGATTTAAAAGTCCACAGAAAAGCCGTGTCATTATAAGGTACATCCTATTGTGTAATTAAAGGAAACGATAGCCAAAGAAGCGCACCCATTAGAATAGATTCCATCTCTAGCCTAGAAGGCTGTAGTTTTTGAAGAATGGATTGCTCACTATACTTCATAACACTGATCTGGAGGCTACAGCACAAAATCAAATTTCAGCATCACCTATAAATAAGAATAGTGCATTTGGACATTTTGGAAGCCAAAGCAAAACGACCCAAACGCCTGGATTAGCATACATACCCTCAATTTAATTTCACCATCATCCAACCATAAGAATCGGGCACCTGGAATTTTTGGGGGCCAAAGCAAAACGAGTCAAACCCCTAGATTAGCATACATATCCAGCACCACACTACAACTTTACGATAGGCAAGCCTTGCAAATGGAATACCAAGAATACCATAAAGATAACTCACATATCGAAAGCACTGTACCAATTACTTCCAGAGGAGGTTATGTTAAATATGAGTTTGGAAACAGGATATAGAGCAAGCTGGCATAATTCAAATTCATTGATGTTCAGCACATCGCAACTTACAGGCCACACCAAAATGTAGGTATTTACTATAAGTGAAGGCATGGAATCACAACCATCCTTTAAAACCAACAAGTAGTGATCTGGAGGGATTATAGATCAGCAGAATAACTTCTACGGCTCATCCTACAATTCTAATGCTTCTTGATTTTCAACAGACCCTTAGGAATCTTAGAGAGGCATTTCTCATCGAAAATGGCATAGTACTTCTTCAGTTCGATCATGGCCTTCTCTCCAAAAGAATCAATTTTGACCTCATACTTCTCGTACAAAACAGGCACAGTGTGCAGTACCATAAAGACTGCATGATGCAAGAGAACCATAATTGGTAAAAAATTAACAACGTTAATTGTGGGTAACCTGTACTAGCAAAAGAATTACCTATGTAGAACAAGGTCAGGAAATTGCAGCGGCTCCCAAGAACAGAGAGAATCCAGAGACCTGCAATAACCTGATAATAAAAGGACCAGCATAAGCGCATTGTGCAGGTGACAAAGAGATAGCATTAAATAATGAGGGCCTAAATTAAGTAAATCATGCTGCTAATCAACATACAATCAGAAACTTCTTCAGGTCATGCCCTTGACCAATCTCCCTCAAGGTAGCAAAGCCCCTATTGATCTCAAATCTCAGTGAGCAAGCAACATTAACAGCCAGGTCCTCTGGGATCCTCACCTCAGGAATGTTAGGAGGGGAC
The DNA here is from genome assembly GCA_030770085.1 of Oryza coarctata. Classification (NCBI taxonomy): domain Eukaryota; kingdom Viridiplantae; phylum Streptophyta; class Magnoliopsida; order Poales; family Poaceae; genus Oryza; species Oryza coarctata. The sequence goes on from CM061470.1 coordinate 20,311,238, forward strand.
CTAAAAATTGCAATCCAGAAGTTACAGCCACAAACATAACATATACACCATTTATGCATAGCTGAAACTTAGAATGTGTAACATTGTAGTGATCGGCTAAAGGTCCACAAAGTAAATACAGTTCACAAAGTAACAAGGCGATAAAAGGAAAGTCCTAATGAGCATCATCACAATTACACAGCATCCATCCATAGGCCAATACAAAAAACTCAAGTTACATGCCACTGTTGGGTTAAGTTCGATATGGTTGCCAGTTTAAGTTACAGGAAGCTCACTTATTGATGAAAGTGGAGGCATTGGACCAGAGGAAGAGGATGGCCAGGGTGAGGATGACACAGTGGCACAACAGGGTGAGGAGATGGTAATCCATGACTTCAAACAGCAGCCAGATGGCTGTGGCGCCAGCGAGCACCCCAACAGAGATTTTCTTGTTTCTCCATAGAAAGAGATCAGCAGCTGCAAGCACAAACAAAAGCACATCAGAGCGAAAACCCCATATAAACAATCAGGTACACCGTACACAGCTACACTACCAAACAAAGAATCTTAGGGTTTAAGCATAAATGAACATAGCGCGTCAACATCACAGCTCAGCTTACTTCTGTTGCTATTACAAATCTGCAGTATCACTCCATTTAAATAAAAATCTGGATGAGAAGCCTATACGAACAAATACTAAACTAATCAGAACCTATTAAAATTGTCGCCAAAACGTAGCACAGATTTGACTTCAAAAATCACGGATCGCGACGTTCTCCACGCGCTCGTAGTTCCACCACAGAGAACAAAAACAATGAGCCCACTCAGACAAGCGGAGCAAAACCCCCGATGCGGTCGGATCTACACGCTGCAAGAACACAGACCCTCCCACAGGTGAAAGAAAGCTTCAGCATTTGGGGCTTACGCTTGCCGCCGCCAAGGACGGAGTGGACGGGCTTCTCGCGGCCGAAGAGGCGGTAGATCTTGGCCTTCGCGGCGGCCGTCCTCTCCCCGTCGGAGTCCGACGACGAAGAGGAGCCCCCGAGGCCGTGGAGCTTGTAGGAGATCTTGTCCATCACCGGCTCCACCACCGGCTCCTCCTTGTGCTCCGCCATGGCTAGCTGCTAGCTCTCTCCCCTTCTCCTCTCCCTCCCCGCTCGAACAGTCGAACTCTTCGCCTTTTTTCGCTTTTTCTCTTTTTCTCCGTTCTTGCGGTGTTGGGCTGCGGATTTTATGCGCGTGCTGAGGCGACCCTGGCCGTTGGATCGAGCACGATCGACCGCGCGAATAAATCCTGCGTTAACCCCGTGAAATAATTGGGTCGGTTAAGCGTGGTAATAACACCTCGCGACGACGGGTAATTAGCGCTAATCGGGTTGGACGCGCCGGGCGGGTCCACCTGTAAGCGAGGGTAGGGGATCCTTGGTGCGGTCCAACTATGGGGGGGTTAGCACGGAGTAGTGAAGGGGGGTGGAGATCACGAGGGGTTACTGGCATCGTGACGATGCGTGGCGTGCCTGCGCTTTCGCCGGCATGCGTCGCGGTGGAGGGGTCGCGGCGGGAGTGTATATTCTTCCGAGAGTCCAAGGGGAAGGGCGCCTGTGGTTGGGCGTCAGAACTCAGAAGTTTCTAGATAAAGGTGCGGAGTCTGAAAAGGAGGAGGATTTTGTGATGGGCCTTGCTAGCAGATTCTCGTGGCCCCGAGCGCGTTCTATGTAGATGGTCGATAGATTTACAGAGATAGAAAAAATGATTATATGAGTGAATCAAACATTATATAAAGCTAATAAATAGTCTAAAAAAGTCAAAATCTTACTTTTCGAACTTGCTATGAATATCATTATTGTAACTCGATGGTAAGCGCGGTTATTGAAGTAACTGGAGGTAGAAAAAACGCTGGTTAGAACTCAACTAATGAGTTGTTAGATTTAAAAAAAAATTATGGTGGTTTAATAGAATCTAAGGAGGTACCTTAGTCTACCATCCGTCTAGTCGTTCTTTTAGGCTAATCCTGTTGATCTTTCATAAAAATAGTGGCGTGCGATACCACACAGGACTGGATGGGGGTATGACGGCTGGTTTGGCAAACCAAATAGCTTGAGAATGAGAAATAGCTATCATACGAACGAATTACACACGTCATCCTTAGATATGAGTGTTTCAAAGACAGAAACAGCACAGGAGGTCGGGAGCTCTAGGAAAAGCTTAAGAAAGAAGTTGGTAAAAAAAGATTATGTGTTAGTAGTGCGAGTTTTGGTGTTATTAAGATATAATGGCTTTCCTCCCTCTCAACAAAAAGGTACAATGAATTTTTTTAGTGGCTTTCTGTATAGTTGGTTTTTTTAAAAGATAATGTTCTATATAGCTGGCGTAGAGCTTATTATAATATATAAGCAATAACTGTCATCTACTATTTCTATCATCCAATTGTGACGATGAGCACCTAAAATCCTTATGTGTTACATAGTACATGCAAAAACCCAATAGCATGCGATTCCTCCCGGCATAGCCGATTATGTATGTTCGAGGTACAAAGGATAAGAAGTAATATGATAATAAAAATATATAGAGAAAACTACAGCAAGTCGTTGTAGTATAGTGGTAAGTATTCCCGCCTGTCACGCGGGTGACCCGGGTTCGATCCCCGGCAACGGCGAATTGTTCTTCAAATCTTTCTGTCTTTGTAGTCCTCCATTGCTGCTGCATTCAACCCCGACGATCGGACCATGTTTTCATCGCACATTCCACGGATTAGCATGCGTATCCCTCTCTCTAAGAGCATATGCCAAAAAATATATACGGTATAATCTGACTCACTAAATATCTATATAGAGAGCTAGCCATAAGTTTCCTCTCTATTTCCAGTGTATTCCAAAAGCATCTCTCAATTCTCAATTAGACTCTAATATGATAAACATCAGCCCCTTATCTTTTTCCCTTCTTTAACACCATCACCATGGGACAAAAGCAGTCGATATTGGGACAGTGCTTGGCATCCAAGGTAGAGTGACTTCTTCTCCGTGTGTGACATGGTAGGGAACTAGGTTGTCACCACCACACACTGCACCTCTATTTTTTGTGCCGCTTGGATCTAGTGTCTACTTGCTTCCCAACTGAGGTTGAGATAGAAGAAAGGGTGGCTGAGGGATGCACCTAATAGAGCTTGGTGCAGAGGTAGAGTTAGTGCAGACGACGAGCAAAACTCGGAACAAAGATAGATGTTCCACAGTGTCGCTATGAAGGATGATGCGCCTACCAGGAGACGATGACGGCGCCGTTGTGGGAGAAGATAGAGACATGGCAAGCTTTGGAAGAAACCTCTAACCTTAGAAGGAGAGGGCCACGGGGGACAACAGCACAAGAAAGCTGTTCAGATAGAGAGCCAAACGGCAAGAAGTGTTGACAACATAGGACACACCATGACGGTGAGACAAAGATAGTGTGAGAGGTCTATTTAGAAATGGGGGAAATGGTGCAATGAGATTGCTAGCCTAACTGGTCGGCTAAACATTTCTGTTTGATCTTGTTTGCCTATGTTTTCGATTTAGAGAGTATGATAAACATTTAGCCTTTTAATGATGCTAAAGGCGAGTCTCCTAGTTTTGTGAGCTGCAACATTCATCGTCTCTACCCTGCAAAGACATTCATCCTCTCTCGTGGTGGAGACGATGGTACGACATCCCAAGCTCTAACGTCTAAAAGGCCCACTAGCTTTTGTGATATAGACCACCAGGCCCACAATCACATGTGACCCCAGCCCAGTAACCTCTCGGCCGGCCCCTCGATCTGCGCGCTGTGAAACGCCAAAACCGATGGCCCTACACCCGCCGCTCCGTGTGGCCCTTCCCACGTCCAACGAGAGGGACGACGCGGCGAAAGCCTCGCGCGTTTCGTTCCCCCCTCTCACTTTGCCCGGCCGCTCACTCGGCTCGGCAGCAGCGGCAGAGGCACCCGGCAAACCGCGGCGAGCGGCACGGCGCGTCCTGCACTCCAGCTCCGCGCCATAACTGCGATCCCCTCCTCGGCCTCTCCCTCCTCACCGGCAATTAATGCCGCCAACCACCAGAGATCCATCCCTCCGGAAACCTAAGCCGCCCCCAAAACAAATACCCCTCTCACCGTTTTACCCCTCCTCGGCTCTTCTCCCCCCGCCGCGCCCCCGCACGCCATGCCATTCCGCTCCACGGCATCGCCGCCGCCGAGGGTACCATCGTCGTCATGGCGTCCTTCCTCGACTCGCTCTCGTCGCTTGGCGTCGGGTACGCCGTCGCCATCGCGCTCGGCTTCCTCGTCCTTCTCGCGTCGCTGCTCCTCGCCTCCTACTTCTGCTTCCGCCGCGGCGCGGACTGCGGGGTCGGCGGCGGCGAGGGGGTCCACTCCGCGCGCCACGCCGTGTCCTCCGCGTCTAGCTCCGGGCACATCTCCATCACCGTCCCGCGCGTCATCTTCGTCGCGGATGACTCCGACTCCCCGGGCTCCTCGTCCCGCGGCGCGGGGGGCGCCGTGGCGTCGTCGCCCGTCGGGCTCGATCCCACAGTGGTCTCCTCGTACCCGAAGGTGCCCTTCTCTAGGGCCGCGGCGAGCGCGGACGCCGAGACCGCGTGCTCGATCTGCCTCTGCGAGTACAAGGAGGGGGAGATGCAGCGCCTGATGCCCGAGTGTAGGCACAGGTTCCACCTCATGTGCCTGGACGCGTGGCTGCGGCGGAGCGCGTCGTGCCCGGTATGCCGGTCCTCGCCCATCCCCACTCCCGTCTCCACTCCGCTCGCCACCCCGCTGTCAGAGCTCGTCCCGCTATCGCAGTACGCCGCCGACCGCCGGCGCCACAGGTGACGGAATTCGGTGCATCATGTCTTCTCTTCTGTACTCGTTTTTGGCACCATTAGCTGCTGGTTGTCAAGGATGGGATGGTGTATCCATTGTTTCATTGCTCAGAGGAGGTTGTGCTGATCCAAAGTAGTACTGATTAGGACAGCCTTGACTTCGAGGAAGTTTTGCTTGGTAGCAGTAGATCGTTGCACTGAAGCAGACAGGCAGTGTATATACATTGTTCTTCCATTCGGATATAGTACCTTTTACCAAGTAAGGTTACGGGTAGCCCTACATGTGTATGTGCAAGATCAATATCTGAATTGCTGCATTCTAGTTCTATATAATATATGATTATTGCACTTACATTACTTGTATGCTGGTCACCATTCTTTGGCAGCAAGGACATGAACGGAAAAAAATTGTTATTTATGACAGAATATAGCATTTGACATCTTAATGATCTTTGTGTTGTAACAGAAAGGGAATGTCCGAAATAATGTTCTTTTTTGTCAAGGCTCGACATATATCTGGGTCTTAAATACAGTGAGCTACTGGATGTTCAACAATTTTGAGCATTGATGTATGTAGCGTTGACTTTATCGAATTATGTTGGTAATGGAGTCATAAATTAAATTGAACATTTATTCTCTTGTGTAGTTTACTTTCTTTGGTAGACAATTCCGTGCTGTCCTCAATAGGATCGGTTATTTTGAACTTTTTAGGGAAGTAATAACATTTGAGATAATTTTGATGTAAGTTGCTTCACTAGATCAGTTCATGCTGTTTTTTAGTTAGCTTGAATTCTGAACTGTTATCCTGATCGGTTAAAGTGGTCATACTTCCCTCTTTTGTTGTTAGATTTCTGCCCTTAATGTATCTGTGTTTTTGGGTTATTAAAAAAGTGTTCCGTGTTCTATGTTAATGTTCTTTGTTTCTCTGGAGGTATAAACATAACTGTTTTCCATGAATTAGAGCAAGTAGCAACTGTGATACACTTGTATCGTGGCTCCAAATGCGAGAATGTGTGCTTTGTGTGATTTAGGATACTTCATTGGCAGTGTAGGATGGCATTTTCATGTTAACTGGAAAATTGTGGCCACCCACTAGTTACAGATTTAGACAACTACCGATTGAATGATGACCCTTAATACTGTTATGAATAGTTGGTGTCAGAGTTATTTTGTTTTAGTCTGAATTTCCCATCTAGCACTGTGCAGCTCTCATGGCGGCACTTTGTTTGGTTACACAATTTTAGCTTGTCACTTCCTTGTTATTCTATTTGTACAGTGTGGTTAGACAGCTTGCAGATTTTGATGCCATCTGAAGATGGTTATGTGAACTTGAACTTGGAGGGACTCTATTATGACCCCATTGGAATCTTGAGGGGATGTATGTGTTCATATGGGATTGAACACCAAGAGCTTATGCAGAAGATATTATCATGCTCTGCACATGTATTGGTATCATCTAGCTAGTTATGTCTATAATTTGAGCAGCAAAAATTGAAAATGTACTCATTTTTTTTCTTGATGTGGTTATGAGTACCATACCGTCTAGATTGTTTTGGTGCTAAAATCAACGTCCTTGTATGTATACCTGCCTGCTACACCTCTGAATTCTAATCCATTTACTGTGATACCCAAGGTTGTTCTTTTTCTTTCATGCTTGATACATGTGGTTTATGTGTTGTGCTGTTATTTTCTGATTACTGTATGGTTGTACCTAACTAATTTTTTTTCTTAGTGAGGTCAATATCTAAAATTAATGTAACAAACTTTTCCATGCCATAAGCATTGAGGACAACTGGTAGCTCAAGTTCTGAAATAATTTTTAGTCACACTACCTTTTATTGCTTTCCCCTAATACAATATTATATGTGATTACTTGGTTCAAACTTTTGTGATAATTTTATTTTGTATAAATTGTTGATTTTTTCCCTATACATCGGGTTTCATTAGTGTTATGATGATATGTTGGGTCAGGGGCTCAGGGGAACTCTTTATCCGTAAGATCGTTGTATGGCTTTACACTTGAAGGTTTGGTTGTTCATTCCTAGCACATCTGTGTTTGCGAGAAGCTAGGTTGTTTTCTAATAGCTTGTATCAACAGAGGAAACCTACTGTATATAATAGTTAATTGGTTCTTTTCCTGTTAGTGTTTTATACTTTTATATATACTCTGAGGCTACTGCGTTTGACAATGCATCTTTCCACCCTCCGTGATTTTGTCCTTAGCACTGTAGTGAACAACAATCATTCTGCTACAACACACGAACTACGGAAATTAAAATGACCTATTATGCTAGCTATGCTAGCATGTGGTGTCTCATTGCTATGCAGTCCATTTGAATCAGTATCATTTTACTGGGTTCCTAAGGTTCCTTGCATCGTTTTAGCTTATGCACTGTCAGTAACCATGGTGGTGCATCTGCATGTTCTATAAAATAATGTCACTCATGTTTCATTGGTTCTTACTCAAACTGCTCTAATCAATCCATCAAACATAACCAAATAACGCTGCTTCTGCGTATTACCTAGAGAGAATGTCGGCTGCAAATACACAAGTAGCATAATAGATATCCAGAGCCTACATACATACACAGTGCCGGAGGTCTCTACATAGTGAGGTGTGGCAAAGGAGTGCTGATTCACACAATGAAAATGACTGAAGTAGGGTGAAAAACCAGGATGGAAGTGACTCGTCACGCTGTAATCAGCTTACTCTTGCAACGCAATCAACGCCCTTAGCCTTCACGCCGGACGCCGCCCCGGCCCCGGCCCCGGGCACCAGCGCTCCGGCGATGCCGCCGACCTCCAAGACGACCGAGCAGTTCATCCGAATGTCGAGGCTCTTCTTGATGATCCGCAGCACGTTGACCTTCGCCTTCATGCCCGTGTAGGTGGTCAGGTCGTACTCCTGCCCAAATATCAGCCCCGTGCCGTTGAGCACCGACGCGAGCCGGTCGGCGAGCAGGTCGATCGTGACGTTCATCCGCACCGTCCTGTCGGCGCCGACCTTGCCGGCGGGCACGTACGCCACGCTGACCGTCTGCCCCTTGTAGTACACGTCCATCTCGCTCCGGGAGAACCGGAGCGACGCGATGTTGGGGTTCTTGACCGAGACGTCGGCGGTGAGCGTCGCGTTGGTCGCCACGGTGCTTCCGACGCCGCCGCCGCCGGGGCCAGTGCTGATGGCCGACACCCAGATGCCGTTCATGGTGATCCGGGGGTCCTTCACCCTGAACACGGTGAGCGCGAGCACGAGGATGACGAGGCCCACGACGACCAGCATGGTCACGCAGCAGCCGCAGCAGCAGAGCGCGCGCCGGCGCTTCCGGAGGTACTGCATGGACCGCCACCCCGTCGCCGCTTGCTCCTCCTCCTCCGCGTCGTTCGCCGCCGGGTGGACCGACGGGGAGGGCAGCGTGAGGGGCCGCGCCGTCTCGTTCTTGTCCTTCGCCATGGGAGCTATCGAATGGCACGAATGGGCACGGCCGTTCTGTTGGATACTTGTCAGTACGGATCACACCACCTAGCTCGAAAACTGCTCCTGGTCTTTGCCTTCTCTCAATTTATACAAGTGGTCGAGGAAGTCTACTGCAATGGCTGCGACACTGTCACGCGCCGGGTTTGACACGCTTGACTTGTGGAAGCTTGCGATGACAATGCCGCATCTGCGTCCATCAGTCCATGGGCGAGTAATTTTCACGGCATGTGTAAGCCGCGGGCTGTCTGATTGGTCCGGGAGTGGGTGTGAGTTCTGAAAAATGATGTCTTCCTTCTAGAAGGAAAAAACGTCGTCTGTTTCCAAACATCGTGAAAAGAAAAAACTGGCCATCCTAACTACTTCACCCCTAAAGTATTAGCAGCCGCTTTTACGCAGCTAAAGGTCTAGCTTAACGCATCACCGTAGTAAAATCACTCTACATGATCAAGAGGTTACGTAAATAATATTAAGGTTAAGGGATAGAGTACATGGTTGATGGTTTGATAGTTTAGGAGGCGCGAGTTAAATAAGGTAAGTAACTTATAACATGCAAAATAAGATAAAATAATAAGTATATAATTAATTAAGTATTAATTATTTTAAACTTGAAAAATGAGTTTATTCGATTTTTAAAATAATTTTATTATATATATTTTAAAAATATATCATTAGTTTGAATAACATACATATAAAAAGTTGAAGTTGCTCGGCTCCTTAAAATAACTTTCGCTCTAAGTTGCCGTTGCTTCTGCAAGAGTTGTTGAAGGTAGAAAGTGGCTGTAAACATAATTTGAGTTTAAGACCGGATCAAACGATGATTTCAAATCGCGGCGGTTTGGCGGCGGTTTGGCTAAAGCTGATTCATCTTTTTCGTGACTATGTTTTTCGAATGGCTAAATAGCCTATTTCATATAAGTTTCTTTAAAAAAATTAAATAAAAAATATATATTTTTCAAATCTGTAATAATTAATACTTTATTAACCATAACTCATTGCATTTTCCAATTAGCTCAGCCGAAACAGCCGGAACGGGCCTACATGTCGTCTGCCTTGTCAGGAAGGACGAAGAGGAATATCTGATGAAAACAAAATTTTTTAGATTCATAAAAAAATTATTAGAGATAGATATAGGCATAAACTATATTACCACTAAATATTAAGTCCAAACTCAACTTTATTTAGGATTAAAAAAAAGACAAAATTTAGGCACCTGTCTTTAGCAATTATTTAGGAATTTAGAAAATTTTTGGCATAAATTATATTACCACCAAATATCAAGTTTAAGCTCAACTTTATTTGGGAGAAATAAAAAGGACAAATTTTAGGTACCTGTTTCTAGTAAAATTTTTTAATTTAGAAAACTTTTAATCCAATTTTCATAAGTTTTCACTGAATATTTTTCCGAGGATGAATGCCAGCAAGTTTCTTCAATAGGGATTAGGCCCTGTTTGGAGAAACTTTTGATACCTACAGCTTCTTCTATAATCTTCAGTTATCAGAAGCTATCTTAAACAGTCTAGATTGTTATCTAGATTTTGATAATTTAAAATTATAAAATCTAAAAAATAAACTAGAAGCTAGAAAACAATTCTTTTCTAAATTATCATCAGCTGGATTTTAGAATCTTAACCTCGCCAAGATATGGACTTAATATGCGGAGAAGCCAGCCTCATCCCTGAGAAATGAAGTTTGAGAGAGAGGAGCTTGGTGCGGTCTTGTTTGGGAAAGCCGGAAGAGCGCACGTGGACAGATACCCTGGCGCTAGCTTGGCTTTTGTGAAAACCGACAATTTTTGGACGAGATTCAAAACCAAAATTTCAACCAAAATCTCCAAATTCCATGGATTGCGTGTCGAAAATCAAATAGTTTCATCTTTATTTTGAATGGTAACCACGAATGCCTTGCTCATACAACAGGACCCACAGAGTGTTCTAACATAAGAAAAAAAGAAGAAGAGAACTTTAGTATACCTTCAGAAATAAGAATACACCCGATTTAGATATGTACACCTTATTAAAAAATAATAAACTTCTAACTACAAATCTAGATATGAGCTATATCCAAATTCATAGTTTTTGCATAGGTATACGCATGAATCAACGAACATGATTGATGGTAGCCTAAATGCACTTAGGTTTTTTCTATTTTTGAGAGGAAATGCACCTAGGTAGCTGCCCACACCACAAGGTCCAGCCCAAGATATGCTTCAACTTATCAGGCCTTCTTCGAAAACCATCCCATGTTAAATCTTGTGAGCATAAATCACTATTTTTCTGGAGGCCCATAACCTGAAATATCATCTTGGCCCACAGCTTCGTGTACGCATGGCGCATGACACCGAAATTCTCTCGCAAGAAAAAGGGGTCAAGACTCAAGGCTCAAGACATCAAGAGACCGAGAGTCCGGGACCACTCACCGACTCACGAAACTCCCCTCCGCTTCGCGCACACACACCCTCTCTCTCTCTCTCCCCGGCCGCCGTATCGCCGGCGCCGATGGAGCCCAACACCAACAAGACGACCGTGGTGCTGCTCCCCTGCATCGGCCTGACCCGCCTCATCCGCATGTTTGAACTCGCAAAGTTCTTCCACCGCCGCGGCCTCGACGTCGTCGTCGCCGTCCCGACCTCGCCCGCCTCCGCCGCCGACTGCTTCACCCGGAACATCTCCGACGCCGACCGGTTCTCCGCCGCACACCCGTACATCTCCTTCCACCGCCTCCCGCCGCCCAACCAGCGCAAGCCGAACCCTGATGCCACGATGCAGATGTTCGACACGATCCGTCTCTCCGTGGCATCCCTCGTCAACTTCCTCCTCTTCAACCGCACCTCGTTCGCGGCTCTCATCCTTGACCTGTTCTGCATCGACGCCCTCGACGCGCCCGCCTGATTGACATCCAGGCGTACTTCTACTGCAACTCCTCCGCCGGTGACCTCTCCGCGCTCCTCCACCTCCCCCACTACTTCGCAACCAAGAGTGGCAGCTTGAAGGACAAGGGGAAGGCCCTTCTCCGCTTTCCAGGCGTTCCTCCGATCCCGGCGTCCGACATGCCGCACATGGTGCTCAACCGCAAGTATCGGACCTGCCAAACGCGGATTGGGCACTACCGGCGCATCGCGAAGGGTATTCTGATCAACACATACGAATCGCGGGAGGCGAGGACGGTAATAGCGCTCAGGGAAGGCACTTACGCCCCTGAACTCCCCACACCGCCGGTATACTGCATCGCACCGTTCATAGTGAAAGGCGAGGATGCGGCGAAGGAAGAACGCCGTGCACGCCTCTCGTGGCTGGACGCGCAGCCGGAGAGGAGCGTCGTGTTCCTCAACCTCGGCAGCTTGCGCACCATCTCGGAGGAGCAGCTGAAGGAGACAGCTCGAGGGCTAGAGAACGCCGGCCACCGGTTCCTCTGGGTGGTGCAGAGTTCGCCGGGGGACCCGGCCAGGCCCTTCCTGCGGCGTCCGGATCCTGACCTGGACTCGCTGCTCCCGGAAGGGTTCTTGGAGAGAACACGGGGCAAGGGAATGATGGTGATGTCGACGGTGCCGAAGGGAGCGGTGCTGCGGCACGCCGCGACAGGCGCATTCGCGACGGCCTTCGAGTGGCATTCCGTCCTGGATGCGGCGTCGGCCGGAGTGCTGATGCTGCGCTGGTCGCAGTCGGATCACAGGCTGTGGTCGTGGTGGAGGAAATGCAGCACTGGGTGGTGATGGACGGCTACGACGAGACGTTTGTCGAGGCATAGGAAGGGGGGAAGAAGACGGGGCTTCCGACTCGAATCAACTCAATTCAACACACAGTCATTCAGTTTAGTTTTAAAATAAGTTAAAATAAATTAAATTTAAAACCCAATAAAAAACTTACTCAGACATATCAGCTTTATATATCCTACTTTCTCATTTTTTCTTCTTATTATCTCTCCGTATTAATTTTTATCTTTCTTTATGCTTAGTTAGTATTTCATAATGTATCGATGTCTCTATGGTAAAATAATCTTAATTGATGTTATATAATTTTTTTTTTAATTGGTGCTATCCCTAGTCCATCATGTATATTTTTGTTCTGAACTTGGTATATTCTTATATGACCATAAATTTAACGTAGCATACATATTTTTGTAACACTCAGCTGATGAACATAATATCTTTTTATACGCTAATACTGTCCCATATAGCATAGCAGGTCTAATCGTCGTTCTTGCCTTTTAGCTTATGTGGTACCCTCTTATCATAGAGGATGCTAGATGTTTGGCACCATTTCAACAAATCCGTTTTGATTCTATGGCTAACGTCCGTATCAATATCCACATTCATCTGTAGCATCGATCTCAGATATTGAAAAATGTTCTTATTAGACACTACTTGAACTTCTAAACTCACATTTCTCTTCTCATGTATGATAGTACTATGGTCTCATCTCAATTATTCAGTCTTAGTTCTACTTATTCTAAAATCTTTAGACTTAAGAGTGCCGTTATAACTTTAGTTTTTTATCTACTCCTGCGCAGCTCTCATCAATTAATATTATACCATCTGTAAAGAACATACATCAAGAGATATTTTTTCTTGTAACCTTATCTATTACCAATGTAAAGAGATATGAGCTCAAAATTGATCTCTAATATAGTCTTATTTTAATCAAAAAATAACTTATATTACTATTTGTTTAAACACTAGTCATGACATTATTTTACATATCCTTGATGAGAGAGATATATTTTGTTGGGACTTTATGTTTATCTAAATCACACCACATAATATTTTATGGTATCTTATCATAAGCTTTTTTCAAGTTAATAAAAACCATACATAGATCCTTCTTATACTCTCTAAATCGCTCTATAACTTGTCGTATTAAGAAAATTACTTCTATGATTAATCTTTCGGGCATGAAATCAAATTGATTCATAAAGATCTATGCTGTTCCTCTCAAACGGTGTTTGAAAACTCTCTCATAACTTCATAGTATGACTCATTAACTTAATTCTTCGGTAATTAGTATAAATTTGAATATCTCCCTTGTTTTTATAGATTAGTACCAATATACTTCTCCACTCCTGAGGTACTGTGTTTAAATGAAAAATATTGTTGAACAGCTTGGTTAGCCGTACTATTATTATATCTCCGAGACATCTTCACATCTTAATTAAAATATTATCAGGGCCTATTGCATTATCCTCTTTCATCATTTTTAAAGTTTCTCTAATGTCATATTCTTGGATACTCAACACAAATTTCCTATTAGTGTTATTCGAAGAGTCGTCGAATTGAACAGTGGTATCCACTTTTCAACCATTAAATGAATTGTCAAAATACTCTTGTCATTTATGTCTAATCTCATACTCTTTCACTAAAACCTGCTCTCTCTTATACTTAATGTTTATACTTAATGTACTTAACTTGGTTAAAGTTTCTCGTAGGTTTAGTTATTCTATAGATATCTTTTTCTCCTTCTTTTATAGTCAGACATTGATACAGATCGTCAAAAACCCATCCCTTTGCCTCACTCATAGCTCATTTTACGGTCTTCTTTGTCACATTGCATTTCTTCGTGTTGTTCTTACTCTTATCACCATGGATTCCAGGAAGAATATCAGAGAATTTCTCAAGGATCTGTATGAGTTTTAAGTTTTCAACAAGATGAACAAAGCGGCGGCAATTAATATTGTTACTGGAAGATGACTCACATATCTGCATTTTTTTAACCAATGTGAACTATGCTATTGCTCTGTTCTTGTTTTGATGTGGTCACAGGTTGTGACTGTTACGTTACTTCAGGCATATTAGCTGTTTCAGCACTTGATAGTTTGTACTCTACAACTGTGGTAGCATGATGGAGCAAATATAATAGAAAGCAGTGTGGGAAGCAAGGTGCTACAGTACTCTATTTGAACTAGCCATTCAGTCTACTTGATGCTGAATTAGTCCATTTCTCAGGTTGTAAACCTGTAATCATGTTCTACCCTAATGCAGCTTGGCACAAAATTGCCAACCTACATTAGTTTCAAAAAAAGTTTCACGAAGCCACTTGAGCTTGTGACCTTCGCATCATCCACAATAGGAAACTTGGGGACAAACACAATCCTAGCTACCGCCACCCCTCTTTCATCTCCATCGTCGGAGCTATCCGCCAAAAACTACATGGCTACCTAGAATGGTAGTGGTGGGGCTCAATTTTGCAATCCATCTGGTGCAAGGAAGGTGTGGCACAAGAAAATGACATAGCGAGACGACAACGTCGGGGATACGCTGTGGCGACAGTGCGACGGGGATGTGAGACGGCGATGGCATGGCGTAGTCGTGACGGAGGAACTCTGCCCCAAGCTCAGTGGCCTTAGTTCTGGGGCCTTCCCGGTTTGGTTTGGCTGGACTTCGTGGCATGACAGAGAGGCAACAAGATGGCGATGACGGGTGGTCGTGAATGCAGATAGCTAACACATCCCTAGCTTGTAGAGCGGCAGCGACATGGCTCCTTCCCAACTAGCCAGGAGGCTGAATCTGGCACTCCTAGCGTGCTGTCGGTAGCAGGAAGGAGGCGGCACAAGGAGTGCCAGTTACGGGGTGGCAGTGTGAGATGGTAGTGGCGGTAGCAAACCCTAAGTGCTGGTGGCAGAGAGCAGGGAAGCAATTGGCGGTGGTGGTTGTTCGTCTTCTTGGTGATTGGCCGAGCACCTTTCTTTCCATGGAGCTCCTTCCCTTCTATGGGCGAAACAACTAGTCCTGGTCATGGGAGGCTCTGAGGGGAAGGTGGAGGCAATGGCACATGAAGGGATGGCAGTGGATTGGTGACGATCGAGAAGCTTCTATGAGCCCACTTGAGCTATGGGTAGTGGCCTAGGCTTGGTCGTGGAGGGACGGTGTGGATGTGCGACGACGGTCTTTATGCAAGTCATTTGTGTGGGGCTAGGTGGAAATCGCTAGCGAAATCCTTAATAGGTGTTTGCATCAAAATTTGATAAGTCACACAGATAGGATTAGAGAGCTGATCGGTTTATGGAAAGAGTCCAATTGATACAGTGATAAAGCCGATCGGACATATTGAGGATATATTCGATCTAGTTAAAGACAGAAAGTTATGTAGATAGAATCGAGTTTGAGTAGAAGTCATGAAAACCACGGTAGGATACTTTATTTCTATAGAATATATCTTGTAAGATAGGTAAGTCTAATTAGTTTTGTCAATTTCTTAAAGATAGTATCCTTTTATATTTAGGAAATAATATCTAGAGGTTGTTGTAACTATGTCGGACTCTTGTAACTCCAAAGGATAATTATAGACCACCTGTAACCTTGTAAGATATCAATCACATATCAAATATAATCTCGATGCATTGCCACTCTAGTTTGTCTATATTTTTACTGACGGGTTCTAGCTCGTGACACGGGGCTGCATCGGTTAAGTCCAATCTTTAGTGAAGAAGTAAGTCTCACCACTATCTTATTGTATCTGTTCTATCTAAAACTTCAACGGTTAGGTTCGATCTCTTAGTCCGATCGGGTGCATCACATCACGTTCGTGTGGTTTTATTGATTTATCGAGTTTCCTCTACCATCGGTCTCATGTTGCATCGGTTATGTCCAACCTACTAGATCACTGATAATAGATTGAGTTATAGGTTGATAGGTATTTACGTGAACATTTCATCGGAGCGACAAACCGATGAGTTATCCACATATTGAGCATCATGCCTAGTGTATGGGCTTCTCAACCAACATACATATATCTTCAAAAAATTTCTCTCATCAACTTAGCTAGCCAATAGGATCGTTCGTTCCTTTCGTCCACGCGTCCAATCTAGCCTTTCGTATCTTCGAAACATTGGGTCTCGCTACTTATTATTCATCGCATATTCTATTTGAAGCGCTATCAACTTTGCAGCCGATAAGTCCTTTATCTTATTTCTTACTATCTGCATATACCTTCATCGGCTTTCCAGCCGATGAACAAGTGCTACAACCTCTATCGGCAACCAGTCGATAGGAGGATTACACATACTACTTATCGACTCTATAGCCGATGGGTCATTTATCTTATTCCTCATTACCTGTTTATATTTTTATCGACTTTTTAGCCGATGAAAGAGTGCTACAGCCTCTACCGGCAACCTACCGATAGCAGGAGTCCGCATAGTACCTATCGACTACTTTATTCCGGAGCGCCATTAGCTTTACAGCCGATGTGTTTTTTTTAAAATTCCTTTCGTCAGCCGATGTGTCTTTTTAAAATTCCTTTCATCGCCATTTGCCTATTCCTTCATCAGCTTTCCAGTCGATAGACGAGTACTTTAGCCCCTATTAGCAACCAGCCGATAGTAGGAGACCGATAATTATCTTAACCCTATCAACGACTAACTGATAGCAGAGTTCGTATCGACCCATCAACCGACTGACTCATTGGCTTATCTCCTTATCAATTATAAGATTAAATTGACTAGCAAACCAGTAACTCCAGTAACCCTAACAAAGGGAATTTAAAGTTGAAGGACCTACACTGGAGTGAAGCAGATTTGCTAGGTCTTAGTGTGTCGACGCACGCCTTCATCGAACCTGCATCGGTTCATGCTTGCTCGCGTGCACGAACAACAAGCCTTTGGTCGATCTAACGATGACGATGTCTTAGGCGCCGTTCCTTTCCTTAGAGGTGTTGTTTTGATGATTTCATCCCTCGCCACCAATCTCTAGGTAAAAAACTTCCTTTGGCCTCTGAACGGGTATACCTTGCTTTAGAGTACTCATTTGGAGAAACTAACCCATGTAGCAATGGCTATTGATAGACTTCTACGTTGGCTTTGAAGTTTTATAAGCCCAAGATATACGGCGAGGCCCTTGTCTTCATGGTTCCATTCTTGTTCATGGCGAGTGACCAACTTTCTTCGTCTATTTTTGTTAGGTGAAGTTGGAGTTGTTTCGTTGTTGGGGGTGCACTGAAGCTTGACAACGATAACACATTATAGTTTCTTTCTAGAGTTATTGGTGCTAATCATGTGCAGGTTTTGATGCTTTGTTATCTAGAGCTGATGTACACCATAGGAAGTTGGTGTTGGTTTAATTGTACTGACTATATCTTTGGTAACAATGACATGATTATTATGAGATTAGAGTTGTTGTGTCTTTAGGCAGCAAGCTCAACAATACTTGTTTTTGCGTAGTCGGAGCCATTGTGACGCTTTTATCATAAGCTCAATATCGCTGTTCTGTCGTTGTTGTTGGGCGTGCGTCAGTTTTTGTTTTGTTTTTTTAAAAAGAAGTTTCACGGAGCCAGGAAGGTAACACATGGGCCGTTGGGCCGGAACGTGATTCCAGCAACAAGAGGACGCGCAATCTTGGCCGGGTCATGTATAACAACACTACATGGGCCATCCAGGCGCTACTACGAAGCAGTAGGCAACTGCGCTGCAAAATACGGAGTATTAGCGGATAAACGACACAGCCACATTGCCCAGTGTTGCGGCAAGACGAGACGCCGAAATTCTATCTCCCACGAAATTCCCCTCCGCTCGCACTGTCGTTCTCTCCGCCGCCGCCGGCGATGGAGGCCAACCCCAAGCCGACCGTGGTTCTGCACGCCTACTTCGGCGTGGGCCACCTCATCCCCATGGTTGAACTCGCAAAGCTCTTACTCCGCCGCGGCCTCGCTGTCGTCATCGCCGTCCCGACCCCTCTGGCCTCCACCGCCGACTTCTTTTCCTCGTCCGCCTCCACGGTTGACCATATGGCGGCCGCCAACCCTTCCATTCCCTTCCACCACCTCCCGCCGCCTGAGTACCCCGAGCCGGATCCTGATGCCTTCCTGCAGATGCTCGACACGATCCGTCTCACCGTGCCACCTCTCCTCGCCTTCCTCCGCTCCCTCCCCTCCGTCGTGGCTCTCGTGCTGGACATGTTCTGCGTCGACGCCCTCGACGCCGCCACGGCGACCGGCATCCCGGCGTACTTCTACTACACCTCCGCCGCTGGCGACCTCGCCGCGTTCCTCCACCTCCCCCACTACCTCGCCACCACGGGTGGCAGCTTCAAGGACATGGGAAAGGCGCCCCTCCGCTTTCCTGGCGTCCCTCCGATCCCGGCGTCAGACATGCCGCACACCGTGCTCGACCGCGCGGACCGGACCTGCGCTACGCGGGTGGGGCACTACAAGCGCATCCCGGAGGCGCGGGGTATTCTGTTCAATACCTATGAATGGCTGGAGGCGAGGGCCGTCACGGCTCTCAGGCAGGGCGCGTGCGTGCCCGACCGTCCCACGCCGCCGGTGTACTGCATCGGGCCGTTGATTGTGAAAGGGGAGGAGGCGGAGAAGGGAGAACGCCATTCATGCCTCTCGTGGCTGGACGCACAGCCGGAGAGAAGCGTCGTGTTCCTCTGCTTTGGCAGCTTGGGCGCCGTCTCGGGAGAGCAGTTGAAGGAGATAGCTCGGGGTCTAGAGAACTCCGGCCACCGGTTCCTCTGGGTGGTGCGGAGCCCACCGCAGGATCCGGGCAAGTTCTTCCTGCCGCGTCCGGAGCCTGACCTGGGTTTGCTGCTCCCGGAGGGGTTCATGGAGAGAACGCGGGACAGGGGAATGGTGGTGATGTCGTGGGCGCCGCAGGTGGAGGTGCTGCGGCACGCGGCGACCGGCGCGTTCGTCACGCACTGCGGGTGGAACTCCGTCCTGGAGGCGGCGTCGGCCGGAGTGCCGATGCTGTGCTGGCCGCAGTACGCGGAGCAGAGGCTGAACAAGGTACTCGTGGTGGATGAAATGCAGCTCGGGGTGGTGATGGACGGCTACGATGAGGAGCTGGTCAAGGCAGAGGAAGTGGAGAAGAAGGTGAGGTTGGTGATGGAGTCCGAGGAAGGGAATAAGCTCAGGGGGAGGCTGGCAATGGCGAAGGAGATGGCTGCAGAGGCGCCGTCAGACAGCGGACCATCGTCGTTGGCGTTCGCTGATTTCCTCAATGATTTGAACTTGGGGAACGATCAAGCGTAGAAGATGAACGTTGAGCAATCCAAACGATCAACCATAGGAGATGAACATTGAGTTGCAACGATTAATATTGCTCCTGGAAGATGACATATCACATATCTGCATTATTTACTGCTGTGAACTATGTGCTATTGTTCTGTTTTTTTTTATGTGGCCACAAGTTGTGAGAGTTCAGGCAGATTTGCTTCTTCAGCACTTGACAATCTATACTCTTGAGCTGTGCATGTGCTTCCTTGATGGTGCGATTGAAAACTTCAACCTTTACACACCGGCATGTTGACTATGTTCAGTTATGCTAGAGTATCTAGACCAGTTTATCTTGGTTACAATGCCATCTACTTCCTCCGGCGTATGTTCCAAAATAAGTTAATCTTTAAACAACTATTACATTGGAGTTTGTAAAAGTAGAAAACAAATGTATTGGAAGTAGATAAAATAGAGGGTAATTGTATTGGAATTCAATAAAATAAAGGGTATTTTATTTTTTTATATTAGTACATAGAATGAGTGAAAAATAGAGTTATTTTGGGATGGAGGGTTAACGTTTTACCTGGTAATTAAGTTGGGTGAGTAGAAAAGACCACATGGTGCAAACAATAAGTAGCAATTTCCTATCAGGATTTGGGAGCAAGGTACAAGAATGCTTCAGTTAAACAAGCCATTTGGCCTAGTTGGTGCTGAGTTGGTCTTATTTCTAAGCATGCTCTACCCTTGCGTCATGAGATGGCACGACATGGCAAAGGGCGTGGTGCGCGCATGTAGGAGGCAGTTTGACCAATAATTCCATTTGTTTTCAGCACTTCTATTCACTCTCTATGTCCAACAATATAAGATCTGGAGTTTTTTTTGAAAGATTTAAGATTGAGATGAGGATAATTGTGGTTGGTTGAGATAAGGAAGTAGATGAGGATGTTCTTCTATTATTGGATAAATTTTAAGCTTTAGATTTCTTTATGTCTCTAGACATAGGGAGTATAGTTCAATCAAAGGCAGAAAATGCTGCTAATTTGCAGCACCAAACTTGTGTCTGTTCTCATGTTCGTGTGAGTTCTCCACTCGCGTTCTTCTACGAGTGCAGCCAGTCAGTTGCCGCAAGCCCGCAACCGACCATGGCGTCAGTGCAGTCATGTTGCCTAAGCTTCCTCTCTCGCGGGCCAAGATCTAGCAACAGTTGGAATGGGCTGGAGAATACACGAGCAACAATTTTGATGAAGTGAAAGTTGGGGCCAGCAACGAGTGATGTGTATCCTTGGTTAGCAGAGCGTACATCAATGCGACAGTACGAGTTAGTAGAAACCTGCTGGTTGAGCATTGAAGTTGTGCAGAAATTATACGGGCAAGCGAGGCTTAGACTCCCCATTCACCCCGCAAGTCGTTGCAAGGGACATCAAGACCATGTACTCGTGGTTCGCGAGAAGGCACCTCCCCTTCCGCTCGCTTGTACTCACCGTGTCACTGGCCGCCGCCTCCGATGGAGCCCAATTCAAGACCGAGTCAGACCGTGGTGCTGCACGCCGCCTTCGGCGTCGGCCACCTCGCCCCCATGGTGGAGCTCGGCAAGCTCTTCCTCCGCCATGGCTACGCCGTAATCATTGCTGTCCCGACTCCTCCCGCCTCCACCACCGGCAACTTAGCCTCGTCCGCCAACGCGGCGGCTCGCATCGCCGCCGCAAACCCTTCCATCTCCTTCCACAGCCTCCCGCCCCCGGACTATCCCGAGCCGGACTCTAACGGCTTCCAGCAGGTGCTCGACGTGATCCACCTCACCGTGCCAATCCTACTTTCGTTCCTCCGCTCCCTCCCGTCCGTCGCCGCCGTCGTCCTGGACCTCTTCTGCGTCGACGCCCTCGACGCCGCCTCGGCGGTCGGCCTCCCGGCGTACTTCTACTTCACCTCCTCCGCCGGGGTCCTCGCTGCGTTCCTCCACCTTCCCCACTACTTCGCCACCACGGAAGGCAACTTGAAGGATATGGGAAAGGAGCTCCTCCACTTTCCCGGCGCCCCTCCGATCCCGGCGTCGGACATGCCGTGCAACGTGCTCGACCGCGCGGACCCGATCGGTGCTTCGCTGGTCTATCACTACCGGCGCATGCCGGAGGCGTGGGGCATGCTGATCAACACCTATGAATGGCTGGAGGCGAGGGCCGTGACGGCGCTCAGGGAGGGCGTGTGCGTGCCCGACCGCCCCACGCCGCCGGTGTACTGCATCGGGCCGCTGATCGCGCAAGGCGAGGACACGGCGAAAGGAGAGCGTCATGCATGCCTCGCGTGGCTGGACGCGCAGCCGGAGCAAAGCGTCGTGTTCGTCAGCTTCGGCAGCATGGGCGCCGTCTCAGCGGAGCAGCTGAAGGAGATAGCTCGTGGGCTAGAGAATTCCGGCCACCGTTTCCTGTGGGTGGTACGGAGCCCACCGGAGGACCCGGCCAAGTTCTCCCTGCCTCGTCCGGAGCCAGACCTGGGGGCGCTGCTTCCGGAGGGATTCTTGGAGAGGACGAGGGACAGAGGAATGGTGGTGAAGATGTGGGCGCCGCAGGTGGAGGTGCTGTGCCACGCTGCCACCGGCGCGTTCATGACGCACTGCGGGTGGAACTCGGTCCTGGAGGCAGCGGCGGCCGGAGTTTCGATGCTGTGCTGGCCGCAGTACGCCGAGCAGAGGCTGAACAAGGTGCTCGTGGTGGATGGCATGCAGCTCGGGGTGGTGATGGACGGCTACGACGAGGA
Source organism: Oryza coarctata (assembly GCA_030770085.1). Taxonomy (NCBI): domain Eukaryota; kingdom Viridiplantae; phylum Streptophyta; class Magnoliopsida; order Poales; family Poaceae; genus Oryza; species Oryza coarctata. Next base: position 20,333,194 of record CM061470.1, read on the forward strand.
GCTCGTGAAGGCAGAGGAAGTGGAGAGGAAGTTGAGGCTGGTGATGGACTCCGAGGAAGGCAAGAGTCTCCGGGAGAGACTGGCAATTGCGAAGGAGATGGCCACGGTGGCGCTGGCAGACGGCGGGCCATCGTGCATGGAGCTCGCGGAGTTCCTGAAGGATTTGGAGTGCTCCAAATGATCAAGTGTTGAAGATGATCACTGATCACTGGGCCTGAGAGACCACAAGATTTTGCTTCTGGCAGATGACATTTCTACTCTGAACTGTGCCTTGTCCTATTTGGTGTTACTGCAGGTTATCACAGTTAGGCAGCTAGCTGCTTCCATGTTCCGTTTCAGTACCTACACAGCTGAATGATATTCACAACTGCAGAAACTTTGTTTTGGTCTCGTTGAATAAAGTGAAACCGGGGTGGCCCGTTCTGTTTCATGATCTGCTCTAGGATACTGCACCCGTAATAGTTCATGTGTGTGCTTGGTCTTTCCCACGTGACAACTACAGCCAGAGATGATGTTGCTTATTTGACAGATGTATCTAAACTCTGCCACAAGGTCTTAGAGGCGTTCTTTCTATGTTGACGACGACATAAATTGGCTGATTGTTCCACCCTCCTGTCGCAGTCTATCCGACTTTGCATTTGGGTGGAGCCAACAATTTCCAGGCTAGTGGGTTAATGCAGATTTGAAGATCACACAATCTCATCTTGCTAATCTGCTTCTATAGAGAAATGGCTGATACTTGCTTCCAAAGGTTGACTGGTTGACAAACATTTCGACACGAGGGACAATCACAAGATGACACACACGAAAAAAAAAAACCTGCCACATTTACTGTGCTTCCGAGCTCAGCGAAAATCTCAAACTTCTCGTGGTTGTTACCGACGGCCACAACGACATTATTGATTTCTACGACCGACTCATTTAATTTTACTGGATATGATCAATTATTTCTGTGAACCATCTTATCTCCTATAAAAAAATTCAGGCATGTAGGCTGTAGCTATGCATTGATGAACTAATATAGTCATGCAGAGTCCTCACTGACGCCGACGAGAGAAAAAAAAAGAGCTGTCAACTCATCAAGAAACCATCGTTCCGCTTGATCAGATCATTTGCATCCTCCATTTTTCACTTGTTCTTCTCCAAATCTCTCATGAACCCATCAAATGCAACTTCAGAAGACCCACCTTCCTTCATGGCATCCAAAGCCATGTCCCTCGTCTCCACCAGCCTCTCCCTGAGCTTCCTCCCTTCCTCGGACTCCAATACCAGCCTCACCTTCGCCTCCACCTCCTCCGCCTTCACCAACCCTCCTTCCTCGTACCCGTCAAGCGGCACGGCGATCTTCATCTCCTCCACCATGAACACCTTGTTCATCGCCTGCTCCGCGTACAGCGGCCAGCATATCATCGGCAGCGCCGACATGATCGCTTCCAGCGTCGAGTTCCACCCGCAGTGCGTGACGAACGCGCCGACCGCGTCGTGCTGTACCACCTCCGCCTGTGGCACCCAGTTCTTGATCACCATGCCCCTGCCCTTCGTCCTCTCCAAGAACCCCGCCGGAAGCAGCCGCTCCAGGTCCGGCTCCGGGTACGTGCTCTGTTCCTCCGGCGGGCTCCTCACGGCCCACAGGAACCGGTGGCCGGAACTCTCCAGCCCATGAGCTATCTCCTTCAACTGCGCCGCCGGGAACGTGCCCTTGCTGCCGAAGCAGAGGAACACGACACTCTGCCGCGGCTGAGAGTCCAGCCATGCGAGGCACGAGTGCCGCTCGCCGCCGCTCCCGCCCTCCTTGCCGGCGTCGACCAGTGGCCCGATGCAGTAGACCCTCGGCGTGGGCTTGTCGGGGACGCAGACGCCGGCGGCGAGAGCTTTCAGGGCGTTGGGCTCCAGCCAATCGAAGCTGTTTACCAGCACGCCCTTCCCTTCCGTCATCCGCTTGAACTGGTACAGCCGGACCTTGGTCGGGTCACTCTCCTTGTCCTGAACCGTCGCCACCATGTCAACGGCGCGGATCGGCCGCATGCCGGGAAAGCGGAGGAGCGCCTTGCCCATCGCCCTAAACGACGGCACGTTGGGGTAATAATACGGGAGGTGGAGCAAGACAGCGAGGGCGCTGGCCGCGGAGGCGAAAAAGAAGTAGGCGGGGATGGAGAGCTCGGCCGCGACATCGAGCGCGTCGATGCAGAAGATGTCGAGCAGTAGGGCGTCGACGGCGGGCAGCGAGCGGAGGAACTCCCGGAGCACGGGGTTGGCGAGCCGGAGCGTGTCGAGGCTGCGCTTTACCGGGTGCGCGCCGACGTCCGGGCTGGCCAGCGCCGGCAAGAGGCGGAACGTGATGGAAGGGTTGCCCGCGACGTGGCGCGCCATCGCGTCGGTCGACACGGCGTCATTATCGGGCGGGTCGATCACTGCGACGACGACGCCGAGGCCACGGCGGCGCAGGTGCTTGGCCAGCTCCACCATGGGGTTCAGGTGGCCGACGCCCAGCGACGGGTACAGCACAAACGTCTTTGTCCTCATCGCTACCAGCTGCTCTGATCAAACGGGAAGAAAAAAAAACCGGAAACAAACGCCCCTGAATTGGTTTACCGATACGTCTCCAAAACCCACACATTAATACTGCGAGCGGCGTTGAATGGTAAGAAACCCATTCCTTGGCAAAAAAGCCAGGGCGAGCAACGTTGACACGCTTCAAGGTGAACTGCGTAAGCTTTATAAAGTTTTGGAGAAATTTATTCAGGATCCTTTTTACGAAGACTGTTCTACTATCAATCGAGTGAGCAGTCCAGTGTGATTGGTAGAAGAAGAGGATTGAGGAAAGGAGAGCAGATAGCGCACGTCACGGCCATTTTCGTCAGCAATGACGAAAAACGAAAGCTTTTATGTCTAAAAGTAAAAGTCTTGCCAACAATAGTCATTTTTTTTAAAGACGCTTTTACTGTACAAGCTGGATCACACGCAAGCAGGATACCAAGTGGCCGGCGCATACATGGTTAAATTAATCGGCCATTACGCCTCGAGATTTACGAGCCTGATTATTTCGGCACCGCTGGCAGTCTGAATTTTGTAAGGTCACCGTCACCGACGAGCGTTAAACAGGATCAAACAATTTCCAGCGTTAGAGGTGACGTCCACAGGAGTTAAAAACGAGACGACGTATCGGATCGTGCATTTCTTTCTTGCAACCCGAAGAGAAAGGAACAGCAGGAAAACATTCTTGCGTCGGACAGTAATGAACATTAGGAAAAACGGGAAATGTCGAAGAAACAGCGGTACTGAGTATTGGGCCCATTCTTTTCGGTCGATTGATTTTGGTTGATTAGTTGGAAAAAAAGAAATATAATTAATATATGATTAAAAAATATTATCGCTAATATACAGACCATTACTTATGGTGACCATAATTACAAGGCTCGGCTTTTAGATAAAGAATATAGTAAAAAAATACGGGGATCTTTTTATATTTATGTATTCTTATTCAACAGCTCAAATTTATATGAAGCAGGCTAATAGATTTGTACTAAGGTGTAAAAGTTATTAAAATTTTTATGTGGTCTGAAATAAGCTCTTAAACAGTGATATAAGAAATATAATAGAATACTAACTTGTAGTCAATGGATATGCCTTTGGTTAAAAAACAAGTGTTGATATCTTTATGAATTGTGACAATCAAATGCCGTTGTTAAGATGAATAGTTCCAAAGATAACATAAAAAATCATCTATAAATATAAAGAGACGATTGAAGCATGTTAGTAAATTGAGAAACTCTGGAGATATAAGTTTGGATTATGTCCAAACAACTAGAAGCTTGTCATATCCTCTTACAAAAGGCTATTTCGGAATGTGATAAATAATGCATCGAAAAAGATGAAAATGATACACATGTGAGTTATAATATGGTGATAATACAACCTATGTGATCGATGATCCCATTAATTGATCTATAAAGAACAAGCTATTAGTTAACTAGAGGAGAGTACCTTTAACCCTCTCTAAGTGAAGATGCATATACTCTCATAAGCTGTAAGGCAGGTTTGTTATTGTTTTAATGCATTCTGTTGGCTTTAAACAATAAAGATGCTATTCTATAGAGCATTTTTGATAGAACACAGCTATATGAGTTTGACTGTTGGTCATGGTCTATAGAGATTTTCGGGTGAATCTCCTAGAAAGCTCATGAAGAGACAAAAAAAAATATGACTTATATATTCTAACCGAGGGATAGGCTATTGATAGGCTATTGATAGCTTAGTATTAGTTAAGGCTTTGAGTAAAACTTGTTTGCATAAAACTTGTAATTCAAGGTGTGATCTATTGTTTAAGTTGTTAAGTTGTTAGTAAGTGTAGCTTAGAGTTTGATATGTATGTTCAACTTTAATCGGTCTCTATTGAAACACTGGTATATAAACAATACATTGGAAACATGCAAATCTCTACAAGACTTTTAGATTTGGTGGAGATTCTTGGAATTGTTGTGTGGGCTAAGGCCCATTTCAAGAATAATTCTTCAAAAAATCATAAAGACCCATATCATGGGAGGCATTGTTTGCACCAAAATTTGGTAAGACCTACAAATAGGATTGGAGAGCCAATCGGCCTATGGAAAGAGTCTGATTGATATAGGAAAAAAACCGATCGAACAGATTAAGGATGGATTCGGTTTAGCTGAAGACGAAAGATTATCTAGATATGATCAAATTTAAGGAGTAGCCGTGAAAACCATGAAAGGGTAATTTTATCTATATACAGAATATATCTTATAAGATAGACAAGTCTAGTTATTTTTATTAACTTCTTAGAGATAGTTTTCTTTTATGTTATAGAAAATAACATCTAGAGGTTGCTTGTAACTATGCCAAACTCTTATAATTCTAGAGTATAAATATAGACCCACTAAAAACTTACAAATTATCTATCAGATCAATACAATCTTGGTGTATCATCACCTTAGGTCTTATAGGTTTTTACCGGTGGGTTTTAACTCTCGACGCGGGCTACATCGGTCAGGTCTGAACTCGTGTGAAGGGGTAAGTTCCGCCATTGTCCTAGTGTATTCACTCTGCCTAAGGCTGTATCAGTTAGGTCCGACCTCTTAGTCTAATTGAATATATCACATCACGTTCGCATGTGATCTATCGGCTTATCGAGCTTCTTTTATCATCATTAGTCTTATGCTACATCGGTCAGGTCTGACATATTAGACTGTTGATAGTAGATTAAACTATAAACCGATGGGTCTTTACTTATCGTTTCATTGGAGTAACTAGCCAATGAGTTATCTATAAATCGAGCATCACGCCTAGTGTATCGTCTCCTCAGCTGATACACATATGTCTTCAGTGATTTTCTTTGATCCTCATGCCTAGTATATCAGCCTCAATCGATATACATATATCTTTGAAGATCTCCTCTCATCGGCTCAGCTAGCCGATGGGTTCGCCTGTGCCTTTCGACAGCGCATTCGATCTAATCTCTCGTATCTTTAGAGGATTGGGTCTCACTCCTTACTATTCATCATGTATTATGTTCGGAGCGCCATCAGCTTTATAGCCGATTGATTCTTTATATTATTCCTTGCTAATCCACATATGTCTTCATCGGCTTTCTAGACAATGAATGAGTGCTACAAGCTCTATCGATAATCAGCTGAAAGGAGGATTCTACATATATGCTTATTGATCATCCTATTTAGAGCGTCATCGGCTCTGCAGCTGATGAGTTCTTTGTCCTTGATTATCTGTTTATAACTTTATCGGTTTTCTAGTTGATGAAAGATTGCTATAGCCTTTATAGGCAACCAGTCGATAGCAGGAATCCATATACTTATTGACTATTCTATTCCAGAATGCCATCGGCTCTATAGCTGATATGTGTTTTATTCCCTTCGTTACCATCTGCCTATACCTTCATTGGCTTTCCAGCTGATAGACAAGTGCTTCAGCCCCTGTTGGCAACTAGCCGATAGCAGGAGTGCTTCAGACACAACCAATGTTTATCTCAACCCTATCGATGACCAGCCGATAGCGAGAGTTCGTATTGGCCTATCAGCCAGTTGACTCATCGGTTTATTTTCTTGTCCATTGCAAGGACAAATTGATTAGCATACTTGCAACTCCAGCAACTCAATGAAGGGATCTTGAAGTCGAAGGACCTGTACTGGAGCAAAACAGACCTCCCAAGTCTCAGCGTGTTAACGCTATTGCATCGGACCTCTATTGGCAAACACGAAGGACCGATTCGGCACGAATAGGCATACATGAGAAATTTAGTCTCACTTTGATAATTCTACGAGAGTGACCTCCTTATAAGGGTGGATGTTCTCCTAGCCACTTGAACAATAGTGTGAGAGAGAACTACATGAGTGAGCTTGCTTACCTATCTAGGCGATGTGCACATGCGACATGCATATGAATGGTTTACTAAAATTGCCTCCTTATGCTTGCGTAGGCACAACTTTTTTATAGTTTTATTTTTCTATAAATCTTAACAAATTATCCGATGTTTGTTTTTATAACTAACTAGATTATTCGGTGCTCATTTTGTCCTGATAGATTATGCATAACTATCCAGTTTGGTTACGAGTTATAGAGATCGTACGAGCATCCTGATCATTCTTTTTAATATCTCTATAAATACTGAGCCACCACCTCCACACAACATACGCAAAAAATAATCTAGGGTTTACCTCCTCCTCTTACCTGCGCCGTCGCATGTCGTCTACTTTGTCTCGCTTGTTGGTGTTGAAAAGACCTTGAGTCGTACAGAGATGGGTGAATGTGCACACCTAAACACCTTTAAGAAACTCACAACGGAAATTAAAACTCCCTTTAGAATATCCCATCTTAACTACTAGAGACACCAGTTGAGGTTCACTATTGTGTAGCGATGCTCGGTAGGACACTTCAGTCCTAGGTCTGGATATTACGATCCTCCTTTTCTACTTTCAAAAAGAATGCGAGGAGGGAGCAATCTCAAGAGAGAAAGGGGTATAGTAGATGATCCAAACATAGTAAATAAATACAAGAATTACTTTATAAGGAGACACAAGATTTTTCACCAAAACTTAAATCAATAGATACTATGTCTCCATTAAGGGATTCCAAGAAGTTAGATCACGCTCAATCCCTAGCCTCACCAAGTTCAATCATAGGAGAAGGTATGCTCTCTAAGCTCTCACCAAGACTAGCACAAAGTTCAAGGCAACCATAAAAATCTCTACTAGGACTTGTGTACCCGTTTCATTGAGTGCTCCTTGTATTTGGGGGCCCGGTTCTACCTCCTTGGTGTGCCTTTGGTGGAGCATGTGGGTGCGATGAATAGAGGCGGTGTAGCTCGAAGTGGGGAGGGGAATGGAGCTAGGTGTAGCATTGGTGGTGACAGTAACGACAGTGAAAGCGGCGTTGGTGGCTAAGGTGTCGGAGATGGTGCGGAGCGGGAGAGTGCTGGCAGGAGCGTTCTTTGTTGGAAACCGGGGTCGGTGGAATGGAGGGCCGAGGCATAGAGGAAAGCTTATCTGGATGTGCGGGTGACAAGCGATGTTGCCGGAGGCTAGGGTGCTAGAACAAGGAAGCCTCACAGCGGTGTTGAGGCTTTCCGGCCAAGGAGGAGACCTTTAGGTCTACATCTCGTCTTGGTGGCTATATATGCCTTCTTAGCCTTGGTGGTGCGCCCGATGGTCCAGTTCTACTAATGGTGGTGCAAGCTATTGAAGGAAGACTAGTCTAACCACTTGTGCATGGTGATCTATCTCCTTATCGTGTTGGTGCCTATCGTCTTCCTTTCCATGCTAGAGGCAATGCTAGAGTAGGCATATGATGGTATGGTTGCCAATCCTGGCGTTGTATCTTTTATGTATTAGCCTTTATGGTCTCCACATTGTAATCATTATTTTCTATGGCACGAGTATGAGTTCTTTTGGTTTCGATTGGTGCTCAGTTATCTGTTGATGGAAGCTTGATTGTTGAGGAAGCTGTCGTTTTCCCATATATGTCGAGGTCTCCTATATTTCCTAATCTTCTTGTATGTCTGAGTATTTTGGGGTTGCCCTTTGGTGTGGTGAGGTTATCATTAAATCTAGAGGTAGCATAACCTGACGAATGGTTTTCTACGGATAGGGCATTTCGGCGTAAGTTTGAACATAGTCAATGTTTTCTCAAACCATAGAGTTATGGTGGGCAAAAGGTTACATTACTCCACATTCCATTCCTCTTTACAATGTGGTACAAGGTAATACCTCTCTTAGGAGGAAGGAGGGAGCTGCTATTGCTTGATGGGATGGTGGCAAAACAATTGCTTACACTCTCAGCCCTTCTCATGGCGATGGTGGGGGCATGAGTGGATCGATCTTGAATGGGGCCTTCCAATAGACCTTGGCCATCTTCTTGTTCTTGATGCGTCGGGCCACGATGGATGCCTGTAGGAGCAGCTCGTTAGTGCACGCTAGGGCTAAGCACTGGTAGTGGGCCTCTAGATCACTAGTTATTTAAAACCTTTACCAAAACTCTGGGTTTCAATAATTCCTTCGGAGGAAAGCATCTCATCTCGATCCATCCATGAGTAGCTTTATAACAACTCAAGCGGAAAAACCAAATTTTACTAATTAAAAACATCTTTTCCTACACCAATTTCTTTTCTTCTTCAACAACATAAACCAACATTTTCTCAAAACCAACCGTTAACAAAGTGTAAGTTCAAGTGTCATTAGTTTAGTTTCGGTGATTAATGATAAATCTAATTGTATGAAACTAATATAATTATTAAGCATATTTTCATAGTCTTTTTGAGATATAAAAATGAAAATAAGGTATATAATAAACTCCTTATATTCTTATTTGATATCTCTTATGGATCTAAAATATAGAGTGAACTTCTTCATTATTCTTTATTAAATATGTGAAAATGCTTTCCACCATATTCATATGCATGCACACCTTTAGAGGAGTTCATTTTATATTTTGCGGTTTATTAGTATTGATATTTCATTTACTCTTATTTACATAATTTATATCGTCATGTCATGTATCACCAAAAATGAAAAATGTTGAGAGATTTATGATCAAACAAATATGAGTAATTATTGTTTTGTTAGTTTGTGACAAACCGGTTTTGTGGGACTAATCTCTCCATGAGTTGGTGGATAGGTTTCTCCTAAACTTAATATGAGTGGAGATGGTGATATATTCTTTAATGATGAATATTAATCATAATGATAAAACACAAGGAGATCAAGTTATATGTATCATTCTTTCTCTCTATCTATATATTGACATATATGTGATTTCCATGTTATTGATATATTCTTGTGAGACTGATATTTTATTTGAACCACACTCTTTTACTCTCAATTACTTTAAGAACATGGAGATTTCGAAGGTAAGTGTCTATGTTTATCTATATCAATGTCATATGGTTCCTATATATGTATAGTATAAAACCCTATTGGTTCACTTTTAGTTATGTATGTACTTGTTTCTCATATATATATATTGTATGCATGTGTTTAGGGGATCAAATCCTATATATTTATTATGCATGTTCTAGATTTATGTTGTTCATATTCTCTTTAATATTTGATCTTTAAAATTGAGCATATATATAAATACATGATATTTGGTGTTAATAGATACTCAACAAATTAATTCATATCTTTCATATGCAACCGGTTGATCATCAAGTAGAGGATGACAAACGATTTGTTAGAACTACTGTTTTTTTAGTTGTGTAAAGGAATAGGTCCTACCATGATAAGACTAATGGATGACACTATGATTTGATGGTTATCAAGTCAAGAACTCATCATGTTGATAAGAATGAAGTTAAGCTTGTGACAAGAAGTAACTGTGGACAAAGGTTGATAAAAAACCGGTATAAAGATGGTTCAATCGGATTGTTACAAGTGTTGATCTTAGCTCAAGCATCGACCTTAATGTAGATGTCATAAGATAAATATATAATGCAACTAAGAATGTTTTTATTAGTCTTTTACCGGTCTTATTGTTTGGTGAAAAGACCGGATTGCTAGATAGTCGTCATACTATTAAGAGGGATCCATAAAGTGAGCATGTGAATGATCTTGTGCCATGTTAGTTTACTTGAACATAGTGAGAGTGTCTAGACAAGTGTGGTGAGCCTTTTCTTAAGTCCCATGCAAAGAAAGAGGTTGGTATATCTAATAGAAATGAGTAGTCTCTTATGGCTATGTCTACTCGAGTTTCTTTTAGAGTTTGAGTCATTTGTCCTTAAGAAAAGTTATGATTATAGGATTGATTTTTATAGGTTGTATAGACCTTTGAATAAGCTTTCCATAGAATCCAAGAACGTCAAATTCTGACACCCTTGTCACAAGAAATCGTTATTTTTGTGTTGGTCGGTTATGCTGAAAAAATGACATGCAGTCGGACCGCCTAGTGAACTACAATTGGACCACTCCTTGGTCTGACTGGGGTCTTCCAAAGATGTTTTGGCATTACCAAGGGTGGTGCCGGTCAGACTGGGACCTCAATGTCAGTCGGACTGGGATGCGCATTAAATGCTCTGCAACAACTCTTTTTTTAACCGTTGCACTGGCTAGGCAGTCAGACCAATTCTCTCATGGTGGTCGGATCAGCAATGTCTAGAAGTTGGAGGATCTCACTTCCAATGGTTAGTTTGGTTTTGTGGGTGTATAAATGCACCCTCCTCAGCAGCAAGAGTAAAACTTTGGCACTTCATTACATTATTTTGAGCCCTTGCAAGAACTCTCACACCCTTGAGCACTTAGATCATCTAATGAGATGTTGGAGAGTGAGATGAGCCAAGCTAAGCACATTGCTTTATTGCTAGAGCTAATGTGATACTTGATCATCCTCAGCAAGCATTCTAGACTTGTTACTCTTGGAGATTGTCACTTCCTAGACAGCTTGGAGGAGTTTACCCAGTGACCTTTGCAAAGAGTTTGTGGAGGAGGCCCAATGGTTGATTGTGTGTGGCTTGATATTCACCATCTTTAGAGTGGGGAAAGAACAACCCCTAGTGATCGATGCTTATGTAGACTACTTCTAGACCGGCTCCTATCTTATCCATCTTTTCATGAGGAGATTTGGAGGCTTGATGGTTTGAGTGGTGAAGTTAAGTTCACCTCAGCAGGGATTAGGAAACTGGCAAGTTTCTAAACCTCGGGTGAAAAATCATTTGTCATTTGCCTCATTTACTTTGTTGTATTAACTTTGAGCAAGTTTACATACTAGAGATCATTTGTACTAACATCACCCTATGCTTACAAAACTCAACATATACTAAGCTTCTTTGTGCAGATAGTTGAGAGTAATTCATTTAGGCCTTGAATTGTGTAAAAATCGTTTTGATTCTCTTCCACATATAAAACCTGGTTTTAGCCAAAAATTTTTTAAGTACCTATTCACCCCCCTCTAGTAAGCCTCCTTGATCCTACACCTAGTCTCATAGTTAACCAACCTTCTCGGCTTTGAGTTCAGTCTTATCGACCTACCAACCCAAACTTGACCTTCTCAGCCTCATAACCGGTCTTCTCAGCCCACATCCTGACATGGCCGCATCAGCTCTATTGTGCCAGCCGACATCCCAGGTCACATAGACCTATTCCCAACCATGAAGGATGGTTGTCTGTCATAAAGAACTTTGGTAATGACTCTTATCCTAGAAACTAATTTATCAAACATGTTTTCAAAACAAATCTACGCTATGAGAAACACCTTATATCTGCCCATGGCAATGGGCATGACTGTTTAAATAGTTTATCTAAACTTTGTAGATGTTACACGCTTTATTCACACATTGTGAACATTTTGCTTTATCTAGCACATGTAGGCTAATACATGACCAACAAAGGAGAGTTCACTATAAGGCTTTTTCATAACCAACTCATATACATCCCATGTCACATAGATGAGTCACTCTCTGAAACCAAGTATCAGGCTAATCTTAGGCCCTCCTCTATTTAGGACACGACATAAAGTATTAATCGTACCTCACGGTTAAGACAAACCCCATCTCAAGAGAATGCATTTGTCTCCCTATCCCAGCTTTCTGTTAATATGCAAGACATCCATATTTTAGTTACTTACTTTGACAAGGGCATCCCATGCTACCCGTGTGGTCGTACTGTTTTATGCTCGGATAAACTTTCTAAAGGAATCGGTCCTTGTGCACAACTACAAAACCAAACCACACAAGAGAGGATTCGCATCGTAAGTTTTCTCATAAAACCTTTTTGTTTTCCAAAATTGTCAACTCCTAGAGTTTGGTTTTATAAATCTTTCACAACCCATTTTTTCTATAACAACAAACCAGCACATATATTTATAATAAAAAATAAAGTATGGTACGGGTATACACTTGCGTCTAGAGGGTACAAGTATCATGGCATTACTATGGTGGAGTGATAAGGATTTGATTATCGAGGTCCTACCTGCTCGTCGTCAAACCTTGCGGGAAAGATCCAACCGGGCCAAACGGAGGTCTGACCGGGGAGAGACGACGGCTCAGCCACACGAAGGCTTGGGAGATCTACTTAGCTCTAATGCAGGTCCTTAAGCTTCGAGATTCGAGGGTGTACCAGTCAATTTGACCCTGTAATTGACAAGGAGAGAGAATGAGACCCATGAGCCGATCAGCCGATGGGCTTGTCCAGCTCACCCTATCGGCTTGGTGCCGGTAGGAAAGGCAGCGCTCGAGCATCGGCTGAACAGCCGATGGAGGCGTGAGAGATAGATGCGTGGAATATACTAGAGGACCTATCGGTCAAAGAGCCAATGACGCTCCATGGCATCTGAAGCGCAGAGCGGGGCCCGATACCCCGCAAAGCCACGTGGTCTAGCGAGCGTGGTAACGACGCCGTTAGGACCAGCCTCGATAGATCAGACCAAACCAAGACAGCATGAGGCCAGGGACTAATGGCGCGGAGACGATGGAGGCCTAGACCGAACATGACAATGAGGTAGGAAAAGGTGAGGTCATTGGCTTCCTAACGACTGAACATCCCACATAGGCCTACACCTAAACCAATCGGTCGCTCGAGCCGATGGGGGAACAAGACCTGCTTGATCTCAACGCTGACCACATCAGATGCAAGCCCTAGAAGATCAGACAGAACCGAGTCAGTACCTTCGACATGTCCAAATTGATCTCTGGCGGATCGATCATTAGACGATACTCGAGACGGGTGTGAGGCTTGCAGTGAGGATAACTAATCGGCTACTTACTCCGATGAGATGCCGCGCAAAGACCCGTCGAGGGGTTGGCTCGAACCACCGTCGCTGATCTCATAGGTCAAACCTAACCGATGTAGTACGAGACCATCGACGGAGGAGGGACCCTGACACGCCAGTGAATCTAACGCGGACGTGATGCGGTACGCCTGATCTGGCTAATAGGTCGAACCTAACCGATACAGCCTTAGATGGAGCATAGCATACCAGAATAGTGGTGGGATTTACCTCTTCACCAGAGATCAAACTTAACTGATGCAGCCTCACGTCGAGAGCTAGAACCCACCGGTAAAACCTAGACGAGCTAGGGTGGTGATGCACCGAAGGTTAATTGGATTGATCGATTGATGCTTTCAGGGAGTCTATATTTATACCTTGGCATTATAGAGTCTAACGCGGTTACAATAACCATCGGACGTTATTTCCTAAAAAATATAAAAGAAAAATATCTCTAAGAAAGTTAAATGAACTAACTACACTTTTTTATCAATATAAGATACGATTTACATAGATAAATTACTTTGTCATGAGTTTCACGGCTCCTCCTTAGACTCGGCTTTATTTGGATAGTTTTCTATAATTGGACCGAATCCTTTCTCGCTTTGTTCGATCAGCTGCTTTCATGTAGTAATCGGACTCTTCTTGATCGTCTTTCCAATTTATCTATGGGCTTACCAAATTTTGGTGTTAAGACTACCAAAAACATACAATAAGTAGGTAGGTCCGTAGTCATCTGCTTGTAGACTGATGGCCGGATAAATTAATGTGTACACTAAACATGAATGTTTCCAATAAAAGCATTTATAATATAAGAGTAATAATATTAAAGGGTGGCTTGCCTTGGTCTTGGTTGACAAGAAATTTTCTGAATCGGTGTCCAAAAATCCTCTGGCGATGAACTACGCATGATACGAAAGAAATCCAAAGAAAACCCTAAAAATATAAAATAACACTAAATAATAGTACTACTGGTAGACACCCTATTTTCGCTTAGAAGCTATTTTAATAAGAAAACATACTTTTAAAAACTTTGGTTATTTGGATATATTATGTGACAAAAATCGAAGTCCAAAATTTGATTTCTAAGGTTTGACTTTTAGATCAACATCTCCTCTAAAAATTTCTTCCAATCTCTCTAAGTCCAACAATCTAATTTGAATCCGATATGGTTATCAACTCCACTTTAGAATTCTCTCAAATAATCTCATTAAATCCCTCGCACAAACACTCCAAGAAAATATTGAGTTCAAATTTAAACTCATTTCAATTTTCTACAAAAATTCAATTATATAAATCCTCACAAAAACTGGAAAATCAACTATTCATTTGGGTCGCCTTCTTTCAGCCATTCTCTTTCTTCTCTTCCTCGTCCCCAACTCCTCCCTGTGGCCCAACCATCCTATCGGCCAAGCTTCTCGCCCCGTCTCTCTTCTCCTTTCCTCCTCTTAGCCCACGCCTGTCGGCCCATCTTTTTCTACACACGGTTATCCGCACAGCCGCACTTGAGCGCTCACTCGCCGCTCAACTCCTAGCTCGGGCCTGCTTGTTGGCCACCATCTCTTTACCGTGCATTCACTCCACCCATGCCTGTGCACTCGTCCCCTCCCCGCATTGTGCTAGCACACGCGCAAGCTACTCGATAAAATGTCAAACCGCTAGCCAACACGCCGATGCCTAACTCCATACGCCCTCGCTCCATTCCCGTGCACCACAAACCTGTTCTCGTGTCCACACACACATCACACGCTCGATAGGGTGCCAAGCTGGACAATGCCTTCATGCACGTGTGCCATGACCCCCTACCGTGTCGCGCTGTGCCAAACGCGAACCCCACTGCCATGAATCTCGCCTACTGCCACTGCTTTGCATGCAAATTTCGCTAGATGCCACCCTATCCCTAACCCCACCTCTCTATCTTATCCTTTGGCTGTGCCTCTCGCACCCCTGCACCATGTCAAACAGGCCGCACTGCGTACCAAGCCATGTTGTGAAGTGAAAAGTCACAGCACCCTTTTGCATGCCACCCCTCTGCACAATGTTACCGTCCATAGTGGTGCATTATGGTGCACATGATTGCCCTATCACCACCAAGTGTCTATGCTTCGTGTCACTGTGGACCCTAACGATGATCCTTGTGCCTTGCCACCTTGTCGCCGCCTGATGGATGTGGTTATATAAGCCAGCATGTGTCATTCGCCTACCCTGCAAAACCGTCGCTACCAAGCATGCCTTCACGGACCTATGCTGCCTCTCCCTAGTTGACCACCTCTTCCTCCGCGCCGTCGTCCTATGCCTCCTTCAGGCCGCTGCTTGCTTCTCTTTCTCTGCTATCCTATCGCCGCTCTACTTTGTTGCAAACGCCGCTACCAGCCACTGCCTAATCTCTGGCAGAAATACCACTGTCCCATCTTACACTGTTGTTTGTCATTATGGAAAAAAATTGGGTTTAAAACCTTTTACAAAAACCTGACTTGTGGAGTCAGTGGGTTTGAAAAGAGAAAGGATATGCGAAAACTCACGATGCGGAACCTCACCTGTGTGGCTTGGTTTGTTAATTGCATGCAAGGACCAATTCCTTAGAAAATTACATCCGAACATTTTATCGTATGACTATACGAGTATTTATGAGATGCTCCTGATTAAGTAATTAGTTATCATATAAAAATTTTGTATGTTTATAGTTGTAGAATACTAAGAATGAGGATATGAGATTGTGGATCTTTACTATCCAGGATGGATATTATTATAGTATCTTTTAAGGCAATTGGTTAGGAGTAGGAGATATCTCCGATGTGTCATAAATAGACGAAGGCATGAGACTTAGCTAATACTTGGTTTGAGATATCCAACCAAACTATGTGATATGAGATATTCATGGGTTAAATTTAAAAAGGACTTGTCATGAACTTATGGTGCCGACGGGTATCCGGTGTTAGTTTCGTGTCATGTGGGTAAAGCATATATACTCTATAGAGCTTAATCTATTCAAATAATTGTGCCCACGATTAAGGAAAAATATAATATAATTCTTCTAGTGTGGTTTTGTTTGCCAATGTTTTACGAAAAATATTTGAGGGAGAGAGAACCATTACTAGAGTAAGTCTTGGTGGCCAATGGATGACTTTGGTGATCAAGAACGGGTTTGTGTGACTCGAAATGCGAGAAGGTCATCATGGAGTAAGCCTCCTGAGAGAGAGTAGGAACTAAAATTTAGGTGGTTCCGAGAAGGAGGCAATAGAAAGAAAGATATTGGTTTAGCTTCGGATGGAGCGAGATAAATATTGTACGCATGGATTAAGAATCAAGGTTTGTTAAAGAGATAGAAAGTGAAAAAAAACTATTAATGATACTAAAACTTTGCTCTCATATTTAGGTTGCTAAAAAAACTCGTATTGGATCAATGCGGAAGTCTCTTCCCAAATGAATTGTGAAACTCACACTTATAGGTTATGAAATATTTTTAAATAAAAGATTTATAAAATAAACTAAGGCTTATTTTACAGCTTGTATACTCATATTTCTTATGACTTATGAGTATGAAATTACTCACTCTCTCTATTTTGTTATTTTCCTCCTCTCTTTAAGTTAAGGTAAAAGATGTTGAAGAATTTCATTTCATTCCTAGACCCAAGTCACTATATGTAGATTAACGTGCTAACCATGCTAAGTTCCATTGTTGTAGTTTTTCTTTGGAGTTCTACCAACTGTCTACCCGGTATGGTAACAAGATATAATGTATTCGTTTAATTTTTATAATGATTACTATTTTATTACTGTAGATGTCAGCTTGAAATTCTAGAACTAGCACCGACACACGTGGTTTCGATAGGTATGGTTCGTCGTTCTCAGTGCCACTCCTTACCTGGCACTAGCTTTCCGATGTTCTTAGATTAGGGTAAGACATGATACATCATATTTGTTGTATTGATCTTATCTTTTTATTCTTTACAGAACTCTTGGCTGTATATATTTATATCCTTAAATTTATATGAGTTCAATATGGTTACAGACAACTGTGCTAAAAGTTTGCTTCCTAAAAAGAAAAGAAAAATACTTATTCTTACTTATTTTCAAGAGACATTTATAAATATAGAGTTGTAAGGACTTTAAGAGATATATATTTTTTTTTACTTTTTTTTTCTTCACTTATGTAAATTTATTTGAATCCGGTATTCACTAGAAAATCCCTATCGATTTTATTGTCTTTCTCGACCGAATTCATTAATTACTCTCCAAAAATTTCGGTGGTAACGATATCGTGACCCATGTTGGATGAACCACGGCAGTCTACATGTGCAACTCTGTCCATGCCCGTACCTGAGCCCGGCCTGACGAGACAAGCGAGCGCACTCTCTTACACCATTGCTTTAAGAAGGTCTCTCTTCTCTAAAATCAAATGCTACTTCAGAAGACCCACCTTCCTTGATGGCATCCAACGCCGTGTCCCTCGTCTTCACCAGCCTCTCCCTGAGCTTCCTCCCTTCGGTATCCATCACCAGTCTCACCTTTGCCTCCACCTCCTCAGTCTTCACTCATCCTTCCTCATAGCCGTCTAGCGGCACGGCGATCTTCATCTCCTCCACCATGAACACCTTGTTCAGCGCCTGCTCCGCGTACAGCGGCCAGCATATCATCAGCAACGACGACTTGATCGCCTCCAGCGTCGAGTTCCACCTGCAGTGCGTCACGAATGCGCCCATCGCCTCATTCTGCGCCACCTCTGCCTGTGGCACCCAGCTCTTGATCACCATGCCTCTGCCCTTCGTCCTCTCCAAGAACCCCGCCGGGAGCAGCCGCTTCAGGTACAGCTCCGGGGATGTGCTCCTCACGGCCCACAGGAACCGGTGGCCTGAGCTCTCCAGCCCACGAGCCATCTCCTCCAAACTCGGTGGCACTAGTTCCTCTCGCCGCCGCTCCCTAACTTTTTTCCGGCGTCGACAAGTGGCCCGATGCTTTAGACTCTCGGCGTGGGCTTGTCGGGCACGCTGACGCCGGCGGCGAGCGCTTTCAGGGCCTTGGGCTCCAGCCAATCGAAGATGTTCACCAGCACTCCCTTCGCTTCCGTCATCCGCTTGAACTGGTACAGCCTGACCTTGGTTGGCTCGCTCTCCTTGTCTTGCACCGTCGCCAGCATGTCGACGGCGCGGATCGGCGGAATGCCAGGAGAGCGGAGGAGAGCCTCGCCCATCGCCCTAAACGACGGTGCGTTGGGGTAATAATACGGGAGGTGGAGCAAGACAGCGAGGGCGCTGGCCGCGGAGGCGAAAAAGAAGTAGGCGGGTATGGAGAGCTCGGCCGCGACATCGAGCGCGTCGATGCAGAACATGTCGAGCAGTAGGGCGTCGACGGCGGGCAGCGAGCGGAGGAACTCCCGGAGCACGGGGTTGGCGAGCCGGAGCGTGTCGAGGCTGCGCTTTACCGGGTGCGCGCCGAAGTCCGGGCTGGCCAGCGCTGGCAGGAGGCGGAACGTGATGGAAGGGTTGTCCGCGGCGTGGTGTGTCATCGCGTCGGCCGACACGGCGTCATTGTCGGCCGGGTCGATCACTGCGACGACGACGCCGATGCCGCGGCGGCGCAGTTGCTTGACCAGCTCCACCATGGGGTTCAGGTGGCCGACGCCCAGCGACGGGTACAACACAAACGTCTTTGTCGTCATGGCTACGAGTTGTTCCGATCAAACAGGATGCAAAACAACGGAAACAAACGCTATCAAATTGGCTTACCAAAATGGGCTCCCACAACCACAAGCATATATAGTGCCGAGCGGCGTTGAATGATAAATTGGTAAGCTAACCCATTTCTTGGCAAAAAAGAAAAAAGCCATGGCGAGCAACGTTGACACGGTTCAAGGTGAATTGCTCGACCCACACAATTTTCACATGAGCTTTATAAAGTTTTGGAGGAATTTAACCAGTGTCTTTGTCTAAAGACTATTCTATCACTCTAGTGTCAAGCCAGCAATTCAGTGGACTAGTCAGTATTCACTAGTACGTGAGGAAGGAGAGATCGGGTTGCTCACGTCACGGCGGTTTTCGCGAGCAATGACGAAGAACGAACACTTTTATTGTCTAAAAGACCGGAGAATTTTTATCTTTTTTGAAAGAGAAAATTTGCCCATCAGAGTTTGCTCAATTCTTTCAGTGTCCCTAATTTTTGCCATATCTCTTATATACCTTTAAGATTTTTATTTTGTTCCGTTTTAAATCCATTATGCTAGTTAAAGATTAGATTTTCCCCTAAAATGACTATATTATCACTATCACATACTTACGTGCTACTACTTCAAAAACATAAATCTCAATATAAAATTTTTAATTTATAATAAAATCAAATGGGGCATAATCGTTTCATGCCAAATTTGGAAAACAAAATTTATTTTTTATTAAATCCATACAGCAGTTTCACCGGGAAACTAACAACCAAAATTATTTTTCCTTTGGGTTTAAATGTTGGTGAAAATGTTGTACGAATTTCATCAAATTTGATTTGAAATTTATTTAATAATTTTCAATTTTAGTTTTCATATTTATAAATAATTATATCCAAACGAAAAAAATTTTCATGCGGAGAATTATGTTTTCCTAACTTAACTAGCAAACTAGCATATAACTATGAGGGAGGAGCAATATAGTCATATTAGAAGAAATATAACCGTTAACATACAATCAACTACAGCAGAATACATATAAAGGGATCAAAATAAAAACTCAAGTACATGTAGATAATGCAAAATTTGTGAAAGGGATTGAGCGGAATGTTAGGAGTAAGTAAAGAATTTTCACTTTTTGAAAAGATGCCAATAGCTGGCCTTTATGCATTGTCTGAGCATACATGGCTCTAGTAGTGTAGTAGTGTAGAACTAGGAGTTACGCGTTTTCAGTAGTTTAATGGCCCGATGTGTTTAAATTAATCGGTCGGTAGCCTCGAGATTCACAGGCCTGATTGTTTAGGCACCGCTTGCCGTATGAATTTTAGAAGCTAAACGGTGGGGGTTCTTAGAAACTGGATCAAACAATTCTGGTGTAAGATGCTCGCCACAGCGGGATACTGCTGTCCATATTTGACAGGTGCACCTACACGCTACACTCTACAAGAAGGTTTTAACGGCATTCTTTCTGGGTTGACGATGAAATTTCTCAATCTCAATGACCAATTATCCAGGGACACACAAACAACATTAACCCACTAACCTGGAAATTATTAATAGGATATAAATGACAGATAGACTGCGACAAGAGGGTGGAACCATCGGCCAATGTATATTTCATCGTCAACCTAAAAACAAGGCCATTAAAACCTTCTGATAGAGTGTAGATAAACCTGTCAAGAGAAATTTTATTTGGTAATTATAAACCACAAGATTTCATCTTCTTAATCTGCTTAATGAGAAATGGTTGATACTTGCTTCCAAAGGTTGACAAACTATTGTACATGCGAGACAATTCAATTGATCATTGAAGGATGATACAAACAAGAATCTACACCAGCATTAATTGGGCATCTTCTAGGGACTCCTACCTTAAAAAAAATCTTACCGTTGATATGATAGATTGTATTATTGTGATAGCAGATTGTGTTAAGAGTCCATGTAAATAAGTCATGCAATTGGAAATAACATGAACTCTAATATAATAATTCTGAAATTTGTAATCAGTAAGTACGATATTGTATCTAACTTGAACTACCAATTTAGTATTTTATTAATTTAATTATAAAATTTGAAACTAATCAGTTCGTAGCTAGACTCTTCATTTAATAGATGTAGCTACAATTTTAAAGTTAACACAAACATTTATTATAATATCAGGATTTTATAATAATAGACGAGACAACGCACGACTTGCCAACGGTAGCGGATTTGATGATTTTGTGTACCTTTTTCTCTTAAATACAATGTAGACTAATAGATTTCTAAAGCAATTTTACATGGATGTATATAAAAATAGAGCTAGATTTAATACAAACTCTTGTTTTCTATTTCTACAACTATGATTTCTATATTAAACTAAAAATATAATTAGATTTCATATACAAATTTTTTTCATTTTCATGTATACAATTATTGTAATTTGTATATAAAGTGAAATTAAATTTGATACATATCTCTTAGCTTCTTTTTGAAGCATCTTTGTAATATTGATAATATAAACAGATTGGTTGTGAAAATTTAAGAAAATATAGACGATATAATATATAGGCCAACAAAAATCAAATTTAAAATCGATCAACACGTGGACAAATCAAATTCGAATCCCTTAAATTATGCAGAGTCCTCACGCCGTCGAGAGAGAAAAAAAAGCGATCAAGAAGCCATCATCCTGTAGTAGGACTCTCGCCTCTTATGTCAATGTGTCAGCCCGGCCGATCAGCTCAGGTGCGTCCTCCATTCTCCAAGCTGTTCTTCTCCAGATCTCTCATGAACTCGTCAAATGCCACTTCAGATGGTCCACCATTCTTGATGGCATCCAACGCCATGTCCCTCGTCTCCACCAGCCTCTCCCTGAGCTTCCTACCACCCTCGGTCTCCATCACCAGCCTCACCTTCGCTTCCACCTCCTCCGCCTTCACCAACCCTCCTTCCTCGTACCCGTCAAGCGGCACGGCGATCTTCATCTCCTCCACCATGAATACCTTGTTCATCGCCTGCTCCGCGTACAGCGGCCAGCATATCATCGGCAGCGCCGACATGATCGCTTCCAGAGTCGAGTTCCACCCGCAGTGCGTTACGAACGCACCGACCGCCTCGTGCTGTACCACCTCCGCCTGTGGCACCCAGTTCTTGATCACCATGCCCCTGCCCTTCGTCCTCTCCAAGAACCCCGCCGGAAGCAGCCGCTCCAGGTCCGGCTCCGGGTACGTGCTCTGTTCCTCCGGCGGGCTCCTGATGGCCCACAGGAACCGGTGGCCGGAGCTCTCCAGCCCACGAGCTATCTCCTTCAGCTGCGCCGCCGGGAACGCACCCTTGCTGCCGAAGCAGAGGAACACGACGCTCCGACGCGGCTGCGCGTCCAGCCACGCGAGGCACGCGTGCCTCTCGCCACCGCTCCCTCCCTTCTTGCTGAAGTCGACCAGTGGCCCGATGCAGTATGCTCTCAGCGTGGGTTTGTCAGGCACGCAGATGCCGGCGGCGAGCGCTTTCAGGGCGTTGGGCTCCAGCCAATCGAAGCTGTTCACCAGCACGCCCTTCCCTTCCGTCATCCGCTTGAACTGGTACAGCCTGACCTTTGTCGGCTCGCTATCCTTGTCCTCCAACGTCGCCAGCATGTCGACGGTCCGGATCGGCGGCACGCCGGGGAAGCGGAGGAGCGCTGCCTTGCCCATCTCCCTAAACGACGGCACGTTGGGATAGTAATACGGGAGGTGGAGAAAGATGGCAAGCACGCTGGCCGGGGAGGGGAAGAAGAAGTAGGCGGGGATGTCGAGCTCGGCCGCGACGTCGATCGCGTTGATGCAGAACATGTCGAGCAGGATGGCGTCGACGGCGGGCAGCGAGCGGAGGAACTCCCGGAGCACGGGGTTGGCGAGTTGGAGCGTGTCGAGGCTGCGCTTCACCGGGTGCGCGGCTACATCCGGGCTGGACGGCGTCGGCAGGAGGCGGAACGTGATGGAAGGGTTGGCCGCGGCGAGGCGCACCATCGCGGCGGCCGACGTGGCGTCTTTGTCGGGCGGGTCGATCACCGCGACGACGACGCCGATGCCGCGGCGGCGCAGGTGCTTGGCCAGCTCCACCATGGGGTTGAGGTGGCCGACGCCCAGTGACGGGTACAGCACAAACATCTTTGTCGTCATGGCTACCAGCTGCTCCGATCAGCGCCAGACGATGCTCTCAAATTGGATTACCAATACGGCTCATGCAACCACAAGCATATATAGTGCGAGCTGTATTGAGCGCTAAGCAACACATTTCTTGGCAAAAAAAAAAGCCATGGTGAGCAACGTTGACACGCGTATATTGCATTACCTAGAACAATTTTCCCATTAGATTTATAACGTTTTGGAGGAATTTATTCAGGATCATATTCTGAAGACTGTTCTTTCACTCGAGTCAGCAGTTAAGTAGAATGTTAGACGAGGAAGGGAGAAACCAGGTAGCTCACGTCATGGCCATTTTCATGAGCAATGACAGGAAACGAAAGCTTATATGTCTAAAAGACTTGCGAACAATTTTCCTTTTTTAAGAGACGCGAATCTCTGGCTGTTTATGCAGTCTGACAGTCTGAACGTAAACTAGTAGTACTCTAGTACAAGATGGGATCATACAAATATCAAATGGCAGGAAGTGGCCGGCACATGGATGGTTTCTAGTAGTTGTTCGTCTCGGCCAAAGCTACATATATTCTTAATTAATCGGTCGGTAGGCCTCGCGATTCACAAGCCTGATTGCTTGGGCACCGCTTGCACTGTGTATTATCATATCTTTCCCTTCGTTTCTTCTATTAGTTAGGCTATATTGCTTCCCTCGGGAACAGCGTATGTCCCATGATTTGCTTGAAAAATCTCTCCATGCTTATCAGAGTAGTAGACACTACAGTATGGAGTTTGATCAAGGTATATTGTTGATTCACTATAATATGCATAAAATAGTTACAGTAATGAAATACACCATATAGCATTAGTCTGAAAATAAAATGGTAAGCGTTGCCTGCCACTTCTTTTTTGGAGAAAAAAGGGCACCGCTGGTATTCTTTACTACGATTCTTACCAAAGTTATATTACTGTATTTATACTCTTTCAATTGTTTGTACTTTGCTCTTTGTTATGACTTATGAGCTGTTGCTTCATCTCATTTGAACAGGTCAGTTGTGAGAAATTTATACGTTGAGACTTTCTATGGTGCTTGGGATGTACGAGATCCTTCTAATCTAACGATCAAAGATGAAAGGTACCGATCAAAATGTATTTAAAGTATGGACCAGGTGCTAATTTCAAGATTGGTGGAAGGTTAGATGAGTAATTTTTTGTTAGAGTCACTTCGGAGGGATATGGGCAAATCGTTGCGCCCTTTTCTGTTACGGTGATTTCTAATTTGTTGTTTTGGCCGGCGGCCAGACTGAGATGGCGAAGCGACGGCGTGTTCTTCAGTCTGCTCGTGCTATCAGATTTACATGTCTCCTTCAACAGTAGCGAGACCTTTTACTGTGTGCTTGGAAGGTACCTAGGTTACCTCCTAGGCTATAAATATTTACCATTGATTTTTAAAGGGTGAATTAGGAATAGAAAATAACTTAACCATGGGTGATTCAGTAATCCAAGCACCGTAAAAGGTCTTTTATACGTTGAGATTTGGATAAATGAGAATAACCCCAGGAGTATAATAGTATCAACACTTTCAGTTTTCAGAGTAGAAAACAATGTTCTAATAGGTAAGATCATATGCAATTGTCCATAGCAATTCATTATACTATGTCCGCTGCAAAGCACGGGTTTTATTTTGCCATTGCACATCATCCAAACGAAACTATGCAGCTTGTTAGTTATTGTTAACACAATTGATTTGGCATAATTTTACATGATTCAAACCAGTGGGATTTTACATTGTAAAAACCAATGGGAAATAGAATCAAATTTCCAAAGTCATTTATGGAGTGCAGATTAATGGGAGGGGAACTTGCCTTGGGTTCGTAATAAGGAGTCCTCGGTCCCTCCTAGTCCGGATCTGTTGGGGCATTGGGCTTCCATAGTTGGATCACGATGTCCTACCGACGCCGTCGGCTGTCCGCGTACGACAGAAACCGGGTAAACGAAGCCCGCGATGAGCCGCCGTCGGCCCAAGCCATTGCCGCGGCTTCCATGTGCGCCGTGACCAGCGACCTCAGCTTGCTGCCTGCCTTGGATTCCATCACCAGCCTCACCTTGGCCTCCACCTCCTCGGCCGTGGCAAGGCCCTGCTGCCACCCGATCATCTCCACGGCGATGCCCATGTCCTCCACCATGAGAACCTTGTTCATGCTTTGCTCCGGCCGCCTTGCTCTCCAAAGACTCAAACGTGTTCACCATGATGGCGTCAAACTCGGGGATGTTCTTGCGCATGTTCATAAAAAAGCTCGCATATCTTGCTTTCGGCCGGGTTTACGAGCATATGTTCTGCGACATGAGAAGCCGGCAACGGTAGAACGCCCAAGAACTCAAGAGGTGTGTCCCCAAGCTCTCCGAAGCTTGCTTTGCTCTTGTCCTTGAGCGAAGGAAGCTGGAGGTGGATGGCGAGAGCGCCGGCACCAGGGGGAAAGAAGGCGTAGGCTGGTACACCGTGCTCCTTGGGCACGTCAAGAGCATGGAAGAAGAACACGTCGATGACAACAATGTGCACTGGCTGGGGAATAAGGGAGGAGCAAAGCAAATTGCGGAACTGCTCGTTGTTGTTTCGTATGAGGTTGAGGTACCTGACCAAGAAGTGCTCGCCGGAGGCCGTGGTGAAACATGGCGAGGTGACCGCTGCACGGAGCCAGTGGAAGGAGACAGTAGGGTGGGAGGCGACGACGCGTTCGATGGTAGAGTTCATGACGGGCGTGTTCAACGGGTCGTCGAGAAGCGCCACCGAAACGGTGTAGCCGTGCTCGAGGAAGACTTTGGCGAGCTCCATCATGGGGGTAAGGTGGCCGGCGGCGGTTCCGGGGTACAGGACGACGTTGTTCATCTTTGCTGGTTAACTCTCGCAGAGCAGCAGGTTGCCTCAGAGTGGATGGGTAGTGTCGTTGGCCGCTTTAGAATCGATGGATCGAGCCAGCCGTTCGCACATTCCGAATTTAAAGGAAACAATGGACCAGCCATTTTTGTTATGGGTGCAGGACCATGCAGTTTGGTGTAACGCCAATTGCACTACACAACTTAACCCACGAATTCAAAATTAATAATTGTCATTTTATACCTTTTAAAAGTCAATAAGGCATAGTTTTAACCATTAATGCTTTTATATAGATTAAAATAGTTGTAAGGTTCTTAGGGAAAATATTATGAAAGTTTTTGTTCCAACAAATTTGGCTATGTGATTTTCACTTTCTTTGTCAGAAATATAAGTATTTTTAGAATAGTGATAAGTTAAACTTTTTTAATTTTAACTATCAATGATATAAGAAAAAAGATGTTTCTATATTTATCGTAAACAAAACATCATAATATACAACTCTTTTATTTAAAATATTGTTTTATAGATATTACTAGTTGAATTAGCACATTTAAGAGAAGTCTATGGATAATAAACAATAATTATGTTGCCCTGCATGTGCATTAGGTGGAAGACGATGGCCTACAAGGTGGCCCACAGCACAGCACTGCAGTGGTAGAAGTGGGCCAGTATCCCAAGATGGGACTGTTAATATATCACCCATCAATTTCTTCTCTTCAAATCACACAAAAATTTTGGATGGTCCAGTTGTACCAAGATTGATATAGCTATAGTACTTCTCCACCTTATCTTCTTCTCTATCTCACTATCCTCTCGTTACTCTCCACGGATGTCTAATGCTGCATCCCTAGCACCTCGCCTTAGCATGCCACCGCTAGTTCATCGGCACCAGTGAACCCTACTCGACCGATCTCCTCCTCTCCTCTTGCTCCTCCCCCTTTAACCAGCAGTGAGATGTCTCAACCCAACCTTCTTCCTCGTCATGCCACACCATCCTTACTTCATAACCACTCCAAATAACACTAACACCGGCCTAAATATTACTAAGTAGCTAATTAGTGTGTAGTTTATATATTACAAGCAAAGCAATATCCACCTGACCAATTTGTTTGGAAATTATTATAATCAGTGGGATACTTTCCTCACCCCTCCCCCACCCTCCACTCTTTGCACAAGTACAAGGTAGAGTTTTCTCTTTAGTTATTACAATAGACAACAATAAACACGTAACATAAATAGAACAGTATCCTCTAGGAACTTTCTTCTAATTCTTGAGATATTGTTCTCTCCACTCACCTCACATATTTATAGGGGCAGGTAGAAAGAAGAGGAGATGGTTTTTTTTCTCTCATGGAGATCTCCACTCCTTTTTTATGCCATACAAATATTATGAGATTTTTTTAAAATAGTTAACAAGATAAATCAATATATATATATATATATTGTTTGATAAACATGCAAGTAAATTTTAACATATATAAGTTATTTAAAAAACAAATTAAACTGTATGTGAACTATTCATATCAATATATCTTTGTTTAAGTTGTATAGGTTAAATTTGTGAAATGATATATCACTTATTAATCTATCTTATCATTTTTAAAAAAATAACTAGTGGATTCTTCACGCAATTGTATGCGAAGTTAGATAAAAATAAAATTAGATTTTATATATATCTCTTATATATATTATATTTCTATAAACACATATGTGCTATATAAAACTAAAAATATAATTGAGATTATATATATGTAATTTGTATATATTATTTAAAAATAGAATTAGATTTGATATGACTATATCGATCAATCTACACCATTATAATTTAAATCTGGCTCAATGTTTTTTTAATTAATGTGAGAATTTTTATTCTATGAACGTGATAAAACGATTTGAATGACATGAGAGGAAATAAGCAGACATCCTTTAAAAGGCATATAAAAGGATACTTCTCACGCAAGCACGTTCTCCACCCATGTCCAGGAGTCCAGAATTTTGTCACGATTTCCTAGCGAGCCGTCGGCTGTCCGCGTCAGACAGGAACTCGGCAAACGCCGCGTGCGACGAGCCACCGTCGGTCCAAGCCCCGGCCGCGGCTTCCTTGTGTGCCATGACGCGCGCCCTGAGCTCACTGCCTGTCTCGGACTCCATGACCAGCCTCACATTGGCCTCCACCTCCTCGGCCGTGACAAGGCCCTGCTGCCACCCGATCATCTCCACAGCGATGCCCATCTCGTCCACCATGAGAACCTTGCTCCGCATACAGCGGCCAGCACAGAATCGGCACGCCCACAGTGATCCCTTCTAGCGCCGAGTTCCACCCGCAGTGCGTCACGGACGCACCGGTCGCCCGGTGATGAAGCACGTCCACCTGCGGCGCCCACAGCTTGACCACGGCTCCGCGGCCACTGGTTCGCTCCAAGAACCCTGCCGGGAGGAGCGCGTCGAGGTCCGGCTCAGCGCAGGGGTCGTACGGCTTGTCGGGATCATCGCTGACGATCGGAGCGCGCACCACCCACAGGAACCGGTGGCCGGACTTCTCCAGGCCGACGGCGATCTCCCTGAGTTGCTCCGCGGAGTGGCTGCCCGTGCCTGTGCTACCAAAGCAGAGGTACACGACGCTGCGGTTTGGTTGTCTGTCGAGCCATGCGAGGCATTCGTGCCTCTCAACTCTCTCTCCCCTCTCGCCGGCCTTCTCGACCAATGGCCCGACGCAGTAGAACGGCGGTAACGCCGGGCCTCGGTGACCGCGTGAGACCCTGAGCGCGTTCACCACCCGCGCCTCCAGCAACTCGGACGTGTTCACCAGGAAGCCACTGGAATATTGAGTGTACCTGTGCCACACATCCATCATGGCCTTGTAGAGTTCGCTCTCTGGGAGCTCGAATAGTTCGCTTGCGAGGTGAGAAGCTGGCATGGGAGGGAGGCCGGGGAACTCAAATGGGGTGTCTCCTAACTCCCTGAAGCTCAGCTGACCCTCCGCATGGATTGACGGAAGCTGGAGGTGGAAGGCGAAGACGCCTGCGTTCCCCGGTTGGAAGAGGTAGCCAGGGACCTTTAGCCTCTTGGTGATGTCGAGCGCTTCGATGGACAGATAATCCACGACGAGAGCGTGTACGCCTCCGGGAGATATGGAGCAGAGGAAATCATGGAGGCACTCGTTGTGTCGTCTCACGAAATCCAAGTACCCGGGGAGGAAGAAGTCGCCGTCATTGGTGGTGGTGGCGGGAGGGAGCTCGACACGTGGGAGCATGTGGAAGAATATGGCGGGCTTGGATGAGACGACGGTCGACGGTGGCCGTGAAGGCGATTTGCTTGTGGACGGTTGGGTCGATGAGTACAACGGTGACAGCGTAGCCGTGCTCCACGAGCTCGTCGGCGAGCTGCATCATGGGGAGGAAGTGGCTGACAGCGAGGCCAGGGTAGAGCACCATGGTCTTCTTCATCTTGGCTTGAATTTGCTAGCTGGTTTGCCGTCGGCGTGGGATAAGTGGTGTTCTTCCGAGTTCTGGCGTTTGAGGGGGAGAAGAGAAATTTTGTAGAGCAAACTATGGCATGGCTAGGTGATGTCTCAATGATTAAGCGGCCATTTAAAATTTGGAGTCAAAGATTGGACCATGATTTTACATCGACGTGGTGGGGCAATGTTGCCATTCACTCATTTAAATGTTCACGGCTTGATGTGCATTGAATTGATTCATTGGTACCACTATGCATCAGAGTAGATACAAAAGGTAACATGGACAAGCTATACGAGTTGATAACTAAAATTTATGATGAACTCAAAAAGAAAGAAGAGAAACGGACTGATTAACTGTAGCCCGCTATAGCAAAGCTTCATAAAAGATGACGAGTCAAAATATCAATGATTTAATACATATGTATAGCTAAATATTATATAAATAAGCTATTAGTATATGATAATTTTTATAACCGACGATCGACTATACTATTAAATTTGCTCGTATTCTTAATATCATTTTTCATGTTAGCGGAAAACATAAGAGAAACTATTTCCCTTATATATTCAATGTGGTTGGCAACACAGTAATGAAAGAAGTAGTTCATTACCCTATGCTTGGTGGCAACATTGAAGGCACAGAAAAAGAGCATTTCGAGGATGAGCGCATGAGCAAAAGGCACCGAAGAGCGTAGTCACTCTCTCAATAGCGCATTCATGTTTATAGCATAAAGATGGGGCTAACAACATGTGAAAAGTGATGCACGGGTTTGAAGCCATAGATCAAGAGACTGATGACAAAGCTAGGTGGTTAGGCCGAAGACTCAATAAGAACAACAGAGATAGTGAGGCCATGCTATAGAAAGAGATTGACCAGCTCTACCATAAGAGCCATATGGTCAAGCCTAAAAATCCGCGAATGACATACACCGTCACCGTTTTTTTCATACGTTATTGGATTTATGATTGCCATTTTACTACTTATGATTGTCTAAAATAAGAGGTTTTCTATAATCAAAAACAAATAGTAGAGAGAATAAAATATGTGCCTCTTACAAAAAAAAATAGATTAGTAGAGAGAAGATGGGCCTCTAACTTAATATAGTAGCATTAGCGGGTAGAAATCAACTTATTCTAATACAATTTAAAATTTAAACTTTTTATTTTAGGATAAAGGTTAAACTTTTTAAATTTTGGAGTGCATCGAATCTTGGACTATGATTTTTAGGTGAAAATAATTCTTTTATAGTACTACTATCAATTAAGCCTGACAATTACTGGAGTAGCTACCGCATGTGACACGACACGGGAAGCTCAGTCCAGCACTTAGGCTGAGTCACGTATGGACGTACGGCCCATTTGAGATAGCAAAAAAATTTGGATTAATGGATTAAGATTATAAACGAATGAATTATTTTAGAAAGACACTGTAAGAATATTTTATATAAAAAGTTTTTACACGAAACCAATTATTTAGGAATTTAGAAAACACGTAAATAAAAATCTAAAATCCAAAATAAGAAAAGAATGAGGCCGTACCGGCCTGGGTAACTCAGTCATCGCCTCTGTGTCCCAAAATGTATTGGTCGTCGATAGCTCACAAAGAAAAAAAGGTAATGGTCTGTACCTCTCCAACTCACAAGCAGCTCTTCGGATGCCTCAGTCACAACTCACAGGGAAAAGTTTTTTCATCGCTTGAGAAAGTATCTCTTTATTTCTTATATATTATATAAATAAATATAAAAAATAATTATATAAATTAATATAATATATATCACTTTATAAACATATAAATTTAAATTTGTCTTCTACAAATTATAATAAAAACAAATATAAGTAACTATGTGTATACAAATATCAGTTTAATTTATTTTTTTATAAATTATAAAAATTGATATATTTTATATTAATTTATTTTTAAAAAAATTAAAAAAATAGAAACAAGAGTATCATCGCCAGGGATGAAAATAATCTCCAACTCACAAGCCTATAGTGCAACCAGTATCGTTGCCCTGGCAATTTAAGGATGCTTTAAAACACAGAATTATCAAGCATGAAAAAAAGCACAGAAATAAAATATCATGCTTATTAGTCCTATGAGAATTTAAAACACAAAAAAAAACTAGCACTTAATTGGTATACAGAAAAAACATAGAAACTCAGAAAAAAAATGAGGTGAAACATTATGCTTATTTTTTAAAAAAATCCCTTATGAATAACCTGTTCCATAGGAAAAATATTGATAGAAATCAATCTCAAAACACTATAGGATTATCTCCCATAGAATACAAATCCTCTAAAATTACTACGCTTTTCCTTCGTTTCAAATAGAGGCCTTGGCGGGAACAAATAATTCAAAGGTAATGTTTTAGCAAAATATACAACTTAGCATTGAAAACTCTCGTTGCTCAGCTTCAACGAGTCTTCACGACACGACTTCCTTTCTACCAGTGGGCAACATTCATCTTGCAAATTTCGCACACAACAAAAAATGATCGTTTGCCGCATCTTTATCCTTTCAACAACAATCCACAAGCCAACATGTAGAGACAGAAGGTTAAGGTAAGAACAAGGGCTTCGCTACAAGAATTACATCATCTGTATGTGTAACATCATCCCTGAAACAATGCACGTTGCACACTCCCGGCACAACAAAAAAACAAGCTTGAACGTAATCTGAGCCACCAATCTGGACCCAATCACTACCAACCTAAACTACTTACAAAAATCACACTATATCTGTTTGTTTTCCAGCTCTGTATATAATTACAAAGTTAGAGCAAATCTGGACCACTCAGCTGCACGCAATATACAATTAATTAGCCTTGTGCTCATGGTAGCCTACTATGTCCTACACCGCCCAGCTTTAGTTGAAACCAAATCAACACGTCATAGAGGGCAATCCCTTCTCCGATGCACTTGGATGCTTTTCTGAATCTGTCTCATATTTTATTCCAGATGATCCCCAAACTCATATGTTGGCACTCTAATTGAGAAGTGTACAGTGGAAACTGGCAGTAGCCAGGCAGGTGCGGTGTGATAGCACCTATATGCTTGTGAACAAGGCATCGTGTAAAAGAAAAGGTGCCATACAAGTAGCACAATCTTCTATTATTTCCCTATTTGGCATTCACCTATTTAGAAATGCTCCTTGTGAAACTCAAATTTTGATGTGCATCTGCCATTGAAATCATGGCAAAGATCGCTCAATTCCTGCGCCAGAACTGGAGCCCCACAGTAGAATACTCCTGTACACAACAATCACAATTACCTTCTTTACCGTGAAAAGATGATAGAAATAATACAAAAATTAATCAGAAAAATAGAAGTACTTGAAACTTGCACGCCCCTCATTTTGACTTGATGCCTTGCTAATACTAAATTACTATGACAAACTTAAGTTTCAAGTACTTCAACAAATCACATCTGCTCAGTTTGGTATACCACCTCCCCTCCTATTTTTGGTATATGCATTGTTACATGTCAAGAGGATTACAAATTTTGCAGTGATATGCACATGCTAGTCCCAGCTTTGTTGACCGAGAAAGTTCACATCCTGATGGGTATGTCACAGCTAAACAGATAAAAAAAGACAGCTTCTTTAATTATATCGCAATATGATAACTTACCTATTTTAGCATAAGGATGTTTAGAGGCTATCTTAGAAAGGACCTTCTTAAAATTTGGTCTTGCAAAATGTGTCCGGACCTGGCAAACCAGTAATAGAATAGTTAGGTTCAAATATCAATGTTGCAAATTACAAGACTACAGCATAAAGCGAAGTGGGGAGATATAACTTACTTTAGTTCCAGATACTATATCAACACCGTTCTTGGCATGGTTTAGGGCTTGCAGCATAGTTATGAGTGCTGACCGAGCATCCCCTTCCTCATAGACACTTGTTAGGTAGTTGTGCATCTCAATAATATTCTGATATAAAAGAAAGGATGTAACAAAAAAATGTAAAATAAAACACTACGTTACTTGAAATAAAATGTCTTAGCTCACAGAAATTACCCACTTACCCTTTGATCTAGTTCAGCGATCTCATTCATGACTCCTTTAAACCAATCAAAAGAGCCTTGTTCACGTGTCACCCAATAAAAGTAAGCATTTGTCGTCTTCAAAACCCTCTTTGGTTTCGAGGTAATCCTCATAAGGGTGTCAAGATCAACGTGTGCTTTATTGCGTCCAATTGGTGGGTAGAGATCACCTGAAGCTTCCTGCAAACAAAGATGAAGAACTTAATCATTTTATCCTCTCTCATGGTCTTCGCAGACAATGTATAAATGTATATATAGATCACAGAGAAATGAGAACTACAACCAATTATATCTATTATTGTAGTTAGGTATCAGAAAGATGCAACTAAAAATATGATCAAGATCACTCACTTCCTCTTCCTCCATTTTGATGATACTGTTAATAAGATCTTTCAATATGCTGATAAATGGTGTTGCCCCAATTCCTAATCCAACAAGAAGTAAAACATCATACTTGCTGTAGTCTTGAGCAGGAGAACCATATGGACCATCAATCAACAGTTTCGGTAAGCTGCATTCCATAGCAATATTATGAGACCCCCAATTGCACAAGCATATAGTTATTGTTAAATATAGATCATATACGTACGCTTTCTTGGTAGTCTCATCTGCTCTAAGGAGACCACTTTTCCCACCCACTGGTGGCTCACAAGCAGCTGAGAACACCCTCTTGAGCTCTCGTGTCCAATCACCAAGTTGCCGAACATGAATGCTGAGATAGTCATCCCCAGGTGCCGAAGTTATTGAGAAGGGATGCCTGAACGGGGAAAAAAACATTAAACATCCCATCAGCTATACTGGGTCTACCTACTCTACAAATAAAGTGAAGAATATACCATGACATTTGCTATCTTAAAAAAGAAACTCCAGGTAAAGCATATTACGAAATAAGAGTATATACCATTCAAAGGGTGAAACAGCTGGACATTGAACAAACATATATTGCCCGCTCTTGTAACGGAATGTGGGAGGCTTAGACATCTGCAGTGTCAAAACATTACCAGGATATATGGCCACCTGCAAATAAAATAGTGCGTCAGAAGACCAGACACAAAATCAGTATGTAATACAATTTTGAGATGCATGTGTGCCACCTTCAACAGACGGACAGAATAACTGCCAGACCTGAAGAATCTCAGTGTCCTCTCCCCTACATACAAACCAATAGGCACTGCAAGATACATCCATGTCTGTAGGAAAGGAAAAAATTATATTAGATGCTTACAAAATTGTTCTGGTATAGAGAAAAGGAGAAAGGAAAACTAATTATCTCACCGTCCTTTTGTACCATTTGTGGATAAGGTATAGGAACTCTCCATGAATTACAAGTGATATGTACACAATGATGAATAGATGATGAGAGTACCAGAAAGCATTAAAGCCAGTTAATTTGTCAAATGGCTTTGGAAGCTTCACCAGGCTACGGCGGAACCACCTGGTTGCAAGAGTAAAAGAGATAATCATGCACACAAGCATGATTACCCCAGTTATGCCCTCCACTCCTTTGACCAGAGTCAAATATGTTGGCTTAGTTTCACCAAAATACTTTCCCAGTGGAGCATACTTCTCCTCGGATGAATTTATAAGCTGTGGAAAATCACATACAAGGTGGAGCCCTCCATGAAGAATAACACCAACAACAATTGCTGCTGCAATAGTCTGCCATTACAACAAGCAAAACATTCACCCTTAGTCGTATTCTTGCTCTGCGTCATTGTCAACATGTCACACAAATGTCCAAATAGGCCTTGCTACTATACGTGTTTTAATGTGTTTGTTTGTGTAAGGATGATAATTGACAAAGGCCTTATCGGCGCCACTAAAAACCACATTACAATCATGGTTTATTTTTTGCTTAGTAAATTACATGCATCTTATGCATTCTAGTGAAATGAGACTAAACTGAACCTCATGCTTCCGCTACTTCAAATGCTGCTATAACCCATAGGAAGAGATATTTGGCATGAACTGTCTTGAAGTGACATTGCCCAACTATTACTATCTGCTGATTGATATGGTCCAATCATGGCTCAACCAAATGGTTTTATATTCTCTTGTGCCTCCTATAAGTTAGTTAGGTGCATACCTAATATAGTCCATGCAACAATATTCCTATTTTTTGGGGTGTAAACTGGTGATTCAGAAGCATGTCACATACAAGCATGCTGTCACCCGTCAAGCATGAACTTGCATGGCTATGATTCAATCCAGAAAATCATGTTCTTTAATGCAAATGACAAACTGCAAAGATGAACAAATCACTAGCTTGTTTAGGCTCAATACTGGCTATGGAGAATTAATGAAAACGACTATTTAATAGGGTTAATTCATCTAGGACCAGAAAATCATGTTCTTTAATGCAAATGATAAACTGCAAAGATGAACAAATCACTAGCTTGTTTAGGCTCAATACTGACTATGGAGAATTAATGAAAACGACTATTTAATAGGGTTAATTCATCTAGGATAAGCCGAGCCAGAAAAATTACATACATCGAAATAAAATTAAAAACAGGCCATGTTTTGTGGTTATTCATAAATCATAACCCATCTTTTAACATGCATCGACCATGATGTAAATGAGGAGCGAGTCCAGTAGGCCATGGCCAAAACTATTTCTGTCCTGATGGTAGGAGTACTAATGACAAAGGGTATGGATAAGCAACCTATCAATAAAAGTTGCATTGTCCCCTTCATAGTGCTGGGCATAAATGACAAATAAACCCAACAAGTACAAACACACAAAGGTACCATGTCCTTAACCAAAGTATATGATGTACAAAAAATAAAGTACATAGTGGAAATGTGTTGTGATTATTTTTTCCAACCAAATCCACTGATAAATCTTCAAGCTGCTCTGCGTTTTCTCCATGTTTTAAAGGACAAGAAAGGAACAATGATAGTCTAGTTGCTAACCTTGTGAAAGTTGATGTTGTCATCGAATGGCAATGCTCGTGCAGCCCTTGTATTCCTCAACCAAGTGATGGTGTTGCGGCATACAGGCAGGAGGATAATAGCCATATTCAGCTTAAGAGTCTCAGCAGCCCCCTTCGCAGTTGTTACACAGTAGCCCATCACATTAAAGACATATCGATTGCGGTATTGTATGAATTTCCAAATGAACAACCCAGCCATTATCCCAATCCACAGTGCAAGTACCCACAGTCGTTTCCAATTGTCCTCCAGATAGTAGCTTAGTTTGGTGCTTATTTTCCGGATTGGACTCCTTTTCCTAAGAGCAAGGTTCTGGCTTAGTGCCTGGCTTGTGTAGCTCAACGCTTGGCTATAGCTCACATAGGTATCCTTTTGCAATAGCAATGTCTCCAATTGCCAGAGCTGCCATGTCAACAAGTAGTGTTTTTAAGACATCACATAAATTCTCACCAAAGAAAAGGTGTCAAATAAATGCAACCTACAGTCTGTAAGCAATAAGTAAATCAAACTGAAAAAAAGAATATGCCTAAAAAGAACAGATATTTTTCAAAGATATTTGCTGACAAGTGGATTCTTTAACTATCCATGGACCAAAAAGAATTACAAGCATTTAGAATGCTACCAAAATTATTGACTTACTATTGAAATGAAAAGATCGGAATTATGAGCAGTTTTTTAGATTATGATGAATATGTGAGGCATTTTTCTTGCATATCACTGCAATGCTTGTGGTTGTTTTGTTTTCAAAAACACAGAATAACACATTGCTATCTTTTTTTATAAAATATCATAGTATCATCACATAATTAGATAAGTCTAGTGGAATTAATGAAAATATGCCATGGTTTTATCTCAGAAAACTGCAGGTCATAGACATAGCCAACATGAGAGGACATTAATTATACTTCTCCCTGATATAAACTGGGGCTCTGCCTCGGGTTGATCGGAGATTGTAGCTATGGGTTAAGGGAGGGCGTGAGGAGGAAACACGGCGGCGTGGCGCCGTGGCTGCACGCATGAAGCGAGAGGAGGCGGCTAGGGCTGGGACTTTGTTTCTGCTTAATTTCTCCTTGTCACAGGTACAAAGTATATAAATAGCAGCAAGTATCTAATAATAGAAAATAGATTTATCTAATAATAGAAAATAGATAAATATGGGGCCTAGCCACTAATGGGCCTTTCCTCCTAGCCACTAATGGGCCTACGCCTGGAATACTGAAGTCCGGTCATAACATCTCTCCCCGCCTACGCAAACAGCTCGTCCTCAAGCTGGAAGTCGGGGTAGAAGGTGCGGAACTCGTTGACGGACTCCCATGTCGCATCCTCCTCGAAGAAGCCGCGCCACTAGATGAGAACTTGCCAGGCACCCTGGCGTTGTTGAGCCCGGAGAGCTTTAGCAGGAGCCAGCAGCAGCCGACCATCCAAAGTCGGCTAGAGGGCGCCCGGTGCTGCTGAGTGGTCCCCTCGGTGGCACTTGAGCAAGCCCACGTGGAAGACATCATGTAGTCAAGCACCCACCGGCAGCTGGAGACGATATGCCATGCGGCCGATGCATTCCAGCACGCGAAGCGGCCCCGCGTAGTGGGGACCGAGCTTGCCCTTGGGGCTTGGCTCGAGGAACTGTGACGTGCGATACAACAACCGCAGCCAGACCTAATCTCCCACTTGGAACTCCACATCGCGATGGCCTGCATCATAATACTTCTTGGACAGATGTTGAGCCTGCAAAAGATGTTGGCGCGAGCCCTAGACGGCGCATCGTCGTGCCATGGAGGAAGTTGTGCGTGGAGCCATTGTC
Organism: Oryza coarctata; assembly: GCA_030770085.1. Taxonomy (NCBI): domain Eukaryota; kingdom Viridiplantae; phylum Streptophyta; class Magnoliopsida; order Poales; family Poaceae; genus Oryza; species Oryza coarctata. Next base: position 20,371,278 of record CM061470.1, read on the forward strand.
GAGTAGCGTCAACAGTTGCTCCCCTTTAACCATCATCAGGAGCAGCATTGTATGATCTATGCGGATTCCTGCAAGGGCGTGCAGAGACCACAAGAGCATTAGCAGCTGCAGGCTCCTAGGCGATCCGAGCGGCGGATTCAACGTCGTCGTCCTCAGCCGCGGCGTCCACCAGCTCGTCGTCGATGTAGTCGCCCGACTCAAGGTAGAAGAGCCATGGGCACACGTGGCCGCGGACATAGGGCTCATCACAGTTGAAGCAAAGCCCTTGTCGGCGGTGCTCCAGTTGCTCAGCCGGTGTGAGGCGGCAGAACTGGCGCACCGAGGAAGCCCCGTTCGCTGCTGCTGGGCCGGCCACTGGGGGTGCAGGTACCCGAGCTAGAGGGGCACCCGCTCCTAGCGCTCGCGGGGGTAGACCAGGCCGCTGGGGAGGCCGGACGACATGCTGCAGAGGTGCTGGAGGCATGACCGTCGCGCGCCGCTTGAACGCCCAGGCCAAATACATGGCAGTCTGAAGGTCAGGAGGATCTCGCATCTCCATATCCACCCGAATGTGCTCCATAAGGCCGCCAACGAAGAGTTCGGTCTTTTGCTTCGTAGGAATGCCGCGCGCGTGGCACAACACCGCCTGGAAGCGGTCAGAGAACTCTTGGACGAAGGAGTGGAAGGGTAGCCACCCCAGTTCGGCCAACCTGGTGCCGCGAACGGGTGGCCCGAAGCAAAGACGGCACAGCTCCATGAAGCGATCCCAAGGAGGCATACCCTCGTCTTGCTCGAGGGCGTAGTACCACGCCTGCGCCGCACCCTTGAGATGGTAGGACGCCAGCCAGGTGCGGTCGGAGGCCGGTGTGCGCTAGCCCCTAAAAAACTGCTCATTGTGACTGAGCCAATTCATGGGATCCTCAGAGCCATCGTACATCGAGAACTCCAACTTATAGAACTTCGGGGGAAAGCGCCCATCGCCGTCCCCCTGCTCGCTGCCCTGATTGTCGTCCTCAAGGTAGCTGTCGATGGTTGGCGAGGCAGCAGAGTGCACAGGCAGAAGGCTACTGCCCTAGAACAGTGCGCCATCGACACCTCCATAAAGGGTGCCGGCTATGAACAGCCTGCCGTGCGTGGGGACAGCGTCCGTCATCAGCACCGGCTGTATGGACGCCCGCGGTGTCGTCGTGGAGTAGATGGGCATGGAAGAACCGAGCGCCCAGGCCAGAATCTGCGATGGTGACGACGAAAAACGAATCTGTTGGATCGGGACACATGTTGACGGTAGCGGCATGAAGGTGGGCGGTGAGGGCATTGTCGCACTGGGCATCTCGAAGGGGTAGGAGATGGCTGGGGAAGACGTGGCTAATGACGGTGGCGAGGATGGTGGTGGTGGCTGTGGGAAACGGCGACTGGATGGTCAGCTGACCCTAGAAGAGCGCCCGCAACGTTACCTGGACCTCCCGCATTGAGTGGCTGAGGTCTACAATGGCCGCCATCATCTGCTCCGGCGAGAACACCGAAGGCGGCAAGGCCACTGATCCCAGCGGCAGCGACGGGAACACCGCCACCTCACCTGAAGTTGCTAGGGGCACGGTGGTGGAGGGCGGCGTGGTGGGGATCGCTGGCAACGAAGCTATCACGGAGGCAGCGGAGGAGCCCATGATCGGCAAGCGCTCTGATACTAGGCTGATATAAACCGGGGCTCTACCTCGGATTGATCGGAGATTGTAGCTGTGGGTTAAGGGAGGGCGTGAGGAGGAAACACAGCGGCGTGGCGCTGTCACTGCACGCGTGAAGCGAGAGGAGACGGCTAGGGCTGGGACTCCCGGCTCCCAAGGGAAGCCGGAAACAATAAACTTGTTTTTGCTTAATTTCTCCTTGTCACGAGTACAAAGTATATAAATAGCAGCAAGTACCTAATAATAGGAAATAGATTTATCTAATAATAGAAAATAGATTTATCTAATAATAGAAAATAGATAAATATGGGGCCTAGTCACTAATGGGCCTTTCCTCCTAGCCACTAATGGGCCTGCGCCTAGAATACTGAAGTCCGGTCATAACACTCCCACTTAGAAAATAGAAGGCAGGCAAACGGTACACATCAATCCAAGGCCCCAAAATCAAATGACCAACCAAAATGCAGGTTCCCCACAAGATTTTAATTGCATTTGGTGGCACACATGGTTCCCACATGAGTGCACCATACATGCTAAAATCTTGTTGAACATTCTTGCAATTATTTCATCCTGAAAAAATGGGAAACCAATTTGAATATCCTCCTGACTCCTGTACATGCAGCACTTGTCTCTGATGGTCTCCACAAAGCCACAGAAATCTAACAAGACACACAAGTGCATACTAAAATAAAATGAAATGGAAATCATGCATTGCAACAACTAAATTTCAAAGAATAGTGCGTGCTGTAGTATTTGGTGTTAAAGACATTATATTTCTATATCAGGGCACCTGTGCTTCAAAGAACGGTATTGGGGACATAACCTTTTGTATTTGAGTTGGGAAATATGCCAGAAAATTGTAAGCGATCACAGAAGCAACTTCAGGTGGAAAGACATTGATTTTAAAATAATATGCCTAAATGCAATGACAATTAATTGGTGAATACATTTGAAAGCAGATGCCCTGCTATAACCTCTAAATTGTACTTTTTAGATGATGGCCTCTAACTAGGTATGATTCGAATTTTCAAATATTTCAAGAATCAAGATTTGGTAAGAAGTCTGTTCTCCACAATTAACTTTCTTATTCAGTCACAGTAAATGATTTTTATCAAAAGAAGCATCATACAATTAAATGTGAACTGTCAGAGATCTCATTTGAGCAACGTGAATTATGACAATGCTAGCCTTAAATAGACAGTATTCTAAAAAAGGAGCAATCTTGTCATATCAGCCCATCAGCTTGATCTTCAGGATACTTTATTTTGATTTTGAGAGTTGGAACTGGTCGATTGCTCATTGTTGGTTACCATAGCTAGAATTTATGTTCTTGATGGATTTTACAATACGTCATAAACAATTTTGATTGGATTGTTTCGGTTGCAGTAGATTATCAGATGTCAGTATAAATTACACAATTACAACAAGTACTGATTTTCTGAATTTACTATGTTGATGTTGCTAAAAAAGGCATCCCCCTTAATGAACCAGTACAAATGGCTATAAAATTACAAATGCATGACTTTGTTTAAGTCAGATGGCTGAATATATACTCAAAGGCTCCTGCTTCAGTTCCTTCCGTTACAAGGGAACCACAGCCTTATAGAGGTTCAGAAGGAGCTCATACTACCGCAGGTACATGGGGTGCAACACATCCAGAAAAATACAAGTCGGAACTTGTATCCCAGATGCATTATGTCATATGGTTATCGCCAGTTGCCACAGCTTTTTGGTATGTTAAATAGTAGATTACAGAGGGGTGAAAAGTAGAAAGAAAAATAGATCAGAAGGATTTGACTTATTAATCTTCCTTAAGATTCTAGGCACTGATTTTTAATGTATGAACAGTTCCTAAATTGGTTGGCTTTATTTTATCATGCCAACAATTTTTCTAAATGCAGTCCTACAGGATCAAGTTTATGAATGGATATACTGGAATATATACAGCCAAAAGCACTACACTTACAGTCTCTCATTCTTTTTAAAAATAGAAACGCTTTAAAAAGGAAAAGAAAAGAGAAAACATCAGTGGATAGTTATGGGTTGTCAGAGGGAATCATGGAACCAATTATTGTGTACCAATTTCTATCAGTGATCAGACACAGGATGGAAGAAGAAACATGTGGGTTTACCTCAATGTAGCCAAGCTGTTCGGGATCAAGTTCCTCCATGATCAAGGCCGCATATTCTTCTGCTTGCTCCTTGAGCCTTGACAGTTTATTAGCAGAAGCACTTAACATAATAATCTGGACCCAAAAAAAGGCAAACCCCACTGATTAATTAAGTGATGATCACAAACCATCCTCACATATCGAGAAAGAAAAGATAGACAAACAACCTGGCTCGACCCTTTACACAATGACCTCAGCAAAACGAATAAATTAAGCTCTAATCCAAAAGGTTCCACTTTCCACGCATCATTTTAACAGATTGTAATAATTCGTCAGCATGACAGAAATGCCCTCACCAACTACTGTATTAGTCTTCGAACTTCCATCTCCATCCACGGTAAATTTACAATACACCCCTCCCATGTTTTAGAACAAGCTATTTCACTATATATAGAAAAAAAACTAATGTGTGCAGACAGCCAGTGCGGATGCTTTCCGGCCAAGGGGGCCTCCATTAGTCAGCAAGGTTTTCCAAGCTACGCGTTCCATAATCCTTACGCGTAAATCCAGGAACACAAACTTGCAGACAACAAAAAACAAGTACACACATACAGAGCCGGAGAAATGGACAGCACAATCATCCAAATACTCCAAATAACACTACCAAAATATCCCCCAAAAGCAGGAAATTATGGAATATTACAGAAGAAAAAAAGCAAAGCACTGCTACGGACTATTTACCTCTTTCACCTCAGCCTCCGTGATATGGCCATCTGCGTTCTTATCCACCCTGAATAAATGGAATACCAAAATGGAGTCACATTAACGGAACAAAAATCAATTATCAGTTCACAAATTGATACGGCAAGGTAGTTACATATCGAAGAAGATCTGGAGGCGCGAGTCGAAGCTGTTGTCGGTGATCTGCTGCCAGATCTCGCGCAGTTCCTCCTTGTTGATCCTGTCTACCTGCATCTGCCGCCGCCGGCTCAAGGTGTCGAACAGCTCCATGGCGAACTCCTTCGACTCCGTCATCCCTGCATCTCAAATGCGGTTAGGGAAACTGAGGAGACTGAAGTTGTTTTGGGAAGGGGAAGGGGACGATTGAGAAAGAGATTGACCTATGCATTCCGGGAAATCGTCGCGGGATACGTAGCCGTCGCGGGCGAGGCGGTCGAAGTTGACCTGGACTTCGATCCACGCATTGCTGGCCTTGCTGGGGCCGCTGAAGAAGCGGAGGCCGCGGATCGCCCGCTGCGCGCCGGACTTGGTGCGGTCCAGCTGCGCGCGCTGCCGGCGAGCGGCGCGGGCCGCGAGGGCGGACTCAATGCCCGACTGTGCGGCGGAGGGCTCAGCGAGATTCTGGCGGCTCTGGGTGCGCGTGAAGCGCTTGGTGAGGTCCTGCGAGAACTGGCGCGCGCGGGCAAAGGCCTCGGCCTTGAGCTCCTGCGAGAACTGCAGCAGCCGATGCGACGACGTCCGTCGCATCGCCGGCGACCGCGACCTCGACGCCACCCCGCCCGGCGGCTCCGCCCGCCTCGGCGACGCCCCGGCCGCCGGCTCGACGCTCCGTAGCACAATGGTGTCGTCCTCCTGCAGGTCGAGCGTCACCTCGACCAGCTCCTCCCCGTCGTCGGAGCTCCGGTCCGACCCGCGCGGCGACGAGCCCGTGCTCAGCGACCGCGGCGTCGTCACACCAGACCCCCATCGCGGCCGCACCGGCGTAGTGCCGCCGCCGCCACCCGCCCTCATCACTCCCTCGCACTCAGCAGTGCGCCGCTCGCTGGCTGCAGCTAGATCACCACCAAACCAAACTCGGTCGACGATTCGGAAGGAAGATTAGATATAGCTGACAGAACAGTCCAAGCGAGGGCGACCTAATGCAACGCGGTTGTAGTTGCTTGCAGCTACCACCTCCACCCTCCCGTTCTCTCTCTCCTGTGGCGAAAGGCAAGGCAGCCTCGTGTCGCGGACAAGCGAGTCCAAGCCGGGGCCGCGCCGTGGAGAAAAGAGGAGACAAGCACACAATATATCGGGAGAGCAAGCTGCAGCAATCAGCCCCGCCTCCGAGAAAATACAATTCCGCTACTACGACGTTAAAGCCGGCCCCGTTAGCTCACTCACGAAACTAATAGACGCGCACACGAGGGTTTCACATGGCGAGCGAACGGTGAACCGTCGCGTTTGGTGGTGTGACGGTGAGACGGAGCGAAAAGCGAGACAGGCAGGCTCGGCTCGAGCACGAAGCACGAAGCACGGCCGCGAGCGATATTGACCCGCAACCACCGCGCGGTCGCCTGCCTGCGCTCACTGGTTGTGGCCACGGGCGCAAATCCAACAGGTGATCGTGTGTGATCTGGCAGCCTGGCCGCGGAACGCCGGAATCTCCTCGCGTCCTCGTGGGCATGCGTGCGCCAGCTCATGCACTCCACCTCTTGAGGTGGCTAAATGGATTGACACGAGGCCTGTTAGGTCCGGCCTAAACATAATACGACCTGTGCCTAACGGGTTCAGCCGGCTTGGCATGGTCGGGCCGTGCCTGTGCCGACGATGCGGCACGGCTCGGATCAGCTCGGCATGGTTCTAACACGGCACAGCCCGATCAGTCTAGGCGATCATTGGTGTGGTGTTTAGCGGGCTAAACGGGTTAGCACGGTCCATTTAGCCCCCTTTTTTTACCTTTTGAGCTTAAAAATTTTTAAAAATCTAAAAATTCTTTCCCATTCTACACACCAGCTCACTCACATTCTCCTATCTTTTTTTTCTTTAAGATCATAATTTGCTTTCGTAATTTTGACAAATTCAAATTTTGGCATTAAAAAAATTAGAGAATCAACTACTGCTCTAAGTCCATTGTCATTTTAGTATATGTTTTGTAGTATTTTTTTAAATATTTATTGATTTATATGATTAATTAAAATATATTAAAAAAAATTTCTGTACGATAGTTATAGATCGTTAGGATCCATTAGACTCAATATCATTGATGCTTTAGGGTGATGTAACAGATGATATCGTAGAATTTCTTTTTTAATGTTGCAGTCAAATATCTGGAGAAGTCATGAAGTTGACGTAGCTATATCTTCGACACCCATAAATATACATGTGACTTTCAAGCACCAATGTAAAAAAGATCAAGAAGTAGTATATCTAAAGTTTAGATATATTTCGAGAAAATGATATCAAGATAAGATATATAAGAATACTTTAATAGAATACTTTAATAGCTAGGACTTCTAGTGTTACTGGTCACTTTATTCGGCATTCTACCACTTGCAAACAAAAAGATAGAGGGGCCATGAAGCAAATGGTCCTAGGCTTTAACTCTTCGACAATGCTAAAAAAATATTTATAGATTAATAACAAGAGAGGATCTATCTAAGTGAGTCTCAAGAATACATTAAGAGTGCTCATAATTATAGATATACTATTGTTTCTAGGCAAACCATAACTAGATATTTTATTAAATACTATGATAAATGTCATAATAAGCTTAAGAATGTTTTACAATGCTATACTTTTTATGTGACTTTGACTAGTAATATATTAAGGGAGATTATCTTAGTGTTGTTACCCATTTTGTTAATGATAATTAGATATTAGCAAAGATAATAATTAGATTTAGGTTAATCAATGTGGCACACATAGGTAAGAATATTACAAAATGAGTTTATCAAATAATAGAAGAATTTGGTCTAACTAATAAAATATTTATAATTACTTTTGATAATGCTCCTGTAAATTCTACAATCATGAATATTTTTATTCCTCTTTTTAGTGGATATATTGGATATATTTTTTTACATTGGCATTGTGCTTGTCATATTATTAATCTTACGGTTTAAAATAGTTTCATAATTATCTTGAAGATTTTTATATTGTAATTTTTTTGTGAATTTTTCTAATCAATACATTCCAGCATATAAGAGCTATTGTATTACTACGGGGTTCATCCTAGTAAGTTTGGTTTGAATATAGATGTAAGATTATACTATATTTCCCTAATGCTTAAGCATCTTATTCCATATAAGAATATTTTTTCTATTTTATCTACAGGCACTATCATGTGAGACTCTCCTTATTGAAGGCACTGAAAGGATATTAAAATTGTTGTTTTACTCGGTGTTTATTATCCCACAGTACTATTAATTCTAATTCATATTCTTGAGATTTATTCACATTTAAATAAATACGAAAATGACACACTACTTCGTTATATCGTTGTTCCTATTAAAACTATTTTTTAAAATACTATATAAACATACATATGTTATATGTATTTATATTTATTTTAGATCCTAAGCTAAGATTCGTGGTTTTACTAATGTACTTGTTTGAATTTACTATTATTTAAATTATTTCAAAGAGATTTCTAATAATTTAATTGATATTTTATTGTGCAATGAGATTACAGTGACCCTATCGACCCTGGCTATAGCAGGTAAGAAGAAAACTATATGAAAAAATATAAAAATATTTGGTTGTACAGGTACTTCATCATCAGACTTTAAACTTTATAACTTCAGTTTGTATGCTTAGCTATTACATCCCTATCTAAGTTAAACTCCTTTTTCGACAGTGACACCGTTAGATACAATAATGAAGATTTCAACATAATGACGTGATGGTTTATTTCAACGATGGTAATAACATAAATTAACATATCTCGTTCATATTTCCACTGTCTATTTTGAGTTGTCTTCAGTCTTAGGATAATCACTAACAGATAAAAGATGTTTAATAAGTGATATAGTAAAAATACTCATTATTGTCAAAGGTTGCGAGCAGACTGAAGCCTATACATAACACTATATGAATAGCAACGAACTTTAACTATCATTTAAAAATTTATACCTTGATTAAGATAATAGTTAAAATGTGTAGCTTGGTTGCACTTTTTTTCTTTTTAGAGTTTTCTCGTATAGTTAAAATGAGTTTTTACAAACATAACATCAATAAAGCTAATTATATTTTAAAAGAAATTTTCTCATTTATTATATGATTTCCCCCTTAATTTTCTATGTATTTTTCTACATTAGTTCTATTTTTCTTATTTTGTGTTTTTCTATTTTCCCAGATTAAACGGGCCAACGAGCCAACCTGATCCGTTTTTCTCTTTTATAGAACCGTTGCCCCGACCCATGGACCGGCCTAGAAGACCAGACCATAACGAGCCATAATCAAATAGGCCATACCTGACTGGGTTTATACCGGTTCGGGCCATTCGTTTGATCATCTCTGTAACCACCTCCCGCTGCTACCCGTCCCTCGCTTTTGTTTCTCCCCGACGGCTCGGCTCGGGCGTGCACCGCATGCCGCGCATCGCACGGGCGTGTCGGGCGTCGGAGGAGTGGGCGCAACCTAACGTGGCCAGGTGCGACCGAGATGGGTCGTCGGGGCAGGCAGACGACCCATTGATTGCCTCGTCGAAACATTCCTGGCTGCCTTTGCTCCCCAGCTCCTCGTGGTGAACAGCACCATTCCAGTTAGCTCCAGTGGGATGCCTGGCCTGAAACTGCAGCTGCTGACCGCCGCTGGTGGCCGGTGAGCGACGGGAGCACTGAACAGAACACTGCAGCAGCTTCGTTCGTTCAAAGATGATTAATTTCCGTCGACAATTTTCACGTACTTCTACTGTTATACAGCGAAACTTCTCATCCGCTAGCCGACTAGTACCAACTAGCAACGGATTGTTCGCTAGTGCGGAAAAAAAGGACAAGGGTGATTGTGTTAAATGAGAATAAACCTACTCGGTCCATGGTACTTCTCTAGAGTTACTGAGGCGACGAAAACAAGGCGGAAACGAGGAAATTTTTATATTGATTACGGATGTGCGCTGTTAGCATCTAATGATTTGCCTATTTGCTGATCAGATATTCAACTAACATTCTATGATTAGCCAGCTCATGGACACAAAACAAATATGTACGTGCATCGAATAAATATCATGTTGGTACGCGAGAGATGAACATTTCTACAGGATCTTTAAACAAAAAAGAAAAACAGTGGTGAACTTAGCAAAGCTTGGTCAATGGATCCCCTATGTCCATGACTTTGTCTTAACAAGCCAGTAAGCATCATCATTATAACCAACGGAGCTTAGTGGATGGCTAGTCGATAGCTCATTCACGTCTCTTTGCATATGATTTACCCTTAATCAATAGATTCCAGCTGATATCATGATATAGAAATAGGCCATCCAGCAGGCACAAGAACGAATGGAGAAAAGAATAAAGGTTTTCAGCTGACAATGCTATCACATCCATGTTCTACTTCTGACTTTTGCCGCAGGGGAGGCCCCGGAAATGGTAACGTGGTATTCCTTCGTATGTAAATATAAGGGATTATATTTTTTTAAAAAAAGAAAAAGGTAGAAGGACAAATGATAGTTTAAAAAATGATAATTGAAGAATATACAATTACAAAAAATGGTTGTTAAAAGAATAAACTAATATAAAAGGTGCTAGATGAGAAATAAACTAGTGTGAGTTGATGCATCGGGAATAAAGTATTATCTGGAAATCTTATACAAATAGTGTATCACCCATCGGAGTTGTTTAACCATTTTTTCAATACTACCTCCGTCCACAGATAAAATGACCTGTCCAATGAGACAGAAATTAGATGTAGAATGATGATCAGGGATAAGATGAGAAGAAATTTAAATGATGGATGTTTGAAAGAAAAAATTATACTCTAAAAGTGTAGGATAAAAGTTAAAAAGCTAGAAATATAGTTATTTAGATAGGGAGTTATTACTTCCGTTGCTGGATTTAACCTACAAGTTCTAACATTCAAGATACAACAGATAGCTAACTGCAGATACCAATATAAATGAGTAGTCTCGAAAAATTTTGATCTCTTTATTTTAATACTGTTTTAGAGGAGTGGGGAAGCAGCAATATTTTAGATTAGGAGCTATCCATGACCTAAAGACGAAAAATATATCAAATGGTGTATTAGTTAAAACTTTTATATTTATGTTCATAACAACTTAAATACCAATGCTGAAAACAATACGATAAAAACTTTAAAAATAATTTTAAAATTAAGTTTTAAATTTAATTTTTGATAGCGACATATGCTTTTTAGACCAACTAAAGGGCTACGTAGATGCAACGAGATTTCTCATAATATTATAGTGAGATTAGAAATGTGTTATTGATGTAGAAATATGTACAGTGACTAAGACCCGAGAGTATACAAGGAGGGTCGGGTCTATATGTATATATATAATCTAGGCTAGTGGATTAACATCCCTACAGTCGCAGTGGGAAGGGAACGGATGCAGAGACTAGACCAAAAACTAGTGAACAAAGGTGTGGGTAGGCCTTTGGTCATTATATCAGCGAATTGGTGTGCCGATGATACATGGAGCACCCGAACCTGTCCTAATGCGATATTGTCATGGACAAAATAGATATCGATCTCGATGTGCTTGGTGCGTCGATGATGAACCGGGTTGGCGGTCATGTAGACGGCACTGACATTATCGCAGTAGACGACGGTCGTGGAGGAGAGGGGTGCACGGAGCTCCTGGAGAAGCTGGCGAAGCCAGCAGCACTTGGCGACGGCGTGAGCAATGGAGCGGTACTCGACTTCGGCGCTAGACCGGGACACTGTAGTCTGGCGTTTTGAGGACCAGGAGACTAGAGTGTCACCGAGAAAGACGCAGTAGCCAGACATAGAGCGTCGAGAGTCAAGGCAGCCTACCTAGTCCGCGTCGGAGTACGCGGTGAGGGAGTCGATGGGGCTAGAGCTGAGATGCAACCCGCTGGAGAGCGTGCCCTTCACGTAGCGTAGGATGCGCTTGAGCAGCATGATATGAGGTTCGCGCGGAGCGTGCGTGAAGAGGCACACTTGCTGAACAACGTATGTGAGTCGGGCCGTGTGAGGGTGAGGTATTGGAGAGCCTCGGCAAGACTCCGATACTGAGAGGGATCGGCAACGAGTGCGCCATCGGCAGCGGAGAGTTTGGCTCGAGGGTCGACCGGGGTGGCTGTGGGGTGACAATCGGCCATGCCCGCACGCTAGAGAAGGTCGATGGCGTACTGGCGCTAGGAAAGGAAGAGCCCGTGAGAAGAACGGGTGACGGAGATGCCAAGAAAGTGGTGGAGAGGATCGAGATCGGTCATGGCAAACTCAGAGTGGAGTTGGGCCATGATCTGGTCGAGAAGAGATGTTGAAGACGCTGTAAGGACAATGTCGTCGATATATAGAAAGAGATAGGCAGTAGCGGAGCCGATATGAAGAGTGAATAGAGAGCTATCGGACGCAGAGGCCACTAAGCTGATGTGCCGGAGATAGGCCGCAAAGCGCTGGTACCAGGCACGAGGGGCTTGTTTAAGGCCATACAGGGAATGTTGAAGAAGGCAGACATCGGGACGAGAAGGGTCGACGAAGCCTGAGAGCTGCTGACAGTAGACCGTTTCCGTCATATGACCGTAAAGAAAGGCGTTCTTTACATCAAGCTGATAAATCAACCAGGAGTGTGAGGCAGCCAAAGTGAGGACGACCCAGATGGTGGCGGGTTTGATGACGGGACTAAAGGTCTCGTCGTAATCGACACAGGGTCGTTGAGAGAAACCCCGGACTACCTAGCGAGCCTTGTGACGGGCAAGGGAGCCATCGGCGTGAAATTTGTGTTTAAAAATCCACTTACCGGTCACAATGTTGGTGCCGGGAGGACGGGGGACGAGGCGCCAGGTCTCGTTGTCCATTAGGGCCTTGTACTCGTCAGCCATGGCCACGCGCCACTGAGGGTCGGCCAGGGCGGACAGAGATGTCGCCGGGATGGACAAGATAGAGCTGTGGATGACGGAGAGCCCGTAGCGCTTGGTAGGGCGGAGAGACCCGGTCTGTGAGCGAGTGACCATATGAGAGGTGGAGGAAACTGGAGCCGATGGGAGTGCGGGAGAGATGGGAAGAACTGGTCAGGTGGGGGTGTCATCGGCTCCGGATCGACGGCTGTAGGGGAGAGAAAAGGAGGAAACTTGATCGGCCTGAGCCGATGGAGTCGGATGTGCCGATTGATCCAGTCGGTCCGATGAAGATGCTAGAGGTTGGTGGCAAGGGCGACACCGGCGTGTGGAGTGGACGGCACAGCGGGAATGGTGTAGAGGTCTCCGCCACTATTGCAGCGAAGGATCTGTCGCCGGGTTGGGATATCCTTCACAGAGAAACCAGACGCATCAAATTCGATGGAGCAGTTGTTTTCTCTTATGAATTAGTGAACAGATATAAGATTGTGAATAAGAGAAAGTACGATAAGAACATTGCGAAGGGGAAGGTTAGTAGTGGATGTAAACAGAGAGGAGTCACCTCGGCATTGGACAGAAAGAGAGTGGCCATTGCCGATGGTGACAAAGGAGGAGGAAGAGGGGTGATAAGAACGAAGTATACCGGGCGATGACTCCATGTGTGAGGACGCCTCAGAGTCTAGCACCTAAAGGTGCTGTGATTGGAGCGTCATCTGGTTGAGGGCGGCGATGAGGCTAACCTGGTTCTAGGAGGGAGCCGACTGAGTGGGTGGTGTTGGTAGCATTGGCTGAGGCGGTAGAATGGGAGCCGATACCAGGTGAGCCTGAGGATGGGCGCCGAGAACCCTTGGTTGCCAGCCGATAGGGCTGCGTGGCTGGGGCTAGGGTGCCCAGGGGTTGTAGCAGAGCCATGGACCCATGGGATCGGTAGGTTGGGCAGGGACTGAGGCAGGTCGTGATTGCATCGGACCCTGCCAATTCCTGCTTTTGTCTTTGCCCTTGCCTTTCCCGGTGCGGGCTGTGTTGCCATGGCTGGAGCCATGACCACCAGAGCCGCGGGAGAAAGCGGCAGCGCATGATGCTTGGTAGCCATTATCGGCTGCGGCAAGGAGAGCGGTGTAGGCCACTGTCTTCTCGTCGTTGGCCAGACGGAGTTCTTTAAGAACTAACATATCATGGGCCCGAGCAAACGATGAAGGGGTATGGCGTTGGCGATGTCATCGGCGGTGTTTGAGAAGCGGGGGTTGAGACCTCGCAGAAGGGTGAGAACGAGTTAAGAGTCGGCCACAGGGTGGCCAACATCCCGAAGAGCAGCAACCTTAACTTTGAGGCGGTGACAATACGAGGAGACAAAGGAGTCTTCTTGTACCATAAAATGGAACTCGTTGAGAAGGAAGATGGCGCGGGGCTGCTTGTTCGTGAGGAAGATCTGCTCGATGGCCACCTAGAGATCCTGGGCGGTGGGGTCAGTATCGTCCATGGCGAGGTCAAGGACAGAGTCATCGACCGAGCCGAGCAGCCAACTGCGCACGCAGCATTCGACGATGTCCCACAGGGGGTCATCGGGGCGAGGTGGAGCGGAGCTATCGATATGGGACCATAGGCCAAACTTTCCACAGAGAGATTTGAAGAAGAAAACTCACTTGAAATAGTTGTCGTTAAGGTTAAGAGAGATAGGAATGTGAGACTTCACATTCACAGCAGCGTAGCGAGGGGAGAAGATCGGCGAGGTGGTGCCCAAAGTGTGGTCTGGGGCACCGAGAGCCGGAGCAGACTCAGTGACTGGGAGAGTGCTGGAGTTGAGGGTGGACTCGGTGGCCATGACGAGAGGAGAACTAGGACAAATAGCCGATGGGAGGAAGAAGCTGATGGGAGGACAGATCGGTCGATCAGAGAGATAAGAAGCCGATAGAGAGTGGGTCAGCCAGCCAATAGGGAGTGGTTGGCCGATGTGGAGTAGGCAGCGGAGTAGGTGAGGAAAGGGTGGTGGCAGAGTAGGTGGGTCACGGATGTACGAGGATTCACATCCGTTAAGGGAAGATTCATGTCCGTAGACTCGTGGAGGCCAAGGAGTGGAGCGGACGCAAAAAAGGCGGGGAGTGACCGGACACGAAGAGAATATGTTCGCATCCGGGAGGCAGGGATTCGTGTCTGTGGACACGTGGACACGTTAGATTGGCTCGGACATGATGGGAGAAGGTTCGCGTCCGAGAACCGTTGAGCGTTTTGGAAAAGGCGAGAACCGAGGGAGGGTTCCAGCCAATAGGGAGATGGACAAGCCCAGCTGATGGGAGGACGGACGAGTTTAGCCGATGGAGACGACGAGCGCGGAGGTGCGCCGGTGTCAAAGAAGAAAGGATGCACGAAGCGAGAAGAAGGGCGGAGACGGGTGCGAGACGGGACGAGGAGGCGGATGGAGACCGTCGCCTTGTCGCGCGGAGATGGAACGAAGAAAAAGAAGGTGATTGCGGGAGAGACGGGGAGAAGAAAGAAAGGGAGACGAGGAAGAGGGTCGGCGACAGGAAGAAAACGTCGACGACAAGGAGTAAAAAGGTCAGCTCGTCGGAGAGAGAAAGCTAGCACGTCGGAAATGTCTAGACTCGTTCTAATACTATATACAAATATATACAGTGACGAATATACAGGAGGTCGAGTCTATATATATATATAACCCAGTCCAGTTGTCTAACAATTGGTTTAGGCATATGTTAAAGAATGTATTTGTAGTTGTATGAGTGTAATGTTATGTGCGTAGCGGTATGTATGCATGTGCCTAAAAACTTAAAAAATTTCAACATGCAGTATATTTCTGAAGTATTTGTTGATCAGTTTCAGTACGGACGCAGCAAGTAATTGATCAGTTTCGGTACGGACGCTGGTATAACAGATTCATCTGAACTGAAGATGTAAAAGCAACATATGAACATATTAACAGCAACCTGCAACATGAGAATTTGTATCTCAGGGCCTCAGGCTGTTACCGAGCACTGATTTCTGCTACAAGTTACTATCAGTTATTGTTCCGACCTATGTCCCCTTTTTTTTCTTTTCCATTTGTTGACATCGACTGCCGATTCAATGCGATTTGTTGAGCTAGCTCTGGACAGCCTGTGAGTAACTGAATTTCTCGTCTCTAGCTCGAAGGCCTACGCGCACAGTAATGATCCAAGAAAGGATCAAACACGGCAGAGAGAAAACGACGGTTTGCCTATTGCCCGGAATAGATCTCTTTCAATCCCTTTTTAGATTGTCATCGTCCTACCTAACAGCGGATTAATCTCATGAGTTCCCCAGATGATGCAGAAAGTAACGGTAATACAACGTGGATTGTGACACCTGGTACAAATCGGTAAAAGTTTCAATGCACAGAATTGGGATAATTTGCTAAGATATTGGAAAAATCTTCCGGAACTAGCATTCCATCTAAAAAGCAAAGATTTACAAAGACAAACCTATAGACTTGTGCATTGATTAGGTGTCGGGAACTTCAGAAAGCTGGATATAACCAATGTAAACATGGGGGACAAAACTCCAAGGGAATTAGACGATCATAACTCGTCAGCTTGGGAAAGAAATAACAATTTAACAGAACAGTTGAATGAAGAAAACAACAAATTTTACAGAACAGGATAGCTGTACTAGAAGACCGAGCATGCAGGCATATAATGATATAATAAAGAACATGCGTGCAGTGGTTGTCAATGGAGCATCTATTCTTCTAGAGAGATGATTATATGATGCAATCTACTCACCAAATTTGAGATGTTAAGATTACATGACTTCAGCTGAAGGCAAGTACGAGGAGCAAGTAACAGAACATATCAGTTTTCCATGTGCTTGAAAAATGTGGCCACCTGGCTGCCACCATAGCTTATGCACAAAGTACAAGAACAATTGATAATCACCAACTCTATTATATTAATCGAAGGTAAACAGAGCACATCCTCCAAAAACCAACAATAACGGGTAAGAAGAACAACACGTGTAACTAGATGTTTCTGTTCCACATCTTACCAAACAGAATTACACAGTACATCTACCATTCTGAGTTTCCTGTAAGGTTGCAGCTGAAGGCAACAATACCAGTTACATTCAGACGTGATTGTAACAAGTAAAACGACTTGCTGATGATTTTTTTTAAAGAATACTTGCTAGTCCTTCCTTAGCAGGCCTGTTTCTAGGGAATGCAGTACCAGAGACATCGACAAGAGCCTTGAAGCTGTATGGCTCGTGCATTAACAACTCTGAAAGTACCTTCCTGTTGAGTTGGATATTCTCCTTCATCAATCCATGCATATAATTGCCATAGTTCACCTGCATAGTCAATTAAAACAAAATATTAAAAATGGCATAGGGCACGCAATGCCTGAGGATGATACCCAAGAGGCCAAGAATTATAGTGTAAATTATTCTGATTATACACAAGGATACAAGGTTGACACCTGATCGTTTGTTGGAAATCATTTGAACATGAGCTTGCAAAAAAATGATTTTAATTGTGACGTGAGACCTCAAATATAACTGGATATGCAGTTGCATACCCCATGTAGTCGTGTACCAGCATTGATGCGTTCAATCCAAAGAGATCGCATGTCCCTCTTCTTGTTGCGTCGATCCCTGTATGAATATAGCAATGCCTTTTCCACCCTCTCCCTAGCAATTCTTATGCAGTTTTTTGCCCTTCCCCTAAATCCTTTTGCTAGCTTGAAAACCTTGCCCTTGTTCATCTTTGAGTTCCTGAATTTCTGCACAATCTGCTTTCCCTGTAACTGCAACATCAAATTAAAAAAATGGACAAACATTCGAACTCGATATGAATTGATCAGATAGGCATTCATACTACACGCAGATCTGGCTGACATTTATGCCCAACTTGGTATGCGTAAAAATGAAATAGTACCAGAAGACTTTGTCCCTAATTAGCTTCATACAACACCTTGCAGAATCAAGAAAAATTACTGAACCAAAAAAACTCCTCTATTCTAAAGCACTGCTTAGTAATATTCAGAACTTCTATTCAAAAGCTCTGCACCAAAAAAATCTATTGGTTTCACACAAAACCCTGTATCAGCCTAAAGTAAATGTCATCCCACCCTACATGGCTACATCAACAACGGGTAATTCACACCTCCAATATACTACCTCCAGTCTTAAATATATAATGTTTAGGACAATCAAATTGACATGAATGTAATTGTATTTTCCGTCCTAAGCATCATGTAAACAAGACCGGGGGAGTATATGATTAAGGAACTGTAACAGATAGTGCCACCAGTGCCACCAGGAACTGATCTTTTTAAAACATAACCATGCTGTCTGAGTGCACTTGTTTATCACAAAGATCTACAAGAAACAACATAGATTCTCATACTGAATCATTCAAATGCACTGCTAACCATTCAAATGAAGGTAAAATCGTTGGCCACTGCAACTGGTATAATCTCACCAAATCAAAGGCATTACTCCAGCAACATTTTCTGCCCTGTATTCCGTCGGACACGTAGCAACATCGGAAAGCTCCTACGATCCAAACCCACACCTAAAACTCTGACGAACCCCACACGCCGAAACCGCGCTCTTGCTACCTCGACTATAAATTCCCCCAACCACCTAAAACTTCGTCCGTGCCTAAAACCCTACCCTCTGCGGCTACCGCACGGAATGAGAAGCACCAAAACCTCTTCTAGAGCGAAGCGGAAGAGGTTTACCTGCTTCCTGGCTGAGCTGATATCCCACCGCCCGCGATGGCAGCCGATCTCCGCAGGGCGAGGGCTCGCTACGGGGGATTTAGTGAGACGGCGCGGTGAGGGGAGGGAGGCGGCTTGCCGGCGGCGAGATGGTTATGCGGTGGTTACCTAGGCCTTGGTGTAGCTCATCGGGTGAGGAATTAATGGGCCGAATCTAGTGCATCCAGCCATTAGATGGGCTCGTCAGACGAGGGCTTGGGCCCATTAGATGGGCTCGTCAGCCAAGGAACCGGCTCAGTTAGCAAATTTTTTTATTTATACTTTTTTATTAAAATATTTTTAAAAATATTTTTTAAAAAATTATGGATATATACCCAGCACCGTTCTTTTAAAAAACATCATCTCAAATGGCATGAAATCTAACGTGTCAAATACTTGTTAGCTCTATTAACGGCGGGAGTCGGCCTCTTTGTCGTTCTATCCGATAGTGTTTTTTTCTACGGCGGGGGACCGCCTATAAAATATTGTAATAGGACGTGTGAGGGAGAAGAGGATATGGGTGATTCTATTGCTACCCTCTGCTTGAGCATGTTTGTGCTCCTAGGTGTTTGGCTACAAAATTTCTTAGGTCTCCTGTGGGAGGAAAGGGGGCTATCAATTTTATAGACAGACTCCTTACTACCCTCTATTAGAAAATTTGGACATATATAAAAAAAGATAATTGAGATGTCTGAATTATGCGAGAACTCAACATTACTACCAGAAAATCATTACACCATTAATTAGAGGCTAGACAATTAATAGGTTTATACACATATATTATTTAGATAATAGTGGTAAAAACATTATACGGTTACCGAGAGATTTACATGTTACCAATAAAATATATATACAATATAAATAATACAATAGGTAACATGTTATGGATGCCTATTTAAAACTTATGGAAATCATCATATAACGTTAACTTATAGTCACCATTTGCGAGAGAAGTTGACTCTTCGCTCGTACAACACTTTAACCTGTATATATTGTTCAATTATTTCTATCGAAAAAAATACACACATAGCTATTATAGTCAATATGATAACAAAATTAAAGCAAATTAAAAATATGTATAGCGAGCTTATCACAAAATCACCATCAAGAATGTTTGAACAAACAAAATACCTTATATCAAAAGTATCATTACTTATTGACCTCACCACCTGCAATGATCACTGTAAGTGCATTTAGAACGCTCCCGTCATAGAGTTAGTATAAGAGGTTGCAGTCTTCAGTCTGATTATTTGGCTCACTGACATCTTTTGTACTCCTTCTGTAATGTTCATTTGATTCTAAGAGGAAAAACCAACTGCTCTTGGAGAACCAATGATTGAGATTAAATACTAAATTTTCTATATTAGAAGCTACATATCTTTTTATAGATCTGGTAAATAAAGTATTAGTTCGAAAAAATATGTGATAAGAAACACTTGAAAAAACAGGGGCATACAATCATAACTCATGAGAATACTTTGAGCATTGAAAAAATGTCCTCCTACTAGTGTTAAGGTCTCAAGATGTTATAAGCTAGCATCGATCACCACATATGCAGAATGGATGATCACACCAAGGTGGAATTAACCAAGCCAAAGTATCTCTTCTCTAGTATGTATCCTCAGTGCAAACACATTTAGCAGTTATTATTATTTGATACTATAAGAGATAGAACAAATATGTGATGTGGGATTTATAAAAGTATTAGTGAATGAAAAATTTGAAGTTCATCATACATACGAAGGTTTTATATAGTATGAGTTGTGCTAGGTGTAGAAGACAAGATTGAAAGTATTGAAAAGGATGTGATATTCACGTGCGAAAAGTGCCCTGTCTGTAGAAATTCTTTGAACACAATGTGACATTAATACACCAAAAGTTGGTTGTCGGGTTATGTTAAAAGCAACATGATGATCATGTGTTAAAAGTTGGTTAATATTACTCAGTATTGATTGTGATTTGGTAGTTATGTGCATGCAGTAAGGAGTGAAGTTACCGAAAGTTGGTTGTTGTATGCTATCAATAGTCATACGCATACAATAAAGAATAAAAACGACATGGTATTAATACATTGTAAATAATATAGGTATATAGAACCAAAATAGTGGATACACGGTACTATAAACACTAAGTAAAACTATCACTACCTACTACTACCCTAGGGCCTAGCCTCCACCCCACTGTCTTCCTTCCCTACGCTCTCATGTGACCCTAAAAATAGGTAAGGTGGCTCCTATGTGTATGGTGGCAGAGCTCCTATAAGCTGAGAGGATCCAAGCACGTCCTGGTCTGCCGTGAAGTCACTGTAGTCAAAACAGTCATACATCCATCTAGAGGTGGCATGCCCAGATCTGCTAGTGACTGCGGAGATCTGTGACTGTTTAGACTAGAACCCTATGAGAAAAATGGTTGAGAATGCAAACTGAATTCCATGGATCAAATAAAAATATATACTATGCGACAAACCTAAAAACCCTTGGGTTGATGTTCTTGCTTCTTGTGTCGATGTCTCCGCTCTCTAAGTCCACTTCCTCGCTATGAAATAAGTAAGATACAATGTAACAAAAGTTGTAAAGAGTATATTTTATTAACAACAACGTCATATGATAAGAAGAAAAAATATATTTAAGTGATCGATAGCCGAAGTTACCTATGGTAAAGGGGCTGCTTGGTGGCAAAAAAAACACTCTGATAGATGGCGATAACAGAGATGCCTGTAAAAACAGCAGCCCCCTTCTCTCTCGTATGTACTGTCATGACATTTTACAGGTGGTCCTCTGTCATAGAAAAAAACATCCTTAGTTTAGTTAAAGCGATAAGAAGATTGTCTATAAATTTTATAAAATATTACTGACTCATCATTAAATGGGACAACGAACATTTATCACATCGAATTTCACGTCGTCAGGGTATAGATCTGTAATTTTAAAAAATATATATATTAAAAAATGTTTTAATTAAAATATAAAAATAAAAAATTAACTGAGTTGCTTTGTAGCTATTTACCGATGAATGAGTGTCAAATGTTGCCACACCATAGGTTATACATACCATAATTTATTAGTGGTTGCTTGTTTTAATTGTGACAAGCCACACATTTTGTTACTCTATGTGATATATGTCATACACTTATTTTTTAAGCCAAACATTGCCACAGTTGACAATTCTGGCAAACAAATTATTGGCTGTACTTTGTGTGCCATGTCACAGTTGTGGTAAGTTAAATTATAACAATGTTAGGCAAAAACCAAACAGACGGAAAGTCGGTTACTTACTTTCTCCATTCTTTCTTCAAAAAAGTTAGATTTTTTGAAGTTTTATGATTTTATATCGAATAAATCATTATATAAAACATTGTAAATTTACTGGTATTTATAGAAAATATGAGCAGCAACAATGATAGAAATAAGAAAGATATATATATATATATATTTATTTATATTTGCATGAAGAAATTACAAGGTGCTAGAGTAGCACATATATATAGTACATTTTTGTAAGCTTAGTGAACATGTACGCGTCAATATTTAAGTCCCTGCACGTGAATCTATTAAGTATTAACATCACCAGTGGATCATGTGTGCAATTAAGCTGTGTAGCACTATATGATGGGAGGTAGGACAACTATTTTTTTCCCTTCTCTTCCCCATCTTGAGTATAATTAACTTGGTTGCGTAGACTCAACTTGTCAAGTTATATGCAGTTCTGTGCGCTATTAGAGCTTGATTAGAAGTGGATTTACGGTTGATGATTAAGTTACAGCTGCGAGAGGAGCTGGAGCTGCCTGAGGATGGGGCTGAGTGCTTCCATGAGCTTCTCGCACGGGTGGTTGTGGACGCCCTCGTACGTGGTCACCACGATGCCCCTGTCCTTGGCCAGGCGCTGCACCTGCTTCTTCACGTTGCACGTGTGGTGTGTGCATCGGTAGTAGCTCCTGATATATCAGCAATTGGCATCCATGTGAGAAAACTCAATTGACCAAGCATTGGGTTTGACATTTAATTTGCTGCATGCACTGTGTGTACGTAGCTGAGTGTTGTTGCTTGTTGTAGTATTACTGCAGGACAGGAGATCGAACGCGGGGGACGCACAAGAGTACAAGACTATGGTCGTTGTTGATTAATGGTCTTCACATATGCTAATGACGATGGGCCAAATATGGCACCGATGAGTGGTAACGATGGTACGTGTTGTGCACTCATTGTTCGATTAATCGATGATGATGAGTGCTGCTACGAAATTGTTTTTTTTTGTGACTTTCTCTCTCAAACATTTGTTATTCTCCCATGAAGATCCAGTACACCGTTCCCCCACTTACTCTCCCTCCTCCCATCTTTAATGTCAATTTTTACAGTATACCTTTAAGTGGACGGGTAATTCGTTAAATTAGATCCAATGATCAGATTTAACTATACTACACCTAGTAGTATAGATAGTAGATTTGTAGGAGGGTAAACTTGAAAATAAATTACGGAAGAGGCAGTGAGCCGACCACGGAGAGTTTCGAGAATGATGAGCTGACCAGACGTGGAATATCCCTCCTCAAGGGGTCTTGGCTCTATTTGGAAGACTCAACAATACACCTCACTCTAATTGAAAAAAAAAACATAAATTACTTATGATAATCAACGATGAGATCTAGCTTATACCACCCTAACTAGTAGAGGTATCATAAAAGTGCCCACCCTTCGATGCTCAACTCTGATGCTGTGCCCACTCATACTTTCTTTTCCATAACCTCGCTACTGTCCCTATCACCTTTGTATCTTAAATTGTCTGTTGTTGAATCCCTATCACCTTTGTATCTTTGTTGTTGAAGTTAGAGAGAGCGAACGATGTTGATATAATTAATATGGTCAATCATAAAATAGAAATACATAGTTGCTTATAAATCTTCAAACAGATGTAAAGACAGAAGGTCGTACCTTAAAAATTATTTAAATATTATTTAGCAATTCTAAAAAAAATAGTATGACAACGTTGTCTATTATCTCTATTACTAGATTTTTCTTTCTTGTCATTTTTGAATGGTCTAAGATTACCCATATATTTATGAACCATTGTATACATGTGACATCTTTAACCATATCTTCTTTCTCTATCCCAAAAAAATCATCCAACCTCCACTCCCGCCCCCATTGTGTGCACCGTCTCATGAGCACCAGTAAACCATGCAATGCTCCCTCTATTATGTGACTAGCAAGGCCTACCTAGTGTGTCTAATAGGTTATCTACCATACCACATAATAATATGTGAGCACTACTAGCGATGTATTTTCCAACAGAATTCTTGTGTGCCATATAATTTTTTAACGTGAGGACTGTTAAAAATAGAAATGGTTATTGGCAAAACCTGCAGATGGTGTAGTGTCTAAGCCACCCTTTTACAATCTCACCTCCTTTGTTTCAATGGCTCGCGTATAGTTGGATTTGGAGCCCTGAACCACTCGCAGGCCTCCCTAGAGCCCACAACTAGCACATATTCATCTCCCTCAAGCTCCTTTACGTTGATGAGTTCATTGTTTCACTGTATCTTCCCATAGGCTTAAGTGTTGAATGATAGATGCATTTATTTGCATTGAGACCTATTGGTGGTAGAGATTTTCTTAAATCTATTATTTTATTTTTTTTCATAAACCGTGCTAGTCCTATTAGCTCTCTTGTCAGCTACGGTTTTTTCTGTATGCTTTGTGAGTATTTGGAGAGGTTCTTCTTGTTAGGGAGATATTTTTTCTTTTCCTTATATTTTTACTTCTACGTATTGAAATAGTATTAGTAATTCTATTGTCGGTTTAGTTTTTTAAAATATAGTAGCTCTGTTGCATTTTCCACGCCAATCTTGTGCGTAAGTGTGGGTATGCAACAATTTTAATATGATGGAAGATGGATGATGAAAACAACAAATATACATGCGATCGATCAAGTGCATGCAGCAAGCAACAAACATGATGCACGAGTAGCCTGCACGGTTAGAGGTTAGCCAGAAATAACACCGGAATATATACCTCGGAAAGTCGCTGTTCTTGACGGCCTTCTGCCCGTATTTCCTCCACCGGTAGCCGTCGTCGAGGACGTCGTTCTCGCTCCTCGTGTGGAACGCGAACCTCTGCGTCCGCCCGCCGCCGCCAGCCTTCTTACCATTGCCCCTCCCACGCCGGGCGCTGCCCTGCAGCACCTTCGTCGTCGTCCCTTCCGTCGTCGCCTCCGTGATACCACCGATCCCGCCTGCAGTCGTGACGGTGCTGCTCCCGCCGCAGCTGCTCTCCGCTGCCGCCGCCGCCATCGCGCCTCCACCACGATCCTCGCCCACGCCCATGGCCGCCGAGACCCCTGGGAGGAGCAGCGACGCCGCCCAGTCCCCCGCCGGACTAAGCGTCGCAATCGAGCCTAGCTGAGCAACATCAAGCGGCGGCGGGGTGTAGGCGGCGGGCAGCGGAGGAAGCAGCAGCCGCCCGTGCTGATCGCCGGCCGGCTGCAGGCTCCCCTCACGCAGGCTGTCCATTGTTAGCACGTACGTACGTGCGCCGCCGGCGAGATGGATCGATCAGTGGACAGGTGCACGGCGGCGGCGAATATATAGACTTGTACAGGTGCAGCTGCGCGCGGTTAGCTGTGACTGGAAGGTGAAGGCGGGAAGGTGAGGGGGTGGTGAGGTGGGCAAGCGTGCGAGCTTCTTCCCCTCTCCTGCGTCTCACACACTAACCCAGAGAGGAGAAGAGCCATCAACCGATCAACCACCTCAACCACTGTCTACTGCTCCCCGCGCCCGCGCAACGGTGTGCAAGGCGGCGTCAACCGCACGACGCGAGCGCGCAATTTTTTACGCCTCCCCAGACGATGACTTGCACTAGAGTTAGTTGTGCATGTCCACATGCACACGTATCAGCTGTAGTCGTGGTGTAAATTAACCTCTGCAGTGTGCAGACAGGTTCGTTCGCCAAATGAAGGCGATCAAACCGTCCCTAAAATAATCATTATAGTATTTGTTTTATTCACGTGTTGTGGATTTTATATGTGTGTGGTTAATAGTGTCTTTTGACCCTGTCTTATACTTCACACGGTGTGTTAAAATATTCTCAGACGGCTAACGGGCTTATTCAACTATCGCCTATGCTGGGCCATTTGTTTGGGCTTGGCCCAGTACCCTTCTAGAGTAAAGAGAAGCCCTAGGCATGCACATTGCACACACACAGAACACCGTTTTACCAGCAAACTAGGAATTGAAATGAAAATAAAACATGCATTAACTTGAGAGTTAAATTCATGCATTGCTTGAAGGCACAGCCACGTCGATTGACAGGGCTATTGCAGCGTCAAAGATTGGCGTCCTAACTTTACTGCTCCACACGGAAAACACTACTATCAAGAGTTGCTACCGTTGCACCCGTCACGTTACTTTTTTGGCTGGGAATTTCGGAAGACGTGTGCAAACTCACGTACGTACATTAACTATTGTGCATGTGCTAACGAGCAACGTCAACAGTAGCGTCCTGTAGACGACAGGTATATCCTAATTCCTCCTGCACATGGCTCTACTTGTTCGCTTCTGGTGTGGAGCACAGCTGTTTTGCTAGTTGCGGTGCGTGACATCGAATTAGCGATCGATATATTTGATCGGAGAAATATTCCAGCGGGTGTATAAGTCGCAGATATCTCTTTCAGAAATTAGGAGAATTCGATCATGCCTATTAATTGCTGCCAGCACTTCACCTTAAGGCTCACAGATATATAGGCTATGACCGTTTGAGCTACGACTGATTAGTTATTAAAAAATAAATAATACATTTATAAATAATTTATGGTTAAACTTTTATATCCGTATTATTAACACTACAACAAAATCCATTATCGGTGATGGGTGCTAACTCTTATCTCTGATGGAAAATAACTTGGTCAATAGATCGAAACACATATTTTTAACAGGTGAACACTGGCAACTGATAATAATACCTATGAAGGAACACCCGTCGCAGATAAGTTTGACCCATATAACCGGGTGGTATTACCGCTCATCACAAATAACTCATCTATGATGGTTGATTTTTGCACCTATCACAGGTCTATATAATGGATAAAAATGTGCTCATCACCACCCATCATTACTGTAAATCATTGGTGAAAAAAACAAAAAAATGTCTAGCTAGTTGCCAACTCATTCATCACTCACAAGAATCTCTAAAGAAAAAAACCATAGGGGATCTCAATCATCACAATCACATTTAGACAATCACAATCACAAATTCACACTTTATTGATCTACAAACATAATAGAGTAGAGGATCTACAAACATATAGCAGCAACAGGTGCTGGATCATCCACTTCGTCTTTATCATGGTGGATAGCCCATGTCAGAGAGGAGAAGAAGGAACCTGAGCAACTCGTTGCCATCAGCGACACACCTAGGCTTCTTGGCCTTGTTGCTGCTCATCCTCTCCTTGACGAACTCCTTGTATTGCTTTAAACTTCTTGACGAAGAGCTAGTCAGTTGGAGCAGGAGACAACAGCAGGTGAGGTCGTCGGGGTTAGCGACCAGGTTGACAGTCGAGCTGCTGCTGGTGGAGGTGGTTGCGATCACCGCCGTTGCTGTCGTTGCCACAGTCTTTATGGAGCTTGGTCTGATGACAACGACAACGAGTGACGATGACCTTAGGACAGAGGCAAAGAGCTTAGGGGTGTTTAGATCTAGTGGTACCCAACCACCTGGAGGCCAGATCTAGCGCATCGAAGCTCAGCGACAGCAAGGAGGTGGCGGCTAGCTCTCGAGGGTGGAGGAGATGAGACTCAGCTAGTGCCTGTAGCGGAGAGCGACAATGATCTTAGGGTTTGTCGCCAACTTGGTCTAGCAGCATGCTTGTTCTTGCGACGAGGACCACGGCGGAACTAGTGGTGGGCAGTGGAGAGCTGGGGAGAGAGATCAATGAGGAGGAGAGAGAGCTAGGAGGGAGAGCTGGGGGAGAGAGATGGATTAGGATTTAGTGGTCTTGGTGGATTAGTGGATAAGAGTGATGTTATATTTGATTTATTCAGTGGGAGAGATATGGTACGGTGGTTTGGGTGATAGTGATGGGTAATAAAAAGGATACTTTAGAGATGATTTCTTATCTTTAACAGGTTATATTTAATATACGTCAAAAATAAGTGCTATCATTTATGATAGCTTACATTTTTTACTCATCATAAGTGTGATGTTTTTTGTGATGGTTCATAATGGTGACTCATCATAGATATATTTATGATGGGTCCCCATAACAACCCATCACAGTTGACACTATACATGTGACAGGCCATCTCTTAAAGCCATCTCAAATATGTGTTTTTAGATTTGTTAGAGATGATGTCATCAATGACATGTCATGTTAATCCGTTAGAAATGTGTAATTATCGGTAATCGATTCTACAATAGTGTAGTGGTTTAAAAGTCAATGCTAGAAAATAGAATATAAAAAAATAGATTTTAAATTTTAAATTTTGGTTGTAGTTGATAAGCTAACAAAGTTGGGTTTCAAAATTTAAATTTCGTTTGATGCAAATTGAATTTAATTAGATGCTTCAGTTATCTGCTAGTTGTTTCTCTCTTAGTCTAAGTTTATGGCACTTTTTTTTGCGAGGGAAATTTATGATAGCATTACAGCGTTAATAGAAAGAACAATTTGATCAACACGACACTTTTTGTCGGAAACTAAACCTAAGCGTATCGCGGCGTCAGCCTTAATCAAGAGGTGTGAATCCACATATCTAATGGCTATATCTATATGCTATCAGTTTTTTGGATCCGATTCCTGTGCAGCTGCAAATGGTACCACATGATCCAAAACAAAATGGCAGGATGCCTATGAGAAGTAGCAAAAATTGTAGCTTCCTACTGCTTCCTACTGTAGGAAGAAATATCATAGCAATTCTATTGTAGCAGCTGGTTTGAACTATTAGATCAGAAAAAAGATGGCTCACATATTGTATACCGTAACAATAGTAACTCTACTCGATCTTAATTCCAGATTTTGCCTTTCAGCACCCCATCAGCGATGTCTCCCTCTCCTGTTCATGACGCCCTTTCCCTTTCGATCTCAAGTTTCTCAATCAACTGAGGCATCATCAGGCAAGCCAATACAAGAGTAGATTCATTATTAAGGCCAGGCCAAACAGAGCAAAGTTATCTAACATGTGGAGCCTGAAAATCGTCGCTTCCAGGATGGGTGATGTTACAGGCCTGGCTGTTCCGCCTATCGGTTGGCCAATCAAAACAAAACAGTACCAAAAACGGTAGAGGACGGTGCACGCACTCGCTATCGGCTCTTTTAAAGTTTTAAGACTTTAATCTCATCGCTCGAGCGTCGGCTGGACTCTCTCTTTGGCCTTCCATTGCATATTAATGTCATGAGCAATCCTTCTCGCATCGGCAGCCCTTCCCATCAGTCTGAGTTGGGAGAATCTCATGGAGTAGAGACCACTCTCGCCCTTCCATCGTTGGAAACGCTTTCCTTGGCAACCCATCTTTTTTCTGAAAACAGTCCTTGGTCCTGTCCATTTCAAAGTAGCCAAATGGCGCCAAAAAGAGGCCAAAGCATCAGCAAGTACACACATTTCATGTGTATGAACTTATTTCAAATTTGCTACAGTTGGTCTTTGGATGACTGAATATTGGTGAACTCTCATTTCAGGAAAAGACATACCGAAATTCTTCTACGACAAGAGAATGTCAACTGTATTTCCATAACAAGTACCTTTAACCAGCAGGGGACGTTGCTTCTGTCGCCGGTGGCAAGAACAATGGTGTCAAACTGCTCTGACCGACCGTCCACGAATATTACTTGCTGCCCCGCAATTTTTCTTGTGGCAGGTCGGACCTGCACAGGAAAAATTATTCAGGAAATAAATTACAAGCCATGATTGTAAGGAGCTAAAGGATTTTCATGAGTACTTTGGTATAGTGAAATGAACCTTTATATCTCCAGACTTGATCATTGCAAGTGTGCCAATGTCAAGGATGTGAGTCTTTCCTGACAGTGATTTCAATGCAAGTGGCCCAAGGCTAGGCCTTTTCAACCCAAATCGTGATGTATCACCAAGAATTGTTCATGCAACAAGCAGAAGAATGCGGTCTACGATATGGATTGGCAACCATTTGAGCAGCCACATTGCAAGCCAAAAGGTTGGTTGACCTAGCATCTCCCTGGGCAAGATGTTCACAGAATTGACGAGGTAGATAAAGGTTGAGGCGGTCATACATCTTGAGCTGCCACAGAGGTGCTATGCAGCTTGAGCACTCAAGAACAAGGCTACCAATTCCCTTCTCCTTCAGGCATGCAGCGACAGCAAGTCCAGATGGCCCAGCACCAACAACTATTGGCCTCTGAACCCAAACAAGCTGCTTGGAACAAGACACTGCAGCAGGTATGCACCTCTCCATGTGGCAGTTTTTGATGGATTGATGGTGCTTTTGGCTGTAGAAGGTCAAGGAAATAGGATCATGAGCTCTCTTGCACTCATTTCCTCCCCAACAATTCATGAGAATAGCTAAGCTTTGATATGCTTGATGGTGTTCTCTCGAACTAGCTAATAATACATGATTGCATTGGGTACTTGGGTCAAGCGCCATGGTGAACCAATAAACTAGCAAGCTTTGCAATGTCTGATTTCGAAGAATCAAAGAGGAGATAAATACTCTCAAGACAAACCGACACAAACATGACCACTAGAAGATGCCATGTTAGTGGGAAGGCATGGACCGTACAAGTGGTGTAATCAATTGTTTTCCTTTCGGGAGGCTAATGTCACTATCTTATATACTAATACCAAAGTAAATAAGATGTGTGTAAATTAACAATTATGCATTTCAGAAAAACTTTATTTGCCTACTACGTAAGAAATGTTCATGGTGATCACTAAGAAATCCTTAACAAGATAGCTTAACAAGATAGGTTGGATACATCTATATTACTTATTGTGTGTGTGCATGTGCAAGGACTTGTATGAGAGTTACACAAGATGGTACACCATACTCCATGGGAAGATCACATGGGGATGAGCAGAGAAATTGAATGTTCAAGTCATATAATGGGTAAAACCAAGCTAGTCAGGAAGAACATACATGTGCGCAGCAGTTAAAGCAGGCAAAATGTGTTATCTCACAATTTGTTTTTCCACCTTGTATAAAACCCTATTATTATTATTATCTCACATGGAAAGATATGATATTTCGTAGTAGCTGACAATCTGGAATGTGCTTTTACCTTGCTAAAATAAGTATGTCGGAGAGTGTGTGTTCTAAGCAGTGTCAACGCTATCATTTTGAGAACAGTAGGGGAGTTCCATACTGAAGTAAATTTATTAATATATTGGCAGCAGTAGAGTACTCAGGACCAAATGGCTGAATAGGCCAAAGATCTAGAAGAAGCACACCGTCTAAGAGAAAACGATTTTCATAAAGCATGCATGAAGAAATTGGCTTTTGACCCAAGTACTATTGTATTGTCGTATCTTACACAATGAAACATTAGTAATGAATAATTCAGAGCTGATCAGCACAGTAATTGCATATCAACATTTTGGAGTTGTTAAGACTCTGCAGTAAATATTCATGAATAATAATGGAACAGTACAGAGAAAACAATATGTATATTCAAAGAAAGTTATTAGTATTACACCTATAAATTTTGCATCTTTGGATAACTATTGGAACTGCACGTTGAACCCACCATTATCACCCATAGCTAACGAACAACACCTATAGATTTGTGGCCCATGGCTGACAAATGACCTTGCAGAGCAGGTGTTGTACCTAGTTGTTCAAAAGTCCCCCAAAAAATGAGTCACTCCTACCATAGCCTAAGGTTTGAAACGTCAGTTCCAATAGAAACAAGTAAGGATGCCAAGAAATGGCTTCATGGCTTGATCAAAATTCTGACGAAATATAGCATAAATTTATGGACAGCAGCAAGAATAATCTACATGACATGATATGAAGGAGAAATTATCAAAAAAATCACAGCTGATGAAAACATCACAACCTTCTTATAACATCCACTCCTCCAGTCTAACTTTGCACCTCAGACCTCAGTAGTATTTTTGTATTTTACCAGTATCCAACAATGCTGCATGAGTAGAAGTAAATTGTGTTTCAAGCCAAAACCAAATGATAGATTAGAAAGGAAAACTGGCCTTTTAAGGTTGGCCACAGCTACAGAGGCAACACTGTTATTATAAACAGGGCCAGGACAGTAGCAGGATTTTGCTTACCAATTAGCCTACTGGGTTTTCCACTTACGAATACATACAGACTATAGACTGTTACTTAATTTTCTAACAATTTTAGTTTGGACGATATACCCTAGACTTTCTGTCTTCTAGTGATGTACTAAACAATGAGGCTCACTAGGTGCAGCGTGTCTGCTCTCCAGTCATACCTTTTTCGCAGTCCCTCTTGAGTGATTCAGTCTGTGCACCATTGATCTCTTGGGAGTACACTTGGATTTTTGCAGACATAGCCACTCTCAAAATGTTGATGTCTTTATGTTATTGAAGGAACAGCTCCAGTGTATTTTGCGTTACTTTGTTAAGAGTGAACAGTCCTCTTACATGGCATGGATCCCATATTATAGCCTACACGCCAGCAGTTAGTACTACAGGAGTACAGGACATTGTTTGTGCTCTTGTGGAGATTTATCATTCCAATGAGAGGCCATGGTTTGGACAACAAGAGGTTCTTTGAGCAAGTTCTGCTAAGTAGCACTCTACATTATTCTATTGTTCTTAATTTATTCTACCATTGTTCAGGGATAGAAGCATCTTGTTAATTTGACAGTCCCTTACAAAGAAATGTGGTGCACAAGCTAGGTTCCATGTGTGGTGCACAAACTTTTGTATATACTATAGCATGATAGCTCATACATGCAATGTGCAACACCAGCTGTCTGTGATCTGTCTAATGCACTGCAATTGTATGTACAGAAAAGTAAGTATGATCAATCTAAGATTAAAATTCCAAAAGGCATAATAGAAACCAATCAGTAGTAGTTGGTCCATTTGCTGATTTATACACAAGTCATAGGTTCATAGCTAGGACAGGAATCATACCTTTCATGTTGGTTACTTTTCATCACCCTTCTCGGTAAGCATGAGAACAATCATGTGAAGACAAAAAGAATCCAAAAGTGCTCCAATGGCCTGAGGCTGCAAATCATCACCTAAATCCAGTCACCACAAAAAGGCCACCCACAACTTGAAAAAGAACATTCTAATGCCCTTGTCAAGCAGGGATATCTTAACCCTTGCAATAACACATGGAGAACAGATGCACAAACGGCTGCTAAAAAAAAGTGACATTAGAATCTCTTGTCCACGTCACATTCCCTTTTACCTCACAATAAGGAATGGAAACAAGGAATCAGAAATTAATAGGAGAATAATTTTTGTAAGTACCTTAGAACATGGTTTGAAAATGGAAACCGTACACCACTTGAATATGTTTCGGCAGAAAATTGGATGCTGTTGTTTACTAAACGGCAGGCCAAGTTTCTCTTAGAAATCTCACTAACACAAGACATCTAACTAACACAAGAGTACATTTCCTGGGAAATCTAGAAATCAAAAACGAAAGGCCTATCTTCGGTAGTAGTATTCAACTAAATTTCAGACTAAACAGCCGGAGATCGAAGTAGCCCCAAGTGGAGCGACTACATGGACACGGATTGACCGAAATCATCCCATATTCCTACTATTATCACCACCACGCATCTAGCAAATTCGACCATCTCGAGCAACTGGAGCCTCGCCACAGCAGTCCAATAAAGCCACACATAAGTTCAATCTGACAGTTTACGACCAGAGCCAATGAGCAACCAGCTCATTCGAATGAAGACGGGTGCTCCCTCCTGGCAAATTCCCAGACTACAGAAACCTCACCACGTCGCTAGCTGTTAGGACAAAATAGAGTTCCGAACCGCCCAAAAAACACAAACAAATCTTCCAAATCAGAAATCTCCCATATCAGATTCTTACCTCACCGCTAAGACAAAAGGAAATCCCACTAGAGCCGAAGACCGGGGACCTCAAAATGTCCAGCCACACGCGACAAGCCATTCCTCCACAGGGATTATAGGGTTCCGAATCGGGAGATGAGATGACGAGGGGAGAAGGGACGAAGGAGCGGCGGCACGGCAGTTCTACACTATACAAGGCTGGCATTGGGCCGTGCAGTAATACTTAGACTGGGCCGTGCAAGCCTGCATAGTATACGGGCCGGGGCGGGCCGTACAAAAGCTATTATGTAAATTGTTCTGAAGGCATAATTTTATAAGTTTGGAGAATAAACAATTAAAAATAAAATAAGATACACTTAAGACGAATGCTGCTGAGGGACGAATTAAGCTCTTTTTGCCAAGGCAGATGTTTACCAAGCTTACAAGTTCATTTGAGTTGGAACCAGATTGATATAAAATTCACTTGATTGGGATCATTCATTTGAGTTAGATCCATATTGATATACAATTTAATTGAGTTGGACCATACTGGCATTCAACTGAAAATCAAGTACATGCAGTCATGAACTCAATGGCTGCGTATTACCAAATTCATTAATAAATTGTTCATCCAATAAAATGTTCAAGCGCATTCTGCGATCTGCACCTCCACATCTTATATCACCGGGCCGTCTCGGTTCCGTTAATTCTACCTCCAAATCTCAGATCACGATAGACAATATTCAGAAAAAAGCCACCGCAACAAACAATTCAAGCATGAGTAATAAATTAACAACTCAAAATACAGATTGAGAAGATTTGGAGAAGAACGGGTGAGGAAAAGGACGTCAGTTAGGAGCGAAAGACTATTTATTCAAAGTAATCATAACCACATGGGTTAGATCATCTGAACTATGCATTTGTTGCTCATCACTCGGCCTTGCAACCCTATTGCTCAACAAAAACTACAAAAAGAATACAAAACGAGGACTACTTTCATAATCCAGATAATATCACGAGACCTCAGAAGGAAGGCAGTAGGAGTATGTCCTCACAAGATTTCAGAGAGAAAGGTTTCCATATGGTTCATCATAGGCCTCAAAAACAAAAACAATACTTTAAGCAAATAAAAAAAGAAATGCCGAAATACTTCTGTATGTCTGATAGCTGACCTCATAGAGAAGATTAGGCTTTTCCACATGAAAATTCAGACATATGCTTGTCTATGTTTTAATCTAATCATCGGCCAATTTAACCGAACATCAAAAAACCAAACAAGAAAAGCAAGAGAAGGATTTCACGGGGATAAGAGGATTAATTGGTTGTAGAGGACTCGGAATATGGGTGGTGATATATCAGGATGGTCGGCAAGGCAAAACAATTGCCAGTTACGACGAACGAGACCAATAGATACAATCTTCACCGTCCTCGACCGAACAAATAAATCTAATCGCCCACTCGAACCACGGAAAACAAGAAATATCCAAGAAACATTTTGCCACGGAAAACCAAATGAAAAAGAAATCAAGATCTGAAATCGCAGAACAGCCAGGATCAGCGAAGAAGCGGCAGACGGGGGAGGAAGAGATGGCGGCGTGGAAGATGGAGATGGCCATCTCTTTGTCGTGTTTATATAGAGGCATCTAGGGAATTAGGGTTTGACGGCGGCGGCGCTCGACTCGTGTAGTTATCGGGAGCCGCTCGATGAGTGAATTGCAGCCGTCCGATCGTAATGCTTCCTCTGACGTGGGCCCAAACTGTCATGCGAGGCCCGTAAGGCCGAAATAAAGGCCCATATAATATGCCCTCCTGACCTAAGAGGACGGAGACTCCGCCCAGCCGCTTCGCCGTCGTCGGCATGGCGTCCGCCCGCGCCGCCCTCCTACGCCGCCACTGCCTTGCCGCCGCCGGCGCCAACCCAGTACTCTTATCCGGCCATGGCCTCCGCTACCGCAAGCTGGAGGTCATCCTCACCACGGTAACAACCTGTTCGCCAGCTCGTCCCTTTCGATCCGCGTCACTTCTCTCTGGGCCGCCTCTTTGATGCGTGCGTGGTTACTGGAAGGTGGGAATGCGTCTAGCTATGTGACGATCTGAGTGGGAGTTCGTGAGGCGATTTTTGATTCAACGTTTGCTATAAAACGATTTGAGGGAAATGTTGTTGGTCCAGTGAGTTCGGTGGTGTCTTAGTGATATTTAGAGTTGAAATTTCAGATTATTCGTGGGTCTTGAGCTTGTTGTTTTTGTTTATTTGAGCATGATCGTCCATTTGATGCACACTTCATGATGCAGAGTGGCCGTATGGTGAAGGCGTTGTTAGACATGGAAATATTAGGGGGAGTTAAAACTGCTATTTTCACAATCAGTACTTCAATAGTTCCTCCCTGCTGTGCTGCAGACGATCGATAAGCTGGGGAAAGCGGGGGAGGTGGTGAAGGTGGCCCCAGGACACTTCCGCAACCACCTTATGCCCAAGATGCTCGCTGTCCCAAACATCGACAAATTCGCACTACTCATCAGTGAGCAGCGCAAGGTTTGATTTTTTACCTGTAGTTGGTGTATTTTAGCTACTCACAAGCATGTTTATTGTAGCTTGAACATTTGATATTTAACAAATGTTTTGCAGTGTTTTTAAAACCTGAATCTCAATGGATATATGAATTGCACTATAGGTTTTAGGTTCAGTGATTTTTACTTTTGATGGTGAATTCTACTTCTTTGTTTCGTCATAGTGTGTCTTGGCTTGTTGGTAGTTTTGTTTATATGCAAATAGGGTTGAATTCAGTATGGTCCCACTAGTTTATCGCTACTCAAGTTTCCTTGTTGATTTGTTGCTTGTTCGGATGCAGTGTAAACCATAAGTTTGTGCCTGAAAATATTGTACATATTTGTTTTATCAGCTTTACCAACCTCAAAAGGAGGAGGTAGTGAAAGAAGTCCGGCAGGAAGATGACAATGCTAAAGTAAGTTGTTTCATGATGTACATCATTGATCAGATTGCCTTTTTATCACTTTCTTAAAGGTTTGTTGCTGTTTAACATTCCTCAAGTGCTGAGTTGCCTTTCTTATGTCCTCTTTGGACTTATAGGTTATCTCTAAGGCCATGTACTACATTTTGGTATAACTTAGTTATGAAGCTGGATTTCATTTTTTTTTCATTGCAGTAGTCTATGCCAAGTTGCCAACATAGGAACATGCTGTTTGTTTCTGTTTGTAGAATTTATACTGTAGATATTTCATTTCTGAGCAGAACAGTTACAGTCCTGTACTCAATTATCTTACAACCACATTTGAACTATTCAGTGTATAAAAGATTGAAGATGTCATCTTTAATAGTTATTTTTACCTCTTGTTTGATAGCCATTATACTTAGTACCTCTTAAATTGCTTACTTTATTTACTCAACACTGTTTTGTGACTAATTTTGAGTACACTAGCTTTCCTGACTCTGTAATGTTCACACTCTTGCTATATATGGAAATCACCTTTGATATATTCTTGAAACCACATTTTTTCGCTAACAATATGATCAGATTTTGAGTTGAATTTAGATCTGAAAAATGTCATATTCTGGTTGAAGTAGAACTTGCATGTGTTTTATCAGTCACGTACTACCTTCTGCTTTCAATTGTTACTCATTTACTTCTGAACTTGAACATTTGAACAGCAACAGGAAGAGAAACTGAAGGAGTATCAAACAGCAGCAAAGCGTCTTGACAATGCTCTCTTGGTTAGTACGATTACTCCAAGATTGGGAATCCTGCTGCAACCTGTTTGGTTTCAAGTTCCAATCAAACAATTTTATTTCTTTGTAGTCGTTCATATCAGCCAACTATTATTATATTGCCCATTGAACTACTGATCATCACTGATCTTTTGATAGGTGTTGAGGAGGTTCATTTCAGTTGGAAATGAACTACGCACTCCTGTAACAAAGGATGAAATTGTTTCTGAGGTGCCTCTCCTGGTCAATCACACTCATTATTCCAAAAATAAAATTTGTAGTAATATCTCAACTTTATCAACAGGTTGCAAGGCAACTCAATATCAATATCCACCCAGACAATCTTCACCTACCGTCGCCATTGGCATCCCTTGGGGAATTTGAGCTGCCCCTTCGTTTGCCAAGGGATATACCACGCCCAGAAGGCAAGCTACAATGGACTCTAACGGTTAAGATCAGAAGAAAATAAGTACAATCCACAGGGTAATTTTATTCCCCCTTCAAGCAGGTGAATGATACAAAAACGTTGCAGCATTCAGAGCGAGACTTCAGATAAAGTTTGCTGCAAAATTCAGCCCATTTTTTAAAATTGTGCATTGCATTCTGCGGTGTGGTTTTCCGAATCTGATTAGTGACATTCGTGGACTTCGTGCAGGATGATCTGTACTAATCACTTCATTCGTGAAATGCTGAATAATCTTTCTGGAATAGATATGTTGCAACAATTGTTTAGCACCCAGCCTGGCCTGTCACCTCTGTAGTGTCTACAACTGTTTTTGTTGACTTGAGATATTATTTGACTACACCAGCCTATGTAGCATCATCCTTGAAACGGCGATATGTGGCAAGCACAGCTGCTGTTGCAAACATCCACTTCTCTAATCCTAATGTCATCGTAGATGCAACAACGAGTTTACGATAGATTAGAACTTATAACGATGTTGAAATTGCACGCAAGAAAATGCAAGAAGGCTTTATGTTTCAAGAATTGAGAGATTAGAACTTATAATAATGTTGAAATTGCACTCAAGAAAATGCAAGAAGGCTTTATGTGTCAAGAATTTACCAGGACATACTTTGACATGGTTAAAATCAAGTGGCACTCAACAATTAGATGTAAAAAGGCATTACAACTAGGAAGCATTTTCCTTCAACAATTAGATGTAAAAAGGAATTACAGCTAGGAAGCATTTTTCTTGTATCGAGCGTGGTAGATCGTGCAAGCCATGGAACAAGCTCCCAACGGATGAACAAGGAATATGAGTCGCCTATTTTACTTAATTTACAGATCCCTGTGATCCTTGAGCGTGACAGATTACTAATATATCGTGTTGCTCAGGATCTAGCTCGCTGTACTCATGATAGTCTGAAAATTTTGCCTGTAAGTTGTAACCAAGG
Organism: Oryza coarctata; assembly: GCA_030770085.1. Classification (NCBI taxonomy): domain Eukaryota; kingdom Viridiplantae; phylum Streptophyta; class Magnoliopsida; order Poales; family Poaceae; genus Oryza; species Oryza coarctata. Next base: position 20,409,615 of record CM061470.1, read on the forward strand.
AGAGATCTCAGCTTCTGCTTGCTCCTGTTCTGTCCCCAAGGATTGTCTGTGGGTCCAGAGTTGATAAAATTTGGGGCATCGACATACCACCAGACACAACAATCTCTGCATAACACGTGTTAGGAACAAGTCAAAGCATTTTCAGCAGAACTTGAGTACCTCCACGAATAGCTACTTATCGAGAAGTGGAAAACAGAAAGGGCAAGATTATGACTAACCGATGCCTTCACGAACAGAAAGATTTGGCCTTATAACATCCTTCGAATTTACCATGAAGATATCACCAATATAAAGATGGTTGGTTGGGACATAGACACAGTATAGTTCCTCTTGACCAGTATAACTCTGCTACAACATGATGATGAGATGAGATGAGATAGATATTTATTCCATGTTAATATAAAAATAAAATGGATATCAACACTTGGATTATTCTTGTCATACAAATGACACAAACATCTGCAGTGCATTCTAATCTCAATCAAAATAATAGTTACTAGTCGTCTGAACCTGGAGAGAGACTGATGATGTAATGAAACCAAATGCATACTCTCCAATACGAGGATGCCTTATGATGACCGCTTCCTTAAACGCCTGTTTGTTCTGATCTGTAGAAACCAGAGTTAAATTAGCACCCAAGCAAATTTGCAGGCATACTATTAGTGTGACAGTATGTTTACCTGGTGATATTGCAGCACTTATTTGCTTGGATGCATTGTAGATATGACGCACAAGTGGCATGCGCTTAATAATCCACTCACCAAGGCTAAGGACAGATGTTCCAACCCAAGATGACATGAAGACACCAACCACAAATATGAAGGTAACAGAAGTGATAAAGCCAAGACCTGGGGATTCATTGTAGCATAAATAGTGTGAAAAACAATGAAGGAATAGACAACAAGCATCCCACATTCCACTCAAATGCGATGAAGTTCAAACAAAAAATGAATTCTCTGTATATCATTCAAATGCCAAGCTTCTCAGATCTCTGACATACTAGCAGTTACTACGTCTAACATTGCACCAATGCAAAACTTTTTCACATAATGTAAACAGAAACATGTAACATTGTAAAGGACACAGCACTAACTAAAAGCAGAATAACTCATTTCGGGGGGAAACAAATTATAACATGGGCAATCAACTATTTCCAGCAATATTGGGGTAGTTCACATACCAAATATGTTGATTCCCAGTTGAGCATAGATTGGAGAGAAGAATCCATCAACAAAATGAATGAACCACCATGTGATGTAGAATGTTATTGCAATGGGGAATAGAATTACACTGGAAGTATCCAGAAAAGAAATGACCAAAAAAGAACATGTTAGTGTATAAGCTCACGTGGAAAGATAAATTCATATACAATAATTGAAACAATCATAGCATAAGAAAACAGTGCTGAATCCCAATTGTTGTTCATCATGTCTATGTGGATGTACATTTCACTTATTGCATAATCACTGATGAAGCAACCACACGTGCCAATTTATAATTATATATAACTTCCCACCAAACATGACCCTCTTGGTATTTTCTTGATTTCACCAAGCTGATTTCCTTTTTAAAGAAAATGAAAAGGCTATATCACATATTCCAAGAAATAGGTACCCACTATCATACTAATCAGCAATGAACCTAGTGATATTACTAAAGCACTGGCCAGAATTATTCCCAGTTCTCCAAATAGAACATTGAATTCTGGAAAATTTTATTAATTCTGGAACCCATAAATTTGACCTTTTGAATTGTAGTCACATTCCCCAAGCATGCTATAGTGTATACTCACAAGATCATGTCATATATGATAATATCATCACAGGCACTGTAGCATAATAGAACTTTCTGATAGCTAGAAAGAATTTTACTACTTCACTGGTAGACAATGGTCAAGCACATAGAGGAACAAGCAGATATTTATTCAGGCAGCATCCTCAGACTTACCATCCAGTCATGAATTTCTTTGAAGCCCAACTCCGGACCACCTTATGAAAAGCCTGCATCACAAAAAATAGAAAAGGAAACAGAACATGGGATTATTAAGCTGCAACAATATAGGAAGAAATGTCAAATTTGTAGAGCATACTTTTTGAGCAAGGCAAGTATCAGATGCGAAAAGCAAGAATAAGAACATAAACGTTACGCTTGGAACTTTTTGTTGAAGAATGCTTTTTGAAAAATAGCTGTCATTGCGACTCAATGAGCAATCAAAGAGGTTTAGGAATTACCAAAAATCGTAACCAACTATATAACTTTACATCACATCCTGCTCTGTTCAAGTCATAATACCAATTGACGCAATGCTTTCTCACCTTCCTTTCTAAGCTGATTAAACGAGCAACACCATACATAACACGGTGAGTTCATTGCTAGTATGAAATAACTGGATTCATCACGTCAAACATTCGCGTAGCATCAATATCCTAGCTCCCAAACACAACAATGAACCATATCCTATCACATAAACTACAATCGTGCTATTTTTCCACCTTACACCATATCATTAAACCTCAAATCTACAGTAGGATAAGATACACTAAGATAACTTCAAAAATCGTGCACTAAGCTGTTATAAGCCAAAAATATACAGGATTAAACTGCAGCATAATTAAAATTAAACAAAGTAAACCCTAAAGGATCCAGGTGGAAGGGAGAGAGGGCTGGACGGGGAAGGGCACCTCGCGGCTGGAGGAGGAGAGCGCAGCGGAGGCGGATGAGGAGGCGGACCTGTCGCCGTCCCCGTCGCCGTCTCCGGGGGCCGAGCCGCCGCCGGAGACGGGGATGAGGAGCTCCCGGTCGCGGTCGCGGCTGCCCATCGTGCTCAGCGGAGACTTCTCGTCACCCATCCGGAACCTCCCTGCCGCCGCCGCGGCGCCCTCCCGGCTGCCTCGGTCGTCGCGATCGCGGCGAAATGGCGATGCGGCTCGGCGCCAGCGAGACGAGGCCTCTCCCCCTTCTCTTTTTGTTTTTTCGCGTCTTCTCTTTTTGTTTTTCGCGTTTGTTTTCTTTTTTTTTTTGGCCCTTTTTGAGCAGTACTGGTCGACTGTTGAGTTGTGTCTAATTTTCGTTAGCGCTTGCCCACCTGTCGCCGTCTACTTGTACTGCTAGATGAAATGATGTTTACTCTTGTTGTAAAATATAATAATATAGTAATGGATTAGACATAGTATAATGTAAATATCACATATATTTAGATTTATAATAATAAATTATGTTTAATATACTATTAAATTCTTATATTTTAAGAAAAAAGAAGTAGGTTTAATAACAAGTGGTATGGGTGTAAATAATTACCAAATTGATTAAGGGCATGCTCAAGGTATTAAGCTAACAAGTGGCCTTGCCTCTTTATGTCATAGGTGAACCGCTCGTTCAGCTAGAGCCGTGGTTCTATTCGTGCGTGCTCTGTAGAAATACGGTTCTTTGGCACGTGTAGCCATGAGTAAGAAACCATGCTGCGTAAACGCTATCTTCTCATGTGTGGTGAGAGAGGAGAAATAACTAAAATTGAAAAAGATGGCCTATTAGACAACAACCTGAGCAGATCTACTGTCGGTGAGCTCTACGGCATGACTCCGTGCTGTCAAGCCCATCCAGTGCGTGTTGTCAAGGGGAGAGGCAGCACTGATAAAGAAAGAGGTAATACAGCGAGTGAGAAGAGAAGAGAGAATGGAGAGGGAGAGAAAAAAAAGAGAGGAGAGAGATTAACGGGTCTATAAGTTTTTTTTTACAATGTTTAAAAATATAAAAGTTTTAATTAATTTGCTAATAAAAATATTAGCATGACTTATGCGATAATATTAGGAGCCATAGTGACTTAGTGACTTATTGTAGAGGCGGTGTGTTTGAATTGACCTCATCCAATATGGCACAACTTCTCATGGCCTAAGTTCACAAACAGGGAGCGCACAAATTTTGGAGCAAGCAATATTAAAGCCGTAAGAAGTTATTCGATGTGTACCTTCTACACTGACATATGCATCTGAAATTGTTTGTCTCCAAAAGTTTTGCGATTAAATGAAGGCACGTACGATGCACGGGAATACGGACACATCTACAAGTACGCCTCTCTTTGACCTCACTAAAACCTCTATCAAAAACGCAGTTGCGCGTGTACTGTGATTTAGTTAACTGATTGTTAAAGCATTGCAGCAGGCTATACTGTCCGTAATGTACAAAAGAAAACTGTATGGACATGGACAAAACGTACAACATATCACAAGTTATTCCTTAATAAAGTATGATGAACATATCGTATAAAACAATATTATTTCGGAAGCGTTGCACCATGGGCCCTGCGGCATATTAGCTCTATGTTATCAAAGAAAGTATCCTACTCTCAAGATGAAAGCGATACTCATGCCCAGCTTAGAGCGTTCAAAAATTCTACGTATGAAGAACGAGATGGGAGCCATACGCATTTCTCTCGTGTAATGGCAAGAAAAACTTATAGTTAACTGGTTCATGACAGGCTCGTATCAATTCAAATGCACTTCTGACACACGCATGTCTATCCCTCCTCTCTCTCTCTGGACTCCGAAACATTTAAGCAACAGTGATGGTTCTGAAATGTTCTTGAATACAGAAATACACTTGACTATAACTAAACTAAATTATGGTCTCTGGACGTGTAAATTTTTGCATATATAACGTCAATTAACAATGGAAAGCATATGTTTTTGTATTTTTCTAATGTTATCCCTAATTAGGGACTCGTAGCATTAGCTTGTATGCGTTTGACTTTTTTGAAGGAAATAAAAATAGGAGTATTGGAAACCCTTTTGCCGATCGAACTATTCCCAACTTTCTGTCATTCTGAGTAGTATGAAGTGTCCAGGACAGAGGCAGGAGCAGTTTACAACTTCCAACTTTCTGAGTGCATCTTACAGCCATCAGGTATCTAAGTTGTTCCAACTTGGAGAGTTACTATGATTATGTGACCTGAGTTAGGCGGTGTTCTGGCTTATATGAGTTATGTGTTGCTTATTAACCACACGTAAAACAAAAAGATTATTAGTATATAATTAATTAAATATTAGCTATTTGTAAATTTAATATATATATATATAATTTAAAAAAATCATATAGATTTTTTATAAAAATATCCTATTTAGCATTTTGAAAACGTAATCATGGTAAACAAGAGATTAGCTGAGCCTAAGCTAATTCAATCACTACCTTACTGACAATCCAAATATGGGATCCCCGGGGGCTCCCGCCTAGGTCTAACACACGCATCCGACTCTGAACTTTATTTTTTTTTATAGGGGGTTGTGTTCACCTATTTTATTGCATAAACATCCATACAATAGTACCGTTTAGCAATATTTTAAAGATTTCCTTGAATTATTTAACCATAACGATATGTTAGTCTTGAGGTAACGAGGGTTCAAAATTGAAAAGTTGACGTATATACCTAGGATTTAGGAATCCCAGCTGTGTACAAAATACAATTAAAATAAGTACAACACCATAACTTGAAAGTAGTGCGTGAACTGTGTACCCAATACAACCATAGGAAACCAAAATGTTCCCAGCTTACATGAGCTTAGCACTATACTCATACCAAACCAAAATCTCTCTTTCTCTCTGACACACATTTTCTTGCTGTAGGCCATAAACCCTTGTCTTCATTTCATCTGTTGGCATTTTCATTAATTTGACAGTCACACTCGCCGATATGTACTGCAATGATTTCCTAGCAGAATTTAACAAGTGCGTTGTTAGGCATCGATGTAAAGATGGATCCAAAGATTTAAAATGCAAATGGAATAAGAAATATGCACGTAATGCATGGATATACATGTACAGAAGATCTAGTAAAACTTACACAAATTAGAGCACATCTATTTACATATAAAGCCAAACATAGATATGCAGTGAGAACCCAATAGGTATGGAATATGTAACTGTCCAAACTCCTAGCAAAAATTTAACGAAATTCGATAGGTGCTCATGTCTAGTACTTTCACCTTAATATGTCACTTTTTAAATAAAAATTTGATCCTCTTCATTCTTTAGTAAGATGCTTTCAAAAATATATACCTACTCTATTTTTTATCTTAAAGTTCGTAATACTATAAAAAAACACAAAAAAACATGTTTCAATTTTTGACAAAAAACAGTACACAAACTATAATTTAAACAAGATATCTTTGGTTTATATCAAAAGTTAAATTCAAAATCTTTGAATTGCATATAGCTTAGAAAAAAGTTGCTTGCCATCTTCAAAACCAAATATATCTACATCTTGTATAACAATTTTAAAACATATGCTCAAATATATTGGTTCTGACTACATGCATTTAAATACTTATGGAAAATTTAAATATGTTGAATCTAAAAAACATTTTAAATTTATGCCTCATGTACGGAAATATGAAATAGAGTATTTTTAAAGTATAGTTTTTGTTTTGCACTTCCCTTGCATGAGTAATTTGAATTCATAACTACGATTTGAAACCAGAATATTAATGTTCAAACAATATGCAGTTAAATGCTAATGTAAAATCAAATATTTTGAGTTTGAAACATATTTTAATTTTATGTCTCTCATATGGAATCATTTACATATCAGAGTCCATAGATATTCAACCAAAATGCATACATGTTCGGGTGTCGTGTGAATTTGTATCATATACCATGCAAACATGACATAGAACTTGTCAATGCACAGAAAATCTAATTGCGTAAAATAAGATATGAGATGAAAATACAATTGAGAACAAAACTTGTCAAATATGAGATGTAAACCAATATGAGATGAAAATCCAATGAGGAAAATCAAATATGATTGTCAATGCACAAAACCTGTCAATGATAGATTTTCAGTCAAATATGATTTGCTAAAGCACATAAAATCCAACTGAGGAAATGCGTGCAACAGAATTTCAAAGCAAATAAATTAAATGAGTAATGATGAATTCTCAAGATCAATATATTTTGAAAGAGGAGTATGAATTCAACTAGAAGAGAATAGTATTCCTACAATAAAACGAAACAGGTTCAGCACAATTTGAGAAAGTAAGAAATTAACAAGATAGACCTAATAGATAAGATGCAAAATATACAAGAGAAAATATACATGACCTGACTAACAAGGGGAAAAGTGAAGAAAACGAAAATCATGGGAGCTTCAGCCAAGAATGCAGAGGGGACTTTAGACCTAAGTTACCACTCACCAGCTCAACCAGAGTTACCACGCCGGTAATGAAGGAACAACGGCCGATGGGTCGACGGCCACTCGTGCCATTTTTCTTCAAGTTGCCACAGCCTCACCGAGCAACCCTGCTACACCATATTGTTGTCCGTCTGTCCCTCAAAACTACAAGTTAAGCACAAAATAAAAGTGCGATACTAGTTCTAGATACATGGAATGAAAATCATTTTGCTCCTTCTAGAAATATGAATAACAAGTACCCTTTGGATGAACCGGTTCCTTATAGGTAACCTAGGTAATCTAAATCTGTGTTAGATTGAGCAGTTCGATGTGTTCCTTCAGCCCAATTGTTGCGGGTGTCGAGTTGAGCAGAGAACATGCTGCGTAGATGTGTACCAAACCATTTGTTGCCACCGGTGGAAAGAAATCCCAAATTTCTACACGCTGTCGCAACCAGATGAACCAATGTTTGAAATGGAAAAAAAGCTTAGAGCTAAATAAGTAAATAACATGACAGCGGATAAAAAGTGAAAGAACAGTACTCAAGACAAAATGCAACAATCTGCACTTCTCCGACTGCTGTCAGCTTATACTATATGAATGAAACAAAACAATGGAAAAATTACTGGAAAATGTGACACCCCAGCTTACAAATAGAAATGAGCTTAAACATGGAACTGAGACAAACTATTCGTCAACCAGCAAGTAATATTGTTACCTCTTGAATGCTCTACAACGTAATCCGAATCAAAGACAGATTCGATAGCACCGTATCTGTCGTCATCAGTTTTGTCCCATAAAATATTTTGTTCATCTTGCCCCTCATGTGCTGTGATAGGAACAAGACGATTTCACATATACCACAAATAAATGCTAATCTTTTCTCTTCAGTTCACACACATGAGAGACTTCAGAAAATGAGCATGACACCATATGTAATTAAGTCTAATTCAAACATCGGCATCATCGAAATATAAATCAAACTGCCAAAGCCTTTTAAAAAAAATATCAGGTCGTAGTTCTTAAATTGGACTAGAAAATTGTTTCCCTGATTTTTTTTGGTTCAAAACCAATAAATAGCAGTAACAAAATCATAACCTATGTTCGTCATAAAAACATTTAGACATCTTTCCAGATTCGAACACAAAAATTGCAAAAACATGCAGCGTACACACTAGAGACATGAGGCAGATCAACAAAATCAAGAGAAATTCAAAGGCAATAGATGAAACAGAGTGAGCGACAGCACCGAAGGCTGGGAATGGCAGTTGTGCTTACTCGCCATGAGCTCTCTCCCTCGCTTCCATGGCTCGAGCAGAGATGCATGCTGGGGAACATCTCAGCCCGGATGAGGTGGTGACTCTTGTGGATCTGCTCTACCTCTGTCCGTCCCTGTAGGATCAGCCGCCTCGCGTGCATCTCGGCGAACACGCACCCGGTGCACCATAGCTCGACGGTCGCCTCTTACGCGGTGGCGGCCAGCAGCAGCTGCGGCCGCGTCTTTCCGCACCACGGCGTCACCGCTGTGCTCATCATCGGATCGCCAACCTTGAGCTCTGGCTAGCTGCCAGAGAAGATGGGGAACGCAAGAGAGAGAAAGGTGGCCAGATGGGTGTTCAGGGCTCTGGTGCTACTTGTCTTGTCTCCACCAGTACAGTAGGTGGGCCAACACGGTTTGACTTAATGCCTCAATACGGAGCGCAGAAAACATATCAAAGAGAACAATAGATAAACGTTTTGTTAATTTTGTTTGATGCAACATGTTGGGAATTTGTGGATCGTTTGCGATGACATGGTCTTTGACAATGCTGCAAAGGTGATATACTAAGGGTATGGCTAATAAGAGAGTAAGCAACTAACTGCTTACGTGTTTTCTCCACGTCTACTCGTACAGCAAGCCATCTGTGTGCTCATAAAGTTATCGATTGTCTATTCACGTGGGCCCAATCTGCATGCTCCCCCTCCTAACCTTTCCTCCAATCAAGTGCGTCATCGCGTGCACCACGCTTAGGCGCTTGTGCCAAAGCCGTCGACTAATCCAGTCGACCGCTTGTCTCTCCTTGTATCCTTCGTCACCGGCTAATAGTAAGCTGATTTTTATTTCTGTTGCACTTGCCCTAATCTCTTGGCCTATTTCTGTCATTTACAAGGTAAGTGATATATATATATATATAAAAACTAATCTCTTCTCTTATTTCTATCATTTACAAGGTGGCGTTTTCTCTGTAATAAAGGCGATATTAAAGAGAGTTTAGGTAGGCAGGCCTTGGACACATGTTCAGATAACTGATGACAACGGGCTAAAATACTGCAAAAGTGGCTAGTCCAAGGTCAGCACGAAGTTAATTTAGTTATTCTTATATACTGATGCTAAACATGAACGACGTGAAACCATAAAGATTGAGAAAAAAAGGTGATAGAAGGCTGACCACCAGCATCCAGCGCCGGCGATCAGATGATAATTCAGCACTTTAATCATCACATGATACAACTCCCATGATTTAAAAGCTAAAACTGAAACAGTCCGTGTTCCACAGGCAATCATATTTAAGCAATGTTGAGGATCCAGGCAGCACAATCAATATTTCTAGTATGTTGAAGACCGGCAAAACACATACTACTAGTGCAGAGTGCACTGGTTTTCACATAAGCTGACAAGTCCGCTGGAAATCACATTGTTTGTTTACATCAGTTGTAATAAAGCGGCAAACAACAAACCAAATGAATTGGGTGTGATTTTCCATCTCAGTATGAGGTCCAAAAAGGAACTAGTCTACTTATGTGCAGTAGCAACCGTTAGCTTCTGAAACGTAATAGCCTTTGCCAAGGGAAACCATCACATGAACATCATCAATTTTCATAGTCAAGGGTACAAATTGCAACTGCCCACTTCATTACCAAGTATCTGCCAATTATCAACTAATCTCGATAACTTCTCGTGTAATGTGCAACTTTTCTGGCATTACCAAGAATTATCAAGCAGGCAACTCAAGCTTCACATTGTTCTTCCAACTGCAATGATTGACTTGGAATTGTCAGTAGCCAAAGAGTCTGTAAATGATGTTCGACAGCAATATACAGTTTACCTTAAGAAATAGTAGTAGAAGAAATCTGCATAAAGAGCTGTTTGGACCAAACCAGCAATCCAAGCTGGAAGAAACAGATCATCAGAACTCCTTTTTTATATATAGAATATGGAATGTGAAACACAAGCATACAAGGGACAGGGGCTTACGGATCCATCTGCTGTGGTGACCCTCTGTGAAGTAACGGTAAATCCAGTTTAGGATGTAAAATGCACGGTAGGCCCTGCAAAACAAGTATTGTGTGACTTGAAGGAGACAAAGTGGGAACCTAGAAGTATGTCAATCTTTCAATATTTAGACTCACATCATGCCCTAATCCGAATCTGGTCACAGTGTATATTCCAAAATGTAGGCTTAATAAACCCTAAAATACTCAGTCTAAAAGAAAGCAAGTTAAGCCTAGAACTAGCCCAAAGAAATGGAAGATTGATGAAACAGAACTAAGAATAGATGGGTGCATTGGATGTGCCAAAATTTATGATCAACATGATAAATGGACAGAATGAACATGTCACATGTCCATAAAAAAAAGAATATTACATGTCACATGCCCATAAAGAATATTTATTCCAAGTAGGACCAAACAAAAACTAAAATTTTAACACATGCATATATTTTGCGTCTCTGCCGTAAACTAGACTACAACAGAAGTCATTGAAGCATGAAAAGCAAACCGGTTTCATTCTCTTGTAATACAGGAATCATGTATAAATATGTTATGGTAAAAAGCTTGTGTGGTAAACTCATACCCTAGGAAGAAGACATATTGTCCAGTCAAGTTATCCACATTTCTGCTTCTCTGAAGCAAAACTAACTGAGGGAGAATTGCCACTGCCTCCAAGTAAATCGAAAATGCCCAGCAGATCTGCATGGTGACATTACATTAGAATGAAATTCGTGTATCATACTAACAAATGGAAGTGCAATATGTCCATGTTTTACTAACTGCTACTATGCATCATTCCGACTAATTAGTTCCAGTAGAAACAAGAGGAAGATATATGCACTTTAGAAAAAAAAAAGTGGTCACTTTGAAGAATATAATCTGCACCATGCAAATGAACATGCATAGATGGGATTAGATTAAATTTACCCAAAGGGAAGAAATCCTGAATGGTGCAGAGTGATGTATACTGAGCAAATATTACATAGGTTCTAAAATCCTAAATTAATAGGATAGATATAGATGTTGTTCACCTAATCTTTTGTTACATTATATGGATATCTTCAGATATTGATTCGAGCCTCCTACTGTAGTAGAGTTCTCTTTCAAAACAACTAAAATGACAACTTCTGGCATTTGGTCACTTTTGAAGTCTAACAACAATACAAAATCAGCAAATAGCATATAGATCGACAAACAATCAATCAGCAGTCAGTATTGCCTTACTCAGGTAGGATTTTTATTAATAGAGTATCCTCAGTTCTTCACTACAGTGAACATAAAGATGATTGCACCTATAGTCTTATTTGAGTCAGAGCAAACTGTGAACTGAGATTGTTAGTGTGGCTCCAGTACACATATGGAGATGAATCTGTTAAGGGTTACATCGCACAGCACCAGAAGCCTTGTACACAAATTCTAATTATGGTTCCAAGCAACGAAATGGAGCATGGGAAAGCTTATTGAGAAGATATAGCATGTTTCTTAAGGCACATAGGTTCAGCAGAATTAATCATTTCATCGAGCATCTCCTCTTGCACCATCAATTCCACAATGCAGTGAACAAACAAGATCAAGTCAGACCCCATCACCTCGCGGAAGGTGAACCGCTCGTTGAAGAGCAACGCGAGCACGAAGGCAGCGGCGACGAGCACCACGTGGCGGAAGGTGTCCTGATCCTTGTCGTACGTCCGCCGCACCTGCGGGTGGCGCCGCATGCACCACACGATCGCCGCTGAGCTGGTGATGAACACCACCTTCATCACAGAGTTGTAGAGCGAGATGTAGTCCGTGAACAGGTCCATGTACCTCGCCACGAACACCACCATGTACAGCTCCTGCGTCTTCCTCGACACCCCTGCGCCACGCACCAGATCCGTGAGCGGAGAATCCCCTTAATCAAGCGGCCGCAACCCTACCAACCCACTGTACGGCTCGGGCTCACCTGAGCAGGACTTTGTGGCGTAGATCTTGAGCAGGAGGACGAGGACCGAGAAGAGGTGGGTCATGTCCCCGAGGAACCGAAAGGCGTTCATGGCGGCGACGTCGGCGGCGGCGCTTGGTTAGGGTTTGGGGACTTAGTCGTTTAGAGCTCCGGAGTCCAGATGCGGGGGGAAAATGGCGGAGAGGAGGTGGGCAGGACGCCACGACGGGAAGGGACCGGAAGGAGGAGGAGGAGCTGCGAGCGTTGTGCACCGACTTGGACTGGCTCACGATATCGGGGCCCACATGTCAGTCTTGGTCCAGTGAACCGGGCCCAGGATCAAGTGGGACGAGGAGGAGGCGCTATCCCCGTCGCGGGACCCACATGGCAGGGACACGTATGCCGCGTCGCGTCGTGGAACAGGTCTACAGGCGGAGGAGGCTTACGTGGGCCCCGTGCCGGGACACCTCACCTGCGCAGGTGACGTCACCTCAGCACTGGCCCTTTTTTTCCACTGGCTCTGCAGCTCGTATGCCGCTGAATTTTGCTGCTGCTGCAGCTGCTGATGCTTGCCGTCTCTTACTCCTACTCGTCCACTTTTATTAAATCCACCGTCCTCTTCCTCTCGTCTCCCACTACTATCCCGTCTCTCCCACCGCGAGATCCGCCTCCGCTTCCGGAAGCTTCTGGAAAGGGCGCGCCCCATGAGCGTCTGATCTATCGGCCATCGTCGCCATGGGCTGCGCTGGATCCACTCCCAAAGTTGATGGTACTATTCCTTGATGCTTCGATCCCTTTGTCTTTTCTTTGTTCTTGTTGTCTGCTCAGGTGCTGAGATCCGAGACGGGTTGTTTCCATGTACTGCGATTAAGTAGGAGTAGGCCGATTAAGTCGTTCGTTCGATTGTTGATTAGTCTTCTCGTTTCTTGGTCGAATTGTACCTGGAACTGATACTTCGATAGTTTGAGCCATCGATTGAAGCGCCTTAAATCCAGCTGCAGAAGAATTGTTGACTCAGGATGAAATTTAGTATGACCTGTGGATTACACATTGCTGTGATGCTCTGACGGAATTAATGTCTAAATATGGGCACGGTTTCTGTTACCAGTAGAGTAAGTAGTGCAAATTCCTACGTCATGGAGGTCGCATTTGATTAATGGAAAGATAATGCTACCAGTATTCTGAATGACAAGGGCATTGATGATTACATAATTTTCGTAAAGGAGAAAAGCTTTTTTGTTTGTATGTTGCAAAAGTAGCATGTGTCTATGATGAGAGAAATGAAGTGACAGATTACTCTCAAATTAGAATAAACAAAAGTTTGTTCATATCACTTTGCCTTAACCAATCGCTAAAATCTTGTCTTCCTTATCTGAAAGATCAATTGCTAACACCTTATCTAGTTATAGATACTGTATTAGGTGGAACATTTCAGAAATATGCACTAATCCGTAAAACAGTGGAAAGGCTTGTTGTTATTGTTTCCCTTACTAGTTGAAGTGATCAGCCTTTTACTCTAGGGATATTTGTCTGTTCGCTGATGAAGCACCTCCAATTTTGAGCATTTGTTATACTACGTTAGAGAGTTGTATTGCCTGGTACCACTGCTTTAAATACAGGCCAAGTTAAAGAAGATGAATCTGCTTTTCTATTCAGAAAATTATGATACATCTATTTGCAGTAGATGATTGTAGGTTTATAAAGTAGTCATGTTGTGACAAGAAGGTATTATTGCAACTAGTTAGAAAGAAAGGCATCACACATTTGTCTAGTTCCTGGAACTAGATTCCTGCTTGCTAGACAAATGTCGCACATTTATATCCTAGAAAGGTTTTATTAGATTTCTTTGAAATAAATAACTCCTTTGCAGCTTTGTGTTAACTGAATAAGTAATGTTTAACCTTCTTTAATACAGAGAACAGTAAGAAGCTCAAAAAGCCAAAACCCTGGAAGCACACTCAGGCAATAACCCCAACACAACTCGCAAAGATGCGTGAAGAATTCTGGGACACAGCTCCACACTATGGAGGCCAGAAAGGTATTTAGCTGATTTTTCAAAGCTGATTGGGAAAGCATAACATTTCTCTGTTATGTATGCACTGTTAGATGTATCAATATTGCTCCAATTGTGCTACAGAAATATATATGCTAATAGCAATACCAATTTCTCCCTTTTCAATGCTTCAAGGATCACCATGTTTAATTTTATTGTCCAACTAAGAGATAATCTCAGGACCTATATAACAAGTTCACGGTTTGAGTTGATAGTGTCCCCTTGAATTTACTGGTATGGATTAGCCCCACATGAAATTCATGTTATGTCAAATGAAAAACAATTAAATGTTTGCATAATGTTAAATTAGATTTCATAGCTCAGTTTCTCTAAGGTCCATCTTTATCTTTGCCCTCTTCTAGCGAAAGTGCTTGTAGCGTAGTGGTAAATGCTTTCCAGTGGGAAAGCTACTGACCAGGGTTCAAATCCTGGTTTCACACTAAAAAAAGTCACTCGCTGGTTCCCTAAAAGCATGGGTTAAGAATCAACCTATGGGAGGCAAGCCCTTATGTATGGAGCAAGGGCCTTAAAGTACAGGTTAAGGCTCAATCCATAGGGAACGACTCCCCGTGTAAGAGGGACCAACTTTCGTGGCCTTTCTTGGCCCCAGTTTTGAGTGTTTCTTCTTAATTGAAATACCTCGGGAGAGGTTATTCCCCTTAGGACCAAGTATATATATATATATATATATATATATCTTTGCCCTCTTCTGAATAATGTTTATTTGGTTTGGTAGTACAGCATGCCCTGATGAATTAGAATTTATTAAGAAAGATTGTACAATTATTCATATTGGCATTCGGGTTTATTTTATAACTGTAGCTTATCTTAAATTTTGAATACTCCCAATTGCTTAATTTTAACAGTGTGCTCTGATAAATATCACCTTCGTTAATAATTGGTAGCTCTCTGTATTTCTACAGAGATTTGGGATGCGCTTAGGGCTGCTGCTGAAGCTGAATTATATCTTGCACAAACCATAGTGGATAGTGCTGGAATCATTGTTTCAAATTCTGACATGACGCTTTGTTATGACGAGAGAGGTGAGCAGGTCTTCATTGGAAATTCTCTTTGTTTCTTCGCCGGCTATACTATTTTGCTCCACTATATCACCCAAGACTAATAACAGTCTTTAAAACTATGCTGCAGGTGTCAAGTACGAACTGCCTAAGTACGTTTTGAGTGAGCCAACAAATTTGATCCGTGATGGTTGAGTGAAGATTTATATTACAGCGTTAAAAGAAAACAGATCCGTGTAAATGGTGTAAATCTTTCATTGATCGCTGACTCAATGATGTATTTCTCAGAACATAAATGAAGTTACTTTCATGGCTATGCAGTCATTCTTACATAAGTTGTAGATTGTAATGTAGCATTGTCTCTGAACTCGCTTGCGCTGAAGAGCCAGCATAGCTGCTGTACACATGTACAACTTCATTGCTTTATCCATATGTTGCACTGTTGCAGTATAGTGTTGCCCCGTAGTGAAGTAACTCTAAGGCCAGGTTATGGTTGTAATGGAAACTAACTAATCCAGCGGTACAGACGAGAATCTTACATTATTCTATGTAAAGAACACATCTGAAGCACAATGTTATGCAGTTGGACAAGTAGAGCGCAGACAGACCAGCCAAAACGACAGAAAGAGAGAGACACCCAGGATGAACAAAGTACTTACGGTATCGTTTTTTAACACTATATAAAGAAAGGTATCATTTCTCAACATGTGCTAACTCAGGACTCAGTAGTACTAGAAGCAACGAAACACAGCAGGGTAATCAGTGTTTCCCAAAACGACAGCAGCAGGAAGCCAGGAAGTTTGCGAGATAGGATAAGAGAAACGAAAATGACATTTTAATTCAGACGTCGCCAAGCATCATGCCATCATGCAGGGGCCATCGTTGCTCATGATTTCTCCCTAGAATTGCTGCTAGCATGCTGTTGTCGGATCTGGTCTTGTAACGACGATCTGGCACGGCGGACGCCGACGTGCCAGCATCACTGACTCAAATTCTAAAAATCAATAGACTAGAATCCAAAAAATAAATTATAAGACAGATTCTCACCATCTAACTACTTATAAGTTGTTTCTTAGCATATTAAACTTCCCTCTAAACTCTGTTTAGGCTTATGAAATGAAGGCTGGACCAATCTATCACATAATTCTACCGTACTAATCCTGACAACATAATCTCAATTCTCAAGTGCGTGATTTTAGAGTATGGACGAGGAGTTAGAATGTTGGTGGGATGACTCACTAATATATAATTAATTAATTATTGGCTACAAAATTTAAAAATAGATTAATATAATTTAAAATAAACTTTATATATATTTTTTTAAAAATATATCATTTAAGAAGCGAGCTCGTAGGGAGAGAGAGGAATGGAAATTGTAGAGCCGAGCGCAGACTAAGTCAGTTCCAAGCCTGTCCTTAGACTTATCTGTTCACTGCTCAGTTTTGTACACAGACGCCAGGCTAGCCTGTTTATGTCTGCATAGGGTTATAGGCAGGATTCCGGCTACTTGCTGCCGTGCCGTGTGTGAGGCAGCCCACATGTACAAACAGAGTACTGTAGAGTAGCAGACCACGGTTTGTCAATTTCTCCCTGGAATCTACTGGCGCTATCCTAATCTTTTAGAATCGCCCTCGCTCGTCGATACTGAAATACTCAACCGTGATACAGTAGCAGCCGTACATGTAGGGGGTGTTTGATCTGATTTTATTTAAGAATATAGACAAGTGGATTAGCCGCTACAAAATAAAAAGCTTACTTTAGTAATATGGTATAAATAACTTATATATATATAATTTTTACATAAAATACACGGATTATAGCATGATCCCTGTGTCTACGTGTGGACGGTGCTAGGAGTGAGACAGAGAGATGTCCAATCGAGAGTAAGACTGAAGGTAAAACCGCGAGCTGCTGCACGCTGATTGCTCGACCGTTTTGTAACTATAGGTAGCTGCGGTGGAGTGACACGCACGCAGCCTCGTCGTGCCATGCCCATGGTCGTGCAGGCATCTTCCACTGGTTAGCTGAAGATCGAGTGAGGCACACGCTTCAGGGGTTCAGGTTTTGGCTCGCGGCGAACTGAAGCTACTGTTCTTTTGCACGAGGAGTGCCAGTGCCAGTGTGCGAGTGTGTAGAGTGCACTCCTCTCCTCGGTCTCCTCGCTTTCGTCCTGTTCCGACCTGCGGTTGGACGAGAACGCCATGATTTCCCTCGGTTTCGGCGTCCTTTGGGTGTAGGAGCCTGTAGGCGCGTGCCTCGAAACCTTTCCCGATTTTGATGTGAGCTGCTGTATTTTCAAATTTCGCTGGATTGCTGCGATGACGAGCAGTTAAGCCCCAACGATAAACCCTCAGAATTTTGCGTGAATCGGTCCACAGACTCTCTGATCATCCCAAAGAAGCGCCGGAAAACCAACAATTACCGGTCTAATCAAGCTGTGGGTATTTTCTGGGCCACGGTCTAGCGGATTCACTCCCCTAGCCTCTATAGGCTCGTAGGCCGTAGCCGTTCGCCCACCTCGGGCACGTCAGCACGTGGGCTGTACACTCGTACTCCCGCTGTCACTATCTCCGGCTCGTTCGTCACGGCGCGGCCGCCCGCTATCATTGTGACGACACAAATAAAGAAACGAATAAATGAGCACATGCAGGCCCACACGCAGTGGGAGTACGCAGTTACTGCTGGATTTCGGGCCCACCAGGGAGATTACAGTACATCGCAATACGAGGGCACTACTCCTATCATACCATCGGTACAGCACCGTCATATGGGGTGGGTGAATCTTTGGCACAATAATTTCTCATGATTTGATGGTTAACAGTACGATCGGTGGATTAATGCTACTGTGGCCTACTGGTACGTTGCTCTGGATAACCTGTTAGGTACAGTAATTACCGACGCTGTCGACTATCACACAATCTCAGGCGAGCCAGATGGGCGATGGAACAGGGCCCCTAAATCTGACCAGTATACTAATCATAGGCCTACTTCTGCGGCAGCCATGTGGGCCGAGCGGCAGCAGCCAGCGTAAGTAGGCCAACTCGACATCGACCGAAATCACTTCTGTTCGAGAGGACGAGGTCAGATCGACATCGAGTGATCGACGGAGTGCATCAGAACTGATAAGACGACGCTGGCTGCCCAAGGAGGAGAGGCCCCGTCGCGGCGCCGCGTCGCCCCGCGGCGAAGGCCAAGGCCGTTTAACTTGACGCTTTATTAGCATATCATTAATTACGCTTTTTTATTTTTTATAATAAAGTTATTTTAAAATAATGAATAAATTCATTTTAAATTGAAAATAATTAATATATAATTAATTATAGTAAATTATTGCCGAACTTGGCACCTAGATGATCCTAGCCTGATAATGTGGTCACCGGTGAGTCGAGAACTTGAGAAAGTGAAATAAGTTGACAAATTGTAGAATAGTATTCTGCTAGTCTTAGTAGATCACTGATCACAATTTTAAGTAAATTAGCAATTACCATCTGTCCTTGACTGTTTAGTATTTTTCTTACAGTAATTTGAATGGTCAATTGGATTGAATCAAAACTCAAAAGTAATGTGAATGTTTGATTCAAATTACTCTTCTTTTGTTTATAAAACATGAATACATTTATTTCCTCAATTCTTATCTGTCCACTAGAAATAAAAAATACGGATGATGCTTTTCATTAGCACATAAGGTCAGTATTACCTCAGACTCGTTTAGCATTAATATTTCATATTAGACATATTAAAGTTATATAGTTAAGGGAAAATATGCCTTATTTTATGTTAGACATGGATTTTTCAAAATTTAGGGTATCAATTTGCATTTTGTCCCAGGGCCCCAAAATCTCCTATATAGACCAAGTAGGCAAGGTAAGTCAACAAAGGAAAAGGCTCTGAACCAAAACATACTAAACTAACAACTTAGTCCTACCTAGCTAAGAGCGTAGCACGAGACAACGTGCAATCAACACCTTTTTTTTAGTAGCAATGTGTAGGCTCCAAAAGAAAGCACAAACAAGCAGGTGTATTAGTGCAAATTTGCCACTGTTAGCGGAACACCAGTAAAGTTACCAAGGATAATCTGGAACGGTGGTGTGTCACGGT
The DNA here is from genome assembly GCA_030770085.1 of Oryza coarctata. Lineage (NCBI taxonomy): Eukaryota > Viridiplantae > Streptophyta > Magnoliopsida > Poales > Poaceae > Oryza > Oryza coarctata. The sequence goes on from CM061470.1 coordinate 20,429,120, forward strand.
GTCCGTAATCACACGGACGCGAGGAGGCCGCAGATCTGCAGAATGCATCCAACGGCCAAACGGTTCGAACCCTACGACTCCCCACGCCGCGGACGTGATGTCGAAAGGACGCCGCGCCCGAGGCCACGCCCCCAACCCACTTTGGTCACCACCACCCTTCTCTCCTGTCGGCCTCGCCCGCCGTGAAACGCGACCCGCCCGACTCCCCGAGCCGAGACGCGATGATCTAGCTGAGGCGTCCGGATCACGGCAATGCCGGCGCCGCCTCCCGACCGTGGGGCGGCGGCGGGGACGGGGAGTGGCAGCGGCGAGCACCTGCGCGGACACGCGCACCTGACCAACTGCATCCACCTGCGGCATCACCACGCGCACGGGCTCGGAGCCGGGAGCGCGTCGTCGGGGCGGAGGCGGAGCCCGACGGGGTCGTCCGCGTCTGCGTCGGCCGCGCTGATGCGGGACCTGCTCGCGCTACAGCGCTCGCGGTCGCTGCGGGACCCGTCGACCCGGCGTTCGGTGGACTCGTCGTCGAAGGTCGCGGCTGAGCCCGAGGGGGTCGGGGATGACCTCCACGACCGCTCCCGCCCCGGCGCGCTCAAGACGCTGCTCGACCAGCTCGCGGAGAACCCGCAGCCCAAGCCGTCTCGCCGCCCGCGGCGCCGGTTCAAGCGTGGCGCGGGCCGACGGGCCGCTCCCGCGGCCGCCACCGGCGGCTCTCTAGATCGCGCCGTCGACGCCGCCGCCGCGGTCGCCGTCTCTGTGAACTCCAGTTCTCAGGAGGCCGTCTGCGGCAACAAGTACCTCTTCGGCGCCGGCGGAGGCGACTACGACGAGTGCGGGGAGGAGCTGCAGAGGCCGCAGGTGTCTCAGGACTCGCGCAATGTGTGTGGCATCCCCTGGAATTGGTCACGCATCCACCACCGCGGCAAGTCCTTCCTCGACATGGCCGGCCGGAGCTTCTCGTGCGGCCTCTCCGACCCTAAGTCTTCGTCGGCGGCACGGAGATCCTTAGCCGCCACCTCCGCAGGCTCGTGCGGTCACATGGACGGCTCGCGTTCACATCCGCATTTCCCGGTCACTGCGAGGCTGACCTCGACCAGTTCGGACTCAGACTCATTGCCTCTGCTCGTCGACGGCGTGCGCAATGGCATCGGTGGCATTTCCAGGAGCTTCTCGGGGGAGCTCGGGATATCCTCGAATCAGACCAGCGAGCAGGATTCTGACCTCGCATCGGAGGCGCGGTCGGGGCAGAAGTCGCGGGGCTCGCAGCGTGGCCGGCACCGGAGCCTCACGCAGAAGTATTCGCCCAAGACATTCAAGGACGTGGTTGGGCAGAACTTGGTGGTGCAGGCTCTCTCCAATGCCATCCTGAAGAGGAAGATCGGGTTGGTGTATGTCTTCTACGGGCCGCACGGCACAGGGAAGACATCATGCGCTCGGCTGTTTGCAAAGGCGCTGAATTGCCATTCTCCTGAGCACCCAAGGCCCTGTGATTCTTGTGCATCTTGTATTGCACACAATCTGTGCAAGAGTAGGAGCTTAGTGGAGATTGGGCCTGTTGGTAACATTGACCTTGACAGTATTGTGGATATCCTTGATAATGTGATGCTTTCACCTGCACCAACGCAGCGCAGGGTGTTTATAGTAGATGATTGCAACACATTGCCACCTGATACGTGGAGCGTCATATCGAAGGTCATTGAACGTACACCTCGGTGTGTGGTTTTTATCCTCATCAGCCCCAATCTCGATCTCCCACATATAATTGTGTCAAGGTGCCAAAAGTTCTTCTTTCCCAAACTGAAGGAGTGTGACATTGTCAACACTTTACAGTGGATTTCTACCAGCGAAGGCCTAGATGTTGACAGAGATGCCCTGAAACTTGTTGCTTCCCGGTCAGATGGGTCTCTGAGGGATGCAGAGATGACTTTGGATCAACTGAGCTTGCTTGGGCAGAGAATCTCAATGTCGCTTGTTCAAGAACTTGTAAGTTATCTGAAAATAGTGATCAAAGTTGCTTCTTTATTGTGTAAAGTATACTGTCTTCTAGCTTCAGAGAAAATTTTAAATGGTAAAACATTCTTTATTCAGGCTATTGTAATTCTACAATTCTGAAACATGTTATTATAGATTTAATTATTGATACTCCAGTATTGCTTGACATACTTAAGTTTATCCTTGAATATGTTTAAAATTTTGACACATGGATGTTGAAAGCAGGTTAAAGAGTACTATGGGAAAGGTTGCAGTTTTTTTAGTAAAAAAAATTCAATTTTTTGCTTTCTAAACATTGCATGCATTCTAAATTTTGCTTTCTATGCAGTGTATACATTCTAACAGTAGCTATAAAATAACCTGCTATTATATTACTATGTAAAATACTCATTTGAAAATTTACCTGACAATAACAACTGGATATTGTTTACTTTGGACAGGTCGGCTTGGTTTCTGATGATAAATTGGTTGATTTGCTTGATTTGGCACTGTCTGCTGACACAGTGAACACTGTGAAAACTTTAAGAGAGATTACTGAAACAGGTGTTGAGCCTTTGGTTCTGATGTCCCAGCTTGCTACAATAATCACTGACATCCTTGCTGGCACCTATGCATTCACACAGGAAAGGGTTCGAAGAAAATTCTTCAAACATCCAACCTGTAAGCAACATCACCCCTTTTTATCACTCTCTTCAGATGAATTTATAGGTGGGGGTGATTCATCCATGAGCCATGTATTGTAAAAATCATGCTCCAGTATTTTTTTTCACCAATATATTGCTATTTTTTATATATAGACCTGGTTATACTAGTACTTATTTTGTCTATGCCTTTCCTTTATAGAAAGAATACATTGTTGAATGTTGTGTTTGGGCGACCTCTTCTTTTTTTTTAGTAGCAGTCATGTTACCATTAACATTCTTCTTCCACACAATGTAACATCTTAATATATGGTTTACAGTATCAAAAGATGACATGGAAAAACTACGCCAGGCCTTGAAAACACTCTCTGAAGCTGAAAAACAGTTGAGGGTCTCTAATGATAAGATGACGTGGCTTACAGCTGCTCTGCTTCAACTTGCTCCTGATAAACAATATGTTCTGCCGAGTTCATCCACAAGTGCAAGCTTTAACCAGGGTCTGCTTACCTGCCCTGAGGGAGACATAAGGAGTGCTGCTATAGAGCATAGTAACATATATGCTGGTCCCCATGGTTTATCAATAAATGCTAATCTGGGGGATGGTTCTGGCAACAGCGTGGCAGGCGCCCGCAGTGGAAAGAGACACGGTGAACATACACCAGGCAGCCATGCATTGTCGACGGATGCTACCAGAGTGAATGAAGTATCTAGATACAGCAAAAGCGACAATGAGATCATTTGGCAGTCTGTACTAGAGCATGTTCAATCAGATTCAGTGAGAAAGATGCTGGCTAAAGAAGCACGGCTGATTTCTGTCAGCCTTGGCACTGGCAAGATATTCCCTTCTTTGTGCATCTCTGTATATTACTAGTTATATCATGTCTAAAATTTCATGGCAGAATACATCCAAGGATTACCTATTATTGTTGTAAGTAATGAGATAGATAAATGTGCTGTTTCATTTAGTAATCAAACAATAAGATAGGATGGTCATATGTGCCTGTAAACATCTCAACCATTGACATTTATTAAAGTAAAGGTACCTGATAACTCTATTACCCTCCGAACACTATAGATCATTGTATTCAAGTAATACATGTCAATCTTGGTTGTGGTATTGATGGATAACTCATGCCTAGGCCATCTAATGGCACAGGTTTTATACTATAAGATACCTCTACCTCTGTACCTCCCAAGGACCGTAAAAGATCTCATGTAAATAAAACATTATGCATGTCCACATGGTGACTAAATTGTCATGTTAGACTTGATGAGAGCAAATCTAAAATTTTCTTGATGCTATTCAGATGCATCTGCCAATAAACAAAACCAAGAATATCCCAGAACTGTCACATTCCTGGAAAACATATTAGTAGTTTCTGTTTTAAGAATACTGGGTTGGCAAAATGATAGCTAGACTGTTTCCAACATATGTTGCTTCTAACACTTTGTTCTTTTCCTCCAGCACCAACTGTGCGACTAATGTTCAGCTCACGTGTGAATAAATCAAAAGCTGAGAGGTCGAGAGAACAAATTTTACATGCATTTGAGTCTGTCCTTTCTTCCGTTATAACACTTGAAATCCGGTACGAACCAAAGGATGATGCAAGAGCAGGTCATGTTCCAGCTATTTCACCGTATCCTGAGGATAGCGCCTCCAACATGGCATTAAGGAGGTCTTTCACTAAACATGGTTCAGTTTCTTCCAGAGGTGAAAATTTAATTAGGAAGCTTCAAAAAGACAATGTGTTCCATGGTTCTAATTCGAATCAAATGCGATGGATGCAATCTGATCCACATATATTGACTGAAGGTGAAATTATAGAAGTAGGACCTTCTCAAGTGGACTGGCGTGTTGAACCAAATAATGGGGCCGTTGCCACAAAAGAAAGAAGAGATGATATTGTATGGGAACAAGCAGCTTTCAGATCACAGGATCAAGAAAACATAGTTCGTCAAGGAGAAAATGTGAATAGTGAGCATGGCCGACGAAACAGCATAGTAAGGGGCAAGTTATCTCTTGCTCATGTCATTAATAAGGCAGAAACTTGTTCACAGCAGGGAGGTTGGTCTAGACAAAAGGCCATGTCAATTGCTGAGAAGCTAGAGCAAGAGAATTTGTAAGTAGTTCTATGCTACTCTCTTATAGTATAGTAATTTTTTCTAGCTGTGAGGTCTATTTTTATAAAAAAACTTTAGTTTTACCGTTTCCAAGTTTGCATTAAAATAAACACTTAATAATGTACTGCACATATTCGGTAGCTTTTGGTAAATTGTTAGAGCTGTGAGGTCTAATTTTGACCTAGAAATATTCCATATTAATAGAGCTATCAAATAGGATTCATCCAAATTATAGAAATGTTGGCATGACTGATTTTAAATCTTGGATGTGATTTTGAATTATTAATCTATTTGCAGGAGATTGGAGCCTAGGTCGAGTTTGCTTTGTTGGAAGGCTTCAAGCACTACTAGACGAAAGGTACAGGTAATAAACAAGTGACGAATAGAAACAACGGTACTTCGTGAAAGTATAGTCTTTAGCAATACTCCTTAGTTTAATACTAAAAGAACAGCTGCTGTACATTATGCGGGATATAACATTTGTTGCTGATCAATTGGTGATACAATATATGCAAATCCTGCTTTCTCATAATTCCTCTGTAAGCAGTGATCTTTCCTCACACATGCTGACTGCCTGACAACCATTTTGACTGCAGCTCTCTGCACTGAAGATCAGGACACGAAGACCACGAGCTCTATCAAGACTTGCCTTGTGTGGAAGGTGTATTTCAACTAAGTCTCCAAGATGAAGCATTAGCGCAGAGACTTCCTAGATTTTACATGTAGCTAACTTAGCATGCATAATTTATTCTCTGTAATGTAGCGATCTTTAGGAGAGGGTAGGTTATTCTGTATATCGTTTTTTGACATGCATGTAGAAGAAAGAAAAGAAACGTCACTTGTCTATTATTCTCCCAGAATTATTTGAAGCCAGCGAGCTTGCTCGATGTTCTTCATTTTGAAGCCATGTCAATAAATCCGTCTGTCCTATTTCTAGTTATGCAGAGCAACTGCTGAAGTGATTGCTTGCTGTGAGAACCATCCTGAGTACACTGTACACCTATTATTATCATAGTATTCAGTAGCAAATAGAGCTCATGTGAAGGTCTGAACATACTTTATTGCAGAATTGCATCATGGGATGAAAACTATGCATGGGATGTGCTGGTGAATCGCAGGGCAATTCTCCTTTGGCACCCATGGCTAGCAGGAGATTCAGCTGCATGAGCATGCCACGACAAATGCATACGCCTCCGTACGTGCCAAAGGAGAAACCGCCCTGTAATTCGCAGGTCGCACACCGCAGATCATTGGCTGTGACTGAACCTGAACCCGAATTCTCTGAACAATGGTGCTCTCTTCGATTTTTTTTTCTCTAACACGCAGGAGAGCTGTGTATCTTTGTACGGTTTCCTTCCTTTTATGACGCTCTCTGGGATGAACACACAGCTGCGCCTTGACCTCGCTTATATAGCTCACAATCGGCCGCGAGATATGGATCTAAGGTGGCATATGCTCCGAGGCAGTTCGAGGACTATTCGAGAGGATCAACCGAGCCATGAACCTTTCTTTGCCAATGCATCGTCATCTCGCAAGATCTCTCTTTCATGTTTCCTTTGGAATAATGTGCTCCAGGAATAATGGTCCTCCCTGTCGCTCATCTGCATGACTACATGCCTATCTACTCCTAAAAGCAACCTGCCTTTCTTGATCGATCTTCAACACAAGTGTTGGCCCTTCGTAAACTCTCATCAAAGGAGTCCACATGGAAGAGAATGGATCGATGATTTTACGCTTTGTGTTGGCTGAGCCACGAGCTCAAACTCAAAAATGTTAATGGTTCGAGTCTTTGAGATGATGGTACTGCTACAGGGTACATTCTATTGGATCTTCCTCTATTCGAGAGCATGCAGTTGCTGTCCTTTTTTCTGATTGAAACGCCATACGTAAATGTAAAGGCCTCTTCAGCAGTGACCGGCTAGCATTTCTGTATTTGTTTCTGCTACTTTCGATTAGCGATGGTGAATTCGTGGTGAAATTTGCTAGGTCGTTTTAGTAGGAGGTCAATACATATCTTTGGATATATAACCTTCAATTAATTCTTCAACTGTACACATTCATGAGTTGGGATTTTCAGACACCTAATCAGGTCAGAAAGTGAAGCTCGCATGCATGCATGCTCTCTGAACATCTTCGATATTTTCATTTAGCAGAGAGAGATCGAAAAACCTGCACTTCTGGATGCAGATCCATCCACCTAGATTTAAGTTAAACGAAATATGCATGTCATACAAGGAAAAAAAACAGTTCTCATTACTTGTTCTTGAACGCCGCGTGAGGATAATGCTCTAGCAAATCAACACTGCTACATTTCTCCAACCTTCCAGCTGCTTTCTGCATGCAATGCCATGCAGCTAGCATATGCTCTTGCTCAGGTATATCCAGGAGAAGCTGATCAAGAACATGGATCCATGATCAACCACAAGCTAGCCAACACAAACAAACACAATGCACACTCCCTCAGCGGACCAGCGCATGATCGACAGCGAGCAGTCAAATGGAGAAAAAAGTTACGGAGTAATTACAAAAAATCGGGGCCGTTATATATCTTCAGATATATTGTGCTACGAGTAATCCCGATTCGATCTCCTAGCGGTGCAATGCCGGCCTCTCTGGACGTTGCCTATAAATACGATCAGAATTCGAATCCCTGGAGAAGCAGAGCGAGCTATACATACAGCCATAATACAGGCAAAGACCAGATCTACTACGTGAATATATATAGAACAAAGTGTCTGATTTATGGGGCCCATGCATTAATGGGCGGGTCTCCCTTGGCAGTGGCCGAGCTGATCAACCAGGCAATTATCCACTGCCAAAGGAGACTTGCCCAGCAGTGCAACTATGAGGCCACAAAGATCACGTAGGGTTGCATATCGATTGCTTCTTCTGCGAGTCATCTGGCCTACGGAAGCTACAAAGACCAAGGGCTCTTCGGTTGGAAGGATTTTCAAAGGAAAATCGAAAGAATTAGACTGTTTCAGTAAAATTCCTGTGAATTCCCGCATTAAGAGGAGGCCCTAAGGTAAATCATCAACTGGTGAGATGAATGGGCGACGCATGCATGCCGGCGTGCTGATCGGGTTGATAATGTGCACACTGACGAGTGACGAACTGCATGCTTCATGTATGCATTGGCTAAAATATTCCCTACGCAAAAGTAGCCATGCAAACAGAGCTAGCCGCAATGCGCATGCCGATTTACATACGAGGTCCAGTGAAATAACAAACCTAATGAACCAGCAATATGCGAGGAAGAAAATATCACTCGTCTTCTCACGAGTCATGAGATAATGTCGAGATCAGATGTTCGCGAAACCTGTCTTCTCAGAGGCCGTTTAAAAGCAACTAAGGCTGCGGTAGTTGGTGAGGGCTCCAACTCCAAACTCCTCCAGTACGCACGGTACATTTTTTATAAAAAAATTTCTATAAAAAATTACTTTAAAGATTATATTAATTTATTTTTAAAATTTTTTAACTAATATTTAATTAATTATACCGTCGCATTTTCGGTAAGAAGGGGAGAGGTTTCCAACCTTTACCAACTAAACAGCTTAAGGCTTCTGTAGTAATGTGGACTTGAAAGTGATATACTGCTCAATTCTACATTAACATAGAAGTTGAAGCTAGCTGCTAAACATCATACAAAAGGATTCATGAAAGGAAAAGGATTCATGGGCTGCAGCCCATTACCACCCCTATTTATGCATCAGAAAAATTCTTTTTACTCCCCCAATTCCAAGTATAAGTAGTTTAAACCTTCTTTTTAACTCTTTTCTAAATATAAGTAGTCTTGGAACCTCTAGATATTTTTGCAGCAAATTTTGTTCACATTTGTTACTGCTAAATCAATGTTGCCACTCTTACAAATAAATACTTCCTCCGTTTCATATTATAACTTCTTCTTTAAATTTAACTAAATTTATAAAAAAATATAGGAACATTTTTAATACAAAGTAAATATACTATAAAAATATGTTAATAATATATTTAATAAAAGTTGTAAATATTTTTTTATATTTCTATAAATTTGATGAAACTTAAAAGATTTGACTTATAATAAACTTATAAAACAAAGAAAGTCGTTCACATCTTTCAATACAGCGTAAATGAACGACAAATCATTTAAGATGTTTCCTTGATTTGTACTATGCAAATGTCTAAAATGACTTACATTTGGTATCAGGAAGAGACTAGTACATGCCCCCCGATTTCTTTAAGTATCGAGCAGTCCTACATTTTTTTTTTTAAAAAAACTGACAATATAGATTGTGGATTATGCTTGCATACATCAACGTTAAATTGAGTGTACACGTCATTGGATAAAAAAATCCATGTGCAAATAGTGTATGTACATTGTCCACAGTTGGATTTGTTTCTTTCTCTCCTTAATGTGTAGCAGATCAAATTTCGACTTGAAATTTATGAGATGCATGCTAGGTGCCTACTCCTTTTTTTTAATCATGAAGTAAAAAAGGTCATCCCCTCTCTCTCTCTCAAAAAAAAAAGAAATCCGTCCCCTGCCCTGCACCACCAAACCCAACGTTGGGCACCGTGTTACTGACTTGCTGTCCACCAGACACGCAGGAAGCGGCCAAAACCGAGAGGCGCACGTGGCAACGTACGGCCGCCGCCGGCATGCCGATCGCGCGTGCAACCAAGACCTCCCCGCTCGGTGCATCCCGCGCCCACCGATGGGATGGATGGGTTGGATCCCCCGCCCCCCGCGCGCGTCGCACGTATCGAACCGACCGAATATGGTTTTCACCGCGCGTACCCTTTCGCCCCCCGATCCGCATGGGCAAACGCGACGCAGTGGGACACGCACGAGCTCAGCGCACGCAGGAGCCAAGAAACCGGCGCCCGGCGAGGAGTGCTCGTGGATATCCTATCCCTTCTCTCTTTTGATCTTTGCATGCGCACCTTTCAATCTTTCGTGCTCTCCAGGGGAACCCTTTGGGACCTTCAACCTGATTCGATCCTTATTTTCCAGTGGTCTCCAGGGGAATAAATCTGAAAAATCATGCCTTCTTGTAGCAGCACATGAGCCCAGCTTTGAGCCGGTCCGACAGACAAGTGTACATGTTCAGCTCTGGGTGGTAGCTGCAGAGGCTTCTTGGACATCAGTTTTCTGCCCCTAAATCCTTTTTACTTGTCACAGAATTGCATTATGGAGAAAAGACTATTGTGATTGAAACAAGTGGAGAAATTCAGGATTGAACTAGATTTCTCAGCACATATTTGATGCTACTTAACATCACATCGTCTGGACTCTGGACGAAGTAGCCTCATACCCTAAAAAGATTGGAGATATATGCACTATAATGATATCTCATATCCAGACTTTGTTCCTGTAAGTGGGCACAATCTAGAGAGCAGGTATTGTTCTACAGTATATCCTCTCAGCCTCCCTCCGTGTGCCTTTGCAGAAGCAGCAGAGAAAGGCTGTGTAGCTGCAAAAGCCATGCTACCTTTCAGTCGCCATGCAGGAGCGAGTATAAATGTCATTGCACAATGATCAGTAAACCGTGTGCTCTACACATGAAACTTATAAGTGTGGCACAGGGGATAGAATAGGTTGAAACCATGAGATGTGCAGCTGCATTGCTGGGCAAGTTGTCCTTTGGCAGGTGTTGCAGTTCATCATCGATGCCTGGGGGTTACGAGACTACTGCCAAAGGAAATTTGCCCCGGAATTCATCTGCACAAACACACACAAAAGTAAAGATGGATCTTCAAGATGTACCATCGTCGAAGAAGAATGTCTCTACATATATCCGTCTTTTACATTATGAATGTTTAACTATTCGAGTATTCAACGTGTGTATTCTACAGGTCTTTGGCATCAGCTATATCTAGCACATCATTTACAGATGAAAAATGAGGAATGGAGAGAGAGCAATCTACATATCAGCTCTCTCTGCAAACAATAAGGCTATATGTACAGGTAACGGAATGCTATCAAATAATGTATGCAGGAGAGAAACATTTCTTTGTTTTGCTATTACTCTTTATTGCCCACTGCCTCTGGAAGTTTGTATCCCGGTGGCCTGTCTGCGCCTTTTCTTGAGTATTCTCGCCATCTCCTAGCTGCTGCTGCTGCTCTCTTCGCCCTCTCCGTTGTTTCTTCTTCTGATAGCATTAGTAAATATCAATCCGAATCAGCAATAAAAAATGGACCAACAGAAAAGGATGATAATATATTTTTGGAAACATTACTTTTTTGTGTTCTTTCTCTATTTACAAAATAGATGCAGGTTTGGGTGGGTGCTATGCAAGGTATTTCTAACAAAATATGTTATTTGTTTTGGCTTACCATTTCCTTGGTATCGAGTTGGGGATCCCCAGATATCACTCCAAATGCTACTTACATCTGAATTATTTTTGTTTGCCATCCGGGATCTATTTTTTTCCTGTAAAAACATAAAGGTTTACATAAAATATTTAGTTTGAAAAACAATGACTCGTTTGCAAAGACCACGAAATCCTTAAAAGCATTTTTTTTTGAGGGGAAATCCTTAAAAGCATCTGACTATGAGAAACACAAAGATTTCTCATAAATGGGGAAGGAACTATACCAAAACTTTTGACTGTTTCTTTTCCCAACGCACAGTAGCCTGTTAAACAGAAAATATCTTAAGAACAAGTAAAATAACAACATAGAGAAGTATGCCTCATAATATAATCTGTATGCCCTAAACCAAAGTATGCTTTATCTGTACTCTATTAGCCTTTACATAGACATGGAAGAAAAAATCTTGAGAAGATACAAAAGAGCAATCAGATAGTACATGCCAAATTTACATAATAAAGACATAATTACCATTCGGAATACATCAACTGAAACTCCCATCCCAGAACTCATCAACCCAACCTGCTCAAAATTGAAATACCCTTTAGTGTACTATTAGCCTATCAGGAGAATATATGATAACATCACCAGTAAAATAACACTTACGTTCTAGAAAAATGCTAACAGAAAGAAAGGAACAGGGATATGAGGAACTTTCTTGTGTATAGTTTATTTTAGGACATTTTGTGATTACATGATATCTATATTACAGAAGTCAACCGTAAGGTCCTAAACTCCTAATAATCAAACAAAAGAACTGAAGCTTTACATGACCACAAAAATATACAGTACATCTAAATAACTGAAAGAAGGCTTTTCTTACATTTACCCTCTCAATTCTCCGCATTTCATTCTCGAGGAGAGAAAGCTGTGCAGCAGAAGTCCAGTGAATACAGTTGACTGGGCTGAACATGAAAATATAAGAAATATGAATAACACATTCAGTAATCTTTTTTGAACATCTTAATGGTCCTATAGTGCTGATGTTCAGAACTGACAATCTCTAACCAAATAACATATGCTGGGTTGGGTTTCAGAGCATCACCAACTATCAATGGCCTCCTGAATTAGCTCCGTGTTACCCGATTGGGAGCAGACTCTTGACCTCCCATAATCCTCCTCGATTCTAAATACATTGGGGCACACGTTGGCACAATATTTGCATCCTAGATCCACATCAACAAGGTGAAATATATCAAGTCTCTTATGAAGAACCAAAGCATCTTTTATTGCTCTATTCATATAAAAATTATCAGTACCTATGCAGGTAAACTCATCAACGAACACCTGATCCTTCGGTGCACTGTCATCGAAGAAAGGGTTGATCGCAGTTGCTGTGTACCCATGGATCTCATCATATACTGCACGCTGCACCGGATCACTCAGCACCTGCTCTTCAACACCTCATGTTAGCGTTGGGTTTTTTTTAAGCTACCCTCGAATGACTGTGAGCCATGAATCCAATGATCTAATTTTATTAAATTTCATAAGGGTAAAATTGGAACTAAAATATATAATGTTATAATAAATTTATGTCATATATCATGTTAAAATAGATAAATTGGTAAATCTATCTTACCAAAGTTTTGAATAAAATATTTTATATACTTATGAAAATCTATAATTAGATTTAAATTCTGCTACACTACTACCGCTACAAAATATTTCAATGTGAAAGCGCATCTTCCAAAACAATTGCCTATATGCAGCTACAATGGACCCAAGAATTCAGTAGAGGCTTTTACCGTGTAAACCTCGTTGATGAGCATACAGAAGGTTGTTACTTCGGGGTCGTCCCCACTGAGGTCGGGGTGGCATGCTTTCATGCAACTGTAGTATGCTTTCTTGATTTCCTCAGGGGTTGCATCTGGCATCTGATGGTGTAAGAATCAGGTGTCTATATTAGCAGCAAACCCACTATCTCATAGACAATCATCATCAGAAGTTCAGATTTTAGAACTATTGCCTGACTCTACAAAAAGGAAGCATCTTTTCCTCCCTAATCTTACCATGCCAACGAAAGTAAGAATTTTTTACAGAGAAGAAATTGATCTAGTGATCTCCCGTTCAAATGCGCAGTTCTGTTCTCCTAGGTAAGTCTTTAAATGATTCAAACTACTAAACTAGTAAACCAAAATTATTGCAAAAAAATCAGAGCAATGTTGCAGAACACTTACGACGCCAAGAAGGGAGTAGAAATCGTCAGCAACTTCCTCCTCCGCACTGCCGTGCTCAGCCTCCGCCGCATAAGCATAGATCCTAAGATCTCTCCTTCCCCTCGTGCTCCCGTTCCGGCGACGGTCGCTCCGGCGGCCGGTTCTTGCGAACCGAGCTGAAACCAACGGCCGGGTGCAGCGAGAGGAGCAGAGGAAAGGCGGCGAATTTGTGCGGAGAGCCGCGAGTGAGTCCGCGAGCAGCGGTGGATAGTGAAGAGGAGCCATTGGTGTTTACGCAGCGGCGGCCTCCAACTCGATCGGAGTTGACGGAGGAAGCGGCGGCGAAGGTTGCCGGTTGGTTCGTTTCTTGGCGGTCTAAGTCATTTTAACTCGGGACACCACTAATTCCTCTGGTTCAGGCTGCCTAACTATGGTGTTTTTTACACTCTGGGACTTGCAGGTATTCATAATTCAGTGTTAAGGACTCTAACAAAATACTACTCCCTTCATGTGCAAATGTATAACGTTGGTCAATTCAAAACTAAACTAATCAACGTCAAATAAAAAAATTAAGAGGGAATACCACGGAAATTCCCAAACAATAGAGATAGGCAGGCTGGCTCCTCTTCGGCATATAACGATAGCCAAATTTATATTTTAGAACTAGTTTACAAGTAAAAACATTAAGAATAAATAAATAAAAATTTAACCTAAAATATTCATTTTATAAACCGCCGTCAAAATATATTCTGTTATCATTAACCATTAGTATTCTAAATTTATAATTAGTGGAAGTTAAATGGTTGTATTTACTTACTAACGTGTTTTGCTTTTAAGGATACATAAATATAATATTTTGAAGAAAAGACGAGTGGCCCAAGTTAAAAACTAAATAGCAATCGGTGGCAAGTACTTGGAAGCAGTTGGAGTAGTTAGCTAGCTCCGCGTGCGTGCCCGTGTGGGCTGGTGGACCGCCTCGCGCAACGCAGAACCACTTGCCGATTGCCTGCCAGTAGCATTCGCTGACCACCCCGCAGCAACAAACACACACGCCTCACGCCTGGGGTGGAGTACTTCAGATTAGTCCTAGGGAGGGATCAGTGAAATTGGGAGCTTTGCAGGTCACAGACGCGTAACCGTCCGGTCGGGCGATTCTGGGCCCGGCGACCGTTTCGGTCGGTCCCACCCTCCCAAGACGAACGTCACGTTGTTCGCCTACTTTTGTCACTCGCTGCTTACTCCAGGAAGGCAACCGCGCGAAGCCATCGAGAACTCGAGATCTCTCGCGCTCACGCCGGTGTTACCTCCCTGTTTTTCCCCTCGTCTGCCTGTCGTCGATCGCACCCCTCCCTATAACAAGTCGAAACGTTGCATACGTACACGATACAAGGACTACATCTGTTTCTTTGTAATGGTCATTATGACCGATGCTGTTACGACAACTGATAATTTTTAAATAATTAGATTATGATGAAGGGAAATTTAATGATTACGCTTAGTATATAATGCACTTCGATAATATGATATCTATTTATATATTTAGAAAAGTTTTTTTAAGAAAAGACAAATAATTAAATTTTATGTATAAATAGTGCTCGGTGATAACAAGTACGAGGAAAGGGAGGGAGTAAACCCTAGTGCAGTCCAGCCCGGCCGCACGCAGCTCGGGCGCTCGGCTGCATTCCGCCACGCAACGTGGGCCACGGCCGAATTTGGACCGGCGAATTTCACTACCCCTGAATGGGCCCGGCTGGCTGTCCGTAGAATGGACCAGATTTGGCTGGTCCAAGATTGTTGCATTCACCTTTATTTACCCCTCATTATGCTGTTCCCTACGAACCACACAATTTTAATCCAACGGTGCAGACGAACCCAATGGGACAGCTACTTCAGAGGGCCGCCGCACATGAACATGCCGCTCGCCGCCGCCATCCATCCATCGGCGATCATCGGCGTGCAGCGGGTTGAACGTTTCAAACTTTCAGTGCAGATAGTCTGGGTTCTCCTTGTTCCACGACAAATACGAGGGGTCGCCAAGTGTCCTGGAATCGAACGAGCATTCAGAGGCGAAATTTCTTCAGAGTTTACAGCTTGCTTGGAATTAACAGTATTCTGAGGGCAGCGAGCGATGTGCCATACCTTGGCTTAACAACGTTGAGACCAACGAAGGCCAAGGCGATGAGGAGGGAGATGCTACCTATAGCCACATATGCAGCACCAATGAAATTGTTCTTACCACCGATCCAGCAAGTGGTAGAAAGAACCAGCGCCTTGGTGCCTCCGAAACTGTACGTGTTGTAGTTGTTCTGTATCACCACTGTGATTTCATCGCTTGCCATTATATCCGTCTCGATTCTGCCGTAGAGCTTTCTGAATGTTGGGAGGGCAGCAGTTCTCATCCAGACGATGAGATCCTCCTGCTCACTCAACTAAAATATGAAGGAGAATTCAGAAAAAAAAGGATGAAAAGAGCAATCTAGTTGAAAAAGTTGATTGATTTAACTTGAGTGGAAGCTATGCTGCACTTACTGGTAATTTTTCATTTAGCTGACCACCACCTATAAGCCCTCCTTTCTGAAAATTACTGGGATAAACATCACTGCCAAACTTAGTGCTCTTGTCACTGCCCCAAGCTATGTTCTTCTTGTTCACTTGGACAGTCTTCTTGTTGACAGAAAATGTGTAGGTGTCATTGAACAGGCTCCATGCTATCAGGCCACATGGAACAATTGGGGCACCGCCTTCACTGGTGCCTTCAGGATCACAGGTTTTTACCACACCTGCAGATTTCTTGTCGCGCAGTTGTTTATCACTCCGGCTCTTCACATACCTAAGAAATAAAATCATTATATATATGGTATGGACGCGGCTACACCGCGCCTACTCACCGTTTAGTGCTAATCAACGATTCCTTTTTTCCAAGAATAATAAATGCATGCACCCATCGTTCTGTGTCAAAAATAGCAGCACGGCAGCATAGGTAATGCATACAACGATGTAAGCAACACCAACCAATCTCTCTTGAATAGTTGCATATATATGTAGTATATCGGGGATAATACCATAGAAAAAAATAAAAATACCTCAAGGAAACCATTGGTCAACAACGAAGAGAAAAAAAATAGAGATATGTGAACACTGGAACAAGTTCAATCAAGAAGATGATAAATAACTTAAGATTTAATTACTTCTACAATTTGTCTAATATAGCAAATAGTTACTTTTTTGTGTAAAGTTACTTCTGTAATTTTTCTAAATTACTTCTAATATAGCAAAAAAATATTTTTATTTCTATGTAAAGTTACTTCTATAATTTGTTTACTTCTATATTGTACTAAAGTACTTCTAATATAATAAAAAGAGTTACTTTTGTTTATGTGTTAAGTTATTTCTATAATTTGCTAAATTACTTTTAATGAATTAAGGAATTACTTTTATTTATGTGTTAAGTTACTTCTATAATTTGTCTGAATTACTTTTAGGAATTTGAACCACTACGCAATGTTTAAATATATTCAATATTGAACTCATTTTGTTGTATATTTTGAGTGGAATGTGATAGTTTAAGTCGATCCTAGAAATAGCATACAATTTAACGTACATGTGTTGTCAAAAGATTGTATATAAAGAAAAATTTACTAGTATATATACTAGTTATATTGGTTGATGGCTATTATTAGTGTATGTGGCAGATTAAAAAAGCTAATGGTTTATGTGCACGTGACGCGTAGTCACGGTTGTTAATACGGTTAAAACGAACCGAAACGGAATCGGGCAGTCCGTACATCGCTGCTCACGCGACAAGACTAACGAGTGCGTACGATTATATGATATGGTATGGTGTTCATAACACAACAATGACTAGTGTTCTAGACTGAAACAAGAGCGGTTAATAAGTTGAAATAGACCATCAAATTCTAGTATATATTTTTTAGAAAATAAGTTCTGGTATATGTACCGTCGATGGTTTTGGTAGAAGTTCTCCAGCTGATAGTAAACCTGTATGGGGCCTTTCATAGGCTTCGGCACCTGAAAGATGATGAGAAAAATTATCAATATTTACTGGATACTATTAAAAATTGCAGGATACGGGTAGGAGGTAAGCTTTTGAGTGCTCAGCTTCAGTCATGGCGTCTAATGAACTAAATACAATTAAATTTCCATGGGATATACTACTCAATTACTCACAGTAATCGTTCGGGTGCACGCCTTGTCAGTCTTGGCGTCCTGAATGAACCCGACCTTGTCACTAGCCGGCACACACTCCCCATCATATTTGTCCACTAATTCAATAACCTACATTGCGTGTGCAGATTAGGATATTACAGAAGTGCATTTGGTATAGTGCTGGCAATGATCAGAGTTCAGGAATGTTTGCATCCGTGTGCATTTACCTCTTGTGATGCTGACATTGAAGCGAACCCTATAGGGATGAAGACAATGCCAATGAGCGAGAAGGCGCCGATGACCTGTTCATGCCGTCAGGTTACATTCAGATTGATAAATTCTAGCCATTCAGATATTTAATAATGCAGGATAAAAGAACAGAACCGCGGGTGGAGAAATCAGATATAGGGAAAATACAATTCCAGGAGTATAGAGTGGTTTCCATGCCGGAAGCTCCTGCTGTGTGAACTTAGAATCTGAAGAAAAAGAAAGAGCAATGAGACTGAAACTCTCATCAATTTCCAGGCACATTGCAACATTTCATATCAGAGATGTTAATCAAACAAAAATATCAGAGAATAATGAAAGAAACAGGGGCAAAATTGCGTGACATACACCTGGGCTTCTTGGATCGCCGTGAGGCCAATGAATCGCCATCGGATCCTGGTGAACTCATCTACAGAAACAACCATGTTAGTGTTGACAAAAAAAATTGAAAACTAAATCGAAATCGGAGTCACATCGCCCTCTAATCAGAACGAAGAACACTTGGTCGCACAGAACACAAGATCCAATCACAACCTACGACGTCTTAGGTTTTTGTTTGGATCCAATCATGCGGGGGAGATTGTCTCCTTCCTCTTCCTCTCCCTTTCTCCTTTCCTCAGCGATTCGAAGGCAACGGCGATTGCTGCATGGGCTCTGTGAGTCCTTCTGTCCCCATCCTGCGACGACGCTGCAAAGGCGGAGCGCGCGACTCCACTCCCCCCGCGCAATCTGCCACGTACGTCTCGCCCGTAGCTCCGCTCCGCCGTCGCCGCGTTTGCTCGTCGAACCGCACGTACCATCGCCAGCGTGAATTCGCACGAGACGGCGACGCACGCGACGCTGACACGCACAGTGACACGGAGCTCACATTGGCGCTCGTCGCCTCCGTCCACCGCGCGCGCGCTGGATGCAAGCGAGACGTGACGGTGACAAGGAGGAGGACGACGGCGGCGGCGGCTGAGGTGTTCGTCTCCTGCGCCGTTCAGCTCTCCGGTGGCTCGGATGAACCGGCCCTCGCGAACGGACGGCCTGGATGGCGTTCCCGGGATAGTAGTCAAACCTATGGAGCACTTGGTTTTGTGGATAACGGACATGGTTTAGCTCTCGCTAATCAAAGAAAGCAATCCAAGAATCAATCATGCTGCTGTTCAGTAGTATCATATTTGCCATCCAGTACTTGGAATGGTGTATTACATTCTCCACTGACAAAGTTGCTACGTAGATTTCCTTTTTCTTTCAGTTCTGAGGTTATGCTTTCAAAGGAAGGGGATCTTGATCGAGTAGCTGAGTGTGTTTATCTCTGAAGCATATTCTCTGCAAAACTGTTTATGTCATCCTTGTAGTTTATGGAATTAATTAAAGACTTAATCAACAACGCATAAAGGCCTCTCTGCAAACTCTCTGTGTGCCAATAGTTTTTGCCGTCCCCTTTTGCAAAACTATCATGGTCGGCCATGATTAGTCTGAATATTTGCATGCTCATCGACGTTCTTCAGTTAAAAAAGACAGTTTTTCCACAGTGAAATACCCTTATAATTAGTAGTTTTTTTTTGCCGGTGAAGCGACGAATATGCCAATTTTGACGACAAAAGCAACACGGATTGGCTGCATGAAGAAACGAGCCGAGAAGATGGGAGAAAGAAATGGTAGAGAAAAAACGTACTTTTTCCACGACGCAGCGTTCACCAGATGTTGTGATCCTGGCCGCCTGCAATGCGTTCTCGAGTCAGATTTGGCCTCTCTTTGGCTCTTCACCGTTCATTCCAAAGGTCCCCAAGCTGAGGACCGACCGTTTCCGCCATTGATTCCTTTCGTTTTCTCCCTCCCTAGCCAGTGGCTAACTGCTAACAGGCCGACATTCCGATGCTGAAACTGTTAATTCTGAATTTCTGATAGGTCGAGAACCCCTTATGGTCAGGATGATGACGTGCCATGTCTACGATTTTTTTATAATTCACTATACTAAAGCCCTAAGATCAGAAGTCAGTAGCATACTTAATTTAGGATTCGTTCAACTTCATCCAGGAGGTCTGAAATTTGTAGTGAAACATGCTTTATGCTGCCAAATGTGTTTTTCTCAGGACGCTTGACTTAAAAAAATTGTCAGGTACTTTAAAGTTAAAACTACCCCGGTTTCTTCTCTAAACAACACATTAGTCAGCTGGTTGACATGTTCTGGAGTATAATTTAGAACCAACTAATCGACGATGTAATCGCATGAAAACATTTCCACTATGCCGTTCTTGTCTGTAATATAGAAATCTGCTTCTTCTAGTCCTTTCAAAGAGAACATGGAACAAAACTTTACTGCTATTTCAGAAAAAAGACAAGCTTTTCAGCCGGCAGTTTGCATGAAGAAATCTCCATCAGCCACGAGGAACCGAGGAATCGTCTTACTGCTCGAGCTCTATAAATAAAGCAGCACCACGTCTCTCGTCCCCATCGGCTAGCTCGACCAAGCAGCTTCAGAGCTTATCACTCGTTGAGCCGAGTACCGGCAAGCCAACAACTCTAACCATCTTACAGTCGGTTCCGGTTAGTTTTTCCGCGGCTCCTGTTAAGCATGGGCGCATCGCGCGGCGGCACTAGGCTCGCGCCGGCTTGTCTCGCCGTGTGTTTTCTCCTGCTGCTGCTGCTTCGTTGCTCGCCGTGCGAAGGGCGCAAGCTGCTGGTGGCGGAGGAGCGAGGCGGCGAGGTGATGCACTTCGAAGGCGGCTCGGTGCTCGGAGTAGTCGGCGGCGGCGTGGGGTCGCCGCGGAGGCCGAGGGGGGTTTCGGCGAGCGGCAGGGCCGCGCGACTCATGCGATCAGTGCCGAGTCCTGGCGTTGGGCATTAACTCCTGCTTCTGGGTGCTATGGAAACCTTTTCAGGAGAACTCTGTTGCAGTTTATTGATTCCTTTGCCTGCAACTTTTCACTTTCAGACTTTCAGATCGACTTAGAGCATAAAAATATCCTTTTTGAAATGAAGATGGGTCAGGCATGATCTGCACATGAACTGGCTGGAAATAATGTGCAGTTGTGCAACATGCAATGCAACCGTAGTGCACTCACTTCCTCACCAAAAAAAAAAGGAAAAGCACCAGGGTTCAGGCTTCAGGGTCGCTGTTCCCCTGTCGTATCAGTTGCATTCTTCATGTGTTTCGGTGCTTGTTTTTTGAGGGAAATGGTGCGGTTATGTTCCATACATGTAATTTTCTTCTCTTTTGATGTTTCAGCCAGATGTGTACTTGCATGTGCTGTCCTGTCATGCTACAATGTAATGCTGCCGTAAATTATTTCTTTTTGCAGTAAATAAGCATCCAGTTCAGGAAAAAAAAGGTCCACGTTGGTTTTGACAGAGTAATACACTAACACGTAGCACAGGATACTTATAATATTAAAGTCACAAAACCACACCAGTATTTGCAATCGTAACAAATAAAAAAAACTACATAGCTTAGATGGCTACAACTTTTGCACGAATCAAAGAACTATTAAATTTGCGATACGATTTCAGAGCTCACAAGTACGGTGGATCAAAAGATCAATTAGTCAAGCGTTTTTTACTAATCACAACTTTTGTTAAAAACAAGTGATACTTGCAATTCTTTAATTACTGCAAAAGTGAAATCAGCGCGCGGGGGCGCGCGAGAGTGTCATACATCATGTATTTGAGAAGGGCATTTTTGGTTACACAAGGTTAACGTGGAAGTGTTCAAACTCCAGAGGACAAAACCATTTCCATCGCTGAAAACAGCGCGACAACGAGGGATATCCAATAACCAGTGACTTGTGAGTTGTGACGGCATCAGATCGTCCAGTGCATTGACCAACAATAGCAGCAGAACTCATATTAAGGTTTGCTACAGCAATACATACATTCTACTTCTATGCGGCGACGACGACAAAATGGGTGCAACAAATTCGCACGAACCATCAGTCCTGCACCAGCTACTTTGCCTTGTTACAGATTCAACCAATGTCCAGATAATACAAGTCATAGGTTGGGCAGCTCTCTCCAGAAACAGGAGTATGGACTATGGACACCGTGCAATATATACAGCGGTATGTACAGCTTACAAAGGTAGACGTCAGAACTCAAAACCTCCATTCAACCGAACAGATAAAGATGGTCTTGCCAAGTTGTCTATGGGAGTTTCCAAGGTGATTACTAGTCCCGAACTGCCAACTTGGCCATTCCACTTGGATCGCCCGAGCTGCCATACATAGCAACACACAAGGACATCAGTTAGCAGTAAAGCATGTGCTTTGATTACAAACATAAGTGTAACATGATCCGGAGAGCTTACAGAAACAGCTGTCAAGGCCGAGGGATGTCTAGAGCAAGAGAAACCACACATTACATTGAGTTCCTCCTTCAATGAATGGACAAACTCTGCCTGTATCCCAGGATCACTTCCTCCAAATGTGGGGCAAACACTGATGCATGTAGTTCCACCAATGTGTACAGACAGTTGAAAATAAATGTGAGAACAAAAAAAAAGAGTTGAGGGACCTTGGGCTGGTCTCACTAACATGTCTTTTGAGTTGCAGAAGTGTTTATATCTAACTACCTGACTTGAATTCTGGGCCTCACCATAAGGCCAGATCTTTTCCACGCTAAGGCTTGTGCAACTCCAAATGAAAGAGAATTGTCAGGCCATTGAAACATAGGGGTGAACCTTGTGCCTTGTTTGCTCTTCAAAAGCAAAGCAGCAGGAAATAAGAATGGCAGGTGAAATAATTAGGAAGAGATCTTGGAAGGATAAAGTGAAGCTACAGTTGGCATATTATGCAGACACTAACCTCGAAGGAGAAGCTTACTCTTGTTTCCCCAGGACATTTTCCATGAGCTTGAAGCAAACCACCAAATAATGGGAAAAATCCACTTGCTGTTATCCCTTCTCCAGCAACATATGTTAGCTGTCCATTTGGGAACTGCACATCCATGAAGGACTGAAACAAATAGCCAAGTTAAGAACATGCGAGTAGAAAATGAGATCATTGTAGTAGTTATGAGTAGGTTTGACATTCTTGTTACATAAAACTCTACATCCGATTCCTAATCAAGTCATTACACAGCCAATTGCATTAGTAATCAACTAATCATCGATATTAGAAAATTCCTATAGAGAACGTGATGAGTACATGTATCATTTGATAGCACAAATGCACGGTGACAAAATGTAACAGTAAAGTATGTTAAACATTGGTACTGGATTACATGCCCTTAGCGTGAAAAGTGATGATTTGCAAAATCAGTCCATCATACTTAAGTATAAAAATAACTGATACCTGATGGCAACTAGGAAACAGGGGGTATTAAGAAAGGGAAAAGATTAAGAAAGAACATGCATACTTACACAGGTTACAGGATTGAGGCACATCATTGACATCAGCATCCATCTTCTATGTTTTGACCAGATAGCTGGACATAGGGAGTGCATTTTGTTCTAAAATAAACACACGAGTTTTAGACTTTTAGTATGGGTATGTAAAAAAATACAAGCCAAAGCACATTGATAGGCATTATTCGCACCATAATTATATCATTGAGAATTCAAAATATTATAATCCATAAAAAAAAAGAAAACAGGATGTGTGTCTTCATCAGACATGATGTAAAAAGTTTAGGGCATGCAAGATTTCACATTAAGACCTGGGAGGCTGGGAAGAAAAGTACCTTGCGATCATAGCCATACCAAAGAAGATGCTGCTTTGACAGATGAATAGGCAAAAGAAGTGTTGAGTCTCGAACAAACAATAAAGGTCCCAGCTGAACAAGGAAAAGTGGTGCATTTTCATTTCCAGAATTTAAACCGCCGCACGACGACTCCAACCTCCAAAGGTCCCCACGTGCAACTACTGAAGTCTCAAAGTCATGGTGCCTGGTATCATATGTCGCTGAGATATTTACAGTTCCCTGCATCATATTCAGCATAATAATATGTACTTCAGCAAAGGAATTCACACTGCATTGCGCATTCCAGCTTTCATTAGATTTACCCAAATGTATGAACCAGCCACTACAAAATTTCAAACTTTACATTTAGTACCAAGCTTATATGATTATACTTAAATCCATTATAAGCACTAGCCATCAACCCGTGCATCCGCATGTGCTACAAATTTTAGACAATCAATATCATCTCGGTATTTTTAAAAATCATGAAAACATTATAATTGAGAATCCAAATTAAGCATTACTCAGTATTTATTAATTGATTGTTAATCCTTATTAATTATGATTTTTTTATTTATTAAATTAAAAATAGCGTAATTAATTAAGACTTCAAATCCAAGAACAACTTGGTATTTATCAATTCTAAATTTTGAAATCATTAAATTGTTAAGAAGCTATAAATGAGACTCTAATTGAGTATAACCTGGTGTTTATGATTTCTAAATTTCAAAATTGTTAAATCTTGACAACTGTAATATTGAGACACTAGACCAACTATAACTCTATATTTATCAATTGTGTTGGGGTTATTAAAAGAACGAAAAAGAAATAACTGTGAATTTAAACCCGGTATAGCTTTGTATTTATTAATTACAAAATTGATAAATCTGCATATTAGGTAGAAAATCATGGCAATAAGTTTTTGAGAATTTCTAGTTTTTCTAATTAATATAAGGAATTTTTAGCTTTTCTCTTTTTAGATTAATGTGTGGACTAGCTTCTAGCAGAACTAAAGACACAGTATAAACACTAAATAAATATTTCTTGGTCATTAATATGTGACGTTTTTTACACTAAAATTAGTGTAAAAACGTCATATATTAATAACTGGCTGGAGAGTATAAGAAATACAGCATGCTGTGGAACTTTGATGTCCTGCTTATATGAATAAAAATAACATGGCTATATGCTTAGGAAAATTTTCTTTTCGGTCTGCTTAGAGTTAAAGAATTTTGGATTTGTATACGTATGCAGAGGTATTTTCAAGTAGAAAAAAAATTTGGTTCCAAGCATGCATTTATCTTTTGCATATCTGTATTGTGTGCATGCAGGAATAAGCAAGCAGGTTGTAGCTCTTGTTTGATCTGTGTTGAATCTTTATTTTGTGGTAGCAGTACATTAGGTCCTAGCATAAAATTTATTCCAGCCAATTAACACACTAATATGACACGGAAATATATCCATTGGGTTATTGGTCTTCTTAAGACTCCATAAATTAGAGCATGCTGCCACGTGCAAATAGGACACGAACAAAAATCTAGATACTTTTTTTCTTTTTGAAGGATAGTGTCTAGTTATTCATGGAGACTGATTAGGACTTTGCTACCTGTCCACCTAGCCATAAATGAAATATGCACCATTAATAATTTCTTATTTATTGATTGGATGGACATGATCTTTTTTTTCTTTGGATCAATGTGAGAATTTCCTGATTTTTAGATTTATGTGGGAATTTCTAGCTTTTTTAATTTTTAGGATTAACGTGAGGTCTCCTAGGAGAGCCTCCAATTAGTATATATAAAGATTAGAAAAGCATGATTGAACTACACGTATGGCTTGACTACAAGCATATGGGCAGAATCTTTCTATGAGCATGCAAAAGAAGATTCCAAACATATTATATCAAGGATGGGCACCAAAGCGGCAAAGCCCTCTAAAATCTCACTATCTCAGCATTCAAACAAGATACACAGTTATATACACAAACAAACCATAGTACCAAAATACGGAGTAAATGTCACTCCTAAGTCCTAAGCATAATCTAAGTAAGAGACCGCACAGGCTTCCAATTAAAATTGCAGAATTGTGTACCAGTTATGTATCAATTATGATGCAAAATTTGATCACCAAATCGATAATGTGTACCTTATCCTTCTTGAAGTTATCAAAAGTCCCAATCTCGCATCCGAAATCATCGTCTTCCTCATCCAAAACGTCTGCACACCCAGCACCAACCCCGCCCGCACTAGCGGCAGTGGCATTCCCAGTGTCTGCCGCGGCCGCTGCAGCCGCTACCTCGAGAGGCCAACTGTCTCCGACCCTCTCCGAAGCGAGTCCCTTATCCTCAACTCTCTCCACAGCGAGAGCCACCTTATCCATAGCGAGAGCCACATCCCCCTCATTCACCGGCGCCGCCACCACAGGCTGCGGCGGATTCGCCTCCCACTTCGGCCGCCGTGTGCTCTCCGCCAGGAACGGAACAGAAATCTGCCGCGTCAACTGCCGCACGGCGCCCCCGACGCAGGCCCCGAGCTCGGACCCCGCCTGGCCGAGCCGCCCGCCGATCTCAACGAACGACGCGACGGCCGCAGCGGGGAGGTCCGCCCCCCCGCCCCCGCCACGGCCCCCTCCAACGAAGGGGACGACGGGGAGGTCGATCTCGAACGGTATCAGCTTCGCCGGCAGCGCGGGCGCCGACCAGTGGAGCTGCGGCGGCTGCGCGTGGAGGAGCCCCGAGAAGCCCTGCGCGAGGCGGTCCGCCAGGTCCTGACCGTGCCGCTGCACCCCGACCCACGCATCAAACGAGATCTCCATGGCTCCCCCGCGCGCGCGCGCCCCCTAGGGCTTGGAGCGGCGGAAGGGAGGAGAGAGGATTCGAGAAGCGGAAGAGATGTTGTGGAGGCGAAGCGAGGTGGGGTGGAGTGGTGGAAGGAGGGAGACCGGCGCGGTGGCAGAGGCTCGCTGCTGCGGTGGGGACGTGGACAGGTGGCTGGACGCCGTTCGCGCTCGCGTGACGGGGAAGGGGCCCACGTGGTCCGTTCCGTTTTCCGTGGCGCGGGAGTAGGTTGCGCCGGAAACGGAACGGGGCGGGTTGGTTCTAACTCACGGGCGTTCGTTGCTCCGGTTTCCCGCGGGCGTATGTTCAAGCCGTCAGTGGTGTCAAATACTAAGGGCGAGTTCGTTCCAGCGAAAACAAGCTGAGCAAACTCAGTTCACCTAAAATTAAAATTATTAGCACATAATTAATTATGTATTAATTATTTTAAATTTAAAAATAAGTTTATTTGATTTTAAAAAAAATCTATAGAAATTTTTTAAAAATATATACTATTGTTAGATAAGTATACTGAAAGAAAATGAGAAATTTGTTTAGTTTATCAGCCCAAATGAACTCCCCCCCTCTCTATTTCAAAGTGAGTGAAAAAGAAGATAAATGTGATAACGCAAAATATGAAGATTTATTAGTAAATAATTAATTAGATATTAGCTATTTGTAAACTTAAAAAATAGATATATTTGATTTTTTTAAAATAACGTAAGAATTCACTCGTATACTCTTTCTAATGTATAATTTTTTCAGAATTTCCAATTCATGTAAAAATGCTCCCAAATTCCTTCATTCAAAGAGATGCCTTAGTTCCTTTTTAATGGTGGTTCTTGAGTTGACTTAAAGTCTTCCAGATGAACCTCCAGTTGAGCTCACCTACAACGACATATATTCAGTCAATGAGAATCAATCAATATTTAAAAGTATTATATATTGTACTCAAATCAAATGAATTCTAATGGAGTTTGCCCCTGAAAATAGCTTTTCCTTAGCAGACCACCATCGTCGACAGTATTTTGTGTCCCTGAATAAAACTCTGAAATTAGTATAGGGAAAACAGGATAACTACTGCATGATCCATGTCCCTCCTGACGTTCTAGTAAAGAAAAAGAACCATTAATAAGGACATGAGATTCAACACAAATATTACAGGAAATAAAAGTCTCTATAGATAAGTACGCTCATTTGAATTAATGATTCTAAGATTCCTGGCTTGAACAAAAATCCTGGAGGATTTGTGGCGTGCACATATTTTCCAACCTTAGAAATTTGTGCTCTCCTATTTCTTGTTAACCAAGACACAAGCCTGCACAGTCGTCGATCATATTCGGTACCCTGACAAGAGGCCATCTAGAAGAGTTAGATCTGTGTCAGATGTTCTATTAATTTGGAGAGATTTCTTCATTGAAATCTGTCAAATTAACTGTCGACAAGACAGTCCCAAAAAGAATTAATTCTCAGTGAGAAGCTTTTATGAGAAAAAAATGACTAATATCTTATAATAATAGCTAGATGGACTAATGAATGTTTGTTAATTGTCAATAACAGAATCACCTGAATCCTGACAGGTTTGTGTGTTTAGCCACATGCATCTTTCTAGAAGAAGATATATTAATACGACTGTCACATTCTACAATCCCAACAAAAGTTCATCACATTTTTTGTCAGAGTTCATACCAAGTGTCTACTGATCATCCTCCCCTTCTAGATGCACACGATCGAAGCGACACACACGCGGCTGAACAATCTAGAAGACCATGGCAAGCTCGGCTGAAATCATCACCAAGACTTGCATGAAAAAGTCCGTGTCCATCTAGAACACGAGCAATGATAGGATCACCAGCTAATCTTCAGAAACCTGAAGCTGAGGATAATTAACTACTACTACTGTTCAGTTTGCCTTGACATGCCTCTGCTGCTGCAAGGTGACAGCATAGCTGATGCACAAGGTGAATTGAACAGACGCCTGTGTCACGCAGTCAAAGTTGCAAGTGTTATGTTATTGGGGAAAAAGAACAGCGGGTAACGCACACCATGACACCAACGGCGTCAAAGGTTCCAAAACATCGCTGTCGTCCCGGAGTACAGTACGCGCGGCTTGGAAACCACCAGCAGCTGCATCATGGCGCTGAAATTTCCACCGAGATTAGCCGGCTCCCGGTGAATATTCTGGCCTTGGAACGGTCGCCGAGTTCACACGCTGTACTGTGGGATGTGGAGACTGATGACACGGTTTTTTCAGGATCATTCATGCATAGCTGTATTACAGTGGGATGCAGTCACGCAGAATATGCAGAACAGGATGGCGTTTGGCTGGCTGGTTTGATGTTGAATTATTGATCAAGTAATAATTCAGATGAAATTTATACAGTACATGTTTTCTTGTTCATCGATGTGGTAGAAAGATTACTTACTGGCTAGCTTATTTGGATCGTTAGCTTCTGGACTGTTTCTCTTCTTCGCCGGATGTGCAGGGGCCGTTCAAAGATTCCTTGCTGAGAATTTGGCTGTACGTGTAACGTGTGTTTTGCAAATGGGTTTATGGTTTTGTGAATATGACTATCACAGCCGGGGGTGTCCACAGAAATGTCGTAGGTTCCTTCCAGGCTAGCAGGAAGGGCACTATCAGCCTACATGTTACCAGGGCAAAAAAAATTACCAACCCATACACCATCATATAAGCATTTAGCCTGCGTTGCATACTGCCTTACATACAGGGTGAAAATTATACTCGCTTTTTAAACTGCAGTATGTTTTTCAAAAGATATATATTTAAAAGTTTATTAAAAAATCGTATTAATTTATTTTTAAAATTTATAATAGCTAATACTTAATTAATTATTCACTACTAACCTACCTTATTTTATATAATCATCTTTATCTTATTCACTTATCTTTAAACACACCCATCAGCGGTTTCGTATTTCTCTGGAAAAGAAGAGGCGCATACTAATTGCCTAGCTACCTGGCTGCAACGTCTTCTGCTTTGGGTATTTGGCTCGGAGCGAATATCAGCAGCCCTAAATAATTAGCTCGTGATTCGTGAAGATTTAATAAGAGTAAGTACAATAAATAAATAAGCTATAAGTGTTTTTACGTTGAACGGCATAACGATATGTGTGCAGCTTAGCCACAAGCGTGGAGCATGTGTTTATAGTCAACGTTTGTAGCTTGAATATAAACACATGCTTCAATTGGCCAACTAACTTTTTAGCCAATAACTTTTATTAAGAAAATTATATGTTATAGTCTATCTATTATATTGTGATAATTTTTATAGCTAAATGTTAGCTACACTACTGACTTGCTAATAAGATTTGTTAAATGTTTTGTTGTGTGGAAAGGGAAGGTTTTTAGAGCAAGTTTAATAGTATATATAGGCTATAAAATTTATCATATCATCTATAGTTAATCTAACATCTCAATCATACAATAGTTAGCTATAGATACATGTAAAACCATTAATGTCTTGGCTCACCCTATTTCCTTACGGAGATCACGCTATTGACTACCAATATATAGCTCTCTTCTCTTCTCTCTTCTTTTCTTCAACTCACCGTAAATTGAGGTCGCAACTCTTATATTCTACTTATGTCATCCTATTATACAGGAGACAGACACTGGGTTTTGCATGCATCCGCAAGTTTGGAAGTACAGAACTACAAAGCTACTAATAGTACTACTACTGTAAGCTCCATCTTTTACCCTAAAATATGTTGCTAAAATTTAAATTTTAGAAAAGTTGATTTTGGAGTTTTAACACAGTTTCTTTTTTAAGTTAAAAACATAAACACGCACAGTATCCCGTAATCCTGTTGCGGTATTTGAATGATTGAATGTAAGGACTAGTACCTGTCTGGTGGTGCCGGACTGCCAGCGTGGCAAGCACACCAGCGACGGTCGATCGGTTCCGGCGGGACCGGACCACACCGGTGTACCGTCCCCACGGCCGCGCTGAGCGTTCGCGCCCCGACGGCCGGGCCGGCGGCGAACCGCGCGCTGAGGGTCCATTTCTAGAAGCCCTTAGCGCTACACGGACGCGCGCGCTCCCCTTCTCGTTCCCCGGTCAGTCAACCGTCTCGCGCAGCGACCAACGCCCCGGAGAGGAGAATTCCGCACGGTCCGCTTCCACAGCCCGCGCGCACCGCACCACCACCCCTCGCGCGCGCGTCGTCTCCCCGTTCTCCCCTATAATATCGCCGACGCGCGCCACCTGCACCCGTGACAACACACACCGCGCGCCTTCTTCGGGCTCTGCCCGTGGCTGCTCCGCTCGTAGTAGTAGCACGCACGGCACGAGAGCTAGCCCGCGGGCCTCGCGCCTCGTGGTCTCCGCGGCTTGGCCGGATCGCGCGGGATCACGGGCAAAAGGGGCCTTTGATTAGGTGAGGCTGCTGCTTGAAAAAGGTTGGGATTCATTTGGATGGTCCATTCGATCGTGCCGGCTGCGCCTTGGCATGGCAGGCAAGATTGCAAATGGAGATGGTGGAAAATTTTGCACTGGGATTATGTTCGTTTGCATTCTTTGCTTCCACGGCTATGGTTGTTTTCCTGTTCAGGCGGCGCCTGAGCGTACACGTGCATGTATGTGATGGTTTCGTCGTTTTTTTTCGCAGAACGAGCTGGTGCTCGATCGGAAAGTCGCCGTCTTTCCGCGACTCGGTGAGAATTTGCGCCGCGGTTCAATGTGAAATTTGGCCTCGGGCGAATTGGATTTGGCGCCGGGTCCATTCAGGTGGTTAAGACTTGTTCGTGGGAGCGAAGAAGCGTTAAGACCGAGCTCGCTCTTGCATCCATTCCTCGAGCTAGAGCAGCAGCTGGTTTGAGAACTGAGAGGTGCGGTTGATAGGGAGAGACAGACATGGAGAGCTCACACTCGGGAGGCGGCGGCGGCGGTGGGCCGCCGCCGTTCTTGATCAAGACGTACGAGATGGTGGAGGACGCGACGACCAACCACGTCGTGTCGTGGGGCCCCGGCGGCGTCAGCTTCGTCGTGTGGAACCCGCTCGACTTCTCGCGGGACTTGCTGCCCAAGTACTTCAAGCACAACAACTTCTCCAGCTTCATCAGGCAGCTCAACACCTACGTGAGCTCAATTCCCTTGTTAATTTGATCACTGCTTCGTTTTTGTCACGAAAAATGGTTCCTGCCGTTCGTTGAAACGAAACAAACATTGCAACAATTATCTATTCGATTTTGCCTGCAAAATAGTTTTTTTATGTAGTTTGGTTTGGATGGTTTTACCATTGATGATTGCTGAATATTGACTTCGTTTGGCATCTGTCTTTCAGGGTTTTCGAAAAATTGATCCTGAGAGATGGGAGTTCGCAAACGAGGATTTCATAAGAGGGCACACGCATCTCCTGAAGAACATCCATCGACGCAAGCCCGTGCACAGCCATTCCCTGCAGAACCAGATAAACGGGCCACTCGCTGAATCGGAAAAACGCGAGCTTGAAGAAGAGATCAACCGGCTCAAGTACGAGAAGAGCCTTCTCGTCGCAGATCTCCAGAGGCAGAACCAGCAGCAGTACGTGATCAGCTGGCAGATGCAGACACTGGAGGGCAGGCTAATGGCAATGGAGCAGCGGCAGAAGAACGTCGTGGCTTCCCTGTGTGAGATGCTGCAGAGACGTGGTAGGGTTGCGTCGAGCACGCTGCTGGAGGCCGACCATTTCAGCAAGAAGAGGAGGGTTCCAAAGATTGATCTCTTCGTCGACGATTGCGCGGCTGAGGAACATGAAGTATTTGAATTTCAGGGAATCGGAACAGAAACACCAGCCATTTCTCCGGTGCTTGCTGTGAATGGTGAGACTTTTGACAGGGTTGAGCTGAGTTTGGTCTCCCTGGAGAAACTCTTCCAGAGAGCAAATGATGCTTGTACAGCAGCTGAAGAAATGTACCATGGTGCTATTGAACTCAGCCCTGCTATAACTCCTGCAGAGATGAACACTGCACCAATGGAAACTGGAATCAATCTTCAGTTGCCATCCAGCCTCCATCCCAGCTCACCCAACAAAGGGAATGTCCATCTATCCACTGAATTCACAGGACCTCCTACTTTTGTGCACAGTCCAGAGCTACCAATGGCAGAGATTCATCAGGACGCCCACCATGTGACAGCTGAAGCTGACGTTAATTCTGAGGTTGCTTCCTCCACTGATACCTCACAAGATGGTACGACAGAAACTGAAGCTTCGCATGGACCGACCAACGATGTGTTTTGGGAACGGTTTCTCACAGAAACTCCACAATCTTGTTTGGCTGAGTCAGAAAGACAAGAGGACGATGTAAAAGCAGGCTTAGGTTGCAATGGCTTCCATCACCGGGAGAAGGTTGATCAGATCACCGAGCAAATGGGGCACCTTGTTTCAGCCGAGCACACTCTGCATACCTGATTACCATTTACACTGATCCATAAATTCGTATGTAAATTAGCGAAGATGTAAATTATAGCTTAGATCGGAATAGTGGCTTGCGTGTTCTTTACAAGATTTCTACCTTTTGTTTAGATTACAGTAGGTCTTACACAGTTTACAATTCTGATGTGTCCGGTGACTTCTGTGCATAAGTTTTTTGGAGATAAGAGTAGAACATATCCGTTTTTGTACTCAATTGCCCTTCTCTGGGGGGCAAGAATCCTCGTTAAAACCTCAGATCCATGCTTGAATTTTCTTAATAAACTAACACCTGACTATTTCATGATCTGATTTCCAGCTTGACTTTGACTAACATGAAGCACAAATCTCAGATGAACCGTTGCACGGTCTTGGGTTATACTTGTATAATCAAAAGGGAACTGTTCTTATTTAACATTCCAGTCACCACATACAGAAGCAAATTGTGGTAACCAAATTAATTATGACGTGGAAAAAAAAGGTAACAGCTCGTGTAAAATTACATCCGCATGTATCCAACGATCATCAGTCAAGAATGCAGGATCAACAATAGTATGCCAACTGCTCAACTTTCATTATAACGACAGAGGTGATTCTCAGGCTAGGCATCAAGCTAGTAAAGATCACCGTAAACAAGCAAAGTGGTTCAAGGACTAAACAGTCATATAACAACAACGGCAAATACAAAAACAAAGAAAGGTTGCCTCCTGCCTGTTACCTCTTGTTTGGCCAATTACCGTCGAAATACATCACTGGCAGCCTCTAATGTCTACACACTCCAGGGGCACTATCTACTGGAGGATTATGGTTATTATGTACATATCTCAAATGAAACGTGGCAATCCACAGGGTGCTGAAGGGAGTTCAGTTGGGAAGCAAACAACACCATAATCAAAGGACCCTCAGCTGAGTTAGAAAGGCAGAGCACAGGTCCAGAAAGAGAAGCTGTGGTCCACTGACCCTCTGCAAATCAAGAAGGTATTTCTCGTCCCTTGTTTTGTAAAGCTGCAGCAATTACAAGTATATCAACATCAATTGACTATTCCAAACAGTACACTTTACACGCGTCAAAAAAAAAGGAGTGTGGTATGAATGAAGGGGTATGCACTGCCATTCAGGCTTAATTGAATCTGGATATGGTAGCAGTTCATAAAAACTCTGCTGCTTAATCATCACATATAATAAAGGAGTAAAGGAATGCCAATATTCAGGCTTAATTGAATTGTACAGAGATCTACATGGCAAAATTTCTAACCAATACGTGATCCCAGGGTAAATAAGCATATGTTTAAGTTCAGAATGGTACCTGAATTTCAAACTTCACTGTGTGGGTTGATTTTTCACTGAGATCATCAGTTTCAATTATAGCAGATTTTGCACCAAAGCTAAGGTTGTTATGCATCATACTCTCATGGCTGGGAAAATCAGGACTCCATCTGCATTTCATGTTATAGTGTCCGATCTTCTTCCAGCAAACATTTAGCTCTTGCAGAGCTTTAAGAACTTCAGTTATTATTTCTCGTGGATGTGCTCGAGACTGTTAAATAAATACGGACAAATAAATTAGGAAAAATTATAAATAAAGAAATAAAATAAATAAGATTAACCTATAATGACAGCATAAAACCTGAAGTCCAAGGGCCCATTTCCTGTCAGCTGCGAAATGATGCCTCAAGCCAAACCCAGGAGATTCCATATGCCCATGTCGCCGATGCTCAGCTGCTGAACTTGGTGTCTCAGATGAATTTACTTGAGAGAGAGAAAATTCCTGGATCACAGAAAGCAAAGCAGCAAATTATCATAAATCTATATTGCTACAGAGAACAGCACATCTGCCAAGATTTTAGAATCAGTAAAAAGCAATAAACAAGAGAGAGAGAGAGAGAGAGAGATGAGTTCCAACATACCATAGATTCTTGGAACTCAGCTCCAAGGTAGCCACTGGTTGTACGAAGCCTATTGTCCAATAGTAAATAGTAGGCAACTGTTGCCTGCACATTATTCAGGAAACTTTATCATTAATTCCAATAAAAACAACAAAGAAGAGCAATGGAGTGGAGCAAACACCTCGTTTTGCAGCCTCTTGTGAAGTGATTCAATTAGCTGATTCTTGTCAAACCCCATATTGATAACATCATTCAGAGTTTCATCATCGAGCTAAAAAACCAACATTGATCAAAGCAAACACTGAAAGTTTCAAAAGCAGAACGCAGCTGTACATAGTTAAGCTGACGCATAATGACAGCATGTTACCTTTTTAACCTGCTGTGCGGTGTCAGGAGGAGGCACAGCCAAATAACGCGGAAGGCCAATTGTGAACCACTGATGTTCACGGATTTCACGTATGGTGATCCTTTTCATGGGATCAACGACAAGCATTCTAGGAATCAAATCCCTCGCCAAAGGTGACAAATGACTTGGAAGGGTATATATCCCACCCTAAAACATCAACACAAACAGAGTTTTACTTTAGCATATAAGAGGAGATGAGGCAGCACCTTTATCAGTTGGATTTGTCAGATGTTTGCTAACCTTTATTTTCTTAAAAAGGCTGGGAATATTCTCGTCATCAAATGGAAGGGTACCACAAAGAAGAGCATAAAGAATAACACCACAGCTCCACACATCAACTTCAGGGCCAGCATATAGTTTACCAGATATCACCTAGTCAAATGAAAAAGGAATCAACAAAAGTAAAGAAAGACAGCTACAATTATGTAATCATAAAGAAGGGCAAATCATTCAAGACGAATACCTCAGGTGCTGCATAATTTGGGCTACCACAACTTGTCTTCAGAAAGTGACCATCACGCATAACGTTACTTAAGCCAAAGTCTGCAATCTTAACATTGCATTTGGAATCCAAAAGAAGGTTCTCTGGCTTTAGATCACGATGAACCACCATGTTTCTATGGCAATATTCCACACCAGATATGATCTAATTCAAAGATCAAACAAAAGAAAATTATTCTTTTGATGCTAACTGAAGCATATCAGAACAGTGCATATAACTAATTAATAAATCTGTAATATAGAAACACCAATAGAAAATGAAAAATTGATAGCGATTTATTGCATTTAGAACCTTGTACAAACCCTAACAACAGATGAGATTACTGAGTATAATCCTTAAAAACGAACCCAGGAAAATGATACAAAGGCTACCTGCTGGAAAAAGCGCCGAGCTTCTTCCTCTTGAAGTCTTCCCTTCTCAACAATGTAATCAAACAGCTCTCCAGATTTAACATACTCCATAACAACATAAATATCAGCTGGGGTATCTATCACCTCATAAAGGCGAATGATATGTGGATGCATAAATAATCTAAGTATCTTGATTTCTCTTTTAACTGAAAAGAAATAACGCAGCACAATCATTCATCACTGATAAAAAGTGTTAAGCAACAGATTGTATGCTGAATAGCATGGTTAAAGAACTTCACTTTACACAGCAAATCATTGCTGGTCAACTGTGACCAAACATTCAACATTTTAGACCCAAAGTTAGAGAAATGTTGCTAACTGAATGTTGATTGACAAAGCATTACTCCTCCATCTTTTTATACAAGGGATCCCAACGTTTGAAATTTGTCCAATAATGTTAGGCATTTTACACTGCTACATATCCAGTCAATCACCTCATTCAAAATTTTCTCCATTTTACCCCTAACCACCCTCCACTTCCTACATTGATGAGGGACACTATAGTCATTTTTCTCTATCCTTAATTTCTCCAAAACAACCTTGAATCCCTCATGTAAATGGACGGAGGGAATATAACATAAAAGGAATGAATGGCTTTTGTCTTACTCTAGAAATATGAATATGTGCTACTATTCAACTACAGGCACTCCTGCATACTACAAATTTAGTGCGTGTGTTTTGCTAAATTTGTAGGCATCTTTTGATTGTAATATAGCAAATGCATGATCCAATCAATCATGCCACCTAAGGTTGCTCATAGGTTGTCAAATGGAGCAACATGATGTTTACAGTTTTGTCCTCAACCACCCAGATACGATTTGAGCCCTTTTCTTCCACATCAGTTATCTTCCCACCAGGAATTACTGCCGCCACCAGTGATTCACACATGCCCCTCCTCCTTCCCCAACACATTTTGCAGAATCCCAGCTGCACCTATTCATATGTATGCCCTCTAATTGGAAACAGGGAACCTGAGATGAAACATGTTTTTGGGAATGGGAGCACTTTGGGGGTCAGCAGCAGCATATGCCATACAGAGAAACATGTGATAGCCCTTAAATATTTACCCCAAGTATCAATTTTCGTATCAGTTCATATATGTTCTACAGACTTGTGGACAAAAGGATCAAAGGAATCAGTACCAACCTTTCTCTTCCATCTCTATGCTTTTGATCTTACGGCGATTGAGGATCTTTATTGCTACCTTGTGGCCAGTTAATATATGCTCAGCGATCTTCACTTTACCGAATGATCCAATCCCAAGGGTTTTGCCAATTCGGTAACCACCAAGAGGGTTCCCATCTCTGCCAGCTCCCTCCATCTTATACCTATGTCCCAATTGGAGCACATTATTACTGTGCTCTTCGGGGAAATGAAAATTTCACAGCTATTTCAACTCAGGAGTATTAAGTACGATATTACAGCATATCAATGGATCTGGACGAGTTACCGATGCGTGGTTTAACTCACTGCGGTAGGAACACAAAATAAGCATCAATTTGTCCCGCGAAAAGGATGACTGAAAATCTCTCCCCCATTCCAGAAATGAATTCACCGAAAATTACCCACCCAGCTAACCTATAGAAAGCGAAACCGGATTGCCACTGGAGCGCATCGCAAGCACGAACTCCCTCCTGGATCTGGCGGCGAGGAGGCCGCAGGCAATCCGCAGGCGAAATCTCTCCACGAGAAGCAGGACGGAATAGGAGCAATCCCCACGGCCCCAATCCCAAACGCACGGGACAATTTGCCGGTAAGGCGGTGGAGGATGAAAAAGAGGAGTGTGTGTGTGTGTGTGTGAGAGAGAGAGAGAGAGAGTGGTGAATGGGTCGGTCCTACCTGACCTCCGGCGCGCCGCGAACGGGGGCGGCGGGCAGGAGCTCTCGCTCTCGCCCTCACCCTCGAAGGCGGCGGTGAGGCGCGCAGAGGCGGAGGGGCCTTGCGGGTCGGTACGGCGGTGCGGGTGGGAGGCAAAGGTGAGGGGTGATAGATGCGCCCGTCACGAGAGAGGAGAAGGAAGGAAGAGGACGAGGTGACTGGAGGTGGTTAGAGATGGCAACGGAGAATTTTTTATCGGAGAATACGTCCCTATATATCGTCTTGATGGGTTAAAATTTCTCTCATTCTGTCTCGTCAAATGTAACAGGAAAATATATTTTTTCATCCTCATACTCTGAGCGGGAAATTTATCATCGTGGACACCGATGTCCACTCAATTCTCAAAGAATAAATTTCAATCAAGCAACAGTGACATATTACAACCCAAAACTGCTACATTCAGCTCTAGACTGAATCATTAATTTAGAATAAAAACAAAACAACTCTACTACTCCACACCTGATCTGTGGCTCTCCGTCAACTATAGTCTTTTTGTGTCTGGTCGTCGCAGCTTTCTTATGAACCACCACCAAGTCTAATAAAAGAAGTGAGAAGAAGCGAAAAAAAACTATAAGAATATTATAAATTTGGAATAGATAGAGAATAGAGCGGTAGATAAAGAGGACTGATGAGGCTTGGCGTCTATGTGTATCATAAAGGCAACAGTATCAAACTATCAGCTATGGACGCTTCGTCACTCACCCATCCTTAGCGGTGGTGTTGGAATGGGATGGGAAGTGGGGACGGAAGATCTATATATAAGGATGATAGGATTTGCACATAGCAGCCGCCTTATATATTTCGGTGATTGGCATTAGTATTATAGATATGTTAGAGAAAATATAGAGAGTTGAAGCCCTACACTACTTTAATCGGTCATCATAGGGAGTGGAATAAGAGGGACGAACACACATATCCGTCCGTGTCAGATCCGATGAAGACTATTGTAACTTCATTTAATTTTACATAATTATAATTATCCTAGACTCTTACTATGAAAATCCTCCGTAGCAAAACGGGAACGGGCCTGTTACCCTCTTTAGTAGTGGTGGTGCCCTGCGTGGGTCCCACTTGCCAGGGGCAGCCTCGTGGCGCGCGGAGATTCGCTCGCTCGCGGTGGGCCCGGTGGTGGTGGCGCGATCGCGGCTCGCGAGCCGTCGCTTCGCCTGGCCAGAGGCGTCAGCCATCAGGCAACTACCCCCAGATGGTCCCTTCGGGACACCGCGATACGACTCGACCGGTGTGCGATTTGCTAGGATTTCACGCGAGTTCCACGAGGAACTCGGCGTTTTTTTTTTGTCCCGGTGTTTCACGCAAATTCCTCTTCCTCCTCCCACGCCACCGGCGTCAGGTCCATCGGCGGCGGCCTTTGGGCTCTGGCACCGCTGTCACCTGGAGCTCTGCATTGTTGGGTGACACGGCACGGTAACGGGCATGGGCTGGTGCTGTGCAAAACGCTGATGACTTGACGGCGCGTACAATCTGTTGCTGCAAGTTGCCCGAGAGTAGTAATTCGCAAGTTTCTCCGTGCTGAGCTTTCAACGGCGGGGGGAGCAAGGCGATCGGCATCGTGCCAAGCAACGGTTTACGCATCACACACCCCAATTATTCCCTCCGCATGATTGGACAGCGCAGGCATATACCGTTGAGAAAAAGGCAACGAAAATGTAAGATTCATCCTTCACATGTTCAATAATATCAAAACACTTTACAGTGCTAGTACCTTAAAAGGTGACAAATTCAAGATTTTTCTCATCTTAGTGCACGGCTAACCACGACAAAATGGTAACGCTCTAACAGCTGATATGCTAAGTAACATTAAGGACTCTTTTTTATTAAGACCAAGGCTACATTTGAGAGGTAGTGAAAAAACATATTTAAAAAATAAATTAATATAGTTTTTAAGTAACTTATATATATATTAAAAAATACAGTTTAATAATATGTTTATAAAAAATAAACAAAATTTTTCATCATTTCACTTTCTACCGAAAGTTGCCTAAATGGTAAAGCCTCACTAGTCAACTGCCAGTGCAGTTTTACAAAGAAATAACTTAAAGCTAGCCAAATAAACAAGTAGGTTTTATGTATTGAGACAAATGAGACATGTTAGCTTACATAACCATGGCTATTGGGTGACAACAAAGTGGCGAGGCGAGGAAGCATAAAGCACAAGCAATGATGCACATCCTAAGTACACCGCTGCATGTGTAATAGTGCATGTGCAGAGTGATAGCAGCCTGATCGGTGCCATGACTTGTCATGGCATGGCATGCTTGGTGCGCAACGTGGCCGGTTCGACACGATACAAGGGTGCAGGAGGTAGGGTCGAAGGATGGGATAGAGCGACCGGTCAAGGTCAAGGTGGCAATCGACGAGATTTTGAGCGTAGAGGAGTGGCAACAAGCGGGATTCACGGCAATGGGATCCGTGTTTGGCATGGTGTGACATGACGCAACACAATGAGGTCACGGCACACGTGCGCGGAGATGGTGGGCGGCTTGGTACCCTGCTGAGCGTGTGATGTGTGTGCAGGCATGGGAACGGGTTTGTGGCGCACATGAATAGAGCGAAGGTGTATGGAGATGGGCATCGATGCGTCGACTAGCAGGTCAGCATTTTTTCAAGCAGCCGGCACGCGTACTTGCACGATGCAAGAAAGGGATGAGCGCGCAAGCGACTAGGCGCGAGGAAAGATAGGTCAGCAGGGGCAGCCCAAGAAGGAGAAAGAAGAAGAGAGGTGGGAAAGAAGCTAGGTCGGTGGGACATTGGGTCG
Organism: Oryza coarctata; assembly: GCA_030770085.1. NCBI lineage: Eukaryota > Viridiplantae > Streptophyta > Magnoliopsida > Poales > Poaceae > Oryza > Oryza coarctata. The sequence continues at coordinate 20,469,563 of CM061470.1, forward strand.
TAAGAAGGAGTTGAGACTAAGAGAGAGGAGAGAGAGGGAGGGGAGAATGGGCTGGAGAGAAGCCAACCCAAATGAACAGAAGAATTTTCACTTTTAAAAATATTTATAGAATTATTTTTTTGGAATTTTTGAAATGAGTTTGTATTTGAACTTAAGATTTTTCTCAAGGAGTTTGTAAGAGAGATTCAAGGTGATTTATTTGAGAGATTCTAAAGTAGAGTTGATATCCATATCGTATTCAAATCTGATGGTTGGACTTAGAGAGATTGGAAGACATTTTTAGAGAAGAGGTTGATTTAAAAGTTAAAAATCATAATTTAATTTTTAGATATAGATCTTTAACACATAATGCACACAACAAAGTTTTAAAAACTATAATTTTCATTCAAATAACTTTTAACGGCTAACCTAAAATTAAGGTGTTATAGCAAGACATACGAAGAAAGAAGGGGGCTGCTATTTTTTTGGGTGGCCCTATTGTCGTTCTCTGCCTAGGTATTTTTTCATCCTCAGGAAACTATTTGTAAAATTAACAGGCTTACCCGTGAGAGACGAGGGGTTGACAATTTATAGGCACTCTTTGTATTTCCTCGAGTTTTTCTCTCTTCCTCACCTCTTTTCCTAACAAGACTCACTACCTTCCCATTCCCTAATCACTATTGCTAAGCTCCCCAATGCCACCATGCTCTGTGAACTCTATTCTCGCTGCTCCTTTCTTTGCTAGCGGCACAATGACAGCGTTGTAGGAGCCTCTATGTAGACAGGGAAAGAAAGATCTTCTCCCTGCATCCACCTCCCATTTCACTGTCTCTACCACAATCTCTATCCTTACTGACACCCAGCTCTCACATATTTACCACTTCCTTAGCTTGGTGATAGCGTGACGAGAACTTTAGCATCTCATGCACAGCGATGTGAGTGGATGCGGGGCTTGAGACCAAGTGGCGATGGAAAGTGGGTGCAGAGCTTGAGCTTGAGCTCTCAAGCTCGATGAGGTGGCAGAGGGCTAGAGTGACGTCAAAACCCCTAGAGGGGAAGGTTGACGTCTTGCAGTGGGAGGAGCATGATGTCATTGTCGACACACATGCGCGTCTTGTAGCCTCGTTGAACTTGAGCTTGCTAGCTCGTTTGTAGGAAGGAAGGCATGATGCCCAGCAAGCACCATCGACCATAGCTACATATCACTTCCCTCGTTAGCAGCGTGGATCGAAGTCGTCCTAGAAGAAGTGACAGAAATTAGCGGCATCACGGGAGAGGAATGGGTGGAGGATGACTTTGAGTGGTCAAGCCCGACATGCTTTGCAGGATCAATGGTGAGCATGCTACGTGGCGTTGTGGCCACGACCCTCTTGCCCCGAAGCCTCATCCTCATCCTAAAGCGATTGACTAGTTCAAGCTTAGCTATTTCTCTATAATCGCCTCCTAAACAATATCCACTTAGATCTATGACCACTAATACTTTTTCACACATCACTGCTATTGCATCGGACTACCCTTTCTTGGTCCCAGCACTGACGAGCCGAAGGAGAGAAAAAGGAGAGAAAGAGACGATGATAGAGAGGTCATTGTTTTTCTTTTTAACAGACATCCGCATTGTCGCGGACGTGATGCAACGCTAGCGTAAATTGATGAGTCCATATATCATGATAAAACCAAGATACAAAACTGGTAACTGATATTGATATTGATAGTTGAAGGCCGTGTTTTATCTCGTTAAAACCAGTTAAGGGAGGAATGGGACTCCGCCTGTAGTTGTGGTAGGTAATATGGACATTTTTCTTGTTGTTGTGACCCCGTTGCGGCCCAATGGGTATAGACAAAAGTGCGGAGAATGGACTATTCTACTCTGCAACTTCGCCTCAGCGGCCCTGTACAATACAAGTGAGCAGATCAGCGCGAAGTACAAGGACCAGCCAACCACTGAAACTCAAACACATCACATGGCTATATTTGTTGTGCAGGTAGTAGTGCTACTAGTACTCGTACAAAACAGCAGCAGGTGAGACGACGATTCAGGTGCCGTCCATTTCCTGCATAAAGCCTCAGTCCGGCCGGCCGGCCAAAACCACCGCAACACGCGTGGCGCGTAGCATCAAATGGCACACACAACAAGACGACACCCATCCCTCCCCCAGTCTCCCTCCCTGATGATAGGGACGAGCCATCCTGCCGCTCAACCCCTCCCCACGTGAGGCGCGCAGAAAGCGCCAGGTACGCGCCGCATACCTGGTGCCCACCGCGCGGTCGCTCGCTTGCTGCACGCGCCGTCTCGTTCCCGGCCGCGGGCGCTTTGACCAAAGACCAGGGCATAGCAGGACACCACGAGCGAGCGCTGGGCTTGGGGTAGGAGCAACAACAACGCAAGACACTCGGTGGAGTGGTCTCAGCTGTTGCGTGGCTACTCCCTATACTTACTGTGCAAATAGTTTCAAGAGGTAGTTTTAGTTTTTAAGTCAGCCCCTATTATGTTCTATTTTAATCCTCGTGTCTTTTCAATTCACATAAAAGTTTAGGATTTTACACTAAACATCCTAAATTCATAAACTAATATAAAATTTCTCCCCTATCTCTCTTTTTTTCCTCTCGCTCCCTTCTCCTCTCCCAACGGCGGCGCGCGGCTCCTCGACCACGGTCGCTGCTGCCGTGGGATCCTGGCTCGGGCTGCGGCCGCTTCGACCAAGGCCATGCGGGATCCCGCCGGTGACCTCCTGTGTCCGCCGCCGTAGCTCTTCCGGGGCGGAGGTAGAGGCGGAGGCAGGCGCAGCCTCTCCTCAAGATCCACCTCGCTCACCGCGAGTAGCGCGAATCGGAGTGCTAAGGGGCGGCGGAGCTCCGGGCGGCATGGATCGAAGCGCGGAAGGCCGGCTGAGCTCCAGGCAGCGGGGATCGAGGTAGCGAAGGCCGGCAGAGCCCCGGGCAGCGCGGATCGGGGCGTCGGGGCCGGTAGAGTTTCCAGACAGTGCGGGTCGTGGCGGCAGAGGCCGGCGGAGTTCCGGGCTACGCGCTGCGGAGGGGCCTCCAGGCGGCGCGAATCCAGGCATCGGGTGCATGCATAACTTCCCGCCGAGGCGGCGACCTCCCAGTCCAAGTCCCAGCGGCGCTCCTGGTACGTTGCTCGGGAAGACGGTTGCAGCCATGCCTGAGCCGAGGGGGGCCACGCTCGAGCGCGAGGCATCGATGCCTTGCATAAGATACGCAGAGCTCGCAAAACGAGCGTGCTTTCTTCCTTGTCTTCTCCACCTTTGCTCGAATCTGACGTGGATAGTTGAAACCACTTTCCACGGTGGAGCATTGTTCATGGGCCTAATAGGTTTGATGGAAGCAGGGCGCGCGGCGCAGTGCGACACTGTGCGCGCTTTCTTTTCCTGCGCCTCGCCCGCCCCGCACTGGGTGTGCTGCGTGCAGCGTGCGCCAAGGATGGGTGATTTTGGTGGCGCTTTCTCTCTTTCTTTCGCCGGAGTAGAATGTAAGCTCGCCGGCCGGTCATGCGCCCATGAACTCGCTCACAGTGTGAGCGTGACTGCTCGTTTCTTCCTCGGCGCGGCGCGACGCCACGTTCGCCGGCGATGCCCCGAGCTCACTCGCTCGCTTACTCACGTTCGTTCGCGGCGTACGAGCAGGTCGCACGCCATGCTCTAAGAAAACGGGGCGGTTTCTTAGCTGTTCGTGGTAGCATTTGGAAGATGGAGTTAGCTTCGGCCAGTTCCAGGTAATGATCACTTCAATTCCCTTTCTCTCTCTTTTTGCTTATCAGTCTCACTCTATCGTAATTAAGATTAGATATTTTATAACAACTATATAAAATTATAGCGAATAAATTGCTAATAATAAAATTTGATAAAGTTAGCTAAAATATTAAATCTATAACATACAGATCTGAATTAAACATGATAACCCATATAGGTACCACCAAACACAAACACATGTATAATAAATTGTAACAGATAAAAAAATATGGCGTGTGACATGATAAGTGTAGCTGTATACCAAACACATGATCTAGTCAACGGGAGTACTAATGGATTATTATAAGTAATTTTTCTATAAAATATTTTTATAAAAAAACATATAGCTTACGCGTAAAAGAGGGTGTTGAGATCTGAAAGAGGAAACGAACAAAGGGTCAGGAGCGATCATACTGCCTGCAGGGAACCGATTTTCTTTCTTTTTGATGTATCCTGTACTCCATATCACTTCGATCGCTTCGATGTTTATTCTTGTTTTTTTAAAAACAATCTTCAGGCTTACGCCATGCCCCTATCTACCGCAAGTTTCTTGTATAGCCCAGCAGGATGTCCATTTACGACGTCAATCACTTATCGTTTCATTGTCCTTTTCAACAGTTCATGTCCATGTATGCTGAACATAGAGTCCAATGATTGTACATCGTCAGGTACGGCATGCATCTTCTTGTCACACGAGACTTTTCTTTCCTTCTTGGTACAGTACGTATTTTCATGTCAGCATTCACAAGGTTTAATTTCTAATACTCACACATCATACTCATACATAAATACGCTTCTAACACACTATGCTTAAAGAGGTGGAGATCAATATACAACACCTCTGTAACCTCACAAAATCCTATTCAATGTACATTCACGTTGTTTCACGTGGAAAAGTTTCACAAAAATCCTTAAACAATGCACTACCCACAAAAGTGGAAAAGCTCGGCAATAAAATGAATGTATACAGTGGCATAGCGAGAACATTTGTAATGGGGTTCAGGCTTAAATTTAAGTGGCATGATTAGATAATGACATTTACCAACAGACTATCAAATTGATTCATAAGGTATTGATCATGGAAGTTCAAGTTTAATACAACATATGGCATTTTTACTCCCTAGTACAGCTAGATTTCTTATTTCAGTATAATTTGTATACATTTATATAGTAATAAAGTTATATGTTTGATGCTGTGCAAAAAAAATTGTCCATCTAGCTCTCTCCACCACTAAATATATAGCATGTGGAATCGAGGGTTAATAAAGTCTGGAATATCACAATTATAATAACAAACTAAACTTTATAGAGTGTGACATGTCCGAAGTTTTACGATGCAAGCTCTCGACACCAATCCAAACAAGGCATTAGTAACTAGTGGGAATGTGTGATGTACATCTGTCTGTCGTAACTAGTATTGATCATGGTATATACATGCATACTCTTGCTAAAAATGTCTCTAACTCTCAGCACCTCCCAAGGACCCTGAACTCTTCTTTCTTTCCTTCCATTACTCATGAAACATAAAGATAGACAATGAGGCCAAGATCCTCTTCTAGGACTCAACATGGTTCAAAAGGCAACAACTCAGAGATATTATATTAAAGTTGTATGCAATCTCAAGGAATAAGAACCAAACCCTTAAGCAGGACATCGATAATAATCGGTGGCTGCAAGATCTAGATCTACAAATCGTGCAGAGCATGATAATTGATCTTCTTGGCCAACTGGTAACCCTCTCGAACACAGTATAGCAAGTGGAGCTCATGCCAAGTAAAAAAGATGAAATCACATGGAAACCCACAAACCATAGGGCGTACTCGACCACATCAGCTCACAAAGCATAATTGCTCGACTCCGTCAAAACAATCTATGGCATGCCGATCTAGAAGTCATAGTCGTTGCACAAATAAAATCCTTCGTTTAGCTAGTCATGCTAAACATAGAGTGGACATCATATAGATTAGCAACTCGTGGATGGCCAAACAACACATATTGCCCGCTTTGGTGCCACACACTTGAAACATCCTTCCATCTTCTCATGGAATGTAAATACACAAGAATGTTCTAGGACATGCTTACTAAAAGCCATGGAGATTGCCTAGATGGAGGGTAAATATACGTTCTTAAAAATTATTTCAATACAACGATTAAATTCAAACTTAGCTATAACTTCCAAACCACTAGGTTGGAATTTCTGATTAGCTCTCTGAGGCTGACTGAGACGGCAAGTCAGAACCTCTAGTATATTAAGATAGAACTTTCGATCAAGCAGGAAATGAACTTTTTTGAGTCATTTTTCATAATCTGAGAAACACAATAAATAATAACAACAATAATAAATAAATATGTGCACAAATACTGTAATATATGAATTAGTAAACAATACAGAAAATGAGCAATTTTTAACACAAAATTCATAAAATAAGAGAGACACAAGGATTTTTTTCCAAGCTTTGGATCATAAAGATCACGCGTCTTTATTGAAAAGCTCTTAAGAGCTAAGTCTCTCTTAATACCTTATCTTACCAAGTAGTCAGAAAAACCAAGTTGGATCTCACTTCATCGATTACCTCTTTTTCTTGTGGAGGTGAGATCTATCTCTATAAACTTACCTTAAATAATATACACCTTAAGGAAGCTTGTCAGTGATGCATAATCGTGTAGGAGGCACCCTCCAAAAATAATAATATCTAAATAGCGATCCACGCTGATCCTCAAGTACTCAAGAGATGGGAGGCATTGACATCTTGTCAGAAAGTGCCTAAGTAAGGGATAAGATCCTTGTTACTCCTAACAATCCAAAAAATTTGGATGGAGTCGAATCAAAGAGTTTTTCGTCAAACAGAACTAACAATAATAGCACTTATAGCAAAAGGAAGAAAGAAGAGCATGAACACTGGCGGGAGCAAAGAGGTTAGCACAGCTTCTCTCCTAATTAACTGCCTTAAGACCGCTGTGTACAGCCACAACTTTTGTCTTACTTATAAATACTTTTATCCCCACTAGAAATTGGTATATTTGTGACGATTCATTAAAAAAACTCATGAACCACACCATGGTTATGGTTAAAGAAAGAGACAACATAATTTGAATGCACATGAAAAACCCGTCTAACACTCAAGGCTTGTTTGGTTTGAAAAAAAATAAAGTATTTAGAGTACTAAGAATTAATTAACATTCGATTTATATGAATGAAGTATAGCAAAACTAAAGGAAAATTTCCTTTCCTACAAGTTGTAGAGATAAAATATAAAAAACTCTGTATCCACTCAAATCTATTAGAAAATTCCTATAGATTGATATTTGCATAAATTCATGTTCTTTCACTTTTTATTATTTCTATGTGTCAAATTTGCTCCAAACGGAAGAAAACCTTAGTGGCACATGTAGGTGTATAATCTGTCTCTGTACCAAAATATAAGAATTCATATAATTCGAATTTTGTTCAACAATCTAGAATTTAAATTTTATTTTATAATATAAGGTTTTATAGCACTTTTTATAGTACTAATTATTCCATCAATCACTTTGTATTTAAATTTCTTTCTATCTTTCCCTCATCTATTCTTCTAAGCTTATTTATTTCTTATTTATTGAAGGATAATAATTTTTTTATCTTTAATCTTAATCTGGACAAACTAGAAATACTTATGTTTTAAAATAAAAAAATATCGTAAAGTAACTTGTCGTATATCCATAAAGAATACATACAATCCATACGATCAGTCTATCGAGTTCACAATATTAAGTTCAATTCTCTGTACCCATGGCTAACATCATAGATCTGAGCACTGCAACTGGCTCTTTTTTTAGAGGTACTACTACTATAGTAGAGTAATTTTTCTCTATTTAGCCCCTCACCTCGCTGGCAGTGAGTGATGATCAAAGGACATAACCTTAGTCACTACAATCAGTACATTACAGTGGTAAAGCGTGAAAAGCAGGGCAGAACTCAGGCAGCAGAGCGCCTGAAAACTGCTTGCAAATTGCAGGCACCCAGCCGGATTTATCGTCAGATTAGCCACGCACAAATCACAGCCATACTGACGGCCTGACGCTAACTTTGACCGATCACTAATCCGGCCCAACCCAACAAGTGACGAGAAAATTTAAACCAAACGTACCAATTACACCAACAACGATCAAATGTACAACTAGCTCTTTTCACTTACCTCGGAGTTCTCGACTTGATTGCACAGTTAACGTGACAGGTTACCGCTAACGAAGCACAAATGCACAATTACATACAGATCAACTGATGCAAACTGCGTGCGAGTTCAGAGCAGAAGGCAGCAGCAGCACAGCGCCACGGCGACCGGCCGGGTGAGCAGCGCTGACCAGCGGCCGCCGGTGAGCCGGAGCGGTACGTCTCGCGTGAACAATGTGCCGAGTGAGCTCTGCAAGGCGGCGGAGCTAATGTCCCCGCCGTCGCCGCGGCGGCAGACGCCAACGCCGACGTCGACCTGCACGGCGTCGCGGTCGTCGACGCACAGCCCCGGGTTGCCGCTCAGGTCGAGGTTCCGGCCGAGCTGCCTGAGGAACGTGCTGTCGAACGGCACGACGCCGTCCAGCCCGTTCTTGCTCAGGTTGAGATGGTACATCCGCTTTAGCCGGCTCAGCCCGGCGGGGATCCTCCCAGTGAGGTTGTTGTTCTCCAGAGACAGCGTCGTCAGGCTAGCCAGCCGGCCGAGCGTCTCCGGTATCGAGCCCGAGTAGCCGGAGTTAGCCAGCCGGAGCTCCTGGAGCCGCGCAATGTCGCCCAGCTCCGATGGCAAGGGGACGCCCATCGGGTTGTTTTCCATAATCAGGTACTGGAGGTCGCGGAGCTCGGAGAGGCCAGCCGGCAGGTGGCCGGTTAGCCCATTGTTGCTCATTGCCAAGAAGGTGAGAGATGTCAGGCTGGTGATGGTGGCCGGGACGCCGCCGGTGAGGTTGTTGGAGCTCAAGTCCAGTTTCTGCAGCATGGCGAGGTTGCCGAGCTGGCTCGGGATGGAGCCCGAGAAGGTGTTGTAGCTGAGGTCGAGGCCGGCCAAGCTCCGGAGCTCGCCGATGCGGCTCGGGATCAGGCCGGTGAGCGAGTTGTAGCTGAGGTCGAGGTGCACGAGGTTCTTGAGCTCGCCGATGCCCTGCGGGACCTCGCCTCGGATGAGCTCGTTCTGGGAGACGGTGAGCACCTGCAGCGACCAGATGCTGGCCAGCTGCGGCGGCAGCGTGCCGGACAGCGACGGGTTGGACCGGACGCTGAGCTGCTGCAGGCGGGAGGAGGAGAGGTTGGCGGACGGCGGCAGGGTGAACGGGGTAGTGGCCGCCGGGTTCTTGAAGCAGTCGACGAAGAACAGCGACTGCAGGTGGGGCAGCGCGAACGCGAGGTGCGGGAACGCCGCACCGTCCTTGCACGTCGGGTTCGGCGCCACCCCGAAGTCCAGCCGCGTGACATGCAGCCTCGCCGACGACCCCGCCGCGGACACATTCCCTCCGCCGGGCTCAGGCTTGCACTCGAGCCCGGGCCACGGCGAGCCGCACGGGTCAGGGCCGACAGAGCGCCAGTCGCGGTCGGAGGAGACGGCCTCCATGACGAGCAGCAGCGTCTCCCTCTCGGTGGGGTCCATGGCGGCCACCGCCGCCGTCACCGCCGCCACGGGGAGGAGGTACAGGAGGAGCGCGACGGAGGCTACAGGCATGGTGCGCGCGCGTGTGGGTTGGCTTCCGCAGAGGCGTCGGGGTTTCGCTTTCGCTTTTGGGAGGCGCCGATGTTATTCAGGAGAGGGGAGGAAGTTTATCTGTGCCATCGTTTTGCCTTAGCTTATAAGCATAACGAAAACTTAAATTTTAATTTTTAATTTTGATGTAAATTTTTAAAGGTTTTTTATTATAATTTATCTTTCAACATTTACTTTTTAACACATATATAAAAATTTATCTATAATTATTTTTAATCATTAATAAATTATTTATTATAATAAATATAAGCGAAATGATTAGCGGTATGTTAAAGGTGGGGTTTGGTGGGGTCGCGGATATCTGATGTGACGAGACTGGGTCCTATGTGTCCGTACATGAACATGCACAGAGAACTGTGTGAGCGTGCGTGCGTGCGTGCGATGGGGGAATCAATCAGTTTCTACTAACTTTTCGACTGTGAGAGCTGCTCTGTCCGAACCACATACGAGGAGATTGTGTCTAATTTATATTAGTTTGTGTATAATTTAGTATTAGACTCTTATAGTATTCGTCATTTGTCTTCTATGTTACCACTGACAATTAAACACAGCGTATGGTAGAACGATTCGTTCTTACTGGTACATTTTTTAACCATATATTGGAATTGAGCTGTTTGCAATAGACAGATATGCAATTGAAGAACTCCAATGTGCCAAATAACCCCGAACTCTTCTTTTTTCGCAATTAGAGCAGTCTTGACTTTTGTTCCTGTACCAAGTACGTTTGCACGGGCAGGAAGTGTAATGTGCAGTACAGTAATAGCTAACGTGGTTTAATTTGCTCGTCATGCTTCAGCCAGAACACTGAACATACACAGCAAAGAATGCTACAGCAACAGGAATTGTGTAACCTGACTGGCTCAAAGCTCAAACAGTGGTTAGAGTTAAGACATCACTCCTATTGTTCGATCAGTGCACCCGTGAGGGGGACAAGAGCTAGATTTGTAGCCAAATAGCCATTCTATTTCTAGCCCCAGGCATGCACAGATGCTCTGGGGTGACTTGGCCCCTCTGAATTATTGCACCCAAGAGAGAAAAGATCACAAGAGAGTTCCTTCTCTGTAGTTGCTTGTCTCCACACCCTTTTAGAACCCAGATATTGATGAGTTGAACATTCATCTCGAGCAGTCGCAGTGCTGAGCTGCATGCTGACACAGCAAACGATGCTTCGCAGGTGAGTGGTCACCTTGATGAGTCCATGTAAATGACACCATGACTGCTGTTTTGGAGGCTCTCCTCCAAGTCTCCAACTTAAACCATCTTCCACAGCAGGAAGAGTGTATTATCAAAACATAAAAATCAAACCAATTAAAAACAGTAAATAATAGGTACCATCAATAAAAATTAAATAATCAAACATATCAAAACTCATAGCAACTCAAAAGTCCAAAATGCATACTTCTCACGGTCTAATTAGACCTGACGGTCTGATTGGGCCTAGGATCATTTCGACCATAGTATAATTTTTGTCCGACCATTAGCCTGAAAACAACTTAACAATGTTTTTATAAACTAAGGAATAACTTCACTAAAATTATTTGCAAATTAATCAACACTTAAAAAAACTATATTAAAAGTCAGTTGTCTTGAAAATCAGCAAATCTAAAAAAACTAAAATTTTGTCAATTTTAAATCTAGCAAAAATAAATTAATAAAACTTTTTAGATCTAATTTATGAAGTTTTTGAAAGGTTTTAGATGAATTAAATTGAACAATATCGCAACCAAACAAAGAATCATACTAAAAGATTTGCAAACTAATCAACTCTTTAAAAAAAACTATTAAAAGTCAGCTGTCTTGAAAATCAGCAAATTAAAAAAAATTAAAACTTTGGTAATTTCAGATCTAGCAAAAATAAATTAATGAAACTTTTTAGATCTAATTTATGAAGTATTTGAAAGGTTTTTATGAATTAAATTGAACAATATCAAGTTATTGACAAAATCAAATAAAAACATAAAACTTATGAAACTGAAAGATATGGTCAATGCTTTTGATGATTGAATATGATAGTATTGTTCATAAGGTACAACCACAGTACCACATAAATTTCTTACAAAACCCTAATACAAAGAGATCTTTAATTCTTTAATCTCTAAATAGCACCTTTTTTGACTTTTCGGTTTTTCGACTTATACTTAGGACCAAGCATCCCTCTTTGATTATACTCTTGTATGTGGTTGTCTATAGCCATGAATCCAACTAAAATAAAGAGTCCTAATCACATAGGAAATTCTCCCGTACAAGTATTCAAACTATCTATACTAAATACGAACTTCAATCTTTCTAAATTTAGACTCATTCTAAATTTGACTTCGCTTTTCATACACACAATTTCTCTCTATGTGCATTGTTCTTTAGCCTCTAGTATCCTGCATAATCTCTCATACTTCAACTTCTCTCAAATCGTATAAACCTCAACATCTCCTAACCCTAGTCCCGATTTATTACTTGTAATACTCTCGAGACCTCAAACAACACTCATATATGAATAACCAAAGAATCTATATTCGAGTAAAAGTTCTCATATAACTTGATTGACATTTGCACAAAATAGAATATCTTACGTATATAGCATATAAATCATTTAGAAGTCATAAATACGAAGTAAACATCGTAAATCAAAAAATCAATCCAAAATTAACTCTTTTTGAATTTTGTCGGTTTAACCATCAAGTTTTCTGATCTAACCCTATGACCGTGGTCAGACTGGAAATATTCACCAGTAGTTAACTGATACTATTTATTAATTTTATAAATTTAATTTAAATATAATCTTTTCACCTTAATTTCAATAAAATAAGTATTGCCAGTTATTTATCACACAAATTAAATTATCACTATGATTTCACAGAGACAAATATGTATAGTATTATCATCACTGCTCCGTACAGAGCTGAAATGGAACCATGTTTTAAAGCAAAAGGTTAACCATTCCAAAGAAACCAATGTCAACAATGAATCGCCCCAATGACAGACCAGCGCACATGTGGTGTTGCTGATCATCCCCAATCTCTACAGCGAAGGCGCACAGTGCTTCCACTGCATCGTCGTCGTCGATCACCATTCATCAGAGCTGCACTGCTTTCTCACCTACTGCGTTCTACTTTTATCGACGTGTCATCTATACACAAGTACTCCTCCTACTCGTACTGGTCTGAAGGCAAGAACATTACAAAGGGTGGCCTCGATTGAGCGCGAGGAGGAGCGAGCAGAGGGGGGGGGCATTGTATTATGGCATCATCATGAAATGGCAGTAATGCAAATAGCCAAATACAATTGCAGATGCATTGCGAATTTGGCGATTGCATGCGTGTGTGGCGACACCTCTTCCTAGGTGATGTTACAAAAGATGCTGAGGGTGCATGGTGTGCTTGCTAGGGAGGGGAGAAAGCTAACCAGAAAGCCACCACCCCGGCCTGACTGAGATGACCGGTCGAGCGTGTCGACGCATGCAGTGCTTCAGGCAATCAGGCTTCCTCGATGGCGCGAGAGTGAGACGCTGTCGCCATGTGCGCGCCATGGACGGACATGGAGCTATGGGCTCTTGCAAAATGCAAAGCCCAGCAGCACCACGAACAAAGATCCAATCATCCATCGAACAAAGATCGCAAGTGCAAATTGTAAGTTGAAGATTTGGAATGCAGATTAGACAAGACATGATTTGAATTAGGTCGAAGATGATTAGTGGTATTGGCTTCTGGCGTGCCATGTGACTTGCAGCTGATCTTGAATCTTCAGGCCTGCAGTGAAGTGAGCATACTTTACTTCGGAACTGGGCCAAATACTTGATTAGTATAGGAGTAGTATAGGTAATATAAGCCATGTGACTTGCAGCTGGTTTTGCATCTTCAGGCCTGCAGTGAAATGAGCATCTTTCATTTCAGAGTTCAGAAGTGGGCCAAATACTTGATAAGTATACTAGATCACTAGTATATAGTTTTATCAGGCTTATCATTAATGAGTCAAACAGGCAAAAAATATAATATGCTATATAGTACATTATTATGCCACATCTAACTGTGCATTTGGTCAGTGGTGATCGTGTGAGTCCCACACCCTTAACTTTTGCAACGTGCATTGTCTCAGCAACATTTGGAAAAGAAATAGCTGCGTTTGCAAACAGTTTCATGGCAGCAAGAAGTTTCGCTAGAATAGTTGGAAACTGCAAGTAGTTCAATAGGGAAAGGAAATCAAGGGTAGCAACTGATCACTACTCTCAAGCTACAATAGCTGTAGCAAAACACTAATAACAATAGAGATTCCGATTCCATACACTGTGTGGAAAAATATATTCATCTGCTGAAAGCAAAAATTTCAGCATTAAAACTTGTACAAATGAGATTTCTGCATTAGATTTGGTTGAGACTGTTTGACAATGAGTTCCAAGGATGCCAATGTTCACTTCCTATATACTACCCTGAAAAAGTGGTTCTTTTGATTATGCAGTGTCTGCAGTGTAGCATTTGCTACAACCGTGGGTTTGTTTTTCACTTTTCCATCATGTTTCATAGTGCAATAATCACATAATTCATAACTAGATAGAAATACCTTTCGGTATATTATGACGAGACGATGTAAAAAACTGGAATGAAAATTTTTGATCCAAACTTAAGTTACTAATGTTGATGCCTTTACCAACACCGTGCCGGTGAAGTTGACAGGATCAAAGGAGTGAGCAGAGACAGCACCATCTGATTCATGGAATTAACATCTCATCAGAAGGCTCTGCTGCTTCAGCCTGAAGCTGGCAATGGCTGACTGAATAGGATCAGGATGATAGCGCTCTGAACTTCTGCAGTAGTGGACTCGTGCAGAGCCAACCGCATGCTGTCCACCGGGGAATTCAGTGATGTCATCGTCTGCGTCGGAGATGGCGATGTTTTTTTGGCGCACCCCGTACTGTCGTCGCCGTGAGCCCGCTGCCCATCGGAGGGCAGGACATGGCGCCATGGTCGGCGGTGGAGGGAGGAGCCACTATGGGGCCAGCGGTGGAGGGCGGAGGCACCCTGGTGAGTAGCCGTCCTTTGTTAGGCCACGCTGAGAATTGAATCCCGTCGCCGTAGTGCCCGTGGCCGACGGTGGCTGAGGCCGCTGCATCAGGCCACCGGCTAGGGCAACGAGAAGGGGGCGCCCCCGGCGCGAACTACTGAGCTACTGAGAAACATACCCTGGGGAAGGCGACGGCCGGCTCGATCAGCGTCTCTAGTGGCCGCGGAGGTTGTCTCGACCGGCGATGCGACGGCGAGAACGACGAGTCAACCAGTCAGCCCGCTCCAGGCCTCCGTAAGACGTTCGACCACATGTGTGCGGCTCGGATTGAGTCTTTGATAATTTCCTTCTACACCGTAGCAGACTACGATCGCGATCCAATCCTGTTTGATCAAGATTGGACGGTTCTGATTGTGCCCATCTCACCACGCCGCCGGTGCTCCTCAAGCACAGCTCGCCGGATCTCCGGCTCTCCCATGGTCTTGGCGACGAACATGGAATCTCCAATTCTCCCGCGGCTCGGAGCCCCCACTCTGTCTGGCACATCGGCTTTCTCCTTATTGTCTACCCAACGATATTACGCCGTGCAGGCTCAGGTTAGATTGTGACTGAGCATTACAAACGAAAATCTAAATTTTAAAACTTAATTATGATAATTTTGAAGTTAATTTTAAGATTTTTTATCGTAATTTTTAAATTGTAAAGGATAAATATATAAAAATTTTATCCGTAAATTATTTTTTAATTATTAACGAACCGTTTTACCTACAGACCCAGATAGCCTTATCGCCTCTGTTCTTATTTTTGTCTGGGATTGCACAAGGTGTGTGAAAAGGGGGGAAATGGCTGTAGCAAGTTTGACATCTGCCGACTTCACACCCGGCTGTAGCTGCAGCGTTGAGAAGACATAAATCCTGAAACCAGAGCACTGCCCTGTTTACATGAACACATGCTGATGATGATGTTTGACGGCCGCAATTACATTGTGACAGACTGGATGTACTGGAGCAGAAGCAGATGTTAAGTACATCGTACCCAACGCTAGTTGCATTGTGTTGATCCAGACTGCTGCAACCATCAGTGATTACAGCCTGATCACGACCTCCCAGTTAATCAACCATGGCTCGATAAATTAATCGCCTACGAAAAAAGCATCATCTCATCCATGCCCAGTTGACCACTGTCACTCACGTCTAAATGGCTCGCGTCGGTTCCCTTGCAACGCTGCAAATGGGCGGCATTTCGTGCATGCTGGGGAGAGGAAACGTGTGTTCCCGTCGCCGCGTCCGTAGCCCGCGACGCGGTGGCGGCAGCGGCATTCACACACCTCTCCACCGCCGCTTCGCTTTCGCGAGCGCGTGTGGAGCTCGCCCAACGGGCGGTCGCCGTCGCCAGAATTTCTCGTGATCCGACGCGGTGGAATCCGATCGGGCAGGGCGGCCATCTCGCCCCGGTATATAGCCGGCCGCGCGCGCCCCCCAGGCGGCGAGCTACTAGCTCTCTCTGCCGGTTGCCACCTTATCATCGCGATGGCGATGGAAGAGCAGCTTGACGAGTTCGAGGTGCTCTGGCCGTGGCCGGACACCGACGCCGACGACGCGCCGCCGCCGGTGCAGCCGTCAGAGCCGGCGTCCATGCCGCGCGCCAAGCAGCAGCGGTGCGCGGCGGGCTCTCGGCCGGTGGACGTCCCGTGCAGGGCCGCGCGCCTGCAGCGGTGGAAAGATGGTGGTGCTAGGGAGGAGGATGGCTACGGGCGCAGCGGCATCGGGAGGGTCGTGATCGTGCCGCCGCACCTGCTGCTGCTGTTCGGCATGCGGCGGCAGGAGGAGGAGGCGGCGCCGGCGTCGGTGTCGTGCACGGTGCCGTCGTTGGGGGCGCGGCCGTGCAAGCGGGCGCGCGACCTGCGCCACCTGCGCAACTCCGTTCTGCGGATGACCGGGTTTATTCAAAGGATGACGTGCTGCTGCCATTAAGGGCACAATTTAAGATTGCTTTTGGCACGGGAGATTGATAAGCCTCCTCCGGGCATAACAACGAGTACAATTAATACAATTAATTAAGTTTTAGTAAATGTTAATGTCAAAATCTGGATAGACTGATAGTGCTAAAGCCGATCGGCTGAGAGGTGTTCGATGACTACAGTAAAGAAGCCGATCGGATTATAGTGAAGGAAGATTCGGTTTCAGATTAGAAGACTATCCAGATAAGACCGAGTTTACGAAGTAGTCGTGGAATCCACGGTAGGATATTTTATCTTTATAACTTATAATCTTATCTAATTATAAAGATTTAGTTTGTTAGTTAACTTCTTTAGAGATATTTTTTTTGTTTTTGTTAGAAAAATAAAGTTCGATGGTTGTAAACGCGTCGGACTCTGAATTTAATCCAGAATATAAATATAAACCCCCTGGAGACATAATTTATCTCTCGATCAATACAATTTTAACGCATCACCACCCTATTTCATCTAGGTTTCTACCGACAGGTTCTGGCTTTCAACATGGGGCTGCATCGGTTAAGTTCAATCTCCGGTGAAGTGATAAGTCATGCCATTATCTCGATATGTTCTGCTCTGTCTAAAGCTACATCAGTTAGATTCGATCTCGTAGGGCAATCAGGTGTATCGCATCATGTCCGTGTAGGGCCTATCGACCTGTTAATTTCCCTCTGTCGTCGTCAATTTTATGCTGCATTGGTTAGGTTCGACTTAAAGGGTTGCCGACGGTAGATTGAGCTTTAGACTTATATTTTTTTGCATGGCATATCATCGAGGTGCTAGCCGATGAGTTATTCATGCTCTGAGCTTCACGCTCAGTGCATCGGCCATTCGACCGATACACATCAGCCTTTAGAGGTAACCCTTGACGCGTCACGCCGAGCATATCAGTCTTCCAGCCGATACGCCATTGACTTCAGAGAGACGTCTCCTCATCGGCTCATCTAGTCGATGGGTTCGTTCTTGTCTTTTCTTCAGCACAACCGATACGGCGTCCTCCGTATCATCGCTGTTAGCCTCGAACTCATACTATCTCAGTTAGGTCCAATCTTCGAGGTTTGATATTAATGGCGCTGTCACGGCGGGCGATGGATCTCGTGCTGTTATATCCGGAGCGACATTGGCTTTGCAACCCGTGACTTTTAATACTATTCCTTGTCAGTCCATATATGCCTTTATCGGTTTTCCGAGCCGATGAACAACTGTTACGGCTTCTGTCGGCTATCCGGAGTGATTCTGTGCTCTTTGCTATCCTCTGAGTACATCCCGGTTTCTACATTGGCTCTACGGCCGATCCCTCATTGACACCTATCCATATCGGTTTTCCAGCTGATCGAAGAGCTTCCCGATTTCTATCGGCAAATAGCCGATAGCGAAGGGTCTTCCGGGCGCGACCGATGGCTATCCCGATCCTATCGACAGCCAGCCGATAACGAGCACCTGTATCGACCCATCGTCGAACAGACCTGTTCGTCTCACTTCCTTGTCAATTACATGGTTAAAATGACTAGCATGCCCGCACCTGTACTGTCGTGCCAGAGCCGATCGAACCTCACGACCCCCGGCGCACGTACCTCAAGCCACGGAGAGAAGCCGATCGACCTACACTGGAGCTAAGTAGATCTTGTAGACGTCGGTGTGTTCGCGCCGAACAGTAAAAAATTATAAAAAATAAATTAAGTTAATTTTTAAGTTAATTTTTTATTGAAAACTTTTATAAAAATATATCGTTTATTCCTTTAGAAAACGTGCGCACGAAAAAAATGAAAAAAAGTTTTGTAACATAGCAGCCGAATTGAAATGTAAGAAATGATTTGGGAACTCGATTTGAACGGGTCTTTGTTGCTTTTTACTTGAGCAAGGATGTTTCGCGGATTTTTGTCATGCTTCGGTACACCCGTACATGTTATCAAGAGGGATCAAACGCTAGAGATGTTGTGAATTGAAAATACCTATATTGCCGTGTGAAAATTCTGTCATTTTGTCAGCCTGGGTTTACTTGGAGACAGGACAACCCCAATTTAATTCCAATTTCCATCTCGTGTGTTCTTACGTTGTTAATCAACACGTGGGCACACAGTAGGCGACCTAGTCAGAGAGCTTAAGATTAATGCTAATTTGCACCCGAGAAATTATAACCTACATTAAACTTAGCATTTTGATGTGGCACACAAATTTTTCAATAGTAATTTGTTTATAGACCCTACAGCCTATGCCATAATATTTCACATCTTTATATATATATATATATATATATCAAATTTTAAGAAGAAAACAGTCTGGACAAAGGGTATTAGTCTGGACAAAGGGTATTTCATTTTTCAGACCTTTCTCTATACTTTGAAACTTCACAGCGAGAGTGTGCCACGGTAAATTAAAATGGCCCACCAAAATTTGCCATTAACCAGCACAACTGTATTAGCGTGTGGTATCCACGTGGCAGCCGACGATAGGGTGCACGGCACTCCACATCAACCCGTTCGGTTCCTTGCAGCGTACAAACACACTCCGCTCCGCTGGTCATTGCCATCTCCCAAAGGAAGTGTGCTTGCTCACCAACACACGCCAGCTTCCTCCTTGCGGAGCACACCGCTATATATACCCCTCGCCGTCGACGCAGAGCTCTCTCCGTCCAGGACGACGGCCGGCGAGGCCATGGAGGAATTCCAAGAGGCTGACATCCTGTGGCCCGAGCCCGCGGAGGACAACTCCGATGACCACGTCGACGCCGCCAGCGATGGCGTATTGATTGTCACCAAGCCGTCTTCGGTGGTTCGTCCCAACGGCTCGCCGGAGTCGCTGTCTGCTCCGGTGGAGATCTCTCGCCGGAAGCGGCGGTCTCGGTCGTGGGCTTCCGAGTACAACATGTTCTACCAGACCGACGATGAAGACGACGACGCTACGAAGAAGAAGATGAATGGAATTGTCATCGTGCCGCCGCATGCCATTGTTGATCGGAGGAGGCTTCGAGGTCGGACGGCAGCGTACTCCATGTGCGCCGGGAAGGGGAGGACGCTCAAAGGGCGGGACCTCTGCAACGTCAGGAACCTCGTCCTCCAGATGACTGGATACATCGAGAAGTGAACACCAAAGTTTACTAATTGATTGCGAATAGCTAGATGAAAAAATTCAAACCTGAAGATTTTCACCATGGCTGAAGAAATTTGCAGAATGCAATAACTCCTTGTTTAATTCATCAGTAGGATTGCAATTTGCTGGCTCGTGGAATAAATGTACATGCATGTATTACCCAAGAAATTAACAAAGAAAAGGGGAAAAATTGAATGCCGTCTGCTACAGGGTTGCTGAAATTATTGCGTCTCTGTGAGCATTTGTGTTACGGAGGAAAATTAGTCATTTCCATCTAGCAAATTCAGAAAACTCTGATTGGGCCAAGAAACTCAACTAGCTAGCAGCTATATATCTAGCTGGTGCTTTCAGATAATTCAATCTTCATGCAAAAATTAAATTTACTGGTTCGCACACAGAAAAATGGCAACATTTCACGATACCGGAAAGCTTCTACAGCCAACTAGGTAATGTAAGAAAAGCTAAACTTATTCATTACAGCTCAATAAGCTAGCTAGCAAGCTGTCTAAACTTCATGCGTTTCAGCAATTGACACGGCATCCTATCAAACAGGCCGTCCTTCGATGCTTCCTGAAAAATCCTGTACTCCATTTTCCCAGGGATTAAGAACAGTTACCAACATGGCAAACATAACAAATCCTGAAGAATCATTTTCCCCACAAAAGTCTGTCCATCCCTTAAGGAGATGAAGGCATGAAGCAAGTCAACTACAACAACTGGGTCAAAAAAGCAAAAACTGTCCCCAATCAAATCTACACTATGTCACTGTTTACCAATTTGGGGAAAATGCCACTACGTTTTCTGAAGAAACATTCTTGCTTCCGGCAGCTTATTTCTTGCTTAGAACAGCTAGCCGTTATCTACCGATCCTTTTTCCAGCATTGATAGATCTCCTTATTTTTCGCTTGTTCAGTAATTCGGGGGACCCTTCTCTGTTGTGCAGCGTAGCTATCCAAATTGCGTGTACGAGAGAGAATTAGCAATGGATTGAAGGAATACATTTTCCAAAAGCCGGAGGGAAAAGGTCAGGGATGAAAGCAACCGGAAGCGTATTTCCATCGGGCAACATACTCCTGTTGATATCATGATTTCTCCCGGATTCTCAATCAAAGTAGTATGTGAAAGCTAGGTCATAATTATGAGTAGGGACGTACGTATATGTGTTTATATAGATAAATATGCATATATTATAAGGGAGTATGTTTATACCGTGTTTGAAAAAAAATTTACATGCGAGTACATTTATATCACAAAGGAAAAACATTTTCTCAATTCCCTCCGGAAAGTTTCTGTTTTCTGAACAGGTTGATGTGTCCTAATGTATACGGGATTCTGGTTAATTGCATCATGCATCTCAAGCCTTTCCCTCCTGCAATAACCACATGGGATTCTGCAGTACAATTGGAGGCCCAATAGATGGAGCAATGCTGTAAGCCTTTAAATTGGAGTCTCGTATTGGGTTGCCAACGAAAGATGGGCCTTCCCGCCTTCCACTTGCAGGCGCAGAAGGCCTAAATGTAAACTTAATGAGTCAATCTGAGTTAAATTTGTCTCGACTGGAAACTGATGCACTCGAGACAAACTTGCTGGAAAAATTAGACATAGTTAGGTACTTAGTTTATTCCCTAGCTCACGCATACATTTGAATTTGATAGCATTATCTATTCATAAAAAATACATGTATATCCTTCACGTTTCCTCTGCTACAAGCATCCATTTCATGACAAGGAACGGCGGAGTGAGTCATCTGCTGATGGAAAGAACGAAAATGTACTGACGATCGTCGATGAACGAATTCAGTAGCAGAAATCAAGGAGCCAGGAGGGCACATGGCCTGCCTTAGAAGCAACTCTGCACAAATGCCCAGTTCAAAAAATTACTCTTCCTTTGTTCATGTAGAAGAGTACAAGCAGAGGTTGTCGCCATCAGCGCGAACCTCAGTGGCCACGCTCCCCAATGACAAATCAGATTAATCTTTTAGCTCCCCTAAGTGCATAGCGTCTTCCTTATCTAGCTGTTGATCTAGCCCTTTCTGGGGTAAAAAACACGAAAATCCAATGGAAGCACGGTAAAAATGTGTCATGTGGGTGTAAGGATTGAGTCCAATAAAAGGCTGAAACTTTGTCGAAGTAAACGCACTGATCAGTTGCAGTATCCTTTTTTGCCGATCTTTAGGGTTATCAATAACTCTGGGTATGGAAATCTACGGCGACAAATTGCAGGCGATGAAGCCAGGTAAAGAACAGTTGGTAGTCCAATTGGATCCTGCGTGCGCAACTGCAGCCTGCAGGAGTCAAAAGACGTCCTCGCTTTCACGCATGCTGCTCCGAGCTCACTACTGTTCTGCATTTCTTTAGAACCCTAACGCACTCTACTGTCATAAGCCAACAAAAGCATTAACTGCATGCATCCAAATGGAATCTCAATTAGCTTCTAGCTTGCTCCATCAACCAATTGCTTGATGGCAGATTAAGCAAACCAACCAGATTAATCCAATCGTCTGGAAACCCTAGCCATCCCCCCTCTATAAATTAGCTCATGTATGTCAGACCTCTCACACTTGATCTGCACTGCTCATTTTTCATTTACTCCTGCTAAGTGTAGTAGTGAAAGATGGTGTCCGCTAAGATCCATTTGGCTGTGGTTGCTGCGCTGTTCCTTGGCGCTCTCCTCCCGGATTCTCATGCGTCGGGTAGGTATGTAGCTCCTGTTCCTGCTCCCGCTCCTTCTCCTTCGCCGCGGTGCACGCCACCGCCACCGCCATCGCCGCCGAGCCGAATTCAACCGGTCATCGTCGTCCAGGGCACAATCTACTGCAAGTCCTGCAAACTCAGCGGCTACAACCGCTACATGGACGCTTCTCCTCTACCAAGTCAGTATCCCACGCTTCGTTTATCTAGCTTACAAAATGTATTGTTCATTATATCAGTAATTAAACGCTGGAGTACGATCGATAATGTATCTGCAGATGCGACGGCGCAGCTGGTGTGCTACGGCGACAAGGTGCTGAACATGACGAGCACGAAGGCGGACAAGAACGGCTACTTCCTGGTGATGGTGTACAAGCTGGACATGTTCCAGCGGAGCAGGTGCAGGGTGTACCTCGGCTCGTCGCCGTCGCCGCTGTGCGCCGCGCCGTTCATCCCGTCGAACAAGTGGCTGGGCCTCGCCCTGGAGAGGGAGAGGGTGGCGTCGCTGCCCAAGGGCGTGCGCGGCGTGTACCGCCCCAAGAGCACGCTCATGTTCGGACCCGGCAGCGGCGGCAAGTGCCCCGCCGACGCCGTGCCGATGATGTGAGAGATCGATCGACGACGACATGGAGAATTGCGGGTGCGTATCACAGATTTAATTAGTGGTTCAGATGACGATGCATGGTTAAGTACGTGCACGTATTGGTTATAGTCGATCAATAATGGGTAAAAATTAATGGTGGTCGCGTGCTAGTTTGTTCCTTTAATGAGCCTGTGGTCAATGGAGCATTTGTTGCAGGTCGTCGTCCTTCATGTTTGTAATGGACTAGTGGTTTAGTTTCGTTCGCTTGTTCGTGAAGCATTACCTCAGTCAATTAATCCTTTGGTCGAGTTAATGAGCATGGTCGAATCCTTTCATCTCTTGCGTTTTGTCAAGTGAAACGACGAGACCCGATCTGGACCTTACTCCCCCCCCCCTGCACCGCGCGACGGCACGAACGCTAGCTCCACGACGCTCGCTATCACCATGCGACCCGCGCGTTCTTGCGTCACGCCGAGCCATGGCCCAGCACCAACCATGCACCAGCTTCGATTGCGCCGCGGGATCCCTTCACCCGCGCGCTCGCGAATGTCTCGTTGGCTCCCCTTCCCCGCTGCCTCAGCCCCCGGCGCGACACACGGCGCTGTTTGGATGGCTACCATATATTTTTTTTTATCAAACTTTGCCGTACTAGTTGTTTGTTCCGTTGCCGCAGTTATGGCATGTCATGGTTTTCTTACTTTTAAACCCACGTACTATAAACTCACTCTTTGTGAGAGCGCTCGGCCCATGTAAAAAGCCCGTGTTGGTAGATGTGGCTGCTTCAGAAGTTGCAAAAACCGGCTACTGGACTCTTTTCCCGCTCGAGAAAACGGCATTTCTGTTTGCCGGCGCTTGTACCACAAGCCTTCGCAGACAGAGGCTATGCAACTGCAGAGCGGAATCTCAGTTGCAGCTGCACACATCGCATCAACGACACAAGGAGCTACTGAATCGATCAGTCACTCGCTCACTCACTACCGAAGATAAAAATTATCTAAATTTTTTTATAGTTATTTAATGTTATAAACGACGAAATTAACTTTAAAAATCTACTTAAGATAATAAGCTTCTATATATATTTTTTAAAATAGACTGTTTAATGATTCAAGATGCATATAAGCAAAAGTTAAGAAAAAAATCCTCAATCATCCAGCACATACGAACGCCGCCTACATCACTGAACCAGCTGAAAAACTGCTAGCTAGCGAGCTTGACAATATTGCTCAACCAAATTTTGCTTGCGTTGGAATACTACTAATAATTTTCTTTTCATAATTAAGTATACAAGCTCGCCCTTGGGATCTAGGCGCCATTGTTAGTTTGTTACTACTAGTATCTACTTACTACACTTCAGGCCTTGGGCTCGTCGATTACCAGTTAAAGCTGCTTACATTCCCGATCGAAAAAGATCCGATGCCTTGAACACTACGTATGCTGCAGTTATTCTGATGTCCACGCCCAAGATGCACTCTTGTTCATCGATCCCATGCATCCTCGATTTGCCTATTCAGGTGATTTTACTAAAAATATATGGTGTGTTAGATAGATCTATTGGTGTGTATACTACTACTAAACTTCGATGACATGATACTAGACGAATTAAAACGGTCGATGTACGTGATTCACTTAAAAAACATGGTGTGCCCGGAGTAGCAAGTGCGGTACAGTGTCACAGTGTTATGTATTTTACTCCTAGCATACCTGGAATCAAGTAATTAAACACATATAATGATATTAACGAAGTACTCGCTTGCAACGCACTCCTGCTCACATGCGAGTTCGTCGTTTTTGCCCCTCCATTCCCCAACGAACCCTCGTATTTTCCCCACAGCTTGGATGATCTCTCGATCCCCGGCTAGCTAACCAGAATCCAAAACAGCAATTACGAGACATCTTAAAATTCTTAATCACTATGCACTACCACGTACTATAAATTGCACCATCATCTCTCTCTTCATGTCTTCGCAACGTATCCTAGCTAATCTAAGTGCTTGATTCTATCTGTACTACACTGTACCATATCTTTGCTGACTAGACTACTTAGCTAGCTAGCTAGTACGTACTCTTGTGTGGATTAAGTTGAGTAATTAATCGCGAATTCGAAATGGCATTCTTCATTAAGTGCATGGTTAGCTCGCTCGCCGCCGTGCTGCTCGCTCTCGATGGCGCCGCTCGCCCTCGCGGCGGCGCCTCCGCCATGGGCCTGCCCCCGCCGCCACCGACGGTGAACTTCAGCATCGGCGTGCAGGGTATGGTGTGGTGCAAGACCTGCAGGTACCCCGGCTACCTCGCCGCCATGGACGCGTCCCCGCTCGCAGGTAATTAAGCTCACTGCGACTACATTTCTCGACATTTCGTCGTACCATCGGCATTTCCTCGCCGGCGGCCGGCCGTGACGCCGTGCGTGCGTGCGTGCGTGTCTGTGTGTGCAGGCGCGGTGGCGTACCTGCGGTGCCGGCACGGGCATCGGCGGGTGGCGTCGATCCGGGGGGTGGCGGGTAGAAGCGGCTACTTCCTGATCGCGACGTCGCAGCTGACGTCGTTCACGAGCCAGGAGTGCAAGGTGTACGTGCCGCGGTCGCCGTCGCGCGCGTGCGTCGTCCCCGGCCACGGCAGGAGGGGTCTGCCGCTCAAGTTCGAGCAGTTCGTCAAGCGCGCCAATGGCCTCCAGGGCCTCTACTCCATCGGCAACTTCATGTTCTCCCCCAAATACCCCAACAAGTGCTACTGATCCATCAGCTGGTCAATGTTGGTGTGTTCATCACCAAGATCAGAGATCGGACCTGAATAAATCTCGGCTAGGTTAATTAATTCGTTTACTCGATCTTGCATGGGGAGATGAATTAGTTGCTGTAGTAGTTGATGTTAGTTTTGCATTGGTTTACGATGCTGATATAGTAGAGGAATATGGCTGTAATAATTAATATGTTATGCAATTGAGACATCTTGTCTGTTTGTTTCGCCGTTATTTTCTCTGTAACTCTGCTTTTCCTATCACGAAAAATTATCTCGGTGAATCCGTTTCTTGATTTGACTCAGCTTAGGCGTATGTGTATGCATATTAGATCATCCAGCGGACAACTTACCGGATTAGACTTGTAAGTAGACTCGATTGCGTGTCAAATTGTCACAGTTTGTTGTAGACAGGGCAGAATTGGTTTTTCTTTGTTGCTATCAGGCCCAGCCTAATAAAGAATATCATAGCAGAAAAGCCCAAGAAAGGCAAGGTAGAGAGCCAAACCTGTCAATGTTTGGCCCATCAACCCGGCAAGACCACACACTTGCTTGGAGCGAAGACTGAAAGAAACCATGGTTGCTAAGCCTGCGTTCGTTTCTTCAGGTTGGTTGACCACGCACGTCATTTCAGAAAGGTGCAAATCCATTATACAAAGGGCAGAAAAAGGAGAGGTATCATGGTCATGCTCCTCCCACTTTCAATGCTTTTTTTTGCTTTTGCATTAATCATCCAAACGTGCTCAGTCTCACTTGCCAAACACTCCTCTTCTCACACATATCTCAATTTTTTAAAATGTTTTTCAGAATCTCTCCAGGTATTTCAATCTGCCAAATGACAATAGGACATCGTCATCACGATAATAAAAGGTGTAAATTTTTCGTCCGTCAGCAGCAAGTTGTGACGTGCACCGACCCTACTGGCCACCTGATTGAAGATTGCATTGCTCATTAGCTAGTGATGGCGTTTAACCGGAGCGGCTTGGCTGCTTTAACGACGACGACGGCGACGGCGACGACGACGACGACGACGACGACAGAGTAAGAGACCAGCGCGTCGCGTCGCGTCAGTCGTCACGCGCATAATCACTCAAATGCTGGTGGTGGCGGTGGCGGTGGCGCGCACCTACCTCGCAGAGTCGCGGTAGGTCCAGTTTCCAACCGGCAAATCCCCTCGCAGCCCGCCGCGCCGCGGTTCTAACCCCCACCCACCCTTCGCGTCGGTGCGCTCCACCCCCTCTGATCTGGTTCCCCCATCGCCGGTGCGGAGCCAGTTTGCGGGATCTCGCGCATCGGGCTTGGCGGCTTGCTGGAGGTGGGGGGAGGGGGCCTTGCGGCGTCGTGATCCGGCGATTGGGATGAGAGAGGGGCGACGGCGGCGGTGAGCGGCTCGGCGGTGTCGCTGGGGATGCGGTCCTGGAGCTACGGCTCCCTCGCGTCAGCCGGCGGCGGGAGGAAACCCCCGGCGAGGGGGTTGGGGTGGCGCGGAGGGGAGAAGGAGCGGCTGCAGCTGCTCCACCGCGCGCTGCGGCTGGTGGGCCGCCGCAGGGCCGGGGTGGTGCTGCTGCTCGCCGCTGCCTCCGCCGCCGTCTTCTGCTCCATCTTCGCGGTCGTCAAAGGTTTGTGCACGTTGGATGCTTGGATCCCGCTGCCTTCTCTTCTCCGCTGCTGCCATTTGTTGGCTACTCTGATTCTGCGCGCACATCACTCCCTTGACATGGTCGTAGAGAAATGGTTTCCTTTTGGGCAGCTTTGTAGTGTGCTCCGGTCATGCAGTTCACGTTTGCAAAATCCGGATTAGTTTATGTCTTTGTGATGGTTCAAACATTGGAATCAGTAGTGCGTGCCATCCATTCTGGTTACATACTCGCCGACGCTGATCGTGTGATCTCCCATTCCCACGTCTTAGTTTTGTCCTCGGATTGGCCCGGGGGATCAAACTGATTATAGAAACATGAGTTTAATTAATCGGTTTATTAGTGAACAAGGAAAAATATTATCGAGACAATTAAATTGCAGTTGTGGATAGTTGGATCACTTGGACATTGTAGTCTGTGAACTGGTCCGCTGGTAGTGTCATGTATATTTCAGTTCAAGTAGAGTATGATTGTATAAACAAGGCTTTGTTGCATAGAAATGGTCTTAATGGTTAGGGACATTCATAAGGTCAAGTGAACTACACACTCTCAGATTTGAAATGGTAGATTGATCTGGCAGAGTTGTGTGACCTCCACCTTGATCACCGAATACCCTGCCACTTAGTACTAAAATTTGTTCTGTTACTTGGGAACCTCAGATATGAGAACTTGTCTGCTGATCCAAATTATCAAGGGATATCAGCTGCTCATGCCATATGCTTTTGCTAGGGAATACTCAAACATGTACTGTTTTCAAGGAATTCAAAATAAAACAATGTTTCTGTAATGAAAAATAATATATGTTTCTGTTATAAAGTAGTCACTGACTTGTTGGTTTGGTTACTTGTTTCAGATGATAATACTTCAATGATCATTGCAAATAACTATGAAGTCCTGAATACTATACAGAATTCTGTGTATCCCAGTATGACAAGGCCTCTAATGACGTCCAGCGACCAATACTCTTCTAGTAGTGTCAACAAAATTGAACTTCCAAACCGGCTTCATCTTTCATTTGCAAACTTCACACATCATCCTTGTGAAGGTTTTTCAGTTGCTCCTCCCCTGGTTGATCCGAAACGCACTGGACCACGATGTAAGCTTATTTATTTACATCTTTCTGGTTAGCATTGCAAGTTCATTTGTGTTTAACTTGTCGCTAATCATATGATATGTTCTCATTCCCTTGTAGCATGCGCTGTTTGTTACGTCCCTGTAGACCAGGCATTTGCTCTTTTGCCTCTACAACCTTCACCATCTCCTGTCCTTAAGAACTTAAGTTATGCATTTGAAGATAGCATCACCGCAAATTTGTCAAATCAGGGATCTGTATTTGGTGGGCATCCATCTCTTGAGCAGAGAAATAAATCTTTTGACATTAATGAGTCAATGACTGTCCACTGTGGGTAGGTTACTTGCATCTTACCCATATTTAACCCAGAACTTCTCCAAAAATTTAATGGCTGAAATGTGCTATTTTATCAGCTTTGTTAGAGGAAAGAAACCTGTCCAAAGTTCTGGATTTGATATTGATGATGGTGATTTATTAGAGATGGAGCAATGCCGTGAGCTGGTTGTAGCTTCTGCTATTTTTGGTAACAGCACTGTTCAGTAATAGTATTAACTATGATTGCATTCTGTTTGTCTGCTCACGCTTTGATACCATTTCTTAGGGAATTATGATATGATTCAACATCCAAGGAATGCCAGTGAATTTTCAAAGGCAAATGCATGTTTTTATATGTTTGTAGATGAAGAAACAGAGGCTTATATCAAGAATTCTAGTTCATTGTACAGAAATAATAAAGTTGGCTTATGGAGGCTAGTAGTCGTTCGAAACCTCCCATATGAAGATCCAAGGCGTACGGGAAAGGTACCATTCTAATGAATTGTAATTTCTGTTTGACATTATGTCCTTGTGATGCATTATGAGCTATCAGTATCTTTACAGGAGACAAACAAATCTCATGAACCTAATGGACATGAACCTCATACTTGAATGCTTACATAGTATAATCACATGATGCTTCTTACTATATTGCTTAAGTGGTTTGGGTCCATGTAGAAAATTGTTGAAATGATACAAAGCCTATGTTGATTGGGTACTAGGTATTTAAACATCATTCATAAACTAGTATATCATGTGCAATTCAGGATAAATAAAAAGCTTACTCCATGTTAAAAGAAAGGTATAACGTGATATAGAGTCAGTATGATTGGGCACTCAGCAAACTTGTGGAGTGGCCACTGAAGAACATATTTTGCCAGCAAATGTTCTTAAGTGATATGGAGGTTCCCAAACTGAAAGCTGTTTGCACCTTAATGTGTAGTTCCACTATATGTTGCCCTTATTTTGTGTTTGTTTAATGATCAAACTCCTAATTTGTGCAGATTCCTAAACTTCTGCTTCATAGGCTTTTTCCAAATGTGAGATTTTCGGTTTGGATAGATGCAAAGCTTAAGCTCGTTGTGGATCCTTATCTACTGCTTGAGAGGTATGCTTGACGTAAATATCTTGGTTTATTACATACTATTTCTTCTGAGTTCTATTCTTAAGGAAAAACCTGGCATGAACTATGGTTGTGTCAGATTTGGTCAATAAGCTGTTTAAATTTGTGGTCTTACAATTTCAACAGCCACTGTATTCCATTACTGTTATGAACTGATTACTAAATATTTGAATCTGTTGTGGGTAGACTAGCTTTCTCAGAAGACACTTTCTTTATAACAGCTGCTCACTCAATTTCTTCAGGTTTTTTTTTACATTTCCTTGTTGATCTGCTGACTTTAGAATTTGATATTTACCTTTAGAATCACAATATTGTAAATATTTAACTACTGAGTCTGACTGTGCAATGCCATGCAAACTAGGTTTTTGTGGAGGAAGAATGCTAATTTTGCTATCTCTCGGCACTATAAACGCTTTGATGTATTTGAAGAAGCAGAGGCTAATAAAGCTGCCGGGAAGTATGACAATGCATCAATTGATTACCAAATAGAGTTTTATAGAAACGAGGGCCTAACACATTATTCACCTGCTAAGCTTCCTATTACAAGCAGTCAGTGATCTTATCAGAGTATGACAAAAGGCAGTTCAGTTGCATTCTGATTTTTTTACCTTGTCCTTTTTGCTTTGGTGCAGACATCCCTGAAGGTTGTGTCATCATCAGAGAACACATTCCCATCACGAATCTCTTCACATGCCTTTGGTTCAATGAAGTAGATCGTTTCAACTCCAGGGATCAAATTAGTTTCAGCACTGTTCGGGACAAAATAAGGGCTAGTGTTGGCTGGATGCCTGAAATGTTCCTGGACTGCGAAAGACGCAACTTTGTTGTTCAGGTATCTCATCTAACTATATAAATTTGTTTTCAACCACTTCCTGGGACACAACTACCTAACCAATTGCTGCAGAACAAAACTACCGGTGGCCTGTATTACCTGTGTCCTACTGGCAGCAAATGTTGAACTCATGAGCTAACTAGTGTATCTGTTTTTACTGTTGACATCTCACCAGGCATACCACAGGGAGCTACTAGAGCAAATGATTGCGTCCAGTTGGAAGCCCCCTCCAATGGCCAGTGAACCATCTAGAAAACTCAGACCAGGTAGCAGGAAAGCTCCTCCATCAAAGAAGCCTTCCATGAAGCGGAAAAGGGTGAAGAAATCGATCTCATGGAGGCGTCTCCCAAAACCAGTCACTGGGATGACAGATGTTACTATGGGCGCATGATCCAGGGCTCTCACTTGACACAGTTCACTCTGCTGGAGTGCCAGATGATTCCATTAGGACACAGGGCTTGTAGTTTTTTGCCCCGATGAGATTTGTTCATAGTTTATTCTTCATTGTTCGTGTAAATAACAGAAGAAAGCGATAGTATTCAATCATTTTCAATTGGCAGCCATTTTTTCTTTGTAACGAACGCTGCTACACAAGGTTATAAGTGCCTTGCACTCTACCGGCTCAGATAGACGAGCTTTGCTGTGCAACTGTTCTGTTATTTCTCAAGCTTGGTTTACCAAATTACCAGGAGATCTGGTAATTTGTCTAAAGAGGAGTAACAGCTAAGAGACGTACTGATTTGTGTGCTATTCATTTGGTATGGTAACAAACATTTCTTCAAATGTGCCAATATTCCTGAGACTTTCTACAAGATTCTGTATATCCTCCAGAATTTTTTGCAGCAAATAGTTACAATTATGTATTCTCAAGCCAATATTTCCGGAGACTTTCTACCAGATTTTGTATGTCCTCCAGAATTTTTTTGCAGCAAATAGTTACAATTTTCAGAGAACGTGCTGTTCATATGAGAGAAAAACATCAAACTAGTAACAAACTACTCCGTCTCCTATGCAGTGCCGATTAGCAATTGAAACCTTTGGTTAACTAGAGCAGTTCATGATTGCTAACTAACCAACTACGCTGTCTCTGTACTCATAAGGATCTGGGAATGTTATTTACGTGCATAAGCGTCACGCTTCAGGTGTCGCGGGCTGGTTGCGATGCTTGGGTCGGGGATTCCTCGCGAGTGGCGTCCGGGACGGGTGGCGGGGTCGGAGCTTCCACGGTGGCGGCGGCGAGGTACACAGCGCGCTCGGCTTCGTCAGGGGCGGTGTCGGGGAGGTAGACTGGGCGCTCCACGAAGACCTTGATATCGTCGGCTAGGTCGGTGAGGTTGTCGAACCAGCTCGGCGACACCGGCTTCTTCTTCCGCGTGCCGCTCTCCTCCTTCTCGTCGCCGAGCAGATCGTTGCACAGCTCGATCACGCGGTCGCCCAAGGCGTGTCCGGCTTGAGGAACCGGGGCGAGAGGAACCTGCCCGAAGTGCGTGTCGGCGATGAGACTGAGCTCCATGGACTTCACCTCGCAACCCTGTCGTCGGAGGTCGCGGGCGTGCTGCTCCACGGCACGGAATTCGTTGTCGTGACGATGGCGCTGGATGACGTTGATCGGGCCGTAGGCGAGGAAGAGGGGACCGTAGAGGTAGGAGAGGGTGTGGACGACGCCGAGGTTGGTGATCTTCCAGTTTTTGCTCTCCTCTTAAGAGTCCCGCGCCGGCGCCGGCGTGGCCGTGGAGTATCAACTGGGGCACGATGATGTCCCACCCCATGCCCCCGGATATCCCCGTTGGCGGTGGTGTGGATGTTGCTGGCCAGTGGCGTCGACTGGGTGGAAGTTGTTCGACGCCGAACCATGGAGTTGGACGGCCGGTGCGCTCGCCGACACCCGCATCCAGATCATGATCGCCGTCCCCAACGACCAGATGTTCTACCTCTCCACTGACTTACACATCTCTTGCTCATGGGTCGCGCAGAACATTTCTCTTCCGACTACCTGGACACCGGCATCGACGTCAGGTACGCCCGCACTGCTGCTCTCGTGCAAAGGCCAACGGGCAAAGGTCAGTATCGCGCTCTCGCTACGGGCTATGGATTGGTGCGTGGGATGTCGCGCCTGCATGTAGTTTGCGGCTACATGCCAAGTCTTCGGTGTTGCGTGCTGCGAGGGCGATGCGGAGCGTGCACTAGCTCGTGTGTGGGATATCAGCTCGGGCGCGTCCAAACTGTTCGACGGAATGCCACCGTAGGGCATGCAGTTGCGTGTAATCGTGATCGTGTAGTGTCTGATGGTATGGCATTGTGAGATGCACATGCTTGTATTGTGGTTCATCCGAAATGGATGCTGCGTGCAATCGTTCTGCCGTTGCTGCCTGTCGGCGCCGGGTTCAGGTCTCTCTTTTCGCCTGAAAAAACTTAGAGTGTTACTTAGACATCACGTAAAAATGTGCTACTTAATTAGAGACAGCCCATCTTATGTATCCCGCAACCTGCATCATGCAACTAGTTTCCTATATGCGTGCATAGTGTCAGTTGCTGTGCCGAGTCCATCAATTTTTGTGCATGATACCTCATGGTTTACACGAAATCAGTGGCATCCCATGCTTTTCATGTTTGTTCAGAGTGGAAGTTGTATATGGTATGCAAATGTTAGAAAAATATGGTCTGATTAGTTTGTGAAAGGCTCTGTTTAGATCATGATCCCTCTTTTGATGGTGTCATTATTTTATATGCTTCGATATTGACTGAACTAGTTCATCGAGGACACATATTCAAAATGTGGAGTGGATAAAGGCAGGAGTGGGTTGATCAATCGGACTACTATTTCTAGGTTTCCAATTGTAGATGCCAATGGAAGCCAGGATGAACTTGTATGTTGTGTTATTTATTTCTAGTCCTAAACTGTGGAATTTTCTGTGTGGAGATTTAGGTGTGTTTTTTTTGGTGAATTCTTGGACTTTGGAGAAACGATATGGATTCTACTGGCTTCAGTCACTTCACATTCTAGCACTTTGATTGAATCTTGATTTTCTATAACTCCAAACTAATTAAATTGAATGGTTGAGAACTTTGTTTGTAAGAAAAATGTAAGAACATTTTAGTACGTAGAGCACTTCTTGGAATTTCTGTTCGTCGACAGAATGTCACTCTAGGACATGGAGTTGTGTGTAATCGTGATCTTGTAGTGTTTGATGGGATGGACTGTGATACATGATTGCATTTTTGGCTTATGCGAAATGAATGATTCATTCTATTGTTGCTAGCTTACTGGGTTCAGATCTCTTTGTTGCTTGAACGACATGAGTGCTACTTAGACATCACCTCAAAATAAGTTTTACTTACAGGCAATCCACCATTTGTATCCTTCGTCATGCAGCTAGTACTCTTACTACTTTGTGCATATGGCATAGCATCAGTTGCCAGAGTCCATTTTGTGCATGATATCATGGTTTATATGAATGCAGTGGCACCACACCACGCTTCTCTTGTTGGTTCAGAGTGGAAGTTGTAACTGTTGAAGAGATATGGCTTGATTGGTCTCTAAAATACCGTGTGTGTAGATCTCCTCTGTGGCTCTGTTGATGGTGTCTATATGCTTCCAAATGTTGACTAAACTAGCTTATTGAGGAAGAGTATTGAGCATCTAAAGTGACTAAATCATTATCTAAGAAAAATGTGGAGTGAGTAAAAACAGTAGTGGGCTGACCAATTGGACTACCAATTATAGGTTTCTGATTATAGTCACTTGTATGTAAAGTGACTAAGTTGGACTACTAATTTAGAGTATTTTATTCCTAAAGACTTGTAAGGAGTTCACTGTGGAAATTTAGGCGTGCTTTTATTGGTGAATGTTTGGAGGAACAGTATGGATTCTCTGGACTACAGTAACTTCCACTTTCTTGCACTTTATTTTGTTGGAAAAGCTGCAATATGACTTCACACTCTAGTGAACATCGCAGTTCCAGTTTTGCTAAAGTCACAATGTTGTCATGTGACAGTGGTTTGTTATTTTCCTTAAGATGATACATGAAAACAAGATGAATTCACATTTTAGAGATACAAGAGATGAGGTTTGTTGTGATCGTGTAGTTAATGTGTCTAAGCGAGCACATTTATATAAATCCGATGACATGGTGCATATAAAATTTATTGGTGCGTTGGCAACTTTTGCAGATTCACCCTATTGAAGGTATTTTGTACAAGGTACTTCTGTAGTCAACAAATCAAACAGGTATAGTTGATGCCGCATGTTACAATCCAGGACAGCTGGACATATGAAAGAACAGTCTTGATTATATGATAACTGAACTATGCCCATGTAACATGACATAGCAGAACACTGGGCACTCGTGATAGCTTGGGAAACAAAGCACGACTCACGCAATATTTCACGGCTTAAAACAACGGGTAGATTTAAAACAAGCCACATCTAACTTAAGCAACACGACATAATTAAATATTGGACAATAACGGTCTTTCAACACCTAAACTTTTACTAGCATGGCACCAACTGCAGGGCTTGAAAACAACTAACTTAACTGTAGAGGGACTTTATCCCAAAATGTATCACCAACTTCGTGAACAGATAGCCTATCACGACTATCATAATCATCACATATTGTGTCTAGTGGAAGACGTTCAAGTGATGTTTCAACCTCAAGGATATGATAAGTTAATTCGATCATGCTCTTTGCAAAGCAAAAACCAATTATCTTAACATTCTTTATGTTGCCATGGCTGGGTCTTGGCATCTGTCTCAGATGTGAGGAATCTTCAGAAATCACGTCATGCTCCATGTGAGTGTGCGATACCTGCATTGTAGGAACAAGTAGAGCATACTTGAGCAAAAGGTTCCACTATAGACTATAAATATCTTTGCCACATTAAATTTGATTTTTCCAAAAAAAAACATGAAACTTTACTTACAATCAAAGTGAAAATCTCCAAGAAAGGAGACACATCAAGAAAATAAGCTAGAGTAAGATAATCATATGCTAGGGAAAAGGCCCCCAGGGTCTGTTAAGAGAAATTATCAAGCACTTGAGGTGGAGGAATCTGAAAGGTGCAACTGCCGTATTGATCTTATGCACAAATGTCCATGTTAATCATATTTCAAGGTATGACGATTGCGATATGCATAATACTGGTAAGTAATGAAATCATCGTAATTTCATAATATACCTCACTATATGAAAATATGGTGAGAGTTTCAATAGTTGGCACAATTGATGGAAGCATAGCACAGACATAATGAATAACATTATGTTGATAATTGGATGATATGTATGAGTTCTTTCACTGGCAGTAAACCTCCATCTAATAGTCGTGCTAGATTACCATCATAATGGAAGATTGAAAGATTTAGAGCTTTAACTTCCATCACTTGCAATGCTTTGCATTGATACACTGTCAAGTCGCTGAGCCACAGTAGCAGGCATGGTATCTTGAGATAATTAAGCTCTTCACAATATGTGACTCCCTATACAGATTTCACCTTCTCAAGCAATTAAGTCCAACAGTAGGATGGAAGGCGCAGTGGGCGAGGTGAATATGCTTAATTTAGTTTCCACCCCTATTGAATAAAAGTGAGCATGGAAAGTTGTAGTACTTTTCCTCGTAACCTGTAAACAGCGTAAGGATGAGTTCTTCAGTGCTATCGTAACAACAATCTGGAGCCAATGGTCAAGATAACAAGTGTCGACCAAATTATAAGATTGAAGCCCGAATATCCTCGAGCCAATGCCTGAGTAGCTTTTCATAATGTGGTCAACTTTGTTGTTTAGTTCCTTGTTACTTTATCCCTTTCCATCCAATCGCCATTCAGCCCTAGTGTTTTCTTAGTGAAGATGAGGTTGGGACGGCATCTGCAAGAATGTAGAAATGTGCGAGACACGCATACAGTACGGGCAACATCTCACTGTGGTTATAAGGAATGTATATGATACCAGATGTCCTGAAAACATAAGGATCTAAGAAAAATTCAACACCACAGTTGTAAAGTTAAGTGAACCAGGATGCATGCAATAGTGTAACAAACATATAATTTCTTAATAGGGCACAAATAGTATGGGCGAATAATCGACCAGGTGGAAACCATGTAATACAACGTTAGAACTAAAATAACTAGCATGGTTACATGCATATAACAAGTATTGGTTCCTCAAAAAAGGGTCCTATATTTGAGTTGATAAGATAAAAGGAAAGGCTGACTACAAGAATATACACTTGAACCACCATTTGTAATGTAATTAGAAAGCATGATAACAAAAGCAATGCTCTAGAGAATCAAATAAATAGGCAGGCAAAGCATATTCTGTATAAGTCATGGTGGAATTGTTACTTGCAGTTAGCTAAACACCTCGCGTTTGCTAAATGTAAATGAACCATACAGTTCATAATATTGTTTAAAGCAAATAAATGTGATCTTTTGCATCAAACGCATACATCACTACACTTTCCGTTACAATGGTAGTTGATAGTGTTAAGACATGCTAAAATTAATTCATGCATAACAGTAATTTAGTCATACCGGAACCTTTTCGTCTGAAAATTTGATTCTAGAAAGCCATATAAGAAAACAACATAGGGAAGTTTTATATTATGTGTAAACAGATCCAGGATCCAGGGAGCAGCCTGTAAAAGATTTGGTGTAGAGTTCATTTTTGAAGGATCAGCGGTCAGCCCAACGATTGGTCGAACTTTATTAAGATTGGAGGAGAAAACAGCAATGCAAACAAAAATATTGATAGAATTGCCGCATAAGGTGGTTGGTGGCGTATGCACCACCTTCTTTCTAAGAACTAAAGGAGATACATGATGAGATATTCGTACCTCTGGAAGTATGGTCCATAGATTTCTCATTTTTTGACAACTTGGTAATCATGTTCTTGTTGGGAGGGTGAGCCCTTTTGTTTAGCCAGTGAAGCAACCGATCCATCTACAGCACATCAAGGTTATGGTGGGTACGGATTGATAATGGAGTATAAAATCGAGAGTGCAATGCCACGTGACAAGTTAGAGTATTCTTCTGTGAAGGAGTGCAAATTGAAGTACTCAATCAGAAAAAGGAAGAAACATTCTTGATACATGTCGATACGTACCAAAGTACAGTAAGATTTTAAGCTAGCTAATCTAAAGGAATCAGCCTATCTCAGAACAGCACTACTACCCTTCATCTAAAAAGGCAATAAAGGCAATAAGCTATATATGCCAGGACATGTATATGATGCAGTGCAACGAAGAGGCTAATGGAGCTGAGAGGCGGCCCACCACGGGCTTGGACCTGCCGCCACTCCCGCTGCGTGGACATGAGCTGCTTCAGCGACAGCAACTCCACGATCCTTTCCCTCTTCTCCCCCGCCCTCTCTGCTGCTCTTCGATCTGGCTCTGCTCGCTTGTTCCAAAACCAACGG
Organism: Oryza coarctata; assembly: GCA_030770085.1. Taxonomy (NCBI): domain Eukaryota; kingdom Viridiplantae; phylum Streptophyta; class Magnoliopsida; order Poales; family Poaceae; genus Oryza; species Oryza coarctata. The sequence continues at coordinate 20,507,483 of CM061470.1, forward strand.
GGCATGCATAGGTAGGCCCTGTTGGCTGCCCCGGCCCACTTCACGCCTCTAATGGCTCACTTCGCCCAGCTCGCCCCTGGGCCATTTCTGCTGATGCCGTTCGGACAGGCCTAACAGTAGCTTGGGCCAGCACCACAATGCCTGCTACCTCGGTTCACCAGGCCTCACCGTGGACACCGTGGTCCGGATCTTGGGATCAACACTCCCTCGCCAGCAACTTTAGCACTATGACCCTCAATCCTCCGGGTGCAACTGATTGGGTCATGTCCTCCAGCGCCTCTCGTCATATGACTTCCGACATTGGTAACATCTTCTTGTTTCGTCCACCATGCTCCTCCTCCATTGTAGTTGACAATAGATCTACTTTACCTATCACAACGTCTAGCCACTCTGTCTTATCGAGTTCTTTTTATCTCAATAATATCCTTGTTGCTCCTAATATCATTAAAAAACTCATCTCTGTTCATCGGTTCACAATTGATAATAATAGTTCTGTCGAATTTGACCCGTTTGGTCTTTCTATGAAGTATCTCAATTCTTGTAGCGTGATTGTTAGGTGTAATAGTTTTAGGCCCCTCTATACTCGCACCGTCCCAGTGCATTCCACGGTGTCATGTGCCCTTGTTGCAACACCCCCTTCATCACTTGACATCGTCGTCTCGGGCATCTTGAGTATGATTCTCTGTCCAAACTCGCTAGTACCTCCGCCATTCGTTGGAATAAAAATACTAGTGATTCTTTGTCATACATGCCATGTTGGGCGCCACATTAGATTTCCTTTTGGAACCTCCTCCTCGCGAGCTCTTAAGAAATTTGATTTGATTCATTATGATATGTGGACCTCTCCTATGTGCCCGGTTACCAGTGAGACAACGGCCGCGAGTTTGATAACTCCTCAACTCACACCTTCTTTCTCACCAATAGCGTCCTGCTCCGGATGTCGTACTCCTACACATCCTCTTAAAATGGTAAAGCTGAGCATATAATTCATTTCATTAATAACATCATATGTTCCATGCTCTTTCAAGCCTCCCTTGCCCCGTCATATTGCGTCGAAGGTCTTCACACTACCACATACCTTATCAATCGACTACTACCAAAACATTAGCACTCGGTACCCCCACTTTGCCCTGTTTGGTTCCCATCCCTCCTACGACCACCTCCGTGTGTTTGGCTGCGCATGTTACCCTAATATGTCTGCCATCGCGCCTCACAAGCTTGTTACTCGGTTGAGTCTTTGCATCTTTCTTGGCTACTCTAGTAACTACAAGGGTTATCATTGCTTGGACTTCTCGTCCAACAGAATCATCACTTCCCACCATGTGCTCTCGAACATCGTCCACTGACCTTGACTTCTTGTCTGAGTTTGAGGTTTTAGTCTTTCCCATTGGTCCCTCCCCTACAGGTACTCACCTCGCCTCGCTAAGTGCCTCGCCCGCCGCGGTTGCTACGACCAACGTCGCACCCATTATAGCTACTAGGGCCCCGGGCTTGCAGCATCTAGTGCCATACCTGCCCACCACGCCACTCACAGTCTTGACCTTGACGACAGCATCTGCGCCACATGTGGCCACGGTGGCATCGCCCGTGCCACAAGCGGCCACGGAGTTGCCTTCATCCGTCACGCCATGCGCGGCCCCGACAACCTTAGCATCGCCCGCGACATGCGTGGCCATGGTGTCGCCTCCACCCGTCACGCCACGCGTGGCCCCGGCAGCCCCGTCATCCTCCACGCCACGCGTGGCCTCGTCACCTGTGCCCCGCGCGGCCTCATCCCCGGCGGCACTGGCGCCTGCTGCGCCCCGTGTGCGCACGACGACTATGCCTTTGCTGGTGTACAACCGCCATCCGCGCCCTGTCACTGCTATGCCCGTCCTGGCAGCACCCTCTCCTTCACCGCCCGTGCTGCTGCACCTACCCAGCTTCCACCTGGTGTTGTCCACATCGCCCAAGTGGTTAACCAGCATAGGATGGCCACCCGTGGCAAGTCTAGCTTTCGTTTGCCAGCCGCGTTCACTACCACGGCCCTCTCGCCCATTTCGAAGACCTATCGTAGTGCCCTCGCCAATCCACACTAGTGATGCGCGATGGAAGAGAAGTATGACACCTTGCTCTCAAACAACACATGGGATATCGTTACACGTCTTTTCGACACCAACATCATCACCGCAATTGGATTTTCCGCCACAAGTTCTATGTCGATGGTTACCTCGACAGATATAAGGCTTGTTGAGTCCTTTGTGGCTTCACCTAGCGCCCCGTTGTGGATTATGATAAGACTTTTAGTTCAGTGGTCAAGCCTGCGACTGTTCGTACTGTTTTGTCCCTAGCGCTCTCTCAACACTAGCCGGTTCACCAACTCCACATCAAGCATGCATTCTTCCATGGCACTCTCACTGAGACAGTCTATTGCTCATAGCCCATAGTTTTTATTGATCATACTCAGCCACATGTTGTTTATTGTCTCAATAAGTCCTGTATGGTATGACTGCACACTTGCTCACTTTAGAATTCACCGAGGCCAAGTCTGACACGTCCTTATTCATCTATCACCACGGGATCGACAAGGCATATTTACTACTATATGTGGATAATATTGTTCTCACTGCCTCCAGCCAGGATCTCCTTTGTCACATCATCACTACACTTCAGAAGGAATTCTTCATGAAAGATCCCAGTGTCCTCCATCACTTCCTAGGTGTGGCTGTTCAGCAGCATTTTGAGGGCCTCTATCTTTCCCAACGGTAGTACACTCTAGATGTACTTGAGTGAGCTAGCATGACCAATTGCAAGCCGTGCAGTACCCCCGTCGATACTCATGCCAAGGTCTCCTCCACAGTCGGTGCACCTATAAGTGACCCCACTCACTACCGTAGTTTGGTTAGTGACTTGCAGTACCTTACCTTCATTCGGCTTGATATCTCTTATGCTCAGCAGGTGTCTCCACATGCATGATCGTCATGACGTTCATCTCTCTACAGTTAAACACATCCTTTGCTATCTACAAGGGACAATTGGTCATGGACTTCTTTTGCAACCGTCGATGACCTCTACTCTGCTTGTCTACACCGATGTTGATTGGTCCGGTTGTCCGAACACATGCAAGTCTAGGCTACACTGTGTTCCTTGATGACAACCTGATTTCTTGGTCCTCCAAGCAGCAGAACACGATGTCCCGCTCCAGTGCCGAGGCTGAGTACCGGGCGATCGCCAATAGCGTAGCCAAGGCTTGATGGCTTCAACAGTTGTTATAGGAACTCCACAGTTTCCTAACGAAGAGCACATTGGTCTATTGTGATAATGTCAGTGTTGTCTACTTATTAACCAACCCTGTTTAGCATCAGTGAACGAAGCATGTCGAGATCGATCTCTACTTCGTCCGTGAGCATATTGCTATTGGAGATGTTCGTGTTCTCCATGTCCCGATGACATCCCAGTTTGCTGATATTTTCACTAAGAGATTTCTCACTTCTATTTTTTCTGAGTTTCGCTCCAATCTTAACATCTGTCCTACGGACGTTCCAACTGTGGGGGTGTTAAAATTTATCTCTTTTCTTGTTTAGGTGATTCTCTTCTATATTTAGGTGGCTGGCGGTTGAGTCTTTTCCGCCTAGTCTTTCCTTATGTGCCTGATCTCCCAGATCTCCTCCCCGGTCTTTATTCTATAAATCAAGTTGAGTAAGTTCCTTGATAGAGCTCTTTATTATACTTCTATTATTCAGTTAAATGCAAGCAATATTCACGCTATCAATATGCACCGACTTCTTTCTATAATAAGAGATTTATACCTCTGAAAGTTTTATACTATGTATAAACAAATCAGGATCTAGGAGCAGCCTGTAAAAGATTCAGTGTAGAGTTCTTTTTTGCAGGGTCAGCCCAACAGTTGGCCAAACTTTTTAAAGATGGGAGAACAAAAGAGCTGTACAAAACAAAAATATTGACAGAAATGCAGCATAGGGTGGTTGGTGGCATATGCACCTGACTTCTTTCTAAGAACTAAAGGAGATGCATAATGAGAGATTTATACCTCTGGAAGTGAGGTCCATGAATTTCTCATTCTTTTGACATCTTCTTGTCGATGGTAGGGTGAGAGCCAATGAAGCAACCGATCCATCTACAACATATCAAGGTTATGATAAGTACGGATGATAATGGAATATAAACGTGCACACATCCAATTTGTCTCTGTTATGCAACTATTGGGCAAGAACCACCCAAGTTATTCTTCTATGAAAGAATGCAAATTGAAGTGCTCAATCAGAAAAGGAAAGCAACATTCTTGGTTTCTACCAGAGTAAGATTTTAAGGTACCTATTATAAACATATCACTGAGCTACCCCCAGCAAAGAAAGGACCAGACTTTTCTTGTGTCTCAGAAGAGCAGTATCCTTCATCTAAAAAAAGGAGCAGCCGTATACAGAACAAGCTACATAAGACTTGGCATGTACACGATGCAGTGAGACTGATGGAGCTAATAGATGGCTTGCAGCTTACTACGGGCTTGAACTTGCCGCCGCCGTGGCCGCTTCTGCTGCCGCTAAGTGGACCGTGGACATGAGCCACTTCAGCGACACCAACCCCGTGATCATCCCTCTTCCTCTCAGCCCTCTCTGCTCCTCTTCGATCTCTGGTCCCGCCCACTCGTTCCAAAACCAATAGGACGCGCCTAGGGAGACCACCCGATCCGCCGCGCGTTCTTGACTTTGTTCAGATGTCAACAGCAACGCGAGAGGGGAAGAGGAGAGCTTGACGAGGAGGGGAACGTGGAGCCGGACTCTGAAGTCCGCAGAGGTGACGACAAAAACACGGCGAGAATGCTTACGATCGGGCGCCCGATTTGAGCCCAAAAATCGGGCACCCGCCTTAGCCACTCTTATATCTCTCTCTTTCTTCTCATTCATGCCTCTTCCTCTCCTCTTTCCCACTGAGCATCATGGCGGCAACTGTGGCCGGTGTGCGGCGACGACGACGAGTCCCCATCGCGGCGGCAACGACGCCCGGCGTGCTGCAATGACGCACGCCCCTATCGTGGCGGCAGCACGACATGGAGGACGAATGCAGTTGCAGTAGAGAGGAAGAGAGGGAAGCCCCATCGTGGCGAAGCAGTGGACGGAGTAGGAGGTGGCCACCGTCGTTGACGCCCCGACGAGGAGGAGGAAGAGGTCATTGATGGGAGGGAGCATCAGTGCATTGCGTCGCAGCTTGCGAGGACGTCAAATGAAGCCCGATCTAGCCACCGGAAAGGAGAGGAGGAAGAAGCCGGATTAAATTAGTACAATTTGTGAAATTTTAATGTTTCAATTAATGTATCACGTTGTTTCTTGTATTAAATTAAAATGTTGTGGTGGGGATTTGATATTGTTTCAAATTTTTTTGTCTTCGCTTCTTGTGGATTTGTTGACGTTTTGATAATTTAAGCTCGATGTTTCTTATATCATAGCAAAAATGTAAAAATAGAGCATCCTATCCATAATATGGCGGAAAATTTAAAAGCTAATCGGATGGGCCACTCTATGGGCCAAGAGCCTGATATCGAGGCCTACCAGATTAAGGAAGGCCCTAGTTGGCTTTAATGTTAAACTCATGAGCTCACTGGTGCAGTAGTATCTGATTTTGCTATTGACGTCATACAATAAATAGCGGATAACGGGTTCGTGTGCTAAGTTCCAATAGCGGAAGTCAAAAAAAGAACCATAAGTTTATATTTTATATCAATACTAACATTAAAGTTTACTTAAAATTTAGAAGTTTGGACTATGTTTACCCATACATTTTATTAAAAAAATTATAAAATAATATAAGTGAATAAGATAACACGACATTAATTTCTCCTATCTATACATGATGACCATCGTTTAAATGTAATAGCAACCGCTAAGTTCTAATACGCTATATTCGATCTACTAATTTGTAGTGATAGCGATAGATGCCTACTATTACTATAACGAACACTACGAGTACTTATATATTATATTACCTAGTGGTACTAAGGCAGCCAAGCGGCAAGCCACTTTAACACAGTTCACTTTGTTGGAATCCATAATGTCTATATTTCCTTCGTCGGATTTTAGAATTTGAATTTTATCTTATCAATATAAGGATTTTATACTACTATATGTTTTATCAATCACCTTTTATTCAGATTTTTCTCTATTTTATCCTAACAATCCTCCGCTGTCTCTAATGATACACTACGGTTTTTTCTTTATCCTTAAGTTATTTAAAACAATCTAAAAACCTTTATATTTAAAAACAATGTACTAGTTAATTCTTTTTCCCCTACTACCTGATATTGATGGTACGGAATGCAATGCCAAACATGTAAAATAGATGTTAAAAAAAAAAGATAAATGCCCACCGTGCGGCCCGATGCAATGACAAACATCTAAAATAGATGTCACAAAAAATAACTGAACGCCCACCGTGGGGCTCGAACCCACGACCACAAGGTTAAGAGCCTTGCGCTCTACCGACTGAGCTAGACGGCGTATTGGTAATGGCGCTGGCTAAACTATTTTTTTGTAACAGGTAATACTTCTTGCGATTGTTTCCTGAATTTTTTTGTTGTGTAAACAAACATAAAGCCGATGTGAAAACACCTGTCTTGATTCTTGCAGTTTAACAATTCCGTCATTTTTCCCAAGCCGGTTTAACACATGACCAGGAAGATCTCCAGGTAATTTTGACAGGAGTAGCGGATAAGATTCACCTCGTGTGATCTTGGGTTGATCAAGTACATACTACACACACAGCTTGGAACAACGAACGAATATAACAGTATTAGCGCAGCAGCTCACAGTAGGGTGCAACGCACTCTTCCCATCAACTGCCTTCCTTCCAGCGTACAGCCACAATGGTTTTATAGTTAAGAAAGCTAACTATGCTATAAGCTTCCAGCATAACAGCAAAGTGGCAGAGTTAGCCTATCAAGTATCAACCCGCCGTTCTTGGGCTGCTACTATAGAATCATGAGGCCTCCTCTTCAAGGACGTCTATGAAACGCCTTCCATCTGACCTTTGGAAGACTGAACTGTCAAAGTGCAGCTCGTTGGTAGAGACTGCCTCAAATCTAGTCCATAGCTCTCTCTTGAGAGTTGTTTCCCCAGCCTGCCTTCCCTTCATGCTGATGCTTTCCAAGCCTTTCCACGGAGTACCAAGCAATGCTTTGCTTTGCACTGCTGGAGTTTGGATGGGCCTGTCATCTGAAATTCCCTGTCCCTTCTTCAGGATATTGCTCTCTAAGCCTTTCCAGGGAGTACCAAGCAAGGCCTTGCTATACACTGATGGAGTTTGGATAGGCTTGTCATCTGAAAGTTCCTTTATTGTCTGAAGGCTATCAATTTCCAAGCCTTTAACCGGTGTATCAGTAAATAACTTTCTGTCTCTTGCTGGAGTTGCAATGGGCTTTTCATCTGAAGGATCCATTAATACACAGGTTTTGAGTGGTGATAAGAACCAATCAAGAGTATCATCTGTTGCTCTCCTTCCGTACGTAGTTATGGTAGGTTGATTGAACCCATAAAGGTCTGGATACCTCGAAGCCAGGTCCTTTGAGATCTCAACAGATAACATATCATCACTGGCTTCTGAAGGTTTGTCACTCTGGGTGGGTCCGGTGCTTAGAATGTCTTCCTTCCTTGATCCCTCTGATATTGGAGAGAACCTCTGTTGCTTGCATGACAATGCTGTCCTCAGGCACGGACTAGGTAGTGCTCTTCCACTCTTCTGAACTGAGAAACTGAAAGGCGAAAATCGACTGTTTTCTGATGAGCCCTTCTTTGCTTTAATAAAATGAGGTGTCATGACACCAGTCTTTGCTTCATTTGCTTTCAAACTTTTCTCCAGATCAAAACAATTATCATCAGAAATGGTCAGTTTCAAAACAGGTAAATTGGGAAGATTTAGCTGATCCTGGCTAGTAGTTGTCTTCAACTGTGTTGTTGATGATTTTGGGCATCTGGATGAGCAGGCCTTTGTTTTTGGCAATGGTGTTAAGAGAAACAACTGCTTTCCACTATCGACCATACATGCTCCCGCACGCCATGATACAAGAGGTGAAGGCGAGACAATCAAGTCAGGCTCATCAAAGTTGCTGTTTTTGCCACGGAGCAGCTTGTCGTTCCCTTTTGTAGCAGAAACTGAACAGGTTTCGCTGGTGAATTTCGACACAGTCTTGCTTTTCTCTGGAGAAGCTTGTACCGCTTGCTTCAGTCTTGAAGACCATTGCTGTTTACAAGAAAAATAGATGCTCAAGTCTAATGTTTCGAAAAAGAAAGGAAAATTAATAATGAACTAACATAAAGATAGCTCATGCCTAGAAGTTTCATAAAAAAAGAAAGATTTGATGGTGAACTAAAATAAAATTGGAATACACATATTTGTTTCAGACAAAAAAGAGAGGAAGATTTGATGATAGTAGTACACACCTTCAAAGACGAATTAGTGTCTGATAAGAAGCAGCTGAATGCTTCTATTTCTTGTTTCCCCTTTTTAGACACAGTTTGACATTGAAGGGCAGAGCAGACCAATTCATCAATCTAATTGAGGAAATGAAACAGGAAAATATTATAAGAACCAATAAGTCAGGCCATGTCACGCTTGCACAAAAGAAAAGGTTGAGATTCAGATTATATTCAGAATATATCCAACAGCACAGATCTACATACTAAATAACCGATTCAGGTATCTGCAAGTGACAAAATAATTCAAGAACGAACAAGACACTGACATTTAAATTCAACAGTACAAAGGTATCCTTAAATGAAACCGAGGGTTTCCCTCTCTTTTCAAAAAAGAAAAAAAAAGACATAAATTCGTTGCCCAGAATCGCTATCCAGAACGATAGTACAGCACTATCCGAGAGGACGCCCAGCCTCACGAGGATAAAGGCTACCAATCCAACCCACCATTCAAGCAATCTCCATCGAATTGAAGCAATTTGTACCAGTATCACCGTGCCTCCTAGGGTTTCGAGAGAGGGTTGAGGAGGAGCGTTCTACCTGAGAGACGAGCCCCGCGAGATCGGAGCGCGCGAGGAGGAGTCGATCGAGCGCCGCCGCGTCGCCCGTCGCGGAGGAGGCGGCGGGCTTGCGGAGTCGGGATCCCGGCGGCGGGTGCGGCGTCCTGTTGCCGGGGAGGACGCGGAGCGGGCGCCGCCGCGCGGTCATCGGGCCCTGGCTCTTCTGCATGGAGAGAGGGGTAGGGAGGGAGAGGAGCAGGCCGCGGCGGCGTAACGGTCGGGAAGGCTACGGGGAACGAGGAATTTGAACTTGTCCGCTGCTCCGTGCTCACCGCGGGTTTGGAGGAGACAACGGGTGGTTGGTTCAGCTCGCTCAGGCCTGCAGGTTTCGCTTTATGATTCGTGCAGACAGCGGCGCGCTTGGATCCACCCTTGCTTTAAAGAGACGTACTTTAGAAATCCGCATCATATATCGTCATTTGTAAATTGCAGCGGCAATACAGCTGAAGCTGTCAAATTCGTGGCCTCGTTTTATGACAGAAATTTCAAAATTCCCTGTTGCTTCGGGTAAATTTAGTCGGTGAGCCGGAAATTTGTCGGAAGGACAATGATGTGTTCACCATTTTATACAGTTACAGGATTTTGCAAGTTACTACAGACGCCTCCATCTAAAGTTCTAAACTATGCACCAACACGGTGCTGGTGAAACTCTATAAACTGCAATGCTCCTGAGGATTCAGAATATCAGGAACCTCCAAACAATTGAGCATAACGCCTACTAAGGCCCCGTTCGGAACAGCTTGAGATAAAGATTAAGTTAGCGCACCCAAAACCAAAAAGCCATTAACGTACGATTAATTAAAGTTTAACTATTACAAACTTAAAAATTAATTTATTTAATATTTTAAAACAACTTCTATATAAAATTTTTTTACACGAAATACACCGTTAACACTTTAAAAAACGTGTTAATAAAAACCAAGAAAAAAAATATATCTTCAGAAAAGAACATACCTAAGAGGGCCACTACAGCTCCTCAGCCTCGTTGTATGAGAAGGAGCCGCTGCAAGAAGAGCTGTGCCGATACCGGACCCATCCTTGGCGAGCTTGATGACGAGGGAGGATACCTCCTCATCAAGCATGTCCCTCAGGGTGCTCTTCAGACACTCGCTGAAGATGGTGTAGTGCTCGTAGAGCCCACTGTCCATGGCAATCACCGTCCTCTGCTTGTCGGTCGGTACTGGGGATGTCGCGCCCAAGCTTCTTCAGGATACCGAGTATCCCTGCAGCAGCAAGGCAGGCAGCGCGTTTTGCAACAATTTCACAGACATCCACCACAAGTCTTCTTGTTGTTAAGTGAGGTGCTTTGGACCTGCAAATTGTATTGATATGCTTTGGTGAATTGATTGGAAAAGACCTGCCTGAGCTACCGTGAAAAAGGTTAAGGTCAGTACCCCCAGAATATCTTTCAGTTTCGCTAATACTGTTCTGGATCAGTTGATCAGTCACAGTGCATCATTGACATGTGTGGGTTCCTGGAGATGAAAACCTCATTCTATTTAATTAAAGATAATCTTTCAGGGGAGGGAGCAATGATGTGGAGGGCAGACAACCTTTTATTCAACTTCTTCAAAGAATGAAGTGAACAAAACAGTACTCAGTCTCTATTCAAGCATTCTAAAAGGGATGAAAGTCATAAGTTAATTATTGACCATTGAATTCTTCTACCAGCTTATTCAATGATCAGTGCATCACTACCACTACCATTGCTCTGTATAGTAGCCATGACTACAGCTTTTTATGGCTACCTTTTACGGGGTACAGCAAAGAAGTCAAGAAATATGATTTTTTTTCGCTTATGTATGTGCAAGTTTGGCTGTGATTTTTTAAGAAAAGCATATTTGTTGATGGAGGATTGGAAGCTGGCAAATGAAGCCAAAATTAAGGTTACCTAATAATAAATGGAATCTTGAGTTTTGGTGGTACGTCATCACCAAACAGAGAAGCTTCTTCGGCCATCTTTAAGAGGCAATTTCCCCCAAATACATACCAGAGATCAACTTTTCATAAACCTATATAAGGATACATGAAATACTTCGTCCTAGCTGGCAATGAAATATGAGATGACTCTTTTTTTATGTTACCTGTTCACCACGATTTAAACTTTCAGCATCCAATGCTAGATCAAATTCAGTCAAAGGAAGATGGGATGACCTGAAGGTCCCCCATTCCATATCTATTACCTGTCACAGCACAAAAACTGATGAAAACCCTGAAGCTGAAAATCATCTAAAGCTTATGAATGAACTAAATATGCACAAGCAACTCATGGTAACAGTATAGACTACAGATGATGGGTCTCTCTTTTTGCAGCTTTTGATTGTACTTCATATCTTAATAACACAAATCGCATGACTCCAGATAATATAAACAGATTTCACAATGCCTCATGTTCGCCCAATAGCTGGTACTTGCTCAGATTGAGCTGATCCCAAGCAGCGTTCACCTCTCCAATTGAGTGCTGCATTCCGACCAGCGGTATGGCATTTTTGGCCAAATTCTGATCAAATTTTGGTCGAAATTTACTGTTTAAAATTTGAATTCTCGAAAACCATTATTAATTTTAATCGGAATATACTTTCGTTCCACAAAACCTCAAAATTTCACGTTTATCAATGGATTTTCGTCAAAAACATAAACCCTTATCCTAAGTTCTACTTCTGTATGTAGGTTGCCACCCTCAGAATTCAGCATTGCCACAACAATCTTATCAGTGATCACAATTGAGTTGTATAGACCTGCATTCTAGTGCTTGCAAGTTGTAACAATATATGACATTGGAAGTTCCCTTGATCGTAGAGATAAGAAATAGGAAAACCATAAAACATGATGCTAAGCTTAAGCAGCATCTTTGATAATAGGATGAAGAGTTCAAGATATCAAATCAGAGTAGTGAGATTGCACATGCGCATTGCTTATTCATCAGTAACAGTACTCTACGAAGATAATAACATGCACGCATAGTGGGGGGACAAAGATGCAAAATTGCAGATCCGCTACGAGCTGCATACAATGTGTTCGACGGAATGGCAGAACCAACCAAAGCTGCGGAAGCTACGACGAACGGCCTCAGTCGCTGAGCACGACGGCCGGGTCCTTGGACGCCGCGACGACGTCGTCCCCGGCGTCGGAGGCAGAGGAGGCGTCCGTGGCGGCGGAGCCGTGGGTGTCGATGGCCTCCTGGGCGCGGTCGACGTAGGGCTTGAAGCCGACGCGCAAGGAGAGGTAGCCGAATGCCACGGCGCCCAGCACCACCAGGCCCGACCGCATCGCGTTCTGCCGCGCCCGGCTCCCACCGCCGAGCGCGCCTCTCATCGCCACCCTTCTCTCTCCCTGTCTGTCTCTCGCGCGCACGTTTCGTTGGAGTGGTGGGTTTGGACTTGGAAGTGATGCAGTGGCCAGAGCCAGATGTGGCATGCGAGTAGCGATGCGCACGACTGGGAGAATCGCTTCGCTTCGTCGAACAGCAAAAAGTGAGTGAAGGTAGTATTTGACCTGTGGCCTCGATCAAAGGGATTGTTCGAAGACTGTAGATGAGGAAGTTTTAAAATGAAAAAAAAATAGATTGCTCGATGAAATTGTAGATGGAAAAGGATATTAAAATGATAAAAAAGGGGGACTCTTCGAAGAAATTGTAGATGGAAAAGGAGATTAAAATAACAAAAGAATGTTGCTGCCCAGGATCGAACTGGAGACCTTCAGTGTGTAAGACTGACGTGATAACCACTACACCACAGCAACTTTTGATGCTCAATTTTGTGGAACTTTTTTTAACAGTTGTATCTTGTTTAAAATATCAAAGCATTGAGAACTAAGAGGACTGGATGAGCATCAGTACCATTGTAGTTGTAGGGTAGAACCAGCATGATCTTGCATAGAATTTGATTTCTAGCAGGTGGTGAGCACTTGGGTTTGAAACCAAGCCGATGGCTATCTCTTGGTAACTCCTTGCTGATTGAGGAAGGTTTATACTTTGTTTGTTGCACCGACGAATCTCAAAAATTACCGATGTCAAGGCCATGTCCATGGCAACCATTGACCCCTTTGACATCTTCAACAACGTTCATTGGACATTTTGCCTTGTTGGTGTGACCGTTAGTACATGCTGGCATTACCCACTGTCGAAGCCTAGTACTAGCTCAATTGCAAGGGGCTTCTCTTAACACACCAAGTTAACAAACCTAGGTGGATACTCTCGAATCGTGAATGGTGCTAATGCCTCCAATGTTGTAATGCAAATGTGGATTTTAAATTGCTCTCTATATTAATTAGAGACACCAGCTTAGCCAGCGGTAGGATGTGTAGGATGGTTGCTGAGGCTTGATGACGATGCGTCTTTTTCCTTGGTTGCTGCAGAATCACTCTAAAGATAGCCAGGAGCTAGTAGATGACACCTTGCTATCCAAGCTTTATATTACTGGTTTCGCCTTCGTATGGGGGAGTATTGTACGAAAATTATATGTATGCCGGACTAACTATAAGGAAAAGGGCTACTTTAGCATTATGGAAAGGTAATAAAATTCCCTCTCAAAAGAAGACGGTATCAAAATTAGTATATGACTTTAAGATAGTAAGAACTTAAAAAATGGCTAAATCTAAATAGTGCGCGCACGCTGTATAGCCTTAACCGGTGCACAGTACTACTGTGCTAGCACTAGTTTATTTTTTTTGAGCTAAATTTTTTGACACCCCATATCTTTTAAACTGAACATTATTTTAAAAATCCATTTAAGCCATAATACTTAGCATAAAATATACAATAAAATAATTCCAATATCAAATAGATTTAAAAGTAACTAAGTATCTTCATAAAAAATGGGAGTAAGTTTTTATGGTATTAGAAATAATTAAATTGTAAAATAATTAAAACAATAAATATAATTTCATAAGTAAAATGTAAAGAAGATTCACAAGTAAATACGAGCTTTGTTTATTTTTAGTAATTTTTTTTAAGAATTGTAACTTCACGTCATATAGGAAATACTATAAGAAGATAAAAGTAACTACACTACTTAGAGAAAAAATAACTAAGTAAATCTTTAGATATTAGAATTAACCACGATGTTAAAGGAGTTAAGAACAATAATAAATTTAAATAATTTAAGGGATGTAGTAAATCTAAAGGTAAAATGATATGTGATAATTTTGCATAATTCTAGATTTAACATATATGTATATATTATAGATGTAATTTACACATGAATTAGATATGCCACATGTTACTTAAAATTTTTCTAATTGATTTATGATTAAAAAAATATTGGACGCACGAAAAATGCGTGGCCGCACGGGGGAAAGATATGGATGCTATTTTTGACATTTTGTCGAAATGATAGTTGATTAAGACTAATTAGTTCCTGACATGTCCTTTTAAAAATAGGAGAAGAAAAAAGTTTGCCCGACCTTTTTTTTTAATTATATGAAGTTTGTCCGACTTGGGCTGTATCCAAATCCAACACGATCTCGTGCACGAAGGAGCCGAACAATCATTTGGGACTCCGGCCATGGCCTGCAAAGCCTTGTAAAAAGAGGGACCCGAGCAAAGAGGGAGAAAGACAAAGCAGAACACACAGCGAAACGTCCACCTCGCCGCCTCGCCGTCCACTCCGGCGACTCCACCCACCGAGCAACCCGGCCAACTTTCGACTGCGGCCGCGTCGAGTCCACGCGGTGAAGGGTTATTCGCTAACAACGGCAGTTACGCGCTCTCTCCTCCTCCCCCCTCTGTACTACGTATCCCGCCGCTGCCGCCGTCTCCCCCGCCCTCTGACGATTGTCGGCCTTCTTTTTCGTGGTGCATGCAGAACGTGCGTGGACATCGCCGGCGCCGCGGACACCCGCCTCTCCGCTGGATACAAAACCCACACTCGCGAGCACACGCTGTAAGTCTCGACCAAATCGATCGCTCCCTGATCTGTAAGCGTGGGGCTTAGGGGTTACTGATTGAGGGAGACCGTGTGGGTTTGAGTTGTGCTGGGAGTCGGAGTGATTGGTGGAAATATAGTTTTTTTCAGGACGATCTGGTGACTGGTGCTGCCTTTGGTTGATTTGGCTATGATTTGGATACGGTGGAAACAAAAAAAATTGTGTTTTAGTGGGCTTTGTGGCAACGACTGGCTAACTCGTTGTGCTATCTGTAAATTATATTGTTTGATGTCGTTTTAATTGTAGTACGATCTGCAATGAATAAATGTCCTGACCTGTAAATAATGTTGATCAGTTGTGCACTTGTGCCTGTGTGTGTTAATTTCTAGTGCATGTTCATCGTTGGAAACTGCCATACTGGATAGGCTGTTTAGTGTCTGTTCACTGTTCTTGCACTAGGTTGTTGGATAAGCTGCATTGGATTAATTGTGTCCAGTGCTGCATTGGAGGGGATTTTTGTTTCTTATTAAGTTACAGGGTTAGTTCAGGCAATTGTCTAGGGCATCGTAGAGCATAGAAAATGCAAGCATGGGTTTATGTCACGCTGGAGCTGGACTGGACAGTTTGGGGACCCTTTTGTACCTTTGTCTGTAAAAAAATTATATTAAGCTTTAGCTTCAATGTGTTTGAGGTGGCCAAATATTATTTGTCTTTGTGTTTCCTCTCAATTGTCATATGTAGTTTATGCTGAGAAAGTTTACATTTTGGACACTACTTTTTTTTTTGGTCTCAGTCTAAGTACATAACTTAAGATCAACTCTGTGGTCAACTTTAACTCTTAATTAACCAAGCTAATAGTTTTAGTGTTTGTTTGGATTGTTCAAGATGTCTATAACAAACTGTATGCTTGTATCTTTTCATAATATCTTCAGTGCCCAAGATGACTATTGGTGTTTCAGTCTTCTTTTTTCCTTTTTTTATGTGCTGCTGTTTTCCATCTTTGATACATTTATCCTGATTAACTCTTGCCATTGTATTGCATCAAACAGGTATCCATATGTGACTGGTACATCAGTAATTGCACTGAAGTACAAGGATGGTGTGATCATGGCATGTGACACTGGAGGTTAGTGGCCAGCTCTTCTGCATAGATAAATATAGTTCTTGCAATGTGGTATACTGGTATTTATTATTTGACTCTATGGTTCAACTTTGCGATACAAGAGTGTGGAGCGCATTAAGGTGGTTGGTAAACATAGCCTTATTGGAGCAAGTGGGGAATTCAGTGATTTCCAGGAGGTTCTGCGCAATTTGAATGAACTAATGTAAGTTCCTCATATGGTTAACCCTTCTTTTTCCTCTGCTATGATCAATCCATGTGACATCTTCATTGGTCTCCTTTTCTGTTTGTTCAATCATATGTGTGATGATGGAAACTCTTTGGGGTCCCAAAGAGGTCCATAGCTACCTGACAAGATTAATGATGGAAAATCTTTGGGTCCCAAAGAGGTCCATAGCTACCTGACAAGATTAATGTACAACAGGCGGAACAAATTTGATCCTCTCTGGAACTCCCTTGTAATCGGTGGAGTGAAAAAGGGTCCAAACGGTGAAGAAAAATATCTTGGCATGGTATATTCTTCGATCAAAATAACTGTTTTTTTACTGCTGTTTGGTTTGTCGACATCTTATGCCCACTTGTTGACCTGTCCAGGTTAACATGATTGGTACACACTATGAGGAAAATCACATCGCTACTGGATTTGGGAACCATCTGGCAGTCCCAATACTTCGTGCTGAATGGCATGAGGATATGACTTTTGAAGAAGCTGTTAAGCTGGTCGAGAAGTGCTTTCTCGTCTTGCTGTACCGTGACCGGTCATCTATCAACAAATTACAGGTATGAACTTGCTAATGATAAAGATTGCTTAGCTTGCTTAATGTGTCAAAAAAGTTTTGGCATATTTTCAGTCTGCGGTTTCTTTGCTGAATGTGTTAATCAAGTTTAGGCAGATTTTTAGTCTGCAGATTCTAAATTGCTGCAACATGTGCTTGAATGACAGATCGGCAAGATTACAACAGAGGGAGCATCTACCCACCATACTCGTTGAAGACTTACTGGGGTTTCTCCGCCTTTGAGAATCCGTCCAAGGATTCTATCGAAGACTCGATGAGGCGTCTCAGCCTTTGAAAACCTTTTCAAGGGTGCTGTAGGATTTGGTAGACTTTTATGCTGCACCACCATATTATGCCAGGCAAAAGAGCCCAGATGAAACACACTGTTGCTGAAGTAATTTCAGCACCGGCTAACGTTTGTGCACTCCACAGTTGCTTTGTATGGCGTGAAATTCCAATCTTTTGTGGTTGTTTAAGCCTTGGATTGTATGTGATCAACATTTCTGGTGCCCTTTTTTGTTTGGGTTGCCCCTATCATATTATTATAAATGGCACTATAAAAATTTGCCCCATTTTGAATTTAATAATCTTTGTGCTGTGATGTACTCCATCCGTCCTTATTTGCTTCTCACCGTTGACCATCAATACTTCTACTTTAATCCTTAATATATTTTAAACGATTAATTTATTATTAACAAAAGTTATATGTTTATACTTATGACACAACACGCATTACTAATATCACATACTTTTAAGCATATATAATTTTTTTTAAAAAAATACGAATGGTGAAAACTTAAAAGTAATTGGATCCGATGACATTATTTGAAACCGTAGGCACTCCGAAAGACTCACCACAGGCTACACCCGGAACCCCACAGAGGATCGTTCCTCTCGATCACAGTCCACACGGCCCAATAGACCAACATACCGCCGGCCCGGCCACGAGGGTAGCATCCACCCCCGAGGGCCCACCAAATACTCAAAATACCTCAAATACCCTTCCAAAACCACGGCTACCTCGCGCAAACGTCGCGTTCAGGCGAGGGCATCGGCGTAGTTTCGTGCGGCGAAACAGGCGAGAGGATGTGGACTCGGCTCGGCGCGGTATGACTAGTGGCAAAAAAAAAAGAAGAGGGAGTGCGGCTAAGGTTTTATTCCTTTCCTCACAACACACTTCCCCCGCTACGTCTCTATCCTCTCGCCGCCGCCGCCGCCGCGGCGCAGCCGCTGCAGCTAGAGAAACCTTGTCTTCCCACGCCTCGATCTTGGCGGGTGAAAGCCATGGCGATGCAGTCCGGCAGGCGAGCCTCGTAGCCATAAGGGTCAGTTCCCCAGCCCAGCGAGGCGCGAGCTTGTAGAGTGACCTTTGCCAACGTCAGAGCCATCCCCTATGGCGACCGTGAATCCCTTCGACATCCTCGGAGGCGACGACAACGACGACCCCGCGCAGCTGCTCGCCAAGGCGGCTGTCTCGGCGCAGAAGGCCGAGGCGAAGAAGCCGGCGGCGGGGGCGGCCGCCGGGAAGGGCGCGCAGCTGGCCGCCGCCGCCAAGTTCCCCACCAAGCCGGCTTCCCATTCACAGGCCGGTTAGTCTGGGATTGAGGCTCGGGAGTTCTAGATCTGGGGTTTATGGTGTATCGGTGTATGGCGTTCGATTTTATTCCTGTTCTTATCATTGTCTAGGATTCTTAAAGAATTGATTACATCAACCGATTTAGGATTTTTTTTACGATTGCTGTGTAGAACATAAACTATTTATGCGACGGATATGTAGACTGCACAGCTTGGAATTTTGATTTAATCTTATCCTTTTCTGCCATAAAAAGGTTTTTTTTCCTGTCTAAATGCTTAAATTTAATACATGTTTCAGCGAGGGAGTCGAGAGATGGAGGTGCACCCTCACGTGGAGGATTTGGGCGTAGTGAACGTGGCCGCGGCAGAGGTGGGCGAGGCTATGGTCAAAACCAAGACTTTGGTGGCGAAGAAATGAATGGCTTCCAGGGGGGATATGGTGGTGGAGGTGGTAGCAGAGCTGGAGGTGAAGAAGGCGCTCAGGACAGGGAGAGGGACCCTTGGCCACCCTACCCAGGAGGACGACGAGGTTGGTTCAGGGACAGTGGGTATGGTGATAACTCTGAGAGGCTGCCTCGGAGGACATATGAGCGCCACAGCGGCACTGGCCGTGGGTATGAAATGAAGCGTGAGGGTTCGGGGCGTGGGAACTGGGGAACTACCACTGATGAAATTCTCGCCCAGTAAGATGCTCATTACTTAAGCTGTTCATGTTCATACGGTTGATAGAAGGACTTATGGTTTTGTTCGATTGGTCAGGGAAACTGGGGAAGCCCTGAAGTTGGATGAGAAGGCCCCTGTTACTGAGAAGCAGGGTCCACTGGAGGATGCTCCACAGGCAGATGAGAACAAGGATAGCAAAGATTCCACTCCAAATGAGGAAGAAAAGGAAGAGGATAAGGTATACTTCTGCTTGCTTAAATCAATATGGAATGCAGATTTTGGGATTTATACTTCTACATTTTAGTATTAGGGAAAGTTACTATGCATTGATATAATTCTTTTGAACTTGCCAATTGGTAAGGTTTGTTAACATAACTTTGTTGCTGCTTTTCCTATGACTTCAAAAATGTCACTTTTCCTTGATTTGTTATTCATAGTTGGATTTATGTGTGATTTATGACTACAAACAAATGGTATCGGAGGAAGCATTGATTTTGATATTCATAGGGCCATAAGTTTTACTCACAATTATTTTGTAATTTGGCCACAATATGAAGTAACACTGTACTCTAAACTGAAAACATACTGGCTAGTTATTTGTTTTCTTTTGATTGCTTGTGTATCATATAGTAATGCTCATCTAGGTGTATTTTTTGAACAAAGAATTTCTGTGCATACTAATTTTTAGGCAGTTTGTGCCCCCTGTGCTCCCCTGGTCTATCAGGTGCTAGAAGACCTACTGAAACTTTTCTGAATTACTCATATAATTGTGTTTACTCCTTTGCCACGGTTGTCTAGGAGTGTATCTATATCTGTCCATATCTCCTTTCTTATGATTCAAATGTTTGATGATTTAGGAAATGACTCTTGAGGAGTTTGAGAAATTAAGGGAGGAGAAGAGGAAAGCACTCTTCTCTTTGAAGACTGAAGAGAGGAAGGTTGAAATTGACAAGGATTTACAGTCTATGCAACCACTTTCCAACAAGAAAGAAAATGATGAAGTTTTCATCAAACTGGTACCTTGCCTCGTGATCCTTCCATGTTCTTAAACCAATGGAAATATAGATTGGCTGATATTGTTTTTGCTGTAGGGATCTGACAAGGATGCTTTGAAGAAGAAAGAAATTGCTGAACGTGAAGAGCGTGCTAAGAAGGTATTACATGTTCCCATCTTAGATATCTACCTCTTCCCTAACACGTTTATGGATTTTTACTATTAATATTCTGGTGTAATCAACGATCGCTTGTTAACATCAGCCTATTTTATTTGAACATGGTAAATCCACTGTTTTGCCTTTTGTGTCATTCATTTCACATTCCTCTGAAGTCTGAACTGCTGGTACAACTTTATCTGCATTGTCTGATCTGTCTTGGCCTATCACTTCATTTGAGATTCGTCATGCATTGGTGCTTTCTACTAGTAAAAATACTTTTAACTATGTAGTATTTGCTGATTGGGGTCATCTTTTTCAGTCTGTCAGCATCAACGAGTTCTTGAAACCAGCTGAAGGGGAGAGGTACTATGGCGGTCGTGGTCGTGGCAGGGCCCGGGGGGATCGTGGCGGTTTCAGAGGTGGATTTGGTGACAGCCATCGCTCTGCTGCTCCACCAGCACCAGAAATCAAAGACCAATCCCAATTCCCCACTCTTGGTGGGAAGTGAAATGCATGTGCTGCCTGGAGTATCGTGTTACCTTTGTTGTCCACTTTGAATTTTGTCTATCCGTAAATCACTGTGCCAGTGCTAATCAAACAAATAATGGTGTTGCATTTGGTCTGGTACCCGATATGTCGGTCGAATTTGTATATCGGAGTTATTTTTTACATTTCAGAATTTTGTAGGCTGTTACCGAACTCCATTACCAGCTAAGCATTTCGTACGTGCCGCGTGCATTGCTTTCGTTGCGTTAATATTCCTACTTTATTGCGCATACGGCATACCTTGTTTGGTAAGCTTTTCACCCGCAGGTAAGCCTTTTCTGAATTCTGACACCCCTGTTCTTTTCTAGTGTGTTCCTTTTGAATTAATTGATTAATGCGCAATAGTATGTTACAATAAAAACTTTTTATATATATGTATTGTTTTTTTATATAATTGTTTTATTTTTTATTTTATAATAGTTAATTTATTTATTTGTACCGTGTTATTACAAAATCATTCATCTAATTAGCTATTCATTCATTCTACGTAATGGGCCTACTTAATGGAAGAATAGATTAATATGCATATTTTCTAAACTCCTAAACAATGCCGTAATTATCATAAATCATTGCTTTTTAGTCGTCCAGCACAAAAGAATATACAAATGTACAGCTCGATGTCTGGGTGGTTATTCCTAAAGTGTTCATTTTATCATAGTGCATACTAGTGGAGCATACGTCTAAAAAAAAGAGAGTTCCTAGACAACACAGCTACAAATGTAGCTACAGTATGGTAGCATTCGAGATTTCCAGAGCAAGATGTCAAATCTCCCACGAGACGAAGCTTCTCCAAACAACAAATCCTGAACTGTAACCTTTGGAACTTCAGCATCTTCAGAATCCTTCTGGTAACTGTCATAGATTAGAAGGTATTTGACAGGCTTCGGTTCACTGATTCTCCAAGCATATCGAGGATGGTTCCTGTCCGTCTTCAGATCATGTGGGTATTCACCTGTCAAGAGAAGATTCTTTTGCATGTACTCTCTGGTGCATTCAAGAACCCTGCACCAGAAATGGGCGTCAAAATGGACCCTTAGCAAGGCACCAACAACATGAGCACACAGCAGAGATCCCCTGAGCTCTGCTGCTATCTCCATAGCTATTGATGTAAGCTTTGGGTGCTCCTCAGGATCTGCACTTCCAAACACGAACACTTTAAAGTAGTACCAGTAGGCTTCAGTTGGCAGGCATTTCAACCTAACAGCACCTGTTGTCCCAAATCTCACGATCTTTGCTGACCGACTTGTGATTATGATCTTGCTTCCATGGGGCATGCGGTTTTCGGAAAAGTACAGCTCCTTCCATGTCTCTTTATCCACGTCGCCTATGATTTCAATGACGAGCAACAGTATTTTCGGTGATGAGGTACAGTTCTGGTGCTTGATGACACATCTTTTTCTGAAAGTGGCCACTGTTTCTCTCTTCAGTTCGTCTCCATAGTAGAACAAGATCTGATTAAAGTGGCTCTTCACCCTCTCGTCTTTGCAGACATGTTCAATCAGAGTGCTCTTCCCGATTAGCGCAGGGCCAACGATCGGAAGAACACCTATATCATTACTAATACCAGGAGGATCAATCCGTAGCAAGAAATCGATGACTTGTTCTCGTTCGATTTGGCGGCTGAACATACACTTGTCCAGATAGAGATGCGTGCTGAAAAGTTGCTGGTACATCGGAGGGCAGCTCATCAGAAACACGATGAACTCCTTTGTGTCAGCAATGGTGTCTTCAAGGCTACGAATCATAGACTCCAAATCTCGAAAGCTTCCATTTTGACGGCTACTAGTACTAGCAGAGAAACGAATTCGCTTGGCAGGATTGAACCTAGACAGTGCAAACGGGCTCCTGACCTCTTCGTCTTCTTCCTCCTCCTCCCGGAGTAGAACCCGGTTTCTGAAGGTGTCGAGGATGTAGTAGCCTCTGAACAATTCCTCTCTCATGGCCTTGAGCTGCCAGAGCATCCCTACGTTGGTGACATGCCTCCCTTCTGCCTCCTCGACGATTGTGTGTGTCCGTAGAAGTAGCCGATGCAACCTCCGTAATCCGTCGTCGATCGACGGCTGGTTCCAATATCTGTCCACGACGTAGGAGATGGACCTGTTGGCGAGGTCACCAAGGATTGCAGAGAAGAGCTCCATGGCAGAGGCTCTCTTCACTTCTTCAGAGATCAGACAGTATCAGGAGAGCATGAGTGCATTGCACGGGCATACAGTGATCGATGCAGCGTAGGCATAATTATAGTGCTAGTATTATTAGCAAGCGCGTGATATGGTCAGGTCTTGGGTCTCTGGTCTAAATTTGCTGGCGAAATCGAGTGACAGATAGAGAGTCGACTGAAGACTGAAGACTCGACCTGCATGTCGTTGTCCTTGTTTGCACAATAGTATGTGAAGTGGAGATCGGAGTAGAGGGACCAGACGTGCTGAGGGCGCGTCAGCGTTGATGCGAACGCTCGGGGCGTCGTTACTGGACCACTGGACTATATATATATATATATATAGACTTGACCCTCCTTTATAAAGTCTAGAGCAAGGCATGGAAGATACCAACCCCATCGTCCGGGATCTCTAGGTGGCTATCGAGTGAATTTTCCTTGCAAACAAGCAGCCTCGCGCCATCTTTCTTCTCAACGAGTTCCATTCCATAGTAAAAAAGACTCCTCTGTCTTCTTGTACTGCCAGCGCGTTAAGGTCAAGGCTGCTGTTCTTCGGGATGTCGGCCACCCTGTGGCCGACTCTCAACTCGTTATCGCCCTTCTGCGAGGTCTCAACCCTCGCTTCTCAAACACCGCCGACGACATCGCCAACGCCACACCCCTTCCGTTGTTTACCCGGGCCCATGACATGTTAGTTCTTAAAGAACTCCGTCTGGCCAATGACGAGAAGACCGTGGCCCACACCGCTCTCCTCG
This sequence comes from Oryza coarctata, assembly GCA_030770085.1. Lineage (NCBI taxonomy): Eukaryota > Viridiplantae > Streptophyta > Magnoliopsida > Poales > Poaceae > Oryza > Oryza coarctata. Next base: position 20,531,114 of record CM061470.1, read on the forward strand.
CCGCAACCGATAATAGCTGTCGAGCATCCTGCGCTACCGCTCCCTCCCGAGGCTCTGGCGGCCATGACTCTAACCATGGCAACACAGCCCGCACCGGCAAAGGCAAGGACAAAGGCAAGGGTAAGAACTGTCATGGTCCGATGCAATCACGACCTACTTCAGTCCCTGTCCAGCCTGTCGGTCCTACGGATCCGTGGCTCTGCTACAACCCCTAGGCACCCTAGCCCCAGCCACGCAGCCCCATCGGATGGCAACCAGGGGTTCTCGGCGCCCATCCTCAGGCCCACCTGGTATCGGCTCCCATCCTACCGCCTCAGCCGATGCTACCGACACCACCCACTCAGTTGGTTTCTTCCTCGAACCAGGCTGGCCTTGTCGCCGCCCCCAACCAAATGACGCTCCAACCACATCACCCTTAGGTGCTGGACTCTAGCGCGTCCTCCCACATGGTGTCATCGGCTGGTATACTCCGTTCTTGTCATCCCTCTTCCTCCCCCTTTGTCACCATCGGTAATGACCACTCTCTTTCTGTCCAATGCCGTGGTGACTCCTCTCTGTCTACACCCACCACTAACCTCCCTCTTCGCAATATTCTTATCGTACCCTCCCTTATTCATAATCTTGTATCTGTTCGCCAATTCATACGAGATAACAATTGTTCAATCGAATTTGACGTTTCTGGTTTTTTTGTGAAGGATATCCCAACCTGACGACAGATCCTTCGCTGCAATAGTGGCAGCGACCTCTACACCATTCCCACTGTGCCATCCACTCCACACGCCAGCGTCGCCCTCTCCACCAACCTCTGGCATCTTTGCCTCGGCCATCCTGGCCCTGATGCTGTCGCCAAGCTCCGTCGCAGCGCCTCCATCCAATGTACCCACAGCAGATCTATAGTTTGCCACTTGTGTCAACTTGGCAAACATATGCATCTGCCATTTTCTAGTTCTCTCTCTAATACCTCGCGACTGTTTAAGCTTATACATTGTGATGTACAAACTTCTTCGGTTAAAAGTGTCTCCAGTAATCAGTATTACCTTGTGATACTTGACGATTACACACACTATTGCTAGACTTTTCCGCTCATCTGCAAATCCGAGGTTGCCTCTCACCTCACTAACTTCATCACCTACGTTTCTACCCAGTTCAACCTCCCCATTAAGGCTCTACAAGCCGATAACGGTACGGAGTTCGTTAACCGTACTGTTACAACTTTTCTCACCTCGCAAGACATCTATCTACGGCTCTCCTGCCCCTACACCTCTCCCCAGAACGGCAAGGCTGAACGTCTCCTTCGCACCCTTAATAACATAAGTCGCACTATGCTACTTCATGCCCACTTACCTGTAACTTATTGGACAGAAGCACTGACCACTGCGACTTACCTCCTCAATCGGCGCTCGTGTTCCTCCGTTCAACACAACGTTCCATACACCCTTCTTTACCGCACGACACCCGACTACTCCTACCTTCGTGTCTTTGGGTGTCTCTGCTAACCAAACCTCACCGTCACTGCTCCCCACAAACTCGCTCCTCACTCCACCGCGTGTATTCTCCTCGGCTATCCCTCATCTCACAAGGGATATCGATGTCTCGACCTTTTCACTCGACGGATCATCATCTCTTATCATATCATCTTTAACAAGACATGCTTTTCCTTCGGCCTACTTAATCTGAGATCCTCCTCTAGCAATCTCGACTTCCTCCTCACCAAAACCATGTCATCCCGGTCTCCTCCATCGTTCTCCCCATCGGTCCCCTCATTGGCCGTTGCTGAGGAATTACCCTTTAGTTATCCCACTACTATTTGGTCCGATATCTCTCCCATCGAACCCCCATCGGCCCCACCATTCTCATCGGCTTCGGTCGATCCTATCCCCTTTCCATCGGACACCTTACCTCCATCGGCTCTCCCTCCCTATCGGCTGCTCTATCTCCATCGGACCAACTGAACCGATCGGCCCATCCAACTCTATCGGCTCAGGCTGATCTAGTTCCCCCCTTTCCTTTCACATACAGCCACCGATCCAGAGCCGATGACTCCTCTACTCAACCAGTTCTCCCCACCTCTATCACACTCCCATTGGCTCCCGTCCCCTCCACCTCTCATATGGTCACTCGCTCACAGACTGAGTCTCTCCGCCCCACCAAGCGCTACGGGCTCTCCGTCGTTCACAGCTCTATCTCGCCCATCCCGGTGACTTCTTGTTCCGTCTTGGCCGACCCTCAATGGTGCGCGGCCATGGCCGATGAGTACAAGGCCCTCATGGACAACGAGACCTGACGCCTCATCCCCCGTCCTCCCGGCGCCAGTATTGTGACCGGTAAGTGGATTTTTAAACACAAGTTCTACGTCGATGGCTCTCTTGCCCGTCACAAGGCACACTGGGTAGTTCGGGGTTTCTCTCAACGCCCCGGTGTCGATTACGACGAGACTTTTAGTCCCGTCATCAAACCCACCACCATCCAGGTCGTCCTCACCTTGGCTGCCTTGCACTTCTGGCCGATCCATTAGCTTGACATGAAGAACGCCTTTCTTCACGGTTATATGACGGAAACGGTCTACTGCCAGTAGCCTCCAGGCTTCGTCGACCCTTCTCGTCCCAACGACGTCTGCCTTTTTCAACGCTCTCTCTACGGCCTCAAACAAGCTCCTCGCGCCTAGTACCAGCGCTTTGGTGCCTACCTTCGACACATCGGCTTTGTGGCCTCTACGTCCGATATTTCCCTATTTACTCTTCACATTGGCAACGCTACCGCCTATCTCCTTCTATACGTCGACGACATTGTACTTACAACGTCTTCGACATCCCTCCTACACCAGATCATGGCTCGACTCTACTCCGAGTTCGCCATGACCGATCATGGTCCTCTCCACCACTTTCTTGGCATCTCCGTCACCCGTTTTTCTCACGGGCTCTTTCTTTCTCAGCGCCAGTATGCCATCGATTTTCTCCAGCGTGCAGGCATGGCCGATTGTCACCCCACGGCCACCTTGGTCGACACTCGAGCCAAATTCTCCGTTGCCGATGGCACACTCGTCATCGATCCCTCTTAGTATCGAAGTCTTGCCGGGGCTCTCCAATACCTCACCCTCACATGGTCTGACCTCATCTACGTTGTCCAGCAAGTGTGCCTCTTTATGCACGCTCCGCGCGAACCTTACCTCGCGCTGCTCAAGCGCATCCTGCGCTACGTGAAGGGCACGCTCTCCAGCGGGCTGCACCTCAGCTTCAACCCCATCGATTCCCTCACCGCGTACTCCGACGCGAATTGGGCAGCCTGCCCCGATTCTCGACGCTCTATGTCCGGCTACTGCATCTTCCTCGGTGACACTCTAGTTTCCTGGTCCTCAAAATGCCAGACTACAATGTTACGATCTAGCGCCGAAGCCGAGTACCGCGTTGTCATCCACGCCGTCGTCGAGTGTTGCTGACTTTGCCAGCTTCTCTAGGAGCTCCGTGCACCCCTCTCCTCTGCGACCGTCGTCTACTGCGACAATGTCAGTGTTGTCTACATGACCGCCAACCCAGTTCATCATCGACGCACGAAGCACATAGAGATCGATATCAATTTTGTCCGTAACAAGGTTGCATTAGGATAGGTTCGGGTGCTCTATGTACCATTGGCGCACCAGTTCGTTAATATAATGATCAAAGGCCTACACACGCCTTTGTTCACTAGTTTTTGTCCAGTCTCTACATCCGTTCCCCTTCCGCTAAGACTACGGGCCTGTTAGTCCACTCAACCACTGTTCTATATATATATGTATAGAGCTAACACTCTTTTATATATATATAGTTAAGGTTTTAGTCTTACTGTATATATTCTTACCACAAAGGAGACCCATGCACCTACTGCCTACTGCCTGGACGGCTGCACGTCGTGTCGTGCGTACCCGACGCGCGAGCTGTGTGGTGTGTGGCACGCCGCAGCCGCACGCGGTACATCACCAGTCTACTACACGGATTCCAGGAGAAGACCGCGACGGCGGCGGCACGCACCGCGCGCCACGGCATGCCCGAGCGGGAGCCCGCCGTGTCATGAACGCGATCTGAATCTCATGCGAGCCCCTGCCCTAAGGCACAATGCAGTTCACAGTCGTTCTCACCTCCAACGATGGAAGGGCCGAGGGGCCACGCCGACGCAACGAGTGGATTTACAAATTTTGCTACACGACGTTTAAATTTTGTGTAATTTACTGGTAGACATAAGAAAACGTATCATGGCTGAAAGACATTTTTAAAATTTAATAATTTATTAGAGGATACAATAGTCATTATTTTATTATTTCTGATCATTTAAAGTAACTAATTTACCTTTCACACTTACTCAATTTGGTTTGGTTAAAGCCTAGAGCGGTGGCTATGAGTGTATTTTTTAGCTTTTTCAATTTTTCAATTTTTTTTATTCTTTTAAAAATTAAATTATATATTATACAACACCTACTGTCACCATCCTAAATAAATTGCTATCATATATCATATTTTATTTTTATTCTAGCGTTAAGTTAGAAACTTTGGCATAAGTGCATTCTCGTATTTTGAAGAATTTCTCTATTTTAAAAATAATAAGTTTTCTATAGCCGTAGACCATGTTTTATGATGTTTACAAAATTTTTAAATATTCTATTACAAAATTTGTCTTACTCTTTCAATATTCACAGATGTCAGGGCATGGACAAATCCTAAATTCTGGAAACTGAGGACATCTCGGCCCAAAAACACCTGAAATCTGAACGAATTTGAATAAATTTGGCTAGATTTTAAATGCAAAACTTTGAGATTTTCAAGAAAAATAGTTTTGTGCTCGAACAACCAAAGTCGCTCGGAACAGCTGACAACCACGGAGCCGTCGGGCTTACCTCAAAAGTGGAGTGCGGGGACTGATTCTGGTACAGATTTGAGGTGAAGTATCAGGCCGGACCTCAAAAGTGGACGGCTACTACGAGTACCAGACTTCGCAGGGAGAAGAAAGTAGAAATGCATTCAAGTTGACGTCAGTGTTACTAGGTCCCAATTTTTAATACAGTATCCCAGTCTAAAATGCATTCAGTGTCTTTGCAAAAAGAAAGTACTCTGGATGTCAACCTTCAGCATCTAAATCAATTCAGAAGTAACAAGAATGGAAATCAATAATGCAAATAGCCAGCATGAATAACAACTTTCTGAAAGCCTGAACCACATGTGTGTCATTGTGCCTACATCACACAGTTTGATATGTAGCTGTAGTAAGGTGGAATACGATATTGCCACACTAAAACCTCGAATTTCCCTCGACGTCTGACGCGTCCAGACAGCAAATTCACCAGCGTAATCTTTGGGCCATCATCTTCAGCAAGAGCTTTCTGGTGGATAGCCACCAGAGAGCGCAAAATATTTCTGCGTGATACTATTCTGCAAAATAGTATCACGCAGTACAAAAAATTTTGCAGGTTTATTTCTCACGATCGCCCAACCGAACTGAGGATGATCCTCTGTGCTGCGACCATTCTCCTGGCAATCAGAGGACAGGAGGGAGTTGCATTCGTCTCTGTACTCCCTCGCGAATGCAAGAAACCTGCTCCAGAATTGGGCGTTGAAATTAGATTTCAGTAGGTCTCCTCCAATTTGTGCACACAAGAAGCAGCCTCTAAGCACTGTCGCGATCTCCATCGCCATGGATGCAAGCTTTGGGTGCTGCTCCGGGTCAGCACTTCCAAATGCGAGAACCTTGAAGAAGTACCAGTAGGCTTCGAATGGCAGGAAATTCAGTCTCAGAGCCTGAGTGGCTCCCAATCTGACGATCTTCTCTGATCATCTTGTGATTATTACTTTCATCTCATGTGTCATTTGTTTTCTGAAAGAAGATTACACTTTCTTGAATGTTCTATCATTGACATCTCCCAAGAGTTCAATGATTAGCAGCAATCTTCCATCGACAGCATCGTTTCGATGCTTAGTTTGACAATTTTGACTGAAAGTTGCTACCTTTTCATCTCTCAGATCACGTCCAATGTAATACAAGATCAGAGAGAAGTGGTCTCGTACTCTCTGATCACTGCAGATATGTTCAAAAAAAGTGCTCTTCCCAACAGGTGTAGGACCAACAACCGGCAAAACATGAACAGTTTCAGCTGCAAGAGGCTCTGCCTGAAGCAGGAAGCTGATGGCATTCTCTCTCTCCACATGACGGCTGAACATGCATCTATCCAGGTACAGATGAGTGCTGTAAGGCTGGTGATATATAGGAGGATAGCTCATCAAGAACACGACAAATTCCTTGGTGTCACCAATGATTCTCTCGAGTGTACTGACAGTCTGATGCAAATCGTTCATGCTTCCTGCCAGAGAAACGGATACGCTTAGCTCGGTTGAATTTGGACATAGCAAATGGAGGTCTCACCTCGTCGTCGTCCTCATCCCTGAGCAGCTCGAGCTGACGGATCATTCCATAGTTCGTGACATGCTTCTGTTCAGCTTCCTTGACGATGGTGCGGATTCTCAGAAGAAAATGGTTCAGCCTCTGAAGATTCTCGTCGACAGAAACCTGCTGCTTCGGGTACCTGTCGATCATGAAGTTTATGGATCTGCTGACAAGATCGCCAAGAATTGCAGATAAGAGCTCCTTCAAGAACCCTTCTCTGAAGACAGTGGTCAGTGCCATGGATGCAGCGTTGAGAGCAGAGAAGAGCAATTTTGCAGGGTTGTTGTGGTGTTTGCTTTTCACAAGAGTAACAAGCAAGACTGACGAGGCGACTTATCAAGGGGCAAAGTCAAAACCGTGATAATGTGTGATAAATGCATATCAGATGCGTAGAAACAGTCAAGTCAAATTTGTCAGACCAAATTTACGTATCCTTCCTGTTTCATACGAAATCACAGGTCATTATCTTTGAGATGTTACATCTTTGACAAAAAATGTCAGCTAAGGTAGGTACGATGACAATAGTGAACTAGGTGATTTGCATCATGTACCTACTACTTGTGAATGCAAACCAATTACGCATTCTCAGAGAAAAAATGGGCACAAGTCGTTGGTGGACTCACGAGCTGTTGACTGAAAGCAACAGAATGAGCACAAAGACTGAACATCCAGAGCATACATCACTTGAAGCCATTGCGATCGCAAGATAGATGCAATTTTATTAATCTCGAACTTTCAGAAATGAGAAGGCATATAAGAGTCAGTGTTGTGATTCTAAGACCATGTAGTTGAAGTGGACATCAGAATGTGCCTCCAGATGGAGTACACAGAAAATAGATTACAACTGAAACAAGGATCAAATAAACACATATCAAACATCAACTCATCTACAACATGCTGTGACTCGTGAAGATTACACCACACATCGTGAAATGAAGCTATGGTAGGGTGGTATCTGGGATTTCCATATTAAGACTTCAGAATTGCTTCTGAGTGTTAGCTTGCCCACATAGCACATCTTGCACTGTAATATCTGTGTTAGACCACTGAACTATTAGCCTATATATATATATAGACCCGACCCTCCTGTATAGAGTTAATATCTTAGTCTCACCATACACATTTTTATATATAGTATTAGAGCAATTCTAGACATCTTCGACGAGCTAGCATTTTTCCACCGACGAGCTGACATTTTCTTCCCATCGTTGACGTTTTCTCCCCGTCGCTGACCTTCTTTCCGGTACTCCCTCCTCGCTCTCTCGTCTCGGTTCCTTTCTTCTTCCCGTCTTCTCCGCAGACGCTTTTCCTTTCTCCTTTTCCATTACCCTCTCCCATCCCTTGCTCCTCCATGCGACAAGGTGATGGTCTTTATCCACCTCCTCGTTTCGCCTTACACCCGTCTTCGCCCTTCTTCTTGCTCTGTGCATCCTTTCTTCTCTGACGTCGACGCACCTCTGCGCTCGTTGTCTCCATCGGCTGAACTCGTCCGCCCCCCTATTGGCTGGACCTGTCCACCCTCCATCGGCTGGAACCCTCTCTCGGTTACTGTTTTTTCGACACGCTCGACGGCTCTCGGACGTGAACCTTCTCCACTCACGTCCGAGCCACTCCGACGTGTCCACGTGTCCACAGACACGAATCTTTGCCTCCAGGACGCAAACATCTTTTCTTCGCGTCCGGTCCCTCTTCGAGTTTTTCATGTCCGCTCTACTATTTGGCCTCCACGAGTCCATAGATGTGAATCTTCCCTTCACGGACGTGAATCTTCACACGTCCGTGACCCAACCACTCTCTGACCTATCTACTCTGCCAACCACCTTTCTCTCACCAACTCCGCTGCCTACTCCTCATCGGCCAACCACTCCCCATCGGCTGGTTGGCCCACCCTTCCCTCTTATCAGCTCACTCTTCATCGGCTTCTCATTTCTCTGATCGGCTGATCTCCCTTCTCATCAGCTCTTCAGCTTCCATCGACTCCCCCCTCCCTATCGGTTGCTCCATCTCCATCGGACCGACCAAATTGATCGGCCCATCCAACTCCATCGGCTCAAGCCGATCTAGTTTCCTCCTTTCCTTTCACATACAGCCGTCGATCCCGAGCCGATGACGCCCCTCCCCAACCAGTTCTCCCCACACCTATCACACTCCCATCGGCTCCCGTCCCCTCCACCTCTCATATGGTTACCTGCTCACAGACCGGGTCTCTCCACCCCACCAAGCGCTACGGGCTCTCCGCCGTCCACTGCTCTATCTCGCCCATCCCGATGACTTCTCGTTCCGCCCTGGCCGACCCTCAGTGGCGCGCAGCCATGGCCGACGAGTACAAGACCCTCATGGACAACGAGACCTGGCGCCTCGTCCCCTGTCCTCCCGACGCCAATATTGTGACCGATAAGTGAATCTTTAAGCACAAGTTCCACGCCAATGGCTCCCTTGCCTATCACAAGACACGCTGGGTAGTTCGGGGTTTCTCCCAACGCCCCGGTGTCGACTACGACGAGACTTTCAGTCCCGTCGTCAAACCCACCACCATCCAGGTCATCCCCTTGACGTCTTAGTCTTACTGTACACATTCTTATAATCTAGAAATTCGTCTTCATACATACAAATATGTTTGATAGGCTGAGCTATTCCCTTGATATATGCAGGATGGTTCATTGTAACATCATCTGGATATTCACTGTACAAAGTGAGATTATTTGGGATGTGCTCTCTGGTCCATGCAAGAATTCTGTACCAAAATCGAGCATTGAAATTTGTTCTTAGTAAGCCAGCAAAAACGTTTGCATGCATGAAAGATCCTTCCGTCTCCTTTGGTATCTCCATGGCTATGGATGCTAGCTTTGCATGCTCTTCAGGATCTGTACTTCAAAAGATGCGTACCTTGAAGAAATACCAGAAAGCTTCACTTGTCAACGGTCTCAGTCTAAGAGCTCGTGTGGTCCCGAAACTTTGATGTTCTCAGATCGACTTGTGATTATGATTTTAGTACCATGTGGCATGCATAATTCTGAAGAGTATAATCTCCATTTCTCCTCGTCAGCATACCTAGAGAGTTCAATAACAAGTAGCAGTCTTTTGTGTGAAGCATGACTCTGATGCTTAATGATGAAATTATCTCTCAGAGTGGCTGGTGTTTCATCCATCAGGCCGTTTCCGTTGTAAAGAGAATCACAGAGAAGTGATTGCGGACTCTCTCGTCAGTGCAGACATGTTCAACAAGAGTGCTCTTTCCAATATGTCTTGGACCAGCGATAGGGAGTGTAGGAGTGAACACACAAAAGGAGAGAGAGATAGAGACTCCGTTTACTAGGAGGTTGACTGTATATATATGTCTAACACTCTCCATAGTTATAGCGAGAGGGTCATAGACGTAAAGACTAGACCGAAAACAGGTGAACAAAGGTTTAGATAGTCCTTTGGTCATAATGTTGACGAAACTGATGTGTCGAAGCCATGTGGAGCACTCGAACTAGTCCCAGAGCAACCTTATTACGGATGAAGTGAATATCAATTTCGATGTGCTTCGTACAGTGATGATGAATCAGGTTAACGGTTATATAGACGACACTAACATTATCATAGTAGACAATGATTACGGAGGCGACGAGTGTATGAAGTTCTTGAAGGACTTGGCTGATCCAACAGCACTCGATGACTGCATAGACGTACTTGGCTTCTGCACTAGAATGGGACACCGTAGTTTGGCGCTTGGAGGACCAAAAGACCAGGTTGTCACCGAGAAAGATGCAGTAGCTTGATGTAGAGCATCGGGAGTCAGGATAGCCCGCCTAGTCCACGTCGAAATACGCGGTGAGAGAGTTGACCGGTCTAAAGCTGAGGTAGAGGCCAGTGGACAGGGTGCCCTTCACGAAGCGAAGAATGTGCTTGATCAACGCGAGGTGAGGTTCGCGGGGTGCATGCGTGAAGAGACACACTTGCTGGACTGCGTAGGTGAGGTCAGGTTATGTGAGTGCCAAGTACTATAGGGCACTGGCAAGGCTCTAGGAGGGGTCAGCGACTAAGGGGTTATCGGTGGCTAAGAGCTTGGCACGAGTGTCAACTGGAGTTGCTGTAGAGTGACACTCGCCCATGCTTACCCGCTAGAGAAGGTTCATGGCATACTGATGCTGAGAGAGAAATAATCCGTCGAGAGAGTGCGTGACGAAAATGTCGAGAAAGTGGTGCAGGGGACCAAGGTCCATCATGGCGAACTCTGAGTGGAGTCGTACCATGATGTGCTATAAAGTGGCGGTCGAGGATACCGTGAGGATGATATCGTCAACGTATAAGAGTAGATAAGCGGTAGCATCCTCGGTGTGAAGTACAAAGAGGGACGTGCCAGAGATAGAGGCAATGAAACCGAGTTGCCGAAGGTTAGCGACAAAGCGCTGGTACCAAACCTGAGGTGTTTGTTTGAGGCCATATAGAGAGCGCTGCAAGAGACAAACATTGTTGGGACGAGCGGGGTCGACGAAACCGGGAGGCTGCTGGCAGTACACTGTCTTCGCTAGATGACCCTGAAGAAAGACGTTCTTCACATCAAGCTGATGGATTGGCCAGGAGCACGATGTAGCAAGGGTGAGAACAACTCGAATCGTGGCAGGCTTAACGACAGAGCTGAAAGTCTTGTCGTAGTTGACGCGAGGGCGTTGTAAGAAGCCTCGAATTACCCAACGCACCTTGTAACGGGCAAGGGAACCATCAGAGTGAAATTTGTGCTTGAAAATCCACTTGCCTGTCACAATGTTGGCTCTGAGAGGACAGGAAATGAGGCACCAGGTCTCGTTGTCAATCAACGCCTTGTACTCGTCAGCCATGGCCACGTGCCACTGAGGATGGGCCAAGGTGGACCGGTGATTCATCGGGATGGGCGAGACGACACAGTGGGTGGTGGAGAAACCATAGCGCTGAGTCAGACGAAGAGACCCTGTCTGGGACCGAGTGACCATGTGGGAGATAGTCGGGACGGAGGCTGCCGCGTGATCCAAGGGTATCAGCGGTTAGAGGGTGAACTATGCAGGAGCTGAGGTGGTGGACACACATGACCGGCGGCTGTAGATCTGGTGGAAGTGCCAGACTAGGGCAGTCGGGGCAACCGCCGGTGCAGTGGCAGTGGAAGGTGGAAGTGGAGTCGGTAGAGAGACAGCCTACACTGTTGGGCCGCGCAGAAGAATGGCAGAATTGTTCAGTGGGTCCTTGGGTATCATAGGAGTAGGCCATGAATGTTCAGCGGCGTCACGGGGTGAAGTAGTTATGGGGAGGCGTGTTGATATAGTATTGGTAATTAAGAAGTCCAGGTCACTAAACGAATGTCCGGGGTTGATTAACCCGAATAGAAAACAAAACTTGTCGAAGACGATATGACGAGAGATGATGATGTGCCGAGTGGATAGATCGAGGCAACGTTATCTCTTGTAGGAGGAGAGATAACCAAGAAAAATACAGGCGGTGGAGCGTAGGGCAAGTTTGTGAGAAGCTGTGGCTATCAAGTTGGGGTAGTAAAGGCACCCGAAGACACGTAGATGGGAATAATCAGGAATCTTGTTGTAAAAGAGAGTATGAGAAATGTCATTGTAGATGGAGGAGTAAGGGCGCCGATTCAGTAAGTCGCTGTGATGAGTGCTTCAGCCTAGTAAGATGCTGGTAAGTGGGCGTGAAGAAGCATGGTGCGGCTAATATTGTTGAGTATGCGGAGGACGCATTCGCCTTGCCATTTTGAGGGAAAATGCAGGGACAGGAGAGCCGAAGATGGATACCACGAGAATGAAGGAAGGCTTGGATGGTTTTGTTGATGAACTCCGTCCCATTGTCGGCCTGTATAGCTTTGATGCCTAGGTTGAATTGAGTTGAAGTATAATTACAAAAATCGATGAGGTAGGCTGTGACTTCAGATCTGTGAGAAACAGGAAAAGTCCAGCAGTAATATGTATAATCATCAAGTAAAACGAGATAATATTGGTAGCCCGAAATACTGGCAACGGGAGAGATCCACACATCACAGTGAAGGAGTTCAAAAGAGCGAGAGGTAAAAGAGTTAGAGTTTAAAAAGGGAAGCCGCACGTGTTTGCCAAGCTGACATGAGTGGCATATAGTAGGGGCTGGTCTGGTACATTTAATGGATGCGCTTCGGTGGAAGGTGTCGACGGCGGCATGACTGAGGTGGCCGAGACGGAGATGCCAAAGGTTGGTGGAGATGGTGAGACTGGTGTAAGGAGTGGATGACGCTGTGGGAATAGTATAGAGGTCACCACCACTATTGTAGCGAAGTATCATGCGTCGGGTAGGTATATCCTTAGCAAAAAAACCAAGAGCGTTAAATTCAATAGAGCAATTGTTGTCTCTGGTGAATTGACGAACGGAAAATAAATTATGTACAAGAGAGGAAATAATTAAAACATTGTGGAGAGAAAAGTTTGACACTGGTGTTGGAAGGAGGGAGTCACCAGGACATATATTTGGGAGAGTTTGTCCATTGCCGACAGTGATGAAAGGAGAGGAAGAAGGATGGCAGGAAAGAAGTATACCATCCGAAGAGCTTATGTGAGATGATGCACCAGAGTTCAACACCTAGGGATGCTAAGGCTGGAGCATCATCTGGTTGAGAGCGACGATGAGGCTAGCCTGGTTCCACATGGAAGTCGGCTGGGAGACTTACGGGGGCGCGGGAGTCACAGGGGGCTGCACCGGTGTGAACGCTAGGGTGCCTGGGGGAGCAACGAGGACCCTTGGTCGCCAGCTGGCGTGACCATGCGGCTGCGGCTGCGTCATGAAGGTTTGAGGCGCCTAGAGATTGTAGTAGAGCCAAGGACCCATGCGAACGCCTTGCTGTAAAGAGGCAGTAGTATGCTGCGGCTAGGCTGAGCCGCTCCAACTCTTGCCCTTGCCCTTCCCTTTTCCTTTGCCGCTACCACCGGCTTGGGCCCTGTTGTTGTTGCTAAAGCCGTGGCCGCCGGAGTGGATGCTGTGTCCTCCAGGGGAGGCAGTAGCCAACGTGGAGCGGCAATCGTCGGGGCTAGTGTAGCTAGGACCAACTGCGGCGATGAGAACGGTGTGGGTGACGGTCTTCTCGTCGTTGGCCAAGAGGAGTTCCTTGAGGACCAGTATATCGTGGGCTCTAGCGAACGTGGAAAGAGTGATAGAATTGGCGATGTCGTCGATAGTGTTGGAAAAACGATGATTGAGACCTCGCAAGAGTGCGAGGATGAGCTACGAGTCTGCCACAGGATGGCCGACGTTGCGAAGGGTGACAACCTTAATCTTGAGGTGTTGGCAGTATGTAGAGACGGAGGAGTCTTCTTGTACTATGGAGTGGAACTCGTTGAGGAGGAAAATAGCGCAAGGTTGCTGATTAGCGTGGAAGATCCTCTTAATGGCCATCCACAGATCGTGGGTGGTAGGGTCGGTGTCATCCATGGTGAGGTTGAGGACGGAGTCGTCGACGGAACCGAGTAGCCAGCTACGAACGCAACACTTGGCGATGTCCTACTGAGGGTCATCTGGTCGAGGAGGAGTGGAGCCGTCAATGTGGGAACAGAGGTTGAACTTGCCACATAGGAATTTGAAGAAAACCCACTTAGAGTAGTTGACGTTGAGATTGAGTAAAATCGGAACATGTGATTTCACGTTAACGGCGGCGTAGCGGGGAGAGAACACCGGATTAGCCAGATCGGCGCCCAAAGCTCCAATGGAGAGATCGCCGATGGTAGGCAAAGAGCCAGATCCAGCAACGAAAAGGGTGCCAGAGCAGAGAACCGGCTTAGTAGCCATTGTGAAAGATCACCGAGCAGAGTTGGACGCAACGTGAGGGGATCACGCGCGGGTGCGCTGGTGATGGGATGCGGAGGGGAGACGAGGACGCGGGCGCTCGTGCTTCGGATGTGAGAGGAACATAGAGAGCAGATGCGAGGGAGAAGGGCGATGGGCGCAGAAGAGGGATATTCGCGTCCGTGGGGAAAAATTTTGCGTCTGTAGACGCGTGTGCGAGACCAACTGGTGCGGACGCGTGTGCGAGACCGATTGGTGCGGATGCGAGGCGAGGAGTCATGAGCGAGAGAGGGAAGTGCACGTCCACGAGAATAGAGGGACATGTGTGCACGGCGGATTGGTGCGGATGCGAGGCAAGATGGGTCGCGGGCACAAGAGGAGGGAGTTCGTGTCCGGGGGAGAGGATTTTGTGTCCGCGGACACGTGTGCGCGTCGGATTGGCGCAGACACGAGGCGAGAAGGGTCGCGGGTGCGAGAAGGGGGAGTTCGCGTCTGGGGAAGGGGATTTCGCGTCCGCAGACACGTGTGCGCGGCGGATTGGTGCAGACGCAAGGCGAGAAGGATCGTGGATGCGAAAGGAGTGGGTGTGCGTCCGTGAAAGAGAGAGTGTCGCGTCCACGTCGCGTGCTCTAGACACGAATAGAGATGAAGAGCTCGGGCGCGAAGGAGAGTCGACACAACTACGAAGAGAGGGACGGTGTGAGGGCAAGTGCGAGGAGGCGGATGAGGGGAGGGACGATGCTGGGATGTGTTCGGAACAAGCCAGTGCTCGCCTGCATCTAGCTCTATCTCCTCCTCACGCGATGGTCTCTGTGCCAAGCCACCCGCTTCACAGAAGGTGGATAAGGGAAAGTAGCCGCCGTGGTGTGGGGTGATTCACGAGGCAACGCGCGGAAGGGAGAGGAGTGTGGGGAAGAAGGTTCTGGCTCGGAAAAGCCCCGGGCACAGTGGTGAAGGAGAAGAAGCCCGCAACAGGGAAGGCCGTAGAGAGGAAGTCCGCGAAGGAGAAGTCCACGGCGGAGAAGGTTAGAGGGCCGCGGAGGAGAAGCCCGTGGCAGAAGAGGCCGTGGAGAAGAAGCCTGCGGCAAAGGAGGTCGTGGAGAAGAAGCGTCGGGCTGCCGACGAGAGGGACACCGGCGCGCAAAGACTATCTGCCTGCTCTGATACCATGTAGGAATGAATAAACAAAGAGAGACCAGACCGTTTACTGTAAAGCTATATGTCTAACAGGGAGGACACCAAGATTTGAGCTACCAGGTGGTTCCATCTGTAGCAAGAATTCAATGGCCTGTTCAAGTTCCATATGTCGATAGAGTGCAAAACCAAATGCGTGCTATAAGGCTGGCGATACACAGGACGGTACTGCACCAAAAATGCAATGAACTCCTTCAGGTCAGCTATGAGGATTTCTAGCCCATGAACCATCTTCTGCAAATCTTCTAACTCCTCACCACAGAATACCATCTGTCTAGGTTTATTAGTTGGGAAACAAAGACGCTTAGCAGGATTGAATCTGGACAAAGAAAATGAATGGCTCACCTCATCATCTTTGGCCTTGTCTTGAATCGCTTGGTACCTGAAGTTATCAAGAAGGTAGCAGCCTTTGAACATCTTATCTCTTAGGATCTTGAGCTGTTGGACCATCCCTTGGTTTCTGACGTGCCTCCCTTCAGCCTCCAAAAACGATGGTACTGATCCTCATAAGCAGCTGCCGTAGCCTCTGTAGGTTCTCCTCAGCAGTTGCCTGATTGCAGCTGCGGTACTTCCCAACCATGAAGGACATGGACCTACTGATAAGATCGCCAATAGCTGCAGAAATGAAATGGACATTTCGATCTCTTCTAGACTCCCACACAAGCTCACTGAAGATGATACTGTGTGTGTTTAGCGGTTCTTGGGAGCTCTGTTACTGGTTGTTGCACACTCGATCACTCTGGTCAGAGAAAAACTTCAGCGCTGGGATTGAAAAATAAACTGTGTTATCTGCAATACTGGCACTTATTTATATATTCTCGTGACCCAGCTCCAACAAGGTGGCAATTGTTTTGTTGGTGGTGCTGCTATCCAAAGCCTATCCGTCTCAGAGAAACAGAAAAGATTTGTCATTCTGCGCCAGTTCGAACAGGTGTGCAGATGAGTATGTTGCGCTTGACTTTCAAAGTTCCACGTTCGAGAATGCCTCCAAGTTGAACATGTCACCATCTAAAAAAAGAAAAGAAAATGAGCTAGCTATACCTGTTGCCTCGCCAGTCATCGCCACGGCAGCACAAGTGGCGTCCGCAAGAAGCTGCCTGCTGGATCGCACGTGTCAAGAAGGCTCTGGCTCCACTCTGAATGCTTAGCTACGCAGGTAGATTGATGCAGTGAAATGGACACGGCAAATCAATTTGGGCCAATGCAAACTTGTCGCCGTTGCCATCGATCAGCAGTTTGGAGCAATGGCTGCTGATGAGAGCCAAGCCTGGAGCAATCTGCCACCTGCATAGCACGACTGAAAATATATGCATGGAATTCACAATTTGGGTTAATAAGGCGAAGAAGTTCACAAGAAGAGTGAATGCAACCAGACTCTACAGGTGTTGAAAAGAAGGGAAGACAAATATGATTTGGACCGCTGATCCAACTTCAGAGCAAATACTGTCATAACAGTGTATGATGGATGGATCTACTTGCCACAAGTGAAACAACATATAAACACCTAAAGTTCTAGAATCTGTAAAGTTCTATGCTTGTTTATAGCTAGACAAGTCATGAAGATACAGAAGATCCAATCCTTCCCTGAAATCAACCTACCACACCAACAACTACTCAAGACCGTTTCACCCAAAGGCCAAGGCAGCGACCTATTTTTTTAAAAGAAAAGGCAGTGACCTAATATGAGCACTTCCTCAGTACATAACACTAATAAAAAGTTCAAAATAGACAGTATGACAAAATAAGCAAACCTGCAAAAACAAGATCGAAGGACAGCACTACTCAAGAAAAATGGCGCCTGAGACTGATGTAAAAGCATCTTAGCTTTAGCAAAATATTTAGAAAAGATTTACCCAAGAAACAGAATATTTTGGGTAGGAGAAAGACCTTTTCTTTTCTCATATCCTTTGTCCTGGTCCCACCTCAGTTTTTCTTTTACTTTAGGTCTTAATCGAAACAGGGCTAAATGCTTAGAGGATGTCTTAAATATTAGGTTGCTAGAATGCATCCCAAAGAACAAAATTCACACTATCCTAATAGGTCTATGTACGATCTTAAGGATGACTTTTACTTTTCCAGTAGTAGATTGTGGTCCACATTTGATCTCTAAACCCTGTGGGCAGTGGCTTCCCAATAATGTGCTTTAGCACATTCACAGACCTTAAGGCACATGAAAAAATCCAAGTGGTAGAAAATACAACTAGCTCTAGTAAGCAATGCATTTAAGGTTAGCACACCAATGATTTCTGCAGGTAATTGTAAACATACTAAAAATATGGTTGAATCCATAAGTTATGAACTTTATGCAATGCAATGTACCATGTCGTTCCTATGCAAACTCCAATGTCACATATGTTATTTTAACAAAGCACATGAGTGTTAACTAACTGTCCCTAGTCATACTCAGTAGACATGTTAAGAACTATTCACCATGTACCAGTAGCGAAGACAAGATATATATGAACAAAAAAAGAAAGGGCAAACAGTAGTATACAAAGATATAATGTGCACTTTTAAGCTATGTTAGAACTCATGGCTTTTAGAAATTTTACTGAACTGAGAATAAATAAGAGATGAAACTGAAGCTTGGCAAGGTTTACTGTTTACCTGACTCTTTTTGAAGAAATGCCCTTCACTGCTCTTATATACTTCCAATTAATTACACACATCTCCAATTATATGTATTTTCTCAAAAGATTAGAAGTTAGGAACTGAAGCATATCAAAAGTAACAAATTTAAAAGTAACTTTTGCAAGCATACAAGTGATTCATCACAAGAGTTTCAAGGCTTAACAGATCCTCAACAGTCTTGGACATCTATTGAAATGCAATTATCACAAAAGTTAATGCAAACACGACATAACCCATAAGATTAAAAGGCTTGACTTCAAGAACATAACTGTTTGTTACAGATATGCAAACAAGGGGTACTCAGCGATAGTGAAACACCATCACATCACGAGTTTCCACATATAAATGGACAAGTAAACATATGGAAAGTAATGAAAATGATCTACCTCACAATGCTATAAGAAGAAAAATGCTTTCAAAAAACTCTCAGGAGACATATTCACCAACCCCTTTGAAAGCTTCAAACGAATTCCTATAATAAGAGCTCTTGTAAAACTGACATTTCGCTTAATTTATCTAGTGTAAAAAAATTGACACTGGGGGTGGCGAGAAAATGTGACACCTAAACTGAATAACCTACTCCACATGTTCAGAATATGCATTGTGACATCAATCATTGTTGTTAGATTGCGCACACAGATAAAATGACTGGAGTTGCATCATATAAAATGACAGAAACATCATATGAAATCTTTACATACAAAAAAGTTAAAATCTCAGTCTAATGTGCCCTTGAAGCTTGATTCATCTCGCCAATGATAAAATGAAGAGATATACAACTTTATTGGGCTCATCAATCATCAGTATCAGTACAAACATGAGCATGAGCACTCGACTGACAAAACGGCTGACGATACACACTGCAGTACATATAACCCAAAATACGACAGGTACATCAGTTGTTGGCATGTCAACACTACAGATTATACAGAAGAAGAGATGTAAACCTCGGCGAGTTGCTCCTAAATGGTGTAGTCCGACCACTGTCGAATGAAAGATGTGTGATCCATGGACTCCCCTGGCATGCCCTCATCCCTCTCAGCCTCACCCTTCTTCCGGCCAATCAGTCTGGCAGGATTCCCCACTGCCGTGTTCCTCGCCGGCACATCTATCAGCACCACTGACCCAGCACCAATCTTGGCCCCAGCTCCAATCTTCACGTTGCCAAGAATCGTCGCTCCAGCGCCAATCAGAACCCCATCCCCAATCTTGGGGTGCCGATCGCCGACAGCTTTACCAGTCCCGCCCAAGGTGACGTGGTGGAGAATGGAGACGTTGTCCCCGACAACGGTGGTCTCGCCAATGACGACGCCAGTGGCGTGGTCGAGGAGGATGCCCTTGCCGATGGCAGCGGCGGGGTGGATGTCGACGGCGAAGACGTCGGCGACGCGGGACTGGAGCGCGAGCGCGAGGGGGCGGCGCTGCTGCGCCCAGAGCACGTGCGACACGCGGTGCGCCTGGATGGCGAGGAACCCCTTGAAGTTGAGGAGGCACTGGGAGAAGCCGACGCAGGCCGGGTCACGGGAGCGCGCGGCGAGGAGATCGGCGACGACGGCGGCGCGGAGGGACGGGTGCCCGATGAAGGAGGCGAGGAAGAGGTCGTAGAGGAGAGTGGAGAGGAGCGTCGAGGAACAGAGCTTGTTGGCGAGGTGGAAGGAGAGGGACCGCGGCAGCGAGGGATGGGAGAGCACGGTGGCGTAGAGGAAGGACGCCAGCGCCGGCTCGGCGTCGGCGTCGCGGCGTGCCTCGGCCTTGATCTGGGTCCAGACCCAGGACTCCTCGTCCTCCGACTCCGGCGGCGGGAACGCCGGCACCACCTCCGCGGGGAGCGGCGGGGGAGGCGGCGAGTGGGACCGGCGGTGGTGGTTGGAGTGGTTCGCGCCTGCGCCGGCGCCGCCGTCGGGCTCGTGCGCGTGCGGCTGGCCGGCCGGCATCGCGGCGCGGGGGGATCGGGTTGGTGGTCGAGGCGACGCGGCGCGAGCGGAGGAGGATTTGCGGGCCACTAGCGTCGGAGGCCGCACCGCGGAGGCGTACATAGGCGCACGCGACAAGTGGAGCGCGTGCGTATACAGTCATACAGGTTACTGAAGATATTGCAGTGTTCTGCCTTGTGGTAGAATGGACTTTAGTTGGGCCTGGGCTTTCAAATTTTTTATTTTATTTTATTTCTGTTGATGTAGAAAAAAAAAGGACTGTCTACATCACCTATTGCTTCAGCGTTGGCATCCAGTAGAATGCCAACTTCTGCACCTAGAGAGGTTCCCAACTGCTGCAAAATTGACTAGTGTTGCCTCTGTACTTAGATGAGATAGTGTGCCCATGAATCTGGACTGAATAGTGGTAACATACAAGTGACGCAATCTTTGGAACATGGTTATCTTCCCCTAGAGTTTGAAGGTCAACTGTTTTGTGTTTGGGCATGTTATTTCGTATGTTGCATAATCGTTTTAAAATAATGTAGATTCTTTTCAGTTTTGATGAATATGGAAAGATTCAATGAACCTGACAGCGCAGTACAACCATAGATTTAACTCGTCCAAAGCCACCACCTATAAATACGCGTTATTTTTATAAAGAGAAACTAAATACCGGCGAGGATACCATGCGCAACATGTCTATCCTACCGATGCCACCGAGAGTTACACGATCGAGAAGTTCTGCATTGGTGACAACATGTAAATCTTAAAATAAAAAAAGGTGAAAAGCTTCTCATAATCAAATAAACTCTATATATTGTAATACAGCGTACCTCGTCATGTAAAGTCACTGTTTCTTTAAAGCAATGTATTTAGTATCTTATAGCTATACATACATTGCCGAGAAAATGATTTAAAACTTTATAAAAGAAATGAAATGCATATAGATTTATAATAATAACTATAATATTAACTATATCTATAATGTATAATGTTTGTCTAGCTATAAACAAAAAATCGTAATTGGTTTAAAAATTTACCACCGTTTTAAATCGTTATTACAAAGCTATCGCTAACATATTAAAAAATTATCATTATAACCATCATTCGAACACCTTTTTTTTAAAATATAAAAAATCAGTAGCAAATTTACAAATTAGTTCAATAAAGATTACAACTAGTTTGTTTTTCAAACTAGATATTAGATTATAATTTAAACGTACATGGCAAATACAACTATTTTGTATTTTTTTTAAGTAAATGTAATTACACCGGAAATTCCTAATGCACTTTCTTCGTACTGTTGCAGGTGCCGTTCCTACTTCCTGCGGCTACCAGCGATTGCAGAGGTTTGGAGGTTGCAGCGCGGACTCTGCCCACACACCCAACCGTCTTCCGGACCCCTCTCCCCCGCTCCACGCCAACGCCGGCGGGGCCCAGACGGCCAGATAGCCTCGTTCGTTTGGCCCTCCGCTTCCGCTCCACTCCGCCTTCCCCGCGCGCGGCGCACGAGACA
The DNA here is from genome assembly GCA_030770085.1 of Oryza coarctata. NCBI lineage: Eukaryota > Viridiplantae > Streptophyta > Magnoliopsida > Poales > Poaceae > Oryza > Oryza coarctata. The sequence continues at coordinate 20,552,546 of CM061470.1, forward strand.
CGCCGCCACCCCCCACGCTTCCATCTCACTCCACACCGCTACTTTTTCCAACCGTCGCCCACGCGAACCCCGACGCCGCCCCTTCCCCAGTATCCTCGTCCGCCTCCGCCTCCTATGGCGTGCTTGGCGGCGGCGGGTGCTGAGGCGACCCCTCCCCTGTTCCGCCGGCTCGCGCCGTCTCCAGTCCCCGCGCGCCGCCGTCTGCCCGTGTCCTGCCGAGCTCGCCGCCGCAGTCTCAGGTTAGTAGCCCTGCGCGCAGGATCGCGGGCTTGCGGTGTGATACTGCTTGTGATTACTGGTGCGGAGCGTTGGGGTTTCGGTTGGTGGGTTCACATTCGCTCCTATTTTGCATCTGCTGCGAACTGGGGGAATGGCATATTGGGGTTTTTGGGTGGGTTGGGTGACAGGGGATCGAGGAATTTCCTTTCGTGGTGCGTGCTACGTATGTACGAAATGCTTTGATTGTGCTTTGTTGATGTCGATCAAGCGGGGATCGAGCTTTGAGCGCTGCTCTCCTAATCTTGTTGGGCTGGGTTCTGAAATGCTTGTATTGCCGCAATGTTCCACCCATCTGAAAAAAATGTCCTAGTTTATGTTCTGCAATCATGATCAAATCATCAGAAATCGATACTGTCAAAACTTTTTATATCTGTTTTGTTGTTATGATTCATAAAATATGTCAAGGAATTCTATTAAACTAGCTTTATTTTGAGGGTTCTAGGACTTCTGCAGAACTACCTCGGAAGAGTACAAGTAACGCTAAACCCCAAAATGGGGTGAATATCCAGAGAGATGAAGCTTCTGTTTCCACGAATAAACAATGGCAAGAGGTACTACAGCACATTCTTTAGCAATTCATATGTTTTCTAATACGATTCTTATTATGACTTATGAGATTGATCGGATAGTTTGGCCAATTTCATGGTACTACGTATATGGTGTAGAATTTGTAGATTATCTTAGTACAAATATGTATCAAACTCCCCAAACACTCGATAATCCTCTTTTGTATATAATTTTCCGTGTTTTTATATTATTTTTACATGAAAATTAAAGTGAAACACATTGTCATTAATTTAGCTAATCAATTAGTAAATATGGAAAGACAATACCTGATATTGGCAGGCCATTTTCAAAGAGAAACATCATGGGTGCTGTAGTTATCATGAAGATACTGTTTGCAGCAATTTCATCTCTACTTTCATGTGCTTCTACTTGTTTAGTGTTGCTTCTTTTAATGTTTTCAGCTTTGTGTTTTTCAACAGAAATATGAAGATGAAAATGGCATATCAAACCTTCAATTGGAAGATTTGATACGGATGATACAAAACACTGAGAATAGTAAGGAGCTCCTTTCTTTTGGATATTCATACAATTAAGTGGCATGTATAAAGTTGTAAGCATGCACATAATAAGCACTAATTTCAATGTATTTGTTTAGATATAATGCTTCTGAATCAAGCTCGTCTTCAGGCATTGGAGCATGTTGAAAAAGTTCTTAAAGAAAAAGAAGACTTGCAGAAGAAGATAAAGATTTTGGAGATGAGACTGTCAGAAACAGATGCACGACTCAAGCTTCCAGCTGAAGGGAAGTTAACCACTGAGATTAATGACTCTCTACCAGTACTGGAGTTAGATGATATAAAGGAAGAGAATATACTACTGAAGGATGACATAGGATTTCTTAAAACAATGCTTATTGAGGTTGCTGAGACAGAGGACAGTATATTCAAATTAGAGAAGGAACGGGCTCTTTTAGATGCTTCCCTTAGGGAGCTGGAGTCTAAATTTATAGATGCCCAAGCAGATATGTTGAAGCTTGGTCCTAGGCAGTATGATGCATGGTGGGAAAAAGTAGAAAATTTGGGGGACTTGCTTGAGACCACAACAAACAGAGTAGAGAGTGCTGCAAGTGTTCTGGGACGGAATCATGATTTGGAGGATAAGGTTGACAAACTAGAGGCATCGTTGGCTGAAACAAATATATCAAAGTTCTCTTGTTATTTTGTTGATTTTTTGCAGGAAAAGATAAAATCAGTAGAAGAGCGCTTCCAAGCATGTAATCGTGAAATGCATTCTCAAATTGAACTGTATGAGAATTCATTAGAGGAATTTCATGATATTCTTAGCAAACTAGTGGAGGAAACTGAGAAACGATCACTAGAGCATTCAGCAAGTGGCATGTCGTCAGAATTGTGGAGTAGGATCTCTCTTTTGATTGATGGGTGGTTGCTTGAGAAGAGAATATCCTACAATGATGCAAGTACATTGCGGGAAATGGTCTGGAAAAGGGATAGTTGTCTTCGGGAAGCATACTTGTCATGCAGAGGTATGAAAGATAGGAAAATTGTGGACAATTTTCTAAATATGACATTGCCAGCGACTAGGTACACTTTCTCCTTTGCTAGTAGGAGTAAAGCCTGTTTATAGGATAATACTGTCTTTATTTAGTTTTAGAACCTATTGATTAATGCAGTTCTGGCTTGCACATCGTCCACATAGCAGCAGAGATGGCTCCTGTTGCAAAGGTGATCCTTGGTACTAATTTAACCTTTCATCATGTGAATTTTATTTCATTATTACTCCTGACACAAATACATTTCTAGTTAGTATATTTTGATATATGGTTCTTTTGATAAGATGTGAAACTACTGATGTGATAGTTGACTAATAGTTTTGGAATTTGATTTGTTGTTCATTCTGATAATATAAACCCTATTAGTTACTCTTTAAGTTTGCTTAATTATATGCATGGCTCTTTAGGTTGGTGGTTTGGCGGATGTGATATCTGGTCTTGGCAAGGCACTTCAGAAAAAGGGACACCTTGTGGAGATTATTCTGCCAAAATATGACTGCATGCAGAATGACCAAGTTAACAACCTTAAGGTATATAGTTTGTTTCTTACTTAAGTTTTTGGTTGCTTCTTTTGTTTGTTTAAGATTTCTGTTTTGCTATCATGCAGGTTTTAGATGTTCAGGTACAATCCTACTTTGAAGGAAGTAGGTTCAACAACAAAATATGGACTGGGACTGTTGAAGGTTTGAAACGTCTCTCAGTTTGACCATTCTGTAAAATTAAGTCATAACATTGAATTTTTGTTGACCTGACTAAATTTAGCGTAAGCAGGCCTTCCAGTCTATTTTATCGAGCCACAGCATCCAGCAAAATTCTTTTGGAGGGCACAATACTATGGAGAACATGACGACTTTAGACGATTTGCATACTTCAGCCGTGCAGCACTGGAATTACTTCACCAATCTCAGAAGAAAATTGACATAATCCATTGCCATGATTGGCAGACTGCATTTGTTGTAAGTGCCAAACTGCCAATGATCACTTGGCTGTATTGGTTAATTGACCACTGAAAATGGATCTTGCTCTTCTTGGTTGATTTACCCAGTTGAAGAAATTAACCTACTCATCTTTTACTTTGAAATTTCAGGCACCTCTTTATTGGGATGTATATGCAAATCTAGGCTTCAACTCAGCTAGAATTTGCTTCACCTGCCATAATTTTGAATATCAAGGAACTGCTCCTGCCCATGATTTAGCATGCTGTGGCCTCGATGTTGAGCAACTTGATAGGCCAGACAGGATGCGTGACAATTCACATGGCAGAATAAATGTTGTCAAGGTATCAACTATCGAAATTAAGCAATAGATTGAATTCAAATTCGACCTGTATGATACCAACAATGTTGCTTTGGGTTCATTGTTTTCAGGGTGCAATCGTGTATTCCAACATTGTGACAACTGTATCACCAACATATGCACTAGAGGTGCGCTCAGAGGTAATATTTCTTGTGAACTTTAGTTGCTGTGCATATTTGATTGTTTACTTTTCTGTGGCACTTGGCATAAATTTTAGTTTACCTTCTAATGGTGAGATTCTGATAGAAGTTGATGCAAAATTCATGGGAAACTACAAGGCATATTTAGCGAATTCTTAGATTAATATAAAATTAAATGTGTATATAAAGTTGTCTTTTAATTTTATGTATACATAATGAAAGACAACTTTATGCATATATACAAGGGGATATTACTTGATGTATGCTCTTTGCAGATGATGTATTGTTAGTTGATGAGAGATGGATGGGAATAAATAGGAAACTAAAGTTGTAGTGACAGACTTTTGATTCAAAATATTTTAGAGTAAGTAAAACTAAGACTGAATATTTGATGTGTGACTTTGATACTATCTCACATGAGGAGGGAGATGTAAGTTTAGGAGGCCAAGTAGTGCATAAAAAGAACATTTTTCGATATCTGGGATTGATGCTACAGATGGATGGAGATATTGATATAGATATTAGCCATAGAATCAAAATGGGCTAGATAAAGTGGCGCCAAGCATCTAGCATCCGTTGTGATGAGGATACCGTAGAACCTAAAAGGCAAATTTTATAGAACGACGATTAGACATGCTATGTTGTATGTGGCAGAATGTTGGCCTACAAAAAGACGACTTGTTTAACAGCTGAGTATTGTAGAAATACATATGTTACACTGGATTTGTGGTTATACAAGAATGGATCAAGTTCAGAACGAGAATATATGTGATTAGCTAGGGATAGCACCAATTGAAGAAAAACTTATCCAACATTAGTTAAGATAGTTTGGCCATATCAAAAGAGACCCGTAGAGACATTAGTATATTGTAGAATCATAAGACAAGATAATATTATAAGGAGAGATAAATAAAGATCAAAATTAATATGGAGATGTAATAAAAAAGAGACTTAAAATATTATAATATACCTAAAGATCTGTATTTAAAATGTAGTGTTTGAAAAACAGCTATTGACATGCCTAAACCGTGATTTGAGACTCTTGTTGGGTTTCAACTCTAGCCTACACAACTTGCTTGCGACTGAAATGTTTTATATTGTTGTATTATTGTTGTTATTGTAAATAAAGTTGTATTTCATGTGATTTTTTTCATATTTCTTATTGCGTTTTAATTTGGCTTACTCAACACTATAGAGTATAATCAATATGAAATTTTAATTTTTTTATCTCTCTTGTAAATTGGTTTTTTTTCTCATCCCTTTAATTAATTCACTTATCTCCTATTATCTTTACTCCAAAAAATTAAATTACAAATCATAATTTAATTATTGACATCAAATTTCTGTTCTCTCATTCCTCAATGGAATTTAGAATTCATGTAAAGAAATACGCCTATTGTAGTTATAATTTTCTAGTTTACGTACAGCTTGCTTGTGATTAAGGATAGATGCATACCTTTTCTAAGTATTTTTAATGGTTGACCTAGAAATATTAAGTGACTTGAAAGAATTGGGCATGCATCCATGCACGCTACATATTTATTTGAAAAGTTCATGTTGTGATTGTTTACTGGGTTAAGTTTGATTTACCCCCTCATTTATCGTAAAAGCACGATTTACACCCTTAAACTATGAAACTAGACTATACACCCTTCAACTATCAAATCTAGACACTTAAACCCCCCATCACCCATTTTAGCTAGTTTCAGCCATGGTGTCTGACGTGGCTATCACACGTGGCAAATAATGTGGCACCTTAATAAAAAAAACACTTCTCCATTCTCCCTCTTTCTCTCCGGTAAAATTCCCCACCCAAATCCTTAACCGTAGCAACAACGAGGAGGCATCTAGGGCGTTAGCACTCGGTGGCCGTGGCTAGGCCATTTAGTGGTGGATATCGCGGCTGAGCCGTTTAGCAACGCAGACTTCTGCACATCTGGCTGGCGAGCAAAGTTGTTCACATCTGCCTGAGGAGTACGATTGTGAGCGTTCACGTGACAAGACCTCTGCCTTCTTCGTCTAGGCGTCCAACAGGACATGCTTTGCCTTCTTCGTCTAGCTAGGTCAGTGTTTTTTATCGTGGTGCAAATCTGGATAGTGAGGCTTAGTTTTTCGTAGGAACCTATCATGATTTGTTTATGTTTTGGAATTGGTAGCACATGGCTAGCAAGTGGATTAAATTATTTTGACAAGCTTGTGTTTTCATATATGAAAGTCAATGTATGTTTTTTGCTGATAATATAGTGCTAGTCAATGAAAGTCCAATGGAAGTAAATATGAAGTTGAAGTTGTGGTGGCAAACTCCAGAATCAAAAGGTTTTAGGCTCAGAAGAACTAAAACCGAATATATGATATGTGACTTCGGCACTACTATACATGAGACGCAAAATATTAGTTTTGATGGTTAAGTAGTGCTCAAGAATAATACTTTTCGCTGTTTGGAATCGATGCTATAGTGAGATGAAAATATCAATAAAAATGTTAGTCATAGAATCATAGCGGGTTGGATGAAATGATGAAAAACATCGAATGTTTTTTTATGATAAGAAGGTACCCAAAAGCTAAAAGTTAAATTTTATAGAATGACGATTAAATATGCGATGTTGTATGGTGTAGAATGTTAGCATACGAAAAGATGACATATTCAATAATTAAATATTACAGAGATGCGTATGTTATATTGAATTTGTGGACATATAAGAATGGATCAGATCCAGAACGATGATATATATGATAGGCTAAAGGTAGCACTAGTTGAAGAAAAACTTATCTAATACCGGTTGAGATAGTTTGAACATATCCAGCGGAGACCTCCAGAGACACGTGCATAGTGGAATTCTAAGGCATGACAATAATGTGAAGAGAGGCAGGAGAAGTTTAAAATTAACATGGGAGGAGACACTTAAAATGTTGGAATATTCCTAAAGTTTTATTCTTAAATAGGAGTGTATAGAAAATAGTTATTTTCATGACTACACCTTGATATGTGGCTTTTGTTGGTTTCATTTCTAACCTATCTTAGTTTGTTTGGGATTAAAAAGTTTTAATGATGATGATGATGATGATGATGATAAGGAGGAGGAGGAGGAGTATCTTGTGTTTTAGCAAATAAAGTTGTTGATTTGTGAGAATTATATTGTGAATGAATGATTAGTGATTTACTGTCTGCCTATAGAGTTTGTGATTTACTTTGTCTGCCTATAGAGTTTGTATCATGGATGTTATGTATTTTTTGGAAGTACGGTTCCACTTTAATGGAGAATTCATACATGATGGAAGGGCACTACATGACTCTAGTGGATCTAAAGGAATGTCATACATTGACCTTGACAAAGTGACATTGCGAACATCTGAGAGATCACTTTGAGGTTGAGGATGGTATGCTTTTGCATTGGTTGTTCCCAGGGAAAGAGCTTGCAGGTGGACTTCGTGTTTTTCTAGATGACAAGGTTTGTTAACTGATGTTAGATTGTATCGGTGAAGTAAAGGTTGTAGATGCATATGTTGACACACAAGTTGTAGAGAAAGATTCATCTGAGGAAGATCTAGGAAGTGTTGATGGCAGTGACTTTGAGGATGAGTCAATTGAACTTTCCTTAGAAGAGAATGCTGATCATCATTATCATTATTATCATCATCAAATCTTTCAGTTCTAAGTAAATTAGAGTAGGCTAAAAATGAAGCCCACAGAAACCACATATCAAGATTCATGCACGAATATAACTATTTTCCATGCACTCTTATTTAAGGCCAAAACTTTGAAAAGATTTCAAAAATTGAAGTCCCGTTTTATTGTCTTCTTCCATGTCAATTTCAGTGTTCTTCTGCCTCTCTTCATATTATTATTGTGCCTTAAGATTCTACTATACACGGTGTCTCTAGAGGTCTTCGTTGGATATGTTCAAACCATTTCAATTGGTGTTGGACAAGATTTTCTTTAATTGATGCTACCCTAGTTTATCATGTATATCATCGTTCGGAATCCGATCTATTCTTATATGTCCAGAAATCTAACTTAACATCCACATCTTCGCAATACTTAACTGTTGAATATGTGGTCATTTTATAGACTAACATTTTGTACCATATAAAATCGTAGGTCTAATCGTCATTATATAAAACTCAACTTTTAGTTTTTGGGATATCTGCTTATCACAGAGAATGCCTGATACTTTTTGTTATTTTATCCAATCCACTTTAATTCTATGGCTAATATCTTCATTAATATCTCAATCTCTTTGTCGCATCGATCTCAAGTAATGAAAGATATCCTTTTTGGATACTACTTGACCTTCTAAACTAATTTTTATGTCTTATGTGTAGTAATGTTGAAGTCGCATCTCATATATTCAGTTTTAGTTCAGTAGAAAAGGATGCTAATGAAACTACTAAAGTGGATATGAAAGGAAAGAAGCCTATTATGGGAATAACATCAACTCCAGAGAAGACTCAAAGGGACATTGAGGCACGAAGACAGTGGTATAGTCCTTTCTAAGAAGGATAAGGGAAAAGTACAATTGGTAGAATAAGGTGGTCAGATGGTCACTAAAACTGGTAATAGTAGTTCTGCAAGTGATTACCTACCTTGGGACAGCTGCTCTTCAGAGGAGGATGAGGAAGCTATGGAAATCAAGAAAGCGTTCAAGAATTTTAAGAAGCTGAAAGATGGTCAAATTGCAGAACTTGATGCTGTGATTTGTGAAGAAGAGCTAGACATAGGAGTGAGACAACCTTAGTACAAATTGAAGATGATAGCAATGCAACACCATATGATGGCAGTAGTGCAAGATGACTCTTTTGAAGAAGACAATGATGGTCAGTTAGTCACTAAAAGGAGTAAGTATCCAAGTTTCAAGGCTAGTAGTAGCAACACTCTAACATTTTGCACTAGGAATGAAATTTGATTGCAAGAAAGAGTTTAATGTTGCAATAATAAAACATGCCCTAGCCAACAGAAGAGTTGTGAGGTTTGAAAAGGATGAGGCCAAGAGAGTAAGGGCGATATGTGACTAGAAGCCGTGTCAACGGGTATGTCTTCTTTCAAAAACCAACAGATGTGAAAATTGGCAAATTGCAACCTTTACAAATGTGCACACATGCCCCCAAAGGGAAGATAACCGCTTCGTGACATCTAGAAGAATTGCAGAGAAGTATGAGAAGATGATTACAGATAATCCAACTTGAGTATTAAGAACATGATTGGAACTGTTTCTAAAGAAATGATTGCAAATGTCAGTGTGCTTCAGTGCAAGAGAGCTAAAGTCCATATGTTGAAGATGTATGACTCAACAAGGAGTGAGTATGGTAGGATTCTTGACTACCAACTTGAACTACTTAGGAGTAACTGAGGTAGCACGGTTGTGGTAACTCTTGACTCTACTAGTCCTACTCCTATCTTTCAAAGGATATATGTATGCTTTGATGCTTGTAAGAAGGGGCTTATTGTTGGTGGTAGAAGAGTGATTAGACAAGATGGTTGTTTCTTCAAGGGATTTACCAATGGAGAGCTATTATGTGCATTAGGAAGAGATGCAAATAGCCAGATGTACCTAATTGCTTGGGCAGTGATGGAGACCAATGAGTTGTAGGATTGGTTTTGTGGTTTGCCATTCAAAGATCTTGCTGCTAGTGATGGTGATGGATGGGTGATTATATTAGATCAATAAAAGATATGTGCTTGTTATTGATGTATTCCCTTGCATTTGAAATTTACTGATTTGGGTTTTGTGCTACATGGAATTATTAATGCTATTGAATACTAGGTTCCTAAAGCTATGCATAGGAATTGTGCTAGGCACATATATGCTAACTGGATGAAGAAGTTCAAGAATAGGTTGTGGTAGAACAAGTTTTGAAGGTGTGCCAAGGCTCCCTGCAGGCCTCTATGCAACTTAGCAAGAGCAAAGCTGGCACAATGCACACGTGAAGGAGCTCAGGCAATCATGAACACTAACCCACATCATTGGAGTATGGCATGGTTCCAGTTAGGATCAAATTGTGACTCTGTTGATAACAACATGTGTGAATCCTTCAATAAATGAATTGTTGAGGCTAGGTTTCTACCTAGAATCAATATGTTTGAAGCTATTAGAAGGAAAGTTATGGTTAGGATACAAGAACATAGGACTAAATGGGTAAGTGGCAAGGAACTATCTGTCTTAAGAAGCTGAATGCTTATATTACAGAAAACAGGTTTTTGTCATGCAATTTCAAATGAAAATGACAAATTTGAAGTGAAACATCATGAGCATAAGTTCAGTCAACCTTCATACTAGAACCTCCTCTTGTAGATATTGGCAGTTAGCAGGTCTCCCTTGCTACCATGCTATTGCTTGCATATACTACAAAACCAATTGTCTTGATGAGTATATTGCCTCCTGCTACTCAGTTCAAGACTATATGAAAACATATGAACACTGCCTTGAGCCTGTTGAAGGTGTGCATAGTTGTTCCAAATTTGATAGACAAAGACCAACTGCACCTCCATATGTCAAAATGCTAGGTAGACCAAAGAAGGAAAGGAGAAAGCCACATGAAAAACCCAAAGCAGCCTAGGTGTCAAAAGTTGGCACTATCATTAGGTGTATATTATGCAACACAATTGGACACAATAGGACAACTTGTGCAAAGAGGAATGTAGGGACTGCTCAGGCTTCATCTAGTGCACAAGCTGCATGTAATTCCAAGGGGAGATCTACACAATATTTGAACTTGCATTCCAATATATGAATATTTGAACTTGCATTCCAATATGAACCTATCACAATGTAGCTCAAGCTTTGGAGGCAACCTTACAGCTGGCCATGCTAGTGCTGTAGATTTGTCTTATGGATCACCAAGGAAGAAACTTCAAGTCACAAGGCCTACTAATCGAGCTTTGTAGATTATGAAGCCATGGACAATGTTGCATGCATGTAACGATAATCAAATATTCTATGACAAAATTGTGGCCTGATGACATTTTCATTTTGGTTGTAATGCTAGACTTGTGGCTAAATGACATGTTTATTTTGGGTGTAATGCCAAACTTATGGCTAAATGTCTTAAGCATTAATGCAAGACTAGTCAATTATGGTTACATGTCATCCTGTCAATTATGGTGAAATGTCCATCTTGTATGTTCTTGCCCCACAATTCAAAAGCATCAATACTCTTGCAAATAATGTGACAGCCACATATTGGTTCATACTTCAATTTTTGCACATAACTTATTGAACAAACAATTTGATAGCCACAAATCTATTCACATTCTTGATTCATGAAACATCCATGAAGTCAACATGACATATAGCAACACGGTTGACATGCTATCACAGTGCATAGGACGATCACAACTTAATATAGAGCCCTACAATCACAACTAGGCATACAAAAATTACATAAAAAACACGTCTTTCCTTCTCTAATATATCAATTCTAACAACAAGATTAACATTTCTAGCATCCTCCTACTTTAAGATTTCTTCCATCTCTAACCTATGCCTTGCAACAGATGCATCCATTTGCACATGCGCATCACAAAATGTAGATTTAACTCCTTGTTCTCCTCCCTACTAGTCCATACAACATCCCTCAGATCATTCAACAACTGCTTCAAGAAATGTGTAGTCTCCTCATCGTTCCAATACCAAAATTTGCAACCACTAGTCTACAAATTCAACATCTAGATTTCAATCTAATGGTAAAAAATTGAAATTACCAAATAAGCACAATTCAAATTGGTTTAAAATGTACTAACCCATCTATTCATGCATGCCATGTACCTTCTCCTTGGATTCGATTCACTCCAAGAGATCCACCTTGCCGCTTTGCACCCACATTTGTAGAACACAGTTGGCTCATACTTTAGTGGGCACTCTTTGTAGGGTATTGGAGATGGTTGAACCCCATCGTCACCTCCACTTGACGAGGACGAATCAGACACTCAACATGACCGAGCTCCTCGACATGTAACTATTTAGCTCGAGTGCGACGCTATTTTGTGCTTGCTCTGCCGACTAGCCCACCCTGCGTTGCCTGAACTAAGGTCCTGCCTTCGCCGCCACACTACCCTATGTGCAGCGCGCAAGAGTTGCCTCATACGCACTATTCACCATTGTGCACGAGAGCCACCGCCACCCTTGATGCCTCCTCGTTGTCGCTAGGGTTAGGGATTTGGGTGGGGAATTTTACTAAGGAGAGAGAGGTGGAGAGGAGTAAGGAGAATGGAGAAGGGTTTTTTTTTAATTAAGGTGCCACACCAGTCGCCACGTGGGATTGCCACGTCAAATGCCACGGTCAAAACCAACTTAAATAGGCAACGGGGGGTTAAGTGCACGAATTTGATAGTTAAGGGGTGTATATTGTTCAGTTTCGTAGTTAAAGGGGGTTAAATCATACTTTTGTGATAGTTGAGAGGCATAAATAGGACTTAACCCTTTTTTAATATATCTTTGGAAAGTCCCAGTTGGACTCATGCATGCTTATAGTAGTCCATTGCAGATTAGTAAATGCATATACATACGCATGTATATTACTATCATATAGAAGTGAGTCCGTATTGCTTATAATACATATTCTATTGTAAAAGATCTCATCCACAGGTTCAATAGATGGACAGTCAGGATTTTGTCTTTTTTAGATTAACGTGAGAATTTTTAGCTTTTTTGAGTTTATTGGATTAACGTGGGAGCTTCTAGGAGAGTCTCTAATTAGTATTTGAGTAAATTTCACAAAATCCCATGTTTTATGGTCAAAGTTGCAAAAAACCATGAATATTAGACTTGTGGCATATAACCACATGTTTGTTTTCATAGAGTCATGCCTATTCAAATATCAAGTAAATTTAACATATCTAAAACAATATTATTCAAAATAGGGAAAAGTTAAACCAACCACCCATATTAAAAATCACTAACTAAAATTTTCATGGGCACTTTATAAGATAAAAACTTTAAGTAAATGCATACTTAATATGTATAAGGGTGAGGTTTTGAGAAACCTTAGAATTATAATACCTAGAGTTATATGTCGCAAGTTATAATGCATGTGGTTTTCTGTAATTTTGACCATAAAACATAGGGTTTTCTGAAATTTACTCTTGCAACAGTTCATTTATTCCAGTGGCGTTCCTACATGAACTGAAATAAGTTGTTGTATTAATATAGGAAGTTGCATAAAGAGGTCGAGTGCTTGATAAATCCATATATATCATTATCAATATATCCATAGAAGGCCTCGACTAGTCCTGGACTCCTGGCGTTTCTAGTTTCCATTATTTAATGTCTTATACCCTTTCTATTGCTAGCAGTGTTCTAAAAGTTGATACTAGGCACTGGGTAGCTGCCACGATTTGGCATTTGGCGGTGCATTAGGCTTCTGCCCTGCCTTGGGTGGCTCTAGTGTTGTTATACTAATGTTCTGTTGTCTTTCTTTTATATCATAACATCTAGCGCCTAGCACCACACTGATTATTAGTTCATTGTAATAGTTTCAATTTGTAAGTGAACTGTGTTGGCATTTTGTTATTGACAAGCTCTTGTGGTGCTCAGGGTGGACGTGGACTACAAGATTCACTCAAAGTACATTCCAGGAAATTTGTTGGGATACTTAATGGAATTGACACAGATACATGGAATCCTTCAATAGATAGACATGTCAAGGTTCAATACAATGCTAATGATCTCCAGGGAAAGGAAGCGAACAAAACAGCTCTCCGAAAGCATCTAAAGCTGTCTTCTACATATGCTTCTCAACCACTGGTATGATTTTTAGTCACCTCATCTACTGCTAAACTGGATATGAAATAATGACCATGTACCGGTACTTGAATTCAACTGCTAAACTGGATATGAAATAATGACCATGTACCGGTACTTGAATTCAAGAATTTCCCTGCCTGTTCAGCTGTGCAGTTTATTTTAGCTATCTGGTTTTATTATATTCCATTCTTTTTATTGTAATCCGGTTTATCTAGTCTGAAACTAGTTATGGCAATGCTTTATCATGCCCTGATTCTTTTGTTTTGGTTATCTTAGATCATGTCATCTGATATTCATGTTATGTGTATTCAACTCAAGTCCTCTACTATTCCCCTATAGTTTATCATCTCATTTCTTTTTCGAATGGAAATCAAAGTTTTCCTTTGTTTGTTTTTTTTTTTGAAAAGGAAGGTAGAGGCTCTACCTTATATCCATTTCATTAAGAAACAAGTGAAGCTTACAAATATTACAAAAAGCAAAAAGCAAAACAAAACGCAAAACTGTACAAAAGGAAGGAAACAGAGAGGAAAGAAAAGAAACAATAAAGAGAACAAGCAAGGTGTTAGCTTGTTCTGAGAGTCTACCCAAGCACTGATTTTAGTTTGAGCTACAGGATTAGCGCGATGGCACCAAAGATCCAGCAATTCTGAAATTTAATGGATCATGATAGGGAGACTAGGTCTTGACTTTCAAAGATCCTTGTGTTGCTTGTCTTCCAAAGAGTATTAGCACAAGCTGCGAAGCAAACCTGGGCAATGTTTTGATTGTTCCTGGTGTTGTTGGCTACTGCTTCCATTAAGTGGGTGATTGATTCAGAAGCAGTGGCTATGGAGTGGAGACCCAACTTTCTCCAAAGTTTGGTTGCTGATCGGCATCTTAAAATTATGTGATCAGCTGTTTCATGTGCTGGGCGAATGTCACAGTGTGGGTTATCTTTCCATTTTTTGCATTGGTATTCAGTCTGTCCCTGTAGGCTAGCAAAGGGAACTCTTTGTTTTTGTTTGGTATGATGTTGGACCAAATGTAGACTGCTGGCTGCCATAGTTGCCCATGGTGTCAGCAAGTGGTATATGTTGGCAGTGGTAACCGGTGCTGCCGGGTATAAGAGTTCCCGTTGATCAGGGGAATTCAGTTGTGGTGTGAGTTCCTGGACGATTTTCTGGATTTTGTATAGTTTCAGCTGCACTTGATGGGACAGATTCGGGTGAAGCTTGAGCTGCCACTGCTGATTCTCCAATTGTGAAGAAACTGTACAGTTCTCGTTGATTGCAAAGGAGAACAGGACTGGGAACTCAAGATTAAACCTGTGAGAAGACCAATCATCTTTCCAGAATAGTGTTGTGGTTCCATCCCCCAGTCTTGCCTTAGTGATTTGCACCAGAATTTGGATGTTAGCAGCAATTTTTATCCAGGTTGGGGTGTGGTTTGTCCAAGGCATCAATGAGATGCAGTTCGGTAAATATTTTGTTTTAAACCACTTGTTTATGGGCTCATCTCCCCCAGACAAAATATTATTACTGAGTTTAATGAGGAGTGCTGCATTTTGTGCTCTTAAGTCCTTCACTCCAAGTCCACCGTGCTGTTTTGGAAGCTGAACTGTCTTCCACGCTACTAGGCATTGACCTCCCTTTATTTCCTTTTCGCCCTTCCAAAAGAAGGATCGTCTTAGCTTGTCAATTGCTTCAATTGATTTTTCTGGCCATTGAAAGCAAGACATGTAGTATGTTGGGATGGCTGATAAAACTGAATTTACTATTATTAGCTTGCCTCCTAAAGAAAGTGGCAGCCACCCATCTAGTCTTTTGTCGATCTTTGAGATTACAGGCCTCAGCATATTGTGTGCAATTTTTGTAGTCGATAGAGGCAATCTCAGGTAACTGTAGGCTAATGTGCTCGTGGGACATTGAACTATCTGTGATGCCATTTGTGAATCTGTTCGTCATGTGTATTGGAACAAGGGTGCATTTATGAAAGTTAATTTTCAGGCCTGAGAAAGTAGCAAATGTGTCCAATATATCCTTCAAAACTAAAACTTGGTCTACCTGTCCTTTAAGTAGAATTAGCATGTCATCGGTATATTGTAATGTTGATGGTGCTCCCTGGATGTCTAAAGGATGTGAAAGCAGTCCAGTCTAGTATGCCTGTTGAATCATTTTTTGCAAGACATCCGCAAAAATGATGAATAAATATGGTGACAACGGGTCACTTTGATGTACTCCCCATTTGTATTGGATCTGCTTTCCCATTTCTCCATTAATAATTATTTGTGCCTTTCCTAAACATAAGAGAGATCTCATCCATTCAATCCAAATTGCTAGGAATCCACGAGCTTCCAGCACAAAAAAAAAGAGTTCCAGTTAACCGTGTCAAACGCTTTGTTAAGTCTAGCTTTGAGACTATCAGTTTTTTCCTCTGTTTGATTGCAAATTGTACCATCTCAGATTCCAAAACGAATTTTTCTGTGATGGTCCTGTTTTTCATTAACCCTGATTACATGGGATCTATCAAGCCTTCTATTTCGTCTTGCAATCTGTTTGCAAGAACTTTGCTGATTAATTTTGGAAGGCTGTGTAAGAGTGAGATTGGCCTGAAGTCTCTTATGTTCATCGGGGTCGAGGTTTTAGCCAAGAGCACTATGAATGAGTGATTAATTCCTGATAAATCAATTTGGTTGCTGTGTAGACTGTTAAAGACGGATTGTAGATCAGGCCAAAGAATGTTCAGAAATTTCTTGTAGAACTCATTGGTGAAACCATCTGGGCTGGGACTTTTGTTGTTCGGTGCCTGAAGGATTGCCCTGGAGATCTCATCCTTGGTGAAATTTGTGCAGAGACTATTCATTGCCCTCTGATCAGGATAGAAAGTGGACAAATTGATAGCGTTGCCCTGACCATTATTAGCTGCACATTGACTTTGAAGGCGCCTTGCTCAAAAATTACAGTGGCATGTGGGGCTTGCACAGGGAAGCTGGGTAGTGCAATCTTAGGCAGTAGAGAAATGAGAGCGAAGAAGTCATGCAGCATAGGGTTGATATTTCCGGCTAGATCATTGTTTGCCCTTAGTGCCATGACACCTAATTTGCCTAGGTTGCCTAAATTGCCAAAGTAGCGAGTGATAGTTCTAGAAGAGGAAGCCTTGAGACAAGTTTGGGGTTAGCGTGTTAACTTGAAGACCAAAAGCTGACGAGTTGTTACTACCCCGCCTCGCCTGCCTGTGTTGTTTCGATCTAGGGTGGCGCCCAAACCTTGGTGCCGGCAAAGAAGGTAGTAGTGGAGAAGGTGTGTTGTTGTCCCAGATTTCGTTGATGAACACATCAATGAACGCCCCCAACTCATTAGCCTTGTGGAAGGCAAGGTGGTGTGGAATGTGTTCAAGGGCTTCCACCTTGATCATGGCAAAGATGGTTGCGAAGTCATGGGGCGTGGATGCATGCATGATCCACATTCAACAAGTTGGCGAAGCCTGAGAGACAGATTGCTATTCCTGTTCTGTGCCAGAAGTCAAGGGGGAGTTTTTCCAAAGTAATGCAAACAATGTATTGGTAGAAAAAGGTTAACAGGTTTTCCTCCTGTCATGTGGGA
Organism: Oryza coarctata; assembly: GCA_030770085.1. Taxonomy (NCBI): domain Eukaryota; kingdom Viridiplantae; phylum Streptophyta; class Magnoliopsida; order Poales; family Poaceae; genus Oryza; species Oryza coarctata. The sequence continues at coordinate 20,569,659 of CM061470.1, forward strand.
AAATAGAGACTGGGTGGCCCCCTTCTCAGATCGGGCTGAACCTGAAGGCCCTCGCCTAGTCCTCGTTATGAAGGAACACGACAAAACGTGGTTGACGCCACTAGCTGCTAACTGCACGCGAGCGCCACCGAGCCTAATGTGGAATAGGTGTCTTAGCCAGGGGACCGACGCGACCATTGGTGGATCGATGGCCATTGCAGCCACTAGCAAGTTCTAAACCCTTGCTAGCGAGCAGTGGACATCAAGGGACACCGGACGTCCTTGAATTGTTGGCTTCATTGCAACGGCGAGGATTGGTTACTTTGAGGATTTATTTGGGTGTTTTTTGTGGGAAGAATCTAACAGAGCCTAGAAAGGACACCATGATTGGATGTGATCAGTGGATCTACAAAGCCAGCAGAGGATGGGATCCTGGCAATAAGCTTTAAAATGCGAGTGTGAGAGACAGCGGAAGCATCTTTGATCTAGGTTTTTTGGCTTGAGTGGAAGTTGCTGCTTCTTGATGGCAGAAGGAGTTGTGGAATTGATGGATGAAAGAAGGGCCTCTTTAAAGGAGGTTGGACGAGAGAGATGAAGAGGTGCTAGGGTTTTGGCCGCTACTTTGGATGTTGTGACATGGGATCAAATCACGTTGCATGGCCTTGGGCAACAGGATCGGAAAGTGTCTCCTTTTTGGCTCGACTTGTTTGCGACAAAAGAGGTGGAAAAGCAGACACTTTAGGAGCCATGAGTGCCCTAGTGAGGCCATCCTTAGGTCTCGTAGCCTTTTTATATTGATAAAGCAGAAATGAAATATTTACAAGGTTTATCACCTTCTTTCACTTGTCATAGAAGTTTTGCATTTAATTCAAGACTAACAGAACTAAAGTTCCCTTGAGCAGATTGGGTGCATTACAAGGCTAGTTCCTCAAAAGGGTGTACATCTCATTAGGCATGCAATATACAAAACAGCTGAGCTAGGAGGACAGTTTGTTCTTCTGGGCTCAAGTCCAGTACACCATATTCAAGTATGTTTTCTTCTGAACTTACTCTGAACAGTTAGCATGATCAGAATTGAAAATTAAAAAGGGAAAGAAAAAGAAACTTAAACTACCTTGTGAACAATCTGTTTATATGGATGGTGCTTGTTTTTTTGCTTGAAATATAGTTGCTCCTTCTATTGAGTACTTTTTTACTTATTGTTGCTATAGTGAATATGTTTGTTGGTCATTTACTTTGCAGAGAGAATTTGAGGGTATTGCAGACCATTTTCAGAACAATAACAATATCCGGCTGCTTTTGAAGTATGATGATTCTTTATCTCATTGGATTTATGCAGCATCTGATATGTTCATTGTTCCATCTATGTTTGAGCCATGTGGCCTGACTCAGGTGTGCCTTATTTACATGCATATATTATGTATTTTGTATAAAGTATAAATATTGGAACACATCATTTAGCATTATCTGTAATCTGTTTCTTTATTTACTGTACGCACTATATAATTATCTTGGTAATATTTTGGTACCTAGAAGCAATTTCTCTGATCATACTTCCATCTCTCCCCTATTTGGTAGATGATTTATTCTTGCCTTGTTTTTTGAGGAAGATAGGGGATGCACCACCTCATAATTTGATCATTGAAAACTTTTGAACACAATCCAGTACAATTTGGAAGTATAGAGAAAAAGAAAATGTGCTAAGATGTTTTTCCAATTAGCCATGGGAATTCTGTCCTTTACCCTTGAAGCCCACAGTAGAATATGTTCTCAGATTTGAAGAATTTCATCAACACAAAAATACATGCGCTTTCAGAGCTTTCCAAAGTTCATGAGCACAAGTTGTAAAGATGTTTTTGGTTCATTCCTTCTGATGTGCAATTCTGACATGTATCCACAGATGATAGCCATGAGATATGGTTCAGTGCCTATTGTTCGGAAAACAGGTGGATTGAATGACAGGTAAGTAGTGATTAACCAGCCAGCCATTGATCCAAATATTACTCTCCTTCAACCATGTAAAATGCCTCACATACCTGCTTTGCAGTGTTTTTGACTTCGACGATGAAACAATACCTACAGAGCTGCGAAATGGCTTTACGTTTGTGAATCCTGATGAAAAGGTGAGTGTCGTTTTCGTTCATCTCCTCTTTTGGTGGACCGTGGACACAATTCATGTGGGTGTTACTTTTTTGACAGAGTCTAAGTGGTGCAATGGTGAGAGCGTTCAACTACTACACTAGAAGGCCTGATGACTGGAAACAGCTGGTGCAGAAGGACATGAGGATAGATTTCAGCTGGGACTCCTCCGCTTCACAGTACGAAGATATCTATCAGAGAGCAGTAGCTCGAGCGAGGGCAGCAGCGTGAACACTGGCGTTTTGGTTTACTGATGCCTCCGTGAGGCCCTGAGCCTTTCCCCTGATGCTGGCGCTTGATGCCAAGATTCTTTCTGCTCAAGAAGTGCATTATGCACCAAGTACTCTGGCGTGTGCAAACATGGCATCATGTGCAGATTCGATTCTTCGAATGGAACCAAGATATCGGAATGCATGATCGACTGAAGCCGAGATGGTCCATGCTGCGGTTTATAGTGGAACTGTGAAAACACTCATTCTTGGCACCCATGCTCAGTGACAGTGTGGGCGTATACCCAGTTGTACGTGATTGCTCAGTTGTGAAATTTCACTAGCCTCGATATCTTATCATGCGCTACGATGAAATGAATAAGTTTTGTTCTTTTTATCACTTGCGTTGTGGTTGGTTATTTGTGCAAAGTCGTATTGTCTAGTGAACATTCTTGTGATAAAGATTTTCATCAAAACTAAAGAGATGAGAAACAAGACCATAATTGAAATGCAATTTTTTTTTCATAGCTCTTTCACAGTTACTCCCTCCGTCCAAAAAGAACCTATGTCTAGATTTGAATCCTCTGTCCTAAAAATAAACTTATGCCTAGATTCATTGCTAGAAATTTCGTTGATAGAAATTGTATTTTTAGGGACGGAGGACATAGAAAAAATATTGTAAAGCTCTATGAGGACGTAGAACAAAACATTGTAAAGCTCTAGTGAAAAAATTACTCTCTAGAGGAAGAGAGCAAAAGGATTAAAGGCTGCTCAACCAAACAGTTTGGGCCTGGGCCACACATGGACCTATCCTTTCTCTTCGGTAAAACAGACTCATCAATCATCACGTCCACCTATACGCTGCCACGTGGCACCGGCGCGAGCCGACCAGTCAACTTTACTACAGTAGGGAGGCTGTACCCGACACGCACCGCACCGCTCTCCTCCCCTCTCCTCTCGCCGACCTCCTCCAACTCCACCCCACCTGCGTGGCTGCGCCTCCCCGGCGACCAGGGAGAAGCCGCCTCCTACCCCTAACCATGCCTCGACCGAACCGTTAGCCATGGCGCTCCTCCCCCGCACGGCGCGGCTGGCGGCCTCTCCGCCCCGCGCGCCTAGTCCGCAGCCACATCGGCGACGACGGCGGGCCGCCACCGCCGCCGGCTCCGACCTCCAATGCGGCGGAGTTCGTGTTCTCTAAGGTGGACGACCTGATGAACTGGGCGCGGCGGGGCTCGATCTGGCCCACGACCTTCGGGCTCGCCTGCTGCGCCGTGGAGATGATGCACACCGGCTCCCGCTACGACTTCGACCGGTTCGGCGTCATCTTCCGCCCCTCGCCGCGCCAGTCCGACTGCACGATCGTCGCCGGCACGCTCACCAACAAAAAAAGATGGCGCCCGCGCTCCGCAAGTCCGTACTGCCCCCTCTACCTCGCGTTCTTCCTTACAATTTAGCTATCAAATTGTGATTTATTTCGTGTCATCTGGGAGAAGGGGAGCAATTTTTTTTATTAGGATGCTCTATTTTACACTTCGAATTGGTGGGGGAGTTGATTACTTCAGTAGGGGACTGCGATTGGATTGGGAATTTTTGGTCAGTTTGGTGGCATGTGATGTTCGATAGATTGTGTAGATGCTATCCTTATGAACATCAATCACTTACATGCTAGATGATTAAAGCTCGATTAGTCTGAGCTTCCTATGTTCCCAGCTTCGGTTTTGTATGGCATGCCCTTGCATACTATTTTTGCTGTTAGATTATGTAGAGGATTGTACAGTGGTTTAGCATGGTTTTGTAAATCAGCGGTAGACGCAATTTGTAGTGTCAGGAATAGAACAGTGTCGTGCTTGTTCAAATATCATAAGAGTACGTTGAATAGAATAATGGTTTTCCGTACCAAAACATGAGCCATGTGTCTTGTGAGTTGATGTAAGTATAACTGCTAAATCTACATTCATATCCACTTCCGTTAGTTGAAAGCAGACAAGTTCTTGTACTTAAAAGAGTGATTTCCCTTCATTGTTTCTTCTATTTGTAGCTATGTGCTACCAATATTAGAATTACTACTGTTTCTAATGCCTTGTTCTGATATGGAAAGTTCAATGCGTTTAAATAACTCATGAATAAAATTCATAGGTACACAGTATACTAATATTTTGTGTGCTTGCTGCTTTATATTCCAACCATCTATGCTGAAATAAAAACATGTCCATTTGCTTACTCAAAGAGAATCCCATGAAAGGAACAAATCTAAATTTATGCGTCTTGAATGCCTTTCAAAAGGCCTGAGAAGGTTAAAACCTTGAATCAGCTAAAGTTGATGACAGAGGCTTCATACTTGCCAAACCATCTGCAGTTGTGTGAGTTGCTGCGTGAAGAAGGCTTGCCGGTTCCTTAGTATGATCACATGCTTCGATTGTAGTACCTTTGCAAATGTGTGTATATGGTTATCCTAGGGAATATAATTACTTTATTATAGGAACTTGGCTTTACCTCTGCAAGTATGTGTATATGGTTTACCCTACAGAGTAGATCTATTTTCTTATGAGAATTTGGTTCTGATCACCAAAAGGAACATTCATACACATGTTTACTGCTCATGGAAAGAATAGTGTTGTGTGCTGTATTGTTGATGCCTTCATGATTCTTGATATGGGTGTATTATGGGAGTCATAAGGATTAAGGACCAATAGTAAAGAATATTGGTTGGAGACATTGAAAAATCATGCATACATGTAAGTTTTATGTAAACTACTGACACCCGTGTACTCATAGTTTGCAATGTTGCTGACATTTGTATCTGTCTTTTGTTCTCTTCAGGGTTTACGACCAGATGCCTGAGCCTCGATGGGTTATTTCGATGGGCAGTTTTGCCAATGGTGGTGGATACTACCACTACTCATACTCCGTTGTGCGTCGATGCGACAGGATTGTTCCCGTGGACATCTACGTCTCTGGATTCCCTCCCACCACTGATGCTCTACTCTATGGCGTCCTTCAGTTGCAGAAGAAGATCAACAGGCGCAGAGATTTCCTTGACTGGTGGAACAAGTGAACCAGCTTTTCTCAGCTCTCCTGTCTGCTACAATCCTGTGGAATTTTGTCGAGCTTCTATGTTAAATTAAGGAAAGCTGTGCTTTCTGATCATCAAACTCGTAGTAGATCTTGTACTTTGTGTTGTATTCTACTAGTGATGTAACATTGGATCCGATGCTCAATGTGCATTGAGATACTGTATACTCTACCGATTTTGTGTAAATAGCAAAAGTGAATTATTAATGCTTGTCAGTTCTGAGCACTACAAATTCTGATTGGTGAACTCCATAGCATGGAGAGTGGAGTTTGGAGAGTTAAAAGTAAATCACGCGAATCAAATCTGTACTAAACTGTAGTCCCTCTATTTTAAAATATAAAATATTTTTTAAAAACTTTTCGTGTCCCCTAATAAGCATGCATTAACTAGCACCTCTCGTTCTTCTAAATTTGGTTTTTTTTAAATCATCTACTGTAAACCCTCCTAATCCCATTTTACGATAATTTAAATGAAGAGGTGGTTATAATTCTTTTATAGTATTTGTGTTAGTAGTAGTTGTGCTTTATATTTTAAAATAAAGAGAGTATTTGAAAACAAATGAATCGAATCCCAAACTAAACTGGCTTTGACCCCTTCCCCAAGCCTAAAGCCTCACCCCTTTTAGCTCTCCCGAAAGACAAAATCCGCTCTTCCTCAGACTTGCGTAGCCGCCGCCTCCGCCTCCTCCGATCTCCTCCTCTCCCTCCGATCTACCCTTCCCCGCAAGTAAGCAAGAGAAACCCGCTAAATTTTGAATCCAGATCGAGGCTTCTACTCACGATCTCACCGCATTGCAACTGATTCGGGGCAGATCCATGGCGGCGCTGGCGTCGAAGCTGGCCCAGATGCAGGTCAAGGCGTGCGAAGCGACGAGGTTCGCGGCGAAGAACGGCTGCGCGTACCACAGGGCGCTCATGGAGAAGAACAAGAAGTACGTCGTCGACCCGCCCTCCATCGAGAAGTGTCAGGAACTCTCGAAGCAGCTCTTCTACACCCGTCTCGCTAGGTGAGGCCCCCGCGATCTCTCTCCCTTTCTCCGATCTCTTAGTATTCCACATCTGAAACTTCATTAGGCCACGATCTCGATCACCTACATATTCTGGAAGGCCACTGCCGATATTCTAATCATCTATAGCGAGAACTAATTATGCTGCCTCTGATTGTGCCTGCTCTTTTAATTGAATAGACCAGCAATTGTGGCTGATTGTTTTCATTGAATAAATTAGCATTTCAGGAACTTGGAATATTTAAAAGTGTGTTTTTTTGGTGATGTTCTCCGCAAGAACGAAAAGGCTAAGCTAGAATAATGATCACCAATCTATTTATTCCACTCTAGCAATGGATTATATGCTTCCAGTCTCTCAGAGGCTGGACCGCTTGATAATGATCAGCAATCTGTGTGTTCTACTCTAGTTAATGATCACCAATCTGTTTATTCTACTCTAGCAATGGACTATATGCTTCCAGTCTCTCAGAGGCTGGACCGCTTGATAATGATCAGCAATTTATGTGTTCCACTCTAGTTCATGCCCAATACACAATGGGCATGGTGTGAACATAAGTCCATAGCGATTTTGCCAACTGTGTTTTTGAGGATGTTAAGAGTATTTGCTGAACAAGTTGCACGCAATTCAGTGAGCTATGGAAAATAAGCTCTTCCTCCTAAATTCCATGCAAATGTAGGCATAAGAGATAAATTGTTGGTTCGAATGGTAATGTGGGTTGAAAGTCACACTTATATGAAAATTTAAAGTAGCAATGCAAACCTTGGCCTTAGCTATCTTGACCTGATGAGATGCAAGTTATATCTGTGTTATTTTTACTGTCTTGAAGATCTACATAACTGCAACAAATTATTTTTCTTCTTTAACTCAACTCAATCCAACATAGTCTTTTAGTCCTAAATAAGTTAAAGTAGGTTAGAGTTAAAACCCAATAAAAATCTTTAAATCACGGTTCAGACACGTCAATAGCTATTTTCTAAACATTCCTATTCAAGTATAAATCTTTAGCTATATCTCACTCTTTCAAATCTCTTCTTATTGTCTCTGTTAGACAGACTACTGGCCTGGGCTGTATATATATAGACCCGACCTCCTTGTATACGCTCGGGGGGATTTATAGTCACTGTACACATTCTATATGGTATCAGAGCAAGTCTAGACATTCCGGCGCGCTAGCTTCTTCCTCCGGCGAGCCGACCCTTTCCTCCTCGTCGTCGACGTCTTCTTCCCGTCACCGACTCTCTTTCCGGTACTCTCCTCGCTCTCTCGTCTCCTTTTCTTCTTCTCCCCGTCTCTCCCGCAGTCACCTTCTTTTCTCCGTCCTACCTCCGCGCGACCAGGCAACGGTCTCGATCCGCCTCCTCGTCCCGCCTCGCACCCGTCTCCGCTCTTCCTCTTGTTTTGTGCATCTCTCCTTTTCTGATGCCGGCGCACCTCCGCGCTCGTCGTCTCCATCGGCTGGAAACCTCCCTCGGTTCTCGCCCTTTCCGACACGCTCAACAGCTCTCGGACGCGAACCTTCTCCCCTCACGTCCGAGCCAGTCCAACGCGTCCACGTGTCTACGGACACGAATCCCTGCCTCCCGGACGCAAACATATTCTCTTCGCGTCCGGTCACTCCCTGCCTTTTTCGCGTCCGCCCCACTCCTTGGCCTCCACGAGTCCACGGACGTGAATCTTCTCTTCACGGACGTGAATCCTCGCATGTCCGTGACCCAACCACTCTCTGACTCACCCACTCTGTCCTCACCTACTCCGCTGCTTACTCTCCATCGGCCAACCACTCCTCATCGGCTGGCCACTCCTCACCTACTCCGCTGCCTACTCCCCATCGGCCAACCACTCCTCATCGGCTGGCCGGCCCAGTTCCCATCGGCTTCTCACATCCTTGATCGGCCGATCCGTCCTCTCATCGGCTCTCCCCTCCCATTGGTTTCTTTCTCCCATCGGCTCTTTGCTCCCGTTCTCCCGTCATGGCCACCGAGTCCGCTCTCAGCTCCGGCACTCTCCCAGTCGCCGAATCTGCTCCGGCTCTCGGTGCCTCAGACCACACCTCGGGCACCACCTCGCTAATCTTCTCCCCTCCCTACGCTGCTGTGAACGTGAAATCTCACGTTCCTATCTCTCTTGACCTTAACGCCAATTATTCCAAGTGGGTTTTCTTATTCAAATACCTCTGTGAAAAATTTGGCCTCTGGTCCCATATTGATGGCTCCGCTCCACCTCGCCCCGATGATCCTCAGTGGGACATCGCTGAGTGCTGTGTGCGCAGCTGGCTGCTCGGCTCGGTCGATGACTCTGTCCTCGACCTCGCCATGGACGATACCGACCCCACCGCCCGGAACCTCTGGGTGGCCATCGAGCGGATCTTCCTGGCCAACAAGCAGCCTCACGCCATCTTCCTTCTCAACGAGTTCCACTCCATGGTACAAGGCGACTCCTCTGTCTCCTCGTACTATCAGCGCCTCAAAGTCAAGGCTGCTGCTCTCCAGGACGTCGGCCACCCTGTGGCCGACTCTCAACTCGTCCTCGCCCTTCTGCGAGGCCTCAATCCCCGCTTCTCCAACACCGCCGATGACATCGCCAACACCACACCTCTTCCATCGTTCGTCCGGGCTCATGACATGCTAGTTCTTAAAGAACTCCGTCTGGCCAATGATGAGAAGCTAGTGGCCCACACCGCTCTTCTTGCCGCAGCCGATAATGGTTGCCGAGCTTCTTGCGCTGCCCCTTCCTCCCGCGGTCCTGGTGGCCATGGCTCCGGACACAGCAACATAGCCCGCACCGGGAAAGGCAAGGGCAAAGGCAAAGGCAGGACCTGGCAGGGTCCGACGCCACCACGACCTACCTCGGTCCCTACCCACCCTGCTGGTCCCACGGGTCCGTGGCTCTGCTACAACCCCTGGGCGCCTAACCCCCAGCCACGTAGCCCCATCGGCTGGCAACCCGGAGTTCTCGGCGCCCATCCCTAGGCTCACCTAGCATCGGCTCCCGTTCTGCCACTTCAGCCGATGCTACCGACCCCAACCACCCAGTCGGTTCCCTCCTGGAACCAGGCTGGCCTCGTCGCTGCCCTTAATGCGTTTACCTCGGTGATACTCTCGTATCCTGCTACTCAAAACGCCAAACTACAGTGTCCCGCTCTAGCGCTGAAGCCGAGTACCGCGCCGTCGCCCACGCCGTTGCCGAGTGCTGCTGGCTTCGCCAGCTTCTCCAGGAGCTCCGTGCACCCCTCTCCACCGCGACTGTCGTCTACTGCGACAATGTCAGTGCCGTCTACATGACCGCTAATCCGGTCCATCACCGACGCACCAAACACATCGAGATCGATATCCATTTTGTCCGTGACAAGGTTGCATTAGGATAGATTCGGGTGCTCCATATACCATTGGCACATCAGTTTGTCGATATAATGACCAAAGGCCTGCCCACGTCTTTGTTCACCAGTTTGTGGTCCAGTCTCTGCGTCCGTTCCCCTTTCGCTGCGACTGCGGGGGGTGTTAGACAGACCACTGGCCTGGGCTGTATATATATAGACCCGACCTCCTTGTATACGCTCGGGGGATTCATAGTCACTGTACACATTATACAGTCTCTATTCATGTTAGTTTTGGTCTTTCTCTACCTTTCTTTACCTTATTATCTTAACTTAAAATTCCACAATATACTGACGCTTCTGGGGGTCTTCTTTGAACATAGTCAAACATCTCAACCGATGTTGAATAAATTTTTCTTCAATTGGTGCTACCCCTAGTCGATTATGTATTTTCTTGTTCCGGACTTGATACATTCTTATATGACTATAAATCCAACGTAGCATATGTATTTCTATAACAATTAGTTGTTAAACATAATATCTTTTTATAGACCAATATTATGTTTTATATAGCATATTAGGTCTAATCGTCATTCTATAAAACTATATTTTAACTTCTAAGGTAAGCAAATTATTTTTCTTGAGGTAACAGTTTTCTTTGGACTGGATCCTAGGATGTACTTATTCCTGATCAGCCAGACTATCTTTACTTCTCTTTTGATAAGACTTATACTAGCTACTGTTTGAGCTGCCCTTTTGCTTTTACTTCATAAAGTAAAAGTAGTTTGCCTATTTTTACCTTTTATTTGTTTGATGATGTTATTCTAAAAATGTTCCTTAATGCATGTTCTTTTGGTGATTGTCTTTGCTGGTCATGTTATCAATACGTCTGATATGGGAGGGGTCATTACATATGTGGTTCATAGTAGCAATAAAAAAGACTGACAGAATATACTGGATTATCCATTTATTCAATGGCACAATTCACTCACATCATGAGCTGCACGTCGTTATCTTCAGTATCTTCATTCGCTGTACTGATGCATTACATATGTTTTGCAGCCTTCCTTGTCGCTATGAAGCTTTCTGGAAGGAAATGGATCAGGTGAAGCATTTGTGGAGAAACAGAAAGGATCTGAATGTTGAGCATGCTGGCGTTATTGCACTTTTTGGCATTGAGTTGTATGCGTGGTTCTGTGTTGGTGAGGTCGTTGGTAGAGGATTTACTCTCACAGGCTACAATGTCTAAGTGTTAAGCAACCACATTAGTTGCCAACTCGCCGTTTCTCGTTGAGGACTTTATTAGAGTGCTAGGATTTCAGTTTATTGAGATGTGATGATTGAGAGTTTTGTTTTCCAGAATTTCTCGATGCTGGTGAACAGGCATCTCAGTGAAACCAACATGATGAAATTCAATAATTCAGTGAATCATAGTTGAAATATGCAGTATATTTCTGATATGTTGCTGAATATTGATGATTTTTAGCCATTGATTGCTTTTGTTTTGCTGCGTGTTTCGATGTCCAATTCTCATTTTCGCAAGCAACCCCATATCAGTCTGGCACTCGTCTCTCTGTAATGCAGACATGCAGTTTTCTCCTCGTCACAGTTCAGTGATCAGGCCTGGTTTTAGCACACCCTGAGCACATTTTCGTTGAGCCTCTGTTCCTTGTAATTGCCGATTAACCTTTAATACCAAAGCTCATTTGAGTATTTGACACACTTGCTATTAGGTCCCACGTTACAATTTGATCATGTATATATTATCATACTTGTTATGTTCATTAATTATGACTGACATGGATTGCATATAGTTTAGTGGTCAGTTTTCATGTCGTTTCAAGCTCGGTTAGTTGATCACCATGTATCGCATGTTACTGTGAATCAGTGATGTAAATGTCCATGTAAATGCAGTGTTACTAGTCCTCCAAACCATGATTTAGGCATTTAGCCTCCCGTCTCTTTTTCTTTTTTCGCCGGGCCATCCATCTCTTTTTTCTTTCTTCAGTTAAAGTCTTATATCATCATGTCTCCTCTTCTAGTTTCAAGGTCCGATATAATAATCAAATTCAGGTAAAATCTGAACTATTTGTCCTTAAGAAGGGCCGATTTTTCAGCATATCGAGAAGTAAGGTTCAACATGTGATATCCATATTGGGCCGAACTTATATAGGCGATCGCTACAATTATGGTTCTAAATGGACCGATGAAAATTATATTTGCGGAATATTCTAATTTCGAAGGTTCTGAAGCGAATAATAAAGTGCATGCGAATAATCGGCAGCGCGAACAGATCGCCGTCCGGTGGCTGCTCCGGCGACCTTGGGCGGCGGGTGGTCTCGTATGTACTCCGCCGCTCGCCGCCTCCTCACCGCCCGCGCCGGCGACGGCGCCGCTTCGCGGCTGTCCGCAGCGGTGTTTGCATCCCGCTCCTACTCCCCCACGGCGCAGTCCCCGTCGCCGCGTCGGTCAGGACAAGGCTAAACGGGTTAAATACGTTGGCTGAATCACTAAACCTCCCTTCTCTTCGCTGTGTATCTGATTTTTTGGCGTGGCGAGTGATAATGCTATCTGCTCCAGTTTGAGCATGAATTATGTACATACGTGATCTATTCACTACCAAGTTGTAATTATGCAACTTTGGCTCAAACTACGAAGCTATGTACAAATTTCGCGGTTATAGGACGTGGGCTTAAAAGGGGAGCTTTGCTTGTGCAGGTGCTTTTGTTGCTGTGCACAATCACTACAAGAGGATATACAATGAATCTTCAAATAAGCGGTTATGTTCTGCAAAATTCATTTGGTGGTTCAGTTATGCATTGCGATTTTGACTTCAATTTCGTCCGTGGTGATATAGTTCTATGAAAAGCTCGGCATGTGACAATGTTAGTACGAGTGGTGATAATGACATTGAGCTTGAAAAAAGTAACATCCTTCTGATTGGGCCAACAGGATCAGGTGACACGCACACATACATGGTTCATCACTGTACTGTGGAAATGCTGTTTGCTAATCCCAATTCTTTTGTTATGAACCTATGGCAGATAAAACACTGTTAGCAAAAACTTTAGCTCGATTTGTTGATGTCCCATTCGTGATTGCGGATGCAACTGCAATTACATAGGTAATAAAGGCTGGTTCATGCATTCAGAAAATTTCTTTGATGTATGCTTAGTTGCTTACTGCTTAGTTCCATGTGTCATGGATATCGTGGCAAAAAAGAAATAAGCTGATTGTGTATGCTACTTTCTTCTTTCTGATGCCACAGAAGACTGCTGTTTCAGGCTGGGTATTCAGGTGAAGATGTGGAATCTATAACCTACAATCTTCTGGCGGTATGTAACAGCCTATTTCTGGCTGTTTATGTACTCTTTTGGGCTATCTAATGTTACTAATATTTGAGTTACTTGAATACTGTTTACATAATTTTCTTAAGCTACCATGCTACTAACAATTCTCCTGCAAATTGTTAATAACCAGTTCCTGTGTATGTAAAATGAATCTTCAATTACCTATCATCTGCAAGAAAATGGCTTTGGTGCCAATAGCCATCTTGGGCATAATCTGAACTGGATCAAGCTTATATGTTAAACAATTAACCATATATATTGCCTGTTTGATACTCTTCCTTTTAGGCTGCTAACTTCAATGTTGAAGCCACGGTTCGCTGGATTGTTTAAATTGATGAAGTTGATAAACTCATAAAGAAGGTGTTTCGACAGATTAGTTCTGAACTACTGCCGTGTGTAGCAAGAGTTTTTGCACGTGCTATAATTGGATACATTCCCACATTCAGGTTGAATGCCATGGGGATGGGAGGGATGTCTCTGGAGAGGGTGTCCAGCATGCTTTGTTAAAAATATTTGAAGGAACAGTAAGTACATAACTCCATATATTAATCGTCAGCTCTGTAAAATAAAATTTATCTTTGTATTTTTCGTACTTGGTAATTACACTAGCCTTTCAGAAGAGAGTGAGATCTAATTAACTGCACATGTAAGCTATATGTGAATTAGTGCATATGTATGACAAATGCTGACCATAACTTTTTTTCTCCCTGAATGTCAAATTCAACCATGTTCTGTCTCTGAAATAAGACACATTATTGCTATCATTCTTAGGTCATAAATGTGCCAAGAAAAAGAAATCAAGATAATATATTCGATTGTTATGTCGAGGTAATTGATTCTGAATCGTTTGATTAAGTTGTTTAGTAAGTTGAATTTATTTGTTAATACGTACCTTATTGTTTATCAGCAAGATAGTTTTGCTACGGAATTAAGTTTGTGTTCTTGATATCAACTGTAACTTATCATTGGTATTGTCTTACTGCAAGTTGTAATTTTGGTTCGAAGTCGAAGTAATTACAAAGTTCCATCTGTCTCTAAATATTGACTGTGGTGGGATTTATAAAGTTAACCTTTTACTTTGATCATTACTAAATTGGAAATATATAGAATGACTTCCTGAAAATATTAAAATTTTTATTTTCTTTCTCTTGCAAGATACTTACTTTTTTTTAGTTCCAGTTATTATGATCAAGACAGATTAGGTCTTTAAAATTTAAAGAAGATTTGTATCTGCAGATGGAGGAAGCATGTATTCTATTTTTATATGTAACCAGTTCCTTACATTATAATATAGAGGGGAAATTTTTGAGAGATCAGATGATGAATTTTTCATCAACATGCAAGAATTCTACTCTCAGTTGCATGATATTTTATGTTGCAGGTTAATACCAAGAATATACTCTTCATGTGGAGGTTCCTTCTCTGGCTTGGGAAAGTTAGTATTAGAAAGGTTGTGCAGTTACAAATTATATGAACTTCTATAATTCTCTAAATTGTCCATCTTTATCCAGATTTATGTATTGTCTTAAAGTATTTGTGCTATTGAAGACACAGAAACTGTCAGTTGGGGTTTGGACTTCCAACTCTCGGGGAATCATGCTGTGTTGAAGCTGTAAGATCAGTTGCTGACATTTGTCAAACACATTATTTTATTTCCACATAGAGATAATTTTCAACGATTTACTACTTAGATTGAAAATGATGACCTGATTGCATACGGCTTCATACCAGAATTTATTGGGAGGTTGCCAAGTACAGTTGGCTTGAATGATCTCAGTGAAGCTCAATTGGTTCAGGTAGCAATGGTTTTATAAATTTACAATTTTGTGCAATTTATTTCTGTCCACATATTCCAAAATGAATCTATTTTATCTCTTCAGGTTCTCATGGAGCCAAAAAATGCAATAGGAAAACAATACAAGAAGTTGTTCAAAATGAATGACGTGAGTCAAGTTCTGTTCTATCCATTGTTTTGATTCAAGTGCAAGTTGTGATTAAAAACACCGTCCTTTGTGGTCTATTTTGACAAAAAAATAATAATTTTCTCATTTTCCCAATGTAAGGTCAAGCTTCATTTTACTGAAAATGCTTTGCGGCTAACAGCAAAGAAAGCAGCTGCACGACAAACAGGGGCTCGAGAACTGAGATTTATAATGGAAGATATTTTAACAGAAGCAATGTTCGAGGTGCCTTGCTTTTTCTTATTTTTGATCATGCCAGTAACTGTTATCAACATTGACTAGCACTAATTTTCTCGTTCTATTTGCATATTCCTGATTCAAGACAGGGAAAAGAGAATATAATTGCTGTTCTTGTTGATGAAGAGTCTGTAGGGCCAGTGCGTTGTCGAGGATGTGGCGCCAAGATTTTCCGTGATGATGAAGCCTTAGAACTGTATGTTTACCAGAACAATATCAGACTGCCAGGGTTAATCCAGGGGAACCCTAAACGTACTCTCATTTTCAGCATCTGCGCTTTAGGCGCTTTGTCGGCAACTAACCTGTGGGTTTACCATCCGTTTCACTGTTTCTCCTCGATATATGAATGGATTATATCTATACTATGTAAGATCAACATTTTTACACAACAAAGTACAGTATTAAGCTTTAGTATTTTCGTGTCACAGTGTCAAGTCTTGATAAATGAGATGACAATATATCTGAGTATATCTGGGCCTAAAAAAGAACAGGTTTTGTGTCGCAAGTCGCAACAGCCAAGGTCCTGCAACACAGAGCTGCTAGAGGATCGAGAAGAAGAAAAAAAAGAGGAGAAGCATTTTACACTGCACAAATAGAAAAAGGATTTCCAATGGTTACACATCAAAATTGAGCGGCCGTCATTTTATTTGTATGTAATATTGAAGTTACACAGAGACTCAACCAGGGGCATATTGTTTACTTGTTTGACACCAAAAGTTGAAATCTTCATAGGCATCTCAGAGTTTACTGATCTATTATCTAAAAATCGATATAAAATGACAGGGAATAATCTCAGAGCTACAGACAGATTAAGACATGATTGCTTGTGGTCATCAAATGTTAGTATCCAACTGTCCATTTCCTTGTTCAGTTTCACCTCCTAAAGAAGTACCTTGAAGCGCTCCATCTCCAGCTGATGTGATTCCAAACCTACTCTGAAACCCACCATCCATTGGGTTTGCATCAGATTCTCCTATTACATTTTCAGTCTTCCTTTTATGGCCAAGAATAGCTTCAATGGCAACGGCACTAGCTCTAGCTGCAGCCTCGTCCTTGGCAGCAGCCTCAGCTCTCCTCTTCTCCCTTTCTTCCCTAGCAAGAGCCCTCTGCCCTTCCCTTTTCTTCTTCTGCCCGAGCTGCTGCCTCAGCTTTCTACTTCTCCCATCCTCATAAAGCTTGGTTATGTCACCTTCCCTCCCTGCTTCACGGAGTGCATGTTCCAAAAGATCCCTCATTTCATCACTGAACACCACCTTCTCGTCCAAAAGAATATCCTTTGCGATGTCGGTTGACTTATCCAATCTAGCTGCACTAATGTACGCCTTTAGCAGTGCCTCATAGCTTGCAATGCTTGGGCTAATTTCTTTCTCCCTCATCCGATCGAAATACACATGGGCATTGTCCAGCATACCAAAACCAATTAGGCCATCAACAAGCCTATGATAGGCAGTAGCATCAGGCTTCAACTCCAACTCAGCCATTCTGTCAAAGTAATTAATGCCTTCATCAATGCGATCAACCCTAAAGCACCCTTCCATCAGTAGCACATATGTTTCCTCGTCTGCTTTAAGATCACGTTCACCCATCTCCTTGTATAGCAACTCGGCCTCATTTACCAACCATTGAAGACTGAGATGCCGGATCAAATTATTATATGCTGCAACATCAGTGACGACCTTCCACTCCCCCATCCTCCTGAACACTGCAATTGCATCATCGAACCTCCCAGCAGTGCAGTAGGCATCCACCATCACACTGAAGCTTCTCATATCAATAGTAATCCTCAGTGGAGGATCATGCTCCTCAAGCATTCTTTCAAACAGGTTGAGTGCATCATCCAACCTTCCATTCTGCCCAAGTGCATCAGCCACACTATTATAGCTCTCAACTCCAAATTTCACTTCCAATTCTACGCCAAGCGCCTCTTCATAACAATTCATCGCTTTCTCCTCCATTCCTGTAAGGAAGTAAGCATTCATGAGGCTCCCATACACAATGCCATCA
The DNA here is from genome assembly GCA_030770085.1 of Oryza coarctata. Classification (NCBI taxonomy): domain Eukaryota; kingdom Viridiplantae; phylum Streptophyta; class Magnoliopsida; order Poales; family Poaceae; genus Oryza; species Oryza coarctata. The sequence goes on from CM061470.1 coordinate 20,586,934, forward strand.
TTAATCGGCTCACACCCAACCTTGTCCTTCAATTCTTCATATAATTCCACGGCTTTGGCGCCATCACCGGCCTCCACGAACCAAGCCATGAGAAGATTGTAGACCTGTGGATCAGGCCCGACGAACCCGGAGGCCAGATCTCATCCTTCAGCTCGACGGCATCTGCAAGCCGGCCATGGTCGACGACGAGGGACTTGACGACTACGCGATACGCTGTTGGAGATGGGGGCACGGGGATCCAGGGCGCGAGATGAGAAGGAGGTGGTGGAGCGCGGCGTCGGGGAGGCGACGCGCGGCGAGGGCCGAGAGGTAGAGCGCGTGTGTGGCAGCGGTGGGCGGGACGGCGGCCTGGAGGGCGAACCGGTGGAGCGCAAATAAGTCGTCGAGGCGGCGCGCTCGGAGGAGCGCGGCAAGCATGGCGGCGCAGGTGAAGGACGAGGGGCGGCAGTTGGAGTGGAGCGCGTGGCGGGTGAGGAGCGCGGCCTCGGCGAGGTCGGCCTCCTCCCCCTTGGAGGAGGACAGGAGCGCGAGGATGCGGTGTTAGAGCGCGAGGCGGGAGGGCGCAAGCGTCGGGAGGGGCTCCGCAAGGCGCACGGCGCTGGGGGAGGGCGGCGGTGTGGGGGGAGTCGCCACGAACGCGTCGTGCCACCGCGCCCGGCGGGATGCCGCGGCCGAGGCAGCGTCGGCGTGCGCGAGAGGGAAGAGCCCTGGCACGAGGCGGTGCGCCGAGAGCGGCTTGGACAGCGACATCTCCAGTGGCTGTGCCGGCGGTGGCGAGGCGGAGGGAGAGGGTTTTGGGAGCTGTAGCAAGGCGGAGTAGCGGAGAATACGCCTTCGATTCAAAGAAACGGACTCTTATCCCGCTTGAAAAATACTTCTGATTTTCTATTGGGGATATCATAAAAAAGTTAGAAGTAAAAAAGCTTGAAATATTTCCCATTTGTTTGAAAACTATTATTTCTAAGAAATTCCTACTAGACCAACAAAACGAGAATTTTCAAGCTCGGCAGCAGCATATGTTATTGTTCCTTTCGACAAAAATAATATGCTTGTGAGAATAACTGGTCGTACATCATCCTGGTGTTTATTTGACACAAATTTTCGAAGGAAGAAAAAAATATGTGCCAGGTGGAGTATGTCATAGTCTCGGTACTGTCATACACAGATACGCTTGAGAAGGCCAAATTTCCAAAATCAATTCCTCACCAAAAAAAATAAAAAAGAGGAATTTTTTCTGAAGGTGCAACTACATGGCAAGCTAGTAAACACCACTGAGCTCATTGGGTTCAAGACCCCGACCGCACTGGCCGCTCCGACCACGCGTCCGCCAGCGATTGGCCACGCCGGACGCCAAGACGGCGACTCCGACCACCCGAGAATCTTCGCAGTAATATGCCACCGTGGCCCCCTCGCCCCCACTGAATTGCCCAAAAAACCCTGCGACACCGTGCCCCTCCCACGCGACCAACCACGGTAATATTGAGAAAAGTAAGGGGTATAATTGTCCAACTAGATGTCAGTATAAAATACTAATTACCTAATCGACACGGCCACACCACCACTCTCCACCTCCGCGGCGATGCGGAGCAGCAGCCATGGAGGTGCTCCGCTCCAGCCGCTTCTCCTCTACGGTTTTCCCCAGCCTCCTCAGCCCCGTTTCCAGGCCGCTCAAGCCCCCGCGCCACCATCACCGCCGCCGCCGCCACCTCCAGACGCTATCCTCATCCCCCGCCGATGCCGCCGCAGCGCCGTCGCCGTCGTCCACGCCCCCGCCGGTGTGGCCGCCCCCGTCGTTATCCCGGCTCCTCGCCGCCGCACTGCGGGGAGGGCGCGCGGTAGGGGAGCTCCCCGACCTAGGCGCGGCGGCGGTGGGGGTGGGAGGCGGGGTGGGGATTGGGACGCTGCTGATGAGCACGACGGCGGCGGCGGTGACCAAGGCGCGGGAGAACCCGTACATCCTGGCGCTCGCGGCGAACCCGACGTTCGTGTCGGGCCTCGTGGCGTGGGCCGTGGCGCAGGCCGCCAAGGTCGTGCTGTCCTCCTTCGTGGAGCGGCGGTGGGACCTGCGGATGCTGTTCAGCTCCGGCGGGATGCCGTCGTCGCACACGGCGCTCTGCACCGCGCTCACCGCCTCCGTCGCGCTCTGCCACGGCGTCAGTGATTCGCTCTTCCCTGTTTGTCTGGGGTTTACCCTGATAGTTATGTATGACGCCACGGGCGTCAGGCGCCACGCGGGGATGCAGGCCGAGGTGAGCCAGTGCTTCGATTGCTTTGCCCATTTCTGTACTGCATTTATATGTATTCAGTATGCGATACACTTTATTTTCTCAAGTTGTTGATATCTAATTTGTCAAAATGAGGGTAGAGATGGCTTACTATTTGGGGTAGGATACTTGTATTCACATTTTTCAGTTCAAACCTCACAAGCTGCATCGAATACATCTAAATTTTACCCAGAATGTTGGCAGATTATGGGATTGCTTATGTTGTTCCAATGCGGTAGTATTTGTGGCGTAGATAGAGATCGATTGCTTATTTTATTCATTTTTTGGGAATTGGGACAACATGGAGTATTCTTTTTACTCTGCATGTATGGTTTTCATACTCTCAGTGGTAAGTGTAATTGTTATCCTTTGAAAAATGATTGTAAATTTGTAATCTGTGCAGAAGAACTGAAGGTCTAAAACTAACATTCTGAACTAAATGGGGATTATAATTTTGCTTTGGCATCATAGTGAATCTATGCTGAATTGTTCTGCATGTAAAATTACGGTCATCCTGATTATGAAACAAGCCAGCCAAATTGCAAAAGTTGATTATGTGTCAATTGCTGTTATTTGGGGTTTAGAAGTTTCCATGTGGCAGTTTCAGTCTCTTTTGGCGTAAGCATATTTTGGCTTTGTGTTAGCACTCCAGTGGCTCAACTGCTCGAGATACTTGTTGCTCTATGCATTGAACTGTATACTTGAGTTTACTTGGGAGCTTATAAAATTATGGTTCAAGGCTTAAAGCCTTCAAGGGAAGGGTGTTAGATAGTTTTGTGATTTTTTAGTATTAAGCATCAAACATATTGAGCCATTTGAGACTATATATTTGTTCCTTCCAGAAATTTACTGTAGTAGCTTCAAACTTGGGTGCTACCTTCACCTTGCTTAGCTCATGTTTTTTTTTTGTTGTTGTAAATCATAAAACTAGCAACTAAATATATATTACTTACCTGATTAAAGCAGCACATATTACCTTGGAATAACACATGGCATAGGCCAACAATGGAATTACTTTGTCAATAAGTTTTACCCTTATCAACTCACTTTAAGGTGTGGGATCAGTCTTTTTTCACTTGGAAACAGCCAACACCCAGTTAAGCTTGCGGTCTAGATCATCTAAAAAAACACCTGCAGCCCAGATGCCTAATTATGGTCATTTCATTCTGAAGATCGAGTTTAGGTTCAGGACCCTTTTTATATAGGTCTTGGATAGCCATTATGGCATCCCAGTAGCAGTAGTGTATTATGACAGGGTGCTTATTTCCTGAGTGGAGATTACACCAGATGCACCAAAATGCTGTCAGTTTTCTAGTACACGCTTATTGTTACCTGATACATACTTTATATTTGTCATAGGTACTCAATAAGATCATTGAGGACCTGTTTCAAGGCCACCCAATTAGTGAAAGAAAGCTGAAGGAATTGTTAGGACACACTCCATCACAGGTTTTTGCCGGCGCTTTGCTAGGCATCATGGTGGCCTGGTTCTGCTGTCAGGGTTGTATTGTTCCCATTTGACTGATGTTGTACCGAGTGCTTGAGAAATGGAAAATCATTTTGACACGAGGATTTTTGGTGCTTCTGGTGTAACCATTGTTTCAGCAGCAGCAACAACAACAACAACGCAAACTTTCAGTTCTAATAGGCTAGAGTTATAACCATTATTCCAGGAAATAGCTAATTCATTTCCTGGTCCTGTTTGCCTGTACATATATGTAACTCGATAGCAGGGATAACTGCGAGTTTCATAGTCTCAATTCATAGTTGAGATTCAAGTCCTTCTGTGATCTGATTAAATTGGGGAGTATTTCGCTCTCGGATTTGAAAAATTATGCAGTTACCCTGTACAACCACTGTGTCAAGGAACTATAATCGGCATGTTATCTCTGTATCATATTGCTCTGAGATCTGAATAATCCTGGAGTTGTCCTGCACAGCCACTGTGATCAAGAAACCGTCATTTGGCGTGTTCTGTCTGTATATCACATTCGCACAGCAAAATCAATGCTGGTTGTTGGCTTCCGTCCAACAGGTTCTGTCTGGAAGATGAACTGTTACCCGACTGGTGTTTTTTTTTTACTCGCAACTGGTGTTGTTTTAGCAGTACGCACGGCTTGGGTCGTACTACTTGCTGCTTTTGTCGGGCACACGTGTTGCTCCATTCTTTTCTTTTTTGGTAGCACTATTATTTTCAGTCGACGAATACAGGGGATCGATGGCATGAAGCATGTCGTTGTCGGTTGTCCCCAACGAGATTACCATGATTCCATGGAACTCAATGTTGGCAGAACCAATTGGTGCGCCAAAATCCTCACGATGCCACAGGGCGTGCTGGTTGCCTGGTTCTCGAGGCCGAAGTTGGTAGAGACGAATACGGTAGAATAGAAAATAAAATCTATTTTACTCCCTTTAAGTAGTTCATTTTCATTCATTGGTTTACTTTACTGTTTAATTGAATTTTTTTCCTTTTTTCTTTTTATATAAGTTGTATTTTAATAGAATTTTTTCTTTCTTTCTTTTTATATAAGTTATATTTTAAGTTGAATTTTTTTATACCATGGATGACACCTTTATCAAATTCAATTTTTCAATTTTTCTATGCTCGTTTACTTGAACTTTAAAATATCGATATTTAAATTTATCTTAGTTACATTTAACCTATGCAAATAGTGATAAAAAAATTAGAAAAACATTAAAAGGTGAGTTGTAATGTATTTATCAATCCTACTAAATTTTAATCTAAAATATAATATAGAGATAAACAAAAAAAGAAAATAACCGTTATGGTGTAAAGTGAACTGGTTTCAATTATTTAGGGGTGTAAAATAAGCCTAAAAATAATTTAGGGCGTTAAGTAGGGAATAAAATGGATTTTTTTGTCAAAAACAATTGAAAATTTGCTTTAATCATTTTTCATATAGGTTATTTTTTAACATAAATAAAAAATGATAGATTCAAAAATGAAAGGAAAAAAGTCAATCATACTCCCTAAACTATTTCTCTGGATCACTCAATCCCTAAACTATTTTTTTCTTATTTTACATCTAAACTTTCGAAAATGATTCACTTTACTCTCTAATAACATTTGTATAAGTTTCTTCTTCTCCTTAGATGACATCATGATCAAAGTTCAAAAATATTTTTAAATATTCAATGTTCTAAATATAGCATATCTCATTATCTGTAGTAAACATCTCTAAAAATATTAGATATCTATATGTATATGGATAGATGTTTTGACAAACTGATCCCGGATATAGCATGACTATGGAGTCTCATTGGGATGAATCAATCTACTGTGTTACCTTGTGTTACCTAATAAGTTTGTATAAATATAATGGGCTTATAGAAAGAAAGAGGATCTAATCTTGAGCAAAACATAAGCCAAATTAAATCAAGATATGCGACATCATGCTGCTAGTCGTTGATTACAATTCATCACGTAGGTTGTTGCTTACTAGTTGGGGCTAAATAGAATAGTTTGCTTCTATATGTGGTCAGATTAATCAAATACATATAAACAAAAGTATAGTTATTATTCATATTAAGAGCTCAAATTTATATAAAAATCTTTATGTCTTATTCTTATTAACGTCTCATGGATATCTTTACCTCAACCGAACCTACGTCTATAAATAATGTAGTTGGTATCACCATCGACGGTTTGATTGAACTTTTAACATTTCAAGGTTTAAATCAGTCGTAGGTGCTTCTAACCTATGTAGAATATGATATTTTAAAAAAAATATTAAGATGTAAGTTATAAATACATTTGTCACCATCCTACCAAATTTCAACATAAAATATGACATATGTAGGGAGAAAAAAAGTGAATTATCATTAGAGTGTACACTGTAGAATCGTTTTTAATAGTTTATGAATATGAGTGTAAAATAAGATAAAAAATAATTTAAGGGGTTAAGTGCTACAGTGAAATAGTTTGAGGGAGTAAAATATATTTTTTAAAAAAATAAAAATATATAGTTAGAGAGTAAAAATAAATTGTTTTTAAGAGATAATATTCATCAGCTTGGATGGCTGAACGAGGAGGGTGCTCGTAAGAGTTGGCAGCGGAGCTGCAGCAACCGCAATAGAATTTGTGCTGCGGGTACCAGCACAAGCGTGCAAGCACTAGGTGGGTGCGTACAAAAGCATTAATCTTTAACCAAACAGGCATTGCTTAATCAGGCAAAGCATGATGTTGATTCCATCTTGGTGCTTTAGGTAGGGATGAAAACGTTGGAAACAAGTGGAAAACCACATTAATCATCTTCTAGGTATGCTTTTCTTGAAAATAGTAAGTAGTGGATCGACACCATTCCTAGTCCACATAATGAGCAAGACGTATTGCTCCTGTTTGTTCACCAGCTTGGATGAAATGAATGGGTGCGTGTCATAATTCTGTACAAAAGCATTGATTTTTCACGCGTTTCTTAATCAAGCAAAGCAATGGTGCTGATTCCAGTTTGGTACTTTCAGAATTAGCCAGTAACATGGAAAGAAACGAAAAGATGAGGACTCTTCAGAATCAATAATCTCAAAGTAACAAAGAAGCTCATCGGAATGCTCAGTCATGTTTTGCGGTGTCTGCCACTCATAGATTATCTAAGATAATCGTGTCATCAGTAACACAATAGGAAAACAAAGCAATTAGAGGGTGAATAATTACGGAAGACAAAATGAAAATAATAATAAATTTTCTTAAACACAAAATCTAAAAAAATGTATTTTTAAATATGGATAGAACAATGTTTCTAAATAGATTATAATCAAAAATCTGTAACTCCAATTAAACTGAATAGAATAAATTAGACAAATTTTCAAACAAAAACAAATGAAATCATCTCAATCGAATTTCTAGATCTTAAGATCACGAAATTAATTAAACACTAGTTAATTAATAACACGATATTTAAAAATAATTAACTAGAAAACTAGAAAACACTCTTCTAGCTAAATTTTGGAATTAAAGAAAACAAATCAAAATATAGAGAAAATAATTTAATCTAAAATCAAACGAGAAAGAATAATTTTTGCACAAATTTCCAACCAAATGTAACTTTATTACTAAAACGTTTACAAAAGTTACACTAAAACTCGCTGAATTTTTTATGTCTCAATCTCTAACATCCTCTATTTATATAAAAAATTACACCTGTAGGACTTCTAGTACCAATAGAACTTAGCTACTCAATTTCTAAATGTATTATAATTCTTTAAATTAATTTATTTCTCTACTGCCAGCACATACAGCTATATTACCACGAGCTGCAGTCCGATACACTACAGTACCCTCCATGTACTGTATTCCTTCTACAATTTCTCCAATATTTTTCTTGCACGCATAAGTTAGCCCGTTACAAAATCATCCCGTCACCCGACATACTTAATTCTTTTGGATATTAGCTCTCTCTAAACCTAGTTTTAATCTTATCGTTTTAATAGACATTCTAACTCTAGTTCCATCTTATCATATAGCATCATAACCATGCTAAACCTTCACTTATCACTAAACGTAGTTTTGGCCCTCACTATTAACTAAATTTAACCTTAAATTGACTGCACATAAATAGACATAAAGTCACACATACTTTCAACATATATTTTTATAAATAATTTAAAATAAAAACCAATTAAATAATTATAATTTTAATATAAACTATTTTTAATTTTAATATAAACCATTTTACCAATATTACTTAAAACCAATATTTTATTATTATTATTATTAGGTGGTGACAAGCACGGTCGCAAGTAAATGATGCATATAACATAGTTAACCATGGTGTTTAAAAATAAACAGAGCAAAAAAAGTCTATAGGTAATTTTTTTTATATCTGTATTAGCAGTGGTTTAAAAATCAAAGCTGAAACAATAGGCTAATAAAAAAATCCGAAAATCAACTGTAAAGTTAGGTTTTAAAATTCAATGGTTACGGTTGATAATATTTGGTTTTGGTTAACAAATTTGGTGGCAAAAGTCATGTATCTTTCAAATACATGATAACTCAAAATCTTACGCGTGATGTGGTGGCGGTGCAAGTATGATTTGCGTGCGTTTATGATGGTGTGAGCCATGCAATCGGGAAAGAAAAAACCGTGTATCACATGCCATCGTGGATCTGAAATCCAATTCACCTCTTGAAAGCGTGCCGGGCTAGCTAGCTGAGCTCTCACAGCCTCTCTTTTTTTTTTCTTTCGTGCTTCGTTCTCTCGACCTCACGCCTAGCTAGCAAAACGGGTGCACTGAGTGCGGTCACGTACTACTCTTACTACCCTATCGAGCGTCAACGTGAGATGCACCAAAATCAGCGGAAGCAGAGCGCTTTTCACAGGGAAAATCGAGCGACATAATCATGGCAAAAGGCTGAAACCGCATCCTGCTCTCTTAATATCGGGCTAGCCACTCACATTTTCATCGTCTCTGTAGAAAAGAAGGGAAAGTAAAGAACAAGTCCATAAATATAAATATTTTTAGATTTATTTAAAATTAAATCTTTTTAATTAAGATTATTGATAGCAAAAGATTTATAAAATATTAACGACGTAGGAATGATGATACCGGATCCATCGTCAATCTAGAAATAATGTATTTATAAATATTATTGATTAAAACAATATATTAAAGACTATATCAATAATGTTGTAGGGTACTCCTATCCTGCACTTGTGCAGTCTACAGAGCGCGGAGTCGTCAACCGTAAGCTGTGCAATTGTGCATACATCGTACTGTACAAACGTTCCAGTTGCACAATTTGGGCGACTTGTCCATTCGCGAAGACGACGACGACGATGCTGCTGCTTCGCTCAAACTTGCGTGTGACGCTCTCATCTTAGCGGAACCAAATCGAGTTACCCACTTCACTTTCATCCATGCGAATGGCTGAGAACTGTATAATCTCGCTCGCGTTTTGACCCGGATCATGCATGATGCATGCAGCGTTAGTGTGTCCATTGCTGAATGTACTGAAATTAATTAAGACCTGATGCGCGTGCCAGGGTGATATTGTCATGTTCTTCCGTGGTCAAATCAAACACAGCCATCATCTTTTCCACGAGAGTGTGAAGACAGCCGCCTTTTTTTTATCAGCTTTTCCAAATCTTACGAGAGGTTTTCGTGATCTTTTGGTTAACTTGTGATACGTTGGCATTTACGAGTTTGTCAGTTGGCACTGCGTCAGTGGTTCATATAATTATTTTCCAGGAGATTCTCTTCGCCAAGCAAGTTTTCCAAAAGCGCCCAAATTTAACTTGTGATCCTCTTCGTGCAAGCAGGTTGAGGTTGTAATTTGACAGAAAGAAAATAAATATCCGATTATCTAATTTTATAATAATTATTTGAAGATATAAATAATCAAATTAACTACTACAGATTTAAATTTTTTTAAAGGTTAGATGGAGAATTTTTATATTGAATTTTTTTAAGAAACATATCATTTATACTTAAGAAGTATATCATGATGATCTATAATCGATAATGAATGACAAAATAACGGAACATATGTTATCGCCAGATTAACGAGATCGCCACGTACGCAAGCTGGGGAGCACACACAGACACAGCCGCCGCGCCGGTGGCATCGATCGTACGCGCGGTGTCACGCTCCGCAGGAAAGAAAAAAAACGCAAATCTTTTTTAAAATTTCCACATGCTTGACGAATTTGACTTCGAGCACCGGAAGAACTGAGAGATCGCTATAAAATAACTGCGTCGTCGAAGCAGTTCAAGCGGCCGCCGGGTTACGGGGGTGCCGGCCGTCCTCGCCGCCCAAACCACACGTGTGCACCTGCCGATCCATGCGACACCATTGATAGTTCAAGCAGTTTGTTTCTGTATGTGACACTGAAATCTTGCGTCTGCATTGTGGTTGATCGCGTGTGTTGCAGTTTGGGCCAACTTATCCACCACCAGGATTTAAACCCTGATATGAAGCGCGCGATTTGCACCAACTAATGATGCACTTAGGATTTCACCACTAGTGTTCTTTTCTTCTTGAAAGTAATTTTGATGGTCCAAAGCGGCCTGGAAGAACCAAAATGTCCTTGTAAGTGCTTGTCGGTTGAAAAATCTGCTCCTCATACACACCACAATGAGTGGAAAATAGATCGACCAATCTCATAGAAAAGCAAACGGTACAACTTTTGTAGGTGAGTTTACAAGCCTATAAATTTAGAACACGAGAATCTCATAAAATTTTACAAATCATCCCTGAAACAATTTATTTTTTACACGAATTAAAAAGAATATCCACGCCTCATAAAATCTCTCCACATTATTCCTACCACTGCCAGAGGTCACCGCGAAAATTCAAACCCAACTTCGTCCTGCGGCGGCGGCCTTAAATTACCGTGGTGATACTGTGACACAGAGCTAGAGCTGCAGACTGCAGCTGCGATGAGCTGGCTGCTGTCGCTTTAAGATATAAGCAATTTTTATTATCTATCTAAATGTATTTTTATATTCACATATAGAAAAATAATTATATTTCAAAACAGGAGGGTACATGCGTCGTCGATTCTGCGATTTTCTGACATGAAATTCAATCGTGCCATAATATTATGAAATTCAATCGTGCCATAATATTATTACGGTGGCACGACGCGCAGCTTGGCCCCTTTTTCAGACGGAATGGATCGAGATCTAGACGGTGGCTGCTGCAGGTTGGGTGGGGAGGGGCGCGGGGGCCATGTTCCAGAGCTGCGCGAACTTCACCTTGGAGATGCTCTGCAGCACCTCGAATGGCGTCACGTCCCCCATCACCACCACCTTCTTGCTCTCCAAATCCACCTCGAACCACGTCACCCCTGCGGCCCAACAAAAACGCCACAGATCATCAACACACCACAACTGTTTCTTCTGCCAAATCACAGCAAAGAACACTCTATCTCATTTCATATTTCAAGCTTGAAATGGATTCTCTCCTCTCTTTTTTTTCTCCATGTGGATTCGAAGTACCAATCATGCGCTGCATGGCAAGGGAAAACCAGCACGCATGTGCGCAGCGGGAGCATGTGAAAAAAGGCGAGCGTTTTGTCGGGCGCCGACGGAGCGACACTTGCACTGAATGAGTAAGCTTAGACACGCGACGTGCGATGCTAGCAGGTGTGGTTTGATTTGATCGATGACGGTGACAACAACACTGGGTTTGATCGATGAATTGATTGAGCCCCTGCGAAGTCATCAGTGTACAGCACCGGGAAGAGTAATTATAGAGTTGAGAGTACTACTGTTGATTTATGGCGTCTCTGAAGTCTGAAAGGCATCCGTTTGCTGCTGCAAAGAGATCTCTGAAAATGTGGTAATGAAGATTGCGGGATTCACACGCTTAGGCCCCCTTTGATTTTTTTTTTCCTATATCATCGTTTGAAATAAAGATTGAATCTTATGAATTTTTTATGGAATATCTTTTTAGAGGAAATTCAATATGAGATCCAAACTCACAACAAATTTTCTTTAAATCTCTTTCTTCAAATTCCTACGTTTTTTTTCTATAGATCAATCAAACAATTTTTTCATTCCTATCAACTATTTTTCTATATTTCAATCCTGTGAATTAAAAGGGCGCTCAGTGTGGATTCATTTTCAGTTACTACCATGGCCATATGATTCTAGGATCATGAGTTGATGGCAGGAAGATCCAATGACTGTTGTGAATAGATCTATTCAGATTGGAGAACAGAGAAAGGTGAAGGGATTGTATTTGCATATGCTGCCATCCATGAATCCATCCTATAACATTTTTGCTGGTGGAGAGTATCAAGATCTGAAGTACTACATGGCAGTGACAGTGAAGCACAGATGCATAAAAGCAGCCGAGTTAAATGTTCACCATACCATGCGTCTGCAGCCTTGGTCTGTACGTCATTTTCGGTTCATAGGTTGTACAGTACACCAAGAAAATGCCCAGGACATTCACCTAGCCGTTGGAGTAGATGAACTATACTACTCCTGCATGGCAAGCTCTGAAGACTGGTCTTTGCAGAATGTTGGAGAGAGGCAAAAGCAAAAGAGAAGAAAGAAGGGTACTTCATCCATGACTGAAAAAGGGTAGCAAGGTACAGTGTATCTAAGGAAAAGTTCATGAGATGAGCGCAAATGAGGAGTTCGGTTCAGTTCAGTTTGGTCTGAAAAATAAAGGTAAGCTGGCCTGAACATTTTGGAGGGGGTTTATATTAAGGATCCTCCAAGTTCGTTCAAACAATAGAGCATTCCGATGAAACCGGTTACTTTCGATGAACTGATGATTACAGGGAGACCAGATTCTCAAGACGCTAGAAGCAGAATTGGCATTTAAACTAAATGACAGAGGATAACATTGATCCTTCTCTACCTAACAAACAGTCTGAAAACATTCCGGAAGAAATAGCTGTTTTTCAGAACTTAGTTGTTCGTCAAAGAAAGGTAAAATATGCTGTTTTGTTACCTTCCATCCTTGAGACGTGCTTCTCAACTTTCCTGGCACACCCATTGCAGTGCATGGACACCTTGAGCTCCACAGTCTGCATAAAGCCAAGCAGCAAAAACAGAGAATGCATATCAGCCAATGGCACAGGCACATTGATGATCAATTGCATTTGGACGTCTCATGAAAGAATGAGAAGAAGAAGATCAGGTTGATTCGTTACCTTTGGTTCTAGATGGAAACCGAGCGTCCTCGTGCCATCGACAAAATCGCGAAGCCTGATCACCTGGTCGACCTGGTTCCTCACCAGGGCCTTCCTCTCCATGGCCGCCTCCTCCTCGTCCTCCAACGCCCGCATGCAGAGGCACCCGGTGCTCGTGCACATGGAGAAGGAGAAGCAGTCTAGCACCTTGCCAATGCGTAGCCTCCTCATTGCCCTCATCATCCACTGCCTCTCTCGCTCACTCTCTCACACAGTGACACAGACAATCTCTCTATTTATCTATATTCTCTGTGATCGAAGTTGCTATGAACAAGCAAAACCTCTTAAAAATAGCAGCTGATATTCTCCTCTCTCTCACCAAGATTGGCCGAGATCTAGCAAGTTATGCCCATGATAAATTATGGTGATGGTACCATTGCGATTGGGTATACTATTGCAAGGGATTTATCCATGAGGGCTGGGACAAGAGCTAGCTAGTACTGGTAGACGTACCAGGTCAGTACTATCAGTACTAGGTGTCTATGTGAGCAAGATGAGGGCCACACAGTAGAAGCAAATTTGTTCATCAGTGGGCTTGTTCTTGCTCAAATACATTTGAAAAGTTACAGCCAAAGTACAGGTATTTTTGTCCAATGTACAATGATAGTTTAGATGTTTTTCCTGCTTAAAGGGTTGTTGCAAACAGCACTGTAGCATGCAGTGCTGGATGTTGGCAAATTCTGGCTTGATAGGGGGGAGACAAGCAGCTGGGCTTTCCATGTGACAACGTGCAACCTTGGCAAGCATGCACTAGTGGCCACTGATGTGCTACTGATGTGACAATGTGAATTTCTGATGCTTTGCATTCGCTTGCTGGGGCCAGAGTGCAGGCTAATTTCTCAAAGCACCTGCATAACGTGTTTGGGCAAGCGCAACAAGGTCAAATTAAAGCTTTGAGATGTGAAGCTCTCGGTTTATGTTTTACAGGTGAAATTATTTCTATTTCTGTAGCTTATAAGGATTCCTTTATTCTCTTGAATAATAGGCTCGATGATTTCTTGAATACCCGGCACTAGTTTTATTTTTATTCTAAGAGAACGTGACCAGATGCATTTGTGATGCCCTGACCTGCTAACTTGCAAGCCAGAAGACAATGCAAACATGTCTGGAAAATGGGGGGCAACACGGATACCCAATGGCCAAATAAATTAGTACTCACATAATTTTTATAAGACGTGCATGTACTTAGACATTCACAGAACTTTACCATTTTTACATCTTCCTAGTTATTAATGGCATACTATAAAGAGAAACCAGTGGTCAAATTTTAATAGTTTGAACCGAACGGAACGAACTCTGTGTAACACTAACACGTACCATACTAATTATCTGGAGCCACGCTCCATCTTGAGTCATGAATGCTAACATCCCTAGAAAAAAACTTAGCAGAATAAAGCAAGATATATATATATATATATAACTTGCTAATATTGCGAGAATATCTTTGTTAAGCACATCGAATAGCAGGTCTTCTAAATGTCACAACGGGTTAACCGACAACAATCAAGTCAGCTGAGCAATACAAAGATAACCATACAATCAAGAAAACCCAACACCTTGTATTCCCCTTCTTTCACCATGAAAAGGAGCTTACAGAATAGCGACCTCACGTATTCTCCATGGCAATTATTCTATAAGCATGCCAATGTGAAGATACTCGATAACAACAGGGCATTAGCAGCACCGACGGCGTACCAAGTAAATCTCACCTAACAGAGTAACAGGTTTCAGAACATCCATCGCAGTAGTAAGAATTCAAATGGCGTCAATTGTCAAAAATCATACCTAATAACACGATAGCAACCGCCCATCAGAATAATCACTAATGACTATAGTAAGGATATAAACACCTTCAACTGTCAAACCTGCAAAGGAGAAGCGCCAACTTTGTCAAATCTGTTATGGCTTGTCAAATCACAGCATATCCTACGATTCTAAAAATTTTCATGGGCACATGTAGGAGCATGATACTGGAACAGGACATACATGATAACTGCCTCTCCATCTAGCCACTGAAAGTGTCTTAAACCTCTTTTCTCGTGGAAAAGTGTGCCCAGACACCCATCAACCAGATGCAGTTTCAAAGAGAGATGACATGTTCATTTGAGTTTTGACAGAGAATGAAGGGAGGGATTCAGGGTAAATCACAATTTTGCACTGGATTTAATATGGTAATTTAAGAAATTGACGCACTAAGCTTCCAAAGAAAATTGCAAGCTGTTAAGCTAGTTTTTAAGCTAAGATTCAATTACCACTTATTAGTTAGAAAATATTGATCTTATATTTATTCATTAAAATGTTAGATAACTAAGGAAACCAATGCAGAAAATTGTAATTAGCTCCCTAAGTGATAATACACAAGGAAGTCAATGGAATAAGATTCTGAATTAGCTTCAGAAGTTTAAAGTATAACAAATGAAAAAAAAAATGCTCCATACTTGGTTGTCACGGTGATTCTGTGAATCTAAGATAAAAGAATCCTGAAGTGAATGCTAGGCAATAAATATCCTTATGATACATAAGTGAAAGATAAACACGAATAGAAAGATAAATACTGTCTACTGCCAAAGGATTTTCCTTGTGCTATCCTCAAGGGGTCAAGGTTTGGATGAAAGAGCAAGAACACAAACACCACCAGTTAAAATAGCACAGAGAATAAACAGGAGAAGCCATGTGTACCTGGCATTCTTTCTGGATGCAGCCCAAAGTTGATCAGGCACTGAAGTGTTGCAAGGACTCATAAAGGCCTTGAGATAAAAGTCTTGCACAGAGCCAAATCTAACAGATGAAGTCCTAATTAACACCATCATCACAATGTTCATTGGCCAAATTTCATCTCTGAATATCTGTAACAAGATGCAGCATGATATTAACATAGTGTTAAAGCAGAAAGCATACAGCAAACAGAACATGTATAAACTTTAACATACCTCCGAGGTTTATGTTGGCGTTGACTAAGTTCATCACTTAAAGCCTCTGAAAACGGGGAAAAGGCCTCAGAACGTTTATATACAGCAAAAATAGGAGAAGCAATCCCCCCCCCCACCCAAAATAAAATAAAATAATAATAATAAATGAAAGAAATACTAAAAAATATCAAGGAAAAAGAAATGAAAAGGGAAGGAAGATGTTTTTACCATTTATTTCTTGTGACTTCAACTGAGAAGAGGCACTGGGTTCTCTGTATATGAAACAGCAAGAATCATTACTATTGAAAGTACATGGAACGCCTAAGAAGTTTGCATACTGGGTCGAAAAGGTAGACTTGTAGATCCTTTCTATTCCCATTAACTTTTTTTATTTGTGCATGTTGTGTTGGTGGGTGGTGAACTGGTGATGAAGGCTCGGACAGAAATAAATGACGATCTTCCATGCAATTAGACTTCGTAATAGGAAAATGCTAGGTGCATGCATAATGATTGTATCCTTGTGCCATTCAAAATTGGCCCCTTGTGGTTGCACAAGACAACAGGAAAGTAAATGGCAACAAAACAATCATTCAACCTAAATAAAATAATCATCAACCTCTCCAGATCGGGAAAGTAGAGTTACTCCGATTATCTATGAAAAACTTTGTTCATAATATGGCTGGTCAATCAGTAACCCCTGGAAGACAACTAAAACAAGCATACTGGTAGGGTGAAATCATAAAATATAAGTCCTCAGATAAAGGCTACATAAGGGCATTAACAACTAGTTCATCGCATTATTTTACAGGAACACATATTATTTATTGTTGACTTGGTGATCCTACCTCAAAACCAGAATTTAACAGGAGGATGAATCACCATCAAATTTTAATCACCTCAATTCTCAACAGTATACATGAGTTGTGTCCAAAATCCAAGAACTTGCAATGTGAATCACATTAGAATATTGGAGTAACATACCTCAAAGAAACTGATGTAGATGCATGCTCAGAAGCTCGAGGATAATATCTGTCATGTACACCAATAAAAGGTGAGCCATACGTTGCTCTCAAAGCTCCAGAAGCACCAGTCAATATTGGTAGCCTAGTTTCAGTCAGATACAACCCACAAAAAAATAGGTCTAAGCCAACAGCAGTGCTCTAACGTTTACATTGAGTACAAATGTACAATGTGACAATATCACATCATACCAATTTGAGAAAGAGAAAATAAAGTAAAATATTCTTCCAAAAGTCCAAAGAATCATTACCAAGTCATCTCAGAATTGTTCAGACCAAGTTGTTGTGGAGACACGAATCCTGGTAGAGCCATGCCAATTGAAGGACCACCAGGTCCACCTGGATGCTGGCCTCCAAACTGCATTACTGTATGAGAATTAAGGTATCATTTAGATTGATATAATAAGTGAAGACCTAAAAAAGGCATGAAGAAGACAATAGTAAGCACTGAATATAGTGTAATGGTGTCTGCACCCTCTATGTGCTAGTTTCCATTTAGTAAAGAACTGAAATATTGTTCATTAAAAGAAATGAAATATGGGCGTATCATATTTCTATGCCATTGCCCTTGGAAATAACCACCGAAATTTCAATGATCAAGTTCTTGTTAAAAAATGTTATTGTAGAATGGCTCAGAAAACAAAAACTTGGTTCAGTTCACTCCAATTGGGTATCAGTCTACTGAAAATAGCATTACTTTTTCAGAAATCAAACTACATGTCAACAGTAGTTTATTTGCTTGGTTGACATAAATAATTGGTAGCGGCCATAAATCTGCTAACGTCATTATAGACATTTTCACTCATGCACTCTCTAATATCAATGGATCCATAAGCCTTCAGAAAATTGGATTATTTTTTCTCACCCATTTTATCATTTACTCATTAGCATTCTAGTTATTATATTTCCATGTTGCTATTTAAAATACGAACCTGGCAATAGTGCAGGGGTTCCATGGAAATTTTGGTCACCAAGTGATCCTGTAGCCCCAATAACCTGAGCTCCACCATACATGAAAGAAGCATATTCTTCTCCCTGGTCACTATGCTGTCCCTTTATGAATCTAACATTAGATTTGTTGGAACCATGAAGTGAAGACATTTCAGTGCCTTCAGTCAAAATTGTTGATGTAGATTGTGTGGAAGATGGCATTTTATCACTACTACCAAATTGTGCACCAAACATCTGAGCAGGCATCTTTGGTATGGATTGATTAAATGATTGAACCAACCTTTGTTGGATGACTGGATGTGGGGACTGAACTGAATGTCCAGTGATCTGATTAGATGCTATAGGAAATTGACTAGTTGGTGATGATGTAGATGAATGCAATGAAGGATGATCCATGCCCTTTATAGGAACTTCAGCATGCAACTTGCCATGCCCAACAGATGGTACAAAGGCCTTCCCTCTTAGGAGAGGGCCATACTGTGGGGTTGAAGAGACATGCTCAATACCAATGGGGGATGAGAAGGGTCTAGTAGTGGTACTAGGTTGAGCATTCCCCCGCTGACTCACTGAAACTTCCTGACAGGATGACCTAGAAGGATAGAAGGGTGGTGAAGCCGAATTCAAATTTGATGCAAAGGTCTGCTTCATTGGAAATCCTCGTTCTGGCTGAGAATTTGAAGTTTGATGCTGCTGTTTTCCCAAGTTTGTGTTTGAAGAAGTGTTTTCAGCATTCTGTGATCTGAAGTATGAGAAACAAAAAAAAAGTACCACTGTTAGTTCTATATCAAAGAAAAGACACAGACAGCACATAAGAGGAAACCTTCCACTCACTTATTATTATGCTCTGAAGATATCTCAGCAGTACTCCTCCAGCATGGTTGGTAACGTTTAGATCCTCTTCCTCGAACTACTCTCGGTGCACTCTTATTACTTCTGGCACTGCCATAGTGAGTGCGAGACTCCTTTGGAACATAATCGAAGTTATTGGCATCGCCATCACGAGGATTAGGTGGTTTGATAGTTCTATTCTTGCCATTATCATTTGGAACTCGATGAAGCTTCTTCGTGTTATCATGGTAAACATGAGGTTCTTTTGGAACATATATGTAGTTCTTAGCACCATCATGGTAGTATGTCTGTGACCTGTTACCTCTGAAATTACCACGGCTACCACCACGAGCTTTACCGCCAGGTCCACCACAACGTCCTCTAAATTGACCCCTGGGCCTTCTTCTTGTCTAAAAGTACAATCAATAGAAGTATCTTGGAAAGAACTAATGAAGATAAATCAATAGTTTAATACACAAAAATAAGAAGACAATATGGCACTCACGTAGTCATTATGAAAATCATGCAAATTCATCTCATCAAATCTGTCATGGACCCACGCTTGATCCTCTTTAGCATTCCACAACCTTCTGTTATTCACCATTCTCCTGAAATGACAACATGGGTAGCAGTCATTAAAATATGGATCATGGATATCCAAAGAATGAAAAAGAGTATCATATTGGCATTCCCTGAAATTGAATTCAACATAGCCAAAGTTGTCTAGCTTAGTTGGGTTCAGCATCTGGTTAGTAGACTGGGAATGTGGGCGCACCAGCAAAACAACTTTTTTTTAAAAAAAAAAAGAGAAACAAATGCAATGTGTTCTTCATTTGAGACAAATTTCCATAGTTTTCGTCCAATACACTTCAATTCATTCTACCATCCTACTGACAATTAAAAGTTTTCTCTTCAATAAGGCTGTCTCTACATTTTTGCCACAAAACATAATTATTGTATTTGTATATAAAGCAAGACTGATGTATAGTACAGAAAGGAGTGTTTGCTGGTTTAGTAACTGACAGGCTTACATTTATTTCTGTTGGTTGACATCAGAATCTAAGTAATGCACAACTTGGTAAGATTCATACTTTCCAAACTAGGGGAGCATGTTCTACCCTAGTGCATGCAAAAAGGTTAAAATTTTGAATCTGATTCAATCCAAGCTATTTGTGATTTGTCATCCGTCTTCCTCAAATCAGATAATTTCAACTAAGCTTAAATTCAATTGTGATGTAATAATGTATTTTATTCATTAAAACTGATTAATAATTTCCAGTAACTAGCATCATGCTCATTTGTTGCAAATAAATTAAATGTACTATAAGATCTATAAGTTAAATTGAAAAAAAAATGATCAATCTAAAAAAATTACATATGACTAGGTAAAAATGATCAACTGCCTACATATACATGTACACTATGATAATGTATTTTTAAAATATCTACAGCAGTATATTTTTTAAAAAGATCTTGCAAACAACACATTCATATGTATGTTTATCTAGCCACAAAAATTCTTCTGGAGTGCTCATGGGTGTAGAGTATGCCATTATTCCTAACTTCTCTTTTTAAAAGAGTAAATAAATGATTTACCATGGTATTGAAATACCCATATACCAATCTTACTGCTGTCATCTATTGCCATATTGGATTAGTGTATCATATTCCTAGTAAATTGTGTTTCAGATCAGCATGGGTACTATTCTGGTCAAAGCACTTGAACTGGGCCAGATCAGGCTTCAATGTTCCAAGTTTCTCTTGTTTAATAATTGTGTCTGATTGGCATTAATTCTAAATCAATTTCACATGTATCCAGATTACGAAACTTGTAGGGCAAGTTTTTTTGGTAACATGTTTGAGACTTTGCATGTAACAATCGACTATGGTAAGTAATGCCTGTGCATACATGACTCTCGTGTTGTTATTTTAGCTCATGTTTTGCATGCCTACCATTTATGAGTTATAGTCCAATGATATAAACCCATGCAGTATCATATTGGGACTCAATTAACTATTTCCAGGCCTTTGTTATCCTGTAAACTTAGGTGGAACAATATAATGAACAGACCAGACAACTAACAACCATACACCAATATCATCATGAAAAGCTTTAAGGGTTTGTTCCTGTGAAATCTAGAGAACCACGATAGGTGGCATACTTCAAAGAGGAATACATTTAAGTCATTTTACTAGCAATCCCCAAATCAAACAATGCACAACTACAGAGCACAGATATCAACATTTAGCCTCTTCTAACAATTTCACAGCACTAGTTAGCATGATACACTTGTGTTATGAACTTAAATGAAATTAATTGGACAATGAACATGCAGTGCCCTCAAGCTATGGTTTGAGAGGAAAGTAAACTATCCTAGCAAGTCTCTAGATCACACCCTACATATATATAGAAGTAAAGCAAATAAAAGCAGCAAATTGAAGGCTGAACGGCTGGAACCTTTGGCGCCCACGCCCACGGGCCTCCTGGAAGCGGTCGTCGTGCATGTAGAAGGCGCCAGTCGTCGGTACTGCATAGGGCTCGCTCCCCTTCTTCCCCTCCTCTCCTTCCACCGCTGCAGCCGACGCCTCACCTTCCGCTTTCCCCTTCACCCCCTCTTCCTCTCCCGCAGCGGTGGCCACTCCGCCCTCTCCACTTCGCCCTAGCTCAAACTCCTCGTACACCTCCTCGTATTCCTCGTACTCTTCGTCTTCGTCGCCGTCGTCTTCGTACACGTCGTCTCCGTACACCTCGGCGGCGCCTTGTCCGTCGGATTCCGCGTCCGATCCGGCCTTCGTAGGCGGAGAGGGCTCCTCTTCCTCGTCATCGCTAGCCGCGGCCCGGCGCCGCACCGCGGGGAGGGGCGCGTCGTCGAGGTCGCTCTCGTACTCCTCCTCCGTCTCCGTCTCCGCCTTCTCCTTGTCGGTCATTGGTACGAACCGGGAGATCGCGAGACGAATCGAACAAATTGTGCAGGAGAATTAGGGCTCGTGGAGGATCTGATGGAATCGGGATTCTGGAACCTTCGAGAGGCTTCTCGTGTGTCTTCTGCTTCTGCTATCCACGTGACTACGGGACGGGGACCGGAATACGATTAGTAAAAAATACTATTTAAAAACGATTAAAGGCATCCTTTTGGGGACACTGACGGGATGAGCCCACATATTCCGCGTGGGTCCTAATGGCAAGTCTCCTTTTCGTAAAGAAAGGTGAATTTGCATAAAGAGGCAGGTGATTTTGCTAAAGAGGTTCGCTCTGTTTTATATTATACTCTCTTTTTTTGTGAAGATGTGATTCCTAGAAGGCCCCCCTTTTGGAGAATTGAATTCGTTGTGGTTTGAAATTGAATTTTTATCTATTTCAAAATTTCAAACTTTTTACATAACTTTCCTAGTCCAAGCACCTCTTTTGGGCCTTACTTGGAAGGCCCTCGATCCTGGCCCATCTACAGGGAGGATGCAAACCTCTCGGCCCAGACCAGGCCCAGAGAAGGGTTCTTAAGTGCTATGGCTCTTTCAAAGTTGAATAAATATTACAGTAAAATAATAATTCCCCTATACTTGCTCCGGACATTAATATGTGATGTTTTTAATACTAATTTTAATACATAAAACATCATATATTAACGATTAGATGAGTAATTACTCATTAAAAATATGTGGCTACTAATCTGTAAATAAAAAAGATATTCATGTGGTCCAGATATGCGTAAAAAACAACACCATAACACACCATTCCTTTGATCCAAACGCATGTGTAGTATTTTTTTTCCTTTGAAAATCCCTTAGAACCAAACAAAGGCCCTATTTTGTGCAGAATGTGCAAAACCAATTTCGTGTTCCATTCGTTCCTTTTTACTTGCTTTTAAGGATATAGTCTCCGGGACGCACCTGAACTGTTAGTATAGCAACATAGAAGTATATTTCTTAAAAATAATGCCTGTAATTTTTTTCAATACGGGACAACATGTAAAAGAAAGGAAGTCGTGCATTGCTTTCCTTGACCACATGAAAATAAGCAATATTCAACAAGGTCAAATTAGTGCTGTATTTCTAGAATAAAATGTCGGTTTCAAGGAAGAAAAACAACCCCAATTCCACCTATTATCCAACCATTCCAGAACCAATAACTAATCATTTTCCATCGTATTGACCATGTGTTTTTCCATGTTGATTTCGCCTTCTAACCGCGGACGTGTACCAAAACACGACGCCCCTCCTCTTCTCGACTGAATTGGTCGTCAAATCCTCTCCAATCTCTGAACCGGGCGCTTGTTCCCATAATTTTCCTTCTAATATTTGTCTAGAAGAACAAAATCAAGTTATCTCCAAATCTCTGGGTTCTGAACCCGTTTAAGTGTGTCATGCGTGATGCGTGCGCGCCCATTTCAGAACACAAATGTACCGAAAATGCCCTCAGCAGTGGAGATGCAGAGAGAGAGACAGACTGCTGTTTTTTGTTCAGAGCTCTTGCTTTGGTCGTCGTCTTTATCTAGAACAACCAGAAAGCTTGCTTGTTGCTTGCTATCGATTCTTTTAGTTTTTAATCTACTCAAAAGTCGCTCAACTAAGTGATCACTTAAGATCATGCCTTTTTAACTAACCGATTAAGTGAGCTAACCACTTTATTCATTTTGTTTAACTCTTACATCATATTTGGTGTTTTTCTTTTTCTGTTTACTGAACACTTGTCACATCACATCACTTGATGGTTAGGCCGAGCTAAGCCTCCCAAAATCAGTACATCTTTTTTTATAACAGCAATAAATTAATATAATAATTATTTTTTTACGATAAATGATATATCCGATGTTGATCAATATGATTATTTTTATAGCGAGAGACAATATATCCGTTGCTAGTGAACAAGATGATTTTATCAATTTTAATATAATAGAAGTTTATATATATATTTATGTTTATAGAGATGGGTATGCGTGTATTTGTGAGTGTTTACTTACTACAATATTTGAAAAAAAAAACATTAACAGGGCAGTTAATCACCATAGAGATACTACTGTGTGCAGCACTAATCAGGTCCTTAAGCAGGAAAGGGCATTCTGGTAATTAAGCCAGAGCATGACACAGGTAAGCACCGGCGGCCTCGCGACCCGCCAACGAGGCCTAGGTGAAGGTGACCAAGCCTTCAAAGCCTCCACGCCGACGCTGACCTCTTCTTCCCCTCCCCCCACCACAAAGCCAAGAAACCCCGGCGAGAAAAGTTCCCACCTCCGTTAATCTTCGAGGCATCTCGCTCTTGGCCATTCTTCCGAGGCCACCTTCGCCGGGGGCCCTCCGGTTCTTGCGGATCGATTTGCGTAGCAGGGGGTGGAGGGAGTGGCAGCGGAGTCTTATTGGATGGGGAGCAGGGTGAAGGAGGAGGAGAGGAACGAGAGGGCCATCCGTGCCCTGCTCAAGCTGCCTGGCAACCGCCGCTGCATCAACTGCAACAGCCTGGTGAGTTCCGCTGCTCCGGTTCCTCAGAAAAGTTTGATCTTTTGGGTGAACCAAAGGGTGTTATACTGTAGCTTGCTCAGGTTGTGAGGAGGGCTTAAGGTTCCTTCTGAGCTGCTCTCTCTGTATGTATTAAGGCTTTCTCAGCTTATTTCCTTCTGAATTCTCACTGAAACTCTGAAAGTATATGGGTTAGGAGTTCTGAGGATGATGAAGCTGTTCTTAGGAAAATGAATTCCTAAAGGTGATTCATCCGATCCTTGGTTGGAATGTGGTGGTATGAGGTTGGGAGCTGTCATCTGAATTTTTGTGTGCTCCACTGCTCCTGCTGCTGTTCAAAACTGGAACCATGTTGATGATCAGTTTCAAGTTATGTGGCATAATAGTAGTTTGTTGTACTAAATAGAATCAAAACTTCAGGAGCACATAAGCCCTAGTTTCTGTTTTGGAAATAATACCTGGTAATATGGATTCACACATCATTCATACGTTACCATATATGACAATGTGCGAAACTATGAACTTTCATTTTGGCTCTAACAGATCACTAAGACAAGAGGCTGCGGCGTTTATTACAGAGCTCTGCTATCTGTGTTCTAAATTCATAATAGATACCTTTTCCAGTGTATGGAACTATGGATTCATATATCAGATTGATCACATCAATCTTGTGTTAGTAGGTAGTAACACAGTAACAAAAAAAAAGAGCTTTGGGTGAACTGTGATAGGCTACACAGGACTTCAAAATGGTTGCCACATTGTTAATACATACTTTTGGTTTTGAGTGAACAAGATAATTATTGATACTGCCTAATATTTTTCACACTTGCTTTAGATATCTGTTTAGGAGTGAAAGGCTGTGTTGTTGTTGTTATTGTTGCTGCTGCTGCTTTAGATATCTGCTGCTGCAAAAGATCCCCTCTTCATAAATAATACTTTGTAGTCTTATTGATGAGCTGAGTTGTTTGAACTGCCTATCAAACATTGCACACCTCATAAGCATTTGGAATATTATCTCATTATCTGTGTGCATAATTTCGTCTGGAAATTATATGATTTAATCAGTTTTATTTTTGAGAATAAATGATCTGGTGAATAGTTGAGTGAATGCAATAATGCACTGTTTCTTTAGCAATGCAGCAATATATTGTTAGTGGTAATATGATGAGAGATGAAGATATATAATATTCCTTCATGACGTAAATAACCAAAAAAGTATTCTTCATTGTCAGGGACCACAATATGTATGCCCAAGCTTCTCAACTTTTGTCTGTGTTAGTTGCAGTGGAATACAGTAAGTTGTGAAAATATCCTTCTATTGTTTCCTCTGTTTCTTTAAAAATGCAATGTCACAACTATTTTGTGATTGACTATGGCAATTATGAATATCTGTGTAGAAGTAATAAACTCCTGATAAATGTTGTCTAATTACTGAACTTTTGTTATTCTTCAGCCGGGAGTTCACTCATCGTGTAAAATCAATATCAATGGCTAAATTTACTTCTCAAGAAGTTTCTGCTCTTCAAGAAGGGGGAAACGAGGTTGGCTCAATACCATTATTTATAGTTTAAATCCTGATCTGCTTGGTGTCTGCTTTTAAATCATACAGCATATATTTTGATAGTTCAGCGTGGTAAGGCAATCTATTTAAAACATTGGGACTTCCAAGGTCTGCTTCTTCCTGACAGTAGGTTTGCCACCAAACGAGATGATTATCTTAAACTCTTAATGTATGCTGTGAATCTTCAGTTGAAGTTTGATTACTGTGTTTTCACATCTAGTGATGTAGATAGGCTCCGAAACTTCATCAAGACTGTATATGTCGACCGAAGGTACACGGGCGAAAGAATTGGTGACAGTCAACCACATGAGAAGGTAGCTATCATTTGCTTACGCTAGCCATAACTGTTAAACACATAGCATTGGTCTCTCCTCTCTCGCTGTAACACATTAAACATCTGAATGAAAACCCAGGTTAGTCGGGATGAAACTTATAGAAACAGCAATATTGATTCAATCAGGGGAGTTCCAAGAAGCCCATATGGTGGAACTTCTGAAGATAATCATGATCCACAGCATAGCACAGGAAGCACCTCAGAAGACCAAAGTAATCTCAATAGGCATCCAGTATCTGTTAAAGTGGATCAAAAGAATAGAACTACAACGGAAAGAGAAAATGCCAACATTGGAAAACATCAACATCTGAATGGACTTGAAAAGACAGGTGGAAGCTCAGAAAATAATCATAAGGGTATGACCAAAACAGTATCTTCTGTGGTTGAACCTTCCAAAGGAACTAATAAAATAGTTCTGCCTGTAAGGCTTCCTGACCCTCCTAGATCTCATAAAACCACAACATCTACCGCTCCTGCTGAGGTACAAGTAATGCAATTCTTGATGATCTTACTTTTGTTGTTCACATGCTTGTCCATGGTTTCTCTTCTTGTTTCCTTTTACATAAGCTCCAAGTCTTGATTTTACTTTTACCATCATTATGTCATATTGCAAGCTAGCCCACAGTTTACAATATTTTAGATAGCCAGGGAGGGATTTCCAATTGTATTCCTTAACATTTGTCTTCAAAATATGTCTTCTATTTCAGAAGTCAGATAAATTCTATAATCTATATCACAGAAAACAAAAGTAAGAATGGAATGATATATTTAACTTAAAAAATAGTTGTGGAATTTTTATTTTGCAGAAGTTAGCACCTCCAAGGGTTGCTGATCCCAGTTCAAAAACTACTACAGATGTTACATTAGAAATATCGAAAAGTTTGATCGACTTTGATTCAGATTTCGAGCCTCATCAAGGTGGTGGTCAAACCAAAGTGCAGAAGAGATCACCTTTACCTGATGTTGGTTGGGCTACTTTTGATGACACTACTCCCAAAAAGGCTACAGCAGTTTCAATTTCCAGTGCCAATTCTTTGGAGGATGCACTGGTTCAGATCCCAAGTTCTGTCTCCGCACCACAAAGTAGTTTTCCAACCAGGCAAAATACCAAGTCCTTGTCCTTTCCGCAAGCAAATCATGGCAGTCAGCAGAGCCAGCTCTTTTTTTCCCCAGCCGATAATATCCAATTTTACAATTCTCCACTAAACAGAGCTAATAGTGCTCCGGTTAATAACCAGGTTAGCTCTGTGCCTGCATATTGTGTAAGAAGAACAACTATTTTCATGAAGAAATTGTATTAGACCTTTGTTTTCCTTCATGATGATTTCAGTTATGGGGAGGTACATCACAAGCATCAATACAAGGCAGTCATACTCTTCCTTCAAATTATGGCTCGAATATATTGGTAGGAACACTGGCGTCACAGAAGCCTGGTGTGGACGTCACATCTAGTTACCATCCATCATATGCTGCAACCTGGGATTGGAGAGCAAATCCCCAGTTAAATATGGGATATGGACAATACAACATGCAATATACTGTAGGAGCTGCAAATGTAAGTTATGTGATGTCATATCAGTTTACAGATTCAATTTATTGTTTATTTTCTCATCATGTTGACCATGTCCTTTCAAGACAATCACTTTTTCATCCAAAACTCATTGAATTTAGCTAACATGCCAAGAGGTTCCTTGCTAGCTCATGCCTCGACAGTACGACAGTTTCCTCTTGCTCTAGTAGCAAAGAACTAGATAATTGTTCTGGGTGGTCAGAATGCTCTGGGACCATACAGTATAGTGACTCATTTGCCACATATATTGTGTTTTGTTGACATCATTTTCCTTTATAAGTTCAGCTCTTTGATCGAGATTGGTTTTAAATGGGTCCTGCAAGGAAGTATGATTCTGAATGCACTGTTGACTTGCCTTTATGTACATCTTGTTTTATTCATTCCTTAGCCTTTGGTTGTTTTGTACTAATAAAATTACAACCTTGTATCTCCTTCCTGAATGTGGTTGCACTTCTTCTGTTAAGTTTTATATTATATTGTTACTATCTACTTTTCTCATTTGCTTGAATTTTACTGATCATAGTAACACGTCATGGAATCACAATTTCGAAATTACCAAGGACACCCAGTTTCAATGTTTTAACTGAAGAAATGTGCCTTTTTTTCATCTATGTACAGTTCCCTTCTTTATCTTCCATGCAAGGAGCATTACCAAATACAGGTAGTACTACATTATGGCCACGTGTTCCGTTCATGGGACCTGTTAATTCTGGTCTGACAACTCCACAAGTTCTGCCAACAATGACAACGAGCAGCAGTAATTTTTACTTTGTTTCCACTATCTTCTGAGTTCAATTTAACACATTGTGATTGCTCTCTAAACCCTACTGCATCATGCCATGTTACAATAATTTTTTGCAGATCAGTTCATGGTCCAGCAGCATGCTGTTAACGTTCCACATCAGATGCAGAGCATCAATTTCTCCATTGGGTAATGCATTCAAATCTTGTCTCTCTGCCACACAACTGGACACTAGTCCTAACCCATTTTGTTCCAATGTCCAAATAATTTTAGATATCAAGGAGTCCAAGGTTTGGCTACTACAGGCAGTGCATATGGTTTATCTTCCGTGAATCAACCTATGGCTGTTCATAATATGCAGGCCATCACCCAAAGTTCATTGCCCCAAGTTGGTGGAAACCCCTTTGCTTAACACTGTTCTGAAGACTTCCTGCTGAGTCATCGTATATAGTGATGTATTTTAAGCTATGTTCTGTCAAATCTAAGTGTTATGGGAATAGTAAATAGGGGACGAGGGGAGCTTATTTCCCTGCACTTATAATGTTGAAATGGCAAGAAATGGCCATCCAAGTTCTGAGTGTAACATTTAGTTTTTGTTCTCAAAGTGTGAAAACCAGATGGTACTGTAAATAGAATTAAATTTAAATCTTCCCCTAAGGGAATGTGGTATTGTAGATTGTATCAGCATTTCAAATGTTCAGTAAAGTACCAAGTGAGTTCTGGTCATTTCTGTATGGTGTTCATCCTTTCGTGTGCCATGTTCTCTGATGAATCTATCCTAGCTGTTTTATAACCATGGCATGCAGTGCACCACCCAAAAGTGCATGTAGTCCTACCAGCTTAAACAAATTTGAACAAAGTTGATCATGGCAAAAGGCATAATGTAGGAAAATGTTTAGCTGCAGGTTGCAAGTATTTTACCCATCCCAAATATCTGCAAAATTTTAGCGCTCAAAATTGAACAGTAAAGAGAAAATTTTGGAATCAGCTCGAACTGAAGTTATATTATATCAACTCAAATTTACATGAATTGTGTTCTTCATCAGATCAAACCAAAAAACTTCGAATTATACCTACAGATTTCCAACTCGAATTGATATTTCCCTCAAAGGAATTAGCTCGATCTATACCTCTTAACTATAAAGTTCCAGTATATGGACTCGATCATAGTATACGACTACATACAAAGCATCAACTAATAGTTAACCGCAGTGCGCTCGTACTAACGAAAATGTTCGAGGAAGGGATTCGCCCGCCCGGAGGTTGACGCGGCGGGGCTCGATCTCAAATTCACTTCCTCGGTGCGCCTTTGCGCCGTCTCTTCTTCGGATTCTGCGGTTTCGGGTCCTTGGGGGGCGGAGGAAGGTGCACCCGCCGGACGAGGAAGCCGTCGATCACCCCCGTTAGAGATGCGATGGCCTCCCGCACCTTCATACTTGGGGTTGTTATTCTCGAACAATTTGTGAGCCAGCTCTGTAACGCGCTTGCCCACGCTGCGAGCGGCTGCGGTCACCGGCGTCCGGACTCCTCGCCTCCCGAACGTGGCCTCGACGCGGCCGATGGGGATGCGCTCGAGGTCGGCGCCAGCTTGGAGGAGGGGCGTGGCGTGCATCCTCATAGTGCTCCTCCTCGCCCAGCGGCCTGCGAGGATGGCGAGTTTGCGCGATGCTAAGGCGAGAGGATGGTGATGGTGACGAGACTTCACTTCCTCCAGGTTGGCAGCGTCCCAGCCCTTCTCGGCTTCCATGGTGAGGAGAACCTCCGCCATCTCCGGAGCGTTCACGATGCCGTTCACGTGGTAGATGGCCACCCGCACGCCGTAGTCGCCGCCCCTCGTCCCGATGAAGCGACGTGCGCCCTGGATACTGGGCAACTTCTTCATCGTCATGTCGGCGTGGGTGATGCTGATGCCGCGAGGTTGCCGACGGGGAGGACGAGTTGAGGCAGCGGGCTGTGGTGGTAATGGAGGTGGAGGACGAGTTGAGCCGGGCGTGCGGACAAGTTGAGGCGGGCGGGCGGCGTCGGTGGTGGTGGAGATGGAGGACGAGTTGATCGGCGGGCGACGGCGGTGGGGGTGGAGGACGAATTGAGGCGAGAAGGATGCGGTGGCGGAGGAGGATGAGTTAGGCGAGCGGGATGCGGTGGTGGATGAAGGTTTGAGGCCGGGGAGCGCGGTATTTATCGTCGGGGAGGGCTCGCCACTAGGCCGGTGAGATTCGAGTAAAAAATTCGAATTGGGCTGATCGCTGGCTGGCAATCCTCTCTCCGGGACGGACGGATGGGAATCATGGGATCATCGGCTATTTTTGCAAACTTGTCCTCCAACTTGGGGATATTTGCCGGAGGTGATTCTGTGCTTTTTTAGAGAGAGAGAGAGAGATTGTGTGCTTAACAAGTCAGCCAGTGAAGTGGAGTGGACACCCAAAAAATCTTCCGTTTGGGAACTCAAAATAGCTGTTCAGTTGGGCTTTTTTTGGTAGCCCATTGAGCCTCCATCCTTGCTATGTCAAGCGTCAATTGAAGCTTGCCTGGCTAGAAATAAGTCCGATGTGCCTCCCTTAACTAGTGGGAGAATCTGACTCTTTACTCTCAATCACAAAACCAGTTATATCAACCCATTTAATTATTAAAACCGTGGAGAACGGTTTTTATTGACATGGCAGCCGCTCCCGTGGAGCCCACTTGTTAGTGAGAAAGAAAAAAAATAAAAAAAATCTGTAGGGCCTACCTATCGGCGCCCACTTATCTCTTCTCTATCTTTCCCCAATCACAACACCGGCGGCCTCGCCTTGGCATCCCCACACCTCCTCGAGCTCGCACTAGCATTGGCGCTCGCCAACCACCACCATAACGCACACCTCCTCGATGCTCGTGGAGGATCCGTTTCCGTTGTCCCGCTCCCGTGGAAGCCGCTCAACGCCTCCGCGATAGAGGCCGCCGCCGCCGTCGCTGCCCCACCGAACAAGCTCGAGGTGGAGATCACCCCCAACTCCGCCACCACACCGTCCCGCTCTCAGTTGACTTTGAGGAAGCGTTGGACAAGCTTGAGCCCCCCCTCCCCAACTCCGTCGCCGCCCGGGACGAACTTGACACTGGCAGTAAATGGCTGGATTCTTTGGGGAGGACGTCCCTGCGGATCTGGACAACGAGGCCACACCTCTCCGCCGCAACTAGTTCTCATCCCACTCTCTCTCTCTCTCTCTCTCTCTCTCTCTCTCTCTCTCTTATCCTCTCTCTTTCTCAAGGCAGCAACAACACCGAAGCCGATCTACGCCGTGGAGCTCGACTCCTCCTCGCAGTAGGCTGGTGTTAATCTGCCACCACTGTCCTCATGCCTCACCAACGAAGGGGAAGGAGAAATGGGAAGGGGAGCTGTTGAGAGAGCAACAGCAATTGGCTGACCAACCGCCGCGCTGCCTGCCTCCTCCCTCCCTATCGCGGCTGAGAGGCGACAGGGTAGACCAGCGATGGTAACGACCTCCATGAGCGGAGGCAGCAGGCGGGGATGTGGGACCACCGGTGGCAACGAGGTGGCGGGCGGGGATGTGGGACCGCCGATGGAAATCTCTAGAACCCAGGCGGCAGGGAGGACGGCCGGTCAGGCGGCGGAGGAAGTCGTCGATCTGGCGCTTGGAGGATACTTCGAAGCTCACCCAACATCGGGATATCCATTGAGAGACGCCGTCTCAAGCTCGCTTAGCGCCAAGAGCCGTTCCCTCCTCTTCACCCTGTCAGTCTTCACGGCGGTAGTGGGCGGAGCAGGCGACGCGATGGCAGGCAGAGCGGGTGGGTGGTTTTTTTTAATCATCGACTTGATTTGGATCTTCGTCATCGTCTTCTCCGATCCTTCTCTGTTTATTTCTTTGCTTTTCCCGTGTTTGTCCTTTTGGCATGTTCGGCTGCAGGAGCGGATTTTAGATGACGAGGCCAAAGTCTGCTTCCCCCCTCGACATCCGCTTCTCGCCGCACGTGTGCTGCCTAGGACTAGCGCCTTCCACATGTTCATTTTTTACCGATCGGGATGGTCTGCTAGGCACGTCGGACAACATATGCTGACTTATCGGTTTTTGACCAGGATAAACATATCACGTTAGCGAAAACCATCATTAATACCATTAAGAAAATCAATTTACACCAATTTTAGTAGTTAGAGAATTGTTATATCCAATTTTCCGATTAAGGATACGGGAGGAAGTTAAATTACACCTTTTTTGTCTGGATGTGTCCATGTTTTCTACATAGGGCCTGCTCCAACGAGGGCTAGTAGTGACACCTTCGCCGGTGGTTTCTAGGATTGAGGGCGCAATACTTTTTCCTCCTTGTTATGAATGTGATGGTACGGTCTTGTGTGGAAGAAACGTGTTTGCTCACAACGAGTGTAGTTCAATTGGTTAGCTTCTTTATGGTGGAATCTATCCACCCACATTTAAGTCCATACTTATACATATATTCCCATAAGATATGCCGATACAATCTTTAGAGGTGCTAATAGTAGTAGGGTATGGGTGTATGTGTTGTGCTCATAGTGGTAGGGTATATGTGTATGTGTTGTGTTGATAGTAGTAAGGCGTGTGTGTCTATGTTTATATGCTGTGTTTAAGAAAAAAAGGTGGGCTTAGAACTAAGTCAACTCACTGGTCACCACCCACACACTATGCTAGAGTGAGTAGGATGGTTGGTTTAAGGTCAAAATAATATTTTTCTATACTATAATGTTGGAATTTAGCAAACTTTGATTGTTTTTTTATTACATGAAAAATGCATATGCGTACGCACACCACCACACCACACGTCCACACACGCATCCACCAATATGCCTCCAAACACATACTCAAAAAGATAGAGATGGAGCAACAAATCCCTAACCTCACTAACTACACACATGTCACCTAGAGATCTTAACAATATTTTCGATTAGGTAGCAAACCTAACCAACCATGCGATTGTCTACTAAATCATTTGGCAAAGTCACCATAATTGATTATGTTCTTGTTGAGGACACTTAACACATGGCACTGCAATGTCTTTTTAAAGATTTACATTTCAGTTCTAAGTAAAACTAAGGGGATTGCTAACTATAGAAATTTGGAGCAAATTTCTAACCTTATAATCTGCTTTCACGATTTGTGCTCCTCTTCCTATAGCCTTGGTGACTCCTTCTCCTCCATCTTCAATGACCCTGACAAACGATAGTTAGGGTTAGGGTTTATATTTCGGGGTTGGTGGAGAAAAAGAGAAGGTTTCTTAGGCTTAGAGGGATGACCATAGAAGGCAGCGACTAAGTGGTGAGCGATGACCTAGGTAGGTGGAGAGGCACTGTCGAAGCCCCGTGGTCAGGAGCCAGTGTTGGTTAGGAGGTGGGGACAATGATGGTGATTTTGGGTAGGGGCATCTCACACTGCTAGCTTGCAGAGGAAGAGAGGCAGGTAGGAGAAGGGGAGGTTCGACAGACCTTGCCTGACGTTGGCGAGGCCATAGGGGAACGACGCGCAAGGGTGGGAAGGAGTTCATGGCAGCAACGAGAATGGCCTAGTCATCTGCAAGCCACTCAAAGACAGAGGGAGGGAGAGGCTATGCGAGTGTGTGCAAGAGAAAGTGGAAAGAAGAGGATAAGGTAGGGTACTGTAGCTACACGAATCTTAGAGCAACATGGATGGTCCAAAAAATGATTGAAATAATAGGGTTTTTTGTCAAATGTAACCTAGGCAAGCCCTAAAATTAATAACCAAACAACATGCATCCCAGTTATTGAAGCTCAATGCAATGCAATATTATAAATCAACAAAGATACTTTTGAAAGCTCAAGAAACAAGCTAGAGCTAGCTTATGCAACATACTCCTATAACAAGATAAACACTAGACACTCGTGATATTTTCATAACAAAGCATAGTGCAATGCAGTTCAATTTACAAAAGGATAGTTCCAATAGCACAAGCCATAGGCAACGCAAACACTAAAGAATTAAAAAAATTGAATAATTATGGTACCTTAGAACCTAAACTTTTACCAACATGGCACCAGCGGTAGGGTTTAGAATATCTAACTTAACTGTAGATGGAACTTTCTCCACAATGTATGTTATGATAACCACAAGTGCCTTTTCGACTTTGTGGCTATAATCACCAATTTGTGAGCAGACAACCTATCAACGTTTTCATAGTCATCACATATAGTGTCTAATGTAAGACACTGGAGTGATGTTGCATTCTCTAAAATATAACAAGTTAGTTCGATCATGCTCTTTACAGAGCAAAAGCCAATGATGTTCACATTCTTGATCTGTCATAGTAGTGTTTTGTCATTTACCTCAAATACGAGGAATCTTTAGAAATCACATCATGCTTCATGTGAGTCAATAATACCTGCATAGAAACAAGTAAAGCATACTTGAATTGTCCATTATAGATGACATATGATAAAATTTTACTTACAATCAAATTAAAAGTCAATAAAAGCCAATAAAATAAACTAGAGAAAAATAATCGTATAAGGGAGAAAAGAGCCCATAAAGGCCAATAAAAGAAATATCTAGGTACTTGAGGTGAAGGAATCTAAAAGGCGCAATTGGCGCATTAGCAGTTTACATAAATACATCAGTTTTAATCAATTAACAAGGTATGACTATTTATATGTGCTATGCTGGCATCTAATGATCTAATACAAAGTTCTAAAATATACCTTGCTTGCTGAATTTATGATCAGAGTTTCAATATTTGGCATAATTGAAGAAAGTTTAGCACAGACGTCGAACTGAAAAAGGCATGATATGTCAAGGTCCTTCACTTGCAATAAATCTCCAAGTGAGAGATTTATTAGGTAACCATCATAATAAAAGGTAGAAATATTTGGAGCCTTAATATCTATCTTTTGTGATTATTCCACCACTTTCAAGTACCTAAGCCTCCATAGGTATCTTCATTTCTTTATAATACTTGAGTAACAACTACTCCAAATAAAAAGAATTAGAAAGAAGGCACCTTAAATCATCCCTGGTAATACATAAAAAAAAAGAGATCCTGTGTTCTCAAGCAATGAAGTCCAGCAATAGAATGGAAGGCACAATCTTTGAGACGAAGATGCATAATCGAGTTTCCACTCTCATTGAATAAAAGTGAGCATAGAAAGTTGTAACACTTTGCTTTGAAGATTGGAGACAGAAGAAGGTTAAGTTCTTCAATCCCTAGTGTAACGACAATCTAAAGCCAACGGCTAAGATAATGTGCATTGTGAAAATAATAAGATTCTAGCTTAAATGACTTCACACCAACACCAGAATGGTATTTCATTATCTGGTTAACTCTACTAGTGAGTTCTCTTGCTACTTCATCTTTTCCACATGTATTCTCATCTAGGCTGGTGTTTTCTTAGTAAAGATAAGGTTGAGATGACATCTTCAAAAATATAGAAATGCGCGAGATATGCATGCGGCACGAGTAGCATCCGCAATGGCATTAAGGAATGTATACGACACAAGATGTCCTAAAAACACAAGAATGAAAAAAAAATCAACATTGCAGCTATGTAGATAGGTAGATCCTTCAATAAAGGAAAATAATTTTATACTTCTGCAAGGAGAGACGCTAGAATCTTATTCTTTTGCCACCTTGGGAATCATTGCCTTTTTATAAGGTGAACCTTTTCGTCTGGACAATGAAGCAACTGATCCATCTACAACAGAATGGACGATCCATCTATAGTAAGGACAGAAATTTAACCAAGAAAGCAAAAAGACCTAACCGGTTACAAGAAACTTTCACAATGTTATGAGAAGACCCATATTTAAGCATACAAAAAAATTGCAATTTCATAATATACTTTCACAATTACATAAGAAAGACATAAAGACACACATTAAGAACACAAGAAAATTTTAAATTGTTTAATCTAACCGAACACTAGGTGTATCCATCAGCCAACGAGACTCGGATCTTTTTCTAAGGCCGCATAGGCGAAGCTTTGATCAAAATTTAGGATGGAGAACAGTAAACGCTAGTAGTACAATCTAAACCTATACAGGTAAACAATGACTGTTCTAAGTGCATTTTTAAAAAATAAAACTCAACTGAGTGAGGATTTACTATGTACACAGCGCAATGGATAGGTTAACAGAGAGAGGTAGGTGAAGGTTCACTGTGGGCTTTGATTTTTCGTTGTTGCCACCAACGATGCTGATAGTGGTGCCGTTCTCGTTGTATGGATATAAACTATTTTAGCCACGAGAACAGGAATGGAAATCGCCGACGCGGCGGAACAAGACTCCAATCGAACAGCCTGTTGAAAACGGGGAACCGGACTCCGCACGGTTTGGGGGAAGATGATGACGTCTGTAGCCAACATTGGCATCTGAAAACCTATACCGTCCAAACGTGATCCGAACTGACACGGAAAGCTCACGGGCTTTTTTAGTTGGCGGTTTGCGAAATTACGCGTGCACAAGGCAGAGGCGTAGAGTCTCTGACGAGGTTGGGCCCACATCTCTAGGTTCCAAATCTCTCTCGCCGCCGCCGGCGACTATGCCCGTGGCGATCCCGTCCTCCACCGCCGCCGCCGCCGCCGCCACTGCCCCTGTCGCCCATCTTCGGCGACCCTTACACCGGCTATCTTATGCCCCGGTCGCTCCCTCTGCTGCTCCTCCATTCTGCGCTCTGCTCCAAGCCCGCGTATCTAGGCTCCTCTCTTCTTCCTCCTCCGCCGCCGCCGCGGCCGCGGCCTCTTCTGGTGCCAGAGGCGGTGGGGCGCATGGGATCGTCTCCGCGGTGCTGGATATCGTGGGTCAAATCGAGCTACCCTTCCCGTTCTCCGAGGCGCGTCTCTACGTGCGCCTCCTCCGGCGCTGCACGCGCGATGCGCTCACCGCGGCGCGGCCACCGTTCACGGGCACGGCCTTAAACGCGGCTTCGCATCCGTATCGCTCGTTTCCAACGTCCTGATGAACACCTATGCCAAATGCGGTCTCATGGCTGCCTGTCGCCACCTGTTCGACGAAATGCCTGACAAGGACGTCGTGTCATGGTGTACCGTCATTGCCGCGCATGCCAGCCGCGGGCGCTGCTTTGAGGCTGTTGGGCTGCTCAAGGAACTCTTGTCCTCTGAGGTGAAGCCAAACCGGTTCGTCATCTCATCAGTGCTGAATGCCTGTGCCCGCTCTGGTGTCATAGAGCAGGGGCTCATGGTGCATGGATTAGTGGTCAAATCTGGCTTGGGCCCTGATAGGTTTGTGGAGGTTGGATTTGTTGATATGTACGCGAAATGTGGCAATGTTGGCTATTCATTCAGGATGTTCAATGGAATTCCGGTGAAGAGCTCAGTTGCTTGGAATGCAATGATATCAGGTTTTGTTGAGAATAACTGTTTCATGGAGGCTGTGGAGCTTTGTCAGGATATGCATCGAGTTGGCATGGCAATAGATGTGGTGACATTGAGGGTAGTTGCTGGCATCGCTGCTATTATGGGAGCATTTGAGCTTTCTAGGAACATTCATGTTTATGCACTTAAAGCGGGGTTGGGAAGAGACTGTTTTATTGTGTCTGAACTGATCAAGTCAGGTGGGAAGGCAGGTGAGACTCAGTACATCAAAAAGCTTGTTCCTGCAGTTAGAAGGCATAATGCGTCTTTGTATTCTTTGGCAATCTCAGGTTATCACTCGAATGGTTGTCATGGTGAAGCTGTGAAACTTGTAGAGGTTCTTCTTTCTTCGGGCCTCAATTTAAGGGAAGGAGATTTGGTTACTGTGCTAAATATTTGTCATACCAAAGAGGAAGTTCAACAGATACATGCTTATACTTTCAGAACTGGAAATTTATCTTATACTAATGTTTGCAATTCTCT
The DNA here is from genome assembly GCA_030770085.1 of Oryza coarctata. Taxonomy (NCBI): domain Eukaryota; kingdom Viridiplantae; phylum Streptophyta; class Magnoliopsida; order Poales; family Poaceae; genus Oryza; species Oryza coarctata. The sequence continues at coordinate 20,625,059 of CM061470.1, forward strand.
TATATCGATGTACTCTGAATTTGGATAATTGATTCACGCAGAATCAATCTTTAAAACTATGCAATCATGAGATGTCATATGATGGACTGCAGTCATGTCAGGCTGTGTCAAGAACCTACAATATGAAAGAGCATTTGGTTATTTTTTAGAGTTAAGAAACTCTGGAGAACAATTGGATCAGCACTGTGTAGCTAATATCATAAATGCCTGTACAGGACTTGAAGACATGTACAAGGGAAACCGGATCCACTCTTTAGCTCTTAAACTTGGACTACTTCTTGTTGATTTCATCAGTGCATCCCTGTTAAGCATGTATGCCAACACATTGAAGAGGCTGCCCAGTTATTCTCTAACACAGTATTTCCACGAAATCTGGTCATCATCAATGCCATGATCTCTGGATATTGCTGGAATCTCCTGCCGCAGAAAGCTCTTCTACTCTTCTGCAGAGAATATTGTTCTGGTTTGCGAGCAGATCATTTCACCTTCTCAACTGTTCTGGGAGCATGTGCTGATATAGGAGCAAAGGAGACTGGTGAGCAAATCCATGGCCATCTTGTGAAGATTGGTTATGAATACTTGGATGTCGTTGTTGGAAATGCTATCATAAAACTTTATGTCAAGTATGGGTGCATTGCCAGTGCTTGTAGGTTTTTCCATAGCATGAGGAGTTGGAACATTAATTCATATGCAATGTTGATGATGGGTTATATTCAAAATAGATGCAGTAGTGAAGCTCTTCAACTTTTCTCTGAAATGCAACATAGTGGATTGCGTGCAAACCGTGCTACCATTGCAAGAATCTTGAGGGGTATTTGGGAAGGCAATTGCATGCTTCCATTATAAAGATGGGCCCGGTTTCTGATGTATATGTGGCAAATGCACTTGTAGGAATGTACAAGAAACCTGAAGTTTGGGTGGAATCAGAAAGATATTCTAAAGAAACTTTATCTCCAGAACAGGATACCAAAGATAATTACTATTCAGAAGATGTAGATACAAGAAGCACACTTGAAATTGGATTGTTCAAGCTGGAAGAAGAGAAAAAGCATGAAAATTTTGCTGATGCGCGGAAGGTCTACAGTAGTGCTGCTTCTGTGTTTGGACATGATCTTAGGATCAATTCTATCATAGGTAATTAGAAGAATGACAAGTGCAACACCACAAGCAGGATTTTTCTAAATCATAAGAGTGCAACACAAGCCTACCTCAACTTATTTAAGACTGAATTAACTTCAGCATATCTCAACTTAGGATTAAAGGCTTTGTTGTTGTTGTTGTTATATAGGAATGCAGAATATCAGGAAAATGGAGGTGAACCTGTTAAGTTGTTTGCATTATTACAGGAGGACAACATAAAATCTGAAAAATTCATCCTGTTTGTCATCACTGATAATAGTCATTTAAAGAAGGGAGCAGGATTTATTAATGCAGAACTAGTGAGACAATCTGGTGTTGCACCAGCACATGACTTTCCTCCTTGACAAACTATAGTGCAGTATGAGAACCACCGGATCCATTGTTTCTTATGCAGCAAAGCTGAACTGTCATGTTACATATTGGAAAGGCATGCAAGAAAACTATGAATTTGCCTCAGAGTTGCATCTGTAATTCCCCAATTCAATCATTGAATCTATGAACTCTGCAAGGTGCACTTCCTGGGACCATCCAACTCAGAATCTCTTTGCATTTATATGAATGATGCTTACCAGATCTTTAAGTAAACCAAATTCTGCTTTGGAGTTTCTCCAAATGTTGAATGGCTTAGCTGCATGGAAGAAAGATCAAGGATGTTAACCAGGTTAGAATAAAATTCTCTCTTTTATTTGAATGACATGATTCCAACTTCTTCAGTATTGTGAATAAGTCATTCAGGCTGTTTCTTTCATGCAGTGCTTACTGTCTTCAAGTGTTCCAAAGAGAGGGGAGGTAGTCTGGGAAAACTCAGATTAAGATTTGATCGCTGATGTGAGTTAATGAACTTGAGTTTTAGACCTTTGAGAGTGCTTGAACATATGCTTTTACCAATACCTTTTACTGTAAAAAAATACTTTAGCTGATTGACATAAATTCAATGCGCAAAAATAGAAATTAGTTTCTCAAACAGTTATTTTTGCATGATTTCACGCACTTCATTGGTATAATTATGGAGCTAGCAAAGCTGAAAATCAAACCAACCAATTATTTCCCACAAGAGTGTCCCCTTAGTTAACCTCTTGAATTTCTTTCTGTTTCCCATTATTCAAAATGAAGGCTATGTTTTACATGTTGCCTTTGGCCAGCCTCTAGCATGTTCTTGGTGTCCATACCTATATATAGTTTTCCTTTTTAATGAAATGGGAAGACACTGGTTCGATATAGCTATCTCTCACTGAAATTGTTGAAAACCATGCATACAGCACTAACACCTAGTAGTTGCAAGCTCAATCTTGAGCTAACTGGAATTGCAAAGGCTTTATATAGAAGAAATATTCTAAAATAATTTTGATAATTAACCGTGCTATTGCATAATAATTGCTATTGTGGCTTGTAAGATTATCACACCAAACAGCATGCTTTATTTCTAGCTTAGTTCATTTTTGGTTCCTTCTGAAGGGTACTGACACTATTATGAAATGAGTACTGAAGTATAAAGAAGAAATTCCGAGAATATATGTTCTTTTTTTGTGATTCTGGTTATCGTCTGCAAATTTAACAAGTTCAACGTGAGATTGTAAGTGTTGGGCAGTTGTTGTTGGTCTTTTTCCAGTTTCCACTCTCCTAAAGTAGTATCTCCTCTGTAAATTCTCACTGGTTGAACGGTTTATTTCATTGCTAATGACTGTCAGCATTTGCAGTGCCAAGTTGTTTTACTACCTAGTATTAGATGTGTTCTAAAGTGCCTTCTGATCTGCAGATCCAGTTAGATGTCTAGATAAAAACCTATTATATACAAGTTTTGCAGCTTAAAATGACACTCATTAAATTGTTCCTTTACCCAACTTCAGTCTTATTTAGTGGGACAAGCAGGTCGAGCATCTTTTTTTTAAAAAAAATAACTGGCGAAGATCATATGTTGATACTTTTTTTGCTAATACTTTTTGCTTGATCATCAGGGTCTGACGAAGATACATGCTAAAGATGTGCCATCCAGTGAAACAGCACTATTTTCTTCTCTATATTCTGGAGCAAGAAGCATCGAAGTGTTTTCCCCTCATCTTTAATCATCTTTACTCTTATGCACCTTATTTTTTGGCTGGTGCGACATGAAATAAACGGACACTAACTTGAGGCCATTAGTTGTCCATATAGACCCTGAGCTAGAGGCTAGAGGTTAGTGACTTCTGTACGAGGTACCATCCCGTATATCCTGGATTCATTTCTTGTTCAGCTACATGATATTCTTCGGAAATTAGTTCGAGCAATAATGCTGGGATCTCCCATGTTATCAGTCACCAATCCTACTAATCCAGGTTAGTCTTTCTCATCAGAAATTTGGTATACGTCCAACTAATTTCTTCGGCAATATTCATTTCTCTTAATCTTTTCCTGATGCTGATAAATCTTTAGCAGAAATTCCTTCAGCTGCTACTTTCATCAGCCGTCGATATAAGAAAAGAAGCAGAGCCATTAGGACGTGCATTTGACAGTTTGGCCCTGCTTCAGGCTGAAACTGATTGGTCCCATCAACTTGATGAGGTTATCAAATTTCAAGGTGTGAACCTGAACAAGATTGGGACATCAAACTTCTATAGCATCGCATCCAACAGGTGCTACAAAGTGACAGCTTTTTGCCGGTCATTGGCCTCGAGCACATGTTACTATCTCTCAGTTATAGAGCTTAAGTTGCCAATTTTGCCACATCTTAACTAACATGCTGTAAAGTCCACCCCCCCCCCCCCCCCCAAAAAAAAAAAAACCCAACATGCTGTAGACTACTCTGAAGTCCGAACACCTCGGCAACTGCAATTTTGTTGTCCTGACAAGACGAGCCCTACGTTTCATGTGAATTTGATGGGGTCAAATCTTTTTTGCTCGATTTGATCAATCTTTTTAGCTGTGGCTACTGCAAATGAATGGAAGAGGAAACTCATAAGTCTTCAATTTATTTCAAGAAGTTCTCCTTTCTTCGATTCTTCCCCTTTTCCCTTTTTGTCGGAACAAACTACCATGTGGGCTAAAAATTGCCGCCATCAGCGATGCAGAAGCCTGAGTCCATCACTTTGACTCGGGCTGGTCGAATCGGCCCAACTCTAGCGCGCCCGTCTCCTCCTCTTCCCCTCCATGATGAGAAAAGGGAGGGAGTGACCCATTTCTCCCTCGACGAGGAGAAGTGGACCTTACGGAAACGTTGGTTAGATGGTTTTGATTTTGACTGGGCTAGGACGTCCCTCTGTATGGGCCTAGAGATGGCAGCGGTCACGTATTTTTACAGTTTGCCCCTGTTTAGGATTCTGTAATTTTACATTGTAGCCCATTATGTACGGTAATTTTTACAGTTTGACGCCTACATTGGGCCCTCAGTTCAGCCGCGGCTCCGCGCGGTGGCTTTGCACGTTAACACCTTTTTTTTGCCTCCTTACCGCTCTTGGTTTCTTCGCATGTATACATACATGCACGAGCCTCACATCTGTCATGTTTCCCTTGCCATTCAGTAACATACTAACATGAAGCATAAATCTGACGGTCCCAATACCTAAATATTGCTTCCAGTGATTTCTCAGAGCCAATGGTGGCCTAGTGGCCTCTACCTTGTAAATTCTCAGAGCCAATGGTGGCCTAGTGGCCTCTACCTTGTAAATTCTCAGAGCCAATGGTGGCCTAGTGGCCTCTACCTTGTAAATTCTCAGAGCCAATGGTGGCCTAGTGGCCTCTACCTTGTAAATTCTCCGGTAACTACTCAGTAGCTTAGGATTTGCATCAGAAAGGAAATTTCTGCCAACTAATTTTAGCAGAGAAACAAAAAAAATCATTTTATCCAAGGTGCTTTCAAGACAGAGAAAGAAAGGTTAACATCCAGGGACGAGACAAAAATATGCAATTCAAGAGCACTTCAAATTGCGTATGTGTTCATTCATATACGACTGGGTATCGCCCAGTACATGGGTTACATAAGCGATAGTAGTTTGGTACCCAAAAAGTAACTTGGAAGGCATGCTGCTGGAAAATACAGGTCAGCTTGACTGCAATATTGAAAGCTGGAATAAAAAAGTAGTATAAAGAGAAGGCCTAGCCAACCCTGTCTCATATTTCTCATCCATGCAAATAAGTGCAGGGGCATGGTGGTGAAGGCATACAGCTTTGTTTTCACCAACCGGAATCGTCTTGTCTATCAAAATATGAAGGGGAAAAAAGTGCTCTTACAAACCTATGTTCTTTCCTGTGTCAAGTAAAAGCCTTACCGTAGCTTCAACTATTCAACAACCCAAGGTATCAGACTATCAGTGCCTATGTTCTTTCCAGTGTCATGTACAAGCCTAGTGTAACTTCAACTCTCCAACAATCTACCGGTCCTCCATTCCCTATGTAAGAATGGATACGGCCACTAAGAGAACCAAGAAGGATATAGGCAAAAATCTCAGTGGCACCACCCTTTCTGAAGCACTTATAATTTGCACTGGAAATAAGCATCCACCCTGCGATGCGTTGATCGTTGTGATCTTTGCAAGGCCTCCAAAAGAACATGCCCTAACATCCTGATCCATTGTTTGAAAATAGATATTGAATGCATATGATATGTTGTCGTCATGGCTGAGACCATTGCAGGAGGATCCATAGCCCAGTGGTGTACAATCTGCATTTGAACATGCGTAATCTACGGATGCTGGCAAGTCTTTGTACTTATCCTTTGCATCCTTGTTGACAACACACCACTGTGCCGGCAAGTAGTCCACTTCAATTCCAACCAGATTGTCTAGGCCATCTCCACTGAGATCCATAGAGAACTTTGGTTTTCCATCATATGTGAGTAGTCCCCAGTGACGTTCAAAGCGCCCAGGCAGTACACTCTTCTGGTTCTCATCAAACAGTGCAAATAGGTAAACTTCCATCCAACCAGGTCTGAGAGGTGTCCCAAAATTTCTGACCATCTTCTTCAGAAAACCATCATAGAACCTCTGTGCATATCTGACATTTGCGTTTTTATCACCATCAGTTGGCCAGCCAACCTCACCAACAATGATTTTCATGTCAGGCACGCCAGCCTTCCTTAGTGACCAAACAAGGGTGTCAAAGTTGGCATCAAACACATTGGTGTAGACCATACCTTTGTCATAAACTGGCTTGCTACCACCATCAAAGAAGGAAAAATTGAGTGGGAAGTTCGGATTCTGGTATAGGCTGAGAAATGGGTAGATGTTAACAACAAAGGGTGCGTCATTCATATGGAGGAAATTGACAATGTCAACCATGAGGGCATTGATATCCTTGCGGAAATTCCCAGCTGATGGCACTGGTTTATTCTCAGGAGAGTTGTAGACATCAGCATTGAGTGGGACAACTGCCTTTACCTGATCACTTAAACCAAGTTTATCTAGAGCTCTTTGCATATTCTTGAGCGCAGGAAAGGTTATGTTGACTAGGCTGCCATTGTAGCTCTTTAGAAAAGGCTCATTGCCAACAGCCACATACCTGAGCAATTAACATAACCAGTGAGGGTCACAAAGACCTACTATGAATATTTGGAAATAAGTAACCAGGCAACTACACTTAATATATTTATATGCAACATGTCATCGGATTCATAGCGATATGCTCAGTTTGACACATCAATGCATGAGCAACATAGCACAGTAATTACAAAAGAAAGTGCTAGAATACAAAGTCACTGAAATCCAGAGAATCTCTACTGTTCTTCACCAATAAAAACATACTTAAATTTCCACAGTAAATTTCGCACAGTTTATGATTAAAACAAGTTCATTCTGGCTTCCATTGACATCTACAATTAGAAACCTAGAAATGATAGTGCATGGTCAACCCACTCCTATGTTTACTCACTCCACATTTTGAGTAAGTTTCCTGAATGAACTAGTTCAGTCAACATCAATGGAAGCATATTAGAAAAATGGGATCAACCTAGGAGGAACTAAGTTGACTTTATATTAAGTAGAAAATAGGCACCCAAATTTGCCTCAATGAGGATCCGAAGTTTAGTGGTCTAGGTGTACACCCACACCATCGATCAGCTGACCTAGGCTCAGTTCCTAATGGAAGCATATAAACACCACCAACAGAGGGAACATGATCTAAGCACACTGTATTTCATCAACCAATCAAAGCATATTTCTCTAAACCAACATGAAAAACGTGGTGTGATGCCATTGAATTCATACAAACCGTGAGGTATCATGCACAAAATACGGACTCGGCATAGCAATTGACGCTACACGCCCATATGCATGAAGTAGGAAACTAATTGCATGATGCAGGATACATATGATTGACTGTATTTAAGTAACACAATTGTACGTGATGCTAATTAACACTCATGTATTTCAGGCGACAGGAGAAACCTGAACCCAGCAGGCAGCAACAACAGCAACGAACCATCCGTTTTGCATGAACCACAATACAAGCATGCATGTACATCTCAAAGTTCCATCCCATCAGAAAGACAGACACTACGCAATCACGGTTACACGCAACCGCGTGCCCAACGGTGGCATTCTGTCGAACACTTTCGACGCGCACCAACAGACATTCCATACACGCACCTCGCACGCGCGCGCTCAGAGTAAGAGCCGCATCGTCTCGCCGCACGCAACACCGAACACTTGGCATGCAGCCGCAAACTACACGCACACGCGACACCCCGCCGGCCGCGGCGCCAAACCATAGCAAACCCGTAGAGCGAGGTAGGGTAGTACCCTATTTGGGCGAGAGCAGCAGTGCGCGCGTACCTGACGTCGACGCCGGCCTCGAGGTAGGCGGAGACGTTCTGCTCGGCCCACAGGTAGGCGTTGCGCGGGTCGCCGGCGAGGTACTCGAGCTGGTCGTTGGGGACGGCGAACATGACCTGGATGCCGGTGTCGGCGAGCGCGAGGGCCGTCCAGGGGTCGGCGTCGAACATCTTCACCCGGTCGACGCCGTTGGCCACCAGCATCCCCATCACCTGACACGGGTTTATGGGGTGGGACATCATCGTACCCCAGTTGACCCCCACGGCCGCGCGTCCCGGACCGTCGCCGTAAGCCGACGAGGGGCGCGGGAGCAAGGCCACGGCGACGGCGACTGTGGCGATGACGCAGGCAGCCGCCGCCGCGGCAGTGAAGGGGCTCCTTCGTGGCGCCGCCATGAGAGGCGGAGGAGGAGGAGGCGGTGGTGGAGGGGTCGGGGATCGGAAAGGGTTGGAGCGGTGGGGTTTGTGGTGTTGCGGGAGGGAGAGGATGGTGGGATTGCGGGGGTTTATGGCAGCGTGTTTGGCATGCTTTGCGTTGGAGGCGTGGAGGAGGAGCTGTCAGGAGAAGCAAGAGAAGACGAAAGGGACTATTCCTACGCATTCCGTGGCTGTCTGACAGGTGGGGCCCAATTATACCGTCGAGCACGGGTAGCGAAGTACTTTTGCTGGCTGTTCGTAGATGACTCTCTCTTTTTAAGTCGGAGAGATATATAAAAAACAAGAATTTATATATTACATATATATATATATCATAACCATTTATCTAATGGCTTGCATGTTTTGCACATGTTCGTAGTTTATTTTGATATGTTCTAGACATATTTGTGCGATGCATAGTAGCTTATTCTTATCAATCATTTTATTCGAATCTAAGCAACAGCCGTCATGGTAGTATCTTAAAAGGCCTCAAATTTATATATAATCAAAATGAAAAATTAAACAACAATCATATCATACAAAGAGTAGCATTAATTACACGCATATAGTCGGTACACTTCCAGTTTACTGTGGGTTATATAACCTACTTAGGTAAGACCGAAGTACACTGCGTTGCATCGAGGCTTATTCATTAGCTAGCTAGCTTATAGTACATGATGAGACTCTAAAGGCACAATGCATGAATATCCTTCAAGAGACTCAATGGATATTATAGAGCAATATAGTTTCTCTAAATACGACTTGGAATGAACTGATTTATTCCGTCTTTGATACTGATGATGATGGACACGCGCTACTTTTAAAAAAATATTTTTAGGCGAATTAAACCAAATATTACATACGATAAGTTAGCCATATTTAAAAATATGTTTATCAATTAAAATTTACATCTAAGATTTATTCTAAATTTTACATCAAATTCATTTTAAATTCACATTAAAATTAAACCTAAGTTTCACATCAAAATTCATCTAACATTTTCAAATAGCTAATGAGAGTATACTATGCATCAAGTCAAGAAATGGTTGTACAGTTTTTCTCTATTTCTACCAGCTAAATTAAAACTCAGTTTTAATATATAGATTATAGCAAGCTGAGAAATAAATATTGTTATAAAGATGCATCATATTATTTCTAAAAGTAGTCCAATCTACATGCTAGCTAAATTTGGTGCTGACACTATACATGGATTTGTAATAACCTAAGCACAAGAATTAAGTTTGGATATAAGCTTAGACTTCACTATAAAATTGCTCTAATTCAGCTAGCTAAGGTAGATTTTAATTAAAATATGAATACTAGCACTACTGTGGATTAAAAAACTAGAGAAGATTGAGCTCTAGGAAGCATGAATTATTCGACACAAATAGAGATGTAGAGTTATTTGTAAGAGATTGAGAGTGTGAAGAAGAGCATATTTGGAACAACACGATAGGAGAGAGAAAAGAGGGACGCCTATTCATGGATATGCAACGAGTGGAGGATAGGAAACTCGATGATGGGATACATAGGGCGCAAGTGGTGGAAGTCGGTGAGGACTCCTACATAAAGAAGCGAGGAAAAGTGTAAGGCCTCGAACTTACTATGGGCATGGGTGTGGACGGTGTTGCCCTTAGGCGCAACGCGGTTGAAGTAGAAGGCGATGTCGTAGGAGTTGGTGGTGGCGAGGGTGGTCGAGTCAAGGGTGATAAGGCCTAAGGATGTGATGTAGAAGATCCGTCTATACCTGCCTCTTCACAAGCACTTTATAATGAAGTACTTGTTAAGATACTCAAGCTCCTTAGCGGTGGCAGTGAACGACGAAGACGAGGAGGCATGTGTCGGAGCAATGAGCGAGGGTCGACATCAGGAAAAAGGAGGCTGAGGGTGTTGGGGGAGACAAGGGTAGGCATGGCGGCGACTGGTCGAAGAGGAGGAGGCGACGGCGACAGCGACGGTGAGAAGGGCATGCGTGGTAGAGAGGGGCTGCACAGGAACGAAGTGGCGTTGGTTAAAACTCAAGGGTGGTGGCAATTGAGGCTACGCAAAGCTAGGGTTCGACACATGGTACTTCAAAAATATTTCGCTCCCACACGGCATCAGTCGCTGCAAAAATATATCATTATAACTATAGTCCATAAAATAAATTTATATTTTAATTATAATTATATAGTATGACTATTTTAGCAATTTATAAGGTATATCACTAAAAAATATATATTTATAGGCTGCTTATAATAATAGCCCATTAAGGGTATTTGTATGTGGCCCGTGATTGATATAAAAATGTTTTACTCTTAGTGAGATACGTCCAAGATTAATTAATTGCCCCCATAAGCATACGCCCGGCATTCGTTGCTGCAGTAAGGACTGTCTCTGCAGTGCAACATCTTGATATTAAAGACAAATCAAGGATAAAAGGAGGTGAATTTTTAACTCTCAAAAAAGAGAATTTGAATTCAGATGTGTATGTAAAGCAAGTAAAAAAACCTTCCCTTTAAAAACAACATGCACGCATTACGTAAAAAGCTAACTTGATTTCACCTAAATGAGCTAATTGACATGATATTATATTTTACCAAAGAGGTTAAGCACCCTAACATGTAGATGTCATCCTGCGGGCCAAGTATGCGGTTGCATGTGGGGCAAAACTTGAGAGGTGGCTGCGCAGGGCGCTGTGAACGAACGCGAGCGCCAATCTCCATTACGCCGCCTCGTTCCGCCGCGGGGTTCACCGGCGGGACGTTGACGTAGCCTTGGACCGGACTCGTGTGCGGCTGCGCCGTCCGCGGCACGAGCACGTTGTAGTAGCTCGGTGGCGGCGGAGCTTCGTCGTTGGTGTTCCTCCGGCGAGACATGCTGTCGTCCATACGTCGGTTGACCGTCGTAGCTGGAGAGATAGGATCAGTGGAGCTAAGCTAGCCAGTCGTTGGTTCTTGCTGGACACTGTGTTGCCGCAGATCCTTGTGTGAATATATATACAGAATGATGCATGCATGCTAGGAATGAAGGAAATGGAGTATACTTGTTTAATTATCACACCTGCAGTCATTTCCATGCAACCATATATAACTTTCCCACATACGTATACGCTGAAATCCGGCCGGTATTTAAGATCGAGTTTCTCAATCGTCTTTACCATGTAAATTAACTATGATCGACGTACGAAATTTTGGCAACCAAAAATATGTATCATGCACCTAGCTGCTTACTTGCCTTACACAAAGCTTAATTTGCGCCAACCATTGCAAAATGTACTATGGAAGGATATCGTTGTCAATTTGCTACAAGCAGTGTAGTCGATGCCACCGCCGGGGAGACGATCACGACGCCTCCAGTAATTAAGAAGCCTGTTTGGAAAAATTGATCGATCCATTTGCATGCATATACTTAAAAAAATACATATACACCCTGGACTTTATGAAATAACTTTTGATGAAGAAATATCATAATTTTATCACTTAGGTTAATACCTCAATTAATTCTGTCAATATGGTCAAATATGAATAACAATCCAATTGAAAAACACAACTCCACGATTTTCTGCAGTCAAAAACCTATATAGTAAAAACATGATTTTTTTTACAAGATAGCTATGATATTTTCTCACAATAAAAAATTTGTCACCTTTAATCTGTTGCACTGTAGAATGAGAAATTATATTGAATAGCTATCAGACACATTTTAGATTTTGGTATTCACCTCACTCTATCCTTCTCTATCTGTTGGTATTATCAGGCAAAATTATGATATTTCTTTATCAAAAGTTTTAAAAGCTATCTTGTAAAATTTTTAAAAGAATTTTATAAGCTTTATAAACATATTTCAATCAATAAAATAATATTTATTTTAGAGCATTTTAAATTTCACAATTTAAGTTTTGTATTTAAATTTTCGCACCATCGCTTAAATTTTGGATGTTGCTTATCTTCTTCTACATATTTGGGTCTTGGTTTTTTTTCTCTAATTTTTTAATCTTATTCTATCTTATGATAAAAAAGAGTTTAGAGAAAAATCCGAGAGGTTAAAGTCAGAACGTGATCTTTTTACTTAAATTTTTTTATAATATTTTGGTTATTGTAATAGGTATTTATAACTTATGATAAGATATAAAAGTTCTTAACACATATTAAATCACTTTCTAATAATTACATTTTAAGATTGATCATTGAAAATCATGTTAGCTTTAAGACTTTAATAAATATTTTATATTTTATAGCTATTTTAAGGACAGAGTGAGACGCACTATATTTACCTAGCACGTCCTAACTTTGTATAAATTTGTGCTAAAAACTTAACAGTTTCATTTTGCCTGTTTTTGGCCAACGACTTTAGCGACGGCCCGATACGTGCAGAGGTGTGCCACGACTGCGTCCATGAGCAGCTGGCCAGAGCCATCGGCAGCCGCCAAGGTCTTGAAGCAGCGGTCGGCGGCCACGAACGTCTGAACTCTGAAGCGGCAATCGACGGTCATGTGGGTAGGCGGTGGAGAAGTCTGCATCTTGGTTCGTAGGCTTAGGTGGTTGAAGCTTGCAGACTTGAGTGCGGGGTTGCGGTCCTCATCTTGGCGTGCGCTTGTTCGACGGTGGATTTTACTGCAAGTGCCTTTGCTTCTTACGATGATGGCGGAGCTCTAATGGCTTGCCGCTTGATTCGAAGCCGCCGGCCCTGTGTGCACTTTTGCCGTATCAGCTTGCACGCGCACGGCGAGCTCGACGACGAAAACGACTTCGACGCCGTGAGATTTCGAAGGCGAGAGTCGCGCGGCGACCCAGCTGTGTGCAAGTGTAACCAGTTCCATGCAGAAGCGCAGACGTGCAGTTTGCTATATATCTGCTCCAAGGGAGTAACAAGGTGCACGGTAATATCTTGAATTCGAAGCGTATGCTTGGCAATACAAGTTCTGGAGTATTTGCAGTTTTCCCTTTATCCTAATCGAAGGAATAAACGTGGCGTTTATCGATGGAAGAAGACCGGTAACTGGTGGTGATGCGCAGGAGCCGCTTCGAACAAAGAGATGCGCGATGCTTCGTCGCAGACGGAAGCTGGTAGCTCGGCGCTGGTGTGACCGGCCTTCGACCTGGGAGGCTGGGACCGAACACACGGATTCGCCGCACGAAGAGGTTGTCGCGCACATCTGTCTTCGAATGGAAAATAGGTCTGGATTTCAAATGGAGACAAGTGGACTGTAAGATACTCTCTACAATCAGCATGTTTTAGTATAACAAAAATAGATTCCCTATTTATATTTTTGCATCTTGCAATGATGCCCTATACAATGAAACCATTATCTATGTCATTTTCATCTAATGTGCAATTATGAAGCTTATCAACACTAAATAATCGATGATCTATGTATTAGGAGATTTGTACATCTGATTTCTTCGTTAAATATATGGACTCAGTACAAATTCCTTTGTTGTGTCTTTTAGGTCATATAAATAATCAGTATAACAACTGCTTCTGGTTGTTAGTGAAGTCTAGGAAAACTGAAAAAGAAGCTCAACAAGCATTGATGGTAATCAAAATGTTTCAGAGAGTTTCTATAAGCTCAACAAGCATTGATGGTAATCAAAATGCTTCAGAGAGTTTCTATATGCTTTCTGTTGCATTTGTATAAATGATTGTTATAGTTTTATCATCTCTTTCTTCTTTCTGGGGGACATTTTCAAAGGACAAGAACGAGTTACTTTCACAGCAGTTCCAGATAAATTATGATGATGAACCAGCTATGTTCCGAAAAGGATCATGCATTTACCGAGATAAGGTAATGATAACAAGCAAGCAAAACAACATCATCATAAACAACGGCTTTGCTCATTCTCAGCGAAGTATTTACATAATCTCTACTCTCTAGTAATGGCCATGATAATTTTTTATTTCCATTTTGGCATTAGAGATTTTTTTCTCGAAAATGGCATTAGTCATATTTCAAACAAGATTTTGAAAATTGTAATGAGACTTATCTGCAGACTTCAGTTGGCAAGCTTTGCAGTTTCCAGATAGCACTTGACAAGCTTTGCAGTTTTCAGTTTTTTGGTCATGTGTCATTATCTGGAATTGGGATGATAAAAAAGCATGGGGACAAATAAATTGTTTTGTTTGGACTTTGTAAAAAAAACACATGTAAGTTAGAGCTCCCTTTATAGGGATAATTAGCCTTTATGTAATCTAATGCCAGTTACTTGTAAGTTATTGATCAAAGATTGTGATTCTTATAACATGATTGTGAACTGCATGCTGCCTTTCTTTTGTGGGTATTATTGTTGAACAAACTTATTTCGTGGAACATCTTGTCTTCATCCTTTTTATCCTTTTTTGAGTCCAGGAATGAAATAACATGCTTTGTGAAATGTTTATTGTTTTTAAGTGCAATTATGTAGGCTATAAAAGTCTTTGTATCACTGTAGGTAGAAACAAAGGTTAAAACAGATCGTTGTGGGAATCCCATAAAAAGGACACGTTTAGTCATTACAATGGCAAATATTGATATCATAGGACCTGAGTTTTGGGAAAATCATCAGTACATTCTCCGAGAAGGTGAATTGAGTTAATTCTTGTTCTACGTATAGTCATATATGCTTTTAGCTCTAGTCAGAACTCTGAAAATGTACAGCATCAATCTAACCGGAGTGTTTGGGGGAAAGAAAAATGTAGGTATGAGTATATCAAGAAGTTTGACGTCAACCACAGGCTTCCGCCTTGTAATTGGACTGTTCGTATCAACGGCAGCCAATTTGATAAGTTATGACCCTTTCTTATTTATTCGAAAGCATGATGCAATCTCTTTTTTATTGCTAGTGTCTTATTAAGATTGTTAACTCAAATTGCTTTGTCAGATTCTCGTTGATCCATTCGTTTGAGAAGCCAAATGATGGGACAGCTCTAAGGTTGATGAATGCTTCTGCTTCTTTGATGATGGAGTCATTCCCTGACATTGTCTTTGGCTATGGTTTTAGCAACGAGTACAGGTAGTATATACCTCCTTGAAAACCACTGTCTTGGTGCAAAAACAATTGAAAGAAATAAAAGCCTTGCTTGTACAGAAAAAAAAATGTCCTGGATGGCATGGCTTTCCCTTTGCTCATGAACTGAATTGATTTTATTAATTTAATCTCAGCAAGATGAAAATATTATGTCTAATCTGTAGTCAAGCTGTATAGCAAAGCTATCAATTTAGACTAATATATTTTGTTTGATGGACAGAAAATCCATCCATTGCAAACGCACTTTCTCACTTTATTCTTGTTGTCACAGCTTTGTGTTCGAGGAGAAGATTAAACTATGCCAGCGCCAGGAAAGGTGGTTCCATTTAGCTAGTTTTATGCACTTTTATGATGCTTGTTCAGGTCTTTGATAAAATGATTAGCTAAATCCTTTCATCATGTACTTCTCGTTTCACCTTTGTTTACATAATGTGAAAATAGTTTTTCCAATAAACACTTAGTGTTAGTGTGTTTGAATAGAGGAGAAAAGAGAAGAGAAAATACGTAAAACAACATAAGCCATTAACATATAATTAATTAAATATTAATTATTTTAAACTTAAGTAAATAGATGAATATATTTTTTAAAAAGAAAATTTAAAAAACATATACACGAAAAGCGAAAAAAATCGTCAGCTCGAACACTGACTATTTGTCGCCGAGACAATAGAATGTAAGTCATTCCTCCTAAACGCACATATATTGACATTGTTAAATAATTCTCTTAAGTGAATTTCAGTATGTAATCATTTGTTCATCGACACTTCGTACAGCTTTAATGTCGCATATGATCTTACTCAGATGTGCTATTTGCAGGCCACACCAGCAACCAATACAATACATGCTTTTGGATGTTGGTGAAATCTGGCAGAAGTGAAAACGAAGCTCACGAGATATTAAAGGTCTTCTTTCATCATTTCCGTTTAAATATTTCCCCCCTCTTGATCCTATTTGATGTGCTGGCCATCTGCGGTCATAACTCGTACTGCTCTCTGCAGGGAACATTATCAAAGGACAAGAACGAGTTGCTTTTTCAGCAATTTCATTTGAATTACAACAATGAACCGGCTATGTTTCGGAAGGATTCATGTATTTACCGGCAAAATGTTATCTTTGCTTCTTCCAAGAAGCATTTTTACTTGCGTTGCTGTATTATTTCTGATGGCTGTATTTTCTCACATGAATCATAAATGCGTACGCGCTGCAAATGGGTACAGGTGGAAGAAACAGGAGATATGGAGTGCTGCGAAAATACCACAAGAGAGCGGTGGGATGTGATAGTGGCACACGTAGACATGAGGACGGAGTTTTGGAGAAAGCGTCATCATATTGTAAGCAAATAGCATTGTGAGACTGATAAAAAAAGTTCTCATCAACCTTAACAAATTGTCTTATCGATGTTGTATTGTTGTATGTATACTGTCCACGATAGAAAAATGGGTGGTCTCACTTCATTGGTCAATCGTATCAATTCATTTCGTTCATGTGCAAAACTGGTACTCTAAGATGCAGATTCTGCTGGGAGAATTCAGGATCGTGATGATATATCTATATCTTGCTGAACAGAAGTATTAGGCTCAAACAGAGAAGGGGTACACAATTTTCAAAAGAAACAAGAACGCTATACATTTTCAAAAGAAAACCTATAATTACAGTAAATCAAAGCCATGCATTTCTCTATATATTTTTTTTTACAATTGTAAACAGATTATAGTAACTGGCTCCAAAAACCGGCATGGTTATTCAGCAACCTTCAGCTGAAAACTTGCTTGCACAGTCAAATATTATTTACTCAAGTTCTATCTTCCTCTGTTACCAGATGATACTCAACCTCTGCATCCGTAAATTTTAGAGCTTTCTGCAACTTTCTATAGCAGAGAACTTCAACATCTGCCATGTAGACTGCAGTCACAGGTCGGTGGTCAGAAAGCTTAAGCTCTGCTCTCCTGTAGGAAATTAAACTGATTCCCTTTCCTCGTGAAAGAATCCTATCACACCTACACAAGCAAGGAACAGAACATCATGAACCTCAGTTAATCTTGTAAGGTTAATTGTTTAAAAGAAAGCAGTTCTAGGAAAATTAACATACCATGCAGGTGTTCTCCCAGATTTTGGTTCGTCACTTACATAGTTTTCTGAGTTAAACTCATATTTATATGTTGGAGGAAAGCTGATAACCCCTTCAGTCCAACCATCAAAAGTGCGTCCTTTGCTCAATTCTCTTTGTAGCTGTTACAAAGAAAGAAAAAAAAGCTATGATCCATAAATCTACTATGGTAATGAAAAATCCACACCATGAAATTACCTGATCTTTCTGAAATAATCGATCCCAATCTTGCTTGGAAATAAGTTCATGTGCAGTTTCATATGATAAATTGATTCGGTAGTTGAGATCTCCTAACCATATGATCCCTCTGAAAATAATGACATCTAACCATAAGAAATCAAGGGAAAAGATGGATATATCGTAAGCAGGGCATTATCTTGAGTAGCGTCCAGTGACAAACAATAGATGCCATAGAAGGATAAATTCTGGTTGAGTGCACAAATTTGTGAACTTACTCATGGTCAAGTATTCCCTTAGGCATGCTAAGTCCAGGGAGTGGGCTAAATACTGTTCTTCGGAGGATTTCTTCAACATCTGTATTTCTTTTCAGTTCATCGCCATCCTTTTCTCCAGAAGTCAGGTGGCAACATACAAAGCAAAAATGTGTCTGATGTATAGACATGCTGACTGATATTGACCCCTGGAACATTCAAGAAACACATGTACACCAACGATTCTAAATTTTGAGAAAGAAAACATGGAATGTGAAGAAGCATTAAAGCAAATGATTTGCAGAATAACAAAGTTGATAAAACTAAATTTTTATGCAAGCATATAAAGCATATAAAAGGGAAGTGCAAACCAACACCAAACTGATTAACCTATGAGTCCTCTTGATGAAACAGTTGAGAATGTTTTGAGTGTTGTTGAACTGAATAATAAAAGACGATTAAATTTGATACTTTCCTTGTTGCCCATATAACCCATCGCACCTACACCGACAGTTGATACACTCAAATTCTGAATGTGCTTCCGCAAGTCTCTCCGAACCCATACTGAAAGATATATTCCCACCATCTGCTTGCTTACTATCCGCAGAAAATATGGCCTTTTACTTTTAATCACTCCATTGTCACTGTTAACTTCAGGGGATAAATCATCATTGGAAAAATAGTTAAAATTCTTCTGTGTCAACTTCGAAGACATTGGAGTTGCTAGAGCCTTCAGTGAAGTACTGGCCTGAAGATGCTGAGCCATCATATCCAATGGCTGTTCAGGCCAAATCATTCCAAGCCTTTCTGAGCGACAGAGTAATTTGGTTAGCTTTCTTTGGTTGGTTGTCTCTTCCAGATTTGATCTGACTTTTTCATAACTTAAGTTGTGGTGCTGATCCAAAGTCTCCATCGAATCCATCCTGCTGAAGTCCTTGCCTTTATGAAATCTTTCGTTGGAAGCAGAACTGAAGTTTTCATATGTTTTATCATGAACTCCAATACTGTTAATAACTTTATCACCATTTTGTTTAATCGACAGATGAAGCTCCCCATAATTGTCACTGTTGGACTCACTAAGCAATTCATCTTTCATCACAATAACATAATCTGATGGATTAAACCTTGATGGTGAAGGAGGATCACTGTGACATTTATACTGTGGTTTATTTGGACAAATCTTATTCAAAGTTTCACGAATGATATGCTCCCATACTGCAATTGGACGGTTATCCTCAGCACCAAATATGTTTCCAGCATTTAGTGGAACAACTTCTTGAAATCTGAAAGATAATCATAAATTCTATGGCAATGAATTTTATATACATAAAAATTAATCAATAGTAGCAGTGCTGAAAAAAGAACCACCAACCAACATCATGCCATACAAGAATACAAAAACAACATCATCAGCCCGTAGTCCAAAGAAAGTCTGGCAAGGCTAGAACCAAATAGAAACAACACCATACCGTAGCTAAATAATAAGATAAGGTGTAACATAGGTGAATAGCTGCTTAATGCAGACTATTGTTTAGATACCTGTCTCTTTAGAAGAAACATATTAAGCAGTGTGTGAAGCCAAAATAATTCGAAGCCATGATCCAGAAACATTTTTTTAGTTTTCAAGATAAGAAGTGGTATGCCAGATTTTTGGCAGTTCACTTCATGTGTATCTGTGGCAAATGTTTACCTTACAAAGTAGTGGAAAAAGGTTTGAACAGTCATTTACCCAAGAACATAAATATCAGCTTGCTCCTCCTTATCCAACCATTCTTGAATGTACAAGTCACTGGGTGGAAATTTGCCTCCAACATTCCATGTCCCCACACAAATCCTGCATGTAGAAAACAGTTTAATTTAAAGATCATCACAAAAGTAGCATATTTCATTTATTTAAGGCTTAGCATTAACCTTAAATGACTTGTATGATAGGAATCAGGTGGAATGAGTGGCTGACATCTCATTAATTAATTACATAATGACATATGATGATAGGAAAAGTACCGACCAAGAAAAAAATGCCAAGATAGAGACAACTCTATACAGCTATACCTGAGTTCTCTGATGTCAATATATTGAGCACGAAGGGTCTCTGATTTGCACCTTCTAAGCCTGTAAGGCATAGATTTAATTTCATCGCCTACATTGTATAGTTGATTGCATTAGCATATAAGGCAAACCTGCCATGCCAATTTTATCAAACAAGTGCTTGTGTTGCACATAAGGCAACCAAACAACCCTGCCTTATCAAATAGGCACTTAATGTACTAAACATGGACTTTAGAGTAACTCGGAAAATCACTGAAAGCAGAATGCTTTCTAATTCTATTCAATTGTGTTTCATCCATTGTGATAGTATGAAATGTTTATTAATAAAAACGAGAAAAGAACGCCGCACTATTTCGTATAACAGTTTAAGATACACCAATGTAGAGGCATCATTACCCCAGGGAAACTGAAATTCAAGACTACAATCTCTCATATTTAAATGATTACAAACAGAAGGTATTTCCTTTCTGGTCAATGAACTAAGATGTTCTGTCTACAAAATAATACTAGTGTTTACTGCCCAGGTTAGTATTTTATCACCAATATGCAAGACCATTCCCTTGTCTGGAAATCAACTAGGGGACAATTCAACTAAAAGGTAGAGTAGAAGAAACAAATAGACTTATCAAAATTTGAATGTGCAGAACTTCTGTAGGTCTCTCCAAAAAAAGGGAGGTGATAACCAAATTACCAATTGTTCCTGCACCAAGTCCACCTAATCTCCTCTCTTCACCATATGATTTCTGCTCCATGTCTGAGAAAATGGCATTATAAAGAGAACAATCAGAATATGCATGATTTAAGATCAATATGCAACTTCAGCTCAAGAAGAGCGATTGATAAGGTGCATGTTATTCACTAAAAACAACCCATGTAGAACTTCTATCGAACAGGGGCAGCACTCATTAAATAGTGAAGTCAACTAGATAAGATGGTCACATTACCATGCCTTGAATCAATTAGAAAAGGCTAGGAGGCTATCAGTAAAGCAAAAGTTGCCTGCTTTTTCCTCACTTTTTGCTACCCATTTTGCTCAAGCAAGCTTTGAAATGAACCATAAAGATATCATGTGTTCGCCTAATCCTTAAACCCCCTGACCTAGCATTCTTTTCCTTTAAAAGTTGAATATACCAAAAGAAAACTGCTGATATACAGAAAGTACTAGCCACACATCACAATGGAAGTCTTTCTCAGAGATATTAATGACCATACCGAATTGCCAGCACTTGCAATGGCAAAATCATCAACTTACACAAGAAAGTAAACATGACAGACTCTCGTTTTGTAAAGAAAATTGTAAAAAAAACGCTAACCAATTCTTCGATATGAGATTTTTTTTAACCTTCTAGGAAAAAAAATACAGAGTCAAACCACAAAGGCGTACAAGAAAGAACTTCCAGTACAGCATGGTGGTCTGCATTCCCCCCATTGCCTAGCAATCAAAACAATACAAATTTGCACACCAAAATCCTCCCTCTTTTTCCTCCAAACAAGAACAAAGCTTGAGTAAACGGATCAAATCAGAGCAACTAGGAAGAGAAGAGGGGACGATGAGGTTGGTAACCTTGGTCGTCGAGCTCGCCGTCGCTTGTCTCGCACTCGTCGGCGCTGAAGTCGGAGTCCCCGGACCCGGTGCCGATGTTGAGCCACTTGCGCAGCACCACCTTGTGCCACAGCTGCAGCACACCACACCCGGCGCGATCCACACCACAACAGCACAACATCGTATCAGCCCACCTCTGCATAAGCCCCTTTTCCACCGACGGAGCAGACGAGAGACAAACGACAACAAGAACAGCAATAACCTATTTGATCCAAGCAGAGAAAAATCTAAAAATGCAAGGGAACCCGACTCCGGCCTGCCAAGAAGTGGTACCTGCTTCTCCCTCCTGCCCCTGCACCGCCTCTGCGACGAGCCCAGGGCCAGCGACGCGGCCATGGCTGGCTCCTGGCGCTGGTGGTCTCGGCGAGCTTGGAGAGGCGACGAGGCGGAGGACGAGGACGCCATTTTCGCTGGCCTAGCAACACGCGCGCTGGGTGGGCAACTGGCTGTGCCGGCTTGCCCTTCTTCTTTATGTGAAAAAGGGGATCAATTAATACCCCTAAAATTCAATGTATATCTTATATAATTGAAGGTTATTACGTTTTATAAAGATTTTTGGCTGGACTAATGCTTCCAAAAAAATGTAGTTTAAAATTTTCAAAGCCAAGTGAACATAAATTTAAACAATAAATTCTCTTAAGTAAACACCGAAAGACTTTACAATTATAGTGTCATAAAGCGTTTACTAGCATAGTAAATTTTAAATCTTAGTGTTTATATGTATACGCAGGCACATTTTTAATTGAAATTTTTAAGGTTTGAGATTTGCCGATGGCATTTATCTCTATATATACATATAGTGGTATGTTTACACGTATGCATGTGTCTTTCCATATAATAAATGATAAAATGTTTAGCTATATTATTTTCATGTAACCAGAATATAAATTTAAAACAATAAAGTGTCTAATATAATCATAATCATATGGTTAGTAATTGGATTGCGCACATCTTAATAAGATATTCTTTTATGGTCGATGGGAGTTCCTTGTAATTGCCATTTACCAATCAAATATGTTACCATAGTTTCTCTCTCAAAAAAATTATGTGACCATAGTTTTCTCCCTATTAGAATTGGCGCATCCAACCCCAGCGTGTTTCTCATGTCTTCTGTTTTGCTTTAAACCCGTCGTCGTCGTCGTCACCGTTGGCTGTCGCACCCAGAAATGTGCTGCCACTGGTCTACTGTTTGGGTCCTTGATCGATGCTGATTTGGAAGGATTTCTAACGATCCAGATATTGGAGCACTGCATCGTCGCTGCTCCGAGATGTGCAGCTCTGGATCTTAGCGTGGACAAGAAAACAACAGCATATGAGACCAAAGGATAGGATGGAATTAATGTACGTTGTTACCCAATCTACTTTGTATTATCCTGTAAACACTTGTATTATTCAGTGGAATCTATGAATCGGAGAGTCATTTTAATGTCTTTTCTTATAATTGTTTTTTGTTTGCAAGCGTATCGTCTATACGTCTAATGTAGAAAGATCAAAGATTATTTGTCGTTCTAACCGGTTTGAGTGTTTCTGTCAGCGTCTGAATTTTTGTGTTCCTGTTTCTGTGGACTTGGATTTTTCTCCTGTTAATTTAGCGAGGTTAACACGGTCCAGCAAAAGGTTGAGTGCAAACAACGTTTGCCCAGTGGATTAGCAGAATAGTACAATTTGGATTCTGTCACTATGCAGTATTTTTCACTCTGGGTGCCATGGAAAATGCCTTGGGTGATGGCTCACTGATTTGATCATATTAATATTTTTTTAATGATTGCATAAACATTCCGAGCATTCCGATCACTTCATCTGAAGTGCACAAAACCATCATAACTGATTACAAACCGCCAAGTTGGATGCTCTAATTTAATACTATGCCAGCATGCCATCAGGGTCTGAACTACGAAGGTTCAATTTTAGTATTCATCTTATCCTGTTATGTCAGATATGTGTCGGTAGACTGCAGGGAAAGAAAAATTACTGATTTTTAGATTCTTGATCGTCGATAAATTGATAGATTAGCACTTTAGCAGCCGGCAACATGTCAGATATGTGTCATTGCTGAGGCCTGATGGTTCTGATCTTTTTTCTGGAGTTAGGGTGAGCTTAGTTTTGAATAAATATACTTTTTTCCGGTTCAATTTGTAAAGAGTGCTAATATCGTGTCTCGCTGTTGGGTAAAATTGCAAAATTTGCATGCACAATAAGCAGACATGTACTGGTGTTCCCTGGTCAGTCGTTACCACTCAGAGGGGTGGTATTGCTGGTGTCTGAAACTCTGAATGCGAGTCCACCTTTTGTATCAAAGGAGAGCACATGGATTGTTTTGTACAGTGCCATGGATCTCACTGAGAATTAATCTTACAAGTTATATCCATCTTTGAATGTCTGATTTCTTCCCCAGCATTGTGGACACCATGCAGACTTTGCTTCTTACAATTTGTTAATCTGATGACTCTACAGCTTTCTCTAAAAAAATTCGACCAGATTTCAATTTGTGTGGTTAAGAGTCCCAGTCATGATCTTGTGTTTAATATCTGGTGTTGACTACTTGCATGCATTTTTCTACATAATTGTGATGGAAATGCTGCCACAATGAGCTGTCAATTAACAATAATACTATTTTTGTCTTTACAGATTGCTGACAACCAGTAAGGATATTAGCTATGTTATATACATATATATAATTGGGTTAATTAGAGGTTTAGAACATGCTGAGATCTTGATGAAATCAGCTAGCCTGTAAATCACTTTGCTTATTGTGTTTATCATAAATCTGAACCATATGCTCATTTCTCTTCTCACACTCACACCTACCAAACACATCATGCCTGGTCAGACTTGCAATTTGCAAGCTGCTCCAATCAGCATATTCCCCTATTAATATTTCCTTACCCATTGTTTTGAAGCAGTCTCGCAGTTCCGTCATCTCTGTCCGATAACTCTCTGGGTATTTTTCAGGCAACCGTGCCTGCAACTGCAGCTTAACAGGTTGAATGTGGGAGCGGCACTATACCACAGAAACATTCAGGGATATTGAATAAGATGGAGCGTTGATGCCGTGATTATTCTTCGTGTCTTGTTTGGCAGATTTGTTTGCAAGAACAGAACAGACTGAAAATGCTGAAGATTAGTTGGCACCTAATGATGTTACAGTAGCACAGTACCCTGCAGCTCACCGCATCACTAGAAGAATTTTCATCTGCCATTAATTTGCAGGACTGACACAGAATATTTTTATGTATCTGCTTGAGGGGATTCCTTGCACGCATGAACTGACCTTCAGTCAAGAAAACAACTCTATCATCACCGATTAGCATCTCAACCCAGAACTCAGAAAGCTACTCTATCCGTTTTCCGTTCACGTCTTGATTTTTTTAAGTTAATTTTTTATGTTTAATTAATTTTATAAAAAATATAATAATATTCATAACGCCAAATTAGTTTTATAAATGAATATATTTTAATACTATATTTATTTTAGATTAAAAATATTGCTATATTTTTCTATAAACTTTATCAACATAAGTTTGACTTTAAAAAAATCAAAACATCTTAATCTCAATAATATGGAAGGGATGGAGTAGTTGTTAGACAATGACAAACAGAAAGAGACAGCCAATTGTTCGGAGATAAGTATACCTCAGTATGAGTGTATATATACAGTACAGTAGTACACGCAACAATACAGAGCCCCCATGCCACTAGGCCAGTGATGACGAACTGGTGACGACGATGAGTCGTCAGCTAGCCATGGCGCAGCTTGCCTTTCCATGGCCCGCACGGCAGCAGGCATCAGCCATCGAAGAGTGGTGCTGTGCTAACCACCGGCGAGGAAGGGGATGATGATGTGAATATGGAGTCGAGAAGAATGTAATAATCATCTAGGAGTAGTATTAAAGAGGCTTTTAGGAAAATACGCCATCTAACTTCCGTCGAGTCACAATCTGGATCGCACGTGTTTGATCTAACATCTTTCGTGGACTTCGTTTGGACCGCATGCAATGATAGCGGTCCAGACTCCAGAGAGGGATTCATTTTGACTACTTGTATAGGGTTGAGCTAGCACGCGCTCTGTCTTGCCAGATGCCCAGATCAATGGCACCGGTTCATTTGTGCTAGTGATCGTTGTCCCCAATAGCTGGTCAGTATCAGATTCATTGCAAGCCTCTCTTCATCGGTAATCAATAGCAAGACGTTTTGCCTGGCCATAAGTGAGCATGCATCACTGAAGAATGTGAAATGAGGAGCAACAGGCATCTTAAACACATCCAAGTTCCTGGCAGCAAACAGGTAAAAAACTTCACACAGGTACATTGGTAAATGATCGAGCTTGTCTGCCAAAGTTCAGAGCCATCAAAAGTGAAATGTTCTGCGATGTTGGGTACCACCTCGGGCATCTACGACACTACAAAAGTTTCATTGCCACACAAAAACTCTTCACTAAATTATTTTTTGTAGTCAGTCATTGCATCCTTGCTTTCAAGAGGAGATAACGCAGGTTAAAAATAAACAGGCGTAAATCATCCATACTCAAGCCAGAAATGAACAGGACTAATCAGATGCCATGCCCACATCCAGAGCAGTCTCGCTGGTTTTCTGGTCTTCCAATGTTGCAAGTCGCTTGTCAAGAGCTTTGTAACGGGCGTCCACATGGTCCTGTAGACCTTTGACCTGAGAATATGAATTTTAAAGGTTAGATTCTTACCTTAAACTCAACGAGAATCATGCACAATAGAATTCATGCACATAAATTTTGTGCAAAGGGAGCAGGATTTGAACCACACATAAAACTCAATCTTACAGCTCAAACTAGTATTGGACTGCTTGAAGGACCAAAGAAGAATATGAAAAAAGAACTTTTCTTATGAATAGCCTCCTTAACTATGCCATAGTTGGAGCTGGATGATTGGAGGTAACATAAGTAGCTCATCCACCCATTTCAAGGAGCCCCTTCTGATAAACTACAGAGTCACGCGTATTGCATCTTCCAGAACAGCTTCCAGCTTCCATCCACGTGATTCTACTTTTACATGAGTTATCCAGTCACAGCATACTACATATCTAGACTAATCAGGCATAATGAACTATCCTAAAGTTCTTCCATATTTCACTGTTGGCATATACATATCATTTCAACTTTCTGATAAAAGAGCCATTTCTCACTGAAGTTCCAACAAAATTTCACATTTAATGAAGTTATTAGTAATACCACCAAGGTTCTTGTTGATGACAGGAACACGCCAGTTTCAAGTCAAAATACTTGAGTCTACACTTTTGTTTACTCTAAAAAGTCATCTATAGTTGCACATATATGCTGAAAGATGCATGTCTGTGCAACTGAAATGCACAGATATTGCACTAACGAATGCCTATGCTAAAACAATATGTAAGATATTGAGTTCAATTCATCTCCAATCATTCCATGATATTAATATTAAATGGCACCCTAAAATTCACTACTCCACATTTTTGGAACACAAGGCATTATCATCCTGGGCATGTAAGGAGTGGCAAACACAGTGATTTCAGATTAAAAGTGAATAGAAATTTCAAGAAACGTTGTTATGACATAGTTCTAGCAAAACATATTCAATCAACAGTGTTCCAGAATGTCAAGTTGCAGAAAACTACTTGCAAACAAGTCAATAAGCTACCAAAGACATAGTTTGAGCTCCCCTCCTTTGGCGTTTAGGCATTTTAAAAAGCTAGTTGCTTCTGTGAACAATGCACATTGTAAGTAATTTTTCCAACATTTTATGTGAGAACCCACCAAGATGAACACAAGCTAAAAATAATTGAACTGCCACACGAACCTTCAATTTGGCAAGCCCAGATACCACACCACATGAAGTGGTACTGGAACTGTTAGCCAAACCAAACTATGAAAGGGCATTGCTAGCTACTGAGACACATTTCATCACACATCATGAATAATACAATTGAACGCAAGTGGATAGTTAAATTGAAAGCAGCAGGACTATGGAATAGTAACCTCTATCACCACAAACAACTCCCACAATATCAGCAAACAATTGGGCAGGAACAATTCAGGTTTGGTTTGATCTATGCAAGGTGTTGGCATCCAGTAACCCAGTTTCAGGACAGACCAACAGTGCCAATTCCCAATTCAGTCTGTGAAAGGAAGAGCAGGAACGATCATATGATCCACAAATCAGCAGCAGCATTCTCCACAATCGAATCACACGAAGATTAGATCGGTAAACACATAAAAAATCTAAGCAACGACCTAGACACGCATTGCGTAGGCAAAGGTGTAAACTTGAAAAGTGTAAGTAACGCCACCCTCGACGAGGGGTTTCCCTAAATCCCCTTCCCACACGTGACGTGCAGAACCGCAGATGCAATCGGGACATGGGGGTTTCACTATCCAAATAAACCACCAAAGATAAGGAGGACAGCGCGCTAAGGATCCAACATCTGAGTTCTGGGAGGGAGTAGAGACCTGGAGGGCCATGGAGTCGTGGGCGAGCTTGTAGTCCTTGTAGAGGAAGAAGCCCCCGGCAGCTCCGGCGGCGGCCGCGCCGGCGAAGAAGGAGGCCAACCTCACCCGCAGCATGAACCCCATCCTCCTCCTCCTCCCGTTCTCGCGGAGTCTCTCTGCTCTATGCCTTGCTTGTTCCCTTCCCCTTCCTGCCGCCGCTCCGTGTTGCGCCTTGCGCCGGCTGCGACGGACGATGTCTAGGCCTCTTGGGCTCGGCTCGACCGGCCTGCTTTGGGGCCCATATGTCAGCGGGTTGCTATAAGTAAAACAGGGACAAAATTATTTGCATTTACAGTAGTAGATTTGGTGCAAAGGTTAAAAAAACGTAAAATGATCAGCCATAGTGTGTAAATTTGTGTATTGTTTATATGGTTCGAAACTGCAATTTCGTTAGTCCGTGTGTATACATATGATTTTTTAAAAGAAATTCAAGTTGCCAAAAGGAAATGTAATCCTATAATATAAGGTCCACAAAAAACTTGATATCTTAATTTTCTAAAAAAATCATATGGTTTATACTATTAACAAAATTTAAACTCCATATATTAGTCTTAAATATTTCTCTCTATATCATTCCATATTTTCTGTTCTTAATAAAAATTTAGTAAAGTTAGAAATTTGACACTGAGTATGCGCTTCTGTATTTTCCTTGTGATAAAAAAATCCAAGGAGCATCATAAAAGCCTCGTATCTTTCCGATAGTAGCCCAAGTCCAGTAGTTACAATAAAATGGGTTGAAAATTTTGGGCCGAACCGTCTCCTCATCAAAATTCGAAGCCTGCTTCCGCGAAGACCCAGAATATCCCCCCGTTCGTGGTGGCCGCGCCTCGAGGAGATAACGGCTTTCCTGCACACCCACTCGGCTCCCGGACGCCTGCCCGTCATGCCGCCCCTAGTCCCTAAAGCGTGGAAATTATTAATTCTATTTTTTATCAATGTATTAAGTATATATAAACAGTCGAAACAACTTATAAGACAACAAGACAACCACATAGCTACACGCGTGGGTTAAACTACTATAATTACAGTAGACTAATACTCCCCCGTAGTCTAATTGGGAGCATCGCTAATATTCAGGCTGGATCGAAACTCCTGAAATAGTGAGGTAGAAAGGTACTTGATAAAGATATTGACGTACTGCGATGTCATAGGAACATGTAGGATCCAAACGTGACCAAGAATGACCTTCTCTCGAACGAAATGGAGATCAATCTCAACATGATTCGTCCGCTGATGCTGCACCGGGTTGCTGGAGAGATATACAGCACTGATATTATCACAATAAACTAATGTGGCATGTCGAGGAGGGCGAAGCTCAAGGAGCAGCGGTCGTAGCCAGGTAGCTTCAGTACCACCATTTGCCACATCACGATATTCAGCTTCAACACTCGATCTAGAGATCGTATGCTAACGCTTGGAAGACCAGGACACCAAGTTATCCTCGAGAAATACTACATAGCTAGAGGTCAACCGACGAGTGTCAGGACAGCCAGCCTAGTCGGCATCTATGTAAACAACTAGATCTGTAGGTGAAGATCGGTGCATGGCCAGCCCAAGAGACAGAAGCTCGACGGAAGCTTGAGGCATTGATAGCCTTTGTGCTCCGAGGAGTTACCGAGGAACACGCATAGAAAAGAACGAGGGGCAAGTTTGTGGAGCACTGTAGAGGATATATTGGGGTTACAGGTGTAACCAAAAACTTTGAGATAATCATAGAAAGAGCGGGACAAAGAAGAGAGCGGAGTATGGTGTGGAGGAGACGAGTGTTGTGATGGAGAGGCGGTTCACAAGAAATGTGGCGGTGTGAAGGGCTTCAACCCAGTAAACTAGACGGAGACTCGCCTGAAACAAAAGGGAACGCAGAGTGTTATTGATGGTACAAATGGAACGCTTTGCTTTATCATTTTGCTGGGAAGTGTATGGGCACGACATACGGAGGGCAACATCGTGGGAGAGAAAAAACGTACGGGCCTAGGAATTATCGAATTCACAGTCATTGTCACACTGGATACTCTTAATGGTGATGCCAAATTATGTGCGAATATACGCAAAAAAGATAGAAATAGTGAAAAATGTCTCAGATTTGAGACAAAGGAGAAAAGTCCAAATGTAATGAGAGCAGTCATCAAGAATAACAAGATAATATTTGTATCCTGACACAATAACAAGTGGAGAGGTCCATAGATCATAATAGATTAAATCAAAACTGTGAGTAGCATGAGAGGTAGATGAACCGAAAGGTAGACGCACATGACGATCGAGTTGGCACGTATGACATAATGATCGATATCATCTTTATTGTAGGAAATGGCATTGGACCTAAGAAGTTTAGATAGAACGTCGCGTCCAAGATGGCCGAGACGGAGATGCCAAAGAGAGCTGGGTGCAGCGATGAACGTGGAGGTGCTGGTAGATGGTGTAAAAAATGGGTAGAGGTCACCGAAACTATTGCACCTGGCAATCACGTTCCTGGTTTACAGATCCTTCATAGAAAGACCAAATAGATCAAACTCAATAAAACAATTATTGTCGGTGGTAAACTGACGAATGGAAATTAAATTCTTAATAATGTTAGGTGATACCAGAACATTATTAAGAGCAAGATCACGGTGTAGTAAGGAAAAATGATGGGATCCAGTGGCGGTGACAGGAAGTAAAGCACCATTGCCCACAATGATAGATGAAGGAGTAGATGAAAAGGGTGCGAAAATGGTGGAGAGTATATCAGCGTCCGAGGTCATGTGGGAACCGACACTCGTATCAGCATACCACTCAAAGGCCGGGTGGTTGAGCATCATGGTGTTGAAGGAGTGCGCCAGGTAGTCCTGGTGCCAACCTCCATGAGTAGGCGCCCAAGGTGCCGCCTGGTACGCCGGTGAGGGTGCCTAAAAGCCCGACGGTGTAGCTCTCTCGTAGTATGTGCCATACGGGGATGATGGGGCACCGTATGCGCCACCATAGGTGCTAGGAAGAGCACCGAAACCGCTATAGTGCGGGGCTGCGTGGAAAGCAGGCTGTGGCGGCGGGGGTCGGCCTGACTGGTCGTACGGTCACATGCGCACGGTGCCAGCCCAAGGGTAGGCGAACGATGGATACACAACTGTACCGGGAGGGACACCGCCCTGTCTACCTAGGGCCGCTCCACAAAGGGCGCTGGAGAGCTGCCACCAGTAGAACCGCCGTGTCTATCATGGCCGTGGCAGCAGCCGTTGCGCTGGCCTCCGGTTGGTGCAGCTGGGCGCCGAGGAGGAGGCGCTCCCGGATGAGGAGCAGCGGTGGCAACTGGGGCCGTTGGACACGGCGTCGCAGCGACGAGAGCGGCCGACGGGGATGGAGGACGAACGTCGATCTCAGCTCCTTAAGTATGTGCTTTCGTAAATGTTGGGAACGACCGATGCATCTTGAGCATGGACACCATATGGCGAAACTTGCCACTGAGGCGACGGAGAAGCGTGAGTACCATCTGCCGATCGTCGATGGGGTCGTTGAATTCGACGAGGAAGGCAGCCATGGATTCAAGACGGCGATAGTAGTCGGTGACGCTCAGGAACTCCTGACGGAATGTGTGGAACCGCGTCTCGAGGAGAAGGGCACGGGACTCCTTCTGGCTGAGGAATTCATCCTCAAGATAGCACCACACATTGCGGACGCGTCCTTGCCGCATCATCAGCGATTGCTGCAGGTCGATGGAGACGGTGCCGTACACCCACGTGAGGACGCAGCAGTCCGCCTGGAGCCACGCCGGGCGCGCGGGGAACATGTCATACTCGAGGACGTGGCGGGTGGGGCCATATTTCCCAAGGACGGTGAGGAACATGCAGCGCCACTTGGTGTAGGAGTTCGTGGCCTTGTCGAGGACGATGGGGATGAGCACCTTAACGTTGATGACGGCGGTGGCTTGCGCCCAGAAAGCCGCATGAGCGCTCGCGTACGCGCCTAGAGCGTCGTTGCGAAGGCGGGCCTCCTCAGCCCGACGCGCTTTGTCAGTGCGAGCAGGATCAACCGCTAGACAGCGGTCTTCGAAAGTAGCGGCGCCAGTGTCGTTGCTAGCCATGAGGGGCACGACAGCCGATTCGCATCCGATCAGACTGGAGGGATCGGCAATCGATCGGTTGATTAGATCGGAGGGGTCAGCCGATCAAAGTCGTCTTGGCAACCGATCAACCGATCGAATCGGAGATCGGATCGAAGGGGTCAGCAGCCAATAGGAAACAGGTCGGCAGCTGATCGATCGGAATCGGATTGGCAGCCGATTAGATCGGATGGCCGATGAGCAGCCGATTAGATCGGAGGGATCAGATCGGCACTAGAGCTGATCGGATCGGAGGGCGATCAGATTGGCAATAGGCATGATCCGATTGGACCGATCGATGGATCCGATCAGATCGGATCGGCGGGCGATCTGGTCGGCAACAGATTGACAACGCGGGCGATAAGACCGGCAACACCCGGTGGTGGCGATCGAATCGGCGACGGGTGCTGGTACGGAAGCGAAGGCAGGATCGGATCGGCGGCCACACCCAGTGACGAGGGCAGCTACGAGGTGGGCGATCAAATCGGCAGCACGGGCGATGAGACCAGCGATACTTCCGGTGACGTGCAGTCGACACCAGTGATGGCGGTCGGATCGACGACGGACGTTGGTTCGGAAATAGCAGCGTTAAGGGCATCGGACCTCAATAGTCTCTCGTAATACAGTAGTGACGGAGGAGGAGATTGGTGACGGCAACAACAGCAGTGAAGTTTTTGGTTGCGGAAAGATAGTGGATTGGAACCGCTCTAATACCATAAAAGCGTAGGAATTGTTGATATTTACTGTATCAGTAGGTAGCGGGGCGGTTTAGAAGGCAAGAATAACACCTACTCTCCCTCCTCCCCGCTGTGTCCGTCTCCCCGCGAAGCCGCCGAGCCGCGCCGCCCCCGGCCGCGAGCTGCCTCCCCGTACGCGGAACACGACCTGCCTCGCCGCTCCATGCCTCATCGCCCTCTTCCTCCGGCAGCGGCGGCGGCGGAGGTGAGGAACTCCACCTCCTCGAGAAGCCGTTCCCTTCCCCCTCCGCCGATGAGGCTGAGACCGAGCCCGCTCCGGCGGCGCTGTCCCCGGAGGAGGCGCTCGCGCCGTTCCTGAAGTTCTTCCAGGTGAGGAGCACCGAAGCCGACGAGGATGGGGCAGCGGACGACGGCTTCATGGAGGAAGATGCCGAGGAGAGTGGGGAGAGAGCCAGAGCTGGCGCGTGTGGGCGTGGGGTTAATTATTACGACCCCAAGCACGGCGACCTCGCGGTCGGCGTTGTGGTCGGCGGCGACGGGAGGACGCTCGACATCGACGTCGGCGCCGGGGGCGAGCCGGCGCTTATGCTGGACAAGGAGGTGGTTCTCATGTCCTGGGAGGAGTTTGAGTACCTGGTATGCGACGTTGCATCTAAGGATGCAATCCGGTTCGCCGCAGAAGGGAGGGTGGGAGTCGACGTCAGCGGCCGGAAGGGGCAAGGAGAGATGAATAGTGGGAGGAACGGGAAGGGGAGAGGCTCGCCGGCTGTGGGCGTCGGCATGGTTGTGTTCGCTGAGGTTCTCGGTCGAACACTTGGTGGGCTGCCGCTGCTGTCCGCGCGCCGGCTGTTCCGGCGCGTCGCATGGCACAGAGTGAGGCAGGTTCTCTATGTCTCTCCTTTCTTTTTTTTTTTGAAACTGAAACGAGCCTTGCTGGTGTTATATTAAGTAGAAAAGGCAGTATTTACAATTTCACCAAAGGTTAAAGGGAAAGGCCAAGACCAAAAACACAAGAAACTTTAAGTGCAGCAGGACAGCAGCTGCAACACCCCACTAGGAGAAGTTCTAACGGGATATTCTCGCGATATCTTTGGCGCCACAAATGCTCCACGTCCTGATTTCGTCAACAATCTTGAAAACAAGCTGCGAGGTGGTAGTCTCCTTGTTTTTGAATACTTGGTTCTGTTCACACCAGATCTCTCATGCCATTAGCATACGAAGGGATTTCATGGCGCTGCTCTTTCCTTTGTCTCCTTGGGATGTCTGATTGATCCACCAGTCCAGCAGGGGCTCATCGTCACGGTGTGGAGTTGTCAATTTGCAGTCTAACCGCTGCAAGACCCTATCCCAAATTTGACGTACCACCGTGCAGTTGGAATTCAACTAACTAATCTCTCAGCAATAATTTGATAGTTTGATCTCTTTTGAATGTTGATGCATTACTAGTCTAGGCAGAGTTTTGACATAATCAAATAACAGATACTTCAAAGTTCAGACCCACCATGATACTATATAATGCTGCGGGGAATAGGTCTGAAACTCATGAGTCATGATCACCTTGTTGGTAGCAAGTTGAGCTTTCTTAAAGTAATTGCCCTGTTCTTAAAGGTTGAGATGTTAAAGCGTAGTGATATATCTTGCTCCTAGATTAACAAGCACCTAGGATGATCTAGATCAGAAGCATTTGAAATCACATGCAATATATAGGAGTTATTGGTATTGAATCGTATAATTGTGGGATAAATAAGACGATTCTATCTGCACTCCAGTTTGGCACAATCTTTATGCACGAGCTAGTTATGCTATTACTCTGTAGAACTCATGTAGGAGTAATTCAGAAATTTAAGGTATTACATGAATACTGAGCAATCTATAGGAAACTTGTGCGATGAATATGTACGGCGAAAATTTTAGCTTTGGTGATATCTTGTTCGAATGATAATAGATATGATTGTCTTTACTGAATTTGCATCTCTAAGGCACTTGTACGAGAATATTTGACCTAAAATTTTGAGAGTGATGGTCATTCTTTTCTTTTTCTGAGTGCTCTTGTATATGACTGTTTCTGTACACACCATTGTACAGATAAAGCAGTTAAATGTGCCTATCAAGGTTAAAATTTTTGAATGGAATGCCGGAGGTCTGCTGACAAGAATTGAGGTACAAGTTTACTATACTACATTACGAGGTCCATTTTTCATTTTTATGGCTAAAACTTATTTCACCCCTCAGGGGCTTCGGGCATTCCTCCCTAAAGCTGAAATGATGGCTAGACCAAGGAACTTCATGGATCTAAAGAATAATGTAAGTACAGCATAATATGTACTGTCACTTTGTATCTTTAGGCAGTGGGCACTTGGAACCTGCATCTTGCTGCTTTCCAGCTATGGTATAGCATCATAGTTGACTCTTTTAGTCTGTTTCATCAGCTATCTGTTCAGAAAGTGGTTGTCTTTCATGAATAATTATATCTCTACTATACAGGTTGGTAGACAGATCCATGTCTGCATTACAAGGATTGATGAAAAGGCTAATGAATTAATAATTAGTGAAAAAGAAGCATGGGTAAGTTGACTACATTGACATCTATCACGCCTCTTTTTTTTTTGAGATTTTCTCTAACATATCATTTATCAACACAGTCTGATTATTTAAAATAGGGATTCTAGGTACACTACAGACTATTGTATTAAAACGTTCAATTTCTGCTATACATTAAATTGTATTTCTATGAGTACAACAATGCTTATCTTTATTTCTCAATTGTATTAGGCAATGATATACCTTAGGGAAGGAACTCTTTTACAAGGGACAGTCCGCAAATTGTTCCCATATGGTGCACAAATCACGATTGGCGAGACTAACAGAGGGCAACATCTATAACCTGTTTGCTGATTTCTATATATGCCATTTCTTCCTGTTTATCTGAAATTCATTTATCACCCCAAAAAAATCAAGCATATGTTCTAGTGTGGCTTACTCATATATCAGTTTGGCTCTACCCAATTATTTAGAAGGAAATATGTTATGTATTTGATTTTAGCAGCATTATTAGGAGTCTTGACTTTGCATGATGTAATTAACATCCTTATGTTTGACTGTCGGAAGTAGAGTGGAACATGAGGTTCGACTTTCAGGTTATGGGTGTTTCATTATGAATACTCACATTATGCCAACTAACAAGGGCTCTCTGTAGCATCATTTCCTGGCTAAGATTCTGGACACTTGCTATGCTTTAGATCAGGGTTGGTTTCATGAAAAATGCAGTACATAGCTGTGAAATATTACTGATATAAGTAAGCCATATAAATCCAAGCATTCGTAGTTACCGTCATCTTACGCTTTGATGAACTGTTTCGGATTGTGAACTGTTCTGCATTTCCTGTTCTTGCTAAAATTAATCTGTCCCATTCCCGGTCCAGTAGAACATATATCTAGTCCATTGTGATGGCAAGCTTCTGAAAATCTGCTAATGGGTAAATTCGCACGCCAAATGCATGTGATTCATAATGCTTTGCATTTCGCCGTGGTTTGCTACATATCTCAAACATAACACGTGGCCAGCTGACATCCGTTGGCGATGTGCTAAAAGTGGGTGAGGAAGTAAAAGCTATCGTGACTAAATCAACAGCCCCGGACAGAATTGCTCTCAGGTACACCAAGTAAACATGTAATTGCATAATTAGTTTTGTTATGTAACAGGCCATCTGCTGTTCCCTGCGTCTATGCCTGTCCTTTGAAACTATTTATGTTTCATGCTGCAGTACCAAGGACCTTGAGAGCGAGCTTGGACTGTTTCTCTCTAACAAAGAGGTTAGAAAACTCTAAAATTTATTTCTCCATCTGGAGCATCGTACATACAACTGTTGTCAGCAACGTAGACTTGTCAGTGTTTAGGCTTTGTCACATTTTTCATTTCTGTATGATCCCAGAAGGTGTTCTCCGAGGCTGAAGAGATGGCGCAGAGATATCGGAACCGAATTTCAGAAACGCATAAACCAACCGAGTTAGACTCGACGACATTGTTCCTTTTGACGACGAGGCAGTGTCTTTCGCGAACTGGAAATGGTTGAGATTCAGCAAGTCTGACAAAACAAACTTCAACCCTGGTGCTGAATCGGGGCTGTAGTACAGTCCATAGCTAGCTGCAGACGTACATGATTTATTTGAAGAAAATGTGATCCTGTGATCGTTACCAGTTTTTATGCCGTTCCATCGCTTCCATCCATGGTTACCAAGGTGCTTTTCAGGTGATCCATGGATTCGATCGGATCACTTTGAAAAGTTGATGGCACATCACGCATTTGACTTCACGCTGTCACACTTGTTCGTTCGTGTGGCCTCGCTGTTGTACAGGTTATCCACTTGCTGTTGCCGACGCCCTTCTCTAGAACCCGCCTCCATCACAGGAATACGTAAGCACCAATCCTGCCACCTTATCGTGGCCACCCACGTTTCTGCACGACCGATGGACGAATGACACGCGTTACCTTCGTCTTTGTTCAAGACATCAATCGAGTGAGATCGATGAACAGCCGGCGACGACGAAAAGAAGCTGGGAGTGAAAAGGGATCAGGACGACGGCATCATCAACCTTTAAACCCTTCGCCCCCAAAAAAAAAACGATGTGAACTGCTCGTCTTCCTTCCTGCCCTTCGATTCGTGCTCTATCCATCCATCTGCCGGTCTTGTCATATTTTATCGCTGTGATCGACAGCTCCTTTGCTCGAATGAATCTGCCAGTGCAACCACCCAAAGCTATCTCATCAATAAAGATTAAAGAAACATGGGGTATATTTTAGTAGCATCGGTGACGCGCTTTATTCGTTTCTGGATGACACTGACGGTCCAACTCGAAGGGAGCATTCAGTTACAAGTTTCTGCTGTGTTGTTTATGCCTACCTATTGTTAATTAACCTTACGAACTCTGCATGACAATGAAGCTACCTACGGTGTTGTTCTTTTATATGTAGTTGATGGCACTTTTTTGTAGAGATGAAGGCGAAACCTGAACTCTAGGTTTGTAGGTTCGTATTATAATACCATGAGATTCCTCAAGTAGAAGAAGCTTCAGTTCAGTAACAGGGATGTGTTTCAGTGTTCTCGTCTAGCTACCTAATCTTGAAGTATCTAGCGTTGATTTTTTGAAGATGACACTACTACGAGACCAAATTCCATGAATTCTGTGGTTGAATGTCACCGATTCACAGAGCACTGTGGCTAGGTTCTTTTGTATGGATCAGAAGAAGCCAAAGAAGTTCCCTGTTTCGCTCTCGCTTGATTTGTCTTTGGCCTTTTGTAAGTATCCTGCTTCAATACTCCGCAGCAGTATCTTCAGGGATACAGAGACCGTACTAAGACTGCCACAAAATTGAAGGCTGGCAAATGGCAGCTCAAGTACGCAGATTTACGTCTACAGGAGGACACAGTTAGGTTGGCACAGTGATTGGAGCGGCAGAATACTACCTGATCTACCACCCCTTGCGATCGCTTCTTGCTAGCTAGTGGCTGTGCCATTCTGTCCAAGTAAAAACTGCACACGAGAGTGCGTTTGATGGTGGCGTGTTGGGTGTACCCGCGCACAACAAAAATCCGCAGCGTGCTGCGGCGCTGCTCAATGGAGTGCGTGTTTTTGCAGGGCGCGGCGGAGAAGTGAATGGGATTTATCCCCACCGCCACCATTCCACAGTAACTCCGCGGTAGCTCGTGCGACAACCGCGGCCCGCTTTAAAGCAAGGCCACCGCGAGATCGGTGGCGAGGCGGAGCCGAAACCACCACACCTGAACTTTCTCGGCTGGAAGGCTACGAATTCAATGGGCCTTTATTATTATTATTTTCTGAGTACGAGTTGAACGTCGTCCGCGCACACAGCACACCACACTCATTTATTTTATATATATATATATATGTATGTATATATCCTAGAAGCTATGTCCAAAAGATTACATGCTAGTCTCACTTAGCACAGACAAGTACTTACCATTGAATACACTCGTGTGCTTATCAGCCTTAAGATTAAATTATAGAAAAATACGAATACCCATGCTAAATTTATAACATGAATATAAATGAATAGGTTCCATGCTACTTGGTTTGTGAATTTAATGGGCTATTAATTGATCTACGAAACGATCTAATAAGTAAAATTTTACATATGTAGTATTAACCATATAAAAGCTTAGGCTAAAATTAAATAATGATTAAAGAAACCATAAAATCAACTTTAAATTATTTTAAGTTTTAAAATTTAAATTTTGATTAGAATTGGTTCAACAATCAGACAATGAAAGAGCTTTAATTATTTGGGTTTAAGTTCTTCTTGCGAGACGTGAGCCAATGACCGATGCTTCTACAGGTTGACCCTGCGTATTTCTGAACGATTTGGTATGGCTTCTGTCGGTTGTTGATACCGAAACAGTGACACTGCTTACACCAGACGAAGCACAACCATCATCTCGAATTCATAATCTCTGTCAAATCAGGGAAAAAAAACACTGCACCATCCGATGAAGAACCATTATGTCAATGGATAGGATGGATGCCCCTAAACGATCGCCTCAGCATTACGTTACCTCGATTGATAATTGCCTCGCTGGTGGTCATATCAGCTAAGCGATTAGTCTCACGTGCATGCGATTATATTAACCTCGCGATTAGCACTGCAACTAACATGGCGACCAAGTCAAGGCCAGCTGCATGCATGCATGCAGATCGATGCCCCGGTAGTTCAGTAGCCCGGGTCCTTATGTCGTCTAAGCCATTTCCAATTCAAGCTTCCTTAAAGTTTCAACCTCATTAAATAAAACCACATAGACTAAAATAATGATATGTTAAAAAATTTATAAATAAGGAAAAGAAATATACTTTTTTTCAAAATTTGGGAATCATTCTACACCAGTATTGGGGATAAAAGGTTTCATTTAATCTGACATCCAATCCCTAAGTAATGCATTGAATGCTATAACCTGCATATGAAAACAACAAAATGACACTATTCATAGGAGTTGTTGTTTCATTCATCAACTTAAAAAAACTGTAGATAATATGGCACTCTTACAAACAACAAAATAAAATTTTCTATTAGGATTGGCCAAGCTAAGGGCCTGTTTGGAGAGATCATATGAGAATCCAAAGAAGTTGGACTTATTATCTTTCAACGAACAGTTTAATTTCTACTTTCTTTAGCTCAGGATTGAATAAGAATATGAATTGTTTAAGAAGATATCTGGAATAGCTGCAGCTATTTAGAACCACCCTAAAACATTGTCACATTTTGTGTTGTTATAGTACCATACAATTCTTTTGATTTAAATGGATGGATGGATGATCAGATTTTGTGACAATATTAGATGGTACAAAATAATAAATTAACTATTACAAAGTAAAAAAGTTACTTAAAAAACTATTTTAGGAAACTTATATATATATAACTTTTATAAAAATTATACGGTTTATAAATGTATAAAATGTGCCCATAATAAAATATGATCTGTACAGGAAAGGAGTGGGCCTAATTCCAATTTGACATGATGTATTCCATATGATATTCACAAGTTGTTTCTGCTTTCAGG
Organism: Oryza coarctata; assembly: GCA_030770085.1. Classification (NCBI taxonomy): domain Eukaryota; kingdom Viridiplantae; phylum Streptophyta; class Magnoliopsida; order Poales; family Poaceae; genus Oryza; species Oryza coarctata. The sequence continues at coordinate 20,665,369 of CM061470.1, forward strand.
AAGAACAGATTTGCACAAATTTCACAGAAACATGAAAAAGAAATTCTAACATTGGATATGGGACCTGAACAGCCATGGCGATGGACGTCGAGGAGGCAAAGACGGCATACTCCTAGTAGATCGGAGCAAAGCCAAAATTTCAAACGAACAGAGCGTCAAACCGTTTCCTAATCAGGCCATAAAAGCGGTTTAAGGCGTTGATCACCACGCATCCTACTATTTCTCGGTGACATTTGTGGCGTACGCACGGCACCCACTGACATGTGGTTCCACCCTGCAATACTGTGGGTGGGGACGTGCTGACAGCTAGTAGCCGGTTAAAAAAGATGAGGCTTCCCGCTTTTCTCGGTAAAAAAGGCTCCAGCACCACACCAGCTGTACAGAAAGGTTCGCCGTGCTTCACTTGGACCCACTCCTCCCCCATTATTTTTTTCGCCTGTTCCCCTCACCCCACCGACGAGCCACACCACTCACTAAAAACGGCGGGCCCCACATGTCACCCTCCCAGGAGCGACATGTTGGACCCACATGTCGGTGAGAGATGTAGCCTCACCTGGTCAGCGGGGTACCCATACCGGGACGCGAGGTGGTTACGTTGGGCGGTGGGGCCCGCAGGCTGGCTCAGTCATCAGTTCGTCACACGCACGCTCCTCTCTCTACCCGCATTTTTTTTTCGCTCTCGCTTATTTTTTTTCTTAATTTTATCCGGTTCAGTGCTCGCTGCTCTTTTCTTCGTCTGGCCGTCTCCCTCCCCCGCTCTCTTGAGCTCAACTACACTACCAGCGCTAGTGACCAGTAGCCGCCCACTCTCTCTTTTCGTTCTCTCTGCAATGGAGGCGTAGTGGGGGAGGAGGGAGAGAGAGGGAGCTAGGGTTTTGGGCCGCCTCTGCATCCTGCTCGTCGTCCCTCCGGTGAGCCTGTACTCTCGCTCTCAGATCCGGCGCGCCACCTGCGGGCCGCCACTGGGCGTCTAGATCTGCGGCTGCTTGGCGGTGTAGGCGGGGTTCCTGGGTTTGCTTGTGCGGGTTTGAGCTGGGGTTGCGTGGATTTGAGGTTCTTGGAGCTGCATTTGTGGGGGGGTTCCGTTGCGTGATGTTTAACCGTCGGTTTGTTCTTCGTTTTTGCGGGATTTAATTGCTTTTTTACGAGGCTTGATTCCGCTGGGACAGCAAGGAGAAAAATGGCCTTTTTACTGCTTGCTGCGTTTCTTGTGTGGTTTTCGTAGATAAAAATGGGTATTATGTGTATATCTGTGAGCTGATGTGCGGTCGTAGTGCAGGCTCCGAACCCTCCGGCGTGTGGCGTTGTAGGCTCCAATGGGGAAATCTCCGGCGAAGTGGATCAAATCCGTGCTCTTCGGGAAGAAGTCGTCGAGGTCCGGCTCTACCAAGGCGAAGGATTTATCGGTATGGTTTAAACATCTCGTCTTCGCGGCAAACACTGTTGTTGTAATCAATTTCTTGACGAATGTGTAGTTAAGTTATGGAATTGCAGATAAATATTGGAGATCTGTTTATGGCAACCAATTTATTACTTTCCATATGCAGAAGGGCTCGAACAACAAGGGGTATACTGCTGCTGGGAAGGAGGCTGGATTTGAGAGCTCCCCGGTGATATCAGAGCCAGTGCTTGTTACCCGTCACAACAATGAGGTTGCGCAGGAGGTTGGGAGGGGTGAGAATTCCAGCTTACAAGGTGAAGTGGTGGTGCGCGATGTGAATCAAGACTTGGAGAAGCAGAATACTGTCATGTCTGATGTGTCCAACGAGCCTGAGAGGTTGAGAGAAGAGCAAGCGGCCGTCAAGGCACAAGCTGCCTTCCGAGGTTACCTGGTAATGTATTTCCGCTGATTTCTGTTTGTCTTCCATGCCTTGACGTAAAATTTCATTGTGGAATGTAGTTCTCCCAACCATTAAAGAAGCTGGCATTACCTTGCACTGCTTTTTTGAGAATTATGCCTCCTAATTTTAGTATGGTATTGGTCCAGGCACGTCGGGCGTTCCGCGCATTGAAAGGAATCATAAGACTGCAAGCTCTGATTCGTGGGCATCTTGTAAGGAGGCAAGCTGTTGCAACTCTTCGTGCAACATGGTTGATTGTGAAGTTTCAAGCTCTTGTTCGTGGTAGAAATGTCAGACTTTCTACTGATAATCAAATCAACTGGAAGCTTGTGCAAGAAAAGTCTGGGGTAAATCCCTTGCTTATCCTGTTTCATTCAGTACCTGATGTATTCGTTGTGAATAATGCCCCTTTCATATTATTCTGTTTCACCATTATAATATTATTGAATGGAGGCACGCCATGATTATATCGGTGCCTGTTATTTTGTGAATCTTGAACTGTGAAATAATTGTGACATGATGGTCAACAATTGGTTCTGTGTTGTTTACAATGGAGGAAATATTGATTTCTCTATTATCTAAGTGCTTCTGGTCCAACATAAGCAACTAATAACACTACAATGCCAAATGGAACATTGTTGTACAGAATCTTGCATATGTTCATGCATTGCTTTTAATATGTTTTGGAAGCTTGTGGGAACCAACAGATTCGATCCCTGGCAGGATGTGCTAATTATATGATTCTTGCCTTTTTTTGCAGGGTGGTAAACTGGATGCATGGAAGGAGAAATTGTCTTCAAATGCATTTGCTCGTAAGGTAGAGCTTTTTGTCGCTCATAATGTAGTCATCTGATGGCTCAATACGGACATAAGAATCTTGAATCTATGCATTAGCCTGTTATGCATTACCTCACAAAAGTACATATCACTCTTTTGTTGTCTGTTTGTAAATATTTTCTTCTATTTATGCTGAGTTTATTTTTGTGTATATGCTGTAGCTTTTAGCTTTACCAATTCTGGTAGAGGCTCTCCATTTTCAGTATGATGAGAGGGATCCAAATTCAGCCTTCAACTGGTTGGAGAGATGGACCATAGCTCGTGTCTGTAGGCTCATTTCACTTCCAAAGAGAGCAGCTGTTGCTGATGCCAAACCACACACAAGGAAGGCCAGTTATGCAATGGAAACAGAGTCAGGGAAGTTAAAGCGCAATTCTCGGAAAAGCTCTGCCGCCCCCGTTGAGCCCCCTCAGACGACCATGGCCATAGAAACTGAAAAATCAAGACGAAATTCAAGGAAATTCACTAGCTCTGCTGCTGATTCAGTGCCTGATAGCCAGTTAACTGAGCTTGAGAAGGTTAAGCGTAACCTTAGGAAGGTAACTAATTCTATGGCTGAAGCTTCGAAGGTATCTACTCCTGCAACTGAGATCCCTGACCGTCTAGAGGTCCAATGTGAAAAACCACTGCAAAATGCACAAGAAGTTTCAAATCATCCTGAGATCCAAGAACCCCACAGTGGTAATCTATTGGAAAATGCTAAGACGGATATCCTGGTACCTGATCTTCAACCTGAACCAGAGGTTACTACTTATCAAGTTGCACCTGAAGAAAAAGTTGCTGAACCGACTGTTGCTGCCCCTGCAGTCGAAAGTATGCCGCTGCAAGATATTCACAATGAAGAAAATGCTTTAGTAAATTATATGGAACAGAGATCCAAAGAAGAACCTCTTTCTACTGAGAGCCTTAAAAGCAACAAGAGGAGGTCTTCATTCTCAACCAAGACAGAATATCCAGAAAATGGTTCGAAAAATTCCCCTGCTGTCCCCAGTTACATGGCTTCAACAGAATCTGCAAAGGCGAAACTGCGGGGACAGAATTCACCTAGACTTAGTTCTGACTCTGCAGAGAAAAATGGCTTCACCAGGCGTCATTCCCTCCCGCCCTCTAATGGTAAGTTGAACTCACATTCGCCGCGTACACAAAGGCCAACCCATGCTAGTAGCAAAGAGGGAGGGAAAGCCGACAAGTCTATGCTGTCATCAAGAGATGCAAGTGGTAAGTTGTAAACAAGACATCTGATTATTTGTGTTTGCATTAATATCTATAACTTTATCTTCAACTGTACATATAATGCATTTGGATATTAAGAGGAATTTGAAGAGTATATGATAATTCAAATAATTTCGAAGAAAGTTGACTGAATAAGCTAATTTCCTGATGTATGCGTCATATCCTATTGCTCTTATTTTGCTTTACATAATAAACATGAAACGTCCATGCTTGTTCAAACCATGAACTACAAGAGCATCTCAGTCCTAAAACAATAACATCAATCATTTTAGTCCCAAGTAAATTAGGATAGGCTAATCTCAGTTCTAAAACTTTACTAAAATAGGTAGATATAGTGAGCCTTCTGTCAGTGTTGCCTGAGATCCAAATATTGAGTTTGTAAAAGAACAGATATACTTCACAATGATAGGTGCCCTGGCCGACTGAAGTTGCTTCTGCTTTCTATTCCTGTCATATTTAGCGGCGTCAATTCTTATTTTGCCTGTCGGATTGGAAATGTAGGCCTTGTCTCATGTTCTTGTTAAATATTTGATTTCATACTTGTGGGCTCAAGAAAACTTGTCTGTTCTGTTTATAACATTTATTTCATGTATATTAGATGTTCTTTTTATATACATAGTAGCATTGTATTGTTACAATCCCTCATGTCACTTCTGTTTTAAAACTACAGAAAGACCAGCCAAAGCTGAATGGAGACGCTGAAGAGGCAATCAATCGATTTGAGCACCAAATCCTCCTGTTGGGGTTGCGCAACATTCAGGTGGATGATGGTGATGTCTTCTGCAGTTTGATCCAATTGTTTTGCTTCCGATGTAAAAAAAAAAGATGTTTCTCCCCATCCGTGACAGTGAACCAGCTGCTTTGTTGTGGTTTGTATCTGGTGCGATTTGACTTATTTATATAGGGTTTTTGCGTCCTTGCCTTTGTCATGTATAGCTGAAGCGTTTCCGGTTTGCTTTTGATTTCCCTGCCTCCTCGAGACATCCCTGCTTTTGTTGAGCAAGAGAGCTACTGCTGATGTTAGAGAGAACTTGTTGGATTGAACAATCTTATCCCATTTGGACATCTCTTTATGCCTTTCTTTTGCTGACCAGCGAGTGCCATCCCATTATACTCTGCTTGTTTACTGTTTTTTTTTCTTGACATTTTTCATGTCAAGCACTCCAGTTGTTTTGCTTTGCATCGCGAATGTACATATTCAGTTTTGAAGTAGCATGTACCCACTCAATTTAGGCATCCTTTGAAACGGAGCAGTTTTAGAAAATTTTCGTAGAAATCAAACTAATAAATTCCCGCATTTTAAAGGAGTCATTAGAAGGAAAATCAAGGCGAAACTGACGTGTTGCCATGGTCGTGTTCAAGTCCGGCGACACTGGCGTGTGATGGGGATGCGACGGCGAGGTCGGCTGTCGTCGTCAGGTCGGGTGAGCAGCTGGGCCGGGATTTTGCGGGCCGTGGGGGATAGAATGCAATGAGCTTCCTGCCGCACAGGAAAGTTCGTGTTTCGGAAAAAGTATACTTTGATTTCTTTAACTGTAGCTTAAATATGATTTATACCCTCCCACCACAAAACTGGTTAAATCTGGTTAAATGGACTCATCTAATTATTATAACTGGTCTAAAATGACTTATAGTTTTCATTAACATGATGTGCGTCCAATCATTATATAAATAACGAGTAGGTTTTATATACTAGTCCCTCTCTATCTTATATTTTCTCTTGGAGATAGTAGGGTGACAATGGCCTATTGCAGAGAAGGGGAAGCTTGAGGAGAGGCAATAAGGCAGCACCACCAGCACCATCGTGGTGGCAGTGGTAGTAAAGAGGAGCTTGAGTTTGAGCTACAGGGTTGCTGAGGTTGAGGAGAGAGGGTTTACATCTAGATCTCTAATAGGTTTTAAATGATAGATGCTAATAAAATTAGAAAACTAATGTACTATGTGAATAAAAATATAGGAGTTAGTTTTTGAAAAAAATTAAATTGATAAAAAAATCACTTTCACGAAAGTAATGTATCGAAGAAGACTCGATATTATGTTTTAAATATATATTATTTTTCTTTTGTTTTAAGATAGGGTAAAAGGTTAAAAATATTAGTCCAAGTTATAAAGTTGCTCAATTAGATCCTTTATTTTTTAATTTTCTTATATGAACACTTACACCATATGCACATATGGATTTTAGTTATTTTCCAAAGAGGCATTCAGATATTTTATATAAGTCATCGGATATCTTTGAGCAAATTTTTTACCTAACAATAAAAATGGATCAGTGTCTCTGCCTTAAGTGGCGGAGTCTGCAGAGAATATTTTGTTAGCTAGTGAAGTTTTTTCGAAGTCTCTACAGGTTTAGATCGGATACTATGGACTAGCCATGCTGCTTTTAATTTAAGTATGTCTGGAGTCTTCGCCCGCTAGGAACAGATATTCCAAAGTTTAAATAACGACTAGTTTCAGAGAGAGTTTGTTTTTAACTCTACTAACTCCCACTTTGAGAGTGAGGCTATTCATTCATTTAATTTGTATTTCTCATAGCCTTCCTATGACTTCACACATCTTTCTCTTAGCTTTTACACCAAATCTATATCTTTATGAGTGGTTTTTAGAGCCAGTGAGAGAGTTAGATATTTGATTGAGCATTTGTGGATCGATATCGAACAATGATTTGTAGTTATTACTCTTGGAAGTTCTCTTCCTAAACAGCTATATATCTTCTACGAGGATTCAATATTGTGAATTGTCTAGAAAAAATTGTAAATGCTTTTCTTACTTTCGTAAGTAAAGAGGTAACTATAGTGAATGCCAAGCTTATTCTTAGAGATTTGTTTTAATAGAGCCAGTTAATAGATGTTGTAGCTTCATGTCTTAGTGAAGACATTAGTGGTTGTTTTAGACTTTATGTTAGCCTTGGTGAGAGCTTAAAGATCGGACCTTCTCTTAGAATTAAGCTTGATAAGACTATGCATTGAGCTTGATAAGGCTATGCATTGAGCGTGATCTAGCTTCTTAGTGTTCCTTAATAATGGCATATGATCTATTGATTCGAACTTCAATGAAAAATCTTATGTCTCCTCTTACTAAGTACTTTTTGTATTTATTTACTTTCTTTGAATCACCTACTATACTCCTTTCTCTTTTGATATTGCTTCCTCTACATATCTTTTTGAAGTAGCGAAGGGGGATTGGAATATCCGAACCCTACGACTAAAGTGTCCGACCGAGCTTTGTTGCCGAATAGTAAACCTCAATCAGAGTTTTCGATAATTAGGACCAGATATTATAAATGGAGTTTTAATTTTCACTGCAAGTTTTTTTAAAGGTTTTAGGTGTGCACATTCACCTCCCTCTATATGACTTAAGGTCCTTTCAAGTTTCGACACCAGAACCACTCATCTGTCTACACCCCGTGATCAACCGCTTCCCATGCACTTAGTGTGCTCCTCATCCTCCTCCCTAGAGCTACCTCGAAGCCTAGGTTTGGCAACCGATGAAGGAGCTTGAGGTGTTCGGTAGCCATGGGTAGGGAAGCTCAAGGTGCTCGATGACATCAAGCAGGCAAGTAACGAGAGGCAGGAGGCGGAGGTGGCGGAGAGGCGTCAAGGCTCGCGGTGGTGCTAAGGTCATAGAGCTCCTCTTGGGAAGCTGGTCAGTGAGGCCCTTAGGGATTTGACCCAAGGAGGCCAAGCAGCGACGACCACCCCTGCCTCTGCTTCCTGTTCCATTGTTGGCTCCCATGCCTTCCCTGTCATCCTGTATTGCCATTGCTACAAGCTTGATCCCAAACTACTGTTATCGACACGAACTCGTTAAGCTCGTCGCTGTCTAGATCTGACTAGGGTATGCTTGAGAGTTAAGTAATTGAACGAGCGAGGATACCTCTGCCTCCCAATAGTGACGAGGAGGCTGAGCGATAGCGATGGTGATGGCTCGCAGAGGGGGACGGGCATGGCTAGAATCACGCGTGAGAAGTGGGGCCACGACTAAAATCACGTCTTGTCCTCTGCCTTGTGCTTTATGCGGAGGAGATGTTAACGGAGCATTTTGTTTTTAATTTTTTTTCGATACATGGGTCATATTGTTGTTTTTATTTTTGCTTATGTGGCACATAAGCGTTATGTTAGATAGCAGATCAATCATATCGTTAAGAGGGAGTGATTTTAGTAGTTACAGTTTTAATATATTCGATTTCATAGGTAATTCGGGTCATATAATTGCAGTATAGTTTTTTTCTCGTGCTTCTCAGATGGCCTGCTTGCGGCCCGCTCGTACGATAGTTTACAGAATTTTTTTTAACCAAAACATTTCAAACTTCAACTTGCACAGGAAGTTGAGAATAAAATCCCTCGCGGTTCAGACGTTGACAGCCCCTGTTTTTATGGGGTGCCCTCGTGCGCCTTCGCCGTGGTGGCGCGGCGCATGCTGACCTTAATTTGATTCCCAGAACAACGTGCTCATACCATTATTGATCATCAGTTTTTGGTATGTCTAGTTTGCGATCAATTAAACAAATCTGTCAGATTATGTGTTGGTACTTGCACATGTTCAGTTTGCTTATTCCTAATCCGCCCAGATAATTGCTCCATCTTGTCCCCCCTTAAAGCGCGGTAAAAACCATGGAGAGCACATCTTTTTACTCAAGAAAGAAGGAAAAATTCCAGCTGCCATTCACCAACCACGCAAAACCTTCTCTCCAAGAACATGGCGCACATCAACAAACGTTCATTGTTCACCCTGCGCAACAATTAAATTATTTTTGGGAAAAACATTTGGCACCTTCTTTCTCCACAAGAAATGGCAGGGTTGGATCTATCCAACGGCGCACGCAAGCGGCAAGCCCCGCAAGGGCAGATCTGGGCCGTCCGTCGCTCATCGCCACGCCCTCCTCAACCCCGCCGATAAATAGAGAATCTCTCCTCCCGTTCGCCCCCAAATCAAATCCCCTTCTCCCCACTTCTCGCCGCGGCCGCCGCCTCGTCTCCTTCTCCTGCTCTCGCCATGGCGGCTGATGCTCCCCCCTCGGGCCCTGGGCTCTACTCCGAGATCGGCAAGAAAGCTAGAGGTTCGGGATGCTGCGTTCTTGTTCGTTTTCTTGCCTTTTTGCTTGGATTGTTGTTTCTTGCGGGTGATTGGTTTCTTAGGTGTTGGTTTGAGCATCTGGGTTGCTGACGCTGGTTGTTTTCTGTGGGATTTGTAGACCTCCTATACAAGGATTATCACACGGACCAGAAGTTTACGCTCACCACCTACGCCGCGAACGGAGCTGTGAGTATCCCCTCCACGCCTTCATTTCGGGTGTTCTCGCGAAGTTGTTTTGTTCTGTTCTTTTACTTGCTGGTTTGGTTTTGTTTGCTGCAAGTAGATGTTTGTTGGTGACAGGCCTACTTTGGAAGGCAGTGGGTGTGGGTTAGGCTTTAGGAGTTAGGACCAAGTTGCGGAGGTCATATGGCTTCGTTTCGTTTCGTTTCTGAGGCAAGATTTGTGTAGGCGTGTAGCTGAGATGGTATCTGATTCTCGCTTGGTTTTAGGTTTGGCTGTGTTCTTTGTTACTGATCCTGCAGCTGTGTGGTTTGTAGGTTTAATTAGTCGTATTTAGGATTTAAGACTTACGAGTGCATTTTTCTGGCGCAATACCCCACGACTTTTGTGTGTAAGTTTGTATTTTCATATTCTAGCTGTGGATGGTGTCTTCATGCAGTTGTTAGCACGTAGATGGCAGGTTTAAGTGTGTTTGACGTTATTGCTACTTGGAGTAGTCCTGTATTAAGCTGAATGTGCCATTAGTATGTAGTGGTTTAGTATTTGCAACTGCTGGTGATGACATGTTCCAATGAAGTTCACGAGTCTTTCTGACTTTGAACTTTATATGGCTTATATTCATTTACTTCTATGCTGTTTGGAGGTCACTTCTAATTCTTTGTTTTGAGTCCTGGATGAACTCAGAGTTCGTTCCATTACTAGTCACTATTGCAGTGGATTTAAGCTACATATAGGCTAGTAATATGTGTTAAATTTCTTTCGTCTACTGTGAAACTGTTGATGAATTTATTTAGATGTTTGTTCAGAATGTGTCAATACGTAGTCTGTAACCTCAGCGTACATGTATGTAGTTCTCATGGTGTATATAGGTGCATATGTGTGCCATATTGTACTAGTTTTTTTTTTCATTTCTTATCAAGTCTGTTCTCATGGTCACATGCAGAACTTGTTTCCTTTTTTTGATAGATCACTCGGGCTTACTGTGTTGTTAACATATGTCATGTACTCATGGTAGTACATTTTTTCACTTCTGTCTAGTGCTGATCACTGAGGTGTACTATGGTGCTTACCTTTATTATCTACTGATGATGCTGAAAATAATGCTTTCAACTGTTTTGTCATGCTGTATCTGCTTAGCATAATCTAGCAGATATATATCTTTACCTGTATCTCTGTTATGTTGTTTCCTTGTCAATCTCCTTGGATAAAATTTAGTAATTGTAACATTGCATGTGAAACTTTCCCAAGATTACAATGAGTTTCTTTTTCCCGTTTTGTCTAGGCAATCACTCTTGCAAGCACGAAGAAAAATGAGGCTATCTTTAGTGAAATCCAGAGCCAGCTGAAGAACAAGAATGTGACTGTGGATGTGAAAGCAACTTCAGACTCCCATGTACCTTCTTTTCTTCTTCTCTTCTCTTGCATAATTAAATCAAGGCTACCATTTCTGTATGAATGACTGATTAGTCGTCTCTTTTGCCAGTTGATAACTACATTCACAGTTCATGACCTGGGCACGCCAGGCATGAAGGGAATTTTATCCATTCCTTTCCCCTACCAGAAGACTGCCAGGGTACATGTCATTGCTTTTCTAGCTTGTACAATATGCTGGATCTCAATTTGAATTCCGTATAATTTCCTCTGCTTGTGTGGTTGCAGGCTGAAGTCCAGTACTTGCACCCCCATGCTGGCCTGAATGCTAGTGTTGGCCTGAATGCAAATCCTCTTGTTAACTTTTCTGGTGCATTTGGTACTGGGGCTTTTGCTGTGGGTGTTGATGTTGCATTTGATACTGTGACTGGGGACTTCACCAAGTACAATGTTGGATTGAGCCACACTACCCAAGATCTCACTGCGGCACTGCTCCTGTAAGCAGTTTCATCCAATTCTTTGGTGTATTTACACTGCTAATATTCGTATAGTTTCGGCCCTTTAACCTGTTGCTTACTCCAAGTTCCAGGCCCTTGGAAGTATTTTCTTGGGGGTGGGCAGTCTGCTTAGTATCTCCTTTGTCATCTATATGCTAGATTGGACTAGAATTTGTGCAACAAGTTACCGCGATAAATGCATATTTCTAACATGCTTGGATTTTGGTAGTAACACATAGTGATTTGCAAATTTCAGGAACAACAAGGGAGACAGCCTTGCTACTTCCTACTACCACAATGTGAGCAAAGCCAGTGCTGTTGGAGCAGAGCTGGCTCACAGCTTCTCGAGCAACGAGAACACACTCACCTTTGGCATACAGCATGCCCTGGATGAACTCACCACCGTGAAGGCGCGCTTCAACAACTTCGGCATGGCCAGTGCGCTCATCCAGCATGAGTTCCGGCCCAAGTCGCTCATCACCATCTCCACTGAGGTTGATACCAAGGCCATCGACAAGAGCTCCAAGGTTGGGCTGTCCCTGGTCCTCAAGCCTTGAGGTCGCGTGCTTACTGTTTTGATTTAGGATGCTAGCTTTTGATATCAGCAGCTCAAGTCCATTGAACAAAACTTGGGCAAACTTGTAATCGGCTTAAACTTTGGTTGCTTCCAGCCTGTTCTAGACCACATGAGAGTTTCTGTTACCAGTCAAATGTCAGTTCTTTTTAGTTATTTGTGGGCATATTGCTGGGAAATCATGCCCTGAACTCTGAGTGTCAAACTCTTGGGTGACATTGGTCACGTACTAAGTTCACCCTATGAATCCAGCTGCAGAAACCACTGTTTGATTCTAGTCCATATTTCTCAAACTTGGCTACTTGAATCATTGAATGCTTCTTGTTCATCATAAGGTGGTGTATATCTGCTGCATATAAGTTTATCTGTAACCTATGTAAGCTGTAATCGCCATTGCTGAGCATGCCGAGGTTATTATTCATGACTATTTAGACAGGATTGAAGCCTCTGAGGCTCTTAGCAGACAGTATCAAACAAACAACAAACCATTTTTTATTTGTTTACAATTGATTACTCTCTGTTATTCAGTGTCTAGAAAGTGTTAGTGGACCAAATAAGCTTTAGTTGTTCTACATGTCAAAAAGGGGAAAAAGCAAGCGATGAAAAGGGTAGTTGATTAGAGTAGCAATTTACACAAGATATCTTCTGGTCCCCAACACGAGTTACACGATGCTATTGCATGCTTCCAAAACCATTCCAGGTCGTTCTCTCGCCATCGCCAAAACACGGGACGTCCGCTTGAAATCCAGCACTACTACTGGCATGCAAATTTCCAGATGAAAGCAGATCACACATTTCCGGAGCAGCATCTCCTTGGAAGAAGTTGTGTTATTCATAGCCATCTCCTGGATGAGAACCAGGTTCTCTGATCTCACCTCCCATTTCTTCACCTGCATCTGGGTTCTTCTCAACCAGCTGCCTGAACATCGATGACTTCAGAAGAAGGTTAAGTGCAGTGGATGAGCCTCTCTTCCTTGAGCCTCTAGGAGATATCACCATGGAGCCGTCTTGATTACTACTACTACTTCCATCACCACCACCACCACCTAGTGATGGTGTATTGTGATCTGAGATAAAAGGATTGCTCTGAGGGAGCATCATCATCTGGGTTTCCATGGGGAGGAACTGGTGATCTTCAGGGATCTGCATTGCAAGAGCTTCAGGGTTCGTGGCAACAGGAGCAGGGGTTGGCTTTAGCCATGTGATGTATGATCTGAGGTTGAAGTTCGTGATGGCGTTTACGCCTTTGTACTCGATCGCCGCGATGTCGTAGGCACGGGCAGCCTCTTCTTGGGTGCCTGGAGAAAGATTCATCAGGACTGGTGTTAGGATATGAAGTTTTTCGATGCATTGGCATGAGAATTCACAATTTAGAATGTAACCATTTTTTGTTTTGTTGTACTCACTGTAGGTTCCTAGGTAGAGGTACTTGTTCCCGAAAACCCGCCCAATCCTTGCTTCCCATCTTCCATTTTGATGATGGCTGAAAGTGTGAATTATCTTAAACATTCAGTGACAAATATATGTTCAGAACTGTTGATGTAGAGTACAATGTCATTTTTTGTCCAAATATACCTGGCAACCCCTCTGTACTTGGACACACCTCTTAAGAAGCCACTGCTCTTCCTGGCATCAGTTTAGATACTTGTCAAAATTGAATGATCAAAAAAAGAAAAGGAGAGTGAATATGCTAAAGATTTTGATGGTACCTCCTTAGAGATGCAAGGTACACTTCCTTGGTAAGATTCTCCATTATCTTCAGCTCCTTTTCATTGTCCATTACCTGAAACATATCAAATGAACCAACTCATATGTCATCATTCACAACTTTGTTTCTAGTATGGGGCAGCTTGCTAAGTAGCTATTCTTACACCGGAAAATTGGTACAGGTGGTTGGTCTCCAGTACTTGAGAGCTGCAAGATCGTAAGCCCTTGCTGCTGCCTCCTCATCATATGCTCCAAGACAGACTGATACAAACATATCCAGAATTAATCAACTGATCTATAACATAGCTATGTTATTGCAAGCACATCAAGAAGTAGCATCAAAAGGGTACAGCAAGAAGGAAGGAAAGCTAAGACAAGATCACCTACCCTGCTTGCCCTTCTTCCTCTGTGTAGGATTCCATGAGTTCTGGTCCCACAAATGTGCTTCGAAACGACCTGTCCACCGATGCCTGCAAAGACAATATCTTTTTGTCATCTCTGCATGTTCTGAATCTGTTACATGATGCAAGAAATTTGCACTGTATATATGTTTACTTCTTTTACCTGTTAACTCCACGAAACCAGGAGCTCCTCTTAACGGTGATGCCTTGCAAGGACGTCTTGCCAATTCCACCACCATTGCCGTCGCCATTGATCGGTGCAAGCAAAGACGGTTCCCTCCTTCTCCTCCTGACAACCGGGCTCACCTCGGCGCCGCCATCCGGCGCATTGATAATCATGGCAGTAGATGATCCCGAGTAAGTTTCAATCTCATTTTTGACCATCATGATGCTATTATGATCCATGGCTCCTACTGCAATAAAATTTGTTCTTGGCCTCCAATGTAGTTAGCCGAAGAACTGAATGAACAGTAGAAACACTGAAGCAAGACGCAGCTTTGAGCTAAGGTGAGACGCTACTACCTGCCAGTGTGTATATGTACTGGTTGCATTGGTTGGTGACAGATTTTGTCACCTAATAGACAGAAGTCACAGAAGACAAGGTGTTGATGATTCCATGGCTAATGAGCTTCACTACGTCCCTAATTACTATGATGAGTTCTTGTCTATATTTCTGTTTGGAGACATCGATTTTAACTGCAAAATGTTTTTGTCTGATGGCGGCTGTGAGATGTGTAGAATCGAGTGCAATTTTTTGCAGTTTTCTTGTGAGAATATTTGCGCTTCAGACAGGCTGCAACAAGAAGCCAAGTATTATTCTCAGACGAGTCCAAGATAATATTTTGGCGCCTTGCTGTAGTGAGACAAAACAGCAGCAAATAGCTGAGAAACCTGTGCTTTTTTTCGCCTTGTTTGTATCTGTGTTGGTCGAGAAAGTGATGCCCTTTGCATCTCATCTGCATTCTGCACCGGCGAGGAGGGGCCGGACGGCGAGCTGAGCCGTTGGATTCGTTTCAGAATTCGGAGGGTTCGAAATTGGACGGCGATGTAGTCGTCGTGGGCCCATCACCTCTGGCCCACCAGAGGTTGTATCTCGGACAAGCATGGTGATCCAATTAGAGCCGTTGATCGCATCCAATGGTCGCGATTCAGTTGGGCCCGGCTCAAACTTGGAGTTAGAGTTCTCTTGAACGGCCCAACCCTTAAACGTGTGAGGGAAAAAGAATACGAGAATGGCTCGCTCTAAACGACAAGACTTATTAGGAAATAATTCATTAAGTATTAACTATTATCAATTTCAATAATAAATTAAGATGATTTTTAGGTAACTTTTTTTAATTTTTTTTAATAAAGAACGTAAACTTGATTAAAGCAAACGAGACGAGATAAACTCCTGATACGCTCTGCCGAACGGAGACTCAATTAGCCAGGCGCCGGAGCCCCCTCTCGCCGGCCGTCCGGCCACGCGCTCTGCTCGGACCGCCACCGCCCTCGCGCTGCACCCACCGGTTCGCCGTCCATGAAGACTTCCCCGCCAACCGCAGCCGCCCGCACCCCCGCGCGCT
This sequence comes from Oryza coarctata, assembly GCA_030770085.1. Classification (NCBI taxonomy): domain Eukaryota; kingdom Viridiplantae; phylum Streptophyta; class Magnoliopsida; order Poales; family Poaceae; genus Oryza; species Oryza coarctata. Next base: position 20,680,651 of record CM061470.1, read on the forward strand.
CTTCACTTCGCTCGCTCTCTCTCGCCGCGCGCCTCCCCGATCAGCGCCGCTCTCCCACCGCATGCGTCTCGCCGTTCGCCGACGTGGCCGAATAAGAGGCGGTTCGAATTCAGTTTGCAGAAACGAAGAATCTCCTACTGGCTACTGTGCAAATGGGCACGTCTGGTTGTCCGTAGTAACAACGGGAAAGATAGAGGAAGAATACCAGCGAACAAAGGGGTGGTGGCGCAGTTGGCTAGCGCGTAGGTCTCATAGCTTGTTGAGTGATCCTGAGGTCGAGAGTTCGAGCCTCTCTCACCCCAAAAACGAGTGATGAAGAAATGCTCCTGTGACAAATTGGGTTTCGTCACATCCATCTGATTACCAGATGTGAACAGCCAGTCTGAACTCGATTACTTTTTTTTAAAAAAAAACTTTTTCAAGTGCATTGCAACCACCACAAGTTCACAATAATCATTCCTGCCTTTTATTATGCTCTCGGGGTTGATAAAACACATGATTGCCCAGACGAGGCAAATTATTCAGAATAACACGCTTGCAAATCTTCTCTCGCACGGCCCTCCCCTTTATTCCTTCTAGCGAAAGTTCTTTTCTACAAGCTAGCTAGAATCGGCATAGTATTATGTAGCGGAAGGCAGTGCCCAGTTCTTAGGCAAGGGCACAATGTCACATATGATCTCCCTGTGGCAAGACCAAACGAGTTTAATGGCTTCTGGAGTTCCGATCCCTGCACCTCTTGGATCGCCAGCAGGCCCAAACCTGAATTACAGAAAAGAGGACATGCTAACTTATTTGTATGGTTAAAAGGGAAGCTGGCCGATTCCAGTTTCTGATCTTAGCATTTGTTTGGTTTAGGAATGAGGTGGAATAGGTTAGACTCATCGATATTTTTAGATGGGATGATTCCATCTATCAGTTTAGCATGAGAGATGGAATGGTCTTATTTTCAAGGGATGACCCACATATCACCCAGAAAGAAAAATTGTTGGATTAGTCCACCAGTTTTTAAAGGACAAAACCAACCCGAATCTTAAGAGAATATTCTCTTTCTATGACAATCCCATCCTTTCTATCCCCAAACCGAACACCCTGAAAATTGGGTTTGATCCAACCCAACCTATCTCATCTCTTTGAACCAAGCGCGTGCTAGCTCACCAGTGGTTCTGTGGAGCACCAGTAGTCCTTGCTCGAATGCCAGCATACGTCGTCCCGTTAACTGATCTCCCAGGTACTTCCTGAAAACCGGAAAAGTGAGTGTTGGGTAAGTCACCAAGCCGAGGGGATTAAGTGTTTGATTGTTGGTGGAAAAGGCTGTGTGAATATCGTGATTCGCAAAGTAGTATTGCTACATGATGGCTTGACAAATGTGAACTTGTCTAACTGTCTTGGTGGCAGAAACGAAGAGTTTAAAGATAATGAATGGATATTGGTGCAACACTCAACAGAGATGAAAACCAACTTGCCTGCAGGAATAAAGGGTCGTTAGAAACAACTGCAGCCGTCAGATGAGCGTTCATCCTTTCACAGGCTTCTAATACTAATTCAAGCTGATCATCAGAATATTCTGTAACCACCTGCGATATGAACTCAGAATAGGTCGGTATATCACAGTGACAATTAAAATCTGTAGGTTGCTATCAATTCTATTGAAAGCAAGCATGCACGCACGCAAAAAACACTGGTTAACTACAAGTAGACCAGTCCATATTAAATAATAGTAATCTTTAATCATGCCACAATAATATGTCCGTACAAGAGATTAGCAGTAGGTTAACAAAACTCATGTCATATCGATGCCAGATTAACATTAAATAAAGTTGTATTCTAACCATGGTAAGACAATAACGGCATCAAGAATCTTTTACCTGGAAAGGGCCAAAGATTTCCCTCGTCACAAGCTCAAAGTTTTCACTTTTGAGGATTTCTGATAGAGGAACAAAAACCGCAGTTGGTTTGAAGGCACCATATATTTCTGGGATAGAATGGTTCTCCAGAGGTTCACCACCAAACAGAACCTTTGATTCTGGAATTTTGAGAACGCTTTTCATGTGCTCTATGATGCTTGATGTTGTAACCTGGATGACAAGGAAAAAAAATATTAACTTCATGGAGGAACCGGAAACCATGATGTTGTTCATCTAATTGTGCAACCACATGAACAAATTAGCAAGCAAAAATCAACGTCGAGTGGCTCCATGTTCATTTTGTCTAGACATGAAAATTATTAAAGAATAGGATGGCTACTGACTAGAGATGCTCACTCACAGTAAGGACTGGGCCAATGGTCAAGTCTTCAAGCTTCATTCTTTCAGAAAGACTTTCATTTTATCGAGCAGCCCACTAGAAGAATAATTCTGCAAGTAAGAAGATAATTAACCAACAGATTAAGAAGATATGAAAAGTAATGCAAGATCACATTAGCTTCCTCACTGACCAAAAAAAGAAAAACAAATTGTCATTTCCATTTCTCAGGAGCAGTGGGCATATTGTCTTGAAATCAGAAATATTAATATTATAAGACAGCCGCTGGTCTAAAACCTAGCATTGATCGTTGCGGTTACTCAGTTTAGAAGTACTGAAGTTATTAATAAGCTGGTCCATAAGTAATGGATCAACCCATCAAGGGAAGAAAACACCTAACATAGGTCATATGTCATAGTTCACGATCACAGTCCAACATTAAAGCAAAGAAGACTCATAATACTAGTATTGACTAATACCTTGTGCATGAATAGAATAGACTGAGCAGAGCACTTGTGACCACTGCAAGCATAAGCATCCTGGTCACAAACCCATGCAATGTAATCAACCTGTTCGGGTATCACATGAGGAAGTATGTCAGGTCAGCTTGGTAGCTAAAAACTGAATTGTGGACATACAATACAAAGGATTACACAGAAAATGGCTTCGGACCTCTTGAACATCTGGACCAAGAATTTTCCAATCAAAACCAGCATCTTCCAATTTGATTTTTCCTTTCAAATCAGAAGCCAATTTTTCTGCTACACGTGAGCTCCCAGTGAAGAGGGTCATTTTTGGATTTGCCTAAAATAGATCACGTGAACAAGAAATTCAACCATGAAATCTATGCTAGTAGGACAGCAAAAGTGTATTTTGGCACTGAGTAGAAAACTATCCGATGCATTTCGTTCTGAATTAAATCCTTATCACAAAATTTATTAGAAATGATGTATCAGACCACTAGACCCGACCCTCCTATATAGAGAATGGGGTCTCAGTCTCACTATATACTACACTTCACTTCTGTATGATATCATAGTAGATTTAGACATCCCGGCGCTAGCAACCATCTCATCGACGAGCCGACGCTTTCTCTCTGTTATAGACCTTCTCTTCTGGTATTCCTCCTCTGCCTTTTTTGCCTCAGTTCTCATTCTCTCCATCTTCTCCACAGATAGTCTTTCTATTCCTCCGCCGCCTACTCACCTTTTTCCACCATGTGACAAGGAGATGGCCTCCATCCGTCTCCTCGTCTCGTTTAAACCCACTTTTGTTTTCTCTTGTTTTGGCACACCTTCCCTTCTTCCGACGTCGGCGCATCTCTACGCTCGCGGTCTCCATTGGCTGGACCCGTCAGCCCTCCATCGGCTGGAACACTTTTTCGGTTCTCGCTCTTTTGACACGCTCACCTGTTCTCGGACACGAAACTTCTCCACTCACTTCCGCGCCACTCCGACGTGTCCACGTGTCCGTCGCTACTCTCCGTCGCTGCGTCTTCATACAGTGTAACCACAACAGCTCCACTGTTTGCCACTCTTGTCAACTTGGCAAACATATACTGCTGACTTTCTTCCCCTTTATGTCTTTTACCTTTAGATCTTTTGAATTAATTCACTATAATGTGTGAACTTCTCCAGTTAAAAGTGTCTTGGGTTATCAGTACTATTTTATAATACTTGATGATTATACACATTACTGTTGAACGTTTCCCCTCACAAATAGGCCCGAGGTTGCCTCTTACCTCATTAACTTCACAAACTATATTTCTACCCAATTTAATCTCTCCATCCAAGCCATCTAGACTGACAATAGTACGAAGTTTGTAAACCGTACCATTCAAGCCTTTCTCACCTCCCGTGGTACCCATTTTCGTCTCTCTTGTCCATATATCTCTCTCCAAAATGGTAAGATCGAACGCTTTTTTTGAATTCTAAACAACATCAGTCGTACTATGTTTCTTCACGTCCATCTACTTGCATCCTACTAGGCTAAAGCGCTAACTACTGCGACCTACCTACTAAATCGGCGTTCTTGCATCTTCCTTAGCTATCTCTCTTCCCGCAAGGGATATTGCTGTCTTGATCTCTCTATCTGATAGATTATCTCTCACCATGTCGTCTTTGACGAGTCCTGCTTTCCTTTTAGTTTACTTCACCATAGACCCTCGTCTAGCGACCTCGACTTTCTTCTAACCAATACGGTACCATCTCGACATTCTCTACCAACCACAACTCCGTACTCCCCATCGGTCGTTCCTAAGGGCCCCCTGAACGACTATCCCACTCTTCTCTGCTCCGCTGCCACCCACATCGGACCTCCATCGGCTCCACAACCCTCATCGATCCCCACCCTCCATCGGCTCAGGCTGATCTCGAGCCGATGCCACCCTTCCCCCTTTTGACCCTGTCCCACCATCAACGCTACCATCAGACCATGTGACCCCTGCTATCTCCACCTCCTCTCATATGATCACCCGATCCTAAACCAGGTCTCTCCGCTCTACCTAGCGCTACGGGTTATCTGCAGTCTATTGTGTCGTCTCACCCATCCCGTCTTACCCTTCGTCAGAGATCGAACTTAACCGATGCAGCTCCGCGTCGAGAGCCAGACCCTACCGGTAAAAACCTAGGTAGACTAAGATGGCAATACGCTGAAGTTGTATTGATCGAATGATGTCTTTTACATGTTTCTAGGGGATATATATTTATATCCTGTGTTTACAAAGTCCGACATGTTTATAACAACCATCGAACGTTATTTCCTAATAGAGATAAAGGAAAATATCTTTAAATAAGTTAACTAAACTAAGTAAATCTTTCTATCCATATAAGATACGATATAGATAGAATACCCTCCGTAAATTTTACGACTCCTGCTTAAACTCGATCTCATTTGGATAACTTTCTAATCTTGGACCGAATCTTTTCCTGTTTCGTTCGATCGGCTTTCTCTCTATAGCAACCAGACTCTTATTTACTTAATTCGATATTTTTTACAATCCTTCTGTAGGATGATCGAGCTAGAAAGCGTACCTGCCATACCAGACAAAGAGTTGATGTGAATGATAGATATATCCGAGAGGCATTTCGCAAGTTCCTTGGCAATGATGCACACTTTCAACACAGTACAAGTCTACAACTACAAACCACAGCGCTAACAGAAGAGTTAGTAATATCATAGTACTTGCAAACTGCAAATGAAGAACTGATCTGTAGATCATACTGATGCCACCTAATTCTCCTCCTCTGTCCTCTTCATACTCCACAGTACAGTCCTCGTGTCACGTGCGTGACAGTGTGTGGGAGTCCTTGATTTATGGAGTCCGAGCAGCACAGGTGGGCTGATTTGCTGGTGTGGTGGGGCCGCGTGGGGAGGGAAGGGGAAGCGAATCCCCAAGGATCTGGTCCACTACGAACAACTGGACAAGCCACCTGCAGCCTGTGACGCTCGAGACAAGTGTGCGTCACTCACATGCTGATGCCGTGGCCGAGGTGTACTAGTTGGGCTGGGCCCGTGAATATGATAATTTAGCCCATTTGTTTTGTACCGTGTGTTTTTTCTCCAGTTTTTTCGGTTGATGGGGTCGGAGTTTTCTTCTCCAACACCCCCCTCCTCTCAGCGAGACAAGCACACGGCTACTATGGCGAGGCCCAGGTGTGGTCGTTGTGCCAGGCTGGTGAGATTTGGGACACATTTGGCACGTTTCTTTTCTACTTTTTTTTAATTTCATTTTGCCGGTTGAGGAGGGGGGAGAGGGGGTTGGAGTTTTCTTCCCCGACACCCCGTTTCTCATCGAGACAGCGGGCCGAGGTGTACTGGTTGGGCTGGGCCGGTGAGGTATGACAGAACCGGCCCGTTTCTTTTCTTCCTGTTTTCTTTTTCAATTTTTCTCTTTTGGTTGAGGAAGGGATCGGAGTTTTCTTCTCCGAACCCCCGGTTTCCGCAGGTAGTATGATTTTCTTTAGCTTGACGTGCGCCTCGTGATAGTATAAGAGATAGAGATAAGGAGACTGAGTGGAGAGATCACCGAATCCCATCCATAGATCGATCCATCGGTTGCTGGCCATGGCGTCGTCGCGGAGACGGACGCTGCTCAAGGTCATCGTCCTCGGCGACAGCGGATCAGCACGCCACGCTAGCTAGCTCCTCCCAGCTCCACGCGGGCCTGGCCTTTTCTTCTTTAGATTGATTCCCATAGCTATATCTGCACTTATCTGAGCATGATTTCGTGGTGTATGTTCGCTTTTGTCCTGACTCCAGACTTGGACTAATTTTTTGGGTTTTGGTGTTTGCAGGGTGGGGAAGACGTCGCTGATGAACCACTATCCTTCACCCTTCTAGCTGCATACTCCTTTATATCAGTTGCTTAGTAAGGTATAGATATCATAGTGGAATTTGTAGTATCCAACATAAAAATCAAGCTTACTATAGTAAATGATAGGATTGTTAAAAATTAAATCTTTTTATAAAATAAAAGATAATCGGTCCGATCACCTCTTAACCGCTGATCTGACTAGCTATGTGCCTCTGGTCCAACTACCGCTCTCCCACCACTCTACCGTTTAGTTATTGGCAGTTAGGGAAAGATAGACAAATATCTAAATAAAATAATTTTATTATATCAAGATGTATATATAAAGTGTAACTATATCACTTATCAACTTTTGAATATATATCTCGTTATTTAAGTTAAATCATAATTTTTCTCTCCTCAAAAGTGATACAAAGCAATTGGTCTAGAACACCTATCTATTTATATTTATATGTGACTAAATAAAAGGCACGAATAATATTACTCCCAATTACTTATAAAACCCTCTCATCTAGTTATATAACTTATATCTACACATATTCAAACACAAACTTCTCAGCTCTATCTGAATTTAACTCCTTCCATACGCATATTAATTCTTTCATATGCCATATGCAATCTTTATATCCACGTATATTATTTTCTAACTTTAATATCCGCATAATCTATATGATTGTCTTGACATTAACTTCTCCTAAGCTAATTCATGATTCATCATACATAGATAAACAAAGAAATTATATCTGAACATACGTTCTTTCTCAATTTGACTTATATTAGCATATAAATAGTATATTATAGACATATAAAACACGTAAAATATCTCACGCACGTGGCTAGGCTGACTCTGTCACTGGCATGTACGCCCGTTAGCCTGTTCTCCCTCGCTTGTGTGCCATGCCTATTAGGCCATGATTCATAGCAGCGTTATCCGCACGTGTGCTCACACACCACTGCTAGGCCGCCTCACTCGTGGGCCACTACTACCCATCTTTGTCTATCATCACTAGGCTATCGTTGTGCCTATGTGGGTCACCTAGCACACTTTGCCCATGAGGTCGCCTCCACTCTTTTTTCTTTTCATTTTTTCATGAATTTTTGACACTTACATACTTGACCATGTGAATCTCGTTAAGAAAATCTCTCTACATAGTATCTGTCCACCATATATCGCATTATATTTAACCTTGTCACCCACATTCTTATCACTTTAGACCTCAACTGCTCTCTTAGTCCTGATCCATTGTTGATCAATATTAGCCTCTAAGAACCTGCACACATACCGACCAACCAAACCGTAAGGAACAGATATCGCAATCTAATCTATATTAGTAGTACATACTCTTAACCACTTAAGTCTTCAAATCAAAATTTTAACTACGATCATAATTCGATTGCCAATTTTTTATCACAAATATATAAATAAACACATGGCTTTATAGCCGGTTGATGTAATTTGAGACACATTTGACCCGCTTCTTTGTAACTTTCTTTTTATTTTTTGGTTGAGGAGGAGGGGCTCAAAGGGTCTAGAGTTTTCTTCTCCTGACCCCATGTTTTTCAGCAAGACAATTACTCCCTCCACCATTGAATATAATGGATTTTAAGATTTGAATTTTATCAAAATAATATAAGGTATCATAGAGTATTATATGTTTCATCCATAACCTCCTATTCAAATTTCTTTCAATTTACCACCAACCATCTTTCATTATTTACATTCGAGAGACACTTTTTTTTCTCTTTAATTGTTTTTAAGAGTACTCTACCGAGGCCGAGGTGTACTAGTTGGGCCAGCACGGTGAGATTTTACAGAATTGGCTAGTTTCTTTTCTATCGTTTTCTTCTTTTTGAGGAGTGTGGGGGGTGTCCGGAGTTTTCTTTTCCTATCCCCCGGTTTCCGCAGGTACTACGCTTTTCCCTCGCTTCCCGTGCGTCTCGTGATACAACAAGATAAGGAGACCGAGTGCAGAGATCACCGCGTCCATCGATTGATCGATTGCTTGCTGGCCATGGCGTCGACGCGGAGGCGGACGCTGCTCAAGGTCATCGTCCTCGGCGACAGCGGGTCAGAACGCCACGCTAGCTAGCGCTCCTACTAGCTCCACGCTGGCCCGGCCTTTTCTTCTTTAGCTTGATTCCCATCGCTCTATCTCTACTTATCTGAGCTTGATTTCATTATGCTTGTTTGCTTTTTGTCCTGACTCCTGACTTCCTGAGTCCTGACTTGGACTGGTTGTTGGGTTTTGGTGTTTGCAGGGTGGGGAAGACTTCGTTGATGAACCAGTATCCTTCACCTCCATAGCTGCATACGTAGATTTCATAATGAAATATTCGTCATATAAATCTCAATATTTTCTTGACAGTTAGTATATCTTTTAACGAGAAACAATCTTCAGCATACCAAAAAGATCGTTGTTTGGATTTTTCTTGATCCTTTCTTGATTAGATATGTGAACAAGAAGTTTAGCCAGCAATACAAGGCGACGATCGGTGCAGATTTCGTCACCAAGGAGGTTCTCATTGAAGACAGGCTTGTCACCCTGCAGGTCAGCCTCCTAACACTCATTTGGATACTTTCAGAGGAAAGGTGCCATCTGGTGGCTATCATCATCAGTATTGTGGGTTGCTCCGATGTAGATCTGGGACACGGCAGGGCAGGAGAGGTTTCAGAGTCTCGGTGTGGCGTTCTACAGAGGTGCAGATTGCTGTATGCTAGTCTACGATGTCAATGCTAAAAGATCTTTCAATGCACTCAATACCTGGCATGATGAGTTCCTCACCCAAGTAAGTCATTATTAATCAGAATATTTTTTCCTTCAAGTTTTAGCATCTGAAGTTACCTCTTCCTCAATTTGTGGTCATGCCTGATGCCTGTACACGCTCTGAGAAGTTTTCTTTGCATCATCTGTTAGTCGTATGAAAACTAAAGGGCATACATGATGCATTGATATTATTTCCATGCTAACAAATTGGTTACTGCATGCCGGAAAGTTAATGTTGCTTGGTTTATATCGATCAATTTGAACTAATTATGAAGCACTCGACAAGTTCATCTGTTATTTCAGAAAAAAGTAGCACAGCATTTTTGTCCTATTTAAACAGCGCTGGTAATACTGCAACTGAAAATTTTCGTCTCCTTTTGTAGGCTAGCCCATCAGATCCTAAACATTTTCCGTTCATCTTGCTTGGGAACAAGATTGACATAGATGCTGGAAACAGACGTGCGGTAAGTTACTTGAACATTCAACTTCTGTTCTTCTCAAAAAAGAAATGAAGAGGTTTCAACTTTTGTACAATAGTCCACTACACTTTTTTTTGGAACAAAATCCAGTACACAGATATTGACATTTCTTTACTGTCTTCCCGGCCACAGATCCCTGAGAAGAAGGCAAAAGAATGGTGCGTCTCCAAAGGCAACATTCCGTATTTCGAAACCTCTGCGAAAGACGACTACAATGTTGACAGTGCTTTTCTATGCATTGCCAAGCTTGCCTTGGAGCATGAACATGATCAAGACATGTAAGTATAACATCTTCAGTTTCTTGTTTGCGTACTGAAGTGCTTTAAGCCTAACAAATCTAGCATTAGTTTTCTAATCATCTCACACCTGCTACATTTTGTCCCCCAGCTACTTCAAGACTGTTACAGAACCAGTCCCTGATACTGAACATACCAGCGGATGTGCTTGCTAGCACTTGGCTGTTTGTGTTCACTGGCTGAAATTATACAACAATAAGTTGTCATTCATGGACTCATAGTGTAAAATAAGCTCGCATAACAACTGTTTAATCGCTTGTGTAGCCATTTTTTTATTTTATAATAGTTAGGGGTTATGTTTGTGGTGGCATGGTGACATGGTGTCCCCTGATACTACAAGAATACTACTAATAAGCAGTTGCAGCTTCTGCTTGCATCTGCCCAGTTAGGACAAGAATTACTGAATAAGTAGCACACCCTGCAGAAAGTTCTGTCGGTGTCAGTGTTCTGTGTGTACTTGTGTAGCAGTTGACCCCTTCATTGTCAGATGTAAAAAAATTAGTTGCTTTCTAGTTTACAGTAATTCTGAGTTCATCTTTCTCCCAACAGTGTGATCACATGTAATATAGTTAATCTGATGGCTCACACTGTTCAGAGACAGGGGTCTAGTATAGTGATGCTGACTGAAAATGTTCAGACTCTGCAAAAGATGCGAGTAATCGATCCTTTTGAAACAAGTTCATAGGCCTAAGGCCGATCAGGGATTCAGATTTCGACCCCTCATCATGCCGCCCTGATCATGATCCGTATAGCCTGATGGCGATCCACCGATCCAATCCACCCTGAAACCTGACGACGGCGTCTTGTTGGGAAACCAAGCAGCAAGGAGGGATCTGTCGACGCCGACGAGGACACCTAGCGTACGCTTCTGGTGGTGGCCGAGCCAGGACGTTTCTGTCTGTCCATGCAACGTTAAGTCATCGGGCTCGGCCACAAGACGACGGCGATCGGGACGCGGACGACGACCGGACAAGCTTGACCGCCGTTCCGGGACCTTGCTGACCTCCTTCTGGGATCCTGCCGGGTTGCCGGCGAGAAGCTTCGGAAAATGGCAAGAGAAGGCCAGAAGACTTCCCTCGTTCTGTCGCCTTTCTCCTGCTTTTCAGTTTTCTGAAAAAGAAAACAATAAGCAAAATTTGCTTCGGGGCATCTAAAATTTGCGCTCTTTGTTGTAGGGTACCGGAAGAACAAGGACACCGTAAAAAATGTAATCGACAGTTAGACATAGCTGACATTAATTTATTATATCTGCTATAAATAAAATAAATATTTAATAAAATTGTCATGGACCAACTGATTTTAACTCTCAATCGCCCGATCCGCTCTCCCAAACCTAGCTTTTGGGCCGGCGACAGCAACCGGCGATGACAACTCCTAGCTACTCGGTACGAGGGATTATAGCGGAGTGACGATTTCAAGCTGGTAACAATGGATTGAGATGGATGACTTCTTCTACGCAGGCTTTTTGTAAGTGTATAATCCCCACACTAGTGAACTTTCTCTAATTGCATGCTTGATATGTGGTACACAGTTAGAGTTAAGGACGTCGAGGACCCCGGCAAACCCAAACAAGATGTTTAAGTATCCAAAGCTTGAACATGTAAGTATTGTCTTTATGGTGCCAAATTGATAAAAGGTGGAGTGGTGATTGTATTCGTTGATTAATATGCAGAGAGAGTAGTCATATAAGTCTTTGATGTGAGAAAGTCAGTACAAACATTTGCTAAAGAAGATGCAACATGTGGGGGAATTGTCAAGTAGGGCGACTTGTACTAACCCATGAAAGACTAGGTAGTAATTCTATCCTATAGTTTCTAAAATTAGGGCTTGTAGAACAAGAGAACGAGTTTTAGTATATCTTGAATTTGTCCAAGCTCTGTTGTTGCTATTGTTTTTGTTATGGTCATCAGTAAGTAGTCAATAAATAAGTAGATGAAATATAGCAGGAATACAATGTGAAATGTGAATTATGTAATGTAAAGCATGGTTTCAGTTGGAATGAAATATGTTGATTGGCAACTATATCAATATAGAATGCAATATGTTGATTGGTGTGGCAAATGTCCCTAGTAGCACTTTAGCCTAACTTGTTCTACAAATTTTGAAAGCATAATAGCTACAATTTCAAAGCCATTTGAAAGACACACCTTCCATAAAATTCACTGATATAACATAACAATAATTTATCAAGCCATTTGGACAAAACTTTTGTAGAATTGACAAATTTAATAGGATCTATAAAATTTTGAAGCCATCATGGTTTTTTAGATAAGCCCCACATAACATTGTCTTATACAAAAGCCAAACATCTAAGTCCTATGGTCACATATAACATTTTCTCACATAAAAGTTTAGATTTTTATCTTAAGTGCTAGTACTATAGTAGTTAAGTGGCATTCTTATCTCTAGCCTTCTATGCAACATCTAAGTTTAGTGCTCTAGCCCTACTCCTTGTGCTAGCACAATTGTGCTAGTATGGAAGCTTCTTTATCTGCAAAGACAAATTAAATAGCCAATATACTGGTCGAAATAACTTAGGATCAAACAAAGAACAACCATTCATCTAAATAACTTACCTGCTATCTTGTAATCTCGATACATGAATCCTCCATTTGTGTCTCTTAGCCTATAGTATGCTCTGTACTCCTCGAGTAACAATGTGGAACTACAAGTTCAACCTTTTTCAGCACTATATATTGCCTAATACATCTTTTAAAACATTGGTCATCTTAAAAAGTTACACCAACAACTATCTTAGGATTCTCCACATCAGTTGTATAAACTATAGGCTCACATCCCTCCTTATCATTGTTAATGCCAAAATCTAGTAAGCCCACAAACGGGACCAGCCGATGGAGAAGGAGCCGATCGGTTTATAGAAAGAAGCCGATTGATACAGTGAAAATCCAATCGGATGGATTGAGAATTGATTCGGTCCAGTCAAAAATAGAAGGCTATCTAGATGGGACCGAATTTAAGGAGGACCTGTGGAAATCACGATAGGGTACTTTATTTCTACAGAATATATTTTGTAAGATAGATAAATTTAATTAGTTTTGTTAATTTCTTAAAGATAGTTTCTTTTTATGTTTAGGTCTGACCTCTTAGTCTGATCAGATATACTGCATTACGCTTGTATGAGGCCTATCGGCTCATTGGTTTCCTCCATTGTTATCGGTCTCGTGATGCATCGGTTAGGTCTGACCTTCTAGACTCATGGCGTTAGATCGAGTTGTAGGACGACAGCTTCTCGCGTGACATTTCATCGGAGTGGCTAACCGATGAGTTATTCTCTGTGCTTCACGCCTAACGTATCAGTTGTTTAGCCGATACATATATCTTATCCTTAATAATTAATCTGCTAGCGATTGATCTGGTCCTGTCGGATTTGGCCTGATACTGTCTCAGTTGAGTCCGATCTATCAGGTTCGTATCCGATAGGACTGACGTTAGGATCTAGCGTGTTTCGTTCCCCATCAGCTCAGATAGCCGATGAGGTTAGTTATATGTCTGTATCGGACCTTTGGCTGATAAGCAGCCGATGGTCTCCTCCATTCCTTACGTCGTTATGTCCAACCTAGTCTCCATCGTCTTTATGCTGTTAGCATCGACCTCATACTGTCTCAGTTTAGTCCGATTTATCAAGTCTAACTCTAACGGTGCTATCACGGTGGTCGTTAGGTCTTGTGTCTTCGGAAGATTTGAGTCTCGCTCCCTACTATTCAATGCACACTCTGTTCGGAGTGTCATCAGCTCTTCGGCTGATGAGCCTTTTACTTTATTCCACGCCTTTTTACCTATGACTTCATTGGCTTTTCAGCCGATGCACGAGCAGTACCATCTTATTGGCAACTAGCCGATAGCGTGAGTCATATCGGTCCATCGGTCGATTGGCTCGTAGATCTCACTCTCTTTATCTTCTTGTTAATTACAGAGTCAAATTGACTGGCACATCCTTAAATCTCGAAGGTAAGGACCTGTACTGGAGTTAAACAGAACTCACAGACCTTCATGTGAAAAAAGCACCGCCCTTCCGATCGGACCTCCATCGGTTCACTCCCAGCATCGCCTAGTCCGATTGGCTCCCGCACACTTTGGCGCCCAACAATCATCAATCTCTAAGTTGTCATCATCTTTATGAGACCTAGGTTCATAATCTAGATCAACCTCCTCATCATTTGACACTAAACCCTTGTACTTTTCCTTCCTGTCATATACACCAACATACTCAACCTCATCATTCTTAGCACAAGTGTCAACTGGTTTCAAATTGCTACCCTTCCTATGTTTAGTAGAAGGCTTAGATGACTATCTTACTTGACTTTGTTGTGTGAACCGTACTATGTTAGTATAAATGTTATCTTGCATATCTCCTTCTTTACCAGCCAATGGCTCAATGTGGCCCTGCTCCACACAAGACTGTCCTATTTCTTAGGTTATTACTCACCTCAATAGTTAAAGGGATCCTCCTCATCTCTCATTACATATCAAAAGCATCAAGCAAGGTACTATCCGAGGCCATCTAGGTATATCTATTGGAATTTTTGTCCCAAAATTTTACACTTAATTCCTACTCAGAATTATGTTTCACCTTATTATCAAGATCGCTAATTATATCAATCCAACATATTTTGTCTTTGTCTAATATTCAATTAATGTTCTTACTGGCATGGAATTTTGGACTACCGATGTTAGTAAACTCGACATACGCACTAACCCAAACATTAACTCTGCAAGCCGAGCTACCATCCACCCTATGTGAATGTTAAACAAAATAAAAGGCAAGAAGATCAAATAAAATCCACTTTAAACCAAAACCTGAACAATTTCTACACATCAGGACCTAGACCCATGACATGTTTATGGGCTTCAATAGGATCTCATGCTCATCACACGAACCATTGACTTCTTCTCCCATGGCTTTTCCTGAGTAACATCTCCTAGGGGACGCCATTCTAGCTGTTGACAATACCACCCTAGTCTCACAGCTCCATCGATGACAGCACCGTGCTACTTCAATCCACCGCTGCCCTAGTGAAAGCTTACCATCAATTCTAGACCTCGCTGTCACTACTACACCGCCGCCCCAATTTCTAGGGTTTGAGGAGAGGAGATCGGGGGAGTAAGACTGGACGGGGTCTAGTTCGAACTAAACCCAATCACTCTTACAAGCCGAGGGAGATAGGGGCAGATTCGTACTTTTGCTGTTGTTTTTTCCTCCATTTGCAATAGATATAATAAATTAATGACATCGATGTCTAACAGCCAATTATTATTTTTTTTCAGTAGATATATGTTCTTGCAATGCCCTTAAGTAAAGAGCGCAAAATTTAGGTGTCTGTAGCGAATGTTGCTGAAAACAAAAGAGAAGCTTTTCTCATAGTCAGCTTGCCTTCACGCACTCGAAGTGTGATGATTCAGCTAGTTCGCTGAACGATTGCATGGGTTCATATTAACAAAGTACGTACAATACTTGTAGTTTATGCTGTCATGTGTGTACATGAGATGAGGTCCAATTCTAATGTTCAACTGTGACTGTGTTGCTGATTGAATAATGGAGTACTTGTGATAGCAGCACACAGAGTTGAACATAGTTTCTTTGTTTGGATTTGTTAGAATCAACTAATGAATGCGACGTGGCAAAGTAATTAATTCGTTAAGTGTTTTAACTTAGGGCGACTTGGTACTGCCCATTTGAGCAAAATTAATTTACTTACCTAAAACGAGATAAATCATATAATTAATTATATATTAATTATTTTAAATTTTAAAAATATGCTTATTTATTATTTTAAAGCAACTTCTCTATAGAAATTTTTTATAAAAATATAATTAATCATGTGATAATAAGTAAATTTATTTGGACCAAACTAGTCTAAAAACTCACCAAAAACAGAGTCAAAAAATATGCTATTGTGCCTATGAAAAACTCTTGAGTACATTCTCGTGGACAATTGGTTGGCACTTACAAATCTTTGTTGAATTATTTATCCAAAATGTCAAACCAACCGAACCCTATCCGAATATCATTTAGGATTTTAAGAAATGATGTTCGGTAAGTTGTAGCTGAAACTTTATATACTCCAGTACTTCGTCAAATACATGTAAACCTTAACATCTTAAATTATTAATAAATACAAAGATATCATTATTTAAAATGAGAAAATTACATTAGTAGATTTGTCACGAAAAACTTTCATATAGTTTTTTTCATTTTTTTGTAAATTTACAGTAGTTTAAGAAAAATATGTATTAAAGACAGTTTCCATATTTAAAACATCATGCTTTTGAGAACATATGTTACTTTAATTTGATTCAAAATAGTTTCATGCCGGCACTGCGGCACATATTCTGTAATTAGATACATGCATGCCCGGTTTCATTATCCGAATGGACCGAACAAAGTAGCCGTCAATCGCAATATCTTACATTAAAAAGAGCTTCCTGGGCCCTTCTTAATCCTCACGTGCCTGATTATCCAAACAGTGAAGACAAAACAGGCTCTAGATGAAGACAAAAGGAGGCACCCTGCACTATTTAGTCGGATTTGCTTGGTTGCTTTCCGAAGAGTTCGAGATAAACTCCAATACTATTTTTTTTATACAATCACTGACCGCCAACTCATCTCAGACAAAGACCTTCTAGACTAACTGACTGACCAAGAATCAATATACTAACTGCAATCATGGGATGGGAAAGCACGACCCGCCTTTGGCCATTAATTAATTGTATAATATCATCGACTGGTTCTTCTTTTACGGTAGCAATTGCATGCAACCTTGCTGTTTCTTTGGCAACTTTGGGAATTTGTTTTCTGTAATTTAGTACAAGTTGAGTACGTACTTGCCTGCTTTAGTATACAAGAAAACGTGCAGTGCGTTAGTCAGTTTTGGTCGCTTAAGGATGATAGGATAACATTGAAAAAACTGATGCTTGTGAGAGGGCATTTAACTATTTATCATTTTGCACCATACAAATTTAATCTCTCTCACAATATATAAATCTTTTGCCAACCGCCCTTCGAATAGGCAAAAAGTTAAATATTTTTTTTTGTGTGGAGACCACTAAGGAGCAGTAGTGCTGTAGCTAACATTAAAAAAACATACCTTATTTAGTATTGGCTTAATTTTAAAATTAATTTTGCCTAACAATATAAATATAAATTTTTTTATCTGTCAATTATTTTTTACTTTGTTAATCTTTTTTGAACTTATCAGCAGCTGTAGTTTAAAAGATTAGAGTTGTATGGGCAAAATTTTCTCCATTTCCTATCTGTCACCGAAGGTAACATTATTTTACGTGCAGTAAGGATCATCACCCAATGATGAAACTGTGGTTTACGCGTGACAAACTGTTTGTAACAAAATTTATTAAGCCGATTAGAGAATCGATCAATTAGTTAGTTTCTATTTATGTTTAGAAAATAATATCTGAAGTTTATTCATAATTACGTCGGACTCTTGTAACTCTAGAGTATAAATATAGAACCGTTGTAATCTTATAAATCATCTATTACAGATCAATTCAATCTTAACGCAGCGCCACCCTAGTTCATCTAGATTTTTACCAACAGGTTTTGGTTTTCGACGTAGTGCTATATCGGTTAAGTCCAATCTTCAATAAAGGGGTAAGTCCCACCACTATTTTGGTGTATTTGTTTTGTCTAAGACTGTATCGATTAGTTTTGATCTCTTAGTCCGATCAGGTGCATCACATCACGTTCGTGTGGCTCTATTGACTTATCGAGCTCCCTCTACTGCCATCGATCTCGTGTTGCATCGATTAGGTCTGACCTACTAAATCGCTGATAGTAGATTAAACTGTAAGTTAATAAGTCTTTACGTGAACGTTTTATTGAAGTGGCCAGCCGATTAGTTATTCCCACATTAAGCCTTATGCCTAATATATCGACTTCTCAGCCGATATACATATATCTTACCTAGAGATTATCCACTAATGATCGATCTAGTTATGTTAGATCTAGCATTGAGACTTAGTGAGTTTTATTTCTTCATTGGCTTAGCTAGCCGATAAGTTTACTTATATGACTGCATCGAACCTACAGCCGATAGGTTCACTCGGTCTTTTGTCATTACGTCTGATCTAGCTTCCGCCATTACGGTACTGTTAGTCTCAGCCTTATACTATCTCGGTTCAGTCCGATCTATTAAGATTGGCACTAACGGTACCGTCATCGATGGTCATTGGGTCTCGTCCTTTTAGAAAATTAGGTCTTATTCCCTATTATTCATCACATATTCTATTTGGAGCGCCATCGATTTTACAGCAGATGGGTCCTTTATCTTATTTCTTACTATTCGTATATGCCTTCATCGGCTTTTCAGCTGGTGAGCGAACACTTTAGCCTCTCTTAGCAACTAGCCGATATGAGGATTACACATACTGCTCATTGATCATTATATTCTAGAGTGCCATTGGTTCTATAGCCGATGGGTCATTTATCCTATTACTCATTATCTGTTTATACCTTCATTAGCTTTTCAGTCGATGAAAGAGTACTATAGACTCTATCGGCAACCAGTCAATAGTAGGAGTCCATATAGTACTTAACACATACTTGAATCCAGAGTGCCATCGGCTCTACAGACTATATGTTTTTCATTCTCTTTATCGCTATCTATCTATGTCTTCATCAGCTTTCTAACCAATTGACAAATGCTTTATCCTCTATCGACAAACAACTGATAGCAGGAGTGCATCTGACATAGCCGATGACTATGTCAATTCTATCGGTGACTAGTCGATAGCAGTAGTTCGTATTGACAATCGGCCAATTAACTTATCGGCTTATCTTCTTATCAATTATAGAGTTAAATTAACTAGCACACTCATAAATCTAGCAAATCCAACTAAGAGACCTCGAAGCCAGCAGTCATGTTGCCGCTCGCAACCAGCAGCTAGTGATCGCCACCCATAGCCCGCCTCCCACCGCCAAGGCCAAATAAGCCTAAAGTAAATGAATGACTGTATGAGAGATAGGCCCATGGGCCAAAATCAGCTAGGCATATATATAAGGTGGGATGTGAGTTATTCATGAGTAAAAAATAAAGCCCGGACGTTGTCCATTGGTTCTTTGGTCACGAGCGGACACGTCTAGAGATAAAAAAAATTAAGTCCATACCTATTTGACCGGGTAGTAGACTTATGGATAAAATTGTTATTCCTAATTAAGTGGCAGCTAGCCAGCACGGTGTTTATCCGTATGATTACTCCTAGAATATGCTCAGTTGCAGAGTTGCTATATCAGCTTTTGGCTCTCATAATCTCATTAATCAGGGTTGTCCGGACAGTGGTCCTGTCGATCTCTCAACCTTACACGTTCCATGGCGTCGTAGCAACCGGCCAACCGCACACAATGGCAAGAAAAAAACCGGGTATTCAAGAAACTACATGAAAAAACTATATATTACAAAAAGACAAAATCCAAACGAAAAAAATACATGTGTTGGTAAATGTTTAAAGTAAGAAGAAAGAATCGCAAAGGATATAGGCTTTTATTAGAAAACTAGAATAATAAAACTAAATATAAAAAAAATAAAAAATAAAAAACATATAGCCATAAAATAGGAGGCAGAATAGAGGCATATGCGGATACTGTGCCATGACAACTTTAATACGAGTCACATGAGTGAGCTAGAGAAAACAAAAGTCACCGTCTCTAAAAACAGAGATAAATATTTTTTTAATGAATATAACAAGAATAAGAAAAATTACTGAAAAAACTGATAAAGGTCAACATAGAATCTAATTGAAGAGCAAAGTATCTTTGGTGCTCGTGAATAAGATGGAATTGACTCAGTTTAGCCCAATTATTCTATTAGCGTATTAGCGCATATAACAAATATTCAAGTTATTCTAAAATTTTAGATGTACATATCCTTTCCTTTTCGGATCTAATAAGACATGACATAAATCACCATATGTCAAACCTGTGATCATTAGACAGACGAGGTTTAGCCAAAGGTTTGTATTAAGCCATCATATGTTTTAGCGTAAATTTTGTAAATTTAATATTACTACTATAAAACCTTAGTATCTTCTTATAAACTGCAAAATCACTTTGATGTCAATATCGCCTTCGCTCATAAACCATTTTTATTCTTTCATGTTTGTGTCATTCGATTGCTACGTGCGTTAGAAAACAAATCCGATCGCTACCTTTTCATTTCATTTCCTTGGATAATGGTCACGTGCTCTCTCCCTTTCTGACTTTTTCTCACATCGCACGGCTACACCGTCGCGCACCCGTCGATCGGTTGTGTCCGACGGCTCACCCTTTTTTCGTAAAAAAACGCCACCTATCCGGACGGACGACGCAAAAGCGCGCGCGGGCACAACTGCACAAGGCGCAACCTGACAGGCCTATCCAACCAGCTCAGGTGACGTGGACATGCACCGCCAGCAGCTGCAGCTGTAACGCAATGGGAAATGAAAATTTTGGTTAGCGTTTTTTAAGTAGTGTATATATATATATCCTCCTATTATATATAAATGTATGACTGTATGAGAGATACGATCATAGGCTAAAATCAGCTAGGTAGGTATATATATCAGGTCTGTCTGTGTTATTCATTAGTAAAAAATAAAACCGAGACGTTATCCATTGTTTTTTTTTCACGGACCGACATGTCACGGATAAAAAATTAAGTCCATATCTAATATCTAACAGACCGGTAGCTAGACTTATGGATAAAATTGCTAGCCAGCACGGTGCTTATCCGTATGATTACCTAGAACATGCTCAGTTGCAGAGTTGCTATATCAGCTTTTGGCTCTCATAATCTCATTAATCACGGTTGTCCGGACAGTGGTCCCGTCGATCTCTCAACCATACACGTTCCACGGCGTCGTAGCAACTGGCCAACCGCACACAACGGCAAGAAAAAACCGGATATTCAAGAAACTACATGAAAAAACTATATATTACAAAAAGGCAAAAAAATCCAAACGAAAAAATGCATGTATTGGTAAAAGTTTAAAGTAAAAAGAAAGAATAGCTTTTATTTATCATTCGTTAACCTAGAATAACAAAACTAAACATAAAAAAAACACATAATAGCTCGGCCAGTGGCAACTCTTGGCTGGCATGAGAAAACAGTTACTAACTTCAAATAGTGGTGGAGATAAGATTTTTTTTCAACGGATGTACCAAGAAAAAAGAAAAATTATTGTTAACAATGATGAAGATCAACATAGAATCTAATTAAAGAACAAATAGCTTTGGTGCTTGTGAATGTGATGAATTGACTCGTGCAGTACAGTATCATCTATTTAGCCTAACTATTATATCTTATATCGATATAATATCGGTGTACATATAACATATATATTTAAGTTATTCTAAATTTTTATTGTTTCTGCCACATAGATATCAAGAATTGAAACCATTTACTGGTTTTTTATTGAGTGGTTTAAGTAAAGATTTGTGTTAGTAATATAAAGGGAGCAATCACATTTTTTAGCATATTTTTTCTTTTCTGATATATGTCGATTATGTACCCTAAACGTAATATTCCTACTAAACTCTGGTATCTTCTTATAAACTGCAAAGTCACTCTTGGTGCCAATATCGCCTTCGCTCATAAACCATTTTTCTTCTTAGGTTGATTCATGTTTGTGTCATTCGATTGCTACGTGCGTTAGAAAACAAATCCGATCGCTACCTTTTCATTTCATTTCCTTGGATAATGGTCACGTGCTCTCTCCCTTTCTGACTTTTTCTCACATCGCACGGCTACACCGTCGCGCACCCGTCGATCGGTTGTGTCCGACGGCTCACCCTTTTTTCGTAAAAAAACGCCACCTATCCGGACGGACGACGCAAAAGCGCGCGCGGGCACAACTGCACAAGGCGCAACCTGACAGGCCTATCCAACCAGCTCAGGTGACGTGGACATGCACCGCCAGCAGCTGCAGCTGTAACGCAATGGGAAATGAAAATTTTGGTTAGCGTTTTTTAAGTAGTGCATATATATATATATATATATATATATATATATATCCTCCTATTATATATAAAAGAAGCGGCGCGCGGGGGGCACAACTGCACAAGGCGCAACCTGACAGGCCCATCCAACTAGCGCAGGCAGTGGGATTGAAACATAAGAACCATCTATTAGATAAAAAGAGAATGATAAGTTTATCAGAAGTTAAATTTTTTTTATATAATAAAAAATATCTTATCTAAATAAAATTATGATGAAATGATGTATATGCCAGTATGATTAACTAGTTATCGCTAACCCGATTGTCGTGCTATCAATACTTCGACCGTCTTGATGCCGTTAATCCGTTTATCATCTTAGTACTAATCTAACTACTCATAAATAAATAAATAAATAATATAACTCAATAAAAATATTAAAAGTTTATTACATTAAAATATATCTATAACATACATATAAAACACTCATCTATCTTAAAACTAAATCCTAATTTTTCTTTTTTACAAAAATATACTTATAAAATCTTAACATCTCATCTATTAATAACTAAAATATCCCTATCTAAGTAGGTGTAGAACTATTGCACCTAGGATACAACTTCTCCTATTCTAAATATATTATAAATTTCCAAATTAATTTATTTATTTCTAAAATTTGGACTACAGTAGTTGGTCACCATTGTTGTTTCACATGCGTGCATGTCTGCGCACTACAGTACCTTGAGTAATGTAGTAGCACCTTTTTCTCCTTTATTTTATTTTTTTCTAATTTTTATCTAATTTTTTTGTGATTACGCACACTTATAGTCTATTATAAACATCGTCTCATACGGTATCCATATACCATAAGGCAACTTGTATCTAAATTCATCATCTAGTATTCTTCATCTTAACTCCTTTAAGGTTAGTCTCGATATTATCATTGACAGGCCAATGTTAACTCTAAGAATTCACCTTATCACATGACAACTAACTGTGTTAGAAATTCACTCCTCTCTAAATATATTCTCAGTCCACACTATTAATTAAGATTAATCTTAAAAGTCATCTATATATAAATAAAATAAAATAATCATTATAGGCATAGATGTTGTAAATTGACCTACATTAGTCACACACTACTAACATAAAAAATATTTTTAAACTATTTTTTATTAAATAAATTATTTATAAAGCTAATTGTTTATAAAAAATATTAATTATAATAATGATTTCACCCAGCCGACGTGGACACGCATATCGTACGCATCCGCACACCGATAATCCGCATGTGCTCGCCGCCACGCACCATCGCGCGTCCCATCAGCGTCTCGAGCCATCGAAACGCCGGATAGGCGGCAGTGGCAGCGTGCGTACGCAACCATTGAGGCACGTGGCCGCTCCCCACGCAAAAGCCGCGAAGCGATCGATCGACCGATCAGCAGGAGGTCAACCGTGCTCGCTGAACCACAAATACGGGATTCGGCCGCGGCCGGCGACAAGGACCCGAGGCTTCGTCGTCCGGTACACCGACAACGTGCTGATCGATGGCTACACGACCAACGATAATCAGCTTGCTCATCCTGCAGGCCGGGCGGGCAGGAAGCTGCGCGGAATCCGATCCCACGGGTAATCTTAATTCCTGGACGGGGTCGATCTCTAAATTTCGGGAGAGGGTGACAGCAAAGTGTATAATATTGTGTGCGATAGTGTACGTTTGTACGACGAGCTGGGCATATGTTTTTCAAAGGATACGTCATCTTGGGACCGCTCTCCCCACGAAAAGCTCGAATGATTGAACTCAAACTCCCGTCTCGGCGTATTGCTGATGACGCAATGGCTGGCGGCTGCAGTTTGGATGGTTTGTACTATGGGGCGGCGGGGATGATGGCGATTGGTGGTAATAGCGTGACCGCGGACGTGTTGGCCAAACATGGGCAAATAAACCTAAATAGTAGATAGTAAATACTAGTAAATGGTGATAATGATTGGCATCAAACGAAATAGTTGGGTAGGCATGCATCAAGTTTTTCTCTATGTGAACACTCGTGGGTTGAGAAATACAAATTTGATGAAATCCGGTAGACCTATGTTACACTACTCAAATCAGTAGGATTCAGTAGAATTCGACAAAGTTCACCAATTTCTAGTGAATTGCAGTAATTCAATATGGGGCATACCGTGATCTGTTCAAAATTATAAATATGTGACTTGCATAGGTGTAAAATAGTACATGACTAACTAACCATGGCTGGAGCATAGTAACAGGAAAAATCGGCTCACATTAACACGGCTATAGCATTTTCATCTTTTCGGTAATAAAAACATAAAAACCATAAGCTGTAGTCATAGTGTATTGTTGATAAATAATAATTCGAGCACATTATTAGTATATATTCGGTGTATTTAAAGAACGTAGAGATAGACTAAACAAATATGTCAAGAGAGCAAGAAAGATAAAAAATTTTTATACATATTTAGGACCCGAGGTGGGTAATAGTCCTATAACCTGTTCGATCGAAGACTAACATTCCACTATATCAATCTATTATGAGTATAACATATCGAAAAAAAAACTCTAATATAATATACAACTACATCGATGTAGAGCTTAGATATAGTTATCGTCAGCTAGGTGTTGTTGAGCTTCTCTAATGTTGACTTGATGAGATTGAAGATGGCTTGTTTTATCTTGGCAATGTTGGCTTTCCCCTCCCCTCCTAAGAGGCGTTGTATTTATACTCTTCTCCTTGTTTAAGTAGAATTATAAATACAAGTATGGCTACTATTTTGGTAGGAGTCGAGTATGACTTTGTATTTGTTTCTTTATCTGAGATTTTTTTTCTTATCTGTTTGGGACTTTATCTATATGTATGTGCTTTTTTATAACTTTTTTATAAGACTTGGTGTGTAGATACATGTTTATGCAGTATATCCTATTTGTTATACTGACAATAGCCCCTAAATTCTACTTAAATAGAAATGTTGGTTAGTTCAACTATCTCAAGCAATTAACTTATCGGAGTAGGCTAATGTAGTCAACACTTATCTGACTAGGTTACATCAATATCATCCAAGCAAGTTGTCATTATAGCCGGTTATAATATTTAAGTAGTGTTTAGAACTTTATCCATCTAAGTGTGCACATAAAATTTTGATAGAGTACATGTTTATTTTGTCTATTATTTCTTTTATAGGTATGCCATATTTCTTTATCAGTTATCTTATATGCCTTTGGTTGGGGTACCCAGACTATCTTGTGTCTGCACCCTTTCATGAACTCTACCATCTTTGACTAGTACATGAGCCCAAATTTGCCTTTTGTAATAGAGACAAAGAGCTTGATGATATCATATG
The DNA here is from genome assembly GCA_030770085.1 of Oryza coarctata. Taxonomy (NCBI): domain Eukaryota; kingdom Viridiplantae; phylum Streptophyta; class Magnoliopsida; order Poales; family Poaceae; genus Oryza; species Oryza coarctata. The sequence continues at coordinate 20,706,045 of CM061470.1, forward strand.
ATATGAAACACCATACATAGTCACCATATATGGTTTATTAGACCTATATAAGATATGAGATCATTTTTAAAGTTGTCAATCTAGATCTCGTCTAGTCGGCATAAAATTTTGACTAGTGGATAACTTTCGACTTCCCTCTGCCTTTTGATCTTTTTCTTTTATATCCTGATAATTGGACTTGTTGACCTGGCACATGTCTAGTCGAAATAGATTTTTAACTAGTGAGCACCTTTGAATCAGTATATATCTTAAATTTGAGTTATGAAGTTGTCGGTCTTAGCTTAATTTAGTTGATATACAACTGCAACAAATATAGAGTCTTCAATGAATCCTCGTCTTAATCAATATCAGATTAGTTGTTATGCCCATTAATTTTCCTAAAATCAACTATTAAGAATAAATTATTAAATAACAAATCCTCGAGCAAACGCTCAAGTGAAAAATATAAATTTAAATTTAAAATATTTTTTTGTCTATAAGTAAATAATATAGTTTTCCTAGTTCCTGACTAACTTATTATAAACATAGTTAATAAGTAGATAGTTCAAATAGAAAAGTGATGTAATGTTTGATATCTTCAACCATAATCTCGGTTGTATTAGCTATTGCTCAGGCTAAGTTACTTTTTGTGACAAAGAAATAGTCAATCTGGTCGGTATATATATAGGTGATATGACTACTATGACTTCCTTGACCTTGCCAAGATCAGCGCCGTAGTCATATCCTAATAACGTGTATTAGTGGTAAGACCGCTACGACCGAACTAGTGTCACGAAAATCATTGACATAATTATGACTCAACCATATTTTTTTAGTGGTAGGACCACTATGATTCTACTAGTGTCACAAAAATCATTGACATAATTAGGACTCAACCATATTTTTTTAGTGGTAGGACCACTACGATCCTACTAGTTTCACAAAAACCAATAGTGTAGTCAAGTATTGACCATGTGTAATGGTGCTCAGGTTGGTTATCGGATGTGCATCTTATGTGGGTAGCATGGTTTCGCATTTATTTTCTAACTCATGAGTATACTGAAGGGCTATGGTTTTCTTCAAACTTCTTGTTGGAAACATATTTCTAATTGTATCACTTGTTTTCTATGTATGCCTTCTATATTAGGGTAATGACACACTATCTGATGTTGTCATTCGAGACCTTCGTTCCATCGGTGTCATTGTTTAAAATGATATGGCTAGCACCTCAGGGCCTCCGGTTGGTAACATAACACCTCCTCCATCCTTATTTCAACTAGCCTTTATTCTAACTAGTTAAAATCAATGGTGTGAACAATGTCTCAGCAAACATGCCGAGTGATCAGTCTTGTTACTTTTGTGAGGTATTGTCTAATAATTTAGCAATGGTGCCCTAGACGTCATCATCATTCAAGTTCTCTAATTTAGTCATAATGGTAGATGATATGAGTAGAGTATCAGGCCCTCCATTTATGAGCGGAGCACCTCCGTTATCGATATCTCGAATGCCTAGGATAGAAAACATGGATAGAACCTCGATAAAACATGTCGGATAGTACCCTTTTTTTTTGAGAAATCCTCCTACCATGGCAATTTTTTCACAAATATTCCAGCCAATAACGGTGACTGTTGTGAAATAGTTTGCTATCGTTCCTGAAAAGCAATTTCTAGAAGTCAAAAAATATAATATAAAATATCAAGGATATACTTAAAAATATGTATAAATCTTATAGTCATATCAGGATATAATAAGCATATTCAGATCATACATTTGTTACCATATTTTCCATAATCAAGCAAAATTTATACATGAATTAAAAGATGCAAGCCCTTTAGTATTAGACCGTAGTCGGTTTGATATAACATTAGCTCGTAAAATAAATATTGTGTATAAAAAATGCTCTAGGCAAACATAGTAAATTTTTGATCTGGGTATGATAAATTGAATATAAGATTGTTTACCTAGTAAACACATACTAGATGTATCTACAAAATTAATAGATTAATTTAAAAAATTTGAATACAATATTGCGTACGTGGTAAATACATGCCAAATGTATCTACATAATTAATAAATTAATTTAAAATATCAATTTACTAAATACCTCGTTACATACTCGATAGGGATGGTAACCATCATATGTCTCTGAGTACGTTTCGTGTGTATATCATAATGCACATGCATGTATCTAAATTGGTTGGTGAACCAACCATGTATGGATACGTGCAAGGCATTGGTGGTTGGCTCGTAAATCCCAATCGGACGTCTTGGGTATGTATGCGTGTAGTCAATGCAGACTGTACATGGCGCAAAGCTACAAGATGCTTTATCTGGGGCTAATTGGCTCAATTAGTTGTAGGAGACCATAGTGCTTCAACATTCTCGTAGCTCGTGCAAAACAAAATAAAGAAACAGACATACCATATGTAAACAATATATGAATTGATCAAATAATTAATAAATTAGAGTGACAAACCCAATATCTCATTGAAGATTAACGTTTTCATCAGTGCACAGCCTTATTGTCAATTGATGAATATTATTTCATCGGCTTCTCGATTCGAGGTTCCAATATCAATAATTTTAAACTACTATTTTCTATAGCAGCGATATCTTGAAGCATTGTCAATCCTACTAGATTAAATTGTCAAAGATTAAGATGGTGACGATTCCGATCTAGAAACGAACATACTTTGATCGAGTAGTATCTCCCGATCCAACGTAGTCATAGCATCCCTTGTTGGGAATTCCACCCTTCGATGCTATGTCTTTATGTATGTGACGTCGAGTTACCATATCAATGAATACAGTTATCTTTCTGGCAAATATACACATGCATATGGAAATCCTTCTCAGATGCACTCATTTGTGCAAAACCGATTTGTCCATATGCCTATGTATGGGTGCGTGCAGTGAGCTCATCTAGTCTAGTACATGCAATTTTATCGCCCACGAGTATCAATTAGAGACCACCAACTAGTGATATTGTTTTTGACCTGATGTATCCGAGTAGGAGTCTTACCAACAAGCAACTGATCGGAGGTGACAAAGGATACTCGAACTCAGATAGAAGATGTGTATGTAAAACAAAAAGAAAAAACATAACTTAATATGTGATTAGTAGTAAAAGTAAGATTAATATTTAAGATATTAGAATGATATATCTGGTATTTTATAAGCTGTTTTTATGGGGTTGGTGTAAATTCCAATGGAAATCTAGAGGCGAACTTACTCTGTCTAGATCATATCTCTCGATTTAAAGTTGTCATGATATCCCTCATCAAAAAATTTACCTTTGAACATCATGTCTTCACAAATTCTCTTAATACCATCTTTCTATATCGTGTGCACCAACTATCGATAAATAATAGTTTAACTACGGTATCTGTGTATATATGGTATACTTAAAAGACGTATGGATCAGTCAATATGATAATCTAAATGAATCTATCAAGACAACAAGGTAGACAAAGTTTTTTATATAGGTTTAGGTCTTGATGTGGGTAATAACCCTATATTCTGTTCGATCGGAGACCGAATTTCTACTATATCGTAAAACATATCGAGAGGAAAACACTAATCTAGTGTATAAATATATCGACATAAAGCTCGAGTATATTTATCGATGGCTAGACATTATTGATATTTCTAAGATTAACTCGATGGAATTAAAGAGTGTTTGTATTATATTGGTTATATTAGCTTGCCCGTCCGCTACTACGAGGACTTATATCTATACTCTTATATATCTTTTTATCTAAGTATAAATAGAGAAACGAGTATACATGCTATTCAAATAATGAGGCGAGTATGAGTATATTTGTTTCTTTATCTAAAATTTTTTTATTATTTATTTAGAATGAGTTTTCTTCCAATATATTTTTTTATATGGCATGTAGTATCCTTACTACACATCAATGGAATATCCTACATATGTTACCTGACACCATGTGTTTGTACTATGTTTCACAGGAAAAAAAAGTTTTCTTTGGTCTCGCTGCACCAGCCAACTTCCCGGGAACCTAACGAAGAAAGCGGTTTGAACCGGATGGACCCGTGGGTGTGTAAAGGCCCCACGGCAACGTGGCGAAGAGCGCGAAGACCGCATCTCACCAAAGTCGTGCCCCCGAAGACATTTCCGCCTTGTTGCTATAAGTGGACACGCCGTGCGTGCGTGTGAGCGGCGGCGCGCGCGCGGCAACTCCCGCACCAGCTCCGAACCTTCTCCTTCCGCAGGAAGCTCACCGCGAAGCCGGGCAAAATCCCCCCGGAGAGAGACACACACAACAACCAGCGCGCCCGCCTCACGGGCGCGATCTCCTTCGCGCCTACTACCAGTACAAATCCACCCGTCACTGCATCCGCCTCCTCCATATCCATGCAGAGCACTACTGCCGATTTAGGTATTTAGCCATCCTTATAAATACGGAGCTTTCGCTCCGGCCTCGTACTCGGCCATGGCGGCAGTCGGCGCGCACGCAGCGCTCTACCCGGTCTCGGGCCTCTCGGCGCCGGCGGGCGACGCCTACTCGATGTCATCGTACTTCTACCACGGGGGAAGCTCCACCTCCAGCTCCGCGTCCAGCTTCTCCGCCGCCCTCGGCGCCGCCACGACGCCGCCGCTCGCCGACCCATCGGGAGCGGCGCAATTCGACATCTCCGAGTTCTTCTTCGACGACGCGCCGGTGCCTCCGGCCGCCGTGTTCAATGGCCCGCCCGCCGCCGTGCTGCCGGATGGCGCCGCCGCAAGTGCAGCCGCCCACGCAACGAGGTAAGTGGCTAGTCTGCTAGTGTCGTGTGTCACTTGTCTAGCGTGCAATCGGCTGGGTCTCAGCTGTTCATTCGACCGAATTGGGGACATTTGGTTGGGCAATTCAGGAGCGCGGCGGAGGCGGTGCCGGCGCCGGCCGTTGAGAAGCCGCGGACGGAACGGATCGCGTTCCGGACGAAGTCAGAGATCGAGATTCTGGACGACGGCTACAAGTGGCGCAAGTACGGCAAGAAGTCCGTCAAGAACAGCCCCAATCCAAGGTACTAACCAACTCAACGCAATCATCCCCTTCCAATTTCACAATGATCACCTCATCATCACCACTTCGTCGTCGTCTGTCAACATCAGTTCGATCATCAAATATACGATGCAAAATTCCATCGTCATATGTGCAAGTCTCTTTTCGGACAATGAATGACCAAACGTACACTGCGATCGATTGTGCGCGCAGGAACTACTACCGGTGCTCGACGGAAGGGTGCAGCGTGAAGAAGAGGGTGGAGCGGGAAAAGGACGACCAGAGCTACGTGGTGACGACGTACGAGGGGACGCACAACCACGTGAGCCCCAGCACAGTGTACTACGCCAGCCAGGACGCCGCCTCCGGTCGATTCTTCGTCGCCGGCATGCAGCCGCCAGGTTCTCTCAATTAACGGCGTACGGGCCGCCGGTCGATCGGGTCAGCACGTCTCTTTTCCAATGCTAGCTAGCCAGCTGCTAGTTAATAGGTTAGGTGATCTGGGCCGGCTTCTCGATCGAGATGGGTCAATTTGGATGATGTAGCTTGATCTTCTTCTTCTCTTTTCTCTCTCTTCCTGTCTATTTCTGTCCCGTACTTTTTGCCTGCTTCGATCATGGAAAGGCCTTGCTGGATGCAGCAATAGTGATCAAATGCTGTGTTTCTGTGCTCCTGAGGTTCCCCAACTATCCGCTCCTTGAGCTTTGGTAATATAACCATGGGAAATATAACATATATATACCGTTTAACCGTGCAATAAAAATGTACAGAGCTTGTGAATTTTTTGTGGTGGGATACGATGGTTTTTTAAAACATTTACCTACACCTGAATTTGTTATTGCATTGCATGTTTTATTGATTCCCTCTGTAATCACAGTTTGAGACATTTACCTACACCTGAATTTCTTTCTTCTTTGCAAGATTTCTTCTATAGGCTAGAAAAACAGTACTTCCAGCTAGTCTCCAGCTGTGCTATGCACGAAAGTACAGTTTTTGGTTTTCATTTCACGATGCTATTTACTCCATAATACGAGGCAAAACTTTTGCCATCTATTAAAAAAAATTTGCTATTTACTCAATATCAAATGATCAATTTTCCCAAATTGCCAGTTTATTTATGCGCATTAAATTGAAACATGGCTTGTCTATTGTCTTCAACTTCTAGATTGATGTTACCTAAAAAAAGAAAAACCTTCTAGTAGATGTTGCTTCTATGTTGAAACATAAATTCATAACTAGCGGGTTTTCCTGAGTAACTTTACACCAAACTATAGTTTAAAAAAAGAAATCCAAAAATAGAAATGGATTTGGTATATGTCTCTTGCTTCCTTTCATGTTTATATTTTGTGTCAATCAATTTGCACCATTCTATTTAGACCCGCTATAATTAAAATGGTGTGCATAGTAATTTTTACACCGTTAGAAGAAGACGATGATGATGACAGTGATCTTACCACCCACCAATTGTCATATACTGTTAAAAAATAATAGTTATTTTGTATCTCTAAAAGTGTATCCTACAAGCGTTATAAAAACAACACAATTGATTTGTTCCATAATTCATAAATACACGTATTTAGCTAGTACTATATAAATATTATATCTTAAAACTATTTGAAGGCTAAACTATGGAAGCTATTGATTACTCCACTCACCATTGTTCCGTATTTGTTAGATTCAACAATACTGTCAACTGAACTTGGATTAAAAAAGTGATTAGCTAAACATAAAAAATCTAAAACAGTTGCTAAACAAGATTTACGACAATCCACCGTAATGCTAGACCAATCTACATGCAAAAGGTTTATTGATAGTTGATCTCCTTTTTTTAGATAAACTCTTTTGAAGACAAATCTAAGCATACTTTTTTAAAATTTTTTAACTAAGATTTTTAAGAAGTTACTGATAATCAAAATTTTAAAGCTGAAACAAATACATCCTAAGCAATGGGCGAAGGGAGTAATTTCTCAACGTTTCCAATGTCCCGTGGTGTCCTCCAACAGAGGGAATCGTTTACACTTACTGCCATCCACTCAGACCTATATGTCAGTGGTTAACAGTAACTACAGAAAACACACAAATCATAACTTATAAATCACAAAGAAGTTGTTTGAATGACACCTTCACTTTATCATAAAAGTCTTAGTAAAATATAGTGAGCCACATATTATGTGGCAATAATTTATTAATGACACTTAAAACATGGTAAAAAATAGATCTATGATACAATTTTTTTTAAAAAAAATATGGTATATTATAATTGTGTTACAGACCGTACGCTACGGTAAACTAGTCAGACGCGATGCGATAACCCCCCAATGCTCGCGTAGCCGCAACCGCGCCAAGCCCCCCTCCTCCGCGGCATTTGGGCTTTCTGCCGAATGCCACGGCGGTTGACCGGTGGTGCCGTGGCGGCGCCCAGAATCGCCGGGCGAGCCGCGAGCAGCACCCACCCCGCCCCATCCCCACGCGCCAAAAATAGATGGGAGCCGCCTCGCCTCGCCTCTGGTTCCGCACCCCACCTCTCGATCGCCCCCTCCTCTTCCCCCGCGACCTCGCTGCTGTGCTGCCATCGCGCGACCCCCGCACGCGCTGGATCGAAGGCCTGGCCGCGCCCCGCCCCACGGCCGCCGATACCGACGACGGAGGCGCCGGCGGGTCGATTCTACCCCCACCCCACCGGTCGGCGATCGTTGCTTCCCCCGCGGTGATCGCGCGCGCGACCCATGGTACGTTTTCTGTACTGCTGCTGCTAGGTAGATGAGCGGCGATGCTGATGTATCCTTGTTTTCGTTGGGTTCGATGGTGCAACATGCACCGCGTCTCGGTGTGTTGGGGGCATTGAGGTGCCCGTTGGTTTGTTTCTCTGTTGCACTGGGTTTGGGCAAAAATGTGAGGTTTCTGTGTTCGCGTCGTTAGAGAAAAAATCGTGAATGCCCGCATTGGCTTTAGAGGAAGCGATGAACGGGTGACTCGATTAGTTTGAGTTGCTCAGTGCTCCCGATGAACGTGTGAATCGATTATTTTGAGTTGTTCTGTGCTCCCAATGAACGGACGCAATCTCTATATTTAATATCGTGTGTAGGATAGCTGAAGCGTTTGATTTGTGGCCATGTGGGGGCGGATTAGAACTTTACAGGAAGCAGAGCTGGAAAGCACTTTTAGTTAAAGAAAGGAAAAAACTCAGTTCAGTTTGTTTGATTTGGATATGATTGTGAGAATAAGCTGTCATTTTTTTTTTGCGTGAAAGTGATCTCTGAATTTGCTTAATCTGTATTGCTCGACTGGACCATTTGGTCAGGACAAACTCATTCGTCTAGGTGCCACTATATTAGAATGGAGTTAAGTGTATTCTGCAATTAGTTTTTTCGGGAATACGTCTTTGTATTAAGAGAAGTAAAGCTTACATATTACAACGAGTGCCAAAAGAAAACAAATCAAAAGAAAGGAAAACACTGGGATCAGAAACCTAATCTTGCGACAGAGATCTGGCGACCAAGGACTCCTGTGGCTACAGGCAGAGCTGTGGAATGGCTGCTTTGGCTACACACCAAAGCGCTGCTTCCTCTGCCATCGCCCTCGCAACCTCGAGCCAGCTCCGTCGCCATTGATTGAACACACGGTTGTTATGCTCTTTCCATATCGACCAAGCCCTAAGCACGGCAATGGTATCAAAGCCTCTCCTTCGTTCTTTGGGGATTTTCATCCGCTTGTCACACAACCAAAAGTGGAAGGAGGTCTCATTGAGCAGCAAGCAATGTGGACTCGAAGCAATTAGTTTTCACTCATGCTACATAGTTTGGTGACCAAATATGTGATGAACTGGTGCTGTACTGCTGTCATTTCTTGTTCATGGCAGTGCTGTGAAATTAGTGTATATAATATCTCTGCTCTGGAATTTACGCCTTAAAGTATTTTTCATGAATGTGTTTCTGTTTCTATGCTTTTTGGGTCAATATGATCATTTACCCTATCATCTCTGGTCTTCTTTCCTCGTTTGACATGGCATTCTTATATTTATTGAACTACACACGTTCACTTCAACAATGATCCGTGCTTCATGCTGTGTTGTATGTTATATCTATTGTATCATTAAACAGTAGCAAAAGAAAAGTTCGTCTTCTCCGTTAAGGGTTAAAAATTATATAATTAATTGGATGAAAAAGAAATGGATCCTACACCAGCACACTACTAATTTAGGTGGGTCCTAAATAAAACAATGTAGATAAGAAATGCAATGCATTTCAGCAACAAGCACAGGAATTGTGCAGCAAGACAAACAAACCATAATATCTAAGTATGCAATTTGCATGGGCAAGGCTAGTTACTCCTATATATTGTATACTTCTAATAGTGCTTTTTATTAATCCTTTTTGGCATTTTTTGGAACACAAACTTTAGATAGAGATCTCTGCATCCATTTTACCTATTAACCTTGATAATCCTCCTGGTATGTTGGATTTTTTTTTTGACTTGTGGCATCTGCAGGCTGCCACATTAAAAATTGTTCTTGGCTCCCATATATGGCTGGAAGATAAAGATTTAGCTTGGATTGATGGTGAGGTCTTCCGAATTGAGGGTCAAAAGGCCCATATCCACACTACCAATGGAAAAATGGTATTTGTAGCTGATATCAGTTACTACATGGTTTTCTTTTGCACCTTACCTTTTTTTTCAGGAAAACCTTCTTCATTATGAATTATTACCATCATCATTGATGAAAAACTATTGTGCACATGGTTATTCTCTTTTTGCAAATTAAATTGCCAGTTGTCAAAAAATATATAAAGTAACAGCCTTTATTTTTTAATGCTGAAATAACTAGAAAACTATTTTAATTAATGGTGTAGCTAATTATCCTTAAAAACAACCAAACTATCCATTTTCATCATCAAATAAAATTTAATCATTTAAAAAAACTATCAGAAGTCAGAACAGACTGAACATGCTTTGAGGGTTTTTCTTTTTTTCTTTTTGGTTTTGGTTTGAACTTTGAACTGCACCAAGGAATGCTAAGTAGCTACATGTTTATTTTGTAGTTTAATAATATGATCCATACTAATATCATTCACATATCTCACATGATCTGTTTTGATATGTTTCATGTCGTGCAACCTGCTTTGTTACTTCAATTCTGTGAAACCAGGTTGTTGCGAGCATATTAGACATTCATCCAAAGGACACAGAAGCGCGTTCTGATGGAATTGATGACATGATAAGACTATCGTACTTGCATGAACCTGGAGTTTTAAACAATCTATCTGTTCGATATGCAAAAAATATAATTTACGTGAGTGTTTGCATACTCAAACAAATCACTGTAATAGTGGCCAAAGCAAAACAAGTTTGTGGCTTTGCACAAACCCCTCCTTTGTTTTCTGATTCTACTTTTTTTAATTCCAGACCTATACTGGTAATATATTGATTGCAATCAATCCATTCCAAAGGCTGCCTCATCTGGCTGAACCCCAAACTATGGAGAAGTACAAAGGTGCAAATTTTGGTGAGCTAGATCCTCATGTATTTGCAATTGCTGATGTTTCTTACAGGTAATTCCCTATAAGACTATCGATGTATATTTCTTTAAAATAACAGGTGGAGGTACCAGTAATGATGGTACCTTTGCTGGCATTCTTTTGAATAAGGAAACAGGCAAATGATGAATGAGAGAAAGAGCAACTCTATTTTGGTGAGTGGTGAAAGTGGTGCTGGCAAGACTGAAACCACAAAGATGCTTATGAGATATCTTGCATTTTTGGGTGGACGGTCTAGAACAGGAGGGAGGACAGTTGAACAACAAGTTTTAGAAGTAAGTTGGGATCATTAATATTTTTCAGTCCTTCACATTGTTAAGAACAAATTTCTGTCCTTCCAAATGGAAGTGAAGGCTTTTGAAGTGATGTGTTACATTTGCCTGGACTAATCTTTCATAATTAATTGTGCTTTGATGCAGTCTAATCCAGTCCTTGAAGCTTTTGGCAATGCAAAGACTGTTCGGAACAATAATTCAAGGTGTTTGTTTTACACTCTCAGTTGGAATCTTGGAAGATAACTAATTCACAGTTTATTCAGTAAGGCATATTACTATTTCTAAGCAAGAAATAAAGCTACTAATCCTAGTTCCCCCTCATCACTTCTCATGGAGATAAACGAAATCTGTAGAACTAACAAATATCCTTTTTGTTCATGTTTCATTAATAATATTCGCTCACACATGTACTTACTATTTTTTATAACATGGTCAAGCCGGTTTGGCAAATTTGTTGAAATCCAGTTTGACAAGAGTGGGAAGATATCTGGTGCTGCCATTAGAACATACTTACTTGAAAGATCACGTGTTTGTCAAATCAATAGTCCAGAGAGAAACTACCATTGCTTTTACTTCCTATGTGCAGCACCTTCGGAGGTATATTTCCTAACTCAATGTGATTAACAAGCTGGGTCTGTGCTATTTATTGATGAATAAACCCGAATGATAGGACATCAGAAAGTATAATCTGGGTGACTCTTCATCATTTCACTATCTCAACCAATCTACTTGCATTAAAGTTGATGGGATTAGTGACACTGAGGAGTATCTTGCAACAAGGAGGGCTATGAATACAGTTGGCATAACTGAGCAGGAGCAGGTCTTTAGTTTCTACATCTTCCAAGCCACCAAATAATTATTATTCTACGTGCATATGGGTAGGCAATGTCACTTATTTCAAGTAACACACTGATAATGCAGGAGGCTATATTCCGAGTTGTTGCTGCTGTGCTTCACCTTGGGAACATCAATTTTGTGAAAGGGAGAGAGGTAGATTCATCTGTAATAAAGGATGAGAAAGCTAGGTTCCATCTTTATACAGCCGCAGAGCTCTTGATGTATGTCTAATGCCCACCTGTTCTATAGTTATCTTCAAACCCTGTTTCAAATTTCTCTGTTTATACTGTATTACTCATTGTGGAGTTCTTACTGCAGGTGTGATCGTGGGAAGTTGGAGAATGCACTGATAAAGAGAAAAATAAATACACCAGAAGGAGTGATTACCACAACTGTTGACCCTAATTCTGCCACTGTTAGCAGGGATGGCTTAGCCAAACAAATATATTCTCGACTATTTGACTGGTAATCTCTATAACTCTGTGGTTTGTTCCTCAATTATAAGTTATGAGACTGTACCCTGTGCAGGCTTGTCAATAGACTAAATGCATCAATAGGACAAGATGAGAACTCTGAACATTTGATCGGTGTGCTTGATATCTATGGTTTTGAAAGTTTCAAGACTAATAGGTAAATTCTTAACTAAATGCTGATTCCAGTGTACCATTGAAGATCATTTATGGAAGTCCATATGTTTATTCATGACTGAAACAGCTTTGAACAATTATGCATCAATTTCACCAACGAAAAACTCCAGCAGCATTTTAATCAGGTAAATTAGTAACACATGTTTGGATGTTCATGATATCAGACCCTCTTTGCTTCGTGTTTGGTAAAATGAGTAACCTTGTATTGGCAGAATGTCTTCAAAATGGAGCAGGAAGAGTATAACCGGGAGCAGATTGACTGGAGTTACATAGAATTTGTTGACAACCAAGACGTGTTGGACTTGATTGAAAAGGTATGTGGCATTCATTTTATATAATGTGCCGAACCTCATATGCGCCCAGCCTTCTGGTGGTTATTGTCATTTATTACCTAGACAGATAAAGGGTTTTAAGAAAAACTCACGAAGTTACTCGTCACTAACCTGTTAGTACTCTGGTACTGGTCATATAGGTAGCTGTCCTGTTGTTTGTGAATGTAATACTGGTATAAACATGTCTTTTCTCCCCCAAATATAAGTTTAAGTATCAAATAGAGTATAATATTGTATGCTTTGTGTTTTCTCTGAAAAATGTTTCTGTATTGTGGTTTTGAGGCTTGGGGCTATTGGTTTTTTCATAGTTGATAACTATAATTATGACTTCATGAACACCAGTCATGTTGTGTAGTATAGTTGGTTAGGGAAAACTGCAAAGTGGGAAGTGCCAACATTGTGCATGCTAGATATAGCTGCATACCTTTTCTTTTCTTCTAAATTTCAATGTTCATATCTCCTTTTTTTATTTTCAGAAACCTGGTGGGATTGTTGCACTTCTTGATGAGGCTTGGTTAGTGTTTAAAGCTTTCTTCAATGTACTGCATGTAACAGTCAGCTCATGAAATAATTGCTTCCTTGTTATAATCAACGTTGCTATATCTATTTCTAAACTAGTAGTTCTGACAATGATTCTCTTCTTTATCCTGTATGCACCAGTATGTTTCCTAAATGCACACATGAGTCATTCTCTCAGAAGCTGTATGAGAAGTTCAGGAACCACAAAAGGTTTAGCAAACCAAAGCTTTCTCGTACTGCATTTACAATCCAACATTATGCAGGAGAAGTGAGCATTATTTTACAACATAGAATTCTTTGCTTATGCATTTGAGTAAGCATATTCCTTTTAATCTCTTGATTTCTTTCCAGGTAACATACCAGTCTGATCATTTCCTCGACAAAAACAGAGATTATGTAGTCGTAGAACATCAAGAGTTGCTTAATGCTTCCAAGTGCTCCTTTGTATCAGGGTTATTCCCATCAGTACTAGAGGAGAACACAAAATCTTCAAAGTCCTCAATTGCTACCCGTTTTAAGGTATCATCCTGCTAGTTCAATTCTTTATTGTTCTCTAGACACTAAATTCAGGTAAAAAATCTTATTGTAGCTGATGAAGTTTGATGTACATCAGTGTTTGTGGGGTGGGGGTGTTTTCCCTCACCCTTGTTTCTTCCTTGCTTAATGAAATGATGTGCAACTCTCTTGCATATTCAAAAAAAAATGTACATCAGTACGATAGTACATACAACTCTTTGATAATTCATTACACTTCCTGTGCACACTGTATTTAATAGGGGCATACATAGTGAAAATTATTAGCTAGGTATGATCATGCAAACTAACTTGACCTTGAGCATAAAATTAGAATGAGAAAGTCATTATATTTCTTAATGTAGTATGCTTCATATAATATTTCAATACCAGAATCAAATTACATTCGATGTTAAAAACTGATAAAACTCAGACATGATAAGAAGTATAGAAAAGATGAAACATTACTACTAACAGAAATCTCTCGTTTTTCTGCTTTTTTCTTCTATCAAATATTCAAATTATGTGATTGATGTTGAAATTTTTTGGATAATTCAAGATTTCATGATCAAATTTTATCCTGAACTTTTTATGTTGATCTGATTCTAGAACTGAAAAGGTCTGCATTATTACACTTACATTAGTTTGCACTAGAAATATCTGCATATATAATAGAGTGACATGTGCCTATGCATAGTCATATATAATTGAAATATGTGCCTGAATGATGGTTGCTTTTCTCTATACTTTTATTGATGTGTGTAAATACAATTGTTTCTAAACATTCATACCTTTCACTACAACGTAGTGCCAGCTAGTTCTAGAAAAGATTGCATATTACTTGAAAGAGGGCATGTGAAGCAATTAAGATTATTGTGCCCTTTATCCAGTTCTTTCATGTTAATTCTTCTGTACGATGACAATATGTCAATATCTGAGCATTTCATGTAAATTCTCAGGGGCAACTCCACGAACTGATGGAGACTTTAAGTTCTACAGAACCTCATTATATTAGATGTATTAAGCCCAATAATCTTCTCAAGCCTGCTACATTTGAGAACACCAATGTTTTGCATCAACTTCGATGTTCGGTAAGGATTCATCATTCATCAGATATTTTCCAGAGAAAGCTAGTATTATTGTATACCCTAATGGTTCATCCTTTCAGGGTGTTCTTGAAGCTATTCGAATCAGCTGTGCTGGATACCCTACAAGAAAATTATTTCATGATTTTCTTCAACGGTTTTGTATTCTTGCTCCTGAATTTTTCAAAGAAAGGTGACCATAATATTTCCCTATACCTGCTAATTCTGCTATCTCTGTCCTGCATTTACTATTCTTGTGGTATTTGACAGAAATGATGAAAAAGTAATCTGCCAAAAGATTTTGGACAAAATGGGACTTCAGGGTCATCAGGTTAGGCATGATTTATCAGAAAAAAAATCCTACTTTATATGTATTGTGCAACACATTTTTCTCTTTTCCTCATCCCATAAAAGGGTACCAAGTAAAAACTAACAAGGTATGTATGTTTTTATTGAATAGTTACAGCTTGTAAGGTAGAAAGTAAGTCTTGAGGATTTTTCTTGTTGATTTGGTGATGCAATTGAAGTTTTCAAATTTTCAAAAAAGATGGTGTCTTTTACTTTCAGTGGATATTCTCCGTGGAAAACAAAAGTCATGATGAGATTAACAAGATACACTGTAAATAGTTTTACTCCATATCTTGTGTTTATGATTATTTTCTTTGATAAACTTTATACAAATATATAGACTGTTTAATCGTGAAATTTCTCAAAAACATTGCAAATAATTGCCATATTTGACAGATTGGAAGAACTAAGGTGTTTCTGAGAGCTGGTCAGATGGCTGAATTGGATGCTAGAAGGACTGAAGTGCAGAATAGAGCAGCTAGAGCTGTTCAGAGTAGATTTCGCACTCATGTTGCTCGTGAGCAATTTCTTATGCTACGCAACACATCCATGTCCTTTCAATCTTTTGTTAGAGGTAAGGTTGAGCTAGATGGCCTCTCAAGTGGGAAACAGTGCTCATGGCATTATGACAGGCCTGGAGCCACATACTTATGACGAATTCCTTTCTCATTTGCAGCAATTTTGGCTTGTAAGCTACATTTGTTCCTGAGGAAACAAGCTGCAGCTCTGAAAATACAGAAAAGTGCCCGCTGCTATTTTGCTTCTAAGTCTTTTTCTGAACTGCGCTCTTCAGCCATTACATTGCAGACAGGATTAAGGGCCTTTGGTGCTTATAACGAATATATTCACAGAAAACAAAACAAAGCTTCTACTGATATCCAGGTGATACATTTTTTCCTTCTTTATTTATGTCAATGGAAAGCTAGTGCAACTTATTATTTAAGCAACTATACATCTACTTTAAAAAGATAGTTAATCATTAATCCTTAATATGAAAGTTAATCACCAGTGTCCTGGCATTTTGTAAGTTTCGAATTCTTTTTATCACATTTGGACTGTTGCTCAGATAATGATTTCCTGCAGGCTCAATGGCGTTGCCACAGGGATAATTCAATTTTTCTTAAATTGAAGCGATCAGTGTTGATTTACCAGTGTGCATGGAGAATACAAGTTGCTAAGGGAAAACTCAGAAAGCTCAAAATGGTACTCAAGCAATATTGTCATTGCTTTACTTTCTACTTGAACAACCTTTTATTTTAATTATGTATAATTTTGTAGGCTGCAAGAGATACAGAAGCTCTCAAGGTAGAGAAAGAGAAACTCGCAGAACATGTAGAAGAATTATCAAGCCGTTTGGGTTTGGAAAAGAAACTAAGGGTAAATACTTTTCCTTGAATTATGACTTATTTAGAGGAGATTAGTTGGTCATATTGCTGGGTTATCTCTGGTCAGTAGTCACATTATGACACATATATCTTTTTCAGACTGATTTAGAGAACAGCAAAGCAGCGGAAATTTCCAAATTACAGGCTACTCTTTGTGAGATGGAGCGTAGAGTGGAAGAAGCCAGAGCAGTGCAGGAAAGAGAATCAGCCAAAAGGGTTGTGGAAGAAGCTCTAGTCCTAGAAAGAGAGAAGATCACTTTATTGACTAAAGAAGTTGAGGAGCTGAAGGTACTTTTCCTCAAGCTGAGCTTATGGAATATCCTTTCCATATGTTTTTTTTAAAAAAATAAGTCTCTGAGCTAGAAGTAACTTACTCAGATACAGCATGATATTTGATGTTTATAGATAAATGTGACTTCAACAGGTACTACTACTAAAAGAACAAGAAGAAAAAAATGCAGTGAAGAGTGCCTTCTCTATGGCTCAAGAAAGAAGCGATGACCTAACTAAGAAAGTTGAGGTTGCAGATGAAAACTTCAAGCGGCTTAAAGATACCCTGAAGAGGTCAGTGCTTATTAACTGTTGATCTTAATAGACTTGCAGCATGGCAGGTTCCTTTGATTCCAACCAAATCTGTTGGAAACTTTTACATCACTGCTAGGGAACCATGTGAAAACTACTACCTCCGTTTGAAATTACTTGTCGTTCTAGCATTTAAATTTTTGTCAAATTACTTATCGTTCTCACATTCCAAAGCACTTTTAGACGTGTCTTTCCCTTTCTACCCTTTATTAATACAACCATACTAGTACTACTCACAAGAAATTTCAATACTTGCTTCGGGAATGTTGCTTAGGATGTATTTAATGAGGGTAACAATGTATTGCCACACCTCCTAGTTTAGTGTGAGATTTGCTAGAACGACATGTAAATCGAAATGGAGAGACTAGTATTTTTTAAACAAGTGGAACACAATATTTCAATGTGAATGATTGTACCAGCACATCCAGCAAACATGCACTTCCTCGCTTTAATAATTGGCGTAGTCCTTATTGTAGAGCAAGCAGCTATTGTTACTTGATCTTATTTCGTTTCTTTAGTGAGGTATTAAGGTCAAAATTTGTCCCTTTTATCACAGTTTTCCGTTGTTTGGATCCCTTTTGCGACATTTGTGTAGAACATGTAGACACGTGATGTTGTGCACTGAAATAACTTGCTGTGAGCTCAAGAAATAAACAAAGGGTTAATAAACACAAATCAAGGATTCTGAAAAGATGTTTTTCACATTAACATATTTGCAAAAGTTCATTGTTTGCCATGCTAACATTTTATGGGATAAAACCATGTACTTGAGTGGCAAAGCATTTAGCTGTGGTGATTGAAATCACGAGTTCAAGCCCCACCTTCTATCTTAATTAAAAAGCTACATACTTCAGGTTCTCTCTTTTTTTTCATGCTAGCATTTTTCCCTTTAAATTTCATTAATGTTACCAGAGTCAAGTAAACTCACTTCCATTCTTGCCTACTGTTTGGGAAAAAAAATCATATTTCTTCTTTCCTGTTGGCTACAGTTTTGAAGAGAGCACAAAAGGACTTGAGACTTCTTTGATGATGGAGAGACAACAAAACGAAGCAAATAAAAGGGAAATTGACGAAGCACAACAGAGAGTTGAAGAACTACTGAGACAGGTTAAAGATGCTAATGGAAAATCCACATTGCTTCAGACTACTGTGCAGAGGTCAATGTTGTTTCTTAAGAAAATAAGCTTTGTCCAGGGCATACAATTTTTACAACTGAGCAACTTTTAGTACTAAAACTATCCGTGTTAAAGTTTTGTCTGTTTATCCTTCTTGAGCTCAGGCTGGAACAAAGTTTAATTGAGAAAGAGGACACTTGTGAAGCAACCAATAAATTACTCATCAAAGCTCATCGGAGAAATGAGGAATTGCTCAATAAAATTGAAGTTTCTGAAAACGACATTGCGAAATTTCGAGATGATATCCAAAGGTTTATTGATTGGTCTCATTTTGCCTTTTCCTATGCTTGATTATGCTTTATGACTGACCTCAGTCATAGATCCCCAGTCATCCAATTCTCGCTTACTATTTTCTAGACTGTCATACTTTTGAAAATACAAAGGTTGATTATTCTTTTCAATGATAGATTTGAAAAAACTGCAACAACATTGGAGACTTCCTTGCTAGCTGAGAAACAGCACAGTGCTGCAATCATGTCACAGTTAGCTGAAACAAAACAGGGAAATGAAGAGTTGCAGAAGAAGCTGGCAGATTCCAATAGAACAAACGATCTACTTCAAGATTCTTTAAAAAGGTTCATTTCTCTCTTTGAGTTGATTAACCTCTTCACAAATAAAGTCTGGAAAGCATTGATTAAAGACTTCAAAAATGGAAAAGAAGAGAAGCATGGCCTTGTTCCCTGAGATGCATTGTAAAGAGGATACTCAGGATAACACTTCAGGATCCTGAACTGCAGGAAGTCATTGTTTTATGAGGGATTGATCATAGTTTGGGGCGTATTGTGAGGATGTTGCATATGTGCCTTCTTGTCAAGTCTTTAGCAAGGAAGTTTTTTTTAATTCTGCCGTCACTGTTACAAGATGACTTGAATAACA
The DNA here is from genome assembly GCA_030770085.1 of Oryza coarctata. Lineage (NCBI taxonomy): Eukaryota > Viridiplantae > Streptophyta > Magnoliopsida > Poales > Poaceae > Oryza > Oryza coarctata. Next base: position 20,725,142 of record CM061470.1, read on the forward strand.
TTTTCTTCACTAAATATAGGTTTGAAGAAAATGCAACCACAAGGGATGCCTTGTATGTAGCAGAACGGCAAGAGCATGACCAAACAAAGCAATCACTTTCTAAATCTCAGGAAAGAAACTGGGAATTGCTTCGGAAAGTTGATGAAGCAGAGAAAACTATAAATAAGCTTCTGGAGAATGCTCAAAGGTTCTTGCCTGGCTTCATTCAAACAGTATGCTTACTTGGAGTGCCACTGTTGTCTTCTCAGCATTATGAGCTAACTCGTTTACTTTTGTTCAATGAATTTAGACTTGAGAAACATGCAACAGCAAGGGAGTCTTTGCTGCTAAAGACAAAGCAAAGTCATGATTGCACAGCAAAAGCACTAGTTGAAGCTGAAGGGAGAAACCGAGAATTAACAAAAAGTTTAGAGGATTCAGTGAACAGGTTTGAATTTGTTTCTTTATGATCTATAACCTTGAAACGACTTAAGCAACTATTTCTTGGGTAACTATATGTAGTGTTCTGTTCAAATCTACATTACCTTTTACCACAGTACATCCGTATCACACCATCATATTGGGTGGCTCCAACCGTAAGATTTCTCTTCATTGTGCATAGACTGGAAGAACTTACAGCAGAGAAAGACTCTTTGTTGGCAATAGAAAGACAAGAAAACAATGTAAACAAGGACGAACTAACCAATGCTCACAAAAAGATCACGGAATTAGTAAACAATTCCCAACAATTGCAAGAAATCAGAAGACATCTGGAAGATACCATCAAGAGGTTTGACAGTTCCTTTTGAGTGGATACATACTTCAACTTATTTATTAATATTTTCATTACAATGTGATAGTGGCCTCTTATTTCAATGATCACAGGCTTGAAGAAGATGCTACTACAAGAGAAGCTTTATTGCTATCAGAAAAACAAACATATGAGGAGACTAAGAGAACTCTAACCGAAACCCAGTCGAGAAATGGAGAGTTAATCAATAAGACCCGTGATTCTGATAAGCACGCCCTTCAGCTTCAGCAAACTATTGAGAGGTCAATAATTATTCCTTGTTAGCCTGTTCCTATTTAAGAAACTTGCTAAGATCCTACAAGTATATCATTTGTCTAGTAACTCTTTAAGCTCTGCCTAACAACCTCCAGGCACATGAACTTATATTGGCAGAAGATACATCTCATACCTATTTATATTGAACCGACTCCATACTCCTATTGAATACAGGCTTCAAGAGAATGCATCTACAATGGAAGTTTTACTGTTGAGAGAGCGAGAGCAAAGCAACGCAACTATGAAGGCACATTCAGAAAGTCAAGAAAGAAATTCACAGCTACTAAAGAAATTTGAAGATGTTGACAAGAAAATTGGTCTTCTTCAAGGTACCATACAAAGGTACTTAATCTAGCCATGGTTTTCTTAAGCTATGGCTGTGGCAGTTTGTACGTAAAGTGAGTGTTTGCATTTTTATAGATGCTAAATTTTTGACATATTTTTTGCTAATTAAATTTAGGCTTGGTGAACAAACAACAAAAGACACTTTGTTGCTATCTGAGAGACAGGAGAAGGATGAACTGAAGAAAGCACTTACTGAAACTGAATACAGAAATGAAGAGTTAGTAATCAAAATTGAAGAAGCAAACAAAAAAGTCAAGCATCTTCAAGACACTAAAACTATGTAAGTCCATCACTTCAAGAAAGATTTTTGTTTGTTACATTACAAGTATGCGCTCAATCTCACCCTTTCAACTTGTAATATCTTGCCCTGAAGAAAATTAAACAAAACCCCAGCTGGTCCTTACATTGTCATATCAACCTTATGTTGTGTTTTTCTGTAATAAATCTGAAAACTTTTCTGTAGTTCTCCAATGTTACTGTGTCAAAGAGACAACAATATGGTGTCCACACAATGCATGGGTATGCACAATAGAATGCACGTAAAATGGTATGTTGCAGAAAAACGTTAACAGAAATAGTGACTTAATCAGTTCAAGTACCCTTGGTTATTTCCTTGTGTTGCTTTTCTTTTTTCATTAAGGTATTCTCATTGTTGTACTTGGTAAATTGTGGATTTTAGGGTTTAGGCCATCTTAGTCCACTCTTCTTGTAAGAAAGATATCATTTTCTTTTGTGTATACGTTAAGGCAATAGATTGCACGTTTGTGCTGCATGCATGCAAACCTATCAAAGCTGAAGGAACAGTAATAAACAGAAGGCGAAAAGATTTGAGATCATTTGAACTAAACTGAGGAAAATCTAGGGCTGTGATGTTTATGTGTAACATGCCCCCTTTAATTCTGAACCCTGATATTTTTCATTGTCATTCATTACTGATTGCCAACATAACAAACTGACAGTTGTATCTGCCCAAAAATCAGGCTTAAGGAAAATATAGCAGCTCAAACTGCTAATATGGAAGCTGAGAAACAAGAAAATGACAGGATTAGGAAATCTCTTGTTGAAGCTCAAGAGAGAAATGATGACTTATTTAAGAAAGTTAGAGACAGTGAATACAGAGCCCAGCAGCTCCAAGATACCGTGCAAAAGTTGGTATCTTAATTTTCTATATAGTTTTCTTCAATAGTACACTAGCTACAATTGCATCAGTACCAGTCAGCCTGTTATACTTTCTGAGACTAATGCCTTTACCAATTAGGCTTCAAGTAGATGCCATATCAAGATTGTCTTCCTTTGTAATGGAGAAACAAGAAAGTGATGCTTTGAAAAAGGCACTTGCTGAATCTCATGGAAGAAATGAAGATCTAATGAGGAGAAATGAAGACCTCCTCAACAGAAATGATGACTTGATCAAGAAAATTGAAGATTCTGGTCAAGTCGTTACTGTGCTCCAGGCAACCTTAGAAAGGTAACCAACAGAACATACTTTATTTTAGTGCTCAACGATTCATTTAGCCACATCCTGCATTTCATTCTCACTATCCTTTTTATGGAACAAGTGCCTATGTGATTCAACCTTCCACATACACAGGATAGAGGCAGAAAATCAAATTCTTCGCCAACAAGCAATTGCGACCCCCCCATCTACAGCCAAGTCTCAAGCTGCATTCTCTAAAATCAGTATGATCCATGTAATGTGCTTTCAATAGAATTTGCAGTTGTATGACTGTTGAATGTTCTCACTTGAATTGGTAGATGCATTTCAACAAAGAAGTCCAGAAAATGGACATATTTTAAATGGCAACATAGCATATGCTGAAAGGCCCTCAACTGGTCCAGCAGAAACAAGACCCTCTATGGTTGTTAACCAAGTATGCGGTTGCATGTCAATCTTCCTTCTTGTTTGGTGATAAAATAGTCCGTATGTTGCAACTGATTTAAATAATGCATTAATGCAGGGTAGCACCCCCGACTTGATTAACCAAAAGGATTATGAAAATGGAGAGAAAATGCAACGAGCACATAATGAAGTATATCTGGTAGGCTAGTTGCTAATTTGCTAGATTTGCCTAGCCTCCAACTGCTAAAATGATGGCTCTGTTTGTTTTTGATATTCTTCTCAGCACCAGCAGCCCCAGGATGATCAGCAGTTACTGCTTCAGTACATTACCCAGCACCTTGGATTCTCCTGTAGTAAACCTGTCGCTGCTCTTCTTGTATACCAATGCCTTCTTCATTGGAAATCGTTTGAAACAGCAAAGACAGGTGTCTTTGACAGTATCCTACAAGCAATAAACTCAGCAATAGAGGTTTGTGGCTCATTTCTTTGAAATATCTAAACCCTCTTGTTCTGTATCTGTACTCTAGTAGCACATATCCTGCACCTTGTAACATGATATGAGGCATCTTTATGCAGCCAAGTTTCCAGTACCTGGAATCCAGCATCATTGCATTGTTCTAATATTAACTGACATTCCTCTTACTTCAAGGCTCAACATGATACAAGAAGCCTGGCCTATTGGTTATCCAACCTGTCAACATTATCAGTTCTCCTGCAACGCACATTTAAAACCACTAGGGCAGCAATCTCAACTCCACATCGACGGAGATTTTCCTACGAGAGGATTTTTCAAGCTAGTCAAACTTCAAATAGTGGGCTTGCTTATTTCAGTGCTCAATCGATGGATGGGCCCAGTATATTGCAACAAATTGATGCAAAATATCCAGCTTTGCTCTTCAAGCAGCAGCTTGTGGATCTGATTGAAAAGGTGTATGGAATGATATGTGACAAAGTGAAGAAGGAGCTTAACCCGTTACTCGAGTTGTGCATACAGGTACTTCCTCTCCTAAGAAAAGTAACCATTCAGTTCTGAAACTTTTCTTACTGAAAAATCTATAAATATTGTAATTCTTCAGGATCCAAGGACTTCTCACTCAAATCAAGCAAAGGCCTCCCTATCATCTGCTAGTCACTTGGGCCAACAAAGCCAACTCACACATTGGTTGAGCATCGTGAAAATCCTCAACAACTGCTTGCATCTGCTAAGAGCAAATCATGTACGTGCTTAATGAATACAACCATCATGGCATATCCACTTCCTGCGTATGACTTACCAGATCAACTGTCCTACTATGTTAAATTTGCAGGTCCCATCAATTCTGATCCACAAGTTGCTTACCCAAATATTTTGTATGGTCAATGTTCAACTATTTAACAGGTGAGCTTATTTTCTCTACTATTGCATTTTCTGAAAAGACAGGTTATTATAGTTTCTTCCTCTTTTGGAAGCAGACTTCTTTTGCGCCGTGAATGTTGTTCATTCAGCAACGGGGAATATATCAGAGCTGGACTAACTCAAATGAAACATTGGTGCAATGATGTTACTCAAGAGGTTGTTCACATATTTCTGTAGATTTATTTTTCAAATCTGCCAGCTTAAGTTTTAGTATTTACACAGTTTGCAGATTCAGCCTGGGAAGCTCTGAGGCATATAAGACAAGCTGTTGATTTCTTGGTGTGTATTTTTTTTTTCTTTCGTTATGAAACAGCAAACCATTTTCGCATGTGAACAAATTGAATTGTATGAAGCTTAGTTTTCTGAAATATTTCCTATCTTGTCATTCACCAGGTAATTTCTCTAAAGCCAATAAGGACATGGAGTGAAATATGCAATGATGTTTGCCCCGTAAGTATCATATATTCTTCTGGTTATGGAAAGAACTTTGTTCTGCTATTTATTAACTCTATATGTGTAATCATTTCACTACCTGTTTAGGCTCTCAGCTTACAGCAGCTTGAGCGTATAGTTGGCATGTACTGGGATGATATGAACGGCACAAACATCATTTCAGCAGAGGTAAAATGATAGGTTTACCTATTTAATCGTACAATTAAGTATTGCATTATTTGGTTTGCTATCCCTTTTGAAATGCTAATCATGTGACTTACGATTTAGTTCACATCAAGCATGAGAACTATGATGAACGAGGAATCAAATAATGCCACCAGCTTTTCTGTCCTGCTGGATGACGATTCCAGGTTTTCTATTATGCCAAAAAAGTTTACATGGTCATTCTTCATTCCCTCTTAGTGTTCATTTAACTTATGTTCATTATCTTTGCAGTATACCTTTTTCACTTGAAGATATTGCGAAGTCGATGCCAACAATTGAGGAGACGACAGAGAATGACCTGCTACCTTTTGTCCACGAAAACCAAAGCTTTGCGTTTATATTGCAGAAGAGAATGAGTAGTTCACCAGCTATGTGAAACGGGAGTGCCTCTCTGTAATGTGTATATGACACGCTATTCTTGTTGTAGACTAGTAACCCATTTATAGGAATTAAGAGCAATTGCAGCTGATGGTTTTCTAAGCCTCTGGTTTGAGTAATTGAGTGGTTGGTTAAGCAACTGTATTTGTTTTCTCAGGTCATCTAGCATTCTAGCCTGCTGCTTCTCCCTTCTTTTGGGTGGGATAAGCGTGCATGCACGCAACCAGCATATGATGCAACCTTTCTCGAGTGGCAAAGCTCAATTCAGGACAGGTGATAACAATTATGTTAATTTTACTGATCTCAGCCAGTTGGCTTTTTCCAAGTTCAATTATTGTACAAGGGATACTTCTCGCCAGGGCTGAAAACTGAAGCTGACAGGATATAGAACGGATGTAGACATAAAGCCCCTAGATGAAAAATACATCTAGCATATACATGTACAATTTCTTGAAGCCCAGCAAAAAAATGTGGGTCAAGTCTCGTGAGGATGACTGACTAGTTGTATGAAACTCTTTGACACACATCATGGTCAATTACTGAGATGAACCCAGGCCCTCTTATGATGAATTGTTCTTGGATTTCTTTCGTGGTTTCAAGTCAACGACAATGACAGTGATGTTATCCTCGCTTCCTTTCTTCAGAGCAAGCCTCATGAGATAATCCGCAGCTGCTTGGGCAGCAGGGTCAGTCGATCCTTCATCTTCATCAGACAATGGTGATGCAGCACCATTGTTCTTGTGCCACAGAAGGATATGTCGGCGCGCAACTTTGCATGCCTCTTCTTTTAACACAACATCCCACAGGCCATCGCTTGCCAGAATGAGGCAGTCATCATCTTTCGCCCGAGGAACAACCGTGACTTCTGGTTTTGGAATGACAAATGGTTTCAAATAGCGATCACCTGCAACATCAGTAAGATGGATCAAGTTAGCACGTGGCACAAAATTTGGACAAATGCTATCCAGTGCACAGGGAAGTCAGCTGAACTGTCATTGGTTCAACCAAACTTCTGGTGAAATGGAGGAACAATGTTGTCCAAGTGTAAATTATTTGAATGGCGCAAGAGATGTGAAGTTGTTGTGAACAGATTCAACCAAGACCCAATTAGTCATGGTCCGCTGCAAGTTAACTTGCATGAACATGACATAAGGTACCTTTGTTGCTTCGATAAATGATGGCTTTTCTACTTTGGCAGGTAACTTCTTTTCCTAATAAAATCTGCATACTCAATTCTATAACAGAGATGTGTAACCTCATTGGTCATTGCAAGTTCATCAACAGTATTAGTGGCAATATCCAGGTAGTCGCATGATTGCTGAAGAGTATTTGAAGTCTCAATATACTTATGTCTCACATAGAAACAAGCTTTAGAACCCAAGCTGCTGATACTTCTAAGTGAATATTTCTTTCCTAATAAATAAAACAACACATGGAAATATCTCAATCTTATAAAATAGACGATACTAAAATATATTTATCGCCAAAATTAAGATCTAGCGTAGAAGGACTTTGGGCAACATGGACAGGGAAATTTGCCTGGCCAATATGAAATAATCCACCATTGATATACTTTTCTAAGTGCCGAAAAGGCAAAAACTACAATAAGTAATGCCACAGGACTTGGGGGCTTACAATGGCATAAATCTTAGCATCATCATCATCATATAATAGATGGCAGCAATTAATTATATAGCTCTATGATGTGGAAGATCTCAAAACAAGGTAGCAATAGGCCAAAATCATTGTAAGATGAAGTAATTTTTACATCATATAACATAGTATCGTATGCTGTTATCTTGCTACTATGATCACAATTTCCAGGTCAAAAGCATAGCCCTTTGTATGGGAGTGTCACACAACTCATTTACAGGGAAAAGAGATAGAAAGTGCTTCAGCCTAGATCTAGCACAGGAATCAATATGCATACCGATTGATCGGGACATAGCAAGTATACCGGACACCCGGTAACCATTCCATTGGATGACCTTGCCTCCCAAAGCCTCAATCCTTGTGCGTTCATCCTTCCTGTCAGGCTAAAACAAAGGCATAATCAGATTCATATTGAATATCCCGAAAAATGGACCATGACCTCTACTGGCCTAACAAAGCTTTCCCAGTTCACCTTGTGATCGATTGACAAGGCTACGGGTTCCTTGCCACGACAGAGCACTATGCGCGAATCTCCACAGTTGGCAACCACCACATGAGAGGAGCAGACAAGCGCAACAACCGCCGTCGAGCCGACGTTCTCAGCGGTCACTGGTTCTGACCGGAGCTCATCGCCGCCATTTACGGGCCTGCTCGCTCTCCCTGACACCTCGTCGTCGACTCTCTGGAAACATTTCGTGAACACATCATCCCAGTGTTCTTTCATGTCCACCTCGCTCATCTCCCCCAAATTCTTCCCATGTCCCCTCAGCTCCTCGCTCAAGATGACGTGGATCCTCTCACGGCAATAGTTCGCCACCTGTACAGCATCACGAAGCCACGGAATCGTCAGATCGTGAGCTAGGCTGCTGCTCCCGCGGCGACCAATCAGACGCATCGGATCGTTCCAAGCATGCGTACCTCGGCGCCCCCGTGGCCGTCGAACACGCCGAAGAGATGCGCCGGCAGCCGGAGCGCGTCGGCGTCGAGGCCGAGCCCGTCCAGGTCGCGCCGGCTGGCGAGCAGCCGCACCGGCACGTCCGCGAACTGCGGCAAGGCCGCGCACGCGTCCTCCATCTCCGCGCTGCGGCCACGCGTCGACGCGCAGCCCCAGACCGGCGCGCAGTCCATCAAGTAAACGCTCTTCTTCCCCGCCACCGCCGCTTTGCTCTCCCCAAGATCCAGCTTCTCGATCCCGCCCGAGCATTCCGCCGGGCACGCCGCGCGCGTCGCCTCATTCTCCCCACAGATCGCCGCCGCCGCCATCACCAGCTCACCTCTCCCCCCCAACGCCCCCACACCCACAGCAGCCTCCCCCCAGCCACAGACCACGCGCAACAGCAACTCCGCTGCCTACTTCAACAATACTAGTACCGCCCAAGAACGAAGCCCTCTACCTCTCCGCACAACCTATAATCCTATAGCCCTCGTGTGGTGTTGGAGCAGGTGAAAGAGAAAGAGGAGCAGGAGGGGGAGGACGACGAAGACGAAGAAGAATGAGAGGGTGAGCTGAGGTGGGGGAGGGGGGGGTGTACTACTACTCTGGTGTGCTCGCCCAGGCCGCGCGCGTGTCGAGGGGAGGGGAAAGGGAACTGGGGTAGGAGGCGGCGAGCGCGAGGTGGTGAGACGGGATTGGCCGGGGCGCGCGCCGTATCGGACAAGTCTTCCCCGTCTGCTGCTGGAGGGGTCCGCGTGGCTATGATATTATTTGTTGCCACGCTAGGGGTGGGTTACTGCTACCATCACGCCACTCCGGTACACTTGCGCTCCTACTCGGTGGCACATGATTTCGGTATGGCTTGGGCTGATTTGTTTCTGGATTTCTTGAGTCCAGGGTGAAAAAAAATACAACTCTCTCTAATTTAGGTGATATCTTGGTCAGGTATTTAACCATTTGTTTTATAAAAAAATTAAAAATTATCATTTATTTTGTTGTAACTTGATTTATTATTAAAGATATTTTAATCTTAAAATTTTTAAATAAGATGAATTATCAATATTTTAATTAAAAATATCTCGGTGTTTAAAGTATTAGTTGCTTTGACAAGAGCATTTTGATTTGATTGTAAATTGGTTAAAAAAAGTAACTAGATTAGATAAAATATCGTGTTGATTAGATGTTGATTTTTATTAAAAATATGTACGTATTATATAGTGAAAGTTTATAAGTTTAGACTTCTTCTCATACTATCTTTCTTTTATCTTGCTTTGTGCTATGTGGCCAAACTACTTGTAATGAGCTATTGAAAATTTAGATCTGCTAGCCAACATAATATATTCTACCATCAAATTAAGTAGGGCAAAAAAATGTATTTTTCAACTTTGGAAGTGAGGATTTGTTTCCAACAAAATGAATGCATTGTTTAAGATAAAGCACAACAAAAAAAACTAGTATTATATTTCTCCATTTCATACAAACATTAAAGATCTAATAAAAAAATCTTGCCATGTCCATCACTCGAACTTTTAACTTTTAGATGGTGACTTGTAATATTTGTTTTGAACAGCAAAATCTCATACTAAAACAAATAGCCGGGGACCATGTGGCCAGCCTAAGGGAGATAACTGGTACACATGTAGTGCCCCTTACATTTTTCTCCCTCCATTGTTTTCTCTCCACTGTGTCCAAGCTTGACACGTCGCCCATTTGGTGAGAGAGGAGGTTGCCCCGAGTTCACACCTTTCTAGGAGGCTCGGGCCCACTCCCCCTCCAGCCAATGGGAGCCCGCCACTTGCCCACGTCGGATGCCGAAACACAAAGGAGTAGTAGCGCGAGTAGCTTTCTTTGCCGGCCTGAGCCGTGTGAGAGAAACTTTTTTCACGATGAGAGAAGAGTGTAACATACGGCGGCTCCATCAAGGATAAAGGCAAGTGTCGCACACTGCCGCAAGCCAAACATGATAAATTATTATCATATAATTAATTAATTAGTAATTATTATAAATTTTAAAAATATAGATTTATTTGATTTTTAAAAGTAACTTTTACACGAAATATATTATTTAGCAGTTTTAAAAATATGTTAATAAAAAATAAGCAGTAACTAAGCCTAATTGGTTATTAAGAACGTCCGATGATAACGTATGCGTGTACCAGGATCAGTCTCGCAGCAGCTCAGCTGGTGGAGAGAAGCTGATCCAATCAGCACGAGTCATAGCTGGTCGTGACTCGTACATACAGGAGCCGAGATTATACGAGTACACGAAAAGATCGATCTGGATACCGGTGCACTGTGCACTGTCATGATCACGGTCACAGGTGTGTCCTTTTAACGTGGATGAATACGTACGGAGTATGAGTATTTTTTTGTTGAGCGGCTGAGGTCTGCTCCCGATCTGGTCGTAGTTCTTGCCATGTCCAAATCCAACCGAGCGTTCGAGAAGTACAGATCAGCTCTTGACATTCTCTTCTTCTTCTTTTTCCGGTCATGTGGCACGTGATGTATTTATGCCTCATACTACGTCCTTCAAATGTGGCGGTGCCACCAGCGAGTCCGCGAGTAAAAATTACGTGGCGATCCGATCGATTAACCGGCACGGGGAAAAGCTGCCCATGCAGCTAGGCCACGCGAACCCGACCGCATGGGTCACCAGCACGCGGGGGCAGAGGCGCATGTACGCACGCGCTGTGTGTGGGGGCTGGGCACGCCGGAAGCGGGTGCACGGGCGGCGACGTGTTGAGATTGTGCCCGCGTGCGCGCGTGCCAGTCCGCCGTGCCGTGACTTGGCAGCTGCGACGCGCGCGTGAAAGCCAGGTTGCTGCTGTACCGAGCACCAACCAACCATCCGCCCGGTTGGCGAGCCCTGATGTTGTTTGGCGACGGACCGCGGGGAACCTGGAATATTTGATCAGCCAGCGCGGAGATGCGCCGGGTGATCGATGGTACGCCGACCGTTGCAATGCATAACATTGCCACGCACTCCTACAGTGGTTTCGAATACCATTCAGTGGCGCCAGCGTCTCCGCAAAACGGACGGATCACCCGAGACGAGACGCATTTCAGAGGAAAGTGAGCGAGAGGCCCCGATAATAGGTAGCGACGTACGTACGTGAATCCTTTTGTTGAAATGGAGGGGAAAACGACGACGACGGTTAATTATCTCGATCGATTGACTTAGGTGATTCCTAGCTGCTACTGGTAACATGCTAGGAGAAAGTTAAAGCCAAACCTCCGTAGAAAGTAGGGAATAAGATTATTGGATTGCAGCTACGCTAGCAGTCGGGACATGCCGTGCACCTGTCCCTGTCATCGATCGTTACGTGTTCCTACTCGTGGAGCCTCTCCATTGGTCCAACTATCCATCAACACCTTTAATTTATGTACGTCTGTGAACTTAACTGCTGGGTGGGAGGAATCCTATATATACGATTGATAAAGCGATCGATGTGGTTAGCTTTCACAAGAGCCCACATAAGTCGCTCCTGTATAACTTATTTCAAATTAAAGTCGAGCTCCTGCAATGATCGTCAAACGGATCGAAGGTTTTATGGTGCAAAAGACCAACATGAAGAAACATTTGGTTTAATTTATGACACATCCTAAATATCAACAGGAGGAAGCAACTTGCAAGCATCCATCGGCTGACCTGCATATATCATATATATGAGTTAGTTAGTTAGTTAGTCGTCGGCCGCCTACAATTTGACCGATCGAGTTAATTCCATCAGCATGCGCTTATATTAACGGCTGACCTATCATCAAAGTGGCTCAAAAAGTCAAATCACGCAACAGAGACATAAATGATGGTCTATGTAAAAATAGATTTACACTCCGGTGCGTTTCAATTGAAATTTAGATTAAGCTTCCATTTTTTTAGCAGGAGATGTACTCATGACTTGCAAATATTTATGTGTGTGGTGGTGCGTGTAGTGTCCATGTTTTAATCTACTTTATTGAGTTTTTTTTTCGTTCAATAATTTATCATTGACATTGTAGTTTATTAATTATTTTATAATATACCACTGGTTTAGGATTTATTTTTAAAATACTCAAAATACCTCTATATATAATGTTAACAATTAATTTATCCTATCAAAAATTTAAAAATTTATGAATTTTTTTGTGTAACCTCCTTAAATAATATGAAGTTTTATTATTTAACCACCATGAAATGCACTCTCCCATGCTAAATGGGCCAGAATTGTACTGTTTCAACATGCGGCCCATAATGGTCGGCCAAGAGCGTCAACTCTTGCAAGACAAGCTAGCCCACTACTCCCTGCGCGGCTTCTAGAAGCAGAATGGAATCAAACTAACTTCTCCCAGCTACCCAGCATTTAGGGCATGTTTGAATGGACGCTTTAACTTGTCACATTATAGGTTAGACTTATAACAAAGTTGTAGCATGTCTAATATTTGGCAAAAGCACACCAACCATTTTTTATTATTTTTTCTCAAGGAGATCTGTAAAAGCACTTTGCACCCTGCCAATCGTTACAATCTCGTGATCAATCTCCCCATACCCCCCCCCCCCCCCTCCCCGCGGTGATGGCGAAAGCATCGTGCCACAAGAACCAGACCGATGTTTTTCAAAGCAACAGCTAACTGGCAGATCCTGCTAAACCTTACCACAAGAAACCAGATATTCTTCCTACTCCACCTACCAAGCATGGTCCTAATAGGGGCTGTTTGGTTTGGTGTTTCAAATTACCACGCCTTAAGTTAGGCGCCTATCAAATTTATGGAAAGTCCAACTTTTGCGATAAAAGATGATTGTTTGACATTTGCGATAAAAGATGATGGTTTGGTTGGTTATCTTAGTTATGAAGACAGTTGTTTAAAATTTTACTATATATCCTGTCACAAGTTTTTTTTAAAAAAAATATGAGACAACCAACCACAGTAATGGTAGAATTACCCTCATTATATTACGTGATGAGATTATCTACTCTAAGTGTACGAATTGTCAAAAATAATATTAATTAATCATGATTGTAAAAAAGATTAAATTATGCTAATTCGACATAACCATATTAAATTAATTGGAAGAAAATACCGATTAATGTTCTACGAAAGAAAAGGACAAATAATGGTGGATTCGAGAAGATCGGTGAGAAAGGAATCTCACACGGTACTAGTAAAAGGCAGTGAGCAGTGACTTTGTTTTCTTCATCATTTTTCTATTTTATCCATTCATCCGTTCTTATCTCAATAGGAACCTCTCCTAGCCGCGGAGGTCGCGAGGTGCCTCCATGGTTGCCACATCCGTTTTGCTCCCCTTCGGCCCTTCTATTTCCTTAGCCATTTCCAACGCAACGGCGATAGCCTGCACGGCCACTCGAAGCGCAGGAGTCGGACCCAACTGGGGTTCCTCATCGGTGCTCTCGACGGGCAAGCGAACCTTGACTGTGGCAGATCAAAGCTCCAGGAGTCTAGGTGGGAATTGCAGTGCTCCTTCGTGCATATCGTCGGCGCAAACATGTTCCACTCGCGATTCCCTTTTTCTTCATCGTGACCTTCAGTTCTCGCTGTTCCGTGTTCTATCCAGTCTTTTCTCCGCGGTGAGGGTAGCGCTTCGCGCGCACGCCGTGCCACAAGTGTGGCGGATGATTTTAGCGCCGCACTTTTGGCCCAAAATGCTATGGCAAAGCAGTTAGCAGACGCCTAGCTTTGTGCGGCAGCCCAAACTTTGAAAATCAAACAAACACCGGGCTAAGCAGTTGTGGCGTGGCAAGTTGGAGTCAGCTAACCAAACAGCCCCTTGAAGCATCGTCTTCCTCGTCGAGCCGTCGTCTTCCCCCTCCTCGTGTGCCATTCGCCACAGGGTCCCTAACCTCCACGCGAGACCACGATCCCATCCCCTCCCGTCTCCAATGGCTGATCGGTTTGGGCCATGGGCGGTCCCCCCGGCGACGTCCTGGACTTGATCGTCCGCCGCATCCCGTGCGAGGTCGATCGCCTCAACATAGGCCGCGTCTGCCACTCGTGGCACGTGGCGCTCGCGGAGCTCAAGCCCCCGGCGCCGCCTCCCCCTCTCCCGTGGCTCTTCCTCCCAGAAACCGACAAGCACGGGCTTACGTTCTCCTGCGTCCTCAGCGGCTGGCGCCGCACACACCCCTTCTTCCTCCCGCACGCCGCGCGCCGCGCCCGCTACTTCGGTTCGTACGACGGCGCTTGGCTCTTCCTCGCCGTCGGTGACCAAGGAGACGAAGCCCAAGACCACGTCCTCGTCAACCTCCACAACTTTCAGTTCCTCGACCTCCCCAATGCGATGCCGGTTTTCAGCATTGGGAAGAATTCCAGAGTATTGCCATCGTCGCCGCCACTCTCTCGCTCCCGCCAACTGAACAAGGATGCATCGTCGCCGGTATCATCCAACTTCCTCCCTTCTTCCTCGGCGTGCAGGCAACCGCGTTCTGGCGCATGGGCGATCGATCGATCTACCTTTCTACGATGAGGTGTCTCAGGAAGTAGTGTAGGACCGAGCTTTCCTTTTGCTCACCCGGGAGGAAGACACTCGTTTGTGCAAGTAGACTCGAATCTGTTGCGCTTCCAGCCGCGCGCAGTGACGACGGCAACAAGCTGGTCCTTGCTCGCTACCTCGTGCAGTCCCGAGGGAAGGTGCTCATGGTCGTCAAGTTAAGCTCTCCACTTCAGCCGACATCAGCGTTCCGGGTGTTCCAGAGAGAAGATCGGTCGCTCGACGATGGCATAATGGAGTACTCCTGGAAGGGGCTGGACAAGCTCGATGGTCGAATGTTGTTCCTCGGACGAGGCTGCTCCAGATCGTACGAGGTGAAAGATGGGTACCCCGGCATGGTGGTCGTCTACTTCCTGGATGACCGGAGCTTCCACCAGCCGATCCTCGAGGACCCGAACATGGTGTTCGGTTATGCCTACCGTTGCGGCTACAACGGCAAATGGTCCAAAGCACCTTCCGCTTCCGCCCAGGTCGACCGCTGCTTCCCGGAGCGAGGCCGGTCGAGATCGGAATACTCGTCTCCTGTTTGGATTCTCCCTTGAGACGAGAGGATCTGGCAACCTCGTTGCTCCACACTTCGAGTTAGTTTGTGAATTGTGATCATGCTAGTACGTGCTTAATTCATGCATTCGTCTACTTACATTCTGTTGTTTGTTTCTTCTTTTATGATTTCGATGGTGTTATCATGTTGAAACTGTTACTGACTAGTAGATAGAATGGCCTGCATTTCTTAATTTGTGGTGCAAGCTGAAGGCAAAGCCCGTTTAGTGCTGAATTGAATTGCTACAAATGATACTTGATGTTGGTTCAGTTTCACGTGTCTCAGTACATTCAGCTACACTTCTGGATCTATATATAAATGAGTTGCTAACATGATAGTTACTGATCTGCAGTACTGACTTCTCGTTTCTATGATATTTAGCCCTAGATCATGTGCGCAATAAGGTATGTGTAAGATTAATTGTACGAGGCTTGACCTCGTTCCACTTCCGTGCATGGTTCCTGAGAATTCGATTGCAATGTTATACATCTGAGTCTGAGACGGTTGGTTACTGTTTAATCTTCAATTAATTGTTAGCTGAAACAGGACTCCTTTTCCAACAAAAATCACTTGCAGGGGTACTTCAATTTCTGCACACCTTTTGCTACCTTTTTGTTAGTACCTTTTGGGATAATTCAAGATGTTAGCATATCCTTGTGTTACAACTGATAATTTCACGACATATGCATGCTGTGCTTAGATTGTCTGATCGACCAGATCACTTTTTTTTAATGTAGATGGCAATGTCCATTGTTGCTCTGTTTAAAGTGGTTTTGCATGCCATCAATTTTGGTTCTGTAAAAACTATGGCAACTTAGCTAATTTCCCTTGATTGAAGACTTAACTATTCTCATTGTTTAGATAACGCAGCAATCTTTGTCTGCCACAAATATACTGAGGATGACCTGCGTAGTGACTAGTGAGTAGTGAGGATGATATAATCAAGTTATCACTGACGGTTATGGGCCTTGAGAAATGAGAAGCCCACGTACTGTGGCCGAAAATTTGGACTAACTGACGGGCCATGAAAGGAGATGGGCCAGGCGGCGAAGCGGCCCACTGTGCAAGTAGTTTGCTCGACTTAAGGCTCCCATCGCTTAGTAATTAGCAATTAAAAATAATTTATGGTTAAAATTTTTATATACATGTCTATATAGTGATTTAAAAACTTTACAGTGTTAGATTGACTATTGTATTTCAACATGGCTGGCAGGTTCTAAGACTTAGTAAAGAAAGAGGTTTATATGGTTTATATTAACCTTGACGAGCCAATATAAAAACTTAACTATTTTTATAAAAATAAAATCCAAAAGAATCTCATTGGGACATAAATCTCTTAGCAATGCGTCATATTGGAATTCAGGTATGATGTTAAATGTATAAGAGACGGATCATCACTTCCGTAACACGCCATATCGTGATCTAGGTATGTTATCAAGTAATTAAAGATCAAGCTATCACATTCTTAGTGGCACCTTGCATCTATGTCTGGGTGTAGTGAAAAATGAGCAAGTGTCTTCATGCCTAACTCGATGGGTGCGAAAGGTAATAAATCTAGTTGAGTCAATTAGAATCCGTTTAGGTAGCTGAAATTTAGGGTCACTCACGAATAAGTTAAGAGAGCTAGTCGAGATAGCGGTTAGAAGTCATGTAAATATCTTGTGTATTCAAGAGAATAAATAGAAGGGTCAAAAGGCGAATGAGGTGGATAGTACCGATTTTAAGCTCTGGTATATAGGGACAACTTTAAATAGAATAGGAGTAAGAATTTTGATTAATAAGAGATTTAAGTATGGTGTGATGGAGATGAGAAGTCAAGGGGATATGATCATATTAGTTAAACTTATTATTAGTAATATAGTCTAAAACATAATTAGTGTGTATGTTATTTAAGTAGATTAGGATGAGAGTGCTAAGAAATATTTCTAAGAAAAATTAGATAATTTAGTTAGAGTCATACCTAATAGCGAGAAACTTTTTATAAGAAGGGGTCTTAATGGCCATATAGATGCAACAGGTATAGGTTTTGAGATGATACATGAAGGTTTCGGGTATGGTAGTAGGAATTAGGAGGGAGAGAAAATCTTAGATTTTGCTATAGCTTTTGATCCGATGATAGCAAAGACTTTCTTTAGTAAAAGATAATCCTATTTAGTGATTTGACTTTGTCCATATAAAAAGAGAGGATAAACGAGTATGTGGATTGTAAGGTGATATTTGAAGAATATGTGATTTCTCCATATAGGTTGATGATGACCGACTTTCGCCTTCTGTTGCATGCTCGTAGAGATAAACAAATCAAAATTATAAGAACCAAGTGGTGAAAGTTGTAAGAGAAGATATCAAATGTATTTAAGAAAAGGGTTATCAAATAAGTTTCTTGGAAGAAACAAGACAATGCAAATAATATATAGGAGAAAATAGCAATATGTATTCAAAAGATTGTTTTAAAGGTGTTTGAAATGACCAAGAGGAGTGGATACAAAACTAAAGTCACTTGGTGGTGGAACAAAAACATGCAAATAACTATTAAAAAGAAGAAAGAATGCTATAAGCGTTTATATCATGATAGGAGTACGGACAACATGGATAAGTACAAGGTGATAAATAAGACTGTAAAATGAGCTGTGAGTAAGACAAAAGGGTAGCCTTTTGAGTATCTTTATCAACGTCTGAGTATAAAGAAAGAAGAGAATTATATCTATAGAATAGTTAGGTCTTATGATAGAAAAACGAGAGAATTTAACTAAGTTAAGTGTATTAAGAATGAGAGAGATCGCTCTTGGTAAGGAATGATGAGATTAGAAATAAATGGCAAGATTATTTTGATAATTTATTTAATGATGGAACAAGAATAGCACCGTCTAATTGGATGACTCATCAGATGAAACTAATAGGCGCTTTGTGTGGAGAATCAAGAATCTAAAGTCAGAGAAGCTTTAAAAAGGATGAAAGGGGTAAGACAACAGGCCTTGATGCTATTTCAATAAAGGTGTGGAAATGTCTTGAGGATATAGCTATAGTATGGCTAACCAAGTTGTTCAATAATATTTTTGAATCGAACACGATGTCTGAAGAGTAGAGGAGAAGTATATTAGTACCAACCTATAAAAATAAGAGAGATATCCAAAGTTATACTAATTGCTGGGGAATTAAATTGATGAGCTACACTATGAAGCTATGGAAGAGAGTTATCGAGCACCGTTTGAGAGAAATGACGCGAATATCTATGAACCACTTTAGGTTCATGCTCGAAAGGTCAACCATGAAAGCAATTTTATAAAGTAGTTTAGAGAGCAGAAAAATGACCTACACATTATTTTCATTGGCTTGAAGGATGCTTATAACAAATTACCTAAAAAATATTATGTGACAGGTTTTAGACAAACATAAAGTTTCAACAAAGTATAACAATGTTATAACTAGTATTCAAATAAATGATGATAATATATGTTACTTCTCAATTAAAATAGGACTACATCAAGAATCAACCTTGAGCCTATATCTCTTTAATTTTGTAATGGATGATATTACAAAGAATATACAAGGGGATATCGCTTGGTGTATGTTTTTCATAGAAAATATAGTGTTAGTTAATGAGAGCTGAGCATAATTAAATTGAAAGCTTGAGTTGTGACAACAGACTCTTGAGTCTAAAAGTTTTAGAACTAGCAAATCTAAAACTAAATACTTGAGATGTGATATTAGCGCCATTGCATATGATGAGAAATATGTGAGTTTATGAGGTCAAATAGTGACTAAAAATGATATCTTTTAATATCTAAGATCAATACTACAGATAGATAGAGATATAATGCAGACGTTAATTATAAAATCAATGCAAGGTGGTGCTATGTGTCTGGTATTCTCTATAATAAGAGAGTACCATATAAGTTTAAAGGTAATTTTTATAGAATGACGATTAGACATGCTATGATGTATGGGATAGAATATTGGCATACAAAGACGATATGTTTAATAACTGAGCATTGTAGAAATATATATGTTACGTTAGATTTATAGTTAAATAGTCTAAAATGATAATATACATGATTAACTAGTGGTATCACTAATCGAAGAAAAACTTATATAACATTGGTTAAGGTGGTTAGGCCATTTACAAAATAGACTCTAAATAAAGACATCAGTATGAAATACTAAGCCAATATTATAAAAAAAGATAGAGAAATATCAAAATTTATATTCGAAAACAACTATTGACGTAGTTAAAACGTAATTTGAGACTTATGTTAGGTTTTAATTTTAGTTTATCTAATTAGAACTAAAAAAACTTTATTATTATTATCATCGTCTTTACTAATTTAAAAATAAATACTATAAAATAAAATAAAAAATCTCACAAAATCAACTTTACTTTTAAAGTTTAAAATTTTATTTATAAGCATAAGCCGAAGCAAACTAAGTTAAGTCGCCCTCTTCTTTTGAACTCTGCAAAGTTGCAGAAGTCAAGTTGGCCCTCCCAGGTCTGCATGGCTTCCAGAACCAAAAAGGGAATCAAATTAAAACGAACGTATATATACTAGCCTAATCTTTCTCTGTTGCTCATCGTTTTTTTTTTTTTGGTCTCCTTTCATTCGCCTTTCAATTCGCTAAAGACGCAGAGTCACCAACCTCAACTCCGCCCCCGCCCCGTCTCCAATGGTGGTGGCTGATCAGTCTCGGCGTTCGAGGCGAAGACATGATGCACGAGATCGTCCGCCGCATCCTGTGTGAGGTCGATCACCTCCACGCGGGACACGTCTGCCACTCCTTGGCATGGCACGTGTCTCTTGCAAAGCTCAAGCTCCTGGCACCGCATCTCCCTCCAAGAAGAGTTTTCTAAACCGGCGATTCTCATGCGGTTGTCGCATGGTACGGTAATATTCATGGTAACTGCGCTAAATTCAAACAATTTTAACAAGTATTTTATTTTTTTGATAAATTTTGTATGACTTCTCACGGTTTACCATCAGGGGCAGTAACACGCACCTAGCGGTGGGGAAACCAAGCCCGGATGACGAAGAGCACGGGATTCAATTTGCATGCAATCAATTTTACTTGTGTAACTTTGGCAGCCGGATTTCTTCTTTTTTTTTTACACCTAGCCAGAATGAAGATAGAGTACTGAAATGAATTTTAATTTCTCGAGAGAATGTGTATCTTTTTTTAATTAAATGTAAACGGTTATAAATTTTTTAAAAAAACATAACATCCATTGCTCTGCTAAAAAATAAGTTTAAATTCAAACTACACATAAAAAAGATAAATTATGGTGTAAATAATACCACTACGAATTTATTTATTTTTATTTCTCAAAGTGATTTAAATTTGGAGATTTTGTGAAGTGATATGTATATATTGTATGAGTATTGTTAATTTCTAAAGAATTTTTTATAATTATTTAAATAATTTTTAAATAAACGATGGGACATCCTAGGATAAAGCAGTTCCCCTAGCCTGCATTAACTTTTCTCCTCTGTGTAGATACAAAAGTGCCCTCGTTTCGAAGTTCAAACCTGGTTCCGTGCTTCCGCTGATCATTCAGCCTGCCGTGTAGGCGATGTAGAGCGTCGACTCGAGCCCGAAACGCACCGGAGTCGGCCGCGTGCGGATGAACCGGCCTTGCTCGCTGTCTGGAAGTCTCGGAGAGATCACGCGGCCCATGATAATTGGGCCGGAACGATAATGCCACTAACGTGCGGCCTATATTAATGGGACCAGAACGTCAAGTCTTGCAAGAGAAGCTAGCCCGCTCGCTCCGAGACTTCCAGAAGCAAAATGGAATCAAAACGACGTCCTGGACTTGGTCGTCCGCCGCATCCCGTGCGAGGGCGATCGCCTCCACGCGGGTCGCGCGTGGCGCTCGCAGAGCTCAAGTCCCCGGCGGCGCCACCCCAGCTCCCGTGACTCCTCCTCCCGGAGCCGGAAGCCGACAGGGACGGGCTTACCTTCTCCTGCGTCCTCAGCGGCTGGCGCACCCACCCTTTCTTCCTCCCGCACGCCGCGCGCCGCGCGCGCTACTTCGGCTCGTATGATGGCGTTTGGCTCTTCCTCGCCTTCGATGGCCAAGGGGACCAGGCTCAAGACCACGTCCTCGTCAACCTCCACAACTTTCAGTTTCTCGACCTCCCCAACGTGGTCCGCATCGACCCCAGGTTCCCACAAGTATTCAAGGACATCGAGATCGCCATCATCGCCGCCACCCTCTCGCGCCGGCCAACCGAACAAGGATGCATCGCTGCCGGTATCATCGAGCTTCCTCCCTTCTCCCTCGGCGTGCGAGTGATCGCGTTCTGGCGCATGGGCGATCGGGTGATCTTACCTTTCTACGAGGAGGTGTGCCGGGAAGTAATGGAGGACGTCATATACCACAAAGGCTTCTTCCTCTTCCTCACCCGAGATGACGACATTCGTGTGTGTCAAGAGCCGGTCTTCCTTGGAGCTGCCGTGAATGTGGACTCTAACCTGATGCGCTTCGAGCCGCGCGGCGACGGCGGCGAGACGGTCCTCGCTCGCTACCTCGTGCGGTCCAGAGGGAGGGTGCTCATGGTCGTCAGGTTAAGCTCTACAGTTCATCACTTGCCGATATCGGTGTTCCGGGTGTTCGAGAGAGTAGACTATTCGATCAACACCGGCGTGGCTGAGCTGCTTGAGCACACCTGGAGCGAGCTGGAGAAGCTCGATGGCCGAATGCTGTTCCTTGGACGAGGATGCTCCAGATCCTACGAGGTGAAAGATGGGTATCCTGGCATGGAGGGCGTCTAATTCCTGGATGACCGGAGCTTCTACGAGCCGATCTTCCAAGACCCGAACAAGGCGTTTGATCATGCCTACCGTTGCGGCGACAACGGCAAATGGTCAAAAGCATCTTCCCAGTCCCAGGTCGAGCGCGGCTTCCCGGAGCGAGACCGGTCGAAATGCTCGCCACCGGTTTGGATTCTGCCTTGAGACGACAGGATTTGGCAACCTTGTTGCTCAACAGGTCAAGTTAGTTAGTGATCATGATAGTACGTACGTTGTTTTGTTTGATCCTTCTTTCTGAGTTCTATGGTGTTCTCATGTTGAAGCTGTTGCTGATTTAGTAGATCGAATGGCCTGGATTTCTTTGTGGTGCAAGCTGAACGCAGGACCCGTTTAGTTCTGAATTGCTACAAATGATACTTGCTGTTGGTTCAATGATATTTCTTCACGTGAGTCAGTGCATTCAGCTACATTTTTTAATCTATATAAATGAATTGCTAGTTGCTAACTTGATAGCTGATCTGCAGCACTGACTTCTCATTTCTATGATATTTAGTCCTAGATCATGTGCGCAATGAGGTGTAAGATTAATGTATTAGGCTTTGACCCTGTTGCAACTTACATTCATGGTTCCAGAGAGTTCGATACATCTGAGACAGTTGCTGCTTAATCTTCCGTTAATTGTTAGCTGAAACAGGACTCGTTTTCCAACAAAAGTCATTTGCACAGGGCTTGCAGCAAGCCAGCAAATACTTCAAATCTTCAATCCCAGCTGTTCCAACTGATAATTTCAGTGTGGACATGTTGTGCTTACATAATTAGATTCTGTTTAAAGGATTTGCCTGCAATCAATTTTGGTTCTGTAACAACTCTGGCAACCTAGCTAATTTCCCTTGATTGAAGACTTAAACTATTCTTAGCATGAGTATGTCCAAATGCAGAGAACTGAGACTTAAAAACATAGGTATTCTCGTTGTGTAGATAACGCAGCAATCTTTGTATGCCCCATACTGAAAAAAAAATATCATCTGAAAGAAAATGAACACGTACATGCTCAAGAATGATATACACTTGCGTGTCCATATATATGCTCCCAAATATCGTCACACTGCATATTAACCGTCCGATTGTCTACAGTGTCGGATCAGAGGTCGGACGCAAAGTCTACGGGATAAAAAACACCCTATCGTCTATGGGCCTTTAGAAGCCCACGTACCGTGGTCCGTGGCCGAAAATTTGGCCTAACTAACGTACCGCTGCAGCAAGTTAGTTCGTTCGACTTCAAGTTGAAGTCGCCTTCTTCTTTTGAACTCTGCTAGTCGCAATTCGCAAGTCTTGTTTTTGTTTTTTTTTTGAACTCTGCAATTTGCAGAAGTCTTGCAAGGGATCCTAGATCTCCGCGGCTTCCAGAAGCAAAATGGTATCAAACTAACCAACTTATATATATAGTAGCGTCGTCTTCCTCAGTTCCAAATTGTCTTCTCGTGTCGACCTCTCGTGTCCTTGGCCTTTCCATTCGCCGAAGAGTTGCCAACCTCCACACCACTCCTCTCCCGTCTCCAATGGCGGCTGATCGGTCTCGGGGATGGGCATACCTCCCAGAAAAAGTCCCATGCGAGGTCGATTGCCTCTACGCGGGTCAAGTCTGTCACTCCTGGCGCGTGGCGCTCGCAAAGCTCAAGCCCCCGGCGGCGCCTCCCCAGATCCGTGGCTCCTCCTCCCGGAGGCCGAAGGCCACGAGCCTACCTTCTCCTGCTTCCTCAGCGGCTGGCGCGGCACATACCCCTTCTTCCTCCCGCACGCGGCGCGCCGCGCGCGCTACTTCGGTTCGTATGATGGCGCTTGGGTCTTCCTCGCCGTCGAAGGCCAAGGAGACGAAGCTCAAGACCACGTCCTCGTCAACCTCCACAACTTTCAGTACCTCGATCTCCCCAACCGGTACGATCTCGATGATATTGCCATCGTCGCCGCCACTCTCTCGCGCCCGCCAACTGAACAAGGATGCATCGTCGCTGCTATCATCGAACTTCCCTTCTCCCCGGCCCACCAAGTTGCGTTCTGGCGCATGGGCGTTTTCAGCCGGTGTGGCCGCCCGAGGAAGTGGACGACCTCATATACTTCAAAGTATCAGGCGTTGGAGCTTTTGTTTGGCTCACCCAAGAGGAAGACCTTCGTCTGTGTGAAGAGCCGATCTTCCATGAAGCTAACGTGAAAGTACACTCGAATCTGTTGCGCTTCAAGCAGCGCGGTCGCGATGGCCAGCCGATCCTTGCTCGTCGTTCCGTCCCGAGATGACATTCTCATGGTCGTCAGGTTAGCCGCTCCACTTCAGCGCGAGCCGGTGGCGTTGGAGTTCCGGGTGTTCGAGAGAAAAGAATTCGTCGACGGCAAGTTTAAGAGCATATGGAACGCGCTGTCCACGCTCGATGGCCGAATGATGTTCGTCGGACGAGGCTGCTCCAGATCGTACGAGGCTGGCGACAGGTACCCCGGCATGGAGGGCGTCTACTTCTTGGATGACCGGAGCTTCCGCGAGCCGACCTTCCACGACCCGGGCTATGCCTACCGTTGCGGCGACAACGGCAAATGGTCGGAAGCATCTCTCCGGCTCGACCACTGCTTCCCGGAGCGAGGCTGGTCGAAATACTCGCCTCCAGTTTGGATTCTCCCCGGAGACGACGGGCTTCGGAAACGTCGTTCCTCAATAGGTCAACTTAGTTTGTGCAGTGATCATGCTAATGAAAGTGCTTAATTCATGCTTTCGTCTACTTACATTATGTATGTTGTTTGGTTCTTCTTGCTGAGTTCGATGATGTTCTCATGTTGAAGCTGTTGCTGGAGTACTAGATAGAATGGCCTTCATTTGCTTGTGGTGTAAGCTGAAATCAGTATTCGTTTAGTTCTGAATTTACAAATGACTTGATGTTGTTTCAGTGATATTCTTCAGGTGTCTCAGTGCATTCAGCTACTATTTTGAATCTATAAATGAACTGCTAGCTGCTAACATGATGGTTACTGATTTGCAGTACTAACTTCAGTTTGTGTAAGATTAATGTACCTGCAGGATTGGCCGTGTTCCACTTACATGGTTTCTGAATTGGGTAAGTTTAATGCGCGGGCGTGCGCGCGCGCGCGGCCCCGAGCGAATGCGGCCAAACCCATGTTCGTGTGACGAGTCTGACAAGGCCCACGTGTGTAAGGAGGCTGACCAGGCCAACGAGAGGAGAATGCAAATGGTCAAAAGTCCCATAACCTCACAGCCCACATGCGAAATATATTTTTAGCCCAACTTTCATTCAAATAAAGTTTATACATAGAAACTTTGTTCGTAAAAAATTTCGAAATTGAAACTTTATACATGGAAAACGAAATGTACGTGGACTTTATATATGGAAACACAAAAAGTATATAAACTTTATACATAAAAACATAAAAGTATATAAACTTTATACATGGACAAAAATTTATACATAAAAACACAAAAGTATATACATGAAAACACAAAGTATATAAAATTTATACATATAAAAATAAGATATATAAACTTTATACATAGAAATATTTAAATTAAAAAATGAAAAAAATCATATTTTAGGCCGCAAGGCCATACTGTATTGATGCTTCCACACCGCACGGATTCAACCCAAAAGAGGAAATATACAGCCTGAATCGGAAACGGACTGGGCTAAAAAAAGGAAGGGCTGAATTCAATTGTACTGTATTTGTCAAATTGTTACTGACTTTGAGCTTATGAGCCAGCTTATAAAGCTAAAAAGTCTAAGCCTAAATAATTAATTAGATTTTTATTGGGTTTTTTAAAGACATAAACCACTCTTATATTGTTAAGCTAAAAGCTAGGTTCGGATAGTTTTTTTGGCTTATTTTAAGTATATGTATAATTATACCCTTAAGGCTTAAAAGACATTGGCTTATAAACCATATAAGCCAAAAAAGTTAGTTTAAAAGACTAAGCCATTAAACTTTAAGCCAAAATAAAGGAGGCTAAGTCTTAAACTGTTAGCTGAAACAGGAGTTGTTTTCCAACAAAAGTCACTCGCAGGCTTGCAGCAAGCCGGCGGTATGCACAATTTTTGCTACCTGTTTGTCACCGTTTTGGATAATTCAAGATGTTAGCATATCTTTATGGTTGTGCTACCAGATCATATCTTTCTTTTTTGGATGTAGATAGCGGAGTCCTTTGCTCTGTTTACAACGGACTTGAATGCGACCAATTTTGGTTCTGTGACTCTGGCTGGCTAGCTAATTTGTGATTTCCCTTGCTGAAGAGAACTATTCTTAGCATGCGTATGTCCAATGCAGAGAACTGTAAATTGAAGACTTAACTATTCTCCTTGTGTAGATAACGCCGCAACCTTTTCAGGGTTGACATTGTTCCACTTCCATGGTTGCTGAGTTTGATGGCATTGTACTTCTCAGACATATAGGTACTGATTAATCTTCAATTGTTAGCTGAAACGGGACTCCCCCACTCCCCCACCACCCACACCACCACCCCCCCCAAAAAAAACTTGCAAGCCAGCAATGGTCGATGACTGCTTCAATTGCTGCTCACCTTATGAAAACTTTCTGTTTCCCTTTTGGATAATTCAAGATGCTAGCATATTCTTGTGTTGGAACGGATACTTTCAGTGTAGGCACATTTGCATGCCCATGCATGTTTGTGCTTGGATTTTTTGTATTCACATCACATGCTTTTTTTTTTTGGCAATTCTTCCGTCAAAGTATGGAGAGGTATTATATTTTTTTAGTGTAAAATTTAATACTTCAGATACCAGATAACTCAATATACCAAAATTCAGTATAAATTTTAGTGCCTAAAATTATTTTTATTTTTACATTTATTCGTTCTGTTTAAAGTAGACTTGTAATTTTGTTTATTACCTTTATCAGATTTATCGCATTATTTGCAGTACTATTTATCACATCAATCATTTTCAATTATTTATTAAAAGATAACAAAATCTTTTTTAACCTTAATCTCTACTAAATAATTTAAAAATACTTATATTTTAGGACAGATGAAATATATAATTATGGCCTCCGGACAAGAAAGAGTGTGGCATCAAAATATGAAAGAGTGGCAATCTACTCTCCCTCGCTTGAAGACTAACTACGGCAATAACCAATATAACAAATGAAACCACCAAAAAAGACATTAAGAAAAAATATATTCACATAAATGTTATGTAGTGACATATTCATATGTACAATGTTACCAACTGGGTTAAAAAAAAGTCTGCTGAGACGTGTCTATTCATTTTAGCAGGTGAAAGTACCTATGCAGTATAGATAAGGTATTTGAGTATCTTAAAATATTGACTGCAGTAAACATAATACCAAATTTCAGAATAAGCTAATATATGTCTACAAACATCCTTGGAAGGAGGAATATTGCATTATATGATTTGATCTGAAATCTGGTGACCGGAATTGCACTGCGTATGTACTTTTCCTCTCTAATAAGGACACGCAAAAGCTTTGCCATTTTTGCACTCAAGAGAAAAGGCCAGTGTGACTGAATTTAAAACCAAAATCAGTTAAAAACATGATCCTTCAGGGTTAAACGAACAGAAAGTACACAGGTACTCACAATTAGAGTTCAGTTCTTCAGTGATTTATCTCCAAGATTTTAGTCTCACTGCTCGTCACAATGTTGTTGCAGCCCATACACCCAGCAATGATGAGAAAGGAAACTCTTCTAGTAAATAGATCCATTCTTAGAAGCTTTAATCATTTATAGGATATGCAGTGGGCACAACTCTTTTTGTCTAGCTACTCAATAGGAAATGCAATATTTTAATGTTTGCTGCAAAAGGAAAGCTTGAAGGCTGTAGACAGACCACTGTTTTCAGACTTCTAGGAGCGTTTCGTGGTACTCAATGAGAGTATTTACAGATGCTTACAGACCTATTCATCACTTAGCATTAGCAAATTAACTCCCAAATTTTCATGCTTGCCTGGTATATGAACTATTAGCTACTTGTCAGAAGCACCTGAAGGCTGAAGCTCTCAACTAATTTCACTATACATATGTAAATATGCATGCCATAAAAAGACACTAATTCCATCAAAATTACCTTTATGTTGGCCTTTGTTACGACATCCATTTATCCAAACGAATCTGAGCTATATCAAAAGGGAACCAAAAGCAGAAGGATTCAGATCATCTAAACTTCAAAAAGAGATAAATGTTTTACATGTATATTGAGCGCTCAGAATCATGGGAATTAGTAATTTTTTCAGTTATTGTCACCATTCTGAGCAAGATATATTTTACGTGAATGAAATAATTGATTTATTAATTTTTGGTAGGAGGCACTATAACGAATTCACATAATGCAAGTGTTTTTCATCGTAATTAAGATTGGATTACACAAATGCTATGCTAAAAAGTAGAACAAATGAACTACTAAAATGCAGTCTGATGTAAGATTTAGTCCTGTAGGTAATGAATGCACGTGGGTGATGGCTCTGAACTTGCAGATGTTGATACTATTCACACAGTGCCCCCAAACCTATATTCTTCTTGTAAAAATGTAAAATTCCAAGTTTCCACTTAAAGCAAATGCAAAAAAAAAAAGAGGAAAGAACGATTTCAGGTATGTTATACAGGTCAAGCTGCTCATGACTTGCATTACTGCATGGTGAAATGTGATATGCTATGTGATCAATGGCACACAAATGCTATGCTTTAAAAGTAGAACAAATGACACACTCACTGATGCTAATAACCAATAATTGTAAATGCCAACTGAGAGCCACTCAACAAAATACAAACTGAATGGAACAATAAAGTATGTATTAGAACAGCACAACACACTGCCATAATTCACAGTGGTAAATTCAGAGATGAATTTCCATAGGCATAGCACTATATAACATGAACCCAGGTTATAAAAGGCGGATCGATCTAGTCGTCCTCCCATGTTCATTATCCCATGGCATTTCAATGAGCTTGTATAAGTAACTGAGAGTTACCGATTACAAAAAAGAGATAAAACAAAGAGATGTGCTTCTATACTCTCCAGGAAAAAAAGCGCAGATTTTAAAGATGGTGAGGGGCCTATGTTAAAAAGTACTTAGCAGCAAAAACGTTGCTTAAGAGGGGCACCATCTGAATCCTTTCTTTCTATCATGGTTCAAAAGTGAAAAAAAAAGAGATGTGGATACAATCGCACAAGTATGCCCTGCACTCATACTGGAAGACAAACTGTTCGGAGGTACAAAAGGGCGATCCCTGATTTTAAGATCAGCCAATATGCGCTAAAACATGCTGAGTTCAGGTAAGGGTAATCATATGACCTGATTTTAATTTAATATCAAAGGCAAACACAAAGGCAGGACATGATTTAGGATAATGCTTGACCAATAAATTAGGTAACCAATCATGGGCAAGAAGCATAATAAGTACTAAAATGACGTGCTAATTCATATAGCAGCATGCATGGTTCAAATACTACAAAACAAAAGGTGATCACCACACAATGCCGATGATAAGCTTTGAGTCGGTCCCTGAAATGCATAATGAGGTATAATTATCTGGCTAAACAGTTAACGATAGATACACTGGAAATTACCCTGATCATGTTGTTCTAAAGCCAGAACAGATTGAACTCGGCATGTAGCAGCCAGCGCACCACCATCTATGGAACTCGCACTGCAAACAACATCAATGTAAGCCATTCTCAAAATTTAACATCTCACACTCAAGGAAAACAGAAAAAAAAAAGAGTAGATCTTCACCGTGATCACACACTGAAGGTAAATAGGAAATTTTACCTTCAATGAGATGAGGCGAGGCGCGGGTTCGGCGACGGCGACCTGGAGGCGTTGTATCGGCGGCGGCGGCGGCGGCCGCCTGTGGAGCGGCGGTTGTCGGGGTAGGCGGCGTCGCGTTCAAGGACGGCTGTCGGTGGTGTTTGAGCGGCGCAATGCGGCAAACGGATAAGGCCCTAGGAAGAGGTGGAGCAGCGGATGGGGATGGGAGGAGCGCGACGCGTGTTCGGAGATGGTATGGGGGCGACGCAGCGACGGATGGCCGGGGATGTGCGGCACGGCGGCGAATGGCGGGCTAGGGTTAGGCGACGCGATGGGAGCGGCCACGTGGGGGAGCGCCCGTTTCTGTTCGATGGGCGTGGGGGAGCGCGCGTGATGGGCCCGGGAGGGAGGGGGAGGGGGGATCTCGCACACGGGGAGGTGGAGCTGTGGAGGCGTATGAAACGTTGGATCAGTAAAAGCAGGATAGATTATTTTCGGCATGCATGAGTCCAACGTAGATAACTGAAACTCGACTAACTAATTCTACTTGTGTAGATAAAGCAGAAATCTTTGTATGACATACTCATATAATCAAGTTACCATCTGAATGTAGTGAACTCATATATTCAAGAATAAAACATACACTAGCATATTATATACACCATCACGTCACTACTGTCGCTGTCTCTAGGCAGGACGGGACGACGGGTCAGAAACCGGGGGGCAACTCAACGTTCAAAAACATCCCATGGGCCTGTTTGGAATAGGCCTAGTCTTTGGATAATATTCAGGCCCTTTCACATAGATGGCCCGGAGAATTTCGGCCAACCCACTGGCGGCGAAGCGAACCACCAGTCCTCCACGGCAAACGGCTCGTTGCGAGTCGCAGGAGTCTTGCAAGACAAGCTCCCGGATCTCCGCGGCTTCCAGGTTCCAGCATTTAAAAGCATCGTCTTCCTCGTCGAGTCGTTGTCTTCCCATCTCGTGCCACTCGACGCCAGAGTCCCTAAACTCCCCCCGATCCCCTACCTGCCTGTGTCCCGTCTCCAATGGCTGATCAGTCTCGGCGGCAATGGGCGGGGGATCGCCTCCCCGGCGACGTCCTGTACGAGATCGCCCGCCGCATCCCGTGCGAGGTCGATCGCCTCCACGTGGCTCGCTTCCGCCACTCCTGGCGCGTGGTGCTCCCGGAGCTCAATCCCCCGGCGCCGCCTCCCCAGCTCCCGTGGCTCGTCCTCCCGAAAGCCGACGGGTCGTCTACCTCCTCCTGCCTCCTCAGCGGCTGCCGCACCCACTCCGTCTTCCTCCCGGACAACGCACAGCACAAGCGCTACTTCGGCTCGTACGACGGCGCATGGCTCTTCCTCGCCCTCGGCGGCCGAGCTCAACGCCAAGCACTCGTCAACCTCAACAACTTTGAGCTCCGCGACCTCCCAAACCTGGCCCGACTCAGCTTAAAGTACTCGACATTTGTGGATCACGAGATGGCCATCGTCGCCGCCACCCTCTCGTGCCAGCCAACCGAACAAGGATGCATCGTCGCCGGCATCATCGAATCATCCCCCTTCCGCGTTGCCGACGGCCACGTCATTCGGCGAATTGCGTTCTGGCGCATGGGCGATCAGGTGGTCTTACCGCCTATCTGGAGACGGGTGGCGAACCAGTTACCGGAAAATGAACTGCAGGACGTCCTATACCACAAAGGAACCGTCCATTTCCTCATCGGAATGGAACACATCATTGCGTGTGACGAACCACCGGCCTTCCATGAATATGGCGTGCGACTGGTCCCGGTAAACATGTTCTTCCAGCGGCGCATCCGCCACGACGGCGAGGTGGTCCTTGCTCGCTACCTCGTGGAGTCCCGAGAGAGGCTACTCATGGTGGTCAAGCTAGCTAGTGGGCGTCGTCAGCCGAACTTTCCGACGTCGGCGTTCCGGGTGTTCCAGAAAAAAGAGTTCAACACTGGCGAAGAAGACGAGCCGTTCAACGATGGCCCGTTTCAGTTTCAGTACTACTGGAGCGAGCTGGGCACGCTCGACGGCCGGATGCTGTTCGTCGGACGAGGTTGCTCCAGATCCTACGAGGCGGCCAATGGGCACCCCGGCATGGAGGGCGTCTACTTCTTGGATGACCGGAGCTTCCAGCAGCCGATCATTGGTGATGCACCCAAACTGCCGTACCTCTGCAGCGACAACGGCAAATGGTCGAAAGCACCAACTCCCCAGGTCAACCGCTGCTTCCCGGAGCGAGACCCGTCGATCTACTCCCCTCCTGTTTGGATTCTCCCTTGAGACGAGACAGATCTTTGGCAACGTTGCACAACAGGTCAAGTACTTCATTGGTCCCATGCCAGCATGCCTTGATCTACATTGCGTTGTTTGTTCCTTCTTGCTTAGTTCGATGGTGTTGCCATTTTGAAACTGTTGCTGATTGGTAGATAGAATGGCCTGCATTTGTTTGTGGTATAAGCTGAAGGAGGATTGGTTTAGTTCAGGTCTTCAGGAATACTACAAATGACTTTATTGTTGGTTCACTATTATTCTTCATGTGACTCAGAGCATTCAGCTACACTTTATTCTCTTCAATTTCCATTTCAATTCAAGCTTTTCTTTAAGTTGTCATGAAGTTTTAGTGTGCATTTCAACTCTGTGGAATATTGTAGATCAGTACATCTTTGACACCTGCAGATTGTCCTGTTTCTTTATGATAGCTAGTCGCTAATATGATAATGATAATACATGCTAATTATCTGCACTGCTGAGTTTAGTTTGTATGCATTATTTATTTGTCCTAGATCATTTGCATAATGAACTGTATATGTGGAAGAGGCTGAGCCTGCAGGATTAATGCACCAGGCTTGACCTTTTCCACTTCCATGGTTCATGGTTGTGAGTCCGATGGTATAGTGCTTCTGGGACATAGAGTTACTGATTAGTTGTCTTCAACTGTTAGCTGAAACAAGACCCCAGTTCCATCAAAAATAACTTGCAGAAAGCCAACAATGATCGACGTGTGTTGCAACTGATAATTTCAGTTTGGACATTTGCATGCCCATAGTTGTGCTTTGATTTTTTGTGACCAGATCAAATATTTTTCTTTGTTCTGTTTAAAGTTTTTTTGAAGGGAAATTTGCTCTATTTAAAGTGTATTTGCATGCAGCCAATGTTGGTTCTGTAAGACAATCTACTTTCCCTTGCTTGAATAAAATTAACTAACCATTCCGGTTGGTTCTGTAAAACTTACCAAACAGGCCAATTTTTGGTCCTGTAAAACTGTTCTTGGCATGCATATGTCCAATGTAGACATTTGAAACTTGACTAACTATTCCGAATGCTCGTGTAGATAATTCAGAAATCATTCTATGACACATACTGATATAATCAAGTTATCATCTGAAGATAATGAACTTATGTGTTCAAGAATGATATATACCACGCACACCATATACGCTCCTAATAGAATCATCACACCACGCCATATTAGCCGTCCGATTGTCTTTAGGC
The DNA here is from genome assembly GCA_030770085.1 of Oryza coarctata. Taxonomy (NCBI): domain Eukaryota; kingdom Viridiplantae; phylum Streptophyta; class Magnoliopsida; order Poales; family Poaceae; genus Oryza; species Oryza coarctata. The sequence goes on from CM061470.1 coordinate 20,758,441, forward strand.
AGGTCGGACCCGACACAGGTCAACTGTACGTTCCAAAAGATCCCACGGACAGTTCGAAAGGCCACGTGGCCCAGTATGTACACTAAAATCCAGGCCCTTTCAAATCTACGGGCCCAATAATTCTGGCCCATCGACGGGATTGGCCGGAAGGTTGGGCCAGGCCGCGAAGCGGTCTTCCACGGCAAGCAAGGAAGCAAGCAGCACGCTCGGCTTCTTGCAAGACAAGATTGCTCGTGCTCCCGATTCTCCGCGGCTTCCAGAAGCAAAATAGAATCAAACCAACTTCTCCCAGCATTTAAAGCATCGTCTTCCTCGTCGAGTCGTCGTCTTCCCATCTCGTGCCATTCGACGCAGAGTCCATAACATCCCCCACGATCCCCTCCCGGCTCCCGTGTCCCGTCTCCAATGGCTGATCAGTCTCGGCGGCAATGGGCGGGGGATAGCCTCCCCAACGACGTCCTGTACGAGATCGCCCGCCGCATCCCGTGCGAGGTCGATCGCCTCAACATGGGTCAATTCCGCCACTCCTGGCGCGTGGTGCTGTCGAAGATCAAGCCCCCGGCGCCGTCTCCCCCTCTCCCGTGTCTTGTCCTCCCGAAAGCCGACGGGTCGCTTACCTTCTCCTGCGTCCTCAGCAGCTGCCGAACCCACCTCTTCCACTTCCCGGACGGAGCACACCGCTCGCGCTACTTCTGTTCGTACGAAGGCGCATGGCTCTTCTTCGCCCTCGGCGGCCGAGCTCAACGCCACTTACTCCTCAAACTCAGTGGCCGCTTTCAGCTCCACGTCCTCCCCAACCTGGTCCGCGTCAGCATGAACTTAGATTACTCGATGGGAGTGGATCAAGAGATGGCCATCGTCACCGCCACCCTCTCGTGCCAGCCAACCGAACAAGGATGCATTTTCGCCGGCATCATCGAATACTCTCCCTTCCCCGGCCACGTCACGCGGCGAACTGCGTTCTGGCGCATGGGCGATCAGGTGGTCTTACCGACTAACTGGGAATGGATGGCGATGCTAATAGTAGACGTAGAGGACCTCATATACCACAATGGAGCCTTCCATTTCCTCACCGGAGGGGAACACATCATTGCTTGTGAAGAACCACCTGTCTTCCATGAAAATGTCGTTGAACTGATCCCCGCAAACATGTACTTCCTGCCGCGCGGCGGCGCCGACGACGAGACGGTCCTTGCTCGCTACCTCGTGGAGTCCCGGAGGAAGCTGCTCATGGTGGTCAGGTTAACCAATCGGCGTCAGCACTTGCCGACGTCGGCGTTCCGGGTGTTCCAGAAGGAAGAGCTGTCGTCCGACGATGTCAAAGAAGGCGAGCCGTACCACAATTTTGGTGCTGTGGTTCAGTTTCGGTACTACTGGAGAGAGCTGGACAAGCTCGATGGCCGAATGCTGTTCCTCGGACGAGGCTGCTCCAGATCGTACGAGGAGCGCGACAGGTACCCCGTTGGCATGGAGGGCATCTACTTCTTGGATGACCGGAGCTTCCACCAGCAGATCATTGGTGATGCAGACAAACTGCCGTACCGCTGCAGCGACAACGGCAAATGGTCGAAAGCACCTTCCGGCCAGGTCGATCGCTGCTTCCCGGCGCGAGGCCCATCAATCTACTCCCCTCCTGTTTGGATTCTCTCTTGAGACGCACGAGACAGATCTTTGGCAACGTTGCACAACAAGTCCACTATTTCCATGCCTTGATCTACATTGTGTTGTTTGTTTCTTGGTTTCTGAGTTCGATATTGTCCTCATGTTGAAACTGTTGCTGGTCAGTAGATAGAATGGCCGGCATTTTTTTTTAAGCTGGTGATGAAGCAGCAATACTGCAAAATGATACTTGCTGTTGGTTCAGTGCTATTCTTCATATGCGATTCACTGCATCCAGCTACACTTTATTCTCTTCAATCTGCATTCCAATTCAATATTGTTTAAGTTGTACTGAAGTTTTAATGTGCATCTCAACTCTGTGGAATATTCAAGATGCGTATATATTTCTTTGATACCGTCAGATTGTCCAGCTTCTATGATACTTATATATCACAGTTCTAATGATCTGCATTACTCAAATTAGCCTGTATGTTTCCTCAAACAAAAATTTAGCTTGTATGAAATATTTAGTCCTAGATCATGTGCATAATGAAGTAAAAATATGTGGGAAGAGATTGAAACCGCAAGATCAATGTAATATTGTACTTCTGAGTCTGATTAGTCTTCAATGGTTAGTTGAACAGGAGTACAGGTCTCCTTTTCCAACAAAAATCACTTGCATCCCTGTCGAAATGCTGCAAGTGACTTAAGAATTGCGGTTGATTTGACGGTGTTCTCATGTTGAACTGTAGCTGATTAAAGCTGAAAGCAGGATCCATTTAGTGCAGAAATGCTGCAACTGACTTAATTACCGTTGATTCAGTTCTTGTTTGCATTTTTTTTAATAAATGTGCATTTCAATTGAAGCTTCTTTACATTGTACTGAAGACTGAAGTTGCAGTGTGCCTAACTGCCTATGCGTAGGCGCGCGCATCTCAACTCTGTGAAATGCAGATTTATGTATATCTGACATCTGCAAACTGTCCTGTTTCTTTATGATATCTAGTTTCTAACATGATATGCTCATAGTACATGCTAATTATCAACACTACTGAATTTAGTTTATATGCACTATTTGATCCTAGATCATCTGCACAATGAAGTAGGCTGATAGCAAGATTAATGTACCGGGCTTGACCTTGGTCCACCTCCATGGTTGCTGTCTTGCTGAGTTCGATGGTACTGTATTTTTGTCATTCTGTGATATATAGCTACTACTGATTAGTCTCCACTTGTTAGCTGAAACAGAATTAGTTGTCCAACAAAAATCACTTGCAGGCCTGCAGTAAACCCGTAAATGATCGAGTATTTCAACTGCTGCAGATATAGACAGCGGTGTCCTTAATTTGCTCTGTTTAAAATGAATCTGCCTTAACTCAATTTGGACTGTAACTCAGGCAGTCTATTCTCCCATCCTTGAAGATAAACTATTCTTGGCGTGCATTAGTGTCCAATGCAGAGAGCTGAAGTCTTGACGATACTGTAATACTAGCATTTTCTATAACATACTGGTATAATCATGTTGTCATCTAAGATAATCATGTGCATTTGAATTCAATCTTCTTTAATCTGTACTGAAGTTTTAATGTGCATTTCAACTCTGTGGAATATTACAGACGCGTATATCTTTGACAGCGGCAGATTGTCCTGCATCTAGTTGCTGAAATTATACTCGTATTCATTCCTTCATCTACATTGGTGTCGTTCGATGGTGTTCTCATGTTGAGTTGAACTGTTGCTGATTAGTAGATAGAATGGACTGAATTAACTTGTTTGTGGTCTAAAGCTCAAACCAGGATTCGTTTAGTGCAGAAACGCTAGTATGATGCAAGTGATTTGCTGATTCAGTTCTTGCTGGCATTTGTTAATATAAATTTGCATTTCAATTCAATCTTCTTGACGTTACTGAAGTTGCAATGTGCCTATGTGCATTTCAACCCAGCATGTGAATTCAGATGTAGTTGCTAACATGATAATCGTAGTACATGCTAATTATCTGCACTTCTGAGTTTAGTATGTATGCACTATTTGGTCATAGATCATCTTCACAATGAACTACGTGGAAGAGGCTGAAACTGGCAAGATTAAAGCACCAGGCTTGATCTTTCCCACTTGCATGTTTTCTAAGTTCGATGGTATTATACCTCTGACTCTGAGACAATAGTTGCAGATTAGTCCTCAATTTTTAGCTGAAACAGGACTCCTTTTTCCAACCAAAATCAATTGCAGAAAGCCAACAATGGTAGATGTGTGTTACCCTTTTGGATATATCAAGATGTTAGCATGTCCTTCTGTGCAACTGATAATTTCAGTGTGGACATTTGCATCCCCATGTTGTGTTGTTTCCTGTAACCAGACCAATATCAACATCAAAATCTTTTAATCCCAAACATAGGTTAGAAATAAAACGCAATAATATCTGTATTAAGATTTAAGTATAAAAAATGTGTTTTCTATGCACTCCTATTTAAGAATAAATCCCAAAATTTCAAAAAATATTTCATGTCTTCTCTTATATCAATTTCGATATTTCTATTTTACAGATGTATCTGAAGTTAACTATTAAATATGATCAAAGTGACCAGATTACATACATTTTTATATATAAATATTGGTGCAGATTACTCTGTTTAAAATGGATTTGCGTGCAGTAAATTTTGGTTCTGTAACTATTATTGGCATGCAGTGTCCAATGCATGAAACTTGACTAACTATTAATTCCGCTTGCTTATGTAGATAATGCAGCATTAATTTTTGTATGACACATACTGAGTCAAAGTTATTATCTGAAGACAATGAACTTATATGTTCAAGAATGATACTATATACTACACACACGGCACACCATATATGCTCCTAATATTGTCAATTCGTCATCACACTACCTTATTAACCTGTAGGCAGGTCGGACAGAGGCCAGGCAATTCTACGTTCAAACGCACCAAATGGGCCTATTTGGAAGCCCATAATTCTATAACAACATCGGCCTAGTTGTTGGACAAAATCCAGGCCCATTCACATAGATAGGCCGGAGAATTACTGCCATTGGCTGGTCAGTCTCAGCCATGGGCAGGTCGCCTCTCCGACGTCGTCTTGTACGAGATCGTCCGCCGCATCCCGTGCGAGGTCGATCGCCTCCACATGGGCCGCGTCTGCCACTCGTGGCGCGTGGCGCTCAAGGAGCTCAAGCCCCCGGCGCCGCCTCCCCCGCTCCCGTGAGCCGACGGAACGCCCTCCTTCTCCTGCGTCCTCAGCGGCTGCCGCACCCACCCCTTCTCCGTCCCGCGCGGCGCACGACACGCGCGCTACTTCGGTTGGTACGACGGCGCATGGCTCTTCCTCGCCTTCGGCGGCCAAGCTCAACGACAAGCACTCGTCAACCTCAACAAATTTGAGCTCCTCGACCTCCCCAACCTGGCCCAAGTCGACATGGTGTACCTGAAACTAGTAAATCGGGACTGTGAGATGGCCATCGTCGCCGCGGCCCTCTCGTGCAAGCCGACCGAACAGGGATGCATCGTCGCCGTCTTCATCGAATACTCTCCCTTCCCCGGCGGCGTCACGCTGTATGCTGCGTTCTGGCGCATGGGCGATCGGGTGGTCTTACCGCCTATCTGGGTACGGGTGGAGACGAACTCGTGGAAGGGAGAACCAGAGGAGGACCTCATATACCATAATGAAGCCTTCCTTTTCCTCTCCCGAAGTGAACACATCCTTGCGTGTGCAGAACCACCGGTCTTCCATGAAGATGTCGTGGAACTGATCCCGGCAAACATGTACTTCCAGCCGCGCGACGACGACGAGACGGTCCTTGCTCGCTACCTCGTTTGATTCCCGAAGGAGGCTGCCGATGGTCGTCAGGTTTACTAGTCGGCGTCAGCACTTGCCGACGTCGGTGTTCCGGGTGTTCCAGAAAGAAAAACTGTCGTCCGACGATGTCAGAGAAGGCGAGCTGTACGACATTGGTGGCGTGGTTCAGTTTCGGTATTACTGGAGAGAGCTGGACAAGGTCGATGGCCGAATGCTGTTCGTCGGACGAGGCTGCTCCAGATCGTACGGGGCACGCGACAGGTACCCCGGCATAGAGGGCGTCTACTTCTTGGATGACCGGAGCTTCCACGAGCCAAGCATGGCGTTTGATGATGTTGCAGCCAAACTGCCGTAGCGCTGCAGCGACAACGGCAAATGGTCGGAAGCACCAACTCCCCAGGTCGACCGCTGCTTCCCGGCGCGAGGCCCGTCGAAATACTCGCCTTCTGTTTGGGTTCTCACTTGAGATCGACGAAAGGTTTTGGCAACGTTGCTCAACAGGTCAGGCTAATTAGTTTCATGCCTTGATCTACATTGTGTTGTTTGTTTCTTCTTGCCGAATTCGATGGCGTTCTCATGTTGAATCTGTTGCTGATCGGTACTAGATAGGATGGCTTGCATTTGTTTGTGGTGTAAGCTGATGATGAAGCAGGATGCGTTTAGTGCAGCAATGCTACGTAATGATAATTTGCTGTTGGTTCAGAACTTCAGATGTTCAGTGCTACTCTTCATGTGATTCAGTTCATTCAGATACACTTAATTCTCTTCAATTTGCATTTCAAATTTTCAATTCAAGCTTCTTTATAAGTTGTACTGCAGTGTTTTAGTGTGCATCTCAACTCTGCAGAATATTACAGAAACACCTGCAGATTGAACTATTTATTTATTATGGCCACAGTACCAATTTTGCATGCAATATTTAGTCCTAGTGCACAGTTAAGTGTGTGGAAGAGGTTGAAACAGCAATATTAATGTACCAGGCCTGACCTTGATCCACTTCCATTTCCAACAGTAATTGTACTTCTGAGATGGTTACTGATTAGTCTTTTTTTTTGTTACTGAAAGAGTTTAGTGATTAGTAATTGTACTTCTGAGATGGTTACTGATTAGTCTTCAATTGTTAGTTGAAAAAGGAGCACAGGATTTCCAACAAGAATCACTTGCAGCAAACCAGAAATTATCGATGAGCAATTCAATTGCTGCACACCTTTTGCTACCTTTGTGGCACCCTTTTTCCTAATTCAAGGAGTTGGGATATTCTTGTGTTGCATCTGATAATTTCAGTGTGGACATGTGCATGGCTGTGCTTAGATTTTTTGTGACCAGATCACATCCTGTATTTTGTTTCTTTTTGGGATATAGACAGTGTTGTCCTCTGCTTGAAGTGGATTTGCATGCAGTCAAATTTGGTTCTGCAACTCAGGCAGTCTACTTTTCCCATGCTTGAATTCATTAACTGAGAAGTGGGAGTATTGAGGCTCTCAAATGCAGAATCAACAAGATGTGAATGCTGATTTATACAGGATGCAGTACTTTGTAAACTAACTTGTGTTCATGTGTCATCCTTTTTACTAAATTTTGCTGCTACCATATATTCCAACCCTGTACAATAATATACCTAAGTGAATAGGAACTTAGTATTCCATCATTTTTGTGGAATCACAGATGAAGAGAAGGAAATATTCCTTCACCAGAAGTTGGCGAGAATGTCACAAAAACCTATACAAATCACACCGAGTGGAAAAAATCTATGCTCCAACCTCACTGGCCGCATGTGAAATCGGGATCCTTCACTAATTTGATGGTGAGCTCAGGATTTGGACTATGCAGTTCAAAGATCACCTGTCAAAACAAATTGAACATATGTTAGTTACGTTTGCACCCACTAAACAACAGAGAATGCTCACCCTTACCAATGGACCTCTGCTAACTACAACTCGAAGAAAAAACTTTATCAGTTAATTATACTTTTTTAAAAAAAAATTGTACCAGGGTTTTAAGCAATAAACAGATCTGGTTACAAAAAACTGCATGCACATAAATTCTTGGCTCAGTGGAAGAAAACAATTTCTCAACAGTTTGACATACTATAGGGTAAGCGCAAAAAAGCCATAAACAATATTCCCTTCATATAAGAATAGAAAAAGCACGTACAATGACATTATCTCCAAGTTTGAGGATCGGTGCTGGAACATACAGAGCACATTGTGGTCCAATTACCTAAAATATCAGTTAATTTTCATCTCACGTGAGCAAAATATATAATATTTTAGAAAACAATTGAGTATGAGCTATAATTGTTAAATATCTGTCACTTGATGGTGTCAACAGTTTAACGGCCAGAACCTCCCAATGTTGAAGTTGTTTACAAAAGCACCTCCTTTATTCCAGCCACAAAATGATATGAATGTGTCCTTTTTCTCAGACCCGGAGTCAATACAGAAATGGCCTTCATAAAATGCTGGTTCCTCTGAAGTCCCTTCTGTAAATGCATAAGATATAGAGTAGTGATGCAGCAATCAGACATGAGATCTAAGTGTGAATGCAAAACCAGTTCAATATTCATTTATAACTAAGAAAATATTGAAAAAATTCAAAAAAAGATGCATCTTTTCTGTTGTGGGAATCTTTTAGTTTGAATTTTGTTAAACCAGCAAAATCGTTTTGTGGCCTCTATTTGGAAACAGATTTTCTCTTGCCCCTCCATTCTCTGCAACTCCTTTCAACGTGACGTGTACAGTTGGTTTGAAGTAGAAATAAATTCAGGTGGGGATCCCCCCTCCCGGGTGAAAATTTAACAAAAAAAAACTTGTTGGCCTTAACAAAAGACTTTTAGGCCCCGCTCTAAAGTGCTACTAGCTACTAGATTATTGTGCACACGTTTTCCAAACAACACGATGTAATTTTTGGAAAAACTTTCTACATATAAATTTCTTGGAATACCTTTTTAAATCCATTTTCAACTTCTTAATATTGAATTCATTCATTTGTGCCCTTAAATAATTGTCACAAAATCAGAATAATCTACCATCCAACCCCTCGAATCTAAGTTGAACGGGGCTGTTCATTTCCTTGTACACAACTTGCAGCACAAAGCAAAGTGCATAAATTTTTCATTTGCATTAATTAGTTTGACATTACCTAAGCAACTTATACCTCATAGTAACATCTCACTCACTAGAATCAGAAATAATATCCTATAGTCGAGCTGCCTCTTAATTATGCCTGACTGTTTACCATGAGCATGACTTCATGGGAATTAGTTACGAAGGTTGTACCCCTGCTGCCACTACCACCACAACAAAAGAGGAGGCCTAAGGCGCCTCCCCTTAGTTCTCTACCTCGTCGCAGCCACCGACTTGCAAGAATCAACCCGTGTTCTCCTGAGCCGCCGGCAAATGATGCACAGAGACGAATAATAAGGAAACTGGGGTTTGCGGCTAAGAACGAGAAGATCTCTAGGCAAGTGCAAGATGACTACAGCAAGTTATTTGACAACCCACTCTATGATGGTCACCTAGCGGCTTTAGCAGCAATTTTTGGGTTGAGTTTGGATGAGGCCGGTCTTTCCTCCTCTGGTGTTGGTGCGACATTGACTGGTTCATTAGTGGTTAGCTAGTGGGGCTTATCTCAGTCCTCCTTGTGGTAGTTGTTGCTTGTTTATCAATGAATCCAGCGAATATTTTGTTTTGGAACGCCTGGGGTCTCAATAGCACTGACCAGCGCAACTCTATTCGTGATGTGATTCTCTCTTCAAATGCAGATATTGTTTGTCTATAGGAAACCAAGGTAGCTAATATGCCACGGCGGTTGTTTCTCTCAGTGTTTGGGTTGAATTATGATAAGTTTGTTGTGCTACCAGTGGATGGTACGAGAGGGGGAGTTCTTGTGGCTGGGAAGAGTTCAGTCTGTCAGGTGTTGGCTAGTAGGGTGGATTTCTTCTCAGTGTCAATCCAGTTTGTTGAGCAGAAAGGTCGTAATTGGTGGCTTACTGGAGTTTACGGCCCCTAGGACGATGAGGACCAGTTGTCTTTCTTACAGGAATTTTGAGATATCAGAGCCGTGTGTGACAGCCCTTGGTTAGTTACTGGGAATTTCAAACTTATTTATCAGGCGGCGAACAAGAATAACTTTAATTTGAACAGAGTTATGATGGGTCATTTCAGGAGATTGTTGGATGATGTTAATCTTATGGAGATATCTTTGCATGGTCGCAAGTATAGTTGGTCTAATGAGCATGACTCCCTTACATTACATTGGTAAGATTGGATAGAGCTTTTTGTTGCGCAGATTTTGAGGAGTTTTTTCCAGATTCTCTATTGCAAAGCTTAGCATTGGTTGTCACAGACCATTGTCCCTTATTGCTGGGTCTTCATGCTAACATCAGGGGCAAAAGAAGGTTTCATTTTGAGAGTTTTTGGCCTAAGGTGCAGGGTTTTCAGGAGGCAGTACAGCAGATTTGGGAGGCTCCCTTGCAGTGTTCTTGTCCAGTTGAACGATTTTTTCTTAAACTCCAGAGATTGAGCAGAGGGTTGCAGAGTTGGAGTCAGAAGAGAGTGGGTAATATTAAGGTTCAGTTATCTATGGCGAAGGAGATTCTTCACCGGGTCAAGATTGCAAGGGACTGTAGGCCCCTTTTGGTTGGGAAAGAATGATTGAGGAAAAAACTTAATTCTATTGTCTAGTTCCTTTTTTCACCATTACTCCCGATACCGCAAGAGGAAGAATTTTATTGCTAAATTGGTTGTTGATGATCGAGTTATCACTAGTCAAGAGGAGAAGCATGTAGCAGTGCTTGATTTTTATGAGGGTCTTCTTAGGTTAGCCCATGTGAGGGACTACTCCTTAGACCAATCGGTTTTTCATAATCATCATTTCGATGTGGCCCTTGAGGATGCATTTACTGATGAGGTGTGGGCTACGGTCAAGGCTATGCCTTTTGACAAAGCCCCGGGACCGAATGGATTCACTGGTCGTTTCTATAAGTCTTGTTGGGAGATTATCAAAGGAGATATTATGTTGACTCTTATAGCAATTCAGCAAGGGCATGTTTCTAAATTCAAGCTTTTAAACTCGGCCTTTATAACTCTACTACCAAAGAAGGTGGATGCGGTCCAAGTGAAAGACTTTCTCCCTATAAGTCTCATTCATAGTTTTGCGAAGTTGGTAACAAAAATCCTTGCAAACTAGCTTGTTCCTTTGTTGCCTAGCATGATCTCTACCAATCAAAGTGTTTTTATCAAAAGGAGGAGTATTCATGACAACTTCTTCCTTGTGTAGCAAATGGCCAAATGTCTTCATGCAAACAAAGAACCACATGTTCTGTTAAAGTTGGATATCTCGAAGGCATTTGATTCAGTGTCTTGGCCTTTTCTTTTGGAGGTATTTCATCAGTTGGGCTTTGGTCGACGATGGTGCAATCTTTTATACTTGCTCCTTTCCACATCGTCTACTTAGATTTTGGTGAATGGGGTGTTGGGGGAGTGATTTTTCATTGACGTGGTCTTTGGCAGGGGGATTCTTTGTCTCCAATGCTTTTCATTCTAGATGTTCTCAACTCCTTTGTGGACCGTGCATCACAAGAGGGTTGGCTGCAACCTCTTGCCGTACAACATACGCAACAAAGGTGTTTCTTTTATGCGGATGATGTGGTATTGTTCTCTAGACCAACTGACAATGATCTCACGGTGATCAAGCAAATCTTGAATATTTTTGGTCATGCATTGGGGCTAGTAACAAATATGCAAAAAGTTTAGTCACTCCAATCAGGTGTAGAGAGGAGGAAATGGGAGTGATTGCAAACTCTCTGCCCTATGAATTGAAGGAATTCCCATGTAATTATTTGGGGTTTCCATTAAAAATTAAGAAGTTGTCTAAATTGGATTTGCTTGCTCTTGTCTACAAGGTAGCGGATGATCTACCAATGTGGAAGGCCTCTCTCATGAATAGAGCTGGCCGTCTTATTTCAATAAGGGTTTTGCTTTCCGCCATCCCGATCTACCTGATGATTGCCATAGACCTCCTGAAGTGGGTGTCAAAGGCAATTGATAAAAAGAGGAGGGGTTTCCTATGGTCAGGTCGAGAGAAAGCCAATGGCGGTAACTATTTGGTTGCTTGGGATAGAGTGTGTCGTCCTCTGGAGTATGACGGGCTAAGAATTCTAAACCTTGAGTACATGAGTTGGGCCCTTCGAATCCGTTGGCTTTAGCTCCAAAAAAGGAATAATTCTTGTGCTTGGCATTGGCTGCCCATTCATGTACCACGCATGTCCCATGATCATTTTGGTTTGGCGATGGAGTCACACATTGGAAATGGGCAATCTACTCTTTTTTGGATGGATAGATGGGTAGAAGGCAAGACTATAATGGAGTTGGCCCCCAATCTTTACAAAATGATTGCTAAAAAGGTGGTGAAAAATAGTATACAGTGGCACAAGCACTAGATAACCACAAGTAGGTTGCTCATATTAAAGGGCCCTTGTCTATACAGGTTATTGTGGAATACCTATGGATATGAGATATGATTTATGGGGTGGTCTTACAGGAGGATACACTTGATCAGCATCGGTGGAAGCTCACAAGCTCGGGCATGTACACCTCCAAGTTTGTATACGAGGCCTTGTTTGTGGGAACTGTAAGGTTTGCTCCTTGGAGAAGAATCTAGAAGAGTTGGGCTCCTCTAAAGTGCAAATTCTTTGTTTAGCTAGCTATCTACAATCGTTGTTGGACGGCTAATCAACTTGCCATGCGAGGGTTGCTGCACCCGACTGCTTGTCCTCTTTGTGATCAAGTTGAGGAGACCATCCAACACATTTTGGTCTCTTGTGTTTTTAGCCGGCAAGTGTGGTCATTGATCCTAGAGAGGTTTGGCTTCCTCTCTACGGCGCCAAACCATGACACTTGTTTTTTCTCTAGTTGGTGGGCAAAGGCAATAAAAGGACTACGCAAAGAAAAGAAGAAGGGACAATTCTTTGATTATCCTGGTTTCTTGGGAAGTGTGGAAACATAGAAACAAATGTGTTTTCAATGGAGTTACCCCTAGTGTTTCCGAAGAGCTTCAAGCCATGGCTAGCGAAGGCGTGCTTTGGTGTGTAGTGGGTGCCACAAGTCTCCAAGAGCTATTGGCTAGTGTAGTAGTTGTAATGCCTCGAGTTGGCTGGAGAATAGTTTTTTTCTTTCTTCTTTTGTTTTGTTGTGTGGCTGTGTTCCTTGTAAGACTTTCGGGGGGTGGGTGCCACTCTCCATCTACTTCTCCTCTTTCTTAATGAAATGATACACATATCTCCTGCGTGTTCGAAAAAAAAGCACTGTTGCCATAAAAAGAAGTATATTGATGCTAATATCTGTACATAAGCTTTGCTCTTAACCATCAAATTAACTTTAAACACGTAAGATTGTATGGATGATATCTGTCAACAATTTAACAGTGAAACTTGGATGAACATTTTCCAGATTTCATAATGGCACCGCCAATAAGGGCTGCCATAGTTGTAGCTAAATTCCCAGTCATGCATGCAATCTTTTCATAACAATACCTATGCCTGTCTGGTTGCTGTTGTATCAAACATCTACTAATTTCTATCTAGTAAGTGTGTAACTTGAGGTGATATAGTACCTAGTACTAAAATAGAATTGCACACATTTGCAATGTAAAAATTATTAGCAGAGAAATTGTATACAGCATAATGTCATTCCCAAGATATCTTCTGGCAACTTCAACAAGGTAATGAAAGTAATTCTTGTCATCCCCAAATGAACCAAATTCATTTTCAATCTGCCAGATCAGCTATAAGGTCAGATTATTTCATGCATACAGGATGTAGTTAGGTGGATATACAATAAAGCAAAATGAACAGGGAGTAGTAAAAAAAAAAGGAACCACAGTGGACTTGCCAGCACCATGTTTGTAGGACCTCCATTTCTGTACAGTAGTGGTGCGACTTTTGGGAGTAATACTCCCCACCATCTGTCCACCTGGAAAATAGGTAAAATTGGCCAAAAATATTCTCCAGTAATATCTCAAAGCATTGGAGTACCACATATAATACCCCATTATTGACGATTTTTTTATAAGCATACCAAGGAAGGATAGGTAGAATCTGAAGAACGCAGTTCAATGGCTGGTTCTATGGTGAGCAACCAAGGTGGAAATCCCCCAAGTCCCATTCTGAATTAACAGATTACAAAAATAATAGACCCTAAATGCACAAAGCTCAAGCGAAGAACATGTGCTATCACAACTCAATCAGATCTGAAACCATATTGACCATACAATAACACAACATTTATAAGCCAATAGAGAATAGCATAAGTGAAAAAAACAGGAACTGTTCTTGAACAACTTTAGGAATGTTGCGTGTGCTGTGGCAAATAAGCAACATGAGAATAGAGCATACAGAGCCTTTCCCCGATTTTCCCTTGTCAGTTCATAGAACATAATTACTATGTTAGTCTTTTTTTACTTTTACTATAAAATTTATTACGTATCTTTTGCATAATGTGGAAGGTGAAGCAGTGACTTTGCTGGACTTTTTTATTATTATTGCTCCTGTGAAGTTTATAAATCTTATCTGACAATAATAGCTTTGTTTGTTCTATTCGGTATACAGATATTGAGAAAACGATGATCTTGATAACCATATACAAAAGTAAAATTTCAATAAGAACATAGGAATACCTCCACAAATAAATGGACCTACACGAAGCATGACCAGCATACCAAATTTATGAGTCTTAGATATGATTCAACGTCACTGAAACCCTTGAATTCCCAGCTCCGTGGTACTGGCTCATGCATATTCCAATGAACATATGTTTGAATTGTGTTTAAGCCTAGCGCTTTTGCTCTTAAAAGGCGATCTTTCCAGTAGTGCAGCACAAAATGCAATGTAGAAGTAAGTTCACAATAAGGATAAGAGATGTTTTACAAATGCTGGCATAAGCCAAAACATCAATTGTGTCAATCTGTAAGTTCGGTGCAAGCTCAAGGTCCCCCAATACATATGGTAGAACAACATTCGAGAAGTCATTTACCTAGAAATTGAACCCCAATGTACTAATTAATCGCGTCCAAATTTGTTCGATGGCAACTTCACATGTCGACGTCTCGAATCCTTAAACTCAACTACACCCTCCAGTACAGCAGTGAAGTGGTATAACGGAAAGGTTGCACATTTGCTCGGGGAAACCGCACCTCGGGGACAATGCGGAAGTAGTGCACGTCGCCGCCGACGATCTGGAACGGGGCGCCGTCCTTCCAGAAGGTGTCGTTCTCGACCCAGAACCTTCTCGAAGCCTCGCCGCTGGCCTAGCGGCACCCCCGCAGCGACGAAGAGGATCAAAATTCAACAGCACCAACTCAGCTCATCGGAATCGAAACGCGGCGAGACGAAATGGGAGGCGGAGAGGGAGGAAGAAAGCGACGGGCGCGTACTGCTGCGGAGAACAGGGCCAGCGCGAAGAGGAGGTTCTGGAAGCTTCCGGCGAGCCCCATTCCTCAACTCCGGTGGCTTCGGCCCACCTCACCTCACTTTACCTGCCGCTGGATTTTACTCCGCGCGATTGCGCGAAGCGTGCCGTACGAGCTACGCCCAATTCTCCAGCTCTCAGACTGACGACGAAGAAGACAGTGCGAGATGCCGTGAGCTGGATGCCCTCGTGATGGCGAAGAGCCGACGAATTCTGCTCGGTGGTTGGGTTGGACAGAGCAGGGAAAGGGAACCCCGCGCCCCCAACGAACGGTTGGGGTACGGCGCCGTGGCGGGCTTAGGCAAGGAACACGCCGGTGGGGGGGGGGGGGAGTCCGCCTCGCCTGCGTGTGGCCCAGCGCCGGCGACGGCGAACGGCAACGGCCGTCGCGCGCGTTGCCGGAACGGACGGACAGTGGGTGCGGCGTGGAGTGACGTTGGCCGGTGGCACTTGGCAGTTAGGAGGCGTCAACGCGTAGGCAAACTGTATTGGGCTCTGTGCGAGGAGGCCCACCTAAAGCTGTATAAGAAAGAGGCTCGAGGAGAGCTCGGCCACGCGGCGCGGCTTGCGGCGGTGCGTCTCACACTCTCCCCGGCCGTCCCCGTCCATGTCGCCGGAGAAATCGCCTGAGTCCTCAGGTATCATGCCTCTCCCTCACTCTCCCCCTTCTCTCGCGCGCGCCGCTCTGGGTGGAGTTGCTGACTTGCTGGTGATTGGATCCCTACCGTGTTGCCCCACAATTTTTTAGGTGATGAGCATTATTCCCCAATCAGTTTGTAGCGACTGTGATGAATCAGATTGGGAATTCATAGTTCTACACGCTTAATTAAAATCACGTAGTTTATATATGATTGATTCGAGATATGCAGGATGTGTTTTAGGATACACGAAGCGTCTAGACGTTAATGGGGTAGTTTTAATCAGTCACCTGATTTCGTGGAATTTTGGATTATTTTGCACTGTGGGTATTCCCCTAATGTTTTTCTTCAAAAGAACGGAGATGACAGAATGACAGATTGGGTATATCAGATCAACATCTGAGCCAGGTCTAACTTGGTAATTTTTGCCATTTGTGGTATTTTGATGTTTATTTGGTTAGATGATTTTGTGAAGAGCTGTAAGACTTTTATATGTCCAAATGAACATATTTCTTTCATCACATCCATGAAGATAGCCAGGCATGCACATATATGCTTCTAAGTTTGGTATCTGTAAAAACCATGTATTTATATTGTATTCTCGGTAGCTTGGGCGGCCGTTTGCTATCATCCACTAACAATCATGAGAAAACTCATGCATTCGCTTGCCCTGTCTTATATAATTTATTGTCTTGATGGAATATTATGTTTGTTAATGTTATTTCCTTTCCTTGTGTGTGTTTGTCTCATGATGAATATATATGGCTTATAGTTGTTCAGGAACAAAGAGTTACAATTTCAAACAAACATGGGGAAAATCTTGTTGGTTTTTTGCATCAAACATGTTCAAAGAATCTTGTGATACTTTGCCATGGATTCCGAGCTACAAAGGCAAGTCGATCTGTAGCATTCAAGGAATTATTATTTTTAATTACTTTAGGTATAGAGTTTATCTGGATAACATACTGATGGTCTTACCTTGACTGTTGTTTTCCCATTATGTGTGGCTGTCTCACAGACATTGCCTTGGAATATTATGCTAAGAGAAGTTTGATATATAATCCCTTTGAAACTTCATAGTTCCCTGTTTTACTTCATTAAGATGTTTAGCTTAAGTGATTAATTATCTGGAGTTTCTTGTATGCTTCATCTTTGGTTGTGGGTTTGGATGAGGTTTTGCTATTTTTATTCTCCTTTGTTTGAAGATGCAACACGCTACACACTTAAATGGGCTTAACAAGATTTTGTTTTCTGCAAACCTGTTCTTTTACATATTTGTTCCATATCAGCATGCTACAGTTTAGACGACAGTACAGATCCAGCTAATTGTTTTGTACATGAGAAACAGGCTGAAACCTATTATAATAATGACCATGCTCATAGTAGAAATCAATCTGTGTAGCAAGAAATATTGTTTCCGTTGGAGATTTATAATCTCTCCAGTAATAGTCTCACACTTCTAAACATTGGTAACTTGCAGGATGATAGCATCTTGGTTGACCTTGCTTCTGCACTAACAAGAGAAGGTGTTAGCACTTTTCGGTTTGATTTTGCTGGAAATGGGTAAGACATTTGTTGATTTGTAAACACATTATGGCAGCCATGACATAGCATTATTCCAGAATATCACTCTTCATAGAAGGCTATGAGTGTCAAGTGAAAGTGTTTTTTAGTTATAGAGACGAACTTTCTAGTCTGTACCATGTCAGTGAGTAGCAGCTACCATAATTCTCCCATTAAATTTTGTTTTATCAATAACACAATGTTCCTAGAGTACTGTTCTCACTACCTACCAGTCTGCCCCACATTAAATTTGTCTTCAATGTTTACTTATAGTTATAGGTGTTCCCTCTCTTTTTCCAGGGAAAGTGACGGTCAGTTCCAGTATGGAAACTACCGAAGAGAGGCAGATGATTTACGCTCTGTTGTATCATATTTCATAGAACAGAACTATAATATAATTGGTCTTGTTGGGCACAGCAAAGGTAAGCAAGCTCTGACGTGCAAATATGTTTATAGTCATTACAGTCTTCAGTATTGAACTATTGGTGCCTAATACACACACACTAACATATATGCACAATTGCACATTCTTTCAAGCAGCATTAGTTTACACCAGTAGTTGGTAGATATGCATATTTGGAGTTGTACTGCTTTATGTCATCATTGCTATGTGGAAGGACATGCACACATAAATAACTGAAACCTTGGAGGTAATCACCTTATCCTGATATCCTTTCCTTTATTGTTTGCGAAATGTGATGGGCGAAAGTCTGCTGATTTTGGTGCTAGTTACCCTCGCTGGCCTCTATTAGCTTTCATTTTTTAGAATACCCAGTCAGGTTTTTCTGATAATGTGCTTCCATCACTGGGACACCTAGAGTGTCACTTTGCTACTTTAGCAGTTTACTTTCTATGTTTTTTTTCACTAGTATTCTTTCCACAGGAGGAAATGCTGTGCTTTTGTATGCTTCAATGTACCATGATATTTCCATCATTGTCAACATTTCTGGACGCTTTGCATTAGAACGTGGTATTGATGGGCGCCTGGGAAAAAACTTCATGCAGAGAATAAAGAAAGACGGATACATAGATGTCAGGAAGAGAAAAGGTGCAAGCTTGCTTGACTTGGTATATAATTTTTCTTTTTATCGTAAACTTAGCACAAGTCTCAAAATCAGTTGGATGTTGCAGTTTTCAACCAAAATAAGTTGATGTTGATTGAACTTTGTTGTCACTGTATCTGCATCACAGGCTTTCTCTGAAAATCCTAGCCCATGTGATCATGACAATATTTTCATCCATATTCAGGGGAGTTTGAGTACCGGGTGACAGAGGAAAGTCTGAAAGATCGGCTGAGCACCGATACCCTTCTTTCGAGCCGTTCCATAAGCAAAGACTGCAGGTCACAATCACAAGCTGCTATCACACCTGTATCAGGTATCATTATCTCTAGAAAAGAAATCCTCAAAGAGTTTTTTGCTCCGATTTGCAGGGTCCTCACAATTCATGGCGCCAAGGATGAAATAGTCCCAGTGGGAGACGCCCTGATGTTTGCGGCAAACATCCCCAACCATGAGCTGCACATAATCGTAGAAGCCAACCATCGCTACACAGGCCATGAAAAAGAGCTGAAAATACTTGTACTGGACTTCATCAAGTCCCAACCCCATTTCTCATCGTCCTTGCGTCCAAAATTGTAACTGTTTGACCTTTGCAATGCTTGATGTTTGAAATTTCAATGAGGCAATTCCCCAAAAAAAATCAATGAGGCCAGGCCATGCTGACTATCTGAGGCTCTGCTTGACAAGCTCAGACTCAAAAGTTTTTTTCAGAGCTGGATATAACTCCAAAAATTCTTGGGTTGAAGCTGGAGGTAGACTAGAATTATTAAGATGAGACATCTTGTTAACATTTCGGACTAAAATTAGAGGATTAGATCACCACTTTATTTCAGTCCACAAACTACATATTCTATCAGGAGTTGAAATAGCTTACCAAACACAGCCTGATTATGTGAGCTATTCATCAGGACAGGAGTTCTGAACTACTGCTAGTAGAACACATCCGAATTGTCCAACTCAGACCATGCCTGTCATCTTCAGTCACAGACCACAACCATCCATATCTATCACTCGCACTGTTCCAACCCAATCCATCGCTAGCCACTTCGCCAGGGGAGTCATTATCGTGCTAACCTGGCAGTGACAGGTGGGCCCCACATCACCTCTCCCTCTCTCTCTTGGAGGATAAAGCACGCACGCGCAACGCAACGGACAAAAGAAAAACGCTGCGAAGCCCATCATCTAATCTAATCAGCAGCGCGAGACCAGCCGGCTCGAGTCAGGTCAGGTGGTCGAGCCAGCAAGCCACACCAACCGAGCGAGCGCTCGCAGTCGCACCGCACGCACGCGAATAGAAATTTGATAATATGACACCTAATTTACGCACCTTCAATTTTGTTTCATTCCATTCGTGTGTTTTTAATAAAATACTACTAAGGCTATAATTTTTTCTATTTCGTACAACTTTTATCAGAGAAGGACAGGAGGCGGCGACCGTCGACAGCGGTGACGCGGGCAATCGCAGGGTGATGCGGTGGCAGCGCGGGGAGCAGTAGCAGCCACGGATGCTGTTATCGGCGCGCAAGCGGCAAGCGCGAGGCGAAGGAGACACCGGTGGAGATGTGTGGGGCGAGCCGCTGACCGCCGCTGCCAAGGCCGCTGTCTTCTGCCCTCCTCCGATGAAAATGATACGAAATCAAAAAAATTACAGCCTCAATGGTATTTTAAAAGACATGTGTATTAAGTGGTAAAAAATTTAATGGCGCACGAATTGGGTGACATATTATCGAATTTCTCGGTAGGCGACGTGGAGAGAGCAAGCCACAGAGGGGGGAAGGGAGGGAGGCGAATGAGCGAGGACTCGGCGGCGGGAGCGGGAGTGGAGGAATCGATAGGGAGGCGGAGGAGCAGGAGGGAGGATGGGGTAGGGGCGGCGGCGAGGGTGTGGGAGTTCGAGCGGGATCTGGCGGCCGGGGCGTTGATGGGCGGGGCGGTGCACACGGTGGTGGCGCCGATCGAGCGCGCCAAGCTGCTGCTCCAGACGCAGGACGGCAACGCGGCGCTGCTGGGCCGCGCGCGGCGGTTCCGCGGGTTCGCCGACTGCGTGGTGCGCACCGTCCGCGACGAGGGCGTGCTCTCCCTCTGGCGCGGCAACGGCACCGCCGTCATCCGGTACTACCCCTCCGTCGCCCTCAACTTCTCCCTCAAGGTTCCACCCTCTTTCCGACCCCGAATCCCCCGCCATTTTTGTTCGTACTGTTTGTTCCTTGTTGTCTGAGTTCCCTATTCGTACATTTTCATCGGCATCAATTGCTTCGGTTCGAGAGAACAGTGCGATCTTGTGAGTGTTTTCTTAGCAGGCTGGTGCGGCGGATTTGGGGTTCATGGTTCCATTCCTTGCTTGATCAGTTCCTATGCTTTAACGTGCGATGCGAGGAAGTGTGCTGATGTCGGTGAGTTCTTGGTTTGGGGGAATCTGGTACTGGTTCTCCAGCGTGCGGTGGGAATTCTTGAGGATGAAAGATTCTATTAGGTCATGAGATTTTGCTGGGATTACACTTTCTGGGGTTGAATGTTTGCCGCCAGAAATGGAAAAGGAATCAAAGAATAAAGTGCCCTTGAGTCTTTTGTCAGAGAGTACTGTAGACTAGTGACCCCCATGAATCCCAACACTAAATGGCATCTTTGTACATATATTCTTGTGACATTTGTTGCAGCTTGTTGACCATTTACTTCTGTACTTCTAGTAGCAGCAATGCCAATTCGAATTTAAGCCCCCCTTTTCTACTGTTGAGGATCTAGGAGGTGGGAATAGTAGTTTACTACATCAGTACAAATTCTTATGACATTTGTCATAGCTTGTCAATCATTTACTTCTGTACTTCTATTAGAGCAATGCCAGATTGCCAGTTCGGATTTAAGATTTTTTTTTTTTAGTGTTGAGGATCCATAGGATGTGGGAATAGTAGCATACATCAGTATAAAATTTCACGGTTGGATCAGTTGAATAGTACTATGGTACCATGCTAGTTAATAATATTTTGAGGTGGTATCTTGTGAACTGATCTGTAATGAACATTTGGTTCCAGCTACAGTAATAATGTATCGAACCAGTAAGAAGGCATGATGGCGCTTTGCTCATGTGTTTAGTCATTTAGGACTGTCATTGCTGTAATGGTGTTCATGCTGTTATTAATATGGAATGAAATAATCATATATGATTTCTGATTACAAAAGATCGCTTGCCAAATATGAAAAATGTAGAAGAGCTTTTGGGCAAGACGACAAATACTCTAGTCATTTTTTAAATAACAAACAGCAAGGTGAAAATGCAAAATGGATATTTGAGATTTAGCTTTTTAAGCATCTATAGGAGTTGGCTGGCATTTGCTGCCGAAATCAGAAGGCATGACAATAATCAAATTCATTCATATATAGCCATATTATAGCTCAAGAAACAGACATATTGCATCTACTGCTAGCTACTGTAAGAGAAATATACATGGTATGGGCAATATAGAACATAGTGGTGATAATTGTTTGAAGATGGCCAATTAATAGCCATGTTTATGCCTTTGCTGATTTTTGCTGTACTCTTATCTGAAGATGAGCTGTCCTATGACTTGTATGAAAGGCATCCGAGCCTATCTGAATCGCAGCAGGGTACTGCTTTACCTTTACTGAATGTGGTAACATTTTTACCAAATTATTCTTGAAGATTTATGTCGTGGGGTACGGCCCATGCAATTTATGTTGCTTAATGTTAACCTCTCTTCAGATGTGTCGATTTAACTTGATGTTCTCCGCTCACATCTAACTATGTTTGCCTTGATGCTCTGTTATGATTGAAGCAAGAATTGTTATCTTAGTGGCAAAAGACATTGAACATATGATGCAAGTTGATAACCATAATGGTATAAATGATAATAACCAATGTGAGCAACTATTTGCTACTCTACAACAGAGGCGTTTAAAATATACATTAAGAACACAATTCTTTAAAAAAAGACACCCTTTACATATGTTATTGTAGAAAAGTTATGTAAAAAAAACAATTACGGAAGTACAGCTGATGAAAATGATGGTTTGATTGGCTATCAGCTATGGATGCTTCTCAATGGTTGTCTCTAATCCCTGATCAATATTCTTGCAGGATTTGTACAGGAGCATACTGAAAGATGCAGGAGCCTCAGCTGATAACAAGTTCTCTTCTATTGCTTTTACCAACTTCATTGCTGGTGCTGCGGCTGGATGTACTACTCTGGTCATCATTTATCCACTTGATATTGCCCATACCCGTCTTGCAGCTGATATTGGCCGGACTGACTCTCGCCAGTTCAGAGGCATATGCCACTTCCTGAAGACAATCTACAATAAAAACGGCATGCAGGGTATCTACAGAGGATTGCCAGCATCATTGCATGGGATGGTCGTTCACCGGGGCTTATACTTCGGGGGCTTTGACACTGCCAAGGATGTGCTGGTACCACTAGACTCGCCCCTCTGGCAGCGCTGGGTGACTGCACAGGCAGTCACTTCCATGGCAGGGCTCATCTCATACCCGCTGGACACCGTGCGGAGGAGGATGATGATGCAGTCGGGGATGGATGTGCAGATGTACAGCAGCACCCTCGATTGCTGGAGGAAGATCTACAAGGTGGAGGGGATCAAGTCGTTCTACCGCGGGGCACTTTCAAACATGTTTAGGAGCACTGGCGCTGCCGCCTTGCTTGTTTTGTATGATGAAGTCAAGGAGTTTATGGACAGGGGTAGGTTATGACTTACGACGCGTATAGAGGGTTGGTTCACGTTCTCCACGGATTTTTGGATTCAGTTTGGAGATTAGACCAAAGGTACAGGGAGCTGCAAGCTCGAGCATTTTGTAATAGAATTGTGGTATTGGTTTCCTCCAGGTCGCTTGCCAGCTCGATGTAACTAGCACTCTTCATGGTCTTCTGAAGGTCGTAGCTCTCGTTCATTCGGTTCCAGGGCAGACCTTCTTGTGTTATTCTGTCTGTCATTGGTTGTATGCCTGCCCACGCGTGTGGCTCAAAAGTTCACTCTTCAGCTAAGACAGATTTCCCAGCCAAATTTACAATCGATCACGGAATTATGTTTTTGTCCTAACTTACTCCAGAACATAACGTGGCAGTCGAACAAAGAGCTTAACAACAGGAAGTCTGGTCAAGAAATCGCTCATGAGCACGCCGGCAAAGCACTTCCTCATGAGTTTTTTTTTTCTCAAGCCTTGGTTGAATTGCAAAATGGAAAAATAAAACAATTTCCTTGCCGTCAAAGATGCAACTTTGTCGCACAAAAACATTGCCTCTCCTGGATCAAAATTTCTCAGCACGAGTGAAAAAGAACGACTAGACTGGCCAGTGGTATTGGCAATATGATAATACCAATCTGGCGATATTCATCACTCAACCATAAGCTTCGCACAAGATATGTCGACCCAATACAACAATGGAAAAGCTACCAAACATATAGTACCATGTCCCGAAAAAATCCCCCGCCAGTTCCACTAAACCAACTCAATCCCCCCAGGCCCCCATTGGCCCTCCAAAACCAAATGAACGACATTGCATCAAGCAGAACCAAATATTCTTCACTCCAGGACCAGACTTTGGAAACGCTCAGGTAGGAAGCATCTCACTGTTGCTTGCACTCTGCAGGCCGCTCTCCCTGCGGCCCTTCCCCTGCAGGAACTCGCCCGCCCTTCTGTTTCAAATAAGAAAGCAGAAATAGTAAGAAAAGGGAGTTTGGTCAAAACTATAGAGTGCAAACAAGAACCTGAGTTTTCCACCACCTTTTCATCCTCATCGTCTTCATCATCCTCGTCATCCTCATCTTCATCATCATCATCTTCATCTTCGTCGTCATCATCTTCATCATCCATAATGTCTCCGAAGTCCTCATCTTGAGCAGCCTCTCCAGTGAACCATGAAACAGCATGTGGAATAATCTTGTCTCTGATTGTAGATCTGGCAAGAAAGAAGAGGCATTCAGAACTAGGACAATTTACAGTGTACTGGAAAGAAGCAGCCACTGCATAAAACAAAATACACAAGGGCATACCCAATGTCATAATCTTGCTCCATTTGGTTCTGCAACTGTTCAGCCTATTCAGAGGAGAGACATAAAATCATGTCCATGAATACATGTTTCAAACTTTAGAACATGCATAGAAAAGATAAACTTACTGTATCCTCATCAATTTCCTCATCATCATCAGGAACTTGAGGTGGACTGAAGAAGTTAAAAAAGCTCTCACAGTTTTCAGTTTTTGTGATAGGTTTAGTGTTCTTTGAGCCCTTCTTTGGTTTCTTCTTTAGCACCTTTTGTGTCAAGCACTTCCCCAGGAACCATTCAATTTCAGTACTGGACACAAGAATTTGTCAAAGAGAAATGTCGGTGAAAGTGTCCATCCATCCAAAAAAAAAGTAAAATGAGTTGAAATATTAGTTACCCGATGGCTTTCTCCAGGATTGGCTCATCTTCATCAATCATGTGGTATGTTTTGGTAAGCACTGAGTTCTTGAAGAACGGATTAGTATTGAAGTAAAATTCAAGCTTGAAACCCTTTGGCTCACTAATCCTGTGCCATTTGATGTCCTTGAGGTACTTGAGAGCTTCCTCATCCCTCTCCTGGATCTGAATACAAGCCAGACAACTGAAACTTAAGACATGCTGGACTAAATAAAGACTGAATTTATAAAAATGCAAGGTCTCACCTCCTCAGACAGGATTTCATGGTTCTTCATGGCATTAAGCCAGAACTCTGGTACACCCTTTTCCTCTGCAAGAAAGCATTATGAGCAAAATTAAGGGAAAAAATCCAATGAATTCCTTGTTCCTAGAAGATCTTGCCACATGGAAATAGATAAATGATCTTAGTAAAGGTGGTGGACTATATGTTAACCTTTCTTGTCTGCAGGGGTTTCATCTGCACCTTCTTTGGTGACACCATCTACCTCAACCACACCATTCACGATTTCGCATCGCTGTCAATGCGTAGGTGTAAAAGAGTATATCAGATGGATTATTCCATTCATATGATACAGGGATAGTGAATGCAAGAGATATGTGTTGTAGTATGAAGTTATCAACCACATATAAAAAAAACGACTTGTCTGTACAAGCTATTTGAGCAGTTGCTATTATGGTGAGATGTTTGCTTCCAACAGTACAAAGAATTGAAGCAAACTTAGCAATTGGCTGAGACAGCAAAAATGCATACAGGCAACAACAGGCCATTAAAAATAGTTTACCTTAGAGTACAATGGTTCATACATCTTCTGATATTTAGCTTCAAGTGCAGCTCTCTCCTCAAAAAACTTCGCCTCAAGATCATCATGTTGGCTCTGGCAGATGTTAAACATAAGTAAGCAACTTAACGCCAGATGCAACAAGAATATTTCAAAATTCAACCATTTTAATTGTGCTTTATAATTCCACAAATAACTTGATTAATACAGAACAGTTAATCAGATTTTGGTAAGTAACATAGCTTACCAATGGGCAATAGCAAGATGGAAATAATTTATGTAAAGTTAAAAACAAGGAAAATCTGCATGTATGGATATAAATAAAAGACTAGCAGCAGAAAAAGGAATAGGGCATTCTAGAAACTCCACTACATCTCTTGCTCGGTTTAGATATCCATCGTTTGAGTTCAGAAATAGTTTAACAAAGCAAAATCTAGAGTAGGCATCGCGTAATACACAGTTTGTGGTATTTTCACAGAATCTACCACAAGGGACTATATAACAGCACAAAAGAAATCCAACTTGTAATCGAGCAACCTACATACACTAAAGTCAGTCCTAGCCCCGATTAGGGTTGAAATTTATCGTGCTAGTACACACCAGGCTGTACCGTTTACATAGCTGACATCAGAATCACATTATGAGTGGCTTAATCAGTACTAGATATTAATCATCCGGGATCACTCAACGCCCTACATCAAGGCATGCCACAACCACAGAAACGATGATAAAAAAAAAGTATCGCACCAGAAGAGTGGAAATCTCTTATACCTGGATCTCCCTGAGCACTTCCACGCGCTTCCGGACCTTGGGCTCGAGGCTCTCGAGCACGTCCGTGTGCCGCGCCGCCAATCCCTGCAGCGTGTTCTGCGCAAGCAGAACATCGAATCACCACAGGTTCATCAGAAAATCCAGAAATCAAACAGCCAAGCTCGCCTAAATCCCGATAGAAGCAGACAGCAAACAAAACACCGCGGAAACCCCACCTTAATCGACTCCACGAGGTTGGCCTTGTCCTCCGCGCTGAGCTCTGCATCACAACCACCGAAACCAAATCCAGCATAAGGCAACTGCAACATACGGAGGCACCGAGATCGAACGAGAGAGCGAAGAGGAGCGGCAGACCTTTGGCGTTGGGGACGGCGGCGCCGAGGCCAGAGAGGTCGAGGGAGTCCTTGCCGTCGCTCATGGCTACTCGAGAGCTCCCGAAGCTTCGGGGGAGAGGGGTCTCCGCGGGGTAGGCAGGGCGGACTAGGGGAGAAACCCTAGCGGCGGCGGCGGCGGCGGCTGCGCGAGGGGGGTAGCGCTGGCGTTAGAGGGGCGTGGAGTGGAAGCGCAGCGGAGGGGAGGGGATAGAAAATGAGGCTGAGATCGGAGGGATGCGATTTATAGCCGGCGCGTGGGAACTCTCGGTGTACCTGGGCAGAGCGCCGGTTTGGGAATTGGGAGAGCTTTTGGACTCGAGGGCGGCGCGGTCGTGTGGGGGCCCACCTGTCAGCCATGGAAGGCCTGCTGCGCTGGGAATATCCCTGCACGATGCCACTGCTCGCGCTCCCATTGGCTGATACTAGGTCCACCTGTCAGCCAGGCAAGGCCTACCGCGCTGGGAATATCCCTACACGGTGCCACTGCTCGCCTTCCCATTGGCTGGTACCGGTAGTATCAACTTAAAAGCATGTAAGTTTAACAGTAGAGTCAACTGCTTAGCTATAAATCCATATTAAAATTAACATATATGATAAATTAGCTGTAAATTTGGCTCTACTATTTTTTTCTCTTTTTCTTTCACTTAGTATTTAATGCATATATCTTTAACCACGTATAGAGTTGATACTTCTTTTTTTTATCTCTCTCCTCTACGTGTGCTTAGCTTATAGCCTATTATTACACTTTCTCTTATGTGTGAACAGCGAAATTGTAAGCTGCTGTTTGGTTTCCTCCTTCAGGCCCGTTCTTTGACAGCTAAGAATTAGTTTAGTAAAAGAGGTAGATGATACCTCTAATTTTATTTATATAAATAATTTATTAAATAAGAGGTGATAAATACAACACACGGTATAATACATTATTTTTGACCGATGTTTGTCCAATATTCTCTTCCTCTTTCTCATCTGTCTCTCTTTATAGCTTTCTGTAGCGGTTTGTCCCGAGAGGTGCTTACTATATCCCTCTCCTCCATCTCATATGTGGCATTTTGAGGTTAGTGATTATAGGCTTACGGTAATTGCTCTAATGGTATTGGCTTATACCTCGTTATTATTATGTTTTAAACTGTTAAATGATGTGTTTAGTAAAAAAAACTCTAGAAGTTGCTTTAAAAATTAAATAAATTTATTTGTAAGTTTTTAATAATTAATACATAATTAATTATATAGTAATTATGTTTTTTTTATTTTCTGTATGGCTAATCAGCCCAGTCCATCCGCCAAAAAGAACGGGCTCTTCAAAAGTGTAAAATACCATAATTGCGAATAGCCAGTTGTGTAGCATGTGTGGCTAATTTGGTTAGTGTCACGTTTTGCCAAGATTTATAAAACAGTTTGTTTACAGTCGTTTGTTGTTGCCACAAATTCATCGTATCAACTTTTAGTCATGAACCCACATGTTATTCTCTCTTTGCCCACTCTGTCTAACATATGGCTAAGAAATACTTGGCCATGGCTTAGCCAATGTTTTGTCAAGGTGGTGCGGCAATACTTGGTAATCAACGAAAATGTGTCATAATAAATCCTTATCCTAGGCAATTTTTGGTAAGATTTTGTGTCTATGATAAGCGGGGGTACTCAGTTATATTTTGTGACATTTTAAAAGTGTAGTAATAAATCAAACGCTATGCTAAGCTATCAAATTTGCTTGCCGAAATTATGGCAATGCGTGGTTACGAAACAAACAGCCCCTAAACGCACAACTGTGTGGAGCAATGATTTTTTTCATTACTGTAGTTAAAAAAACAGTATGAGTACGACATCGTTTGATTTGAAAGAAAACTGCTGTAATTTTATAAAATTCCAATCTAGAAGATTTTTTTACTATATGGTCATTTAAAATAAATGATTGGATTATAAATCCTATAAAATTTATATGTAATATCTTAATTCATATAAGCTTTGAAGTAAAGTTAGCATGAGGTCCAACCTAATGAAAATTTTCCTTTTAATTCTATCTGTCCTCTTCTAATTCCTACGTTTTTTTCATCCATTTAAACTATTTAAACGGTCATTTCTCTAATTTCTATATTTTTTCCATAATCTATTTAAATTAGTTATTTGTTTAACATATACATTATTATTAAAATTTTACTTTTTTATTTCTGCGTTTTATCAATCTCAGGTTTTAAAGAGACCTCAATCGAGTATGCTAGTTTAGGGTTTGGGTTGATGTTCATTTGACTTTTTTCGCAGCCCTCTCGATTATAGTAAGCGTGGAGCTGTAATTTTTGTCGGTAAAGCTCAATTTGTTTCTTTAGAAGTTGAAAAATGGTCCTCAACTGTCATCCCGTACGGTTCCTGCAGGCAGTTCTCATTATTTTGAAGCAAATGGGCGGTCGAGACTCGTGTAAGCCTGTCACCTCCAAGGACCAAAGGGCCCCACCACTCCTTTCCAACTATTGATATTAGCGGGAAGCCAGGAAAGATACCCACTTTTTTTGATTGAAGGTTTGCAACAATCGGTCAATTGCCATTCCCAAACAAATACTACACCGGTCGAAGTTTAATTCGGCTATAATTAGAATGTGAATCCCTCAGAAGAAAAGAAAAACACGTGAATTGAACTCCTAAATTAAACTATAGAAACGAAATCCAGAGTAAAGCTATAGAGTGACTTCACCTGTCAGTTTATTTTTTAAAATTACTTTAACCCGTTTCGTTTTTTTAGAAAAAGCTAAAACTTCAGCTCGAGGGGAGTTGGAGCTAGTCAGATAGAGCTGAAGCTTAACAAACAGGTCCTAAATAACGCCCTAAGGCATAGTTAGCTGATTATTACAACCTTCCTTGTTTGAGGCTCACCAGGCAGCACAACGGATCGTAGTACTTCTGACGTGCAGTTGGGCGCAGCTGGGGATGCCCGGCCTCTCATTGCTGTGTGACAGATGGAAATCGAACTGGCACGGCAACCAATCACTCGTTGCCTCGTTGGCTCATTGCATTCGCTGGCATACTCACGCAGAGCCCGATACGTGCCTTCAATGGTGCAATCAATGTCTCGTGGCACGGACACAAAGGAGAACTCGTGATTCGTGAACTGGAGAAAACCGTGCAACGAGACAACATCTACCCAACCATCTAGGAACACTCACGAAGCTGAACAGGAGCGGCACCAGCTAGGCAGCCACGGCACAATATGAGAATGAGCAAGCTTGAATTCACAGCACAGGTCACACGACGGAAAACGTGATGCAATCACTATTGAACAAGTGAACAGCACAGTAGAAAATCATCATTTCGGCTATCACTAGAGCGTCGATTTCATGAAGATGTAGTTCTATCAACTTGAGGAGTGCTGAATACAAGTGTACAATTATCTAATTCCACTATCGTAGCAGAGATCACTGTAAAAGTTTTCCATGTTTTCCCAGAGGTCCGCGTGGCAGAACTGAAAATTTTGCATTCTTTGGTCGCATTCCAAAACAAAAATGGCTTCAGCATTTCTTTGCCGGAGTTTCATTTCCTGTAGGTTTTGATCAGCAGACCAAGCCCTTGATGCAGTAGACGCCGAAGACGAACCACCCGAGCAGGAGGGAGGAGAAGGCCGCCATGCCGATGAGGAAGGACCAGCCGGCCATGAGGACGCCGACGCACGCCACGGCGGCGAAGGGGAGGAACGACTGGACGACGGCCATCTTGCCCAGCCACCGGCCGCGCAGCCACACGAGCGCGGCCAGGTTGAGGACGTTCCACCGGACGGAGCCGTCGTAGGCGAGCCGGTTCAGGCAGCTCGCCACGAAGGAGTGGCTGTTGCAGGTGAAGAGGTTGTAGCACTTGTGCTCGAACCGCCTCGCGCCGGACTGCAGCGCGTCGTCCCACGAGATCGCCGTCCCAGTCTCCGAGTGCTCGTAGGATCTCTCACAGACATGCGCCGCGAGGTTGGCAGGGAAGCAGCACTGATCACAACAGAAAAATCATGTCAGAAAACCAAGCCAAGAAAAAAATCATGTAAAGAAGTGGTTAATTTGCGCAGGATTTCAGATACAGTAACTTATAAGGACCAGAGTTTAGTATGAAAAAGATTTTATCTTGCGAGAAGTAGAAAGTAGAAACGCTGTAAGTTAGACTGTAAGCCACTGTCCAATGCCCCAACTGTTGTATGGAAGCTTCCATCTGCATAACTGTATGAGTGCAGTATCTGAAGTGCTCAACAGGCGCATATGGCATGTCTGGCAGGCTTACTGCTTACAATGTTTAAGATAGCTGTCGCGAGGCAGGATGGCCTGCCGAAAGAAGTAACCATATCGCTCATGTAATCATGTATGATGGCGTCAAAACACGTC
This sequence comes from Oryza coarctata, assembly GCA_030770085.1. Classification (NCBI taxonomy): domain Eukaryota; kingdom Viridiplantae; phylum Streptophyta; class Magnoliopsida; order Poales; family Poaceae; genus Oryza; species Oryza coarctata. The sequence continues at coordinate 20,789,278 of CM061470.1, forward strand.
TCATTTCGGAAATTGAAGCAAAGTAGATTTCATAAAGTAAACTATGGATTCACATAAGGTCCCTGGTTCCTAAAAAAACTCAAAACTTTTAATTGCAGCATAAATCCAGGGGAGAAAAAGAATTAAAGTATACCTTTTTCCTGTCAAGCTGTAGGCACCTCGCAGCAGAACCATACGCAAGGTTATCTACACGCACAAAATTTGAGCCTGCAAAGTCCAAGACAGTTCCATCCTCCCGGGCAATCCCGACGTGACCTATGTAAGGAGCCAACCAAGAAACCACAGGCAGAGGTGTCCAAACAATGCAGCAAGGGAACCTGGCTTCCTTTTGGTATACTTCACCTAGTGGCCACAATTCCTGCATCCCATTGCTTGAACTGACTGTTTCATCACCACAAGCAGCTTCAACCTCCATTGATGGCAATAATTTCTAACACACAGAAACTTTTCGTACTATTAAACATAATCAATAATTGCCCAGTTCAATGTTATGATCTTGTCAACCTACAACAAAACACTGAGCATCACTTGTTAAGTAGTACAAGAGAGAAACAGGTAAGGTTGGATATGTTCAAAAAGGATGATGAATGTACAGGCGGGCAAATGGGCAACCAAGTGGTGGATATCAGTATGACAATGTCAAGTAAGCAAAGTTAAAGCATTGATGGGAAAAATGACAGGTGGCATTCCCCTTTGTTTTTCCCTTCTATGGAAAACCGAACTACTATTCCACAACAGTTATGAAGACTAAAACAGTTTAGTACAGTAAAATACTCCATCACTCCACTCTAGTAGGTCCCATCAGCTCTCCAATAATCATATTGTTGCTCATGCACTTGCAATCTTGGTTTTTATTAACATACTTATCGTATCAACATTACATAAATAATGTACTTTGATTATAGAAGATATTCCCCAAAACATGATCGTATAAGATAAACGGACTAGACTCCAATAAATTTAAAACTTCATTTTATAATAACACAAGATCAAATTGAACCATAGCAACAAGCCAACAAGCATTCAAATAGGAAAACTCAGATGTAGCCACAGCAACTTATCATCCATTTTTTAAATAAACTATTAACAATGTGATGTTTGTAGATTAGTAGCCATGCCATCCAAATGTCATGACTCCATTTGTACAGAAACTCAATACCAGTCAAACATTCAGACAAAATTTAGCTACCTTTTTTCATTTAAAATTTAAATTACTTGTTGGGCATTATTTTGCATCCTCAAAACCACCGACAATACAGTACTATGCTAAATTATTACTGCTTGCCTACTGTACAATACAATACACCATGTGTTCCACGCAAACATGGCTAACAACTTCATTGGCAACACAAGCTAAACTCCTATCTTGTTAGACAGACCACTGGCCTGGGCTGTATATATATATATAGACCCGACCCCCTCGTATACACGGGGGGAATTCATAGTCACTATACATTTTCTACATGGTATCAGAGCGAGTCTAGACATTCCGGCACGCTAGCTTCTCCCTCCGGCGAGCCGACTCTTTCCTCCTCGTCGTCGACGTCTTCTTCCCGTCGCTGACTCTCTTCCCGGTACTCCCCTCGCTCTCTCGTCTCCATTTCTTCTTCTCCCCGTCTCTCCCGCAGTCACCTTTTCTCCGCCCCACCTCCGCGCGACCAGGCGACGGTCTCGCTCCGCCTCCTCGTCCCTCCTCGCACCCGTCTCCGCTCTTCCTCTTGTTTCGTGCATCTCTCCTTCTCTGACGCCGGCGCACCCCGCGCTTGTCGTCTCTATCGGCTGGACTTGTCTAGCCCTCCATCGGCTGGAAACCTCCCTTGGTTCTTGCCCTTTCCGACACGCTCAACGGCTCTCGGACGCGAACCTTCTCCCCTCACGTCCGAGCCAGTCCAACATGTCCACGTGTCCACGGACACAAATCCCTGCCTCCCGGACGCGAACATTTTCTCTTCGCATCCAGCCACTCCCTGCTTTTTTCGCGTCCGCCCCACTCCTTGGCCTCCACGAGTCCACGGACGTGAATCTTCTCTTCACGGACGTGAATTCTCGCACGTCCGTGACCCAACCACTCTCTGACCCACCCACTCTGTCCTCACCTACTCCGCTGCCTACTCCCCATCGGCCACCCACTCCCCATCGGCCAACCACTCCTCATCGGCTGGCCACTCCTCACCTACTCCGCTGCCTACTCCTCATCGGCTGGCCACTCCTCACCTACTCCGATGCCTACTCCCCATTGGCCAACCACTCCTCATCAGCTGGCCACTCCTTACCTACTCCGCTGCCTACTCCTCATCGGCTGGCCACTCCTCACCTACTCCGCTGTCTACTCCCCATCAGCCACCCACTCCTCATCGGCTGGCCACTCCTCACCTACTCCGCTGCCCACTTCCCATCGGCTTCTCACGTCCTAGATCGGCCGATCCGTCCTCTCATCGGTTTCCCCCTCCCATCGGCTCTTTGCTCCCGTTCTCCCGTCATGGCCTCCGAGTCCGCCCTCAGCTCCGACACTCTCCCAGTCGCCGAATCTGCTCCGGCCCTCGGTGCCACAGACCACACATCGGGCACCACCTCACCGATCTTCTCCCCTCCCTACGCTGCTGTGAACGTGAAATCTCACGTTCCTATCTCTCTTGACCTTAACGCCAATTATTCCAAGTGGGTTTTCTTCTTCAAATCTCTGTGGAAAATTCGGCCTCCGGTCCCATATTGATGGCTCCGCTCCACCTCGCCCCGATGATCCTCAGTGGGACATCGTCGAGTGCTGTGTGCGCAGCTGGATCCTTGGCTCGGTCGACGACTCTGTCCTCGACCTCGCCATGACGATACCGACCCCACCGCCCGGGACCTCTGGGTGGCCATCAAGCGGATCTTTCTGGCCAACAAGCAGCCTCGCGCCATCTTCCTCCTCAACGAGTTCCACTCCATGGTACAAGGCGAAGACGACTCCTCTGTCTCCTCGTACTGTCAGCGCCTCAAATTCAAGGCTGCTGCTCTCCGGGACGTCGGCCACCCTGTGGCCGACTCTCAACTCGTCCTCGCCCTTCTGCGAGGCCTCAATTCCCGCTTCTCCAACACCGTCGATGACATCGCCAACGTCACACCTCTTCCATCGTTCGCCCGGGCTCATGACATGCTAGTTCTTAAAGAACTCCGTCTGGCCAATGATGAGAAGACAGTGGCCCACACCGCTCTTCTTGCCGCAGCCGATAATGGCTGCCGAGCTTCTTGCGCTGCCCCTTCCTCCCGCGGTCCTGGTGGCCATGGCTCCGGCCACAGCAACACAGCCCGCACCGGCAAAGGCAAGGGCAAAGGCAAAGGCAGGACCTGGCAAGGTCCGACGCCACCACGACCTACCTCGGTCCCTACCCACCCTGCCAGTCCCACGGGTCCGTGGCTCTACTACAACCCCTGGGCGCCCCAGCCCCAGCCACGCAGCCCCATCGACTGGCAACCCGGAGTTCTCGGCGCCCATCCCCAGGCTCACCTGGCATCGGCTCCCGTTCTGCCGTCTCAGCCGATGCTACCGACCCCAACCACCCAGTCGATTCCCTCTTGGAACCAGGCTGGCCTCGTCGCTGCCATCAACCAGATGACGATCCAACCACAGCACCCTTGGGTGCTGGACTCTGGGGCGTCTTCACACATGGCGTCATCGACCGGTATACTTCGCTCCTGTCACCCCTCTTCCTCCCCTTTTGTCACTATCGGCAATGGTCACTCTCTTCCTGTCCAATGCCGCGGTGACTCCTCTCTGTCTACATCCACCACTAACCTCCCCCTACGCAATGTTTTTATTGTCCCTTCTCTCATTCACAATCTTATATCTGTCCGTCAATTCACACGAGATAACCACTACTCCATTAAATTTGACACGTCTGGTTTCTCTGTGAAGGATATCCCAACCGGCGACAGATCCTTCGCTGCAATAGTGGCGGCGACCTCTACACCATTCCCGCTGCGCCGTTCACCCCACACGCCAGCGTCGCCCTCTCTACCAACCTTTGGCACCTTCGCCTCGGCCACCCCGACCCCGACGCTGTTGCCACCCTCCGTCGCAGCGCCTCCATCCGATGTACTCACAGCAGCTCCACAGTTTGCCACTCATGTCAACTTGACAAACATGTGCGTCTGCCCTTTTCTAGTTCTCTCTCCTATACCTCGCGTCCATTTGAACTTATACATTGTGATGTATGGACGTTCCCAGTTAAAAGTGTCTCCGGTAATCAGTATTATCTCGCTATACTTGACGATTACACACACTATTGCTGGACCTTACCGCTCATCCACAAATCCGAGGTCGCCTCTCACCTCACTCACTTCGTCACGTACGTATCCACTCAGTTTAACCTCCCCATCAAGGCTTTACAAGCCGATAACGGTACGGAATTCGTCAACCATACCGTTACAAACCTCCTCACCTCGTAGGACATCCATCTCCGGCTCTCCTGCCCCTACACCTCTCCTCAGAACGGCAAAGCCGAGCGCCTCTTTCGCACCCTCAACAACATCAGTCGCACCATGCTACTTCACGCGCACCTACCCGCCACTTATTGGGCCGAAGCTCTGGCTACTGCGATGTACCTTCTCAATCGGCGCCCATGCTCCTCCGTTCATAACAACATTCCCTATGCCCTTCTCTACCGCACGGCGCCCGACTATTCCCACCTTCGCGTTTTCGGGTGCCTCTGCTACCCAAATCTCACCGCCACAGCTTCCCACAAACTCGCTCCCCGCTCCACCGCCTGTATTCTCCTCGGCTATTCCACCTCTTACAAGGGATACTGATGCCTCGACCTTTCCACCCGACGGGTCCTCGTCTCTCGTCACGTCATTTTTGACGAGACATGTTTTCCCTTCGGTCTCCTTCATCCGAGATCCTCCTCTAGTGATCTCGACTTCCTCCTCACCAACACCGTGCCGACCAGCTCTTCCCCACTGCCCTCTTCATCGGCCCCCTCATCGGCCGCTGCTGAGGATTTACCCGTCACATCTCCCACCACTACTCGGTCCGATGTCCCCACCATCGGACCCACCTTTATCGGTCGATACCGATCCTATTTATCCTTCAGCCGATACCGTTCCCTCTCCATCGGACACTCCACTTCCATCGGCTCCTCACTTTCCATCAGCTCCCCCCACCCTATCGGCTGATCCACCTCTATCGGACCGATCGAAATACTCAGCCCACCCGACCTCATTGGCTCAGGCCGATCTAATCCCTCCTTTTCCTCTTGTCTACAGTCGCCGACTCAGAGACGATAACGCCCCCACCCGACCAGTTCTTCCCATTACTCCCGCACCCCCATCGGCTCCAGTTCCCTCCACCTCTCACATTGTCACCCGCTCCCAGACCGGGTCTCTCCGACCCAATCCGCGCTACGGTCTCTCCGCCGTCCACAGCTCTATCTCGCCCATCCCGGCGACTTCTCGCTCAGCCTTGGCCGACCCTCAGTGGCGCGCGGCCATGGCCGACAAGTACAAGGCCCTAATGGACAACATTGTGACCGGCAAGTGGATTTTCAAATACAAATTCCACGCCGATGGCTCCCTTGCCCGTCACAAGGCTCGCTGGGTAGTCCGGGATTTCTCCCAACGACCCGGTGTCGACTACGACGAGACCTTCAGTCCTGTTGTCAAACCTGTCACCATCCAAGTCGTCCTCACCTTGGCTGCCTCTCGCTCCTGGCCGATCCATCAACTAGACGTGAAGAACGCCTTTCTTCACGGCCACCTGACGGAAACAGTCTACTGCCAGCAGCCCCCAGGCTTCGTCGACCCTTCTCGGCCAGACGACGTCAGTCTTCTTCAACGCTCTCTCTACGGCCTCAAACAAGCCCCTCGTGCCTGGTACCAGCGCTTTGCTGCCTATCTTTAGCACATCGGCTTCGTGGCCTCTGCGTCCAATAGTTCCCTGTTCACTTTCCATATCGGCTCCGCCACTGCCTATCTACTTCTCTATGTCGATGACATTGTCCTCACAGCGTCTTCGACATCTCTCCTCGACCAGATCATGGCCCGACTCTACTCTGAGTTCGCCATGACCGATCTTGGTCCTCTCTACCATTTCCTTGGCATCTCCGTAACCCGTTCCATCCACGGGCTCTTCCTTTCCCAACGCCAGTACGCCATCGACCTCCTCCAGCGTGCGGGCATGGCCGACTGTCACCCCACGGCCACCCCAGTCGACACTCGAGCCAAACTCTCCGCCGCCGATGGCGCCCTCATTGCCAATCCCTCTTACTATCGGAATCTTGCCAGGGCTCTCCAATACCTCACACTCACCCGACCCGACCTCACGTACACTGTCCAGCAAGTGTGCCTCTTCATGCACGCTCTGCGCGAACCTCACCTCGCGCTGCTCAAGCGCATCCTACGCTACGTGAAGGGCACCCTCTCCAGCGGGCTGCATCTCAGCTCCAGTCCCATCGACTCCCTCACCGCGTACTCCGACGCGGACTGGGCAGGCTGCCCCGACCCTCGACGCTCTACGTCCGGCTACTGCGTCTACCTCGGTGACACTCTCGTATCCTGGTCCTCAAAACGCCAGACTACAGTGTTCCGCTCCAGCGCTGAAGCCGAGTACCGCGCCGTCGCCCACGCCGTCGCCGAGTGCTGCTGGCTTCGCCAGCTTCTCCAGGAGCTCCGTGCACCCCTCTCCACCGCGACCGTTGTCTACTGTGACAATGTCAGTGCCGTCTACATGACCGCCAACCCGGTCCATCACCGACGCACCAAGCATATCGAGATCGATATTCATTTTGTCCGTGACAAGGTTGTATTAGGACAGATTCGGGTGCTCCATGTACCATCGGCACATCAGTTTGCCGACATAATGACCAAAGACCTGCCCACGCCTTTGTTCACTAGTTTTCGGTCCAGTCTCTACGTCCGTTCTCCTCCCGCTGCGACTGCGGGGGGTGTTATACAGACCACTGGTCTGGACTGTATATATATAGACCCGACCCTCTCGTATACACGGGGGATTCATAGTCACCGTACATTTTCTACATATCTAAAGGACTAAATCACTTTATTGATGTAATATTCAATCTTACCAAAAAGAAAAAGGCCTAGTAAAGCAGACCAACTTACAGATTAAACTCCATGAATCACGATCCATGCAAAACGTTTCATCCTTTACCTCTTCGTCAACACCACACCAGAGCTCGCCCAGCTCAACCTCTCCTCCTCAGCAAGCAAACACCCAACCACCAATGCACCCTGATGGCCTAATCCCATTCGACCTTTTCCTACGGACCCAGCAAAAGAAATCCCAATCAAACTTCTCCCACTAAACCACTAACAAAAAAAAAAGAACCGAAATCTCTCTAGGAGCCAAGATGCTAGCACCGGGGAGAAGGGCAGGATCGCGGGCGGCGGGGCTTACCACGAACAGCGGGATCCTCCTGAGAAGTCGCATTGCGAATGGATTGGATTGCGCCGCCACCACTCCCAATTCCCAAGCGCAGGCCAAGTGTTTGACGCATTGGGGGGGGGGCGGAAGTTGTACACTTATAGCGGAGGAGAAAAAGGAGTAAAGTAAGGGGGAAGGTGCATGCACCTGGGGGTGGAGGGGGTGGGAAAGGCTACGCGCACCCGGTTGGCTCACCCCGTGACTATGACATGTAGGGCCAGAGACACTCGGCAACGGGCAACTGGGTGAGGCGCCCGTGGGCCCGCTTCTCAACCGCGACGGGGCGGGTGGGGTGGTGGCGTGATCAGCCGTTGGATTGAAGATGAGCGGCTGAGATTTGGGGACTAGTTGCGCGAGTGCTCACGTGGCAAGTCTAATCGGTGAGATTTTTATTTTGTCGGGGTTGAGAGTTGAACCGCCGTGGTTGCTTCGTGACGAGGCCAAACACTCCGAGTGAACAACTCGTCGCTGACGATGGTTTTGGAGTCGTCATGAGCTCAAACCAGCATTACATTGCTGACATAATGCACGTTGCATGTTAGTGCGTTACGATTACAGTCATGGCACCTTAACCATACAAATTTTCTATCTGACACTCGTACGCAGACTCGTAGATCATTTCAAAATATATGTTTTTAATGTGCTGAAATTTGGATGGTGTTTAGCTACATGATATTGCAATTACATGAAAAAACACACTACATATTTATGTCATGCTCACACAACCATAAAAGTTCGTCACATTTTTAGGAACCTTCCGTGATCACGTGTGGTATCCTCCAATCTTTAGAATTGGCTTTTTCACAAATATCTCGAAAAGTAACCATTACCAGGTGAAGTGATGCTCATGAATTTTTTGCTAATTATCTAAGGTTGAGTTTGAGAGGAAGTAAAGGAAAAAAGAAGAATAATATATTAAAGTGAAGTTAGCCATTAGCATATGATTAATTGAGTATTAATTATTTTAAACTTAAAAATTAATTAATACAATTTTAAAAGTAATTTCTTTATAAAAAAGTTGAATGTGAAAAGCATACGTATAAAAATAAAGAGATTTTTCTCTCTTTTTCTAAGTCTCTAATACTCTCTAAGGCCATGTGTGGAAATAGCTATAAACTTCATGTGTGTAAAACAGAATGAATTATTAGTATATAATTAATTAAGTATTAGGTAAAAAATTTTAAAAAATATATTAGTATGATTTTTAAAACAACTTTAATATAGATTTTTTAAAAAATATATATATCGTTTAGCGATTTGAGAGAAATATAGATGTGAAAAACCAGTAATTAGAAGGTGGAACAATGCGCTGCAGATCACAGCCTAAGTACTCTACAAGAACCTCATTAGAAAAGTAGTTGTGTGGTTAGGGGAGTAGCAGGGAGGCGTGGCAGCTCGCCCTCCGTCTAGAGATGATGCTTGCCCAGCTTTTTAAACTAATCAAATCGCATTATGTTAGCCTATCCAGAAAAGTGATTTAGACTAATTGATTATTAATTAGATAAGAAAAAAGGCTTTCGTTGCAACACAAATCCGTTTGTCGTCTAGAACAAACCAGCTGGCGTTCAGTTCATTCCGAGAATAAATTGCTCTTTTACGTGACATCAAATAAGGTGTTTTATTCCCCTCAAAATGTTATTTATAGTTAAAAGGTGATATCACGGCATGAATTTCTATCAAAAATTCTAAACTCTTACCTTAATAACAAAGTAAAATTTTTAACTAGTAATAAATGAGTACATGATTAAAGAACAAAAAGAAACTAGCACAACGATAACTTCAACTCGACAGACAGTCTAATCCTTTATATACTCCTCATCTAATAATTTATTATTATAAGTTCTCAATAAGATATATAACAAATATATAACAAATATACAAGTATACATAATATACCAAAGGATGTCATAATACGGTTAATTTACATAAAAAACATTTAATAAACATTTGATAACCATAAAATAATTGAATAATTAAGCGATATTAATTCATCATTGTACAATCTATTTTAATTACACAAACTCAAACTACTCTACATATGGAGTTACCATAAATCCTTCATGAACACAAAATTTAGCATTAATGAAAATATGAGACTAATAAAAAATATATTATTAAGCTTGTCCATAACCATAGGTATGGCTATTCAAATAATATTATAATGGTTAGAAATGTACAAATTTACCTATAAAACACAACCCCATAATATGTTGCTATAAGCTTTAATACTATCATGTAGCTCAAAAAGAAATCTTCAATAGAAGTGGCCCAAACTCTAGGCTATAGAAAGTCTCAGATGATGGCACTATGAATTTATTAGCAATATTACTTATAAACTAAACATATGTCACACTACAGATCTAGCTATTATTTATTCTAGCTTGTGATTAATATAATAAATAATTTGCAACAAAAGCTCATGAATTAGTCATTAGTTGTCATGAACATGACTATCATAATCACGTGCTCACACTCTATCATTAGTTAGTTGATAATTTATTATTTAATTATGATCTACTATTAATTAATCATAATTAAACATAAGAGATACATTAAGTGATTCTAAAGTATGATTAAGCAAGTGTACATGAACCATTATATATAAAGTTTAAGCTAATTAAATTATATCCTAAGATATCATCCTCAGAGAGATGAGTTCTCCAAAAACATTGGAAAATAAAAGAAAAAAATAAAACTAACAAAAATAATGCATAAGAATATAAAAACAACACATGTTGATATTTTTAATGATATATTTTGACTTTTAGAGAATTTAGCAACTTGAACAAAATGATTTGAAATTAGGATGAATTACTTATTATTTTTCTAATATTAAACCAATTTAAAGCATATGTATAAATTAATTAAAGATTATGACACAACAAATAATTATTTTTGAATGGAAAAAATAAATTATTACATCACATAGACTCGGTTCAGCATAGATCGGGTGTACAGAGGCACTATAAGAATTAACAGCTGATATTGATTTGACCAAAGTTGATCATAATCAACGACTAAGATCGATCCCAATCTAGGACTTAGGATGGGTGCCACGTGGGCATCAAGATGGCTACCACAGAAGATAGGAAGTGCGAAGTAGTGTTGACGTGGACACGCTAATAGTAAGCGACATGGGGACATATGGCTGCTAGCACTCCACGACATGACATCGCAAACTAATAACACTGAGATGATGAGCACAATGAGGAAAACTCATTGCATGGTGACACGACGAAAAACAACGACGAACGATGGTTGGCGACGAGGTGGAAGTAACGATGGCTTCAGGTCATTGATAAGGGCAATGCTCTCGCGGTGGCAACCACGAACCAGCGGACGAGGTATGTATCCTCCTTGCGGACCTAGGGATGGCAACGATAGGCTCCAACGATGACTATAGTGGTCATGTGGCTCGATTGGAGTCAACGGGCGGCAGCGGTGCTCAAACTCACGATGAGGCTAGGGCTAAGTGACACAGCGGGCTAAAGCAAGTGTGGTGGCGAAAAAGATGAGGGGACGGGACTCCTATTTATAGCATGGGATAGGTGAGTAGGGCAAAAACAGTGGTTAAGGCGACAAAAAATCATAGGTTTTTCACTAGTTGGATGAGCTCAAGTCTAAGCTCTATACAATGCCAAATGAATGCAGTTTTGCTCTAAGTCTTAGAGGAAAAGATATATGATGATCAGGGGATAAAAACTCCTTAACAAATTTGAAAAAAAAAAGATGAATGAGAGGCTAAATTTAGCGATGGCTCTAACTTCGCCTCCAGGTTAAAGATGTCCTCAATGGGTAGTGACTACTTATTGGCGAGAGAGGAAGAAAGGGGCGCTAACAGGCCAATTAGACTATCTCTTGCTGGTGTGGGAGAATAGCGCTGAAGGCCGAGTGCCTATAAGAAATTTTAAAAATATTTTGATTTAAATTATTCACTAAAAACTAGTTTATTCATTAAAAATACTTCTCTTGCTTAAATAATTTCAACTAAAGAAAAAATATTTAATAAAATTTTATCTAGTTGAAAGGGTTTTATTAAGGTTTCTCTTTTAGGATTTTATATAATTGTTAAATAATGGATTAACAAGTGTATTTTTAGTGCATGACAAAACTACCTTTAAATAGAATCTCGTCCTCCAGATAGAAGAACAGAGATGAGGATGGGCTGACTTCAATTTATTTTCTCGCTCCTAAGTAGCTTCTTTCTCTAAATGCTCCACTGAACCTTACAGAAACGGATTAGGATTACTTGATTCCTGCTATTTCTCTCATCGATTTTCAAAACATGAGTTGGCTTCTTCAAGTCAAATCCTTTTGATCTTGATCTGTTCCAAATCAGCTTCCTCTATAGACATCTTAAACATTTCTTTAACTGTAAGATATGAAACACATCATGAATTCTAGCATAATGTGAGGTAACTCCAAAACTTCACATTTATGAATTAGGATTTTATACGGTCATATAAAACATGGTGTCAATTTTCCATTGGTATGAAAACTATGAAGTCCCAAAGTGGCGTGACTAGTAGTTTACGTAATTTCCCTTATTCAAAACTTAAATCTGGTTATCTACAAAGCTCGACTGAGCTACTCGCAGCTTAAATCTCTGTGCAGGAAAGGAAGCAGCATTGGGCTGAATTCGGCTAGTGGCACAAGAAAATTTTAAAAAGGATTTTAATTTAAACTATTCACTAAAATGTTATTTTATTTATTTAAAATACTTCACTTGCTTAAATAATTTTTAGAAAAATCCAGGAGTTAAAGGAATAAGTAAAATATTTAATAAAATTTTATCTAGCCTATTTTTATGTTAAAATTTATTAAGAATTTTATTAAGGTTTCACTTTTAGTTTTTTAAATAATTTGTAAAAAGATGGATTAACGAGTGTATTATTAACTCAAATGATTTTTAGGACATGACAGTTGATTTAGCTTAGAAAAAGTTCCTTGTCATGACTAATACATTTTCTCATTTAACCACTCCTAACTCCTAAAAGCCATGTTTTGAGTTTCAAAACAATATTGAAAATATAGTGAAATTCAGATAAATTAAGAAACAAATATTAAATTTTAGTTTGATTTTCTAAAAAAATTAAGCAGCCTGCCCCGAGTCATAAATATCAAAGATTTGTAAAAAAAATTAATTGATGGTTTTGTAAAACCCGATTTAGAGCTAGAACATTACCAACACAAGATCAATATGGTTTTGTGAAACCTGATTTAGAGCTAGAATATTGCCAACATAAGTTTAATATGACTTTCAATACTAAAATTTTATACTTTTATATAAATAGTGTTCTAACCGTATTTATAAAGAACTGCTAAAAAATAGTTGCCTTCCTTTCTGCACTTATGAGTGAGAATGTCAGCTCCCAATCGAGGACGAGAGGAGGCATAATTACGATAAAAGGACATGCAAAATAGGAGGAAGAAAGATTGGTTGATAGCTTGGGGTGGAATACTTCAAATTTTAATGATCTCTTTGAAAAAGTAATCTATTCACATATTAAAAACCTAATGATATATATATATATATTTGGATAGATTTGTAGACTTCTGTGTGATGGTAGATTTGTTTCATATCCAATTTTGTTGGAGTCCGAACAGTGTGCACTTTGCAGTGAGCTTACTGCAAGTCTGCAGCTGCAACACGAGGCAACCACACAACGAAAGCTTCGCGACTCGCGCTGTCCACCAAGCCGTTGCTTCGCGGCTCGCGCAACCTCACTCGCCGTGCCTTCCCTTCCACATGGCCGCCGCCTCCGCCGCCGCTCACCTCTCCCCTCCCCTGCACGCGCGCCTCCTCCTCCTCCCGCCGCTCCTCCAGAGCCCTAGTAGCCCCACGACGGGCGGGGGCTCCCGTGGACGGCGGCGGGGGCGCCACCGGTTCGCGGTCCCACTGTCGCGGAACGGGAGCTCGTCGCAGGGGACGGAGTGGTGCCCCGTGCCGCCGGAGCAGCTGCCGGTGAACGAGTACGAGTCCCTAGCGTCGTCGCTTCCCTTCTCCTGGGCCGCGGGAGACCTCGGGATCTACTGCTCCCGCCTCGCGCTCACCGGCGCCGCCTTCGCGCTCTTCGTCGGCCTCCCCGTCGCGGCCTTCGGCGGGCGAGGAGGGGCCGGAGGCGATGTCGTGCACCTCGCGCTCGGGGCCACCGGGTCGGGGATACTGGCCGTCACGCTCGCCGTGGTGCGGATGTACCTCGGGTGGGCTTACGTCGGCAACCGCCTGCTCAGCGCCACCGTTGAGTGTGAGGAATCCGAAATTCTCTCCCTTTTTTTTTCGTTTGTTTCTATGTTTGTATATCTGAATTCAGTGAATGATTTGTCGCAGATGAGGAGACGGGATGGTACGACGGCCAAGTGAGATGCTATGCTTTATCCTGTGACTCATTTCTGTGATCCGAGTGTACTAGTGTAGTAACATGGTTATCTTCAAAATGAAAAGTCTATGCTTATACTGATATGTGGGATCAAGTAGATTTGACCAAATATGTGTGCCTTCATCTTGATCTGATACTTTCCTCTCTTTTTTTTATGCTTGTGGGACGATCTGGCATGCTATTGTTCCTAGAACATTTGGTTTGCGATAGAACTATAGAACAAGACCGCTCATAGTTCCTTATAATTACAAATAACTAGGATATCTTTGAGAGCTGTCTAGTTAACTCAGGCTTAAGAGCTTGTGGCTTTAGCTAAACAAGTAATGAAATAAAAATCAACAGGGATCACTTTATTGTGCTTGATACTATTGGTTCAAGTCATACCAATTACCAAGTAGTCAAGAATTAGCTTTCCAGCTCTATGCAATTTCATAGAAGTCTCAGATATGAGCTTTTTACCAAGGTGACTATGAAATTCAGAGATAATATGGCATGCATTTTTTAATGCTAAATTTTCCCTTGCCTCTGAGATATAAGAGGGTTTTAGCTTACAACAACTTCTTGTAATAAACATCTCATTGATATATCTATAGAAGCAGCGTTACCGGGACACGTGAGTCAGAATTTTTTTTCCGCGTGTCTAACGCAGTATGACACGCATTGGGTTTGAGTTTGATTTTTTACTTTGTTGGTTTCTTGCCAGTTCCTTTTGGCCGCTTTTTTTTTTGTCTTGGACAGTTCGTTGTGACTACATCAGAAGTTTAGAACTTGAAGGATGGTTGTTGCTAGCTACTTACTTTTGCCTTTCTACTTATTGGTGTCCATTTCTCTTTACATTATACATATGGTCTATGTCTTATAAATTACAGTTTACAATTAGTAGCTTTACTAGCTCTTTTTAGTTTGGACTTTGAATGTTAGATATTTACTTAAAGAAAGCAAGAAGCTTGAAAGAATGGAAGTTTTATGGAGTATGGGCCATATTTTGTTGTTCTGCTTTTCAGGATGGCAATTCTCAAATTGCTGAAATGAAATCAAATTACATAATCCAAATATCCGGTTTAGTATTCACTGTGAGTATGTTAATGTTACTACTTTCTGCCTTTCTTCCTCAATCTTCAATTAAATGTTTATTCTTGACCCTTGAATTAATGAATTTACATAATCTTACCTATAACAATTGTCTTATTTTTTAATTAATGAATTACATATATATATTAGACGAGTCTCCGAGTCTTTTTTTTAGAGTTTGCCGAGTTGGACACCCGAATCCAAGTCGGACTCCCACTCCCGTGTCCCCGTAACACTGCATAGAAGTCTCAGATATGAGCTTTTTACTAAGGTGATTACGAAAATCAGAAATAATATGGCATGCCCTTTTTTAATGCTAATTCCCCCCTTGTCTCTGAGATATACGGCGGTTCTAGCTTACAGCTTCTTTATATCTCAGTGACAAGGGAAAGTTATATGCATGTCAAGTTGATGGGTACAAGATGATTGTATACTTGTGCAGCATGACAACATAATTAACTTGTGCATATTGACATTTTTTTTCTTATTCTTGTCAGATATGGGTTAAAACCCCAGAAGTTTTAGCTCGTGATCGGCTTCTAGGTTCATTTTCTGTAAGTTACCATGATTCATAATTACCTCCTGATATGAACCATTCCTCTGTTCTCAGCTCGTGCACGTTTACTGTTCTTTTTTTCCTTTTCTGTTGAGAGATACCTCTTTGGTATGCTTGCGATTTGTGAACTGAATATTGGATAGTGTATGCACATGTCATGAGTTGTGAAATTCTTCAACAGAATATAATCATATAAATAATTGATACTTTGTATCTAAGGGTGTTATCTGGAGCAGTCCTTTTCTGAAATACTACATATATTGTGTTAAACATACTTGCATGTTCATGTCAATAAAAAAAACGCATTTCATGGCATAATTCTGAACAGTTATCTGCAATGTGCATAGATGGTAACAACTGCAATTGCTTATATCCTTCAGGTCAAACCTGTGCTGAACAGAGTGAAATTTACCTTAGTGGGGCTGGCAGCGTCCCTGATCCTTTGCATTCTTCTTTATGCCAACCCTGAAAACCAAAAGGGTCCTTTTGAAAACACTGGCGGACGTGCTATCCCTGGAGTGTACAATGATACTTCTGCAAGGTCATTCGAGCCTGATGCGTTCTGTGGAGAACCTGATCTCGGTGATCTTTCGTAACTGTACAGAGCGTGGATGACACTTTGTAAAACGGTAACTTGGCGTTTCTTCCTTAGCATGATTCTGAAGGAGGAGATAGGATATGACACACAAGATAGGTATTCCAAGGTGATCACAAGATGGCTCCGCCCCAGAATTACTGAATTTTGTGATGATTCAAAAGTGAAATGTAAATATTTGACCGTATAATGTACTCATAGTTATAGCTTATACAAAAGTGAAAATTTTTGTTGTTTACACCAGTACTATTCTTGTAAAACTTTGTTTGTCGCTTGCTGATCCACTCCTGCTACTAAACGCGCATGGGTTGGGCCATTCCGTTGGCACGGGCCGGCGTGAAACGGCTAGATGACGGATGACATGATAGGTTGACCGCTAAAATCTCGGTGCTTTCGGGTGAAGCTGTCGCGACAGCAAGCTTGTCCCCTTGCAGGCCGCCGAAATCAACCGGAAGTTGCTGAAATCCTGAAATCAACACGGCACACAACGTCTCCCAGAACAAACAGAACACGGATCAGCCAGAGTTTCAGACCGGCAACACGAAGCTTCCTTTCACGCGAAAAGTCTGATGAAAATATTCTCTCTCTTAAATTCTCAAAGAAAAAAAATCCTTTTCTCTTCAAGAAAAGAATCGCAAGAACAGAGAGGGAGAGAGAGAGAAAAATGAAGCAGCATTAGCATGCCGTCCTCCGGTCAAACCTGCCGTCGCCGCCGCCGCGTTGGGAAAAGCCTCGCCGCCCGGTCCAACCCTATAAAGTCCAAAACTCCAAGGCGGCGCCGCCTCCTGCACCAGCTCATCCATTCCCATCGCGCGTGTAGTACAGCAGCGCCTTCCCCACAAGAGGAGTACAGCTTACCACGCCGAGACAGCGAAGCAGGCGACAGCTTAATGCGCGCTAATTACCCACTAATACTCTTCCTTAATCACTCAGGCCTCACCTCGCCTCCTCCGCCTGCTTAAACTAGTCTGCCCCCTCGTACTCGCGGGGGCGACGAGGAATCCAATCCAGCTCGGAAGCACGCTCCCGCGCCCGCGCCCAGGCTGGGATCCGATCGGGCGGTCGATGCCGGCGGCGGCGGCAGGCTGGGGATGGCCCGGCGGCGAGCTATGAGGCCGGGTAGCAGCATGCGTGGGGTGGTGGCGCGGCTGGTCGCGGCGCGCTCGCCGGCCGTGTCGTTCCTGGTGGCGGCGGCGGCGGGCGCGGCGCTCGTCGGAGGGGTGTACTTCTGGGTGGTGGTGTCGTCGTTCCGCCTTCCCGACTCCCGCGCCGCCGGGTGCTTGCCTGATGGCGAGGGGTCGTGGGCGATCGGGATGTACTACGGGAAGAGCCCCCTCGAGCTCCGGCCAATCGAGCTGGTGAGCTGAGCTCAGCTTCGAGGCTGTCCATTTGCGTGGGCTTTTGAGGAATTAGGTGCTTACGCTGGTGTGTGATTTGGTGAGCAGGAAGGGAAGAGCAATGGGAACAGCTCGGCGTGGCCGGTGGCGAACCCCGTGCTGACCTGCGCGACCCCGACGGACGCCGGGTACCCGAGCAACTTCGTCGCTGACCCGTTCCTCTACGTGCAGGTGAGGCGCTGCTCTGACTCCCGTGATCCACTGTAGAATTGTGTTGATTCTGCATAGTGTTCGTATTTGCTGGGCTAGGAAAGCGAACTTTTGAACTTAAATAGGCAGAATTCATGCTGACTGAATTGTGAATTCGGTTCATATAGAGGGTGGTAAGGATTGTGTTTTACTAGATGAGATGCTTGAGGATAGAGTACTGTATTCAGGATTATTCGTGCTAGCTGAGTAGCTGGATATTGTTATCGTTCAAGTTTTGTTGTACTGAAACACAATGTGCTATGCTGGGATTATGCATAAAATGCTTCAAGTTTCAAACCTAAGCCTTGTGCTTACTGAATTGCCAGTCTACTAGGAACAGTAGCTGGGAAGGATTGCAAGCTTTTCTGCTTAGATTTATACAAAGTTCTAAGCACCATTACCTCCTTGATAAAATTAATGCATGTTCATGCTTATCAAAGTTAGTACATAAAGATGCTTCTTATAGTACGATTCTGAAATGTTTGTTAAAATACTGAAGAGAACATGGTTCATTGTCCAAGTACGAAACCAGAAAAAATGTCCCTGGAGACTTGTAGATTGCATTATGATTGAAATGAATTTGGGCCATGATGTGGTTTCTGTGAGCGTCATAAGCACATTTTAAGTATAAATGATAATGTAATTTAAATTTAGATTGGTGGCACACTGGATTTCATATAAGATATGTAAACCATGGGTTTTCTTTTTTGGAGATATTTCCCCCAACTGGGACAAGAGAATTCTTTTAAGATAATGTGGACAAGAGAATTCTGTACATGCTTATGTAACATCAACATAATTTGTTAGAAACATTGTTTGTTCAAGGTAAAATTTCAGTCAAATCCAGGCTTTTGCGTTTTTTAAGTCCATCATAAGATTATATATTTTGTCTTCTAATTATTTCCTGTAATGCTCAACCTGATATGGTAGTACATGCATCTCTCAGGGGGACACACTCTTTCTATTCTTTGAAACAAAAACAGTAAGCACAATGCAAGGTGATATTGGTGTTGCAAGAAGCTTGGATCAAGGTGCAACATGGGAATTTCTTGGTATTGCTTTAGATGAGGCATGGCATCTGTCATACCCATTCGTGTTCAAATATGAGAATGAGGTAGAATTTTCACTTCAGTCATATTTATAGCTTAAGGAATGACTAGCTGTTTTTGAATATGTCAATACATTACCTTTTCTCTTTTAGATATATATGATGCCAGAAGGGAACAAAAAGAAGGAGCTACGGCTTTATCGAGCTACTAAGTTTCCTCTTGAATGGACATTGGAGAATGTGCTCATTAATAAGCCACTTATTGATTCCTCGTTAGTCCAATATGACGGACTGTGGTGGCTGTTTGCCTCAGATTTTACACGGCATGGTACAGAAAAGAATGCAGAGCTGGAAATTTGGTACAGCAACTCACCTCTTGGTCCTTGGAATGAACATAAGCAAAACCCTATTTACAGATCTGACAAAAGTTTAGGAGCTCGAAATGGTGGAAGGCTGTTCATCTTTGAAGGGTCATTGTATCGTCCAGGGCAGGATTGCAGTGGTACCTATGGACGGAAGGTTAAGCTGTACAAGGTTCAAAAGCTAAGTAAGGAAGAATACAAAGAGGTCCCAGTAAAGCTTGGGATCGAAGAGACAAAGAAAGGGAGGAATGCTTGGAATGGTATGAGGTACCATCACATGGATGCACAGCAACTGGCCTCTGGTGCATGGATTGTTGTGATAGATGGTGATCGTGTTCCTTCAGGTGATTCAACACGGCGATCTTTATTTGGTTACATGGGTTTTTTGGTAGCTGTTGCTCTGGTCATTTTTGTGGGTCTTGTAAAAGGTGCAATCAGTTGCTACATTCCTCCAAGTTTTTGGGTTCCTCTAACTAGGAGAAGTGAGTTATCTCGTATTTTACCTGTGCACCGCTTCAACCAGAAAATCCGCGGGTATTCGACTAGTGTTCGAAGGAACATCTCTGCTACCAAAGCAAGGTTCAGTGAGAAAACTTGGTTGAACACACTATTCTTTTCTGTAATTGCTCTAATAGGTATTGTTAATGTTTGCATTGCTGTGAATTTCTTATTTGGTGGCAATGGTGCTGAAGAGGCATATACACATCAAGGGCAGCACTCTCAATTCACAGTTGTCACAATGACATATGAAGCTCGACTCTGGAACCTGAAACTGTTTGTTGAGCACTACTCTAGATGTGAGTCAGTCCGAGAGATAATTGTTGTCTGGAACAAAGGCAACCATCCAACCAGCGACGCCTTCGATTCAACAGTGCCTGTCAGAATACGTGTGGAAGAAACTAACTCCCTTAACAACCGATTTAGGGTTGACCCTTTGATAAAGACCCGGGCTGTCCTTGAACTGGATGATGACATCATGATGACTTGCAGTGATGTAGAGAAAGGATTTAAGGCGTGGAGAGAACACCCTGAGAGGATGGTAGGCTTTTACCCTCGGATGATAGACGGTAATCCTTTGCAGTACAGGAACGAGCGATATGCTCGAGGCAAGAAGGGCTACAACTTGATCCTCACAGGTGCTGCTTTCATGGACAGTGAGTTTGCTTTCCATAAATACTGGAGCGATGAAGCTAAAGAAGGCAGAGATTATGTCCACAAGAACTTCAACTGCGAGGACTTGCACATGAATTTTCTGTATGCAAATGCTAGTTCTGAGAGGACTGTGGAGTATGTCCACCCTGCTTGGGCTATCGACACTTCCAAGCTTTCTTCCGTTGCTATTAGCCGAAACACCCAGAAGCACTATGACATTAGAACAAAATGCTTGGCAAAGTTTGCCTCCATATATGGTCCCCTCCCTCAGAAATGGGGTTTTGGCATGCGAGAGGATGGCTGGGACAAATAGGCTGAACAAGGCGGAGTAGAAAGCAAACACGTGCAAATTGTTGAACATTTTTGCTCCTACAGCTTTCTTTTTGGTAGAAGTGACTTGTCTAGTGATGTAATTTGGGTAGAAGCCAAGAACTATGTAAAACACGATCTGTTCAAAGTGGATGATTCTCAGTAGCTTTTGATGAACATGTTAAAATAGCCAAATTCAATGCATCTCTTGTGAAGCTTCAGAATTTTTGCGATGGTTATTTCCTCTATTAATAACACTCTGGAAGTAGGCTGGCTTGGTGAACGCCGATGAACCGAGAAATGGATTGGTTGGTACAATTTCAAAACGTGCCGTGTCTTTCTCCTCGTCAGAAATGCCAATATTTTCAATGGGGGCGTGCAGTTCATACTTCATACACCGCAAGCAAACCTACCCTATAACAACCGCAGCAAAGAATGGCCAGTAGAGAAGAGTGACATACATAGACGAACTAGCATGAGACAAGTTCTGGTTACAAGTAACATAGAGAACATTACGTGGAGGATCCAGTTACAGCATGCAGTTAAGAAACCGACTGAAAACACAAGGGCAGGAGCTCTTGTTGCTGAATGGCACATCAAACATATTTCTTCTTTCCACCGGCTCCCTTTGTTTTCTTGTTAGCGATTGCCTTGGTTGTTTTCTCTGAAGTGTCCTGCAATTATATCATATAAAAATTCATGAGATATACAATTGTCACATGAATAGAATTATGGCCCCAACAGTGCAAGTATATACCTACTATAACCTACATAGTACTGTACTATTGTTGCAGTTTTACATGAAAAGCAAATATATTGTTGAGTGATGCACATATTTTTATTATGCACCTATCAATTGGCAGGCACATTGCCCAATCGAAACATAAACCACGTGATTCAACATTGTTATTTGAATATCTTGATAAAGTATGCAATTCAATGACGTGAACTGGCTGTATATCATGCTAGAATGGATAATTCTGGAGAAGGCTAAAAATTATTAATTTAAGCACGACAAGATTGATGGCATTCTGGTGAAGGTACCTTTCTTTTCAGAGGCACTGATGTGCTAACAATTGGCTTGAAGAAGGACTCGAGCCTGGTCACATTAATTCAAGATTTGGGATGATAAGGTCAATCGAGTTCAACAAACGATAATGGATGCATGCATCACTCTTAGAACCAAAGTACAAAAATGTATCACAGTGCTCATGTCTCACCTTCCTTGGGAAGATTTGTTATTGGCAGATTTAATCTTCTCTATGGCCTGCATAAACCAGAGAAATTAATTGCTGCTAAAAATATTTCAAGAAAATAACACAGTAAACCAAAAGAAAAGTTCGTGCCTTTGTCACCCTATCTTGGTTGAAACCATTTTCTTTCACTAGAAACTCTACAAGACCCTGCAGAAAGAATTAAAGTACTGGGATAAGATCACTGTAAAGTTTGAAGGCAAGGAAAAAAGTTGAGAGGCATACTTCCTCATCAGGCGCATTCCATTTCAGCTCAGGAATATCCAATGTAACATTAGGTTCCTTGAACAAGCATCGAGCTTCTTGATAAGGCCAGTCCTCAGGAATCTGATATCTGCAGTAGACAATAGACATGGATCGAAATTGAGCATAAACTAGCATAGGAAATGGCCTTCATCACGTTACAACACATTACATCTAAGTAAGATAATGAAATCATGAATATTCCTAGGCTGCTGACACAGCTGATATTCCTGGGCTGCTGGCCTCAATTGAGTTCTAAGTCAAGAGGGAAATCATCAAATAGTTCAATAGATTAACCTGTCTTTATTAATGTTTTCCAGAATGCTTTCTATGGACCCATGTTGATGAATAAGTTTCAGAGCTGTTTGACCCCCAATACCTAGTGGACAAGCACAAATAGCTGGTTAGGGAAAAAGTTTGCATTGACAAAGATATTCTAGCAGGCAAGAATTTACCAGAATACTATTAATGAGAAGAGGGAAAGAAAATATACCTTTAATGCTATCGCAATAGTCACATCCAGATAGGATGCACAAGTCAAGGAATTGGTCCATAGTGAGTTCAAGCTCCTCCAAAACCTGGAATATGAAAATTGGTCAAGTGTATACAACATGTCAACATCAGTATATGTACTAAGCAAATAACAATGCTGCATACTTTCGCAACTTCAAATTCCATAACTGGTATTTTCTTGGAACTTGGATCCATCAAATGACGAAGAAACCATGGAGCTCCAAAAGTAAGTGAGTCCATATCTTCTGATGCAACTGCATACACCTATAAAAAATTGTAATTAATAAAAATGGAAGCAAGGGATGGAAACAAGAAGGCAGAGGTCTACTATGTTAACATTACCTTATCATTTAAGCAAAGTGCAGCACATTCTGCTTCTGCTTCACATGGCGCCTATTGGAATCAGAAAACAGATGTCATTGGATGAGATCGAGAGCATTGCAAACACATGACAAAATCAAAGATTTTATGCTAGCACAGTAAAATTCAACAAATCCGATGATTATGTGTTGACTCATCCACTGGAAAAGCGTGTGGCACCAAAGAAAATTGGATTTACCTCTACAACAGGAACCCCCATAAGTCTTAATAGTCGTTTACATTCTTCATTGTGTCGCTTTGTGACCTGCTCAAGAAAAAAGAAGATGCAAAGATAGATTACTTTCATGCATAAAGATAGCTTACTCTCATGCATCTAACCATTTTTGCATCTTTCATATCATGTTATGGAAACCAACAGATTTCATTGATATTTTCTCAGTAACTGAATATGCTGGACCTCTAACATTACAATTGTTTTACATTTCTTTTGTGTACAGTACTCTTGAAGATAAATTCCAAAGAAGATTGAAAAATGAAGAATCTCACCTTCACAGTTCTCTTGCTGAATTTTTCAATTGCATCTTTATCTCCTTCCTACACATTCAAAGCCATTTCTCTAGGGATCAAGGAATGAAGGAGAACAAGCAGAGAAAAGAACATAATGGAAAATTGTGAGAAAAAAAATAGCACAACACACTGTTAGCTCACCTCTACTGCCTCTGTTAGTTCTTTGGTGGCATCCTCCCTCTTTGAGTACCTGCAGAACATGCCATGTTAGCATTCTATAGAGCAAAAAGTGATATAGGAAAATTATAAGCAGCAGCAGGAAAAACAATCTAAGGATGAAAGAAACATATCATGCCTTTTTGCGAGTTCTTGTTTCTTCAGATCAGGAGGCTTGCCATCAAAAACATATCTGCACGAGAAAAAATGTGGTCCTTTTCTTGCCACAATTTTAAGTGTATTTATATGGACAATTTCAATGATAGCACGTGAAGGAATTTGGGTTTACACTGGCTTGATTCCTGCCTCCAGCAACCTTATATGTCTGGTTGAACATACCTTGCAAATGACTACAGCAAAAGTTTATAAAGGAATTAACAGAATACTAGCACTAGAAACGATGTGCACTACTTGATATATTAACAAGATTGAAAAGAGATATTTAGAACCTGGTGACTTCACCAGCCTCGTTCATGAGGGTTTCCATCCCTGTCCTTCCAACTACAATCTACACAAGTAAATATAAAAACCTGTCCCAACTTATAAAGCAGAGGGTAAGAAGTTTTCTAATACCTCACCAAAACTCGTTAAGCAAGCACACACAGAACATATAGTGAATTTAATATGTAACTGCTATTTTCTATTTTCCCATTTTAAGCCACAATATCCAATGCTAGAGGTTTTTTATCTTAATGTTAATCAATACGGGCAAGCAAAGAACAAAATGAGGAACAATGGAGTTATCCTAATTTCACCCAACAAGGTTTGCCAAATTTGGCACCTTACAGGGAGCCTTCCAGAACTGGTCGATATTTCTCACGCATCAGAGGCTTAACTAACCCTAAACCCCAAGAAACTTAGCACATTTCAAAGCCAACTCTTAGAAAGCGAGAGGAGAGTAGAGGCAGGGGGCGGGGCGGCGCATACGAGGAACTGGTAGATACTCATGCTGGCGTCGATGGCAATGCGGCGGCCGAAGTAGCTCTCGAACTTCTGCTCCTTCATCGCCTTCGGCGCGCTGTCCGCCAACAGCTTCGTCAAACCCTACAAAACCGCAGAAATCGAGACAAAACCCCATCACAAAATCGGCCACAAAACAGCGCCAACCAAAACACCAATCACAAATTCAAACAAGGACGGCAAAGCGTGGAACGCCCCCTCCTCCCCGCGCTCACCTTGATGCCCATCTCGCCTCCAACGGATGCGGCGAGCGGCGGCGGCGGAGGAAGAGACGGAGACACAGCAAAGAGAGAGAGGTCGCGGGCTACTTCGAGTTTTCGTGCTCGGCCCCCGCCTTTGTGTTTTTTCACTTTCCGTGGTCGGGCCGATCCGGGCCGGGCACAACGATCTGGATGGGCCGGGAACAGGATTGTGAGTAAAATGGCCCGCACGTACATCACAATTCCATTCGGGCCCAACTAGAATGGTCCACACGCAGGCCACAGTCATGTTCCGGCCCAACTAGAAGACTAACCTAGGTGATGGGCCTCGCGGCGGCGTTGTGTTTTGCTCGGCGTTGCAAGGTTGCAGTGAGCGAACGAGCGAGCGCGTGGTGAGTGGCGGCGGCGACGCGGGGGAGGAGGCGGAAATGGGGATGGCGAGCCGGTTTTGAAGGTGGTACGCGGACTGGCGGTTCAACCTGTGGGAGAAGACAGTGCTGTGGGACATGGTTGAGCCGTACCTCCCGCCACGCTCCTTCGTGCCCCTCATCAGCACCTACATCGCCGCCTTCTACACCAACGTCTTAGCCTCCGCCATCACCGAGCAGCTTTACAAGGTCAGGATTCTCCTAGCGCCGCCACTCCTCCTCCCCCTTCCCGGCTCCCTCATGGGAGTCTTGGTGCGTGCCACCGGTGGCGTGGCAGTGTACATTACGCGCATAACGTGCTCGACGGAATGCCTAGCCCTTTCATCTCGAAACTTAGGCATGAATTTTGCATGCTTCAGTGATCAAGGTAGTAGTAGCTAGTTGCATCACCAAGTTTCAAGTTGATTTCACATCAAATTTTGGTAATGTAGCATGTCTGTTAGTAACAATACAAGCAAGTAGTTTCACACCAAATCGGTAGTACTTTGCTGAACTGATTAGGGCTGCCAATTTACATTAAAAGCGAGTTTGCACCAGACTACAATATTGGTGATTTACACTCATTAGATGAATGGTTGCAAAAGTTAAAAATAAAATTTAACACTTCTTACTTAATCATAAAAACCATATTTTTCAGAATCTGGATAGAATTGTCACTAAATAGATTATGATATGGATACGGAATTTTGATCGATCTAAAATTTTAACAAAATAAACTTAGATAAAATTTACAAACAAACTAAACTAAAATTATCTCAATCGGACTTTTAATCTTAATATATTAACGAAACGAAATTACTGATTAGAATGTTTACCAAAATTAATTAAATCTTAATTAATTAACAATGCATAATTAAACTTTTTCAAAACAATATAAAAACACCCTAACTAAATTTTATATAAAGAAACCAATCAAAAAATAAATTAATTTAAAATCGATAGAGATTAATGAGAAAGAGCAATTAATTATAACACTAATTTTTCATAAAATTTACCATTGTACTTAAAAAATTCCACCAAAATCTCTCTCTCAAATCCCTAAAAAAAAATCTAAAGAAAAAGACCTAAATATTATTGAGATCTTGTAATCACTACTCAGTCTATTTTCAGCCGTTAGATTTAAAATTAACGTTTCAGATTGCGTCATATTATCCGACACACGAAAGACCATAGAGTGCAACATGTTTTCATAGAGAATACCGCTCGTACAGTGTTGCCACGCTGATCGTGCAATCCCACGGTGACATATGTCCCTCCGATCCCCTATGTCCACATGCGCACGTGCCCATTCACACCACACTTCCATCACGCCAGGCCTACCTATCACGCGTGCCTGTTCGCGCCACACCTCAAACATATTAGGCCTACCTGTTAGCCGCAACGTCTCTACTCTCGCGCATGTACACGCTTGCTCTAGCCGCTGCCATGCCAGGTCATCTCTCAGTTGCACATTCCCTACCACGCTTTCCCGCGTATCTGCTAGGTCATTTTCACGTCGTCAGCCCGTTACGTCGGTCTGCTAACTTTTAGCATACATCCCCAATCCGCTAACCAATTAGCTTTTAGCATCCTCCAACTCACACCAACCCGCTCGCTTGCCGTCGTCAGGCCACTTTCGGCTAGGTCGTGCTTATACCATTCAACCGGTATACTCGCACTTTCAACATGCTATTGTAGTAAATTCTAAAATTTTATCAATTTTTTGTCCAAAATTTTTCTAAATTTTTTCAGCGATTTTTCATATATTTTTAGCGTTAAATACCTACACATATATAAAAAATATATATTTTTTAGATACAGATTTTCACAAAATGACCAGTATACACACTCATATTTGGTATAAACCAATTATATAATGCTAATTTTAATATAAACTATTTTACTAATTTTTTTAATATAAACATTTTTATTTTACGGGTTATATAAAACAATGCCAGGAATATACTTGGTAGATATAATTAACTAGGATTGGCAATTTGACCAAGTAGCTTCTGTCTGATTGTCACCGCATTTTGGAGCAGAAGTACTGGGAGGTTCACCCAGGAGAGGCCGTGCCGCCCAAGTTCTCTACTAGGGGCCATGGAGGATCCTGAACGGCGAAGTTCCCCGCTTTATGCAGACACCAGAAGATGCGAAACTGGCATAGAAGCTTAAACGATCACTGAAATCCTTTTGAAATGACGCTCAGACCGTGTTTTTCACTCGACGGAAAGACTCCAAAACTCAAGTTACCAGGGTGTAGTTGCAATATCGAATATAGGTAATGACATGGTACGTCGTGTAGTAGTGCTTGTTTGCGTGAATAAAACCATTTGCCCCGTCGACCTCAAGGCAATTAGAGTTAGATGACCGATTATACAGGATACATGGTTTCATTACCTTTGTAATGAGAATTGGGAGGTGCTCCTCGGTCATCATCTTCACTCCTTGTTTATCCTCTAGTTTGTATTTTTGGTCTTCCTGACTTCCTCTCCGGTATATAACAGTCGAGAGTTGTGATGTGTTTGAATCAGTTTTGTGCTTATGTACGTGTGCAGTTATGTGCGCACATTAGCGTATGCGGTCGACCCGGACCGGCTTGCCTGGAGAGACGGCAACATAAGGCCAACATGGTGGCTTTGCAAGAATATGGCAGGCAAAAATGATTGCCAAAATGCCAAATGGCAGGCAACGTAAGTACTGCAGCTTTCATAATACCAAGGTTCGCATATATAGTAATCTACAAAATGAAGCGCTCCAAAATGAGATCAGTTTACATCAGCATGGATTCCAAGTTCTAAAAACAAATTATATCAGTGTCATCTTTCTCCCGTTTGACGGGGCCATGAAATTCCATAAATATATCAAGTACTGTCTTTCACCAAGACGAATCATGTCATATAGAGCAGCTTTCAAAAAATCACCACTTTCATTTGCGGGGCACTGTCTTACATCAGTTAAGGACAGATCATAGATCATGTTATATTGCTCTCAAAAATCCATCCCGCTCATCGGCGGCATCCGACTGGCAATTCTGGCTTTCGTTGCTGGAAGCTCAGCGACAGCTGCCTCTGTCGTTGTCATCAGCAAAGAAACACTGAAACAAAACACAGGGTGCTAAGCAAATTGGAAAATTATAGTCATGCAAAAGGAACATGGCACAGGGTGTACCTTGCTGCATCTTGCAGTGCTGTTCGGATAACTTTCACTGGATCGATGATGCCAGCCTTAATCATGTCAACATACTCCCCTATAGTTGGCGAAGTGAAGGAATCAGCTACTGAATCACTAAAATTATTGTGCTTTTGAAGATATGTTGACAGCCTCTTCAAGGACCGTATAAATTGCAATCCAGGAACTCAACATGTTTTTTGTTATAGCCACTAAACTGCCAAAACATTGCTAAACAACACAAACCTCTTGCTGCGTCGTAGCCCAAATTAAGATTATCTTGTTCAATTAGCTTCCCAATGACTACACCACCATCAATGCCAGCATTTGCAGCTATAGTCATCAAAGGAGCCTACAGAAATCCAGAAATTATTATAGGTTTAAGAAACAAGCCACCAGGCACATGAAGCACCAAAATTAATACAGGAACTAACCTTCAAAGCATTTTTGATAATTTGGACTCCAATCTTTTCATCCTCATTTGCTGTGATAATCTTGTCAAGCTCCTTGGTGGCATATAGAAGGGCAGCGCCACCACCTGTTTGAAGTTTCATGAATTGGCAAACAACATATGGACAAGTTGCACAAAAGCAAAACATAAACAGGTTTAGGAAAACGCCAAAGGAAGTGGAGAAATAAGATTAAGTTACTCAAGAAAACTGTCACAAGACCTGGTACAATGCCCTCCTCCACAGCAGCTCTTGCAGCATGTAGAGCATCTGTTACCCTATCTTTTTTCTCACCAACTTCAGCTTCGCTAGCTCCTCCAATCTGCAGTCAGAATGGATATCCTGAGAAAAGCAAAGTGGGGCAAAGAAATGTGTGCCTGAAGAATAGCAAACCTTGAGGACAGCGACACCACCAGACAACTTCGATAGACGTTCTTGAGCCTTTTCTTTGTCGAATACAGCCGTGCTTTTGTCAATTGATTCTCTAAGCTGTTAAGGGCATTCACATAACAAATAATTTATTTTTATCAAAAGAGATTCCAGCCACTATTATCCACATAGCCTATAGTTGAGATGAAGGTCAAGAGTGATAATTATTACAGTACCTGTTGACACCTCTCCTCTATCTGTTGTTTGTCACCTCCACCATCTAGAATGATAGTATCATCAAGGGATACAGTAACCTGTAAAGCAAAAAATCATTGTCTGTTTCTCAGACAAAACAATTTGTGAATGTTGACAAACCTTTTTAGCAGTGCCAAGCATCTGTAGCTGGACTTTACCAAGATCAAGACCTCGGTCCTCACTGACAACCTTGAAATTAAATGAAATGAAATAAGCAAGTCAATTTCAGTCATAACTATATCACTTGTGTTAAAGGACTTTTATGATTATTGATCATAATGACTGACCTCTCCTCCAGTCAACACAGCCGTATCATCCAGATTGGCTCTTCTGTTTTCACCAAATCCAGGAGTTTTGACAGCACATATCTACAATCAATGCATGATAATTAGTTCAACAATGTATCTAAATATACTTTACCAGAATATCAATGAAATGGCTCTAGTTTGACGAAGGCAAGAATCACCATGTGTAAGTTTGCACTTTAACTAAACAACGGACACATATCATCAAGCAGTTTGTATACAGTAGGACCAGTAGTTAATATCACCTTCAGTCCAGCACGATGCTTGTTCAGTACAAGCATTGATAGAGCTTCTCCCTCAACATCCTCAGCAATGATGAGAAGAGGTCTACGATTCTACATACATCATACTTAGTATCAAACCAATTTACCATGGCATATTCAAAGGAAGCTGAGACAGTGAGACATGATGGAACATAATTACCTTTATAGACATTTCTAATACTGGAAGAAGTGAATTCATTGTTGAGATTTTCTTGTCATGAATTAGAATTAGAGGATTTTCCATCTCCTGCACAAGCATACAAGGGATAAATGAGATCGTCTCAGACCATTTGTTTGAAATTTTGTATGCCTTTCGATACACATCTCATCTATATATTCTCTGCTCCCATCAGGCCTTTTCCTGGTCTAAAGCTATCTAAGAAACCGACTTAACAAACAGAAATTAAAACCTTGCAATGGAAACCTGCAAGGATGAAGTAAAGTGCTTATCCTTGCACTTTGCTTAATCATAAAAGGTCAAGACTAATGATTGTACCAAAGCTACAGGAAACCAAAAGAAAACAAAATACACAACCAGACTCACAGTTATTACTGGTATGTTCCACCACCATGCATATTTCCATCATCAAGTCAAAGCAAATGAGGGAACTTACGTAACATTTTACAATGTAATTCATGCCGCATCCATTAGTTTAACAAGAGAAAAGATACAGACTTACACACTTCTGAGTTTTCTGATCAGTCACAAAGTAAGGAGATATGTAGCCTCTGGACAGTTTCATTCCCTGTACCGCTTCAAGCTCATTCTCTAATGTCTTGCCATCCTGCCAGTTTCCAACAATAAGTTGCAGCCTAGGTATTACCAAATAAAATGATTCTTCAGTATGAGGCTAATAATAGAAGCAGCCCTTGGTGCTCACAGTAATAGTAATAACTCCATCCTTTCCAACTTTTTCCATAGCCTTCGATATCAAATCTCCTATTTCCTTTTCTCCATTTGCAGAAATGGTTGCCACCTGGTTTGCAGGAATATGAAATAGCATATTCTTAAGCTAGAAGTCTAGTGAACATGGAAACAATGAGGGATAGTTACTATGGAAAGTGAAGTAATATAGAATCAAAGTGATTATTTAGCTTTATTTACAGAAGATGCAAACAATAACTACAGCAAAGATACATAAGCAACTCTGACATGGTTTATAGAATGTAGCTGAGGGAGCAGAGAAATCAAGCTACCACTCCAAACCAGAGCATCCCACCTGATTTATTTCTTCTGAGGAGTTGATAATCCATGCTTTACTTTTGAGGTGTATAGTGATAGAATTTACGGCCTTGTTTATACCATTACGCAGGTCCATAACATTGACCCCAGCTGCCACAGCCTTGCAGCCTTCCGTAAGAATTGCCTGTGTAAGTACAGTCGCACAAGTGGTACCTGTTACCCCACACAATCAGAAATGCAGTTAGTGCGACTGAACATTCCATTCATGCTAGTACTTCTTATGATATTTATATGGTTAATAATGTTCATCTGACTCCAATAAAATAACCAGGACATGAAAACCACACATATCAGAAATATTGCTGTTATTATCCAGTGTGAAAGCCTGGCACTGAGCATCAGGTTCAAGTGAGTTCAAGCTACATAACAATCAATATTTTGATTCGTGCCATCAGAGTTTACCTATATTGACAACATATTCATTCGTAGTTGACAAAAAGGATTAACCACACATGCTAGAAAAGACAGATTAACTATGCTTGTTGGCATTGAGTAAGCTTATAAATCAAATGGGCTGCTATGCTCGAAGCTCAATCCAATAGATAGTTCATATGGCTGCTCAAGTACAGCAATTTCCTACAACTCGATCTTTACCATCTCCTGCGACCTTATTAGTAGCTTCAGCAACTTGCTTCACCAGATTTGCACCAACGTTCTTAGCACTATCCTCAAACTCAATGCTTTTTGCAACAGTGACTCCATCCTTTGTGACTTTGGGAGCTCTATGGGATCTCTCAATAATCACATTGCGCCCCTACAACAACACAGACAAGCACACTCAGTCGATAAATCGAGTGTGATAATCTAGCGTTTCCACAAGATCCAGCCCGATCGCTGCATCACTCTCCCAACCAATCCACACGGCTCGGAGTATGTCAAAAGCACGAACCTTGGGGCCCATGGTGACCTTGACGGCGTCGGCGAGGTCGTTGACGCCCTGCAGCATGGAGGCTCGCGCGCCGACCCCGAAGGCCACCTCCTTCGCTGCATACCGCCGCGCCCACAGCCGCTGCTCGCCGCCTCCGCCTCGCGCCAGCTGCCACCCAGCAAGAGTTCCCGTTAGCGCGCCAGAAGAGGCGCTTCAGATGGGGAGGAGGATGCGGAGATAGCGCCGGTTACCTGCTTCCGCAGCGCCGAGGAGGACCTCGAAATGGCCGCCGCCGCCGCCCGGTACATCGTGGCGACTCGCTCGCGAGTGCTTCTTCCGGCGGCTTGCTTGCGGTTTCGCGTTTCGTGTCGAGCATATCGAGGCGAGAGAGGGTTTTCGGGGTTTTGGGGTTCCGGAAGCTTCGGCTCCACGGGTCCATGGGCCTACGAAGTCAACTGGGCATATATGGGCCGTGAAGTCAAGTGGGCATCCATTGGCCAAAAAGTCAACTAGGCCTCTATGGCCTTAAAAGTCAACTGAGAATAGGTACAGATCCAGAAAACGGCCGGCATACGCGGCCCGACTTTTTGCCGCTTCTGCCCTCCGGTTTCCGACTCGGAATTCCGGACTCCCTGACGAACAGCTGCCAGGCGCGGGTTCTATTTGATCGCGAGCGGCGTGTCGGCGAGCCACTGCTCGAGCTCGACACGAGATGGCCATGGAGGATACAGACGCGGCTTCCGGCGAGGACCGCAACATCAGCGACCTCCCGGACGATCTGCTCCGTCAAATCTTGCGCCGCGTGGACAGCTTCATGGCTCTCGGCACCGCCGCGCTGGCCAAGCGCTGGGTCGGTCGCGCCGGCGAGCTGCGCAGCCTCGATCTGAAGGTCGCAGACATACTGCCGCGAGGCTACTACCTAGAACTTCGCCGGCGTGACGAGGCCTCGTGTGACTACTGCAAGAAGTACGACCCCTTCATCAACCGGTACGAGCGACGCGCCATGCGCGCCATTGCCGCCCGGATCGATGAGCTCTCGTCGACGACGCGCCGGAGCGTCGATAGGCTCACGGTAGAGTTCATCGACACCAACACCACGACCTCCGTCAACTGCCTGATCACCACGGCCGTTGACGCATGGGGCGTCCGTGACATCGTCGTCGGAGCCGTTGGAGCTGGCCTACAAATTCCCCCATGGTCGCATCAGCGACGATCCCCACAGCTCCCGCCTAAAAACCCTCAAGCTTACCAAATGCCTAGGATTCGGCGCGCTCACCACGCCTCTTCTGCGAGACTTGCCACGCCCGATGCCGCCGGCCGTCTATGAGCGCGCGGTGGCCGGTTGCCCGTCGCTCCATGTCCTGCACCTTGTCTCATGCCAATGCCGTGACAAGGTCGTAATCGACGCACCATTGTCAGATGTTCGAGAGCTTGTTCTTGACGACGGCAACCTGAACATACGTTTCTACGAACTCCCTAAGCTCGAGAAGCTCGTCAATGTCCGGAACCGTCTGAAGCTGTTCCCCGAGGCCACACCGTGCCTTTCGCGCGCCAGCCTTGCCTTCCACATCAGCAACAGGAAGGGGATGGTTTGCGGCCATTTTTGGAGAGGTTGAAGCGTCAGGGCATGGTGTCCACGCTCGGCTGTTTCTGCCAGGCCACCATTAACGTGACGGATCTCGTGCTGCGGCTCACCGGACCTCAGATGTGGGTCGTGCCGGAGTGTCCTTTCTCAGAAATGCCCAACCTGAGGAGGCTGCTGGTCGCCGCCGTGCTGAGATGCCACATGGATCCGCGTCCTCGTCAATGAGGCGCCATTGCTTGAGAGCCTCCATGCCCACTTCTCCCTACATTGCGAAGACGACGATGAGCCAGCGGTTCGTCGGAGTTTGGAGATACAGTGGGAACCGGAGCCCTCAAGAGCACGGCATTGTCATCTAGAGGAGCTGGTGGTCATTGGTTTTCAGAGCAACGAAGAAAGACAGGGTTCAGTTTGTGAGGTACATCATGGAAGAATCCATGGCGTTGCACTGTGTTGTTCTGATCAAGCATGGACGTGTCGAGGACAGAGAGCCCGGTGAATGGAAGATGGTAAGCCAGAAATGTACCTGGAATGATGAGGAGAAGCTTGCCGTGCAGAAGCTGATCATCGAGAGGTTTGCTTCCAGTTGAAGTGGTCCTAGAATAAAACCAAACTATAGTACATATTGCGCTTTAATTAGTTTGTTTTTCTTTTTATAAAGGATCCTCTCCTAGAGTCCTAGGTCCAAATCCGGTGTTACTCAGCCTTCTCTAATGAATATCTGTGTGCATTCTCTAATGCATATCCCTGTAATCGTTGATTATATGCTAAAATGACTTGGCAAGCATGATGTGATATGTAATATAATGTGACTCTGGTGAGACACCGAACCCAACATTATCATCAGAATCTATGAACACTAATCAGTTACAAAAGACAGTGCTCTCGTGAATGAAATTCATATTTCTCTTGGGTAAGACTCTTGTATGTTTGTGGGCTTTCTTACAAATTAAGCCGGATCAATCTAATTGACCAGTTTCCAA
This sequence comes from Oryza coarctata, assembly GCA_030770085.1. Taxonomy (NCBI): domain Eukaryota; kingdom Viridiplantae; phylum Streptophyta; class Magnoliopsida; order Poales; family Poaceae; genus Oryza; species Oryza coarctata. Next base: position 20,823,862 of record CM061470.1, read on the forward strand.
AAAAAAAACTCATGTTTCTCTGTGCCTAGCTGATAGATACTGACATGGTTTTTTTATGTTAACCCATGATTTATGAAAGAATAAGCAACAGCAGTAGCACAATTCTTATGGTGCAAAATGAACCTTGAGAGAAGAAGAGTAGAGAACAAACAGAATGCTCCAGTTAAATACAAAAGAAAATGTATACACGCATAATAAAAAAACAACAGAGTTAATGTAAAAAGAACTTATAAAAAGTTACAGAGAAAAGAATTAAGATCATAAATGCATGCAGTATAACTTAGAGCCTTGCATACAGCACATGAACATACAGATCACCCTAGAACTACTTGAATGGGAGTTGTTGAGCAAGAATCTCTATAGGCAAATTGGATTAGAATTTGTGCTTTCTCCTCATCACTCCATTGGTGTTGCTGCCTCACAATTTTCCAGTCCCAACGCCCCATTTCTTGAACACAACCATATTTAAATAGAGCAACAAGTTGCAATGCTGTTGATACTTCCATTACAGAGTTAACAAAGTAAATATGTCTTTCTGTTCCCTCAAAACCAACTATAATCAACTCCTATAGCTTTTCATGTTGCAAAGTGGATGGTTGCCAAATGATTTCATCACAAGGCTCATCATCCCAAGGGATAAAACGGATGTGAAGGCTCTCCAGGCATGGTGCTGCTTCAAGTAGGAGGTGAGGCCGAGAGACATCCCATGATGAAGGCACATCAACAATTAGGAGCCTTCTGAGGTTAGGCAGCAACAATGAGGGGCACGATGGCACAAACCATCTCCCGTATCCAGTGAATCATAGAACCAGGTTGGTTATGTTTTGTGTGAATCCAAGAAACTGCTCGATGTTTAAGTCCGAACTAAACATAAGGTACGTCGAAGATTGTAACCATGGCATAAGTTGAGGTTCATGTGCATAAGGTGTGAGAAGGAGCATCGCTTGTACCTCACCCAAGTCTCCCTGATAGCTCGCTCTCAAGCATCCCAAGAGAGTGTAGCGCAATGACACTGAAAAACTCCACAATAAGCTGCTTGATCCCTGACCTGGGGGCGTCGATTACTAGAATGCCCTGATCCACCCACTGGCATGACTTGGGGTGTAGCACTTGCAACTGGGGGCATGAGTTGACATAGCTTCGTAGGATGCTTTCGGCATGGACTTTTGCAATTCCTGCAAGGTCATTTTGGTGAGAGCGTGGAACCCCTGCAATGTTGGAATGATACAACCACCTAGCTTCAGGCTTCTCAGGCTGGACTTGTGGGGCTCAATGCAGAGACCATGGTGAGGAAATCAGTGGACAGCCGGCGGCAGAGACCATTCAGACCAATATGCAAGCTTAGCAAAAACTTCAAGATCGTCGACTCCCTAATTATCCACAGCCTTGGTGATCAAGCGGTTCATGCAGTCGGTGTAGTGGGTGGCAAAGAACTCCACCCGCAGCCTACTGACCCTCTGACGAGCTTGGCTGGCACAACCATGAGCGTCATCTGCGTCTAGGAAGCTATTGATGGAGGAGGCCATGTTTCGCATGGCAAGGCGCTCATACCGCTTGATGCTGGCAACGAGAACCTCGGCATCAACGGGATACACAATAAAACCAGTGGCTTGGTGTAGTTGGATGTACCGGTGGTAGCGCGGCGGGACGATTTCGCTGACCATGAAATTGATGGTGTCAAGCCAGCACGAGATCCGGGCCCAGCGCTTGGAGAGCATAGCGGTGGTGAGTGCAGCGCGAGTGTCGAGCTGCCGCAGGATGAGGAGGAGCACATCGTCGGAAAGGGCGCTGATGCGGTCATCACCGCGGGGCGCCACCGGCGACACAGCCCATCCTTCCTCCTTGCCACGTTGCGGAGGTCACGGAGGCGCTCGTCACCGCAGGCCGCGGGCGTCCGGTGGCGCCGAAAGCTCGCGCCGGCGCATCCATCTGGTTGCTTCATATCGCAGTCGCGGGCGCGGCTGCGAGTATCTTTCATCCTCATATGCAATTCCAACCTGGGCATGCAATCCCCCGCTCCGCCATCGAGGCCACTACCCTCGCCGCTTCGCCCCAGATGATGCCGCCCCCGAGCCGCTCCGCCGTCGAAGGCGCTGCCCCAATCAGTTCCGCCGCGGTGGCCGCCACCCTAGCCTGCTCCGTCGCCGAGGCCGCCGCCCCAGCCAACTCCGCTGTGAGCAGATCCGGGAGCTGCGCCGCGTGCAGATAGGATGCGGTCGTCGCTGCTTGCCCATGGCGCGAACAGATCCGGTGCGTCTGCGTGGCGTCGAGCAGTTGAGCTTGTCCGGAATAGGCGTGGCGGAGGCGTCCGGAGCGAGTAGGGACGACGGCGGACGAAGCGGAGAAGGACGCGGTCCAGAATCCGGACGGACTGGAGTGTTTCCGGTGGTTTTAGGGCTTATTTGATTAAAGTCCTACTAAAACACGGGACGTATCCTACGTTTGGTTCACACTCTACCCACTAACAAATATCCATAAAAAATTAAAAAAATATATATCGATTTCTAATAATATATACATATAAAGTACCATCTTCCAATTTATAATAAAAAAATAATTTTCTAATAGATTTATAATCTTAGTTTTTATTTTTCATTATGACTAAAATATAATAAATTTGTATATAATATAAATATATATATACGAATCTATAACGTCAGCTATTTTCTTTTATTGAAAAATTTTAAATCTAAAATTTTTATTAGCAGTGTCATTAATATTCGTCTAGATACCAAAATACTTGGATCCTTTAAAATTTCTGAGATTTCTCTACTCTCATTTTTGAAAGTCATGAACATCTTTATTTTTTCACCATTCCTTCCAATTAAGTTTTATTCTTTCCCTCCTTTCTCCTATCGATGCAAACTTTTCTTCTAAGCAAGAGTTGTGCAAAACCAGGTGAAAGCACACCTTACCGAGTCAAAATAAACAGGAAAGATCAGAGCAGTTCTTTTTCATTCTCCACTCTATCCCTCTGTTTCCTCCTCCAATAAGACAATTTGGCTTGGTTTTCTTTCACTCCCTCGCCCCAACCATATGAGAGGCGGTGCACGTTTTTCTCCCCCTTAACATGAGTCAAACATGAGTCAAACACAAGCACGCTTCCGTTTTCTTTTTCCTCACCTCACCTCCCAGACAATCAACTTTGTCTCCTCAATATTTCTATCACTCCCAGCAGCAAGATAGTAGGCGATTAGGTAGTGAGAAGATAAGAGAAACTCATAAGCAAGCACAGTAAGTCATCAGTAACCATGCACCTTGGACTTTTCTCCCTATTCCACTTAGCCTAGTAATGGAGTTGCTCTCTTTCTCTACACACAAATCCTACACACATGTTTCTTATCTCTACCTAAAAACAAAGCAAAAGAAGGTATAATCAAGTAGAGGTAGCCTTTTTCCTCTTTTTTTCAAGCAAACATAGCTACATCATGCTCTGATCCTTACTTATGTAGCTTAAGATTCTTTTATCTTGTCATGGCAAAAATATTTCTCAATTTTTTTGTGATATTTATTAGTTGGTGTGTACGGCAAGCTTATCTAAAATAGAGTGCCTAAGTTTTGACACTATCAAAATTTTGTTAGAATAGAATTGGAAGCATTTATTTAAATTGATACCTAATTATACCTATAAGAAATAAGCATATTGGTATGCACATAATTTTATTTGGACAACATTTTGAATGAGGGTGTTTGCTTTGCTATCATATGGCATATTCTACGGACATACATATACAATCGCTACAAATACCACATAACCGAGGAGTTATAGAAAGAAGGATAGAAGCATAAGTAACTCTATAGTTTAATTTACATACCGTAAGAATTAATCGGCTCGTATTAGATTAAGTTATCTCAAGTTCTATTTAGAGGATAGGTTAAGCCACATCATGTCAACAGTCAAGAGAATTGCATCTATAGTCACTGACTACTATCGCCGACTATAGCTTTCACCAAACTTATCAGCTCGGATAGACACCCTTGATTTATACTTGCATGCTATATTCAATTAATGTAATTTAGAGTATGGCTATTACTCATATATTAAGGATCCAAATTAATATAACACTTGTACAGCTTTACGAATATCTTAGTAGCAAAGGACCTCTATGTCTCTATGTCTCTAAATATTGTATTTGGGATCTAACTATTTGAACTACCATAAAAAATGACTTTAATAGGGTATCAAACCAAACAGAGATTTTAGTTTTTTTTCTTGTTTCGCTGTTATTAGGATCTTTGAGACTTCGATGCTAATTTTTGGAGTTATATGTAAATTAAAGCGATACAAGGTCTAGGATAAAAAATTGAGGAACTGATAGAAAAAAAATAAAAAATCAAGTGGACGCATCTTGAGCCAACTCCAAGCCCTGGGATCCTCTGCATTAGAGTATAAAAATGCATTGTGCTACATTAAATTGCATTAAAAGAAATACGCACCGTCTGGTCACAATCCTAGAGCTTTGATCAACATCAATAGTATAAGGACTCCTTTCAAACAAAGAATTTGTGAGTGAATTTTATAAGGTTCCAACTGTATAGGAATTTTTCATATTTAACTCCTCAAAACCAAGGTTTTGTGTCAATGCACTGGGATGCTACATGGATCCATGCCCTCATCAATAAGGTGCCATCGTTTGAGAGCCTTTTATGTTTACTTCTCCTAACATTGCGAGGACGATGATGAGCTGACAGCTCGTCGGAGGTTTGGAGACACTGTGGGAGCCGGAGCCCTCAAGATCATTGCATTGTCATCTGGAGGAGTTGATGGTCATTGGTTTCGGAGCAAGAAAGAAAGACAGGTTCAGCTTTTGAGGTACATCATGGAAGCATCCGTGGAGTTGCGGCATGTTGTTCTGATCAAGCATGGACTCGTTGAGGACAGAAGGACCAGTTAATAGGAGATGGTAAGCCAGCAATGTAGCTAGAGCGATGACGAGAAGCTTGCCGTGCAGAAGCAGATCATGGGAGGGGTTTGCTTTTCGATGGCCCAAGTTGAAGTAGTCCTAAAATAAAACCAAACTATCTATTGGTTGCAAATTTGCATATTAATTAGTTTTTTTATTTTATTTGGGGCAATTGTATTCTTGTCCTGTTTTCAAACTCTAATCGTAATTTTACCCTGTTTTTTCAACTTTATGATTTTGGCCTATTTTTTTCAAATTGATGTTTGTGTTTGCCCACATTCCATTGCTCTTAACGGTGTTAAAAACATGTATGCCATTTATATATTTGTACCCATTTTTTAGGGCTTTGTGATTTTGCCCATGTTTAAACATTAATTTTGCCGTATTCATTTTTTTTTAAAATAAGGTCAAGCAAAAACTTGACATGAATTTTGACCCTGCTCTGATATGATTTTTAACACCATTACGATCACTTAACGGAATAGGAACAAACACAAGCTTTAATTCAAACGAATGAGGTCAAAACCACAAGGTTGAAAAGGTAGGGTAAAATCACAATTGGATTTGAAAACAGGGATAATGCCCCAATTGCCCTATTTTATTCTATATATTTATAAAGTTTATCCCCACTAAGTATAGTTTATACTAATTCTCTCTTATCATATAAAGTCATATCATCCCACTTATTTGTATTTTTAGATCATTCATCTATAATACAAATTGTCTCTATTATCTACCTATGCACATTATCCCATTTAATTTATTCCTTACATTTTTTAATATGGCATCACAATTAATTATACCCTTTGATTTCTTACAGATAAATTATAATTTATCTTAATACTCTCTCCGTTTTTGATTATAAATCGTTTTGGCTTTAGTTAAAGTTAAACTATTTTAAGTTTAACTAAATTTATACACATATATATATACATCCATAACTAAATTAGTTTTATTAAATTTACATTTAAATGCATCTTATGTTCAAAATATTATTACTTTTTTCTATAAATTTGATCAACTTAAAACAAATTAACTTTGACCAAAGTCAAAACAATTTATAATCTAAAATGGAGGGAGTATGTTTTTAGCATTTGATGATATTTGGATGGTTTGCATTGTAAAATCGTTTAACAACAAAGCAAATCTAATTTTTATCTAATGTTTACTTACATCATATAAATTCCCGTGATGATGCGTGGTTTCCTCTAGTTTCGATAAAGGATTTTCTCCTCGCTCCAAATCCGCTGTTACGTACTTACCTTCTCTAGGCTGCTGCAGGGCTGCAGGCATGGAATCTTGCGAGTCTTCCAAGGTCATTGTGGTGAGACTATGGAACCCCTGCAATGGCGGGATGATACAACCTGCTAGCTTCAGGCTTCTCAGGCGGGACTTCTTGGGTTCATTGCAGAGACCATGGTTAGAAAATCTGTGGAGATCTGGGGGTATAGACCAATATGCAGACTTAGCAAAAACTTCTAGATCCTCGACTCCCCAAGCATCCACTGCCTTGGTGATCAAGCGGTTCATACAGTCAATGAAGTGAGTGGCAAAGAACTCAATCCGCAACCTAGTGACCCTCTGACGAGCTTGCCCAGCACAATCATAATCATCGTCCGGGTCCAGGGAAATTGTTGATGGAGGCGGCCATGTTTCGCATGGCGAGGCGTTCATACCTCTTAATGCTGGCAACGAGAACCTTGACATCGACGGACTACCAGATAAATCCTGAGGTTTGGTGGAGTTGGATGCACCGGCAGCAGCACGGCGGGAATATGTCGCTGACCATGAAATAGAGGGCGTCAAGCTCGCGCTGGAGCCCGGCCCAGCGCTTGGAGAGCATCGCGGTGGCGAGTGCGACGCTAGTGTCGAGGCGCCGCAGGATGGGGAGGAGCACGTCGTCGGAGAGGATGCTGATGCGGTCGTCACCGAACGCGAACGGCGCCACGGGTGTCCTGTAGCAACACAGCCCACCCTTCCTCACCACGTTGCGGAGGACGCGAAGGCGCTCGTCGTCGCTGGCCACCGGCGTCCGGGGGCGACAGAACGTACCTTTCCTCCTAACCTCGGTGGAATTGCGGAGGGCGCGGTGAACTGGGTGGAGGGTAGCGCTGGCGCACCCATCAGGTTGCCTCAGATCGCAATCGCGGCGGCCACAGCTGCGACTAAATTTCATCCGCATCATCGACAATTCCAACCTGAACCTTCAGGTTAAAACTGCTACTGCAGGAATTATCCTGACATAGATCCGAGGTCCGCAGTCTGAGGCCATTGCCCTTGCCGCTCCTCCGCAGAGGGCGCTGCCCCCCGAGCAGATGTGCCGCCGTTTCCCCGCTCCGCGCGCAGATCCGATGCGATCCCCGCCGCTTGCCACGGCGCAAACAGATACGGCGCGTCTGCGCTGCGTAGAGCACTAGAGCTTGTCCGGAATAGGGGTGGGGCATCGGGTCAGTCAAATACGAAAAATACGTCGAATGGCACAGCGTATTAGCAGAAAAAAATATTTTATAGTTTTATATTCTTAACAACTTAAACATCAATACTTAAAAAAACTATAACATAATAAAAAGACTTAAAAACAATTTTTAATTAAATTTAAATTTTAACATTTAGACGGATATAGAGGCTATAGACGGTAGCGGCTAGAGTAGTGGAGAGGGATGGAGAGAAGAGGGCGGTGAAGAAGGGAAGAGGAGGTGGGGGACGGCGCCGGAGAGGAATAGGATCCTCTGCGTTCATGTTCACTGGGTGAAGGCACGGCACGAGCATGCAGTCAGCGGCTCAGCGCTCGTCCACCGTCCAAGCCGCGTCCAAGCAATCCGACGGTTCACGGTGCGCACGCGTGCTTAACAGACCGGCCCATCAAAGCCCACGGAACCATAGGAACGCTACAGACAAAAGGCTGAAGCCTCTGCTAGTACACATGAGCTGAAGCGAATCTCACCAAAATAAAATGGCAATTTCTCTACAGTACATTTACAATTTTATATAATTTACTTATAAACATCGTAAAAGCATTTTATGATATGGCTAGAGAACAACTCTAAAAATTAATAATTTACTACAAGATATTATTTTTAACTATAAACCACGTCGAAATGATAAATTTACCTCTCGAGCACATGTTAGTTTAAACTAGACATCTTTGATCCCTCCAAAACCCTATAGCGGTGACCACAAGTATTTTATAACTTTTTTTCAAAATTTTAATATTTAAAAAAACATATTTTTTCTTTTTTTTTAAAAAAATTAAATTACACATTATACAAAACAACTCACTCAGTCTATTATTACCTTAATACCTATTATTACCATATATCACACTACAACAAGGTTAAAAACGTATGGCTTGAGGGCATTCTTATCTTTTTAATAATTTTCCTCTTCACTTATTAAAAAATAATAAAACAATGGTTATGGTGTCTTTATATCCTCTAGCCTTGTCAAGCTTTTATGATGTCCACCAATAAATTATATTAAACTTCTAAGTGTTCTGTAGTAAAATTTTTTAAATAAAATTACATGGCAACTTATGAGTTTGAAAAACACCATTACAAACTACTCCCTCTAGTTTTCAATATTTGATGTCGTTGATTTTTAGATCTACATTTAACCATTTATCTTATTAAAAATATATAATTATGATTTATTTTATCATTAAATGTATATGCCTTATATATTTTTACGTATTTGTACGAATGGTTAAACTTGTGCGAAGAAGTCAACAACATAGAACATAGTATAGCAAAAGAAATTTTGATTAGAGAGAATTGAGAAGATCAAAAGCAATGGCCCAGAATACAATCTTCGTAGCTAAAATAAATCTCCGTATTTGGGCCCAATAAAGTTGAAGATCAAAAAAAAAAGCTTAGTAACACTATGGTAACTAAATTTGTACTTTTATCTCATGACCGAGATTACCATCAATAGTTAAGTGAAGGTATTTATGGCTCCATATTGTCTAAAGTCACTGATTTTCTTCCTAACAGCGGTGGTGGTGGAGTGGAGACAAGCTTGCATATCTACTAAGTAGAGAAAAAGATAGGAGAAGGCCTCCCAAAGCCTAAGCTAGTAGCAAAAGCTCATTGTCGTCATGGGGCGACTATGGTTTGGCCATGGCACACCTCGTCTCTATACCCCTTCTCACCCGCCTCATTGTCATGGAGGCTTCGAGGGCCGACCATTGTCAAGGCAAGACATGCAAGTTTGCCGCCTCCATAAGCTCAAGGAGGAAAGTGGTGGTCAAAAAGAGCTAGAGGTATAGCCAGATTTAGGCGAGGTAGATCCGGTGGTGGCAGAGACAAATCTATGTGGCTTCCCATCGACCAACGCAGCCTCCCGAAGCTTATCTGTCACCGTCTTATTGACCTTCAATGCTATCACGATCTCAGCTTCTACATCACTGGCTATCGAGGTCTCGTATCCCTAAACTCAACAAGGTCTTGTGCCTCGCCTTTTTCTTGTGGTCACTCGACTAGTTGGGGGTACACCCAGACCGTGTGACCATAGGCTAGTTGATGATGATGATGGTAGCGGCCAAGGTGGCGATGGGATTTCCAACTCTAGTGGTAGATGGTTCGACCCTAGCGGCGATGACGGTGGCCTCCTGAGCTTCCTCCACTATCGGCAACACTTCCTTTGTCTTGGAGCGACGCCATCCATGGATCGGATCGATAGAAACCTGTGTTATCTTACAATTCTTCCAATCAGACATTCTCTCTACAACCAAATCAAGTATCCTTGAGTAGTCATTATCCACTGGGAGCAGACCGATTTCTTTCCCTCCACCAGCTGCTCAAAGTTCATTATCCTCTTGGAGCAGACCAATTTCTTTCTCCACCAGCTGCTCAAAGTTCTCTCCAAGAACAGGCACATGGACCGGAGCTTCTCAAGTTTTCTCTTCTCTTGACTGTATTGTCCATTTCTGACCAGTCTCTACACAAAGAGAAACATTAGCATTGAGCCATTTATTCACCTCCGGTCACAGAAATATAGCAAGTCATAAGCAATTTCTTTTGCTGGGACAAGTCGTTAGCAAATATGGAAACATATGAAGAAACAAGTAGTCAGCCACCTGAGAGCACAAACCAATAACCAAATCATGCTATCTAGCTAGTAACTCACATCGAATCAACACATGACCAAATTTACCAAAGCTTTGCTTCTTTTTGTATTAAAGTAGAGATGCAACACCTGTATTATGTAAGAATACAACAGAAACTACAACATTAGATCACAATCAACTCTACAGATTGATCTTGAATCAAATCTATCCCCAGCTCAACACCAACCGAGAGCTCAACGCAAAAACCACAGAGTGCTTGACTACATGCCCTAGAAGTCTCCTGTTTTACTTCCACGATGTCGGCAACGCCTTCGACCGCCTCTTCTTGTGCCCTTAGTCAGAGACACGGGGGTGGGGGGGGGGGGGGGTTGAACAATGCTCAAATAAATCTAGAAATGGTCACCGAGTCGTTGAACGGGTGAAGCCGATGCCGCGTCCTCGTCCAATCCTTACTGGTTACTGCCCTGCTCATGGAACAAAACCCCACACAGCCAGGAACCCTACAGGAGCGAGGGCACGCGCAGGATTCAATCGAACGCACGCACGATCATTCAACCTGCTCTTATGCAGCAGCGTCGGCGGCTAGAAGACGTCAGTACGCAACGCGCCTTCACCCGCCCGCTCGTGGAACAAATCCGAATTTCCACCTCACGCAGCACGACGAGACGATCCAAAGCTACGCGCACAACCACCGCCGACGCCGCCAGTATGCCACGCGCTTCCAAAGTTCAAACCCCAGCCGTTCCGCTCATAGAACAAATCGCAAATTCCACCTCACGCACGATGAGACGATCCAGAACCACGCAAGCGCAAACTAACGGAAGGAAGCAAATGCAGCAACCAGAATCCTATCCCCACCACCTACCCACCAGAGGAAGAAGGAGAGGGAGCATTTACCGGTGCTTCGCCGCCGATTCCCCGGAGCGCCGTGAGAGGGCGTGGCGCGTCTCCTCTGCTCCGCGCACCACCTCTTTCCCCAACCCCACGGTCTCGCCGTTTCACCGGCTTAGCCACGGGTTTTTCTGTGGTTTTGCGAGACCAAGCATCCTTAAACTTTTATTTGTACATTTTTATTAAAATATTTAATATTTATTTATTTATTAAAAAATTGCACAGTCATCCCACTAGAAAACAAAAAATCTAACATGTTAAACATCAGTTAACATATCTTAACGATAGGACCGCGTGGGCTAGAATTATATTTTTATTTTTAATAATTATGTTAGTTTTTTTTAATGTAGATATGACATATTATATATTAGAAATGCTTAGACCATGTTCTCAATCTGTCACACTGCAAAAATAACCTTTTTTTTACGGTTGGGAGGTGCTAGATAACCATTTAAAAAACACAGAGGGTGTTAAAAAATCCATGTTCTTCTTTCTATAAGTGGGTTTGTCAATTTTATAGGCAATCATAAAAGAAAAAAACATCATACAAAGAGCTATAAAGGTTGCTTGTAAAAACGACAAACCCTTCCTTTCTTCATATCCATTTATAGATGGTCTCCTAGAAAAATCGTCATTGGCTAAGATAGTAAGGGGGTCGGCTGTAAATTTTCTAGCCTCTATTAACATATGCTACCGAATATTTGCAACGTTTCTTGTTCTGTTTTCTTAAACGTTTTCAGAGAACGTTAATACTATAGGTCTGTAATTTTTTTTAAAAAATATATTTTTAAATATTTTAATAAAAAATATATAAACTAAAAATTCCCTCTTCTTTCTGGGACACAGGAAAGAAGTTGGGCCGGCTCAGTTTTAAGGCCCATAATTATTTCGGGCTCTGCCTTCTCCATCCCTCTCTGTCGCGTGCGAGGCGTCACGCTCAGGAGTCACGGCTCACGCCTCCTTCGATCTCTCCTCCCAACCAAAACCCTAACCCTAGGTCCGCTCCCTCCACATCCTCCATTTCCGGCGGCATGGACGCGAAGGACATCCTCGGGCTCCCCAAGACCGCCTTCCCGTCCGTCCAGGAGAAGAAGCCCCGGGCGCCCAAGGAGCCGCAGCGGAAGCCAGATGGCGTCTCCCGCGAGGTACAGGAGCGCGGGCTATCCGCCATCCGCTCGTCACACCCTGCTCTTCGACCTCGCGTTTCTCGTTGTTCCTGAGGTTCTAATGGCTGTGAGGATCCCAGGTGTATGCGCTCACCGGGGGGGTGGGAATGGCTCCACTCATGCCGACCGTCGAGGCCTCTCACCTGAAGCGGCGAGTCCCAGCTGTCGAGAAGGAGAAGGTGAGCGGATATGTGCTGAAATTGAGTAGCTATTGTAGTAGCCCTTGAACCGTGCTGAGTTTTTAGCTATTCGTACACTAAACGCGTATGGGAAATCTGGCAGAAGTACAGTGCTCATTGGGTTAAAGTGGGATAAATGAAATGATGATTTGATTCATGTGCAACTTCTGTTTTGAGTTAGTGGTCAACCCAAATCAGCAGATTGAATTTGATTCATATATTCACGTCCATTGTGTCAGATGGTGCTTATTGTACTAAATCTGACCGTTTGAAATATTTCTGCAGGTAACATGGCAGTGGCTGCCTTTCACGTCCTCTGCACGGGCAGACAGCCTTCAACTATACCATTGGGTCTGTTTCTCATGCATTAGTAATATGGTATTGCATATATATAAAAAGAGAGATAACTCACAAACTCACCCTTCTGATTTTTCAGGTTAGAGTAGTAAATGGTGCTCCACCAACTGGTGACTATCACTTCGCAAAATACAACAAGGTAAGAAGTATATTGTATTGGGTACATCCTTTAGCAAGAGGCCTTCATATTCTATGTTGGTGCTTACTCAGTTTTTGCTTGTACTTTTCTATTGCAGAAGGCGGATGTTCTCAAATACAACGATGAGGAGTATGAGAAGTATTTAACCGATCCTGTAGGTACTAGTTGCAATAATAAAATTTTCTAAATGCAACATCTGATTTTTTTTTCTGAAAATCTCTTATGTTGCTAATAACCCTTCTGTGAATATCATTGTGCTCTTGAATAGAATTGATCATAATGTTGGGAAGTTTGAAAAATTTACATAATTGTGTTTCATCTCACCTTTATATGTTTGCTATGCAGCATTTGATCATTCATTTTGAATAGTTGCAACCCTGTTGTGTTCATTGGAAAATATTATTTACAAATAGTTTTATTGAAAACCCTTTTATAAAGGATCGGTTGGTGTTTTCATTTCAGGCATGGAGCAGGGAAGAAACAGATCAACTATTTGAACTATGTGAACGCTTTGACCTTCGCTTCATAGTAATAGCAGACAAGTTTCCAACTGATCGCAGTGTAGAAGATTTGAAGAGCCGTTATTATTCTGGTACCTTATATTTTGATATATATCTATGCTTAGGTAGTGTCCACTACAGAAAATTCTCTTGTGCTGCTACTTTTTAATGTTTTACAGATGAATTTACTTGGTCAGAAGCCAACAAGTGATTTACTGTGGTTATTCTATCTGTTTTTTATTCAATATATGAAACAAGAACACTTAGTAAATTGTCAGCTCTGTTCCACCAAGTTTTTTTTATCACGGCAACCAGAATATTGTTCACATTACTTATGTATAACGGGGAACTAAAGAAAAGGTTACGCACACAAATTGATGTAAGCAATCTTTTGGTCATTGTCCCATTATACATCCGTACCCTTATATGAGAGTAAGGTGATTGCCTGGCTATTTATTTAAAATAATCAATTAATTGCTGAAGCTGCCATTATTATATTTCAAATTTGATACAATTCTATGCACAAAAATTCAGTCTGTGCATTACTATTTGCTTTTGTGAATTCTACACCAGTGTTGTTTTTATTATTGCAGTTACTCGTGCTCTTTTGATTGCTAGAGCTCGGTCATTTGATGAAGTTGCTGGGAATCCCCTTGTGAAGGTATGTGTTGATCATGTAACCTATGAATAATCAGGTAATTGTTATTTTATGTTTTCCCTTGTACTTACATTTGTCCATGTGGGTTTCTTCTCAGGAAACATTCAATGCTGCTCATGAGACTGAGAGAAAGCGTGCTTTATCTGCACTTCTCTCCCAGACAAAACAGCAAGAACGAAAGGATGCTGAGGTGAGAAAATTTGTTGCTGATGATATTATGAGCAGCTGACTTATGCAGTTTATCATTCTTTAAATTCCAATTATTTGTGTCTGATTACAAGTGTTACCTTTTCAGATTTTAGCAGAAGCAAAACGCATTATGGAATCTCGCGCTGCTAGCAAAGTGAGTAATTGGCACATTTAATTCCATACATCTCACCACAAAAGTAATCTTGAGCAAGAATGTTCTGGTGGCAATTTGTATTATATTTGCAAAATGATTTTTTTTGTGAAGCAACAGTTGACAAATCATCTAGATATCTGTAAGACTGTAATCTGTTCTAGGAAACAGCATTTAGCCTTTTGGGGTTTCCCAGATGCCTTCTATGATATTGTTTCTGACTAATACCTTTCAATTTTGATGGTAATTAGTTTCTAGAGATATAGTCGGCCTGATCTATCTGGTCAGTGGTCTGGATTTTACATGTCTCTAAGCGTTTGAGGCTTTGTCTGTAGCATACTGAGGAAGCGGGGACATTGGCAAGCTTTGATAATGCTATGGTTTCTGCTGATGGTGTCTCTCCCTTGAGCAACGCCCATACATCGTCAACTGCTACACTTCCAGCTGCAGCAGTGAATAGCTCCATACCTGCTTCACTGCGAATGGTAACTTTGAAACTGTTGATTATTGCTTTCTATCTCTGATATTGAGCTGCTGATGAGTTAATATTTTGTTTGTTACGGTAGACATTTTGTTGTTTTTATTTAAAGCTACCATTTTTTGCCTCATTCTGTGGATACCACATTTTCCTATCCGTTATCTTACCATGTCATAATGTCACCATTAAACTAAGTGTCAAATTATGCTTTCTGAGCAATTATGACATGTCCCATTTATTCCTGAAAAACAAAGATAATAGTAAGTTGTCTTGCTCTTTGCATGGGGGGTGGCTGTTATTAGGATTGTGCTAAACTCAGCACAAGTAAAACTTATGTTAATTATATCACTAGCAGTCTTGTTCTCATTAACTGTGGGTGTCTATTAAGTGCACGAAAATTGATATATCACTCTGCACACTTTTCTTTTTAGATGATTGACTTGTTATACATTCTTTTACAGCTTCGAGTGTATTTGAGAACCCAAGCACTTGATCAAATGGTCCAAGCAGCAAGTGCCTCGGCTGGCCTTAGAGTTATCAAAAGAGTTGATCAGACTTTACAAGACCTTGGGGTTTGTTTTCTTGACATCAATTTATACTTGATATGCACCAAACATATATTGTTCAAGTTCCTTTTTGGTTTAGTTATTGATTTGCACTGCATTTTCTTTTGTAATTTAATAACATAAATAGATACATGAAATCATGCACATTGTTTCTCTGTAGGTGAATTTGAAGCCTAAGGTCCCGACGAAAGCTGTTTGTGTTGAACATCTTGAACTACGGAATGAGATACTTACACTGCTTAACTTACAGAAGCAGGTACATTTAGGAAGCTTGTGATTGTCATGTTGCTCTGAAAGTTAGCATTTCTTAGAGTATCAATTAGCTATCTGCTTTTAATCCGCAGTTTGCACTTAGGCTGCCATCCCAAATGTATGCACTGTTTTATTGAAGCACCTATTGAAGAGTATCATTAAAAGAAGGGCAAAATCAATGATAAATGTTGGTTGTTGCGATTTACTTTCTTGAGAAAATTAGGTATATACAAATCATCTTCCCTCATTACATACCATTGAAATTGAAATAGTTAGGTTCACTTTAATACTATCCTAACTTTACAAATCTCCTCCAAGTACCTACCCTTGCCTCCTATCACTCCACCTAACGGCAACTAGGAAAGATGCCTTTACGTGGTTCGACTTTGTCCTCCCTGATATCTGCTCCATGTTGCCCATAGCCTCCTTTGTTGCCAAGCAAGCCGCATCTGCTTCCTCCCTTCTCTCTGCCTACTCTATTCATCCCTGCAGAGAGCTTGCTGCCCATGACCCATGGAGAACACGCTGCTGCAATCCCCAAGTGCCTTGACCCACCTTCCCTTCCCAGCTGCTTCTCCACTGAGAGCGTGCCACTGTTATCCCCAAGGAAGTCATCTTGCTAGCAAACACCTTCCTGTGGACAGAGTGCCAGCGCTGCTTGGTCATCTTAGCATTCTACGGATATATATGGCATGTAATTACAAGGTATTGGTTGCAAGCATTACAGCTTCACTATGCTCGCACCTCGCTTGTAGAGTCCAAACCGGTGCCATTAGCACAGTCATCCAGGACGTCAGGAGTATGAAGTGTGTATCATAGTAGCCTGCCCAGATTTTGACTGATAGGTGCTCTCTTAAATGATATTGGCAGTATTTAATTGTAGTCAGAATTCTATAGTTTGTATAACTTAGTAAAGTTGCTGTGCTGAAAGTTTATCATTACTCTATAACTTTCTGAAGCCAAGGGAGTGAGCAAGAGGGGAGGCACTAGTCTGAGAGGGAGCTGCTGCTGGATTGCAGAAGAGGGCATGCTTGGAAGCTGCGGCCATGGTGAGAAGGAGGGTAGCATTGTTCTGGAAAAAAGAGGAACAAGGGAGAGGGTGAAGGATAGTGTCATCCCACAGCGAATAGTTTCCCAATTAGGCCTTCGTTGGATTGATGCCATTCAAAAGGTCACTGATTTAGCTAAATCATAATAGTGCAATCTTTCAATGGCATTAAAGTGTTCCTTGAAAGTTGAATGGTATATAGCTAACGCGGTGATCTTTGGATGGCATGAAACCATTTTTCCAATATCAGTAATCCCTTTGGAATGAGAAACGGAACTAAAATTCCCATCAATCCAAACCAATGCTTAGGGATTAAAGTGGTTTTTTGTTTACCAAACAAACCCTTATGGGGAGATGACGGGAGGCAACGGAGTGGTATTTTGAGGAAATCTTTGTGGATTGGAATGGCATTTTGAGGAAAATTTGAAGTTTGGATGGTATTAAAGTGAACTCATTTATTTTAGTGGTGTATATCTAAAGAAGGAAGGTTTGGATGGTATATGCCCTATTTGCTCTAATTGTTTTTCCTTTCATCTAATACATGGTTCTCTTCTGCCTTTTGTGTTAACAGCTGCAAAATAAAGAGGCTGAAGTTTCAGCGAACAGAGAAAATTCCTTTACAGAGGCACCAAGCACACCTAAGGTATACTTCTACATAAATGGACCTCCTTCAAGAAGTATGGCAACTAGCTCTTTCTCTAGCATGCTTGCTTTGGAATGTAGTACTGTATCAGCTAATAGCAGTAATGATATTGAAAATCTTAGTGAATTATTTTTTCTTGAACGAATAAAATGCGGGATACTAAGGAGGAACTGGTAGAGAAGAAAATTGGTGAGAGAACCTGCATCCAAGAGGACTTGAACATAGGCTGGCCCGAGCTCTTGCAGCTCCCTGACCACTGGGCTACAGCACCGTTCTCAGAAAATCTTAGTGAATTCTTAACCTGGATTGTGCAAAGCAGTGACAACTGAAGTATTCACTCAGGGTTGTTCTATGACCAAAATGTGACATGGGGGCCAAAGTGAGAAGGCAGGGTTTTTGGAAACTTCCCAATTTAAGTAGTTAAAAGTTGAATTAGAACCATAGTTAATATGAGTATATGACTCAAATAGAAATGCGTATAATACCATTAGTTGCTCTTTAGCTAATAACACTACTGTTTGTTCACAGCGTGCTAATAGAGATGTTGATAGACCCTTTGTTCCTGATACTGTTGGGTTTGGAGGTAATTTTGAAAAATACTTGTTGATTTACTTTCTTCTTACCTCTTCAATCTGATTAGGACCATACTGATCTTTTAACATTTTGTGTGTTGTTTGTTTCATGTTCCCTCAGGTGAGAGAGTGGGCAAGCGGGACCACAAGCGGAAGGTTTGTTCTTGTCCTCTATGTGATTATGTTCTTAATATCTAGTTTCTTCTTTAATGTATGTCTGTGGCACATCCTGCTTATCTTCTAAAAGATCTAGTTTGAGGGAAGGCAAAATTTCATTGAAATCCAATTGTTCAACTGTTTTGATTTTCAAAACCAGTCCATTTATACATACCATCCTGGTAGGACATTCAGGCAGGAACTACATGTTGAATTTGCTTGGATTGTGGTAATACCATTTAAAACATCAAACAAGACATCTTCAGTGTGTTAGATCATCCCTAATGTTAATGGCTGTTTTGCTTGAAGTTGACAGTTACTCCATCCGTTAATAAATATTTGATGTTACGACAATATGCGGTGCCAACTTGTAAAATTCTGACCATCAATTTTATAATAGAATAGGTTTATAAAATGTAACAAGTTTATGACACTATGATAGTTTTTTTAGGCAAATCTATGTATACCTTTTTTCAGTTTGAGAAATTTTTGATGGCAGGAATTTTAAAAGTTTGATTAAATATTGCCTTAAATGTCAAATGTTTATTACTGGAGGGAGTAGTACGTATTATTGCTGTCCTAAAATGTTTGCATTCTGGAATGCTCCCTTTGACTATCAACATTTGGTTGTATTTTAGAATTCAATCAGGGACTTGACCTTTTGTCTACTATATAACTCTATTATTACTTAATTTCATATGTTACATTTGTGATCATTTTTGCCAGACTGCTGGAAGATTTATAGATGCACCTCCCTCGCCACCCCAGTCCAAGAGGCCTCGGAAGTTGAAAGCATCTGATTGATGAGTTTCAGATTGGGCTGCATAAAAATCTATAACCCAACACCCCTGGTATGCCATGTTGGCTTGAATTGAACTTGCACTTGATCATCTGTTGCTCACTTCGTTTTCGTTGTTGACAACTGGACCTTGTGTCTGATAGCGCTATGGATCAACTACATTCTTGCTTGGAAGCTTCCCGGCAAGCACATTCACCAAGGATCTGCTCGTTGGTAGAAGCTGTTCTTGGCTTTGTCTGTACAGTGCATCTGCCCTGAGAAGGTTTTCTTCGTACAACTCAACGAGGAGCAGATCTGTAACTGTTTCTTTTGTTTGTTTGAGCTCTAGCAGCCGGTTGTAAAAAATGAGAAATCTGGCAATGTGTTTGGTTAAGTAGGACTGAAACAACTGTTTGCATCCAGTCATTCATGTAATCTTGTGTAATTTAATGCGCGCCGATCCCAATGCAGACCTGAGCCTAGCTTCCATTTGTGGCAGGCGTTATAGCGAATCAGTAACTATGTGCAATTCAAGCTAAGTGCGCAGCCAGCTGAGAGACAGCAGTAGAATTACGGAGCCAGCACAGTTGATAGTGAACATCGTGGGAGAAGGAAGCAGAAGGGTTTGTGTCCACCAGGCCGAGGTCGACACTTTGCCCTCTCGTGGAGTCACAGATCAACGTCTCGAGATGACTTGCCTCTATATGCAGCAGAGCAATGGGGGGCGACGTCCGTGTACCGATCGACGGCACGGATCGGACAGAATTTGCTCGGGACTCGTATAGTCAGGTTGATAGATGTGTCACGTCGCGGTTGGCAAAGCTTTTGCTTCTCGAGTGGTCCAGTGGACGTTGCCACCTGCGCGTGTGGCACGCGGCTGAGAGGTAGGTTTGTACAAGTCGACTACTGGCTATGACTACGAGCAGCTGGTCGTGTTTGGAAAACACCTCGCTGCCCAATACATCAGAGCCGCTAATCCAACTGTTTGATGCGTCGCAACTTGCAACAGTAGAGCATTGCACGGGTGGAGTCGGACGTGGAGTGGTTGTTGAATTCGTTACTACAACTTGTGCTCGACAAGTTAAGTTAAATCGAGAGAAAATGACCTTGCAAAAGAAAATGGAGAGAGGTGAGACGTAGCTCAATACCTGATGGACGGTGGCGTCCGAATAGATCCGAGTATTCTGCCCGCTTGACAGGTCATAAACCCTATAGAATTAGAACTTATACATCGACAAAACTTCAGGTTGGTATTTACTACTCGTACTGACCTCTCTCTCAGTATGCAGAAAGATTGCTGGTTGGTAGTACACACCACACATTTACTTTGGACAGCAACTAATCCTAGCACCAGAGAATGAGAGCTCAGTTTCATCCTTCCAGACTCATCCTGTTAACATCACTGCCTCATTGTTCACTCATCAATGCCTACCTCATCTGTTGATTGAAGCAGACAATGCATGATCCCCACAAGTCACGAGATTACTGTTAAGACAAAATCTTGCAACTACATCACAGTTTAATTAACACCACATATATACGCGATTTCTTGTTGATTTAATTAGCACTGCCACTAATTAATTGACAGGGAGCTTAGCGAATGAGTTTGCTGCAAAGTTGCAAACTCATTCTTGTTCTTGGTGAGAGGCTACTGCTTGCGGAGCATCTCCTTGTAGTTGAGCAGCGAGTTGAGTCGCTGCAGCTGCAGCTGCTGCCTGAACTTGTTGATGAAGTCGTCGGCTCTCGCGTCCACGCCGTCGTCGGCGTCCTCCGCCGCCGGCTCCTTCCTCGCCTCCGAGCTCGACTTGGTCATCTCCGCCCCTGAGGCGGTCTGCTTCTTCACCTTCTTGTTCCGCTCCCGCGACGGCTCCGACCGGCTCCTGCCGTAGTGCGCCGCCTGGTTCTTGTCGTCTGTTGTGGCAGCGTCATGTGCGGGTGTTGCTGCGGCGGAGGCGGCGGGGATGTCGTCGGTGGCGAGGTCACCGGAGCGGAAGCGGTAGAGGCTGAAGGAGCGGAGGCGGTCCAGGACGGATGACGTGCGCGCGAGCGGCGCCGGCGCCGGCACCGGGGGAGGAACGTATTCTTGCTGGTGCGGCAGATCTCGCTGCTTCGGTGTAAATTCGTCGAAGAATTTGTCGGCCCTCTCATCGACGGTCGTCTCCTCCGGGAACGCCTCGATCACCCTTGCCGGAGCCCTCACGACCTCCGCCCTCCTCACCTCGGAGCTTGAGTTCTTCAATCTCGACTTCGCCGCCGTCTTCTGTTCCTGCGATGGCGCCGGCGCCGGCTCCGACCGGCTCCTCGCGTAGTGCGTTAGGTTCACCTCATCCACCACCGGAGAGACCACCTCCTCCGTGTGGTGGTGGCTCGTCGCCGCCGCAGCAGTGGCGTACTCGGGAGGGAAGTCGCCGGAGCGGAAGCGGTAGAGTCCGAACGAACGGAGCCGGTCGAGGACAGAGGATGTCCTTGCGAGCGGCGCAGCAGGCGGCGGCGGCGGCACATACAACGTCTCCTGCATCTGCGGCTGCCCGCCGTAGTACTGACCGCCGCCGTACTCCTGCTGCTGCAGCGGCTGCAACTGGTGATGATGGAGCATCTGGTAATACACCTGCCGCTTCCGGCGCTGGTGCGAGCGGGAGGTGAGCGCGATGGTGCCGATGACGAGGTTCACGACGAGGAACAGCGTCGCCGGCGTGAAGTACCCCCGAATCGACGCCCACGCCCCCACCCCAGCAGACCCCGAGGCCCCGTCCATCCCGGCGCGCGTGGCAGACAGACAGAGCACCGACGAACGGCCGGCGTTTCGATGGCGACGACGAGGAGAGAGCGCGGCGAGCGGGTGAGGTGGCGGTGGGGATTGGCGTTTGGGTGCGGGGACCGAGTGGTGTGTGGGCTGGTGGGCACGAGGAGTTCGCGGATGCGGGCGGTTAAAATGGTGGGCGAGGCGGGAGTGACACGCGGCGGGAAGAGGAGGGTGCTGAACTGCTGACTTGGTGGGAAGAAATCGTGGGAATCCAAGCGCCGACCCGGCGGGATTGCTGCTGCTGCATCTGCATCTGCATGGCATCTTCCGGGTTCCGGCAAAAAAACGACGTGGAGTCGCGGACTCGCACGCGTAGGGAGTACTCTGCCACTGTAGCAGCAGCAGATGGACTGGAGTACATGTCACTGCTCCAACTCGGCTACTACACTCCAACCGTCCTAGCTGTAGTGTCGTCCTGACTAGTTTTAAAACGTGAACATGCGGTTCCGGCGGTTGACATTTCCATGGAGCACACGACAGAATAATAGTACTGTACTCCGAGTACATGAGATGCTACGATCTACGATTAAGAAAAAGCAAAAGCTGCTTGGCACTAAGGATCGTTTAACAACTAAGCGTTGTCGTTGGTGAACTGTTTTTTTTTGTTAAGTTGTGGTGAAATAGGCAATTAGCTAAAGGCACATTGACGTACGTACAGGTGCCAACACGTGTTGCTCGATCAAAATATCAGTCCGCGCCATGCTGCAAGTCAACCTGCTTGCGTCGCGCGCGTCAGTCCTTGATTAGTGCATTTAACCGACGCTATCAAGCTAACTAAGCAGTGGATAACCGATAACCTGTCCCTAACTCTCCATTCTCCATGTTTTTTTTCTTTGATAGTCGCTTTCAGCGACATACATACATACATACATACTTACTTACTTACTTACTTACATACACACACACACACATATATATATTATCAGGTCTAATCACATCTTTGCTTCGAACGCAACCAACAACATTCAGGCAGGCTCCACCAGATGACCTGTATCGCCGTTGAGGTATGCAACTTTGGAACGATCTCTCCAGATTAGCCATCCTGAGCGTGCACGTTAGAAACCGTTCTCCTGATGGTGATTTGGTGACGCAGATATATATTTCTCGTGGAGTGACGAGGAGATGGAGCAGCAGATCAGGGATTGTGTGTGTGTGTGTGTGGGGGGGGGGGGGGGGGGGGGGAGGGATTCAGAGCGACACGCATGTTGAGATTTTCATATGGTGATCTTCGAAATGACACTTGGGCTACAGAAGCTCTCCTGTACAGCATTTTGATTGATTCGGAGTGACGAGCTCGTGCCATCTTACTGAGGAGTATTAGTTTGTGCTTACCTTGTCACGAACGCTGAGCGCATTTCAATTGGGTCCGAACGGAAGTATGACGTACGAGCGGCGCATTATACTTGGGCCTGAACGAGAGTACTGTGAGGTACGTTCGGCCTATCCGGATTGGGCCTGAACCACGGTGATCCGCTGCTACCGACTGTGCCGGTCTTCTCCGATGCACAACGCTGTCGGAGTGAGGGGAGGAGACTGGCCGGTGTGGCTTCCTCGTCACTCCGGCCGTCTGGACTGGAGGGCTGGAGCAAGTTCACCCCGTTTGGACAGCCGCATGCTAGTAGTATCTGGTCCTTGGACTTTGACCTCCAAACCTGACAAGCTTCAATTGAAAAACTCCATTGGGGCTCGTGTCAGCTCGCTCCCATGCGATGCGATCCCACCGTGTCGTGTCCGCCCCGTCGTCTCGTTCGCCGACGCGAGTCCGTAGCCGACACAGCAGCACACCCCCGCCGCCACCCCAATTCTGTCCCCATGACATGTGGGCCAATGGAGTCGCGGACCCCACGCGTCAGCCTCTCCGTTGCCTCTAGCCCCCCCTTCTCGAAGCCCGACGTGATAGACCCCCAGGCACACGACCCCGTTCTACTCGGACGGCTCCCCTCCATGACACGTGGGTCCGTCGCATCAACTGGCCCACTTGTCTGAGACTTTGTGGTGGGTCCCGCGGCTCCACCTTCGCCTGATGCGGCTTCTCGCCGTTCAAATTTTGAATCCCCACCACGAGGGCCACTAGCGAACGGTTTGCTCGGCGTCGTGGACGAAAAAGACAACGGCGGCGGGAGCTGCTCGGCGGATGGCCGGGACTCGCAGGACGCGCTCGGCGAGCGCGTCGGCCGTGCCGACCCTATCAAGCAAGCTGGAGCAACAGCCTGACGTGCTTTCTTACGATTGTTACTTGCAAATTGCAATGCTGTATCTTCCGGCATGATTCGAAGTATTTGTGTAGTAGAGTAGTACATGCTGATGTTAACTTGCATGCTATTTCTGCACATTAGATATGCTAGATGATTGTAAGTTTATATAACATGGTGCTTACATTCATTTTCCTTTCAGACTAGGAGTTCAAAACACTCGAGACCAAGCTCTCCTTCTAGATCTCTGAGGAACCTTGAGTCAAACAGGTGCAATCACGACTGGAGCTATATGGAAGGAGGGATGGGAACAAAACCTTGGGAGAGCAGATTCATGGAGCAAAATCATGCTGAATTGAAGTGTTCCAAGAACAGTGGTGAACTGAGCATAACTGGCTCCAAGCTTTGAAATGCAAGCTCAGTTAAAACAAGAAGAAACAATGACGCAACCAGGGTGGCAGCAAAGGCTCATTCTGTACCCTCAGCTTCTTCAGAGTTCCCGTTTGATGAGAGCTCTCCGTCGACATCGTCAGCAACTCCAGCAAGATCTGATGGTGGTCATGGTGGAGGGCCGAACTACATGAGCTTGACCAAGTCTGCCAAAGCAAGGCAGAGTTGCAACAGTCCATTCCAGATTAAGAGGCAACGATCTGGAGGGAAAAGTTTTTTAAATCTCAATACATCCTCTCGTTTGCTCACGTACCATCTAAATAATTGCTAAAAATTCTAAAAAATGATAATATTTATATTTAAATTTATCTTTTTTATTTCTCAATATGTATATTGAAATTGAATATAATTTTTAGTGAAGTGATAGATATTACTATATACTATATTTTTAATTTTTTTAAAAATATAATCATTTAGATTAAATTCGAGAGAAAAAAATACAACATTATCTCAAGAGATTAGAATCTCTCTGAGCGATCTGGAGGCATATCATCTTACAAAAGGGTTGCACTATCTCCATTGGATGGACAGAGCAACGCCGGCTCGGAAATTTCAATCACATCAAGGAAGTTAAGTAGTCTGTCTCTGAGAGGCCGGAACATGCCATGGAGCTTGGACAAGGAGAATGACAATCTTTTCTAGCTTGCTGTTCTATGGACAAATTAGCTACTAATTTGCACCTTACATATATATTTTCTGCTCCACTGTTGACATTATACACCCAAGCCAAGCCCAACGCCTCATTGCCTCTATTATGTTTTTTTTGTATGGACAAATGAAATTCGTCATTAGTCAAAAGGTTGAACCTCTTTTTATCCCTAAATGCTGTGTAATATTATAAAGAGCTGCAGTTCTAATTGGAGTCGACCTTGATGGTGACAGTTTCTTATGTTTCAATATATCAATGATGGATGATAACTTGGGGACAATGAGAATGATGCAACGTTCATCTTTGTTTCTCGTGACAAATAATCCCGTGTTCTCTTCAATAAAGATCCCATGACAAGCCTTTGCCGATCTCTCAAACAAATTATTGGAATAATTATCATTTTAAAATTTAATCTAATTTAAAAATAACATATCATAATCTTATAATTAATAACAAATTGATCTACTAATAAGATTATGACAAACAAATAGGAGATCTAATAACAACTAAAATACATACTGTGTGTCCAGAACCGATCACTTGATTAGAGCTTGAGCCTCTAATGTTGTTGTCATCGCCGTTTATCATGTTGTTATTCATTGTAGAAGCAATATCTTATTGTGCGATTTGTTCTTATTAACATCAAAAGAACTGTTGACGAAACCACACAACTTTCTGTCGGGAGACGGTCCTTTATGGTCGTGAAGGAAGAACCATTTCAAGTAAAAAGACAATATAGTGGGAGTAGTGAGCATTTGTGTTGGATGCATCTAAAAAACCTATATGTGTGGATAGATGTCGATGAAGTACGTGATGACTTCGAGTGTAGCGAAAGTAAGATCCTGATGCATCGGCCGTAGAGCCGATGGAGCCACCAAAGGGTATTTAGAGAACAGCAAAGCACACGGGATCTCTCCTAGTTGTTGATGAAAGCTATACCGCTCGTTCATCGGCTAGAAAACCGATGAAGGCATATGCGAACTGGTAAGGAATTGTAAAAAAGACACTGGCTGCAAAGCTGATGCCACTTTGAATATGGCAACACGAGACTCGTCGCCCGCCGTGATGATGCCGTTAGCATTGAATTTCAAAGATCGGACCTAACCGAGACAATATGAGACCGACACCAATGGTAATGAGACGGCGGACGCCGAATCGGTGTGCTGAAGTAAGGGCGAAGCGAACCCATTAGCTATCTGAGCCAATGAGAGGACGCCTTTTTGAAGATAGGCGCGCATCGGCTAAAAGACCGATGCGCTTGGCGTGGCGCTCGAGAGAAGTCTCTGAAGACTGTTGCGTATCGGCTGAGAAGCCGATACGCTAGCCATGGTGCTTGGGGTATAGATAACTCATCAGCTAACACTCCGATAAAACGGCGTACAGAGACCTATAGGCCTATAGCTCAATCTATTATCGGTAACCTCATAGGTCGAAATTAACCGATATAGCACGAGACTGACGACGACAGAGAGAGCTTGATAGACCGATAAACCTTGCATGGACGTGATGTGGTATATCCGATCTGCCTAAGAGGTTGAACCTAACCGATGCAGTTTTAAACAAAGCGAGGCATACCGGTATAGCAACGGGACTTATCTCTTCGTCAAAGATTAAACTTAACTGATGCAGCCCCACGTCGAGAGCCAGAACCCACCGGTAAAAAGCTAGATAAACTAGGGCGGCGATGCGCCGAAGTTATATTGATCGAAGGATATGTTTTTACAGGCTCCCAGGGGTCTATATTTATACCCAATCATTACAGTGTCTGATACGTTAACAACCATCGGACGTTATTTTCTAACAAAGATAAAAGAAAAATATCTCTAAAAAAGTTAACTAAACTAACTAAACCTTTCTATCTATATGATTTACATAGATAGAATACCCTACCGTGATTTCCATGGCTCCTCCTCAGACTCAGTCTCATTTGGATAATCTTCTATTCTTGGTCCGAATCCTTTCTTACTTCTTTCGATCTGTTTCTTCCCTGTAGCAACTGAACTCTTCTTTATTAAACCGATCGTCTTTCCAATTTATCCACATGCTTACTAAATTATGGCGTCAACAACCGGTTTGTTCTATTCGCATCAGCTCACAACAGTAATCTATATAAAATAAAAAATATTTTCCATAGGTATGTTCTATTTGCGCCAGTCCACAACACTAATATGTATAAAATAAAAATATTTTCTATACATATATTCTCATAAACTGATATAGCGCTCGTCACGTTTTACCATAATAATTTTAATATAAATCAATTACACAATGCCAATTTTAATATAGACTAATTTTTTATCACTTTTGATTTCATAATCTCACTCTTGATAAAAATATTGTTAACATTGAACATTGGCATTTATCTTTGAAAAAAAATTAAATAAAATTTATGTGTAAACTCTCTCCCTTTTTAACAATAAATTATTAAGAATACATGAAATACAGTTTTTAATTTTGTACTAATTTTAGTTTTTTTATAAGCCTCATAAATCATCAATATAGCTTGCACATCATGTTAATAATTTACACTCTCATATTCATACAAATACAAATCTAGCGTGACTTGTAGTACAATACATGATATGCATTTCTCAACTATTTCAAAACATGATATACTTCATTGATGCTTTAAAAGATCAAGAAATTAATTGATTTTAATGCAATATAAATTGCAAAGAATTATATATAATATTACCCCTACTTTTCAATCTGGTCAAGCCTATGTCTTTGGACAATTTTAACCTTAAAAATTTAGTTTCGGTTATAACAAAGCAATCTCGTTGAGAAAAAAATGCGACAATGCATATCTTCTTTGCTATTTCTCATATTTTTCATAGCACATAATTTTGATCTTTCATATCTTTTTTTATACCATATTAGCACATTTAAAATAAGATATAAATAGATAAGCAATTTTAGTCATGTTAAGATTTAGTTCAAGTTATCATGCAAATACCAACACCACACATACTGAAACATGAAAACACTCGTATTTTATGACATATACATAGATGCAAATGATATATATGAATCATACGTAGTGTTTATTATTTTTCAATATAATTTTTACTTTTCAAATAAAGAACAAAAAATAAAAAATGTTGTAAAAGGTATGCTCCCCTCCATAGAATGGATAACCGCAAGTTCAACTCGAAAATGATCAAAACAAGAAGAATCTAAAAGTTTTGTGATAATGTCTACCAATTGATGTTCCACATTCACATAATAAGCGTCATATTTACTTTTTTTACATAATCTTTAATAAAGTGAAATCTAATATCAATATGTTTTGTTATAGAGTGCTGTATTGGATTTTTAGCAATACGAATAACACTTGTGTTATCATAGAAAAGCAAAATATTTTTTAAAGTAACACCATAATACTGAAGTGTAGCTACCATCTAAAATATTTAAGAACAATGACTAGTAGCATCCACATACTCAGATTCAATATTTGATTGTGCTATAGAGGATTATTTTCTAGATGACCAAGCAATAAGTGAATTATCTAAGAAGAAACAAGCACCATAAGTACTTTTTCTATCAAGTCTATACCCTCCAATATTAGTATTAGAAAAAAACTCTTAACTAATAAATAAGAATGCAAATAGTGGTATGCCAAAATCTCTAGTACCATGAACTTACCTAAAAACCCGTCTAATTGCTTGAAGATGTGAAATATGTGAGGAAGTTTGAAATTGTGTATATAAATATATCATAAATTGTTTATCCATCTTTAAACATCAAGATATAAAAGTGAACTAATCATACTCCTATACTCCTTTTGGTCAACCAGGTCACTATAATTATTAGGATCAAGTGTAGATATTGCTCTCATGGGTGTAATAATGGGTTTGTAATTCTCCATTTCAAAATGACGTAGAAGTTCTTTCGTATACTTAATTTGATGCACAAATATATATTTTCTTTTATTGGTTTGATTTTCAATCCCAAAAGTACGTGAATTCGTCTATCATATTGACCTCAAATTCCTTCTCATAGTTTTTAAAAACTATAACACCAAAGCATGAGTAGGACAACCAAAGATGATTTGATCCATAAAAATCTAAACAAATAATTGATCATTACCTTGCTTAAGAAAAAAAGGGTTTTGTCTATTTTTCACTTAGTAAAATCATTTTTAAGTAAAAATTTTGTCGATATATCATATCACGCTCCTAGGAATTGTTTTAAATCATATAGATAGTTTAAAAAAATTATTTGGATATTTAACATTTTCAAAACCAGGTGATTGCTTAACATAAATTTTCTTATTGATAAAGCCATTCAGAAAATCATTTTTTATATCCATTTGATAAAATCTAAAACCTTTAGATGCAACAAATGCTAACGAAATTCTAATGGCTTCAAATTTAGCAACAAGAGCAAAGGTTTCATCAAAATATAGGCCTGCTAATGGTGTAAAACCTTGTCTTACAAAACTAGCTTTGTTTCTAACAACTACACCATTATCATTTTGTTTATTTTCAAATATTCATATAGTTTTAATTATAGAATAATTAGAAGGTGGAAGTACGAGTTTCCAAATCTTGTTACGTTCAAAATTTTCTAACTATTTATGCGTGGCATTGATTCAAGATTCATTAGTTAATGCGTGTGATATATCTTTGGATTTAAAAGACGCTACAAAAGCTAAATGAGCATGAGAGTTTGGATCATTAAACCTAAAACGTGTCACCCTTTAATGAATAATACCGATGATTTATTGTGATTGATGTCTTCTCTGAATGAGTAGGGTGCCACAGTTTCAGGAACTTTTTCTTGTTTAATTTGATCTCCTATTAGCACAGAAGATGTTAAAACTTGAGGATGGTCAATTGTTTATGAAGTTGTGGTAGGTGTTGGAACTAGTTCAATTGATTATATAGGAGAAAACAAAGCTTCATGTTCATCATCCTTATCATCTTCATCAACAAAGATGTTCTCCCTCTGATTGTATGTACCTATACCTATAACACTTGGACTAGTGTCTAGGCTACTCTTATCAAAAGTAACTTCACAAATTTCTATTATTTTGTTAGTTTCTAAAGCTAGAACACGATAAGTACGTGAATGAGTAAAATGGCTAAAAAATATGCCATCAACTTATCTAGTCACAAATTTATCTAAATTAACCGATTTTAGCCCAAAATATTTGCATCCAAAAATACGAAAGTGAGACACAATAGGCTTATGATCAAATCATAGCTCATAAGAACTTTTACTAAGCTTTGATCTCAAAAACACACAATTTAAAACATAGCATGTGGTAGATATAGCTTCAACCCAAAATTTTTTAGGAGTAGAGAATTCATTTAGCATAGTTTGAGCTATTTCAACCAAAGTTCTAATTTTTCTTTTAACTACATCATTTTGTTGCAGTACTCTAGGTAAAGAAAATTGATAATCAAGATCTCTTTTAGTACAAAAATGATCAAAAGAAAAATTTTTAAATTCAATTCCATTATCACTTATAATTGCTTTGAGAGCTTCTGGGTGATCAACAGATAATCTAAGAGCAAGACTTTTAAAATGACTAAAACTCTCATCTTGAGATGCCATAAAATAAACCCAACAATATCTTGAGTAATCATCAACTATTACTAGCATGTACCACTTACCTCTAAAAGATTGAACTCATGATGGTCCAATGGTACCAAGGTGTAGAAGTTGTCTTAGATGCATTTGTCATCACTATAGTAAGAGGTGGATGTGAATGTGCATGCATCTGATCATGTCTATAAGAAAAGCATACTATATCGCTATCACACTTAAGCTTAGTTAGACCATGTATAAGATCCAAACTACTAACACATATTAGATGATCAAACTAACATAGCCAAGTCTATGGCACCAAAAGAATAATTCTTTAAAGTTATTGGCAGCTAGACACCTATGCTTAATAGAAGATGGCATATTTAAATTAGCTTTAAATACTCTCCCAAAACATGTAATATTAAAGACAAAATCTCTTGAAGCATCTAACATTCAGCAAGAGTGGCACAATCTTTACTTATAAATAATCAATACACTTCAAAAGACTATCATAGAAACATGGTAAAATTTATCGTTTTTATCATAATTAAAGCACAAAAGAAAATTATGAGTAGAAAAATTATCTTTTAGTGGAGCAATTTTAACATTAACATCTTTTAACTTCAATTTAAGAAAATTACAAGTACATAAGAAGCAGATTTATCAATTACACACATATGTTTATCATTTTTTTCTCTTTTTTATGCTTGAGATCGATAAGCATGTATATTTCTTAGAGAAGTAAATTCAGACTAAGTCACATATTTTGTAAGAGTCATTAATAAGACTCAAAGTTTTAAGTTTTGCAATTTTAGCAATTAACTATTCAAACAAAGCACCTTGTTTCTTTATTTTTTCTCTTCTCACCAAGTTTTTCAACAGTACAATCCAAATTATCATAAGAAGTTTCTATCTCATTGTCGTTATTATTGTTGATGTCACTATTAGTGAGACTTTTGCCACTTGCTATCATATATAGACCAGTTAAGTTTTTCTTGTCTTTGGAAGTTACATCATCATCACTCTCAGTATCTATATCGCTTAAAATTACATGACCAAGAGTAGAAGGAACATGGTGTACTAATTTCTTATTCAAATACCCTTTTTCCTGGTGCTCTTGATGTTCGTTTCTTGTCACTCTCTATCTTGTCTTCCTCCTTATCTTCAACTCTAGAAATTTTGCTAGAAATTTTGGACATTTAAGACAAAAATGATTAAGCGAGACGAATTCAAAACATCTATGAAGTTCTCCATTGTTTGCTTTCTATTTGGATCAAACATTTTGCAATGATCTTGTGAAGCATATGGAGAAGTACCAAATCATTTTCAAAAAGTCTGTTGATCAGTTAGTGAATATAAAGATGACAAAACATAGCTAGATAAAGAGTTATTACTAATAGAGTTGTTAGTTTGTGAAGTTAAAGCCATTGATTTATCAGCTATATTTTTTCTATCAAAAACATATAGCTCATGAGTCTTCAACTTAGAATAAAACACATATGATGTAAGTGAAATCATGGCAGTAGATTCTCTAATTGATGTTATCTTCATCTCTCATATATACATATCTAAAACTTTTTAGCAATTGGTGAGAATTTTTAGCCTTAGTATATATAACATTAATAAATTGTAAGTTGATAATAATCTTATTAAAGCGAGCAAAGAAATTATCAAGAAATTCTCCAAGTTTCATCTCAAAATACATGTACTCTTTTTTATACATGTCCTGACGTATTTTTTTACTATGTTTGAGCCTTTGTGAAAATCACAAAATGCTCTTCATATATCATGTGTTGACTTGAGATGCACTACACGGTCAATGTTGTTTCTTACTAGCCCTTAAATAATTAAATTCCTCGCATTACTATTAGCCTCCACCTATGGCATGTTTGCCATTGTCATTATATCGTTTTTGAGAACTTAATATGGCTTATAGATCTTCTCCTATATCACAAAGCCTTGAGCTTGAATGTATGCCTCCACCATAGCCTTCCAATACTAAAAATCAACATCATGGAGAACACAAGGTTTTGTGAAATAACTATCCGTCAACATATTTTCTAATCACTAGTTAAAATCAATTAGAACATATAGTAAAATAAATAACCTTGATCTAATACCAATTGTAGGATTGTACAATAAATTTTCCACCTTAAAAGCTAGCTAATAAGGTGAGAGACTCCCCCACTTATATACTAGGTGTCTTGTCCTTCTACAACTAATGTGGGACTATTCAACAAAACCTTATTCACCCTTTTCCAGTCCAAGATCTCGAAGGGTGACGATTCT
Organism: Oryza coarctata; assembly: GCA_030770085.1. NCBI lineage: Eukaryota > Viridiplantae > Streptophyta > Magnoliopsida > Poales > Poaceae > Oryza > Oryza coarctata. The sequence continues at coordinate 20,856,472 of CM061470.1, forward strand.
GAAAGTACCTTGATGTCGCCTAGAGGAGGGGGGTAAATAAGTGTTTCTCAAAAACACTCGTAGTGGAATAAAATTTTTCTTCGAAGTATTCAGACCAAATGACCGGAGTATTCGGAGGAAGTTTCTCCGGAGCATTTGGTTAAAATGGCTGGAGTATGGACGAAATTTCTCAAAATGGTCAGAGTATCCGAACGAAATCCTCTAGAGTGTGTGGTCAAAATAGCCAAAGTATCCAAACAAGCTTCTCTTAGATAGATAGCCTCGGCCAAAGTCTCCGGATAATGAGTCCAGATATTACGATCATCTTTCACTACTGTAAACGTATACTTGAAAGAGACACCCTTGAAGGTAGTGGAGGAAAGAGGATATTAAAATCAACAGTAAATGATGCAAGAAAGTAAAATACATAAGTGAGAGATGGAGACAAAAAAAATTGTTTCCTGAAATTTGAATCCCAACGATCCTACTATTAACGCCAAAATCTGGATAATCCGATGGTGCTAAAGCCGATCGGCTGAGAGGTGTCCGATGGAGAATTTGATTCAGTCATTGGCCGATGGAGATACTGGTCAGCTCGTGAGACAAAGCCGATCGGAACTGTAGAGAAACCGATCAAACTAGTAGAAGATTGGATCGGTATGAAGACAGGGAATTATTCGATTGGCGTTAGGTCAGAGAAGCCCGAGGAGAGGTAGAAAAAAGATCAGCTTGAGTAAAAAGAGCTCCGATTGCTATAGTGAAAAAGCCGATTGGGTTGTAGCGAAGGAAGACTCGGTTCCAAATTGAAAGATTACTCAGATAAAACCGAGTTTGCGGACGAGCCGTGGACTCCACGACAAGATGTTCTATCTTTGTAAATTGTAATGTTATTAGGAAGGTTTAGTTAGTTAGTTAACTTCTTTAGAGGTATTTTCCTTTGTTTAGAAAATAACGTTCAATGGTCGTAAACGCGTCGGACTCTGTCTGTAAATCTAGGGTATAAATATAGACCCCCTAGAAGCATGTAAGATATCTCTCGATCAATATACAATCTCGGCGTATCGTCACCCTAGTTCATTTAGGTTTTACTGGTGGGTTCTGGCTCTCGACATGGGGCTGCATTGGTTAAGTCTGATCTCCGGCGAAGGGGTAAGTCCCGCCGCCATCTCGATATGTTCTGCTCTGTCTAAGGCTGCATCGGTTAGGTTCAACCTCTTAGGCCGATTAGACGTATCGCATCACATCCGTGCGGGGCCTATCGGCCTGTTAAGCTCCCTCTGCCATCGTTAATTCTGTGCTGCATCGGTTATGTTCGACCTATGGGGCTGCCGACGGTAGATCGAGCTTCAGGCTTATAGTTTTCTACACGGCGTATCATCGGAGTGCTAGCTAATGAGTTATCCATGCTCTGAGCTTCACGCCCAGCGCATCGGCCCTCTCGGCCGATACGCATCAGCCTTTAGAGGTGTCCCTTGACGTGTAACGCCAAGCGTATCAGTCTCCTAACCGATATGCACTCGCCTTCAGAGAGGCGTCCCCTCATTGGCTCAGCTAGCCGATGGGTTCGTTCCTATCTTTGCTACAGCATAGCCGATCTGGCGTCCTCCGTATCATCGCCGCTGGCCCCGGCCTCGTACTGTCTCAGTTATGTCCGATCTTCGAGGTTTGGTATTAATGACGTTGTCACGGTGGGCGACGGGTCTTGTGTTGTTATATTCGGAGCAGCATTGGTTTTGCAGCCCGTGCCCTTTTTAATAATATTCCTTGCCAGCTCGCATGCGACTTCATCGACACCTGTCCACATCGGCTCCCCAGCCGATTGAAGAACTTCACGATCCTATTGGCAGCTAGCCGATAGCGAGCGTCTATATCGGCCCACCGTCGGACGGACCTTTTCGTCTCACTTCCTTGTCAATTACAGGGTCAAATTGATTGGCACGCCCACACCCGTACCGACGCGTCGGAGTCGATTGAACCCCACAGCCCCTGGTGCGCGTATCTCAAGCCATACAGAAAAGCTGATCGGCCTGTATTGGAGCTAACCAGACCTCCCAGGCGATCCGGCGTGTTCACGCCGGGGCGCGTGAGGGACCTCGGCGCGAACACTTACGTATTCATTGAGAGACTCCAAGAAGCCAGATCTTTCTCAATTGCAAGCCTCACCAAACAAATATCAAGGATGAAGCTTTAGCCTCCAAGCAACCATCGAGGCAAAACTTTGTTTTCAAGGGACCACCAAGGTCCACACACTTGGGCAATGAGCTAATACTTTCGATAAATCTTGCTCTACAAAGCAACTTCCAAACACAAGCTTAGTTTTTACTTAATTACCTCTTTCCTTGCGAAGGTAAGGATAAAATTTTATAAACTTTTGGTGACTCACTACAACTTTGGAATCTCACCGGTACCTCCTAGATGTCTAGGAGACCTTGATCTCCAAGAGTAATAAACACAATCAAAGATTTACTTGCTATGAACTCAAGCACTCAAAGAATAGAGTCACTTGCTCTCAACCTCTTAATCTCTCAACTCAACTCTTTCTATTTTCAAATCACTCTTACAAAGAGCTACCACCAAGGTAGCAGATTTGAGAGAGCCTATTTGTCTTTGGATAGGTCTACTCTTGCCAAAACTCAATCTCAAAAACAACTTTAAAGGATAGAAGGGGTGGAGGGGTTTAAATACCCAAGCCCCAAAACTACCTGTTACTCACAGATTCTAAGTCCGGAGTCTTCGGCCAAAACCATCAAAGTCTTCAGATAAGCTTCTCTGTCTGGACCGGAGTATCTGGCCAAAATATTCAGATTCTCCGAACAAGCTTCTCTGTTTGGTCTGGTGTATCTAGCCAAAAAGTTTGGACTCTTCACTACTTCATGATAATACCCCACAAAAAATGGTCATAACTACTTGCTTCGGAGTCTGTTTTTGAGAGTACTACTCAACCCAACCAAGAACAAACTCTAAAACTTCTTAGAGAATATGTTAAGGATTGAATTTTTCTTATGAAAACACTTAGAAGGTTCACTTTGAGCACCAAGACATAAACAAATACAACAACGTTGCATCCCTCTTAATAGTATAATATTCATATACTCAAAAGCAAATAGAAAATCTACATTTCTAGGAACAATTTTATGCCATCTTCTTGCTTTACCTTGAGGATTGTCAATGTCAACTCTATTTCATCATTGGGATTATTCACATACATATCATTAAACACATTAGTCCTAAATCAATTATATCTTTATCTTGATTAATGGCTCGCATCGTCTTGATTTTTGGCACACTATCTTGCACTAATCAAATGATTGATGTGGATCTTCTGTAACATTGTATGACATTGCACGGTTTATCGATGTAAAGCCTTTACTCACGCTTTATCACCGTATTGGTCTGTTGGCGTCAAACTCTTTGCTTGTTCTTTACCACTACATGGTTTATCGTGACTGAGCATTGTTTGACCTTCACCGTCTTACCATATAAAGCCGCTTTACTCTCTACACCTTTATTATCTTTTTTCAACAATATATCTATGAATATTCTTATCTTGATGTTGAAACTCAACCTAGTCACTTATTCTCACGGAAATAGTTAGTCCCAACATATGTTGTCATTAATCACCAAAACTTTCTATAACTGTTCGCGCTGAGGCACGGCGGATGAGGCGCGAACACGTCGGATCGCCTGAGAGGTTTGCTTAGCTCCAGTGTAGGCTGATCGGCTTTTTCTGCGTGGCTTGAGGTGCGCGCGCCAGGGGCCATGGGGTTCGATCAGCTCCGGCATGCCCGTACAGGTACGGGCGTGCCAGTCAATTTCACCCTGCAATTGAAAAGGAAGTGAGACGAGCGGGTCCGATACAGGCGCTCGCTATCGGCTGACTACCGATAGGATCGGGATGCTCTTCAATCGGCTGGGGAGCCGATGTGGACAGGTGTCGACGAGGGATCGACCGCAGAGCCGATGAAGGAACCAGGATGTACTTAGGAGATAGCTAGGCGCATAGGATCCCTCCGGATAGCCGAATAGTGATTCATCGGCTAGAAAAACCGATGAAGGCGCATGCGGCTTAGGCAAGGAATAGTATAAGAAGGCACAGGCTGCAAAGCAAATGCTGCTCCGGATATGACAGCATGAGACCCGTCGCCCACCGTGACAGTGCCATCAACATCGAACCTCGAAGATCGGACCTAACCGAGACAGTATGAGGCCGGGGCCAGCGGCGATGATGCAGAGGACACTAGATCTGCTATGCCATAGCAAGGATAGGAACGAACCCATCGGCTAGCTGAGCCGATGAGGGGACGCCTCTCTGAAGGCGGGTGCGTATCGGCTGGGAGACCGATATGCTCGGCGTTATGCGTCAAGAGACAGCTCTGAAGGCTGATGCGAATCGGCCGAGGGGCCGATGCGCTGGGCGTGAAGCTCAGAGCATGGATAACTCATCGGCTAGCACTCGATGATATGCCATGCAGAAGACTATAGGTCTGAAGCTCGATCTACCGTCGGTAGCCCTGTAGGTCGGACCTAACCGATGCAGCACGAAACTGACGATGGCAGAGGGAGCTTAAAGAGTCGATAGATCCAGCACGGACGTGATGCGATATGTCTGATCGGCCTAAGAGGTCAGACCTAACTGATGTAGCCTCAGACAGAGTAGGACATATCGGAATGGTGGCGGGACTTACCCCTTCGCCGGATATCGGACTTAACCGATGTAGCCCCGCGTCGAGAGCCAGAACCCGTCGGTAAAACCTAGATGAACTAGGGTGGCGATGCGCCAAGATTGTATATTGATCGAGGGATATTTTACATGTTTCAGGGGGTCTATATTTATACCCTGGATTTACAGACAGAGTCCGACGTGTCTACGACCATCGGACATTATTTCCTAGTAAGAACAAAGGAAAATATTCCTAAAGAAGTTAACTAACCAGCAAAACCTTCTTAATTAAGTAAGGTTACAATTCACAAAAACAAACATCCTGTCGTGGAGTTTACGGCTCTTCCGAAAACCCGGTTTCATCTGAATAATCTTCTAATTTGTAACCGAGTTTTCCTTCGCTGCAATCTGATCGGCTTCTCCACTGTAGCTATCGGACCTTCTTTTTCTTAAGCCGATCCTTTTTCTTTCTTTCCTTGGGCTTCTCGGACCTGATCCCGATTGGACAATCACCTGTCTTCAAGCCGATCCAATCTTCTACTAATCTGATTGGCTTTTCTACAGTTTCGATCGGCTTTGTCTTAGTATCTCTATCGGCCGATGACTGCATTAAATTCTCCATCAGACCTCTCAGCCGATCGGCTTTAGCATCATCGGATCGTCCAGATTTTGGTGTTAACAATAACACAAGGTTAGAAGATTTGATCTTTTAGGTTCTAGAGACTTTCTCTCCTAGCCATTAGTGCACATCGATGAATGGGATGAGTAATACTATTGTGCTAAAAAATCTAGGTCTAAGAGTAGATTGATCTTTATCATGAGAGAGATAAGTGGGGTTGGTATACGTAGCTTGGAGACGCACACGGTTAGGGTGGAACCCGAAACCGACACGATTCGTATATAGAAACCGACCGTTGGTGTATGTTAACAAACGAGATAAAGAAGGCTATAGACGGTACAACGGTGGAAAATCTAGGCTTGAAAGTATATTAATCTTGTCATAAGAGAGAGTGACGGAGTTAGTATATATAGCTTGGAAGCGAGCGTGGTTGGGATGGAGCCCAAAAACCAACTCGATTATGACCTTAAAATGACAAAAAGTGGTGCAATGCAGTCGTAGCTCGGCCCTAGCGAGACAAGCAAGCGTACGTGTGGGTTACCTCACTACCAACTCGTAAGGTATAGGGTCTTTTAAGATTCATAATTTTTTTATTTAATTAGTAAGATCATAGAACCCTAAATACCTTCACAAATTGCCATAGTTCTCCCCGGTTGGTCGCTTTCATCACGATTGCCGGGTAAACATTTAGGGTTTGGTGCAGCGATCGTCCTTGATTGGCTTGTTTATTTGGCGCCCTTTTGACTAACGACTTGATTATTTACACTAATTCTCCCCACATTTGCTTTTCAAAAAAACCTACGATTTGGATGGATAGCAGCAATCAGCGGCTAATACGTGGGGTGCCGAAATAAAAAGGACGAACAAAATACGAGAAAAAAGTTCGCACACGACGAGATTGTGCAGAGAAGCAGCTGCAGTGCTGTGCTGTACCACTCCCTGGCTGCCCAGTGCACTAGCTTGAGAGGGACGTGGTGAAAGCTACGCCGAAACTGAAGACGACATCAACCGCACCTTTGCAAAAATCCACGTTTTCCACCCGAACCTTTGAGTCTCCCGTTGTTAGCCTGTTAGTTTATTAACAACGGCCAAATTTTAATTCAGAAACTCAATTAGAGCTGATTTTACGATTTTTTCCGTATTATATTTTCCAACATTAATTTTTGAACAATTAATAATGTAAATATAAAAAAATATCTACAAATTATTCTGGGTTATTTCGTTGGTTTTTTATAGCTCAAATGATCAGAACTAACAGTAGTAAATTTCACAAAGTATAAAAACATTTAGGCTTTCGCTTTATAGAAGAAAAAGCAGTAGACTTAGAAAAAATAATTTATGAATTGAACTTTTATATACATGTTCACTGTGATTAAAAACAAAGGCTATAAAATAAAATACAATGAAAAACATCATAAAATTATCTTTAAAATTATAATTTTATTTTATAAGTATAAGCAAAAGCAAAACGATAGGAGCTTAGAAACAATAAAAACTGTTGCTTTCGGTTGCTTCGATCACTTATTTTTGGCTTCTAAGTATAGTGTAGTGTGCTTATATAATTCTTACAAAACTTTTATAAACAAATCTCTGGACCTTTGATATAAATAGATGATAATCTAGTTTTATTTTTAACATACCACATCAATGAGTTTGGTGAAAAAAATGGGGTCTATATATATTGAAGCATGTTTGTTACATACCGCGGCTGGTGTTGTCACCTGATAGTAACTCAATTCGTAGCCAGGAAAGAGCCATAAATCTGGTAGTGCAAAGCAACACCGGTGCGGACGTGCCATCGTTTCAGAGAACCAGGAGGCAGGAGCGGATGGTTCAGACCCGCGGTGGAGGCCGGAGAGGGAAGCTGGTGGTGGTGGTGGTACAGTACCACGCATGCCGTTATCCGGAGAGGGTTCACTGGACCGGAGGAGGAGAGGGAGATAGGCAGACGGTAGAGAGGGCAGCCGAGATTCTCAGAGACAGACGGTGAGGGGGACAATTCAGAGTTACGGGCTCTGAGGAGGGGCCCCCACCACCCCCACACCGGCGTGTGCAGCGCCGGTGATTGGCGTGGCGCGGTGTGGTCACCGCGAAAATGACAGCGGCGACGGAGAGAGGTGGTGTGGTGGTGGATGGCGCCTGCTTTGACCCACCCCCCCGAATTAATAGAGGCGATCATTGCGTACGTTGCGCGCACCGCTCGCCTCGCCTTAATGCCGCCATCACTCCGGAGGCTGGAGGAGGAGGAGCGACTTACCTCTGCTCCAGAGGTCGTGGCCGGCCGGCTAGGAGATAACGCACCCACGCGCGCGCGCGAGCCGGCACGGAAGCCTGGCACGCCGGCTCCGACGAGCTTGCTGAGCTACTGCTAGGCGTTTAAGCTGGTTGCTGGGCGAGGTTTGGGGGGCCATGGGCGACGGAGCGGCGGCGGCCACCGCGCCGAGCAGGTTCCGGACGATCTGCGTCTTCTGCGGCAGCAACGCCGGCCGACGCAAGGTGTTCGGCGACGCAGCGCTCGACCTCGGCCACGAGCTGGTGCGTGAAATAATGGCAGCGCCGGACGAACTGGCTGGCCGCCGTTCTTTCCCTTCTTCTTGGTTTCGTCCTGGTCGCCGGCGCGTTCATGGCGTGAGCCGTGCGCTTTCTTTTGCAGGTGAGGAGGGGTATCGATTTGGTGTACGGCGGCGGCAGCATCGGGCTGATGGGCTTGATTGCGCGGACGGTTCTTGGCGGCGGCTGCAGTGTCGTCGGGTACAGAGCTACTAGCTAGCGACTTTCTGCACTTCCGATTTCTCACCACTTGCTGTCTTTCTTTCGCGGATGCATGTGATTTTTGTATGTGCTCCAGCATCTAATGCAGTGTTCGATAAATTTTGTGTGATTTGTTCGCAGGGTGATTCCTAGAGCTCTCATGGCTGTCGAGGTCTGCAATTTCTCCACTTTGTCTTCGGTTCAGTATTTCATAGACTTCAGTTGAAAAGTGTAGTTCAATTCAGCTCTACTACATATATTGTTATGTTGTACAAGGTAGGGTTTGCCATATTGTGTTCTTCCTTGGAGAAGTTGCCCATGTGGTGTTCGGATTGGAAGTCCACATTGAAATGAACTCTAAACGAAATGATCAAGCTAGACAGGACTAGAATTCCGGAAATTTGGTTTCTGTCCATTTTTTAGGTGGCAGGTACTGCCGTATTGCAAAATACTTCAATTCAGAGTTAGTTTCCGGCTGAATTAAGTAGTGCTGGTGCACTTGCTATCTTGAATTTGTCAGGGTGATTGGGTGAAGTTATTTGAGCAGAAATTAATTGGGAAGCGTAAGTGTAGGCGATCATTCAAAAGTTTTACTTTGACTTGGAAGGACTGTACAGCTTGGTGCAGAATTTTTTTAAGGTGTAGTTTGTGTTGACATTTGCAAGTGGGCCTCTTCTAACAGATATCAGGTGAAAGTGTGGGAGAAGTGATAGTTGTATCTGACATGCATGAGAGGAAAGCTGAGATGGCTCGACGATCCGAAGCGTTCATCGCTCTTCCTGGTGCTGGCATGCTTAACATTTTTCTTTCTTCCATCATCTGTCATGCTAGTCGTAATTGATAATTCAAGTGTAACTTGCTTACTGATTTCTGTCAGGGGGCTATGGAACAATAGAGGAGCTGTTAGAGATGATAACCTGGTGCCAACTTGGGATTCATGATAAGCCAGTAAGCACAACTGCATAACTGATAGATATATGTTGTAGATGCCAAATTGGCAAACAATGTTTTTAGTCAGATTAAGGTCTCCATCACATATCTCCATCACATAAAAACCTTGACATATCAACAGGTTGGATTGCTAAACGTTGATGGTTACTACGACCCACTGCTTGCGCTGTTTGATAAAGGTGAGGCGGAGGGTTTCATCAACTCTGATTGTAGACAAATATTTGTTTCTGCACCAACTGCAACTGAACTGCTGACAAAGATGGAGGTGACTTTCAAACTTCTCATACTTTCATGGTAACATTTACAAAGCTTGAGAGCCATTTTTTCATGTCCCTGTTTGCATTCAGCAATACACTCGGTTGCACCAGGAGGTGGCCCCTGCAACAAGCTGGGAGATTTCAGAGCTTGGCTATGGAAGAACACCGGGTGCTGATCAATCCTAGTCCTCACTTACAAAAGTGACAAGCTTTCTACTAATGCCTCTGCTTATTATTTATTTCCTGCTCTTTCCCAAGTGTTAAAACTCCTCACCTGGATATGGTCTGTCCATAGACGATTTATGTGTTCCTAGTTGCTGTGTTCTTCCTATCCCGGTGGCGATCGACAAGTCGTACGTCGTCACCATCTGCAAAATATGAAGTTTGAACTGCTGCATGAATACATGATCATGTAGAGGAGTAATCTGTATTATGTTTGATTCTTGGAATTTGGTCGGGAAGTGGCAGCAGAGAAAAGCAGCTGCGTTCTCGCTCGCCGGCGTCACGAGTGGATCGGTGGAGGGACATCTCATGGGATTTGTACTCATTTGAAGCCTTTTTTTTTCTTTTGGGGTAAAAAGAACACAACAGAATGATGACGATGATGATGCGGGTGATGCAGTGGATTCTCCGGCCTCATCGCTTTGCGTTTTGGGGTGATAGGGCGGGCGTACTTTCGTGCTGGGTCGGGTTGGGTCAGGACGTCGTCGTCTTTTGCTTTGCTTTACGCGCGTGTCTTTGGTTGATGGCAACGTCCGCGATGACGCGGATGGGGGGATTCCATTCCCCGCTCCCCTGCCTTCTGTCTGTTCTTCCAGGATTCGCGTTGCACCAGATCGATCGATCCACGACACGATGGCGAACGTGCAAACTCCCAAGCAAACGTGTGTGAAGCCTGAAGTGAAGGGACGATTTGACGTTGGACACGGACTCCGGCGATCGTCTCTGCCGTGCGCCTGTACGCCGGCGCCACGGCCGGTGGAGCTCCGCTCGGCGCTCGCCACGCGCTCCCCCTCATCCGCGGCGTGATGAGCTGATAATCACCGTCGTGGAGCACGCGGCGCGGACTAGCTGCCGCGAGCCACGCGCCGTGGAGGCGTGGAGACTGGAGAACGTGGAAACGACAAACGAGTGAACAGGATCGACGTGCGTGACGCCCTCTTTCCGGCCCAACTAGAATGGGCTTCACGTACGTGGCACTTCGATTCCGGCCCAACTAAAATAGGCCTCAGGTACGTGACACTGCCGTTCAGGGCCAACTAGAACAGCCAGCACGTGATAGTCCCGTTCAAGCCCAAACGGGCCTCCAAAATGAAAGGTCTGTTGGTGTATCAGGTGGCCAGCTAGCTACTCCATAAAAATCCTACTAGCAGCTACTCCGCCTCAAAACAAAACAACTCACATCAAAAACATCAAAACACCCCTCCTGGAAAATAATACTGGTGGATGAATATGTAAGGAATGTTGAAGGATAATTTTTTTTATTTGCAAACCCCAAAGATAGGTAAGAAAGTATATATATATTAATTTATTTTACGATAAAGTTTAAACTTTATAAGTTGTAGGTATTACTCTTGGTAGTATTTAAAAAAAGCTTAGCTTATCTTGGATCAATTGGCTTGCTAGCTTAGCTAGTGGATGGATGGGCAAAAGAAAACATTTCATAGGAGTACACCGGGGAAACCATGTACCGTAGCTGCAGCCTGCAGTCCACTGGTGCAGGAATCTGGTAGGCAGCTGATCGCTACTGGCTGCACTCCACTACACTACTGTTGCATCGTCTACATCTCCGCTGCATTCTCTGATTATCTCATCGAGCTCCTCTGTACTGTCTACACACTGAACAGTAGTATTGGCGGCATACACACAAATATACACGATACGATAATAACTACGGTACACTTATACGTGTAGTATAGCCTGCAAGCATGCACGTGGATCGATCTGTACAAGAACCTACAAAAAATTAATTTGTTCCCTATCGATCATGTGTAGCGTGTGCAAAAAAGGAGCGATTCTATCACCTAATGTGGAGAAGCAAAGTCAGGGGAATAAACAGTAGTGCAGTAGTATGGCTTCAGAATATTTCAATCGTTTGATCTGAGATCGGCCTATTAGAACTTGAGAGCTAAGATGCATGATTTTCTACTGATGTGTGCTTCTCGTTGGCTTATACTACCATAGCCAAATTTAAATTTTAAAACCTAATTTTATATTGATTTAGGAAATTTCCAGCCTTTGACCATCGAAGAATGGTAGTATAAAAATCTTAGCTAAAATAGTTATTATTTTCTTAGGTCATATTTCTTTGGGCTTATAAGACAGCTAAGGTAGAGAAGAACCAGTTCGACTTATCTCATTAACCTTAATGACCTAAATACCTATCTCGGCTTGACTCGTAAACTAGCTCGTTAAACTTGTTAGACTAGTTAATGAGCTCTATCTTACCTATATCATCTTTATAATTTTAAATATTAATGTAACAATAAACACTACCAACTAATAAATAACTTCTAAGTACAAACATATTGGAGATAACCAAAATATTTAAAATGTTTAAGAATCTATATGAAGATAAAATGATTAGTAGTACCTAAATGATCGAGCAGCTCATTAACCATAGCAGCTAAAAGACTAGCTCAACTTTTTATGACAATGAGCCAATCCAAACTACAAGCTTGAGGTTTTTTTTTCACCCCTAGATATAGCTATACAAAAAGAAATATAAAGTGGGAACTATTGATATATCTATTGATTTGCAGTTTTTCATTGACATGGGGCCTAACAATACGAAGTTTAGACTTATAGTTCGATATATATGGATTGGAATGGAATGCCTACAAGTGACAGTTCAACGTAGCATCCTAAATTTTGCCCTGTTTAAATGTAGATATCAATCCATTCCTTGAATACCTCCAAAAAGTCTCCAAGTGGTTTCAAATTCAAGTTTGAAATTCAAACTCATTTCAAATCCATATTCAAAATTCCTTCAAAAACTATTCTCAAAATTTCTTGAAAAAATACCAAGCGCCACTGTTCAATTGGGCATCCTTCCCCTCTCTCCCTTCTCTTTCTCGGCACACCGGCCTCCTTCTGCTTCTCCCTCTATCTCTCCTTTCTTTTCATCACCACTCCTTTCTAAGCTAGCCTAATCACACCCTCACCTACCGCCGGCCTACGTGGTTACTCCCCCTCTCTTTTCTCTGCTTTCCCTCCTCTCCGAAGCAGGCCGTTGGTCGGAGTTTTCCCTTCGTGAGGTCCACAAATCAGCTCACCACCCACTCCCCCGTGAGTCTGCTCTGCCGCTGCCACGGGCACGCTAGTTGCCTACCATGTCCTATGGATCCTGCTTGCTAGTCACTCTACTATGACGCGCACTTGTCTCCTTCCTAGCGTCGCGCTAGTACGCATATAAGTTGTTTGACAAAATACCGAACCGCTAGCTGACGCTTGTTTCCATGCGCACTGACCCCATCTCACGCACCGTGCCCTCACCATGGCCCCACTGCTCTAGTGTACCACACTGCTGCCACGAATCTCACTAGGTGCCTCCTCTATATGTGGTCACCTCACTGTGTCACGCCAAGTCCAGCCTCTTGCCGACGCAAATCCCACTGACGCGCTACGCAATGCTACTCTAAGTTCGGCCCCACGTCGCGAATCTTATCGTCAACCACCTGAATTTGTGCTGCGTCACTCCTCTACCATCGCCTGGCCCCGCGCTCCCATGTTTCATTGCATCGTCGGCCCCATGTCCTTGGCACATTGAGTCCTATCAGGAGGACCCTCATTGGCCTTATGCTCAGTCGTTGGTCCTGCCTCGCATTCGTGACCTCAACACCTCCTCCGTCTTCCCTCTTTCCCCTTCTCTCTCTACTACTAACGCGAGACACAGCACACCACATAATCGTGTTGCGTCTACCAACCGCACTGCGTGCGCACGCACTCGTACTGCCTTATCGCTGCTGTAGTCACTGCCTCTCTTTGTTATCCCTTTTTATGCCAAGCTACCTTATAAAAAGGCCTCAAACCCTACCTGCCAATCTAATCTAGCCATAAGCTTTCTCTCGCTAGTATTTTCCCCTTACTCTCCCTTTTCCTCGCTTCGTATCACCTTCAACAGAGCCCTTTCTTGTTGCGCCAAGTGCTCTATCTCTTCTTAGCCCTCCTACTTTTTTTCTTTGCATCACCGCTAGAGTGTGCCTCTTTCCTGTGCGACCGCCATAGCTGTCAGGTCTACCACTGTCGCTCCATGTCGACCGCTGTCCTTGTCACCACTTTTCCCCTCCATGGCATACCCTGCTAATGCCCTCTATGCCAAACCCGGAGGAAGAAGAAGAAGGGAGGATTCCCAACAGGTAGGTCCAACCCACTTTTCCCCTCATATACGGCTGATCGGCCAGGAGGCCACATGCCCCTCCTCTCCTCTCCCTACTAACATGTGGGACCATTCACCCCCAAAGCCCAATCCACCTTTATTCCACCAAACCCTGTAAAAGCCACTCTTTTGTTCCAACAAACTTTCAAAAGTCTATTTCACTTCCTTTACTTCTTCTTAGCCCAACAGTCCATCATCCAAAGAAAGTCTGGTTTACTCGCTCACTCCCTCAACCCAAACAAACACTTCCAAACAAATGAAGTCCCTCTTTCTCCTTATCCTAACCTATATGTCAGCCTCTAATTAATCTTTTTCATTTTTCAGAAAACGTTTGAATGTTCTAAAATTCATATTTCTTACTTCGTAACTTTGTTTGAGCCCGTTCAAGGCTCTAATTTTTTTCTAAAATTGAGACATATCCAACGGCTCTAGCTATTAATTATAATATTTTCTTTTTAAGGTATTATATTGTTTACTTTCTTTTGTGAGTAGTCTTTGTCAATAGAAGACGTTTCAGACATGGATTTTGAATACTTCAAGACCAAGTCAGAGGCGAGTCATTCTTAAATATTTTAAATCTATATTTATAAATTACTTTATTTATAAAGATGTATTGTTAGATTATAATTTAATCATGTTTGGTCTCGGTTGGTGTGAAACTGATGGACATACCTAGTAATCTCAGTTATATTATATAGGATATTGATGACCCCTATCCTTGTTAACTTCACTAAATATTCATTAGTATTGCTATCTCTTGGATATGATTATTGAGGTAGTTGCTTAGCCGCTTACGATTGTGATGTCGTGTGAAAAAACTTGGGACTTTCAAATTTACTATAAAAGCTGATGTAATGTTGGGATATTTGTAAAATAAAAATGGTTTATATTACTTAGGTGGTGTGGAGTCTATGACTTTGTGATTTGGCTACGTATTATCATTAATGATTTATTTCTTTGAAAAGTTTATCCAAATATATTACAATACGATCACATGAGTGTTATGAGATGTCACTAGTTAATTAATTAGCTATTATATAAAAATCTTGTATCTCAATAGTTAAAATAGAACGCCGAAATGAGGATATGGTGTTGTGGATTGTACTACCTGAGACGAGTGTTGCTCTAGTCTCTCTTTTAAGGTGATTAGATATGTGTAGGAGATATCTCCGGTGTGTCTTGAGTAAATTATAGCATGCGACTTGTCTAATACTCGATTTTAAGATATTCGACCTAACTATGTGATATAAGGTATTTATGGTTTAGTTTTGCCAACTGTGTTTGATCGACATGTATTGTGTAAAGATAAAAGTTCATGACATGTGGATAAAACGTTTAACCCCTGTGGAGATTTGCTAAACTGTTTAAACAGTCATGCCTACAATTATGGATGAATGTGATGTGTTTCTTATAACATAGTTTTATTTTTATCAAAGTTTTGTGAACATGATTATTCGGATAAGAATCGTTTCTAGAGTCTGCTTGTGTGGCAGACGGTTGATCTTCATGGTCAGGAACAAATCTATATG
This sequence comes from Oryza coarctata, assembly GCA_030770085.1. Classification (NCBI taxonomy): domain Eukaryota; kingdom Viridiplantae; phylum Streptophyta; class Magnoliopsida; order Poales; family Poaceae; genus Oryza; species Oryza coarctata. The sequence continues at coordinate 20,871,596 of CM061470.1, forward strand.
AACTAGGATGTTTTATGGTATTACAGTGTCGTTGTGCTAAGAATACGAGCGTTTATTATGAAAACTTCTTAACTATGATAAATAGTTAAAGACGAGCTATGAAAGTTTGTTAATTATGAGAAATAGTTAAGATATGATGTTTGTTTAATTGTTAAATACTGAGAAGGTGAAAAGAAAATAATAAAGAAAAAAATGAGAAATTATTGAAAAGGTTACTATCACATATAATTGTTGTGACAAGTTGTTGTAAATCAACTTGTGAAATGGGTTGACGTGTGATCATCTTTCCAATAATTAGAATTTTGATTTACTAGTGTTTTTTTAGAAAAATACTGCTTTCGTAAGTCAAAACCCTATTCTCTCTTGCTAAGCTAAATCATATCATTTTCTCTCTGAGCTAAATCATATCATTTTCTCTCTGGTTTGCTGAGTATGTAAATTACTCACATTTAGTTTAGAGAAAATAACATCGACCCGTCCGTTGAGAAGTTCCTCTAGAAACAGACAAAATATGAAAACCTTTAGAGTTTTGGGACTAGTTCTCAAACAGTAGAATACAAAATTATCTAGGTAATGTGTCTAGTGGTTAGTCGCTTAAGTTGTTTCTGCTGTTAGCTTCTGCTTAATTATTATTATTGTTTTTGCTTTTTGTTTTGTATTGTTGTTTCTATAACTTATATAAAACTTATTTTTGATTGTATTATTATTTTAAGCGTAGCAGCTTAATGTTAGTACTATCTTAGAAATGATACAGAGTTGCCATCATCACACTGAATAACCGACTAGACAAGTCAGCTAAAAAAACAAATATTACACGAAAAACACACGTATTACGTTACCACTCACGCTAGCAAAAAGGGCAAAATACCACACACGCTTACAGTACACTTCCATCGCCGGCTATAGCTGACACATCGCAGCGATCGGTAGTGCGTCAATTCAAGCCGACACCGACCAAACATTTCCATGTAGGAGTATAAATTTAAGCCTCGTACATCTGATTAATTGACGGTCGTTCAATTTCATCTGTTCAATTAATTCATCTACAGTATACTAACTACTCGTTGATCCATCTAGCTACTCGATCAGAGTTTGTACCTAACGATTGTAAGCTGGCGTTTTTAGCCAATGCAACTGATGCTAATGCTAGCTAATTAAGTAGTACGTGTGGTCCATGTAGAGTCGTACTGCAGGAGCAGCAGGCCTAGGCAAACCGGTTCCGGTTGAGCAGATACATGATTACGTGGGTCGCAGCGCTAGTGTGCACGAGAGCGATTGAGCCCTGCACGCACGCATGGTCGAACAGTGAAGTGTGGTCCAACGCGTCTCAAAAGAGGCCGTTTTTGCACGGCGCGCGCGTCTGTGGCTCTGCACAATAGAATTTTGTTCCTCATTAAGGTCTGATGCGCAGGGCTTGTGTGCGATAACCGTGATTACTGAACTTACCATTGTGCCAGGATGTTGTAACGAAAATCTTTCGATATATCGATAATGTTAAAAAAAGTAAAAAATTAAAATCTTGATAATATTTGTTTGGTTTTTTTCAACCACCAGCCGAGAGGCAGGTTACTCTCCCCTCGAAGGTAACACAAATCCTAATAATGTATCGTTGGCATCTAACTTAATTTACAAGAAAACTTACCATACCATACCCACATGTATATGGCCACGTTAGATCTAACTTTAGGCTAGAGCCCTAAATCGACTAGTAGCTTATATTAACCCGCATTTAAAATATGGTAAACCTAAATAGAATAACATTATAGTCTCATAGGCTTAAACCACTAACAACTCCGAAAAATTAAGTTGTCCATATATTAGACAAAACAACCCTATCAATCTACGTGGATGCTATAGCACATCCTATAGCATAGACCACTTCAATTAATGCAAAGCTTGCATTTCCATTTGACCAAATTAAAGGAAATGCACGTACACACGTACGTTCCTTCAATTAAATATGGAAATGATTGTAGTTGTAACGTACGTAATTAAGTTTACGTTAGGTGATAAAGTAGCTGTCAGAACAACACGACAGACCGGTACAAATATTCCTATGAAAGTTTGTCACGTCAAAGGAGAGTTGTATTAATGGACTCCACGGCCTTCCCGTATTACGACATCGTCGGTTGCATTTGCAATTAACACGTCGATCAATGTGTAACAGAGACATCAACGTACTTTAAAACACGATCCCTACAAGCCTAAAACTAATGTATCTGTAAGATGTTGGGATAGAAAATTGATAAATAAAATTAGAACCATAAGTTGTTTTTTTAAAAAAATTAATTTAAAAAGTTGACGGTTATCGGGGTTAGTGTGTATAATTAATATGGGTTAGATGCAATATCTTTATTTGGAACGGTTAGTTTGCGGTAGAAGTTAACCTTAACTAATGGCGAGTAGTAGGAATATACTTAGGAAGGAGCATATATCTGATACGGTCGAAATGACATGTGATAAGATGAGATATAAGTCATGATCATTAGAGATCAAACTTGATCAATGATATATTAAGACTAAACTTAAAAGAGAAGTTAACATCCGGAGTAATCAAAGATGTTGGACAATAAAATTGAATAAGTGACATACGATAAATAGGCACCGTATGAAGATGTTTTCATAAAGGACTTCACAATGTTAGTGTACAAGTGTTAAAAATTCAAAAATGTAGAAGAAAAAGTAAAAGATAAGAGGAAGAGAGAGGTGGCCTAAGACACGAAGGGCCAGTCGACCACCCTCTTTCCCTAGTAATGTGGCAGCTTGGCCTGGGCACAAGGAGTGTGGATGCACTCGTGGCCTAGTCCGTGGCTAGGTGGTGTAGGCAAATGAAGCGGTGTGGCAAAGTGATCTGTCTTGTGATGGAAAGGGAGTCGATCTCTTAGAGTAAAAATATGAGAGATTGAAGTCCATAAAAGTATAAGATTTTTTACTATTTTTTATTTGTGTTAACGCTAAAATTTGATAAGCATATGGATAGATTGGAAAGACGATCGGTTTAGTAAAGAAGAGTCCGATTGCTACAGGGAAGAAGCCGATCGAACGAAGTGAGGAATGATTTAGTTTAATTATAGAAGACTATCCAAATAAGGCTGAGTCTGAGGAGTCGTAGAACTCACGATAGAATAATTTATCTATGTAAATCATATCTTATATTGATAGAAATGTTTAGTTAGTTCAATTAACTTTCTTAGAGATATTTTCCTTTTATATTTTTTTAGGAAATAACATCCGATGGTTGTTATAACCATGTCGTACTCTATAATGCCAGTATATAAATATAGACCCCGCAAGCCTATAAATCATCTCTCGATAAATACAATTTTGGCCTATCGCCACCCTAGCTTGTCTAGTTTTTTAGCGGCAGGGTTTGACTCTCGACACGAGACTGCATCGATTAAGTTCAATTTTCAGCGAAGGGGTAAGTCCCGTCACTATCTTGGTATATCTTGCTCTATCCAAGGCTATATCGGTTAGGTTCAACCTCTTAGTCAGATCGAGTGTATCGCATCACATTCGTGTGAGGTCTATTTATTTACCAAGCTCTCTCTGTCGTCGTCCATCTCATGCTGCATCGGTTAGGTTCGACCTACGAGACTGCCGATAGTAAATTGAGCCATAGGCTTTTATGTCTCTGCCCGGCGTTTCATCGGAGTGATTAGCCGATGAGTTATCCATACCTTGAGCAACACGTCTAGCTTATCGGCTCCTCAGCTGATACGCACCCATCTCCAGAAGACTTCAATCGACCATCACGCCTAGTGCAACGGCCTTTCGGTCGATGCACGCATACCATTAGAGATGTCTTATTGTACGCTCTGCTCCGTCTAAGACTGCATCGGTTAGGTTCGATCTCTTAGTCGGATCGAGCGAACATCATTACATCCGCGCGAGGCACGCCAGCGCGTCAGTCTCCCTCCTCCGTCAATGGTCTCGTGTTGTATCGGTTAGGTTCGACCCACGAGATTGGCGCCGATGGTTTGAACCGACGCCCGGCGGGTCTTCATGTGGCGTCTCGTTGGAGTAAGTAGCTGATGAGTTATCCTCAATGCTGGCCCCATATCCGTCTCACGTATCGTCTAACGATTGATTCGCTAGAGGTCGATCCGGATACGTTGAACGCTTTCTGGCACTGTCTCGATTCGGTCCGATCTTTTAGGGCTCGCGTCTAATGTGGCCGGCGTCGAGATCTAGATGGTCTCATTCCCTATCGGCTCGAGCGGCCAATGGGTTTAGGTGTAGGCCTGTGTTGTACGTTCGACCAGTAGGTAGCCGATGACCTCACCTCTTTCCTTTCTTGTCGTCGCGTTTGGTCTAAGCCTCCATCATCTCTGTGTCGTTAGTCCTTAGCTTCATACTGTCGCGGTTCGGTCCGATCTATTGAGATTGGTCCTAATGGCGCCGTTACCGCAGCCGCTAGCCCTTGTGGTTTCACGAGGGATCGGGCCCTGCTCCGCGCCTCGAATGCCGTAGAGTGTTATTGGCTTTTTGGCCGATAGTTCCTCTAATATGTTCCACGCGTCTATCTCTCACGCCTCTATCGGTTGTTTAGCCGATGCTCGAGCACTACAGCTTTCGTCGGTAACTAGGAGAGATCCTGCATGTTTTGCTATTCTTTGAATACCCTTTGGTGCCCCTATCGGCTCTATGGCCGATGGATCAGGATCTCGTTTTCGCTATATCCGGAGTCATCACATCTTTTGTCGATATCTTTCTACGCCTTCATCGGCTTCACAGCCGATAGAAGAGCGTCTCAATCCCTATCGGCAAGCAGTTGATAGTAGGAACCATCAGGACACGTCCAATGACCAATTCGATCCTATCGGCGGCTAGCCGATTGCGAGAGCTCGTATCGGTCCATCATCTGATTGACTCGTTCGCCTCACCTCCTTGTTAATTATAAGGTTAAATTGACTGGCACGTCCTCGAATCTCAATGATTAAGAACCTGCACTGGAGCTAAGCAGATCTTTTAGACCTTTGTATGACTGATCTATCATCTTTCCCCGATCAGACCTCCGCTGGGGCCGATCAGACCCCCGCAAAGTTTGGTGGTAAGCAATTTGATATTGTAATATCTTTAATATAATATATGATAGGTTAAAAACTCATAACTGATAACCGAGTGATGAGTCTATCTAAAAATGTAGTTTCGTATTTTGATTTATCTATTTAATAGCTAAAATTTTAATAGCTTTTACAAATATTTTAAAGAAAAAGTAAATCGCTTTATATTCCTTTTTTTCAGTATCGACACTACAGTTAGTGCAAACCAATTATTTAGTTTCCATCATCTATGGCATAGTTGTGTGCGTGCAACATGCGCGCTACAGCAATGCAAAGAAACACAACTAGACATTTTTAATAAATTTATCTTGCATGAGCAACTAGAAGATCGTATAATTAACCATATAAAAATACATTGAAATATAAACCAAGACATATCACTTTCATTACCATATATGCCATTTAACCTATACACAATTGTAAGCTGGTGTGGACTTCTAAAGTTCAAAATTCTTAAAATATTATCACACTTTCTAAATTTGGATGAAAGGAATTAGCCAGTATAGTTTCCCTTCGTCTTTAGGATTTCTGGAGTTAGCAATTAATCGAGTATATCACGTACTCCCTCAGTTCCCAGATATATGAAAGGGTTGTACTGGAGTATTAAAAAATATATAAAATTAAATAGGAAAAACTATGATGGTAGATTGAGAAGATAAAGTAGTTGAATAAATTAAAAGGTGAAAGATTATAATTAATTGAGAAAATAATATAGATGAAGAAGTTATTATATGTTTTAAAAAATTAAATATTAGAAGTCATTATATTTTAAGATGGAGAAAGTATAATTTTAATTATAAGGTAAGAAAAAAATACATTTGTTCGTTTAGCATAATTTTAATTATAAGGCAAGAAAAAATACATTTGTTCATCTCTGTTTAGGGGGAGATTCAGGATATTAGTGAGGGCTAAAGGATAGTCACAAACATAACCTCATTATATCTATTATAGTTTAAACTGGTTTTCATATGAAAATATAGTTGAATAATGCAAAAAAGATGAAGGGTATGCGCGTTGGATCCGTAGCTAAGTCTGTTGGGCAGCTCATTACTTATTTTATTTTATTTTAATTATTGTTCTAGCAAATTTTATATTAAATTAGGAGGTGTGACAAATAAAATAGTTTCTTTCATTAAATACATCCTAATCAATATTATCAAATCAATCATTAAGATTTCTTATGAGAAATACAAACAATAGTATAGCTACATTAATGAAGGATAAGAAGGTAAATACATCTCTAAAAGCGTAATGGATTGTGAGAACAATAAATAATCTGAATGACAGAATGTCATGTAATTTGAAGGAAAAAAATAATGTTTATACATTTTTCTATAAAAAAAAGCTTATTCGCACAAATCTGTATTTTATCTTTGAAGACTCACACGAATCTATAACAAATAGCTAAACAAACAATCTAGTGTAAGGTTATTAATATATTATCTAGATATATTAGTCGAAAATATCATACATATAAGCAAAAAATGATCGTTCATATCTATCATTCGTAACTCACCGAAGTGAAAAAAAAAATTCACTTAGAGAACAGCCGTGCAAACTATTAGAGAACAGCCGTGTAAACTGTTGTTTATGCCTATTAGAGTTCAGAATTGCGGCACGTAACTGACCTGAGATAATGGCCGCCGGTCCCCCTGCACAAATCGACGGTGGCGGCAACGCGCGCACCGGCCTTCCGGGACCTCGCGCGGCGGTTGCGGCCGGGGTCCGGCCGGGGAGGCGTCACGGAGCGCGCGACGCAGCCCCACCGCCTCTAAATGCCGCCGCCCTTTGGAACTTTGGTGCTGGTGATGTACGGCGCTCGATTCAATTCTCACGCTGTTTCCATTTAATCTCACTTACAAACTGTCAAGGATTCTAATTAAGTTTGAGACCTTTTTCGCTGGGAAATTAAGTTTGTGATCTTAATTAGTCGCCTGTGCCTGATAGATGTTCCTTTCAAAACACAGAAAAAAGTCGCCTAGTAGATCGTTGCGAATGGAATTTGCCGGAACTGAATTTATGAGATGGTACGCATGAGGGGGGCTTCAAATGCTGTAACACTGTACTTATAATTTGCATGTATGGTGGTGCTGTCCGGTGTAAACTGTAGAGGAGCAGTGATATGCTGCTTTGAACAAGATCAGTAGGGTTTGTCCTAGTACCAGTTGGTACGTGTCTACGTGATCCTTTTTTACTACTTAATTTGTAATGAGATATTGAGTTATAATATGTTATTGGTTATTTTACGGCCCTCACGACTAAGAATAGATCGAGGGTTAGGATATGTAGTAAACAGTCCAACGGTTTTTTAACCAATTGTTTTGTCTTTTTTTGGTTTTTTTCCAGAAGTGTCACGTTTGCGCATGATATATCAACCGCTTATTTTTTTTGTTTTTCTTGGAAGTGGCATGCTGCGCGCAATGTGCTTTTTTAGTTTTCTCAAAAATGACACATTGAGCGTCACGTGGGGGAGAGAGAGGAGGACTGTACGTAATAGAGATGCATGGCTGCAAACTAAAGAGATAAATCTGTACTTAATAATGAGCTATATATGCAAGTGTGATGCTGCTAATTAATATCGTGTGAAGGCACACCAAACATATGCATATAAAGCAAATGAGATATACTAAAAATTACCTGTAGTATATTCTCCAGTCTTCACACAAGGACACCCAATGGATATTCAATTGACAACAGCGTCATCTATCTGACTATCTCTGTCTGGTGCCGATACTATAGAGATACTTTATCGGCTCCAAGGCAATCATGTATTCTTGCAAACCAATTTCTGAATAATGTTGCTTCCTTGGGAATTTTTCATTGGATTTCTTTGGTTCCGATATGTGGTAATTGGTAAGTGGTGGATATGTACCGGTTGCAGAATTTTATATACAGAAGTTAATTATAACATGGAATCAGACTCTGCTAGTCTGCAAGCTCCTGCTTTGTCTACTCCTTTTGTACTGGGCTTAACTGAATATACAGGAGCAATTGTCAATGAAAAGGCAGAGCTCTTTGGAAAAAAAAAGAGAGGGACACTTGCGTTTTACAGTTTACCATTGCAATATGGAGTACAATATTACCATATGCACTAATCTGATTGCTTCAGTTGTACTGGCTAGCCTTTTTTTTCCCTGAAAAATGCGCTCATTCATGACGAAAAAATCGGCATCTTTTTTACAAAGAAATGTTCCATAGTAGCAAAGTACTGTATCATCTATCATGGATTGGATTTAAAAAATAGGTGTAAGTAGACTTTGTGCTCTTATCTTGTCCTTTGTTTATTAATTCTTTCTGAAAAAAATAGAAGGAATTCTTATCTTGCAATCGATCGGTTGCATATCCTCATCGATATGTGGTCCTCTCATCTTATCATGGATGCATGTACATATATATACTTGTATTACGTGTGGTTCCTTCCCATTTGAACCAAGAAAATAATATCAAAATAAGTATCAAATAAGGACCTTGCTCTTCATTACCGTTGCTTGTGTCACGGATTTGTCTTCTTTCATCTGTTTCAGAGATGTGTCCTGCATTTCTTGTTATCTTGTTCTTTTCAGAAAACGGACAGGAAATCTTGATGTCTTACTGGATCAGCTGCTAGCTAGATTCCGCTTGCTGTAGTTAAAAACTACTGTTGCTATACCAATCGATGTTACAAAATCATTCAGAAACTATACAAGTAGTTGCACTTAATCATTTGCCCTGTCACATGAAGAAACTCCAAAGTTTCATGTGATGTAGTACCAAGTCCCAAAAAAAAGACCACCAGATACAGTACAAACCAGGGATAAGTTACCTTAATTCTAGCCTCAAGCAGACAAGGAGCAATCAGACAAACAGACAGGGCACTGGCAATATATTCATCAAAACAATTGACTGCAACCATTTCTACAGAAAGTTACTACATCTGATGCCAAATATAGACTGTTTTAGACCTGGGTACAAGAATTAAGAAAACAATTAAATGACTTTTGTTGTCCTTTATTTATGTTGCATTGGGAAAAATGAATCGTTTTATTTGTGAGAGATATCATTTATTTACCAAGGGAAAACAAGGAAGATTAATAGTTGAAAAGTTACCTAAAAAACCTAAAACGACATATTTAGTAAAGAGTTGAAAATGTTAAAACAACTTATATTTTAGGATCAGAGGAGTATATTTCAGAAGTCTTAGTGGATTGACTTATCATCAAAGGCAGAGATACAATCTTTAATTTAACCTTGCATAACTAAGAAAAAAAATGTTATACTAGCTACTGCTTAAGTTGACTGTAATTAGGAGCAGTCAAATGTAAATGTCAATTGGTCTGTGAGTGACATTGTTGTGCTCGTACTCTCTGCTGTCGATCCTCAACTAATTGCGCCCCCATAATGCGAGAGAGAGAGAGAGAGAGAGAGAGAGAATGACTTATCTTGCTTTTTTCTGAGGAAAAAGAACCAAATTTGCCCAGCAATGGATTAGATTTCTCCCACTGCTAGCTCAGAGCCACCTATAAAAGGCGCCCATATGCCCAGCCATCCACAGGCAGAGGACCATCCTAGCTACGCTGCGCTTGTGCTCAATTCGTCCCCAAACTACACCATTCTTCGGAATCTATCGCCAGATCGCCACTGACCTGCAGCCTGAATGATCAGATATCCTCACTAATCAGGTACTCCAAGATGCAGAAAACAACTATTTTTTGTTCTTCTTCTTGATTTGTGTTTTAATTTTTTTTCTTGTGTTCATGTTAATCTTGGCAATAGATTCTGTACAGATACATATGTTGATCAGCATTTTTTAGTTGGAAGTTAGATGCTGAATTTATTGCTAATCATGCAGTTGCAAACTTGCATGTGTTTCTGTTGACACGAGCTCATTTAATTTGCAGCAAGTGCAGTGGTACCAGCAGATAGCTACTTGCAAGTTTAGCTACTAAGAGTACACGGTTTGCAGCAGTAAGGAGTTGCTAGCCAATTGGAATCCTCGCCGGCGGCGGCGGCAACCGCATCATGTACATGGACGCCTTCGGGTGGAGCGCGCAGTCTCCTGCCGCCGCGCCGTGCCAGCCGAGCTGCCCCGGCGGCGACGACGACGTCCTCCTCGCCGCCGTCTTGGGAGCGAGCTTCGAGCTCCATTCCGTCGTCGACGGCGGCAACGGCAACGGCGCCGCCGTTAGTACGGACGATGCCTACGTCCTCGACGGCGTCCTGCCGTGCCAGCAGATGAGCCTCCTGCGTTGCCAAAATGGACCGAGTACTCTTCCCGGTGAAGCTTCCCCGACGGCGGCGGCGACGTTCCTTGACACGGTGGATGTGCTGCCGGCCATCGCCGGCGCGCAAGACGGTGGGCTTCTCGATAGGTTCTCGTTCCCGAACGTTCCCGAGACGACCGTGCAAGCTGATGCCTCGAACACAGCCTTTTCCGGATACAGCAGCACCACCGGCGGGGGCAACATCTCCTCCGGCAAGTCGAACACCTACGGCGGCCACGACACAGAGGTGGCGTCGACGCCGTGCGCCGTGTCGACACAAGCGACAACGACTCTACCTCCGTCGAAGCGGAAGCTAGTAGAGCAGTCCCCCGTCGTAGGGACATCGACGAAGACGACGATGACGGAGACAGCTGAAGAACGCCGGAGCACCAAGAGAGCAGCGGCGAGAAGCATCACGTTCGGGCATCACGGCGGCAGCCGCCATGCCTGGCAGCTGATCGGCCGCGGGTACGAGCCGGACACGGAGGCGATAGCGCAGGTGAAGGAGATGATCTACCGCGCGGCGGCGATGCGCCCGGTGACTCTCGGCGGCGCCTCCGATCCCTCCTCGGCGCCGCCCCAGAAGCCACGGCGCAAGAACGTGCGGATCTCCAGCGACCCGCAGACGGTGGCGGCGCGGCTGCGGCGGGAGAGGGTGAGCGAGCGCCTGCGCGTGCTGCAGCGGCTCGTCCCCGGCGGCAGCAAGATGGACACGGCGACCATGCTCGACGAGGCGGCCAGCTACCTCAAGTTCCTCAAGTCGCAGCTCGAGGCGCTGGAAACCCTAGGCAATGGCAGTGGCAGTGGCAGTCACCGCAGCGGCAACCTGTTGCACCATTACTACACCGGATCAAGAAATGCTTCTACTGGTTCTAGCAACAGCACTGTACTTGCATTTGGGCGAGATGGACTTGCTGGCTCTGTAAAATCCAATAGGAACTTGCAATTGTAGTGTAGTAGTAGTAACCATGCATGCAGGTGTATTCGTGTGACTGGCTTAAATATGTTGTACACATGCATGAGACAAATCTAGCTCTCTTGCTATTCATCAAGCCGATAAAAATGCTTTTTTTTACCTTGTAATCGGGATGAATATGCTCACTGGAAAATGATAGTGAGATAATTGATTAAGGAACTGGCTGATTTGTAACACATCATCCTCCATGCATGGATGGATCATTGTACATGGCACATTGACATGAGTAATTAATCAGTGATCTCTTTTGTCCATGCGAACGATGTTGTCCTACTATAGTTCCAAGGGTAAAAATGAGAGAGAAAAAGGTGAACGCACTTTCTGTCTGCCTGACATCGCTGAACTTTTTCCACGTTAACGATGAAAAACTATCAGAAAGACCTTCTCCTTTTGTTGCCCAAATTTAACAGCATTTTTGGCTGCAATGCGTTCATGCATTCATGCAAGCAAGCAGGGAGAGGAAACCGTATACATATTCTAGTATTCTACCACCACATTATGATAGTTCTGATGATTACTACTGCAGCTACTACCAAACATTTCTGAATTGGAATCATGCCACATATGATCTTAGAAAATGGACAGGAATTCAGGCATACATATCCATGCTTTGTGTCCCTATTTGACAAGATCTTTTCCGAGTGTTGTTGCTGTCGACCATCTGGGCTTGAAATGTGCCATTGGAATGGAATCAAAATCTTTGATCTTTTTGCCGGCTGCAGGGTACTGTAGCATCTCGCATTGCACGCCTTTTGCTCGCTTTTTTTGTGGGGGTAGTAGCTGACCATCGGGCTACTTGAGCCAGCTAGGGGAATAGCACAACTGCATGCATCGTTGTTGGTTTGTATCGGTACCACCACGCTTTGGGCTGCCCAATGCCAAAAGACATTCCCTTTGGGCCTGACCCCCATGTGTGGCAGTGTACCCCTGTCCCCTTCATTCTCCTCTACCTCGTTTGCTGCCAAAGCTTGCCACCTTGAGAAGGCCACCACTGTGGCTGACTGACCAAGGCTGCTGCATTCTCCAATTCAATTCCTAGGTGCTAATTGCATGGAGGGCATCTACAATACGGTGACATAACGAGTGGCTTCATACCTCCACGTCGGATTCAAGTTGTCACCTTAACAGCTAGAAGAATGGCCTCGTAGGATATACATACGTCCTGATAACAACATGGGAGTCTTGGCTTAAAAGATAACATGAAGCACGGAGCCATATTGTACAAACCGTGCCCTTGTTGCAATTGCTTTTTTGATGTCGTTCAAGCTAGTACTATATATTGATGAGGAAGTGTTCTCAATTAGGGGTGGATTTAGGAAAAAAAAATAAGAAAAGGGGGTGTCTAAACATACTAGGATAGTACATCAACATACCTAAGCTCTCATGATATGGCAAAAAAAAAAGAAAAGAAAAGAAAGGGGCTTAGAGGGCTCCACTTATCTGGACGGGGTAGGGAGGATCAAGCCCCCTACCACCCATCCGCCCGTGTTCTCGATGATGGGTTTAGTGTACTGACGCAGTCTCTATCGAGACCACACTATGAGGCCACTTTGCATTGCAAATTGTAAATGCCCCGAGTCTCTCTATCTTGGAAAAGCCTAAACTTTCACCTAGAATATCGTTCATGCTTCTCTCCGTGTGTCTCTCTGGAGAAGTCTGAACTTTCACCTGCAATTCGTGTGGCTAGACGAGATGAGAGTTTGATACAAGTTTCCATGGTTTCATTCGCATGCGTCATGCATGGCCGGCACAGCGTTTTTCTGCGCGTAACAAACTCGTGGCGTCATGCGAAAGGCCGGAGAAGAAATTGAAGGAGGGTTTGTTTTGACTGGAACGATCAAACATTCAGAGCTGAATTTTGGGCGTTGGCTAGCTGTACATGCATGTGTATATGTCGACATGTCGTCGTGTGACGGGAGATGCAGCTGTGTGGCTGGCTGGCTGGCTGGCCGGGCTGTTTGATGATGCGTGCAAACGGGTTGGCTATAAATTTCAGAAACAGATCGCCTTACGTTGTGTGGTTACTTATTTATTTCTGTCCGTTGGAGACAACGCACTGCTGATCTGGACCAGGATAAGAGGGATTAAACAACTGTTAATTAATCATAACTCTCTTATCTATAGAACTATGAAGCTAGGGCAACCAAGAAACTAGAGTTGAATATAAATGCGTGTACTGAACGTGTGTACGTGGGCTGATCCAGAAAAAAAAACGAGGGAGGGTTGTCTAAATATACTAGTTTAATACTCTATCGGTCCTATAACATAATAATCTAAGTACTGTACTAGATTAGATATATTATAGTATATTATCTAGATTCATAATACTAGCATCTAATTTAGTATGTTGGAAAAAAGAGTACATCATCATCCCAATTTCTCATCTATGGTGGAAAAAAAAAGAGGCTTTCATTGGTCCGGACGGGGTAGGAGGGATTAAGCCCTCCTCGCACCTATGGATCGGCCCTTATATGTATAGGATGTTGTATTGTTCTGTGGAGCGCTTGTCATGAAACGTTGAGTATCAGTAGGACTCATTCTTGTCAAACATGCTAATTAACCAACCGGACCACCCCCATCTAAGTTACACAAGCTAGCCGATGGCCTGATATATACCAGTATTAATCTAATGAGTCAATTCGTCGAGAAAGCATGGATTTTACAATATATCACTAACAAAGTTTACAGTATACTATTGAACAACTCATTTTCTTACTTTGTCATCGCTGTTAGTCAACTGTCGAATGCTGTTAAGAGAGAGAAATAACCATTTTGCCCCTAGGTTAAAATTGAGATTTTATACTTGTATGAAATAATGTTGGATGATTAAAAAAACAATTCTGCTTTTCATCAACGAGAAAAATAGCAGATCACACATGATACTTAGAAATTTTCTCTCTTAACAAAGTTTAATTAATAGTTGACTAGAAAATGAGTTGTTTGATGGTATATTATAGAACTGAGTTTTCTTAGTGGCATATTATAAAATTCGTATTTTAATGGCAAAATGGATTATCTCTAATCTTTTTGAAAGAAAAGCTTGTTGTATACTTAGCTAGTTATATTTTTTCTTTAACAATCATATACTCTAGGTGTTCTACTGTTGAATGCAAATATTTTAGATTGTTGACTACGACTTCATTTCAAGCAGACTGTGCAAAGGTCACAGTAGATTTAATTATAATATCTGTATAAATTTATATATGTTTTCCATGTGTAGAGCTATTTAATTAGGAGGACTCTAGCTAGATGTTGCTTATAATATTCTAGGTGCATATCTTGTTTCATGATGAATATGATCTAGGAGTACTTCACAAAGAAAATAAACCTTGGAAGGGTGAATGGATGTATATGGAGGTAAACTGCTGTAACAATTTAAGTATTTTTTTGAGGAAGAAATTTAATTATTTTAACTAAGAAATTGACTCCAACTCTATTCACTCTCATGCATGGCAAATATTGTTTCAAAGTAGTAAAAAGAATAGCAAGTGCATTATGGGGTACTACCGCAACACGTTAAACATTCTGTAACGCAGTCGTTTCCATGTACATAACAAAACCAGTGATTTGCATATAGCAAAAGCACACATGTATTTGGGACTTCCATGTACATGTGAGTTGTGACTGGAATTTACTGATAAGAATCAAGCCACTCTATATGAACAGAATAAAACATTTAGTACACTAACAATTTACTGTAAGTGCACACTAGTGATAAAAAACAGTTAGCATATGCAATTTTCTCAATTGGTTCATTCTATCAAACTCTTACTAACAAAGTTCTTGACCATTTGCTTTAATCAGTTACAAGTTATAGAAAATCAAAATTTAATCACAAAGTGACACATCAGCTTTGTAAATTCTCCATTTTTCACCTGTATCTTTGCCCTTCAATCAATGCACTAAAAGTCTTACACGCTCTAGAGGAAGCCTACAATCACTAGATGACTGTTCATGTGTAGGGACATCGGATCGGACAAAGAGAGGCGCTGAGAGGGCAAGCGAGTTAGCCGATAGAGGTCCGATGCGATCGCGCCCGAATAGACGAGTGACTAGAAGATCTGCTTAGCTTCAGTGCAGTTCGTTTGTCTTTTTAGAGTCATTGGGTTGTTGGATTTACTAGTATGTCAGTTAATTTGACTTTAATTGATAAGTAAGACAGATAGAGTTAGATCATTAAGACAATTGATTGATAGACTAATACGGACTCCTGCTATTGGTTGGATGTGACAATAGGGTTAAGATAGCCATCAGCTGTGAGTCTGATACACTTTTGCTATTGACTGGTTGCCGATAGGGGCTATAGTGCTCATATATCGGCTAAAAAACTAATGACGGTATAGCCAAATAGCGAAGAATAAATAGGCATGATAGGTGAGAGCATGAAGGACAGTACGTATCGTGTTACGTATCCTGTTGAAAGTAATCCTCTACTTATCCTTCGTTAGCACAACCCGACCTCCAACCTTCGGCACACAGCCTCAAGTTTACCGTCAACTTGCCACACAACATCGACCTATTTAACATGACATATATGTAAGAGGCGTAGCGCATTTAACTGAGATACGAAAAGATTGATTGACTTACAGCACGGAATAAGTCCTAGTCATGATGTCTAAGGTACGCGTTTCGCACACTGGCTATGTATGGCTGTGGAGCGTCAGGAGTGAATATCACACACATGCGGGTATGAGATTGATATCAACTGAGGTACACTAGGTACGACGCCTTCGTGTGTGAGCGCTGCTCTTTGATGAATTTTTCAGTCGCCAGCAACCAGTTGCTGACGTACTTCTAGAGACGTGGGACCCAAAACGTGCTAGTTATCTGTCCTCGCCGATTATACCTAGTTATAATAACAGTGTTAGAATATCTACAAAGCATACAATCGTACATTCAATTTTATATCAATACTTATCGGTGAATATCGGCCAGCACAGTTGGTATGACTGGTAGAGGGTATAGTTGATGCAGACCTAATTGTCACAACACACACTACGGACAATGTGGCTCAATAAACATGTTGAACACCATCGGCTAGGTCGTCAACTAATAGGCCTGGTCACCTATGCACAGAGTCAAAAGTTTAAGTGGTGCATGAGCCTAAAGGATTATACAGCTCCTAGATGACGTTGTTCGGCTGTAGCCGATTGATCTCCAGCACGATGTCCAAGTAGTACCTTGTGACTTGCAAGTAGGCCCATCATCGCTATAGAGCACGATGGAAAGTGCCAGCTAGTTATTTTTTTAAGGTACGAACACTGCATTAACACATTACGTACCTGATAATGACACCACATTATCCTTATCGTGGGGAAGTTCCTTGGCAGCCTTTGTGTGTATATATTGTTGTTGTAGGCACTGTGGTCTAACATTAGTTGGCTGATCGTAAACTGCTTGGGCATCTAGATCTAAATAAGTAGTGGACAGTCGATGATCAATGAACCTGGGTTGGTCTTCATGTGTGCGTCACAAAGACCCTAGTACGTCGCTATGAGGACAGCGGATCCCCAGCTCCACTAACGTACTCTCCTATCCTCAACATCGGTGCTCACTCGAGCATAGTGGATAAGCCTCTTGTTCATAGCATGGCTCGTTGTGCTGGTGAATATCACCTAGCCAAAGAGCCATAGCAGGTATGCCTCGAAGCTCCATCGCATCGAGTAGTCGTCGACCTCATGATGGAGCTGATTAGGCTGTACATGGAGAATGTTATTTTTATAAGTAATTAATTAGGCTTAAGTACGTATATAACATCATAACAACCGTCGTACTTACAATAAACTTAAGTAGTCACGCCTGGGTAGAACTGCCCATGTTGTAGTAAGGGATTGCAACTAGAGTTACAAGACCAGGAATGTGTTGAACATGAGCGAAACACTCCTGGATATCATCATGCCATTCCTAAAGTCCACCAACCAGACCTACTGTGTCCTCCGCAGTTCATAGAATTGACAATATTTTTTTATCAGAGAAAACAAACAACGGTTACCATTATTATAAGTCCAAAAGTAAATAATAATATGATACATATAGTTCATATAACATAAGAGAAAATATTCATGACTCTCTAAAGTACACCAATTTAAGCTACATATTCATTCTTAAAATAATACATAGACCTACACTACACGACTGAACCACTAGATGCACAAAAATGCCTAGGCCAGGTTGGTCTTGAAGTGGTGCCTTCCTTCCTATGGCATCTTCCATCGGCCCCTGTTTCTAATGGAGAAGCTTCCACTTCACTCGGAACCTCCGTATCTTTTAGACACTTCCTGTAAGTATGCACATCCTTATTGCACTTGCTACAACATTTGAATCTTACACCTGCTTCGGACTTATCCATATCATTGTGAATCTATTTAGTCTTACGACAACCTATCTTATCTCTCATTTTCGTTGGGTCTGGAATGTAAAAAACCTAAGATTGTTGAACTATGAAAGCCTTACAATACAACTCTCTCACAGTAGATTTCACGCTTGACCTTATCAAAATATAAAATTTTGAATCTGTGCTGCTATATACCTTAAGGTATAACTCAATGCTCTTAGGCCTTTTTATGTTTTTTATCAAGTACTTCGTCATCACCGTGTTAAGAAAAATATCATTGTCTACTATAAAGGGCCCAGCTGCTTTGTACCAATCTCTAAAATATTTACTTGTGCCATGCATGATAAACTCAATAATGATAATAAACAATAGCCCTCTTACACCACACACCATCCAGTTATA
Source organism: Oryza coarctata (assembly GCA_030770085.1). NCBI lineage: Eukaryota > Viridiplantae > Streptophyta > Magnoliopsida > Poales > Poaceae > Oryza > Oryza coarctata. The sequence goes on from CM061470.1 coordinate 20,889,614, forward strand.
AATCTCAGCCAAATTGGTGGTCATTATGCCAATCCTAGCACCACCATCGTATTAACGTCAAAATTTGGTAAGCCCATGGATAGATTAGAAAGACGATCGGTCTAGTAAAGAAGAGTTCAATTGCTACAGGAAAGAAACCGATCGAACGAAGCGAGGAAGGATTCGGTCAAATTATAGAAAACTATCCAAATGAGGTCGAGTCTAAGGAGGAGCCATAGAACTCACGGCAGGGTAATTTATCTATATAAATCGTATCTTATATTGATAGAAATGTTTAGTTAGCTCAGCTAACTTACTTAGAGATATTTTCCTTTTATATTTTTTTAGGAAATAATGTCCGATGGTTGTTGTAACTGCATCGAACTCTGTAATGCCAAGGTATAAATATAGACTCCTGTAACACATCCTTCAATCAACACAACTTCGACGCATTGCCACCCTAGTTTATCTAAGTTTTTATGGCTGTCGACGCGGGGCTGCATTAGTTAAGTTCGATCTTCGGTGAAGGGGTAAGTCCCGCCATATCCTAGTATATCCTGCTCTGTCTAAGGCTACGTTGGTTAGGTTTGACCTCTTAGTCAGATCAAGTGTACCGCATCACATCTGTGCGAGATCTATCAGCTTACCAAGCTCTCTCTAGTGTCATCGGTTTCATGCTGTATTGGTTAGGTTTGACCTACGAGGTTACCGGCAGTAGATTGAGCCATAGACCTATAGGTTTCTGCCCGGCATTTCATTGGAGTGGTTAACCGATGAATTATCTATACCTTGAGCAACACGCCTAGCGTATCGGCTCCTCAGTCGATACGCACCCATCTTCAAAGACTTCCATCGAACGTCACGCCTAGTGCATCGGCTTTTCGGTCGATGCACGTATATTTTTAGAGATGTCCTCTTATTAGCTTAGCTAGCCGATGGGTTCGCTCCACCCTTCCTTCAACACGATCGATCTAGCGTCCGCTGTCCTGTTTCCATTGGCCTCGGTCTCTTACTGTCTCGGTTAGGTCCGATCTATCGAGATCGGTGCTAGCGACGTCGTCATGGTGGACGATGGGTCTCGTGCTGTGGGAGGATCGAGCTCCACTCCTTGTTCATTGCCTATCATATCCAGAGCGGCATTGGCTTTACAGCCGGTATGTCTTTTATACGATTCCTTGCCAGTTCATCGGCTGGAAGCTACAGCTTTCATCGGCAACCAGGAGAGATTCCATGTGTTTTGCTATTCTTTGAATACCCTTTGGCGCCTTCATCAGCTCTGTGGCCGATGGATCAAGATCTCACTTTTGCTACACCCAGAGCCATCACATCCTTTGTCGACATCCGTCTACGCCTTTATCGACTCACCAGCTGATGGAAGAGCATCCCAATCACTATCGGCAATCAGCCGATAGCAGGAGCCATCCGGATGCGGTCGATGACCAACTCGATCCTATCGGTGGCCAGTCAACAGCGAGAGCTCGTATTGGCTCATCGTTCGACTAACCTGTTCATCTGACCTCCTTGTTAAATGCAGGGTTAAATTGACTGACACACTCGCATCTACACCGTCGTGATGGAGGGACCAGAGAGTGAGCCGAGGGACCTGTTTGCCTCACCTCCTTGTCAATTTCAGGGTCAAATTGACTGGCATGCCTGCACCTACACCGTTGCGACGGAGGGACTAGAGAGTGAGCCGAGGGACCCACGCCGGAGCTAAGCGGACCTCCTAGGCCTCGACGCGGGTACCTCGAACCACGGAGAGAAGCCGATAGACCTGCACTAGAGCTAAACAGACCTCCTAGGTGTTGGTGTGGTCGCGCCACGCGCGCGAGATATGGTGCGACCACATTGTCATACAATAAGGCTCATTCTCAATTCAGTGCGAAAGTTTTTTAACCTGAGATATTGACCTTCTCACAGCATGATTATCACTAGGAGTGGCTATAGAGCATCGGAAGCCTTATCACTTATAGGTATTGGCCTTCTTGACTGCTCATCTGTTTGTTTCATTGTTAGCTTGTCCAATCACCTCCAAAACTCTTTGAATTTTTTATGTTGATTTTGAGCATAGAGTCTCTTGAAAAGATTTATAAGATATTTGTTCTTGAACTGATCGTAGAAATTAGCACCCATATGACGCATGCACCATTTGCTACAAACATCTAGCCACTCCTGTGCATACCCCTTCTCCACGTTACTATCCCTCAACTACTCAACTACATCCTTCACCCACTTCAGAAATACCACCTTTTAGTGTTCTCGTTCTCAACGAAAGCGAAAGCCATGGGTAACACCTGATTGTTCCCATCAACTCTAATTGATGTTAATATCTGCCGTCTGTAGTTTTTAGTCTAGAATATCCCATTGATACAGAGTATGGAACGATAATGCACAAATGTGTGAATGCACACACTTAATACAAAGAAAGCCCATTAAAGTACACTCTGTTGAGGATTGTCAAGTGATAGGAGTTATTTGAGGTCGTAGTAGCTCCCCGGATACCTTTGAAGAATGCAAGCTAGAAGAAAAGATAAATTATCATATAAAGTTTTGAATGTGTCAAACCTCATCTCTGCAATCTTCTATTTCACCCTCCATACCTCCACATGGGTAATTGTATACTTAAATTTGTTCTCAATATATCTGATAATTGACCTTGATTTGTATCCAGGTTATGCACAGCATCGGAGTACATCTCTATTGCAACAAATGCAAATGTCATATTTATGTGGTATTTCTCAGCCCTTGTAAGTGACAATTATACTCGGTGACTACTGACACATTTTAGTAATCATTTCATTTATTTTTGAATGCACACCCTTCATGGACACACATAATTTGAGTTCACATACTTCACTTTGTACACCGACTTACTTGAGTTCGTGATCCAAAACTCCTACCGAAGTGATACCACCTAGTGCTTAACTGCCTCCATCAATTTCTCTTTGTATGAATATTTAGCCCCTTGAATGACCTCATTCACCATATTCTAGGTGGCTTCTTAGAGATAATAAGTCTAGAGAAATACTTGTTGGGCCATTTCCATTATCGCTCTCCTTGTCCAACGATTCATTATTCTCTACATACTCGTTATCAGAATCTTCTTTATTCATTATCTTAACGATGATGTTGTTTCTCTCTTCCTCATCTACCAATCTTCTTGGTTCCTTGTCTCCTCCTACTCCTTCTTGATGCTCCAACTCATTCCTTCCACTATTTCAATATCACCTCCCATTACACGTAGACCCTCTTTTTCTTGCATGGCCATTAAAACAATGTTGTCTTTCTCGTACACTAACTCAAGAATGCTAGGTGGCCAACTTCGTTGCAATGCATTCTTCATATACCATCTCTAAGTGGCAGTGAAATCCATCGGCATCTATTCCTAAAAAAATCTTTGGTTGTCCATCTCATTATGACATACATAGTTATTGCATTGTCTTAGGGGTTAATTCGAAAACATCACATTAAACAGTTATACACTATTGGAAAACTTCTCTTAGTTGGCCTTTCAATATCTGGGTTGAGTTGAGCTCTGACAGATCTATACTGTACAGACCATATCTAACATTTACTCGACCGTAATATAACCAAAATACCTTTGACATATATGCTCATGGAAAAAGAGTTGAATTAAGTAAAAAATTAATCATAACATCTAATATCATTCATTCATTATTTTAATACTGATATATCTTCTGAACAAAAATATCTATAGATTTAGAAACGAAACTATCAAACCACACATTTAAGAACGAAACTATTTACGAATCTATAACAATACTACATATACTGCTTCATTTCATCACTAAAAATAAATATTACGAATGGTATAAATCTTTTACCTCCATATGGATCTAAGTTAGTAGATTTTCACCGCTTCCCTTTGCATCCCCTCAACCATCTCTTCTTTTTTCTTCTTCTTTTTAGGATTAAAATGGGTTTTTGGCGACTGATATAGATTTTATAGGCATCCGCCAAAAAAAACTCTAACAGATGGTGGCAAAGGAGTCATCTATAAGGCTCTTCTCCCCTCATACACACAAACCTGGTGGCTCCCTAAATGAAAAAACACTAGACGATAAGAGGGCCATCTGTAGAAACGATACACCCTTTTCTCTCTTACGCGTTATACGGTATTTTACAGACGACCTCTTGTCATAAAAAAAGGACAAGAGACCGTCTACAAATTTTCTATCACTTGTTAGCCCACCCTTAACGAGGGTCAACATCGGATTCTCTAGTGTTTTTTTTTTAAAAAAGAGCTATTACGACAGATCTGTAAATTTTAAAAATAAAAATATATTTATGCAAATATTTTAATGAAAAAAATATATAAATAAAAAATTTGGCGACTTGTTGGGCCGCATTTTATGTTTTTTCTTTTCTTGTCCAACCCTTCTTCCCTCTCGCCGTCGGCCCGTCGCCGGAACCGGCCGCTGGATCAGCCAAGCTACCAGAGCCTCGGCGGCTCCGCGACCTCGCTTCCTATCTTCCTCCTTCCGCTGACTCCGCTAGTGTCCAGTGGCGTCACTGCTGCGCCGCCCTCTACCCTTCCCCCCGATCCCCAAAGCCACCCGTTGAATCGAATCCGAATAGCACGAGCAGCAGTAGCCAGTGCGATTCCGGTTCGGGTTGCCGCTGCGGAATCTATTTGGTTGCAGCCTTTGGCGGGTGCCGTTGCGATCTCAGGCCACCAGATGCGCGCGCCAACGCCGCCGCTTCGTGACTCCCGCCATGGCTAGGAGGAAAGGTTTGTCCTCCCGCCGCCGGGCCTGTGCCCTCCTCTACTCTGCTTTGATTGGGGGGAAGGGTGCCTTCCCTCGTCGCCGCCGGCCAGACGGGGCCTTCGGCGACGGCCGCATCGACGACCTGCCGGACGATCTGCTACTAATCATCCTGCTGCGGCTCGACACCCGCTCCGCGCTCGCCACCGCGGCGCTCTCCAAGCGCTGGGCCGGCCTCTCGCGCGGCCTTGACGCCCTCGATTTCATGGTCGGCGACATACTCCCGCCGCGCTACCACCGGTGCATCCAATTCCACCAAGCCGCCACACGTCTTTTCAATGGCGAGGAGGTCAGTACCATCGTCGCTAGCATCCGGCGGTATGAACGCCTCGCCATGCGAAACACGGTGGCCTCCATCAACAACTTCCTCGACGGGGATGACGATTTTGCCTCTGTCGGGGGAGCTCTCCGGAGGAGGGTCAGTAGGCTGCAGGTGGAGTTCATTGCCACACACTACTCCGACTGCATCAACCGTTTGATCGCCAAGGCTGTTGATACTTGGGGCGTCAAGGATCTAGAGGTTCTTGGTAAGGCTACATACTGGCGGCATCAGCTTCAGGATGCCTACACCTTCCCTCACCAAGGCTGAAGCTGGTGCGCTGTGTAATTCCGCCATTGCAGGGGTTCCAAGCTCTCACCACACTGGTCCTGCAAGACTTGCCGGACTCCACACCTGCAGCAGCCTACGAAGCAGTGTTCAGCTCATGTCTACAGTTGCAAGTGGTGCACCTCAAGTCCTGCTCCTGCAAACAGGACGATATTGTTGTTGACGCCCCCAGGTTAATGATCAGGCAGCTTATACTGGAGAGATGTGGCCTCACTGTGATCAAGCTGCATGCTCTTCCAATGCTTGAGAGTATAGTTGTCATACATGCCGGGGTAAGGTACAAGCTTGGCTCCCTCCTGCACCTCACACGTATGTGCCTCAGCTTTCACTATGGCTACGATCGTACCTTTCGCTTGGCTTGGGACTTGAATCTTGAGCTGTTTCTTGGATTCACCCCAGACATAACTGACCTGGTTATACGATTCACCGGATATGAAATATGGTTCACGCCTTCATGCCCTTTGTTGTTATTACCAAAGCTTACCAATCTTCTGATTGCCGATGTGCCTTCAGAGTGGGATATCTCTTGGCCCTGACTCCTCCTAGAAGCAGCGCCATGTCTGAAGAGCCTTCATATCCATATTGTCCCTTGGGAAGAAGAGCCTTGCAGTGACATTTTGTGGCAACCCTCCAAGTTGCCGCACAAATGGCTAAAGGAGTTGGTGATCATTGGTATTGAGGGAACAGAGAGACAGATTTACTTTGTTAACTTTGTAATTGAAGTATCAATGGCGCTGGAGCTTGTTTCCTTGTTCAGGTATGGCCATGTTCAGCAAATGGGGCACTGGGACTGGAAGATTATGAGGCAACAACACCATTGGTGTGATGCGGAGAGTTCAAAAATACTGAACCAGATTGCTTATAGAATTTCCTGCTCAGCAACTCCAGTTCAAGTAGTTCTTGAGGGATCTCTCGAGTTTATGAGTTTTATACATAGTTTAAATTATCAGAATTGTTACCTAGTAACCTCAGTAGGCTTTTGGCTGCTGATGTATCTTTTCACCATGGATGTTCCTTTGCCCCTCACCTCCTCCCCAAGCTGTACTATGCCCAGAGAGTCATTTGAATTCATACTACCCCTTGCAAAGAGGAGCCCTGTTATGACATCTTGTGGCAGCCCTTCAAGTTAGCATGGTCAGCTAACTTCATAGAGCTGGTGACAGTTGGATTGGACGTGAGGGAACAGAAGACTGTTTAGTCTGTTAACTTTGTAATAGAAGTATCAATGGTACTGCAGCCTTTTGCTTTGTTAAAAATGAGCATGTTTAGTTCATGGTGCATGGAGCCTGGGAGACGACTCTTGACACAGCAATACCAATGAAGCAACAAAGAGAAGGCCACAATGCAGAACCAGATTTCTGATGGAATTTCTTGCTTTATTACTCCAATTCAAGTAATTCTGGAGTGCCTTCTCATCTATATTACGGCATGATGTGAATATAGTTTTGTTTTTAATAAATTGAAATGTTGTGACTGAAATGACTCCGTGGTTTTAGTAGCATTGTTTTTGTTTCAGTTTCCATCATTTGCTTAATCTTCTGCTAAGCATTTCTGTTAATACCGGAATTTGATTCAGCCTGTAAATAGGATCGGCCGATGGAAAAATACTGATCAGCTCGTGGGTGAAACCGATTGATAGTGTAGAAGAGCTCATCAAATGGGTGGAAGACGGATTCGGTTTGTTTGAAGACGGAAAGTTATCCAGATGGAACTGAGTCCAAAAAGAAATAGTGAGGGTAACGACAGGTTGGGTGTCTGTATAGAATGTATTACGTAGGCTAAACAAGTTTGGGTAGCTTTATAATTTCTTAGAGATTAGTTTTCTTTTATATTCTGAGAAAATAACGTTCGGTGGTTGTTGTAACCGCATCGGACTTTGTAATCCTAAGGTATAAACATAGACCCTCTAGAAGTTTGTAACGAGGAATAGATCAATCCAATAAACCTTCGACGCATCGCCACCCTAGCTCGTATAGGTTTTTACCAACGGGTTCTGGCTCTCGACGCAGGGCTGCATCGGTTAAGTTCAATATTCGGCGAAGGGATAAGTTCCGTCACTGTCTTAGTACACTTTGTTCTGTCTAAATCTGTATCGGTTAGGTTCAACCTCTTAGTCAGATCGAGCATGCCGCATCATGTCTACGTGAGGCTCGTCGGCGTGTTGAACTCCCTCCTTTGTCCACGGTCTCGTGCTGCATCGGTTAGGTTTGACTTACGAGATCGGCGGCGGTGGTTTGAGCCGACGCCTCGGCGGGTCTTCATGCGGCGTTTTGTCGAAGTGAGTAGCCGACGAGTTATCCTCACCGGTAGCCTCATATCCATCTTGCATATCGTCTAACGATTAATCTGCTAGAGATCGATCTGGTCACATTGGATACGGTTTGGTACTATCTCGGTTTGGTCCGATCTATCAGGACTCGTGTTTGACGGGGCCAACGTTAAAATCTAGAGGATTTCGTTTTCCATCGGCTTAAACAGCTTATAGGTTTAGGTGTAGGCCTGCGTCGGACGTTCAGCCGGTAAGTAGGCGATGACCTCGTCTTTTTCCTCCCTCGTCGTTACGTTCGGTCTAAAATTCTATCATCTCCGCGCCGTTAGTCCTGGTCTCATACTGTCTCGGTTTGGTCCGATCTATTGAGCTTGGTCCTAACGGTGTCGTTACTGTGGTCGCTTGTTCTCGTGGCTTCGTGGGTGATTGAGCCCCGCTTTACGCTTCGGATGCTGTGGAGTGTCATCGGTTCTTTGACCGATAAGTCCTTTACTCTATTCCACGCATGTATCGTTCACGTCTTCATCGGCTGTTCAGCCGATGCTCGAGCGCTGCCTTCCCTACCGACACTCAGTCGATAGAGTGAGCCGGATAGGCCCACCGACAGACCGGCTCACGGATCTCTTTTTTTTTCTTGTCAATTACAGGGTTAAATTGACTGGTACGTCCTCGGACCTTGAAGATTAAGTACCTGTACTGAAGTTAAGCAGATCTCTTATGTCTTTGCGTTACTAAGCCACCGTCTTTCCCCGATTGGACCTCTGTTCGGCTTGGTCGGACCCCCCCCCCCTACCCTCCGTGCGAGATTTGGCGGCGAGCAATTTCTTTCAAAGGTAAGCTGTAGAATCCCACTGCAGTTGCATAAACCATTCTATGTGAAACAGTTTGTTCAATGAACTGATAAAGTATACGTATGGATATTCTACTGAGAGGATGGGTTCCTAAGGATATTTAGATACCTGCAGACAAATTTTAATGTGCTCACCTGATGAGACAAATTTCCACAGGACGGGGATGGCATCAATCATGAAAGTTTTTGAACTGACAAGAACCAGCCAAGTTTTGCTTCCTGTCTGTGTATGGACTGAGTGAAATCACTATGCCATCCTGTTCAGATCTGGTTGTTCCGATGGTTTTTAATCACTCAATGACCATTTTCCCATCTATTTACATTTTGGTTGCTTTATTCTGAACTGCCTGGCAGATTGCCATGACAGTGAATATGACTGCACATCTCCTTTTAATCTATGGTACTGTATTTCTTACATATTAGAACTAAAAACACTGTCTTGTTGTTTATTCTTTCTTTTTTTTGTTACAACTTGAGTACCGAATGTTGGAAAAAATGTAGACTCTGAAATTGTCGTTACTGACATTTCCAGAGTGATTGAGAAGTGCCATTTTGCTAACCATAGTGTCAAGGGAAATTCAGAAGACTAAACAAGAACAAATGTGTCTGTCATTTTGCAAGGCTAAGGAATTACTTCACCAAATGACTGAAGCTTAGGATTTCCAGGTATGGCTCCTAATTGCATAAATCTCTTCACCATTAATTTCAGTTAAGCATCCCTGTCATATTAGCTACTTCAGTGTTTGATAATTTACTTTGATTAGATTATCCAACCATGTATTATGCAGTGGTCCACATTTCTAGTACAATGTAATAAGGTCTTCTCCAAGATTTCATGGGAACTAATCTAAGCGATGAAGAAATTAAAATTTACGTTTGATCAAGTTGCTGCCACTATCATGGGCACTGGTTGTGGCTATGCAAGCAGTTCTGTCATATAATTTTCTGTTGCTGATTTATTGCACATTCACTTGAAATGGCTGCTTCCATGTTGACAGCAGTGTAGTTAGAACATATGTACTTCAGAAACATGTGGAGCATTGTCACAATGCAATTAACAAGGTTTTAGGCTACTGAAGAATTCAGCACGGCAGTTGATAATATTGATCTTTTAACCAGCTACTACGCAGGCTTGTGGCAAGAAACTGCTTCCAGGATTCTAAACGAAACCTATTCAATGTAAGTATGTTATCATTGTTAGGTTTTGGTAAGGTCAATACATTATAATCCCCTATGTTTTGGCTGTTCATAATTTCAGTACATCCTTGTTTATAACTATTTTCAAAGACAATAGTTCTCTATAAACGAACTGATGGATAAGTTTAGACTTGATAAGCAAAAAGCTCAGATTCTGTTATGCAGTCACAATGCATTTTGTTTTTAAGTGAATTTCACTACTTGGCTGTGGTCAGTTTTCTCTTTCTTGTTAGTAGGTAAACCATTATTTACTCATCCCCAGCCCCATAAAGAAAAATCAGTAATTCTTTGAGAGGATGAAAGATCTGAGAGATGTTTTCATGTGCTCCTCCAGAACATAATCTTCACTGTTAGTTTCTGTTTTATTTCATTTACTCAACCTAATATATATTTGCATACTGTATTTTTTACCCTGAAAAAACTGCCATTGACTATGATTCACCAGTATCAATTTGAGCTATGTAGTTTATGTAGAAATACTGTGAAAGTTTTAAGCCCACGTAAGAAAAACACCAACAATGTCATTAAGATGAACAATATGAAATTGAATTTGTATGGTTCTTTTTATGCATGGTAAACGGCCTTTACGAAGCACAACAATAATTTTATACCCAGTGAAGTATGGATTTATATATGCATTGAGTGAGTCTTTGTTTTCTTCTTGAATTAGATTGGTGCCTAGGTCTATGTTGTTTGTGGTTGGAAGATTTTGATGGTGTTGGCAGCTAGATTTACAAGGAACTTCATCTTGGCATTTCTAGGGCACTGTACTTAAGTACCAATGGAGAATCTCTCAATGTGTTTTTTTTCTCTATTGGGCATAGAAATTATGAAGAAGTGATGTTCCTTTCCACACTGCAAGAAGAGATATAACAGGTATTAGACTGTTAAAGAATAGCTAAACATTTGATTAAAGCTACTGCGCTTTGCAGGATAGCTACAGATATTAAGCAACGGATAAACTAATGGTAGCTAGACTAATCTAGTAATGAATAAGACTTCATGAGTACAAATTTTGATCCTACCATGGTTTGTTGACCCTTCTTTTCTTTATTCATGATTGGTCATTCATTTTTTTCTTTACAGTTCAGCAGGAAGAGCAATAATGCTAGGCCTATTTGGGCTAGATTTCATCCCCCTATTATGTTAATAAGTTCATTGCTCTTTCAGTTATTTCAAGCGTACATATTGTTCATGACACTTCCATGAATTGTTTTTGTAAAACTAACTACATGTTGCCTTGTAGGCAGATTTTCAGAACTTGGAACTATAGTAGCTAGAGCTTACATTTGTTGGTCAATGCATCTCGCGAGTATTTTCTACTGTATATAGCTATTGTGTTTTGATAGCACTTGAATGTAAATATGCAAAGTAGCAGGTTGCCCTTAAAACGTTCGTACGTATTACCTCCGTCCTAAAATTACTTTATATTTGACTATAAATTTAGATAAGAGTAGTTAAAAATACAGTTTTGGGGATGGAGGTAATATAAGATCTCACATGGTTGAGTGTAGGCTTTTCTATACATTTATGCCTTATTTATCTGGTGCATTTTAGTAATCCATGGCCTTATCAATTCATCGTACGCCTGATTGTCCGGCACGAATCTTAAAGCTCTACCGATCACATCCTTTTTTTCTACTAGTCGGTTGTCGGTGCATTGCAATGAAACATCAACTTTTCCTAGATATAACATAAAATGTTGACGGCACAAAATAATCAATGTCTTTAGAAAGGGGGCTAAATGTGATAACCCTAGCCTCCATCTTTACATTACAAAGATCTTTTATCGGCTACTAAATAAATGAAAAATATTGTTTCACGGTAGTACTATTAATTCTGTTACAATGATGATAGGGTGATGTTATCATTTAAGCAGTATTAGCACTTCTCTATTGACTTTTAAATATATATTTTAACATTTGTCTTATTTAAAAAATTACATAGTTATTATATATTTTATTATGATTTATTTTATCATTAAAATTACTTTAAACATGATTTATATTTTTATATTTATACATAATTTTTAAATAAGATAAATTGTTAAAAGATAACAGTGTCATACCGAAAGTAAGAAGTAATATAATCATCCGGACAAAACAATTTAAAATAGTGATAAAACATCAATGTCACGTCAAAAAACTTCAATGGGCTTTATGGTTCCTACACACCTCTCCCTCAGAGCTCTAAGTTGATTTCTTCGACAAGCCACAAGCCCCAATCATGTTCAGAAAGGTGCCAGTGCCATATGTACCTAGCAGAGCGAGCATGTACATGAATAATTCTATATGATACAAGCAAGTCTAGCACTGCTGCTTTTAAATCTAATCTTATAATGAAAAAAATTCTAATAGTTTGTATGAACCTTTCTATATAGAGAGGCATGGACAAGTTACTAACTCAAGAACCGCTGTCAGCGATCCTTCAGGAAGCAAACCACAAAAGTATCAACCAGAGCAAAAAATGATTTATCTCAACTAATAAAAATGAACACTTGGGTTCAAAAAAAATGAACAGAATACGACAAACTACCAAGAGGTGCATCATGTATTCATGTGACCAAATTACAACCCCAAAGACGATGGTGCAAAAATTGCATATATCAACAACGAATAATTAAGTGATTAGAGGCTATCAGAAACCTAACAAAAGAGGGCTATACTTAGGCTTTTGTCCCTTTCAGCACACAAATAAATGCAATTACAAACTCCAGCTGCAACCACGAGAACGGCATCAGGGGTTTATTCACCTCTCAGAATAAATGGAGCAATCACTCCTCATCATCGACTGTCTTGGTTCAGAATCTTAAGATTGAGATCACCTTGAATCTCTTAGAATTTCACTTGCAAGATGGAAAAAAAGAGTCCGAAGGGGGTTTGGAACACAGATCACCTTGAATGAAAAAAAAAATGTAGTTGGCTAGCTGCTCTTGTTCGTCAGTTCGCGGCAGTTCAATTATGCTAGTTGGCAACTATGCTAGTGGCTGTCGAATGCAGGCTACTTCTTGCTCCTCCCCGCCAGCCTGCCAGCCTGCTACAATCTACTTGCTACACAAGTCTGCCGTAGTCAACTCTCATAAGCTTTGCTGCTCCTGTTTGCCTGGTGCGCCAGGCTTTTATTATTATTTTTTACAATGGAAGTGTGACTTCTGACCTTGTGAGTTAGGTGCAGCTTACTGATGCCCATCCGTAGAATATACGCAGCTCATTGGTTGAATGGATTAACATGAGTTGGCATAATCTTGCAGACAAGAAAACAAACGTCCAACAAAATAAGTTAATCAAACATTAGTTCAGCATGATGTCTGGGTTCATCAAAGTAGGACATGAAACCTCCGCCTTACCAATACCATCCTTATCGCATGTAGGAACTTGGGTACGCGACGCGTGGACGGGCAACCTGGCGCTTGACTCGGAGATGGCAGTTAGCTAGGGGATCGGGCGAAAGGGGAGGGAGGCTGGCATTGTGCTCGATGGTAGACATGGGTAATTTTGTAGAAGCATAGACTCGGCTTCGCCGTTATCTCTACGTTTTTTTAAATAGTATATAGATGTAGATACTTCTACAGTTAGGCTGGAGATGGTGAATCGACTCGATACTTGAAAGCGACCTAGAGGAACAAGCAGCGGCGCAGCCTCGAGTTCAAGTAGACGACCCATTAGGGCTCGGCGATGAGCTCGATCCTGATCACACGGCGAGCGTCGGAGAGGTTGTGTTTGACCAATGCGCGGTGCATAACCCCTGAGCGAGGGCTAGCGCCGGGCCAACCGCTGAGAGTGTTGATGAGCTTGATCCCGACCGTGGTAGGGCATGACGGTGAGCGGCATCAGGCGTCATAGATGCCTTCGTCGAGCTTACGACACCCGATATTGCCAGCCTATCGCCACCGCGCCGAGCGGAAGGGATCGGGGAGGACAGAATTCTGCCGAGGTATGGCAAAGCCCATTAGCGGTGGATGAGCTGGGATTAGCGCCCATCCAGACAAGGGCTGACGGTAGTCTACTTGCTTTGTGATTCGTGCTGACACGTGTCAACAGAGAAAGTGTGTCCTAATTGTGCAGTGTTTTTTTAATAGCCTTGGAACAGTGCAGTGTCAACCTGGATGGAAAGGAGTAATGCTTGTACTCGTCTGAGAGTAACACTTGTCGCGGTCTGTTGCTACGGTGGTGGTTCTGAATAACTAGCAGGGCACTCAGGAAAAGCTTAAAAGAAGCAACATATACATTTATCATCAGAAAAAAAATGATATAGATGCGAAGAACATGAACGATTATAGTGTTCTGTTGCTTAAACAACTAACTGGACAGATGATATGCTTGCTTTGTAGATTTTTAGTTCATATTCATACGATTACATGTGTTCATTGAAATATTCAAAAAGAGTGTACACCGAAATGCTATTGATAAGTTGTCAGCTCATTAGTTATTTCTCCAAAGATTGTTGAACTTGCAGCGAGATGAGTGCAAACCTGAAACCTGGAACTAGAAATCCACTGAAGCGGAGTGATTTGGAACCATACATATTTCTGCCGTAAGCTAAGGAACTAAGGAGAAGAAGAGTAACCTGAGACCACATACATTTGTAGGCTGCAGAAACTATAGAATTTCAAAATTGATATAAATCAGTCACAATTCTGCAACTAAATAGTGCATGGGTAAGTAGAGATGATATTGCTGAAATATGGAATGGAGGACATCTTTTACGGTGGCAAACTGTCAAAGAGAATAACATAATTTCAATATGTCATGATTATGCACAGCAGGTGATCATATGGTATAGATATACATGTTTATTTGGGATAACTGAAGACATGCGTTGAAATATAACAGTAGAGTTGTGAGTTGGAATGACTCATTTAATCAGAGAGCTTAAAACGTGTACTTGACCTCGTGCCACATGCGTGTTATATATAGCTCCTAACGTAACTTACAAGAAAAGAAGAGGCGTTATATGAAAGGTTCTTAACTAAGTTAAAATGGTACTTAAAATTCAACTTTTATATACTCAAGGCTTTAGTGAAACCATCTTGTCATTTGATCTTCAGAAGAAACAAAATCAATCTAAAGTAATTTATTGTTTACCCGTTCTCTAACAAAGTGAAAATTAACATTAATGTGTTTAGTTTCCCATGTTATCACATCATAATCGTGCAATAGGCAGACTGGATACCTTTAATTCATTTAACAAAGTCTAAATCCAAATAATTTTAGCAGTCGTATTAGCTAATGCCTTATACTCAGATTCGGTACTTAATCTTGATATTGTAGCTTATTTCTTTGTATGCCATGATACAAGATTATTTTTCAGAAATACTGCAAAGCCACCTGTTGATTTTCTATCATCAAGACAACCAGCGCAATTAGCATCTAAATATGCTAACTTATTTATCTTTAGACCAAGCTTTACGTATGACTTGAGATATCTCAATATTCTTTTAAGAGCCGTCCAATGTACTATTGTTGGTACATGAAAAAATTGACAAACCTTATTTACTGAGAAAACAATATCAGGTCTTGTCAATATAAGATACTGTAAGACTCCTACAATACTTCTGTATCTTGATGCATTTATAGGACCAAGCGGATCTCCTTCATAAACTGAGAGTTTATCACTAGTGGATACAAGTGTGCTTACCGGCTTGCAATCCGCCATATTTGCTCTTTTCAACAGATCATTTACATATTTTTCTTGTATTAAAATAATTCCATGCTTAGTCTTGGCAACTTCGATACCGAGGAAATAGTATAAGTCACCTAAATCTTTTAATAAAAAATCATTGTGGAGATCTTGAAGTAATGCGGCCACTGTCTCTTGTTTAGAACTAACCATAATTATGTCATCAATATAAATTAACATGAATATAACGATGTCACCCTTACTGTAATAGAATAAAAAAGTATCGGCTTTAGATCCTTTAAAACCAAGGGCATAAAGTTTCTTACTTAATCTTGAGAACCATGCTCTATGCGTCTGCTTCAATCCATATAATGTCTTATCTAACTTGCAGACATAGTTTCTTCTAGAATTATCCTCGTACCCAGAAGGCTGCTTCATATAAACATCTTCTTTAAGAAGCCCATACAAGAAAGCATTGTGAATATCCAATTGTCTAATAGTCCAACCTCTGGACACAGTAATAGAGAGAACAACTCGAATAGTGGCAGCTTTAACAACAGGACTGAACTATCTTCATAATCAATATCATACTGTTGCTTAAAACCTTTTGCAACCAACCGAGTCTTGTATCTATCTAAGTTGTCATCTTATTTACGTTTGATTTTATATACCCACTTGCAGTCAATAATATTACGTCATTTCTGAGGAGGAACCAAATGCCATGTTTTATTTTTCATTAACACATCATATTCAGCATCCATTGCCTGTTTCCAATTATTATCCTCTAATACTTCTGATAAGTTTTGTGGCTCACCAGTTGATATTAAGAAAGAATATTTAACCGTATCATCGGTGTAGCGCTTCTCCTTACGAATACCACTTTATAAACTGGTTTTCGGCCTTTGATGTAGCTTTCCCCCAGCCAAAGGTGCCGTAGAAGGTCCCAGCATGGGATCCAGAGTGAATACAGCCACCGGGGGCTCTAGATTCAGCGCCCTAATCGTGTTGGGTGCGTCGGATGCAGAATCGCCCGCACGTATTAGAGAGGCGGTCCTTGGCCCAGGTGATGTGTTATGGGACGATACGCCGGGCTCGGACTCCTAGGTAGATACACCTGTGAAAGTCGTTGGAGGCACAGGTGAATCGCTTTGGGGGTCAACTCCAACAGAAGAAGCTCCGGGTACCCCCGTATGCGATGACGGCAATTTCTACATGACTTCATACGCTAGAAAATCATTGTTAGTAGGATTAATTGGAGAATCAGCCATATGATCACTTATGGTATGAACCCCACTAGTCGGATTTAACAAATAGGTAGGTTAAAGATTAATTTCATCTTAAAACCTATGACCAGCATTAGGACCAAGAAATTGAAAGGAAAATAGAGATTCATCAAAAGTTATATCTCGAGAAATATAAACCCTTCCAGAATCAGGATCCAGGCACTTAAACCCTTTATGAAACGGACTGTATCCTAAGAAAGTGCATTGCTTGGAGCGGAATTGGAGTTTATGAATACTGTAGGGTCGTAGATTAGGCCAACAAGCACATCCGAAGACATAAAGAGAGGAATAATCTGGCTATTGGTTGAACAACCAAAAGAGGGGTGTGTCATATGATAGTAACTGACTAGATGTTCTATTTATCAAATGTGTGGCGGAAAGAAATGCATCAGGCCAAAATTTTAGTGGCATGTTGGCGTGAGCAAGAAGATCTAGACCAACTTCGATGATATGGCGATGCTTGTGTTTGGCTGTCCTGTTCTACTGATGTGTATGTGGGCAGGAAATATGGTATGTGATGCCAACTTGGGCGAAAAAGAGATGCAGTTTTTGATATTCACCCCTCCAGTCAGTCTGCATTGTTATAATCTTACGATTAAATAAGCGCTCAACAAGAGATTGAAATTCTCAAAATTTGGTAAACACCTCAGATTTGAATTTAAGGAGGTAAATCCAGGTGAACTTACTATAATTATCAATGAAACTCACATAGTATTTATGTCCACCAACTGATTTGGGTGCAGGACCCCACATATCAGAATAAATAATTTCTAAAGGATGCTGGAAAACAGAGCTGGAATGAGGAAAAGGTAACTAACGGCTCTTGGCTTTTTGACATGCATCACACACCGAATGTTTATTTGAATCTGCTAAAACAGGAAGATTAAATTGGCTGATAACCTTTTTCACAATCGGAGCAGTCGGATGACCTAAACGAGAATGCCATCTATCAAAAGAAATTTTTGCAGCTCAATAGGCTTGCTTTATTATGCGCCTTAGCAGGAAGAGGATAGAGGCCATGATCACAGCGTCCCCTAAGTAGAGTTTTTTTCATTGCCTAATCCTTAATCAAGAAAAAATCATGATAAAATTCTATAAAGGTAGAATTATCAAATGTGAGACGATGAACTGAAACAAGATTTTTGTTGGCCTTGGGAGCATATAGAACATTATTGAGATGAAAATCACGACTAGGGGTTGTAACAGTAGAATGACCAATGTGACTGATTTCCATACCTGCCCTACTCACCGTGTGATCTGATCGTGGCCCTTGTATCTGTCATGGATCGATAACTTCCCCAAGTTACTGGTGATGTTATCTGTAGCGCTCGAATCCATGTACCAGTTGGTGTCTACTCTGTAGGACATATACATTGCACCTGCATATTTTTCTTCTGGTACGAAGTCTTCGTCAAATCTGTACTAACATATGTCAGCAGTATGTTCTTTTATCTTGCAAACCTGATACATAGGTCTGTTATCAGGCCCATGCTGCTGATTATTTTGTAGGCCTTGATTCTGCTGGCGCTGCCCATTGCTTCGGCCACGCCCGCGAGATGGAGCACCCCCATGCGAGCGCCCTCTGCCTCGCGTGCCTTGCAACACACCGCGCCTCCAGTTAACGGAATTAACCGAGGAGCGACTATCAGGCTGAAGAAGATCCATATGCTGCTCAAATGAGAGCAGTTGGGAGTACATCTCTCTTACACTAATCGGCTCAGTCCTGGCTACTAGGGCTGAGATGATGGGATTGTAGTCGAAATCGAGGCTGGCGAGAACGTAGGAGACTGGCTCATCGTCGTCGATGGTCTTGCCAGCAGACGCGATCTCATCGGCGAGACCGCATCTTGGCGACATATTCCGCTATGGAGAGATTGTCCTTCTTCGTTATGGCAAGCGCGATCCTGGTGTTGACGGTGCGCGCTCGTGACATCGAGGTGAACATGGCCTCAACAGTACTCTATACTTCAGCAACAGTCTTACAAGCAGTTAACTGAGACAAAATATTTAGAGTGATAGAAGAGAGCAGGAATCCCAGGACCTATTGATCCGTAGCACCCCAGTCAATGTAGAGCGGGTTCTGCACCTCCACTTCTTTGTTTTCTGCTATCATCTTCATGGTAGACGCGAGAGTCTTTGTGGCGCTTGTGAGAAATCCCTCCAAACGTGCGTCCCTCACGATGGTAAGTACTTACATCTTCCACAGTGCATGTTTATTCTTGTTTAGTTTCTCAGAGACAGTTTGGCCGACCAAGGAATTGATGACGGCGGTGTAGGAGGTTGACATGATAGAAGATGGATATAATATATTATTGTTTGATACCTCTGATACCATGAAAGATAATCAGAGGACTTGAAGCGTATACTTGACCTCGTACCGTCGTCTACGTGTTATATATAGCCAAAAATAACCCCTGACGTAGTTTATAAGAATAGAAGAGATGCCATATAAAATATTCTTAACTTGATCATCACCGACACAACCACAAGAACAGTCTGGTAATATCCAAAGAATACACACTCGGACTTGGGGCTTGAGTGATATTATGATTTCTCCCAGTATACATAAGACCAAAATACATATACATGTATGTATCTGTATATAGCTTTCCTGGCACGAACAATATGTATAGGCACGTATGAGTTGTATACCATGTTGAAAATGCCGTGGCAGTTCAGGGTGCGTCATGCTAACAGGTGAAAACAGTTAGATGATGTGATAGGGAAGGTAGACCTGGAGTAAAAGTCTTTAAAAAACTGTTCATACGTATGTGTGATGAAGCATAAATAAACCGTCAGATGATTAAACTGGATCGTATCGAGACATTCCTACGATCCTATAGATCAAAAGTAAAGCATGATAAACCAAATGTGTCTCTGTAGATTGGTGAACTGGTAATGAATCAAACAAAGGTGCTGACAAAATAGATGGAGAGAAATCCTGAAATACTAGCCACATCTGTCGCGCGTTGCACGACTATCATTACAGGTTTGAGAAGTAAAAATACGTGGGGCTGTGACATGTGTCACTAAGAAGAAGAAAAATTACTGTCGCACAAAAGAAGAAGAAATATTAGATCTCCCTGTCCATTTATCATAAATTTTATATTCATTCGTTAAATCAAATTTATAAAGTTTAATATGTGAATGCCGCCCATCCTAATGCTAAAGAGCTTGTTTATAAATAATTTTGTAGGTTATTGTATATAAATTTTACAAAAAATATCATACGTTTAAGTGTAAACTGTCAAAATTGGTGTGTTTACAATCAATTGCAAGAAATGTCCCATGAATGCACTATGAATGGGTTTTTTTTATTTTTGTGTTTTTAAATGATTGAGAAATGATATTCTCATATGTTGTTAGTTGACAAAGGCTAACCACAGATAGTGATAATTGCGTGAGACTTTCATATAATTTTGATCCTCCTCTCTTTTTTTTCCTTCATTTATATTTCCTATTCTATTTTTCTAAATCATGTTATTGCATTAGAAAGCAACTACATTGGTTAAAGTCCTTACCGATCAAACTACATTTTATTCTCAGTAGGCAGTGGCTAGTATATTACACGTGTCGCACGGTCTACTACTCCCTCCGTTCATTTATAGTTATCACCAATTACTATTTATATTTAAAATTTGATCATTCGTCTTTTTCACAAAAAAATTCTAAATACTCCTTCTGGTTTTAATAGATGACACAAACAACGTTTGAACATTCGTATTATTCAAAAAATTTATATAAATATGTTAAAATGTAAGACAATTAAAGTATCTTTAATAGTAAACCAAATTATAACAAAGTAAATGATAATTTTTTAATAACACGAATAATCAAATATATACTAAAAGTTAATATTGTCATCTATTAAAAATTAAAGAGATTAGTCAAATAGATATCATCTTATCAAAGTGTATTTACAAAACATTAGTATTAAACTTTGGTCCATCATAATAAAAATCATTAAAAATATTAGTGGTTAAAGTGAGTAAATTCTATAAAATCACATATATTACATCACAAAACCACACCATTAACTAATTTAACTTAATACTAAAGCAAAATAAAATGATTTGCTACAACTTATATATATATATGATGAGTTAAAAACATATAAATCTGACATAGTTTTAGATTTAATTTTCTAACTCATAAATAGTCAAAAATGTATATTTATTAAACTAAATAAATATAATATCTATGATTATTTGTCATGATAAAAACTCATGTGGTTTTATAAGACGTTTTATAAAATTTAATTTTAATTATAAAGACTTTTACGGGCTACACATGACTTCTGCATTTCTTATCTCTTCTTATATTTTTTTTTCACCTTTCACTGTCGTCGGCTACCTGCCCATTCGGCTTCTCTTCAATTTCACCATTCGGCACGGTGGCGGATGAAAATACAGAGGAGACTAGATCGAGATGACAGCATCGGTGGTGCTGATGAGAAGAAGGTCACGATGGAAAGGGACCGGGAAGCGGTTGGATGGACGGTGGGCCTCGGCATCGGCGCCTCGCCCTACTTTCCAACTCAACTAACGATGATAATAAGATGGGAGTCGAGGCTTTGTACGCAGTCAAGTTTTCCTTTTCTTTCTTTGTTTTTTTTAAATTAGTTTGTTCCTTCATCTCGATCTTTTGGGTTCAAGTCTCCCAAAGACTCCAGAGTCCTGTCCATTGACTCATCTTTTACTGTACCCAGCCTTATTTTAATCCAACATTCAGTATTGAATGTGTGTTGTATCCCACGGCTCTTAATATTTTGATGACATGGCGCATTCTTGTTTTGAGAAAGATTAATCTTTTCACAACTTTAAATATGGATGGACAGATGACGTACCAGTATGCTGTTGAAGCAACCCTAAATGCCAAGCATGAACAGATGTGTAGGCTATGGAAGCAGAATCAAGGCAGGTTAGCTGACTGTTTTCTAGAAAGAAACTCACTTCTGGAGGAAAAAAGGGCCCAATGAAGACCCCAACGAAACAGGAGCATACAGGGAAACTCGAAATTCTCAGAAAATTAAGGAAATGAAATAATGGTCCGAAGAAAATTAAGTATAATGGATCATCTGCGTCATTGTAAAATGCTTATTTCTTCTGTTTACTTGATTCAGCTTGGAAAGGAAAAATTGCAGGCAAATAAGGAAGCACGATTAATATAGTTGCAGATTCAACTGATAATTATATGATCAGTCAGAATTAGTTTCAGTTAAACGTCCAATGCACTTATTTCAGTCAGAGGAACACTATGAATCCAGTGGATATGATTTACTTCGGTTGGTACTGCTAACATGGATTTAAACATCTAGGTAGCTCATGAATTGAGTAAACTGAACATTGCAAAGTGTTAATATCAAAATTTGATAAGCTTATTAAAAAGATGATCGGTTTAGTAAAAAAAGTCTAATTATTATAGGTAAGAAGTCGATCGAATGAAACGAGAAAGTATTCAGTCGAAGACCATCCAAATGAGACCGAGTCTAAAAAGTAGCTGTAAAAATCATAGCAGTATAATTTATCTATGTAAATTGATATGAAGTTTTAATTAGTTCAGTTTACTTTCTTAGAGATTTTTTTATATATTTTTAGAAAATAACGTTCGATGGTTGTTGTAACCGTGTCGAACTTTATAATGTCAGGATATAAATATTGACTTACTGAAAGCCTGTAAATCATCCTTCGATACATAGGCGCAAGAACTGTCAAGTGTCGATAGCCATCAACTCATGGTCTTAGATACGTGCCAATCTAACTTTTAGATCTCCACTATACAAGTGTTGCTCTAGTGAAGGTTTCTTGCTATCCTAACCTATCGCTCATGGCTCGCCACACAATGATACAAGCATAGAGAGGAAGAGAACGTAAAAAGGGCGAGAGTGGGGAAGAGGATAGAGAGAGAAGTTTTTTTTTCATAACTCATGAACGGCTGCACGTGGAAGACTCGGTTGGAAAATATCTTTTAGTACCATCTTAAAAAAACCTCGTAAAAATGAAAAATATATTATAAGAACCATATTCCTCCATGTGAAGATTTTTTCAAAACTAATTCGTTTGAAATTAAAAATGGTTACTGATGGTAACTGGCCAGTTACTGCCGCTTGTAATTGGATTTTAAATCTAATAATTAGTTTGATAACTGCCACTAACTACAGTTAACCAACCGGTCACTGGTTGGTCACTGATAAATAGTGGAAATGATTTGAACAGTGCAAAGCAAAATCATAAAAGAGATGTTTGTTTATTATGTTCGTAATCAACTCACTGTACTGAAAATCAAAATTTATATTTTTATCTATGAGAATTCGTTGCAACGCACATGTTTTTGGCTAGTAAACATATATGCAAGTAGAGGAATCGAACATGACAATAAAAATATGTTTTTGGAGAGAACTGATTGGTAATGCTACAGCAACAATCAGACATTCGTCAAACAACCAGAGCAAGTGATGATGTACGGATAGAAGAGAGGAATAGATATTGAGTGAAAGGAACCATAAAAAAAACACATCAAGTTTATGTGTAAATGCAGCGTGGAGATGCCAAAATCCCCAAATTTCGGTCAAAATTGCTAGTGGTCCAGATCCTCTTCCCAAAATCTCAATGGGTTGCACGATGGACGCCTGGAACCCCCCTGACGTCTCCCGCAGCGAGTTGGGGGCATCACGGCCTCCCCAGTGGAGATAATATAAGCACGATGCGGCGGCAGGAGCCAGACCACATGCTGGTGGGGTGACGACGGAGCCGAAGTCTCCAAGGAGCTCCATGAAGATAATAGAAGCCCTTAGAAAGACGACGTGGCCGGTACAGATGCAAAGGAAGATGCCGATTTTACGGTCCTTGTTAGCCGATGACATGGCCTCGCGAGGGTATGAACAGTGCACAGTAACGACGGGAGGATTATTAGGTTTTATATATGACGATTTGCCTCACCCGACCAATCAGGCGTTTAAGAGTGTATATAACTTAATCTTGTTGCACAGCTCATGAACAGGGAAATCACTCCAGCACTCCTTGAGCAAGAAATTCTATCGGCAATCTGGTTCAGAATTGCGGCCCTCTCCTCATCGCTCCAATGATGCTGTTGCCGGACAACTCCCAGTCCCAGAGCCCCTTCTTCTGAGTACTCTCATATCTGAACAGACGGACAGACTGCAACGCCATCGATACTTCCACTACAAAGTTAACAAGGTAAATCTGCCTTTCTGCTCCCTCAAAGCCGATCATCGTCAACTCCTTCAGCTTTCTATGATGCAATTCACAGGGCTTCCACAAGATTTTGCGAGGATACTCGTCTTCGCGAGGGGTAACATGGATGTGAAGGCTCTCCGGGCATGGGGCTGCTTCAAGTAGGAGGGGAGGCCAACAGAGACCCCATCACGAGGGCACAACGATCAGAAGCCTTCTGATTTTAGGCAACAACGACAAGGGGAATTGTGGCGCAACCATCCATCCATATCCAGTGAACTGCACAACCAGATCTGTTATTTCTAGGGTGCCAGTAAGCTGGATGAGGTTCTGGTTCCATGGTAAACAAACGTTCTGTTGATGATCATAGTAGTACATACTCATACAGATATCGTAAGTTTGGAAACCGTACACCTGTCTGCACGGCTGCCATGTCCTCAAGCTTTGGAAGAGCGTGCAGGTCGATCAGGCTGCAGTGCTCCACGACAAGCTGCTTGATCGGCGCCGACCATGGCGCGTCGACGACTATAATGCCGTGACACTGGCAGGAGTTGGGGCGCAGCATTGCCTCGTAGGATGCTGGACGCGTTGAGCTTGGAAGATCCTGCAAGACTAGAGTGGTCGAGAGCTTGGAACCCCTGCAATGGCGGGATCACACAGCTCGCCAGCTTCAGGCTTGTCAGGATGGAGTTGTGGGGAACACTGCAGAGGCCATGGTGAGGGAAGATGTGGAGGCGGTGCGGCGAATGATTTTCATACTGACGATATGCAGGCTTAGCAAGAACCTCGAGATCCTTGACGCCCCAAGCATCGACAGCCTTGGCGATCAAGCGGTTCATGCAGTGCGAGTGGTGATTGGCAAAGAACTCCACCCGTAGCCTGTCGATGGAGGCTGCCATGTCCCGCATTGCGTGACGCTCGTACCGGCTGATGTTGCCAGCAACAACATTGACATCGTCGCCGTCAGAGGCGGCGTCTCGATCGAGGCGGTGGCACCGGTGGTAGCGCGGAGGGAGTACGTCGCTGACCATGAGGTCGAGGGCGTCGAGGCCGCGCACAGGAGGGAGGCCCAGCGCCTGGAGAGAGCCGCGGTGGCGAGCGCGGTGCGGGTGTTGAGCCGGCGAAGGACGAGGAGCAGCAGGTCGTCGGGGAGGTCGCTGATGCGGTCCTCGCCGCCGCACGGCCCGGCGCGACGGACGACGATGCCCTTCCTCGTAGCCACGGTAGAGCTGCGTAGCGCGCTTGCCCTTCCTCGCAGCCACGGTACCTCGCCGCCCGGCGACCACAGGGCGCGCGCCCTTCTTCCTCCTAGCCATATGGTCGAGTTGCAGTGGAATGCGCGGCGAATCGGCGGCGGTGGCTGCTGGCAACTAGATTGGAATCGACTCCGACGAGGCAATTCCCACCGGAATCATCAAATCAAGCGAGCGTGATCGCATCAGAAACGGGTCGGAATTGGATCACGGGAGACCCACGTCTCACGGCCCATATATCGGCCTAGCCCAGCCCAGCCCAGCCCATCAATGCGAGTCGCTCGCGAGGGGGAGGGAGGCAACGTGCACGACGACGTTTTACCGCGGCAGAGGAGCTCGGCGGGGAAATCTGGACGGTCGATCCACGGATCAACGTCTGAGAATGCGCCAGCGCGGCGGTGATAGGATCCGGTTTTGGTGTGCCCAGCCCGAGCGGGTCCAGAAGTGGGGGATATAAAATGGTCATCGTCTTCTTCCTCCGGCTCTGGCTCTTGTAGAGAGAGGGGAAGGGGAGGAACAGGAAGAACTCGGCCACAAAGGCGCCCCGATTTTCTCTCTGGGCTCCGTTCTCTGCTCACCCCAGCCTGTGGAATCCATTGTCCTGGTTCTTGGATTGATCTCATATTGTTTGGAAGGGAAGAGGAGTGAGGAATCTTTGGCTTTCGCAGTGAATTGGAGCGAGGTGTTTGCAGGTACGGGTCCTTTTGTAGTTGGGTTCTCTGCGGTTTTGTTTGTCTCTATGCTGTTTAATCAGGTAAATTTTGGTGTCGATTGGAGTTTGAAAGGTTTGCTTTTGTAGTGATGGGAATTTTCCCTCTGAAATTTTGTGAGTTGTAATAACTCCTGGTTTGATTCTGCGGTTCTTGCTAATTGGTTGTTTGATCTGGAAGATTCAGTTCCCTCTTCATTCCCCGGATTAAAGTCCTTTTGCGGCCGCTTTTACTGTGCTGGAATTCTTCTGCCGTTCTGTGCCCCTGTCTGCGATTGCGAATAAAGTGAGGGATGATCCGGACTGGGTGGTTTGAATCCAATTTCGCGGAGACGCGTTAGTTGCATCAAGTGTGCTTCAATCTGAGAAATCCTTTTGCGGCTATTTTTACTTGGGATTTGCGCGGTTGGGTGTTCATCGACTGATTTCGTCACAAATCTTTTACTGCTTCCTGTTTAATTTGGTTTTCCTCGCACTAGGTCCACCGGAAAGAGAAATCCGTATTTGTTTAGGTAGGATGTTGGTACTGATTTGGGTCATCACCAAGTAAGCACATTTTAGTCTTGTTTTTCTGCTCCCGATTGGCTCGTTCCTCTGCTTATTTTGCTGTTTTCCTGGTCTCATTTCAATTTTGTTCGATTTGTTGTCCCTATCTTTCTCTCTGAGCTTTCACTGTCCATTTCTGGGTTGAATTTGCAAATTTGGTTCTGTACTGTACTGAAGGATTACCCAAACTTCACAATTTTGTCTTTCTTTTTTTTCCTCTTCATCCAGTTTGATTTATTCCGAATAGATGAGTTAAATTGAACTGAATTTCTACAATTTCTCTATTTGATCTGTTAATTCTGTCTGATTTTTGTTGGACTTAATTTGCCCGATTTTAGGTTGGTTCAGTCTGGATTCAGAAAGCAAGGAGGTCAGCTTTTTTTTTCTGTACCAAACCCCCAAAGTTTGCAACGCTGATTTGCTCGGCCGCTTGCAATTAAGTTGCATTTCAGTGGCCATCCCATCTTGTTCCGGTGATTTGATCGTCCAGTTGAGAAGATTTTTTTTGGGGGGCGGGGGAGGGGGGGGGGGCGCTGAAGAGTGTTGATGCCTGGCCTTCTAGTTTGTACGGAAAATTGGAACGGAAGATTTCTAATCAAATCTTCGAAATTTTTGAACCAATCGATCTCAGCTGATCTTTTTCTCGAGCAATTTTGTTTACTTTGCTTTTTTAATCTGATTGAAATTCCAGCCACGACATTTCATCCCTCACGCTGAAGTTTTCCGTTCCCACCATGAATCTATCTTCTTTCCCTTCTGCTGCTGATTTTTGTTTTGTTTTGGTTTTTTTTTTTTTTTGCTGTGACACCTGCAGCGCGCCGCTTCGTCCAGCAATGGAGAAGGAGGCGAGGAACCACTACCACACGCGTGGCTTTACGCGCGGCGGCGGCGGCACGGCGTCCGAGCGCGACCTGCTCCTGCAGTGGGGCAACCGGAAGCGCCTGCGCTGCGTCAAGGTGCACCGCCGCGACGTCGACGCCGCCGCCACCGTGGCCGCCGAGAAGGCCGCGGCCAGCCAACGCCGCGCCGCCGCCGCCGCCGCGCAGCACCACCACCCAACCGCTGGCCTCTCCCACCACCGTGCTGTCAGGTAGCCATTTTCTTTATCTCTGTCCTTTTTTTTAAAATCATTTTTTGGTGTTTGCGATGTTGCCGTGCCCGTTGCGTGTGTTCTCTGACTGCTTTGTTGTTAAGCGTCGGTTAAACTATTGCGATTAAGATTTGGAATAACTATTGCGTTGAAAGAACAACTGCCATCACGTGATGGCTGTCCTGGGCACGTGACGTCGAGCAGCGTTAGTGTTCTCGATCTGATTCGGTTTCACTTTGGGTGTCATTGCCATTGTGACTGTATGATGCAAAGATTACTAAGTTCATGTCTATCTTTTCTCTGAATAATCCAAATTAGCACAAACAGGGGTTTATAATGATGGAGGCATGCATGATAGGCAACGAATTGATGGTTTTGGTTTGTACGGCGACTTGATTATGGTGTTTGATAGTTGGGCTAACTTCTCTACATCTGGAGATGGTTTAAGTCTGTTCGTTTGCACAGTTTCAAACTTCTCTCTTTTTAAAAATCCTGTTAACTAATACTTAATTAATTATATATTAATCCGTCGTCCTAAGTATAGTCCAAAATCATTGGATTTGTCTATGGGTGTGAAGAACATGATGCTTTTGTGGTCTTGGCATTAATTTCCTTTGTTTAATTCTGGTGTTAGATACTGGTTTTACTTTTTGTTTTTAAGGTTCATAGTTTTACTTTTGATGCTCAAATTGCGTCCTTGAAGGGCTAAAATATTGGACAATTTGAGGGGCATGTTCTTTCAATAACAAGCGAGATGTTACTTGCTGATCTCTTGGTTAATCTAGCTCCAAGGTTCCAACTTAGCTGACTTGGTTTAGCTGTCGACCTCTAGGTCAGGGCCTGGTCTGAATTATCAAGAGTTCTTTTCTGAAACGGAACTACCAACTGCCAAGGCTCTGCATCCGTTTTGTCCGCCTCATCCAGTGTATGCGAATTTGCTACAAGGATGTTACCTGAACTTGTGGAACAACTGTGTATGAGGTTGACGCTAATAGCTTGTCTGAATTACATTCGGTGTGCTTGGATGGGAGTCTCAGCTAATTTTCTCTCGACTAATTTTGGCTTAAGGGCAAACACCGTATTTATCTCAAATCAGTCACAACCTCCCGTAAGGTGGATGGTGACAACTTGTTCATTCTTTGTCGTTCCCTTTCATCCTGTAATGCTAGTGTCTTATCTGGAGAGGATGAAGCATGACATAGGTAATTGCTGAAATTTGTCACCTTTTTACTTGTCCCTTTCCCCTAAATGTGATGAATCATGAATTTTTGGTACCCCGTTTCCCCCCTATTTGACAATCTAAGAATGATTTGCTGTAAGAAGCTTCAGAGATAAAAATCTATTTATCCAATTTTCACCGTGAAATCAATCACTGTGATTGAATGTTCATTTTGTTTCTAGTAGTGAATAATTATATTATCTGTCACCTTATTTGTGCTTGACTGATAAAACAAACACAGGACTGCTTACTGACGATTGAACATTCAGTTACTGTGATCAATAAATACTGGTGGTTAGGATGTACACAACTTTTTTATGAATAGAATTAAATGAACAATTTTGTCCAAAGTGTTAGTTTTGCTTATTGTCTCCCCTCCCCTTTTAGATGTTTGTTAGGAAGTCGCGCAAACAGAATATTTGCTGCCCCAAAACTCTGTATTTTATTCTAATTCTTCTCCTTGGATGAATAGGCAGAGGTCCAACCAGGTTTTTCCTCTCAAAAAAATATCCTATCAAAAAATATCTTTTTTGGCTCTATCTTCTCCCTTCTTCTAGGCAAGCTTCAGAATCATACATTGCTTGCTTGCAACCACAACCAAACCAAAATCAAAAGATATCGTTACACGTTGCCATTTTTTCTGCATCACTTATAATAGTCGGTGTTCTGAATTGGTAGGAATTCAGAGGAGTCTGGAGCAATGAGATCTTCAGCACAACAGCATCATATGAACAGGATCCATGCAATCGCATCCCCTGAAAGGGAACGTCCTGCAAGGGGCAGCAACATCATCAACAACAATGGAGGTCCGCCAACCTCTCCAGATGACAAGAAGGGTTCGTCGTCAGGCAGCGAGGGCTCAATTTGGCCTAAATTTGCAGTCGCCCTGACGAACAAAGAGAAGGAAGAGGACTTCTTGGTGTTTAAAGGATCCAAGCTTCCTCAGAGGCCCAAGAAGAGAGCCAAAGTCATCCAGAGGACAGTGAATGTATGCACCTTTCATCTTTGCTTTATATCTCATTAAATTCAATGCATTCAGTTCACATCAATGTGCATAGGATTCTTATCTTGGTGCATATAATATGGTAAATAGTTATGTATGGTTCTTGCTTGTTTCACAGAGATTCTAAGCTCATTATGCAGCATGCTATTATCCTGTAGTTGTCAGCTCCTAACTTACAGTGCTAGTTCAGTAACACAAGAATTTACCAGGACATATTGGCTACGCATTTTTTTAATTTAAATAGATGACGTGAGAATATGAGATCACATGGTCTATAGGACCACCTCTGTGCATGCTGCCTACCTTGCTCCTTAACCAAATGAGACGTGCAAATATAATATATTGATATGCAGTGGATGCTTCCTTTATTAAATTTCCTTGCCCAGAGGTGTCCATAATTCCGTATGCTTCTGTCTGAAGCAAATATAAGACAGATTAAAAGCTGAGGCTTTCCATTTGATTGCTACCTCAATGCTTGATGTGTGCAGTCCCTGCCATTGAGTGTGAATCTTAACTTGCTTCATTGAAGCAACCAAACTAATTGACATTCTGGGTTGTCTTCTGACTACATTACAATTTCTGTATTAATGAGCTAATCTGGTAGGCAATTTGCCAGGAAATGCTGTGCTGTTTCAATTGAATTCCATTTCTAATATATGGTGGATCCTTGATTAGTTGTGCCCAACCCAGGCTTAAGTTATGATTCAGACAACCATCGATATCTATTTGTTTTATTGATATGATTCTCTTGAGATTGCATATAACTCGGTCACCATATTTGCAATTCCTTCCTAAGGTCTGTTCATCTTTGGCAGCTTGTATGCCCTGGAACATGGCTTTGTGACTTGACAATGGAAAGATACGAAGTCCGAGAGAAGAAGGTTTCTAAAAAGGTGAGATGAACTACAGTAACATTGCCGATAGCAATTTCAATCCTGCAAATCCATAGGCGAGGCCCTCAATTAATTCGGTCTCCCTTATTCTTGTATTTTTCTTACAGCGCCCCTGGGGGTTGAAAGCAATGCACAACATGGACAGCGACTCTGAATAATAGGATCACTGAACACAAAGCAAGTGAACATTAGAAAGAAGATAATTGTGCATACCCATTACCTGAAGACTTCAGCTTTCGGATGGAACAATCATGGGTTCACAGCTTCTTGCACTTTATTCAGGAGATCAAGACGACTGAACTGTCGAAACTCAGAAGCTGCACAGAAGAACACGGAGGAGATGCAGCCTTCAGGCTGATTCCAATCACCCATTTTGTTTGCTCTGAACATTGACTGCTGTCTGCCTCCCAGCAAGGCAGCTCTGAATATTTTCAAGCCTCTCATGCATAGTCACGGGAAACGGAGTTGATGGCAGTGTTCCTCTATCCGGGAACATCATTCCCGTCCTGAAAATGCAGGAATATTTTTGTCCCCATCTTATAAAAACCTTTCCTAAGTAGTGTACTATGTTTTTTTTTTGACTCTGATTCTTGATCCCATCGACCTGAAAACTTTGTGACTATGCTCTCCTGTATACAATGTTGCTACCTCAAATGTGAAGCACTGCACACACCAGTTCAGTTTGAACTTTGAGGTGTAGTTTGCCCTGTGCATGACAATAGCACTTAGTAACACTAATCTGAAAGAGTCTTCAATATTTTTTCCTAGTGCTGTAAATCCAATTCAGAGCGTTAGATAATGTCAGGCGTAAGCCGACCAGGTACACGAATAGAGGTGAAATTTGTGGCTATAATCCAGAGCAGACAAAGCTATCAACATTTCGATTTGAATATGCACTACTGTATGAGACTGATCGCATGATCCCTTGAATTGCATTGTGGTCTGAAACTGACTGAGTTCTAGATCGAGATAATTCTTCTTCTGTTGCTGTTCTCTTGTAACTCACTGGCACTTTTTTCCCCTGGAGATGAGCTTGCTTTCATGTCACATTCGTTGCATTCCAATTTCATCGCTCGCTTTCATAATCCAGGACAACAAATATAGTACTTCTGAATTTGTTAACTCCTGTACATTTGCAACGTAGTAGGAAACTGGAGATCTGAAGAAAAATCTGCCATACAACTCATGTCAGAATTGCAATGCGTGTCACTGTGATTCTTGCAACAATGTGATATATTGTCCTTTTGCTAGGGTATTAAGCAACTCGAAAGGAATTGCAACATGTACGTGTACATCTGCTGCTTTACAGCCATGAGTAATGAGATGCATGGCTGCTTTTACGCTTTATCCCATTTGTTAACTTGGCCCTGCAGCCAACCCCTTTTTATCCCAACTAAAGCTTCACTTTTTCTCTGGGAATGAGATGTAAATCGCATGAGAAATTACGCGCCCCCCCCCCCCCAAAAAAAAAAAAAAAGTGATTTGTGCTTTGTCGAAACACAGGGGCGGAGCTTGATTGTCTTAGCGGGGTGCACAGGCACCCGGTTCCAAACAAATTTGGAGTGCTTGATATCAAATCTTCACCATCTGGGCACCCTCCTATGATTAAATTGGTGTACCCCCTCTAATCCCTGCTCGCGATGGAGACAAACTCACGAGACGCGGGTGGGCAGCTAGGGCCAGGCTCATGTGGAACAAGTGCGCAGACGTGTGGCCCAGTCGAGGCTGCGGTGCACACGGAAAGGAGGGTTGCAACATACAAGCACGCCGCTTCAATCTCTGCCGACTGCAGCAACTCAGCGCCTGTTGGTGTTCCTTATTCCTGGACTCAGATCTCCGTCGTTGTAACCGCGGATGCAAGGGTAGATGCCCTTGCTGGCTCGCCTTTGGCTCATCGACATTCAGCAACCAGCCGTTGATCATCACCACGCAGCTTCCTCTTCTCACGTTTCTTCTCCTTCACTTCTCTTTCTGAATGTTTCTTTATTAATTAGTCCTAATTTTGTTTGAAGAAAAATCCAGAAGTTGGTAGATAAGGTAGAGGTTATGACCAATATATTATGTGATTATGGTCTTGTTAGCGTTTTCTTCCAGATTGCAATATTAGGGTTGAAACTTTGAATTGATATTTTGTAGAACTGAAGAGATATTTTGGGGACATTGGTTATGTTTTGGGATTCCCTTAAAGCTCACCTTTTGTTTTGGTAAGCTCTTCTAATCACTTTTCTTTTGCCCTCATACACCATCATCACTTGTTTCTAACTACAACTATCTATACATATTGATATGAGAAATTGTCTAAAAACATCATTATTTTGTATAACATCGTCTTTAAAAAATTTTATGCCACTGTACATAACGTGAAATTGTACATCCCTCCCTACTTTGCTCTAGCTCCGCCCCTGTCCAAACATTACATCTCATGAGAAAATACCGAAAAAATGCGATTTGTGCTTTGTCCAAACAGAAAGAACAAAGCAGACTACGACATTACAGTTTTCTCTCTTTTTTTCTTCGAAATAATACGCCACTACTGGTAAGCTAGGAAAGAAATATCACCATCAAATCAAATAATCAATCCAGCTCTTAATGATGAAGCGATGAAACATTGACAGATTTGAATAGAATGAATGCTGCTGTATGAATTGCCTCAACTGAATCGATAGAAATCCATTGGGTAATACAAGCCACAGGTCAGAGAAGAAGAACAAGCACGCAACCAGAAGAAGAAGATATCATGCGATGCATCGGCGTACGCATGTTGACAGCAACATTCAATCTAGGACACACACACTGCATGCACGCAGCATCAGCTCATTGGCGGAGGTTGCCGAGGAGGAGCGCGACGGTGGGGCAGAGGACGGCGGCAACGAGCGACGACGAGGCAGCGGCCGCGCCGGAGGTCGGGCTCGGCGCCGGGGCATCGGCACCGTAGGCGACACCAGCGAGGGATGACACGGCGACGGCCGCGACGGCGGCGACGTACAAGGTCCTGGAGGCCATGGTAATACTGCAAAAAAAAATTGTGTGCTTTGAAATTTGAAGAGAAAATTGTGAGAGGTGAGATGAGAGGTTAGAGAAGGGAGAGGGTATGCCTTTTATAGTGGGAGACTGTTATTGGGCCCCACTATCAGTCTGACCAATTTTTCCATCAGACAGCTCATTTGTGAATTTGCACTAATAAGTTGCTTCTAACCATAGCTTAAAGATAGGAAACTGCTAAATTGTTAATTACTTAATTGTGCACACCGAGCTATAATTAGCAGTTCATAATTGGTGCATTAGCTGAAAAAATAACTAAAGTTATTAGGGTTTAGTATGCTTTTAACACTTGATAGCCAATGCAAGAAAAGAGGTAGCATGGTCCAGACAGCATACACACCTGTCAAGTTGTTATTGTGGGTTTCTCACTGTCATTTGGGTTGCTTGAACTTGATTAGCTCTTTGATTGGCTCAGGGACAGATAAGCAAAAGCTTTAGGTGGCAGTACACCTAGATCAATACAGTGTGTGCCAAATTGCCAATGGAATATGGTTGTCACTGCTGCTGTACTTGCTTCTCTGCAAATTGCACTTTTGTTTGAGTCGGGAGTTGAAGGAAATCATTGTTTGTATTGCAAGCACTGGCTCTGATAGGCCAGGATTCAGGAGAAGACGATGGATTGCACAGTCGAACCAATTCAAGAATCTTATTGTACAGTACATGCCTTATCACCAACACTTATTATCAGTCTTCAGACAAGTGTTTGATGTATCCAAGGGCCAAACGGCTGTCTATGCAGGTACTTTCTTGAAGTCACAGAGACTATCATTGTTTCATATGCTGTGACTGAAGACTGAAGTAAGAAAACGACAATTAGTGGTTGTTTTGCAGACTTTCTGGATACTGTCAATTAACATTGTCCTGAACATATAACTACTCAATTGCAATTGACCATGAATGGTATTTCTGTACAAGTAATTCTGCATAATAGGCACGTAATTATATGTAAGATAAAATATGTCATGCGAACTTCATGCGTCCAAAATTGGACTTTCTTTCCAAAAAAGAAAGCAGAGGATTAAGTTACAGTTCAGGAGGAAAAGACCCATTTGGAATGAATAAAGTTCGAGGAGTAACCCAACTATGCTGTTTTTTTAAGATACAATTATTATGTTGCTATTACCTATGACTACGAGTCCATTGTCCACATCTTCATTTCTGTTTTTCAAAGCACTACCATGGCATCAGGGGTAGAACATTTGTATGAGGTCTGTATCTGATGTTAACCAGCAAATGCTTTTGAACTTGGAGTTGAAGGGAGCAATTCATCATTCAACGTGAAGGCTTTGTTTTTTCAATTATCAAACTTCACTTTTCTTTTCCCTAAAAAATTTGCACCACGTAAAATCTGTGCGATCAATCCAAAAATATCACTGGAATGGTAACATTGAACTCAAAGCTACATATTGGTAGGATCACTTTGCCAGAATTTTTAGGTTGAGAACAAAACTTTCTGTACAATATGCTTAGCTTTCTGGAAAGCAAAATATACTGTCATTACAGCATCTAGTTCTGATTCCCACTTATCACCCAGTTGCCACTATGTGATCAGTAGTATACAGTGTTCTGTTATGCCCTTTTTTTTCAATTTCCTATCCATGTCCATCTATAAGCCCACCTGTTCTGAAGAAGCTTAGCTGGTCACCTTACTACTTGGTGTAGCTCTCAAGTCTCGACGTATCTGAACTAAACATGGTATGCAAGGCATCTGGCTAGTATGAACTTTCTTTTCAGTCTTGCAGTTTTGAAAGCAGAAATTATCTGATTTTTCTGTCCAAACTTAGCTGAACAACTTTCGCAAAAAAAAAAAAAAAGTTAGCTGTACAGCTCATGCGTTTCATTTACTGGATATCAAAAGCTCGCAATTTTTCTTCTTCTTCAGCAGCAGCAGAAATCTCAGAAGAAGATGGTCGTGTCAAAGAAGCTTATGAAGGTTGGTCCCTGGGGCGGCGCCGGAGGAAACCCCTGGGACGACGGCGGTCACACCGGGATCCGAAGCATCACCCTGTGGTACGACCGGTGCATCGACTCCATCGCCATCGAGTACGACAGGAACGGGGTCGCCGTCCCCGGCGAGCGGCACGGCGGCGCCGGCGGCAACCAGACCACCCAGGTGCACGTGCACACATACCATCTGAACCTTGTTCTTGGCAGTGGCAAGCCATGGCACAGCAGCTGAGTCTCTTTGGGTGGACGTAGATCAAGCTGAGCTTCCCGGAGGAGTACCTGACGACGGTGAGCGGGCACTACGCGCCGGTGGCGCACGGCGCGCCGCCGGCGATAAGGTCGCTGGCGTTCAGGACCAACCAGAGGGAGTACGGGCCGTTCGGCGCAGCGGAGGGCACGCCGTTCACGTTCCCGGTAGACGGCGGCGCGATCATCGGGTTCTGGGGCCGGAGCGGCTGGCAGCTCGACGCCGTCGGCCTGCACGTCGCACCTCTGCGGCCAGAGACCATGTACGAGAAGGCGCACAAGCTCGGGCTCATGGCCTACCGGTCAGTCCGTCAACGGATCGGACCCCAGCAGCAGCAGCAACAGGAGGTGCAGGTGCAAGTGCAACGCCAGAACAGCGTTGCATTTGTACATAGTCGCAGAACTTACTAGAAGCTGTCGCTGGTCAGAATCTCAGAATGCAAATCCTCGCTTCACATACATTAAAGTGCTTGATGTGATAAGCAGAATGATTTGGCTAATGACAATGCACATTGATGCCACAACCGTACACAGTTTGATCATAATCTGGTAACAGATGCTACACACGAAAGCAACCGGAGCAGTTTGATGAAATTTCTATTATCAAATGCAAAGCAAACAGTTGGAAGAACACGCAGCAGACCAAACCTGTAATGAGTAGACTACAGACTAGATTTGTAGCATGGTTGATGCAATTCTAGCATAGATATCAATTCAAGTCTCAACATTGTTGGGAACAGAGGTAGCTGGAAACATGAGCACCAGGAGGCCCCTTGACAAAAAAAAGCAAGCTTTAAGCGATTTACAGCTTAGTTGGCTGCCTGTTCTTCTTCTTAACACCAGACTTGGCAACCTGGAGGCTGCGGTACACTGAACTAAGCCTTGCAAGAGCCGGCTTGGTCAGATCAGGCCTGTAGTAGTTGTCACTCACCTGAAGGACAAAAAAAGACCAATTAAAGCACAAACTACAGATGATTGGTCAGTAAGGTACAAACATGAAAGCCGTTGTATAGTGAAAAAACACTAGCTGCAGATTCAGCTCAGAAGCCAAGCGTAACAAAGTATATTTCATCGAAGAACCAATTGATCAGTTGGCCTTCTTATGTGTTACGGCTCATCACAGCAGCATCTTGCATTAGCAATGTAACCCAAACAGGGAAAAAACTTAGTTATTAAAAAGCAAAACAGGAATTCTTACAAACTAACTTGCAATTCATTGGAGACTAGCTGAATTTTCAGAGCAAGTCATGTCAACTGATGTAAAAACCGATGTTTGAGTTCCAAGTGTTCTGTATGAAAATCTCATAGTTTCATAGTAATGTCTAAACCTCACAGGTGAGGCACTTCAACATATCAAAAAGGCATGAAGCCAATATGCTCAGAAGCCAAGCGTAAGAGTATTTCACAGAAGACCCAAAGCAATCGCTGGGCCTTCTTACATGTTGAGGCTCATCACAGCAGTAAATAGAAAAGTGTAATGAGGCCAATATAAGCCACTTTAGGCTCACAGCAGTGCATTTAGGACCTCTTCAGAACGAATGAATTTGACAGGATTTTCACAGGAAACAGTGCAATTCTTCCAATTTTCCTTTGAAAATCCTTCAAACCGAAGAGGCCCTTAAAGCTTCTAGCATCACAAAGCAAAGCAAGGACAATAAGCTATGCAAGGAAGTATTTCCTCGAGCTAATACCTGGTTCTTGACGGCCTTGGCCATTTTGCGGAACTCCTTGCGCATCACAGACTTGTGGTAGAGCTTCGCAGG
Source organism: Oryza coarctata (assembly GCA_030770085.1). Taxonomy (NCBI): domain Eukaryota; kingdom Viridiplantae; phylum Streptophyta; class Magnoliopsida; order Poales; family Poaceae; genus Oryza; species Oryza coarctata. The sequence continues at coordinate 20,927,109 of CM061470.1, forward strand.
GGCATTCTGCTTCTTGGTCTTGGTCGTGGAGAGTACCACAGCCATGTCCTTTCCACCTGATGGTTGAATTGTCACGGTCTTCTTGTTCGCCAAGCCTTACAAAGCACATCATCACCGAGTCAGCACGTTGCAGAGACAGAATGAAATGCCTGGTTTCCATCAAAAACCTGCAATTTTGCAGGAAGCAACTACTAACCAGAGTGCTTGTAGGAGTGGACATTGTACAGGTTGTTGGGCTCCTTGCTGAACTGCACCTTGGCATTGCCATTCCCGAACTGCTTCACCAGGAAGGAGTTGTTCTTCTTGACAATCTCCCAGATCAAAGGCTCCGGAACCATCGCCATCTTGCTTTACCTACAATACCAAAACCAATGACCTAGTGTGCGATTCTGTAGCTAACAAGCAGCAGCGAACAAGTGACACTATGCCCCCATCATTTCCCCTTCAGCTTATAAGCATAAGCGAAAATTTGAATTTTAAAATTTAATTTTATAGTTGATTCTGGTGTTTTCACAATAGTTTATTTTTCAGCATTTGGTTTCAAATCGTTAAGGTCAAGTATATAAAATTTTTACCCACAAATTATCTTTTAATCGCTAATACGATCACCCTAATACGCAACATTTGAGAACTTTAACCAGAATTAGCATCGATTGCCAATGAAATCTACGGTACAAGCTTTCTCACGAGAACAGTTCGTGCCCCTCATCAAAATGGCTAAACATGACCAGTCCCGTCCTATCGGATCTAACCATGCGAATAAACTACCCGCTAGTCAACATCTAAGCATATAATATGGATGAAGCGCAAATGACCATAGAGAGGCGATCTAACCAGTACAACAGAGCGTGTACACGGAAAATCTTGAACCAAGTTTACATTTCTCGCGGTAATACTATCAGGCGACTAGCCGAATAGGACCACAGAGAGATCAACCACGAGCAGAACGAGCAAAACCACCAAACTTACCGACCGAATCTACCAACCACGATGCCTAAGGACTCATAGGGGACACAAAGTACAGTATTACGGCAGAGCATATGGGGGTGAGAGGCGTCGACTCACCGGAGAAGATGGAGCTGCGGCGCTGCCTCGCTGTGCTCCGGTGGTGGGGACTTGGGGTGGTGGTGGCTGCGGGGAGGGACGGCGGCGTGGAGGCTCGCTTTTATAATGCTCCGTGCTCATAAACCCTAGCTTTGGTCGGGCCTCTGTGGGCTTTATTGGGCCCTGCTCTAATCTGTCATGGACCATGTGTTACTGCACGGCCCGAAACACCAGACCTACTAGACTACTCCCTTCAGTATGTCAGAGCTTCTTGCCTTTTTTGCAGAAGATTTCGTTAATTCCCCTCCTCCTAGAGTGAACAGCAAAGTGATATAATTTATAGGGTCACTTTGATGTGATGGAAGTGATTTATGAAAGTCATCAATCAGTTTAAACCTGATTGTCCCTAAACTAAACACAACACAGTATGAATTTGACCAGAAGTTGAGAACTATATGCATCCGTAATCTGTTGTACGTAGTGTACCTTTATTACGTGATTTTTAGATTTTCTAAATTATTTGATTTTTATGGTAGTTATATAAGGTATAAACAATCAAATCAAATTTAAAAATTTAAAAATTTATTTTAAGCAAAGTAAAGTTTATGGATAATGGATGCCATCTAGATCTCTAAATTCTTAAAATATAGATTCAGATTTTAAAACTTTTTATCAAAGTGTGTTATTTTAATCCTAAATCACTGTAGCCCCTCTAGGATCCTACGTGTTATACCACACACACGTTGATGTGGCATCATCCCTAGTTGTTAAATAGATTTTTTTTTCTTTTTCCTTTTTTTTCTTCTTTTTTTTCTTCTTCTTCTCTTTTTTTCCCTTTCATCTCCTTCTTCTCGTTGCAGCTACATGCTATCGCCACATAGGGCTCTCGCTTCGATGACTTCTAGTTGTTAGATGGAGGAGGAAGCGGAGGACCACAACAATGGTAGCTCAGATAGAGCTAGCCGACGCAGCGAAGGAAATGGGGAAGGGGAAGGGCCACAATGATGGTGGCGCAGAAGATATAGTGAAAGGGAAGGGTCACGATGAAGGTGGTTTGAGCATAGCTAGTTGGCATGGCAAAAGGAGATGGGGGAAGGAGGAAGGCCTCGACGACGATGACCCAGGTAGAGATGAGGAGGCAAATGCACCTCCTCCTCCTTCCTCATTGTTGCCGCCTCTTCTAGGGTAGGGCTCGTCTAGCGGTAGACTCGTCGAGCTCGAGTTTGGCAGGGATGAAGGGACCAGCAGTGATGTGGGGAGGCAAATGCTCAAAGGAGGTGATTGAAGGATGGAGAGCGACAACAGCACAATGAATTCAATGTCGTCATCTTCCGTCATCACGCCCTTGATTCGATTTTTGACTTCCACCGCTTAACTCAGACCTATTATTTCGAGTCCGATGCCAACATCAACGCCTTTCACCCATATCCAACATCACATGGCAACAAGATCCCTTTAGCCTCTTCATACGAGTGGGCAAGTTCAAGCACTACTTTGGTCTTTTCCTACCATCGACGTTGTCTCGAGTTGTCATTGGTCAAGCTCATCATCAGTAGCCACCTTTGAGCTCTCATCCTAGCCTTTGCGTCTAAAGGAACAAGAAGTGAAAAGGAAATGGAAGAAGTGTGTTTTACTTATCAGTCGATATAGAATTGGTGAATGTACCACGTTAGTGTCCGTGTGTTATGCCACGTAGGATCCCGAAGGGGCTATGGCAATTTAGGACTAAAATGATACTTTGATAAGTTGTAGTACCTTATGATACAATGATCGCTCATACATTTTATTTTTTAAAAAAGTTAGATATATATATATATATAATTGGACTTTCTTCTTATTTTAACCTTTCAATTTCTATATTAAGGGTAGAATGACAAAGTTGGCCTAATTTATTAGTTTTCACTAATCCTAGATTAACCCTAGATTCTTTCCCTTGATAAAAAAATCAATTCTGTCCTCTCGAGCTCCATCGTGTGCTATTTACTTAGCTTACAAAGAACCCAGCGCAAATTCAGGAGGCCGACGTTTTGCTGGCTTTTATACCTTGTGAAAACGATGGTACTCCGCACGTCATCAAAGAGTCTGGCATCACGGTTTCCTCCCAGATGCTCCAAGGTTTTGCTTCCAAGCCAGTACTGACTAACTTCACAGCTTGCTCAAGCAAGCGTGGCCACTGATGATAGTGCTAACACACAAGAGAATGTTTGACACTAACCTGATGAATTTATCTGGCTGTTGCACCAATAATTTTACAACACAGGCTACGAATCTCCACACGTTTGCTTGCAAGCTCAAAGCTGAAAATTGCAACATTTCATCATGTTGAAAGTAAGTTTAGGTACAACGATTATTTCGCCGACCCTACAACCAGGATACATGTAGTACTGTTTCCAAATTGTGCTGGACAGATGAATTGAGGATCCTAATCATCTGGACTGGGAGAGGCTTCCCAACCGGGGACAAAAACAAGCAAGACAAATTAGCAAGTGGAAAAGATGCCAAGTCACTCCTTTTTCTTGCCGGTGACACCTGCAACTACCTGCAGAAGTACCAAAATACAAGGAATTAAACGGTGCTTCAACAAGTATATTGGTGTTCTCAATTACTCAGGTACAAATGCAGTGGGATGATATTTCAGTACTTGAATAGTGTAAAGCCAGGTGAAGCATCGCAAAATCAACAACAAAGGAAGCCGTAACATAGCACAGCCTTCCAAAGGCCCTGTGTAATTCAGTCTAAGTTGCCAGTCAAACATTCAGTGCGCACTTCCTGGCATTCTTGCAGCCTACTTGACATGACAACAGTACACAAAAAAAAGAAGCTTACTTCCTAAGACTATCTGCTGCCTGCCCACATATTGGTGACACTATGAAGTATGAACATGACAAAATAAGGACATTATAATTGATGTGGTTGGAAACTAAGATATGACTGCTGCTAATTTTGATGTACCCAAAAACAGATAAAATCACATACATCATTTAGTGCAGGCGGAGGAACTTGTTTTGCAGTCTCCCAAGAATCCAACATTGGTCTGACAACTGCTGGAAGAAAAAGACCTGAAATCACAAATTATAAAATCAGGTTAACCTATTTGGTGGAAGGATACAGAGTTACGAGCTCTTTTGATGAGCAATGATTCCATAGGCCAATCCAACCAAGCCAGAAAATCTCAGGAATCAAATTTGTTCTAGTTTCTTGCTGAAATGTCAAACTATCATGAAAACAAGTTGGTTCGTGAAATAAAATAGTTGCTCTACAAGGGCATACCTAATACATAGAGGTAACTATGTAGTACTCAGGAACTTCAATGAAAGTTCAGTACAAAGTACATACCAACTACCAAAGTCAGAAATTGTGGTAAAGATAAGCAGAAAGATACTAATAAATCAAAATTTTCTCTAAAGAATAACTAGCCAAACTTGAAGCCTTGAAGGCAATTTCACAAAATCAACAGATAGTAAAACAGTACAACCTCCATTCTCAGCCTTCTATAGCTTGACCACCAAACATATGCAGAACTATCTAAAATGTCTGTGTCAAAATTATATACTTAGAATTTTTTCATTAAGAGTGGTTTCATGATATTAAAATTTTATTATTATATGTAAAACTCCGTTCTCAAATCCTGAATGATTCTTTGTACAATCAAGGTTTCCTAAAGAAAAATAATAATCATCTACATTAGGCAAAGTATTAAACTTCCAAAATGCTAAACATTCAATAACAATATAGTCTTTCAGTCCTAATCAAGTTAGATTAATCTAGAGTTAAAACCTAACAAGAGTCTCAAATCACGATTCAAACTCGTCAATAGCTACTTTCCAAGCACTCTTATTTAAATACATATCTTTAGATATATTTCACTATTTCAAGCTTATTTTTATTATCTCTTTATGTTAATTTCAGTCATTTTTTATTCCTATTCATATTATTATCTTGAATTAGGATTTTACAATATACTGATACTTCTATGAATCTCTTTTGAACATGGCCAAACCATCTCAACAGATATTAGATAAATTTTTATTTAATTGGTGCTATCCCTAGTCGATCACGTATATACTCGTTCGGACTTAATCCATTCTTATGTAACCATAAATTCAACTTAGCATACGTATTTCTACAATACTCAGTTATTAAACATGTCATTTTTTAGTCCAACATTCTGTCACATACAACATAGTAGGTCTAGTTATTATTCTATAAAACTTGCCTTTTATCATAGAGGATGTCAGCTGTTTAATGTCATTTCAACCAGTTTGCTTCAATTTTATAGCTAATGTCCGCATTAATATCTCCATTCATCTGTAGCATTGATCTTAGATATCGAAAGATAATCTTCTTAGACACTATTTGGCCTCCTAAACTTATATCTCTCTTCTCATGTACAATGGTGATAAAGTTACACGTTAAGTATTCAATCTTAGTCTACTTATCCTAAAACCTTTGGACTCAAAAGTCTACCGCTACAACTCTAGTTTGCTATTTATACATGTTCGGCTCTCATCAACTAATATTATATCATCTGCAAAGAACATGCACCAAGAAATATCCGCTTGTATGTTTTTTATAATCTCATCCATTACTAAGACAAAGTGGCATGGATTTAAAACTGATACCTGATATAATCCCATTTTAATCCACATGGAGTTTAGCTAGTTCACTACTTCAATTTCGCAAGCCACAAAGCAAGCCATTTTTCATGTGGCATCAATGTATTCTTATGCATCAGCCGTTTTCCGCAAGTTAGTGACAAAAACAAGACATCTAGTGTTGGTGTTTAGTAAGAACCTTTAGTCAGTTAAAAAAAAGGGATACTTTAGTTAGTTAAAAAAAGGGAGACCCTCAACCTCTTCAACACTATTTCAAGTTCACCACTGACAGCATGATGCAAACTATAGCAAAAATTTCAACACAATTCAGAGTTATCAGGAAAACGCAGCATACTACAATTTGGCATGGGATTGAGAGGACATCTATCAGTCATTATTACCAACCTATGATGAAGAAATGCAGCCGATATAATATTTTTTGGTTTTGTCCAAATCAACAAGGGGAATATTACACAGGCCAACACCCATTAGCTGAACTAAAGAATGAAACCATATGATCGAAAAGCACTGATTATCACCTGTGACATTCATTAGACCAGATTGTTCGGCTTTGAATGAACGAGTGATCTTATCTTTACAGAAAATGTAGAGCTTACTGACTATGAGACTACTTGAATCACGATTCACGCAGCATGGGCACGGGCAGCGCTAATGGCTCGGAAAGAGGCACACCTCTGAAGTGATTTAGAATCCTAGATACAACAGAATATTAGCAAGCGAAAAGCAAATCGAGGCGTTCTTAACCAATCCACTCAGCCCTGAGAGGCCTACAACCAATTCCACGTGAGCTGATTTCGATCTAAACGGGGGGCGTCCAGGGCAAGGAAACGCCAGGAGCAGCGTCCTCGACGGGGGCGATGCATCACGACAGGCTACTAGGGTTTCGGTCACGGCAGGGGCGAGAGAAAGGGAGCGAACCGAATCCGGCGATGAGGCAGGAGGCGGCCACGACTGGCTCCTTCACCACGAAGATCTTGAGCTTCTCCATCACGCCCATGGCTGCCCTGCCTCCTTGATTCCTTCCCCTTCCCCTTCCCCTTTCCCTTCCCCTTCCTCGCCGTCGCCGCCGTCGCTGGAGACGAGCGTCTCGTCTCTTCTCTTCGATATGTCAACACGTGGGCCCATTTCCTCTCCCGAAAATTCCCCTCTCGAAGCGCTCGAATGCGAGGCCAACCTAAGGCCCATATAAATTTAGGCCTATTTACTTTTCGGCCTATTGAGATTTAGGTCTCCGTTAGGAGGCCCATTGAAGTTTGATTTTGTGGTCTAACGATCTGATTGACGCCTTCGTGAAAGGGAGACGCACAGGGCATATTCAGCATCGGTCGAAGGAATATCCGCTGGCGGGTAGGAATATTTTGCCGCGAAGAGCGAATCTACCCTTCCTTTGCCTCGTCGTACTCTCTTCTTCCTCCATTGGTGCACACGCTCCCGCCTTAGCTTCGTTTCGTATGTCTCCTCGTCGTCGAAGCGGTCGTCGGTCGGTCCGCGCCGGCGGCTCCGCCGTGTGCCATGATCGAATATTCAGGTTAGTGAGTCCCCGTGGTTTCTCCTGAAAGAACATTCCGTCTGTTTCTGCTTCGTCTCTTCCTTTGATCTGCAAATGTGTATATGTAGCTCATGTGAATAAGGCTCATTCAGACGTGTCACAATGGGCAGATTGTGATTTGGAGAGCAGTGAATAGCCATGGGAACCATGGAATTGGATGAGAGTTAAACGATTACTGATGAATCCATTAGTGCTTCCTTACTGTAATATTGGCGGACTGGGAGTTAATGATGTCTTCTTCACTTGCAATCCGTTTGAGCTTGTACCCAGGACATCATCCGGAGTTCAGATTTGAGAGACATCTGGAGCATTCCCATCATTCAGACTTCAGGCTTCAGACCATGACGGAATATGTAGAACGAGAGAGCAGTTTTTCGAGGTGAAAATTTGAACAATAAACTCCCATAGAAGTCACCTTTTATGCAGCACAGAGGCGGCGGACCGGCAGTGAAGCTCGCCGGAGCCGGAGGCGGAGCCCGGAGGGGACATGCTATTTTTTAGGAGTCTGCACGGAGGCGCTGACGCAGACGGGGTGAACGGTGTGATGCGTGCTGACGAAACACCTCTGGATGACGCTGATACTGCAAGGAACTGGAGGTGGAGGAGCCCCGGCAGGCCGGCAAACGGCGGCGCCGGCGAGCCGGCAAGTGGCGAGCTCAGCTAAACCGTCCGATCGGCTATGCAGCGGGTCGGATGCGGATAGCCGAGACTTCGGAGTTTGGAGGTACGTTTTGCATATAAACCCTTTATTTATATTGCTGTGTATTAGTACTATGGTGTACAGCCCTATTGTAGAATGATAGAGCCCGTCCGATCAGATATGGGTGGTTGGATGGTGACAAGGGAACTTTTAGGGACGGAATTTGCATATTAACCCTTACAATACTATGTTAGTACAACGGTAACTTTGCAGGTAGATTTTCACATTAGTGCTTAATATTACTAGATATTCGAATCTCCTTAATGTAGTACCTGTCCTAACCGTTCGATTGGACTTGTGCGGTAAGGATGGAGAAAGCAAACGGAGTCAAAACGCTAACTGCAGAAGAGATCCTCTAGGATTGCACCTCTCGTCGGCTCGTTGCCACGAGCAGGTGCGGCTCTAGCTCCGGCGACCCATGGCATCAGTGTTGGTTCAGTACGAAGGCGGCAATTTCGCCTCCGTCAACTTTGTCTAAATTCTCTTTTGAAACTGAAACTTCGTCTAAATCTCGCCGTCGAGATTCTGGGTGTCAAGTGTCAACCTCGGTGTTAAACTATTACTAACTGATGTGCTTGGGTTTTGCATTCACTTTACAAATTTGCGTGGTTTCTGTTCTCATTTTTTTTGCCTAGGCCAGTTAATCATGCTATTTGTGCACTCTTTTATTATTGTCATGCAGGAAACCGGGTTTATTATTTTCCGGGAATAATCGCATTTACAGTATGATTCAAAAGAATGATGACAGCAACGGCGCAGCATACGGCCGTGATACGGTAACAACTTTACACTAATACAGGTACATCAGTTTGTGCATTTTTGCCCTGGGACGCTTCTGTCCAAGGTGCGCACCAAATACATCCATCAATGTTCTTCCGTATTATCACTCTGCTCATAGCAGAAGTATTTTCAGAAAGTCTTCGGAGATGCCACTCTAAAAACCATCATCTCCACAGTACTGAGGAGACACGAAATACCAGTCACCTCGACGGCTCTGAGAGTAATTTACATGTATTTGTTTCTGCAGATTCAAAACAACATAGTTCAGTTAAGTGTTTACTAGTACAATTTAAGAAATAGTTCCACTACTGAGGTGAATGGTATTCAATGTAGTGCTTGAATCCTACCTTATGATTCGATTGCTGTGACTCTTACTGGCTTCATTACTTTTACAATGTTCCTCATATGCTCAAACCCCATCAGTATCACTCCTATGATATAAAGAAAGCTTAGTTGCAGCTTGCCAAGTAAGTTATAGACTGCTACAGCGGCATTTCCACCCTCATCTGTTCGTATTGTGACGGAAACAGGTCTTGCAGAAATAAGTGCCCCGGTTTCTGATAAAGACGTAGCATAAGAGGCGTGCCTTGGTACATAGCCTCCAAATGACATTTCGGGGGTGTTGGGCCTTTGTAAGCTCACCTGATGAATTCTCTAGCTGGGATGACCACTCCTCAGGTTTCATCATAGATTTAGTGGCCTTTATTAATTCCATTAGTGCATTGTTGACCTGCGATAGAGAAATAGTCATATGAGTTGACTTGAGGTTTCCTGTAACTCTGTAAGCATGATAAAAATGAGAGAAAAAAGGACAATCTTCGAGAATATAGCTTGTTGCTCATCAACAAGATATCCTGCCTTAAAAAAAACATAAAAATGGCCAGATGGCTGGTCTAGTGGTCTTGTTGCTCTTCATTTATAACTGTATTAGAGAAAAGATGTTTCTCCTATCTCAGAATAAATCTGCTCTTCCAGTTGTGGTGTTCTAAAGTGTTGTAGTTTGTAACATGAACAATACTATCCAAATATCCTGCCAGCTTGCCATGAGTTACCTCTCCAAGCCTGGACTTCTAGTAGAATTCAGTTGTACATTATAGATTTCAAATTGTCCTACTAGTTACCAAGGATTGCCTAGCATTCCAGGATAAATGCCAAATGTTATTTCTCAAATAGATTGGTGCCTGAAGTGATACATGCTTCATTTTACATATATGGGCATAGCTTATCCTTTAACATGTTAGTGATTCCATCTCAGGCTTGGGATAAGCATTTCACTGGTGCCTAAAGATGTTTCAGAGTTGGCCAAATAATGTTCTTCAAAAGTAACATCTGCCCTTGTACAGTTTAGGTGGTGACAGTTTAGGTGTGTTTTCAGAGAATGGACCGCCTTAGTTCAGTTGCAACTTTTGGAAGTATTTGTGCAAGTTGCAACAGCATGCTATAGCATTCTAACCAGCACAAGCACAAGCATTCTTCCTAGTTTGGGCTCAAAAGTTGTATGTCCATTAGTGCATCTATATTAGTGAGAATGATGCTTGTAGAGAACCACAATGTCTAATATTGCCTGGCTTGGCCAGCTATTTAGGAATATTTTCTGCATTTCTACATATTTCAGCTGCCTAACAACATAGCATTTTGCCAAAAGTCCATGCTTACCTCCTCTGGTTTTTCATGGCTTACTAGATGTGCACCATGAAGTTCAACCATTCTGGAAACAGGAATAAGCCTTTCTGCAAGTCGTTTTGCATGACATAATTGCACGATAATATCAGACCTGAATAATTTTTAAACCAAGTTATGCGAATTGAACAGTGTGCTTGCAAACTGTGAGGAAGGGATGTGTGCTTTTCTCAAGGCGCAACTAACCTCCCATGAATAACCGAAACTAGAAAACCAGCAGACCGAATTGTATCTAGTTCTTTAGTTGTCATTTTGTGAGTCCAGCATGCATTAACTTGCCCTTCAAACCCACAGTTAGACTGCATCCCTGTCGATGATATGCCCTTCACATATTCCTGGAAACACAAAGTACAGAAACAATTGAAAATTCTATTTGAATGAAATAAATAGAGCTCAACAGATGCAAAGATTTTCCATGAGCAGTGTATCCTGAATTACTAATTGGCATGCTGATACCCTGAACAGTGCATTCAAAACCACAATACCATTTTTTCAGTAAAACAAGGCCCAGTCATAATGCCATGATCCCATGGTGTAAGATACTCTACAGTTGAGTAAACTGTCAGAATGTCAGATGGCCTACTCAAAAGAACAGACAAATAGGGATCATTCAATGTGTACACTCAACAAATTTCGTACAAAATCAGTTTTGGACTTCGGTGGTACATATGACATGGTATTACAATGAATATTTCACACGAGTTTATGATGAAGATTTAGATCTAGCTGATACACCATCAACAACACATTTTTTTTCCACCGAGCATCACCCTAAAAGTACAAATATCACTCACTTGATAAAGAATTGTTCTCCTTGTGCACGATCCAACTTTCTCATCAAGATATTCCTGCATCGCCGCATGAGACATTAAACAACAAATACTAAGGAAAAAATAATTTTTACATCAATTGGGATATAACAAATGGATGATGCATTATCACCTTAGTATAGTGGGTTTCCAAATCTACAATAGCTCTTTCTTCTGGAGTTCTCGCCCTTAAGAAACGGAACACAAGAGAGAGCATCTGCCCATCTAACTGCAAATGCAAACAAGCTTCATCGATGAGAACTAGTAGAAAGGAAATTAGAATCAACGGCATTCCCTGCAAGGTCTGCAAAGTTCCAGGTATAAACAGGCAGATTTCTCCATTCCAGTACCTTTGGGAAGCACTGGAAGCCACCTCCAGTGACATTAAGCAACGCCAACGAGCATAACCTGCGAGGCGCCATGGCTGCCAGTTTGCAAGATATCATCGCACCTGTGTGCAGAGAACACCAACATCAATGCCTATAGATCACACAATTCCCCCCTAAAAAAAGTACATCCTCCAAAATTCCGGCTTTCATTTTTTTCCCCGAAAGGATTCTGATCATCATCTAGCATCACAAAGATGGAGGATTCAGATCATCATTTAGCATCAGAAAGATGGAGACTCACCCATGGAGTGGCCAAAGACATGAGCTTTCTTCCACCCTAGATGGTCCATCAAGGCCAGGGCGTCCCTCGCCATGATCGCCGTCCTGCCAGACAATGGAACGTTCACATGGGGTCAGTACGCCATTGGCGCCACTCATCTGACTTTTCCGCACACAGCCGCGTCGTGCGTTCGATGGTAGAAGTTTATCTCCGTCACATATTTTCCCGTGGAAAAGCAATCGCGGTTGGAATCGAGTAGAACGTGAATTTATTCTCGTCAAAAACTACATGAGACGCCAATCTTACCCTCCTCCAGATCCCTATCTACATCATCAAGATTGGGGCACGACGAACGATCTCATCCACCAAACGGCCTCTCTGATCGTCAGAACAGGTGGAGATTTGGATCTAGACGATGAGAGGAAGAACTCACGAGTAGTAGGATTTGTGCGGCAGCACGGAGCTGCGGCCGACGCCGCGGTTGTCGAAGCAACAGACCTCGATGCCATCACCGTCGTCCCCCTCCGCCGCCGCCTCCGCCGCCGCGGCGTCGCCGGACTCCTCGTCCGTCCGCTGGGCCTCGGCCTCGTCGTCGGCCGGCTCCAGCGAGCCGGTGAGACCCTTAATCTGCGGGCCCCACGAATCGTGCGTCCCCGCCAATCCTTCACACCCCAACCACACCATTTCTCATCAGAACCAATCAAGAATCCAAAAAAAAAAGCATAATTTTTTCGATCGCCGGCAAGGCGATAGATTCAGAGAGAGCGGCTCCGCCGCTCGATGGCGTACGTACGTACCGATGACGAGGAGGACCTTGGTGGCGCCGCGGCCGTAGCGGCGGTAGAAGAGGCGGACGCCCTCCCACTTGTCGCCGTTCTGGTACCGGTCCACCTCGCAGTAAGGCATTACTCAGGTCAATCTCCTCCTCCCAACGATTTCTTCAGCTTCGTTTTGGATTCCGGCGAGAATGGAGGACTACTACTACGGTTATGGGAAGAGACGAAGACGAATTAAGGCAGGTGAAAAATGGGGAAAATATGAGAGGCGGAGCGGAGGCCGGGACGGAGGTGCGGTTTATTTATAGCCGTCGCCGCCGAGGCGCGAGGAAGGAGGAGGACACCCGGGAACACGTGGATGGATGGGCACGAGCTCGACGCCTCGAAGAGCACACGCGGCCGGTCGCTGTCGGCTGAGTCAAACGTGATTGCGCTCGCGGCGGACGGGAAGAGAGAGAAGGATAATAATTCTTTCATTCCTGAGCTCTGAGGTCCAGGATTTTCGGGGAGTTTTGGACTTCCAGGAATCAGGAGCGAACTGTAAATAGTGTGAGGAATACTCTTCCTGCTCGTGGAGATGACGCGAGTGATTTACGTGCTGACCTGGAGAAAGTTTGCATTTTTTATGAGGTTTTCTTGATCGATCATGCTGGTTGGAATGGTTGAATCTTGATCAAGAGAAAAGAGAGGGCATTTGGACCACGTCAGGTAGACAGGGAATTGGTTCTAACAGATTGTGAGTCAGTATCGAGAAGCTAAGGAGCTGGAGTAATAAACTAGAACGAACTAGGGAGTTACTCGATCCTGATCACCCAGGTTCAGTTTCCTGTTTACTTGAAAAGAAAAGGGTTCAGTTTTGTTTTCTGTAGGTCAGTTTCATTATCATTTCAAGTGGAGTTGTTCTTCCGTTTTTTTAGTATCACTTTTGTGACCAGTTGATAAAACAAAGCTCACTTTTTTTAGTTCTCAAAAGCAGTCCAAACGGTTGCAACTTTTTTCCTCCCCAGCTGACAAAGCAACGACAGAGACTGAGCCAGCATCTTAGCCCACAGTAAGAACTAAGAAGTAAACCAGCAACCATCAGAGAATTTCACCGGCCCAGTGAAAACGATTATCAAGAGATAAATTCTAATCACTCGAGAGGATACCACTGATTTCTACCTGTGGCAGCGGCTGCTCCGGCTCAGGCGACGCGGCGCAGTGCGGTGGCTGTGCGCAGTGCACGGCGATATAATATTCATGTGAAGCGCGTGTGCGCTGACGAGGCGGGGCGATCGGTTGGGCGTCGCCGTCCACTGCTCGCCGGCCCGCGCCGTCCCTGTTGTCCGCTGCGGCCTCAGCTGGGACCCTGCGCCGCATGCCGCTCTCTTTCCCTCGCCGTGTCGTTCGCTCGCCGGTGGTGGTGGTCGTCGTGTACGACCCTACCTGCTAGTGGCATGCAATCTATGCTGACGTCTCGCTGATGCAACCCAACCGGAATAATCCTCTCTCTTTCCCTCGACGACTAATTCTTGACATGCACTTGCGTTGCATTCGCCGTGTGTTGCGCGTGTGTCGGTAGGTCAGAACCGCCTGTGTTCCTCGCGTGGAGAATCTCCGTTTCATGTCAATCACCACACCACCTCCAAACTGATGAACTGGATCGCCGTTTTTCTTTCATGGGGATCTCATCTCTTTGCGTAAGCTGCATCTGCAATGGCTGCACGATCAGATTGAGAGGAGATTCCCCTCCGCCACGGGGTTTCTAGGGTTGGAAAGGAAGGAATGTGAGCAACCGTGTGTCTACACGAAGAGAGATTAATTAACTTGCCGGGATCGCAGCGATAAATTCATCAAAATTTTATCAGGCAACATGGGGAAGAACCATGTTAATTTGCAATACATGTTTCGCCATCCTCCAAACGAGGCACGGAGCATATTTGTGGATGAAACTTTGCAGTTACGCAGCATGAGGGAAAGCATGAGCTGACCTGCCGCCCGCCACCAGAAAATGGAGTTGTTGGAGAACACTCAAATAAAAAGCGTGTGTTTGTTTAGCTTGAACAAAGATTAAAAAATCAGTATATATGTACTTTTCATCAAAAAGAATTCTATCTTGCCTCACAAATTTTGTGATTTTTTATTTTCACATTTCGATCTGACACCACTAGAAAGTGCTACATATATGACGTGTCGTCGAGAATGACAAACCATCTCTAACATAACCGTACTTATCGATGCTAATCCTAAAATTGCTATCACTCATGATAACAAAATAGTAGTTATTATAAAAACTAATATATTTAACCATATCGGGTAAACTACTAGTAAAAACTATGACAATGTAACTTAGCACGGCTAGCACATCAATCCACAAGCAGTGGTTTAGACTTAGGAACAAAACCAGATTCTTCGTGTAACACCTTAGTTTTAACTTAGCCATTAAAAACTATTTTAGTAAAAATTATAGTTTCAAAAACTTTAGTTCTTTGTGTATATTATGTGACAAAGATTTCTGTTCAAAATTTGAATCCTAAAATTCGACTTTTAAATCAACATCTCCATTAAATTTTTTTCTAAATTTTTAAGTCCAACAATCGAATTTGAATCCAATCTGGATATCAACTTCGCTTCAAAATCCTCTCAAATAAATCTCCTTGATTCTCTCCCACAAACTCTCCAATGAAATCCCAAGTTTAAATTCAAACTCATTTTAAAATTTTGAAAAAAAATCAATTCTAGAAATCTCTAGAAAAAGTGAAAACCTCTGGTTCATTTGGGTCGTCTTATCCCCGACCCATTCTCTCACTCCCTTTCTTCTTCTCTCCCTCAGCCTCCTCTCCTCCCTATTGCCCAATCGCCCTGCTAGCTCAGCTCCTCCCCTGCCTCTCTTCTTCTTTCCTACTCCTAGGCCGCACACGAGGCTAGCCTAAGGCTACCCCTCCTCTCCTTTTCCCTAGGGCCTTGCTTGCCGGCCCATCTTCCCTATACGCAGCCAACTATGCAACTGTGCCTCATCGCTCGCTCGCTGCTCACTCTTCATTTGAGCCTGCTTGTCAGCCACCACCTCTCTGTCAAGCATGCCTTCTCCGCCCATGCCTCGTGCTCCTTCTCTTCCTCTCATCGCACCAGCGCCCATGCAAACTATTCAGCAAAATACTAAACTGCTAGTCGACACATTGACACCCGCTTTCCATTACGCCTCAACCTCGAGCCTATGCATCGTGCCCTTGCTCCGTTCTCGTGTGCCACAAACCTATTCCTATGCCCACACACACATCACACACTCGATAGGATGCCAAACCGGCCACTGCCTTTGCGCACGTGTGTCGCATCGTGCTATGCCAAACGTGGACCCACCGCCACGAATCTCGCCTACCGTCACTACTCCGCACGCAGATCTCACTGGCCATCGCCTTGTCCTAGACCCTGCTACTCCACCCCATTCTTTGGCCTAGCCTCCTGTCGAGTTCCATCATGGGTCTCGTAGCCCCGCAACACACCAAATTGGCCATACTACGCACCGAGCAACACTTCACCATGACAAGTCGTGGCACCGACCTGCCTACCACCACTCTGAAGAGCACTGCCACGTGCAGTGGTGCACTATGGTGCACATCATTGCCTTGTCACCACCAAGTGTCATGTACTTCACGTCACTGTGGACCCTATTGTCGACCCCCACACCTCGTCGCATTGTCATTACCCGACAACCGTGGCTATATAAGCCTGCTTGTCTTCTTTGTCTTCCCTATAAAACCTCTTGCCACCAAGCATGCCTTCACCACCCTGTGCCACCTCTCCCTAAGCGAGGTGTCCCCTCCTCCACCAAGAATGAGGAAGAAGGAAGAAGAACCCCTTAGTGCCACTAACATGTGGGCCCTACCTCGGCCACCGAGGTAAGACCACATACTCCTCTTCCTTCTCCCAATATATGGACTAGCTCGCATCTCTTTCCCTCCCATCATCAATATGTGGACGCTACTTCCCTAACCTTAGATCAAGCCATTGGCTAACCCTATAGGCTAAGACCCATTTTGGCCCTTCAGCTTTCTAATGTCTACTTTACCTTCCCTAAAATAATTTCTCTCTAACATGTTGGTCTCACTCTAGAGAATTTTGTCCTAATTTTTCAGTGAACTATTTCTTTGTAAAATTTTTTATAAATTCAAACAATCTTCCAAAATTTATATATTTTTTCAACCATAACCCTGATTGACTCTCTTATACTTCTAGATTTTTTTAAAAAACAATATCTATCCAATGGAACTATTATTTATTTAGTTTTTTTTGTATTTTTAGTGTTTGATTGGGATTTCTCATGTTTTGCACGTAGTTCGCCATTGGAAAATTCTCGGATGTCAATTATAGAGAATTTCTCATCGACCAACAGTAAGGCAAGTCACCCTTAATTATATTATTTATAATTTATAAAATGTGATTGTTTGTAAAGTTGCATGCTTAGCGTATACAGTTAAATTGATTGGCCTTGGTTTGTACGCAACCAGGACCAACCTAGTATTTTATTGTTAAATCTTATCCTTCTAACTCTACCATAACAATGCTTATAAATTTCTATATGCCAATAGTTATGGAACACTTGAGATGAGGAGATATGATTGTAGACCTTTACTATTAGGGATGAGTATTATTCTAGCATCTTTTAAGGTGATCGGTTATGAGTAGGAGACATTCCCAATGTGTCCTAAGCAGATAAAGTCGTGAGATTTTCCTAATATTTGGTTTGAGAGATTTAACCCAACTATGTAATATGGAATATTCATGAGTTAACTTTAGAAAAGCCTTGTCACTAACTTCAGGTGCCAATGTATATCCGGTGTTAGTTTCGTATCATGTGGATAAAGTATACAAACTCTATGAAGCTTAATCTATTCGAATAGTCATGCCCATGATTAAGAGCAAATATAAGGTGATTCTCCTAACGTAGTTTTATTTGCTAGTGTTCTATGAAAAATTATTGAGGAAATAAAAACCATTACTAAAGTCGGTCTTGATGGCTAACGGATAACTTTGGTGGTCAGGAATAGGTCTATGTGACTCGAGATACCGTGAGGCATCATGGAGTAGGCTTTCTGAGAGAGAGCGAGAATTAAAGCTTAAGTGGTTTTGAGAAGGAGCTAATAGAAAGAAAGATGCTAGTTTAGTTTTGGATAGAGCGAGATAAATGTTATATGCATGGCTTATGAAACGATATTTATTGAAGAGATAGAAAATAAAAAGAAACTATTAATGAAACTAAAACTTTATTATTATATTTGGGTTATAGCAAAGCAACTCTTATCAGATCGAGATAGTAAGTCTCTTTCCAAATGAATTGTGAAACTCACACTTAGAGGTTACAAAACGTTTTCAAACAAAAAAATTTTGAAATAAACCTAGCCTTTTTTATAGCTTGCATACTCACGTTTTTCGTGACTTACGATTATAAAAGTACATCCTCTCTATTTTATTGTTTTTACTACTCCTTCCTTAAGTTCAAGTGGAAGATGCTGAAGAATTTACTTTCATCTCTAGACCAAAGCCATTGCATGTGGATTGGTATACCAGCTGTGCTAAGTTCTGATGTCGTAATTTTTCTTACGAGTTGCTGCCAAGGATCTACCCAGTGTGGCGACAAGATATAATATATTCATTTAGTTTTTACAATGATTATAGTTTTATTACTGTGGGTGCCAACTTGGAATCCTAAGACTGACATCGACACGTGTTATTTCGCTAGGGATACTTCGTTTTCCTTGGCGACACGCCCTATCTGACGCTAGCTTTCTAGTAGTATCAGGCGGGGTGTGATATTTTGTCATCTTTTACCTGAACGGAGGAGGAAAAACAATAAAATTGAGAGGGTGAGTATATTCATACTCGTAAGTCAAGGGAAGCGTGAGTATGCTACCTATAAAGAAGGCTAGTTTTATCTCGTAAATCTTTTGTTTGAAAATGTTTCGCAATGTGTGAGTTCCACAATTTATTTGAAAAAAGACTTACCGTCTTGTTTCGATGCGAGTTGCTTTGCAACAATCTAAACCAAAGAACAAAGTTATTGTTTTATTAATAGTTTCTTTTTATCTTTCATCTTTTCAACCAACATTATTTCTTAAGCCATACATATAGCCTTTATCTCGCTCCTTCTGGAGCTAAACACATTTTTTTTTCATGAGCTTCTTATCGGAACCATCAAAACTTTAGTTTTTGCTTTCTCTCAGGAAACCTACTCTATGGTGTCATTATGATATTTCGAGTCACACAAACCCATTCCCGACCACTAAGGTCATGTGTTAATCTCTAAAATTGACCTTGGTAACGGTTTCCATCCCCACAAACATTTTTCATAAAATAATGACAAACAAATCCACACTAGGAGAATTACCTTACATTCGCATTTAACTCTAGACACGACTATTTAAATAGTTAAAACTCTACAGAGTTTATATACTTTACTCATATGACACGAAACTAACATCGGATACTCGTCGGCACCGAAAGTTTGTGACTAGGCCTTTTTAAAGCTAACCATTAATATCTTATGTCGCATAGTTAGGTTGAATATCTCAAAACCGAGTATAAGGTAAGTTTCATGTCTTCATCTACTCAAGACACACTAAAATATCTCCTAGACCAAATCAATCTCCTTATATGAGGCTAGAATAACATTCATCCTGAGTAGTAAAGATTCACGATCCGTCCCCTCGTCCCCAATGTTACACAATTATTGATATACAAGATTTTCAAGTGCTATCTGATTACTTAGCTAAGAGCATCCTATAATCACTCATGTGGTCATACTGTAAGATGCTTGGATGTAATATCTCAGGAAATTGGTCCTTACATGCGATTACAAAACTAAGCCATACAGGCAAGATTCTGCATCGCGGGTTTTCGCAAATATTCTCTTTTGAAACTCACCGACTCAATGAGTTGGGTTTCGCAAAATGTTTCATAACCTAATTTTTGTATAACGACAAATAACAGTGTAAGATGG
Source organism: Oryza coarctata (assembly GCA_030770085.1). Lineage (NCBI taxonomy): Eukaryota > Viridiplantae > Streptophyta > Magnoliopsida > Poales > Poaceae > Oryza > Oryza coarctata. The sequence continues at coordinate 20,946,648 of CM061470.1, forward strand.
GTAGTGGTATTCCCGAAGGAGTGAAGATTTTCAAGCACCATTATGGTAGACTTACAAGAATATGATTTAACAACAAACTACGAAAAATAATGCAATTGTTTGGTTGGTTTGTTGGTTGCACCTAAATCAAGATCGATCAATTTAATTATTTATGAACTTTATAAATTATTATATTTTATAAATTAGGAGTAATATGATCAAGTATGACTTGCCTTGCTCTTGCTCTTGGTCATCGAGAAACTCTTTAAAATCAGTGTGCAAGAATTTTTCGCTAGCGAACTATGTGCGAAACGAGAGAAATCCAAATAAAACCCTAAAAATGCAATAAAATATAATTTTTTATAAAAATTCTAAAAGTTAAACGGAGCCAAGCAAACTTACGGTTTAACATATATGAATTTTGCAAGTTTAAACTATTTTCTAAAAATAAAAAAATTGATTTGTTATATTCTACAGAGAATATTCTGAGGTAATACTCTCTAGAACTGATACGTAGGGTCCACTGTCAATGAGACAGACACATCCATATGACTACGGTCCATAATAGACCAAGTCTACCAAGAATCCTAAGAAGTGGCCGGGATAGACTTGGTGCACTAGTTCACGGGTAGGCACGCGGGACCCAACAGTGAGCAACACGACGTGGATGGATTGGGTGCATAGGATCGATCGAACATGTAGATCCTACTAGTGGGTCCTATCCTTTTCTTATTCTCCTCTCTTTTTTTCTATTTTTCTTTCTTTCTTTTTTTTCTCCCATCCTTTTCTCTCTTCTCTCTCTACCTCTTCTTTGTTTCTCTCTTTATCTCTTTCTTCCTTCCAATACAATAGGCATAGGCAACGAAGCCAAGGGGGCATGGGGGCCAGGCGATGGCAGCGATAGCCTAGGGCGGCAGTAGTGCCAGTAGGGAAGCAGCAAGAAGCGTAAGGCTGCTGATGGCTAAGAGACGTAGCGCTAGGCGGTGGCAAGTCCAATACTATGGCGGCGATAGCAAGGATGCGTGGTGGTGGGCTGGGATAGTAGGCAGTGGTATGAAGGAGGCATAGGGCGGTGGGGTAAGAGCGCAGCGACGGCGTGGAGGTAGAGGATTGAGGAGCTAGCAACCTAGAGATGTGGGTCATGATGGCATTTCAAGGTAGTCGGTATCGCAGAAGATCGAACTCGGTGTGGAGAAATAGAACAACGATGGGGTTGGTGGCTAACCAGAGCAAAAGGAAGCAGCTTGGAGGCGGGAGGCTTGAGTGGTGGTGGATGCAGAAAGAACGAAGAGGGAAGAAGGCATGACACTTAGAGGCAGAGAGGGAAGAGTGTCTAGTGCTTTGTATTTGTGGTTGGTATTTCACGATAGGTCAAGAAACGACAAAAGCTCGTGCGATGCCACGAATCACGTGAAGTCTCTATTGAATTTTACCGAGTTCATCATGACAGGATGTGCATGTATGAGCTTACTTGCGAGTATCTCTTCTCCCTCTCCTCTCCTTGCTGACTCTCTCTATGAACTGTCTATTGCTATTTGGTTTAGCTCATGATGGAAGAAAAAACAATGAATGTGCATGTACCTGCAGAAGGGGAATAGTGGACAGGACTCTATGAGATATGACTAAAAGATAGTTGCCATAGGCATGGGCTTGAGGTGGCAAGGTAACCGTAGCACTTAGCACAAAAGCACCGAAGGTGGTGTAGTTGCCGGGCAACAAGAAAAAGAGAGAGAAGAAAAAATAAAGAAAACAAAGGAAAAGGTTTATATTTTTGTTGAGAATATAACTAATTCTATTTTATATAAATTTTATTTCAATCATTTAAAGAACCACATTCGAAAAGTTTTAAAAAATTTAAAATTTTACATATTTTTATTATTGAAAATTTTCGGATGTTACGCTTATCAAAAAGAAGTTTATTCTGTGTCAGAAAATTGTGATCCACAGGTTACTATTGCCTCATGAGGTGTCAAAGCTACATCCTGTAGTCTGTCCAGCACAACCACGATAGATGAGATGAGAATGGGATGTCCAATCCGGAAACGTCTTGCAGAGGGAAAAAAATGAAAATTGGCCAACAGATCAATTTCATTAATTTCTAAGACGTGGACGGTGGAAAGCCTCTTGTTTCGTAGCAATTTGGCAATATCTCAATTAAGAGCCTTGTCCATGAATCACAAGGTGCTTGAAGCTTGATGGGGTCTAAAGCGATGTGTACTTAATTTCTTCTTAGTAGGAGAAATGAGCTAACCAAAATAGTACTACTAGTAATCGGTAGCTAATACTATATTTAATTAATAGTTAATATAGCTTTAATCATAAAGAGCAGGTATGCTTCATTTAGGAGCCTAGTCCTGGTCCAGATAATTAGCTCACCATCATGCGCACAATTAGCGACAAGTTCTGCAAGCCATCTCCTTTGACCATGACTTTGAGTATCTTTGCTGAACAAAATTAGAAGTCCCAATTCGGGGGCATTGTTTGCTATAATTTATAGCCTATAAACACCGGAAATCATGAATAAAGTAGTGGTTGGCAGTTGAAGCTTCTGACCGAGCAACGCTAGCTTCTAGAGATTGATTAGAAATCTCAGGAAAAGAAGTTAGCATTGCTGCAGGTCAAGGAAAGGATACAGTTGCAATATTCTTCTTCTTCATGTGTTTTCTGCAGGTGTTAAGTTGTTAACATCTCTTGGGCAGTTGTAATTTTCCTAACTGCAGTGGTAAAGAAGTTCACGGATGAAGTAGTGTTCATTATCGAGAGTTCAGGTATCTGAACTTCTGAAATCAGACAGACAGTTGCTGCACGCCTGTTTCAGGGACGGATAAGAACGAGAACGGATAGAACTTGCATGGCGATTGCCTTGTGTGTGTTGTGACGGATTTATGCAAAAATGACAAAAAGAATAGACATGCAAAATTTAGCACGATACCAAATAGATTCAGGACTAACAATCTTCAGAGTTTGTCATAAGTGCTACGATGTTTCCTGAATATATTATATATTGGAGCGTTTTCTTTTGGATGTATGAATTGGTCTAAGCTAGTTAGGATTGCATTGCTTACATGGATTCCTAATGACGAGGTGGATGAAGAAAATATGGATGTTGTAAGGTGGATTAACGAGAGATTGATCATATGAAACTTTGTCTATTTTGTCTTTCAAAAGAGGATGAGAGGATCTGATGCTGTTGAACTACTACAGATGTCGATGGAAACTATTGGGTATGACTACTCGGTTCTGAATTCAGCAGCTAAGTATGTCTGTTACACGTGAAAGATTATCATTTTTTTATCAGATACAAGAAGGTACCTTTGTTTAGATAGGAGGTAGGTTTCATATTTTTGCTATTCTTACATTTTCACTTGCTGTGGGGAATACAGTACAGACAGCTTAACCGGTTTTTACGAGCAACGTTCTGACTTTACATGAAGAACTGTTTTATAATAGTCTATATTGATAAGTATAAATCAATATAGACTAGATCGTTCATCTTTTCTAATTTAACGGACCATATTTATTTATGCTAGTTGTACGTTAATTTTTTCCAGAACTTATATATTAACAGTTGAGATCGTTTTTACTAACAATAAAAAATATTACAACCACCGTAAAGATACATAGAAAGTACTATGAACATTTACAATTGCAAACTTTCAAACTTGCTAGAGAACCAGAATGCTCATTTTATTCAGAGCAGCAGAAGCTTTGCAAACAAGATACTTAACATCTCTGTAAGTCTGAACTTAAAAATTGTTCTCAGTAGTGGTATTTTATCAGTTGCTAGTTATATATAAGCACACACCAGAATACATACAGGTATGTCTAAAATGACCTGAACCTCATGCACCTGACAAATTACGACTTACAAGGTAATAGTGACACAATAGTACCTAACTATTCTGCTTAATTATAGTGCATTACAGTAAAGATAGTGGCTTGGTGATTGTAACATTTTGGATCATGCAAGTATCTGACTTATCTTGCGTGTCCATTGCCAGGCTTCTTGCGTGGTTCATGTTTGGGGTTGGGTCCTCCGTAGTCGTAATCCAGAACATCAGTCAGAACCCTCCTGCTCTGTTTCTGAATTCTCTGAGGGGGGTAAGGACATATGAAACTTAATTAGTACATACATACTGTGACTTAAAACATCGCTGATTCTAACACAGGTTCTTATGATTATTGTGTCTTAACAACGGGCCAGCACATGTGATTTAGTATGTGTGCTAACTCTTTGTAAAAAAAGGCAGAGAAGCTTGCTACTAACACAAGGGGTTCTTTTTAGAACACAAGGAATTTACAGAGTTTTTACAGGAGTTAGTTAAATTCGATAAAAATCCAATTTTCAGGGTACCTAGATATAAAGTTTCAGAGTCAATTTTTTATCAGTTATTGCTCAGCTAACACATTAAGAATGTACAACAGGGCAAGTTGTACAGTTTTCTTCTCGCTAATATTAAGTCAGCTTTCATGAATCATGTTGGGTCCTTCAAAAAAATAAAGTCAGCTCTTGATTTCCACACCCCCCAAAAAAGAAAACAATTTTTTTATAGCATATGGAGTTATTGATTAAGACGAGAACACATGAAAAGCACCAAGATATATAACTCTGATATATCTATTACCCTAACACTAACTCGAACTCAAATGTTCTCTGTGAAGGTTACTACAAAGATTGAGAATTAAGTACATACCACTTTCACTTTAGAAGTCACTTCATTATTGGTATATGCTGTCGCAGCTTGCCCTGCATTTAGACGACAGAGAAATTAAAATGGTCCATCAATCAGTGATAGACCAAGCAAAAACAAATCAGTGAGTAGTGCACAGACAGACAAATGACAAACACAAATAACAACAACATAAAAAAAGCATGCATGCCTGAAGATGCATCGAACAGTAGCAGGATCATAAGGACGACAGTGATGAAGAACTTGAGCTTGCTCATGCTGGATGCAACTGATGGCATGAATCAGTTATCCCCTTCTTATGCAGATAGTGTGACTACACTGTTGGTTGAGGAGCTGCAGTGCCATTGGTCATGTTATACATACGCGATGACCATCCGATGAATTTGCATCTACAGCTGGAAAGGACAGGTGAATAGCAGCAGGCTTTTTGCGATGTGCATAGTGTATTCCACCAATGATTTGCTCTACGAGCTAGCGATGATAGTGAAGTCCACAACTCCACAATCCTCATGCGCTAGCTTAGCCCAAATGCAGGGTCAACTATCATACAATGAATGCATGATTTACCTGCAGAATTAATGTTCAGAAAAAAGTTACCAGCTGACTAGATCTTCAGAAACTTCCAGAAGAAGTCCACTTAGCCACTTATTGAATTTGTAAGTGCTTTAATTTTTTCACTAACCTAGGGCAAAGTAATTAGAGTAACTGGCTGCAGAATCTCGTGCTAACTTCTTCAGAGAACCGGTGATAAGATTGGCTGAAATTAAGGGCAAGTAAGTTCAGTTAGTTCGTGCTTGCTGTCTTGTTACTCGCCCTGTTGCATGCACTGTCGCTCGCACATGCGCATGATCGTAGTGCGCGCGCTATATATGGGGGAATCTGGTAGTGCATAGGTATCTATCAGAATTCTAGCGAGGTTTAGGATCATGGCAAGTACGAGTGCAACCCCGGGCTTTCGGTGGTGAGCGCTGCTGGTGGCTAGCGTCCAGCCTTCCACTATACTCGATCAGTTGGCAGGTCGTTCGTGGCTGATCAGTTTCTCTGAAAATCTCTCTGTTGGTACTTCCTCCGGACATAATTGATTGACGTTTAGGACAACCAAATTACAAAGAAAAAACCAAAACGTACTCTTGTCTGAAATGATAAATAGAACTGAGCGAAGCTTATACTTAGTTAGGCAGTTTCCACTAGCCTACAAGTCAGAAAATATGTTTCGACTGTGTTTGGGATGTAAGTAAAGTATACCATAGATATAGTTTTCAGCCTTTCAGGACATCAATGCCCGAGATAGCTAGTTCAGGAATAATGCATGCTTGGAATATGCTTTTTATAGTTTAGAGGTACTCACTGTAAAAAAAGTTTTTCTTTACGTGAATATATCTTCAACCTATTTTCCATAAAATTACTATGACACAGTTTCTAAAAAATATGCTATGATTAAATATCTTAATTTAAACGCTAGGTTCACAATAATTACGGTGCACTACTTCTTCCATTTCAAATTATCGTCGTTCTAACTTTTTACTATGTAAAAAATTTATATCATTGACCATACAGTTGCACTATATATTATAAATCTATTTCTCATGATGAATCTAAAATAATAAATCTATGTGGTTAAAACATATGAGTTAAAGATAGAGAATTTTAATTTACAACCAAATTAGAATGACAGCTACTCTCTCTTAGAACAAAAAATTGTTAAAACGTCTTATAATATAAAATAGAGAAAAAATGAAGGGAGTAATTAATACAGAATAAATAATATAATTTCTTCGAGACAGCTGACGTACAATACGTGCAGTGACAGATTCAATGTGACGTACAAACTCGAGCCCCCTACATCTCATGGAGAACTAGAGAACTGGAGAACAAAAGAGGAAGGGAAACAAGAGCGGAGGAAAAAAAATAGAAAGAGGTAGAGGAAGAAAAAGACAATAAGACTTTCTCCAACTCATGGCTGGATCCACCCCGCCGTCGCGTCGTCGTCGTCGTCGTCGTGCGGTGCACGTGTGGTTGCCGTTGCACGTCGCCGGCCACCGTATGTAGCTGCATGCGTTGTACACAGTACAATACACAAAAAGGCTATCTCGGCCGGGCGACACGTAGCACGATCGATGGTGCCATGCTGGTCGACCCAATCGGAGGGGAGCGCTGCACAGTGCAACGGCGCCGGCCGCGAGCGATCGATCGATCGATCGGGTGCAGCGCCGCACGGCGCATGCACCGATCGGCCGACGGCCGACGCTGTGGGACGTGTCACGGTCGATCGATCCTGCAGCCAGCCAGCGAGCGAGCTAGCACGATCGAGCACGATGGGCAGCTGGTTAGTGCGTGCTACGCTGCGACTGCGATGTAGCAGCCGGTGTGTGCAGGTCAGGATTGCCACTATGACCCGGGAACGGCTTGTGCCCGTGTGCGATCAATGGTGGCCGCTCAACGTGTCATCCTACGGTGGCAGGCGCCACTCACACACCGGGCACATTTGTTGTTGGATCGTTGGTGACATTAATCGGCAAGGCCCAGCCCAAGAGCCCATGGTAGCTCGTGCTGAGCTTAGGATTAATTTGGTCCAGTAAGTTTGGTTAGAGAAGTTCACTTACTCCTAGCTGCCTTGCCGAACCACCCTACTAAGGGCACAGTATTAGGCCGTATTACTAGATCACGAGCCCACGACATTCATGTGTGCTAAGTAAACTGCAAAGTACAAGCATCTTCTTAGCTCTTTGGCTCTCTTCTATGCCTACATCGTCAAAAAAAAAAAAGAAGCAATTTCCCGAAGCTTCTATATGCCTACTCATTTGAGTGCAAAACCTTCCTCACATGTGCCCCCTTTACTCCGCGTGCCGCCGAAGTAGCACTAATAGTATAGTAGTGTTCTTCTTTTGGGCTTTTAGCTTGTGCATGGGTTCGAGTCAGCATGGATGGATGCATCGATCGCCATGGGAGGGCTTGGCCTTCGCGAAGGTACGGACCTGAGACAACGCGTGTCCTTTCTACGTGGCCATCATGTAGGCGACCCGGCTTGCTACGTGTCCCGGAGGATGTCTCGATGCGAAGTGTCATAAATACTGTGACATTTCAATCTCATCGTCGTAGCCAGTGCAAAGCTGATCAGATCAATCGAGCAATCACGTCTTCGTTCTCGCGAGTGTTTTGAGCAGGTTAATTCGTGCGTGCTGAGTTCGTTTCGAGGTTTTTGAAGCTAGGATCAATGGCTTCCCACCAGGACCAGGCTAGCTGCCGCGCCGACGAGACCAAGGCCCACACCGAGGTCAGTGTACTCACCGGCTGTCCATCTTCTTCAGCTCCGGTGAGCTTTAGTTTGGTCGGCTTTGTATGGTTTGGTTGGTGTGTGCAGGAGAAGGCGGGACACGTCATGGGGGCGAGCAAGGACAACGCGTACGAGGCGAAGGACCGGCCGTCGGACGCGGCGAGGCACGACTCCAAGGAGGAGACCAAGGAGAAGGCGTACGAGGCGAAGGACATGGCGTCGGAGACGGCGCAGGCGACCAATGACAACACGTCCGGCACGGCGCAGGCGGCCAAGGACAAGGCCACCGAGAGCAAGAACCAGACGGGGAGCTTCCTCGGCGAGAAGACCGAGCAAGCCAAGCAGAAGACCGCCGAGACGGCGCAGTATACCAAGGACTCCGCCGTCGCCGGCAAGGACAAACCGGCAGCGTCCTCCAACAGGTACACCACTTGCTAACTAAATTTCTCCTTGTCAAGCACCATTTCTTTCTTGCCATTGATACTGAATTCTAGAGCAAAATTTGTTCTTTTCAGGCGATTGAGCAGGTGAAAGCACTGTGGTGGGCGCAAAGGATGCGGTGATGAACACGCTGGGGATGACCGGAGACAAGGCCGGCACCGACGGCACCAACAAGGACACCAGCGCCACCGCCATGGAGACGAAGACGAGGGATCACTAAATGCCATCAACCACACCTAAATAACAAACGGTCATAGAATTAGCTAAATAAAGGATTTTTTCGGTCCTCAACGAAAATATGTTTAGCCGCCATTGTTTTTATGCTATAGGAGATATATTAACAAGTTGTGTGAGATTTACAAGGGTATCAACAAGTGAAAAACTTAAGAAGGATGGGTTATATTAGGTGTTGAAGATAGGACTGAAAGTGTTGAAAATGATGTAATATTCTTGCACGAAAAGTGCCCTGCCTACAAAATTTTTTTTGACGCGATGTGACATTAGCACGCCAAAAATTGAATGTTGGGTTGAATTGAAAGAGACCTATCATTCATCGAAAGTTGGCTAGCATTACTCAGTATTAATTGTGACTCGATAGTTATGTGCACGTAGTAAGAAGTGAAGGCATTGAAAGTTGATTGTCGCATGCTACCAGCAGTCATGCGCGCATAATAAATAGTAAAAGCAATGTGGTATTAACGTATAGTAAATAATGTAGATATACATAACTAAAAAAACTAATACAAAGTAGTATAAATAGTAAGTACAACTGGTACAATATAGTACTAGCTTGGAGCCTAGCCTTTACCCCTCTTCATTCTCCTCCTTTGCACTCGCACGTGACCTTAGGAGTAAGCGAGTCAATTAGCTAGGACACCACGGCTAACATGAACCTACTGCATAATAGTCTAAGTAGACAACTCTTGTGTATGCGGTGACAGAGCTCCTACAAGCCAGAATGAACAGAGCACATTCTGATTTGCCAAGAGATTATCGTGGTCACAGGAGTTGTGCGCCCCTCTAGAGTTAGCTTGCTTAGATCCGCCCATGACTATGGAGATCTGTGGCAATGTAGCTTGAAACCTTGTGAGAGAAATGATCAGCAATACAAACTAAAATTTTATGGAGCGAATGAAAATATGTACCGTGCGACAAACCTAAAAACCTTTGTGTCGACATCCGTGCTCTCAATGTCGATGCCTTATCTCCTTGTGTCGATGTCCTCGCTCTCTATGTCGACGTCTTCCCTCTCTGTGTTGACATCCCTACTACAAAGGAAAAAAGGTATGACGTAGTGAAAGTTGTAAAGAGTATACTTTATTAACATCAGTATCTAACGATAAGAATAAAATAATATATTTAAGTGGTGGATAGCCGAAGTTACCTATGGGCAGCATTCCTACAGGACGAACTCTTGATGTAGCTGCCGCTATGGAGGGAACCACATCGGCGGTATGATAGGTGAGAGTACGGAAGACAGTACGTATTGTATTGCGCATCCTACTGAAGGTAATCCTCTACTTGTCCTCTATCAGCACAACCTAACCTTCAACCGTCGACACATAGCCTCAAGCTCGTCGTCAACCTGCTGCGAATTGTTGACCTATTTAAAATAACATATCATACGTGAGAGACATAGCACATTTAACTAAGATACGAAAGATTGATTGACTCACATCGTAAAAGAAGTTCTGGTTATAGTATCTAGGGTACGCGTCTCGCACACCTACTAGGTGTGGTTGTAGAGCATCGGGAGTGAACGACACATGCGTGTGGGTACAAGGCTATTACCAAGTAAGATACGCTAGGTACAACACCTCTATGTGCAAGCGCTGCTCCTCGATGATTCCATTTCTCTAGTATGGGAGGAAATGCCAACTAGTCATTTTTTTAGGTATAAACACTCAATTAACACATTACATACTTAATGACAATACCACACTGTAACCATAATGGGAAAGTCTTCAAGTGGTCTTTGTATGTATATATCGTTGTCGTAGGCGCTATGGTTCACCACTGGTCAGTCGATTGTAAACCGCTCGGTCACCTAGAGCTACATAAGTAGTGGTCAGCCAATGATCAATGAACCTAGATTAATCTTCGTGCACGTGTCACAAAAACCTCGATACATAACTATGAGAACAACAGATCCCCAGCTCCCCTAAGGTATGCTCCTGTCCTCAGCATCGACAATCGCTCAAGCGTAGTAGATAAGCCTCTTGTCCATAACATGGCCCACTGCACTGGTGAACATCATCTAACTAAAGAGTCACAACAGGTACGTCTTAAAGTTTCGTTGCATCGAGTAGTCATTGGCCTCAGGATGGAGCCGATTAGGTTTCATAGGGAGAATGTTATTTCTATAAGTAATTAATTATGATTAAGTATGCATATAACATGATAACAACTGTTTTACTTATAGTGAACTTAAGTTGCCCCGTTTAGGTAGGATCGTCTATGGTGTAGTAAGGGAGTGCGCCCGGAGTAGCAATACCAGGCAGGTGCTAAATGTGAACAAATGCTCCTAGATGTTGTTGCGTCATCCTTGAAGTCCATCAATCAGACTTACTACGTCTCCTGCGAGGTAAAGACCTAGAAGGTACGAGACGTTCTGAAGTGTAAGAGCTATCTCCCCACACAACAGGTGAAACGTGTGTGTCTTTGGCCTGTGGCTATCTAAAACTGCTACGAGAAAAGACCAATCTATGAACCATCGCTTCGTTGGGTCCTTCTCATGTATTACGACCTCAACTAGTCTGCACAACGAAAATATGTCAACCTCATGTAATCTGCAAAAAAGTAATGTATGTATTATGGACTAGAAACCATATTTAAAGGTATGAAAAACAACATAGATATCATTTACCTGGCACGAAAGCGAGGGTCCACATGCGGTAGGTTTCACGAATGGCATGGACGGAGGGTGGTCAGCATATCGTTCATGACCTCTAAGAAGTAGGAGCGGTGTGACCAACAGAGGGTAGCTCCAGTGTTTGATACGCCACTAATTCAGAAGCTTCACATTAACCAGTTGTAAACTGTCAAAAAACTTCTCTTAGCTAGCATTTCAATGCTCTTAAGAGTTGAGTCAATCGCTCACAGATGTATACCATATATACCCTACCTAATATTTCCACCACCGTGTAATAACCGAAATATCACTTTATTTGATATATTTTTTTATAAAAAAATAGAGTTTAGCTAAGTAAAAAATTAATCGTCACATCTAATACATTGTATTTGATATTTTTAGCACCGATTTGTCTTCTAATATTACGAACGAAACTATCTACAAATCTAAGAAAGAAACTATTCATGAATCTAAAACAATACTACACATACTATTTCATTTTATCATTAAAAATAAATATTGCAAGGCGTACGAATCTTTAACCTCTATTCAAATCTATAAGTTAGTAGGGTTTCACCACTTTCCTTCGTCTTTCCTCAACCGTCTCTTCTCTTTTTCTATTTTTTTGATTAAACTAGATTTTTTAACGGCTAAGAGAGGTCTTATGGTCAATTGTCTTAAAAAAACACCATAACAAAGAGCGATAAGAGAAATAATTATAAAATTACTAGATCTTCTATGGATAGGCCTAGCAATTTTACAGATAATCCCCTAAAAGTAAAAAAACGTCCTAATAGACAGAGACAAGGAAGCCACTTACAGAGCGATAAGGTTCCTTCTTCCTTGTGCCATGGTATTTTACAGATAGTCTTCTATCATAAAAATAAAAATAAAGAGCTTGGCTAGGAGAGAACCACCTATAATTTTTTTAACACTCAATGGCCTATTATTAATGGGGGTTAACGGACGGTTGCGATGTTAGATTTTACACCATTTAGAAATGTGTTTTTTCTAAAAGTTGGGTATAGATTTGTAAAATTTTCAAACATATATATATATATATAATATTTTAATAAAATAAATAAATAAATAATCACCGCGCAACCCGTTTTAGTTGGGCCTGGAACAGAAGTTCGGCTCATTAAATTGGATTGCTGCTTATGTGAGGCCCATATTAATCGGGCCAAGACGGGATTGGCCCTTATGTGCGGGCCAAATATGCTGGTCCAGAACTGGACTGTGGTTTACGTTAGGCCCATAACGCAGCTTACGTGAGGCCTATAATGGTGGGCCTGTTGCTAACGTGCGGCCCATAATGCAGCTTACGTGAGGCCTATAACGGTGGGCCTGTTGCTTACGTGTGGCCCATAAATGTTAGGACGGAAATGAAATTCAGCTTATTTGCGGGCCAAGCCGGAACGGGGATTGCCGCTGACGTGGCAAAATCAGTGCCGTACTGGGCCTGGGGGTGAGACCTAATTCGAGGCCCCACCTGCAGAACCTGCCGACTATGTCACAATGTGGGCCCCACTTTCCAGCGAGAGACGTAATAGAAGGCTAGGCCCAGGAGCCAGCAGCGCAGCCGTCACCGACCGTGAGGCGAGAAAAAAAAAACTCGAGCTTCGAAGAGGCGCAGCACTACAAGCCAAATCGAAGAGGCAACCCCCCCTCCCTCCTCCTCCGCCGCGGCTCGAAACCCCACCGGGTCGGCGGCGGCGCCGGCGGAGGAGATGTCGCTAACCGAGGTCAGGATCGGGGAGGAGGTGTGGTTCACCTGCCTCTCCCACGCCCTCAGCACCGAGACGGAGGAGGTCATGGGCGTCCTCTTCGGCAACATCAAGGTCGCGTGGAACTCATAACCCCACGGGGTCACGCCTTCCCTTCTCTCCCCCTGCTCTCTCGATCCTCCTCCTGCGCGAATGTGTCGCTTGCTGTGTTGAGATCGTGGTGGTTTTTGCCTGCTTTGCAGCATTCGAGCAGGGGTGGGGTGACGGCTGTGATATGGGGGGCGTCGCCGCAGATGAGGTGCGAGCGGAAGAAGGACAGGGTCGAGGTCAACCCCGAGCTGCTCGCGGCGGCGACGGCGCAGGCCGAGATATCCTTTCTTTTTTTGCCCCTTCCATTTCTGTGGTTTTGTTGTGTTTGGTGCTGTGTCAAGAAGCCTAATGTTGGGGATGAAGTGAGTTGGGGTTGGACTTAACTCTATTCGCACAGCTTGTCGGCCACCATCGGAGATAAAACGAGGGTGATTGGGTGGTATCACTCGCACCCGCATATCACTGTTTTGCCTTCCCATGTAGGTAGGTGATTCAAGTTACCTCCAATTTCAGTGCCTAGTGCTGTGCTTCACTATACTGGAATGCCTTCTGAGAACCCTTTGTTGTGCAATACTTTGTTGCATTCCGTATTTTCAATGTTGTGAAACGATATGGAACTTGTGCAGTTTGGAAATTTACTTGCAATTCTGTTATTGTAGACATGCCATTTTGAATTTGAACTGATGTAAAACCTTTCGTTATCCCATCTGATGTTTACTTGCTATTTTGGAAAATGAAAGTTAATTATGTTAGTGTTCATTTCCTGTTGGTGCTAGTTATATATGCTTTTTATGTATTTGGCAATGCTATATTTAGGCGTGTAGCTTTGGTTCATTTTTTCCGTTATGGCACCAACCTATATTTCCCTGAGCACGAAGGTAGTAGAGGGTCCATATCCAGACCATTTGACAGTGACAATGTAGATTAGGAATTTGCTAGTTAGTGCGTCTGCCTTTATGCTTTATTTGTCTTTTGTGATATGTTGCCCATTTTCAGTGGGGGTTGGACTTTGCTTGTTGTATATGACTTGCATGAGCTATGTATTGCAGATGTTCGGACCCAGGCAATGTTTCAGTTGATGGAACCAGGCTTTGTGGGTCTGATATTCTCTTGTTTTAGCAAAGATGCTCAAAAGGTATGGTTCTTGTACTTCATATGAACAACATGTTTACTTCCAGTTTGGGGCACCCATGACATTGAATTAGTTCGGCTGAATTGAAATTCTTTGTTCCCACAGGTTGGAAAAATCCAAGTGATTGCCTTTCAGTCACTTGGTGGAAATCAACAAGCTATTGTTCCTGTTAACGATCCTGTCATTGACCTTGAATCATCTTGGAGTTCATTGTATAATACTTCACATCCTGCATTGATTGAGGGCATTGAACAAGACACGGGAGATTCTAAAGCTTCAAGAAATGGCAAGGTTTATTCTCGTACCATATGTTGTATTCCCATGTCATGCAATTTCTTTCGATTTTCTTAGGAAAATCTAGGCTGGTCTCTAAGAGAGGATTCCATAACTGCAATTCTTTTTACTAAAAAAGAAAGCAATAAAACTGAAAAGTGGATTTTAGACCTGGATCCATGTGGTGTTATAGAAGTTATGTTTGTGGAACTTAACAGTTCCATCTGTTTGGGCATTATATGTAGACCAAGATGACCTTTTCTCTAGTATAGCGGTGATATGTGTCATTCAAGAAGCTTCCCATGCCTTCCCTTTTGATGGTGAACATTTAAACCACACTAGCAATGTCCAAGAAGTACATGATCACGTGGCTGTTAGCTCTAACACCAGGATCTAAATCACTCATGGCAGGGACATAGAGCAAGAGAACACAGAGTTGAGCAAAGGAGCTACATTTTCATATATTTCACAAGCCTTGACTCACTTACATAAGAGGGGTGCATGTCCTTATATTGGACTTGTAAACCGTCATACATACAAGACAACTCATTATTAACTAACCACTAGCTAGTAGCCAATTCCTAATTCACTTGCACAACTCAACTTTACAACTAAGCAACAGCCCAACTATAGTTAATGCTCTAGATGCATCATGTTCTTATCAACTCATGGAACAACTACATAACCCGAGTGTTAACTAGAAACTTCAAGTATTCAACATGCCATCTAACTTGACCACTACTAGTCAAATGCAATTTGACTTTGTCCTCTAGAAGAAAATAAATTAAATATCCAACAGTGGCCATGCTAGTTGTTGCACTGACATAGCAGAGTATGCAAGAAAAAAACTATCCAAGTGGTTTGCTACATTTTTTGGATTAGATAAACTATTTTATTAATGAATGAATAAGGCAGTTAGCTAAATAGGAAATGTAAAAAGAACCAAATCTATTTGGGCTTTGCCATTGGTTAATAGAAACCTAATTTATTTTTTAGGTATGAACATTCACTACATGATATAGAACATTTTGAAAACAAACTGAAATAAGCTCATGATATATATTGTAGTTATAACTCATAAAATATCTATCTGATTTTACATTGGGGTATGGAACCATCTCTTATATGTGATAAACATTATGTTTAATTTAGGGAACTTTGTTCCAAGGTAATAAGGATATTTTATATGGATTTTGTATCTTAAGCATTGACACCAGTAAATCAGCCAAGCCCCATGACTGTGATGATCGTTATGCTCAGTTGCATCCGGCAGGTGCTTTCATTCTTGAATACACCAGCCTAGATATATAACATCCACATAATGACTGCTTACATTTGTACTCAACTCAATTTAACATAATCTTTCAGTCCCAAGCAAATTAGGATAGGCTAAAATTGAAACCCAACCTTCAAATCACGGTTCAACATCAATAGTTATTTTACAAGCATTCCTATTCCAGTATAAATCTTTAGATATATCCATTCCTTTATGTTCCTTCTTATTGTCTCTCTCAATGTTAATTTTAATCTTCCTTTATCTCTCTTTACATTATTATTCTGACATAAGATTTCATAATGTACTGGCGTATCTAGAGGTCTTTTTTGTATATGGCCAAACTAACTCAACCAATGTTGGACAAGTTTTTCTTCAATTGGTGTTACTCCTAGTCGATCACGTATATTCCCGTTCTGGACTTGATCCATTCTTATATGATAATAAATCCAACATAACATACGTACTTCTATAACACTCAGCTATCGAACATGACGTCTTTTTGTAGATCAACATTCTGTCATATATAGCATAGTAGGTCTAATCAACGTTTTATAAAACTTGCCTTTTAGCTTTTGCGGTGCCCTATTATCACAGAGGATACTAGATGCTTGGCGTCACTTCGATTAGTCCGTTTTGATTCTATGATTAACGTTCGTATTAATATCTCTATCCATTTGTAGTATCGATCCCAGATATCGAAGAATGTTCTTCTTAGTCAGTATTTGGCTTTCTAAACTCACGTCTCTCTCCTCTTGTGCGATAGTGTCAAATTTACAATTCAAGTATTCAGTTTTAGTTCTACTTACTCTAAAACCTTTAGACTCAAGTGCCTGTCACCACAACTTTATTTTCCTATTTACTCTTGCGCGACTCTCATCAATTAACACTACATCATCTGCAACGAGCATATACCAAGAGATATTCTCTTATATGTTTTTTATAACCTCATCCATTATCAATGCAAAGAGGTATAGGCTTAAGGCTGATCTCTGATGTATTTTAATTAGAAAGTAATCTGTGTTACTATCATTTATACGATCATTAGTCATAGCATTGTTATACATATCCTTGATGAGAGAGATATGATTTGTTGGAACTTTATATTTGTTCAAAGTTTACCACATAATATTTTTTAGTATCTTGTTATAAGCCTTCTCCAAGTCAATAAAAACATATGTGGGTCCTTCTGCTCTCTAAACCGTTTTATAACTTGTCTTATTAAAAAAAATGCTTCTATGTTTGATCTTTCGGGCATGAAGTCAAATTGATTTTTAGATATTTATGTTGTTCCTCTTAAACGATGTTCGATAACTCTCTCTCATAGCTTCATAGTATGACTCATCAACTTAATTTTTTGGTAATTAGTACAACTTTGAATATTTTTCTTATTTTTATAGATTGATATCAATATACTTCTCTTTTCCTCCTTATGCATCGTGTTCAATTAAAAAATATTGTTAAATAACTTGGTTAGCCATACTATAGTTATATTCCTGAGACATCTCTACATCTTGATTAGAATACCATCAGAAGCCTTTGCCTTATCCCTTTCATTCTTTTCAAAGCTTCTCGAACCTCAGATTCTTGTATCCTCCGTACAAAACTCCTATTGGTGTCACCCGAATAATCATCCAACTGAACTGCTGACATTTGTGACTATGAAAAATTCTCCTGATGAATTACATGTTTATTCATCCTCATGTCCCTGGTATATGATTTTACATGAACCCATGTACATCGGATGGTAATATATAGCATGCATTACATCGTTTGGGCGACCCTGTCCACTAATTCATATCAATTGGAGACACATTTTACCACTACTGTAATTGTTGTCTGAAAATTATGCAGCTTTGTTGAATCTACGTAGCTTTTAGCTATCATTGAATGATAATTCCTTACTGTGAGGCGACAGGTGTGAAGCATGGAGATTTCTATACTATGTATGTTAAATGGGACATGATCATTTTGTTTAGAAGTCTATTTAAGCAATGCAGTCTTGTCTGTGTGCCTTCTTACAAGTATATTAATATTGGCAAACTTACTGTGCTTGTGCTTATTATCTAGGTGTGGGCAAAATCTCCGGAGGACTTCTATTCTCATTCTGACTCCAATCATTCAGCAAAACATCAATCCAGAGAAAATGCTATAGTTGCATACAATCCCAACAATGCACCTGAGACCCATGTTGGTCTAGATGAATCAGATATGACCCCAAGCATCCAGGAGGCGTTGCACTGGTCAAACATGGACATTAGGTATTGTTTGTTGAAAACTTGTTATCCCCGTCCACAACACATTTATTCTTTTTATGCTGTAGAAATCTCAGTTGATTGATTAGGCTCTGGCTTACTTTCTGTGACGCCTGTTTCTATAGGATCATTAAGTCTTTATCAGCTAGAAATATGCATTTAATAAACGCAATTCCAGTGTGACACTTCTCATGGAGCTATATCCACGCCCCATATGTTCTGTTTTGAAACAAACCAATAGTAGGCTGACTGTTCTATGGTCTCTCAAGCTTGCCAAATGGTTGACTTAGCTTGGCAATGTCCTTTCTTTTTCTTGAGCAAAGCATGACAATCTGAGATGTTATCTACTAGATTGTGCATCTAAAGCATGTTCCACAAGAAGGGCATCTTGTGACTATTGTCTTTTTTCTTTATCAAAATTATACGTGCTGAATAATTTAGCTAGTGCAGGATGTGTAATATAACCATATATTAATTTCTAACTACAATATGTTGCCAATAGTGGTGCAGAATATGTAAGAAAGGAGGTGCCACTTTATGTATTTCCGACAGGGCATCTGCTAAAGCTGGACACTACATTAACTTCTTACTATGATATGCAACATGTTATATTCGAAGAGGAAAAATCGGCATATAATCAAGCCATGCATCAAAATATTTGGTAAGTCAAGTTACTTTGCCCTATATAGTATTACGTGCTTGTTATGTGGTAAACTCCACACCTTATATGGTTCTTTTGCAGTGATGGGAAGATGCACTCACTTACATCTATTCACCATGCATCCACATATAATTCATCTCTCTGCAAATTAATGGAATATTGGTTAGAAATACAATATCTCTGGTTGTTTTTGGCTGATATGTTTAATTATATGCAGCCCTCTGCTAACTTCTTGCATTCTGATGTTCTAGTTTGAGCCCTGCTATAACTGTACTTCAGTATCGTCTGAAGGAAAACGAATATCGGGTGAGTAGAGCTTGCATCTTATTGCACTCCTCTTAAAGGGAGCTGTCACTAATGGCTACTTGGTCATGTGAACAGTTAGCTATGCTAATGGAAGAGGCTAAACAACTTGAGGCAGAGAACCAAAGCATGAGAACTGATTCTCCTCGTCCCTTGGTGTATCATGGGACTAGTGGCAACAGTTCTCTGATGGCTCAGGACAAGCATGCTTCTGCGAACCAAATGAGCCCCAGAATTCCTAGTGGCAGCAGCCGGAGAAAGGCTTCCTGATTTCAATTTTGCTCACTTGTTATGGTGAATATCATGAGATGCGGTTCCACCCAATGCTGTCTGAAATCACCATTTTTCTGGTGTATGAAGATGTGTATAGTGGTTTTGTACATACCTTACTTCTTTCAGCACCAGTGCTGTTGTGAAAGTTACTACGGCCTCCCATCGCTTTGTGCTGCTGTTCCTTGCCCTGCCGCTGATATTTGCACCAAATCCCTACTGATGGCTTCTTCCATGAGTTTGTAGTTTGTGCTGGGGTGGTTTGCTTAATTGCTTCCCTTGAGCTCAATTAAGATGCATTTCCCTTGCAGGCAAAGACGAGGCTTGTCTTTGCTCTGCAGTTGGAACAGATCATGTACACCAATCCAAACGCTGAAATGCTCAGGCACACTTGCTGCCGAAGTGTCAAGTGGGAGACATCGACTGGATAGAAACTTTTTGTGTACGATGCAGTAGACTTCTGTTATGATCAGTTCATCTGCAGCTATCTACTGTACTTGAACCATGGCATTCAATGAGGTCTCCTGTCCGGTTGTGACAACATGCTGTCGAGCTGCAGGTTCGACTAATGACGGATTTGTATGGACATGTATTTGGAGTTTTTTTGTGAACGAAACTAAATGTTCACCATGGATTGGATGGCGGCAGAAGCTACCAGTGCAGACTTCACACTTCAAGGATCATATGGTGGACCAGTATTGCCCTGTTCTTTGAAGTTGCCGCCCAGTATATATCATCCGCTTGGCAAACACAAGGAAAATTTGATCGATACACTGCATTTTGCGTCCAAGTCACGAAGGATGCCAGATCGCAGTCGTGCCGTACGCCACATGAAAGCTTAGACGCTACCTAGATGATATAGATTCTATCCAATGATTGTTTTAAAAGTTTTAAAAAAACACTGATTAACCTAACCCAATGGGATTAGAGCTTGATCAAATAATCCATCTATGTTTTGGATTAGGGCTTGATCAAACCATCCATGCCTGTTCCACGGTCAAATATCAATGAACTACCTTCGGTGGAGTAGGTCCACGTTCTTGGACCAAGCTGCCACTTGCCAGCCACCGCCGATTATCCATTGCCACCCGCCAACCAGCGCTGCAGATGAGAAAAAATTTCCATTTTTTTCTCTCTTATTCTCCCGGTTCCCTCTGACCGCGACGGAGCCGAACAGGTGAGCTGATCGATCGCCGCGAGCGACCGGCGATCAGAGTGGATTATCTCCTCGGGGCCAGTGACCGGTGACGGCCATCTTTTTTCTCTTCTTTTTTTGTACTTTTTTTTTCTTTGTTACTCTCATCGTCATCACACGTCGCCGTCCCTTTCGGTTTCGTCTACGATCCCCATAAAAATTTGATCTTTTGGTTCTCGGCGAACCACCCCCCGTGACGGAGACGACGACAACACCTTCTTCACCGCCTCTCGTATATAGCTCATCGTCTCGTCTCGTTCGTGCTCTTGTGATCGGTTGATCGATGGCGGGGCTGCAGCGGTCGAGCGAGACGTTCCGGCGGTCGGGGTCGTCGGGCCTGGTGTGGGACGACAGGCACCTGTCCGGGGAGATCAAGCCGGCTGGCGGCGACGGCGGCGGCGCTGCGGCCGCGGCGGCGAGGGTGGAGCGCAGCCGGTCTAGGGGGCACGACGGGTACGGGGCGGCGGGGCGCGTCCAGCCGGCGCTCGACCCGCCGTCGCCGCGCGTCGCCGTGTGCGGCTTCTGCAGGTTCTTCGGCGGCAAGGGCGGAAGCGGCGGCGGCGCCCGCGCCAGCGGCAAGGCCAAGGCCAGGCGGCACTTATCGTCCTGACCGAGCCATCGAGAGCTAGAGCGACTCATCGTCTCATCATCTGTACATACATGCAACTTCCCGTCGGATTGGATCATGCTCCATTTCGTAGCTTTTTTTTGATAGTTTATTTACTTTTCTTGCAAAATGTTTCTTCATGTCAAGTAAGTAATTAGCACAAGAAAATTATGAGGTGTAAGCAATTATGTCTCCATGGATTATCCTGTGCAGATCTTGATAATATTGCTTACTGTAGATAATCTTTTGGGGCAAGGTTCGTCTGATTTTATTCTTCACAATGCAACAAAGTGCTAAAAAAAATTACGTATTATTTGGGGAAAAAATACCGTGCTATATCCTTCTTTCCCTCCTCTTTTGTGGGAGGTTTAGGGAGAGTTCTCTCTCCTTTGGAACGAAGGAATTTTGAAGAGTTTTCATGAAAATTGAACTAATTCCCGTGAAAATCCAGTAGAATTCTTGTGATTCAACGAGGCAAATGTGCTGGTTGCAGTGTGTGTCTCCTTGCTTGGATTATCTATGCAGGGGTTGCTTGACAATATTGTTTCTTAGTGATTAATCTATTGGGGCGAGGTCAGATTTACTTCTCCATGATGCCACGAGGTGCTAAAAAACGCTGTGCATTATTATCTTTCTTTTTCTCCACTTTGGCAGAGGTTTTCGAAGATCATGGGCTAGTTGTACATGTCGAGTTTTTCAGGCATTATGCTCGTGCTGACCGAATCTGAAACTTATTTAGTTTTTCTCTTTCTGAAGGCAAGCTAAAACCTGGAGCTACCCAAGTTGCTCGTCAGCTGGTGGTAATCGATTTTTTTTTCTGAATTTTCTGAAACTTGTTTGTTCTTTTCTGGAATTTGGATTAATCATGAATGAAATTTCCTCGCCTTTTTCTTTGTTTCCTTGTTTCTTTCTTTCCTGTTAAGCGTGGCATTAATCATCTCCAACACCCTTCTGCAACACGACACTTGCGATGATGGTGAGCTGCTTTCTTTGACGGTTCACGAGTCAGAAATCTGAACATTTGTTCAGAATTTGCCATTTGCACAAAGATGCACTGTGTTCAAACTTGCCGGCCAAATAATTCGCAAAATTAAAACAAACATTTGAGCAGCCTGGGTATATGCAGCTGGTGTTTTCAGTGCAGAAATGATTCTGTTCCCAATTACAGAGTTACTACTCTCAGTCGTGACAGCATGAAGATGGATGCAGTTTGACATTTAGTAATTCTCAGTGTCTTTGCACACATAAATTATTGGCACATAAGAAACAGTACTGCATATTTGGTTAGTTGAAGGTGGACTTTTGATGGTGTGTTTGGTTCATGATCATAAATGTTCGACCGTACAGTAGCAAGTACGTACTGAATTTTGCTGTACCTAATGCTACCGCTCATTTTGTAAACGAAGGTTTCAGCTCTCAAATGCTTTTAGTTTTGTAAACGATGGCTTCAGCTGTCAAATGCTTTTAGTTTTGTAAACGAAGGGTTCAGATCTCAAATGTTTTTAGTTAAGTTTAGTAATATAAAAAAAGAATCAGACAAATACATCTCGTTTTACTTTCAATTAAGTTCAGTAGGGTTAAAACCAGAATCAGACAAATACATCTCGTTTTACTTTTCAATTAAGTTCAGTAGTGTTAAAACCAGAATCTGACAAATACATAGTATTTCATTTTCGTTTATGGTTTTGATTAGAGATAATGCAGTACATCACCTAAAATATCTGACACAAGCATCAGATTTGTTTGAGCCACTCATTTGAGGTGCCATTAGCAGGATAAAATGGTCATAATGTTATCATATACTCATATTATGGATGTTTTGACCATCTGATGCTTTTCAAGAGCTAGAAAAGGGCCCCTAAAAAAGAGATCTAGAAAAGTGGCAATAATGGAACAATGCTTTGCAAGGACAAATCAAGATGGGATGCCGGAGAGGACAGAGTTCGGTAGGGGTTAAAGCAACTGACAGACTGACAGATAATAACAGAACAAAAAATACACTTAGTCCATGTACTGTAGTTGAGAGGTGAAACTGAAGTCTTAACAAAAGCCAGATCCTCGAGTGCTTTTAGTTCCTTGACGCAAGAGCTCTAAAACAGCCAGCCAGCATAGCAGGCATGCAAAGGCCTGCTCTGCTAACCGTTGGAAATGCACAAATTAATGTTAACTTTTTTCAATAACATTGCAAAATTATCACATGCATCATGCCATGGATGCAACCATGCCACCAAATGCCCCTGAAATCTGAATCCCTTCCCCTCTGAAGAAATTCTTCCTGCCTTTGTGGCCTGTTTAATTACCATCAAATCAAACTACTAACAGCACAAAGGAATGGACTTTTGCAGCTGATTTACTAGCCACCACAATACCACACTTACCTACCTAGACAAGTATACATACACAGACACAAAAGTTGGAATCTTTTAATCACCAAATCAATCAGCAAAGTCGCAATCCATTCCCCTCTCTCCATGCAGAAATCTCGCTATCACCATGGATGATTCAACAGCTTCCTCCCGGAAAATCAAACGTACTGACAATTCTTGCACCGGCTGCGCCAGGTACAAGCCGGCACATGCTAGCTATTAGTAGCAGCTGCTAGGTGTCCTGCTATTGTTGCCCTGCTTCTTCTTCTTCTCCTTCCAGCGTTCGCTTCGCATCTCCTCCCCACCAATCGTGTCGTCTCCCTGTTCGGCGCGTTACAGCGGCGCCGAGCTAGGTGGCCAGCTAGATCGCTGGTTTGCTTTGGTGCAGGAATCAATGGCGATTCCTCCCGTGTCCATGATGTGGCTGCTTGCGGTCATGGCTTTTGTCTTCTTCTCCGGCGCCGGCGAGGCACGCGTCCTCCTCACCCTCGATGACTTCGGCGCCGTCGGCGACGGCATTGCCAACGACACGCAGGTAATGTGTTACAGTTCGGTGTAATTTTGGCCGGCAAGAACTCTGGCACGACGGTGCATTCTATTGGTTTAGGCTTTCTTGGAGGCCTGGAACGCCGCCTGCGCCTCCAGGGAGCAGGCCGTCCTCGCCGTGCCCGCCGGGAAGACCTACCAGATCTGGCCGGTGCAGCTCGCCGGGCCCTGCAGGAAGAATCTCAAGCTGATGGTACGTGCTCAGAGTCTCGTCTCCTTCCTTTCTTCCTCCCCGTGCTCTCTCGCCGCCGGCGTCCGTTTGGTTCGATCACGCGAGCTGCATTGTGTTTGGTGGAGACAGATTTCCGGGACGATCGCCGCGCCGGCGAGCCCCGACGAGTGGGCAGGGCGAGACCCCATGAAGTGGCTCTACGTCTTCCGCGTCGACAACCTGTCCGTCGCCGGCGGCGGCACCATCGACGGCAAGGGAACCGAGTGGTGGGCGCGCTCCTGCAAGCGCAAGAAGACCAAGGTAACCAATCAATCGCCATTAACCGCTCTCAACTCTGAACTCTGAACCATACAAGCATCTGAACTCTCGCGTTCTTGCAGCCTTGCAACACGGTGTCTGCTCCCAAGGTGAATGCTCCCACCTCCCCATCTCCTTCCGACCGCCGGAGTACGGTCGCCGGCGGCGATCGTGACTGATCCTCTGGTTGCTGTCTGTGCATGCAGGCGCTGCAGTTCGAGGAGTGCAGGGGCGTGAGCGTGCAGGGGATCACGATGCAGAACGGGCCGCAGTTCCACCTGATGTTCACCCGGTGCACCTACGTGAAGGCAAGCTTCCTCCGCATCGTCGCGCCGGAGGACAGCCCGAACACCGACGGCATCCACCTCAACGACACCTCCCACGTCCAGATCATGGATAACCTTATCTCCACAGGTCAGTGTGCATGCATGACAAATCGAGAATGTACTTGCTTGCAAGCTTAGCCTAATCTTCAGTTTCAGATGCTGACTTCTGAACAGTGTCTGATACTTCTGGTCAAACTAATTCAGCTATCTGATTGCATTTTAGCATTTTCTTATGCAAGATAAGATCAAAGCCGCCAAGTCGGCATCCAATCGAATAATTGACCAGAAAAGAAAACTTGCATTAATGTAATTGATAAGTGATCGAGTCACACATTGCTGCTGTTGGTCAGATTCTTGGGCTTCATTTGAAGCAGGCAGTCACATACTAATGGCTGATATTAGCACTGATATTTGGATGATTAATCTGCCCTCTAATCACCTTTTTCCAGGAGATGATTGCGTGTCAATGGTTGGCAATTGCTCTGACGTCCGAGTAAGGGACATATCATGTGGGCCTGGCCATGGCATCAGGTATTCAGATTACTGTACTTTACTCTTCCAGGATTCCAAGCATATCTTTGCCCCTAAAGATCTCTCTCTGTTGGTAGATTTTTCTTTCTAAAGAGGATTCTGCTACTGCAATTGTCAATGCAACTAACATGTTGCATTCGTTTTTACTTGTCAGTATTGGTAGCCTAGGCAAGAACCGGACCACTGACAGAGTAGAGAACGTGAGAGTGGACACCTGCTTGCTGACAAACACAACCAACGGTGTACGGATCAAGAGCTGGCAGGTGAGAGTGGTTGCAGGACATGCCCTTGTCACACTCCGTAAATTCTCACAAGAACAGTCTATTCAGAAAGATAATCCTACTACTACTACTTTCTGTCTTACTGAGTTCTGACAAGAACAATCTGCTGACAGAAATACTTCTTGGTTCTCACAAGAACAATCTACTGAAAAAATAAGTACTTTTGTGATGAAATATGCAATTTTGTGTTTGATCAGGGAGGGATGGGCTATGCTCACGATCTGAAGTTCGAGAGCATCGTGATGAAGAATGTCTCCAATCCGATCATCATCGACCAGTACTACTGCGACCAACCAACACCCTGTGCAAACCAGGTAAGCTGCATTTTCACCTGCAAAGCATTCGATCATCTCTGAACTCTTAACTCAGAGCATTGTTCGGACACTTTCAGAGCACTAGTTCATCCATGTCTGAAACTCTGAACTTCGTTTGTGCAGACGCAGGCGGTGGAGGTGCGCAAAATCGAGTTCGTGGACATCCGGGGCACATCGGCGACGGAGCAGGCGATCAAGCTGGAGTGCAGCGACACCGTGCCGTGCCGGGAGCTGGAGCTGAGGAACGTCAACCTGACCATGGTCGGTGGGGGCGCGGCGTCGGCGTTCTGCTACAGGACGTCCGGGAAGACGGCCGGCGCCGTCGTGCCGGCGTCCTGCCTCGCCAGGTCATCCCCCAGGATGCTCACGGACACCACGCCGGACAGAATCGATTCTTGATGGCCACCGCCCACCGGCATAAGTTGAAGTATTTATGCTTGTATAATTTTTTACGTCTTTTTAGCTCTTCTCGCCTCTTCTTGCAATGGAGGATGTACCGTACACGTAGGTGTAAAAGAACTGTTGCCGTATTTGGGAGTGTGTGCTGGGTACATAGTTGTAAACTGTATACGACATTTGTGTCAAGAATTTTTTTTTGAGAGGGCATCGTGTGAAGATAAATACAGTGAAAAAATATCACTGGTGTTTCTTCAATCTTACTGGTAGGGGTGATGGGCTGATGACCCACTATGTTGGTATCAAAGGCCTACTGATTAAGTGTTTTTTTGTGTGGCCCGTAATGTTGTCTTTTTTTCTCGACGTACATGTCGTCATGCCGATCAAGATTCTTCAAAAAGAAAAAAAATAACTCGTGGATCAGGTTGTCGACTAGATCTAGTGGAGTACATTTTTTTTACCACACGTTGTCAGAAAAGAAGTTTTCTGAAATTTATCTATGATATCGTGTAAGACCTGGTTGCCAAACGACATATTAGCATAAAAATAATTTATAATTAAAATTTTTATATTTATATTTTTAATGACTTGAACACTAATATAAAAAACTATGATAAAAATCTTTAAAATAATTTTAAAGTTAAACTTTGAGCAACATGTGCTTTTTTATGCCAACCCTAAAACAAAAGTATGGCCGGCGAATGAATCTCGCTGGCTAGCTACCACTCCGCCACTGCCACATGCCACTTGGTTCAAGGATGGCGTCGAGAGCGCCGGTGCCCGCGTCGCCGCCGCTCGCCGGCGCGGTGGTGGTCGCCGTTCTCCTGCTCCTGCTCCTCCTCCTCCTGCCGGATGCCGCCGAGTCCCGCACCCTCCTCTCGCTCGACGACTTCGGCGCCGTCGGCGACGGCATCGCCAACGACACACAGGTAAGCAAACAGCCACTCCTCCAGCTCACTAGCTCAGCTCACACGCTGACGTGACCGGACACCACACCAATAGCAGCCGTACCTTATCCGTACGTCCTCCCAACATTGGCGTCTTCTTCTTCACTGTCTCCGTCTCCTTCCAGGCCTTGGTGGACGCCTGGAGCGCCGCCTGCGCCACCGACGACCACGCCTTCCTCCACGTCCCCGCCGTCAAGTCCTACCTCATCTGGCCCGTCACGCTCGCCGGGCCCTGCAGGGAGGAGATAAAGCTCTTCGTACGCCCTCTCCACTTCTCCTCTTTCTTGTGCCTTGCTACCTTATCCCCTTCGTTAATCGCATCCGATTCCTCAGATTTCTGGCAACATCGTCGCGCCGGAGAGCCCCGAGGAGTGGCCGGACAGCGACAGCGGCAAATGGATCCACTTCCACGGCGTCAGCGACCTGACGTTGAGCGGCGGCGGCGTCATCGACGGCCGGGGCCACCGGTGGTGGGCGCGCTCGTGCAAGACAAAGCACAACGCAACCGAGGTAGTAATTAATTAATTAATTAATGGTGCTCTAGCTAAGCTCTTCCTGATGTTGCCATTGCAATACAGGAGATCTTAATTGCTCTCAAGTTCTGAACAAATGGTGTTTTTCTCTGCAGAATTGCACATCCCAAGCTGTTCCAAAGGTGAAGTTTTTTGGTCCGATTCGAGCAGAGATTTTGTCTTGCTCAAGAGGAATCGCCGGCTAGGACAAGTAGAATCATGGATCGATTGCATTTCGTGTTCTTTAATTTGCAGGCGTTGCACTTCGAGGATTGCCAGGGTATCAGCGTGATGGGGATCAGCCTGCAGAACAGCCAGCAGAGCCACCTGACGTTCACCCGGTGCTCCCACGTCAAGGCCAACTACCTGAGGATAACCTCGCCGAAGGACAGCCCTGACACCACCGGAGTCCACGTCGTCAGCTCGCGCAATGTTCACATCATGGACGACTTGATCGCCACAGGTATGTCCGTGCTGGAAAAACTAAAAACTGACAGCACATTCAGAATTTCAGTAGCATCACTACACATTTTCCGGTAGGAGTTTCCTCTGAAATGCGGCACAGTTTGGCCAAAATGGTTGTTGATGAAACTGATCTCTCTTGAAATTAGCTGGCTGTTGCTGAAACAGATATCTCTTTTTTCTCCATTTTATGTTTTTTTCAGGTGGTGATTGTGTCTCAATTGTGGGAAATTCCACGGATGTGCGTCTAAGAGCCATCTCATGTGGACCTGGCCATGGTATCAGGTAGCACTTTTCTCCATCTTTTGAATCTAATTTGCATCAAAGTTTTTAACTCTAAACAAAACTCCTACCCAAATACACTCAACCTGTGTTTTTAGTATGGTAGCAGAACTAACAAACAGTGTTCAACTGTCAGTATTGGAGGCTTAGGCAAGAACCGAAGTTACCACAGGGTAGAAAAGATCAAGATGGACACCCTGTTCATATCCAACACTGAAAACGGCGTAAGAGTCAAGACCTTTCAGGTAAACGCAACGCCCATTTTCTCACCTGAATCTTTGTCAGGAACTCAAGATTACACTGAACTCAAGCTGCCTAGCTAACTTCTGCTGCTGCTGGTCTTCAGGGCGGCTGCGGCACCGCTCGCAAAATGAAGTTCGGTGACATCTTAATGAAGAACGTCAAGAACCCGATCATCATCGATCAGCAGTATTCCCCGAGCAATGAAATTCCCTGTTCATCCCAGGTACGATGAACCCATGCATGAGCATATGATCAGAACGCATTAGAGAGCAACCCCTCTTTAAGTCTGAACATTGCGTTGGGGGGATTGGACGCTGCAGAATGGAAGCACGGTGAAGGTCGGGGAGATCAATTACATGGACATCACCGGCACGTCGGCGTCGGAGCGGGCGGTCACGTTCTCGTGCAGCGAGGTCGCGCCGTGCAGCAAGCTGTCGCTGGAGAACGTGAACATCACCATGGCCGGCGGGCAGAACGCGTCCGCCTTCTGCCACCAGGCGTTCGGGAAGAGCGTCGGAGTCGTCGTCCCGGAGTCTTGCCTCACCAAGGAAGACTTCCTCCGGCAGCAAGTCCCCGCCGCGGGCACCGGAATGCTGGAGCAGGAAGGAGACGACGACGACAGCGGAGATGATCGGTGAAGCTGTGGCAAGTCCAGTACTCCAGTGTAGTCAGCTGTGTCCACTGAGTTTTTTATTTTAAAAACTTTGAACAAAATTTAAATAAAAGTGAATTTACTGTACTTTACATTTCAAGGATTGTAAAATTCCTTTTTTTTCGACGGAAGAGCGAGCTTCATTAATTAGTAACAACGTTTATACAATCAATATGGACTTTCTGCTTAATATAAGTTGGGGCATTCCCCAACCAAACAACACAACTATTTGAAAATCTATCAAACTTAGCAAGATCATTAGTAAAATTATTGTACTCTCTTATTTTAATAATATAAATGTTTTACATCTTTGAGTTTTTAATTAAAAAAAAGAGTAATGTGACATGCCTAGATGGTAAAAAAAATAGCTAAAAGTCTAAAAAAAGTTAAAAAATATGTTCTACGTTAACATCATATACCAGTATTGAAGCTAGTTGAAAGATACGAAGATAACATGCATGAGTTTAGAAAAAAAATTGTTATGAAATACTTTATCATTTTTACAACGCCAAATTAATCAAAGAGTACTAGTATCAAATAAAACTAGTTTTTTCATGGTCTGACACTCACTTAAGCCAATTACCAAAAATATTTTTTACATTTTGAGGATGAGGGATATTGAAGTAAAGAATACATATCCTCGTGCAAAACAGGCAATATGACAATAAAAAATAGGTGTTGAGTTGTTTTTTGTCCATTGCAAAAACAATATTACTTGTCTCTCCTCTAGTTTTTTTTAGCAATATTATCTTTCGTTAGGATTACTTTTTTACGAAAAAAAACAACGTAAAAACTTTGACCGTTTATATGCTGAGCTTTCTCTCAAATCTATCTTCCACTTCTTTCCAATTAACATTTCAGAGTTTCAATAGAAATACCAAGGTATGGAAGGATCCAGAATTATGACTAAACATTTGCTTATATTGATCCTCTATTTCTTTAGCTTTTTCGAAGTAGAAAATCTTATTTTTATGAAAGTTTATTTTCAGCCTGACAGTTCTTTTGAAATGAATAAAATAATATTTAAGTTTTTTTTGTCTATTCAAAGTCATGGTCAAGATAGTTGTATCATTAGCATATTATAGGATGAACAACCATCTTTCACTAAATGTGAAACTACATCTTGAATTTAACAATGGCTAACATATCAGCCATTATGTTAAATAGAATTAGAGATATTGGGTCACCTTAACGCAAGTCTTTGCACGTTTGAAAGTTCTTGTCCACTTCATTATTGACCTTGACACTAACATTGCCTCCTTCAACTCAATTAGAAATCCAGTTACATCATATGTGGGAAAAACCCTTTATTCTTAGTGTTTATTGAAGAAACTGTCATTTTAATCCTTTTCAAAGCCAATCTTAAATATGATTCCATATTTCTTTTTCTTCTTTAATTCATAAATTGTTTCATGTAAAATCACTACCTTTATGATATTTCTGCTTTGCAGAAATACAGTCTGCATTAGACATATGACTTTGTTAGCAACTGATATGATCATATTGATACCTAGCTTTTATAAAAATTTTAAAACTAGCGTTCAATAGGCAAATAGGCTGTATTGTTCGATTTGTTTTGCATCGGACTTTTTTGAGAGTATCACAATGGTCCAAAGTTTAAGCCAAATAAAGGAAAACTCCCCTTATGGAATTCTCTAGAGCCATAAGAATATCCTTAATGAACTCTTAGAAAACCTGATAAAATTATATAGGAAAGTCATCTAGCCTAAAGCTGAGTTACGCTCCACGTAAAAAATTGCTTCTTTAGCTTTTAATAGACACCTATGGTGGTACCTATCAGAATCTTAAAGAGGTACCAAAATTAGCAATAAAAATTTTAGTGCCTCTCGAACCATAGAATTTCTATATAGATAACTCTTTTGGTAATTTATTTTTAGGAAATAAACCCTACACCGCAAATTTTGGCATGGTCAAAACTTCCATACCCAAAAATAACCTACAGGTTTAATTTTTAGAAGTTCATAAAAAAGGTCTTAAAAATAATAGTAAAAAAAGGAAAGGAAACACCGAGTTGAGTGGATAGCCTGAAACCAAGGAGAGCCCATGGCATGCAACCACCAGATCTGAAAGAAACCATGACCATTTATTTACCTTCACCTCTCCTATATAAACCATCACAGTTCGTCGTAGAATCCATCACAATCTGTAGCCTCTCAGCCTTTTGCATCTCTTGCTCTCTTTCTTTCTTGGCCCGTCCTCAACATTCCTCAATAACCAATCGAGGGCGGCCGGAAAGAGAGAAATAAAGAGCACAATAACGCATTACACCATGGCGCGGTTCGTCATCATCTCCGTCGTTGTCGTCGCCGCCTTCGCCGCCGTCGAGGCCCGTTTCATCCCCATCGTCGCTCCGACCAACCTCACCAACCCGGTTAATGCCCTCGCCGACAATGGCCGCAAGATGTCCGGCGTCGACGAGTGCGCCTGGACCTGCGAGCATGTTGGTGACGCTGTCCATGAAAGCTAGTTCCAGAAATGGTAAGAAAAACTTCTTACTGACGCATGGATCATTCTCCATTGTGATGCAGGTGAGGAACAAGAAGATGTGCAACACGCTGAGGAAGCTGCCGGGGGTGAGCTCGCCGCGGGAGCTGCTGTCGGCGGCGGTGAAGATGTCGATGGGAAAGGCGAAGGCGGCGAAGGCCAAGTTCGAGGCGGCGGCGAGGGCGTCTAAGCAGGGGAACCCGATGGCGTCCATCCTGGACACCTGCATCACGGGGTACGACAACGTGGTGAACGCGCTGGAGGAGGTGCAGCAGTGCATCGACACCAACGACAGCAAGGCCAACCTCGTCTCCAAGATGTCGTCGGCGAGCACCTTCACCGACGACTGCACCAACGGCTTCGACGAGCGGGAGATGGAGCCCAGCTTCGGGGCCGTCCAGCGCAACGTCGTGCGCGTCGTCTCCAGCACCCTCGCCATCGCTGCCAAGCTCAAGCAATAGCGATCTACGTCTGATGATGATGATCAACTGATTTAATTACATTTACACACAGTAGCACATGCGTAGTGAGCCGCACATTATGTGTGTGACTGGATGTATGCATGGGGTGGTGTTGTAACTGGCACTTGAAAAAAATATTAAAAAAAAGGCTGGAGAAAATTTGTAGCGTGCATCTTTAATTAACACGGCAATTCACCAGATTGACCTCGTACATCTCATGCATCTCTCGTGAGTAATGAAAAGAGTATTACCACTGTTCATGCACGCAATTACTATCTCTATTATTTTTTTTTTACTTTTTCTAATTATATGTTTATAAAAGCAATTAAAAATATAAATAATTTTTATGACAAATCTAACGATATCTGTTAAACAGACCACTGTCTGGGTTGTATATATAAAGACCCGACTATCTTTATACTATCGAGTTCTTAATCATTACATGCATTTCTACATGATATTAGAGTGAGTCTAGATATCCTCGGCGCGCTAGCTTTTTCCTCCGGCGAAACAACCCTTTTCTCCTCGTCGTCGACATCTTCTTCCCGTCGCCGACCCTCTTTCCGGTACTCTCCTCCTGGCACTCTCCTCGCTCTCTCACCCCCGTTTCTTCTTCTTTCCGTCTCTCCCACAATCATCCTCTTTTTTCCGTCCCACCTCCGCGCGACCAGGCCACGGTCTCGATCCGGCTCCTCGTCTCGTCTCGCACCCATCTCCGTTCCTCTTCTCGCTTCGTGCATCTCTCCTTCTCTGACGCCGGCGCACCTCTGCGCTCGTCATCTCCATCAGCTGAACTCGTCCGCCCTCCCATCGGCTGGAACCCTCCCTCGGTTCTCGCCTTTTCCGACACGCTCAGCGGCTCTCGGACGCGAACTTTCTTCCCTCACGTCCGAGCCAGTCAAACGTGTCCATGTATCCACGGACACAAATCCCTGCCTCCTGGATGCGAACATATTCTCTTGGCGTCCGGCCACTCCCCGCCTTTTTTGCGTTCGCCCCACTCCTTGGCCTCCACGAGTCCACGGACGTGAATCTTCGCACGTCCGTGACCCAACTACTCTCTAACCCACTCTGCCACCACCTTTTCCTCACCTACTCCGCTGCCTACTCCCTATCGGCCAACCACTCCTCATCGGCTGGCCGGTCCACTCCCCATCTGCTTCTCACATCCTTGATCGGCCGATTTATCCTCTCATCAGCTTCTCCCTCTCATCGGCTTCTTTCTCCCATCGGCTATTTGCCCCCGTTCTCCCGTCATGGCCACCGAGTCCGTCCTCAGCTCTGGCACTCTCCCAGTTGCCGAGTCTGCTCTGGCCATCGGTACCTCAGACCACATCTCGGGCACCATCTCGCCGATCTTCTCCTCTCCTTACGCTGCTGTGAACGTGAAATCTCACGTTCCTATCTCCCTTGACCTTAATGCCAATTATTCCAAGTGGATTTTCTTTTTCAAATCCCTCTATGAAAAATTCGGCCTCCTGTCCCATATTGATGGCTCCGCTCCACCTCGCCCCGATGATCCTCAGTGGGACATCGCCGAGTGCTGCGTGCACAGCTGGCTGCTCGGCTCGGTCGACGACTCTGTCCTCGACCTCACCATGGACGATATTGATCCCACCGCCCGAGATCTCTAGGTGGCCATTGAGCGGATCTTCCTGGCCAACAAGTAGCCTCGCGCCATCTTTCTCCTCAATGAGTTCCACTCCATGGTATAAGGAGACTCCTCTGTCTCCTCATATTGTCAGCGCCTCAAGGTCAAGGCTGCTGATCTCCGGGACGTCGGCCATCCCGTGGCCGACTCTCAACTCGTCCTCGCTCTTCTGTGAGGTCTCAATCCCCGCTTCTCAAACACTGCCGATGACATCGCCAACACCACACCTCTTCCATCGTTCGCTCAGGCCCATGACATGCTGGTTCTTAAAGAACTCCGTCTAGTCAACGATGAGAAGACAGTGGCCTACACCGCTCTTCTTGCCGTAGCCAATAATGGCTGCCGAGCTTCCTACACTGCCCCTTCCTCCCACGGCTCTAGTGGCCATGGCTTCAGCCATGGCAACACAGCCTACATCGGAAAAGGCAAGGGCAAAGGCAAAGACAGGAACTGGCAGGGTCTGATGCAATCACGACTTGCCTCGGTCCCTACCAACCTTTCGGTCCCACGGGTCCGTGGCTCTGCTACAACCCCTGGGCACCCTAGCCCCAACCACGTAGCCCCATCGGCTGGCAACCCGGGGTTCTCGGCGCCCATCCCCAAGCTCACCTGGCATCGGCTCCTGTTCTGCCGCCTCAGCCGATACTACTGACCCCACCCACCCACCCAATCAGTTTCCTCCTGGAACCAGGCTGGTCTCGTCGATGCCCTCAACCAGATGACGCTCCAACCACAGCACCCTTGGGTGCTGGACTCTAGGGCGTCTTCACACATGGCGTCATCGGCCGGTATAGTTCGCTCCTGTCACCCCTCTTCCTCCCCCTTTGTCACCATCGACAATGGTCACTCTCTTCCTGTCCAATGCCGAGGTGACTCCTCTCTGTCTACATCCACCGCTAACCTCTCCCTACGCAATGTTCTTATCATACCTTCTCTTATTCACAATTTTATATTTGTTCGCCAATTCACAAGAGACAACAACTGCTCTATCGAATTTAACGCGTCTGGTTTCTCTGTGAAGGATATCTCAACCCGGCGACAGATACTTCGCTGCAATAGTGGCGGAGACCTCTATACCATTTCTGCTACGCCGTCCACTCCACACGCCAGCGTCGCCCTCTCCACTAACCTTTGGCACCTTTGCCTCGGCCACTCTGGCCCCGATGCTGTCGCCACCCTCCGTCGTAGCGCCTCCATCCGATGTACCCACAGCAGCTCCACAGTTTGCCACTCGTGTCAACTTGGCAAACACGTGCGTCTGTCCTTTTCTAGTTCTCTCTTCTGTACCTCGTGTCTATTTGAACTTATACATTATGATGTATGGACGTCTCCAGTTAAAAGTGTCTCCGGTAATCAGTATTACCTCGCTATACTTGACAATTACATACATTATTGCTGGACCTTTCCGCTCATCAACAAATCCGAGGTCACCTCTCACCTCACTCACTTCATCACGTACGTGTCCACTCAGTTCAACCTCCCTATTAAGGCTCTACAAGCCGATAACGGTACGGAATTTGTTAACCATACTGTTACAACCTTCCTCACCTCGCAGGGCATCCATCTCCGGCTCTCCTGCCCCTACACCTCTCCTCAGAACGACAAAGCCGAGCGTCTCCTTCGCACCCTCAACAACATCAGTCGCACCATGCTACTTCACGCCTACTTACCTGCCACTTATTGGGCAGAAGCTCTGGCTACCGCGACGTATCTTCTCAATCGGCACCCATGCTCCTCTGTTCAAAACAACGTTCCCTATGCCCTTCTCTACCGCACGGCGCTCGACTACTTCCACCTTCACATTTTCGGGTGCCTCTGCTACCCAAACCTCACTGTCACAGCTTTCCACAAACTCGCTCCCCGCTCCACCGCCTGTATTCTCCTCGGCTATCCCTCCTCTCACAAGGGATAATGATGTCTTGACCTTTCTATCCGACGGGTCATCGTCTCTTGTCACGTCATCTTTGACGAGACATATTTTTCCTTCGGTCTACTTCATCCGAGATCTTCTTCTAGTGATCTCAACTTCCTCCTCACCAACACCATGCCGACTAGGTCTCCTCCACTGTCTCCTCCATCGGCCCCCTCATCAGTCGCTGCTGAGGACTTACCCTTCACATATCCCACCACTATTCGATCCGATGTCCCAACCATCGGACCCCCATCGGCCCCACCTCCATCGGCCGATACCAATATCGTTTATTCTTCAGCCATGGCTGATGAGTACAAGGCCCTAATGGACAACGAGACCTAGTGCCTCGTCCCCCGACCTCCTGGTGCCAACATTGTGACCGGTAAGTAGATTTTCAAACACAAATTTCACGCCGATGGCTCCCTTGCCCGTCACAAGGCTCACTGGGTAGTCCGGGGTTTCTCCCAACGATCTAGTGTCGATTACGATGAGACCTTCAGTCCCGTCATCAAACCCGTTACCATCCGGGTTGTCCTCACTTTGGCTGCCTCTCGCTCCTGGCCGATCCATCAGCTAGACGTGAAGAACGCTTTTCTTCACGGCCACCTGACAGAAACGGTCTACTGCCAGCAGCCCCTAGGCTTCGTCGACCCTTCTCGTCCTGACGACGTCTGTCTTCTTCAACGTTCTCTCTACGACCTCAAACAAGTCCCTCGTGCCTGCTACCAGCACTTTGCTGCCTATCTTCGGCACATCGGCTTCGTGGCCTCTGCGTCTGATAGTTTCCTGTTCACTTTTCATATCGGCAACGCCACTTCCTATCTACTTCGATATGTCGACGACATTGTCCTTACAGCGTCTTCAATATCTCTCCTTGACTAGATCATGGTCCGACTTGACTCTGAGTTCGCTATGACCGACCTTGGTCCTCTACACCATTTTCTTGTCATCTCCGTAACCTGTTCCTCCCACGGGCTCTTTTTTTCCCAACGCCAGTACGCCATCGACCTCCTCCAGTGTGCGGGCATGGTCGATTGTCACCCCACGGCCATCCCGGTCGACACTCGAGCCAAACTCTCCGCTGCCGATGGCGTACTAGTTGCCGATCCCTCTCACTATCGGAGTCTTGCCGGGGCTCTCCAATACCTCACTCTCATCCAGCCCGACCTCACGTACGCTGTCCAGCAAGTGTGCCTCTTCATGCATGCTCCACGTGAACCTTATCTCACGCTGCTCAAGCGAATCCTACGCTACGTGAAGGACACCCTCTCCAGCGGGCTGCATCTTAGCTCCAGCCCCATCGACTCTCTCACCGCGTACTCCGACGCAGACTGGGCAGGCTGCTCCGAGTCTCGACGCTCTACGTCTGGCTACTGTATTTACCTCGGTGACACTCTCGTATCCTGTTCCTTAAAACGTCAGACTATAGTGTCCCGGTCCAACACTGAAGCCGAGTACCGTGCCGTCGCCCACGCCGTCGTCGAGTGCTATTGGCTTCGCCAGCTTCTCCAGGAGCTCCGTGCACCCCTCTCCACCATAACCGTAGTCTACTGCGATAATGTCAATGCCGTCTACATGACCGCGAACCCGGTCCATCATCGACGCACCAAGCACATCGAGATCGATATCCATTTTGTCCATAACAAGGTCACATTAGGACAGGTTCGGATGCTCCATATACCATCGGCACATCGGTTTGCCGATATAATGACCAAAGACATGCCCACGCTTTTGTTCATCAGTTTTCGGTGCAGTCTTTGCGTCCGTTTTTCTCTCGCTGTGACTACGGAGGTATTAGACAGACCACTGATCTAGGTTGTATATATATAGACCCGACTCCCTTTATACTCTCGAGATCTTAGTCACTGTACATATTTCTACAATATTATTTTCTCATGTCAAATTTTAATAATTTTGCATCAATTAACTATTTAAGGCTTAAGATTTGAGGACTGATAACGGAGGTAGTATGCAGTGATCATCCATCAGAATCAATGAACTTACAATTATATAGCAGTCGTCAGGCGCAGGGAATCAACGCCATCGCCACTGAGTCAATCACCGGCAATCCGATCCTGATCCTGCGTTGGCAAGCCAACGCGCCGAGAGGCGCACCCGACGCCGCCGCAGATCTGAAGCTTTAGCGTGTCGGAGCCGGTGAGTGACGGCACGACGAAGGACGGCGGCGTCGAGGCCTAGCCAACCATGCTCGTTATGTTCCTGTCAGATCACGCATCAACCTGATGCAACCAAACTTAACTACAAAAGCAGGTTGGTAGGATAGACGAGAGTGGTGTGGAATACATAATCCACGCTTGTTGAATAGGTACAGGAGATACAAAGATCCAAGCTCGTGACATCAGCTGATTAAACAAATTTTACAATGATACAAGAGATATCAAATGGGAAATAACGCACAAAAGAATTGACGATTCTGGGGGGCCTATACCAATGACAAAGTTACAGCAAAACATGGGTAAAAGTCAATAACAGGGCTGTCAGCAGGCTTTCATCGCTTGCTTGCGTGATCGAAGCATGAGGCTCTTTAGGAGGCCATCCTGTGAGTCAATGTCATCTGAGTTGCCTCTGCAAATGCCCCCCTTTGGAGGCCTGGACTCTCGGAAACCACTCGGTTCTTCTAGCAACCAGAGTTGTGAAAATCAGATCAGTCTCAGCTCATATTCACCGGCCATTGTGATGTATCGGACCCAAGGAAGGGCCTGATATCCACTCTTTTCGATGATTTTCAGATAGCGAACCTGCAAAAAGTACAAAATCAACATAGGAGTAGGACACCGGAGAAAGTCAAACATAGTGGTAACAGATCTGCAACATAATCTGACAAGTTACCTGAATACCAGACACAGTAAAATATGGTATCTCAAATTTCACACGTATCGGAGCCTTCTTTTCAGGCATTGCTTCTTCTGATGTTATGCTTGGAAGGCTAAATTCTGCTCTACACATATATTCCTAATGGAGAAATTCTAGTAAATTAGAGATAATAGACATAGCATAAAGGTGAAAGGCAAAGCATTAATATGATATCAACTCAGTACTTACCTTGCCACCAGGAAATGATTTTATTTTCCAGACCATTGCATCTCTCTCAGGTGCATATGCTGCAGAGCCCATTGAAGTTCTTATATTTGGGTTTGTTGAATCCTCAGGCACAGGAACTTCAATTTCTACATTTGTTGCTGTGCTGGAAATGAGAAAAAGAAATAACAGTAACTTGTCTGAAAGTTGGACATGGACAGAGGCATATTATCAGTTTTTTATATAACATAACACCTCCTTTCTTTGAACTGACTTCTTGCCTTCACTGTGATCTGTATCCGGCTTCTTGAATGTTTCTCCACTTGTGCTTCTACCCAGATAAGAGGTTTCACCTGTGGGAGGGCCCAGAGGAAGATAGATCAGGTGACAATGTGAAATGCAGATCTTAACCTAGCATTTTCCTAGCTGCAAAGCTTAAGCAGGGACAAACCTGGGTGCTAAGCCTGTAGGTCATCAGATCAAATGATCCATCTGGAGGAATGAAGGATATAGTCCTATCATTCTCAAATCTGGCCAACCGAACACACCTAAAGAAGGTTTGGCCAATTCAGAGTTGTAAAATGGCTGATGTAATAGAAAGGGATAATATTTGATAAAGAATCATCGTAATTATACTGTATGTTAGAATCTTACTGATGAAATATCGGATAAAGAATCATCGTAATTATACTGTATGTTAGTATCTTACTGATGAAATTTTATATCGTCCAGATCTATGGCTTTTCCTTTAGTTGCCCGGCCTTGAGCCTCCAAGAGAACCTTATCATTCAAGCCCAGTTTGCACTCAGGCATTCCACTGTACAAGCAGAAGCATATTAGCTATGATGCATATGCTGAACATATATTTTGGACAATCTACCAGGTAGTCTGAAAAAAAAACTAGTCAGTTCAATGGCTAGTCCAATTGGCATTTATAACATAAATGGGTACTTGGGAAACATATAGTCAAACAATATTTTAAACAATCTACCAGATAGTATTAAAGACAAACTAGTCAGTTCAATGGCTAGTCCAATCAGAACATAACATATTGCAATAAAGTTCATTCATTATGTACTGTTTTATGCTTTTATCTTGATGAGAATTACGTTAACTATATTTATTTGACATGGTTGCAACATATATGTTGTAGACTCATAGTTGGCAGAATATTGTATGCACAATTTATTTGTCTTTACTCATCAATATCAACTTACTTCAGTGATGTGATAAACAGTCAAACTATAAGCTCACAATAATGCGTTAGATACATCATATAAAAACAGTGTTCCACATCTCCAACTGTAACTCCCATAAAGTTTATTACTGAGGCAGCTGAATTATCAGCACAATGTGAATTTGTGATATGAGAATGATATCGTGCAGTTACTACCTTAGAAATGTTCGCATTTTCAGCTCACCGATGACATCAGCCCTCACTATCTGCCCATTACTGTTAACGAGAATGTTGACACTCTCCACCACATCCAAGAACACCTGCAGCACAAAATTTAGATAATATTCTAAATCCATCACCCATCCATGTGAACCAAAGAACAAAAACACAGGTGTTATATATCAGACTTCATTCTTCTTGTACCAAATCCCCTCGCTCCTCCACGACACAGCATTCGTCACTGCCATGGGTGGCCTCTGAGTGACCTCCATCCTGTATGCGTCTGTCTTAATGAACTCGCTCAGGATCATTGCTTCCGTGTATTGCGGATGCCCAAAGTCCATCATCTCATCAAGTAACTCATACTACACGCAGCAAAGGACATCAAACCCTCCAAATTTCAGTGTCAGCAATTCCCATTAAACCAAATCCAGTACCCAATTCACATAACACACAAGCACACCATTTACCACAACGACGAAGTTGTCCCTCAGTGACTCCTCCTCCAGCTCCTCGAAGTAATGCTTGAACACCTACGACGCACAAATGATATAAACAAAATCCAATGCTTGCTCATAATGATTAATGCACGATGTTGCTGTGAACATGGCTGCATACATCGACGACGCGGTGGAGGAAGAGGAGTATGCTGGCGGCATTGCAGTTCTGGCGGGAGGCGGTGAGGAGGAACACATTGTTGTGCTGGACGAACATGTAGGAGACGCCGGCGTCATCGTGGACGACGGGCGAGAGCACCTCCGAGTCGCTCTGGTCACCCGAAAATGGTAAAAGCTTATCGAAAATCCGGCATTGCTGCACAGATCTACGAGATGATGGAGGGCGGGGTGGCGGAGCTTGTTTACCTCCTTGTCGAGGAGCTTGGTGAAGAAGCGCTCGGCCTGGAGCGCGGAGACGTCGCCGCGGTAGTCGCGCCAGACGAGGACGCGGCCCTTGATATCGAGCAGGAACAGCGCCGACACCGCCCCCGCCATCGCGGCTCGCCGCCGATGGATCTGGATCTGCTCTGCGCGACCGCCCGCCCGCCCGCCCCGCGTGTCGTCTACTATCGCTCCCCGCCCACCAAACCGCGCCCTGCTTCCATCTAGGCCCTCGCGGCGCGGTTGGGTTGGCGTGGCGTCGCGGCCGCGCCCGCGGCCAGTGTGCCGCCGCGGCGGCCACGGAAAATCGCGGGGCGCGCGGCGACGCTCGGCGCGCGCGCTCGTGCGCTGCGGCGTTCGCGTGGCGGATGGAGATCGGAGACGGGCGAGGTTGGAGTTGGATGGATCCGGGCGGTACTTTTTTGTGGGGCTCCTCTCGCTGCTCGGTGGGCCCCACCGGTCGGTGCCTCCGGCCCGTGCTTTTGGGTGGAGGAGAAAAGAAAACAGAAACGTAAAACCAGTTAAGTTATTAACATATAGTTAGTTAAATATTAATTATTTTATTTTTTAATAAATAAATAAATAAACTATTGTAATTTTTAACGTAAATTTTATAGAAAATTAGCATGCGCGGGATACAAGAAATCTCTTTTTGCTACGCAGGCCGAACGAACGCAGCCAGTTGTCCTCGCCTCGTATCGTCTTCTACCGCACCATCCCCACCCGCGTCAACCAAAAACCCTTGCTCGCCGCATCCGCCGCGGCCGAAACCCTACGTCTACTCCTTGTCGCCGTCCGCCGCAGGCTCAACCGGAAAGCGTCCCCTCCTTCTCCTCGTGCTCCTCTTCCTGATCCCTCACTGTCTCGGGTGTGTTGGTCTCGTGGGCGGAGGACTTTGGGTGGGGGGGGGGGGGGGGGGGTGCATACGGACAAATTATGATTTGTGAGTTCATGACTCGTGAGGCTTATCTGGTAGTTGTAGTTCCTTGTTGCGGCCTGAAGCAGTATAGGCCCTATGAGACTTGTACTAGTAGAATAGCATACGCAAGTTTAGCCTGATAGTAGAATAGCAGCATCACGCAATTTACTTTGCTTCTTTTCGTTCAGTGAAGCTCTGATCTCATGATTCTATGACTGCCAAATGAATCTTGAGACAATGGACTTGTTGGTAGCTGCTAAAAGAATTGTCGCTGTTGCTGTTACAGTGAAGGCTTTATTATTTTTTGGTAGTTATTGTTTAGTTGTAATCCTATTGTTGCTATGTTTTGGTGGATCGAATTCAAGTTGCTAGCTTGCTAAGCTACTTACATTTATCTATTTACTTTTGCAGCTATTGCCTGTTCTTCTATTATTATAAATCATCCTAATAGTTGCTCATCTATCATTAGGTTGTTGTAGCTGCGTATTTTCACATGGATTCGAAGACACAAGATTTCCAACCCCGGACATTCTCCATCAAGCTGTGGCCACCAAGTGAAAGCACTCGTCTCATGCTTGTGGAGAGGATGACTAAGAACCTGTCCACTGAATCCATATTTTCTCTCAAGTATGGCCTTTTGGGCAAGGAATAGGCTCATGATAATGCTAAAAGGGTTGAGGAGGTATGCTTTGCCTCTGCAGACGAGCATTTCAAGAAGGAGCCTGATGGTGATGGGAATTCTGCTGTCCAGCTGTATGCAAAGGAAACTAGCAAGTTGATACTGGAAGTTCTTAAAAGAGGCCCAAAGACAACTGCAGAACCAGAAGAACCTGTTGTTGATACACCTCTTGAGCCTGCCGATACTGTGTTTGATATATCTGGTGGCAAGCATGCTTTTATTGAGGCAGACGAAGCGAAGGAACTTTTGAGCCCACTTACCAAACCAGGAAACGCATATAAACGGATTTGCTTCAGCAACAGGAGCTTTGGTATTGGTGCTGCCAATGTTGCTGGGCCTATTCTTTAATCGACCAAAAAGCAACTCACAGAGGTTGATATCTCAGATTTTGTTGCTGGAAGGCCTGAGGATGAAGCCCTTGATGTGATGCACATTCTATCAAAAGCTTTAGAAGGCGCTGTACTGAGATACTTGAACATCTCTGACAATGCTTTAGGTGAGAAGGGTGTCAGAGCATTTGAAGAAATCCTGAATTCACAGGACAACCTGAAAGAACTATATGTAACGAATGATGGTATATCGAAGGAAGCTGCACAAGCTCTTTCTGTACTTATTCCTTCTACTGAGAAGCTTAAGGTTCTCCACTTCAACAACAATATGACGGGGGATGAAGGCGCTATGTTTATTACTGAAATGGTTAAACGTTCTTCTAATCTAGAGAGTTTCAGGTGCTCAGCAACAAGGATAGAATCTGATGGTGGAGTTGCTCTGGCTGAGGCATTAGGGACTTGTACTCGTCTGAAGAAACTTGATCTTAGGGACAACTTATTTGGGGTTGAGGCAGGGTTGGTTCTCAGCAAAACCCTTTCAAAACTTACTGATCTTGTTGAGCTGTATCTCAGTGACCTGAATCTTGAGAATAAGGGCACTGTAGCAATTGTCAATGCCCTCAAACAGTCGGCACCTCAGTTGGAGGTCCTTGAAATGGCTGGAAATGAAATTGACACCAAAGCATCCAAAGCTTTAGCAGAATACCTGACAGCAATGCAATCACTCAAGAAGTTGACCTTGGCAGAAAATGAATTAAAGGATGATGCCTTTTGATATCTGTTTCGAAGCTGCTACTCATCCGTGGAAAGACAAAATTCATGTTCCCTCTCGCCATTAATATTTGATCTTTAGAATAAGATTTGGTCTAAATTTTAGAACTTTCATCATCCATTTTATATTATAATAAATTTATAAAATTAGTTTAGAAAAAGTCTACCTGTCACTCAACTATTGCCGTGGTCTAGTGATAGTACTTTTTAAGGCAATACTATGCATATACTTTTTAAAAAAACTGAGCATTTGAGATGTTATTTGGTCAAGGTTTTAAAAGTTTGATAAATTTTTGTCGAATATATGAAACGATGATATAAACTCATAGTACAATCGACGGTAGCTAGACGCAGGAAGCTACTGCCTGTTCGCAGATCAACGGTGAGGATTACGCGTCCGGAGTCCGCAGCCCACATCCACCACCACCTCTGCTCGCAATCGGCAGCAATCATTCTCGCACCCGGGACAGCAGATCGGAAAACTCGCGGGCGGCGGCGGCGGCGCGGGCGAGCAGACACCGCCGAGGAGGAGGAAGAAGATGGCGGCTACACTGTTGCAGCTCGACGACGAGATCGTCCGCGGGATGGCCGTCGGCGCGGTCTTCACCGACTACGTGAGTTCCGCCGCGGAAAAATCCCCAAACCGTTTCCTCGTCCTCGTCTTCCCCTCATGGTTTCGGCCCAGATTAATTCGCCGTGATGCCTCGGTTGCAAGCTGGGAAGATAAACTGCCTCGACTTCCACCGCAAGGACGATCTCCTCGTCACCTCCAGCGAGGACGACTCCGTACTTCTCTACAACATCACCAGCGCGACGTGAGTACGCTTGTACCCGCTAGTTTTTTTTATAAGAACTCTGCACTGTTTTCCCTGTGGCTTGTGTTGGTTAAACCTTCATATGTTAGATCGTTGTAACATGCGGATGCGAGGGTG
This sequence comes from Oryza coarctata, assembly GCA_030770085.1. Lineage (NCBI taxonomy): Eukaryota > Viridiplantae > Streptophyta > Magnoliopsida > Poales > Poaceae > Oryza > Oryza coarctata. Next base: position 20,991,469 of record CM061470.1, read on the forward strand.
TGGGCTGTGCTGGTGCATTCTCAGTTTGGCTTATAGATTCCATAGTTTGATGGTGAGCTTTGCGTTGGGGATGTGATGTACTGATGTGTGGTGGATTCAACTGTTAGGAACTCAGGAGATATCAATATCTCTGCTGGAGTTCATACAGCATGTGTGTCTGTTTTGTCCTTCCTCTTCATGTATATATCCTGAGGTCCTTTTATGACCTGTCATCGTTTTCTGTCTGATTAACCACATTGCTAGGGGATATGCAGTCAAACTGGCAGCATTTGTTGCTCCTTTTCTCTATTAATTAATGTAACGATTCCTTTTCTTTTCATTCGATTTAACCTGTCCTGCAGTATGCTCCTCATTGCTCAAATTTTGTTTCATTTGATGTTAACCAAACTATTGAGCATTCGGTAATTGGTTGTGCACGTTTTCTGATTTCTTATTAACTGATGCTATAACCGGGAACTATTATTTAGGTTGTTGAAGACTACGTATCATAAGAAACAAGGTGTTGGTCATGTCTGTTTTACCCACCATCCAAGTTCCATCTTATGTTCATCAAGATACAATCTAGAGTCAGCAGAGTCACTTTTTTATCTATCACTATATGACAACCGTTGCTTAAGATATTTTAAAGGACACAAAGACAGGTTGGCTATATTCTTGTTTCTTTCTTGTCTAGCGATTATGTCTAAGATAAATTATGAGAGGCACTCTCTTTTATTTCATTTCAGGGTTGTTTCGCTATGTATGTCACCTGTCAACGATAGTTTTTTGTCAGGATCACTTGATCACAGTGTCAGGATATGGGATCTTTGTGTAAATGCTTGTCAGGTTCGGACACCTTTCCTTATTTAATATTATCAATCATATGTACACAACTTGCATTTAGCAGGTTAAAAGTACCATTTGTCATCTCAGGGCTTTCCATGCTTACTTGTTTAGCATTCAGGGTATACTATGTTTGCGTGGTAACCCTTCTGTTGCCTATGATCAGCAGGGACTTGTTTTTGCCGTAGCAATGGAGGGAGGTGCTATTAAGCTATTTGATTCCCTGTCATATGACAAAGTTGGTATTCAGCTTGAATTTCAAAAACTGTAAATTCCTATATGGCTTGCAGAAGATTTTATCTTGGGTGCCAAATCCAATTTCAGGGTCCATTTGACACTTTCTTCGTTGGTGGAGATACAGCCGAAGTTTCTGGCATCAAATTTAGCAATGATGGCAAGTCCATGCTTTTGACAACAACCAACAACCATATATATGTTCTGGATGCATATGGAGGGGATAAGTTAAGTTACTTATGTTGCAGCAAAATTTTGCTTCAGTATTGCACTAGGAAGTGCATAATTTCCTCAAATCAAATCATTGAGACCCTCACATTCCTTTGCAGAGGTGTGGCTTTAGTCTGGAGTCATCTCCCAATGTAGCAACTTAAGCTGCTTTCACTCCAGATGGCCAACATGTAATTTCGGGTAAGACCATATATTTTTGTTTTTCCATTTCTCTGCCATATCATTTAACATATATATTCTGATATGAACGTACACAACAATTTAACTTAATTGGTTCCCTGTAGTTAAAACTTCTACATTTAAAAGTGTCTCTGTACCTTGTGCATTTATTGCCTGTACTAAGAAGAGAACTAATGATAATTGGAAAATATATTTCGCGCTTATCTGAATAGAAATATTTTGTTGGCATGATATGCTTATACTGCTTTTCATGTACCAATATAACACCATAGCAGAGGAGGATCATATGTTTCTGTTGCCTATTGACAGTTCCACTGCTGATGGAAGTGCAGGCCTTTATGGCTATATCTACGCTCATTTAACAAAACTTGGAACTTTTTGCGAGAATGTGTTTTGAAAGCAATATTTCAAGCTGTGTGGCAAATGCTTTTGTTGAAAACAATGTTTTCTTGATTTTGCAGGATCTGGTGATGGTACCTTGCATGCTTAAATCATGCTTTTAGTATATGCCGTTCTGTGTCTAAGTGTTTTTCCTTTTGTAGATTGCTAGTTGGAACAGTCACATCGGTCCTATCACTGCTTTGAGGTGGGCTCCCCGCCGAGCAATGTTTGCAACTGCGTCAACTGCTCTAACTTTCTGGAATCCCAACAATTTCAGTTCGAATTAGGTGCCTAGTGAAAAGGATGGAACGTGAGATATGCTGACTCAACAAGCACTTATATCCTGTTCTTTCCTGCACAAGTTAGGTATCTTGTAGTATGAAGTATCTCTTTCTTTATTACCATCTGTGGCAAAAATGATGTTGTACACTTTCCCGTTGTATTCTCTTATGCCTACTGTTAAAGCATTGGCTGCATCAATCACTCAAAATATTCCGCTTCACTTCTCTCAGTGCATCATCCGAAATGGAAATCCTTACAGCTGGTCCAAATCTTTTGGTGCTTATTGTGAGCCTGCAACCATCCATAGAACATGGCCACATAATTAGGTAGTGGCACACTAGTTCTTAAAATATTGAGATATTACAAGCTAATCTTCTTATTGCTCAAGCTTGTGGATTCAAGATCTCAAAATATTCTTTGATCTTTATTCTCTGCTTTCCCACCACCGAGGACTTCTGTATCTTAAATAAATCCAGTCCAGTTTTTTTCCCTGACACAAATCCAGGGCAAAGTTGATTAATCCAGGGTAAAGTTGGATGCAAATATTTCTCCTTATTGCTAATTTTCTGGCATTCTTCTTATCAACTGCTCCCTTGTGACCGAACGGGAGATTGCTCAGTAAATTGTTATTAGTTTTTTTTTTCTCAGAGAAGGAAATGAATGCCACCGATGTTAAAGTGACCCCATGATTAATGGTGTTGATTGAATTGGTGAATTTGCATCCTTTTTTAACCAATATCACACGATATGCCTTACCAGTTACCATAGATTTGTCCTTGAGAATTACTACAGCAGCTTGCATATTACCTGTAACTGAAAGCTTGAACTTTGGAAAGGAAAAACAAGCGGCTACAACGCTAATAACAGGACAAACAATGCATTATTTGTCTAATGTCTACACCAAACAGTCCATCAAACCCGAAATAACACCTTGCGACATTATTATCCAGGGCAGCAAACTGCAACATACAACATCAATTGCTAAAGAAGAAACATGCAATAATGGTGTGCAAGAACCCCCCCCCCCCCTACTTCTGTCTCTTGTAGATCTTGTGCAAGAAGGACTTCAGAACATTCTGAACAGCTATGCTTGGCTGGGCCTCTATATCCACAATCAGCTTCTTGTAACTCTCATTCTCGTAGTCTTGAAAAATCGCCTAGAATGAAGTAATAAACAAGATATCAGGTTTTGATTATGTACTCAATATAACGGTTGGAGAAGTCAAAATTCACAGGCTATGTCAAGCAACTAAACAGCTTGGACATTCGTTGTGGAAATCATAATTCACAAGAGACAGTGAGACGCCACTGGATTCTTTTGACAAGTCTAGCTAGAAGTTTTCTATCGGCATGTTAGACCAATTTAACTACAATAGGGTAAATGAATCATGAATGTTCATATCCCATGGTGTGCATGACTGTCGTCAACCAAAATTCCTGTTTAATTATAGACATCAGGAGAAAGATTACTCTAGCAAGTGATGCCTATCTATTCAGCAGCAAATGTCATGTTATCATGTTGCTACAATAGAACATGCATACATGAAAAGTCAAGGCAAACCTCATGAAGGAACATATAAAGCTTCATAAAGAGTCAAGGCAAACCTCTAGTTTTAGTTCTCTGTAGAGATTCTTCACTTTTGCTACACAGGCTGGATCTTTCTTGCCATAATTTTCCTGTAGGTGCAATTAAGTGTTTAGACAACAACCTTCACATCATCGCAAAAGACAATGGAGATGACTTACAAATAGAACACTCTTTTGACTCTCATCAGCTCGCTCAAGGGCTTGCACAACTAGCCAGGAGCATTTGTAATCTTCAATGTCAGTTCCGATCTATAATACAACATAAAAATGGATCAAACTACAAAAACTAAAGAAATATCAATATAGATATCAATGTTCATCTAAGCTACAACAAGAAGTAAATGCACTAACCTTGCCAATAAATTCAGGTTCACCATAACAATCTAGATAATCATCCTGTAGGAAAAGGGTCATATTAAATGTAAGTAGAATAATACTCGTGGCAGCCAAATTCCTCCTATTGTTATGTGGAAGAAATAGGAGTTACCTGGACTTGAAAGTATATTCCCATCTTAACAAGAATGTCTTCTACAGCACCATAGTTGCTCAAGTCCTCTCCAGATAGCAATAGTGCACAAGCAACCTTTGGTAAAACAGCATATCAGTACCACTTGGAATTAGAGCATTATTACTAAAACAAGGATTACATAAATGAAGATATGTGGCAATATAATATAAATTTTACCGGCAGATAGAATGAATAGTAGGCTGTCTTATATTGAACAATGCGGCGGTGACTGCAAAAATACAAGAAGTTTTGAATCAAACACATAAAAGCTTATATCTCAAAATCAAAATTATTGAAGATATATTAGATAAAACCAATCCATTCCATATATGAGATAAACATTAAACTTACGGTCCTAAGAATAGATCCACTAAATCATGCAAAAAAAAAGTTGTTTACAAAGTTGTTACAACATTTACTTACACCCCTATGTTATATTTTGTTAGATCTTTTTCTCCCTCGTGAGTTGTGATAAGATCTAGCAATTGACCTGAGGCTGTCTTTAACTCAACCTAGGAAAGCAAGAAAAGATAATTAGTAGCAGTAAGACCGTAATGATCTGAAAGTTTGGACTCGCCATGTATGTACGTCAGAATATAAAATTACCTCATTGAATAAATCAAGGAGATCAGCATAGTAAGGTTTTCCCTTAAAGTGGAGCCGAAGAATTTGAGAGATATGGTTGCGAAGGATAACTCCATCATTGATAGCAATGGAGCCAACCTATTGTGCAACAAATGGCAGCATGAGAGATATGTAACAATTCAAAGAAATGTACTATAAAGAAAGTTATTTAATAAAATGAGTGCTTTTTTTTCAATAAATAGATAATTTGCCATTCAGAGAGGACAATTTCAGATTCACCAACCTGAGGCACCCGAAACCAACAAGGCTGGCCACGTCGAGTGTGTGAATCATCCATGATATCATCAAGCACAAGAAAGTAAGCTTGAAGCTACATAGACAATGGTAAAGCTTAGAGGAGCGATTTTAGTTGCTTTGCACCCACTATTCAGAAAATTGAGGTTAAAGCATTACCCATTCAATGCACCAACCAAGAGTGCTCGCGAGAAACATCTCTTCCTCACTTAGAACATTGGAACCCTTCAACAGCTTATAGCTGTCGACCACAGAGAGACCACGATTGCACTTCCCTATCATAACAGCAATTAATTAGAAATTTAATTTACCTTTTTTTGTTACACATATGCTATAGAAAAAAAATCAAGTCAAATTAATCTCACCTCCAAGTACATTGTAGTCCACCATCTGCTCACAAGAAAATAAACAAGTTAAATCGAGCCATTCCCAATAATGACAATTTAACTGATAAGATCATTGTGTACACCAGTCCATGGACTATCTTATGAAGCTCTGCACTAAAAAAGGTAGCAAATGAGAAAGCAGGAGGTGACTAAGCCTACCATCCAACATTTATCTTAAAACCTATCAATTAATAACAGGCAAAAGGACTTCCATTTACAGAGCATTAGGAATCGTACGATTTGCTCTGATAGTTCGCCTCCAAGAATTCACTTGACCCAAAAGATCACATTTTTGCCTTCCAAATTTCGACAACTAATTTGTCAGCATTAATTTTCTCCCTTAACATGGAGATAGAATATAACAAGCTCATTTACCTGTAACAGAAGGGAAATTTGAGCCTTTTTTTTACTGCACTTGATAGTTCATTGCAACGTATATAACCAGGATTAAACCCCAAAAATCATAACTACTCAATGGTAGTATTTAATTACGATCCAGCATTTACAAGCAACCCCACGTGCCGTGACTCTAATTGCAGTTCCATCAATCATAACCCGATCTTGAACGGGGCGGGGATCCGCACTAAACTCTACTAAAAACCCGGAAGAAAATATTCGTGAAGAACACATGTGCAGGGGCAGAAAAAGGCCGCAACAGTAGAGGAAAGAGAGGGAGAGGGCGGGGGGGCGCATTACGCCGTCGATCCACTGGAGCGACGACTCGGTGAACTCGAAGGCGGGGTCCCGGAGCAGCTCCTCCTTGAGCACCCCGTAGATCCGCCTGAACTCCTCCCTGGTGTCCACGCCGTCGGTGGCGCTCCCATTCGCCGCCGCCGCCATTGACGCGACAGCCGAACAGGGGAGCCCCTGAACCAAGAAGAACAGGATCGAGAGCTGACAGGTCAGGGTGAAGCAGGCGCTCGGAGTCGGAGAGCCCCAGCACGCTACTGCGCTGATGGGAATTTGGGGAGTAAATCTCAAGGGAGGAGTAGAGGAGGAGATCGTGATCGCGACAGCGACGGCTGCCGACGTGGCGGTGGTGGTGGTGCGACGGCAGCAAAGCTCCCGTTTTTATAGTCGCGGAGAGTCCTTTTCAGACTTTTAGGGGGGAGGAGACAAACAAACGATGGTGCCATTAGTAGTAGACAAACGATGCCGATTTAGTAGTAATAGTAGTAGTAATTAGTAGTCGTAAGTGCGTTGCTCGTATGGATCCAGATCTGCTTTGCTTGTGCTAGGTTCAGAGCCAACAAAATTTTGTAGTTTCCGTCACGATGATGAGTAGGTTGGCTGGCTCGTGGGCCTCCTGGCTCCTCAACTGATGGATTGGCCTCGTGACAGTATCAGACTTGGCCATCCAGATGCCATAATATTACTACCTGGCACCTGCAAGGCTGGGATTCTTGGTGATGCCTCTGACTTTTTTTTAAAAAAAAGATGGAAGTTGATGATTTGAGAATGTTGCCAGGCTATGTCTTGTGTGAGTAATGACACTGTGGTGAAGTTTTGGGTGGAAAAGAAGCTTATAAATGATTTTGACTAAAACGCAAAACATGATTTTGACGTGCCTTCTTCCCGTTCCATCACGCTATTCCGCGTGCCGCATAAAACTTCTCTTTTGGTGCTACGCACCGAAGACAGAATTTTTATGTGTTAGCTTTCTTGATATGGAACTTAAACGGATAATTGTATTTACGATTAATTATTATTATTTTAATGGTAGATAATATATCTGTCGATAACGCGACGTCTGTGGTAAATTTGTTAATCTCTTGTCCAAGTTTTCAAAAGTATTTATAGGAATAGGTTATACGTGTGTTCGTTCATATGAGTGAGTGTACTCGTGTGTTAGGAGTGTCTCTGTTTACCGTGTTTCGTAGAAAAAAATAAGAGTAAATTTTTTAAACTACATTTGTACTACATTTTTTAAATCTCAATTAATTTAGCACATTTAAAATAATATTATTTAAAATAGAGAAAATTAAATTAATAATCTGTATTAAGAACCAACAGCAAATTTTTTTACAAGCACCTTATAAGATAAAAAAAACTTTAAATAAATACATATTCAATATGTATAAGAATGGGGTTTTGTGAAATCTTAGGACAATAATATTAGAGGTTATATCCATAAATCATAATAAGTACGATTTTCTGTAAATTTGATCATATAAAATTTAATGACAAAGAATTTTCACTTGTTGCACACAAGTGAATACAGTGATTTCGCACCACAGCACACGACGTTGAAAGCTGAAACTCTATGTGGGCTTTCTTTACAAACATGGGCCTTTTGGGGCTTCATTACTGCTGCCTCCAGCACGCGTTCACTTGTGGTCAAATCGTGCAGCCCACAACGCCCATCCACGTTTGTCCAGCCCAGGCTCTTCAGTTACTACAACAACCCATGGGCCGGAGCGGCCGGCTGGGTTGCCTCGCCGCCGCCGCGCACGCACGCACGCACGGAACGCGCGCGCACCACGCCGCGCCCGCGCCGGTCTCGCAGCGCGAACGCGTCGCCGTCGCCCATTGCCGCGAAGCTACTACGCCGGCACGCGCGTTCGCTTTCCTGCTACCGCCTCCGCACCGCGCGCCGGGCGGCGCCGCCGCTGTGCACGACGCGTCGAATCCTCGCACGCGCGAGTGCGGCGGCCGTCCCTACCTGCCCCCGCCCCGGCGAACACACTGACACAGCTCGGCGCCGCAGCGCACGTAAACGTGAAGCCTCTCGCGCGGCCGGCGCACATCGGCGCTGACGGCGGCAGCACAGGTCGGGCCGTGCAGTGCAGTGCAGACAGTGTGCAGTGGCGGCAGTGGAGACGCCCCGAAAGGGAGGTGACATGACATGGCCGGTCGCTCTCTTCTCTTCTCCTGCAATTGAAGTCATCGACGTCGAGGCCGATCGAGCGACAAGGACGGCAATCGAAAACGAACACAAAACGAAAACGACCCAAATGCATCTTTTCAACCCACAAACACACGCACATAGAGAATTAATTAACAACACCACAAGCTGGTTGTGTTCCTGCTGATGGATCGATTTCGGGATCGATCCTGTACTGATACAGTCGTCTAAATTACCTCGAGCGGAAAGGAGTAATCTTTTTCAGAGGTCACAAATCATCAAAACTAATCACACTTAACGTGCCACTTAAGTCAATGAGACGCCCGGCCACTGACCACGATTTTGCAACCGATGCAGTACTGTTACAATGTACCATCAATTGCAAGCTCGGTGCTCATTTTTCCTCATCACGTCCATCGAGATTTGATTGATCGGAGCAACACACAGCAATGCATGCATGATCACCAAGAACGCCATCTAAAACGGATAGAGATCACCCCATGCAGGAGCCAGGTAAAAAATCCAAATATCCCATTCAGTTTGCTGTTCTCGGATTCATCCAGGAGAAGACTCGCCGCTAGATTATTCCAGCAGAAACAGTTTGATTCATCGAACTGGTCGATCTTCCCGGGCAGTTTAGTGCGGCATGATCACGAATTCGACACCTTGTTCCTTATGAATATGATCCTGCCTGCCCTTATCTCTTAATCCCGATGAGATTTTTACATGCAGATATGTGATATATCCATGAACAAGTCGTCACTGTCGAGGTATCGATTAGAGTTACAGCTGACGAGAATGAACGCATATGCAAAAAAAAGGCAAAAGCAAAGAAAAGCAGCACGTTTGCACTGCCTTTGTCACTCACGAGCTGCAGGTTGTGCAGCTAATGCAGACGAGGAGCTCAGCTCACTGCAGGAGCTTTTAGCTAGCTAGCTACCTGAATATCTGAAAAATGCATTGCTGCGATGCTCATTGTTGGTGCCGACACTTCGCTGGTCAACCTCGCCCGAAAATGCCAGGCGGGGCCCAGCTCGGCGCCACGTCGAAACGGCGGGAAGAAGTTCCCGCCATTGACGTCCATCGGAGAATCGAGCACCCGATCGATCGTCCTTCCCATGCAGAGACAACGACGTGTCGTGGCAGTCGTCGTCGTCGTCGTCGTTATTCTCAATATTTTCTCTTTATTCTGAACATTTTCTCTTTCTTGTGCGTGCTGCAGCCAGCGACTTGCAAGCAGAGAACATCCCTGTCCTGCTGTCCATGATGAATTGTCGATGAGCAGGTTGATGAGGAAGAAGGGCATGCAAAGCCAAATATTTCATCAATTTGCATGGTAACGATCTGCGTGCAGTTCCAGTTTCCTGGCGATAGTATCATTATCCATCGGCATGCATGCATATGCGTGCAAGTTGCGACAAGCCGACGAGGGCTTAGCCTGAGTTCAAGAAAAAAAAAGATAATGTGAGCTATTAGTATATGATTAGTTAATTATTAATTATTTTAAATATATATTAATATAATTTTAAAAAACAAATTTTCTATTGATTTTTTTTAAAAATACACCATTTTACGATTTAAAAATTATTGCACGTAAAAAATGGACGAATTTTCCTCTCTGTCGAAATCTCCCTTAATTTGCTGTGGCAGTTCGTCCCTACTCCTGTATCTGATGTAACATGCAACTGCTACGCGGTGATGTTTCTGGTACTTAATTCAGTGCTGCTGAGTCATCTAGTACAGAGTTGCTGCTGGTTGTCATTTGTAGGTGTACTAAGCAGAAGATAGCAACGGCTTCCATAAGGGAATTAATTTGACAGAGTCATGCACAGAGGTTTCCATGAATGAAAAAATTATTTAAGGTCAACGTCAGAGAAAGATTTCATGGGAAGCAACTATGTGATGCAAGATTTTCGTGCACCTTACAGTGCTAGAATATTACGTTGGTTTCCTGTGTGTGGACGATTGGATTATTTGATAAGATTATCTAAGGTGGTTGCGATGGCTTAATTGCCATTGTGCCTTTACTTTGTGACATGATGGAAGCTTGGATTAGAAGTGGCATCTTCTGATCACCAGCAAAAATATCACTCAAGATCAAGATCAGTGACCAAGAGAGAAGAGCAACCCACAAAAGTGTATGAACTTTGTTTTGAAGGAAACAAGTTCCTATGCCCTATTCAGTGCAAGGCAACAAATGCAGAAATGTTACAGAACTTCATGAACAGATGGAGAAGCTGTTCGAGAAACAGTTTGTATTAGCTGTTTTGCTATTGTCCTAGAAAAAGAAAAATAGTGATGCTGATTGATTTCTTGTACTGCTAATGTTGAGATCATTTTAACCAATATATATGCGTTGCTTAACCAGCAGATAAAGACATGCAGGATCCTCCTATAGCGGTTGCTTGCGATTCACATTATGGTACTATCTTACACCTTAGCTGTACAGTCCAATGAACTAGAGGCTCAATGTCAAATTTAGTGCACTACAATTGTATAGATACTCTGTATGTTCAGTTTCACAAAATCATTTTGGCTACAGGAATCAAGATGGGTAAGAAGATTCTGAGAACCGCAGTCAGCGCGCATATATACATACATACATACATATATATATATATATATATATATATTCAGCTGTTGGAAAATCAATCACTGAATTATTAGTCGGGTAAGCTCTATCACACACTAATTTACTCCCTTTCTAGATTGCTCAATGGTTCTTGAATAAAAAAACCTAAAAAGATTATACTTTACTAGTCTAAACTAATTTGCTGGTCTAATTTACACTTAAATTATTTCAGTTCTACTTAACCCCTAAATTATTAAAATCGGCTTATTTAGCCCTTTCGCAAGGTGGTATTGCCATCCTGGCGGTGGTTTTACCTTAGCAAGCCATGTCACGGGACAGATGGGAGTAAGGTGCTGGCGTGGTGGAAATAGAGGGCCCATGTGTTGATAGCTCTGGATAAATCGTTTACCTTCTTCCAGAATAAATGGACTCCTCGGAAAGAGGTCGATCGCGAGCAGACCAAATTTTTTTATGGATAATTTTATCATCTATAACAAAATAACTATCAAAATTAATTTTTAACTGGAGGAACTAAATTTACGCTAGAAAAATATGATACCAGTGGCAAATTTATACTTAAAAAAAATAAAATATACTTTGACAAGTGAAGTAAAATTGTCCTTGTTCTGCAGCGATCAAGCAGGGATGCACTAGGGGCAGGCTGGGAGGGATTCCTGCATGCGCGCCGAGAGGAATGGACCACCTCGCCAGCGCGTGCTCACCGGCATGCCCACAGCCCCACCGCCGAGGCGTCGTTTGGCTGTCGCCGGCGCACCGCTTTACGCCCTGCCACGCCGGAGACCTTTTGACAAAAGGAAGGCTATGTGATTAATTAGCAGACGGATCCATCAGAGAAGAGATGAATGTGAGTTTTTTTTACAGAATTTTGCAGCCGATTCAGCACGTGAATTTGCACTATTAATGGTCCAATAAATTAAGTTATATGATATTATTATATTGTCTAAACTTTGGTGCCACTGAGAAATACGTTATAAGATGGCCTCAAGAGTATACCATTGGAACTTGAAAAAACCTGCATTCTTCCTAAATCATTAATTTGACTGCAAAAATCTAACATCTATATTCCTAAAAAACATATTTAGGCAAAAATTTAATATACTTTAATAAGCATTTGGACTTATATTCTAAATTATATGATCTATATAATGCCTATTGTAAACTTATTTATGATTCTTTATCAAGTATCAAGTGATGAATTTCCCGTTGCAACGCATGCGATATCTTTTGTATATAAAGACTACTGTTCCATGCCTTCGACCTCTAGAAGGTAAAATGAAAATTAACGTTGATGATTCTATTTCACGGTGCCCTACAAAAGGAATGGTTGGAGTTGTTTGTAGAGATGAAATTGGTCAATTTATTGCTGCCATCGCAATGGTATAGAATTGCCTAACATATCCAAAAACGTTAGAAGCAATGGCCTGCAGGGAAGCCTTGTCACTTTCGATTGACAGTAACTTGAAGAAAATCCGTGTGGTCTCTGATTGTAAGCAGTGGTGCAAAATATTATAGAGATGCCAAGACGCTCGTAAATGATGATACTTCAAGAGATCAAAGAAAAAAATTGAAGAATTTTGATTCTGCCATGTTTAAGCATGAACGTATGATCCAACAACTCATGTACTTTGGAGTCGAATCGGCGTATGCGGCTGACTAATTCCCCGATTATGCTGGATGCAAACTTGAGCGCTTTGAATTAATAATAATAATCTCTACTTCCTCTCAAAAAGATTTTTTTAAAAAAGGCCTAGGCATCACATCGTCCTGCTGCTGCTGCTGCTGACGCAGGTATTGGCTTCGCGGCGTGACAACACGGCGCCCGTCTTGCGTCGCCGCGTGGCACGGCGCACGTCGCCGTTGCCGCGAAGAAGCTACGCACGCTCGCTCACCTGCTGCCTGCAAGAGGCGTCAAATCCTCGCACGCGCCACGCGCGCGGGCAGCCCGGGCCGGCCCCTACCTTCCCCCGCCCCCGGTGAACGCAACACGTACAGCGGCCGGCCGGCCGGCCGGCGCGCTCAGGGCGCATCCGCATTGACGTACGCGCCTATGCGGGTAGGGCCGTCAAGTGCTGAAGCGGCGGTGTCCGTCCATGGAGAACCTGAAAGGGAGGTGACATGGGCCGGTCCTTCCCCCTGACATTTCAGGCAAGCCGCAATTAAAGTCATCGACGTCGAGGCGGAGAAAGAAGATGGGAGGATATCAGGAAAACGATAATCCAAACGAAAGCGACATCTCTTCAGCGCGCAGAGAGAAATAACAACAGCACTACACTGTGAAATCTGCATGGATCCAGACTTTCGATGGCTCTGAAAACACTCATAGATGTTTTTCTAATACGGTAGAAATATCGACTATCGCTATTAAACTATTACATGTCTTTTTAATAAATCAGAGAAAACTATAGAAATTTTGATAAAAAGCAAAACATTTGACCTTTAATTTTCACTGATTTATTATTTTTAACCATCGGCTATTTGGATTTGATCTGATGTATATAAACAAATACTATCAATCCTCGGTATCATACCCCACACAGACCAACTATCCAGCGCAATTCTTCGCCTTGGAGAAGAGCTTCGCGTCCCCCGCCGGCAGGCTTGCACCTTCCCACCAAGAAAAATTTGCGTCCTGTAATCACAAATGCATTATAGATGACCAAACTAACATGCCGACACAACTAGACATAGCCTGTTAAGCTTAGCTTGTCTAAAAGGCTGTGCTACGCTGATCCATGTGCTGAGAGTGGAACCCAATCATGGCATAGTGATGAGCTACACTGACACAGGCACACTAAAGACGCATGGTAGTCTATTATGGATGGCCCATAAAATTTAAAATATGTGGTAAAAAATAAAAAAAGGAGAAAGGAAAGATGAATGAAAAAATTAGGGAAAATACAAAAAAATATAGAGGAAAATGAGGAAAAATAAAGGAAAATAGAAAAAAAACGTGGGAAAAATTAGAAATAAAAAAAAGGAGAAATAGAAAAATTATGAAAAAAAATATGTAGACTAGTTGGACCATGCTGACCGTGCCATACTTATTTGCTACAGCAGTCAGATCGTGCTGTGTTACGCCTTTGGCACAGGCACGACACTGGCATGATTCACTGCCATTTGTGCCCGTGCTATACAGGCCAGAAACTGAGCTTTGTGCTCAGGCTAGCCCGCTAAGGCACGTCCATTTAACCACCTATAATGTGCATATATCCTCCCACCTCATTCCATCTTCAAAAAGTATTTATATCATGCATGTATACATGGATACACCGGCTTGCCCTTCAATTAATTTACGACCTTCATTACCTAGAATAATTTGATGATTTGATAAGTAGCCTACAAATAAGTATGATTTAAATCAAATCAAATATCTAATTTATGATTTCATTAAAAATCTGCTCCTAGAACTTCTCTCATGCCTCTAATAAATTATAGACAATAGTAGAAATTCTAAGAAAAACAATAAAACACCCAGCCCTTATTTCCACTTAAATCAATAGCCCTATTATATTTAGCCACTGATTTGATGGTACATAGAATATACAAGGACATCTCCTGCATGCGGCCTCTCTCTCCTTCTCCTTTGCTAATTGTATTAGCTGGATTTGAGCAACATGAGATAGCGTTCCCAATAATGTAGCACTGGCTATTGTTGTTGATATCATAAATATTAAAATTTTAACTATATGTTGAATATATTGGTTATTTCTTTCTTTAATCTTTCTAAAAGATGACCCAATGATTAATAAACAAACCAAGTAATTATTAAGCTGAGTATTTTTTAAATAAGACTAATGAAAACCAATTTAATTTTAGTAATAGTTCCAAAATCTAAAATTATCAGCATGTTAATTAAAAAATATATAGAAAATTTATTTTATCACACTTATTTGTATTAGATGCATACCATAAATTCTAAAAATATAATTACCAAGTAAAGAACTATGAAGTTTGGAATAAATTAGTTTATGTTTATCAACAATTCCAAGTTATAAATATGTAATTGGCTGCTAAAAATACAAATAGAATAAATCAAAATATCTTTTATCATAAATCTTGGTTTAATCTTTTCCAGAATTAACAGATTCAAAGCTGCACTCTTTTGTAATTCTTAATTTAACGGTTTTTATAATTATTATTTAATTTTAGCAATACTAACAAATTCTAAAATTAGCAGTTAGTTACAAAGTTATATGTAGAAGTTTTCTTGTGTCATACATACATACTTGAAAACACCGAACTTTAAAATTTGTAATTAGGAAATTAATAATTATGAAGTTTGGAATAAATTTATTTAACATTGTCAACAGCTCCAAATTTAAAATCATCAATTACAAATATGTGTACTTGGCTACTAAATTTATGTATAGAATCAATCCAGATACTTTTTCTCATAAATCCTGATTTAGTATTTAAAAAATTAATAGATTCAAAGATATACTCCATTTGAAGTCTTAATTTTAGTTTTTTTGTTAAGTGTATAATTCTAAAATTTGAATCTAATAATTATGAAGCTATAATCAAAAGCTGTGCCAAGTAGTTCTATCTGACAAATGATCAAATTTATTCTTTTTCTATTTAAGATGTCATTTTTTTATGAGTGGGGTATGTTCTTTTTGCTAAATGGTTGAATGAATTGTGATAATTATTTGAGGGTATAAATGAATTAATTAAATATTATAAATTTTAAAAAATAGATTTAAAACATTTTTCTTGTCACATATATAAAGTTTTTATGAAAATGACACCGTTTAGGTGCTCGGGAAGTGTGTGCATTAATCAATTCTTCCATTCCTTAAGAGGTATAGAATACAACTTGAAAATTAGTAGTTCGATTTCCTAATCAATTGGTCCATACACTAATAATGATAATATATTCAAACTATATTATTTTGAAAGACAAATTTTGACGACAAAAAATCAAACTACTTTAATTCCATAAGACCGGGATTTTAATTCTGCAATCAACATTGAGTTTCATTGGAAAACAAAAAAAGGAAAAAGAAAATGACAATTCATCAGAACATCATAGATATACTGTGTACATATCTACAGGGAAATTACTTATGGTTGCTATAGGTGCCAAAGAACGCATACGATGAACCATCCGAGACATGTATTTGATAGATATACATAAGAGGACAAATTTTACAGTAGGCTTAGTAGATAGTAGAATGAATCTGGATGTTTGATTTATTTATTTCTCATCCAATCGATCTTATTTATTTATAACCTTAATTACCTCAACTACAAATAGTAGAATTTTTTTCTAGTGATAGTATTCTACTTCCAATAAAGACCATCGATCTATTTTTTTGATGGGTGTAAAAGTTAGCTATTGACGTGTATAGAAAAGAACTTACACCAATATGATTGTTGATGCATAATTGTGCTTGAGCGTTGCATGCAGACCACTTCTATAACCATGTGTATATGAGCCAGCTCGCTGCCTCATGCGGTCTCCTGCTCCATATAAATCAGTTTATATGTAGATGCGCACATGTAATTAAACTACGTATCACGATTTTCTAAATCTCTGAAGAACACTTGCCGTGTGCCATGCTTGCACCGGCCGATATGCATCAGAATAGTATCCATAACCCTGTATATGCCCTGGCTCCTGCTAGCTTTACCAGATGCCACAAGCCTCGGCAGTCGCCACAATGGAGTCAATCGGGGACGCCGTGCCGCTTGTCTTGGTGTGTGCTAGTGCTTGCCAAAATCTCCAGTACAACTTATCAATATATAATTTATTTATAATTAATCAACGGTACATAGAAAATAGTACACAAGGGCAAAATTATCTTCTGACCTATCTACTAACGGTATGCTGATGGAGGACTAACGAAAAAGGCATATAAAGGATAAAATTTGAGAATGAAGGGTATAAGAGGGAGAGACAATTTTGGTAAGGACAAATGAGGATCCAATCAACTTTGGAGAGAAAATAAAGATTTTTTCTTAAGTTAATTTAGGGCTATAAACCATACTCTTGATAATTGAAATTTACAAGATAAGAATAGACTATAATCAGAAACCCTAAAATATTTATATGGTATTTATCGGTGAAGTGGGAACCATGGGTCCCACTCAAACAACTAAAACGCAGAGAGGTGGTATCTGGGAAACAGTAGTACCCTAGAGAGTCGTAGCCTGTAAGCATCTATGCTGTGACACTGGCTACCCTAAATTGGTGTCCTCGGGTTGATGCCTCGGGCTACCTATAACGATACACCTAGTGTGCGCGCGGCTATCCAAGTTGGCCTACTCAACCTAATAGCCTGAGCTACCCAAGCCATGGGATGATGACCTCGGCTATCTCATCTAGGCATACGAACCTCAGGATGTCTAATAGCCTTAGGGAGGCAATTCCAATGCACCAGCTTAAGCTCATGAGTTTCTTAGAAACACAGGGCACGAGAACTCAAGGGCCGTATGTATCCAACTACCATAACTACCACATTCAATATGGTATGTTAGAGTGTTTAACTTGATGCAACATCTCTACGCTTAACACTGGTCAGAGCGACAAGACAAATATCTACTTTATCTATAGACGACATGTGACAAGACATATACTGCTCTCCAAAATCACTTAGATGATCATGACTACAATTAGCCTACCTACTGTGGTTCAGTATTTTACATATTGATATGGAGAGGCTAGCATGTGAGCTAGCTATGGTCGACAATGATAGGAGGATGGAGTGGCATGGGCGGCGAGCGCTATGGCTCTTGTAACAATTGGACTAATTAACCATACATAACCCCAGTTTATTGGGGTCATGGATGCCATCTTTGTACACCCTATCCCTTTCTCGCTATGTGTAGTACCTGAAGAATATATAAGGGGATATTTGTAGCTAAGAAAGGGGAGGCAATTTAGAAAAGCATCGCTATAGCACATCAAGAATAAGAAAGAACACATGAGTAGAGCATTACGTTTCTCGACAACCCGAATCTATGTAAAATCCTTTGTGTCAATCTTGTTAAGCTTATCGTGTGCTAAACCACTCCTATGCCGAACATGAAAGGAGCCAGCTTAGACCCTACTCTCGATGTACGATTGTCGACAGTGCTATACTCATGCCAACTATATTTATGTAGTTGAAGTCTTTATTTTAAATTAAATTTAATTGTTCCAAAACAATCAAATGTGTTAAGTGATCTGCTTAAATTTGAGACTGAAGACAAGAAATTGTTGAAATTATGAAAAAGACAAAAACATCCAACCTTTAAGCCATAATTAATTTTTGTGAAGATGTTAATCATTAGAGAAAACTGAAATTTCTTATTTTGCACAATTTTAACATCATAGGCACGCCTTATGCTATGTGTAAAGATGGTAAAAATGGTAGCATAATTGGTAGTAAGAATGGTAAGAAAGAAGAGAACCACCAATGATTTATTTAAAAGACCTAAAAATCATCCAATATTTAATTTGCTGTTAAATTATAAGTCATGTTTTTAAAACAAATTATAGTACAATATTCAAAAAGCACGGATAATGTTCAACTCGCTTGAAATTAGAGAACAACTTCCAAATTCCCATTAAATGTCCTCTAAAACCCTCATAGGATTTACCTTGAAGCTTCTAATAAATTAGGAGATCTTGAACATCTAAGAGAAAAAACATGTGGCTATATATTTTTACTTAAATTGGTATATCCATTTTTATAAATGTTTATATATTCAATAACTTTATAGCAACTTAAGTCCTCTCTTTTTCTTGTGTGGTGCCCCAGCTGTCGACATCAAGGGTCAGATGCCCTATGCACCGTGCATACATTTGGGTTCATAGCAATTGATCTTGGTGTTCTTATAAATAAATGGTGTTTAGATGGTAATAAATTTTAAACTATATATTTGGTTTACAATCCATTTGAACCATTTGCATTAAATAAAACTCATATTGTTTCTGTGCGGCCTCATGTCTTCTTGTGACCTCTTCCGAATAAGAGAAAACCCTAAAAAATCTCATAAAAGGCAAAATATCTTACCCTTAAAATTTACACCAGACCTTTTGATATCTAATGCCCTTTTAGCAACTTAATTTGCCTCCATGAATACATGTTGGGAGCGACAGGCATTGATCTTGGTAATTTTTATAGAGAAATGATGTTTTGACATCAACACAACTTTTAAACTACACACCCGGTTTTTAAAGGATATAATAAATTAGATAAAACTCTAAAAATTCTTATAAAAATTAAAAAAATCCAAACCTTTCTTCATAATTGAAATAAGTGGTCCCATTGTTTTTAGGCATCCGACCATGTTCCCCTATCCATGCTTTAATACATAGTATTAAACCCATCCCTAATTCATTATAAATTTTAGCTAACTAACTGAAAGTAGCATAATCATCGAGCATCACGATCGGTCGTAGGGAACACAGCTAGCCTCGCCTGGCACGGGCCATGTGTGCCAGGAATCATGTCAAAAATAATAGCCCTGCATTAAATCATTGTATTAACAAGAACAAATACATGTTGTATTAATTAGGAAGCAACTCTATTGTTGCAATGTTGCAACAATATTTTTGTCATCAATTCAAGATTCCACAATTTTAAATAATTTAAGTTTATAATTCATGCATCCCAAGGGTTGTTTCAACAAAATCATAACCAATGCTCAAAGCAATTCCAAATAATTATTTTAGAGAAATATCGTAAGTTTAAAATCACCCAAAATTAAATATTCCCATCTTTATGGTAATAAAGTTTATAAAACATCAAATAAGATGCCACAAATGTGCATGGGCTTCCATCCTAATTTTTCTAATGCCTCTATAATGGTGTAGAGGAATTACGAAAATGTCTCAAAAGTGACTTATGTTGAATTGCTTCTAGAAATGAAGAAGCATTTTATAAAATGTATTTATGTTTTGTGGCATTTGTGTAGAGACATTTTATGTGTCTCTAAAAGAGTAGAGTCATTTGTTATGAAAATGTCTTAAAAGTAGTTTATGGTGAAATGCATCTATAAATAAAAAAGCATTTTATAAAATGCCTTTATGCTTTGTGGCACTTGTATAGACACATTTTATGTCTCTAAAAGAGTATAGTCATTTATTATGAAAATACCTCAAAAGCCTTCTAGTGAATTGCATTTATAAAGTATTTTATAAAATACCTTTTTTGCTTTGCGACATTTGTACAGAGGCATTATATGTGTCCCCACAAGAGTAGATGCATTTATCAAATGTCTCCGAAGAGACAGAGTAGATGCATTTTATGGTAACACTACATTGTGTCAGTACCATAGCAAAGCATTGTGAAAAAAAAAATCATACTTACTTGTTAATGCCAATGCTTCTTCATTCTTATATTTAGGACACTAAACATCTCACCCTATATGTGCAAATATCTCTCAAACATGTTAAGTGTTTCTTAAAATGTTTTTAGGATAAAACTCTAGATGATTTTTAAAATAAAGTGTATCTAGTCTGTCTAACTCTTGATTTTAGAGACGATCGTCTTAAAAAATGTCTTTACGGAAAGGTTTTTTACCAGTTGGTTTAACTCTGCCCCCGTACGACTGATCTTAGATATACATGCGTCGAAATTAATTACCTCGCGAAGATAATCTTCTTTACATGTAACGAATCAGCATACTTGACGTTCCACTTCGAAGTCAATGAGACGCACGGTCCTGACCACGATTTGCAAACCAATGTAGTATTACCACCGATTGGAAGTTCGGTTCTCGATCCTTTTTCCTTGCCACGTCCATCGAGATTTGATTGATCAGAGCAACACAGCAATGCATGCTTCACCAAGAATTGAAGACGGATTGATCATCATGCACGAGCCAGGAAAGAGTCCAAATATCTCATTCAGTTTGCTGTTGGCCACTGGATTCTTCCAGCAGAAATATAGTACTTGATTCATCGAATCGATCGATCTTCACGGGCAGCTTTGTACGACATGCTCCGAATTTGATACCATGTCCCTCATGATATTCATGCCTGCCCTTATCTCTCAATCCTCATGGAATTTTCACATGCAGATATGATATAGTATATCAATGAAAAATTCGTCAACCGTCCAAGTGTCGATTAGCGTTACAACTGACGCGCACGACGCATGCCAAAACAAAACAAAGCAAAGCAGCACCTAATTTCCATGCGTTTGCACTGCCTTTTGCCATTTTCACTCACGAGGTGTAGGTTGTGCAGCAAACGAGGAGCTCACTTCAGCTTTGCTGAATTGCTTGTATGTGATTGCACTAAAATTTAATAACCATTGTAAGCTGATCGGTTTATAAAAAAGATTTCGATTGGAAAGAGCCAATTAAACGAATTGAGAATGGATTTGATTTAATCAAAAGATAGAAAGTTATCCGAATGGGATTGAGTTTGAGGAAGAGCCATGTAAACTATGTAAACTATGGCAGGCTACTTTATCTCTATATAACATATCTTGTAAGATAGATAAGTTTAATTAGTTTTTTATGTTTAGTAAATAACGTCCGAAGTTTATTTGTAATTGGACTCTTATAACTCTAGGGTAAATATAGACCTCCTGATACCTTGTAAATTATTTCTCGATCAATATAACTTCAGTGTATCGCCACCCTAGTTCATCTAGATTTTTACTGACGGGTTTTGACTCTCGACACGGGCTGTATCGGTTAAGTCCGATCTCCGGTGAAGCGGTAAGTTCCATCACTATCTTGGTGTATCCGCTCTGCTTAAGGTTATATTGGTTAGGTCCGATCTCTTAGTCCGATCGGGTGTATCAAATCACGTAAACATGGTTTTATCGACTTATTGAGCTCTCTCTACTATCATCGGTCTCATGCTACACTAGTTAGGTCTGACCTAATAGACCGCTGATAGTAGATTGAGCCATAGATCAATAGGACTTTATGCGAACGTTTCATCGAAACGGCCAACCGATGAGTTATCTACACATTGAGCCTCACGCTTAGTGTATCGGCTTCTTAGTCAACATACATCTTCAGTGATTTTCTCTTATCGGCTCAGCTAGCCGATGGATTCGCCCATTCCTTCCGTCCGCGCATCTGATCTAGTATTCGCTGTCTCGTTACCATTAGCCTTAGTCTCATACTATCTCGGTTTGATCCGATCTATCGAGACTAGCTCTAATGGTACCGTCATGGTGGTCACTGAGCCTCGTACTTTCGGGAGAACGTGTCTCGCTCCTTGCTATTTATCATATATTCTATTCAAAGCGCCATCGGCTTTGCAGCCGATGGGTCTTTTATCTTGTTCGGAGCGTCATGATATATTCTATTTAGAGCGCCATCAACTTTGTAGTCGATGGGTCCTTTATCTTATTTAGAGTGCTATCGTATATTCTATTCGGATTGCCATTCTATTCGAAACACTATCGGCTATGCAGCGGATGGTTCTTTATCCTATTCCTTGCTATCTACCTATGCCTTCATCGACTGTAAAATCCGATGAATGATTGTTACACCTTCTATTGGCAACCAACTGCTAGAGGAGTCCATATATATGCTTATTAACTATTATATTCTAGAACACCATCTGCTTTATATCCAATGTGTCTTTTATTCCATTCGTTACCTTCTGTCTACACCTTCATTGGCTTTCTAGCTGATGGACGAATGCTTCAGCCCCTCTCAGCAACCAACCGATAGGAGGAGTATATCAGATGCAACTGATATTTATTTCAACAATATCAGTGACCAGCCGATAATATGAGTTCATATCAGCATATCGATCGATTGACTCATTAGTTTATTTTCTTGTCAACTGCATAGTTAAATTGACTAGTACGCCCGTAACTCCAGCAACCCTGACGAAGAGATCTCGAAGCTGAAAGACCTGCCCTGGAGCAAAACAGACCTCCCGGGCCTCGGTATGTTAGGGCGATTGCATCAGATCTCCGTTAGCAAACATGGAGGACTGATTCGACTCAAATATATTTTTGACACGCCTGGTGGGACCATCAAGAGTGCACTTCAATGAGCTAAAGGACATACACTAGAGTGAAGCAGACTTTTTAGGCCTCGACATGTTCAGACGATCGCATTGGACCTCCATTGATGAACATAGAGGGTTGATTTAGTGCGAACAACATGTTAGTTGCTTGTTGGTGCCGACACTTCGCTAATCAACCTCCGAATATACAACGTGAGGCCCAACACAGCGCCACGTCAAAAAGCCAAGAAGAAGCTTCCGCCATTGAGTCCATCGGAGAATCGATGTAGCGCCTGATCTGTAATATACGGAATTTAGCGGAAGTGAATTGTAGGTAAGATTAGTGAAATTCAAATAATCAAATTTTAATAGATCAAAAACTTATCTTAACCTTAAAAAGAATAGTTTGTTTGGACCTCTACTGGTAATCTGACTTGGCCTGGATCCAGTCTGACCTTAATGCAGTTTTTATCAGTAAAAAAAACCTAACAATACTTCTATAAAAACACGATTTATCTAAAAACAACCGTTAGATTAAGCTCAAACTTATCAAATGTATATAAATTAAGAAACAACTTCATCGAAGAGATTTACAAACTAATCGATGGTAAGAAAACAAGCTCAAAAGTCAGCTATTTTAAAAATTTCGGCAAATCTAAATAATACCTAAAACTTGGGCAAATTGAAATCTAGCAAAAACTAATCAATCAAGAGAACTTTCCAGATTTGATCACGAAGTATTAAAAAGTTTTGGATGTATTAACTTGAACAAAATCATAACCAAACAAAAAATCACAAATTAATGTTAAAGCCAAACAAAAAACGTAAATCTTACCAAAATCAAAAGAAATCGTCGACGCTTTGATGATTGAATATGATATTTATAGCTCAAATATTATTCACAAGGTGTAGCCATAGCATCCCTTATATATTTCTCATGAAACTCTAATACAAAGAGTTCTTGTACCCTAAGGGCTAGTCTCCTTTTCTGTTTATACCTTTGGATGTGGCTGTCCATACCTACGAATTCAACTAGAAAAAATTCTAATCATATAGGAAATTCCCTGATATAAGTATTCAACACATCCATACCAATTACGAACTCCAATATTTTTAACTTTGACTCCGCTTTTCATACGCACACAATTCCTCTTATATGACATATAAAAAGTTTATCTCTATGTGCATTGTTGTTAGTATTCCATATAATCATCTTTATCGTCTAGACCTTAACTTCTTCCAAGTCTAATCTCGATATATCACCGTTAATACTCCTAAGACCTCAAGCAACACATACACATAAACATCCAAAGAAACTGTTTTTGAGCACAAGTTATTATTGTAAGTTAGTATAAAACAGAATATCTCACGTAAAGAATCATAAATATAAATTAAACATCATAAACCAAGAAGAAATTAACTTGAAAAGCGGTCAAACCGTCGAGACTACACACATACCATCGGTCAGACCATAGCTACCATAAATACCTCCGATTTGACTGATCTAGCCATATCGGTCTGACCACAAGTGCACATACCATTTTATCAATTTTAACACCAGTTCACAAAATGACCAAATATTCAAACTCTTGTCAGTTTATTCATCATAAAAACTTAAATCATCACGTGATTTCATATGATCGATCGTAGTCTCTCCTATGCAGAAAAAGGACGTGTGGTGCGAGTCGTCATCGTGCTATTGTGAGCATTTTCAATATATCGTGCCTTTGTTCAGAGACGGGTTATCAGCAACCGGGACTAGTTTGCGACACGACAGAGCACATCCATGTCCATGCACGCAAGCATCACAGCATGCGTGATGAACTGATCAATAGTCAGGATGATGAGCAAGAAGGGCATGCAAAGCCAAATCTTTGCTGCAGATTTTGCTCATTCTGCTTGATAATAATTCACATGCAATTGCAGATTCATGGCCATAATATCGTTGTCCTTTGGTATGCATGCTTGCAACAAGGGCTTAATTTGCTGTGTCAGTTTGTCCCTACTGTATCTGATGTAACAGGCAACTGCTGCGTAGTTATGTTTAGGCACTTGATTCCGTGCAGCTGGTTGTCATTTGTAGGTAGTAGGAATACTAAGCAGAGGATAGCAGCGGATTTAATAAGGCAATTAATTTGACAGAGTAGTTATGCACTGAGGTTGCCATGAATGAAAAATTTTAAGGTCAATGCCAGAGAAAGATTTCATGGGAAGCAACTATATCATGGAACATTTTCATGCACCGTACAGTCCTAGAATATTACTTGGCCCTATGTATGGACGATAGGATTATTTGATAAGATTGTCTAAGGTGGTTGCCGTATACTTAGCTTTGTGACATGATGGAAACTTGGATTATAGGTGGCATCTTCTGATCACCAGCAAAAATAAAGCCATTTTAAGGTACTCCACCTTACCTCTATAGAGGTAAGAGCAATTGATAAATCCTAGCCCTTGATTATTGTGATTTTATTTTATAAAATGTGTTTGCTTCGCTTAATTATAAATAACATAAAAAGGAAATCATTAAGACATTAATGCATATTATTACCCTTCCCAAGTTAACCTTGCATTCGGGAAAATAGTCTCCGCCAATCTGGAAACATTCTAACCCAATAAATGATCTAGCATATTCAAAATAAATTGTATAGAATGGTGTTCTAAATCCATGAAAATCTGAAAAGTATCTAAAACAAATTTGTACTCGAAAATGATAAGAGACTGTGATTTGAAGTCTCAAATTTTGAAAATCTAAAATATAAATATCAATTAGCTATGAGTAAGACATAAGGACAAGCTTACGAAAATCTTTATCAATGATTGAGTATGAAGGAAAGAGACAAGGACAACGGCTAGGGTTCATAAGAGAAAGATATAAGGCTTCAACTAAGTTAAGTACATTAAGGATGAGAGAAATTAGCTTTTAGTGAAAAAGAATGATATTAAATATAGATGATAAGAGTATTTTGATAATTTATTTGATAGTAATAATAAGAACATAAACTTTCAATTAGATGACTCTTTCGATGATATTAATAGATGTTTTGTATAGATGACCTAAGAATCCTAGGTTAAAGAGGCATTGAAAATGATGAAGGGGGACGATGGGCTCTGATGGTATTCCAATCAAGGTTTTAGAGATTTAGCTATAATATTGTTGACCAAGTTGTTTAACCATATTTTTTATCAAATAAGATGCCTGAAAAATAGAGGAGAAGTATATTATCGGTCTATAAGAATAAAAGAGATTTTCAAAATTATATTAATTACCAAGGAATTAAGTTAATAAGCCATACTATGAAGCTGTGAGAGAGAGCTATGAAGCATCGTTTGATAGTAATGACGTGGATCTTCATGAACTAATTTGGTTTTATATTTGGAAGGTTAACCATAGAAGTAATTTTCTTAATAAGATAAGTTATACAGTGGTGCAGGGAGCAGAATAAGAACTTACATATGAAAAAGATTTACGATAAAATATCAAAAAATATTATATGATGAGATTTAGACAAGCATAAAGTTCTAATAAAGTTCATTACTGTTATTAAGTATGTGTACAATAATATTGTGATTAGAATTCAAACTAGTAAGGGGAACATAGATGATTTTTTGATTAAAATATAACTATATCAAGGATTAGCTTTGAGCCTTATCAATTTAATATGGTCATGGATACGGTCATAAGGGACATACAAGAGAATATCACTTGTGTATGTTGTTTTGCTAACGAGTGATAGTCAATAAAAGTTAAGCAGAAGTAAATAAGAAGCTGAAGTTGGATTATAGACTCTAGAGTCAAAAGGTTTTATGCTTAGCAGAACTAAAACTAAATATATGAGATGTGACTTCGGCACTACTATACATGAGACATGAAATATTAGTTTAGAGAGTTAAGTAGTACTCAAGAAAGATACTTTTTGCTATTTGGAATCGATGCTACATAGAGATAAAGATATTGATGGAGATGTTAGTCATATAATCAAAGTGGGGTGAATGAAATGGCAAAAAACATCGGACATTCTCTATGATAAGAATGTACCACAAAAGGTAAAAAAAATTGTATAGAATGACGATTAGACATATGATATTATATGGTGTAGAATATTGGACTAAAAACATATTCAATAGGTAAGTAGTACAAAGATATTTATGTTATGTTGAATTTGTAGACAAAAAAATATATTGGGTCTGAACCGATGATATATGTGATAGGATATAGATAGCAACAATTAAAAAAAAATTGTTGAAATGATTTGAAAATATTCAATAGAGACCTCTAGAGATACCCGTGTATATAGTAGAATGCTTAGCAACGATAATAATGTAAGAAGAGACCGTAAAATAAAAAAATGATTTGAGAAAATATAATAAAAAGATACTTAAAATATTATTAAAGTTTTATCCTTACATATGAAAAATAACTATTTTCGTACCTAATCATGTAGATTCTTTTGGTTTTATTTCTAATCTATTTTAATTTAATTAGGGTTGAATAGCTTTGATGTTGATGTTGTTAAAATATAAATTAAAATTTGTTCTTACATACGAACTAGCTGAATTTCTTAAAATGAAATTAGAAATACACCTAATAGTCTGAACATTGATATTTAAAATATCAAATTAATTTGAAACATTCCAATGTGATTTCATCTTATAATTTTAAAACACTCATTTATGATGTATATATGATTTTACAAAAGGAATTTGGTAGTTGTATGTGATTTGAATTCCAAACAGATGCATAGAAAGTGACACTGTCGCACTAATTACTTGTCATGCAATCATTTGTTTCCTTCTTTTAAGCTTTATTACCTCCTTGTAGATAAAACTAATATAGAGCGTTGGATTCAAATAAAATGGACGGTCTAAAAATAATGTTGGAGCACTGTAAAAAATCCGCAAATATATCACTCAATAAAAGATCAGTGACCAAAAGAGAAGGGCAATCCACAAAGTGTATAATCTTTTTTTCTCTGAAGGAAACAAGTGCCTGTGCCCTATAGATCAGTGCAATGCAACAAATACAGAAATGTTACAAAGCTGCATGAACAGACGATGATGCTGAAGGAGCAGCACTAGCAAGGTGCATATATCCAGCAGCTTGTCAGAAGCAAAATGAGTGTAGCTGTTTTACTGTTGTCCTGAAAAAAAAATCAGTGCTGCTTATTGAATCTCTTGCACTGCGTATGCTGAGCTTAGTTTAACCAATATATATGCGTTGCTTAACCAGCAGATAAAAATATGCAGGATCTTCCTATAGTAAAAATATGCAGGATTTTCCTATAGTGGTTTGCTTGCGATTCACATTATGGTACTATCTAACACCTAGTTGTACTGTCTAATGAACTAGAGGCTCATGTCAAATTTAGTGTGGTACAGTAGTACAAATATTCTGTATATGTTCAGTTTCACAAAATTATTTTGGGTACAGGTATTAAGATGGGTAAGATTCTGAGGACAGCAATCGCCAGTCAGCACTAATATTCAGCCGTTGGAAAATCAATCACCGTATTATTAGTCGGTACGATCATTGATTCCCTTTCTAGATTGCTCATGGTTGAATAAACAAATCGATCTAGCTAACAGGGCAAGAGAAAGCATTATGATCAGCACTCCTGCAAAAAATAATATACATGCTAGGCACAGTGTTAATTATAGTGTTGCCTAAAAAAACTGTTAATTACAGTGTTCATTTTGTTCCACTCCCAAAACTTTCATATGACATTAGATAATTTACTAGATACTATCATTACCTACCTTAACCAGTCCAATTTCTAACTATCAGTTTTCTGTAAACAAGCAAAAAAAAGATTGATACACAAGAAAAGTGCTAGCCCTGCTAGGAAAAGAGCAGCCTAAATTAGGTGAGGGTGCTTAATTAGTGCACAGTTTGGTTTACATGCATGGCTTGAATTAAATCAATAAACACCACTGTCTACTAGCTCTTCGGCCAATTGTACCGAACAACTTAATCATTCAGGTTACTCATGCAAGGCAAGTGCACATCACGCTATCTGTTGTGATGGTAACGGCCTAGCACTGCACACACCAACCGCCTCCTCCTCCTCTCCTCTACCTCGGCGACGTCGCGATGATTAAACAATCAACATGTGCCTATACCAATTTATAGTCTTATATGGTTCTGAATCTGATATGTAATAATTAACATATGCTAATATTTTTTGTGTTTAGTTTAATAGCTTTGGGTTTGCATAACTTCAAAGAGGAGCCAACATGATGCATGCTTCTGTCTTCTGCTTTCTTTCTCTGAGCTGCTTTTTTCACTTTCTCCTTTTCTTTCTAGAGGAGGCAAGTCAAGACCAGGTCCCATGTAAGATTCTGGAAGGATCTTTTGTCCAGCTATAGGGACATGCGCTTGTAGAAGCTAATCGACTGGCCATTCTACGTGTTATGGAATCTGCAATATAATTATGCATATATACGACCTTAGTGATCTCTGGTAATAATAACCCTATAATATACATGGTCTCGTGCTCTTCATCCGCTTGTCTGCAAAACTAATGCTACCTGCAATACTGAATGTACAACACTTGTATCCAGTACCAAACTCTGCATGGAGTTTTCTTGAAGAAATGGAGAGAAAAAAAGGTACATATATACACGCAGCTAAGTCAACAAATTATACCAGTCTTGTGATAGGACTAGAAACGACTGACGTACATCTGAATTTTATTTTCTCAACGACAATATCTTTGATCTTTGATCGATTTGTAAATTAGCCGAAAAACTCTCTAAGTTATTAGTACTTAACTCCTACTGGTACTGTTGGAACAGCGTACTGAATCCTGAATCATGTTCAGTCTACATCTGAAAATTAGGTCGAGTACTACTGGAGATGTGAGGAGTGATGCGTTTGATGAATGAGTAGAAGCACACATCGATTGATCAGTAACCGACGACTTACAAATTCGGAAGAATGATTAGTTTACGATACCTTTTGCAGCAGCACCAATCCCAATCTCCACATGCCTTTATGGTTGCTTTGAAAATGGCTACTGTCTTTATTTTTATTTTTTGTAACCGCTCTGAAGCTTTGATTGGAAAATGAAATCCTTCCTACCTTGGTGAAGTAGCTTGAAACTTTGCCCAAAGACCAGGACAAGCTACAAAGGCCTACAACCTACGAGCTTAGTTTTGTCCCAGATAGGTCGTACGTATGACGCGTAACTGTCCTTATTTCAGAACAAAATGCTTGCAGCTGTGTGTTCCTCCGTTCACTTCATGCTCTATATCGACTATCCTGAACAATTTTATGGCTGTAGTGTTGCGACTGAAAATGACAGAATGAAAATAAAAAATATCCTTTTATGGTACTTGGTACTATAATTTCTAATATAAAATTTCGTTTTTCTTTAGTGTTAAAATACTAAAAGGTACTGTATATTAATTAACACTATGATATAGTCTTCTCAAGACTTGTAAAAGTAATAAAAAGTAAAAGACGATCAAGTACCCCGTCCAATCTTAAAAGCATATTATTTTAGAATGCGTACAGTCAACACAAGTAATTTTGACTATAAAAGTAATTTAAAATATAGGTTTTTAGTAATTTTAAATTATATATTTAAATTTGTCATAAAAAGACTTTTATAATATTACACTTGCTCAAACTTTTATAAAATTTATGCTAAAGAATTATGTAGCCAAAATTGTTTAATATTGACTTGAAAAAAGTCCAGAACGAGAAAAACTTTAGGCCGGAGGAAGTACCTAGTCACCAAATAAGACCAACCGATCCTTTCTATTAGTGTCTGATGAGTCTGAAATTTAACACGAATCGATCGATCGGACTCCCCTGAGGATTGAGATCGATCGATCACATGACTGTCAGTCTCAGGCTCACACGAAGAATCAGGCAGGCAGGCAAGGTACGTTGTACACGACGACGGTCGCGTACGCAAGGCTCGCCGGACACCAAACCGGCGTTGCGCGTACGTCTACGTAGCCTGCCGCCTCACCATCCACGCTACTACCCTCACGTCCAGAGATGAGCTAACGCATCAACAGTTGTACTCAGCTATAGCTAGTTAGCTGCATTCTTGGACCAGCCTCGAAGCGACGTCGACCGCCGATGTCTGCAGTACCGCCGAGCTGGTCCGTCTCCGGCCGGCCGTCCTCGCCGCCGCGCGGCCAGCGGATGCACACATTGATGCATTGCCTGCATGCAATGGTCCGCATGCTGCGCGGGCGCGACGGCGACATGCCACCGAACGCACGCGTGCGCGGCGAGGGAGAGAGAGAGAGCCAGGCTAGCTTAATTAGCTTCCTACATCTCACGCTAGCTATAGCTGCACAGCTTCCATTTCCTCTCTCTCCAACCTTAGCTAGCTTGTGGTTTCAGCATTTGCGAGTCGTCACCTACTCAATCAGACTGATCTCTCTCTCTCTCTCTCACTCTCTTTCTCAGTAGTGCTAGCGAGTAGACGCTATCATTTGCCGTTACCCCGCAAGCCACGTACGTACGTACGCACATACAATTCTTCAATCCAATTCTCTCGACACTCTCTAGTAGTACTGGTACAGCTGCTGCTGCTGATGAACACGGTGACAGTGTCCTCATCTCTCACCAACCGGCCGTGGCACTAACAGAAATCTTGCTGTAACAACGCAACATTGCAAGTCATGCTCTAGCTAGCCAAGCTACTGTAGTGCAGCAGGCCGTGCAACTCGTGAAATTATCAAAGATCAACCCGAGTTTTGATTGCAAAGTTGACCTATTAAACTGGACGCGAGAAAATGTGTCATCTAATGTGAGATAGTCATACGGCTGCTGTCTCCTGATGATGGCAAAACATGTGGCATGACCAAGCAGCCAATGCGTGTTACTCTGCTCTTTCTTCAGAGGAAAAAAGTTACATCTGATGAATTGCATTCTACTAGGTTCCTACATAGTTGAAAATGCTTCATTTTCTCTCTCTTTCTTTGTCTGTTTGCTTTCTTTTGTCATGCTATCCATCTACTCCTCGTGTCCTATCACGGCCTCGTGCAAACATCTGTATATAAAATCTCCTTTTCCCTTAAGTACAAGGATCAGGTGCCTTTGTTCTTTATTCTCCCTTGTTATCTCTGTTCCCACTCACCGGCCAATTTGCTGTTTTGCTGAATCCAAAGTTAACATCGTGTAATTTTCACTTTTCCTTACGTAACCCTCAGGCTCTAACTTTTGTTTCTTGATATTTGTTTGCAAAATGTTGTGACAGCATATTGCACAACAACGGTCCTATACTAGTATTTTGTTGTGTAGTATCGAACACAAGAAACAAACTTATTAGAGAGGGATGAATAATAGGATTATTAAAAATCAAAACTTTTCGTTGAATTAAAATTTACCCAATCTTACCTGTTAAAATTCTACATCTTCAAACCACCTTTTGGATTGCATCAGTTCGACCACCCTCATGCTATCGGTCCGACCACCCTTCTCGGTTCGATCACCTTGGGTCTGATTGCCTCAATCAAACCGGTATGATCGCCTACATCCAAAATAATAATATTGATGAAAATATTAAAAGTATATCAACTCTATTTTATCAAAATGTGTTTAGAAAATACAGACAAAGCACTCTTCTCTCAACCTTCGATTCAACTTTCAACTCAAGTCTAAATCCTAACATTCTCTCTTCCAAAAATGATGCATTGAGCCATAAACTTACTCTCTATTTATACCTATAGGTGGTTATATAACAGCCATGAAACTGAAAGGAAAAATCACTTATAATCTCTTAGAAACCTTCTCATACATATATACAACTTATCTCTTTACAAATTTAAACTTAAACTTTCTAATCTTAGTCTCTTATCCAAAATTAACTCCGTTTTTCATGCACACATAATTTTTCTTGTATGCCATATGGAATTTTTACCTTCATGTGCATTGATTTCTAACCTATAGTATCCCACGTGATCTCTCGATCTTTCCGACATTAACTTCTCCCAAGTTGACTCTTAATTCATCACCGACAATACCCTAAAGCCTCAAGACTCATTTACACATGCAAAAATTAAAAGAAATCATATATGAGAACAAGTTATTCCCAATTTGACTCACATTAGCATACAAACAGTATATATACATATATCAAACACATATAAGCCTTATCTATTAAGAATTCACCGAGTAACATGAAAACGACTTGAAACTAATCCCTCGCTAGAGTCCGTTGATCGGATCGTCGGGCTAGCCAGTCCGACTATACTTATGCATGCGGCCCGTCTGAAATCCCTAGCCTGGTCTAACCACAATCATACTGAACATCTCGAACTGGTGCACACACCTGCAATCCAACCGGCATCTAGGTCTAGTCTGATCGTAGGTAGACAAAAGCACTTTATCCAAAACTAATTTAATAAAATTTTGAGCCTATTGTTCATCATAGATTTTTGAATCAAAACAATAATTTTACAATCTCCTCCTTCATGAACATATTGTCAAACATTTTCAAAATGTGATTTGTCGTTTAAAAATAAAAACCAAAAACATTTGGTAAAAAGCACTCAAGGCTCAAAATTGAAAAAGAAAAATTATCCCTACTTTCAAAAGAAAGAAATTCTCTTTATCATGAGAAATTTTGTACATTTTGTGTCTTATCTCCTTTTCGACAATGATTTCATTAAGAATTACCCTTATTATTTATTTGAGAGTTTTAAATTATACCTAGTGCAATTCAAAAACATGTGTTGCAAGATAAGAGAGATAAACCGATCAACTAGCTAGCAAGCATAAATTAGAGTATAAATATGAACCAAAGATATAATAGGTAAGCTCAATTCAGTATTAAAGATGCAGGCATTCAAATGATTTATAATGCAATAACTTCACTAATACATAAATTGACTCTACACATAAATAAGTTGCATTAAACAATCTTTCTTAAATTTACTCGCTCTTTTAAAGAAAACTATCATCAACTTTAGAGCCTTTACTTATGTTTTTACGAGCTTTTTCTCTTTTTAACATAAAAATATCTTAATTATTCCGAGTATGTCTTTATTGTGAATATTATTTTCAAGGATTCGACACCCAATATTTTTCTCACCATGAATACATCCTTGTCGTGAATATTACTTCCAAAAATTCGGTATCTATTTTTATCTCTCATAAAGTAAAAACAAGTAACTTTCTTTAATTATATTTGCAGCATTTAGAGCATTTCAGAAATAAAAATTCAACATATATGTAAGCATAAATCATCCAAACTAGTACTAGTTTCAATATTACATATTTATTTAATTAAAACAATTAAATGTCATACATCATCTCCCTTAAAAGCAATATTAATGTTTCATATAAAGTCTAAAGTACATACAAGCTAAACTAGTGATCAAAAAGACTTCACATATTGTTAGTAGACACAAGAATATAGTAGAGGTACATCTTCCTTTTTTATTGTTATGAAAAAATACATATAAAATAAATATAAATGCAAAAGAAATCAAAATAAGAAAAGAAAAACATGTGTACAATAAGAAGCGCAAAAACTCTCCCTCAAAATATCTCAATTCCTATTTTTTTCCCAAAGAAATATAAAATAGAAGAATTCAAAAAATTTTATAAAAATATCCACCAATTGTAATTTTATATCAACAAATTAAAACACAGTATCTTCTTTTTCAACATGTCGCATTGAAAAAAGAATGAATATCAATGTACTTAGTACTAAAATATTACACATGTTTTTTTAGAAATATTTATAGTAGAAGATTGAAACTTTATCATTCATGACTGTAGTCTTTTAAAGTTAAAATTAATTAAAATATCCGTAAACAATAACTAGCAGCAATAACATATTTAGATTCAATAGTTGATTGAGCAATATTTGACTGTTTTCTTTTCTATCTATTCTACAACCTCCAAAATTAATATCTAAAAAAGCATGCAAACTTATACATAACAAAATAGAATACCATACGCTAAAATTAAGAATGTGTTACAAACACTTTAAAATGTGCTTGATGGCTTGACGATATAAAACATGATGAAAAGTTAGAAATCAGGCGCACAAATACACAATAAATTATATGTCTGATCTCGAAGCAATGAGATACAACAATGAATCAATTGTACTTTAATACTCTTTTTTGTTAACAGCCTCACCTTCTTTATCTAAATCCAACATAGCAGTATATCTCATTGGCATTGAAATTGGCTTATAATTCTTGGTATACTTTGTTTGATGTGTATGTTCTTGAGTCGTTTGTTTGATTTGCTTTAAAAAAACTTCACAAACAAAAATATGAGATAAGCAACCAGAGATGATATCATCTATAGATCTAAATAAAAAGTTGGTTATCACCATGCAGAGTTTTATCTATTTTTTCATTTAAAAATATTTTACAAGCAAAATATTTTTTATTCTATCATACCATGCTCTGAGAACTTGTTTCAAACCATACGCAAATAAAAATATGGTTGAGAAACTTAGAATTTTTATGTTTAAAATAAACTTCTTTCAATATAACAAAATTTTAAAAAAACACTTTTAACATTCATTTGATATAGTTTAAAATATTTTGAATCAGTAAAAGTAAAAAAACATAATAGCTTCAAGTCTAGCAACAAAAGTAAAATTTTTATCAAAATTTAACCCTTCCACCTGAATATAGCAAAAGTTTTATTAAAATTCAACCCTTCCTTCTAAGTGAAACTTCGAGCAATTAAACCATCATAATTTTATTTATTTTTAAAATTTATTTATTTCCAAAATCAAAAGATGGTTTAACTAAAGTCTTTGTTCTTACAACTTTTAAGTTGTTTAAGCATTGCGTTAACCCATAATTTTTTAGTTAGTACATGAGTAATATCTTCAAATTTAAATGAAACCAAAAAGCTAAATTCAGAGTTACCTTCGATTTTTATATAGTTCGTTCATCAATACTACTTATTATTTATTTCAAAGAATATCATTGAATGTGTAAAGAAGCATCAATATCTAAACTTGTTTCGTAACCTAAACCTTAAATTGTCGAAACCTAGAACATGCTGGTCTAGGCTGATCGGACCGGCTGGTTTCTATCGGTCCGACCGGTCTGGGACACAGTTGGCGAGCCGGCAAGACGTTAAATCCGTCGTCGCCGTCGCCTGCCTCCACGACGCAAACAGAAAACGATGGACGCGCAGCCTGCACAGTGGACGCCCCGGGCGACGTACGATCGAAGCGCGCGCGAGACAGAGCTCGTTCTTCTCGAATGACATGGCAGGGGTGGGCGTCGTCGCGGAGGAGCAGGGGTGACGGGGCGAGACAGCGATCAGTCCGGGTTATTTACTGCTTGACCGCGTCCGGCGACGAAAAATGTGGCGTATTTTTTGACGCGCGTACGAGACAGTCGATGGAGCACCAATGGTCGACAGAGAAGGCAGGGCCATAGGAATGAGTAAACTTTATATTTCAAAAACAGAAATGGAATTGAGTAATTAACTTATGTTACGTAAGGTGACCGGTGGCGATATTCTTACTCCCTCCGTTCTAAAATAAATCAACTAACTTTAACTTAAAATAAATTAATTTCTACTATTCTTACCCACCTCATTACGTCTATAAATTGAAAATTTTATCTTTTTAATACCTCTTACCTATACACCCACTAATACTACTTTTCTATTAATAAATATCATTTTGATATTTTCTCTTCTTCTTAAATCTTCCTTACAATGCTTAGAGAAATTTGTTTATTTTATATCATCCATTCTTTCACTCCGAGCAATACCGTGCTACCTGGCCGAGCTATTTTTATTATTGTACCAGATGTGAAGGAGAATCCTTTTTGGCAAAACTCAAAAAATAACCAAGAACTCATGCTTTTTATTAAGAAGAAAAGAGTTAACATAGTTTATTGAGACCAAGCCCAAAGATCCAATGGTACTATTAATTAAGGAAAAAATGACATAAAACTCTACACGGGGAAAAAGAAAATAACTGCTGTGGCGCAACTACTTTGATCCATCCCACGACATCTTAAGCAATCTCATCACAACTAACAAACAGCTTCAACTCCCTCGTGTTAAGGTCATGAGAGAATATCTTCTCGTTTCTATATAATTATATTTTTTAAAAAAAATGATGATGCTGGTTTATACTCCTTTTTAGAATGTAAGAATATAAAGTGTTTTGGTTTTTTTCCTAACTTAATTTTTTAAGTTTCATTACATTTATATAAAAACTAAATTTATATAAAAACAAAGTAACATTTCTAACACCAAATAAATATATTATAAAAAATATTCAATGGTGGATTTAATAAAATTAATATGGTATTATATATGTTACTTGAAAATTTTTGACTTTAGATAAAACCAAAATACCACATTTTAAAATAGAAAAAAAATATGCTACGTTCTAAAGTAGAGAAAGTATTAAACCTGTACATTAAGGGAAAAAAAGACAAAATCTATAATGTTACGTGCACTATTTACTACCGTATTTTTCTTTTATGTTTCTTACTTTGTAGATCAAGTTCAGACTTGATTTTTGAAGCGTCAGATGCCAATATACTCTGTATTGAAATTTTTTCAGATTTTTTATAACTCCACCTGAGAGGTGAAATACCATCTATAGATATGTACATGTAAAATAGTATTTTCGTCACAAAGCGTGTTTATTGTGTACTCGTATGTCCTAGAGTTGTCATGCTTACGTAATGCATCGCCTTAATCTAAGATTCATATTAGGGGAAAAAACATAGTCAAAACATTGATTTGATGAACAAAATGAAATGTAAGAGAAACTTAAAAAAGCCAAACCGTCCATTTTCCATTTTCTCTTCTTTTTCATCCTTCGCCACTGTAATCCGATCGTTACCGCATCCTCTTTTCTTCTACTACCAATTAATACAAGCACCTGTGCTACGCTACATCTATCAAACGACTGATGAGATTAGTGACTTGATTAATTAAACATCTCAAGAGCGAGTGGCCGTGGGCTGATTACCATCATCAGTAGTAGTAACACAGCGATTCCCAGTCGTTTCGATCACATGTCAAGTTGGACAAGTAATAAAATGTGCGTGTGTGCTGATCCGACGCGAATCTTTTGGTCCGTATCACATCGCGATTTTGCAGGTCCCGGAGCTCATTAATGGCTTACGGTTACATTTGCCATTACCGGTGTTTAGTCTTTCTCTTAACAGTACTGGATTATTGCTGACCAAAGGAAAAAAAGGGGGGGGGGGGGGGGGAAAGCAAATCTTCCTCTCTAACTGACACCATAATTAGAGAGAGAAAGCGAGTTTCTTTCTCTCTCTCCTGTTCGGTTTGGCGCGAACTAGTATTTTATCCCACCATCAGCCGCGAGCTGGAGAGGTATCTTGAGCTCTAATCCAGCGAGGGCGCGAGGAGAGGAGGGGATCAGTGGCAGCTTGCTTAGAAACCACTTGATCGCTGCCTCACCTCAGCACACCACACCACACAACACCTAGCTCTCTCTCTCTCTCTCTCTACCAGAGTGGGCTGAGCTTGCAGTAGTTCTTGGCAAGCTTCCCCATATATACCCGACCACCAGGCAACGTATTGATCAATAGCTAAGGAGGGTCGAAGCTGTAGGCTGATCGATCGACGTCGCGGCGAGCGGCCAGTCCGTTGTCGTCGTCTTCGGCGGCGGCGGCGAGGTGGTAGCTACGTAGGTAGATAGCTGGACGGAGGAGGACCGGGGTGAGGAATGGGACGGCTGTCGTGTGGCGGCGTGCAGGCCAAGCTCAGGAAGGGGCTGTGGTCTCCCGAGGAAGACGAGAAGCTGTACAATCACATCATCCGACATGGCGTCGGATGCTGGAGCTCCGTCCCCAAGCTCGCAGGCAAGCACCCAAATGCGACGAGCTGCTCGATTGATGAATCGATCGATCGTCATTGCCGATTTGGCTAGCTTGATTGGCTAATCTGATTTTGTGTCGTGCGTGCAGGGTTGCAACGCTGCGGCAAGAGCTGCCGGCTGCGGTGGATCAACTACCTACGGCCTGACCTGAAGCGCGGCAGCTTCTCGCAGCAAGAGGAGGACCTCATCGTCGCGCTCCATGAAATCCTCGGGAACAGGTCGGTTTATGTCTGCGATTCTGCAATGCACTTCGGAGCTTGCAATGCCGGCGGCCATGGAGATGGAGGAGGAGTGGGCTAAAGGGTTTGAGGGGAAATGGTGCAGGTGGTCGCAGATCGCATCGCACATGCCGGGGAGGACGGACAACGAGATCAAGAACTTTTGGAACAGCTGCCTCAAGAAGAAGCTCAGGCAGCGCGGCCTCGACCCGGCCACGCACAAGCCCATCGCCGCCCCCGCCGCGTCCGCGGCGTCTTCGGACACCCAGCTAGATGAAGACCACAAGCCCCACGCCGCTGCCGCCGCCGACGGACTCGCCGCAAAGCAGTCGGTGTTCGACCCGTTCCCGGTGACCGACTTCGGCGTCGGCTTCGACTTCGGCTCGGCGAACATGGCGGCGGCGCTGTACGGAGGCCACTTCGACGGCAAGGACCCCGACGGCGCCCGGTTCGTCGCCGACTACAGCAGCGTGCTCAACGTGTCGGAGAATCTCGGCTACGGGGAGAGCTCCAGCAACAGCAGTAACTGGACCTGCGCCGAGGTGAGCAATGTGCTCGACAGCGAGGTGCTGCACTGGGCCTCGGCCGCCGGCACCGCCGCCAAGGCAGAGCCCTTCGCCGAGATGGAGCAGCAGCACAGTGGCTATGGCGGCGATGGACAGGTGGAGGACGACGCCACGCTGGAGCACAAGTTCTCCCTGCCATGCCAAGAGCAGAGCCTGGCACACTTCGACTTCAACTTGGAATACTTCTGATTAATTTTTCACCTCTCCATTTTTACCTCCTTAAAATTACCCACTCCAGTATATTCTACACGCACAGGATAAAGAACTATTGGAAAATTAAGATTAGGATTGTCATTATTACTACATGTTGATTTTCTCTAGCCCTCTACTCACACTATTTTTCTTTTTCTTTTTTATGTATACTGTTTCTTTTCTTTTTTGGATAAAATGTATACTGTTTCTGGTTGGTTAGATTAAGAGATGGGTACTATACACACAAGAACATTGTGCACTATAATATTATTATTATATTTTAAAGAGTAATTCACCTCCTCTGTCATATATACTTTGTGCTACTAATTTCTGCACGTCACTAAAAGCGTATGTACTTTTTTGTTGATTTATTTCCTCTCCTTGCTGTGATGAACTAATCAATTATATCATCAACCTTAGCTCGCACAGGTTGCTGTCACGCTTTAGCCTTTTCCTTGATTTGTGTTTCACGAAAGCGGAGAGAGGAAGCTAGCACACCTATCAGTGCGTACACCCGCTTGACAAAATACTACTACGTGCGTGGCCCGGCTAAAGAACGGAAATTTAAAACAGTACTGCCGTCCATGCCAATGCAATGCTGCTCGCTAAGCTAATAATGCAATTAGCATTTCATTGGAAACTACTATTAGAGACGCCATTGGCTTCTCGTGGGAATTCTCGTCGTGAATTTGCGAAGGTCTCTTTCGGTAGAGGACGGGCCCAGCGCGTACGTACCAGGACACAGTGTATCTATTATGAAAGGGTGACAAAACTAATCCACTACACAAAGAGACGAGTCCACCCGGAGGGCAGCTGCTGACTATGATCACCAAGCCAACCGGGAGGGAGGCTCGATCATGTGCTGTATAATTAATTCAGTCTTTGTGCTGTGATTTATGGGGGGGGGGGGGGGGGGGGGCGGTGATCAGAAGCCGCGGGAAAATGGTGCTGTATAATTTATACAGTCTTTGTGTTGTGATTATGGGGGGTGTGATCAGGAGCCACAAGAAAATGGTGCTGGATAGGGTGATGATCGATGAGGTTTAGCTAGCTCACTGCCAAGCCCGGCACTAAATTAGAAGCACCGAGAGGTCAGCTCGCCTCCGTCGTCGTCGTCGTCGTCGTCGTCGTCTCGTGGTCAGATGGATGGCACTGCCGTGCCGGCGGCGCGCGTCGGGCGCACGTGCTCGTGCCAGGGGCCATCACAGCATCGCTATCTGTGATACGAGATCCAACTTGAAAAGACAAAAGGGTCTAATGATACACAAGAGGCAGCAAGGGTGAATGACAGTAGCCAAGCTACAATGCGGATTACCCACAAAATCATGGTGATTGATTCGTGTTCACAACCCACGGAACCATAGCAAATCTACAGAAAGAAAACGAGGGTAAAATGAAGTAGCGTTTACAGAATGATATGCGGTCGTTTAAATAGTACAGATGAACAAACAGACAGCTCGCAAAATGCGTCAGTCAGGGTGTTTTTTTCAGTCTTCAGTTCGATGGTGTCGCTCCTTGCGTTGGGCTGGTTTCGACCCGTAAGCTGTTTTCACGTCGGTATAGGGACTTCGCGCCCTGATTTTACATGATAAAACCACGGATGTCAATATAATCATCGTGAACATTGTTGATCATGCACTTCTAACAAACTCACTTGAGATAAGATGCTACAAAATAAGAACACATGAACTGTGCGCAAGATACTGAAAGTGAAAAGCTACAAGTATGAAATTTGGATTAATGTACCACGTATAGTATTTTAGTATGATCAGAACTAGTTGCTTGGAGGTCTTTTATTCATAACTGATTAGCTATGGTGCATGCACAAAACTTTCACTATCGATCAATATATTGAAATAATCCCTCCATCCTAAAATATAATAACCTAATACTATGATTACACGCCATCTGATACAAGGTTACACATAGGGTAGGCATATTGGTTTCATTTGCTAATGATAGCCTGATTCAGGCCATGCACAAGAGTATAAGACAAAGGGCACATTTGCAGATCTGATGTGGCTTTTCCATGACCACTCAATTAATGTCCAAATGCTAGATGAAACAGCCAAACAGGCAGAAGGCTAACATGAGCTTACCTGGAATATTGTCCCAAGGTTTTTCAACGCTGTTGCTCGTAACTTCAGAACTTCTTTTGGGACACTGGCGTCTTTCAGAACCTGTAAGGTAGAAGATTACACAAAAGTAACTCATGTTTCTCTACTTTGACATGCGTACTGCATAATTGCATCGTACGATGCAAGCCTTCATCCAATAATTAGGATGCACAAAGGCTTACTGCTTGACAAACATGTGAAAGTGTTGACTCAATATCAACCACATTAATTTTCCATAGGGAACTAAGCATGTCATCTTTTTTCTCCTCGAAACTCCTCATAAACTGTTCCTCCTTATTGTCACTTGCCTCCATCTTTTTCATCCCTTCTTGTAGCTGTATCAGAGCGATAGCACCTGTACAGGAGGTAATTATCAAGGAGTACTTGACTCATATATTGCACCAAAAACAAAAAAGTCTCTTGGAGTATACCTGCGGCGGCATTAACCTGTGATTTAATGCAGTGGCCCTTGTCTCTGACCCACTCTGCTATGAATGGTACACCCATATACAACTTACTCTTTCCGAGTTCTCTTGCTGCTTGTCTCACATAAATGTAGCCAATAGTGTGGAGCATAGCCTCGCCAAAAGCTGAAAGTTTTGTTTAAAAGCCAATGGTAAAATCCTCGTATGAATAAAATAAATTATGAAATGCGCAACAACGAATTCTATACAGGTTCTTTTAAAA
This sequence comes from Oryza coarctata, assembly GCA_030770085.1. Classification (NCBI taxonomy): domain Eukaryota; kingdom Viridiplantae; phylum Streptophyta; class Magnoliopsida; order Poales; family Poaceae; genus Oryza; species Oryza coarctata. Next base: position 21,033,915 of record CM061470.1, read on the forward strand.
CTAAGATCCCACAAAAATCTATATCTATGTGGATGAAATTATATTCAATTTGCCAATCTGCCTGTGAAAGTAATTGATTTATCAAACGAAGTAAAAATGACCGCAGGAAGCAAACAGCCCTTGAATAAAAGCACACTAGTACACAATCACATGATGTACCTGCTTGGGATAAACGCCGAGCTTCCCCATTTGCCCAGTCTACAAATTCATCCTTTCTCCCATCCACAAATGGTTGTAGTCGATCTTTTAGGCTCTGAATAAGCTTTTGTTCTCTTTCTCTTTGTAACTCCTGTCACACAGGAAGTTTAATTTGTGTATCAGCATGCTAGAGCCTAAGTAGAGTGCTAAATTTGATGAAATTATTTAAGCAAAACAGTAGGGAACTTCGAGAGTAAACATACTTTAATTTTCTCTTGAACCTTTGCTCTTGCTTCTTGACTGTTTAAGTTTTCCTCGACTTCCACTGATGCTATGGATGCCAGTGCAAGCTGTCCAACGTAATCTTCAAAATAGTCACTTCCAAAAAGCATCCCAAAGACAGCAGCAGGATCCACCATGTTCTCCCTGAAATGCCGTGTTAACTGTGTAAGAAGCCAACTTACAGGGTACAGCACAACGCACAACTTCTTTACAATTGCATGAAACTATAAATATCATCTTAATTGAAAATATTGTGTTCCAAAAACGACTGTTTAAATTTCAATCAGGTGCCTAGAGAGTAGTCAATTGTCTCCTTTTCCTTAAAACAGATGTTCTTTTATAGCTTGGGAAATAGTAATCTATCAACCCATGAAATTGACTGGCTTGTTGAATACACTCTGACTTGCTTGCTGCATTGTCCAATTTATCAGTCTATAGCTTACCAAATCAGTCTGCTCTATATACTCAACCCACTTGTTTAGATTAAACAGTTTTTTAGTTGCCACCCTTTTATCTTTTGAGAAGAACATCCATTGTTTAACAAACATAAAATAAATTCGTGACTTACTGAGGAAGCCCCTCCTTTCCACGCTTATCATAAGCCTCCCTTTTTGCAGGATCGCTTAAAACTTGGTATGCCTCTCCGAGTTCCTGTTAACATCAAGCTATTTAATTCAATAATTCATAGAGGGAAATAATTTAAGCAGGCATTTGATGCCAAATACACAAAAGCTTCAATATATATACACTAACACCAACATTCCGTTCGTGAAACATAGCGCAACAGAACATCATGGCATCTCTGTCGATAAAACTATGCCTCTTAAACAACAGGCGCTGCATTGCAAAAATCTGATCTCACTTGGTAAAATCCAAGCAAACTCCGGCTTATTCATACGCTGGGGCTCTAGCTATAGCATAGCTTTGACACTTGCAGTTAAAAGATCAAATTCTTAAAAACATGTTTTTTGTGAACACGTAATCTTAATTTTCTACATTCAAATACAACAAATCAAATTACTAGCACAAGTGTCAACAGAAGGCATGGGAAAACTACCTGAAATTTCTGCGCCGCGTCGGGGTTCCCATGATTCTTGTCCGGATGCACCTGCTTCGCCTGGAAGAGAGCATAAAAACATCAATTTGGCACATGAAGATTAATTAGCTCAATAGGCCAATAGCTATCTACACTGATGACGACACACGGAATTAAAAAAAACAAAATCAAGGGCGGCGCAAAAGGAATCACCTTGAGGTAATAGGCCTTCTTGATCTCAGCGGGGGAGGCATCCACGCTGACCCCCAAAATGTCGTAGTAGGCGCTATCCTTCACCATGGCAGAAACCTCCTGGATCTCGCCAACACCCTGCAAACACCGATCGCCAATCCTCTATCACAACAGGAGAAACCAACAGAGACCAACCGCCACCAAGAAATCCCGAGAAAGATTCTTGCCACAGGTAGGTTCTGGAAGCTTCTGGAAGTTCCCAGGGGAGGAGAAGAAGAGCACCAGGACGAATCTGGGGAAGAAAAATCGATCCTTTTCCTCTGGAGAAGGAGAGTCCCCAGGTGCCCTGGCTGGGAGGGAATCAGGGAAGGAAGTCGTGGACGGTGATGCGATGTGGTCAACGTGGACAGGTGGGCCCACCAAGTCAGTGTCGCAACGTCATGCAGGTGGACCCCACCTCGGTGATGCGGTGGCAGACGGACGATGCATTTGTAGGTCGTTCTCTGCAAATTGAAGCCGAATCTGATTCAGGAGCTCTGAACTTGCGAATTGTGGTGTTCAGAGCTGTGAATCGTGTGATGTGTATATAAAAGGAGAATCGCGAGCAGAAGTTTGTGTCCTTCTCCGATGGCGCAGGTGACGCATGGCACGCGGCTAAGCATACGCGGACGACAACGATATCACGCGAAGAACTCCAGTGATAGGGCTAAGAAATCTCTGGTACTCATCCTAATAGCAACCGCGTTCTTCATGAGTTAAGACTTTAGAAATCAGAATGCAGAAGCCATGATGGCAACAGAACAAGCTGCCCACCACACGTAATGAGTTAGTCATCTGTTATGTTGTTTAACTAATTATCACGCCATTTTTGTCAGATTTTCACCACAATCCCTGTGCCATTGACAAGAGGAAAAGGCACGGACGGGGAAGAATGAAATGCAGTTACCTGCTTCCTGGAGCCGTGCAGGCCGCATGATCTCGCTGTCTGCCTCTTCGTCAACCAACCACGGCCTCAGGCCAACGCGGTAGCACGGCGCTGCTCAGCAGAAACCACGGAGGCAATGGCGGAGCCGTCGTCTCCGAGGCTGAATCTTGAAGGCGTCGGTGAAGGAAAGGACGACGAGAGCGAAGGTGTGATTTGCATGGAGAGAAATCAGATGGAACAAGGGGTGCAGTCGAAAACAGAAAGATGGAAGCAAAAATGACGAGCAACGAGGGACGATGTGATTTGAAACGAAATATTACATCCTATTACATCCCATAAAATTCCTATTAAATGTCTTACAGAAAATTTTATTTGAATCACTCTATCTCCTCTAATTACTGTGTTTTCACCTTTTCAATTATCTAGTTTGCGTATGCATTTCTATTAAAATCCCATATTTTTCCTATTATTATGTTTCGTCAATTGTTTGACAGGTCTGCTCTGTGTTCCTTTTGTACAACTAAAATTTCCACCTGAAGAACAATATTTGTTTTTGTTCAAACGTTTCTTTCCTGATATGATTTATAACCATTAATTATAGCTTTCGCCACACAGGTCTTATGGCATATAGATAAAACAACATATTCATCCATTCGTAGCTACATAAAGTCTGATAATCCATGGATAAAACGGCAGAAAGATTAAATAGCGGTAAACAACTAAAACTCTAGTAATGTAGAGATTAGACAACCAGCAAACCAAATAGAGGATAGACTATTGAGTTTTTACACGAACTCAGAAGGACTTATAGAAACCAGCAGCGACTACATGCCAAGCCTTAAACTCAGTTCCATCTTCTGGGTGCTTAATCCCATCACCACAAGCATAGCAGTGATTGTTATCGACAGGGGGATTCAGGAGAACCGGACACTCCACAAACCCAGCATCAATACGTCCCCCTGTTGTAATGACATAATAGAATTAGGATTAGGGATAAAAATACAAGTGAAAAAACTTTTACAATCAATGATTTAGGACTAACCAATTCTGTTATTTTCGTCCAAAGATACTGCAGGTTGGTATCATACCAAAGGTCTCAGGATCCCAACAAACATCAGCAAAAAAGAACTCTTCTTTTAATCTGAAGATGCTACGTGTCCATAAGTAGCTAGGTTGGTTCTGATGGCACTATTGTTCAGGGCTTTGATGAATCTAACACATTGCAGACAAAAGAAAAGATAAATAAATATATTAGATAAGGAGAGAACTGAGATATTTCAGTGCAAATGTTGAAAAAGAAAAAAGTCAATATACATATTAAATCATAATTAATATTTTACGATAATTAATTGGCTTTGCAAATAATTTACTTAAAGAAAATTGGTTTGAAAATATTTATGGTGTTGATGTAACAGGTTGTGATATTTATATAAAAAATTATTGTTTTGTCTATATATATATATATATCTTGAGGCTTTAAAGTATTAACAGTGATAGATGGCGACTATATTTAAAAGAAGTTGTTGTAATAAATTTAAAGAAGAGGTGAAGATTTTATATAGTATGTAAGATGAGTTATACGCGTATAAAAAGTAAAGTTGGTTTTGAATAAAGTCTAAGATTGAAAAGTGCAATCATCAGAAAATCACAGATAAATTAGAAGAGAAAATATGTGTGGTACTGTTCACACATGGTACTATAGTGCATGGGCACTGTAGCAGCATGACTTACTATATAGCATGTGTGGATTTTTGTTTTTGCGAAAGAAGATTCCGAATTTACGTTATTGTATATGATTAGGAGTCCTCCTATCAAACTAGAATTTTTGGTATAAATAGAAGAGTGATTGAAACTAAAGTATAACTTTTGTAAGAGAAAAAAAGTTATGTTTTAGATTTAAAATAGAGATGATTGATTTGTATGTATTTTATATAATATATTAATAAAGTTGATATACTTTTAGAGTTATTTTTTTTTCTATGGGCAGTCGATCCCATGACAAGGTTACGGTCATCAATGGTATCAATATGGTTGAAGCATCGACAACACAGTAGTTAATCAACAAGAAGACGGTTCGACAGATGATATCTAAAGAGATTGTTAAAACTTCATCTATATCAGAGTTATCTTTTTATTAAAAAATTTTGGTTTTTTATAATTCTACAATTTACTCCTAGTAGACTTAATTATTGTGTTTCTATCCTACAATACCCCCTCCAACCCTAAACTTGGAAAACCAGACATTCATCTCTAAACTTTAGTCCCGTTTATGCATGTAAGCTACTAAAGTGTTATTACAAAATGGTTTTAATTTTGCATATACATGGGATGATTTACACATATATTAAACAAACAAATCAGAATCTCTTTTTTCATTCCTTTTTCTTTCTTTGCATCAATAACAGAATATTAATACAATGCTATTATAACACCACACTAGAGTACAAATTGGCGTCCGAGGATTGATATAGTGCAATAGCTATCTTAATTAGCCACAACCACTCATATCAGCATGCGTATACATGACACCACCATTTAAAATCACTCTAGGATTGTAACATTCTCATATTTGGTCCCAGCATGAGATAAGTGGGCTGTATAGGACCATTTTCTTCCCTAATACAATGAAGCTCAGCTCTCCTACGTTTTCAAAAAAAAAGAATATAAGTTGAGGTTTAGGAACTGATAAGGTGCAAATATATCGTTTCAGTTAGCTGAACCACTCATTTAATCAATCTAAGGTTTAATCAATCTAAGGGGTGCAGAAGTTTCTACCTTGTTATAGTAATCTAGAGCACTTTTTGCGTACTCGTTAGACTGACATTGTGCAGCTGCCACGAAGTCGATATTGCGATAACTCTGCTTTGGTAGAGCTACACTTTTAGCTCTAGTGATAAAGCTATCTACCAAGTAGTTGAAGTATGGATCACGCTCTTCATCATCTGAAGAATGCACCTCTTCTCTATCTTGGTTATCTGATCCATGTGTCTCAAAGCACCTCTCGAAAACCCTAATTTGAACGAAAGCTTCAAACGTTCGATAAAAACAAAAGTAACAAATATAAAAAGCTATAAGCAGCTCTCGAAATTCCTAATGTGATTTGAATGGAATTAGGCCCATACAATGATTACTCGGTACGGTTGATGATCACTGAACAGGGGAAAAAACAAAAAGAGAGGACATAGCGTTGTTGTTTTTACCTTCCGCTTGTGGTTGTTACTGCAGGTGAAGACATTGACGACGACATCCTCCTAGCTCCTCTTGTGATTTCACTACATGCTGACAAGAGAGGTAATACTAAGTAGCTACTCACTCAGTCCTAAAATAAGAACCTAGTAATAAATTCAACGCAACCGTTTAATTAGCTCATAGGATCTGATCGGATACGAATCGGTTTTTGTTTCAAGCAAACAGATCAAACACTCGCCAGTCGATCAGCATTTTCCATGTTCGACGACGATTTCTGGGCTCTGTTATCTTGCCGATCAATCACGAGTAGCCAAGTAATCTGTACTTCGTAGAATCCATGATATGCGAGCCGGAGTGAGGATTTAGCTGTTCCGTTTCCAAACTCGCATGTGGGACCCACCGTCCAGGGGCACAACGAGGCTAACTCTTGTTACTTACTCCTTTCATTTTAAAATAGAGTAACCTAGTATTAAATTAAACACAATATATCATTATGAATTTGGATAGATTTGTCCAAATTCATAGTGCTAGGTTACGTCTAATTTATAATATGTATATTTTAAAACGAAGAAAGTAGTGCATGGATCTAGGAACCCCGTTTTGGATTAGGTGCCATTGGATGAAGCTTTAGCCAAAAGCAGCCGACATGGATGCTCAAGGGACGGATAGGCCCACATGTCTGTGGCACAAGGGTGGCTAGTTCTTTTATACATGGTGTACGTGCCTGGCAGTTACTTCCGATCTTTTTTTTCTTTTCTTAATGAGCTCACATGTGGACAGATCATACGGGCCACACATAGGCCGTCTGATGTGTGGACGTGGCCCAAGAGGCCGAGAGCTACTGGTGGCCTGTCCCGCTTAGCGGCAATTGATTCTCACTGGCAGTGAGCTCACGTTGATGTCCTCGGTGTACGGATTCATCGCTGCCACATGATTATGGAAGGTCATCTGTTAAATTTTCACTACAATCTGTCCATGGAAAAGATGAAAAAGCTTGGACGGGGAAGAATGAAATGCAGTTACATGATTCCTGATCATGCTCTTTGCTTCTTTGTCAACCAACCATGGTCTCTAGGACAATGCGCTAGCATGACGCTGCTTAGCAAAAATCCATAGAGTGTCATTGCCTCTATGGCTGAATCTTGAAAGTGTTGGTAAGGAAAGGGCAACGAGAGCGACGGTGTGATTTGCATGGAGAGAGATCAGATGGAAGAAGCGGTGTAGTCAAATGCGAGGAGATTGAAGCAAATATGCCTAGTGATGAGGGTAGTGTAGCACGTGCAGAGCGGATTTGTCACCGCTGCCATCACCTTTCTTGTCTTCAGTGAGACCACACCAAGCGCGGCACACATCACTCTCTATCACATAAGAACCATTAGATGGAGCTTAAATGGTAGGATGAAAGTAGGAGCGAGATTTTACTTAGGGTGTGTTTGGCAAGGCTCTATAGGTCATATAAATTCACCTTTTCTAAAGTAAAGTCCAACCAAACAATTCAAATCTACTCAAAGATGGAGTGGAGCGGGCTAGAGTGATCTACTAGAGATGAAGTGAGGTTGGGGTTGCTCCACAACTTCACTCTAAAATGAATGACACCGCTGTTTTCATTGAAATTACACACAAATTGCCACCACCATACCCCTCCATCCCCTTCTTCCATATTGACCCCACTAGTGTGTCTCTCCCAACCCCTTTCATGATGCAGGCAATATAACAAAGTAAGTGGTGGATCAAAAAGAGGTCACTGGCAGTGATGCACTAGTAGTAAATCGGTCGTGGAGTGTGGACTACCCCTCCTTGCATCTTGCCCTCCTCTATCCTTCCCATCTCGTGTCACGCGCTGATAGAAGGCAGTGTCTAAGAGTGACGCACAATAGCTGAGGGTGGTGCAAAGTGGCTGACAATGACATAGGATGGCTAACGGCGATAAAAGGTATTTTTTTCCCCAAACCCTAAAATTTCCGCCAACTCTTCCCTTCAAATTTTCTTCATTTCTATGGGAATGATTGATTATTTTGGTTAATTGGTTGCTATTATGCAATAAACAAATGGGAAACTTTCAGATCTAAAAACTTGTCCCTTAGGTGTGAGAAATTTCATATTTTAAGAACTAGACACCAATGATGGAAAGAGATAACCAGTTGTGCAGACAGTAGTGGGAACATGAGCATTTTCTTTCACTAGCCAAGTCTAATGCCTAGCTCCCTAAGAGATGAACACTACATCTAAATGTAGCATATTATTGTTCAAGTGCCAGTTGGGCAGACAATTGTTAAGTTCCATGTTATTGTTCAAGTCCCAATTATTAGCATATTTGAGAACCATCAATTTTGGATTCCTAGTTTGTATGAGTTATTTTTAGTAATGAACTATTGTTGGGCTGTATCATTTTGTTTGTGGTATTGACCTATGTCTATGAATGTCATGAAATATTGTTGGATTTAATCACTTTATATGTGGTATTCAATTTTCAACCCTATATCCATGAATGTCATGCAACTTATCCACGGTACTCTATGCTCACCCCTATATCCATGTCAAATAATATATATTCTAATTTATTTTGTATGTCTTCATGTGTAGATCTTAAGTGAGAGTGGAAATTGAAAGTACATCTAGGCCTTAGTGGGTTTTGGATTATAGATGATAAGGCAATTAAGGAACTAATGATGTCATTAAATATAGGTACAAGTTTTAGAACCTATAGTGGATTCTCACGATGCATGAAGACCCCTACAAAAGAATGCAAAAGGCTAAAGGATTCAAGATGGTTTAATTTATTTTTGTTTTGAATTTGAGTCATACAAAAGCCATACTATTAAGAAGGGTTCATGACAAAGGTCCACGTATGTGTCCAAGTGCTCAATAGTTCCCTTGGTCTTTAGTGAGAGACATAGAACACTTCACTCATATTAGAAAAATGTCTAAGTGCTGAGTGTGAATTGGAAGTTCTGGTTTTTGCAACCTAAATTTTAAATCTGAGCTCTTTATCTAGTCGAGAGATCAGACTAGATGTTATGGTTATGGCTCTATATAGCATAGAGCAACCTTGACTAAAAGTTCCAGTTTACCTTTCTAGAGTTACTTTAAATGTTTAATGTAAGTCCCTGTTAGCTCTAACTGGATCCTTTAGTATTTGAATCTATGAGTAACAGATAGTTACGAGTGGGTGCCCCACCCTTACTTTGAGGTGTTGGCTCACATTTTTCAGACCTATTTTCATAGGTTTCCCTAGGGTTTCTACTCCTCTCCACCTTGGATCTAGAGCTCATAATGTGAGATTTGTGTGGGGATTGAATTTTGGAGAATTTGTGAGGTTAGGGTTGTGTTGAGCACCTAGGGGTTAATACCGAGCCTTCGTTATCGAGCTTATTACTCTTGGAGGTTGTCTTCCTAGCCATCTAAGCATCAATCGTGAGCATCTGATGTTTGTGGATAACCTAGGATCATTTATGAAGGTTTCACTCTTCCTTCGAAAGTGAAAGGGGTAATTTGAGTGGACACCAAGCTCAATCTTTATGGTCACTTGATGAGGCTTAGAATTGACAGAAATTCGGCTCCTTGGAGTCCCTCAACATAGACTTAGGATCGTTGGAATCCAAACTTTAGTGAAAAAATTGGTTGTCTCCCTGGTCCCTATTTACTGCTTTTATTAGCTTGAATCTATTGTGTTTCATGCTTGTCAAGTGTTTTCCTATTGCTCTACCCAATCATCCCACCAAAACCAACCTCTTCTATTGTAATAAAATTGGTAGGATATGAGCCTATCATTTTCCAAACCCAAACCCCTCCTTTTCCTAATCCCACCAAACTAACACTAGCATAAACTCATAACATGTAACATTTTCACGTCCCACCTCATAAGCCATCATCCAAACACCACCTTAGGCTAACCACACCCATCCCTTTCCTATAAATAGGCAGCCATATGCAATGAGCACCTTGAAGAAGCCCTAGCTTTGAGGTGTTAGACTATTTTATTTCTGATCTTTGAGTTATGTAGCCTGACGTCATTCTACTCAAAATTATGAGCTTTTGTTAACTTTTTTGAATGAACTAAAAGATTGTTTGGTTTAGTTCTTGTACAAGAGTATGTGCATTAAATTACAATCTATTGGTATTTTATTGCAAGATATACAAGTTTACTCCTATAAAATCATTCATATTGGTAATATTAAGAGAAAAGTTTGAATTATCCCCTGAACTATTATGAAAGTACTAATTAGCCCCTTGAACTCAAAAACCAGACAATTTATCCCTAGACTCTTCAAACTGGACAAATACCCCCTGTTTTGGGCAGTTTAGAGTTGGATGAGCACATGGGCTATCCAGCATGGCAAACGTTGTCCTCATTAATAAAAGTGGACCCACATGTCATCTCTTTCCTTCTCTCTTCCTCCCTCTCTCTTTCCCTTTCTCTATCCTCTAGCGTGCAACGGCAGCCCAGCGGAAGGCAACAAGCATGGCAACAAAGAGCTTGAGCATGACGAGCGGCTGCATAGTAGGGCAACCCCGATGGTGGTGCACCTTGTTGGCCGTCCCACTGTTGTCATAACTGAGGACAAAGATCCTCTCAAAGAGGTCCCTAAAGAGTAGAGGGTGAGGTGAGGTAGGCAGACCGAAGAGCATAGCGGCTTAGCAGATAGAGCAGAGGGGCTTGTTAGCCACCAACCTTCGTGGGAGAGGGGAAAGTGGAGGAGAGGGACTCGTCTGCTAGTGTCCTTTGGCTCACCTCCTCTAGATCGACAAGGTGCTTCCCAACGCCGATGACGGTGATTTGGAGGTGCGACCTGGGCATAGATCTAGAGGGCACCGCCGCTGGCTTCCATCTTTGCCACTCAAGTTCCCTGTCACTGAAACCAAGCTACAAGTCGAGTTGGTGCGACAAACTCTGATGAAATCCCGCCTGTGTTGGTGGCATGCCTTGGGGTAAGATCCAGCCAAGCTAGAGATGGTCAAACGGGTGGCTTGGCCCGTCACAGTCACGGCCCGTTTAGGTCTAGCCTATTTAGGCCTAGACCAATTTGGTCTTGCTACTAAATGGGTAATGCTGGGTTGGCCCGTGTGCCATAGTGGTGGCCTAGGTATAGCCCAGCTAAGGCTTAGACAGGCCGGGCCGATAGCCTATTCAGTTCATGAAAAAAATAAAAAAAAATATGTTGAAATTTTTTAAAAACATAAGGAAAATAAATAAATATGGAAAATTAAGTAAAAAATGTAGAAAAATATGGAATAAGTGAGAAAAATTATAAAATTACTAAATAGGCCGAGTCGGCCAATTAAGTAAAAAATATGGAATAAGTGAGAAAATTTATAAAAAAAATTCTAAAATTACTAAATGGGTCGGGTCGGGCCGATAGGCTACACCGCCGACCTAGACACGGCCCGACTGACCATGCTGTGCCTAGGCCAGGCCAACTATAGCAGGCCTCAGGCTAGTCCATTTGGATCTCTCTCTAATATTAATGACAATCATCATAGTTCTTTCTTATCCACATACCTAACAGTAGAGGCCATGTCTTTTGCATATGTGGCTTCGCATGCTATGTCTTCATTGATCTTACATCACATCGATAAAAACCACCTTTGCTCCAAAAAGTCCCATGGGAATTTTGGTAGTAGAAACATGTTGTGCCCTTTTCAATCGCAAAGACGATTACTGATAGCTTGTGTTATAGACTCATTTGAGTCAACTAATGGAACATTCTTCAATTATAAAGTAAATTTGAGTTTGAGTCAGGTTTTTTAACCAAAGTTTCACTTTAAACTACCTCAAATTCAATATTTTCACATAAAACATTTACCTCTTTTTCACTTTGGACCATCCTCTCTCTATCTTTCTTCTCCACCCCTGACTCCCTCGAAGAAGCCACGCTTTGCTACTGAGGAGAAGCCAACCGCTACCAGGGTTGGCCCTCCCTGTGCTCCTCCTTTGCTCTCCTTGCCTTGCCTCTCCCCTTTCCCGTAGCCCCTCATCGTTGGCTAGATTGGATTGGTGTTGTTAACAGCGCCACAAACGTCAAAGTCACCATGCATCACACTATCTTTGCCCATGATGCTGATGAGAGCAATAGGCTGCCAGTGGAGCGACGTGCGGGTGCGATGGACCTGGTGTCCCTACAATAGAGCTCAAGAGCTGCCATCGGGGAGAAGAGCTTGAGCTTAAGCTCATCCGAATTTGCCTTTCCCAGCCTCGTTGCGTGTGAATTGGTGCTTGTGGATCCAGTAGTTGCAATGTCTTGAGGACTTTGGGAAAAGGAATGAGGAGTCGACACCCACATCGTCCCATCTCCTCCGTCGTGCCTACCAGCTCCACCCAATTCTGCATCGCCATGCTCGACGACCACAAAGCAAGGAGAAGGATGCCGACTGCTGTCAAAGGTGAAGAAGAAAGAGAAAGAGAATGGTAGTTCAAAGTGCAAAAGAGGTAAATATTATGTGAAAACATTGAATTGGTGATAGTCCAAAGTGAAATTTGGTTTAAAAACCTAGCTCAAACTGAAATTTACTCTTAATTATACTAGTATATGTGGCCCGAGTCACGACAGTAGTCATAATTCTTGCTAATCAAAATAACTGCCAGTAAAGGCCTAATCTTCTGCGTCTGCCTTAATACATTCCAAATGTCTTTTAATTTTATACTCCCGAATGGTCATAGACAACATATATAGGTATTTTCAGTTTGAGTAATCCTTAAAACATCATAACTGGGTGTCAAACACTCCCCAAAAGTATTATTATATCAATAATGGTATTTCAGCTAGAAAAAAGAGTAGTTTTACAACTTATTCCTGTTTTGGCATTGGAATGACTTGCAAAGGCAAGGGATTAAAGAAAATAATTATATTTTTCTAAGGATGAGAAATGCAAACTGAGTGCTACGTGTTCATAGAATAACTGCAAATGGATCAAAGAACAATTTAAGTGATTGGCTTCAAACTGTGACTTACATTGAAAAGCATACTTGTCTAGAGACAAGGAAAAACACATTGGTTACTGCTAAGAAAAGAGTCTTCTCACCATCGTTTTGCTACTTTATTGGAGAGAGTACAACCAAGCCTTTTTCTATTAGCTGATTTCTCCATTATCTATGGGCTTCATTGTATACCGAAGACATTTTGGACATTAGACATAACTTTTAGTAAATATCAAATAACCCCATATACATGGTCTTATGTAAAAAAACACATTTCTAAGTATTTGGTTTCAAAATGCCCCTATTTTCTTTGCTGTTGTTACACAAAATCACATGTTTTAGTAGCAAAAGCAAGCACATGGTTACTGAAGTGGCGGAAGGCCCATTTGTAACCACCACGTTGGTTGGCACGGCTAGGTGTGCACATTGGGCAGGATATGCAACGATTTCTGGTCACAAGCCTCATGACTCCGACAAGATGAAGCAACAAGAAGATCAGTGAGAGGCATGTGAATAGCATATTTGTGATGAAAGTGGGTCATCACATGCATATTTGTGATGAAAGTGGGTATAGGCATAAGGCCAAATCCTTTGTCGTGCCAGTAGATAGCAATGATCAGGCTTGCTTAGGCTGGTAGATGTCGCGGTCCTATCCTGCCGGACACCGCTGCGCTGGAGTACACACGATATTAGCCTCTCCAATGACGTTGCCTTACCACCATCATGTGCAGATCGCTGCAGGCCTCCGATTGCTTGGTGCCGTCGATGGAGGGGATGCTACATGCCAGGGTCCTGTTGTTGCCTCGGTGATTCTCTTATTGCAGAAATGCTAATTTTTTTTTCTTTAGCTGTTGTTGGCTTGCTGCACATCAATGTCACGGATACAAAGGCAAATCGAAGGGACATGCTTCCTCCCCCTCCCCCCACACACACCCCAAATCAGCCTCATGCCTCCATCCATTATCTATCCTGATGATCTAGATGATTGGGATGTTTGTCTCCACCATCGCAAAACCACAGTTCTCGTCCTCAATAACATTTTCTTCCTCGATTGCCTCGGTGCTTGTCTTATTGCACAAAATGCTAGCTTGTTGTCGCTGGCTTGTGATTTATTTAGATTTATAAATTATTAGAGGCTATGATGGGTGGGTTTCTGTTAACTCTAATCAATATGAGTGTCATTTATATTTATAAATTATTTACAAAAACCCTTTTATAAAATACACTTACACTTAATGATAATGATGATAGAGATGATGGTACAATACATCTATGAATTATGAATTATTGAGTTATTATTTTTACACTTATATTTTCTTATTAATGACTCACTGATATGAAAGTACTCATCCAGATTCATATATCGAAAGCGTAAGATGATGCAAAGACGACGTTAAGATTTTAGGTATAGATTTAAGGTAGTTTCTAGCTATTTCTCTATTGTGATGTGGGCTATTATTTAGCAAAATAAGAATATGTTAAATAATAATCCACAATCTTACACTTTTATCTATAGTAATAAAAGTGTGGAGCGTCACAGCAACAAACTACGTGGTGGATCTCGATATTGACAAAGATGAGGAAGAGATAACAAAATTACACCTAGTAATGGGGAGGAGGTAGATGGCGTGACCTAGGTGGCAATGTGCTCCGGCAATCAGCAAGTTAGCCACCACGGCTCAGCAAGCTTCACCGCCTCCACCTCAATCTCACGTCTCTAGCCTCTATAGTAGAGGAAGGTAAAAGAGACGACGAAGAGGATGGAAATAAGGACTCACACACATAGGCTCTTAGCAAGGGTAAAGCTAACCACATTGAGACTTAGCGTGGTCAACGTGTCACGTTAGCTAAAACCATTCTAAAAAACATAAGAGAGTTATTTTACACTGGTTTTAATAGTTAATATAGTCTCTGTGTCTAATGTTAAAGAAAAAAAATTAAACTCACAATAATAGTTAAAAGTTATATATATATATATATATATATTTCTTCTCCAAAAGATCCAAAGCACGTCGAGCCCGTATCGTGAGTGTCCGGATCCCAAGCTGCCGAACAAGGTCTAAGAGTGTCAGTGGGAAAGAGCTCAACAGAAAGGGGGAAGTGTTTCGGGCTACACGTGGGCCGTCTAATGCATGGACGCGGCCTATGAGGCTGAGCGGTTAGCGGGTTGCCGCGCCCAGCGGCCATTAGTTCTCGCCGCCGGTGACCCACCGCCAGTAACCGGCATGAGCCCCGCCGTATTCGGTGTACGGATTCGTCCCCGCTGCCAAGGACCTAAAGGGCCCGACGATTTTGTGCCCGTGATTGATTTGCTTTCGTTATGGTTAATCCTGTAGGTCTTGCTTGAGTGACCATCTTCTGATGCATGCACTTTTAGGGGCCAACAACTGATGCAGAGAATTCCGCATCATCAGATAAGATCGCTGCATAATTGTCCATGGAACTATTGCATGTTCATACAGCTCTCATGTCCTAGTGCCCATGATGGGACATATAAACAACGGGACTGTTGCTGAATAGTGAATACTAGAAGCATTAGCAATTGCAACACCTGGTGCAGGCTTTGCCAGGCATCACTCTGCATCTCTGAATTATCCTTCACTTGATTGAAGTGCAGCAGGGACCAGGGAGTAGAGTAGTCATGTGTCCTCAGTTACAATGCTTCTTTGCTGTCCGATCCTAAGATTTCAAGGTCAAAAGCAGTACTCATGTCACAAGGATCCACTCTTGAGATTGCAAGGAAACTTGGGATTTCAGGCGAATGCTTCCTCGAGTACATCCCTTTTTCTACGTATATCCCTCGGGAATCTATACCACTACTGTATTTATTCGACAAATAACATCTCCACAGATTTATGCGCATTTGTAGCTCAGACAAGACATCGTTGAAACTCTTATTGTATTAAACAAGTCGCCAAAGCATGCACTGAACAAGGCAAACATAAAATCTAGAAAATAGAAAAAACATAAAACACACTAGCTCACGAACAATTAGTGTCATACCAGCAGACATCAACTCACAAGAACTTGGCAAAATAGGCAAAAAAGTAGATTCCTAAATTTGTTAGAACACACAAAGTGATCAATCGAAGATAATGAGAAGCAGAGTGGCGAGATGTTTTATATCAACAGTATGCACACAATCTTGCGAAATAGGAAACAGAGTGTGGACGAGACGTTTATATCAACAATCTGTACACAGTAGTGGACTGTGGTGAAAACTTGGAAATGACATTAAAGGGTACATTCTGTAGCAGTGATCATCGAATAGGTAGGAGACTTGTATTATTACAAGGCTCAGGGCTGCAGAGCTACAGAAGTGGCAACAACATGAAAAAGTCTAGCAACGACACTAACGCCAACGAACATGGCAGTTGAAAAAGAAACAAGGGGGTGCAGCAAATTAAGACAAAACCACGAGTATCCCCTCTCAGGCAGTGTTGTCCCTAGCGACAGTTGCTTGGGAAGCATGTGCAGCAGCTGTTGCTTCATCATCCTCTTGAATCTCCAGTATAACTGTTTCTGCTTCCTCGTCTTCAACATCCGATCTAACCGCTCCTTCCTCCTGTTGAATCTCTAGTTCTTGACAGCTCTCAGCTTCGGTACGCGGTGGCGGTGGGATGGCTGTTCTTTCTATATAACTACTCCTAAAATCCGATCTCTGCTGCCTCTCTGCCACGCTCTCCAAGCCCATGTACCACAAGAGGAGCCACACGTAGGAGAGGTACTCCCCGCCCTGACCTAAGCTCTTGGCATGTAGGTACCCCCTGCATCTGCTTGCGGAGAAGCACATCATCTCCACCCACACACCTTGCATCACTCTCCACCTCCTGTCACCATCCATGGCGAGCAACTCGCTCGCAAGCCCAGATGCACGAGGAATTAATTTTTCTGTTGCAGCGGTACCACGCAAGCCTTGGGCCTTTCTGTGTATCTCCCTTGTAAGGTCACCTTCATCAGACGGTGCACCCTTCGCATCCTTCAACATGCTCCCAAGCTCCTTGCACGTATTGGAGAGGATGCCCGCTCTGGTGCCCGACATTAGCATGTCCGGGTTAACCACCAGCAAGTACAGCATATAGTTGGAGATCTCTCTGCACCGAGTGGCAGCCTTGAGTTGATGACCAGCTGCAGGGACACCCTCGTAGAAGCATATGTCGGTTGCAATGTGCCAGACAATGACACACTCATCGAATGGAACGTCTAAGGTCCTGCACAGCTCTTCCTCGCAACCCTCATGCTCGATGGTCACCTGGCCTCTGCGGTCGTTGAACGTCCAGTAGGTGGAGGTATCTTGTATGTAGTCCTTCCATCCCGCTTTAACATGCTCAATGACAAGCTCTGTGATGGCAAAGGATGACGAGCATTGCTTGGCATACCAGTGCTGGTCCACATAGTCCTTGCACCGAAAACAGCGGGCCAACTTGAGCAACTTGGTGGGCTTTTGGTCGCGGGCGAAGAATGCTATGAGGTTGTATTGGGCAACATTGTTGCACCATGTGAAAAATTTGTACTTGGGACCGACAAGTGCGTACACCTCCAAACCAGCAGTACACCATAGCAAGGTATATGTCACCTTGATATCACTATTGTTGTAGCCTTGTTTATGACTCTGGTGGAATAGTGCTACCGCAGAAATAGTCAGGCATACTGCTAAGAGCCTGTTCAGGTGGGCATAAGTAGATATGAGACCATTTGTTTTGTCTTTCACCCAAAAATAACTAAGAAGCATGCTCTTCTTTGTGTAAAGACGAACGAAGGAACCGCAGAGCGAAGTCTGTAGCAGTGAATCTGCGTTTTCGTTGTCAAGAATCAAGAAGAAACGCAAGACTCTAAGACGATGGCACAAGGTAGATGCAAGGTCTACGAACAACCAAAAAGGCATAACCCGTAGGTCTTTGTTCATGGCAGCTACTACCAACTCAGCATAAACATCGTTGAAATTTAGGGTCGAAAAATAGCCCTTGGCTTCTTGAATGTAGGCTTCAAGTGATTTCTTGCCTGCTTGGTCGTTGGGCTGTGACTTTTGGTCATGGAAAGGAGATGATGTTACTAGGCCGTATATGCTAGCGCTCTTGAGAGCCATCGGCTTATCGATGCATTTGAGGGTTCCAGCAATGAACAGCAGAACGGCCGCTGTCAGAAGCTTATTTTCACCCGACCAAGATTTGCAAAACACATAGAGGGATACTGTCACCTGGGAAATCACGGTCAAGACATGCCGCCTCCATAGCTCGTTGTCCTCGATGTTGTAGGCGGTGATGGAGTCCGGGCCAGCGAGGTGGAGGAGTAGGATAGGAGCCCAGAAGACTTCAAGGACCCCGCTGCCGTCGCCACCGGCCTTCCCCTCAAGGTTGAGCCGGGTGGCGAGGACAGGATTGCTGTCCAGGCCTGTCTTCTTCTGCCGGCTGAACAGGGTGGCAAGGGCGTATATCGCCAGAGCATCGCTGCCAAGGTAAGCTAACCAGATCAAGAATCTCAAGGATGATGGGATGGAGCGCCTACGGTGGACTGCAGCAAATGCAAGGAAGTACTGAAGCAAGAGGCTGCCGAGGACGAGGATGCGGAGCTGCCACTCTTCCCACCATAGCACGACACTCGAAGACCCCATCCCCTTCCTCTAGAAACTCTTCTCTCCTTCCTCACACTCGCTTCACCTTCTGTAGGTGATCAAATGATATGGTTGACAGGCTGAGGCCGTCCTTGACGTCTCTCCTCATTAGACAGTCTTATAGTATCAGATTCATACAGTAGTACATTGACTATCATTGTTTAGGGCTCAATGAAGTCCTCTTCATTATCACAAGCAAGGGACTCGAATTCTCGGCATTGGCTCTTGCTACTGTAGAGGAGTCCTTCTCTGCATTAGCACAAATGTAGACTGCTTCTTTGATTAAAAATCTCAGCACAACTCTTTCTTCCTCCTCCAAACTCCTCCATGTTCACAGTGCTTCTCTCTTCCTGCCATCTGCACCCGCTGCTCAACCTAAAAGCATTCAGTACTCCCGGACTATC
This sequence comes from Oryza coarctata, assembly GCA_030770085.1. Classification (NCBI taxonomy): domain Eukaryota; kingdom Viridiplantae; phylum Streptophyta; class Magnoliopsida; order Poales; family Poaceae; genus Oryza; species Oryza coarctata. The sequence continues at coordinate 21,052,608 of CM061470.1, forward strand.
ATTGTTTATGACTCAGGGAAGTCCTCTTCATTATCACAATCATGTGGTAATACACTTTTAGTTACACAGTGATCATACATCGACTATCATTGTTTATGACTAAGTGAAGAGTGAAGGCCTCTTCATTATCAAAATCAAGTGGTAATACGCTTTTAGTTGTGCAATGACCATACATTGACTATCATTGTTTATGACTCGGTGATGAGGTCCTCTTCGATCCATGATCCATCTTAAATGGATTCATATAGGTTGCCGTGTTAGCTAGCGGCTTTATTATACAATCAGCAGCTTAGATGTTAGACTACTGAACTTGAGTATACTATATAGAGAATGAGGTCTCAGTCTCACTATATACACATAGTATCAGAGCAGGTTCAGACATCCTCAGCGTGCTAACAACTCTTTCGCCGACGAGCTGACGCCTCCTCCCCGTCATAGACCTTCTCCTCTTATATTCTTCCTCTGTCTTTTTCACCTCGGTTCTCATCCCCATCGTCTCCTCTGCAGACGGTCTTTCTCCTCCTCCATCGCTTACTCACCATTTCCACCATGTGACAAGCAAACGGCATCCATCCATCTCCTTGTCTCGTTCAGACCCACCTTCGCTTCGGTACACCTTCCCTCCTTCTTCCACCGTTGCACTTCTGCGCTCGCGCCTTCCATCGGCTGGACTCGTCCGCCCTCCATCGGCTGGAACACTTCTTGGGTTCTCGCTCTTCCGACACGCTCACCTGCTCCTGAACACGAAACTTCTCCCCTCGCGTCCGCGACACTCCGACGCGTCCACGTGTCCACGGACGCGAATTCCTGTTTCCCGAATGCGAACTTCATTTCTTCGCGCCCATGACTTCTTCTATTTTTCGGGTCCACCCCACTCAGTTGCGTCCACGTGTCCACGGACGCGAAACCCTACTTCATGGACGTGAACCCTCTCGTGCCCGTGACCTATCTACTCTACCTACTCTCATCGGCTACGCAACGATCCACATCGGACACCCGCCTCTCCCTATCGGCTCAACAGTCTCATCGGCTTATCACACCCCACTACTCTCTCGCTATGACCACTGAATCGGCTCTTGGTTCTGGCATTCTTCCAGTCGCTGGATCCCTTCTGGCCATCGGCGCTCTTGACCATAACTCGGACACTCCTTAGCCGATGTTCTCATCACCCTACGTCGCCGTCAACGTGAAATCTCACGTTCCCATTTTCCTCGACCTCAACGCCAACTATTCTAAATGGGTTTTCTTCTTCAAATCCTTATGTGAAAAGTTTGGTCTTCGCTCACACATCGATAGCTCCGCTCCACCTCGACCCGATGACCCCCAATGGGACATCGCCGAGTGCTACGTGCGCAGCTGGCTACTCGGCTCGGTCGATGACTCCATTCTCGACCTTGCAATAGACGACACCGATTCCATCGCCTGTGATCTCTAGTGGCCATCGAGCGGCTCTTCCAAGCAAATAAGCAGTCGCATGCCATCTTCCTTCTCAATGAGTTTCACTCCATGATACAAGGGGACTTTTCTGTCTCCTCGTACTGCCAACGCCTTAAGGTCAAGACCGTCATCCTTCGTGATGTTGGCCATCCTGTGATCGACTTACAACTCGTCCTTGCCCTCTTGCGAGGACTCAACTCTCGCTTCTCTAATACCGCCGATGACATTGTTAACTCCACAGCTCTTTCCACGTTCACTTGAGCCCACGATATGTTAGTTCTAAAAGAATTTCGTCTGGCCAACGATGAGAAGACTGTGGCCCATATCGCTCTCCTCGCTGTAGCCGATCATGGCTACTACAACTCCATCGGCTGCCGCCCACTGTGCGCTGCTATCACCTCTCGCGACTCTGGTAGCCATGGCTTCAGCCACGGCAACAAAGCCCGCGCCGGTGGCAACGGCAAAAGCAAAGGCAAAGGGAAGGGCAAGGACAAGAGCTGGAGCGATACGATGTAGCCGCGCCCTGCTCCTGTCCCTACCCCGTCCGCCAGTCCTATGGGTCCGTGGTTTTGCTACAACCCCTGAGCACCCCAACCCTAGCTACGCAGCCCTATCGGCTGGTAGCACGGGGTCCTCGGCGCACACCCTCAGACCCACCTGGCGTCCGTTCCCGTCCAACCATCTCAGCCGATGACACCCTCGCCAACCACCCAGTCAGCTCCCTTGTGAAACTAGGTTAGCCTTATCACCGCTCTCAACCAGATGACGCTCCAACCCCAGCACCCCTGAGTGCTGGACTCTTGTGCGTCATCCCACATGGCTTTATCGGACGGTATACTATTCTCTCGTCATTCTTGCTCCTCCCTTTTCGTCACCGTTAGCAATAGACAATCTCTCCCTATCACATGCCACAGTGACTCTATCCTGTCTACACCCACATTCAATTTTTCACTCCATAATGTCCTCATAGTTTCTTCTATCGTCCACAATCTACTTCCGCCAATTCACCAGAGATAATAATTGTTCAATTGAATTTGACGTTTCTGATTTCTCTGTGAAAAATATCCTGACCCGGTGCGAGACGTACAATAGTGAAGACGACCTCTATACCATCTCCACTGCGCCGTCCACTCTCTATACTAGTTTAGCCATCTTCATCAACTGTATAGAGAATAAAATCTTAGTCTCTGTATACTATCTCTACACTAGATACCCATATATTGTTGACTGACTCGTCAAGTCCAGTTCCTTAATTGTTGCATGCAATTTGAGTAGTAAATTTTGGAGTCCTATCGTATATCCTTGATCTTCGTAACGTCGTTGAAAAGATAGTATTATACTAGTGCCGATTTGCACTGTTGCACACGGAATCGCGCACTACTTAAGCTAGCTGGACTTACTGGCTAACACTGCGCTCAAACACGTCTAAAAATACAAGGTTGCTCACATATCGCATCGGTGTGGAGCGTAGCTGGTGCGGGTGCATATATGAGTGCAACCGGATCCTATGCATATGAAATTGGATTCTAAACACTCCAACGGATATCACTCGTTTACTGCATGTCATTGTTCGATGAGATTTTGCGTATTTTTTTAAGGGTTATTTAAAAAAGATGCATGTGCAGAAAGCACCGAGTCTATCACTGATCTCAAAGCGAAGGAAATGGACTTTCACGTGTGCATCTTTCCAGATTAAATAATAATATATATGCAATGTATATGGCTATAGCATCTCCTGTCAATAATCTCCCCGTATCTGCTTGGAATGAAATTACTCCACCGCGTGCCATATTACCTATACATGCACGAGATGAAATATTACAGATAAGTAAACATCACAAACAACATTTTTACATCAAAGTATAAAAAAAATCTTTTACAACGTTTTGAGATGGAAAGTTGTACTCCGATTTTAACACCTTCTCGTGTTCACATCGTCAAGCCATTAAGTGTATTATAAGTTATTTACAACATACTCTTAAATTTAGCATATGATATTTTACTTCACATTTATATATTTTTTCGGATGCGGATGAAGGTTGTAAAATAGATAAAAAAGTATAAGTGGTATATATTATTTTCTTGTTACTTTTTTTGGTTTTTTGGAAAATAATATAATATTGCTCGATCAATATGTTGCTGCTGCAAGTTTTTTGCGCATAAACTCTTTATTTCAACTTTGAAATATTATGGTTTAAGTTTTGATAAATTTTCAATCTTTTGTGACAACACAAGTGCTCCATATATCGCTAAAAATCTAATGCAACATTCATATACTAATAACATTGGCATTTATTTTCATTTTGTAATAGATCATGTTAAAAAAGGAGATATTGTGCTTCAATTTGTTAATACAAAAGTGCAATTAGCAGATATTTTTATAAAACTTTTGAATTATTCTCGTTTTACTTATCTTCCAGGAGAGTTGGTGTCATCCGTTTGGCATGTTTTAAGAGAGAGTAAAGCTTAAATGTTTCTAATTAAAAAGATAAAAGAAAAAAGTGGAAATTTAATTTTTACTATAAATATTTTTTTACTTGCTAGTAATATAGTGAATTTTATCGGTGCCTAGTATAAGTTTGTATGGAATTTAGTATTTATATGAACATTTGTTATTACCTTTAAGGGATATGAAGCTTCAACACTTAAATTCTTTTATTTAAATTAAATAAATATGTAATATTAAAACTAGTGCTAAGTTAGATGATTTATGCTTCTATCTATTTTTAACAAATTTTTATTACTCAAATACTCTATAAATGTATTTACTTTATGAGAGAAAAAATAGGCATCGAATACTTGGCAAGAATATTTACCACAAGGAAGGAAGGAAAATAATGGGTGTCGAATCCATACAAATATTATTTATGATAAGAACGTATCTAGAATAAATTATTAAGAGATAAAAATAAGTAAGAAGCTATGAAACTATGAAAGTTGTATAAATTGTTTATTTCCTTATGAGCAAAATATTTGAGAAAGAATGATTCATTCAACTTGTCTAAGTGCATTTTTGTTTGATCTATATACTAAATAAATAAATTGTTAAAATCTAGAATTGCTTTAAGTGAATAAAGATTCCATGTAAATTTTTGATAAAATCATTATAAAAAGGAAGAAAAGTCAAAATATATCGATTCTTAAAAAATAAAAATGTATCGATTCTAAAAAAATAATTGGTCGATTTTATAATTTTATTGAATTTTGAATCGGGTGCATGTTTTAGATGACAAAAGCAACAAAATTAGTCTGATATTAAATATAATAGCAACATCCCTGAAATAATAAGATTTAAAACACAAAATTTTGAGGGTTCTGTGCATTGCTCGTATAAATATCATGTTTAACATCATGTACTGATAATAGCAATAATCTATTGTTTCTTAGAAATGTGATATTCGGTCTTAAATTGTTACATTTTGAATTCACCTATTTTTCATCCGCAGCAACACGTGGAGTTTTAGCTAGTTATGATTATTTTTCAATATAGGGAAAATTTAGAAAAAACACCCTAAATGTCACCCTAAGTTTGAGATTCCCACCTATGATTTGTTGCAAATATCAACCTTCTAATTCAACTTAGTTTAAAATCCAATCCCGCTTGTTACCACTACTTGTGTGTTCTGGTGTCTTTTTCTTTTGCACGTGATGCATGGACTAGTGCATATCTTGATCAACATGATTTCAAAGCCTATCACTTCAGCTGAGTTTGAGACCTGGTGGAATCACAAGAAGTCACGCTCATCCCTTTGTAACTATAGCCTCAAACACATCCTTAAAATAAAATAGCTATTGCTAAACCCAATAAGACAAATACAACAGTTCATCTTCCAATATCCTCAATCGGGCCTAGCCGGTATGAATGGAGACTATGGCTTCTCTTATCCTATTTGTATTCCTACCGCCATGAGAATGCATGAGCAGTGAAAAATAGAGAATCTCAAACCAATTTAAATTAAATCTCAAACCAATTTAAATTAAGTAGAAATATTTGTAATAAATTGTCTAATCTTAAATCCAAGATGATATTTTAGGGTGTTTTTGTAATTTTTTTCTTCAATATAATGGGCTCACGTGCAGAACAAATGGTGGGCTACATGGGCAATCTGATGCGTGGACGCGGCCTCAGTATAGGGGTGGCATGATTTGCATTGGCTCGTAATAAACTCGTAGTCTTAATGAATTAAACCGAATTGGGCTTTTAGCTTATGAGTTCAACGAGCGAGCTCGCGAGCTAATCGTTTAGTTCGTTAGAAAAAAATCATTATATCTTAACATAATAAAATAATAAATTTAAAATTATTAAAGTGTTTTAAATAGGTTATAGTTTGTTAATAAGCTCAACGAGCCAAAATGAGTTAGCTCCTTATCCACCCCTACCGCCGAGCGACTACTGGCCCGCCTTGCCCAGCTGCCGTTGGTTCTCGCCGCCGGCGAGCCGACGGCTGTATCGGCGGCCTGAGCCCCGCCGTCCTCGACGTGCGGACTCTAAAGAGCCTCAGCAGTTGAATCCGTGTTTAGTCATGGCTAATATCTGCTGCTGTCGCTTCTGTCAACTCAGCACAATGACCAGCTTCAGATGCATGCATATTCAGAGACCAACGACTGATGATGCATCATCAGATAAGATCACTGCATAATTGACGATGGAACAGTTGATTCTACATGATGCAGCTCTCAAGTCCTAGTGCCATGATGAGACAAAGCCTGAACCAGGTGCTGAATTTATCCTTCACTTGATTAAGATGCAGCAGAGGGAGTAGGTGTTATCTGTCCACTGTCCTCGGTTTCACGGCTTCTTTGCTGTCCATGAAATTACATGATCAAAAGCAGTACTCATGTCACTCCTGTCAGTATCAGGCATTTACATGTGCACTTCTGCACAGAAAGATTCAACAGCTGCTCGAACAGGGGACAGCCTAACTGAATCAAGCTCAAAGAGAATGTTCAATACAAAATTCTACTGTTTTCAGATGAGATCATTATCTTATAGTAGTTCCATATTCGAAGTGGAGTATGTATGTAATCCCACTACATATCTATGGCAAACAAATGCAGGTGAGATTCGGTGATTACCTACCTACCCATCATTGAAAATTTCTTGGCCTTCTTTGCATCTGTATTTGCATGGACCATAAGACAGATGGCGAATTATTCTTTTCCATTTGAAAATGATAGTGCGGAAGCGGTCGTGTTTATATAATTATGTGTCACTTTGTTGATTACAAACAGGAAGCAATTAGCAATGGATTTGGCTAGTTAACGACAGAGGAGGGAGTATATTCTATCATGCTATCAAGAGATGACTTGTCATTGTAGCATAATTTCCTCCATTATTGTATCGTTGCGCGGATTCGAACAACTGGTGGATGTGATATAGCAAAGATTATTACCATATCTACATCACACTTAGGAAGATTGAAACATTACTTCTATCGTTTATCGGTTTATGTCGCCATCATCAAGAAAACCAAAATGAGACTACTCAATATATTCTATATGGGAGTTTTGATATTTCAATATCAGATCCTTCCTATGTTTCCACTCCTTCACATTTTATTATTTTTTCTGGAGTTTTTAAACACAAATACATAATTATTGTTGGAAAAGTCTGCCAGATTTGGTCGTATATCACAAGGCATATGCGTCTTGCTTGGTCATTAAACTCATGATACACTCACCAATCCAATAAAGCATATGTTTCTTTCTATACTCGTGTGTTTTGGACTTTTTAATCATCCAACATCAGAGACTTTCTTTCTTTATTTTTAGCCTAACAACCCTGTTCCCTAGTGAAGAAATCCAAAAAGCTTAAACGTGGTTCACGGACATGATTGCAATCAGTGTAACTACTGAGCTAATAAAGATAGGTAAAGTAAGAGGCACGGACAAATCAAGGGATAGACACGGACAAAAAGTGTCCTTGATGCCGACTTCATTGGCCTGCCTGCCCCTTTTGTTTTGTCACTCTGCTGGATTGATGCAAAGTTGCAAACACACACAAAATAAATAAATCAGGGTAGTGCGAGTGCTTGAATAGATTCCTGGACCCTAGCTGCTTGTTCTTTTATGGATAAAAGAATCAGAGGCTACTAATTAGTGTACCTTCTGGTAGGAGTAGCATTTACGGTGCTAATTAAGTAGTGTTCAGCTCAACAAGAAATAACACCTAGGTATTATGACAGGGGTTTTAGCTGGTAAAAATTGAATGGAATGGTCCATCTTGTGTCCATTTAGAGCACAAAATGCTGTGATCCTCTATCTATTATAAAATATAAGTATTTTTTAAATTGTTTAGAAAATACACTAAATTTTAGAGAAAACTCTTTCAGCTACGTCAGTAGTTAGATTTTAAATTTTGAATTGTTTAAATTCTTTTTTAAACAACTGATTGGTTAAAGATGTATGGATTTTTCATGCATTAAAATCAGTGTCTTAAAATATTTATATTATAGTATAAATTTTAAATCCTAAAAATATTTATATTTTGAAATGAATGGGTACATAACAAAATTATACGGGTGAAACCATCTATGAACAAATTGTCTGTTCTAGGCGACTAACACAAACAATTAAACACGGTTCGTCGTGTTGAAGAAGAGGAGGGCCACTAAATTATGGTAAAAGAGAGCCCTATCCAGCAGAATTAGCTCTTATTCTTATTCTATTTTTAAGTATTTAAGCTACAATTCATATTTAAAGCATGAGCACCAAACAACAATAAAATAAAATAGTATTATTTTTACCGATCAGTTGTGTTTAGACATTTCCTCCAACTAACTATTCCGTTGAACTTTCAATTTTGTCTTAGCATCAGAAAGGAGTGGAGGAGGAGTTGTTTGGCAGGGCCGTATACAGCCTCATCCAGGATCAACGCGTGCAGCATGCAAATGTTTGATTCGCTGGACAGGGTCACGAGCCTGTCTCGATCGATGAAAAACGAGGGGCAAGCCTGGCTGGCGCGGGGGCAAAATCACGGCGTAGCTGTGTTTTTGTTGGCTTTAAGACTGGCTTTTTAACGCCAGATGCATGGCACCAAGCTACACACAGCTGAGTAGCTAAGCACAAGTTAATTGCGTGAGCTCAGCTACGCTCTAGCTTGGCCTGGACAATGGATACGAACCTGATTGAGATCATCCGGGCAACCAAACACACCCCAACCAACAGAGCCTGGCCTGGCCAGACTCCTCCAGGTGTCGCACAAGCTAAATCATTTCCCTCAACACGGTCTATGGACCAGAACCCATCACAACCGTCCGTTTTACCCGATAAAGTTAAAACCGCTCGAATCAACGGCGGATGATGGCTTATGGTCCACGTACTGTAGGTGGGCCCTAGGCAATCGTGCCCTACACGCTTGCTAACCAGGCGGCTACAGATGGCTCCGTGCACCGAGTCCATGGGCCGAGCACGTGCGCGCGGCACAGGTCAGCCCCTTCGAGCCTATGGACCGGGTCTATGTGCCGAGTGATAGAATCCTTTTCGTCTCGTCTCTTCTCCCACCCGAGCCCCCACGTCCCACCATTAAAGCCTAGAGCGGCAGCGGGAGCTCCTTCTCTTGGTCCAAAATCATCGCCCAAAAATCCGAGGTAAATGAAATCCGAGATATTGTATTATCCGAATAGTTTTGTTTGATTTTTGTTTCTATACGTATCGATTTTCTGAATATCTTCTCTGAAGAAATCGAATTTATCTTGGCATGCAATTTGTCGTTCGAAGATGATAGCTTGCTTCCTTTTCTTGATTTTTTTTCCTTTCTTGGCAGGATAGCTTCAGTGGATTCTGAGGTTGGAGCTTGCTCGGGCGATTGATTTCGGAAACGGAGGAGAGGGGATGTCAGGGCCACTCGATCGATTTGCCAGGCCATGTGAGTACGGAGTATTTCTTTGCAGTTAATTGGAGCAATCGATTTCGTAGTCGTTTATCTTGTGGTTTCCTGTACACTCCGTATGTGGTATTGCGCGATTCAAATGGGTGCATATTTGAATTCTCGATCAATTCAACTCTGACCTGATGACATGGCGAAAAAGTTCGTTTCTGTAAGCGTGTGCGATTACACTGTTCATATGATTTGGGGATTTCCCCGCTTCATTTAGCACCAACAGTTACCAATCAAAATCCAATCTTTCTTTAAAAAAAACTTTTCATGCAGAGGTCCATTCACTTTCCGATTTTTAATTTTGTTGTTCGTCTTGGAAAAAAAAGGTTTCTTGGTCTCACTAGAGGTCATAATACCTGGTGCTTCAAGCTTTTTAGTTTTTTTTTTGGGGGGGGGGGGGGGGGGAAGCTGATGCTTCAAGCTAATCATGCATTCAAGACTAAGCACCAAAAGGAAGGACACAAACAATACAAAGAATCAGCACATATTGACGTTGATGTCGCATGTATAAACCATTCAATTCATAAATCATTTAACTAATTCATGTACCATTTCTATTGCCTTGCACTAAGGATTAATTGATCAAATGGAGGCTCTTTTTATAAAAATTCTCTGCTTAATCTTCAAAGTAACACTTACAATCACATTAGTATTGTTTCTGAAACTAAGTTAATTGTTCAGTCTAGGACTAGTTCCTCGTAAAGCTCCATTATCTGCCATTCTGCCTAAGGCACCGTTCGGAAGTGCAACTGGTTCAAGCTTTTTCGTGGAACGCAGAACGAGGCAAATCATTAACATATAATTAATTAAGTATTAAATATTATAAACATGAAAAACAAATTTGTTTGATTTTTTTAAGACGCTATGTAGAATTTTTTTTGCAAAAAAACACACCGTTTAGCAATTTAAAAAACATACTAATGGAAAACAAGGGGGTAGCTTCAGCCAGTTGCACACTTGCACTTCTGAACGGTACCTAAGCCATGTATCAATTGCTGATTAGAAAAAAAAAACATTTACTGCCATAATACGAGATTCTATATTGCTATTGCTGGTGCAGGTTTTGAAGGTTTTACACATAACGATGAAAAGAAAGAGATCAGATCTGATGCAGACAACTCAGAAGGGGAGAAGAAGACTAAAATGGGTTCTTTCAAGAAAAAAGCAATTAATGCTGGTAACAAATTCAGGCATTCCCTGAGGAGAAGAAGCAAAAAGAAAAATGAACTTCGGGTTTCCATTGAGGACATAAGAGATGTTCAAGATCTTCAAGCTGTTGATGCATTTCGACAGTGCTTAGTTGATGAGGACCTGTTGCCACAACAGCATGATGATTATCACATGATGCTGAGGTACAAATTTCGCTAATCTCAATATTTAATTTTGGCCTTAGGCTGTGTATATTTGTTTTGCCTCCTTCCCATTAGTATCACAGAAATGTGGCTTCAGTATCAATCACCTATACTAGGGAAATCTAGGATATGCCATTCCGTTGAGGTGAATTCTAGAATTCGAACTTGATGTCTCTTCTGTGGGTTCTAGGCCCCCATGCTAGCGAGCCATTGAGTGGTAACATCTAGAGTGACAATCTTTGGAGCAGCAAATCATTAAGAAGGTTCCCTGAAAAAAAATGATTGGCTGATTGTGTGAAATTTTCATTTTATCTCCTTCACGTATAGGTTCCTCAAAGCACGGAAATTTGATGTCGATAAAGCAAAGAGTATGTGGTCAGATATGCTTAAATGGAGAAAGGAATTTGGGGCTGACAATATAGAGGTAAAGATTAAGTTGAAGAAACATATCATAATAGAAACATACCATTCTATTGTGACACTTGTTTATCCTTTTTCTCAGGAGTTTAACTACACCGAGGCGGATGAGATTATGAAATATTATCCACAATTTTATCATGGAGTGGATAAAGAAGGAAGGCCTGTCTACATAGAGTTAATAGGAAAAGTTGATGCGAATAAGCTAATGCAAGTAACAACTATAGAGCGGTATGTGAAATATCATGTAAAGGAGTTTGAGAGATGCTTCCAAATGAGATTTCCTGCCTGCTCGATTGCTGCAAAAAGGCACATTGATTCATGTACTACTATTCTAGACGTGCAAGGCGTGGTATGTCTTTTCATAACCAAATGTTGTTCTTAACACTTAGACACATAATTTTGACTCTGTGATTTGACTTGTGTTATTATAAATCAAGGGCTTAAAGAACTTCTCAAAAGCTGCAAGGGATCTAATCACACGACTGCAGAAGATTGACAATGACAATTACCCAGAGGTAGGTGATTCTCCCATGTACCTTGAAATCTTCAATGACGTATTGTATAAATGATGACTCCCAGTATTACAGTCTTTTTGTCTCTTTCAGAATGAAAATTTTTCACTTTCCACTACTTTGTTAATTTCCGAAGTAGTGGCATGGTGCATGCCTTTTGCTTGTTGTCCCAACACTACATTGCCTAATGCATACTGAATCCTCTCACAGACGTTGTGCCGCATGTATATTATTAATGCTGGCCAAGGCTTCAAGATGTTATGGAGCACTGTGAAATCTTTCCTAGATCCAAAAACTGCTTCAAAGATTCATGTAAGCACAGCAATTATGTAGCTTATATTTTATTGTAGGATTATTGGGTAGCCACTGTATAGTTAACAATTTCCATGTTCTATCTTTTCTCTTGAAGGTTCTAGGAAGCAAGTACCAAAATAAGCTATTGGAAATAATTGATGAGAAGTCAGTATCTACAGTCTTGTCCATACATGTTTCATGTTCGTGCCATTGGCTTCCATCCTGATTTCTGTCCATTCCATGTATTCAGTGAATTGCCAGAGTTTTTTGGTGGAAAATGCAAGTGCGAGGCATTTGGAGGTTGCCAGAAATCAGATAAGGGTCCTTGGAAGGATCCTAACATAATAAAGGTTTATATCCTGAAACCAAATCACCAGTCCACCACTTACTGAAAGGAAAAGAGAAAGAGGAAGGAGGGAGAAAAAGAAGAGATGCTTGCCAGCATATTATTACATGCACACTATCATTGTCTGTGTCTTATATTGCTGATGAGATGGGTTTTGAATTTGTCTTGTCCAGAGGGTCCTGAATGGCGAAGCAAATTATGGGAGGCAAATTGTGACCATATCAAGCACTGATGGAAAAATAATTCGTTATGCTAGGCCACAATACCCAACTGTAAGTCTGTAAGCATGCTTAATGTGGAGATTTCTAGGAGCATTGTGTTCAAACTATTCAATTCAAATTTATTATGTTGTTGTCTTACAAAAGCAGAGAAAAGGAAGTGATGGTTCAGCAGAGTCTGGATCTGAAGTAGAAGAAGTTGCATCACCTATTGCATCAAGGAACCTGATAACAAATCCTCTATTGACCCCTGTTCGTGAGGAGGCAAGTAACCATGATCTTTTGGCAGATTACTGTGATCATATTACAGTGTACCTTATAATATAGGAGTTGTACAAACATGATATTATCAGCATAACTGCATAATCGACACTACTAATTAAAAATTGACTAATAACATCACATGGACTAAAATCATTGACCATCAAATTATGACTAGTTTGTGAATAACATGTGGATTTTTATATTTTATTGCATTAAAATTTTCAACTGAGTTGGTTAAACAAGCCTCAGTAAGTAGGCTATCCAAAGAACCATGGAAAGATCTTTGGGCTACTGTGGTATTCTTGTACTGATGCAGTATTTCTGATTACATGATTATTGCTAATAGGTACCTCCTTTTGTAATTTCAGTCAAAATTGTTAGCACATGCTTCTACATCTGCTTCCCCTCCCATTATCGAAGAAACCATTCCTGTTGTTGACAAGGTTGTGGATGATGGATGGGGCAGTCCCAGATCTAGTATGGCAATTTCTTTCTCAGGTCTTTTAAATTCTTAATTTGGTTGTTTCTCTTATCCAGCAGCTCATCCAAAGTTGGTATTAATACCCATATCATTGTTGACTACTTTTGTTGTTACACTGAATGAACTAATTGAGAAATATTCGCTTACTATTCACAGTGATTATTCTTTGCAAGTGTCGTGTTGTTGTGTCTTCCCTTCCCCTTTTTTTCACGTTGCTTAACCTGAATTTTCACATGGTTCTTCACTCCAGGTTCATCGCCCTCAAGAAGCTTGCCTATCACATTTGATGGCCTCTGGACACAAATTAACACGTGGCTGACTCTCTTGATCGTAAGCCTTTTTGCTATGGCTCGCTCTGTTCCGAGCAGGATGGCTAAAAGACTCTCCAGTCAATCCAATGAGCAGGATCACTTTTATGTGGAGTATCCTCAAGAACCAGAGTACAAGGAAGAATTCCGGCCTCCATCCCCTGCTCCGTCTTATACAGAAAAGGATGTCCTCTCATCTATGATAAGAAGACTAAGTGAGTTGGAGGTGAAGGTGCAGGTGCTCGAAACAAAGCCCTCCGAGATGCCATTTGAAAAGGAGGAATTACTCAATGCAGCTGTTCGCCGTGTCGATGCATTAGAAGCCGAGTTAATCTCTACAAAGAAGGTATGCTTGTTTTTCTCACAATGGTACCTTTTTCAGCTTCATTCTGCGTGAGTTGGCAACTTGGTATAAACTATATCGGTTTAGTATTTACTGTGCAGTACATACAGTATATGTAAAAGTATTGCTACCATTTTTAAAAAAAAGAAGGTAATGAAGTACTTTCTCCAATTTTCATGAGCAGGCCCTCTATGAAGCCTTGATGCGGCAGGACGAGTTGCTTGCCTACATTGACAAACAAGATATGATCAAGTTTCGTGTAAGTTACAGTTTTCTTACATCTACTTCACTTGCTGTTGAGATGAGAGTAGCAGGGCCATCTAATGTGGTTCTTCGTATATATGCCTTTTCAGAAAAAGAAATTCTGCTTCTGAGAACTAAACGAGGAGCAGACGAGCAGCTCTATATTAAAACTCTCCAGACACAGCTGTCCGTGTATATTGGATCAATTAATCGTCACCAGTATGAGTGTAGGTGTGTAATTAGAGGGGGGGGGGCCAAAATCAAAATTTGTTGTGTTTTGGGTGTAGAGAGGGCTATGGCACGCCATGGGGTATGGGTATGAGGTCGAGGTGTTGTTTGCTCGTCTTCCAGAATCCAGACGATGCATCTTGTGCTGGAGGGTCCTGGCTGCTGTAAATTAGGCCTGTAATTTTTTGACTTGTAACATAGCAAAATGTGAGTTAAGTCGTTGTAAATGGAGCTCATGTCATCATGTGCTGTTGAAATATGCCGGCAATCGATGTTTTTTGCTTTCAGCTCGTGCAGAAGCCACCGCGCGCTCTGCATGTTTGGACCGCTAACAATGATTCCTGTTTGTCTACCTTAAGTTATATTTGGTGTGCACTCTTGGTCCGCTCCTTGGAATCATGCGATTTTTAAAAATATTATTTTTTAATCCTTTTTTACACAAATATACCACTGGATGCGAAAATTGCAAATCTTTCTAATAATAATATTTGTGTAAAAAAAGGACTCGCTAATATTTTTTATCTAGTGATATATTTTTGTCAAAAAATATTAAAAGTAATATTTTAAAAAATGCAAAATTTATTTTAGCACACTCTATATTTGTGGCATTTGCTATAGGCTTTGTTATAGAATACTTTAGTTTTGTGATTTTTTTCTAAAAAGCACTCCAATCATTATTTTTATATATCCTCTTCTATTAGAGTGATAAAACTTTATGAAAGTCTATTTTACCCTTGGATCATCAGATAATATATAAATTCGAACAAGTTTTAGTTAAATTCAAAACTTCTCCTACATTGTGGAAAAGAGAATTAACAAAAATTTAAAAATAAAATTTGAAAAAATAGCTGAGTTTAAACATTTTTGTAAATATTTTTTTATTTCTATAATTTGGGACAAGTTTTGAATTTTAAAAATATGTTTAAGTTTAGCCAATATTTATTCAAATTTAAATCTTAGCAGATGGTCTGAGGGTAAAATTGTCTTATATGAAATTTTATCTCTTCATTAGGAGATGATATATTAAAATAATGAAGAGTGTAACAAAAAATAAAATATCTTATAGCAAAACCATAAAATTTAAATGTCCTATAGCAAATGTCACAAATTTAAAATATCTAGAACAAATGTTGCCTTTAAAAAATTCGGAATCATGAATCTTCTCTTCCGATGGTCTGTGATTTTTTTCCTCTCTTGCACAAAGCAGTATGCCGGATGCCACGCAACGTACGGCTGCTGGAACAACAAATAGTACGGCGGCAGCAACCAACATTGATAGATAAAAGGATGTGAAAATAAGAGAGACAAGAAAGCATTTGAAATTTTTAATGCTGGAGCTTTTTTACGTGGGTCTTGTGTAGGAGGGGAAAATGTAACGGAAAGAAAACTACATTCATTCGTTGCTTTACATAAAAAAATCTAAAAAATTCTAAGGCGTCATATAGAAAAGTGTAACAAAAATAAACAATCAGATATATAAAAGCAGCCAATTGAGGCCCCATCTGTTGTCATATTGAAATCAGCCAATTTTAGAATTAGATTTTAAAATTGATCGTAAAGCTTTTTCATCAAAATATATTTTTTAACATTGGATTTTAAATCGCTAAGAACACGTATATAAAAATTTTATTTATAAATTATTATTATTTTACGCTAATAAGCCGTACAGCTTATTTTTGTCATAGTTTTGGACAAATTGGAGAGAAACCAGCTAGCTCAAGTACTTCAGTCATAAAAATCAGTTGCAGAGACGTGTCCAGCTTGTTGTAATAATTTAAATCAATTTTTGCATATTCATCGGATTGCCACTGGAGAGCTTCTTCGAAGTCACTATCATCATCCGATTGATTTGGTTGGACTACATTTGTAGCATCATTTGTGAAATTGTCCACCAAATTGTTGAAGTACAAATCATTTTATTTATCTATATCAGACTCACTCTGAGAATATCTGTATTTAAAAAAAGTTTAAAAAGTTCCACTCGAAGCAAATTCTACAATAGGAGGCTCAAAACATTGGTGGACTTGTCTGAAACTAAAACTATTAACTATCATACCATACATGTAATGCATTCCTAATAATATGCTAGTTTAATAGTACAAATCTTTTTTAAGGATACTATAAATCTCTTTTATGTTATATATACGTGAATAAATCCAACCTCACCGATACTATATATACAATAATAAATATATCTTTGATCTAGAGAGTGTCTTGTGAATAATTACACTCAAAACATAATGTCCCTTCTTGAATTACAAACCAAATAATATAAACCGTTTGTGTAACCTTCTTTTATTATACGGTCAGGGTCAAACAAGTACACGTAGCATGAGGCTCGAGAATTGATCAAGTTCTCCATATTTATACTGAAAATGTAGAAGTTTATGTTATGAAACTATATTATTCATACTCTTCTACTTATTCTATTTATTATATAGTTGTATCGATAGTGATAAAAGTGTTTGAAGTATTTATAATAGTTTATGCACTTTATCTCCTTAATTTTATTTTATGGAAAATGTTAAAAATATTTTCATAATTTTACTCTACTATTTTGGATAAACTTAATAAATCATAAAACAATCTTGTATGTTTTTGTTTTTCACAATTTACATTGATATTATTGCTCGCCGCCAAAACATCCCGCGACCGGGGAGGGACGGCGGCTCAGTCACGCGAAGGCCTGGAAGGTCTGCTTATCTCCAATGCAGGTACTTAAGCATCGAGGTTCGCGGGCGTACCAGTTAATTTGACACTGCAATTGACAAGGAGGTGAGACGAGCGAATCCGATACAGGCGCTCGCTATCGGCTGGTTGCCGATAGATTCGGGATGCTGTTCGATCGGCTGGGGAGCCAATGTGGACAGGTGTCGACGAGGAGTCGACGGCAGAGCCGATGGAGAAACCAGGGTGTATTCAGAGGATAGCGAGGCGCACGAGATCGCTCCGGACAGCCGAACAGTGATTCATCGGCTAGAAAAACCGATGAGTGCGCATGCGGCCTGGGCGATGAATAGCGCAAGAAGGCACGGGCCACAAAGCCAATGCCGCTCCGGATAGGATAGCACGAGACCCGTCGCCCGCCGTGGCAGCGCCATCAATACCAAACCTCGAAGATCGGACCTAACCGAGACAGTATGAGGCCAGGGCCAGCGGCGATGATACGGAGAACGTCAGATCGGCTATGCCGTAGTAAGGATAGGAATGAACATATCGGCTAGCTGAGCCGATGAGGGGACGCCTCTCTGAAGACGGATACATATCGGCTGGGGGTCCGATACGTTTGGCATTACGCGTTATGGGACGCCTCTAAAGGCTGATGCGTATCGGCCGAGGGACTGATGCACTGGGTGTAAAGCATAGAGCATGAATAACTCATCGGCTAGCACTCCGATGATACGCCGTGCAGAAGCTCGATCTTCTGTCGGCAGCCCCGTAGGTTGGACCTAACCGATACAACACGAGATTGACGACAGCAGAGGGAGCTTAACGGGCCGATAGGTCCAGCACGGGCGTGATGTGATACATCCGATCGACCTAAAAGGTCGGACCTAACCGATGCAGTCTCAGACAGAGCAAAACATATCGGGATGGTGGCGGGACTTACCCCTTCGCCGAAGATCGGACTTAATCGATGCAGCTCCGCATCGAGAGCTAGAACCCGCCGGTAGAACCTAGATGAACTAGGGTGACGATGCGCCAAATTTGTATATGATTGAGAGATATCTTACATATTTCCAGGGGGTCTATATTTATACCCTGGATTTACAGACAGAGTCCGACGCGTTTACGACCATCAGACATTATTTTCTAGTAGGAACAAAGGAAAATATTCCTAAAGAAGTTAACTAACCAGCTAAACCTCTCTAATTGAGTAAAGTTATAATTTACAAAAATAAGCACCCTGCCGTAGAGTCCACGGCTCTTCCGCAAACCCGGTTTCATCTAAATAATCTTTCAATTTGTAACCGAGTCTTCCTTTGCTACAATCTGATCGGTTTCTCCACTGTAGCTATCGGACCTTCTTTAAATCAAGACGATCCTTCTCCTTTCTTTCCTTGGGCTTCTCGGACCTGATCCCGATTGGACAATCCCCTGTCTTCAAGCCGATCCAATTTTCTACTAATCTAATCAGTTTTTCTATAGTTCTCTATCGGCTTTATCTCAGATCTCCATCGGCCGATAACTACATTAAACCCTCTATCGGATCTCTCAGCCGATCGGTTTTAGCCCCATCGGATCTCCTAGCCAATCAGTTTTAGCGTCATCGGATCGTTCAGATTTTGGCGTTAACAATTATATGATATGACTTCGTGAGGAAAAACAACTGTATTAGTAGTGTTATTTAACAATAAGATTGTTGCCACATGCCATCCAGACCTTACCAAAAGCATTTTCAGATAATGAATCAAATGGTATTTTAGCATAAACTTTGATATTTGCTTGCAAATATCCTACCACTATAACTATATTTATTTCCTATGAACTATTGTCTAATATATTTTATAAACAATATCTAGCTTACTTTGATCTTTGTTTTCAAATACTGTACAAGCACAGAAGTCCTACTATGGGCATATAAGTGAATCATGTAAGAGCAACGAGGTATTAATTCGCTCGATGTGCCACAAGCTAAGAAATAATCTCGAAACTTGCATGTCTAAAAGCATTAATGGTTCCATGCTGTAAGTCGATAGTGAAGAGTTGCTCAAGGGGATCAGGAGGCATGCACCTTTTTTTTTTTTTTTGAGCTGTGGACAATAATATTTTTTGGCGACGAATATCCGAGCAGGCTGCGCAAGGGAGGGATGATGGGGCGCACGAAGGAGTGAGACTCTTGATCACCAAAAGGTGTTTGTAGAGAATGAACATATAAAGAAATTGGGCTAAAAGTAAACGTATGCAGCCCATGGATTAATAGAAAGAATAATTCTTTTATGTATAGTTTCTTTAAGTACTAGTTACATACTCAAATTGTTCATTAAGCTAGTTAACTCTCCAGGGCTATCTGAACACGTATGTGGCATATATGGTATAAAAAAAAGTAAGCATCAAAAGAATGGACAATCATCCATATCTTCAGGATGTACATCATGATTCAATAGGCAGAAGAGAAATATGAGATATATCTAACTAGAAATATAAGATATATCTAACTATATCTCATTTAGAAAATGAAATTAATATCTCAAAATTGCGAAGGCGCTATTCCTTATGAGGGGTTGCTGTGTTCACTGATGGCTTCTTAGGAACCTAGTTAGTTGGATGGCTGTATTTCTTGAACACTCTCTCTTGGTTCTCCCTCCACCATTCCTCAGCCTGCTGCTCCGCAAATCTCCTCTTACTAAACAAAAGGAATGGTAGAAGAAGAATACACCATAAATATTTCAGACGAAAAGATAGAGAGAACAATGCTTTCAATGCACATCCTGAACTAAACACACTTTACATGTATACATAAACTTTGAAGTTTTCCCTTCAAAAGGGCGGAGGGTGCAATATTATTTTGTGAAAGACAATGGATAGATTGATCAAGTTGAGAGAAACGTTCTACGTCCAGGGAGGATTTGAGGGTGTAATACCTGAACCTGACACGCTTGAATACTTTGGCGCCATCTCTCGTCTGGATAAGCGTCACATACACTCCTGGCTCAAACTGCTCAATCAGTTGCACTTCTCCATGAGTACCATACTTTGGTGCGAAGTCCTGAGCCTTCAAGTTGTTTTCCATGATACGATGGCATGGAGATTCACTAGTCAGGGCAATGGCAGAGCCACTTGCATTTCCAGAACTGCCATCTTGAGACATTGCCAGGCTACCCATGCTAGTCGACCTATTGTGTCCGATATCATGTCCAGTAAGACCGGTGATCTCCACTAGATGACTAGTTTGTCCTGTAAGAAATCTCTCTGATTGACATTGCAAGGCTTTTATGCTGTCAGCAGTATCACTGGGCATCCTATCTGCAATAACCTTGAGCTGAAGAATGGAGGGTTGTGATATCATGAGTATATCGTCTAACAATGATCAATAAAAGATGAATTTGGAAGCAAACTTATCATATGAGACACTAGGATAACATCAACTCTGTTAAATATTTGTAAATACGATTTTATATTGTGCTCATTTTATTTGAAAGTATCAATGAACCACACCATTTACTGCATTTGGATTGGGCTATAGAAACGTGTCAGTAATGTAAATGGAACACGATAGAGATAGTATACTCCAATTACAGCAGAACGAATATGCAGAACATCATGCAAACTGTAATACAAGCTAAAGAGTTGCAGTTATAATTTGCAGTAATAGCTGTACCTCACAGTCAAGATGCTTAACAAACTCCAACACAGTGTCGCGCCTAGCAGATTCTTCTGAAGCCATAGAGGCGGCCTGTTTAGCTTTTCTTTCTGCGTTCTGTAGTTGCTCGTCTTGAGTTTCACATTTCTGTTTCAGTTTATTAACCTGCCAACAATGCAATGGTTCAGCATCTCGGATTAAACAGCTAATTCAAACTGAAGTAGAACAATCTGGAGTGTTCTTTCATACCTGAGATTGCAACTTGGAGATGTCCTGATTCAGCATCTCGTTAGTCTTCTTCAAGCTATCAGTGTCCATTTTAGAGGAGAGAGGATTTACGGTTGCTGGAGGTGGACTTGGCTTCCTTGTCTGTTGCGATGGTGACAACATTGGCATGCCCATTTGCATTGGAGCTGCCATTGTCATAGGCTTTACAGCAGTTGGCATTGAACCAAATGTGCCTGAAAAACCAAGATTATTGAACTGTAGCATGGCAGGAACTTGGGATGCCTTCATCATGGACATAGGATCAGCTGGTTTTATGTCATTTCTAACAATTTTTGCCTCTTGATACTTGACTGGCTCTGCTGGCGCTGTCGTTGCAAGTCTGGAAGGCCTTATCTCTGGTCTCTCTGACTTATCTTTGATATCAATGGAGCGCCTGGTAATGACATTCCTTTTGTTATATGAACCGCTAACGCCGGTATCTGCAGCTTTCAGTTTCATGAAACATGAATCACATACACGATGTGGCTTGCCAGGAGTTGGTGCCAAAGCAGCCTTGAGCACTTTTCTTGAACTGCATGCATGGCAATGGACAAGTCCACAGTTGTAGCAATTGTGCCTCTTTCTTGTGAAACCAAATGGCTGCCTGCATCCAGAGCAAACGGACTGATCTGCACCTGAAACCCACTTATGTATGCAAATGCATGTAGTGAAATTTGAACCACATGAAATGCTCTTAACATGCCGATCTTTCAATGCGTCGACGAGAGTTGGCTTCTTTTTGTCTTCAACACTACCATGTCCCAACCTTCCGTTGGCTCCCATACCCCATGTATATACTTCACTTCTTGAAGTCAAGGCTGCTACATGGTTAGAGCCACATGAGATCTCTTCAACCAACTCACTGCCCAGCTTATCTTGTACCATACATGGCTGTTTTCCATCAGCTTTCGGATTCCCAAGCTGGCCATTGCTAGAGCTGCCCATTGTGAAAACATGCCCAGATGTGGCAAGAGCAACAGTCATGGTATGTCCACATGCCACCTGATGGAAATTATGGTCAACAAGTGCTTGAACACAGGTAGGAATTAGTTTCGCCTCTTTGTCGCCATGGCCTAGACAATTCTTATCTCCATCACCCCATGTAAACAGCTTCCTTGACACCACATTTGCATTTGCCTGACTACTGGTCTCCACAATTGCTGATGAATGCCATACTCCACAAGCAACTTTCATACTTCTGAATACACCCAAAGCTTCCACCTCCTTCGGATACGCAACGCTTTCACGGTTTCCATGACCAAGGGCACCAAATGTGCCATCACCAAATGTGAAAAGTTTTCCATTTGACAGGACCAGAGCTGAATGCCATGAGCCACATGCAACAGAGAGCACCTGAAGCCCTTCTAGTGATCCTGAAACTCTTTTCGGAAGCCAATGGCTAACTCCGGTTCCGTGTCCAAGTAATCCAGCATTGTATGATCCATCACCCCAATTGTACAGATCACCAGATGCAGTTACAACACAAGTGTGAAACTCCCCACATGCAATGTATTCCACATTGGACACTGCTAAGAATTCCACAAGTCTGGGACGACTGATATCTGCATCAGTTCCATGACCTAGCCTCCCACCAATTTCTTCACCCCATGTGAATACTTCTCCTTGCCGAGTAGTAAGACCAATGTGCCTAGAACCACATGCTATCTGCTGCACATCCAAAACAACATCTGATTCCAGAGGTTTAGGAATTAAAACATCTGTTTTGCTGCACAAATAATTGGAGGATCCTTCAGAGGGTAGCACATCAGCCCACACCTCACCCCATACATAAACATCTCCGAGGGATTCTATGTCATCTAGAACAGAACCTTGACTGGAAGAACTAGGGGCACTGGAAATACTAACTCGGCTACTGTCTCCTGTACTTGCTCTTAGCATATTTGCACGGTCTGATCCAACATCTGCTCTAATAGAATTCAATGAATTGGGTGTGCTATAACCAGCTGAGTGAAAACTACGTGTAATACTTGAGGCGATATCTAGCGTTGTATCATTGGAAGTGCTATCTCGATAAATTGATACGTCCTGAAAAAAGAAACATTTGTTAAACAAGAACTGTGAGGTGGATCGAATTCTAGTTAAACCAAACAACAATTAAGAATTAATTGGTGTCACAATGACAGAAGTGATTTACTAGGTATATGAATTTTGTATGATTGTTTAATATTTATGATTTTGTATTCTCAAATATGGTTAATGGTTTATGCGCATCCCACTTTTTATTAGTTCATCAGACGTCTTAAGGAAGCTGAAGCCTCCAACAGTCCAATCAGATCCTGAAAACGATGGCCTCTAAAGGAAGCCAAGATGTGGAATTAATATAAATTTAACCACAGTCAGTATTCTCAGTATGCTTAAACAATAAATAAATTCCTAGCTAATATATTGATATATCTGAAATTAGTCTCAGTCAACAAATTATGTTCCGTCTCAGTTATTTTAACCAAATAAAAAATACTACATAAATGAATTGTGCCACATTTGTACAACAAGGATTGGAGTTGTAAGTTGTTGTAAAAAAAATCTGAAAATGCAAGTAAATAGATTTTTGTTTGTACTCAACTTTAATATAGATTGAGAATGTAAATAGGGAAAGGAGAACAACTCACTTCAGAAAATGATACTCTATCACTTTGACCATCAGTGGGAAAATTTAAACGGCATGAAGTAATCAGTGTCTCAAGTGTCGAAAACCACACTTCTACTTCAGCTTGGTCCTTGCAAACCTGTAGACCATTATTGTGTTTCATAAACTATAGCACCTAAGGGTAACAGCATTTAACTTTAGTTAATGAAAAGGAGTACAAAAGGTATCTTTTACCAGATCAAGGGAACGTTGGCCGTTCTTGTATATAAGGGAAAATGATAGGTAATCTTTCTCAGGGCGTAAAAACCTCCTAAAAACAGCCTGTTGAACATTGTAAAAACAGCCTGTTAAAAATTCTTTAAAATGAAACAATTTTCAGTCGGAGTATCACCAACAAAATATTTTTTTGCTACATGTTAACTAACAAAAATAACCACCAACAGTTAACTGACCGATGGAAATTCAACTTACAGTTCTCTGTCCAGGTATAACTTTAGACACAGATGACAGTCTGAGGCACTTTTCCTTGCTGTGGGAGTACCAAACTAATGTTGCTTCGTCCTGCAATGAGAAAATTGAAAAAAGTTTTTACTTTCATCCTGTAGCAAAGAGCTATACATTCATCGCAAACGAAAGCACATACAAAATACAAACTTACACTAGAAAGTCTGAACTCACGTATCTTGGGTTTTCCCTTCCTGCTATACTTGATAAGTTTGCTGCCTTTTTTTAAAGTAATAAGGGCCTTCAGAGTTCAGAGCATGAGACAAATAGCCAGAATCATCATTGCCAAATCATTAACATGTAAATGTGTCATTCAGGCAAAATAGAGGAACATGAAACAGGAAAGCGGTATCTAGAACCTCACATTATCATCTGGTGTCATCTAAACAGCATAAGGTCAACATCCTATTTGCAACTCTTGATCACCTGAAACGGCACAGATAAACTATCAGTGTCACAATAATGGATCTTGTTTTCAATGGCATATGAGAAAGTGGATGTGGTTTTGGTGCTCAGAAATGTAGTGTACAGTGAGACTAAGACCCCAACTCTATACAGAGAGGGTCGGGTATATATATATACAGTCTAGTGATTTAACACCCCCACAGTCGCAGCGGGAGAAGAACGGACGCAGAGATTGGAGCAAAAACTGGTGACAAAGACGCAAAGAGGTATTTGGTCATAATGTCGGTAAACTGGTGTGCTGATGATACATGAAGCACCCGAACCTGCCCTAGCACGATCTTGTCACATACGAAGTGAATGTCTATCTCTATATGTTTCGTGCGTCGATAATGGACCAGGTTGACGGTTATGTAGATGACGCTGACGTTGTCGCAGTAGATGATGGTCGCAGAAGGGATAGGTGTACGGAGCTCCTGAAGAAGCTGGCGAAGCCAGCAATACTTGACGACGGCGTGGGCAACGGCGCGATACTCGGCTTCAGCGCTAGACCAAAACACTGTAGTATGGCGCTTTGAGGACCAAGAGACTAGAGTGTCGCCGAGAAAGACGTAGTAGCCGGATGTGGAGCGTCGAGAGTCGGGGCAGCCCGCCCAGTCCGCGTTGGAGTACGCGATAAGAGAGTCGATGGGACTGGAGTTGAGATGTAAGCTAGTGGAGAGTGTGTCCTTCACGTAGTGAAGGATACGCTTGAGCAGCGCGAGGTGAGGTTCGCGTGGAGAATACATGAAGAGGCACACTTGTTGAACGGCATAGGTGAGATCGGGCTGAGTTAGTGTGAGATACTAGAGGGCACTAGCAAGACTCCGGTACTGAGAGGAATCGGCTATGAGAGAGACATCAGTGGTAGAGAGCTTGGCGCGAGTGTCGACGGGAGTGGCCGTGGGGTGACATTCGACTATGCCCGCACGTTGGAGGAGATCGATGGCATACTAACGCTGGGAGAGAAAGACCCCGTGAGAAGAGCGGGTGACAGAGATGCCAAGGAAGTGATGGAAAGGATCAAAATCGGTCATAAAAAACTCAAAGGGGAGTCGGACCATGATCTGGTGTAGGAGGGACGGCGAGGACGCTGTAAGAACAATGTTATCGACGTAGAAGAAAAGATAGGCGATGGTGTTGCTGATGTAAAGGACGAAAAGGGAGGTATCGGAGACGGAGGCCACAAAGCCGATGTGCCGAAGATAGGCAGCAAAACGCTAGTACCAGGCCCGAGGAGCCTGTTTGAGGCCATAGAGGGAGCGCTAAAGGAGGCAGATGTCGTCGGGATGAGATGGATCGACGAAGCCTGGAGGTTGCTGGCAGTAGACCGTTTTCGTCAGATTACCGTGAAGAAATGCGTTCTTCACGTCGAGCTGGTGGATCGGCCAAGAGTACGAGGCAACGAGAGTGAGAACAACCCGAATAATAGCGGGTTTGACGACGGGACTGAAGGTCTCGTCGTAGTCAACGCCGAAACATTGGGAAAAACCCCAAACTACCCAACATGCCTTGTGACGAGTAAGTGATCCATCGGCGTGGAACTTATGTTTAAAGATTCACTTACCGATCACAACATTGGCACCGGGAGGACGAGGCACGAGGTGCCAAGTCTCATTATCCATAAGGGTCTTATACTCGTCGGTCATGGCCGCGTGCCACTAAGGATCGACCAGGATTGAACAAGGAGTCATCGGGATAGGCGAGATTGTACAATAGATTGCTGAGAGCCCGTAGCGCTTAGTAGGGTGGAGGGACCCGGTTTGTGATTGGGTGATCATATGAGAGGTGGAGGGGACAGGAGGATTCGCAGGAACCGATGAAAGCATGAGAGGTGGAGTGGGGACTGGTTAGGGAAGGGTAGCATCGACTCGAGATCGGCGACTATATGTTCGGGAAAAGGGCTAAACGAGGTTGGCCTGAGCCGATGGGGATGGGTAAGCCGATGGAGACGGAGCAGCCGATAGGGAGGGACGAGCCGATGGAGACGGAGAGGCCGATAGGTGTGGGTGAGCCAATGGAGCCTGAGGAGTCGATGGAGTTGATGTGTCCGATGAAAGAAAGACAGTATCAGCCGGAGCCGATGAGGGTGGTGGGGCCGATGGAGGTCCGATGTAAGTAGCATCGGAGTAGAGAGGAGTGGAATAGCTGTGCAAGAAGTCCTTAGGAGCAGCCGATGGGGAGGCCGGAGGTGAGATTGATAGAGGAAACCGGGAGGGTACGGTATTGGTGAGAAGGAAGTCGAGATCGCTAGACGAGGGTCCGGGATGAAGTAAACCAAAGGGGAAAGCAGGACTCGTCAAAGACGACATGACGAGAGACGATGACCCAACGGGTAGAGAGATCGAGACATCGGTATCCCATGTGGGATGAGAGATATCTGAGGAAAATGCAGGCGGTGAAGCGGGGTGCAAGTTTGTGAGGAGCAGTGGCGATGAGATTGGGATAGTAGAGACACCCAAAGACGTATAGGTGAGAGTAGTTGGGCATCTTGTGATACAAAAGGATGTAAGGGACATTGTGACGAACGGAGGAGCAAGGGCACCGATTGAGGAGGTAAGTCGCGGTGGTTAGTACTTTAACCCAGTAGGCTGTGGGTAGGTGGGCATGAAGTAGCATAGTGCGACTCATATTGTTTAGTGTGCGAAGAAGGCGTTCGGCCTTGCCATTTTGGGGAGAGGTGTAGGGACAGGAGAGGCGGAGATGGGTGCCATGGGAGGTAAAAAGGTTTGGATGGTACGGTTAATAAACTCCATACCGTTATCGGTCTGCGTGGCTTGAATAGAAAGGTTGAATTGGTTGGAGACATAGTTGGTAAAGTTAATAAGGTGGGAGGCGACCTCAGACCTGCTGGTTAGTGGAAAAGTCCAGCAATAATGTGTATAGTCATCGAGTATTACGAGATAGTACTGATTACCAGAAACACTCTTAACTGGAGAAGTCCATACATCACAGTGTATTAACTCAAAAGGTCACGAGGTACAAGACAGAGTTTGAGAAAGGCAGCCGCATGTGTTTGCCAAGTTGACAAGAGTGGCAAACAGTGGAGCTGTTGTGGTTACACGTGATGGAAGCGTTGCGACGGAAATTGGCAACAACGTCGAGGCTGGGATGACCAAGGCGAAGATGCCATAGGTTAGTGAAGATGGCGATGCTGGCGTGCGGAGTGAACGGCGCAGTGGATATGGTGTAAAGATCGCCACCACTATTGCATCGAAGCATTTCGCGCCGGGTCTAGATATCCTTCACAAAGAAACCAGAAGCGTCAAATTCAATTAAGCAATTGTTATCTCTTGTGAATTAGTGGACAGATACTAGATTGTGGATGAGGAAGAGGACGATAAGGACATTGTGAAGTGGAAAGTTAGTTGTGGGTGTAGACAGAAGGGAGTCACCACGGTATTGGATAAGGAGAGAGTGGTCATTACCGATGGTGACGAAAGGGGAGTAGGAGGGATGGCGAGAGAGAAGTATACCGGCCGATGATGCCATATGGGATGACGCACCAGAGTCCAGCACCCAAGGGTGCTGGGGTTGGAGCGTCATCTAATTGAGGGCGGCAACGAGGCCAGCCTGGTTCCACGAGGAAACCGACTGGGTGGGTGGTGATGGTAGGATCGGCTGAGGTGGTAGGGTGGGAGCCAATGCCAGGTGAGCCTAAGGATGGACGCCAAGAACCCCTGGTTGCTAGCCGATGGGACTACGTAGTTAGGGATGGGGTGCCTAGGGGTTGTAGCAAAGCCACGGACCCATGTAACTGGTAGACAGGATAGGGACTAGAGCAGGGCGCGGTTGCATCGGACCGTTTCAGTTCTTGCCCTTGCCTTTATCGTTGCCACCGACGCAGGCTTTGTTGCCATAGTTAAAGCCATGGCTACCAGAGCCGCGAGAGGTGGCATCAGCGCACGGTGGTCCGCAGCCGATGGGGTTGGAGCAGCCATGATCGACGGCGGCAAAGAGAGCGGTGTAGGCCACAGTCTTCTTATCATTGGTCAGGTATAGTTCTTTGAGAACTAGCATATCGTGGGCCCGGGCGAACATGGGAAGAGGTGTGGAGTTGACGATGTCGTCGACGGTGTTAGAGAAGCGGGGGTTAAGTTCTCGCAGTAGGACAAGGACGAGTTGTGCATAGGATGACCGACATCATGGAGGGCGACAGCCTTGACCTTAAGGCGTTGGTAGTATGAGGAGACAGATGAGTCTCCTTGTACCATGGAGTGAAATTCATTTAGGAGTAAGATGGCGTGTGGCTATTTGTTAGTGAGAAAGATCCGCTCAATAGCCATCCAGAAATCCCGGGTGGTAGGGTCAGTGTTGTCCATTGTAAGGTTGAGGATGGAGTCATCGACCAAGCCAAGCAGTCAGCTGCGCACGTAGCACTCGGCGATGTCCCACTAGGGATCATCAGGTCGAGGTGGAGCGGAGCCATCGATGTGAGAACGGAGGCCGAACTTTCCACATAGGGATTTAAAGAAAAATACCCACTTGAAATAGTTGACATTGAGGTCAAGTGAGATGGGAACGTGAGATTTCACGTTGACCGTGACGTAAGGTGGTGAGAAGATCGGTGAAATAGTGCCCGAGGTATGGTTAGGAGCGCCGATGACCGAAAGAGATCCGACGACTGAAAGAGTGCCGAAACTAAGAGTCGACTCGATGGTCATGACGAGAGAGTAATGGGCACGATAAGCCGATGAGGGTAGGGGCCGATGAGGATAGGTGGCTGATGTGAGAGTAGGTGGCCGATGGGAGTAGGCCGATGAATAGAATGGTTGGCCGATAGGAGTAGGTGGTCGATGAGGAGAGTGGTTGGCCGATGGGAGTAGGCAGTGAAGTAGTTGAGTGAGGAGTGGGTGGTAGAGTAGGTAGGTCACGAGTAGGAGAGAGTAGGTGGGTCACGGGCGTGAGAATGTTTGCGTCTGTGAAGAGAAGTTTCACGTCCGTGAACTCGTGGACGTAATGGAGTGGAGCAGACACGAAAAATCGGAGAAGGTGCGGACGCGAAGAAAGGAGGTTCGTGTCCGGGAGGCAGAAATTCATGTTCGTGGACACGTGGACACATCGGAGTGGCTTGGACGCGAGTGGAGAAGTTTCGTATCCGGAAGCAAGTGAGCGTGTCGAAAAAGCATAAACCGAGAGAGTTCTAGCCGATGGAGGACGGACGGGTCTAGCCGATGGAGGGCGGATGAGTCCAGCCGATGGAGACGACGAGCGCAGAATTGCGTAGGTGTAGGAGGAGAGAAGCTAAAGCGGGTCTGAACGAGACGAGGAGGCGAATGAAGGCCGTCGCCTTATCACGTGGTGGAAAAGAGAGGGGAGAGGGCGATGGAGGAGGAGAAGGCCGTCTACGGAGGAGACGGAAAGGAGAGAACCGAGACAAGAATGCAGAGGAGGAATACCGGGAAAGAAGGTTTGCGTCAGGAAGGAAGCATCGGCTCATCGGCGAGAAGATGCTAACGCGCCGAGAATATTTAGACCTACTCTGATACCATGTAGGAATATGTACAGTGAAATTAACACTCTAACTCTATAAAAGAGGGATTGGATCTATATAGGAGATAGCAACGTCCCACATTTGCTAGAACAGCATTTCAGAAAACAAAACTAAAAAACACAAAAAGCGATTGATACCGTACGCAACCTGCATAATCTCGACGTCAAATTAGATATTGATGATATGCTTTTTTTAGCAGTACATTGTGCACCAACAAATTCCCAATGAAGAAGAATATATAAACGAAATGTATAACTGAATCTACTGCAAATGAGATGCATGTACCAGTATCACTTTAATATGGTTTACCCGCACTTTGGATCGATCGGTCAGTTGAGAATTTGAGATCGATCTGGGCACATTTACACTCAGGAAACAGAAGATTACCCAGAAAAAAAAAAAGAACTCTGAGAAAATCAGCCGATCGAGCCATGGTTCCTTACCAACAGAGAAGAAGACGATCCGAGCCCGGATGGATCTCCACGCCAGTACCCCGTAGAGGGAGACGACGCCTACGAGAGGATACTCCGGTGGAGGAAGGATGATGGCCGGATTGCTGTGTCCCGTCGCCGGCGCTGAGGTCGCCGATGATTACGCATCACCGGATTTGTTGCGAGGACGAAAAGGGCGTAGCAGATCGATCTCCGTGCCAACAAAAGGAATCAACCAATCCAGTAGAGGACGAGAGAGAGAGAGAGAGAGAGAGAGAGTGGAGGTGGCGGGAGGGAAGAGAGGGAGGAGGGTCGAAGGTGGAAGAGAGAGGAGAGGAGGGTTCATCGGCGCCGGACGCGGGAAACGGATGGATCCAACACCAACGGGGAAGACGGAGAAGTACAGGAGTGCGTTCCGCCGTTGGATTCAACATGGACGGTCGATATCACATCATCACTCCTCTTAGGTATGCTACCCGTGTATTCTTGATACTCTAGGACAATTTTACCCCTTCCAGAAATTGTAGAACTTTTAACAGAATTACTACAGGATGGGAATCACCTAGTCTGATTCCTTTTTCCTTTCTTCCATGACTTTTCCTGCCCCACCCCACCTCCTCTCTTCTTCTACCTCTCTATTCCTATGAATCCTCCTTTCATCCATAGCGGGACTAAGGCGGATATAAATCAGCCTGATACCCATATTTATCAAACTTAGTATCTAGGTATCAGGTACCGGTAGTCTACCTATAGATATAGGTCTGATACTTAGATCTTGGTTACTGGATATCTAATATTTAGTATTGAAATATAAAATCTCGGTATCACTCGATACCACCCATGTATCGAATTTTAATACTTAAGTATTGGATATTATAGTCATGTGAGAGTGTTGACGTTACGATGACATCAACAACATAAAATATATCATTCAAACAAGATGCCATCGCTCTATGGGCTCCCTCGAACACTAACACCAATCCCCCTCTTGATTATCCAAAAAAAAGGCTTGCTCTTTCAAAACCTTAAGTGTTTTCGGAAGCTGCCAATGGAGTGATGGTGATGGAGCACTGCAATCTTTGTGTAGTCCCAAGAATCTCATGCACAAGAACCATTTTATTCCTTTAAATTATTTTACTTAAGCACTTAACCCTCTAAACCATTTTTTCTCAAGCAAACAATCATTAAAAAGTTTTAAAATATTTTATACTTTGACAGCGTGTTCATATGTGGCTTAAAAAATTTTAGCTTAAAATATACCATTTTCAATCATTTAGAAGGTAAGATAGTCAAATATTAGTTTATGGGGTTAAATGATTCAATAAAATAGTTTAAAATGGACTTTTTTTTCCGTTGCACAATGTTGATCGTACTGATTCCTGCAACGCCATTCCCACAGCAGAGCTTACCATTCTTGGATTTTCACAAGCTGAACTCAATAATCTGGCCCACAACCGGGGAAAAACTACGTGTTTATATTTCAGAACCTCGTTTTGCACATTTTGCTTCTGACGAACTGACGCATGTAGATTCAGAACCAGGGCTAGAGGAAGCGAATAGTGAAATCTAATGTACCATTTTGACATCAGGGTGACGCAGGTTTGAAGCCGAGAGAAATCCTGTTCCTTCCAAGAAAACACGTGCTACATTCGATAAGGACGTGAAAAAACATGATCTGCGAAGCTCTGACCAGGATCATTCCGAGATTTCTTGTCAACTCGGAAGCTTCGCAATCCAGAACGCTGCACACCGAGGCCATGGTCTCCGGTCAATGCCAGTGAGAACTAACTCAAGCCTGTCCAAATGCGAGCTCGTGAGGGCATTTCACCGAGTCGACGAGTCCGTGTTGCCTCCGGCCACCCCATCCAAAACGGCACGCAGCGACGCACTCGGCATTTGACTTGATCCATCGCCGTCGCCGTGTTGAGTTTCCACTGACCAGGCGCTGCGCACACCAACTGCTACTGCAGATCGCCCGCAGCTTCCACTTGCTTGTACAAAAATTAGAACAAATCCATGGTCTGTCAGGCACGAGCTTACATTAATATACTGGGCGTCTCACTGTCCCAGAATACATGATCTTTCTAGTAGCTTGACTCCATTGGTTCTTTGGATATGTAGGGCGGAACCAGGAATATCCCAAGCATAGGGCTCAACCATAGAGTATAAATCTTTTGGACAAATTTTAACTAAAAATTATTAGTTTCCGAATGCAATTTTTCATCCAGGCTCAAACCCAACCTGCCCCACGCCTGGTTCCGCCCCTCGTATGTTCATATGTACTTGCTGAACAGTAGTACAGTTTAGACTTTGGAACGACTGTGTAACAGCTACAGAAATATCTCGCTTTTGTTGTAAGTTGTGCTGACTTGGGAATCCATTGCTCCAAATGTGTTTGTTTGTTTATCCACTTGTGTGAGACTTCTTGGTTCTGGAGGCTTTGTCTGAATTTCTTCAGCCTGCACCAGATCACTACTGATGCTACTGCTACCAGCCAAGAATGACTTGGAAAGTTCTGAAACGAGAGTGGCTGACTTGGAAAGGCTTCCAAACCAAGCAGGCCACAGGAAAGGAAGAAGAAGATGATGATGACCTGCAGGCTGCAGGTAGCAGCCCAGCTGGGTGCGTCACAGCCGTCGTCAACGACGAGCGTGCGATCGAATTAAGCGCTGACGCACCAACGCAGCTTTGTTCCAAAAACTGCATCTTGTTGTTCGAGAATCCTGAATTTCTTCTCGAGAGACCTGGAATTCGAATTGCTGTCTGTCTGCGGAACTCTCTGAAACGAAGCTGTATTTGACATGCTGACTTCCACTAGTGACGCTACGCATGACGCTTATGCTTGTTGCGTTCGAGTGTCGCATTAGTTCAGAACTTATTCAGATAACTTAATACTGGAAACTTAACTAACTTCTAGAAGTCAAATTAGGTGATAGTTTTCGTCAAACAGAAGATCTTATCCAATTTTTCCTGCAACAGGATGCTGACTTTATTGGGATCATGGAGGTAACCCAACAAGTACAGTTAGTAGGTGTTCCTGCCTCTGGGCTCTGTGGCATCTTGCACACCTGGATAGCTCTCTAGATGCATCTAGCCTGGCCACTACTATAACATCCATCTCCCTTGCTCTTCAAGAAACAGGGCAATAGTTCATGCCAAGTTGTAGTTGTTCATGGCATCAAGGCAAGTGACACTGACACATGGCAATGCTTTTGAACCTTTTTTTCAGATGTTGAGCTGGCAACCGAATTACTACTGGCTATTCTCTGTAGATGCAGCGATGCACTTATTTTTACTTGAGAGGCACTCTGTGATAATTCTGTAATGGCAGATAACAAAAGCGGGACTAGTACATGTATATCCGCATCATTTGTCCTACGCTTATAACCTATTGTTAAATTTTAATTTTATAGTTAATTTTAGAATTGTTTTCATCGTATTTTTTTCGACCTTTGCCTTTAAATCACTAAGATATATATAAAAGTTTTAGCCCATAAAAAAATTTCGCTAATAACCCCTTCCGTGGGTATAAGTTATAAATGAAACGATCAGCTATAGTCAATTAGTTTTAGCGCACAGCCGAATACTAACTAGTACTAATTCATGCATAAGATTATAGAGATGATTAATTTGGTGCTAAGAAAAAGATGTGGTTGTTCAAGTACTCAACAGCAATTCTAGGTATCTAGAAACAAAAGCAAACACTACACCCCAAGATGGTAGGCAGCCATGGAAATCTGGCCCATAGCTTGGCTAAAACACATAAACCACAGTCAAAATTTAAATTTTAAAATTGTTTTAAGATTTTTTATTGTAGTTTCTTTTTTATATTGATATTTAAGTAGTTAAGAATATAAAAATAAAAATTCTAACTATAAATTATTTTTTTCGCTAATACGCCATTTGGGGTATTTTCGTGTTTTTAGTATTTTGGTATTTGGTCAACCGTAAGAGGTGAGCTAATCCAGAGGATTTGGCCAAGTGTCACCACCGACCTGCTTGATCTCATCTCCCCAGCTTTCCTGCAGCCACCAACAACCTAGCAAATGTGTACACTACCACCACAACGTCACCGGAGCAGAGCATTGCAGCAACACCTCTCCTCGCCTCCTCCTCCGCCGCCACTTGGACCGACGGCAGCAGGAGGCAGTGAGGCATAGATGGATGAGAAGAAGAAGAAGAAGAAGAAGAAGAAGAAGAAGAAGAAGAAGAAGAAGAAGAAGAAGAAGAAGAAGAAAGAAGAAGAAGAAGAAGCTAGTGTTACACCTGTTGCTGAATGCTGAGACGGTGAACGAACGAACGATGCATGTCAGTCTAGATCGAAGTTGGTTGCGACATTTGGCAGCAATCTTCCAAAAGGCCTCGCCATGGAATTGTGCAGCTTTTGTTGCTGTTGCTTTGAGTTTGAGATTGTGTAAACGGGTAGTAGATGAAGAGATGTGGTTGAATGAATTGGATTTGTGATGAGTTGTCAGAAAGGTGTCGTTTTCATGAGTTCCAACGAGCACGTAAGCTTCAGTCGAGCAGTAACTGAAATGGTGCCCCTGTTCTGAAAGTTCAAAGGTTTCCAGTTACGTTTCATCGTTCTGGAGAATTAATGGTGAATGCTGATACCGTCGGCCTCAAGTTCACATTTTTTTTAGGACCAAGTTTCAGATTTGTAGTTTGAGTTTGTAGTATTGTCAAATTTGAGTGAATGAAATCGTAGAAGAAAGGGAGGGGAATAAAGGGGGAGGAACAGAGGCAATCAGATATTGGAGGCAATAATTTCACTTTTCTTTCGTCAGAAATATCAACATGAAATACAATTGGATCACTAGTAAAATCTAAATAAATATCTTGGAGCTGTTCATCCACAAAGACATCAGCAGCTCCTACATTGTGCACGAGCTCATCATCATCGTCCACGTCAGCATCCATTTCTGCATCTGATCCTTCATCCCAAGCACTTGGGTAGCTCGTCGTCTCCACAGCCGGCGAAGCCACCGGCGCCTCAGGAACTTCATAGTGCGTCTGCTCGGCCGGCGTTTCAACCGTCGAGATGGAAAGTTCAGATTGGCTGCTCATGACGTCGATCCAGCCGTCGTCTGACTCCCAATCCGGCAAGGCCGAGCAGGGGCCGGCAAGTGCCATGATCCTTTCCGATGAGCTCTCCGGCATGTCGTCATCCTCGTCATCGGCGTCCGACTCCCAGAATGCGGCATCCAGCGTGCTCTTGGGAGAGACCCACTTGGGCTTCGTATCCTCCGCCTTGACGCCGCCGCATCCGGCGAATGCCAAGAACGGATGCTCCAGCAGCTGCGCGGCCGTCCACCGCTCGCCGGCGCGCCGCCTGAAGCACTTGTCCAAGAAGTCCTTCGCCTCCGGTGACAGCCGCTCCGGAGCCTCCGGCACGGCGTCGGTGCACCCGATCAGGCGCACCGCCGCGACCACGTCGTCCATGTCGCTCCACGGGGAGCGCCCGGTGGCCATCTCGATGACGGTGCAGCCCAGCGCCCAGACGTCGGCCGCCGGGCCCTGCTCCTCCCCGCGCGCCACCTCCGGCGCCATGAACGCCGGCGTGCCCCCCATCGGGCCCGCCGAATCGGCGCTCCTCGCGCACCCGAAGTCCGCGAGCTTGGCCCGCCCGTCGGCGCCGATCACCACGTTCCTCCCCTTCACATCCCCATGCACCATGCCCACCCCATGGAGGTACGCGAGCCCCCTGGCCACATCAGCCGCGTACGCCCGGACATCATCTTCCTCGAGGCGGCCCCCATTCCTAGCGACCTCGTCGGCCAGCGAGCCACCGGGCGCAAACTCAAGAAGCAACCTGTACTCCCCTCCGGCGACGGCGCCGAACCCAAAACAGGGGAGCACGTACGGCGAGCAGAGAGAGGCCAGGATGCCCCCTTCCCGCCGCAGCTGCGCCGCCCCGTCCGGCCCAGCCACCGACTTCACGGCGAGGAGCTCTTCGTCCCCGGACGCGAACAGCGACACGACGGCCCCCGACGCCCCGCGTCCGAGCGTGCGCAGCCTCGTCAGCCGCCGCCGGCCGCCGCCGCCGCTGATCCCTGCCGCAGCATCCATGGTACTATTCCCCTTCTCCTCGCGGTTGGTTTCTCTGGCTATGTGTCGGAAGTTTTCTCCTCCGGTCACCCTGTCCATGCCCGGCGCCGAGCGAGCCCTACTTATACGCGCGCGCGTGAGGGAGCCGCGAGTTCTGGCGCGCCTGGTTCGGTGACCGGGCGCGGGAAAAGCACGTGAGCGAATGGCGAGCCTCGTGCGGGTAGGGGGAGGAGACACTGGCGTGTGGGCCACCCGCGGGTGGGGTCACCAAACGCGGGAACTGACGGTGACCGAAGGGTGGTGCGGTCGGGGGCCACGTGGAGGTGGCGGGGGGAACGTGGGATTTGCGCGCGAGGCAAGTGGAAAACGAGGGCTAATTGCAGCGTGAGGCCATGAGAGGATCGAAGCAGAGGGGATTTGGTAATTCGGCGTGTCGATCTGGGGATTTGCCCAAATCACCGCAAAAACTAATGGATTGGGGAAACGTGTTGCTTGCATGCACGGATCAGGCTCTTTACAATGGACAATCTTGCGTATCTGGGTTGGCGAGGCGGATTAGCATGACAGCAACTGGAAAAATCAGAGGTTGGGTGTAAGCAGGGTGGCAGCGTACTGGAGAATGCAAAGAATCAGCCAGGAAATACTAGCTGAAAGATCAAGATGGAGTTCACTCATCGGTTGGCCAGACGGATTTTATATTTATTTATATATATATAACCACGTTAAAAAACTCTAAAATTAAAATTTTAACAGCGATAGATATGTTTTAGGAAAAAAAAGATAGAGTTGCAATCAAACAATAGGTGTAATAGCGGTGATGTACTCGAGATGGCTAGGAACGAGCCATAAAATGTCAATCAAGATGGAATGGTGTAGTTTTGGTAATTGGGGGAAGAAGTATAATATATATTGGGAAGAAATATTTGGAGGTTCTCCACCTAGAGAGGATAGGACCAATAAATTGCATACCGTTTTGCTGAAAGATAGATATACTGCTCCTTCGTCCTATCTATAAGATAATTATCGCATTGCACAAGTTCTCTCTTCTTTGGAATGTTATACGCACAAACAATTTAGTGGAAAGATTTTATATCAAAGTTTTCCTTTTCCACCTTGTTTCTGGCATATGGACACGAAGCTATGTGAAGGTGTGAAAGATTGTTGATACTTAGTCCTAAATTACAAAA
Source organism: Oryza coarctata (assembly GCA_030770085.1). Lineage (NCBI taxonomy): Eukaryota > Viridiplantae > Streptophyta > Magnoliopsida > Poales > Poaceae > Oryza > Oryza coarctata. The sequence goes on from CM061470.1 coordinate 21,090,217, forward strand.
TTAATGGAGCGCGTGTAAATGTGAAATGTGTAGAATGCATGGCACGTGTAGATCACAACGGTACACTTGGTGCGCTAGAATTTTTCAATTTTGTTGATCGAGTAGTGGAGATACTAGCATTTAACCTCCTCAAAAGTCCCGATGTGTTCCTGCCCTCTAAGCTAGTCCTTTTGCACAAAACATGGAAAAAAAATACTTTCAATTGGATTGATGAGAGTATGTGGTTTTATTTGAGCATGTGGCTCCACATTTGGGTGTTTGGCTGTTGAGCCTTTGTTTGCATTATTGAGGCTGACTCCAACGGTACTGTCATGATGATTATTGTATCTCGTATTTTCAGAAGATCAAATCTCGTTCTTTATTATTCATCACATACTCTATTCGAAGTACCATCGGCTTTGTAACCGATGAATTCTTTATCTTACTCAGAGTGCTATCGTCCATTCTATTTGAAGCGTCATCGGCTTTGTAGCCAATAATTTTTTTATATTATTTCTTGTAATCTGTATATGCCTTCATCGTCTTTTCCAGCCAACGAATGAGTGCTACAGCTTTTATTGATAACCAGTTGATAAGAGGATTCTACATACATGCTTATTGAACATCCTATTTACAGTGTCATCGGCTCTGTAACCGATAGTTCCTTATTCTCTGATAATCTGTTTATGCTTTCATCGGTTTTCTGACCACGAAAAGAGTGCTACAATCTCTATCGTTAACCAACTGATAGCATGAGTTTATATACTTATCGACTATTTTATCTGGAGCGTTATCGGCTCTATAGCCGATATGTCTTTCATTCTTTTTGTCGCTATCCACTTATGCTTTTATCGGCTTCCCACCCAATGAAAGAGTGGTTCAATCCCTATCCCAATCAGCCGATAGCAAGAGCTCATCGGACATAACTGATGACTATCTCAACCCTATCGACAACTAGCTGATAGTAGGAGTTTATATCGGACCATCATCCGACTAACATATCTGTTTATCTCCTTGTCAATTATAAAATTAAATTGACTGACACGTCTGTAACTCTAGAAACCTCAATGAATCAATAAAGCCGAATAAGCTACACTGAAACGAAGCAGACCTTCTAAAGCTCAGTGTATTTATGTAGTCGCATCAAACCTCTATCGGTGAATACAGAAGACCAATTCATTGTAAATATATTTTTTAGCACGTGGACAATCAGAAGTACATCCAATTAAGCCAAAAACGTACACTGGAACAAAGCATGCCTCCGCGATCGCATTGGATCTAACATCCATACCCATCCAACCGGACATTTTTTCTACCCACCAAGCTCGCCTAGAAGGACGAGCATAGGACTTCCGCTCAAATCGCTCGCTTCTGTGATAAAATGGGCGGCGGCGTCAAGTAGGTACCGTGCCATCATATCGACTACTGTTGTACGTAAAGCTTTTTTTAATCTACTACTTCATCCCATAATAAATATATTTATAGAGTACAAAAGATAGAGATATGAAATAATCTAAATATCCTCATTAAATAAAATGATACGATGGGAAGCGAGAGCGCAGGTTTAGGAGAAATTTAAATTTAAAATGGTTGGAGAGAAAAATATATTCTAAAACTATACTCTAACCTCTAAAACTGTATTTATGGTGGGACAGATGAGTAGTAAACTTTGGAAAGCTAAGCATGGCGTCAACTGTTAAACCCACCGGAACGCAACCTCCGCCTTATCCCGCACCGACACGTACGCCATCCAGAAGCGCACGACGAGACGGGACTGGAGGAGGTCGCGCCGCGGCGAATTGGACAGCGGCAAAAAAAGAAAAAAGAAAAAAACGGGGAGACGAATCGGACCGGGGCAGCAACGAATCCAGCAGTAAGCGTATCCCGTCCCCATGACGGATCCCCACCGGTGGAAGCAACCGCTACGACGCACGCACGCACGCAGGAGGAGTAGGACGCGACGCTTGCTTGTAAAAGCGGCACCTTTTGTTAACTCGACCCCTTTCTACTGCTACTTTCATCGTCGGCTCGCTGTGTCTTCTTTGCTGAATGCACTGACGGACGGACGGACACGGGCCCGCGGCGCCACGAGAGCCCGAAGGATTTTTGACCGTGGCGCGTTCCAAGTAGCCGGCCACCCTTTTTTTTTTTCTGCGCTGCGCCTTTCCGTGTCGACTCGACTCGATCCCTTTCGCGTCGGAAGCTTGCTTGGGCGTGTGCGTATGCGCCGTGGCGGGGGAAGCCGATCGATATCGGGCCGGGGCGAAGTCACGTCTACGCAGCCGGTGCGGTTAATCTTGGCCGGTAAATTGGCAGACACGTGACGCGATGGGAGGACAGAGAGTGAGGAGCAGAATGAGAAGATGAACAGAGAGGCAGAGCGACGATTGTGAGGAGAAAACAGAGTAGCAATTCAATTGCATTGTGTTTGTTACAGATTGGTTTACATGGGACAGGATCGAAAACTAAGTTCGAATGGAGATGCCTCTGCTGAGCAACATTGGCTTCTCCTACATTGTGGGCAATGTTGCCACTGTCCACGTCAATGTGGGGAAGCTCGAATTCTGCGCTTGTGCCATCGCCGTCGAGGTCGGTCGTCGTCTCCTCGCCGGCCGGTAGGGTACTTGTGTAAGATGCTTCGGTTGGGGTGGAAATCACATCGATCCAGCCGTCGTCGTCGGAGTCCCAGTCCGGCAGCGACGAGGCATGGCAGGCCAGTGAGCCGATCCTCTCGGCCGTGCTCTGCGACAGCTCGTCTTCCTCCTCGTCGGTGTCCGACTCCCAGAATGCGGCGTCCAGCGTGCTCTTGGGGGACACCCATTTGCCCTTCGCGGTTTCCGACTTGGTGTCGCGGCCGGCGGAGGCGACGAACGGGTGGTCCAGCAGCTGCGCCGCCGTGCTCCGGTCAATGGGGCGCCTTTGCAAGCACCTGCCCAAGAAGTCCTTCGCGTCGGCTGACAGCCAGCCGGGGACCTCGGGGACGGCCTCCGTGCAGCCAATCCGGTGCACCGCCGCGAGCACGTCGTCCATGTCGCTCCACGGCGCGCGGCCGGTGGCCATCTCGATGACCGTGCAGCCCAGCGCCCAGACGTCGGCGGCTGGCCTCTGCTCCTCCCCGCGCGCGACCTCGGGCGCCATGAACGCTGGCGTGCCGCCGGTCGGTCTCCTAGAATCCGCCCACCTCGCGCACCCGAAGTCCGCGAGCTTGGCCCGGCCATCTCCGCCGATCACGACATTCCTCGCCTTGACGTCGCCGTGCACAAGCCCCATCCCGTGGAGGTAAGCGAGCCCCCTGGCCACGTCCGCCGCGTAATCCCCGACGGCGCGCTCCTCCAGCCTTCCCCCACTCCTCGCCACCACGTCGGCGAGCGACCCGCCGGGGGCAAACTCGAGGAACATCTGGTACGACCCGTCCCGCCCGCCGCGGCCGCCGATGCAGGGGACCACGTGCGGCGAGCTCAGCCCGGACATCACCCCCTGCTCCCTCCTCAGCGCCGCCGCGTCCGCCGCGCCCACGGACTTGACGGCGAACAGCTCCCCCGACGCGTCGTCCGCCGCCAAGAACACCTCCGCCCCGGACGCCCCGCGCCCCAGCGTCCGCACCCGCGTCCATTGCCGCCGGCTCACCGCCACCGCCATCTCTCCTCCTCCTCGTCCGGTGGTGTGGTGATTTCTGTTGGTCCCTGTCTCGAGCTGGCGCAAGCTTGTGGATCGAGTTGTTTACTTGTTTTTGTGGCGGGTGAGTTTATATATAGTGGGGGAGACTTGCATCTGTGGTTTTATTTGGGATGGATTGAAAGTTTGGAAGGCGTCTTGGCTTGTGTAAAAAGCGGAAAAGCGTGGGAAGCAGGGGGGGGGGGGGGGGGGGGTTTCGCGCACGCGGCGGCTCGCGGTGTGGATGGGATGGGTGGCGTGGGAACGCGCGGCCTCCGTCCGTCTCCTCGCCACCGCGTCAGACTCAAGTACATCTCCTTATGGGCTCTGAACGATTCTGAATTATTTTTTGGCGTTCTTTGAGGGTGACTGAGAATTTACTGTCAAAGGCCAGGTCGTTCGTTCGTTCGTGCATGGTCGTCGTGCGTGGTACTGTTACAAGTTACAAGGAGCGAGATGAGAAAGTTTTGTGAAACGGAGGAGTTGGTGACTTGGGGTGGGAAGCGGAGACCTACGGACGACGGGTATAAACGAATTGATGGTCGAAGTCATCGCGTGCACATGAAAGGTGCTTCGGCGGGCCGGCCACGGTGGGTGTCGCCTGTTGCAAGTCCACCGCAAACGATTGTTTTATGGCGTAGCGCCGGCGCCACCAAGTCGTCCTCTCCAGTCTCCAACCTCCATCCAACCGCTTGTTTTTGTATCTAGAAATCATTTTTGCAAAGACTCCGAAGATCAAATTCGTTGCCAAAAAAGTAAAAGCATCAGCATTCTGGACTGCATTCAGTAGCTTGTTCCAGAACCAAGGACCTGATTTGTGAAGTGGTGTACTGTGACAATCACTACTAGTATCATTCAATACCTGCATCCATTTAATTCACCCGGAAAAAGCTTCTCACGTCGGCGGCTCCCCGACCGGAGAAGCATTATTTTAACTCTGATCATTGGATGACTAATAAATTCCCCGGCTTCTCCTCGGCGGCATGTGCGCCGCTCTCACACCTGCACATTCCCGTTCGCTGCATATGCCGTTAATATGCACGATGCAGAAGCCATCTCCACCGCCGCGGCAGCTGCAGCCGGCCGCGTGCATGCATCTTCACCGCACAAAACGAACGCACAGCCGATGCGGCGCGGCGCGGCGCTGTAAGACAGGACGCACTATCATTTGTCCAAAAAATGACAGTAAATATTAAGTCTTAACTATTGAAAAATAGCTATTAATTTTCAACCTTAAAATATATCTATAAAAAACTAAATCTTCAAGAGATTTTTTTATAAATAACGGACATCACTTAATTAAATTTTTTTTATAAACTACCATGATACCAAACATTCAAGCAAATAGATAATTTTTTTTGTTCTTTTAGAAACTTTAATATCTCGAATTATTTAGATATTAATTATCTTTTCATCATAAGACAGATGAAACTCAAAAGAGTTAGAAGAAGAAAATAAACTCACACTACAATATAGAAGGAGAGTGGCAATACTAAAAAATTAAATTATGCTGTGAAAATTTAAATTATAAAATTTAAATACAGAATTTAAAGCAAAATGAGAAAATTAATTTCAAAATAAAATTGAAATATGTTTCGTTGATTGAAATATATTTACAAAACTTATAAAATTCTCTTAAAAATTCTAAAAAATATCTCCAAAACTCTCCTAATTTCCTCTTATTTTCCCTCATTTTAACTCTCTCTACAAATCTCATCAGCTCTAAAAAAGTTATCAAAGGTAAAATACATATCTTTATTTATACCGGTTGGCTCATGGTTATCCCATAAGACAATATCTTAATTGTGCTGAAATAGACGGTCTCTGCCACGTCTTTGCCACACAGAGGATTGCAGTGTACAATTGCAAAAAATCCTATCGATACCACTTCATGATGTATGCGTCAATTAGGAGCCGACACATGTCCCGTGGGTGGATTGTATGTAGCCATGCCCTCACGCTCGCGCCTGCACGCTCACACGGTTAGGGCATCGTCTGTGCCACCTAGGTCGTGTCCTCACTAGGCTACACACTCACTCATACGCCCCGTGGTAACACACTCGCCTGTCGCGCCCACCCATGTGCCATTCCAAGTCAATGTAACGCTGGGCCGCAATGAGCTCTCGAGTCATCTTCATACTAGTTGGCTTGTAGTTCCGTACACCGTATGTCATCTTGTATTTAATGTTGTCATTCGACATTCTTGATTACTCTAGATGTTAACTTGATTACTCTAGATATTAACTCTCCTCTGAGTTTAGTTCTGATTTTTAATGATCTACTCACAAAACAAACAACACCCAGGGACAAATATCGTAATATGATCTATATTATTCGTACACAATTACGTCAATAATTGCCAAGACTCTAACCAAAATTTTAACTAAAAATATAATTCAATTTATAAATTTTTTTATCACAAATATAAAAATCAATCCATGGTTTTACGAGCGCACGCCTCGGGTCGTCGCGGTAAGCCGGTAACAACGTCGACGCGGGGACAAGTGGGCCATGCCCTGCGCCGACCGAAAGTATAGGGTGGCGAGGTGGAGGCAGCGGTGCTTTGCGGCGCGGGGCGGCCAAGAGGGTGGGTGGACGGCTCGTCGCGTGTGTGCGAGTCAGATGCGGTTTGCCTGCTTAGCCAGCGTGAGCTCATCGCCGCTTGCACCCTTCCTTCCTCGGTGCCGGTCCCTCCCTTTTTGCCGCGGTCGGTTGATCCCCTCTCCCTCCACTTCACCGCCGAGCCAAGCAAAAGCAAGAATCCACCACCTTCGATTTTGCCGTCGTCCATGATCAACATCGCACGAAATTCTACTCCTACCCTTTTCGGGCGGATTTACTATAGATCACCATGACATGGCACCCCGTTTTTTTTCCAAGAAGAAATAAGAAATACAGCAGCTAAGTAGCTACTGTTCAAGAATCATGCCGTGACGGGAATATCTCTCTGTTTTTTTTTTCAGACAAAGATGCTCGGGATATCGTGATTCAGGCTTGCATGATCCGTTGTGTCCAGCGAAAGAAGAGAGCAGCACACAGATTATATGATGAGGAATAGGATGCAGCTAACGCCGGTGCCTGGCTGCTCAAGCCTTTGCGGAGCGGCAACCGCGTCAGATCTCACGGTGTGAAAAAGCTAGCGGCGTTGTTCAGACGGCTCGTGCACATGAAAAACTGAACATTCTGGGACCCAAAAACTTGCGTTGCTCTTGCAAAGTCAACCAACAAAGATGGTATACTATCACTACAGGTCAACCTTTCATTACAGTTTCTTGTTTCTTACAGGAACAGGACATCAAGGCTCATCAACCAATGATTGCATTAAAGTTTTTTTTTTTTTTTTTTTGTAAAAACACTCCTTCCAGTGCTATTCCATAGGACGATCCGTCCCATCCTTTGTTGCCGTTTGGCATTGCATTGTACCCATCATCTTGTGGTCATTCTCTGAATTGTATTGTGATTTCAGCTTCGTTTTCAGCTGAGATTTTGACAGCGAGTTCTTTCTTTCGCCTTGCAAGAACTGAAGGTATGTAGGCTGTGTCTCATTCTGATTTCTGATGAAGGTGAGCTGAAAGAATATGCTTTTTGAGGGGTTTGTCGACTGTTGCTTGACAGCGATGCGCAGTCGACGAAAATGTCAGCGTGCTTTACTTGGTGTTTCCGATACTCGCAGAGTCAACGTACTTAGTTTTTCTTCTTCTGAAAGAAAGGGAGTCAACAGCCGTCCCAAAAAGAGGAGAGATACAGGAAAAGGGGAGCTCGAACTTCAGTCTTTAGGCAATGGATGTTGACTTTTGAAGAGGCTGCAAATAGTTTATTCGATGAAGAAGTTGACCAAAGTGAAAATATGCCATATGATATTGTACATTGATGTTTTCATAGGGGAATAATTGTATCAGCATCAATGTGATTGGGATGATCATTTGATTGATGAAATGGGAATGCTGTAGGGAAATGTATATATGGGCTTTTGGCCAACTCAACCAAATCATGTATCCGATCGTAATTCTGAATTGATTCCGGCCAGATGCACTGGAATTAAAACCGTTGCCACATTGGGATGTTGGATAAGGCAGTTGGCTAACCACTGGGCAGCTCAACCTCTGGAGATGAGAGTAATCAAGCAACTGATTTTGTCAGATTAGTGTTGCTACGCACTGTATTTTATTTGGTGGAAGCAGTTATTGCCTACACTGCAGGCCATCACGGTCGTGGTCAACACTAGTTGATAGAAAGCTCACTAACAAGTGGCCATAGGATATAGTAGGACGAACTTTTGACTGTGGAGTTATGGGCATATCAAGATCTTTTTTCTCTTCTTTTTACCAAGGAGATTTGCCCACGCACAGTATATGAAGTTTGAAGATTTTTTCAAAAAATCTTGCGAAGTTGCCATCTTTCAAAATCCAAACGGAACAGATTGGCCGAAGGAGTGACTGTCTCAAAGTCTTTCTTTCCCTAGCGCAACGAAAATATGCATTGGAGAAGATATATAGCTCTACCTACGCACCTACCAGGGTTCAAATGCTTCTGCACACAAATATTACTAGTGCGCTTTCAATAGCAATTTAGTGGAGCAAGAGATCTGCTGTTACTCCCCGTATCTTTGTAGGTGTGTCAGGGGATACACTCGTGGGCGTGTGAGTTTGATATCCATGTAGCGGTATGTGTATGCGTGTGCATCTTCTATAGAATTGGAAATAGAAAAAATACATTATTATTTTAAAAAAAGGGTAAAAGAGCCATTGCCAAGATTATTGGGCTGGGCAATCTAAATTCATCTCAGTGCTGACGACTGTGAATGGGCCACCACAGAAGCCGGCAGATATGGGCTCTGGTAATTGGGCTCAGCGTATGTCACCAAACTTGGGCTATCTTTTGGGCTTTCGCATCGTCTCTTGGACTCTTGGTTAATTTGGTAATCGAGGCGAGGCTTCTGGATTGCTCTCCGAAGCGGAGCGCGGAGAGAGAGAGAGAGAGAGAGCTCACGGAGGGAAGAAACCCTCGCTCCGCCGCGCGACTAGCCGGCCGACACCGGCGACAAGCCCGCCGCAGCTGACGACTCCGGTTCATCTTCCGCCGCAGGTCGCCGCACCCGGTATGCGCTCCTTCCTTATCCCATCTTGTCTGCGGCTCCTCGGAGTGAGGCCGCAAAAAACCCTCGTGATTCCGCGAATTTTTTCGTAGTGCTACTCTGATTCGGTTGTTTGATGCCCCAGGTGGGGAATGGCTTCGGCGGTGGAGCGGAGGGAGCATTCCCGGAGGTCGGGGCGCTCGAGGTCGCGCTCCCCGGCGAGGGACCGGGGCTCGGCGCCACGGAGGAGGAGCCCGTCTTCACGGAGGGAGAGGTCGCCGGCTCCAAGGAGTGGCTCGCCTAGGAGGAGGTCTCCTGTTAAGATTAACTCGCATAGGGAGAGTTCGCCTGCCCCGAGGAGTGACTCGCCTAGGAGGAGGTCTCCTGTTAAGTCTAGCTCGCATAGGGAGAGGTCGCTGCAGAGAGAGAAGGTGAAGGAGCGGGTTAGGTCGCCGAAACACGCTAGGGCACTGTCACGGTCTCCGTCACCTGCCAGAAAACGTGAGTCTCGGTCGCCCTCACCGCGGACCAAGCGACTCAGGAGAGCTCAGGGTGAGCGGGAATGGGCAGATGCTACTGAGGCTGACCGCCTGAAGCCCAGCATCAGGGGAGAGCGGGACTCGGGGAGGCACAAGGAGCACGAGGAGGTAAAGGATGTGTCAAGGGATAGAGAGGCTGAGAGGGAGGATAGTAGGGTCTCTTTCAAGGACAGGAAACTGGATCGTGATGATGAAAGGGATCACTCAAGAGATAGAAGGTCTGATCGGTCCGGTGCTTCAAGAGAGACATGGTCAAGCCGAGATGATGAAAGACGCGATTCAAGGGGTAGAAGGTCTGATGGGGATGATCGAAAGGGCACTTCAAGGGGGCAAAGGGTGGATCTTGATGACAGAAGGGATTCTGCACAAGAGAGGACAGACCGGGATAAGAGCAATGGTGAATCAGGAAGATCATCTAGGCGTGGGCGATCAGTGTCTCCAGAAGAGCATAGGCATAGGGGTAGACATGAATCCCGCCAATCACCAAGGTCATCCAGAAGTGCAGCACGTGGTGAGGTGTGTAGTGATATCTGACCCTTTTCTTACACGTATCCACCTATCAGTTGGCATCCTATGTTCTTTTGTTTCATGATATTCTTTTGTTGCTGCTCTTTGTCTAATAATCTGCATCCAAATGAATAGAAAGTCAGAAAAAAATTATACCTTGTTATCACTTATCAGCAGTCCTGCCTCTAAACTTGTGGATCTGTAATCCATATAAATCTTTCTTGCTTCAGACTCCGGAGGATATAATTAATTGCCCATTATACTCTTAATTTTGTGCTAATATGGTTTCTTTTCATGTTTGCTATTATCATGTGGCCTGTAAGTTGTAATCTGAAATTTGTTTTTTGATTTGTTTCAGGATACAAGCTCTATAACAAAGGTAGCATCACGGTAAGTATGCAAAACTCTATAATCAATATGAATTGTAAATGTTTGGTAGAAGCATTGCTTTGAATATTATTGTGGACAGTTCATTTATTTAATGCTTACTGTTTTTCGCAAATATAAAATACTTGTCATGACAGCTTTATTTTTATTTAACCTTCCTCTTCATTTGTCATACACTATCATTGCTTGCCATGTTATGGGTGTCATGCCCTTTTGCTTGAATGGTTTTGATGCATATCCATTAAGCAATTAAGTTGTTGTACTTAAAACAAATGTATATGTGACCAGTTAGATGTGCGCAATGTTTTTGAGCCAGAAATTTCGGAGCTGAAAATATTATATTTGATACTGTTTTGGCCAGGAGCGGTGATCCTGATTCTTTGGTGAAGATGAATGCTGCAGCAGAAGCTCTAGAAGAAAAAGAAAAGGTAGTGCATACTCCATGATGAAATTGCAAATAATGACAATTTGCTTATTTGAATACTATTGTGGACGGTTCATTTATTTAATGCTTACTGTTTTTGTAAATATAAAATACTTGTCATGACGTCTTTATTTTTATTTAACCTTTCTCTTCATTTGTCATACACTATCATTTTAAGAATTTCCTTTGGGGCTTGCAGCAAAAACCATCATTTGAACTATCTGGAAAGCTTGCTGAGGAGACTAACAGAGTTGCAGGTGCTGATTTGAGGCCTTATATCTTTGTTTTTGGGCATGAACCTAAATGTTAACACTTTACAGTAATGTTTTGATGACCACCAGTGAGAAGTTGTGAGTTCCCTGCTCTTTGCTGTATTGCGTTGTCCTCAGAGTTTGCAATTTGCTTCCATTTCAGGTGTAAATCTGTTACATTCAGAACCTCCAGAGGCTCGCAAGTCAGACATTAGATGGCGACTCTATGTCTTCAAGGGTGGTGAACCACTCAATGGTAATTATTCTTGACTTGTTACTCCATATATGAATCTAAATTTTGCCTTTTAGCATGCTATCGATTTGACTTAATAGTTTTAAATAGTTGAAGAAAGAACATCTTGAGATTTGCCAGTCTATAGAGGCATGTACTTGTCCAGTTGAACAGTTGTTTCTCTATTTTCCTTCCCAACATGGCCAAAACAAAAGCAGGTTCAGTTACAAGAAGTAAGCTTAACTAAATGTGATGAAAAAGATATGGGGCATAAAAAAAATTTTTGAACTAGCCTAATTTCAGAAAGTTTTGGGACGAACCATTCAATATGAGCAAAGGCACTAACCAGTGAGCCACTATGGTATGAGCTCGGGGAGTGAGGCACTAATCAGTATCAATATTTCCATTTTTGTCGGGGAGTAAAAGGGCTCTTTCTTTTCTTCACATGCTTTGGAAACTGAATGTGCCCATGCGTGCATTTACCCTTCTTGTCTGCAGCTTAGTCATATAACCCCGGGGAAAGGAAGGAAATCCTTTGTTCAATCGAGGGATCAAACACAGTTACACAGGACCAATGGTTTGTAATAATGAAGCCTAGTGCTGAGCAATTGTTCTGTTCCTTATGATACACTGACTTGTGAAATATATCCAATCATATTGTTTGAGCATTGGTATGGTGTGGATAGCTCATTTGTTTTGGTTTTGAACAGAAGTGAAATAACTGAAGTGATGAAGTTGATTGTGATAAACAGAAAATTAAGGATTGGTGTTGTAGTGGTGTGAATTAAATGTATATGGTGGTAAAAAGACTCACGTGCTTATGTTAGTGATTAAATACTTCCGTTTTGCTCTTCTTGTTTTGACTGTGTCCGATGATGCTATCTTGGTTGAACAGAACCATTATATGTTCACCGGATGAGTAGCTACCTTTTTGGAAGGGAACGGAAAGTTGTAGACATCCCCACAGATCATCCCTCCTGCAGCAAGCAACATGCAGTTCTTCAATATAGGTAAGCGTAACATCTTATTCTTATTTGCCTTTATTGAGAAATAATATTGTGATTTGCTTATCTTTGCCATTTCCAGACTTGTAGAGAAGGAACAGCCAGATGGCATGATGTCAAAGCAAGTGAGGTAACTAGTGACACGTTTTTTTTATAGCAAGTGTGTCATGGGCATTGGGTTGAGAGGCCAAGGCCCAAGGGCAGCCCAGTAGCGGTCGATGAATCATATTCTCATCCCCTACACGGTAGGGTAGCTCAGTTTGTTAAGAGTTGGTTGGATAGGATTAGACTGGGTCCTTCCCTCTATCTATATAAGGATGGATTGTATGAATCAAGATTAATCTAGTTTCCTTGCCCTAATGTTCTTCTCCCTAGTCTAAATTCCCCTCTTCCCTAGCAGCCGACGCCCCTCGGCTATCCTCCTGGCGGTGGTTATTCCGTCATGGCCTCAGGTCGTGACAAAGTGTTAATTAGTCTTCATGGTCATGATTATCCTAGTTCTTTATGCTATTCTAGAATATGATGTTTTTTGCTGCATTGTTTGATAGGCCTTATCTGATGGATCTTGGTAGTACCAATGGAACTTTCATTAATGTAAGTCCTCCAGTGATACATTTACTACTACTCAAATATACTTGTTGCATTCTAATAATATTTTCCACTGTGCCAATCTTTATGTTTTTAAATTTTATTTTCAGGACAATCGTATTGAGCCCAGCCGTTACTATGAACTCTTTGAAAAGGATACCATTAAGTTTGGCAATAGTAGGTATGATTATTGAAATTGAAGAGTTACTTTTTTTTTCTTCTACTGTTTATAACTGCCTTTGCTTGCTCCATGGTTCATGCCCTCATCATATCAATTAAAGAAAGCAACAGCTTTTTTGTTTGTATATTGTTCACTGTATATGTATCTCCATTAATCTAAGTAATGTCTCTATATGCCTAATTGTTTTTATCAGTACAATTTTCGAAATGAATCTTTAGGTGGAACGTTAATGTTTATATATATCAAGGAATCTAAAAAATGTACATTATGGAAACATAATTTTTCTGTATGGAGCCTTGTCTTGCAAGCTTAATCATGGAAATCTATTATAAGGTATTAAAAGTTCAGTACTGTGGAAAATTTGAAGTCTGCACACAGTGTCCTTTCTAGTTCATAGAGTTTTCATCCTTGAGTAGCCTTATCTTTTTATTCTTAGATGGGATGGTACTATTTTTAATCCAGAGTTAGGGCCCTTTTGGGTCGAGTTGCCCAAAGGTTAATAAATTAATTATGTGATGCTTATGCTTCTATATACCTCTTTTTGAGCGACTTCTTACTAACTGTTCAACTAGAAGGCTACAAATGTTTAATTGTTTTTGTTGCAGCCGGGAGTATGTTTTGCTTCATGAAAACTCGAAAGATTGAGGATGAAGTTGCTGGAAACTTTGCTACATTGTTACCTGAGATTTTGACATCCCTCTGGTGCTTCTTGTTTGTACTATGATTTCAGTCGCCTGAATATTTTCCTAGCTCATGGAGCACCACTTCAAATGTCTGGAGGAACATAGCAGAGGGTAATCTTACGATGCATATTTATATGATTCTAGAGACTAGACTTGTTTTATTCAGTGGTTGATCTATCACCGCTACTGAATTCATGGTTTGTCAAAATACCATGTCAATTATCATAATTATAAATCGGCAATTTGTGACTAGCGAAATGCTGACACACTAAGCTATTTGAATTCTCTGGGAATCTTGATACGAGATGAGCAATAATCTAGAGTCAAGCAGTTCTGCTGGCCCCAATTTTGTCATACATAGGTTGGGAGAGGGTGCTAAACTCTAGCATCGAGAAACAAAGCAGGTAGCCCACTTTGGGCTCAAAAAATTGAGTAGAGAGATGACGGAAGAGCTAAGCACATGACGATATGAGCATCTTTAGGTATGTCCACTCTGATGTACACATGCTAGTGTATAATGCTCGAAACGTCGAACAACACGAGAGGTCCTCTGGTCCGAAAGAAAAACTCCTTCCAATAACACTAGGTCAGTAGTATATCCAGCCGCTATATATGCTATCTGTGTTCCTATAGCGTTCTTCGTCCATGTACCGATCGATCCAGAACAAGCTAAGAGCAACTTCAGCTTGCTCCTGCATCGATCGGTAATGGTGGGATCGCCGTCTCCTTCAAGTCTTGTCGTTCTCCTCTACTTCCTCGTCTTCACTCAGCTACTGGAAGCACGGATGCTAGGTAGACAGCATGGAAGCTTCCACTCGCATGGATCATGTGAAAAACAACGGATTCTTCTTTCTACGGGGGAAAAGACCAACGGATTTGATAGCTAATTTGTCCTTCACTAACGAAACGCGTCATGCATGGATCGTGTGAAAAAACAATGGGTTCCAATGTTTGATAGCTAATTCGGCCTTTCTTCATTGACGACATTTCGTCTGCTGTTTTGTCCATTTTCCAGGAGAAGCTCACGAGCCGCATCTGCATGCGCCACCGTTGCTGAGCAAAGCAGATGATGGTGGTGCGCTGGTGAGGCCGTCGCCGCACCAGCGCTGCGGAGATGGTAACGGCGGTGGCGAGGCCGTCGCCGAAGCACCCGGCGCCGCACCAGCATGGCGGAGGTGGTGCGCCGGCGCCGCCGACGTGGCCAGCCGCTGCTACGCCGTTTGCAGGACACGATGGCGAGCCTGCACTGCGACGGCGCTCACCAAGCCCGGCAGCATACACGTCTTAATTAGTTATCCGTTAACCTTGATGCATGTGTGCTGTCAAACTGTCAAAAATCTTCTAGTGACGTAGCAGAGAAAAGTATTGCATGTCGATCATTTGCTCCATTCTAAACGCACTCGATCATGTTGAGATTTTAGTCTTACTGTATACCATATTGCTACATGATATTAGAGTAGGTTTAGACATCTCGGCACGCTAGCATCCTCTCACCAACGAGTCGACGCTTTCTTTCCATCGTAGATCTTCTTTCCCGGTATTCCTCCTCTGCCTTCTCATCTCGACTCTCTCCTCTCCGTCTTCTCCGTAGACGGTTTTCTCCTTCTCCACGGCCCTCTTTCCTCCCTTTTCCACAATGTGACAAAGTGACGGTCTCCATCCACCTCCTCGTCTTGTTTCAGACCCGTCTTAGCTCTTTCCTTGTTTCGGCGCACCTTTCCTCCTCCGACGCCGGCACATCTTCCCTCCTCCGACGCGGCGCACCTTCCCTCCTCCGACGCCGGCGCAACTCTGCGCTCGTCGTCTCCATCGGGTAGACTCATTCGCTCTCCATCGGCTGAAACTCTCTCGGTTCTTGCTTTTCTGACACGCTCACCTACTCTCGGACACGAAACTTCTCCACTCGTGTCCGAGCCACTCCGACGTGTCCACGTGTCCACGGACACAAATTTCTGCCTCTCGAACGTGAACCTCCTTTCTTCGCGTCCGCGCTTTCTCTGAGTTTTCTTTCCCAGCGTTAGTATACCATCGATCTCCTCCAATGTGCGGGCATGGCCGAATGTCACTCTACGGCCACTCCTGTCAACACTCGCGCCAAGCTCTCCGCTATCGATGGCTTTCTCGTAGCCAATCCCTCCTAGTACTGGAGTCTTGTTAGTGCCCTCCAATACCTTATATTAACACGACCTGATCTCACCTACGCCGTTCAGTAAGTGCGCCTCTTCATGCATGCTCCGCGCGAACCTCATCTCACGCTGCTCAAGCGTATTCTTCGCTACATGAAGAGCACACTTTCCATCGGCTTACATCTCAGCTCCAGCCCCATTGACTCTCTCACCGCATACTCCGACACGGACTGAGCGGACTGCCCCGACTCTCGACGCTCCACATCCGGCTATTGTATCTTTCTCGATGACACTCTAGTCTTCTAGTCCTCAAAGCATCAGACTACAGTGTCTCGGTCCAGCACCGAAGCTGAGTATCGCGTCGTTGCCCACGCCGTCGCCGAGTGTTGCTATTTCCGTCAGCTTCTCCAAGAGCTTCGTGCACCTATCCCCTCTACGACCATCGTCTACTGTGACAACGTCAGTACCATCTACGTGACCGTCAACCTAGTTTATCATTAACGTACGAAGCATATAGAGATAGACATTCACTTCGTACGTAACAAGGTCGCACTAGGACATGTTCGGGTACTTCATATACCATCGTCATACTAGTTTACCGATATTATGATCAAAGACCTATCTGCGCTTTTGTTCACCAGTTTTCGCTCTAGTCTCTGTGTTCGTTCCCCTCCCGCTGCGACTACGGAGATGTTAGACCACTGAAGATCCGACCCCACTATATCCAACAATACTATACATCCAACGGGAGGTATAAATCTAAATAAATATTTACTCAGATTTATACCTCCGTGTTCTTGTATTCTCAAACGGAGGAATCACTAGTTTACTGGTACGTACGTAGAGAATTTGTTGAATGCTTGGCATGGTTTGATGGTTTCATCTCACCCCTAAGATGCGTGTGACCGCAAGCCAAAAATCTCACCAAATTCACGGAAATTCACGGCCAGAGTGAACGTACGCCGAAGCTTGACACTCCGGCCATGCTCGCGGTTGTTGACGCTGTTGCTGCTTGCTGGCTGTTGAATGGTTGCCACGTTGACTGTAACCTTAGCCCGCAGCGAACATTTTCGTCCAGCAGCAGCTACCTGACAACATACATGTTATTCTTGTTCCTTTCGAGTTAAACATTAACTATTCCAGCTGAGATTTTTGTTGATGATTTAGGAAGAAACCGCGAACGACTTGGCAACTGCCAGTCAACACACACACACACACACACACACACAAGCGCCTTAATCTTGCCTATATAAGAGCTCACGTGGCCGCGTCGATCACTCGTCGCGCTGCAGCTAAACCTACTTACTTCCTGCCATGGTGGGTTCGTCTTCTTCAAAGCAGCAGCAGCAGCTGCTGCTGCTTCACGTCGTCCTGCTCCTGCTCGCGCCGCTGTTCCAAGCACGGCCGCTCGGACACGGGCGTCTGCAAGTGTGGCCGCTGATGCTGCCGAGCGACGGCGCGGTGGCCCCTCCGCCGGAACCGGAACTGGGAGGTGTCGGCAGGCCGTGGGTTTACATCCCGCCGCCACCTCGGTCGCCTGACGGGCCGAGTCCGATCGCCGACGACGGCGGCGTACTGAGGAGGCAGAGCCCCTCTCCGCCGTCTCCTGTCGCAAGTGGCCCGATCGAGCAGCTCTCCGACGGCGTATCGCGGGGCGACCGCCCGCAAGCTCCGCCGCCGCCAATGGGGAACCCGCCGCCTCATCACACCCACCGCCGCACTGATCCGCTGCGCCGGCTGCCGGCGGATAACGCGCCGTGTTTGCTCCGTGTGATCCGCGACACCATCCAATACATGATCGCCAAACTCGAAGCCTGATCGATCGAGACCGGAAGATTATAAAGTGAATTGCATATTAATCTGTATCACCGAAGTGGATTTCTATTTCTCGAATAGATGTATGTATGGCATTAAAAAATTTGATAGTGAATAATAGTCAAATTTATTATTTTTTATATTTATATATGACATATTTTAATTCGTGAAATGATATATCCGTATTAATATATCTTATAAAATTATTTTAATTTTTAACAACTTTTTAATGACATTTAAAAATGAATAAATAAATGAATAGACTTTCCCTCTGTATTACCAACTCTACAGTGTAAGATGCAGTGTAGCTAGTAGCCAGCTCATGCTGAGTTCGTGGATCGGCTCCGCAGGAGCAGGAGTATAAACCCACCAAGTCACCTAGTCAACCGACTTATATATCATCGTGTATATTTTGACTTTAATTAACATGGAGTACCCATTTAAGTTGTAACTAGCGAGGTAACCCACCCATTTGCGTTATCTATATTATCCTTACTTTTTTTTCATACTTCGATGAGGCAATCCAACGTCGAGGTCTATCTATATGTCTTAATACCTAAAAATTGTTTAATTATAAATTATTGTAAAAATAAAATTTCTAAATTTTTTTTATTAATTAAGGAAAATGATTAAATACAAACCTATGAAAATTTGAATATCAAATTGGCCTAGTTCATATTTTATTAAATATTTTATGGATTTTTACTAGAATTATTTGAGCATGGAAAATATTTTTAATAAATAAAACAATATTTTAGAAATTATTTAAATTAAAAATCTAAATAAAATTCAAACGCAAAACTTGAGCCATTTTTAGCCCATTCCTTTACCAATCGGCCTCTCTTTTCCATGGGACTATTTCTCCTTCTCTCAACCTGCTTCTGTGTCAGCATGTCTCCTCGCGCCTGACAAGCTGCTTTGGCCCACCCACACTTTGGCCTTCCTCCCCTCGGCCTACAAGGTAGCTGGCCTATGCTTCCTCCCTCCCTCATTTTGCTGACATGTGGGATTGGACCCTACATGTCAGGAGCTTCTTTAAGCTCTAGCCGATCTCCCGTCCCCATCGCTCTTGATTTAATCGCCTAGTTGCCGATCTTCTCAAATTGGTTAGGAGGAAATAATCCCCTTATCCTTATCTTCTGTTTCCCCTAAGATTTGAAAACGAATTGACATAGAATTGAGCTTTATCCTTTCCCCATGAACTCGAGATAAACCCTAGGGTTTTCGCCATCTAATCTTGCCGTATCCGTGTCTGACTCTTCTCCTTTGCCTATATATAGCATCCTCTTGGTCTTATCTCCTATTTTCTTGTGCCCTAGCCACCTCCCCACATGCAACTTCTCTTTTCGTCGCCGCTGCTAGGTCCAACCGCCGCTAGGTCCAGCCACCGCTTGTTGCCGTTAGCACCATTGCTGGACTACGACGTCTCCTTCAGCGTCATGGTGTCAAGACAAAGCCCGGTCACATCTCCTCTACACCTTGACGTCTCTAGAAGTCATTGCTGTCATGGACCCTAAACCCGCCACTGTTTGAAGCCTGTCACCGGCCTCTTTCAGTCATCGTTTTTTATCGCGATCGTGCTGGTGAGGTTCATTTTCTTGCGCTCGTTGTCCTTGTGCTCTCCTTCTCCACTACCACACTGTCATTCACCATGCACCGCCATTTCTAAGACAGCTGGCTGTTGAACCGATGTGGCCGTCCGTGTGGTCGCTGCGTCATAGCCACCTAACTCTTTCATCTTACATGGCCACACATGTATGCGCTCGCGTGACACTTTCTGACCGGGTTCAATCTGAGCCATCTGATCCTAATCAATGCAATCTTAGCTGTTCATCCCTGTGGACTGCTGTGGACGTTCTCAGTGGACTGAGTCTATGGTATACTAATCAACATCATCTCATTGACATACAGGTCCTGCTTGTCAGTAACCTCACCCTTCTTTCTTGGCTGACGTCATAATCTATCTTTTTTGTATGAAAATAAATCCAATATAATACAATAAATCGTTTAAGTTTTTTTATAAGGTTAAATTAAATTAAATTCATTAATTCATAACTAATTCATACGAACTAAGTCTCATAATTCATCTAAATTCAAGATCTATCTATTTATGAATTTTATTTGATTATTTAGAGTTTCTTAGTCTTTTTCCTCGTTTTACATATCAGCGTGTAGTTTTCGTCATTTTGGGGGTTTGCAAGTTCATCGAGAAATTTCTAGAAGACTAATTGAAGACTTTTTATTGCAAGGAAAGTCATATAGATAAAAATCCCTTTAGCATGTTGATCTTATATTTAAATTCTCACTTCATTTTAAATATGCATTTATCTTTGAATGTCATTAGGTGGTGTGAACCTATATTAGTTTGTTATGGCTAATTTGAATTGATTATGTTATACCTTTATACCTTGGGTTATAATTTGATCAACTTGGACTTTATATAGTGGTTCATCTCAATATTTAGTGTAATTACTTAGCCTTGTCTAGAAACTCTAGAATCACTTATAGAATAACTAATATCTTAGTTATGCTTAATTATAATTAATTAATGGTAGTTCAGGACGGTTGGTCGTGTTTGGTTAATTAATAATTTGCTGACTAAAATTTGACTGGTTGTGAGTATATAGATGTGATAGTCATGCTCATAAAAATTAAGGACCGGTTTATATGCTACTGTTATAAAGAATTTACCATACTAATTACAAGCTAGCATGAGCAATAATTAGACTTGTAGTGTAGCATGTTCTAGCAGGAGGCACCATGGTATGTTGAGGTAATGTCAATAAATTCATAATGATAGGCATAATTGCAACATAGCAGTATTAAGTTTATTTAGGAGCCAAGAGTTTCTCTAACGTAGAGGTTGGGCCACCTCTACTAAAGACTTGGTCAGTGCTCATTTTGTTGGGCATGTTATACTAATGGTTCTATCACAATTTTTCCCATTGTAGTTCTATGGTGGTATTTTGGGGCATGACAACATATGTGAAATTGTGTTTTGTGGATAATTTTTACACCTATGATCGTAGTAAAATTATTTGAATAGCCGTGACTATGATTATAGGTGAGGCTAATAATATTTTTTATGATTAGTATCACACTACTATATAATGATAATTTAGTAATTAATGATGATTGATTATCTCATTGTATAGAGATATTGGATCTATGCAACCGGAGTGGTTGTTTAGAATTGGTTTGGCCTGTGTAACATTGATGTGCTGCTTAGTGTTGATTTAATATTGATTAATTACTTTACTATTTTACTACTTTAAAAAGTTTGTTAAATGTTTCTTTTGTAAATGAGCTCTATTATGCTATCCTTTCTTATATCACATGTATCTGCATATTTATTGTGTGGCTTACTGAGTATTTTGTATCCTCACATTGTAATAACCATCAATCTCAATTGAAGAAGGTTTTCAAAGGAGAAGAGTCTTGACTTATACCCTAGTTGAGATGCTTATGGGTGTGGAGTAGAAGCCTCGTTAGTTTTTCCTTTTACGCTAAAGTTTTCTTCATGGTAAGGACTAAGTGTCTATTTTGTAAGTATTTATCACTTTAGTTTTGTTCATATTGTATATTGAAATTGTCAGTTTGTGTATCTCGGCTGATTACTAAACGATGATTAAATGCATAAAATTGTTCATAAATTTCTCGTGAATTTTTAGATGTGATAAGTTGGTATCACAGCCATCTCGAGTGTAGGATAAGCCAACAGTCAAACCCATAAAGACATGTTTCTAAAAAAAATATATTTCCAAAGTCTTTTTTCTTCCTTATCAAGTTGATGGTTGCAAAAGAAAATTTTTTCTCATCTTTCTTTCTTTGGTTTCAACTTAAACTAGATGGACCACTCCGATAAGAGCTAGAAAAGATGGTGGTAGATGCAACAACACGATATAATGGAATATGGGAGATTGAGGAATTTGACAAAAATATGGCAGTATGGAAGTGTCAGGTTACTTTTCAAAAGGACTTTGAGTACCATGGAAGCTATGGTTTTGCAGGTGAGTTTTGTCAGAAGGTGTATGATCTTGGATATGAGGTTTCACCGAAGTACAATAAAGTGTCTACCCATGATAAAAATTATTTTCACTATATGGCAATTGTGACTCTCATCTCTAACAAGAAAGATCTTCCCCAACTCTCATTCAATGGTGAAGATGATAATTTCCTTTCTGCTCATGAAGAAGTTGCTAATGAAGCATTGTGCCATCTCTGTCATTATTTCAAGGATCATCTAAAGAATAATGTATATCACTACCATCCTTCATATGGGGATACCGATTGTTTCATGGCAAATGGTTGCATGAATACTTGGAATAAAGAGAACATGACAATTGTGCACATAAGGACAATGTTGGATACTCTTGATGATCCCCATTCCAATTACAAGGGTCAAACCAATATCGAGATGTGAGCCTAACAAAAATAGATTGTTAGATTGCAGAATATGGTTGAGCTAATGTGGGCTGATCCCTGGCCTCAAGACTGCAATCTCACCAAGATTTTAGAGTACACTAAAGCCCACTTTGCTAGGTTTTTGAGGAAAGCCTATGCTTGTTCTCCGCTAGAAGAGGATCTTTGAGTTAGAAGAGGAACTAAGTAAGCTAAAAGAAAAACCTTCTTTGGATGAAGATGAAGATGTCAAGCCTTCTCAGGTTGTCCAGCACCACTGAACTGGAGTTCTTTCTCTCAAGAAGATTTCCCATGAAGATGAGTTAGATAAGAATGCTTCAAGTCAAAAAGAAGATTGAAGAAGTTTTGGCCAAACCTAACCTTCACCCTTAAGAGTAGTATTCTTTTGTTAGTAGGAGCATTGTGTTAACTTTTTTTGCTTAGCCCTATTGTGCTTGTGTGGATTTTAGTGTGGAGTATATCAAGGGTTGTGATATAACCGTACTAGTTCTGGAGTTATGTCTAGTTCAGTGTTAAAGTACTAATTATTTCATATCAATAAAAGTTAAAGTTTAGTTAAAGTTTTTTCTATTATCAGTTTCCTTCCTCCTATTCTCTTTATATCCCTCCCTTTCCTCTAACACCTAGGTAATGAAGCTAAGGGATGGAAGTTATGTGAACACCAGTACTAGTGGGATGAACTCTTAAACCAACAAACAAGTTATGCTCAATGATATTCAACCGTTAGTCTCAAGGAACCCTATTTTTGCTCAAGTTTTAGCCAACCAGAACGAATTGATCACAATGGCCATGAAAATTTTCCAAGTTCAAAACCATCACTACGTTATGACTGCTCAAGTGCCTAATGACCAAAATCAACCAAAATTGACATGGTTGGTTAGAGGAGTGTCATCTGTAACCCCATGCCTACCTTGGTATGGTATGATTTTGGTTGTCCCGCTGAGTTAGAATCAACTCTTAAGATAAAACTCAGCTGCTCCAATGCAATTGCATGCCACCCATGTATCAAACCAAGTGGTTGCAACCTAGGACCAATCATCACAAAGTCATGATGGAAGGAATGTTATTTAGAGATCTAGACACTTAGTAAACAGTTGCACTAGGAAGGTCAAAGGTTGCTAGCCTGATGGAGGAACATTATTGAATTTAGGAAAACATTTCACTCCCAGTCTCACACATAGCTTAAGACCAAAGTTTAAGAAGATCGAGAGTTAGAATAGAATGGAAAAGCCAATGTCATCCATCAATGTCAGCAAGATGATCATCATTAGTATTGAATGGCCTCTGGAAGGAAAGACAATACCAAAGTGTCAGAGAGGGCGTTTCTTTTGTGCTGCATGTTAGATAAGTCAGCGATGCCATCGTTCCAGTATGTCTAACCATGATGAGTCTAAAGAGTTGTCTTCTAAAGATAAAGAAGAAGAAGAAGAAGAAGAGGAGGAGGAGGAGGAGGAGGAGGAGGAGGAGGAGGAGGAGGAGGAGGAAAAAGAAGAGTATCCTTGGGGGTTGGATAAGAAATAAATGGAATTTAAGGCATGCACTCGTTGGGGAGAAGTGGGACACATTGCTAGTACATGTCTTACTCCCCATCAGTATTATGAAGATGAATATCCACGAGGAGAGTGTCTTATGAGTAAAGTTACTTGTTTCTTGCATAAAGGAATAGATCGTGTAGACAGATATTGCTAGTTGTTTTCGCCATTTGTCAAGATCACGAAGGACGTATAGAAGATTTAGCAACTCGCTCGTCAATTCATTGCTGATGATAGTAATCATGGCAACATTTATGCTAGTTGTGATGAGTTGGCACTGCCAGTGGTAACCAACAAAGGTAACATCAACAATGGTTACAAATCTGTACCTGCTTCAGTCATAGTGAAGAATTCGCTAGCTAAGAGGAATGTACCCCATGCCCATTCGGGATTAGTTTGCTCCAATTGCTTAAAGCATCAATCTTATCAAGCCATCAGTGTTGTTAGTAGTGCCTCTGAACCTCAAACCATGCCCATTCAAGTCCCGGATATCCAGCTCATGATGGAAGATACTGAGAGGACATACTTATGCCCCTATTGTTACAAAATGGGACACATCTCCAAGGAATGTTCGCAAACGTAGCTCCAACTTCAGTGATCATCCAACAATATTCTAATCTATTACAACTGCTGTAATGAGGGACACTTGTTGAGACAATGCCCGCATTTGAAGCTCCGTAGTCATTACATGCCGCCCTGTATGCAATGTAGGATCAAGTCAATAGCAGCAACATCATCGGAGCAAATGTAGTACCAGTCAAAACCTGGCTACCTAGGATTAATAGTAGTTCATGAGTGTTTAATGTTTTGGTGTTCCTGCCTAAAGGCATAAGTTTTATGGCCATTATGTATTACAAGGAAAGAATTGAATAAAGAATGAGTTTGGTAACTTTATAAATGGTTTAGCCAATGGATAAAGTTATTAAGTGATTTGTTTATTGGTGATACAAGAGACCTAGAGTTTCTCTTTGAGCTATTCTAGTTTTCTTGAACTAATGGAACTAGTTGTGAGATGTGAAATAAAAGTATGAATCATGGACAAGGTAAAGGTTAAGAATAACCACCGATAGTTAGAACAGATGTAACTAAGGAAATCAGTCTATGGATGAATTTAGGAGGTTGTTTTGAAATCCTATAATAAAGTTGTGAACTCTACAGTCTACCAAAGATTGGAATAATACATGTTCTATACTGATGTATATGAAAACTCTAGAGATTGATAAGAGTATTGAAGTGATAGAAAAACAATGGTATAGAAGTGATAATGGAAATTTCTCCACTCTGTAAGTTGATTGGAAAGCATTGAGTGGTTATCATATTCTAGTGCTATAGAATAAGGTAAGAATGATTTTTTGGCCCACATCCTATTGACACAAGTCTTGATGAATCACTACAAAGTTTCTGTGAATATAGTAGGTGAGTTGTCTTATCACTACTATGTGAATATGAAGTATGGAGATGATAAGTAAGGAATCCAATAGGCAGAAAGGTGATCAGTAAAGAGTCATTTGTAGAGAATTAGTATTCACTAGATCAATTGGAACAATAGTAATGAAGGATAGAATTAAGGACATAATGTTTGGTTTCAAGAGACTTCTAAAAAGTTGTGAAGAATTAATACGACTGTTAAGTGGTCTATACTTATGTCAGAAGCAAAGATTTGATACTATATCTGGGTGACTGCTTGTCAAATAGTGCAGAAAGTTAGAAAATGGAAATGGTTAGAAGACACTAGTACGGGAAACATCTATAGAGTGTTTGAAATACATGCAAGATATGTTATGTCCAATGAAAAGGTAAAATTGTATACTAGAATATTCTTCTCGGACATTTCACAAGTTAGAAAATTTTGAAGTTTGGTCTCAATATCTGGTTAAATCTATTTAAGGAATGGTGGTTCTTGTTCTGTTGAATTTGGAAGAAATTGACTACCAAGAAAGTTAGACTAGGAAGATATTAATATCATTTTTCATAAAAGTGTGATTGGGAAGATGCCAATATCATCTATCATGAAAGCAGTTTAGGTTAGGAAGATGTGGCAACATGAGATTTATAGTGATTATAGTGAGAAGCATGATTTTATAGAATTGTTAGAATTAGAGGTATTTGAAAGATGAGCAATGGCGAAGTTAAATCATAATAGATACCACAACTTTTGAAAACCCAATGCAAATATGTTGTTACGAATAGAGTGATCTGCAGAAAGGAAAAAAAATAAGGAAGCATTCATGTGTGAATCAAGTTTGGAAGTCAAATATCTTTTAAGTGAGAAAAAAAGAGAGTAGATGATGGTATATTGGATTAGTCATGTCAGTTGATCTCGAGAAAGATAGAGGAATGTAAGATTGTCCTATCTAATTTTTTTTGCTAGCCGTTTGAAATCTTGTGATGAGATTTTTGCAAGAGGGTGGATTTGTCGCACCCTAAAAATCGTTTAATTATAAATTACTATAATTTTTTTAGAAATTATTTATTAATTAAAAAAGTGCTTGAATAAAAACCTATGAAAATTTGACCGACTAGTTAAAATTTTATTAAATACTTTAAGTGTTTTAGTATTTTGTTTTAGATTTTTATTGGAATTATTTGTGAATAAGAAGTATTTTTAATAAATAAAACAATATTTCAAAAATTATTTAAATTAAAAATCTAATTAAAATCGCTTTCTAAACCTTAGGCGTTAGCCCATTCCTTTCCCACTCGGCCTTTCTCTTTTGTGGGCTTGTTTCCCTTTCTCTCGGTCCGCTCCTGTGCCAAAGTAGTCTCTCCATGCCTATCAGGTCGCTTCGGCCCGCAAGGAGGCCAGCCCATGCCTCCTCTCTCCCTTATTTAGCTAACAGGACCAGACCCCACATCTCACGAGCTTGTTTAAGCTCCAGTCGGTTTCCTGTCCCCGTAAGCTACCGTTTCCCATGCCTGATTCAGCTGCCTAGTTGCGTATCTCTTCAAATTGGTTGAGAGGAAATAATCCTCTTATCCTTCTCTTCTGTTTCCCATCCAAAATATGTGGAATTCAAATGAATTTTGAATTGAATGAATTTAGGCAATGCTTGAATCAGCTTATTTGGCTAAGCTGGTGCGTCATTTTCGATGAGCACGATTTTCGAACTGTGTATTTCGTATAAAAACCTTTTTTTAAAAAATAATTTATTTATTTATTAAAATTTATAATAGCTAATAATTAATTAATTATAGCTTATAAGCTAAGATAAGACTCAAACAAACACTGCCAGGTCTCCTTTCATAAGAGGACATAACTAACGGTGAGGCCCATGGCCCATCAGCTTGGGCTGCTGTTGGTCCTTCAGTAGCCATCGTCGTAGTAGATGGAGGGCCACGCGCACATTCCTCTCGCGGCACGCCGTCGTCAAGCCAGCCAAAGACCATCATGGAGTGTGGCCGCCGGTCGTGTGGAAGGAGCTGCAGGCTCGCATCCTTCACGCGAGAAACGAGCGCGGCGCGGCAGCCGTCGCTCGAGCTGCAGGTGTTCTGCCATGGAAGTCGCTGGAGAGCTACGGTAGACGTCGCCGGAGCTGCGGGCGGACATGGTCGGAGCGGTAGTATCCCTGCGACATCACATTGAGGTATGGCCAGATTGAGGGATGGGTTGAGAGAGCATTGGAGAGGAAAGGGGATCAGGAGCTGTGGTTTTTGGGTATTTTTACTTTTTTTTACCAGTTTTGACAGAAATTTCAAACACTGGATACGAGTCCCCGGATTTCTTTGAATTGGAAGTTCGTTTGCGTGCAGATCTTCCGTTTGAGGATCGGACGTGCAAGTCCGACTCCGACGCCGAAACTGCGGCGATCCGAAGACCGAAGCGGGCGTGCGCGCGTAGTAGCAACCCCACCACTTCTTCCTCCATCAACGAGTTCGCGAGAAAGAGGAAGAAGACGACCTAGATCGTTCCGATTCGGCGCCGGCGAGGTGGAAAGGAATGAAGCTCACCATAGATGAGAAGTTGAAGTGATACTCGGTGTTCAAGGTTCGTACGAGACCCACTGTCCAGGTCATCGCGCTGGGCTGGCGGGACCCCGTGCCGGCGGAGGCTTCCTCGACCTCCCTGCCGGCGGCGGAGGCGGGTGCTAGCACAGGTTCGGTGGCAGCGGGGGCGGGCGCTGGCTCGGGCTTCATCTCGGCGGCGGCGCCCCCAGCGTGGAGGAAGAGGACACCCGGGAGATGGAGGAGGATCGCCTGGACCTGAGCGACGAGGTTCACTGCTTCAGGGAGGAGGACAAGCCCGCCTTCCGCGCGTTCCAGGCGCAGAACGCCAGGTACTACCAGAGCATGATCGACATGGAGAAGATCATCGGTCGGAAGCTCACCTTTCGACCCCGCGTCCTCTCCGACGCACCGTATGTCGAAAATCTTCAGTTCTTCACATGCCATTGTTCTTTGACAATTTACCCATGTTTATTCCGAATAAACTTGTGTGCATTCAAATTTGTCATCGGCTTATCGCTACCGATGCCTAACAAATTAAGTAAATATCCAAAATTGGTTGAATCTGTTACAGTGAAGAGCATTTGACAGCCGAGGAGATGAAGGCAAACCTCGCCGGCAAGGATGTTGGGCATCAAGCACAGCACTTCGCCAAGTTGGCAGTTGATCACTACCACAACAAAGAGAACACAGTAATAGTCTGTTTTTTTTTGCCTTCCATGATAAGACAGTCTAATATATTGTTATAGCTAATAAACCTTTTGTTCTTCTTTTGGTTCAGACTAAGATTGAGATTTGCAGTGTTCTTCTATCAAACTGCTTCCATGAGATTTGCGGCTCAACATTCGGCCACGTCAACTTTACGGCGAAGGCCAAGAATGATGATCAGGCAAAGAAGAGCCTCTACTTTGCAGAACTGATGCTTATTTCGGATCCTGTTAGACGTCCTGGTGTTGAACCAATGTGTGTCGCCTCTGTTCACAATCTTGATGGTTCTTGTTTTGGTATGTTTATTATGATCCTCCTATTTACTTTATTCGGATTAATATGCTAGGTTATACTGTATAATTTAAATGTCTATAATTTAGCCAAGAAAACAGTGTGATTTTGCAGATTCTACTATTTTTCACATGAGAAAACATTAGAACAATCTATTTATCCTTATGACTATATAGAGATGTTAGGCACAACACCATATATATTTGCACTTACCCAATGCACAGTTACTCAACGGTTTATGTGAACATATATAGGGCTTGTAACTACAGTAAGGTCTCAATTTATGTTCTTGTACGTAGTGTAATTGTAGGACCTTCTCACAGATTTTATTTGAACTTCTGTTATATGTTGATGTTTCTTATATATGTAGCTGGATGCCACGAGATATTCAGGTTCAGGAAGATTGATCATAAGATGAGGAATAACCAGGATTACGAGCGCTGCCATGCATGTAGTGATCGTATCAAGCATCCAGTGGGAAAATGTTTATTGCAGGGCATGATAATACTAAGATGACATACTTTTCTGCTGGTTAAGTATTGCAATAATACGTTTATGCATTGGAAAATTGGTAGAATTCAACAATTTACATTGAGATGTAGTATCATTGAACTTGCACGCCATTGAAGCGAGGGAAAATCGATTACTTCATAAATGATATGTGTAATTTTTTTCTGGTATTATTTTAACTAAGACCAATAAGCCTCTATGACATATCTATTACACTTTACAGCTGGTGATTTTGTGATGGCCTTGCTTCAGACAATCTGGTTGTTAATGCCAAGTTGTCCCATGAAAGAAAGAACACAAATGTAATGCAACCCAGCTGGTGTTGGGACTTCAGGACTTGTGAACTCATATTGGACAGGAGCAACTAGTACTCCCTACCCTCCGTTTCACGTTTTAACTATTCTAAAAATCAAATGCTTTAATTTAATTTATAAAAAAATATAACAATATTTTTAACACAAAATAAATTACTATTTAAATATATTCAATTTTGGATCTAATGGAACAAATTTGGTGATGTAAATGTTGATATGTTTTTTCTATAAAATCAGTCAAAATGTCTTATAATATGAAAGTCTACAATAATATGACTGGATACTCGATGTATCGGAGTCACTTATGAACAGTCGAACGTCCTCAATGGAACAAGCCAAACCAGACTCGAATTAATTCATATACTACCAAATATCCATCAAATAGTCATCCAAGTTTTGATGGCTGTTGATATAGTCACATCAGATAATCATCATTTTTAGCTAGTTTTGCATTACTGAAGACTCCTTCACCAGCTTATGGTACACACATAGCGCGCTTCCAGCTAGTCGTCGTCGTCAAGGACACTCCGGCGCCTCTGAATCTGTGAAATAAAACATAGTAAAAAGAATCAGTCTTGTATCTTATTGGATGTTTTCGCTTCATAACCTATATTGGCTTCTTTTTCTCATCCTTTTTTTATGATGTACTACCAGTCACGCTAAAAGAATCCCCATATGGGATAATCTTTATAAACCAAACTAAATTACGCTATCCTAAACCACTGTTAGAAGCACAGTAGTTTTGTTTAATGAATTGTACATAGTATGTTAAAACCTGGTAGAAGTTTCCATGCTTTGCATACCGTGACTTTTGTCTGTTTGCTAGTGTGGGTATTGATTTTCTCCAGAAGTGAGATGAGCTTTTCTTCAGACACCTGAAAGCCAGGAAATTCCCCCACACAAAAGTCAGCCTTCAGATAAACTTTTTTTCTATGCCGCTTGACACAGTAAAGAGTTACAGGAAGCAATGTTACCCGCTTCTATTACCTTTTCAGATATTCCACCAGTCTGAGCAGCTCTCAGAAGAACATCCTCCACCCCTCTTGCTTTATCAGGTTTGACCAAAGCTATGCGGGAGACTGAAAGCTCCACAAAATAAAAATTACATTATTGTAGAACCTTTTCACATTAATATGTGCCACCTCAAGTGAGCAGATTAACAGTATGACTTTTTCCAAGAACCACCCTTATTCAGCACATTTGATTCCGACAAGTAAACTATGCATTATATATTCATGCAATTGTTTGCCAGCTACCAGCCAAACACCATAGTACCAATACTCAAGAAGAAAACAATCCAGGATGTACAAATTTTGTTAGTTTACTGCATATACATGTTAAGTGGGAAGATCACAGCTTTCCTGTAATTCAACATTGCAAATCATCTGGCAACCCAAACTCAGCACAAACAGCATTCACACCATCCTCTGGATTAAATCCTGATATTTTAAAAAATCTATTATCATCGTTGAAAATGAGGAAACAAATGTAATGATTCCTAAGAAAGTAATGATCCGTCACTCCAAGTATGCATATAGACACATAGGGAAATTATATTAACCACTTTGGTGCTTTCAGAAATGTTGTGATAGGTCACTTAGAATATAAGCATATAAACACTAAACTGCTGCTGAAAAAACAACATTGTGGTGTGGTAAAAAACAAAGCACATAAGCCAAGGACTATAGTTCAGTAAACGATCTAAAAATATACTGCAAGTGTGCAACAAAAATGACATCGACAACAATAACTGACGCCTTTCTCTAGCTTCAGAAGATAAAATCTGAGCAAGCATCATCTGCCGCTGTTCCTCAGCTTCCCTGATTAAGAGTTAGATGAAACAATGAAGTAGAGTGTTTTACACTGCATATCACAAGACAAATTAGCGTCAAATTCTTGACGAAAATGGTCAGGAAATGGAGCATACTGCTTTGCATGTTCTTGGGCTTTCTGCTGCCCTGCATTTTGCGGATTTCCCTAAAGGTCAAACGGTACATCAAAGTCAGATCAATTAAACTGCACATCATTGTTGCAGCTTCAACTTTTCACCATGAACCTCAGTAGCTTACCGCACCATGCTGTGCCATTAGTTCTTGCATTCTCCTCTGCTTGATGGCTTCCAACTCTGGGTCAGCCTAACAATAAGAATTTACAGTTCCATCAGAAGAGGTACATAGCAGATCAATGCATCAATGGATAGAATTGAACTGTCCCTTCCTCTTACATACACTAAATATTGTCAAGACAAACATTTGGAGTGCTTTACATAACATAACCTCTGTATCTATATTTAAAATTGAGCAAGACACCTAAAACATGTATTTGTAAAAAAAAGTTTAATCTATAGAGAGAATTGGGTCTTTTAACTTTTTGGAAGATTACAAGGGTTAGATCACAAAACATAGACCTGAGAGATTTATCATTTACTATGTGACAAGAACCATAACATCACAAAATAATCTGTGAATATATAGTACAGAATGGGAGATAAAAATGAAAGCATAGCATCTTTATTTCATCAAGCCCTAGAGTTCTTACCCTATCATGTTACAATGGGACACTAGCAGAATTGATTATGAGCAACATAAGAAAACTATCATGGAAGACTAAATCATCAGAACAAGTTATGAGAAAAACATTGCAGCTAAGAGGAAGGAAGTTTAATGCTAATATCATAAGCTAATGTGTTTGAGGAGAACATAAAGCACAGCAGCGCGCAAATGCTTGAAGACCCGACAACTAAAAATCAAAGTATGTGCATCTTTGTCTAATAGAAGTAAGAACAAATTTTACGATATTGGAGTACATCAAGGAGCTAACAAAAGTCAAGACAGAAAATGTTGTAAAGGTATCAAGATCTAGTGAAAGGGTGTAAAAACCATGTGTGACTTTTTTAAAAATGATTCATGTGCAACGCCATATGAAGCAAGGAGCCAAAGACATGGAACCACAAATGCAACTCCTGAATTCATGTTGCAACAGAATAGCACATCCAACTCGTGATGGGGGCTAGTCTAGCTGGGTGGATTCCAGGAAAAAGAAGTGACAATTCTGACTGGTCACTGGCCATCTTAGTGTTCATACCCGTGACGAAAAAGATTGATTTCTTTGATTCTGCTCACTAAAGAAGCATACCATTATCACTTCCCAAGATAAAGCAAGATCCAAAAGAAAACTTTGTAACCTCAAAATCCACCCACTCCCCCCCCCCCCCCACCCTCAGTCAATCGATAAAAGCACGATAAATCACAAAAGGTTATGATATTAACTTGACAGCCTACAATGCTTCGCCAGATTGCTATCCCCGCTGCTCGCGATTACAATGGGAAAACTATGGAGACATTAAGCATTGAAAAAACAGATCAAGACGAGCACTCATAAATCCATCCACTAGAAGAACACTAAAACCCTAGTGAGATTTAAGCGCGCGCAAGGTCAGGAGAGGCCCGAACCAAATCTATACGACCTGAGCAGCAGCGATCTTACCATCTTCTCTCGCGTGCTCGCCGGAGATCGCGACTCGCGAGCCCCCCTCAGTTCAGCGGCGATAGCCTCCGCTTGGCCTCCGGCGACTGGTAGGAAAGAGGAGACCAAAATTCCCCTTTTCTCTCTGCTCCCCCGTGGATTTAACGCAACCCATCTGGCTTTCCTCCTTCCTTTCCACGCCCATAGGCCCATCTCAGCCGTCCGATCTGCTAACTACTCTCCTGGGCCGTCCAATCGGAATCGCTTTCCGTGGGCTAATATATTCGCGGAAAAGTCTCTCGCCCTTTCCATTTCCATTTCCACCCACACAGAGGCGGCAAGGGTTTCCGATGGAGAACGGCGAGGAGACGTTCGCTTCCCCCACCGCCGCCGCCGCCGCCGCCGGCGAGTTCGAGCAGCCGCTGACCAACGGAGGGGTCGGAGGCGGGGGCGGGGCGTACCCCACCGCCGCCAAGGCCTACGACGCGGGCGAGATCGACGCCCTCCGCGAGGCGAAGCGCGACCTGGAGGAGAAGCTCGCCGCCATCGAGCACGAGAACCGCTTCCTCGCCGCGGAGGCGTACCGTCTCGAGGGGCTGGTGTCGCAGGCCAGGGAGGACATCGCCACCGCCGAGCACGCCGTCGCCGCCTCCGAGGAGGAGGCCGCCTCGCTCCGTGACGAGGTCAAGCGCGTGAAGGAGCTCCTCGCCGCCGAGAAGTCCGCCAACGAGGCCGAGCTGCGCAGGGGTGCGGTTCTCGACGCCGAGCTGCGGAGCGTGCAGAAGGAGGTGGCCGCCCTCGAGAAGGAGCTCAAGGCCCTGAAGGCATCCGCCGCTGCCGCTGCTGCGGAGAAGGAGATTGCTGATCCCTCGACGACTGCGCCACCTGAGGAAGCGGAGGTAGGGTATCACGGGCTGGCGGCAGCTGCTGCCGCTGGAGCCGCCGCCACAGCCGTCGTTGCGATGGTCGTCTTCCACCTGAAGAGGTAATCTGGTGCTGTGATGCGTCAGAAGTTTTGCTCTGCTGCTATGGCTTAATGAGACTGGATAAACCCCTTTTGCCGTGATGCTGGTATTACTGGACTAGTGGTAGTATTGCTTTAGCATTCCACTAGCTAGCAGCTTAGAGAGTCCTAGAGAGGTGGAGACTTATCGTGAGTCCGTTTCAATTCTGCATTTTCACATGGTAATAAAAATGTGAAAGACAAGTGAGAGTGAGACATATGTGGCTGTGATATGTTATTTTGGTGCTGTACTGATTTCTAATTCTGTCCCATGCATCCCTGGATTGTTGTGCTGTTTGTGTGAAATTACTATGGTTGCAGAATTAGTGGCCTACGTCAAGTGCATGGTGTGTCTTTTTTCAATCAAGGGGTTGCAAGAGTGTGCAGCTGCTCATGCAGTAATTGGTTCAGTGACTGCAGTTGCCATACCAATGTGGTCTGTGACATTTTCTTTTTGATTGGATGCGCAGGATATTACTTTGGTTGATGAATGCTAACATTCATTTATTTGTCTTGCTGAATGGGATGCTGGAGTGTTTAATTAATCTATTGTATGCCTTTGTTAAGCTCTGGAGTTAAGTGCTTATAGTATGCGTCTGTACATCACTGCTTATCAAAATGTTTGTGAATGTAGAATAAATGGCTGCTAGACTATATGGCCAGTAACATCATCTGCCAGGTTCCCATGGATTTTCAGACGAATATATCAGTTGAGTAGTTTGCAGAATTATGACTACCATGCTAGATTTCATATTAAGTAATGTTGATCATGCTTCTGTTTGTCTCTTATAAGCAAAGTATAAGTTGTATCTCAATTGATTTTGGTTGGTCCACTGTTGCTGCTTTTGTGTTATATTTCTGTGGTAACTACTAACTAGGAATTAAGCATATAAAGGTTTTTCTCGAGTATCAAGTCTAGCCATCAGCTATTATCATTATATCTTGGATGCAGAACCCATTCCTTTGTATGTTTCTTTCTCTTGTTGGTAGAATTGTCGTCTCTTATGGTTATTTAGTTATTCTAGTTGGTTACTTTAATTTGGACCTTATTTAATTAAGAGATGAAAAGCTATACAGATTTAAGTTCAATATTAGCTTCACGACCTTTTCTTGTGTGTTCAATATGTCCTAGCCTTGTTCTGGTGATATTTGCCTGATAATATGTATCTAGATGTTGTTTGTGGCATGGTTACCATTGAATTAACTATCTATTGAGATATATTCCGTCCTTGAGTAAACAGGAAATTATAAGTGGTAGATGCATGTTGGGAGGTTTCTCTGGGTGATGTGGGTCTTTTTTATTTCAATTATAGAGGTTTTCCTGATGAAAATTTCCACCCTCAGTCCAAAGTTGTAGTATTTTTGCTGTTCATATGTAGGAATCTGATAGCTATCATGTATTAATATGCGTGTTTAATGCAAATTTTCTTTTGGAGTCGTCCTTTGTTGTTTGGATCAGGATTATGTGCTTGAATGGTTATACATATTTGTATACTCAGAAACAAGAGCTATGTGGTGATGGCTCGAATCATCTTAGCCAGATCAGTTATCCCAGTCGATGCAGTTCAATTTATGCATTGCTGACCGGGTGGTGATAGATGCTTTGCTCCATCTCTGTTAGGATACACTGAAATGGTGATGCTTCTTCTCCATGTTCTGTGTGAAGTTATTGCCCTTGTGCATTTCTTCCAGGAACTATGTAGATCAAAGTGCTGATACCAAGCTTCTTCATTGATAAGATTTTTCGCATTTGTCACCATTTACTCATGCTATTGCTATGGCATTCATTCAAAGTATTAAACCTGAATGTGAAGCCTGGCCAACAACATCATCAGGTACCCAAAGAGACTGGTCAAAGTAACATGTCTGAGTAACATCAGCTCAACAACCAATGTCAGGCTCGTTCAATTGGTATATCTCCAGGTGATTCGGCTGTACATCTGGTACTAATCTCCTTTAGTACTATCTCGCCTAACATGTAAAACTGGCCCAATTGTCTTGCAAGCAAGAACAGGTTTCATGTTTCAGAGGCCATGCAACATTGCAGCCCTCTCATGGTTGCATAAACCTCTCATGGTGATCAATCACGATCTCATCCACAAGTGTCAGATTCTTTCAGTTGGCATAAATGTCAAATGATTCCGCTGTACGCTGTGTACTAATTTTATAGCTAAAAATCTGAAAATTTTGTCAGATTATCTCGCAAGAACAGGATTCGCGTTTTCGAGGTCATGCTGATGCCTCAAACGTTCGTGAGCTCATTCGCGAGTAGCATAGCAATTAGCAACAGTTATCTCGATCGGTTCGTCGGCTTGAAACCGAACGAATCAAGCACGTGATTAATGAAACGAAGTTCACATGAACTACACATCCAAAAGACAATGGCATGGCATGTCGTCAAACACATGCCAAGAAACAAGAATGGTGGACACGGCGGCGTGTACCCTAGCCGAAGAGGGTGCGGGCGTGCGGGGCCAGCTCCTTCTGCGCCGCCGAGATGGTGGCCTCGGCGACGCCTGTAGCCGTGGAGACGTCGCGCACGGACTTGCTGCCACCGGCGCGCTGCACGACCATGTAGATGATGGCGGCCGCGATGGACTCCGGGTTGCGCCGCACGTCGAGGCCTTCCTCCAGCCGGCGCACCGCCGCCTGCGCGGCGCGCACCTCGTTGTGGCCCAGCCCGACCCGGGAGCCGAAGCGGCGGAGGTAGTCCGACGCGCGCACGACGCCGAGGTCCATCGCCTTGCCGTCCTCCTCGCCGAGGTGCTTCTTGATGAGCACGGTGAGCCTGCCGATCTCCTTCTTCGCCGCGGCGCCCTCAGCGGTGACCGACGCCAGCTCCTTGTACGTCCGCGGCATCCCCTCGTTGCGGCACGCGACGAAGAGGCAGGCAGCGTAGACGGCGTCGCGGCTCCGGCCCCTCGGGAACCCCTTGCCGGCCTCGTCGAGCTTCTTGAACACCTCCTTGGCACGGTCCCGGATGGTGGCCACGAGGCCGAGCCGGTCGGCCATGTCAGCGATGCCCTTGAACGCGGCGACGAGCGTCTTCTCCGGGGACGCCCCGACGTCGATCCTCCTCGTCATCAGTGGGGCGCCCTCGCCGGCGTTCTTGGCGTGCATCCTGAGCGGGCCCGAGTACGCGATGGTGGTGCCCCCGACCTGGTCGGGGAGGAAGGGGTCGCTGCGGTCGCCGACGCGGTTGGGGTCTCGGTCGTCGCTGCCGCCGTCGTTGGCGAAGGTGCGCCACTCGGAGGTCTCGTCGATGTAGTGCGCCTCGAGGACGAGCGCGCACTCGGTGCAGATGGTGTCACCGGTGGTGTGGTCGACCACCACCGGCGTCGCAAGGTGGCAGTCCGGGCAGTAGAACCCATCGTAGTGCATTGTTGGCGCGAGGGGTTCTTGCTTGCTTCAGTTCCTTGTCGCTGTCCGCGACTCCGGCGATGGCGCGCGCGGTTTTTTTTTTCTCTCGGTCTCGACTCGCGATTGCCGCGGCGCGGTCAGGGGAGAGCTGGGGGTAAAGAGGAGTCGTGGGGGAGGGTGGGCTGATATTTATGGACGATTTAGGTCGGTGGGGGGGGGGGGGGGGCGGGGGGTGGGGCGCGCGTTGGAATCGGACACGGGCCCAGCAGCTTCCACAATTTACAATTGGATCCTTATCAAAACTTTTGCCAGAGTACGGAACATTTTCTAAGAAACACGTCACATTTAGCAGACTCCCCAAACAAAAGAATTTTGAGGAATTTTGAATTTTGGAACAACACATCACATTTGTATTGACAATGTTATCTCAGTCTTCATGCTGCTGGTGTTCCAGTTAGTTTTTTTTAAGGAATCAAATTAAGCATCAGCAGAAATAATAATAATAATAATTTTTTGTTACTTCTTTAAAAGTCAAAATAAATTTCTATTATTAAAAAAACAGATGGGGTGGAGCGTTTTAGCATAGAAGAGAAATGGTTGTCAAGATCTCACAGTGAAACGCTATTTGCTAATAAGTTCGTTATTTTCTATTTAGCTTATTTTAAAAGATTTTGATGTTTTTATTATAGTTTATTTTTCAGCATTTATTTTTACCATTTTGCTTATAATAAGTAGAAGTGAAACATAGTTAATTTTTATTAGCGAGGGAGTACGTCTTAAGTCAACATGAACATATTTACTTCACGTCTCAAAATATTTTTTCTATTATATTACGTAAACCAATTATTATACACTATTTGTAAATTTATGTTAAAAATATTTATTTTTCATATAATTAAATAGATAAACTACAAAAATAACCTGATAAATAATTTGTTTTAAATAGGATAGTAGCATGTTATATACTGGTATTTCGTAGCAGTCTAGGTATATATTGAATAATCATGCCATGAAAACGCTTAAGTCTTTGATTAATGCAAGTCAACTTTGCGAAAGCTTCAACTATCAGTTTTTTTTTCGAACTGATTTTTTTTTTCATTTCAAGTTGGCAGCCCAAACCAACACAACCCGGTGGCTGCTCCCTCCCTCCACCCGCGTGCGCGCCGTCGGAATCAACTCTCCCATGGCGGATTCCTCCCCTACAAAACGGAGGCCGCCGCAATGCGAGCCCCCCGTCGTCGTCGTCGTGCGGGCGGAGGAGAGGAGGAGGGATGGCCGCGCGAGGCAGCGAGGGAGGAGGTGGAGGGGGAGAGGAGGGGGAGGTTGAGGGGAAGGTGGGGCTGCACCGGCTGTTCGGGTTCGCGGACGGGGTGGACGCCCTGCTCATGGCGGCCGGCGCGGCCGGGGCGGCGCAGCCGCTCATGAACCTCGTCTTTCGGCGTGGTCGTCGACGCCTTCAGCTCCAGCTCCCGCGACGACGTCCTCCACCGCGTCTCCAAGGCACGTAGTCAACTGTAACTCGACTTGCGTTGTTTATACTTTATAGCTGGATTTGATTGCAGTAGCAGGCTTGGTTTCTACTACGCACGGCTACGTCGCGACCGATTGATGCGTTGTATAAGCACACTTGGGATAGTGCCTAGTGATTGAACTGAATTCATTTTTACGGTGAGAAAACTTCTCCTTGTTTAACACACAAGTTTTGTGGTATACACGAGGGGAGTGGTGTTGATAAAATGCCACACAGTTCATTGGGATATTGTAGCATTTGCCACCTGTCAAGGGAAGTGACAGATTTGCTGACAACTTTGTGGCAAAGGAGCAGTTTTCTCTTTTACTGTGTATTGTACTATGTTTCATTCCCAATTGCTTCACTGGAGCAGGTTTTGGTTAGTACAGTTCTATATCAGTAGTTGAGTTATTCTGATTAAGAGTATTGCACAGAAATTTGTGGTTCATTTAAATTGTGATTTATAATATTAATCATGAGATGTATGAAATAAGATTGATGCCTATGTCTGGTACTTCTCATGAATCGTTTTTGCATCTACCTATTAAGAAAACAGCTGGAATTCGGCCTTAGCTAAAATCTTGTCCTGTTGTTTCAGGTGTGCCTGAAGTTCTTCTATCTGGCTATTTGATCATGGTTCGCTTGCTTCCTTCGTGAGAACTATTTCTTCATTGATAGCATATGCTCATTTTTACCCTTTAGTTTGCCCTAAAAACCGTTTTTCAGCCAATATCCTTTTTTTTTTCATTTGAAATAAGTAAAAAGGAAAGAGAAAAAGGGACTAATTGTTCTAACTCCTTCATCTCAGGGATGAATACATTGAACTGTCAGTTTTCCTTGACATAGTTCACAGAACGATGTATTGTTGTTTATCATGTTAATGTCTTGAATTTCTGGATTACCTTTTTTGTGCTGGCATTTTCAAAAAGAAGTAAACATTAACAAATAATTTACTAAGTTCTTAAGTTCAACATAGAACATCCATCATTCTGTGCATTATATTTGCTTTTTGTTCAATTTCCAAAATCGTTACATGCCTGAGCATCCATATGTAGTTTATCTGAGAGGCGCTCCCTGGTATGGAGTATGTGAATTGGTCATTACTGCTTAATTGTCTTATCAGAGGTTGCATGTTGGATGATTACCAGCGAAAGACAAGCTGCCCACATCCGAGGGTTGTATCTTGAAGTTGTATTGAGGCAAGATATTGCATTCTTTGAAAAGGAGATGACAACTGGACAAATAGTTGAGAGGATGTCTGGAGATACAATACTCATCCAGGATGCAATTGGTGAAAAGGTAGATTTATGTAACACTTTAAATTGTTGTTTAATGCTTCTTGATGGTATTGTTTCTGAAGGTCCAATCTTATACCAAACGTATTTGTATAGTAGATGTATATTATTACTTATCAGTGTTTCAAGTAAGTTCCATGCTTGACTGGACAATTTGTTTTCCTTACATGATTGTAATGTTTGGACCTCTATTTCAGACAGCCCAAACTAATTGCCTTTTTGATGTTGAGAATATGCAACCTGCTGGGATTGTTTTCTTTTTCAGGCTGGGAAGTTTAAATAGTGGGGGGGGGGGGGGGGGGGTTGTAGTTTCTTTTGCTAAAGGATGGCTTTTATCATGTGTCATGCTCTCGAGTATTCCCCCTATAATAATTGCTGGAGCAGCTATGTCATGGGTTATATCCATGGTCAATCCAAGTAAAATGAAGCAGGGAACGTTGTTGAGCAGACAATTGGAGCTATTAGAATGGTGTGCCCTTGTTAATTCCTATTTATGTCCAATTGCCGTTGTAGACTCTTAATTAGCTCTTACTCTACCCAATTCTTGAAGGTTGCTTCATTCAATGGTGAGAACCGAGCCATTGCACTATACAACAAATATATTGTGAGTGCATATGTCTCTGCTGTTCAAGAAAGCATAGCAGCTGGCCTGGGCTTTGGTTTTATTATGTTTATCCTGTTCTGCACATATGGTCTAGCAGCATGGTATGGGGAAAAATTGATTATTGATAAAGGATATGAAGGAGGGCAAGTTGTCACTGTTTGGATGGCATTCATGACAGGTGCAATGTAAGTGATCAGTATGAAGAGTTACTTAACGTTATGAGGTAATGTTAAATAGTACTCCTATAATGTTATTCTAACGTCTCAAAGAAAATAATGTTCTTTCATAACCCCAATGGTTTAGGTTCATAGTGCATAATCTTATCTTTCTCTCTTTCTCTGAAATAGCTCAACTATATTTCCAGTTCTTGGGAAGTCTGATTTGATTCATTTTCTTCCATGCAGAATGGCCTGGACTGCCTGATATGTGATATATAGTTTTTATTTTGCTCTAAATTCTATATGGACAGGAGAAAAATCTTATTACACATAATAATACATATAACCAGCTGATTACATAGTTTTGTCATGATTTTTCTCCGAAAATGGTCGCAATAGCACATTTTTATTCCAGCAGACATATCTTGCTGGCAGCATATGCCATACCATAACCAGATGTTGCTTATACATAGCTATTATGTTCTTATGAAAATACACATTTTGCTTTCCAGGTCACTTGGTGAAGCAACGCCATGTATGTCTGCTTTTGCTTCTGGATAGGCTGTTGAGTATAGAATGATGCAAACAATCCAAAGAAAGCCAGCAATTAACTCTAGTGGAACAGATGGTGTCCTATTAGAGAACATCAAAGGTGAAATAGAACTGAGGAATATATACTTCAGCTATCCTTCTAGGCTTGACCAATTGATATTTGATGGGTTTTCGTTGCATGTCCTTAGTGGCATAACTATGGCTATAGTAGGAGAGAGTGGCAGTGGAAAGTCAACGGTGATTAATCTTGTCGAGAGATTCTATGATCCACAGGCTGGTGAAGTTTTGATTGACGGTGTTAACATAAAGACTCTGACGCTTAGGTGGATTAGGGAAAAGATCAGCCTTGTCAGCCAGGAACCACTTTTGTTTGCCACTAGTATCCGAGAGAAAATTGTCTATGGCAGAGAAGATGCGACGACTGAGGAGATAATGGCTGCAACAGGGCTTGCTAATGCAGCAAAGTTCATTGACAATCTACCTAATTTATGAAAGAAACAGAAATGTTTCAGCCTGTGCGAATTTCCATTCATATGTTATTCAATAACTAACTGACCATCTCTTCTGTTTTTTCAGGGCCTGGACACAATGGTTGGTGAGCACGGAGCTCAGCTATCTGGAGGGCAAAAACAAAGAGTTGCGATGGCAAGAGTGATCCTTAAAAATCCCAAAATCCTTCTGCTTGACGAAGCAACTAGTGCACTAGACATGGAGTCTGAGCAAGTGGTTCAAGAGGCCCTTAATAGAATTATGCAAGGCAAGACCACGATTGTAGTAGCTCATTGGTTGAGCACCACAAAAGATGCTGACATTATATCAGTCGTGCAGCATGGAAGAGTAGTCAAACAAGGTCTGAACCCTTCATGCACCTTTGATGTAATTCTTGTGATTCTGAGAGTTTATTGTCTGACTTGTTAATGTGAACCAGGCATGCATACTGCACTACTCAAGGACCCCAATGGTGCATATTCTCAGCTTATCCAGCTGCAGGGTGTAACTGAAGAACTAGATAAATCTGATGTTTGTTATCAAAGGTCCATTTCAACTGTTCAAAGTGTTATGTTCATTAGCAAATCTAGAAGCTGCAATAAATCATTTAAGAAATCATTAAGTTGTGGAACTTCATTTGGGAATACTAGCGTGCATTTAATCATGGCAGCTGGTATGATTGTCCCTGAGAGCATGCATACTAAGGAACCATCCAAGGTATTAGATGACATTGAAGAGCACAAGAGGGTGCCCCTCTGTCGACTTATTTCTCTTAACAAACCAGGGATACCAGTTCTTCTATTAGGTACAGCTGCTGCAGTTGTAGCAGGCGTTCTCTTTCCAATGTTAGGTTTGTTGATCTCCAGTTCCATAAAATTGTTCTATGAGCAACCACATCAACTTCAGAAAGATGCACGGTTCTGGACATTGATGTATGTGGCAGCAGGTGTTGCTTCCCTTATTTCCCTGCCAATGGAAAATTTCCTTTTTGGAGTGGTTGGCGGGAAATTGGTTGAGCGCATTCATTCTTTATCTTTTAAAAGAATTGTTCATCAAGAAATCAGTTGGTTTGATAATCCCTCAAATGCAAGGTCAGTCTCTAATTATTCCACAGTTGTGCATTACATTCCCAGATCTGTCATGAAAGCTGCATTACATTTTATTTACTATTATTACTGTGTATGCCCAGTGGAACAATTGGTGCGAGGTTATCTGTTGATGCTTCAAATATTTGGTGTCTTGTAGGAGACTCGTTAGCATTGATTGTTCGAAGATCTGTTACAGTTCTTGCTGGATTTACCATTGCAACGCTTGCAAACTGGAGGCTTGCCCTTGTTGCCACGGTCGTGCTTCCTTTGGGGGGCTCCAGGGATTTGTCCAGATAAAGTTTTTGGAGGGGTTCAGTGCAGATGCCAAGGTACATATGACATGTAACCTCTGGAAAAAAAATGATACTGTCCTGCTAAATGTACTCATATTGCTATATTTTTCTGAATGTCAGGTTGCAGGTGAAGTATGAAGAAGCAACTCAAGTAGCACATGATGCTGTCAGTAGTATACGGACTATCGCTTCCTTCTGTGCCAAGCATAGGATAATGAAGGCTTACTACAAAAAATGTGAAGCTCCGGTGCGACAGGGGATACGTCAAGGGATTGTTAGTGGCTTGGGTTTTGGCATATCATATTTTGTACTGTATTCTACATATGCCCTTTATTTCTATGTAGGAGCCAAGTTCAAGCTTGATGGCAAGGATACATTCACGGAAATATTTGCCATGATTGACCGTGAATCAAAGATTGACTCAAGCAGTAATGACGGCATGGTCTTAGCTAATGTTGCTGGTGAGCTCGAACTGCACCACGTCTGTTTCTTATACCCATCCCACCCAGATATACAAATATTCAGAGCTCTGTCATTGAGAATACCATCAGGAAAGGTAACAGGATCCTACCACCTTGCCATCAAATCCTTTGTTTTTCTTCACCATATATCACACCAAGTTACCATCAGATGAAAATGTGTTGCTCATCTTAGTAAACATTTTCTTGTAGATGGTTGCCCTTGTCGGGGAGAGCGGCAGTGGTAAATCAACCGTCATAGCACTACTGGAAAGATTTTACGATCCTGATCAGGAACAGTAACACTAGACGGCATCGACATCAAGAATCTCTAGGTTAGT
Organism: Oryza coarctata; assembly: GCA_030770085.1. NCBI lineage: Eukaryota > Viridiplantae > Streptophyta > Magnoliopsida > Poales > Poaceae > Oryza > Oryza coarctata. The sequence goes on from CM061470.1 coordinate 21,133,996, forward strand.
TTTCTGTGACAGCAGATGGGGCTGGTGAGCCAAGAGCCCGTCCTGTTCAACGACACGATTCGCGCCAACATTGCCTACGGCAAAGAAGGCGAGGCCACGGAAGAGGAGATCATCGCCGTTGCCAAAGCCGCGAACGCGCACCAGTTCATCTCGGCGTTGCCCCGGGCTACGACACCTGCGCCGGCGAGAGGGTAGTTCAGCTCTCCGGCGGGCAGAAGCAGCGGGTCGCCATCGCGAGGGCCATTCTCAAAGACCCCAGGATCCTTCTGCTCGACGAGGCGACGAGCGCGCTGGACGTCGAGTCGCAGCACGCCGTCCAGGCGGCGCTGGAGCGGGTGATGGTCGGCCGGACGACGATCGTGGTGGCTCACCGGCCGTCCACTATCAGGGGCGCCGACGTGATCGTCGTCCTCAAGAACGGCGAGGTTGTCGCCACGGGGAGGCACGAGCAGCTCATGGCGCAGAAGGACGGGCTGTATGCTTCGCTGGTGGAGCTCCGTTGGTCGGGAGCACGGTGCTGCCGGTGGCGTGGTGTTGTATCGTACATTTTGTACATAGGGTTGTAAAATAGCTGGGAAAAGCTATATGTATCACAGTATCAGATACTTGACCATCTTCCCAGCATTTCTTGTTTCATGAAATTGTAAGTGCGTAGACCTGATTTGTACTCAACGTTGCATTTGGAAGCTGCTAATGGATGCAGTACAAGGTTAAGAGAGAAAACGGATGGAGACAACTTGCCCGTGATGGACCATGTATGTACTATCATAAAAATCAAGAGTGTTTCTCCCGCGATTTTGGTCCGTCGTCCGCGTGTCGTTCGTCTGCGTGTGTCGTCTGTTTCGGATCAGGCTGTTCGGTTTCCGTATTTTTCTGTCCATCGCTCGCCAGATCGTGCCGTGCGCGTTCGTCTCCCGCTCTCTCTCTCTCGCGCGTGTCCGTCTCCTGCTGCCGCGTCTGTCGTCGGCTCGCATACGGAGTTTGAGCTCCACTCCGGAAGAATATCCTCTCGGCACAAAAGGCAAGCTAAGCAGAAAAAATTAGGGCTACAAAAACCGAAAGGTAGTGCGTAGGTAACATTTAACAGAAAAACACCTCTCATCTCAGTTATTTTTTGAATGGCCGATTCATACAGGTGTGTCCACTTTATCATCTCTTCTCTCTCTTTCGCTCGCAAGCACACAATCGTGGAGCTTCTCCCCACCATTGCTGCCATAGAGCTCCTTCCCGCTGCCCCCGACATGGTGCCAGCGTGGATCCTCTGATCAACCTCCTCTCCCTCCCCATTCCATCCATCTTCTCCTCCTAAAGTGGATGGTGGTAAGGTGTTTCTGTCTTGCTTTCTTTCTCATCTTCAACAGTTCCTCACTATCAAATCCACACCGCTACCTTTTAATCCCATAGCCCTCCTCGTCCCTGTCTACTGCTAGCCTCTATTCCTGTAGTTTCAACGGTGCTCTCGCCACCTCTCCACCTACTCGTCATCATAGTCTATCGTCATCGTCACCCATGGTCATCTCTATAAGTCTGAAAAAATCCTTCTTTCCTCTCCACTAGCCTCTCTTTCACCTAACCTTAACCCTCAACCCTAATTGATCAGGACCTCCACCGTCTCACCAAGCTAGAGGAGAAAACGTCAACACGAATCATAACGTGGGTTCGAAATTCTAACAAAAATTCTTCCAAATTTCTATCGACAGAAGATTAACAATTCTGAAACCGAAATCGTCACTTCTCCCCGGCGTCACTGTAGCATACCGCCTCTCGCGAGCTGCCTGCATGAAAAAAAAAAAAGCCAGGGAATCCGCTCTTCATCTCGCCGAAGAGACCAGAGATCATGCCGGCAGGGAGCGCCCCGTCGGGCATCGCTGTGCCGCTCCCGAAGCCGTTACGCAGGCTGGTGGATGGCACCATCGGCCAGACTACTGGAACCCGGAGACCAACATCACCCAGTAGGAGCGCTCCCTGCCCCCGAAAGAACAGCTCCAGCTCCCGCTTCTCTCCATGGCGCAACCACAGCGACCTGGACAGCGTAGGTGCCATGACGAGCACAACTCATCCAGGTTTAGCATGTTTGTTTAACCTACTTTCTCGTTGGCATCGATGATGTACGGGGACAACGTGTCAGCTCCCATGCATAACTTCGTTTGAGACTGGTGGCTTCCGAATGGAAATCCTCAAGGAGGTATCCACCATCTGTTTGGTGATGAATCCTGAGACATGGTCTAACACTAACCCAACGAAGTCCGCTAGCCAAAAAGCTACAGATGAGCGCATATATAATACGTGAATTCAAAGTGGTTAAGTTTTTGTTGATCTTTAAGCATTATATTGTATCTAAATCCATCTACAGATACGACACACTTACAGTGTAGCGCGATCCAATTTTGTTCTCATTAGCGAGATACATGCCCCTTTGATTCTTTTCATCCGTAGTTGCACTACTTCTAGATCACGTGGTATTAACGACGTTAATGGCGAGACTATGGTGTACCTTTTGTTCGGCTGCTCATGAAGTTAATGGTATGTAGACAGCGTGGACAGCATGATCGGAGTACATAGAATCATAGAGGCTCTAAAGCGGGAGTGGCAAAGGGAACATGACTATGATGATGGTATAATTCATGGTCAAGCTGTCGAGGATGAGGGGCTACTAGAACTCTCCACCTCAACCTGTGGCCGCATGGTGACTGGAGCTGAATACCTGCTTCCGCTTGCAGCAGAGCAAGGCACACCACTACAATGGCATCTATCCAAGGGCGACGACCATGGTGCATCCATCTACCACTATTAAGAATTGATCTTTCAAGTTGTATTGCAATTAGTTTTGCTCAATCTTGCTTAGTTGTCGAGTTTATATTTTATGTGTGTCTTACCCTGCTGTAAAGAATGCCATGTGCTTGCCTACACCTGGTTAGATGACCTAAAAAGACAACAGGTCTACTCATGGCCATATCAACATCTTCACCACACAAATCTGAACCGCCATTGTCGTTGTCACCGGTGCTACCCTTCCACACTATTGTTTGAACCCTAATAATCTAATATTTATAATGTTAGTTTCTCCTTACACCGCGCAACGGGTTTTTTTAGTTAACAAATAAACAAACAAGCTTGCAGTTAGCGAGTAATGTTTCAATTCCCATCTGCTAATGGGTTAGAAAGTAAATGAACCTAGTCGTTTCGAATGGCAAGTGTTACAGCATCATCAGTGATCAGACTATGGGGCCAACGAAATCAGGTCACATTCTGGATGAAATGCATCCACTTCGTAATGCTGCTTGCTGCACAAGAACTGAAATCCATCCATCCAAATTGCTCTGAGGTGGTGAATCTAAGCTTGAAGGCCCACACCGCCGCCTCCTCGTCCTCTTCTCCTGGACGGCTGGAACTCCATGAGCAGCTGCTGCATCCTATAGAATCCAGAGACCCCCATTGTGCTGACAAGAGGCCAAGAGGAACATCTTGACACCGGCACACCTGATGTGGCAATCTGCGATAGCCTCCAATCGTTTCCGAGTAACTGGTTGTAAATCAGAGAGAATTTGAGCAGCTGTAGCGTAGATTTTCCCCATGAAAGCAATAGATAGAAACATTTTCTTCATGTTCAGATTTTTTTTTTCCACTTTCGCCAAGCATGAGACCAGACTGAAATCCGAAGACTTCATGGTTTGTGAAGACTGAAATCCGAATACCACATAACAACAACACGCAAAGCCCACACTAACGGGACCAAAATCAAATAATAAACACTACCCAAATCGGGGGTAATGCCTGACATGACTATACTCTTAGTTCTAACAGATACTACATCCATCCTAAAATATAAAAACTAAGAACTAGATTAGACATATTATACATTAGACATATTATACATGTTATAGTACTCTAAATCTAAGTTTTTTATACTTTAAGACGGAGGAAGTAAGTCAATAGAATATCACCTTCGCGCATGAAACAAAAGGAAAAAGACACGAGATGAGATGCTTCATGCATCCAAGCATAGATTCTTTGATCAGACTGCATTGTCGAATTTAAAATAATTAGACTGCATTGTCGCATTTAAAATTGGGCAGTCACCCTCGCAAAAAAAAAAAATAAATTGGGCGGTCACCCTGGCAGTAAGTGAGCCTCCGCTTGCAGTTTTTTGTTTAGACAAACAAGCTACCTGCCCAGATCGAGTGAAAGTGTAGAAAGTGTACAATGACTATGAATCCCCTGAGCGTATACAAAGGGGTCGGGTCTATATATATACAGACCAGGTCAGTGATCTGTCTAATATTCCCCGCAGTCGCAGCGGGAGGGGAACGGACGCAGAGATTGGACCGAAAACTGGTGAATAAAGGCGTGGGCAGGCCTTTGATCATTATATCGGTAAACTGATGTGCCGATGGTACATGGAGCACCCGAACCTATCCTAATGCAACCTTGTCACGGACAAAATAAATATCGATCTCGATGTGCTTGGTGCGTCGGTGATGGACCAGGTTGGCGGTCATGTAGATGGCACTGACATTATCACAGTAGATGACGGTCACGGTGGAGAGGGGTGCACGGAGCTCCTGGATCAGCGACGGCGTGGGCAACGGCGCGATACTCGGCTTCAGCGCTGGAGCGAGACACTGTAGTTTGGCGTTTTGAGGACCAGAATACGAGAGTGTCATCGAGGTAGACGCAGTAGCCGGACGTAGAGCGTCGAGAGTCGGGGCAGCCTGCCCAGTCCGCGTCGGAGTACATGGTGAGAGAGTCGATGGGGCTGGAGCTGAGATGCAGCCCGCTGGAAAGGGTGTCTTTCACGTAGCATAGGATGCGCTTGAGCAGCACGAGGTGAGGTTCGCGCGGAGCGTGCATGAAGAGGCACACTTGCTGGACAGCGTACGTGAGGTCGGGTCGGGTGAGTGTGAGGTATTGGAGAGCCCCAGCAAGACTCCGATAGTGAGAGAGATTGGCAACGAGGGCACCATCGGCGGCAGAGAGTTTGGCTCGAGTGTCGACTGGGGTGGCTGTGGGGTGACAGTTGGCCATGCCCGCACGTTGGAGGAGGTCGATGGCGTACTGGCGTTGGGAAAGGAAGAGCTCATGGATGGAATGGGTTACGGAAATGCCAAGAAAATGGTGGAGAGGACCAAGATCGGTCATGGCGAACTCAGAGTGGAGTCGGGCCATGATCTGGTCGAGGAGAGATGTCGAAGACGCTGTGAGGACAATGTCATCGATATAGAGAAGTAGATAGGCACTGGCGGAGCCGATATGGAAAGTGAACAGGGAACTATCGGATGCAGAGGCCACGAAGCCGATGTGCCGAAGATAGATAGCAAAGCACTGGTACCAGGCACGAGTGGCTTGTTTGAGGCCGTAGAGAGATCGTTGAAGGAGACAGACGTCGTCGGGCTGAGAAGGGTCGACGAAGCCTGGGGGCTGCTGGCAGTAGACTGTTTCCGTCAGGTGGCCGTGAAGAAAGGCGTTCTTTACGTCTAGTTAATGGATCGGCCAGGAGCGAGAGGCAGCCAAGGTGAGGGCGACTCGGATGGTGGCGGGTTTGACAACGGGACTGAAGGTCTCGTTGTAGTCGACACCAGGTCGTTGGGAGAAACCCCGGACTATCCAGCGAGCCTTGTGACGGGCAAGAGAGCCATCGGTGTGGAATTTGTGTTTGAAAATTCACTTACCGGTCACAATGTTGGCGTCGGGAGGTCGGGGAACGAGGCGCCAGGTCTCGTTGTCTATTAGGGCCTTGTACTTGTTGGCCATGGCCGCGCGCCACTGAGGGTCGGCCAAGGCTGAGCGAGAAGTCGCCGGGATGGGCGAGATAGAGCTGTGGACGGCGGAGAGACCGTAGCGCGGATTGGGTCGGAGAGACCCGGTCTGGGAGCGGGTGACCATGTGAGAGGTGGAGGGAACTGGAGCCGATGGGGATGCGAAAGTAATGGGAAGAACTGATCGGGTGGGGGCATCATCGGCTCCGAGTCGGCGACTGTAGACAAGAGAAAAAGGAGGAATTAGATCAGCCTGAGCCGATGAGGTCGGGTGAGCCGAGTATTCCGATCGGTCCGATAGAGATGGATCAGCCGATAGGGTGGGGGGAGCCGATAGGGTGGGGGGAGCTGATGGAAAGTGAGGAGCCGATGGAAGTGGGGTGTCCGATGGAGAGGGAATGGTATCGGCTGAAGGATAAATAGGATCGGTATCGGCCGATAAAGGTGGGTTCGATGGGGGTCCGATGGTGGAGACATCGGACCGAGTAGTGTTGGGATATGTGACGGGTAGATCCTTAGCAGCGGCCGATGAGGGGGCCGATGGAGAGGGCGGTAGGGGAGACCTGGTCGGCATGGTGTTGGTGAGGAGGAAGTCGAGATCACTAGAGGAGGATCTCGGATGAAGGAGACCGAAGGGAAAACATGTCTCGTCAAAAATGACGTGACGAGAGACGAGGACCCGTCGGGTAGAAAGGTCAAGGCATCGGTATCCCTTGTGAGAGGTGAAATAGCCGAGGAGAATACATGCGGTGGAGCGGGGAGCGAGTTTGTGGGAAGCTGTGGTGGTGAGATTTGGGTAGCAGAGGCACCCAAAAACGTGAAGGTAGGAGTAGTCGGGCGCCGTGTGGTAGAGAAGGGCATAGGGAACGTTGTTATGAACGGAGGAGCATGGACGCCGATTGAGAAGGTATGTCGCAGTAGCCAGAGCTTCGGCCCAATAAGTGACGGGTAGATGGGCGTAAAGTAGCATGGTGCGACTGATGTTGTTGAGGGTGCAAAGGAGGCGCTCGGCTTTGCCGTTCTGAGGAGAGGTGTAGGGGCAGGAGAGCCGGAGATGGATGCCCTACGAGGTGAGGAGGTTTGTAACGGTATGGTTGACGAATTCCGTATCGTTATCGGCTTGTAAAGCCTTGATGGGGAGGTTGAACTGAGTGGATACGTACGTGACGAAGTGAGTGAGGTGAGAGGCGACCTCGGATTTGTGGATAAGCGAGAAGGTCCAGCAATAGTGTGTGTAATCGTCAAGTATAGCGAGATAATACTGATTACCGGAGACACTTTTAACTAGGGACGTCCATACATCACAATATATAAGTTCAAATGGACGCGAGATACAGGAGAGAGAACTAGAAAAGGGCAGACGCATATGTTTGCCAAGTTGACATGAGTGGCAAACTGTGGAGCTGCTGTGAGTACATCGGATGGAGGCGCTGCGACGGAGGATGGCGACAGTGTCGGGGCCGGGGTGGCCGAGGCGAAGGTGCCAAAGGTTGGTGGAGAGGGCGACGCTGGTGTGTGGGGTGGATGGCGCAGCGGGAATGGTGTAGAGGTCACCGTCACTATTGCAGCGAAGGATCTGTCGCCGGGTTGGGATATCCTTCACAGAGAAACCAGACGCGTCAAATTCAATGGAGCAGTGGTTGTCTCGTGTGAATTGACGAACAGATATAAGATTGTGAATGAGAGAAGGGACAATAAGAACATTGCGTAAGGGGAGGTTAGCGGTGGATGTAGACAGAGAAGAGTCACCGCGGCATTGGACAGGAAGAGAGTGACCATTGCCGATGGTGACAAAAGGGGAGGAAGAGGGGTGACAGGAGCGAAGTATACCGGCCGATGACGCCATGTGTGAACACGCCCCAGAGTCCAGCACCCAAGGGTGCTGTGGTTGGAGCGTCATCTGGTTAAGGACAGCGACGAGGCCAGCCTGGTTCCAGGAGGGAACCGACTGGGTGGTTGGGGTCGGTAGCATCGGCTGAGGCGGCAGAACGGGAGCCGATGCCAGGTGAGCCTGGGGATAGGCGCCGAGAACTCCGGGTTGCCAGTCGATGGGGCTGCGTGGCTGGGGCTGGGACGCCCAGGGGTTGTAGCAGAGCCACGGACCCGTGGAACCGGCAGGGTGGGGAGGGACCGAGGTAGGTCGTGGTGGCGTCGGACCCTGCCAGGTCCTGCCTTTGCCTTTGCCCTTGCCTTTCCCGGTGCGGGCTGTGTTGCTGTGGCCGGAGCCATGGCCACCAGGACCGCGGGAGGAAGGGGCAGCGCAAGAAACTCGGCAGCCATTATCGACTGCGGCAAGAAGAGTGATGTGGGCCACTGTCTTCTCATCATTGGCCAGACGGAGTTCTTTAAGAACTAGCATGTCATGAGACCGGGCGAACGATGGAAGAGGTGTGGCGTTGGCGATGTCATTGGCGGTGTTGGAGAAGCGGGGATTGAGGCCTCGCAGAAAGGCAAGGACGAGTTGAGAATCGGCCACAGGGTGGCCGACGTCCCGGAGAGCAGCAGCCTTGACTTTGAGGCGCTGACAGTACGAGGAGACAGAGGAGTCGCCTTGTACCATGTAGTGAAACTCGTTGAGGAGGAAGATGACGCGAGGCTACTTGTTGGCTAGGAAGATCCGCTCGATGGCCACCCAGAGGTCCCGAGCGGTGGGGTCGGTATCGTCCATGGCGAGGTCGAGGACAGAGTCATCGATCGAGCCGAGCAGCCAGCTACGCACGCAGCACTCGGCGATGTCCCACTGAGAATCATCGGGGCGAGGTGGAGCGGAGCCATCAATATGGGACCGGAGGCCGAATTTTTCACAGAGGGATTTGAAGAAGAAAACCCACTTGGAATAATTGGCGTTAAGGTCAAGGGAGATAGGAATGTGAGATTTCACGTTCACAGCAGCGTAGGGAGGGGAGAAGATCGGCGAGGTGGTGCCCGAGGTGTGGTTTGTGGCACCGAGGGCCGGAGCAGATTCGACGACTGGGAGAGTGCCGGAGCTGAGGGCGGACTCGGTGACCATGACGGGAGAACGGGAGCAAAGAGCCGATGGGAGAGAGAAGCTGATGGGAGGGGGAAGCCGATGAGAGGACGGATCGGCCGATCAAGGATGTGAGAAGCCGATGGGAAGTGGGCAGCGGAGTAGGTGAGGAGTGGCTAGCCGATGAGGAGTGGTTGGCCGATGGGGAGTAGGCAGCGGAGTAGGTGAGGAGTGGCCAGCCGATGAGGAGTAGGCAGCGGAATAGGTGAGAAGTGGCCAGCCGATGAGGAGTGGTTGGCCGTTGGGGAGTAGGCAGCGGAGTAGGTGAGGACAGAGTAGGTGGGTTAGAGAGTGGTTGGGTCACGGACGTGCGAGGATTCACGTCCGTGGACTCGTGGAGGCCAAGGAGTGGGGCGGGCACGAAAAAGGCAGGGAGTGGCCGGACGCGAAGAGAATATGTTCGCGTCCGGGAGGCAGGGATTCGTGTCCGTGGACACGTGGACACGTTGGACTGGCTCGGACGTGAGGGAAAAAGGTTCGCGTCCGAGAGCCGTTGAGCGTGTCGGAAAGGGCAAGAACCGAGGGAGGTTTTCAGCCGATGGAGACGACGAGCGCGGAGGTGCGCCGGCGTCAGAGAAGGAGAGATGCACGAAACAAGAGGAAGAGCGGAGACGGGTGCGAGGAGGGACAAGGAGGCGGATCGAGACCGTCGCCTGGTCGCGCGGAGGTGAGGCGGAGAAAAGGTGACTGCGGGAGAGACGGGGAGAAGAAGAAATGAAGACGAGAGAGCGAGGGGAGTACCGGGAAGAGAGTCGACGACGGGAAGAAGATGTCGACGACGAGGAAGAAAGGATTGGCTTTCCGAAGGGAGAAGCTAGCGTGCCGGAATGTTTAGACTCGCTCTGATACCATGTAGAAAGTGTACAGTGACTATAAATCCCCCGAGCGTATATGAGGGGGTCAGGTCTATATATATACAGCCCAGGCTAGTGGTCTGTTATCTGCAGATTGAGACGACTGGGTAAGACGAAATAGAGTAAACCATCAGACTGCAAACTACACGACCAGTCAGCTCGTGCAGATAAACAAACTTACATGTAGGTTTGAGCAGGCTCAGCCACAGTGTCCTAGTCACCTTCTGATGGAAGCACAGGATACTTCAGAGCCAAAGAATTCAACACATGGATCCTCAGATTCCGGTCGCTATCGCCATGATTTTCGGTCATGGACTGTTCAAGTTGTATTTGTAAAAGAGAACTGGATCTTGCAATAAAAATCCGGCATTCACACTGAACAATATAGAGTTGAGGTCTTGGTAAAAAATGAGACATGAAGATGTTACCCAGCTAAGCATTGCCTCATTTTATTCGCTTCACGGCTGGCCTGCCACTCTTTATATATCAATGTCATTATCCTGTCTTACCACATCTATAACCTCACTATCTTTTCTGCAAACTTTTTTTAATGCAGTTTACTGATATCTAACCCAACAAGGACACTATAAAAGCTAGACATCCCATATCAGCCAGAGCAATACATAGTAAATAAAGTAGATGTTATTCTGGTAATAGGTAGTCAGAACATGGAAGAAGCATCCACAGCAGGAGCTGCTGATGGAGATAAGTGTGGAAAGGAGGAGAATGGCAAGAGGATGGCCGAGAATGGCAAGGTGGCATTCCATCACCTGTTCAAGTATGTGGACAGCACAGATGTGGCACTGATGCTGGTCGGCACCATAGCGTCACTTGCAAGTGGCATGTCACAGGTGATCATGACGATCATCTTTGGGCAGATGGTTGACGCCTTTGGGAAATCATCCCCCGGCAACACTCTTCATCATGTCAACAAGGTACATGCACTGACTGTCCCTTTTGCTTCTGCATGAAGCTGGCAGCCTGCAATGTTGACTTAGCTTGTTACTAGTTAGTAGTTACACTAACAGCTTACAAGACAAATATGAACAAAAGTTGATATTTACATTGTCATGACCTCCACTTATACATGAGCAGCATTAGTCCTAATTTTGCTGATTTAGCTTTATAAGTGAAATATTGATATGCAACTTCATAGTTATGTTTGAGGAAAATGTCAAGAGCTCCCTCTATCACATTAAAGAAGAGTAAAAAGGAGTTTAAAATATAAAATATGACTTCATAGCTATATACTAATTTGATCAGCTTGTTATCTATCTCTCATTTTCCTTTCAGGCGATACTATATTTTGTCTACTTGGGCATTGGATCAGGGGTTGTTTGTTTTCTCTGCAAGTATGATCGATACAATTTAACTTTAAAGATAGTTCTGTATGGAATACATATTGATGATAGCATGACTGAGCATCCTAATTATTTGAATAAAAATACCTACATATATCAGACGATTATACTCAAGTCGAGGATCATTCTCAACCTACAAATACCTGAATACCAATAGCCATATTCAAGTATCCAAAATAACTCTTACATCACATATAAATAGAATCCCATAATAGCTATGCATAACAGAGGTATCATGCTGGGCCATCGCTGGGGAAAGGCAGGCCACTCACATTCGATCTTTGTATCTCAAGACAATTCTAAGACAAGATATGACATTCTTTGACAAGGAAATGACAACTGGACAAGTTGTCTCCAGTATCTCTGCTGACACTACACTAATTCAAGGTGCTATCGGTGAGAAGGTACACAAACTTTGTTTCCTGTTCATTGCTTTTGACCTTCTACAAAATAAAATAAGTTCAGCTACTATTTCAGTGATGCTCTTAGCTACTATATATGATGTGACTACCAATAGAGCATGGCTCTTATTGATCGACCCTCTTTATTGTTTTTAGAATGACCATTTCAATTCACTGTAATCTTATTTAGGCCTTAAAACTCCTTTTTTTTGAAACTTTAACACTCCTTTTTCACCTAAAAGGAATATTCTTGTTTTTTAGGTTGGGAAGTTTCTACAGCTTGTTACCACTTTCCTTGGTGGTTTTGTGCTAGCGTTCCTCAAAGGCTGGCTCCTCACCCTAGTCATGCTTTCTACCATACCACCATTTATCTTTGCCGCCAGAATTGTCTCAAAGATGTTAGCCGAAATATCTAGCAAGGGCCTAGCATCATACAGAAATGCAGGGGATATTGTTGAACAAACAGTTGGATCCATAAGAACAGTAGGCAACTTGTTAATGATGCAATGCAGATGACAAATAATAAATAAACTTGTGACATATGTGTATTCAATAACAGGTGGTATCCTTCAATGGTGAAAAGAAAACCATTGGCCTCTATAACAATCTGATAAAGAAAGCATACAAGGGTGTGGTTAAGGAAGGGTTCATCCAAGGCTTTGGCATGGGTTTCCTTAACTTAATCTATTTCTCCAGCTTTGGATTAATTGTATGGTATGGCAGTAAGCTAAGTCTCAGTAGAGGATATAGTGGAGCGGATATCATGAACATCTTGTTTGGCATTTTGATAGGTGCAAGGTAAGTACTGATGCTAAAATTCCGTCCCAACTTAGCAGTTAAATTCGACCAATGTCCCTACATTATATTCCTCTACAACAAATTAATTGTGCCAACTAATTTTGGTGCCTGTATGAAATTTCACAAAACCAGGCTAATTTTTCAACGCATCTTGACGATATTTCCGAAGTCCTAACATGCATATTTTAAAATGTGTGGAATAGGTCTTTAGGTGATGCAACCTTTGAGGAAGAATTGCTGCTTACAGATTATTCAAAATAATCAAGAGGAAACCAGAGATTGACTATGACGATACTAGCGGTATTGTGTTAGAAGATATCAAGGGTAATTTAGAGCTGAAGGATGTATTTTTCAGTTACCCGGGTAGGCCAGAGCAACTGATATTTGATGGATTTTCGATGTATGTATCAAATAGAACAATGATGGCCATAGTAGGGGAAAGTGGTAGTGGAAAGTCAACTGTGATAAATCTAGTTGAGAGATTTTACGATCCATAGTCTGGTGAAGTTTTGATTGATGGAATGAACATCAAGAACTTGAGGCTGGAGTGGATACGAGGGAAGATTGGCCTTGTTAACCAGGAACCGATACTCTTCATGACATCTATCAAGGACAACATAATGTATGGTAAGGAGGGTGCAGCACTTGAAGAAATTAAGAGAGCAGCTGAGGTTGCCAACACAGCAAGATTCATTGAGAACATGCCTAATGTACACGCATAACACTATCTGTTCGATATTAACCCACACTCACACCTCAGGTATGAAGAACTAATCTTGTTCTTGAATTCACATGATTTCAGGGTTACGATACATTAGTTGGACAGCGTGGTGCTCAGCTTTCAGGGGGGCAGAAGCAAAGGATAGCAATTGCCAGAGCCATACTTTAAAACCCCAAAATCCTTTTGCTCGATGAAACCACTAGTGCATTGGACTTGGAGTCTGAGAGGATAGTCCAAGATGCACTTAATCAGATCATGGTTGGAAGGACCACACTTGTTGTGGCACACCATTTGAGCACTGTGAGAAATGCTCACTGCATCTCAGTTGTTTATAAAGGAAAAATTGCAGAACAAGGTTGGTATCTTTGCTGTTCATTCATTACTTTATTTTTGTCCCAAAGAAGATTAACAACAATAAACCGTATATGCAGGACATCACGACGAATTGGTAAAGGATCCTAATGGGGCATACTCTCGGCTTATTTGGCTACAAGAGGCACAACAAGCAATTGATCCCCACTTAGATGCTGGGTTATTGAGTCCAATAAATAAAAGGAGTCAGTCACTCAAATGGTCATTTGAGTACAAATTCACCTGGGAGAAGCCCCCATTCTTTAAACCTTCCCTTCAGCTTATGCGGGGAAACTGAATTACTTGAATATGATAGTGCAGATGGTGAGAATCATAATTTGAAAAATGAGGGAAAAGTACCTGAAAAGGGATCCATGGGTCACCTAATTAGCCTAAACAAACCAGAAATTGCAATTCTGCTATTTGGTTCTCTTGCAGCAGCAATTGATGGAGCTGTCGATGCCCTTAATGTGAGACGCCTTGTGGGGGATAATTTGGCCTTAATTGTCCAATGTACTGCAACCCTAGTTTGCGGAATAGTAATTGCAATGATTGCAGACTGGAAACTTTCATTGATAATTTTAGTTGTAATTCATTTAATCGGTCTCCAGGGTTATGCTCAAGTGAAGTTCCTACAGGGGTTCAGTCAAGATGCTAAGGTGAGCCAAGAATTAGCTTTACGGACTGTTTTCTACTTTATTCAAATTCAATCTCCACACGTTTTTTTCCTCTGAAGTGTGCGATCTCATAAGTTGTACTCAGTACATGCCTCACACAGAGAAAGGGTTGACAAGTTAACACATTTCATTAATAGTAGACTATGTGCCACAATGTTATCAATCATGCCTTCTCTTTCCTTTTATCCTTACTAACGTCTCGGACATTTTTTAAGTTGTTTGTTTTTTCTATTTATGTTTGATATGTGACTGTAGATCATGTACGAAGAAGCAAGTCAAGTTGCAACTGAGGCAGTTGGTAGCATCAGAACAGTAGCATCTTATTGTGCTGAGAAGAAAGTGATGGCAAAATACAATCAGAAATCTCAAGCTTCTAGACATCAGGGAATAAGAACTGGGATAATTGGAGACCTTGGTTTTGGTTTCTCATTTATGATGTTGTTTATGACCTCTGCTCTTTGCTACTATGTTGGTGCCAAGTTTGTTAGTCAAGGCAACTCTACTTTTGGCGATGTATTCAAGGTAACATCAAGACATCATTTTCAAATTTATCTATGAATATTTTACTTTGATATTTACTTCAAATTATTATAATGCAGGTTTTCTTTTCTTTAGTTGTGGTCATGCTGGAAGTATCAGCAACTGCTGCTATGGCTTCTGACTCAAGCAAGGCAAAGGATTATGCTTCTTCCATATTTGCAATCTTAGATAGGAAATCTCAAATTGATTCCAGCATCAACGAAGGTTTAACCTTGCAGCTTGTCAAGGGTGACATTGAATTTAGGCATATCAGTTCCAGATGCCCATCCTGTCCAGATGTTCAAATCTTCAGTGACTTTATGTTGAGCATCCCCTCTGGGATGGTCTTAATTTAACAGAAGCCTAATTTGTTCAACATTTTCTCACTTTCATTCTGAAGGTTTAGTTTATTGTTCAGGGACTTACTCAAAACCTTCTTATTGCAGACTGTGGCACTTGTTGGTCAAAGTGGAAGTGGCAAGTCTACAGCAATTGCTTTACTAGGGCGTTTTTATGATCCTGATTCTGTTGTGATCTTATTAAATGAGTAGAAATCAAGAAACTAGAGATCAGTTGGTTGAGGGACAAGATTGGATTAGTTAGCCAAGAACCAGTACTTTTCAATGATACGATTCGTGCCAACATAGCTTATGGAAAGAAAGAAGAAGTATCTGAGGAAGAAATTGTGGCATCTGCTCTGGCAGCGAATGCCCATGAGTTCATATCAAGTATGCCAAAGGGTTAACTATCAGGAGGGCAGAAACAACGGATAGCCATAGCAAGGGCCATCCTCAAGGATCCCAGGATACTACTCCTGGACGAGGCAATGAGCGCATTAGATGCTGAATCAGAGCGCGTAGTTCAAGATGCACTGGACCATGTGATGGTTGGAAGGACAACAGTCATCGTTGCACATCGACTCTCCACAATCCAAGGCGCTGGTATTATTGCAGTCCTGAAGGATGGTACAATTGTTGAGAAGGGGAGACATGACACACTAATGGAGATTGCCGGTGGAGCTTATGCTTCACTTGTGGAACTTTGCCATAATGTGACATAACACAAAGATTCAAGCAATGGAATCAATTTGAACAAACAATTTTTTTTGTTTAAATAAAAAAGTAGTAAAAATTTTACAGTCCACCTAGTCAATTGAGATATATGCTCTTGCAGTTCCTTGCTTGTGGAGTAGAAAAATGAAAATGACTACATCACTAGAAACTAGAAAGACATCCATGAGAAGTTCCATGGGTGCTTATTGCTAGTAACCAAAAGGGGACACAACACATGACATTTCCAAGGCATAAAATCCTCTATAAGGTGAGATATATAAAATTATGTCTAAATTTGCATGTGGCAAATAGGTATTTATTGATACTACTCCCTATGGTATATTTTCTACATCAAGAAAAGAAACTGGGTTGACATAAACAAAAGAAAATTTGTTTCTGTAACATAAAAAGATAAATACGTGCCGCTGCCAGCTCCAGCCCCCCTGCACACACTTTCGGCAGATTATCATTTGCATACAAAACCCAATCTCGAAGGCCTAAGAATCGCATTGTAGCTAACTGGTTGCTTAAAAATATCCATTGTTCAAATAACTCATGTACTTAACATTGAACACAAATATCTTCTCTAGTCAGATACTCTGGAATCTGGATCGTAGGCACCAGCACAACAGCACAAACAGATAAATATTTTGTTAGTAGAAATTTCAATTTTAGATGTCTACAAGACCAAGAGTGCTCATAGCAATGTAGGATTAGACCTAACCGATTTTTTACAGCACAGCGAGGGTAAGTTGTTCTAGTAACATTTCTTGCTTGTGCGCTTACCCCTCGCCCACAATAACACTTCTGTGACGCGGCAACAAAGCATCGAATACTTAGCAAATATGAGCGCAGCAAAGCCCGACAGGACACCCGCGCCGCGACAGTAAGTATCCACGCTTAACCACATCTATTCGCAAGCACAAATCAGCTTAAAGGGTTGTAGGGCATGCACGACGAGAGGGCGGATACTACTTACTTCACGAGGTGGCGAGGAGACCACGACGACTCCGAATGCCGAGGACGGCCGGTTCCGGCGGGGCGAGGGCTGCGCCGGCGGTTGCCTCCAGCTCCAGGAGCAGCAGGTGGGAGAGGCGACGGGGAAGGACTTCCAGTGGGCTTAGTTTCGGCTCAAACTTGGCGGGCTCCGTGTCGACCCATAAAAAAGATGGGCTAAAACTCGGCCCATAAAAGTGATGTGTTATAGTTTGGGCCACAAAAATCATGGGCTTCGTTTTGGTCCACGTATTAGTAGGTATAGCTGGGAAGTGGTCGCCCTGCCATTTTAACCGACGGCTTCAGTACTCCAATGCCCGCCACCGCCGCGAGACTCCGCCGCCGCGGCCGTCGCCACAAGAAGCTCGCGTACAAACCCAAGCCACCGCCGGAGCCGCACCCGTTCCTGACCCGCCTCAAGTCGCTCCCATCCCCCGTCGCCGCCGCGGCCGAGCTCCTCTCCGCACCGAGGCGCCTCCACGACCACCCCTTCGCCTCCTGCGTGCTCTACCGCCTCGCGCGCGCGCGGCTCTTCCCGCTCGTGCCCCCGCTGCTCGCCGCGCTCCACTCCCGCGGATCCCCGCTCCGGCCCACCGTGTTCGCCGCCATCATCGACCACCTCGGCGCCGCTTGCCGCCCCGACGCCGCGGTCCACGTCTTCCGCGCCGTCCCTGCCTTCTGCTCCCTCTCCGCCGCCACGTTCCATTCGCTCCTCAACTCGCTTGTGTCCAATGGCCGCGCGGATGCCGCGCAGGACATGCTCCCGCTCGCACCGAAGCTCGGCGTCCGCCTCAACGCCGTGTCGTACAACATCATCCTCAAGGGCGCGTGTATCCGGGACGGATTCATGGGCGCCCGCGCCGTGCTCGACGAAATGCTCAGCCGGGGCGTGCGGCCGACTGTGGTCACCTTCAACACGATGGTTGGGTCGGCGTGCCGGGAGGGTGAGGTGGGCTCGGCGGAGCGGCTCATCGATGAGATGGTGCGTCGTGGCGTGACGCCAAACGCGGCCACCTTCGCGCTGCTGATGCAGGGGCTCTGCGATGCCGACCGCTACGATGACGCTAAGAAGCTGATGTTTGACATGGAGTACCGCGGCTGCCAGGCCGAGGTGGTGAACTACGGCGTGCTGATGACCTCCTGCGCAAAGCGTGGGGACGCCGACGGCGTCAGAGAGCTGCTCTCCGCCATGCGCAAGCGGAAGCTCAAGCCCGACGACGCGAGCTACAACGTCCTGATCAAGTGCCTGTGCGACGCCGGCAGGGTCGAGGAGGCACACAAGGTGCTGCTCGAGATGCAGCTCAAGAGCACCGTGCCGGGCGCGGCCACGTACCGCGTCCTCGTCGACGGGTGCTGCAGAGCTCGCCACTTCGAGCTCGGTTTACAAGTTTTCAACGCCATGTTGGCGAGCGGGCACTGCCCTCAAGCTCGCACCTTCAGACACCTGGTGAGAGGGCTCGGCGACGACGGCAAGGCGGAGGAGGCCTGCTTCGTCTTGGAGCAGATGGCGAGGAGGGAGATGTGCTTGGATGCTGATGGGTGGCAAACTGTTGTCACCTGCGTTTGCAGCAGCTGCAGCTCCCAGGAATGTGCGATCAAGCTTGTCAATGAGTTAGCGTTGTCACTTTGATATTTTCTTTTTTTTATTTCCGAGTGATATAAAACCTTTCGGCTTTGGCTTGTCAACTCATTTGCATCAAAATTTGCCCAGTTTCTTTGGTTATCAAAAATTGCCTAATTAGCTTTCATTTGAGCATAAGGGGCATACCTTGCTTCTGGCCAACAGGCGAAAGATATGAATCATGCTACTGCAGTGATTCTGAAAGTATTTTCATGCCAGCAAGCACATGCTTAGTAAGGTTTTAACCGTGGAACAACCAGAATTCGGACATATGAGTTTTAGCTCAATTAATGCAGGTTCAATCGTTTTATTTCATATCCAATGCTTCACGTACAGATTTCACTTGATTTCACCTCATACTAGAATTGAGATTATCTCAAACACCAGATATAAGCTTTTGACTAGACACTAGTGGATATCAGCATCCCCTATGAAGTGGGGAAGGTAAAAAAAAAACAAAAAGAGAAAGCAATTGATAGCAACAATTCAACAAAAGGGGGTTTTCATAGCATAGAGATGCACAAGAGCTTCGCAAAAAATGGTTCATTATATTAACATAATAGTATTGTGTAAAAGACAAATGACAATTGTATCTTATACAGATTTTCCCATCAAATAGGCTACAGAACAACCAACAAGCACTCCGGCAAAAACCTACACCAACCAAAAGAACAACATTAAGATGACAACAAACATAATACTATATGAATGGCATAAGCAGATACCAACAATTAAAAGTTGCCATGGAAAAAAACTAAAAAAAGGTGCAATGGACCAAGTGAAAGCCATAGTTTTTTTTTAATGTCAGCGTGAAATATTCCACAGTAGCTCATGGAATGTGGACAGGTGACTAAATAGCCAACGAAGCTGGAAGGAACAACAGAAAGCAAAATGGTTCAAGAATACATCCAGATTACAGTCTTGACTATTTCAAACTTTTTGTGTGTGTGTGATGAGAATAACTTGAGGGCGTCTAGTATCTTTACTACAGCAATAGAATAGAACAGACATAGTAGATTTACCTGAAATGGACTGTGTCCAAGAGGTTCCCATAGCGGTCTGAAGGAGGAGATAATTGGATGTTCTGGTGGAAAATCAGAGACTATTTGATTTAACAACTGCACAGAAGTTCATGGATTACATAAAAGTATAGAAATTAATTGTATGGAAGACCATCACTGTTCAGCATATGCACAGAAATCCACAAACTTACAGCAGCTTGGCGACCTGTGTGAAATCGAATTCCTGATGCATCATACATTACCTGTAAGAAGAAAATGTATGCTTAGAATCCTTCTCTAAGAAAAGAACTAATGTGTGTATGAATGTACCTATAACTAGCCTTTTGAGAAACAAAAACGACTTTGAGAAAAGAAAACTATGAACTTAATTTGAAAGGAAGATATCCATAGTCCCAGCATAGTTGTAGACCTATTAACGGTACCATTTAAAGTGCACTAACAAGTACAGATCTTGCAAATGCAGCAGCTCTTATATTTTGATATTTTTGTATCAAGAACTTCAATATGAATATTAAACAGATGGACTATTCAGCCAGGTGTCTTGATCGGAAAATTCCACACCCACCCCCAAGGAAGAAGCATTCAAAAGATTGTTTAACAGGCATTTAAAATCCTATTATTCCAAAGCAACATAGCATATAAAGGGTAGTGAAACCTACTGTTATTTATTGAAAGAAACTAGTTGTCAATGCCTATAGTCCTAACACCTAACAAAAGGACGCTCTCAGGATTGCAACTTCCGCATGTGTTAAAATTGAAATGCACTGAACAGGATTGGTTTTAAGTACATACAACAGCAGCAAAAACCAATGCCAGGGCGAATGAAGAACTATCTCCACCTTCTTGTTGACCAACTGCCACGGCCAAACTCCCCACCGTTGCAGAAAGGGATGAAATAATTCCAGCGGAAGTAAGAAACTTTCTTGCATCCAATCTCTTCTCCTTTAACCTGTGTGTCTAGGATTAACAAACTACAGCTTAATGGAATAGCAGTCCAAACTCTAAGTTGCAAATGTAGTTATTCTGAAGACAGAGTAACAAGCATACTGATCAGCCTTTAATTTCAGCATGATAATCAACACTTGGTAATGTCAACACATCTCAAGGATTTTATGCAAAGGAAACAGTAATATGGAGTGATTGAGATTTACTTAGTATTATTCTTGGTCTAAAAAGTTGTGGTTTTTACTTGGATTTAAATAGGTTCAATCTAGGAATTCCAGTTGGTCGCACCTCAATTTTCTACTGAACAAAACCAAGCTACTGATTTGTAACATAGATGATATTGGCACCTACGTGACTGCTCCCAACAGACATCGAACCAATGAACCCTTCTCCGCATCCTTCCTACCAAAATTAAGTTCATCGCCAATTCTCTAGGGTCCAACGAACCTATGGTTTTTTTCGCAAAACGCATTCATAGCTTCCACATCACAAGAGAAAACCCTCCCTCTTAAGTATTTTTTTATTAAAAAAATCACCTTTTGTGAACAGAGGCAATCGCAAAGTCGCAACAACCTCGCACCGACAGAATCCCATGGGGGAAATCGCATCGGGACCAACCCTCCGCGCGCTAGATCTAGCTACAGACCGGGAGGCGAGGGAGGAAGGACGCACCAGATGGCGACGAGGTTGAGGAAGTTGGCGGAGGCGAAGGCGAGGAGGGTGACGGCGAGGGGTAAGTTCCCTCCACCACCAACACCGCCGGCGGCGCCGCGGCCTCCCGCCCCGGCCAGGTCCACCGCCGGCGTGGACGACGACGTGCCGGCGCCCCTCGTCGCGGTCAACATCTCACCGCCCCTCATCCCGCCCGCTCGCCTCTCGCCGTCGCCGGCTTGGTGGTGCACTGGCTCCGCCTCCCTCTGTTTGCCTGGCTCCTTCGGAGTTCGGATTGGTTCGCTTCGTCTTCACCTTGTATTCTGCTGCTGCCTTTGGGTGCTCTGCTTTGCTTGCGTTGCCAGGTGGGGCCGTGGTAGGTGCAATTTGGGGGAAATTAAATAATTATAATTAACGAACTATTTTAGGTAGACAACGCATTAATTGTGCATACGTGGCAGAAGATTATTTTACGTTAATTAATAACAAGGGGTTAAGTTAGCCCACGTAATAGGATATTCCTAGTACGAAGAAATTTATCAGGGCTGACATGCAAAATGCACCATGTGTTCCTCTTGTGTTTATACCTCTGTCGACCACTGGAGAAAAACTATACATTTGGCTTAGCCTTAAAGTAAGATCAGGAAGGGCCCTTTACTTAGATTATTACTAATTGTGTTTGATTGATGCTGTCATGTGAGCTATGCGATCTGCAGAACGCTGGATTCCAAGAACTGTCAGACTCACCTGACAAAATTTCATCTTCTGTTTACATATGGCTTTCTGATTGCTGCAGAATGAACATGCATCTTCTTCTAAACAAGAAAAGGGCATATGTGCAAACGAGGAACACATCTGTTTATTTATCTCCAAACAGTAGCACACCAAATACGACGATAATACTCATTCTAAACAGACTGAGTTTAACGTACATTACATCACATGTAATATTCACACCAGGTAACCCGTCCTCTTAAACTGAAAAGTACATCACATCACACACACAAACTACCAATCGGGGCGCACAACCAAGTTTGCGACAACAAATCTAGTAATATCATAGACGCAACAACAGCACCAGCACCCGTTTTTTTCTGAAACCTCTCTGCTTCTGAATCATTTGGTCGCAATGAACAACCCCCACCTCTGCTCACCGGCAGAGCTCCGCTTCAGCTTCACGTTCCAGCCGTTCACGATGTCATCGTAGTCCTCCTGTTAATAGATCGAATGACTAGTGGGAGAATGCTCACATGGAAGGAGAAGCACAAAGCATGCGCCAGGAGGCAGGAGTGTCAAAGCAGGAACCTGGGTGAAATCTGCCAAGAAGCCATCTTTGTTCTCTTCAACTTCAGATAGCATGTGGCAATGATTAGTCTCGACTGAATCGCATTTGTCCAAGCATTGTAGAAAGAAAAGATTAGGAAGTGCACAACAGCGAGAGAAATTTCAGAGAGGGAGGATGATAACCTGGTCTGTGCGGTCTTCAGCAGTGACATGGTGAAAACCAGCATCCTCAAGCATCTAATGTTGTGTAAACAGAAGTCAGAGTAGTTCGCTTTTTTGTTCAAATCTACTACCTAAGAAATTGGATTGATTAAAATGCTACTGTCACTGAAGAAGCAAACCTTTCCGTAAGTCTTCACGTCATGGAGGTCATAACTTCTCTGCTTAACGTACGCAGCAATTCTTCTGATGGTTTTCCAGGACTCCTGCAGTAATCACCGATGAGGACTTTGCCCCCAGGTTTCAGCCACTTGAAGAAACTTCTGAACAAAGCAGGTTTATCCTGTAAAACATGTATAGCAATTGTAAGACTGTCGCTTCTGAGGTTAACGCAGCTACATAGTTGTTATAAGTAGTATCCCATGATGTGCTATGCTGGCTAACAGCTGCTCGTGGTACAATTGTGTCAAAAGGTAAGGATACTTGTAAAAACAATTGCAAAATTCTCTGAAGTGAAACGTTCATGTATGTGTAGGATGGTGTCACGGCTGTAGATGACATCAAATGTATTTGCTGGGTATGACTTTGTGGTGCAATCAGCAACTTCAAACTCAACCGAGCACTTGCGTCCAATGGCACGTTCAATTGCAAATGAAACCATGTTAATGGAAAGATCAATACCAAGAACATGGGCACCGTAGTTCCCAGCCATATAGAAGTCTCCTCCTCCAATTCCTCAACCAACATCAAGCACTTTCTGTCCAGGTTTAAGATCCAGCTTATCCACAAATTCCTTTGTGGTCTCTGTTCATGAAATAAGCATGTTTGAATGAGTAAATGTTGAAGTTTTAGTAGTGAAACAAGGAGATTGCTCAACTGATCGATTGCACCAGTGCTGACAAAAGCCTCTCCAAAGACACGCTCATAGCGTAAAATTCCGCTGGTTTTGTATTGCACATTGTCCAGGAATCTTTCAAATCCTCTGTCTTCTGTAGACTTAACCTTTTCCCATAGCCAGCATATCTATGGAGCATAAAGTTATGACAGTCGGTAATGTTTAATTGCATAAGTGCAAGAGTGTAAATCATCAAAGGAGAGGAAGTACCTGATTTTGATTTTTCTTGCTTTTCACATAAGCCCCAATGCACTTGCATGTTTCTAGAGAAAGTTCATAAGAACCCCCATCCTTATCATAGGAATGGCATTCTTTAAATACCTATGTTTGAAAAATAAATAGTTAGTTTATGGATATGAAAGAGTAGGTTTTATTATTGACCATGGATAAGAAAATTATGCAGGTACCACAAAACAATACAGTAGCCTTCATTTATTGTCCGACAAAATTATACTTGAAGTTTATGGAGCAGCCACCACAAATATGCTTCAGTTAAATTTATAGGACAAACAGAAGATTGAAGTTGTAGAGTTGGCAGATTGTCACTCTTATGGGTGACAGAGAAACTTGAGTTAGGCTGTAACCTTTGTATAGAACCTTGGCTCCAGGTAGTGTGTTGGATTAACTTTCCTTTTGGAGTCTCCAGATTAGTGAAAGCATGACTCCCTAAAGAATATGTGGCCACCTACCTTCAGCCATTTCACCATTCTTCCTACTAGCTTCTCGACCTACAGTATGCCATAGCAGTTATGGGTCAGCATTAGATCTGTCATGTATGCCATCTTTTTAGTGAGGTAATGTCGACTGGCGATCACTACAAATTCAGAATTCTTTTCTTTAAGAAAAATAGTAGTGTGGTGTAGCTTACCTCCCCATCTGAAAGGTACATTAGTAGCCATTTCGAAAATATAAGATCGATAGAGTTATCTTCGATCTTCAGTTCCGAAGATGTGACATCAGCACACATGAAGGTTATGTTTTTGTGATGCCCATTTATGATTTCATTCTACAAGAAGAAGAGAAAAGAGTGAAAACTCATGAAACTATGCATAACCAACACATTTCATCTGCCAGACATGAAGATCTTTGAAGTAAGAAATCTCATCTTCTTAATCACACTTTCAATGAAATCTAGTGCTAAAACATGACCAGCTTCTTTTGCCAGTTCCCCAGTAAAGTGTCCTATTCCAGCACCAAGCTCCAGTACTGATTTCCCTTTGTAAGATGGGAGTACAGACAGTATCTGCGATATCAACAGTGTCAACTAGTCCTGTGAGAAAATTATAATTACCCGAACAGTAAAGATAGAGAGCTCCACGACAAACTTTAAGTAACTTGCATGATAGTAATAATATTATGAGACCAGAGTGCAACTATGCAAGCATACCGTAAATAGCAATTAGCCCATTGGGAAGCTAAACGACAAAGTATCCTGGTAGTTAAACACTATAAGTGGCAACTAGATTCTAAGAACGACAAGGACAAGCCAGATTTTTTTTTATGTGTAGTAGGCCACATGTCTGTAATATTCAATCAAAATTTAATTAACAAGATATCATTATCTAATTTCCAGTAGTACTTCCCAGTTCTATCAATCTCATGTCACGCAAATTTGACCATCCAACAGAGATTAATTAAGCTTTTCCCATCCATACTAAAATTAGTAAATTTCTGCTAATTCATAGATCTGTGCATAATTATGGGCCTAGCCAGGCAGAAACCAAAAGCAGGATCATAAAAGGAAGGGTCAGCATCAGGCTATCTGCATCAGCTCTAGTAGTCGTCAGTTCTTATCGATCAATTTGCCAACATGTATTTCCCTGAAACGAATCAACTCCAACAATACCATCGCTTTCAGCGGTTGCTATCAACTTTTTCTGGGCCAAAAGGGCGTCTCATGTGTTCACTGTTTAGTACACGATCGATCGAACGACCAATCATTTCTCCATGTACAAGATATATCTCACCGAATTTTCCAGTACAGCAACGTGACAACGTACGCGGGCAGTAGGAGACAAACCAGAATCTTAGCAGCAACGAACGAGATTATGCGAAGGAATTAACAGTAATAATCACGACAGATCGTGGGGAGTGGAGCACGTGGCCTCGACGGTGAGGTCCTTGGAGTGCTCCTCCCAGTAGCTCCGCTGCGCCTTCCTCTCCCCCACCACAACAACAGCAGAAGAAGAAGAAAAAAAAAGCATGCGGATCTCTTACCATGCACCGCGACGGCCACGGCTATGAACCGTCTAGGACACTGTTTAGACCCTAAGCTAGACGATGATCCAACGTCCATCTTCTAGACCATTTAGACTACAATCTAAACAAACACGCTGTATATGTGTATGTATATATAGAGAAGGTACACCGTGGATTTGGTATCGTGAGCACGTTAAGACGTGCATAGAACTTAGTTGGTCATGTTTTCGGAAGAAAAGGGAAAGTCCTAGGATGTAACGAGAGAACCCGCGGTGACCTCCGGTTATGAGTTTGAGTTGTCATAATTACGAGTTCAAGACTTGTTTGGAACGCATAAATTTTGATAGGATATTTAGATTTGGTTCGGCTGAAATCCTTTAAAATTTCCTCATTCTAAAGGAGCCATCTTTGCAACTTTTTCTAAGGATGCACCAACTTTTTCCACGATGCACACGGTACAATGTCAGAGCATGACCCTGGGACACGTGGCAGGAGCATGCATGGACGAAGGTTGGTGTTTCGTAGGAGGGGGATATTGTGTTGGGTGCAGCCTGACGTGGAGGTAAATAATTGGGATGGTGGATTCCCCGGTCCCAGATGATTGATACCTTCGTTTGGTTGCATTATACTACCTCAACGTTGAGAATCAGAAAGTTTATCATTTCTTTATAAAGAAATGCAACGTTTGTTGTTACCTTCAGAAAGAAAAAAAGAAAAAGGAGAATACACACAGGATACGTCATCATCAGGCCACCATCAGATGTGCCATGATGCTACATGTCTAGCGTATGCAGCGACCAGTCGGCCGCAGTATCTTTGAGTGGCTTGAGTGCCATACATAAATCTTGAGTTGCTTGAGTGCCAATTTATACCTATGTATACTGTTCTAATTGTGCGTCTCGAAACTTTTTTTTTCAAGAATTCCAGGGTTTATCTCATGTTGCATGCAAAAGAAAGTTTCAGCAGTAAAGATTCATTCCCACGTGCCTTGTACAAGGCTACAGTGACCTAGAAAAACTTTGGGACAATTTAGTACACATAGGCACTAGCCA
Source organism: Oryza coarctata (assembly GCA_030770085.1). Lineage (NCBI taxonomy): Eukaryota > Viridiplantae > Streptophyta > Magnoliopsida > Poales > Poaceae > Oryza > Oryza coarctata. Next base: position 21,160,338 of record CM061470.1, read on the forward strand.
TATAGGTGGGGAGGGGCTTTTCACGGAAGCGAAAAGCCGGGCCACTGATTAAAGATTCTTCAGTATGTTGCTTGATCAAGACTCAGGAAACGACAATTTCGTGCAGACATAAGGTGAATTATTGTGATTTGCACTGCAACATCAGCTTCAAGTAAAAGATAAAGGAAATTTGCCAGCGGCATTATGCAAATTTCAACAACAAACCTCAGATACATAATGGCCGCAGTAACTCAAACAGAAATTTAACAACTCAGATGACACCGCAGTTATGAGACTGGAGGGAAGCTTTAAAAGATTCAAGAAACACATGGCGCACACACTCTCATGGAGTGAATCACTGAACACCAATGGCACATAACGCATGAACAATTTAGAAGAATTGTTCAACCATCCGTTGCACTTCCATTTTGTCTATAACCATGTCATACTATTTATTGAAATATAACTGATGCTACACAGGCCACTAATTTCTTTACAACAAGGGTCGTTGTCAGCCCCGTGTGGCGAGGCCAAAATACACAGAATCAATTACACGAGTGACATACAAGAAAGGCCAGGCACAATGCACAATATAATCACACGAAAATCGCATTTGCTGGGACACAGTATGTTCCTCTTCTATGCAACCTACAGAAGTTGGGTGCCACCAAATGGGTTAGCTTGCTGATGTCCGTTGTTTGCCACTGGGAATGGCCCAAAACCAGAATCCAAGAACGGGTTTGTTGCAGGGCCCATGCCCACATGCTGTGGCTGCATTGGCAGTCCAAAGGGGTTCGCTTGAATCATGCTTGGTATCTGCTGATGCTGCTGAGACATAGAAGCCATTTGAACCGATGGTGGGGGAGCAATTTGGTTGGACATCGCGAAAGGATCGTGTGACATGAATGGGTTGGGAGCTGATGAACCATATAACTGCTGTTGCTGTCTCTGTCTGTAATCTCCCTGATCGTAAAGGTTGCCCAAGATGAGCTTGTCAAACCCACCACCCTGTAAACAGAGAATAATCCAATTTAAATTCAATCAAAAATAATTGACAACCCCAATTGGTCAAAAAAGGACTTAAGCAGAGAAACAAAATTAGTATATACAATCAATGCTAACAATGTAGTTCTTAGAGAACAAGCAAAGACCCATTTTGTTAAAAGTCTAAGTATAAAATAAGTAAATTATTTAGCTTCAAAGGACAAGTATGAATTTCAGAAAGTCACAACGGTCCAACCTAAAACAAATTTTCCTGGAGTTCTCAGAGGACACTTATGATTATCAGAAATGACCAACCCTACATCTAAAGCCTAGACAACTTTCTTGTCTTCATACTTCAAACTCCTATGAGATTACAAAGTAGAAAATCAAACGATCATGGATGACTTATCCTCTCCAAACTTTTCTGATTATAAAGTGGTAAATGAAATCCTGCTATGGAAAAGCCCAGGCCACAGAACAAACAAAAAATAGCGCCAATAACTATATATATTTAGCAGTATACAAGATATTATGACATGCATTATCCTTATCCATTGGCTAAAAACAAACATAAGTTACAAAAAGCCTCGAAAGAAGTTGAGGCTAACCAGGGATGCTGGACTACTGTTTGCCAGTACTGATTGCCAGCACCAGCCACAAGATAAAAAAAATATTAAGAATAATAAGAGTAAAGAAACCAACCAGTTGACTATCTGCAACAGACGAATTAGTGTTGCTTGGAGTGGTAACAAGGGCGAGTTCCCACCCTGTTGGATCAAATCCTTTATCTTGCCATGTAGCCATGCTGGATGTTGAAACACCATCATCTAATACATATGACAAAATGAAAAGAAAAAAGAACATCAATAAATTTAACTTTTTGGACAGTTACTGAGAATTTAATACAACTCCATAACAAAGTACCTGTTGGAACAATGGCCAAAGCCAGAGCGTTGCTTTCTTCTATTGCTGATACACTAGGGTTTGGGTCATTTAATCCCTACGGATGAACATAATTTAGAATGAAAAAATTAAAGCATTGAATAACAGCATTCTTACTTACCAGTAGATCACCAGTATCTACCACCTCAGTCTTGGGAGGAGGAGGTGATACAGCTTCAGTAACAGGTGGTACTGGAACAGGTTCCTCGACCGGTGGTTTTTCCTCTTCAACAGGATCAGGCACAGAAACTTCCTCTTGTTCTTCAGGTTTGTATGTCAGAAGAAGCCTCTCAGGTAATTCCTGACCAGAATAATTCAATTTAATGGACTAGATTTTCTTTTGCTGGGTAAAAGCGGGAGAGGCTACCCCTGAGCAGTATTTACATGAATAATTAATGGACTAAATTCGTTTATAGTGATAAATAAAATACCTAAGGGAGAATAAATTGGAGAACTTTAATCCAAAATAGTAAAAAAAGAATTAATATTCTTTTTATAAATAACTCTCTTACGTTTCAAGCTAAGAGAAACACATGCATATGCCCCTAAACTGCCATACACTTGTTTAATGCATACTTTGTTATAATCAAGATGGAATCTTTCCCTCTCCATCCTGCCTTTGGATGAAGCAAGCACACCTATAAACTGATTACCTATTTCAACAAGGATTTCTATTCCTTTAGATGAATAGGAACAGGTTGTTTATTACCTTGTAAATTACAGGAACTGGTATTGTGTTTCTCATATTTATTCTCTCTTTTCCCACATACCTTCATAGTTCACATGTATGCTGCAAGATCTATTGCTTAATGGATCATGTTAAAATTTACAAAAACATTTTTTTCTTTTGACTCTGACATTTTTGAGAGGTACAGTACATGTGTGCACAGTAGAAAATTCCAATAACACTACAAAGCACCACTAAAATATTTAATTATTCAACTGTTTCTTCTTGTGTGCATACCAAAAGTTCTCAATTTATTATACTTAACAGTTAACACGACGCATGAGACAAACATTGCTAGATTAAGAAGCAGAAACCAAAAAGGTTCAATTTTCATATATCTAATGTCCAGATGACCAGCCTAATAGCTGAAAAAACAAAATAGAACAAAGAAATATGCTTGCCACTTTACCACCCAACAGTTATTAAACTACAAAATGGAGACAAGATAGTTGATATAGCCATGTAGGGAATAAGTGTATATACACTAAAGGAAGAAGTAATGTGTCAAGTAGTATCATCAAAGTACTGACCAATGGTTCTCGCACTGGAACCATGCGTGGAGCCTCCCTCACATACTCTTCCATAGTGACAAGAAATGTTTGTGGCGGCTGAGAAGAAAAAAAATAATAAGATGTTTTCTCAAGAAAGATATCTAGTATAAGTGAAAACAATTCAACTAGGGTCAAGCCCTCACCTCCCTCAGAGTGGGAAACTGGAAGTTCCTAGCAAGTTCTAGACCCCGGCAATTTTCATAGAAATCAGATAGGCTCCCAGCCTGTATCAAATAACCAAACGAGGTAAGAATGAGGAAAATACACCATCACTGTCCTTTATAGAATCAAGATATACTCCACAAAATAATCATCCAGGTTCTGGATCTACCTGTTGGCCTGCCCTCCTGTAAATTTCAAGGGCCTTGAGTGCTTCATGTCTTGGCATCTCAAAAAACTGACATGTGAAAAAAGATATTACACATGTGCGGATTGTTGATCACTATACAGTAATACTGGAACAGCAGCCTTTACCTTATCAACAAGGTTAATAATTCCATCGTTTATCGCACAATATATTTTGAAGCTCTCTTTTAGCACCTGTGAAAAAATAGGAGACACTCCTTAGCCGACCTCCATCAGCCCAATCAAAACTTTCCACATAAGGCAGCCGACGATTAACATCAATGAATGGTATATACACTTATCCACATGCTTCAAAATAAAGTTTTTTTCATTGGCAAAGGATGGACGGATAAAGGCAATTAATGTTATGGAATGGTGTCTAAAGATATACATAAAAGGGCTAGATGCAAACTGCAGAGCTAAATATACAAAACTGTACCACTTTCACCAATGCCATTTTAGATAGTTAAGGAGCAGATACTGAAAAATGAGCTAACAAAAGGATGAGCCTTCTAGTGAAATCAAGTCTTTATTTTAAGCTTAGAAGAAATATATAACAGAGACTAGATTGAAAACAAATTATGCAGAGTACAACTAAAAAACAATATAGCTTACCAAAGCTAGAGCATATTGCACCAAGTAGTTATTATTTGCAGCTCCTTCCGGCTGCAATGTCAAAACCAAGCAATGTTATGTTATACAGAGAGAAGAAAATGATTGAAATTAAGTGACTGCCATGTCTAATATGTCTTAGCATGGAGTAAGTAGGTAATCACCCGACATCCGACAAGTCGATATAGTAACTGCTGCAAAGCTGGCAACTGCTCTAACAGGTCCTGGGACTTTGATTCTCTGGTTCTGCTGTGCCCCTGATGATCACACATAATTACTTGAAGCAAGGACAAGCTAGTATTGATAGTGGAGTGTAATATGTCTGATCCTCAAAACTGATCAGTTGTAGTACCAACGTTGGGATGTAATGTTTCAGACCTTTTCAGGACCTTGACCTTGTTTGGACAAGCGTTCAGCTTCAACATCATACTTCAGGACCCTGAAGCATTCCAATCTTTCCTCCAGAAACAAACCATACGTGCGAACCCATGCAGAACAGTCCCAAGCTGGACAGTACTTAATATAAGAACACAGGGAAATGAAGACGAAATAAGCATGTCAACAGGAATTTCCTGTCAAATAGACAGATACTAACCAATTGGACTGGAGTCATCCTTGAAGTTCGAGAGCTGCAAAATCCGCCCCCTCTGTGCAAAACTAAGAAGCTCTTCTCGAAAAGTAGGATCACCTTCTCGGAGAAGTCTATGGATCACTACCAGTGTTTTCAGGGCTACCTGCATGTTACAAAAAAGAATAAAAAACAACTAATCAGCACCCTGCATATAATTTTCTTAGGTTTCAGGGCTTTCTCTTTTGTAAGCATGATATTTAAGTTTGCTAATTACACAGGACTACTTGCACAATAGTTCATATGGCTGTGAGAACAAAACATTACTGAATTGAATAGTGGACTTGGCAACATCAAGAAATTTGTATTTTACGTTCAATCAACAGCTCTGAAATTTTAACATAGCACTTTTGACTCTAGCAGTGAGCTTGATTTTCCTTTTTTTTTTGCTGCGTTAACATTAAGAGCTAATATCTTCCTACAGAAAATGTAGCTTCCAAAATCAATAGCTAGATCCTGGAAGGCAGCAAACAAGTGATCTTTGGAATTGGAATAATTTAAATTCATAGCCTGCTCCAGTAAACATGTAGGATTAAATATTTATTTTATTTTACTATTATTATTCATTTATGAGAGGGGATAACCCTTGGTTTCATTTAAAGAAACTACACGAATTAGCCAGATTAAATATTTGGTTGGTACTGCACAACCATGAATTAGCGTACAGTGTCTATTTTTCACATGTCCAGGTCCAATTTTCCTAAGTATATTTATGAAAGAACTAGAATGGAATTAATGTCAACATGCCTAGAAAGCTCTTAAAGATGAAAAAATCAACAGAAAAGCCCATAGGTATCAACACACAACAGGGCCCGGTCAGAATTTAACTCCATTAAGCTTCTTGTGAGAAATTACAACAATCAGTCTAGGTTACATGGGAAGGTATAGGATACCAAGATGACTAAACGTCTTGTAAGAAATTACTCAAATCACGGAATCAGCCTAGCTGACATTTCAAGTTATAGATTTTCGAACCATCTATTGGAAGAACAATCATTAATATTATCAGAAACATCTATCTGGCACCATTAGCATAACAGCATATCAGCATCCAGGAACACAAAAGGCATATTCTCTGAATCAACACAATATTGCATCCATACCATTCATGGAAACAACAGATAAACCTGAAACATATCATCATATACAATCAACTTGACACTTCAACTGTCAACGCAACCATAATTTTTGTGGTCCCATTACACAGGATAATATGGTGCCATTTGAGCGTCCACAATGCATGGAATCAGCCCATCCCCAAAACATCAACAGAAATCATAAACATAGAAGACAGTGTTGCACTTACAATCCAATTGCGTGTTTTTGCAAGTCGGCGGGAAAGTGCATGAATACAATAGGCGATGTCTGCCCGAGGCCTAGCGATGGACGTCGCCGCAACAATCTCTGCAACAACACATACACGGAGGTGACCATCAAACAGGGAAACACCTGAGGCCAACCAAAAAATAGCACCCTAATACCCTCCCCTCGGAGCCTCGCATTTTCAGGCACGATCTAATTATAAAACCCCAGGAATACCTAATTAATCAAAAACCTAATACATGGGAAATATACGGTGTGTGAAAAGGAATCAACGCACTGCGCAGGTGGCGCTCCTTGGGGGGGCACTCCACGTGGTTAGTCGCCTTCACGATCGCCACATCCAGATCCTACAAAAAGCACACGGCCGAAAAGAATTCCAATCAGAACCACACAGATCCAGGCCTCCACGCACGCCACCGCCCCATCGCTTATTCGAGCAGGAACGAGAAACTAGGGTTCCCCACGACGAATCGGCCGAACTTGGTGAAAAACCCCGGCCGGGAGTTGCGGATCCGGACCTTGAAGTCGGAGTTGAGGTTCGCGAGGCTGACGGTGGTGGTGTCCTTGAGCGCGCCGTACGCCTTGCGCCAGCTCTGCATCGCCGCCATTCTTGCGGCGTCCCCCACGCGTCGTCCTCGCCGCCGCTCCTCCTCGCTCTTCTACTCGCTATTTTTGGGGTGGTTTCTCCCCCTTTTTCTCTCTCCTCCCTGCGGCGTTTGATTCGGTTTTTGGTCGGGGAGTATTTTGTGTTTGGTGTCAAAATTCGCCGACCCGGGGAGTGAGGAAGAGTCGAGGAGAGTGTGTAATTAAATATAGTTTGGGTTTTTACATTAAACCCCTCCAATGTGAGTTTTGCTCTCGTTAATACTGTTCCGAAGCGTCGAGTACGGTTTTATAGTTGTTTCTTTTTTTTCTTTTTTGTGAGGAAAAACTCAGTCGCCTTGTAATTATGTGTTTCAGATAGTCTTAAAGCGAGCATGCGACATTTTGGTTGTTTGATTGATCAGTTTGGAATTAATTCTCTCCCCTGTGATTATTGCGCCATGCAAAACAAAGACAAACGACGGCAGTTCGGTTGTGAGTCAAACCTATTATGTCTTCTGTTCAGTCTAATCATTGCCCTTTTTAAAAAAAACTCAAACATTTTTTAGGACAAAATTGAGGGCAATACACCCGACTATATCGTCAGATAGATGCACTAAAAATATATAGACATCCTTAACAGTGATTTATTGTTGAGCTATACATTTTGGTATGAGTATCACCATTTCATGAAGTTCAACATTGAATCTAAAAATACTACAACCCTACCAATAGAAGTTGCACGGATGGCCTATACTCGATCCAAAATGGTACACCTTACATGAATATTGCTGCTAAGAAACCATGAGAAAGATTGTCCTAAAATCCAGTTAACTGTAATCATAGGAGATTTTTGGATGGTGGCGAAGAAATCACTGTCTTGTGAGATTGAGGGGGGAACAAGAACAGCAATCACCGCCGCAGAAGCCACGATCACATCGACAAGAGTCTTGACCACTACTGTAAGAGCCACAATCGCCATTGCAGGAACACCGACCACCTCCGTGAGAGCCACGACCATCATCGCTAGAATCACAACCACCTCCATACGAGTTGGGACCGTCGCCACAAGAATACTAACTGCCTCCGCTGGAGCCTCGACCACTGTCGGATTTTTTTTCTTTTGCTTTTTGTCGCCTCAGACTGATGTTCTAGCTAGACCTCCAAAGAGCATAATAATCATTGGTCATTTGGTAGGTGATAAAATGATCTTATATAACCAACCACTTATGATCTATCCATAATCTATGATTGTTGGTTGTTGGTAGCTGATGTCAAGTTCGTTAGCACTTGCCCCCACAGTAATTTTTCAGTCTAAACTACATTTTGGTACACATACACTGCAATTAAATCGCTTTTGCCTAATCTACACCTCAGTTAAAAACTGAAGTTTTTATTAGAACACAGTTAAAACTGAAGTTGGACAAGTAAAAAGACAATGAAAATGACTCTTTGCTCTTTGTATCAGAGTGACTTTTGCATCTACAAAATAATTTTGTCGCTAGTGAGGACCACAAAGAGACCAGTCTGGAAAAAGCATGGATGGCCATGTCGACATGTCGTCCTGGCCGGCTGTGGCCATGAACTGTGTCGACCCTTTTGCACGCTGTACTGCATCCCGGTTGGGCTTTCAACCTGGTAGGATCTTCTATGCATTCCAACCATTCTCGGACCTTCTGGTCCCGTCAAACTTAGCATGATAGATGACGAATCAATCACCACTAGGAGTTCAGTGGAAGATAAAAGTAGTCAAAAATCATTGATATGCTGCTAGAATCTAGTCATATGGAGCGGCAATAATAGTTGTTGATGTCAGTTTGGCACAGTGAGAAGAATATCAAGAAACTGGTCCAACACTCCAACTTGGACCATGGAGGATGCTCAGACAAATGCCATAAAAAGAGAAGGGCACCATGGCATAACTGTGCCACAAACTTAACTTATCACTCCATCAGACCATCACGAGGTTCAGTTCCACTTATTGAGGATTCATTAATCATTACGAGCACCTGTCATGGGTTTCTTGCAAGGAGTACCACATGATGAAGACACTTCTTCCCGAGCAGCAATCACTCCATCACAGATTAATCAAGTACAGTGGATCTGTTATGAACTTATCATATGTGCACACCTACTTGGATATGGGTATGCTATTGCGGTCTTTCTCCGATCGATAGGCGATTTGTACTCACCGGAGGTAGAGAAAAGTAAGTAGGATGTACCATTACCATTGCTACAGGGCGAGGTTTTTACAGAAGAAATGGGCGATGTACAGAGAGGCGCAGAGCTGCGTCTGGCCGTCTGCCTACTCCTCCTTCGGTATCCACCGGCTCCACCAAATGCTTTTGCTCTGGCTGTTAAGCTCATCCATGCTTTCGTTGATTGTCCTCACGATCTTTCTCTGCACACGCAGCACGGAAGCAAGCAAGTTCCTCCGTGCACTGCCCTTCTTTGGTTTTATTTCCTATTGAGCAGAAAAAAGAAAGGCATTACGAAACGAAATGAAATATTTGAGCTAGAGTGTTTCAGCTATGCTGTCATGCATACCCTAAGTTCTTGAAGCTGTGCCTCTGTAAAACCTCCTTCTGTTTCTGTTCCTGATCTTGCCATGAGGCCGACAACCCAACGGGCTGTTTCACTGTAGTCCTTCTGGGTTGCACGAAGCAGTTGCAGCCTCAAGTTTTGCATTACAGAGAGACCAAGGAGCCCCTCACGGTTGAAATATGGATGTGCCAACGCAGCCTTAGCACCAGTCCTTTGCCGTGCTTTGTACCGGACCATAGATGTGAGAAGTTCCCATCCAATACCGCCATCTAAATCCAAGATGTCAAAGCCCCTTCGGAGCTCCGGGGCAGCTCGTGGTTCTACCAAATTCCTCCAAGCTTCTAAGTCATAGTTACACCTCTTCAGTTGTCGGTTAAATTGTATGAGGCTGCTGTCTGTTCTCAATGATGGAAATGCCTATGAAAGATTGACATGTTAGAGAAGATCAATAAGAAGTTTTTTTTAAAAGAACATCTATATAAATCAATATGTTTCAGAAGAGTCATTTTAGAGTGCTCCATCTTACCACCTAGAGGTAAGAGCCATCATAAAATCCTAGCCATTGAATATTTTGTGATTTATTTTATCCCAATAAAAAGATATTTTCTCTTTCTACAAATACTTTTATCAAATAACTAAGGAAAGTAGTAATTAACCTTCCTAAGTTAATAATGCATGTAACCAACATTTAAGATGGTTTAATTTAAAAAATTCTGAAATTTTTGTAATATCACATATAAATATAATATGTTCGATACCATTTGTATCTAGAAAAGTTTAAATTTAAATTGATTCTAATTTTGAGTCATGTATTATTGCTATTGCTATGTAAAATATATTGAAGGAAAATATAATATATAACAATAATAACAACAATTTAGACGAAATACAACATAAATCTAAAATCATGATTCAGCACTTCTAGCTTTAGGTATATTTTAATATTTTAATTCACTTTTTATTATATTTATCCAAGTCGATTTTAATTTTTCTATACCTCTTCTTATATTATTTTCTTGACTTAGAATTATACAATTTACAATTATCTCTAGGGTCTCTTTTGGATATAGGCAATCCATCTCAACATATATTGAACAAGACAATTAGTTCTACCCCAACTAATCACGTATATCATTATTTTAAACTTGATCCATTCTTATATAATCACAAATCTAATATAACATACACATTTCTACAACACTTAACTATTAAACATATCGTCTTTTTTTATATCAACATTCTGCTCCATACAGTATAGCAGATCTAACCGTCATTCTATAAAACTTAACTTTTACTTCTACGGTATCATCTTATCACAGAGAATATCATATGTTTTGCATCACTTCATCCACCCTACTTTAATTTTATAGCTAACGTCTACATCAATATTTTCATCTATAGTATCGATCCTAAATATCGAAAGATATCCTTATTAGATACTAAATAACCTCCTAAACTCACATCTCTCTCCTCGTTTGTAATGATGCCAAAGTTACTTCTCAAATATTCAGTCTTAATTCTGTTTACTCTAAAATATTTGGAATTAAGAGTCTACCACAATTACTCTAGTTTTCTATTTACTCCTGTCGGCTCTCATTAATTAACACTATATCATCTACGAAAAACATACACTAAAGAATATTCTCTTATATATCCTTATAATCTCATCTATTACTAAAACAAAGAGATACGGGCTCAAGACTGATCCTAATGTATAATATATAAAAGGTATAAATTATTTTGATACATTTTCTGTATGAATTTTAAAGTGTAAAAACAAACAGAATTATTTGTATCATGGTTACAGTAATTTGTTTAAAAGTATTTATAGTTTTACTGATTTTTTTTGTGAAAAGTTAGATATAACTCAAAATTTCAATTACAAACTGCAAGGAACATTCGAAATTGAATATTTTAGCATATTTATTCAAGGTATTACTCTAATTTTAAACTTTTATACAGTGTTTCTTTCCTTATTTCATTATAGTAATTAATAATAATTGCCTTTAATTGTTATTAATGACATCTTACCACTCAAGAGGTAAGAGGAACATTAGCCCTTGGATTAAAGTATAATGGATTGTCGAAAAAAGTTTTGGTGTACCATAAAAAATCCGTTTCAGAAACATAAAAAATTAGCTATTCCAATATCTTTTTTCGCTTGGGTGGCCATGCAACACAACAGAAACTATCCTGGACTCAAAATGATAGTTTAAAGTATTACATTTAGTGCCCTGGTCTCCTGGACATATATTCATAACATCGCCTGCACTGAAGCATCTACTTGCAGCTAACAGCTGGGCCATTTGACTTGTATTAAGAAGATCAAATGAAGAAATGGACAGAAACACACTTGTATATTATCTCAAGATATGTGGAACAGAGATCGACAGAGACTCAACTAGGATCTCACATGTGGATAACTATGTATGCAATGTGCCATCTATAAGAAAATGTTGATCCATCTTGCAAGACAGTTAGCATCCTTTGGAACAGGAGATGATGGAAGGTGTTTCAACATGAGATGAACAGAATAAAAGCTTTTGTAAAAACAGTGATATTGTGTAGAAGGGGGATTAGTATTGTGACATTTGATATGATGGATATTGGATAATAAGCTTATTCTAGTGCAATAAAAGGACATAAACCTAGCAATTTCGTTTTTCAAAGAGCATTGAAGCACTATTAATCTATAAGTCCTGTAACAACATACCATTTGCAAGAATATGAGGCCCAGGCTATATATGTCAAATCTGTCAGGAAGGTTCAGCTGCCAATGAAAAAAATGCTGCATTAGCTAATGCAATTTACTTGATTAGAATAACTATATTAGAGAACTGGCACACACACACGCGCACACACACACACAGAGAGAGAAACAAGGATTTAGGGACTACCTGCCAAAGGACTGGAGATAATGCAGCTGCAACTGGAGCAGAGGGAGCAGATGGTGTCTGCGTGCTCATTATATATTGCTCTGGGGCAGCATACCTGCAACGTTGATAAAGCTTTCATCAAGTCCCTAGTCAAACTATACTTTAGCACGTTATAGCTTTAACTTGAAAGGTAGCTTCTTTGCAAGCAGTGCAGTTACGGATCATGAAGGTAGTGTTGAATACCTTGGATCTAAAAGGAACTCGCTAGGAATATAGTTGATGCCTACTCTCAAATCAGCAGCTGCTCCAAGATCGATAATTTTGAAGGCACGCGATCCTATCAGTAGATAAAAACTGAAAAGATTAGTTCAAAAGATATTCTCATGCTGCTATAAGCATGATATGTTTCGGTTATTACCTTCTGAAAATATCACATTTTGGGGTTTTATGTCTCTGTGAACAATCCCAGTCGAATGAAGTCCATCAAGAGCAAATAAGAGTTGTCTCATTACTGTTTGTATAATCTTATTCTCTCTTGCTATTCCCTTTGGCAAGTTTTGAACATCTCCAAGAATCTTTGTCTCAACCTGATAGACCACAAACAAATTTGAAATGGTAAGCGTTAATTAAAGAGGAACTAGTCTTGTAGGTCATACTAATGTAGCTTTTGTTGATTTAATTTTTTTCATGGATGCAATGAAAGGCTTAGCCAGCCCCTTCCAAAACTAATCCAAACAGGTGAAAGGAAAGAAAAGTTTGCAAGAAATGCAAATGAAAAAGAATTGGCTCAACTGGAGTCAATGGAAGCAAGAATGTAACTTGACCGACCTAAAACTATCTTTCAATTTGGGTAGCAGCACTTACATTGTAAGGGAACTCCTTGCTTAGCATGAGATCAAAAAGTGTATCCTCACCTTCATAACGCCAAATAAGCCAGTATTCATCAGCTCCCTTACCTTTAGCTTTGCTCTAGAAAGATATATATATATATATATACACACACACAATGTGAATGTTAGGAATATATCATATTTTAGTAAACAAAAAGTAAGTCCATAAAATGATAGGAAACAAACTTCAACATAACCAACCGAGAATGGTTATACTCAATACCTCACGAAAGCCAAAAATAAAATCTGCACAGCTGTTAGCACAGGCCCTCCTGACGCGCTCATTCATCCATATCTCGACAGCGCCATACTCTGTTGCCTTCTTCACAACCACATCACCTTGCTTTAAAGAGAAACAAACAAGTCATGGTCATTAGTATGCATGGCCTAGAACCCACCTATAACTGATAATAATGTGTTATCGCTCTTCAAATGCTTGTTTAGTAAACTTTCACTGGGTTTTAGGCTTTTAGATATACTCCTGAAATATTTGATTTACTTATCAAAAACAAACCACGCAACTGATTTTTTTTGACATAAAACTACACAACTGATTAACATATCACAAAATCGCAGCCACCATAATATTTGGGCAGTCCCCTTTGTTTACGTGATACATCCATACATACTATCAACATGAACTCACAAATACATTTTCACTTTCTTCATGGGCAACTTCAGTTTCTCCGAGTCCATAACACTTCAATTACCCGGTTACTTCATTCCCTCCACTAAGGCATTAACGCAAGCAGCAATCATCAGCAACAAAAGTTCTACATGTTTGAAGCTTTTATCCGCAGATGCAGTGATGCACATTACTATTTACCTTCTCCGCCGCTTTGGGGTCAGCCAGCGACGCCTTGTAGACGACTCCGAACGCGCCCTCCCCAAGCTTCCTCCCGAGCACGAAATCATCCTGCCAAAGCAACCAAATCAGCCCCAATCGAAGAAGCGTAGAAGTGTTAGGGGGCAGGGCTCCCAAGTGCCGCACCTTGCGGAAGGTGGGGCGTAAGACGCGCTCGGCGAAGGCGAGGGCGAACATGTCGAAGAAGCCCGGCGCGACGCCTGGGGTGGACCAGAGGTAGGACACGGCGGCGAGGGCGAGCGCGGCCCCTGGGGCGGTGATGGTGAGCCCGTCGTTGCGCGGGAGCGTGCTGCGGTAGATGACGTCGCCGCACGCCATCACCGTGCAGGGGAGCCCCACCCCGACCGCCTCCACCAGCTGCCGCCCCAGCTCCCCGCCGAGCTCCGCCGTCACCGGGCGGAACGACGCCGCGGGGCTCGACCCCGGCAGCGGCCGCCGCTGCCGGCGCCGGCGGAGGAGGGTGTCGTGGCCGGGGAGGAAGGAGGTGGAGAGGCCAAGGCTACCCGTGGCCATTTTTGCCCCCTTTTTTTTGCTGCTTCTCTCTGGTTCGAAAAATGCGGCTCACAGTATGAGTTTATATTATTTATTTTTTTCGAATTATCGTGTGGAGATAATTCAAACGTGTGGGATCGGAGCAGGTTGACACGTGTGGCGTGTCCCACCTGTCAGTGACCAGATATCCAAGTGGCTGGGAGCGCGCGCTCCCAGCTTGCATGGAGCATACCTTGTTGGGCCCACGTGTCAGTCACGGTAGAAATAATGCTTTGATTAAAGCCATTAATTAATCCTACTGAATTATACTACCAAGTTGAGTCACTATTAACTGTGAAGGAAGAGGCCGAGAGATTCAGATATTTTGTTACCTGGGCTAATCTTAGTTAGTTTGTATATAAAAGAGAAATTTGGTGAGACGATAATTTGTGGCTATGGCAAGATGGACTTGAAGAGAAGTATCAGCCTCATCGAGCTAGTGGCTAGAATTCGCCCTCAGGGTGTGATTGACTCGTAGGACTAGTGGACTGCAGTCCAAGTTTGTGCAGGTGAAAAAAATATCTACTAGCATGTTGCACGTTACAGCTCGCTATCACTGTTCAAATGCCAGGGCTGTGATTCGGCTCGTATTGAACATGCACAAGAAAAAGTACTATGTGTGGCACTATATATCCAGTATTCCAGTTATACTATGAAAAAAAATAGGATTGAAAATTTAACTTCGTAAGGATGCTTCATTCACACTTGGGCTCATTTAAATTTAGAAAATCTAGTGAATTTTACGGAAACCAAACTATATATGAAAATATTAAAAACATAAGTTACTCAGCAGTAGTCGAGTGGCCCTACTTCACGTGATTAAAAGGGGCTTCACGATTGAAACTTGTTGAGTTGCTGGATAGACCAAACTCAGGTAGCCAAGCGGCCTAATGGGCCGTAGCATGTGGGTCACCTCGCCTTAACGGCCCGTGATAGTGACGGCCCATTTCATTTCAATTGACGCTCTCAACTACACATTTTTGACGACCCAGCCCAGAAATTTAAAAAGGCCGTAATTTGTATCCTCTAAAAAAAACGCAGCCCATGTGGATGATACCTGAATCATGCGTGCTAGTATTAGATTAGTTTAAATCACTGCGAAGCAACATACAAAGCAGAGTCTTAACTTCGTCAAATTGCAAACGCAAACACCTCGTGATAAACTTGTTTTTGCGAACCTGCGTGCAGGTCCGTGAAAGAGGAATATAATCTTGTCGATCATATCACAATCATGGAACGCCTGAACATTTGTTTATCGCGGTCAAATTTAACCCACCAAAGCTATAGCTGTTCTTCCCATTAATCCACCATTAGTGTCTCTCATTCATTCTCTCTCCCGTTGTAACCAGCACGCAACAAGATGCAACCCAGAACCACGCCTGCCTCGCTGCCGAATACAAAATCGTCTTGTTGCAGAGTCAATGGAGACACAGCTTGCTCCAAATTCGGAGAGAATTTCGCTTCTGCGAGATCTTTTGATGCTCACATGTTTTGATTATTTCAGCATTGTATAGTTAATCTTCCAGCTGATCGAGCGCAATTTGCAAGGATGGTTCGGTTTCTGGGATCACCTGATGACTGCGCCACGACCGAATGGATGTCTGCAATCTGCATTAGGGTTGAAATCGGAAGAAACCATACCTGTATCAGGAATTCAGCATGCATTACACTCTGAAACCCTATGCTGTCCTATTTGTATAGTACTGCCTATAGCATGATAAACGGATAAAGTATTATGCAGATATGATTTCTTGTCCCAGGGATGAGTAGGATCCTTCTAATGCAGCTAGTAGATAGAATCTTTAATCATGAATATCTTCTACTATTTAAGCTTATCATTTGGTCTGTTATGATACTAGACAAAAATATCTTCCCAGTTGCCTCTGCACTTTAGGAGCGGTGCCTTTGTGCTGAGCAAAAACCAATCAGTTCTGCTGGAGTCTTTTAGATTTTAGCCAAACTTATTTTATAAATAAGATCTAGTAAAACTATTTGAAAAATGGTGGTTTCGTAACTATTGCAAAAATCAGTTCGGCATCGTGGTTGAACGTTTCAATGTCAATAATGAAGGCATTATCAACCGTGGCACTAAAGCGATGGTGGATACCGATGTAGCGAGGGGTTAGCGTTAGGAGGATCGATATGGGATAGAAGTCCGTACCTCCGGTTGATTTGGCATTAAATTGATGAGAAATATGCATTTTTTCATCCCCTATAATTTGTTTCTATTTTATTGGATGGTGTTTGAGATCAGTTTGAAACCCTACCTCTAAGAATTCCCCTCCTCTAGAGTACCCCTCCCTCCAAACCTGATTAATTTGGTATTGGATTTTTTACAAGAGATTGATCGAGTATTGTACCCTCTTTTTTTGTGTGATCTATTTTACTAGATGATGTTTGATATCAGAAATAAAAGCTGACCTCTAAGAAGAGAGTGTACGGTGTGGGAGGTCAACGTGAATGTTAGTAACATCGGTACTAAAACAATCCATATTATCAACCATGGTGTACTCTATGTCACGGGGCTAGGTTTTGACATCAATGACAATAGCATTGAGATGTCGAAGGAACCAAGGTCATCGCCAAGTTTCGAGTCTATTTCAAAATAAATTTTATAGGTGACTTATTTGTAAAATATATTTTTTAAAAGGGCCAAATTAATAAAACTCTAGATCAATTCTGTACTCAAAATACAACACCATGGATGCATTCGGCTCCCTGTCATGCTGACGACTGAAAGAATCTCTCTCTCTCTCTTGTCTGACGAGCAACTCTGAAACAAAGACGAAGCTGTCCGTCCATCGTCAAAGCAAGCAAGCAGGAGCTAGCTAGCAGCTGTGTTCAGACGCGGCTCACATGTGACTTTTGTAAATTTCGAAGTTGCCGTACCTTCAGAGAAACAAAAACAAGTGCAATTATACGTTTCCAAGCCTTTCAATGGTACGAAAGCTCAGATTAAGCTATAGAATCTGGGCATGTGATTGTCACATGACCAGAGCATGGTGGAGCTCGACTCAAGACTGCATCAGCAACGCGTGCTCGGTTTTCCGGCTCTACAGGAGCGGCGCAGCCGTTTTACAGAATGGTGGTTTGGCAGCGGCAGCTGATTTCACCGTTAATTGGGGTTTAAGTCAGCTCGTTGCTTCGGTAATGCTCCATGGACAGAGGGGGAAATATTAGTTGTTTTGTGTTATACGAGGACTTGGATTAG
Organism: Oryza coarctata; assembly: GCA_030770085.1. Lineage (NCBI taxonomy): Eukaryota > Viridiplantae > Streptophyta > Magnoliopsida > Poales > Poaceae > Oryza > Oryza coarctata. The sequence goes on from CM061470.1 coordinate 21,177,928, forward strand.
CCTGTAATGCAGAGTTCTGCATACAGTGAGTTCAGAAAGAGTTCTACTGCATAAATTTCATTTGATGTTGTACAGTGTACACATGAAATTTTGATCATTTGAGCTGCGGTTAAGAAGCTGTAGAAAAATAAATGAAGTAATAAAAATAATTTATAAATATATATATATATGTTTTATTAGTGGTTTAAAAATCTCTAAATTTTAAAAATTTTAAATTTTGGTTATAACTAAACTATCAAGTAAATTACGAGAGGCTCGTCTTCAGGCACTGTAGTACAAAAATGACCAGTATTCAGTACACCATGTTTGTACGGCCTTGTGGGCCCATAGCCCCAAATACACTACTAATAGCCTGATGAAATGATTATAACATAGATTAAAAATACTATAACTTGAATTTCTAATAGAACATTATTGTCTTAGATAATGCACGCATATACCATGGACATCCAAGTTCCAGGTTGGGGACAGAAATGGCCAGTGTTCAGCCGACCATGACAGGTCTCTATCTAACTGCTATTCTACTACCATCACATGGAATCAAAATCAATTCTTCATGTCAAAACCAGCTATTACTACCACTACAACTAGCTAGCAGGTAGGAATATTTAGCAGGGAAGGAATCCCAGAGGAAGAAGCTAATTAGGCATTCCTCCTAATCTTGGAATCAATTCGATGTCAAACAGGACCGTTGGTTTACAGGCCTGGGAGGCATTGTCCCCTAGAGCGTCATCAAGCAATTTGACGGGATGCTTTGCATGTGCTTGTGGAGATGGCAGCTCCCAACTTCCAAGAAGGGGTATATGCCCTCTCCATGATGGTGCTTATCATATGTGCAAGTAGGTAGCCATGAGGAGGAGAAGAAGATGGCCAAGGTGCAGCCTACTATATAAGCAGGCCAGATGATGCACACTTGGCCACACCACCAACAACACATCAACAGCAAAAGAAGCAGATCCAACACTAGTGGCATTGAGCCTTCTTCCTCTAGATCCTCCTCTCTGTGAATTCACTCAACAAAGTCAAGATGATTAAGATGAGGATCCAGGGCAAGAACAGGCCAGGAGGAGGCCTGAGCAGGATGCTGAGGGAGCAGAAGGCAAGGCTCTACATCATCAGGCGATGCGTTGTCATGCTCCTCTGCTACCATGACTGAATCTGATGATCTGATCTGAGTCTGTCGTCTCTGCTCTGCTGCTGTTCTTCGTCCTGGTGACCATGGTCTCTGCTACTACTCTAGGTTGTGTGTTCATCTGGTTTTTGGTTCTAGGATGTAGGCCTGACAATTCTTTGGTGTACATAGTATATAATTTAGATAGATCTACTGACGGTTTTGATCTCTTCTTCATTTTTTGAGTTTGTGGTACTCCTAAGTCCTACAATGGCAAGGATGTACATATATTTTGGTGTCTGTTAGGTGTTAGCATGGTTCTTGAATCTTGTCTGTGTTCTCCTGTTCTCAATCAGAAATGCAAAATCAGAAAATATCTATCTATTGGTATTTATCTCTGTCTCTATTGATGGCGCAAGATTCGGAGTCTGACAAACAACTTATACTTGATGTAGCAATCCATGGATACAGTTTGCATTACTTAGCCTTCATAAAAAAATGTTGGGATCAAGTTAATGCATAGGCAATAGTTGAAAAAGTGTTCAGACATTTTTGAATGGAAGCTCACAGCTAAACTTACTCTGAACAAAGCAACATCAATGGTATACATGAAAAAACAGCAACAACATTTCCAGTTTTTCACAACACTATGTACTCCATTTTTTTTCATGAGTACTACTCACGAAAGAAAATTAGTTCATTGTAGTTTTTGTCCGACATAGTTGTTGTACAATCCAAACTATGTATTTACTCCATTTTTATTTATCGAATCTAACCGCAAAGTTTTTGTTTTTTTTTTCTGAAAACAGAAACTAACCTGTACCTGCAAACACAATTCAAATGTGTGTTTCAGATTTTGTCTTGCACAATATACTGGTTAGAATCTAACAATGGCTAGATTTAGTATTATATTTATCCACCTCCAAGCTTTCAGGGTTTAGGGGGCATGTATCTTCCAACAATACTGGGGTAGTGAACATGTAAATTCCTTACAAAATTGGTACATAGAAGTTATCCAGGCAGAACCAATATTTGTTTCCCCAATGAAGATTAATACATTCAAAATTTTAACTATAGTAAAGTTCTTGAAAAACAAGGCTTTTATGCCCCTAATAAAACTAGGAAAAATGAACCTTTTAAAATGTGACAAAAAAATATATTAAAAATCTGTCCAAATAGTATTAGGTGGATTGAGCACGCAGGATAAGAAAAAAAAGAGAGAAGCTTCAAGGTACTTGCAAATGACACGCCTACTGGTCTTGATATTTGAAATGCACTGCTCATTGTGATCAGACATCTGTCAGATATATCATCCGGTCATAATTTTCGTTGTTTATCCTCAGAATTGCTTACGGTGATTAGATAATTGGATGACTAAGTAGCTTGATTTTAGGTCTTATCAACTAAACATGCAGATTTCTGCCAGGCGACTAAGGCAGTTCAGATGTATATTATCAAATATATTGAAAAATGCTGGCCAAATTTTTATGGTCTTTCTGTCCATAAAGATGTTGAAATTACCTCCAGTTCTAGCATTTGCAATAACATTTTCAAATTTGGATGCCCTTTAACCAGTTAGTATATGTAGTATATCTGACCTGCAAAGTGACTGCTCGTGCACTGAACGGCCCTAATAGGCTAATACTAATTCGACCTGAACCAAGCCAGTAGGATGCATTTGTTTAGTTGAGAGATAATTGTAGTTTAGTACAAATGGGCTCGGTTCCAAACAACCGTTCTTTCTTTAGTCCATATGGTCGGCAAAACCAGCGTTTTACCCGCCATCGGAGGCCGCGATAGAAACACATATCCTACAGCCACTTGCTGTACTTTCCTTCAGAAACCATGTCCAAGTTCAGGCCATGGCTGCAAACTGAAGCTTGGAACAGCTTGTTACTCGCCATTGGAGCCACTGCCAAAGTGGTAATCTTTGTACCATTTGCTGTACTTGGAGCACTTAGCTCTGAAGTTCGTGCTGTTTTATGCGATTAAAACACAGTGATCTGAACCGCGGCACGACTCGTTGCGCGCTCTTCCAGTTGTTATGTGAAAACTGGCAAGAACAGATAAGAAATTGGTGATATCTAGAGCCAGCATTGCGTTCAAGAGACCACATGCAAATGTGCTCTCAACTATCTACTACTTTGATTGCTGAACTAATTCAAATAACCAGTTAGCCTAGCTTGCTGGTCTGTGGTCGTCAGACCATGGCCAATAGCAGAGGATGAACATGCTTAGCTAGAAAGACAATCCCTAAGAGATGTGAATGCTGCAGGGGTTAAGGCATCGAGTTGTTTGAAAGATTTGGTGAGGATTGGATGCTCAGAAGATAGATATCAACACTATGCTCTGTTCAAATTCCACAATATAAAAATTTCTGACCACAACTCATGTAGCACCTGCCGTGGCTGTTCATGCAACTGTAAAGTCAAATACTTGAAAAATTCCATCACCCTGGAACGCAAGTTCACTGAGCTAAAAAGTCAAATAGCTGGGCAGCATTGTTTAGTGAAGATAAGTAAGAAGCCATTGCTGGGATGATGACGGAATATCCAACTGTTATGGTCGGTCGGGATGATCATGCCGTGAGCTGGAGCCTAATTTTTGTTTACGGATGAGTCAAACTGATTCAACCAGTGAAGAAGAACATAAGCACGAGCTGCACAAAGCTGAGCCTTGAAAACAGGATTATGGAGACGGATTATTTACTCCACGCATTGAAAAATATATTGTCTAAAAAATCTTGTTGTAACGCCTTTGTGCCCGAGAAAACTAATTTAAATAAAAATATATTTGGATCTTTTTAATTTCTAAAAGTGCGTGTCGATCTCAAATCTCCTCTAACCCCACCCTAAACTCCCCTCCAAAAATTTCTAAGTTCAAATATCAAGTTTAAATTCAAATATAAATTCAAACCCTCAATTTTATTTTTATGTTCATATGAGCTGCCTCTTCTTTTTCTCTTTCTCGACCCACACAGATTTCTTCCTTTCCTGTTCCCTCTCTGCATGGCCCAATCTACTGTAGCCCACGACCTGCTTCATTTTCTCCTGCGCGCTGCCCGCTCTCTCGCAGTTGCTACACGCACCCACGACTTAGCACACTGGTTAACAAACCGGTCCATCCACCACCCATGCCACGGACAATTGCTCGGCACACAAAGACGTGGCCATCTCCAACCTCTGGCACCATCCCACGCCCGCTATGTGTTTAGTCAAATGTGCCCAACGAACACATCAGCAGCCACTGTGCATGACCTTGTCTCCATGCCGCATCGACAATACCTACCATCACACCACCCTCGCCCGTACCGCACGAGCTATCATTGTGCCACTGTCGTCCTAAGAAATGGCATGACGTCCTCATTGTTGTCAAATCCCAAAGTTTCTCCGCCTGTTCTATTCGAGCCCCGACGAGCTTATGAGCTCTCTTCGTCCCGTCGTGTCGCCCGTATCCTCTTTCCCCACTCTAGTTTGGCACCATTATTGTGGTGCCACCCTCGCGCGGTGAGACCTCGCCAACGAAGTTGCTTAGTATCGGTCTCCACGCCACTGCCTCTCTCAGCCGTCGTTTAGCATCGGCCCCCACCTATAAATAGAGCAGGAAGCTCCTCCTCCCTACCCTCACCTCTCCAAACTCTCAATCACCACTGCCTCTCTTTTTCCCTCTCTCTCTCTCTCCCTTTCCTCTTCGGCCACCATTGCCACCGTGCAAAATCTGCATCGTCAGTGAAGGAGGAGCTTCTCTTTTCCTCTCTCTTCCTTCCTCCCTTCACACCACCTCCAACCGAGCCAAAACCCAACCACCTCTACCACCCATTTGATCATTGGTGGCGACCAAATGCTGTATGTCCACTAAAGTCTACCGCCGCTTGTCAGCGGTCATCTCTTGCTCCTCTAGTCCTAATCTAAGCCATCCATCTTTCTTCCCGTCCTCCACTCGATACTCCAGTGGCCGTCACTCATTGAGATTTATCTTCGTTCGGCCGAACGCTATCAAGCTCCATCGATCGTTGATCTCCCCTCCGGCCTCCTCTTCCCGATCAATGACCACATGGCCATCGTGCCAATGAGGCCCGCCCACCTCGAGCTAGGCTAGGCTACTAGGCTAGCCAGCGTAGCCATAAGACCAAAAGGCCTTGGCCCTCTTCCTCAGCTTAACACACCTTAGCCCAAAAGTACCCGAACAACGAAAAAAGAAGTCCATTCTACCTCTCTTATACCCGACCCCACCTGTCAGCCCCAAATCTAGAAAATCTTTTTTTTCCAAACATCTTTTAATGATCATCTATTGTCCAAAAAATATTTTTATCTTTAAAAATTCATATCTTTTTATCCTTAGATCTGATTGAGCTCATTCAACTCTTAATTTTTTTAAATGATATCCATTTAATGACACTATTAGTTATATATACTAGGTTCTAATTTTATTTCTTTTTTATGTTTTTTTTATTTTGTATCATGTAGTAACCGACACCGAGGAGCTACTAATCAAGGAGTTTGTCAGAAAAGAACAAGACCAAAACCAAGACCAAGACAAGTCACCCATTGATCATGTTGATTGCATATTTTAAACTAAAATTTTTTTTAAACCATGTTTAGGTACACGATATTGATCGCAGTTCGCTAATCGATCTAATAAGCCATGGACCTACTTGCTGCGCTTCCCCTTCTTATTTGTTGATAACCCTACACCATTGTCGCCTTGTTGTTGTCTTGGTACTTGTGCTCATCAAGTACGAGTATTGATGACACCTCTGTCACTAAAAACATGACGACATGATAAAATGTGTTTTGAAATGCCAACACTCATGGTCAGAAGTTTTAGGGAATTAAATGGCATTATAAAAATTGGTTATAGATAGTCACCACTTGTGTTTCATGACTTCCATATGGCATATAAGGAGTGATCTCTTGAGCAGTTTCACTGATCATATTAAAGTGTGACCACATGGTTGGAATTGCATGCTCCTAGCCAAGTAATTGGTAGACCCTGGATGTGTGCGGGAGTCACTGAACGTGGAGGCGCTGATGTGACATCTAGGATACAACCTGTGAGACTTGTTCAATTGATAACCGACTATCTTGAGAATATTTTGGAAAGTCTTGTCGTGAACTTCCCTTCATCAGCCATATCTGATCAATACGTGTTAGATGTCACAAGTAAACTCATGTCATATGGATAAAGTGTGCACCTCTTTATAAAAGGTTATAATCTATTTGAACAGTCGTGCTTACGGTCATGGATGGATGGAAAGTGTTTTCTCTAATGTAGTCTTGTGTTTAAAAAAGTTTTGTAAAAAATTGGTTATGGTTGGGAAATCGTTACCAGAACCAGTCTATGACCGGTGCAAGATTTGAGTGGTCTAAAACGGGGTTGTGTGACCTTAGGGTGTTGTATGGCACTAGAGTGGAAATTGGATAAGATGTGGTTGAGAAAGAAAAGAAAGTGTAAGCACAAAAATAGAGATGTTGTTTAGGACAATACGCTTCAAATCGGAATCATGATAAATCGTTGCAAAATAAATGGTAGAATGGGTTGAGACGAAGTCTCCTCTCAATTTTTGTGATGAGTTGTTGTAAGACAACTTACGGAATGGATTGAGGTGTGAACCTCTTTTTGATAACTTAAAAAACATTCTATTTTTAAAAATGAATTAAAATACACTTGTTTATAAAATAAACCAAAGATGACCCTTTCATACCACAATAATTCCTATGATTTTGCTGAGTATCTTATGTACTCATCCTTGTTATTATATCTCTTATCTAGGAGTGTATAAAGACAAAAGATCTAATTGTGGAAGGATTACTTTAGGAGCAAGTGGTGTATAAAGGTATTTAGGTTTCGGTCTAGTTAACAAGTCGTACTTATAGATTTAGTTTTAGTTTTACTTCTACTACCGTTTTTGCTTTTTGCTTTGTGTAACCTTACATGCTCGTGGTTTGTCCGTGGCTAAAATCCAAAGTAGGTTTGATGGTGATCAACTGTACGAACTAAATTTCTTAAACTAGTATATATATACAGGTAAAAGCTTTTAGTTCTATTGGTAACAGGAGAAGATGCCACACTTCTACTACATTTATTTGGATATTAAATTTATTTTTAAAAAATATTTAATTTATCTTTATTTTTAAATAAATAATCATGACAATAATATTCTCAACAATCTAAATAAAACAAAGTTAGGGCTTTGCAGCAGAGTACACTCTTTGTAAAAAAAGAAAAAAAATTACGTACGTAGCATTGAGCTTCAGGTGGACGGGCTCACGGCCCATGCTGCCGTAGGCCGCAACCGGCAGCCCGGTAGCTAGCAGTTTGGGCCGGAGGGCATGGAGTGCATACTCGAGGAACAGAATTTGGATGGCACACCTGACCGAGATGCACCGAGCTACGACTAGTAGTACCTAGCACGGTCACGGCCTCGTCTCCAAGGTTTACGCGTGTGTCGTTGCTGTCCAAGTTGTGGGCAACTACCGATGAAAATCCGAACGACTGAAAAAAGAATCTCGATCTCTCCAGTCTCCACACACGGCAACGGATCGCAAGGGCTTCGCCTACATACGCACCTTGCACGCGTCGTGCGTGGACTTCTGCCATTGGAATCAGCGCGCCGGTGGTGTAGTAACTCTAGTTCGTTCGTTGCTTGGACCGACGATCCGCGCGGATGTGAACGTCAACTAGCTACTCCTGCGACGCCCGTAAATCCCTCCATCTACTAGTACTGCTACAGTGCTACTTCGCAGCTCGCACACTAGCTAGCTGCTCGATCCATCCATCCATCCATCCATCCATCTCGCAGTGTAAAGTTGCAAACTAGCTTGCAACTCGTACGTGTACGTGTGTATGATCCTAACAAGTGGCCTGGACGGGAGTAACAACTTTTTGAATCCAAATAACGAGAAAGCAAGCAGGAAAAATCCTGGAACGACTCGCAAGAAAATTAGGGGGGAAAAAAACAGAGAGCGGACACCACGGCCGGGGATAACCGCATGAATGGACCATGCAAGGATCTTATCCATGCGTGCGGCGATTCGCGCGAGCGAGGCGACGCGGGCAGCAATTTGCATGCAGATCGATGCGGCGCGGGTGGATGCGGGTTGGTGTTCAAACCTGCATGGGTCGCCCGCTGCTCGATGCCGGGCGCCCGGGTTGCATGCATGCACCCATATCCATTCATGCTCAGATGAACTGAGATATCTCACCTTGCAGTCTAGCTAAACATATAATTAGGTCGATTATATTTGGTTATGTTTATGTACAGAAATATTGTAATGCAGCAGCACGGTATAATCACATCGCTATATGCTTGGCTCTAGTGCGTTCGCATTACGATCGCTAGATATCGATCGATCTCTAGTTGCCTCGCTAACGAGGAGCGGGAAAGAGGGGAGCCAGAAAAGAAAACAAATGGAAACAGATCAATCTGCAGGAGGACGATGCATGCATGCGGTGGGCCTAACCAAAAACTAACAACCAACATACCGGAGAGTAGCAGTCAAGCCGCGTCCATGCATTGTCGCTCGGTCGCTTGTTGAAACGCGATTGAGACGACGACTCCCGAGAAAATCTCTTGATAATCCTACACGAGTGATATTATATACGATCGCATCTGTGTAAAGGTCGAGTTCGCATGCAGACTAAGTCCAAAGATCGATCGCTAGAGGAGGGTCTCGACCGGCGCTGTCCGGCCGCATGGGGAGGGACGACGCGCCCTCGCCGGCGCACGGAGCGGGCTCCTCGTCGGGACAGAAAAGGACGGCGGCGGACATCGGCGAGGACAACGTGGCGTCGTGGCTGAAGCTGTCGCTCGGTGCGGTGGTCTACAGCGACGCGATGGAGGTCGACGACTCCGGCGCTCCGGAGTGTTAGTGACCATGATTACCACGTTCCATGGCTCTCCTTGTTTGTAATTAGCTAGGCAGTTACTTAACCGTGATGTACATGTATATAGGCGTACGTAAGCCTCTGAGCAATATAACTTGAGTTGTCCAAATTCTTTTGCCTATCGCTTACATGGTATCAGACGATCTTCGATCTTAAAATTCAGCTCCTCAGCTTTCTTTCCTGGCGCCCATCCTCCTTCCTTCTTCGACGCCGATCCTCCTCCCACCCCTAGCGTCGCCATGAGTTCCTCATCCTCCTCTTCTTTGGCCTCCGATGCCGAGTCTTAGCTCCCCCACACGCTCCACGTCTAGACCGATCTGGCCGCTTTGTCGGTTGTCCATGGGATCAACATCCTCAACCACGTGCCGATCATCCTCGACTTCAACGAGTCCAACTACGTTGCTGTGGCTCGATCCTTCTCCACGATCTTCGGCCAGTATGGCCTCCGCGATCACATTGACGGTTCCTCAGCGAAGGACGACAACGATTAGATCCAGAACGATTGCGCCATCGTTTTCTAGTTTTACAATCGGATCTCACCCGAGCTTCTCTCCATGGTGTTCGAGGACAACGACACCGCGTACTCCCTTTGGCGCGCCATCCGCAATCTCTTCTGCGACAACAAGGACACGCGCGCCGTCTACCTTGGCATAGAATTCCACAACTTCTACCAAGGTGACTTGTCTGTCCTTGACTATTGCTCTTGCATGAAGGTCATGACGGATCGCCTTGCCGGTCTTGACGCTCCGATCAGCGATAAGGATCTCATCTATAACATCGTTCGCGACCTTAACCCTCGTCTTTACCACGCCATTCCACACATCATGCTCCGCCGGCGCCTGCCATCGTTTCTTAAGATCCGATCCATGTTGCAACTTAAAGAACAGCGCATCGTCAAATCTGAGAAGATGCAAGCCGTCGTAGTGTTGGTTACCCAGTCGGTACAAGCCGGCGCATCTGCTGCCTCTACCGCGGTGACCGCGCCCGCTACTCTCCAGGCCGCGGCCGCGTTCCTCGCTCACGCAGCTCCGGGCGCGCCCACTCCTCCGGGTGCAGCGGGACGCCCGCCGGCTCCATCGCCCGCACAGCTTACACCGAGAAGTGGCCGCCCGCGCCGGCTGATCTGCAGCACGCCGTGGATGTGCTCTCTGGATCAGCGACCCAGGCGCTGTCCATACCTCCCGCCGATGCCAACAACGATGCGGTGGCTCCGGCCTTTGTGGCGTCGGCAACCGGTGTGCTCATTGACCACGGCAACGGAGGTGTTATCATGGCAGGCGGTGTGTTGTTGTTCGCTGGTGATGCCAGTGGTTCGATGGTGTAGAATATGTATAGTGACTATGAATTCCTCCGAGCGTATACGAGGGGGTCGGGTCTATATATATACAGCTCAGGACAGTGGTCTGTCTAACACCCCCCGCAGTAGCAGCGAGAGGGGAACGGACGCAGAGACTGGACTGAAAACTGGTGAACAAAGGCGTGGGCAGGCCTTTGATCATTATATCGGCAAACTGATATGCCGATGGTACATGGAGCACCCGAATCTGTCCTAATGCAACATTGTCATGGACAAAATGGATATCGATCTCGATGTGCTTGGTGCGTTGGTGATGGACCAGGTTAGCGGTCATGTAGACGGCACTGGCATTATCGCAGTAGACGATGGTCACGGTGGAGAGAGGTGCACGGAGCTCCTGGAGAAGCTGACGAAGCCAGCAACACTCGGCGACGGCGCGGTACTCGGCTTCAGCGCTGGAACGGGACACTGTAGTCTGGCGTTTTGAGGACCAGGATACGAGAGTGTCACCGAGGTAAACGCAGTAGCCGGACGTAGAGCGTCGAGAGTCGGGGCAGCCTGCCCAGTCCGCGTCGGAGTACGCGGTGAGGGAGTCGATGGGGCTGGAGCTGAAATGCAGCCCGCTGGAGAAGGTGTCCTTCACGTAGCGTAGGATGCGCTTGAGCAGCATGAGGTGAGATTCGCGCGGAGCGTGTATGAAGAGGCACACTTGCTGGACAGCGTACGTGAGGTCGGGTCGGGTGAGTGTGAGGTATTGGAGAGCCCCGGTAAGACTCCGATAGTGAGAGGGATCGGTAACGAGGGCGCCATCGGCGACAGAGAGTTTGGCTCGAGTGTCGACTGGGGTGGTCGTAGGGTGACAGTCGGCCATATCCGCACGCTGGAGGAGGTTGATGGCGTACTGGCGTTGGGAAAGGAAGAGCTCGTGGATGGAATGGGTTACGGAGATGCTAAGGAAATAGTGGAGAGGACCAAGATCGGTCATGGCGAACTCAGAGTGGAGTCGGGCCATGATCTGGTCGAGGAGAGATGTCGAAGACGTTGTGAGAACAATGTCATCGACATAGAGAGGTAGATAGGCAGTGGCGGAGCCGATATGGAAAGTGAACAAGGAACTATGGGACGCAGAGGCCACGAAGCCGATGTGCCGAAGATAGGCAGCAAAGCGCTGGTATCAGGCACGAGGGGCTTGTTTGAGGCCGTAGAGAGAGCGTTGAAGGAGACAGACGTCGTCGGGCCGAGAAGGGTCGACGAAGCCTAGGGGCTGCTGACAGTAGACTGTTTCCGTCAGGTGGCCGTGAAGAAAGGCGTTCTTCACGTCTAGTTGATGGATCGGCCAGGAGCGAGAGGCAGCCAAGGTGAGAACGACTCGGATGGTGGCGGGTTTGACAACGGGACTGAAGGTCTTGTCGTAGTCGACACCGGGTCGTTAGGAGAAACCCCGGACTCAGGGGGCCATGACGGGAGAACGGGAGCAAAGAGCCGATGGGAGGAGGAAGCCGATGAGAGGATGGATCGGCCGATCAAGGATGTGAGAAGCCGATGGGAAGTGGGCCGGCCAGCCGATGAGGAGTGGTTGGCCGATGGGGAGTAGGCAGCGGAGTAGGTGAGGAGTGGCCAGCCGATGAGGAGTGGTTGGCCGATGGGGAGTAGGCAGCGGAGTAGGTGAGGACAGAGTGGATGGGTCAGAGAGTGGTTGGGTCACGAACGTGCGAGGATTCACGTTCGTGAAGAGAAGATTCACGTCCGTGGACTCATGGAGGCCAAGGAGTAGGGCGGACGCGAAAAAGGCAGGGAGTGGCCGGACGCGAAGAAAATATGTTCGCGTCCGGGAGGCAGGGATTTGTGTCCGTGGACACGTTGGACTGGCTCGGACGTGAAGGGAGAAGGTTCGCGTCCGAGAGCCGTTGAGCGTGTCGGAAAGGACGAGAACCGAGGGAGGTTTCTAGCCGATGGAGACGATAAGCGCGAAGGTGCGCCGGCGTCAGAGAAGGAGAGATGCACGAAACAAGAGGAAGAGCGGAGACAGGTGCGAGGCGGGACGAGGAGGCGGATCGAGACCGTCGCCTGGTCGCGCGGAGGTGGGGTGGAGAAAAGGTGACTGCGGGAGAGACGGGGAGAAGAAGAAATGGAGACGAAAGAGCGAGGAGAGTACCGGAAAGAGAGTTGGCGACGGGAAGAAGATGTTAACGACGAGGAGGAAAGGGTCGGCTCACCGGAGGGAGAAGCTAGTACGTCGGGATGTCTAGACTCGCTCTGATACCATGTAGAATATGTACAGTGACTATAAATTCTTTGAGCGTATACGAGGGGTCGGGTCTATATATATATACAGTCTAGTGGTCTGTCTAACAGATCCCACGCTAATCCCGGCTGCTTATGACGGCAATGGAGCCATCCCAGTAGCTCCATGCCTCAATTTTATTGCGCCTTCAACGTCATCGGCTCCAGCATCGTCACCAATCTTCCTCGGTGAGTCACCCAGCACGTTCCACCCGACGTCGCAGCAATGCGTCCACAGCGGGTTCTAGTGGCAGCGGGGGCGACGCACCTGCCAACATTGGCGATGGTGCAAACAGTGGCGGCATCGGTAACATTCTTGCAAATCCACCTTATCCTTGGGCTACCAACGAAGTGGCTAAGCATCACTCTTTTGCCGAGCTCTCTCCTTGTGGCATCACCCATCTCGAAGGCGAGGCTCAGTGTAAGCGGTTGTGACATACGCAAGATGATTGCCTACAATACAGAGGCCAAGTTTCAAGAGGTGGCTGGGTACTTCTGCCAAAACTACTTGGACATGAATGACCGTTCGTCGGCCAGGTGGATGAACCCCACCATACCAGATTGCGACAACTGTGGCCAAAAGAATAACATGCGTCCAGTGATTGTAGCTGAGAAGGAGCATATCAACTGGTTGTTTCTACTGCTTGGGGAGACACTGGGTTTATGCACGCTTGATCAGCTTAAGTATTTCTGTGCACACACCAATCGACATCGCACTTGCGCCAAGTATTCTTCCTATCTAGAGCTATGCAACCAGCTTTTTCCCGGGATAATACCTTCTGAAAGAAACGCGGGGCATGATCAGTTGAGAATGCATTAGCATTCGGCTTGACTTCAAGGATGTAATCATGCGTCTATGTGGTTGTTACATCTGTTTATCTCTAGAGCGTTCGCCTTAGAGTCTCGTGTCTTCATGCGCACTTCTAGAGTTATTAGTTCACGCTTTTCCTCTCGTGTGTTTACAATCTATACGATTGAATTCCAGTGTTGCTATAATATTTGCTTAAAACAATTTGGATTCTGAAATGTACCATCTTCCTAATTTTGGGCTTAGAGAACTTTTTATATCATGAACACTTATTTTTACAGAATTTTTTATATCATGAACACTTATTTTTACAGGGAAAAACAGACCTAGCAACTGTATGAAGGTCGTTGTGGCCGGAGCTCGATCAGTGGAAGAACAGGCGAAGCTCAGCGGAGGCGGTCGTTCCCATTCGGACATTCAGCCCATCGTGCGTTTTCCATTCGGTGACCGGTTGACCCAGAGCGACAGTGCTTTTTTTCCTTCTCTTTCCGGTTTCATTGAGAGAAACACAAAATTGTTTTTTTTTCTGGTTAATTTTCTTTCCTTTTTTCTAGGATGGGTAAAATAGGGATAATAAATGGACAGGGATCTAATAGAAAGAAACTTTAAACTAAAAATGCCTAAAACTTTCAATTGTTCTAGTTCAACCTTAATTAACCTCCAACGTTGCAACTTTCAAAACCTCTCCTACCCCTCTCCCCACATGGAGACGTGGAGGAGTATGCCATTTAGTAACTTAAACATGGATGCTTTACAGGTTGAAAAATTGACTAACACAACTATCAGATTAGTGTTCATCTGAAAGAAAAACAGCTATCAGAGTAGTGTTGTGGATCATCAAAACTATTAGATGAGTTCTTGGAGATCCACTGTGCATCACGTTAAATGTCGCTTCTCCTGTTCTCATGTAAAGATGTCAGCGCTGTATAGCTTGCTGCATAATAAAAGATAAAAATGTAAGGTTAGGTTGACCAATCAATTTGAGAAAAAAATATGTAAAAAAACTGTAACCGCAATAGTTTTACAGTTTTGATACTATTGCGGTTGAGAGTGGCGGTCCCTAAGTGAAAAAACACAAGCTGAACCAACCCATCAAGCAGCTATCACTGACATAGCAACAGGCGGGAAATAGACGTAAAAATAGTATACGATTCCACTACTCCAGTGCAGAAAAATGGTGAGTAAAAACTGGCTGCATGCTTAAGCAGGAAATTTGTATGAATATGCAAAGATCAGTAATTAGAACGGGGTGACTTATAAAAGTAAGGATGTAGCTAAAGAGAATCATCTGACCTGAAAAAAACACTTGCCTAATCTATTGGTAAATTGCCTGTTTAAGAAAAAGGAAATGACAAAGTAACAGAACTACAGGCATCTAGGCGGGCATTGAATTCTATAACAATTTCTAGTCAACATAAATAGCTGCAAATGTTCAAAACACTATTTATGACCCGAGTTGACCCCATCATGAATTGGATGGGTCCCCCTTGGAAACACGAAACAAATATCCCCTAGGTGGGCATATTACAAAACTAGTCAAATATTTGTCAAATTAAAACTCCAGAACTTTAGTTAAATTGAGTAACGTAAATAAACTCTTTTAGGAACAACTATCACTCTACCAGTTTTCAGTTTCACAAATTAGAACAATGTAACAAGTTATACCAATGGGAAACCAAATTTTCTTTTGAAGTACAGATGTAATTTGCATCCATTTTGATAAAAAAAATGGTGCAATGAAAATATACTTAGCCATTGGTTTCATTTGATACAACAAATCTTACCAATAATATCTGATAAAAAAAACTATGACACTAAAAACATTGAACACTCTGAACTTTTAATACCATCTTTTCTCTTTCCTTGATGATAGCAAATAAAAATACAGCTCTAGGCTATAAAGATGTAATCTAAAAAAAAAGAGGCCTTATGAGTTGTTTGTACAAGTGAGCAATCTAGCCTTGCAGATCAATACACTCTGTGGTAAATCCGAACTTTCAAACTCTTGTTATACAACAAGGCAAATGAATCCTTCAGGTAGACAACCTACCAGCTAGTAGCTACCTTGACCCTTAAAATAAACATTAATGATCAGTGCTGCATTTTATTATATCTCAATGCACAATAGAATCTTTTGAAAAACTGATAACAAGGTGACAATCAATTCTGCAATTCAAAGAAGCGAAGAATCAGCAACCCCTAAAACTGGGATAATCTTGATCAGAAGTTTAGTTCAATACTTCAATTGCTTAATAGAAGCAGGTACCAGAGCTGAATAGTCAGGGGTTACAAATTTCAACTACAACATATGCAGAGTAGGACCTCGATATTTATCACATCGGATTCCAGTGTCAGGGAAGAAAGCCTGGGG
Organism: Oryza coarctata; assembly: GCA_030770085.1. Classification (NCBI taxonomy): domain Eukaryota; kingdom Viridiplantae; phylum Streptophyta; class Magnoliopsida; order Poales; family Poaceae; genus Oryza; species Oryza coarctata. Next base: position 21,193,685 of record CM061470.1, read on the forward strand.
CCAGGGAGGCAAATAGGCAATAAAAGGGGTATTGTAGGTTTCATTGGACATGAGACCATAGAATTACACTTCATGTGCAGCTAGAATTGCTTGTAAAAATATTAGGTTTTCCATTTTTTGAAAAAGAAAACTTTATGTTATTAAACTTTCTGCTAGGATAAAAAACTTTGTAACGAAAAAATTTCGACAAAAAGAAGGACGAAAATGTTTCATGTGAATTCATATGAACTTCCTGCTAAATAACTTTTCACTGAGGCGGGTAAGCTTCCCGTTACATAACAAAAGTACGAACTCCCATTTTAATTATTGAGTGAGTACAGTATGGATAGAAAATAGTAATCAAGATCGTGTTTCGATTTATGGTCATTTGCTCCGTAAAAGAAAATGGGTTGGCAGAGATTAATAAGGACTAATGGTTATACCACAACGGACAGTAGTACAAATGGTACAGGCCTACGATCATATCAAATCATAGATATAAAAAACATCACTCAAGCTGCATGAGAGATGTTTTCAAATCAAGCCTACAATCGTATGAAACTACAGAACATTTGTTAACTTTACCTTGACAATATTTTTGCAGGAAGATTTCTCCTTCATCATGTTCCTAGCTTCCTTATGCCTGAATACTCTGACAATATGATGGAAGAAAAAAAATAGACATACTGAACTCTGAACTCTAAATTTGAACTATGGGTAATAATGAACTTTCATGAAGAAAATCAATGTTTTGTCTCCCTGCTGAAATAAGTAAAGCTATGCCTTTAGCCTCCAGTATTGTAATCTAACAGAAACAAATGTTTCAAATCACTATCTACTAATGCTGAAAAAAGAACAACTGTAAATCATTAACATGCCTGAATACAGTGGACACGTGAGCAAATTGCTTAGTCTCATGAAAATTCTTCGTCCAGGATTAGTGTAAAAAATCTATGAGTTATATTGTAAATTGCACGTTACATTATACATGAGCTAAAAAATTGCTCCCGAAGTGACTTCCAAAATTGCATGAGTGCTTAACAGACAGGAGCCATATTGTGCTCTTTAACCAGGTAGGCATAATTAGTGAATCTCCTAGCCTACTTGATGAGTTTTATGGATTCCATTTCTTATACACAACACGGATCGATTGATTTTAGATTTTATACTATCACAGCATAGATAATCACATGTTCTTCTCGTGTCGTGCTCTCTACCACCGACTTCTTTTCGGCACCATCGCCACAACCTCCTTTCTAGTTCCACCGTCACAACCTCCTCACCGGTGCCGCCGTCTAGTGCACCACCCCCTCTCCTCTCTCCAGCGCTACTCGATCACCCTAGCGTGCCGTCCTCTCCAAAGCCATCCCCAGCGCGCTGTTCTCCTCCTCCGCCGCACCGATCGATGGATCTCGTTGACGCTGCTGCCCTCCAACGCACTGAGAATACTCGCGCTGCTGTCCTGGAGGATTCTCTTCGGCACTCCCTCATCGCTGTTGATGTTGCTGCCTAGGAGGATTGCGAGCGCACGACCAAAGACGCTCGCAATGCTGCTCTCACTCATGCGACAAAGGCAGAACGCGAGGCCGCCCTCGCCCAAATCGAGTGATGCGACTGATGCCTGCCTTTGCGATGCCCTCGACCGCGCTGCCCATGAGCGCGCGGTTGTAGAGCTGCACCATGAAGAAGACACCGCCATAGATGACAGCTCCATCGCAGGCGATGATACAACCGTCCTCGACGCCGCCCTTCTTCAACATAAGGCCGCAACCCTTCTGAACCAGCATGCCTAGGCTATCGCCGTGCAAAACATCCACACCCTCATGCCGCTGCTCCTCGATGTCACCTCTAACTTCTACGCCCGATGGCGCGAGTCGTTCCTCCTCACTGTTGGGAAGTTCTCCTTGGAATACCACATCATCTCCGACGACACTATGCCCCACTCCCCTGACAGGGTACACATGGACTGTGTTGTCCGTACTTGGCTGCTCGGCACCATCTCCGACAACCTCGTCGACATCGTCTCTCAGCGCAGCACCACTGCTCATATGACTTGGCTCACCATCGAGTCCCAGTTCCTTAGTAACCGTACAACCTACGCTCTCTATACCGACCAGGAGTTTTGCTCCATCCAACACGGAGACCTCCCTGTCGTCGAGTATTGCCGCCGCTACAAGCGGATGGCCGAGGACCTTCGTGACCTTGGGGAACACATCAGTGACAACACCCTCGTCCTCAACATCATCCGAGGTCTCAACGAGCACTTTACCACCATCGGTCTCCATCTCTATCGTAGCAATCAATTCCCCTCTTTCCTGCAAGTGTGTGACAACCTGTGCTTGGAAGACCTCACCATGGACAAGACCTTCCCCGCCACTTCTCTTGCTGTCTCCAGAAAAGGTGGACTCAAGCCGCCATCGACTACTCTGTTGATTAGATATCGAACTCATCCACAACCGGTAACTTTTGGTGGCAACTTGGTGGGTTCAGCGACAACTTCTACCAGCAATGCGGTAAACACGACAAGCAAGGTGGTCGTGGTGGATTCGATGGTAATAGCGGCAGCGCTGGTGCTGGAGCTAGCGTTGGCGCTAGCACTGGCATTGGCCCTAGAGCTGCTGGTGGCTCTATTGCTGGTTTGAGTGGCGTCTCTAGCTCTGCTATTTATACTACTCCCAGGGGCCCACCGAACAAGCTCCCAATGGCATGTGTTTCACCGTCTTCAACCCGTGGTCCAGATCCATTCATATGTGGATTGGGCCGCAGGCGCCTTGTCCTCTAGTTAAGCCAGCTCAACCGCCCATGCCTTGCTCGTTGGTCCGCACGGACAATGGGCCGATCAATGGAGCGTCCCATTTCCCGCCGTGCCGTTGTGCTCACCAATGGCCCCAGGATGGGATACACAGGCACTAATGGCCAATTTCCAAACCATGACTCTACAGTAGCCACCACAACATGAGTGATATTTTGATTCCGGCGCCACTAATCATATGACCTCCAATGTTGGTATTATCTCTCACATCACTGCCCCTTCTTATCATTCTCCTTCTAACATTGTTGTTAGTAATAGGAATCTCATTCTAGTTACTTCTACTAGCGTTACACATATTTCTCCTCAGCTTCATCTTAATAATGTTATTGTTTCTCTAAACTTATTAAAAATCTCATTTCTGTTTGTCAGTTCACTTCTGATAACAATTGTTCTGTGGAGTTTGACTCTTTTGGCTGTTCTATGAAGGATCTTCCTACTCAAAGGGAAATCATCCAATGTGACAGCTCCGGACCCCTTTGCTCCTTGCTCCTCCCAGTTGTTGCTCTTCATGCGTCCTTCTTGTCTTCACTTTGGCATTAACGTCTTGGGCACCTCGGACAGGACATTCTATCTAGACTAGCACATTCTTTAGCCATTTCTTGTAATAAAAGTGATAGTGATACTCTCTGTCGTGCTTGTCAACTAGGTCACCATACCCATCTACCCTTCCGTGTATTGTCTTTATGTGACACACACAATTTTCAGTTAATTCATTGTGATATTTGGACATTTCCTGTTACTAGCATTTATGATCATTAATATTATCTAGTTATTTTAGATGACTGCTCTCATTATCTTTGGACATTTTCTTTGCTTTTAAAGTCTGACACTTTTATCGCCCTTTCTAACTTTTTTGCTTATACTCACACACAGTTTAGGGTCACTATTCAAGGAGTTCAGTGCGACAACAGCCGCGAGTTTGACAATCTTCATGCTCGCACTTTCTTCCTATCCCATGGCGTTCATGTTCAAATGTCATGTCCCATACCTCCACTCAAAATGGTAGAACTGAACGTATTATTCGCACTAGTAACAATGTCATTCGCTTTCTGTTGTTTTAGGCTAGCATCCCTCCCACCTTCTGGACTACGGCCCTTGGTGTTGCCACCCAACTAATTAACATCCTTCCAACCAAAACACTTAATTTCTTGACACCTCACTTTGCTCTGTTTGGGTCACATCCCTCATACGAGTATCTTCGGGTCTTTGGTTGCAAGTGTTATCCCAATCTTTCCACCACAGTCACTCACAAACTCACCTCCCGCTCCTCCCTGTGTGTCTTCCTCGATTATTCTCCAAACCACAAAGGCTACCTTTCCTTGATCATCACACAAATCAAGTCGTCATCTTGCGCCATGTGATTTTTGCGGAGTCATCTTTTCCCTTTTCTGAGGACCCCTCTCCACCCACACGTGTGGCATTTGATTTTTTTGGAGGTAGCCCTAACCCAGTGCCACCTCCCTTCACACTGTCACTACTTTTTTTTGTAGGATGTTCTAACGCTATCACCGCATCGCCACATGCGGCCGGTGCCCCTAGAGTTGCACCATCACTTGGTGCATTATCTGGCTCACAATCGCCCCACGTGACACCATGTCCTGTGGTGCCTGCGACAGTGATGCCTGACGACCTTCCTTTGCATGCGGCGATCTTTACGGGTCCTTCGTCGTCTACTAGTGGGAGTCGCTCAATGGCCCCAACTTCCTTAGCTCCGGTTGCTTCCCCAACACCAGGCTAGTACCGCGACTTCATCTACTCCCGGCGCTGGAGCCGGGCGTCGGCTCCCTTAGCACTAGTCATCGTCGTCGGCCCCTCGGCTCCAGCGCATTCCTCCCAGCGTAGTTTCAGTTGCCCCCGTGACCAATCAACACAGCATGGTCATGCATGATAAGCACGGATTTTGTCATCCTGCATTGTTCGAGGCTACCCAACTATCACCAATTCCTTAGAGCTACCGTGCTACCCTCGCTGAACCGAATTGTCGAACCGCTATGGAGGCAGAATACTCAACGCTCCTGTCCAACCACACATGAGATCTCATTCCCCGACCACCTCAGTCCAACGTGGTGACTGGCAAATAGGTGTTCAAACATAAATTCAATACCGACGGTTCTCTTAAGCTCTACAAGGCTCACTAGGTTCTTCGGGGTTTTACACAATGACTCGATGTTGATTTTTTAGAGATATTCAATCTCATCGTTAAGCCAGTTACCATACGGATTGTCCTCTCTCTCACTCTGTCACGCTTGTGGCTTATCCATTAGCTCGATGTCAACAATGCATTTCTCTACGGTACCTTGTCTGAAACAGTTTATTGTGCTCAGCCTTCTCGTTTTGAGGACTCCAGTCATCCTGATTATGTGTATCATCTCAACCATTTTTTTATGGACCGAAACAGGTGCCACGTGCATGATATATTAGGTTTGCCTCCCACCTCCTGCAGCTCAGTTTTGTTGAAGCCAAGTCAGACACATCCCTCTTCATATATCACCATGGACGACATTGTACTGACAGCTTTATCTATCGGCTTTCTCCGGCATATCATTGATGCCCTTCAGCAAGAGTTCTCCATGAAGAATTTGGGCGTTCTCCATCATTTTCTGGGTATGCATGTTCAGCATATAAACTCAGGTCTCTTTCTTTCTCAATGTTAGTATATGATTGAGATTCTTGACCGTGCTAGCATGTCTGATTACAAACCCTGCTCAACACCGGTTGATGTGAATCCGAAGCTCCTTGCGGACAATGCCCCAGCGTCTGATCCTATGGATTTTCGTAGTCTTGCGGGTGCTCTTCAGTATCTCACCTTCACCAGATCGGATATCTCCTATGCAGTTCAGCAAGTTTGCCTTCATATGCATGACCTACATGAGCCTCATCTTATCGCCCTCAAGTGCATTCTACGTTACGTTCGTGGTACCTTGCATATGGGTCTATTGATGCGTCCCTCTTCTCAGTCTGACTTGGTTTTTTACTCTGATGCTAATTGAGTTGGTTGTCCTGACACCCATCGATCAACCTCCAGATATGCGGTATTCCTCGGTGATAATATGGTCTCATGGTCATCCAAACGTCAGAATACAGTTTCTCGTTCTAGTGCGGAGGCTGAGTATCGAGCGGTCGCCAATGTTGTTGCTGAAGTCACTTGGTTACGCTATCTCTTGTCTAAACTGCACACTCCTCTGTGCAACATAATTTTGGTGTACTGTGATAATATTAGTGCAATTTACATGTCTTCTAATCCTATCCAACACCGGCACACTATACATGTCGAGATCGACCTACACTTTGTTTGAAAGCATATTGTACTTGGTGATGTTCGCATTCTTCACGTCCTACGACGTCTCAGTTTGCTGACATCTTCATCAAGGGGCTACTATTGTCCGTTTTCATAGAATTTTGGTCCAGTTTAAATGCTCGTTGTATCGATGATTCGACTACGGGGCGTGTTAGACAGCAACCATATTAGCCCGTTTGACTGATTCTTGTGCTAGGTATATTCAGCCGCCTAGATCTAGCCTTATTAGGATAGTGATCTATAATTAGTGGATCTCGGATAGTGATGCACAAATTATGGGTCTTATGTCATATGGTGATCACCTTGTACACTTCTATATATATCCACAACACCGATTAATGTATATGTGATTGATTTTAGATTTTACTTTCAATGATGCAACAGATGTGTTCAACTCGTAGCACAAAAAAGCCAGAAGATTTTGTTAGAGAAAAAATGCTTCAAACTAAAATACGAAATAAATCATGCATTCTTGCAGGAGACAACCAAGAAAGAGAAGAGTCAATATCTGAGCAAACTGACCACCCTTACAATGTGTTGCCTGCTTATTCTGAATTAACTCTGGTAACCGTTGATAAGCCATGTAATGAAGGTGGCTAATTAACTTAACTGAACTAACCTCACTCAAATTAAGTAATAGGAGCATGGATGGATACAAGGTGTAAATCCATACAAACTGAACAATAGCTTCCGAATTAAGTAAAAATCTATATAAATTGATCGCTTAGTGCTATGTTTGGCATTGATTTATAAACAGGAGATGAAGATGAAGCTAGCTGCCTGATCAATCCGACCAATCAAATGTCGACGGCGCTGGTGGGGTTGCCGAGCAGAGACGCCTCTGGGCGGGGACAAGCGCCGTCGCCGGCCTGCACGCAGCGCGCGTACATGGGGCACCACCGGAGAGGCCCAGATAAGAACTCGACGCGGCCGAGCACCACCACCCGGAACGCCACCGCGCCGTACGACACATCCGTGGCCAGCGCCACCGCGGCGTCGAGGGGCACATCGACAGGAGCGGCCGCTGCGCCGCCGCCGAGCACGGGCGCCACCGCGGCTATCAGCGTCCTGCCACCAGCCGCGGCATCTGGACCGGCGCCGTCATGGCCTGCCGCTCCGTCTCCATCCTCCGCTCGCTACCGCTCTCTCTCTCTCCTCATCCGGCCCAATAAGCCCGGCCCACTTCGTGTCGGGTGCGGCTAGGAGAGGACTCGTGGTGACCGAGGCGAATCCGGTGAGCGGCGACGCGGAGACGCCACGCGGAGCCGCGTCCTATAAACGCGGCGGCCACCGGCGGCGGCGCGCGATGCGGCGTCTGCTCTCCGGTGTCCCTGCCTCCTCCGCGTTCGCCGCATCCTCCACCCTGACCTCCAGCCCACGCATCCGCTTCGCCCGCGCAAACCCTAGAAGCATGACGGCCGCCAGACCTGCTTGCTGCGCTGCCGCAGATGCCTCCTCCTCGTCGGCTTCTGCTGCTGCTGCTGGCGACGGCAGCGGAGACCAGAAGCCGTGGCTGCTCGTCGGGCTCGGGAACCCCGGCAGGATGTACAAGGGGACTCGTCACAACGTAAGTATCTACAGTAAAACTTCAATTAGAGACAGATGAGCAGAGTTGGCACTTGGTTGGGAATGAGCGGCTTAAAGTTAACTTCTTTGCCATGGCAAAGGTGTAAAGCTGCGTTATTTTTGTTTGTTCCACTGAAATTTTTGCAATTAGAAAACAAATTGGTTGCTCGTTGCCAGCACTGAGCTTATTATTGAGAAGCCATTCAGTATAATTTAGTAGGATGCCCTACCAATGCCAAATTTTATTTTTCTGATAGGCCCTATAAGTGCCAAATCTTCTCCATGTCAGTGGATTTCATTTATGCACTACTAGTATAATTGTGAAATTTTCATGCTGTAATTACTGTGTTTGCGCATAGGTGGGATTTGAGATCATCGATGCTATTGCAGAAGCTGAGGGTATTTCTGTTAGCAGCAAGCAGTTCAAAGCAATGGTTGGTAAAGGTAATATACACATAAGGCTGTTGATTTTTATCAATGCAATTGTGCAATAGTATCTTATGCTGAACTTTACAGTTTTAGACTGGAGATATGCTGAGTTACAATAAGGTCATTTTACTAATACTGCTATGTATCATAAATGCTTTTTTTTTCATTCACTCACTCAGCTAATTATTTGTGTAAGACTAACATTTTTTTGAAATTTTCTCTTTTCCTTCCCATTGGTCCTAATACAGTACTTGCTATCCTTTTGTTCCCACGATGCACTTTCTTGTTAAACTGTAAACAGTACATTGTTTATTTTGTGTTGGGATAGATTGCTGTGTTCACAGTGAATGTACTTTAAGGAGTACCTACGAGACTGTTTCCATGGAATTGTTAATAACCTGCATGAAAGGCGAATCTATTAATTTAAAATTTTCATGATCACAAAATCCTTAACGAAGACGCATGAATTCTATATTTTCTGAAAATGTGATGTTTTCTTATCTTATATATACAGGCCTTATTGGTGATGTCCCTTTAATGCTTGCCAAGCCACAGACTTATATGAATGCAAGCGGTGAGTCTGTAAGTACAAAAGTTCTGATCAGATTCAGATCACTGTACATTCTATTCATCCAGTTTTCTGAATATTGCTGGCATATGCAGGTCGAACAGCTGGTTTCATATTTTAAGATACCACTCAGCAAAGTTCTTGTGGTAAATATTGTTACTGCATTGTTAATCTGTCATGTTACATTCTCTGATTGTTCACAAACTTTTCTTTGACTTGTTTTAGATCTATGATGATCTAGACTTACCCTTTGCAAAATTGCGTCTACTGCCTAAGGGGGGACATGGCGGGCATAATGGGTGTTCATTCTTTCTCCACAACTCATTTACTTTGTGCTTTATTCTCTGTTTTATGAACTCAATATAGCCCTGGTTACTTGAGGTGAACTAAGTTTCTACCAGATTTAACTTGTCTTATGTTGACATTATCATTACTACAATCTAGAATGTGACCACAGCTTTAACCTTGCTTAGTTCAAAGTTCAGGTGGACTGTTCTCAGCCTTCCTTTGAATGCTAAAAAATGGTTCAGTCTATATAGCTTTAATGCCATTCTAGCTCCAAACTGAAAAGAGTGTGTTAGCATAGAAAATTACTTTTATTTCTAATCTAGCTCCAAAGGGAAGGGTGCCAGTCAGGATAAAGAATCACGGAATTGTGACTATTATAATGTGTTCTGGAAATTAATGGACTCATGGAAATTCCAGGATGAGAAGCATTATTGACCATCTGAAACAGAGCCGTGATTTCCCACGCCTTAGGATTGGTAAGCTAATTAATCACTTCTTTTCTCATTCAAGCAAAAAGCCTGAACTATTATCACTTGAATATTGTCCAGGCATTGGGCGCCCCGCTGGGAAGATGGATGCTATCGGTTTTGTTCTACAGTCATTCTCCAAAGAGGAACAAGAAGAGGTTTGTATTTGTTTGCACTCAACCATTTTGATGCCTGGACTTTTATGTATGTGCTATCCTATGACCATTTCTCTTAAGCAGCATGTGGCTTGTGACAACTTGAAAAACTGAAACACCACATTAACAGAATGGTCCGTACATACAGAACAAAAACTAACCCTTCGTTCTCCCCATATATTGCAGCTTAATTTGATGATCAATAGGAGCTTGCAAGCGGTAAGGATAATGCTACTCGAAGGATTCAACAAGAGTGCAATTTTTGTGAACACTCCACAGCCATCATAAATGCTAGACAGATGAAAGTGCCTCCCTTCAGACAGCATCGTGATTCAAATGAAGTGTATACATTAAGCTTTTGTTGTTAGAATCACCCAGATAAGCTGCACAAAGCTCAAGGATCATTCTCGTTGAGCATATGTATCCCAATCGATTTGTTGTAGAGTTGTTTATTAGAACAAACAGCAAATGTTGCTCATTGCAACCCTACTTATACATGATTATTATTGTTGACAAAGACATCACTGAATCACTGATCATGCCCTGCTTGTTTTCAGCTTTTATATTTTCTTGTGCGATTTTCTGATTTCATCGTGGATGTCTCATACATCCTGTATCCTCAATTGTTGATTTATCCATTTCCAGAATTGTTGCAGCACTCGAAGTATTCATATCACTTTTTATTTTCTTTTTGACAAGTGTTCTTGTCAGGTGTCACTCTGGTGGTTTGTCTGAAACAAGTTGGATGGAATCATGGAACAGAAAACATCATCCGTCAGATATACCAAATGAATCACGACCGTCCGAGAAGTTCTCCACCAACCCCATCGCGAAATCCACTTCACTAAAACCCTCCTCCCTCTCTCGTACTCCTCCCACTCGCCGCCGCCGCCAACTTTCCCCACCACCATGGCGGCCACCACCCACGCCGCCTCCCTCTCCTTCCTCCTCTCCCACCCCAACTCCGCCGCCCCCAACCCCCACCTCCCCCTCCGGCCCCGCCCCGCCGCCCACCGCGTCCGCTGCGCCACCGACGCCGCTGCCTCCTCGGCGCCTCAGCCCGCCACGAAGCACCGGCGCGCGGCCGATGAGAACATCCGCGAGGAAGCGGCGCGGCACCGCGCCCCGAACCACAACTTCTCCGCGTGGTACGCGCCCTTCCCTCCCGCTCCCAACGGCGATCCCGACGAGCGCTACTCCCTGGACGAGATCGTCTACCGCTCCAGCTCGGGGGGCCTCCTCGACGTGCGCCACGACATGGACGCGCTCGCCCGCTTCCCGGGATCGTACTGGCGCGACCTCTTCGACTCCCGCGTCGGCCGCACCACCTGGCCCTTCGGCTCCGGCGTCTGGTCCAAGAAGGAGTTCGTCCTCCCCGAGATCGACTCCGACCACATCGTCTCCCTCTTCGAGGGCAACTCCAACCTCTTCTGGGCGGAGCGCCTCGGCCGCGACCACCTCGGCGGGATGAACGACCTCTGGGTCAAGCACTGCGGCATCTCCCACACCGGATCCTTCAAGGATCTCGGCATGACCGTGCTCGTCAGCCAGGTGAACCGCCTCCGCCGCGCGCCGCTCTCCCGCCCCATCGCTGGCGTTGGGTGCGCGTCCACGGGGGACACCTCCGCCGCGTTGTCGGCGTACTGCGCCGCTGCGAGAATCCCGGCCATTGTGTTCCTACCTGCCAACCGTATCTCGCTCGAGCAGCTCATCCAGCCGATTGCCAATGGCGCCACCGTGCTCTCGCTTGACACTGACTTTGATGGCTGCATGCGGCTCATCAGGGAGGTGACTGCTGAGCTGCCAATTTACCTTGCAAATTCACTCAATTCCCTTCGGCTCGAGGGGCAGAAGACTGCTGCAATTGAGATACTGCAGCAGTTCGATTGGGAGGTGCCGGATTGGGTCATTGTTCCCGGAGGCAATCTTGGGAACATTTATGCTTTCTACAAGGGATTCGAGATGTGCCACGTTCTTGGGCTTGTGGATCGTGTGCCGCAGCTTGTCTGCGCACAGGCTGCCAATGCAAACCCATTGTACCGGTACTACAAGTCAGGGTGGACTGAGTTCATGCCACAAGTGGCCGAGCCAACATTTGCATCAGCAATTCAGATTGGTGACCCGGTATCTGTTGATCGTGCGGTGGTTGCACTCAAGGCAACTGATGGCATCGTCGAGGAGGCCACAGAGGAGGAGCTCATGAATGCTATGTCACTCGCGGATCGCACTGGCATGTTTGCTTGCCCACATACAGGGGTTGCACTTGCAGCGCTGTTCAAGCTCCGGGACCAGCGTATCATCGGGCCAAATGACCGCACGGTAGTCGTCAGCACAGCGCATGGTCTGAAGTTCTCGCAGTCCAAGATCGACTACCATGACAGCAAGATTGAAGACATGGCCTGCAAGTATGCGAATCCCCCAGTCAGCGTGAAGGCTGACTTCAGTGCCATCATGGACGTCCTGAAGAAGAGGCTCAAGGGTAAACTCTGAAGCTGTGTGTTCGGCAAACCCCCTCCCAATCAGTTGCTGTAAGTCGGTTGTCTTCCGCATCAAATTCAGATGCCGTGGATGACTGGAGCGATGATTCGTCGATTTGTAGTGTATTGTAGGTCCTAAACCTGAAGATCATCCATGCTTAAGTAAAGACTTTCGAGGCCATCTCTTGTACTGTCTTGTGTAGTGTGGGTAATAAGCGACTGCCTTGTTGTTTGAAACTCTGAACAATCAGATCATCTAGTCCAATTACTCCGTTCTGTTTTTGCTTGCGCGTTGGATATTTGCACTATTATGTGGTTGATGCTGGCATTCTGCTGGCCATGGTGGTTCAGGTGTCTGTTCCATGCCATGGCACGTCGTGCCAGCCTACCACCAGTTTACCTCAATTTGCAGTGAATCCCACATACCTTCTCCGTTCTTAAGCATGCCCGTCGAAAAACACAAAGTAGGTATACGCATGACAATCAAAGCAAAGCGTGATAATCTGATCTGACGCTGTTTGATGTGTTGAGAAAGTGACCATTTAGGGGTGGAAAATGTATGGCTGCATCTGCGTTAGTTGAGGGTGGGAACGGGTGACTGGAAGTGTTCAGGCGACCAACAAGCCGAGAGCGCAAGCAACCGGCGCGGATTCCTGAGCCTTGGTCTGCCACTGCGCGGGCCGAATTATACACGGCCCAAGTGTGCAGCGATGAGGCCCAAATTATAGTATTCCCAATCTACCAAGATACGGGCCGCCCATTAAACGCGTTCACGAGGAGCTGAGAACTTTGTGCAGAAACGTGGGTTCCAAACAAGCAAGCGAAGCTAGTGAAGGTATAGTAGTAGTTGGTACAGTATACTGGTTCTCGGTTTCAGTCAGTCACGAAAACGTCCAAGTGTGTGTGTACGCACGCAGCGGTGGTTTCGTTTCCACGGCGCGGAGATCCACGCGCGCCTACGCGCTAGACACTTGCTTTACGGCCAACCAATGAGCAATGCTATCTACTAGCAGCGTTAAACTTAAACCCATTTTAATTTTGACTTAGAGGGAGTTCGACACTGCCTGCCGCATACAGATTCGCTGACGCAAAATAATTTTATGATTAATTATATATTAATTATTTAAACTTTAAAAAAATAGATTTAAGTAACTCGCACTTAGTGTTAAAAGTATATAATTTTTTAAAAATGTAATTAATTATACGTTAATAAATTATTTTATTTTACATGATCAAATTTATTTAACCCGTATAAAATAACAGTTCACACACTGAGGTAACTCGTGAATTCTTTTCTATTTTCTGCTTTTTAAACCACTTTTTTTAAAAATGTATTATATAGAGAGTTTTCTAAAAAAACTAAATAAAATTATTTTTAATATTATAATATATAATACTTAATTAATTATACGATAATAGCTTGCGTAGTTTTTTGGTGTCATGAAAAATCCCGCTCAACCTCCACAAAGAAAACCAAATCATCGATAGGTGATAAATGAATAAGTGATGTGATAAATGAATAAGGTATTAATAAGTATAAAATTTGGGAAAAGAATATATAGAGGTTAGAGCTCTCGATATAACCAATAAAATTACTTATATTTATATATATATTCGACAATTTAAACCACATCAATCTATTCTATCTAACTATTATGTGACCAGTACAACTCATTAAATATTAGCTGTTTTGAGATTTGATTCAATGCTTCTCTTTACACAATATTATTGAGTATGTGATTCGTCCTTTAATCAAAATTTATAGCCATATGGTTTGGCTTTCATATATATTTATTTTTATATTCTTAATATATAATATTTTTTAAAATACTTTAGTTTAAATAAAAATACTGAGATGCGACTTTGCGTGCACATTGCCACGTCATCACACATAGTTAATTAATTAACGCAAGTATAATTACCACGCCGCGTGCGTGCTTCGCTGGCCACCACCGTCAACTAGTTTACTGCTACTTGTCTGTAGAAATATGGAAGAAGTGTATATGATTACTGTGTACTACCAGTAGTACAAGCCAAGCCCTGCTCTTGTGCCTCACCGTCCATGTGACTGGACGAAACAGACGACCGGTTCCAGCGCTACTGCATCTCTCTGCAGCATGCTCTTTCTGTTCAGACGAAAAGTACACGCCCTCCAGCTGTGTGGTCGGCACCCGTGTTTGTAACCATAACTCTCTCTTTTTCACACGTATTTTTTAAACTGTCAATTAGTGTATTTTTTTTAAAAAAAAATAAATAGAAAAAATGTGTTAAAAATTATATTAATTTATTTTTTATTTTAAGATAACACTTAATTAATTATATACTCATCAAATATAACCTACTCACATTTACATTTTGTGCTACAAAATCATCTCACCACTTGGGGGCTGACTTGTGAATGACTTCCAAACTCACGTGAACCACAGAGACTGAGATGAAATGGTCTTACCATACTACTATCTACTAGTATATACGTACTGTGGCTAGATTTTTTTCCTCTCAAGACTTTTTCACCCCTACGACAGTGCCCGAGGTCAAGATCAATGCACAGCTACTAGTGAAAGAAATGTTGGAAATACTTTAGACATCCCAATCTTGACTCCACAGTGCCGGTCTATTTACATTTACATCGGTGATTCAGTACTCCAAATTGTGGTCATCAACGTTACTCAAGGCACTTACTAATTACTCTATATAGCTAGCTTAATTAGCTGGGAGTCATATGTGTGTGTGGTGTTTACTCCAATTTAATTGTAGGTCATATATTAATTGTAGATCTTGCATAGAGATAAACTAACATGAACTCATGTAGCTTTCTCTGCAGTGTATTGACTGTAGCTAGCTAGCGACAAATAGCACATGGGGAAATTTCCTAGAAAAGGATCGAAGAACACGTAGGGGAGTTAGTAAACATGCAGCTAGCTAGTAGTATGATCCAGCAGGAGTAGAACTGAATTAATATTTCTACTACCAATTTGCACTTGTCATGAGACTAGCTGTACAGTTCCGGAGAGCGTACCGCGTACCGTGTTGAATTTCACGCATTATATAACCATTCATGCCAAGGGAGCATTGCGGCTGCGCGAGTTATATAAAATTATTATGCATAACCAAATTAATTAGCATCTTCTTGCAGTGGTGTTGGACTGTCGAAAATACTCCTACCTAACTGTCCAGATGCATACAAGTATACAACCAATGTAATGAGACAACAGATGTATATAGCCCATATATTTTAGGGCTCTAATTCTGGTACATGTGAGCCTACTTAATTAATTAATTGTTGTACTACATATAGCAGGAGCTTGCACAGTACTACAACACATATAACAAACAACTGAAATGAGCTGAATTAATTCTCTAATCTCTGGTAGTGCTCGAACAACATACTGAAAGAAGAATGATATCTGCTCTGAATTTCTAGCCTAATACATGCTGAGCGACCAAGCATCATGCATGCTTTGATCATCACCAAGCTAGCTACCTCTAGCCTATGAATGCGTTGATTAAAACTGTCAAAATTATTTTTTAAGCCTATCTCGAACCAATTCGATATGCATGATCTTCCAGCTTGAATTATGTTCCAGCTGTGAATTATGTTCAAAATTTTGTTCTTGGATTAGCTTGAATTGGGTCCATTATTTATCTTCCAGCTGTGAAGATAACAATTAAAATGAGGACTACGTACCTCCAGTATCATATCACATGTGGAAATCCACCCATCTGACTAGATATAAGATAAAAAGGAGAGGCAAGAGAAAATTACATTTTTTAGATAATGGAAGTAAATAAAATTATCAATACCGGCTGCCATTTATTATGATTAAATTCCTGTAGTTAAACTAGATAGCTGCCCCCAGGTTAAAAGTAAAAAAAGTAACATCAGTTATATATTACTGAAGGAAAAAATAATTTCCCGTCAAGAAAGAGATAGACTGACGAATGGTGTGTGGGCAGCTAGCAGCCGAAGCCTCTCCATTGGCCAAAATTAAATCTTTGAGCTTAATTAATTGGGAAATCAAATCACGGCCAAGCTAAATATGCGCCTAATGATTGTTATCATGCCGACATGTTGGAAAGAGCCTAACTCTTTTGATCCTTGCCAAATTAGTCAATTCAAGAGCCATTAATTATAAAATTAAATCAGGGGGTGCGTATGATGCGTAAAGTGCCACATCAGTTGGATAAACCCTCGAAATTAACAAACGTCGTATCGCGGAATCTCCAATTAGGAACGGGATTAGTGCACGCGTACGTACTAACTAGTTGCAGACGCACATGTGCGTGAACCATTAACGATCAACTAATCGATCGATCCCGTGGTCCAGCTGATGACATGTAACCGAAGAATGACTAAGTATGCACTTGAAAATTAAGACGTAATCTCCCAATAAAAGAGCGGCCTTTTTGGTGGTGATCATGATGCGACAGACATTTGGTTGATGCATTTGCAGAGATGAGTTCGAGATTTGGTCGATGATATACGCCGTCCATGTGTGTGAGTGTGTGTGTATGTATGTATGTATATTATATCCTAAACATGCGTGTGATTAATATGGAGCTGTAGCAGATCGATCAATGGATTACAGTAGCGTAGAGATGAGATATGATAGGCATGTTGGAATGAGAGGCCGGAATCGATCGATCTCACACACACACACACATGCTAAAAGAGATTGATGATGAAATAAAGCATGTAAAATCCGTGTAAGAATCGGACGAAGATATGGCCTTGGACACGCATGCCACGTACGAGATAAGGATGATACGCCTGCTATTCGTGTAATATTTTATGCTGCTGCTAAGTACGTACTGCCACCGGCCTTCTTAGTTTGCTATGTATTAACTCCGATGATCCCAGCATCATACATATCAGTCGGTAACTAATATAAGTTGGAGCTGGCCACCATATAAACATGTGCTGATGTGCCTCATCTCTCTATCTGAGTCTGCTTTTTGAGCAAACTAAAGAAACCAAGTCTGAAACTGGCAAATGAGGTCATTACACGAGCAGATTATCTACGCGACCAAAAGCATAAATAATTAAAGTAGATAAAAAGCAACATAACCCAGGAGTAGATCGATCGATCGATCGATCGACCACCTTTGCAACTTTGCGAGTGCACACCCACAAAAATGTATATACAAGTAGAACGCGCAGGCGTCAGTCATGCGCCAAATTAGTGTTGTCCAGTCCAGAACACCTTTTTTTTAAAAAAAAAAATTCCTGCAGAGAGAAAGATATGGAGGTAGTAGATGGCTAGGGCATGCACGAACGCACGCACACGGCGAACGGTCATCGGTCCAGCCTACGTCGAAGAAATGTAATGTTGCAGTTGCTGTTGTCACATTATTTTCTATGTTATCCATCCCGGGCATCGATAGATCTCTCTGCCCTAAACAAATCGGCCGAAATCGCCTGGACGAAAAGCGATCGATCGTGAAGCGCTGGAGATTCGCCGTGATCAAAGAGGAGAGAGAGAGAGAGAGAGAGAGAGAGAGAGAGAGAGAGAGTGTACTCGATTGATCTGTCACGGCCATGGGCAGAGAGAGAGAGAGAGATAGGCAGCAAGGCTAAGCTACGGCGGCTGTTGATGGGCCGGGCGGACGCAGATGCTCTACTTTTAAGCCACCTGATTTTAGAGAAACTGACATATAGATCCATACATAGCAAAGAAGACGACGTGAATTTAGAGTCACTGATGTGTGGATTTATAGCAAAGTAAATCAGAGATAAGTGGCTACAGAGTCATCAAACTTAAAGCATAGGATGTTAATCCCGGGGCGGGCGAGGAGGAGAGGAGAACACAGTGGTATCTGTTGGTAGTTTCCTCAGGGGGGATGCACCCGAGGGCGCGGGCGTGGCCATGGTCCACACTTCATGTGAACGCCACGCCGCGCCCTCGCGCGCCTGCCTCCTCTCCTCCTGCCGCCGCCATCTCCTCCCCGCTCTCCCTGGGACCCCATGCTCCCATGCCCTCTGTTTCTCCCTCTCGCGGTCGCGGCGGCCTTCGCTAGAGCTAGCCTTTCCGCGCTGCGCCGTCTCCGGCCATCTGTCACATGCGGCCCTGCGCGCGTCGATCGAGCTGCGCCCGCATGGCCGCTCCTACCGGCCCTTGCCAGATCGCGCTGTCATTGCTGTCTCATGCGTGCATGGCACCTAGGCCGGACCTTGTTGCTAGCTCTGCCCTGCTTACTCAGGGCTGCCCGTGCATGGACCGTGATGGATTGGATGCCATGCCTGGTTTTCGTGAAACAAGCCAAGAGCCGGGTTTCACCAAGTGACCCTCATATACGCATCAGAGAACGACGAACGTTTTCTTCACATGCATGCACGCCCAGATTATTTCAAACACGTTACCAGTGGGCCAGCCGTGCAATGAATTCTCATCTATCCAAATACAGCACGATGCGGTTACTAATGTGCTAATCGTCGTTTTTGTCATGACTTCGGCCGATCGTCCTATTTTCACAACTTTAAGGTGCAAATGTATTATTAGATTTTTTTTAAAACACATTGCAAATGCATGTGCATCATCCTACTACCATAACACATTTAAGAGAGATCGGTCTACCATATTTTAAAATTGATAAAATCCCTATGAACAGCTTACCACTAAAAAATTAATCATAAATATATCAGCACTTAATTCAAGTTGGAGACTCTTAGGCTCCACCGTAAAAATGAGCTACAATAAAAGGTATTGAATTTGTGTATAAGAAAACTATTCTTGATTAAACAACACATAACTAATCTTGTAGTAATAATCACTACTACGACTTTTTCTTGTCAAATTAATAACCTTCCTATTTCGCTGATTTATATTCAATTCGATCAGACCCCAGCTACTGTGCGTCTGTGCGATCGAGTCGTCTCCCAAGTTGTACACACAAAGTCGTCTGTTGCAATTACTCTGCTGCCTGCCTAGCTACTTAGTTAGCCACACGACAACATTACAAACCAATCCACCACATTCATACATGACAACGAAACTGACCAGTGACCAGATTAAATTCGGCAGTCATGCCGATAATTTCCGTTACACCTATCCAGCCATGGCACAATTAACGCACACTGGAAGTTGTTAACCCACTTGCCCCTCTAGTAGCCTGATATGAGCCAATCAAATTTATGAATTATGACTCGTCATTTGTCAACTAGCTAGCTACTAGCTAGGTGGTTGAAACAATATACTATATATACAAATTAATATATAAACCCTGCCCTCTTGAAACCCATCATATGCATGTATGCTAAAATGCAACATAGCCGACAGCTCGGTGTAATTATCATATTATGGGGTTTATATATGTGCAACTGGACGGATATCATTGACCCTATTTAAGTTCGGTCAGTGAGCATGATCATATTATGGGGTTTATATATATGCACCTGGATGGATATCATTGACCCTATTTAAGCTCGGACGAGATGTACCACATTTTGATGTCTAGCTAATTATATATGTATATATCATGAGAACAAGCTCGATCGTTGAGAATATGGTAAACCAAAAATGTCAACCTAAAAACATGATACCCCCCCCCCCACTCCCCATTTAGTTTCTGGTTTTCATTGATTTTAATCAAATCTGTTTGACGGATATTGAAACCTGTTATCAAGGAATCAACAGTGACGCACTGGATTATTTGTTATGCATATCTAAAAGTACATTTTCTCAAAAAAAAAACTTTGTTTTATTGCATCCAGACCACATGTTATAATTTATCTCTACATTTAAGTAGGTAACAGGTGCAATAAACCTTTGAATATTCTATTTTAAACATGTGTGAGATTTGATACTAAGTAATTCATTCTAGTCTAAATGTACCACAAACATGACCGGCCTTTAATTTATATCACTAACAGTTTAAACTTTTAACGGTTTGGGCCATCACACACTTCATGTTAGTTCTGAGATCAACTAACTATGTTTATTTGTTGATATGAGAAAAATAAAAAAGGCAGGAATTAATGTAGCTCTCAGAATAATAGGGGCAGCTTTACTAAAACCAAAAATCAAATTGTTTGCCCAATCTTTGAAGACGGTAGTTAGTCTTTTGAAAGAATCTTCATGTCTTCTACAGAAGAGATAAATAAGCGTTACCGAAAGACTAGAAGGCCAGAGTATATAGACAAATTCCTCTAAAGTAAAGAGGTAAATGATATAATAAAGTAAAGTATATAAGTGAGAGATAAAAGATAAAATATTTGTTTCTTGACATTTGAATCTCAAAGATAGTATGTTTGGTTCAGACTCTAAAGAACTAAATCTCTCTTGATTTCAACCCTCACTAAACAAATATCAAGTATGAAGCTTTAGCCTTTAAGCAACTATTGAGACAAAACTTTATTCCCAAGTGATCACCGAGTTTCACATATCTAGACAACGAGCTACTATCTCTAGTAAAACTTGCTCTACCAAGCAACATTGATTGGTTCTTAAGGTATTACCTCTTCCTTTGCAGAGGTAAGAAAAAACCTTTACAAATTTCTAATGACTCATCACAACCTTAGGGGTCTACTGACGACTCCTAGCCATCTAGGATACCTTGATTTTTAAGAGTAACAAACACAATTAAAAATTTAATTGCTATGAATCTAAGTGCACAAAGAGTAGAGTAAAGCTCATTAGCTCTTAACCTCTTAATCTCTCAACTCAACTCTTTATTTGGCTATTTAGTTTTGGATAGGTATATTATTGCCAAAACTTAGCATTAAAAACAACACCTAAGAAAGGAAGGGATGGAAGAGTTTAAATACTCGAGTCCGAAAAATAGATGTTACTCACAGATTTAAAGTCTGGAGTACCTAGACAAAATGTTCAAAGACTCCGAACAAATTTCTCTATTTAACTAGCAAGGTTAGTTTGGAGTATTAAAAAAAGCCTCTAGAGACTTCGGATAAGTTTCTATGTCTGACTAGTAAGGTCGGTTCGGAGTATCTGGACAAAGCCTTTAGAGTCTCTGGACAAGCTTTGCTGTTTGACCAGTAAGGTCAATTTAGAGTATCTGAACAAAGTGTATGGAGTATCCGCTACTTCTAGACAACACCCCACAAAAACAATCATAAATACTTGTTTTAGAGTCCATTTTTGACAATCTTAAACTCTATAAAACTTATCGAGAGGTCTACCCAACCCAGCCAAGAAAAAAATCTAAAACCTCTGAGATAGATTAAGTCTTGGATTTCTCTCAAAAAAATCACTTATAATGTTTACTTTAAGCCCATAGACATAAATAAACATATCAACGTTATATGTCTCTTAATAGTATACTATTTATATC
The DNA here is from genome assembly GCA_030770085.1 of Oryza coarctata. Taxonomy (NCBI): domain Eukaryota; kingdom Viridiplantae; phylum Streptophyta; class Magnoliopsida; order Poales; family Poaceae; genus Oryza; species Oryza coarctata. The sequence continues at coordinate 21,215,012 of CM061470.1, forward strand.
CTCAAAATCAAATAGAAAATCTATACTTCTAGGAACATTTTTATATCATCTTCTTGCTTTAGTTTGAGGGTTATCAGCATCAACTCTATTTCACCATCGGAACTATTCAACTATATCTCATTAAACACATTAGTCTTAAATTAATTATATATTTGTCTTGATTAATGCCTCGCATCTTCTTTATCTTAGATACTCCATCTTATACTCTTTAAATAGTTGATGTGAATCTTTTGTAACATCGCATAACATTGCACAGTCTATCGATGTGAAGCCTTCATCCACCTTTTACCACTATATTGATTTGTCGATGACAAATAATTCATTTGCCCTTCACCGCTGTATGGTTCATCGCGGCAAAATATTGTTTGTCCTCCACCGTCTCATTTTACTTTTTATATTTTCAATATCTTTTTTCATCAACATATTCATCAATATTCTTACCCTAATATTGGAATTCCATCCCAACTTTATAATTATAAATAGTTAGTCCTAATATATATTATCATTAATCATTAAAATTTTCTATAATATAATAGTAAGAGACTTGACATTTCAGCCTGGACAATCAATCAAGACCAAGGTGTACAGTGTGCTGAACAATCTGGTAAAAATAGGATATAATCTGGAAAACTAGTCGACGTAGTCATGCATAAAAATTATTTCTAGAACTCCCAGACAATTCTACCACACAATTGCTATCACAAGAGACCAGCACACGATATATACCTGTAGTATAAACACCAAATGATCGATCAGATAGCTTTGATATCCAGGCACTAATTACTGCTTTTCACCTCCACATAAACTGTCTTAAATATATTAATATCTTTCTAAAATAGTACATAAAGTATGTGTAAATTTGTATGGTTTCATGATTCCATAAAAGACAAAGTTAGAAGATTTAGGTAAAGATGCCATCACAAATCTACCACACTGGCCTTGATATGTGCCTAGATAGCCAATGGGTGCATGGACCATCACACTATCTTCCCTTGTTGACTCACACTAGCACAAACCCATAAGACCATGGCATACACAATCCATCAACACAAATACTATATATGTGTGTATATGTGCGTGGCCATACCGAACAGACCAAAACCATGCGCCTTATGTACACACGTAGTGTGTGCTAATTAAAGTATATTCAAGACAGTTTAGGAGAATTCAAAAAACAGAAATTAAAAAAAACATTAATTCACAGATTGAAAATAGGGAAAATTATTGAAGTTGACATTTGCGCGAGTTAGAAAAACAACATAGAGAAAATGACTATATAAGTATATATGCATCCCACCAAGTTACGCATGATACAGTAACATTATTAATGTAATCCTTGTAAAAAATAATTAATAATGCAAGTCGTCATCATATAAGAAAAACCTCCGAGTGACCCAATATTAAGTGTTGTTATCATCTCCTACCTCTATCGTTCTATATAACCCATGGAACCTAGCAGCAGTCGCCCTTCCCCATCACCAAAGGCTCCACCTTTACTCACTTAGCTGCTCCGGCGGCTTGAACTCTTCTCTCTGGTGATCGATTATATGGACAGCACGAGCTGTCTCGTGGACGACGCGAGCAGCGGCGTGTCCACAGGCAAGAAGGCGCCGGCGCCGGCGACCGCGGCGGCGACGAAGGCGCTGCAGCGCGTGGGCAGCGGCGCCAGCGCGGTGATGGACGCGGCCGAGCCGGGCGCGGAGGTGGACTCGGGTGGCGAGCGGCGCGGCGGCGGCGGAGGGAAGCTGCCGTCGTCCAAGTACAAGGGCGTGGTGCCGCAGCCGAACGGACGGTGGGGCGCGCAGATATACGAGCGGCACCAGCGCGTGTGGCTCGGCACGTTCACCGGCGAGGCCGAGGCGGCGCGCGCCTACGACGTGGCGGCGCAGCGGTTCCGCGGCCGCGACGCCGTCACCAACTTCCGCCCGCTCGCCGAGTCCGACCCGGAGGCTGCCGTCGAGCTCCGGTTCCTCGGGTCCCGGTCAAAGGCCGAGGTCGTCGACATGCTCCGCAAGCACACCTACCTCGAGGAGCTCGCGCAGAACAAGCGCGCCTTCGCCGCCATCTCCCCGTCGCCCCCGAAGAACCCCGCGTCGTCGTCGCCGCCGGTTTCCTCCGCCGCCGCGCGCGAGCACCTCTTCGACAAGACGGTGACGCCCAGCGACGTGGGGAAGCTGAACCGGCTGGTGATCCCGAAGCAGCACGCGGAGAAGTACTTCCCACTGCAGCTGCCGCCACCTACCACCTCCGTCGTCGCCGGCGCCGGCGCCGGCGGCGAGTGCAAGGGCGTGCTCCTCAACTTCGAGGACGCCGCGGGGAAGGTGTGGAGGTTCCGGTACTCCTACTGGAACAGCAGCCAGAGCTACGTGCTTACCAAGGGGTGGAGCCGCTTCGTCAAGGAGAAGGGCCTTCACGCCGGCGACGCCGTCGGCTTCTACCGCTCCGCCGGTAAGCACGCGCAGCTCTTCGTCGACTGCAAGGTCCGGTCAAAGCAATCCACCACCACCGCAGCCGCCTTCTTCAGCGCGGTGGCCACCGCTCCGGCGCCCGCCCTGAAGGCTATCAGGCTCTTCGGCGTCGACCTGCTCACGGCGGCGCCGGAGCAGAACGCCGGCGCCATGACCAAGAACAAGAGAGGCATGGACGCCATAGCTGAGTCCCAACCTCACGTGGTTTTCAAGAAGCAATGCATAGAGCTCGCGCTAACCTAGCTAGCATGAGCTAGTGTTAGTTTGCTCCAAGCTTGCTTGCTTAATTTGGATGCAAATATGCAAATTAATGGTAGCTTAGTTCTGTCTTGATCGAATTGCTTGTTTGATTTCTTGTCATATATGATCTACCAATCGATCTAGTCTCTGTTAATCCTCTGTCATTTTTCTCTGGCAAGTGTATACTAATTATGCCCTAGATTAAGAGGGCATGCATGCCATAAGAAGCAAACGTTTGATCGAGCGAGCTAGCTGGCAAAATTTGTTGTCGATCTCTAGCTCTTTCTTCTTCCTCCTAATTAATTGCGATCGATATACATGATGATGTTGTGAATTAGAGACGTTTATCTATCAATTTGTGGCTACTACTACATATCTTGCAAATTGACACTCATTTGTTGTGTTGCTTTCACGTGGTTTAAGATGTGACGTGTGTGCCCACGCCAGACTGAGTGCGAAAAGCTTCGAGTAGTTATCTGTTCCGCAATGGAAATGGCCGAATGGGAGAGAGGAAAGTGAAGTTGAAGTGCCCATAATTGTATGCATGCCAATGCATGCACCTGAACAACCAACTGATGGTTTTTAGCTTAGCTATAATAACTATAGGAGTGAGTGAGTGATCTGATAAGACTGATACGATATATATGCTATGCTTTGCGTAGAGACAGCCGGAAACTAACTAAAGTGGATGCATGCATGATACGTTCACAGCTGGGAGATATATGGATAGATGCATCATATCGGGCTATATGTGCCAACAGAGAAGAATCTGGACATAACTTGACATAGTTGTACTGTTTTATGCATGATCTGCAAGAATGTTTTGCTATTTTAGCAACAACAAGGTTAAGTTAGGTAGATATACATGTCCTAGCATGCATCCTAGTTATAGGTCGATCCTGTTCATGTTGAAGCTTCAGTTAGCTTAGGTTGCTTATCTTCTCTAAACTTTTGATTAGGTATTTGTATGTACATACATGAGGTGTTCATCAACTTATATGGTACGTTGATGCTTTATATTTGTGTACACGCATGCAGCTAGATTGTGCTAGGAGCTAGCTATGTGATATATAAGAGAGTGCATCAGATAGCCACACTAATACTTATTGTGATGTAGTGTTTTACAGATGTTTCAGATCAGACTTTACGTCTAGTAAGATTTTTTCCGTTATTTCTGAATCTTTTGATCTGAAACAGTGAAATCCTCAACAGAACCAATGTTCGGAAGTTATAAGATTTTGACCAAAGAAAAGGCAGCGAGGCATCCCCTTGAGGGTACTTTTCTCTTGAAGCTGCTGATACATCAGGCAATGCTTGATGCTGATACATCAGGCAATGCTTGATGCTAACTGTTTTTCTGGCATTGTTTTGAAGCTTTTAACCGCGGTTCCAATCACGCCACGTATGTAGTTTTTGACGAAGCAAAGTAAGTTCCAAATGGGAAGAGACGGGGATGGACAACACTTAGAAAAAAGGATTTAAAATTTTTGCAGAGACCGGATAAGCTAGCTGGTTGCTGCAGGGTTGTGACTTGTGAGGGAACCCATGCGCGCTTGGCACCATGGCCAGGTTCACCGGCTCTTGGAACAGATAAAACTTTGGGCCTTCATTTGCACAGATCGATGTCATGGACACGCCTACACGGCTCTAGCTTAGCTTGCATCAGAGAGAAGGAATTAAAGGGCTAAAGGCACTGCGTATGCATGCATGAATGAATGCTAGCTTTCTAATACAGAATTTTGATTAGTTTCATATATGGGGTAATCAGTTACTGGTTATAGCTGAATATATGCAATAACAACTGTCCCCTTGAGAAAGCAGGTTTTGGAAAATAATCAGTTAGAATTTCTAAAATTTCAGGCTTATCGGTGGGTTCCTAACGTGGGTCCTGTTAGGAGGTGCCTCCAGCCAAAATTTTTTATTTTTTAAAATTTGGCAAAAACAATCGTTCAAATTTAGTGCAAACCCATCAAAATTTATCTATGTTTTTCATTTAATATCTAAACTAGATCATTTGAAATTTGTGAATCCTAAGTTAACCTCGGTATATTGTACTTACCATCCTACATGACGAAATTGCAATTTGCAAGTTGGCTAATTTAATTTTGTTTTTATCTTGGCTGAAAATTCCCTATATTTCAACTAGATATTGCCCTACTTGGCGACATGCATGATAATGATAGTTCGATGGACCACAGTTTAACTTCCGGAAACAAGAATAAAACCATTGCCTTATGTATAAACACCCCTTTTATGGATCTCATCTAAATTTCTACCAAGCAACAAGATATAATATTAACATTTGAAGATGTGTTTGACTGATCATTTCGTAAAAGTATAAACTTAATTAACTTTAATATTAAAATAAATCATAACAAAATAAATAATAATTAAATATATTTTTAATAAATAAACAACCAAATATATGTTTAAAAATTAATAACATTATATATTTAAAAATATAGTGAGTATTTCTACTATTCTATATGCATTAAAAGAAAAACAAACGAGAGATATCTTCAAGCAGGTGTGATACCAATGAAAAGCATGATGATTCCTAGTCTTTCCTTAATTAAAGCCGGCGTCAGAGAATTCAGTTCGTACAGCAGCAGTCTGCACACTTGACAGACAGCTAGGCTCACCACGGCCACCCGGTCGAGTCATCCCTGTTCATCCTTAGAACTTTCTCCCGGTAACCACACTACTTCTGCAACCCAATCTCGAGCTTTGCATGCTAGCGACACACTAGCTTGGACACACACAACACATTCAGATTTCAGAGAGAGACAGAAAGACAAGGGGAGTTTGGCCACCATTGACGAAGCCAGCTAGGAACTGCTTAATTCTGCAGTTCGAAAATTCAGAAACAAAGCAGACGCTGTAGAATTTGAATGCAGCAGTGTCTTCTCTGCAGCTGGAGCTGGGCATATGCGTATCAGACGATATGCTTTTGATATTACGGCAAGTTGCATGGATGCCGTGTTAATCCCTAGATCAATGGATTAATCATGTTCAGTGAACTTAAGATCAGCAGCAGCAGCAGCAACACAAGTGGAATTAGCTATTAGGAGACTAGGACGACTTGGCACAATATCAGATAGGTGAGTGATACGTGCCGGGCAGGCATGTTGCAATCTGAATTTCTGACGGTGCATGTGGAGAGGTTGGCCATAGATGGCAGGTCCACCTAGCAAAGAGATTGACTCCGTGGCCGGCTCAGATCTACACACACCCCGGTTTAGGTCATTGTCGTTTTGGTCTTGATCTCCATGTGAATTTCCATTTCCCCATTTGCCATGCTAGCTACTTCGCTGTGCAATAATGCTGGGTAATTAAGGGACTTGGATTCTCTGTAGCACTGCTACTGCAGTAACAGTGACTGATGGATAAGTCTAGGCCCACCTACCAGCTTTGCCACTGCAGGGACAATCCGTATGTGTAATCAAGTGATGGGATGGTGAAGTCTGCCGCGTGATAGTGGAGTCAAATGAACTTCACTGGCTAATTAGCGTTGAATCAGTGCGAGTTAACTTGCTAATGTTTATCTTAAACGCTGACGTAGTTAGTAATCCTTGACCTGATCTCGTCTCACTGGCCGGTTCAAGAAGCAATTTGCCTGTTTCTTTAAGGACATCTACAGTGTTGCTGCCACAAGTTGGAGCTTTTTTTTGGTTCTTGGGGGCCATGTAAGACGTGGTAAATAAGCCTCATGATCATCGCTATTCATTGCCCACTGAAGATGCTAGATTGCTAGTGCAGCACTTTTTTTAACAAAAAGAAAATTGATAGATGTTTAGGAGAAGATGAGTGGAGATATCTAATATAAATTGGGAGAAGATGCCTTGCGATTGGTGCAGAGTGGACAATCGTCATTCCTCACAGCAGAGCAGGCCCACTGGTATGGCTCTAATCTCTCTCTTTTTTTTCGTTCTTTTTTTAGAAGTCACTAATTGATCTTTCTTTGACTCTGGGTTTTATGAGTTACGAGTTATGAGTTATTACCAGGTTTCAATGCTGACAAACTGAACAGCCATGGAATTTTATACTTACTACTGAACATTATCATCTAGAGGGATCAGCATTGTACCTGTCAGCTTCAGAGAATAGTATATCTCTTGCAGCATGGCACAACAATTGTGCCACCAATCTGAATAATGTTTCTAAACTGAAAGTGAAAGAGGTGACCTAGCTAAATTCCACCTCAGGTCTTCAGAGTCCTAATTAATCGTTAGATCAAGTAGTATAGTATCTGTCTGCAACTCCACGCATCCTGCAGGATACCAGACAGGCTAGACAGCATTTTTCGAGTCAAAAAATTAAGGAACTTTCCAAGTCGTGGTCAACCACGATATTCCTTGGTAGCTAATCCAGCTAGGCCAATTCGTTTCGTCCAAATCCATGTGCTGCCTATTTTCTCCTGTGCCTGGGCTCTGTGCAGCATGCTGCCTTGCCAAGCTAGCTTAGCATCAGGTGCCAAGCAAGGGCCAAAGAGCTCAAGCAATCCACGCATCCAGCGACAGACAGCTAGTGCACTGACAAAGTCACAACTAGTAACATGGAAAGTGACCAACTATTGTATGTTCCTAGGTTAAAAAATTGTCCCATTTCATGCTTCTTATTATATCTTTGCAAACAGTTTAAGCGGGTATACAGTTTCAGATTAATGTTTGATGATGGGTGATTAGGAGCTAGCTAACTTTCCTTGGTCCAAGTCGAATCTGTGGACTTGATGCTGTTTAATTAGGCAGCATCAAGTTTCTTCAGAGATGGTTATACTGAGATATCCTTCCCGGCAAAGAAAGTTGCAAGTCAAGTCGTCGTGTCAGGTTCAGTTGGCAGTTTTCTCTGTTTTTAAGTGTGGGGTGATTGATCCAGTGCATTGCAGGTGTTGCAAGTCCAATTTAGTCAAGTTGTGCGGATGATAGATAGGCAGATGCCTGAAAGCTCCATTCAAAGCACACCACTACATAATACTAGTCTGCATTCAAACACCAATAACATGACCTAGCTTTCTTTCTCTTCTCTTTTCTTTCTTGAGAGAGCGAGAAAATGAGAGCTCTTTTATTATAAAACCGGCACCTAAATCAGCATTATAGCCAAACACAAAAACACACCATCAAAGATTCAAACTGACTCTAATTCTATTTTCTAATATCTTTTGCGTACAAAATGTTGTAATCTACGGGGTTGCAATACAAGGAATCATATGGAAGAAGAAGAATGGAAAACTATACCAACATGTTTTAGTTTCAGATTAGAAAAGGGGGGAAGACTAAAGTCACAAGGCTCATCATAATCATGATCCAACATGTGCCGTAAGTGCGAAAAATGCTTTTATGATCAGTCATTCCAATTCCGTTGCCGGGACGTTGCAAAATTCAGAGCATCGTAAGCCACTAACAACAGTAGGGTTAATGCAGCAGTTGACCTGGGCTAATCAAGTCATGAAGCCATGAATTGAACAACATCATAAGCTACTTGTACAGCAACTGTGGTGATGGTCAGTTGGCTTCACTAGTCTAGTGGTCATTTTCAGTGGTTGCACAAGTCAAAATACGGCAGCTGGATGCTGGAGGACAAGTCGTGATAGACGCTGGCAAGACTGAAGATAAAAGATAACACCAGGGATTGAGCATTATCACTATCCGAAACTACACCAAGACTGTGACATCTCCCCTAATTGTAACGCTGCTATAGCTTTTCAATTATCGCTTAATTAACACGGTTGTAATATGCAGCACGATGGCATGCATGCTGATTAGTTGTGTCGCTGATGAAACACCAGAACTGTGAGAAAATTAGAGTGTTAAGAAGAAAAAAAATTGTAGATGGAGGTATGCTTTAATTTCGCGATATTATCTGGTAGGTAGGATCTATGCATCCTGGACAAGGACTGTGAAATTAAAGCATGACTCCCTTGTGTTCATCATGTACAAGCCATCACTGTCACAATAATTTGGTTTACTACATGACAATTATGATTATCCCATCCCACTATCTAAAAAAACATGATAGTTATGATGAATATACAATACACAGCAGCATAGCACCTAAGCAAATAAGAAACTAATTAAGTGTGCAAGAGACAGCTAGCTTCAGAAAATGTACAGTGCCATGAAATGGCCTACACTACCATATAAACCTCAGATATATTCAAAAATAGCATTTCAACTCTCACCGAGCTCTTCGGCCTTGTTCCATGGAATCTAATGACTGGCTGTTGGTTCTCATGTCCACTGCAACCGGGCCTTGATGATGATCAGAAGTAGCAGTTAGCTGCACCTGGTTCTCAACTTCAGGGTGAAGAATGTGCGCAAAGTAGGCATGAGGCCAAAATCCTGCAATTAAACAGGTAACATGTCAGTACAATCTTTCCTTGATACCGAATTGCTGATGCTAGCAGCATGGATTCAGTCTAATACTTAGAGCATAACTGGGCCTTCTCATTGGGTTTTGCCAGCCGGAATAGGTTTAGCTCGGGCCATTATGACTCAAAGCCCAATATAAACTATCTGCTGTCTGACTGGGCCGGTTTAATACTTTTTTTTTCACCTTTAACAAATATATTTTTTTTATTAAAATATTTAAAATATATATATATTTTTAAAAATTACAGATATATACGCTTTTTGAGAGCTTTTTTTAAAAAAAATGTCACATCAAAATGTGAGAAATTCAACGTGATAAATACTCGCTGGCACACGTTAATGATAGGGTGGCGGGGGTTAGAAAATTTACAGACGGCCCTTACAGTCCTAGCTGAGTGTGTTTTTTCCTGCAGCAAGTGGTTATTGTTTTTGTAGGCGACCCTCTTACAATCCTTTAGTTGAGAGTTTTTTTCTCTCACGGGCTATTTGTAAAAATGCTAGACCAACTCGTGGGAGGAGAAGGGGTCTAGCAATTTTACATAGGATCCCTTGATGCCATTTGTTAGGTTTTCCCTCCTAGCCACCCAAAAGACTATTTTATTAAAAAAAGTAAAAAAAGAGAGAAGAGAGGATTGAGTTGAGTTGAGACGAATGGAAGCGGCAAAACCCCATTGACTCATGTATTTGTACATAGGTAAAATATTTATATATCTTGTAATATTTATTATTAGTGATAAAATAAAATACTATATGTAGTATAGTTTTAGATCCGTAAATAGTTTTGTTTTGTGGTTTGATAGTTTTGTTTCTAAATCCGTAGATAGTTTTATTCGTAATATTAGGAAGACATATCATTGTTAAAATATCAAGTGCTAGATATAATAATTAATTTATTATTTAGATCAACTTTATTTTTTTAAAACAGATATATCAAATAAAATGATATTTCGATGATATCATGATCGATTAAATGTTAGGTATGGTTCATATGGTATAAATCTGTCAGAGCTCGGCTCAACCTTTAAGGGTATTGAAAGACTAATTGAGATAAGTTTTCCAGCCATGTACAGCTGGTTAATGTAAGTCTAAATTAACCTTTAGGTCAATGTAATAATCGTGTATGTTGTTGTGAGTCGAGCAACTGAAGGTTTTTTTGAATTGATACCGTGTATTCCACTATCAATTGGAGATAGGACATGGAAAATACATTGAAATGAGGTTGGCTACTTAGCATTCTTATATCAGTGTATGAGAAAGACAATACTGTTTCAATGGTTGTGTAAAACAAAGTAAGCCCTAGTATAACAGGATGTGATGTTAAAACAGTGAAGAAAAATAAGTTAAATAATGAAGAAGAAGAGGAGGAGGAGGACGAGAAGACAGGGAGCCAAAAGGATTGTTAGACAGGGGAGAGAAAAACAACACCATCGTTGAGATAATGAATAGAGAATATTCTGATAACGAGTATGCAGAGGATGATCAATCGTTGGACAAGGAAGAAGGTAATGTAAATCTGTTACAATGATCCAATGATAACTTCTCTAGACTTGTTATCTCTGAGGAGCATCACGTGCCATTAGAGTATAACTAGAACGTGGTCATTTAAGGAGCTAAATATGTATACAAAGAGGATTTGACGGATGCAGTCAAGCACTAGGTGGTATTACTTCGGCGAGGGTTCTAGGTCATGAAGTCAAACAGGTCGGTATACGAAGTGAAGCGCATGAACTTAATTTATGAGTGTCCATAGAGGGTGTATGCATTCAAGAGTAAATAGAAGGATTACCAAAATATATCAATTGTTACCACGCATAATTGCTACTTACAAGGGGTCGAGGAATACCATAGAAATATGATATCTGTATTTATTATAATAGAGATGTATTCCAGTATTGTGTATAATCTCTAGTATGAACCAAGATTAATTATAAGATACATTGAAGAAAAAATTCAAGTACACAATCAGTTATGTGAATACATGGAGGGTAAAACAGAAGATTGTGGAGATGATGTTTGGTACATTTAAAACTTTATATGATAATTTGCCTCGTCTTTTAGCCTGTATTCTTTAGAGGAATTCGGTGAGCTACTATGACATCAAATCACTCCCTTCACTTGACCATCCTTAGCAGAGCGTGCTTTAACGGGCCTTCTTTACATTAAGTGCATACATTAACACATTTGTGTATTGCCGTCCCATATTCTATATCGATGGAATATTCTAGACTGAAAAATATATATGGCAGATATTAACAACAATTAGAGTTGATAGGACCAATCAAGTGTTACTCGTGGTTTTTGTTTTCATTGAGAGCGAGAATACCGAAAGCTGGTATTAGTTTCTGAAGCGAGTAAAGGACGTAGTTGTGCGTATAAGGCTAGGTGTATGACTTATACATAACTGTCATGTCGGCTTTTTGCGGGCTATTGAGTATTTGAGGGATAGTAATGTGAAGAAGGGGTATGCATAAGAGTGGCCAGATGTTCGCAGCAGATGGTACATGCGTTATATAGGTGCTAATTTCTACAAGTAGTTCAAGAATAAATACCTTATGGATCTTTTCATGAGGCTCCGTGCCTGAATCAACAGAAAAAATTCAATTGATTTTTAAGAAGGTTGGACAAGTTGACAACGAAACAAATAGATTAGCAGTCGATAAGGCCAACACCTATAAGCCACGAGACTCCCAAAACTCTAGGACCCCTCCGTAGTGATGATGATCATATTGTGAGAAGAAAGTCGGCACCCTAGATTAGAAAAATTTTGAACTAGATTATGATCCAAAGGAGAAATATATCTTATTATATAATGACGGTAGTGCTAGATTTAGCATAATGATCGTTAATTTGGCCGACGTTTACAACTAGGTGATGCGTGATGTAAGAGAACTATTGTTTATTGCTATTGTTGAGTTTATCATGAATTACATATGCAAGTATTTTAGAGATTGATACAAAGCAGTTAGACTCTCTATGTTAGACAATGGTATTTTCTTTGGAATAATGATGATAGAGTACTTGGATAAAAAATGTAAAAAAGCCTAGCAACATCGAGTTAGACCTCAAGGCACACAACAGTATAGATTCAAAAATCTTATGTAGTGATAAGGCCAAGCGTCGAATCTACCGTAAGAGAGTTGTACAGGAGTGTATCCTAAAGAATGATGTGACATGCTCGTACTCGTGCTAAATGTCAAGACTATACCACAAGCCATGTTCTCATGTTACTGCCACGAGGTTGAAGTGTGGAACACTAGACTATCATTTTGTGTCGTCTTATTTTAGAAAAAAAGCTATCTTGCATATCTGGAATAGCGAGGTATATGGCTTTGTATTGTAGGGTCTTTCATAACTCAACAACCTTATGTTTTTTATATTTTGAAGCAAATAAAAATGAGGGATAAGGCATGTTACTGCAAGAATAGACAGATTCGTAACGATATGGATGAGTTCGAAGTAGATGGAAGATCAAAACATTATAGCAAGTACGATAAGAAGAGGCATACTTAGAAGAAGTGTTCAAAAGATATGGAGGTTTCAAGTGAAGCGGAAGCTCCTCCATTTGGAGCAGGGTCCGATAGAAGACTTCTCATGGGGAAAGGCACTACTTCAAAACCATTCCGACCTAAGAGTTTTCTTGCACATGGAGGTTCGGTCGTTTAGTGTAAGTTTATATATTATTTTAAGAATGGATGTATAACTTAAGTTGTCGTAATTTAGAGTGTTATAAACCTTTTTTTCTATGTTATATGATATATATTTTTCATACTACTATTCACTTTCGGCCTTGTAGTAAAGGTAATTATTGTTCATTTTATCTGACAAAAATTTATTATCAGTTGTATGAACTGTAAATTATGTTTTTATTTGTGATAATAGTATTAACTCATTTTAATGTAAGTATGACATACCAGACACCGAAGTTGCTAGACCATAGCATCGATTAGTCACACCGCTCATACCTCTCAATGGTTGAGAATGTTGTGCTGACCATTCTTCATCCACGCCCTTCGCAACACTTACTGCCTGTGGACCCTCGCTTTCATCTTAGGTAAGAGATATTATTATTGTTTGCTATAAGTTTAAATATGAATTATAGCCGATAATACATATGTTGTCTTTTTTGGTAGTTTATGTGAGACTGGCCTCCTTCTGTTGTGCAAGCTAGTTGAGGCCTTAGCACATAAGAAGGATTCAGCGAAGTGGTGGTTAGTAGACTTGTGGAGGCCAGAGACGTACACCTTACGCTTCAGGACATCTTGTACCTTTTGGTTCTTCTCCTCGCAGGGGACGCAGTAGGTCCGGTTGACAAACTTCAGAGATGGCATGATGATATCTAGGAGCGTTTCGGTCATGTCCAATGCTTGCCTAGTCTTGTAGCTCTGGGTGTACTCCCTGACCACACCACAGGCGACCCCACCTAAACATGGCTACTTAAATTCACTATAAGTAAAGCAATTCCTCTGGTGTTATATGCGCACTAAGGTCTAATTAATTAGTTATGAAAATAACATTCTCCCTGTGCAGTCCGATTAGCTCCATCCTGAGGCTGACGAGTACTCGGTACAATGGAGCTTTGAGACATATCTGTTGTGGCTCTTTAGCTGGGCGATGTTCACCAGCACAGCCGGCCACGTTGTGAAAGAGGGGCTTATCCACTATGCTCAAGTGATCATCGATGTTGAGGACAGGAGCATACCTCAGTGGAGCTAGGGATACGTTGTCCTCATAACGACGTACCAGGGCCTTTGTGACGCGTGCATGAAGACAAGTACACACAGAGGCCACCGAGGACTTTCCTACAATAGGGACATTTTGGTGTCATCGTCACGTACGTAATGTGTTTATTCAATATTCGTAGCTTAAAAAAATGACCACCTAACACTTTCTATCATGCTCTACAGCAACGATGAGCCCACTTGCAGGTCACGAGGTCCTACTCGGACTTTTTGCTACAGATTGATCGGCTACAGCTAAACGATGTCGTCTAGGAGCCATACGGCCCTGTAGCCCTACAGGTTCATATACCCCTTGGACTTTTGATTCTGTGCACAGGTGACCATGCCTACTAGTTGACGATCTAGTCAATGGTGTTCAAAATCTTTGTCAAGCTGCACTATTCACATCGCGTGTTGTGACAGTTTGGTCTACGTCAACTATACCCTCTACCAGTCATGCCGACTATGCCAGCCGATGTTCATCAGTAAGTATTAATACAAAATCAAATGTACGATTGTATGCTTTATACGTATTATAACACCGTTGTTGTAGCTAGCTATAATCGGCGGGGACAAGTAGCTAGTACTTTATGGGTTCCACGTCTTTAGAAGTGCGTCGATAATGGTTGTTGGTGATTAAGAAAGTCATTGAGGAGCAGCGCCCGCACATAGAGGCATCATACGTAGCGTACCTCAGTTGGTACTAGCTTCGTACGCACACTCGCATGACATTCACTCTTGACGCTCTGCAACCACATGTAGTTGATGTGCGAGATGCGTACCCTAGACATTATGACTAGGACTTCTTCTGTGTTGTGAGTTAATCAATCTTCTTTATCTCAAGTAAATGTGCTACGTCTTTTACGTATGACATGTCATATCAAATAGGTTGATGCTATGTGGCAAGTTTACGATGAGCTTAAGGTTGTGTGCCGACAGTTGGAGATCAGGGTTGTGCTAACAGAGGACGAGCAGAGGATTAACTTTGGTAGGATACACAACACGATGCGCATTGTCCTTTATGTACTCACCTATCGTATTATTGATGTGCTTCGTCCCATAGTGGTGGTAGTTGTAGGAGTCCGCTCTGTAGGAACGTAGCGCAGAGGTAACTTTGCCTATTCACCTCTCAAATATATTACTTATTTCTTAGTGTGCGATGCTACTGTTAATAAAATATACTTTTTATAGCTATCGCTACATCGTTCCTTGCTTCCTCCGTTGCGGGGATATTGACACAGAGAGTGGAGATGTTGACACAAGAAGCAGGAACGTCCACACAAAGGGTTTTTAGGTTTGCTGCATACTACATATTTCCATTTGGTTCACGATTTTCTAATTTCATTGCTCAACTATTTTTCTCACAGAGTCCCAGGTTATCCCATCGCAGATCTTTGCAGTCGCGGGTGGATTTTGGCAGGGCATCTCTGGATGGGCTTATGACTCCTTTGACCATAATGGCCTCACAGTAGATCAGGACATGCTCGGTTCCTCCTAGCTTATAGGTACTTCGCCACCTCACATATAGGAGCCACATGTTTTGATTCCTCTATAGCAGGTTCGCGCTAATTGTGGCATCTCAGCTAACCAACTCACCTACTCTCAGGGTTACATAAGAGTGCAGGGTATGAGGACGAAGAGGGGTAGAGGGCAGGCTCTAGGCCAATAGTATATTGTTCCATTTGTACTTACTATTTATATTACTTTGTATTCACTATTTTGGCTCTACGTATCTATATCACTATGTGTTAAAACCACGTCACTTTTACTTTTTATTGTGCGCGCATAACTACCGGTAGTATATAATAACCAACTTTTAGTGCATTTAGTTCTTACTACATGCATAATTACCAAGTCACAATTAATGCTTAGTGATTCCAGCCAACTTTTAGTACATGACCGTCTTGTTGCTCTTAACATAACCTGACAATCAACTTTCGGTGTGTTACCATCATGTCACTTTCATCACAACCCGACAGCCAACTTTTGGCGTGTTAATGCACATCGCGTTTAAATGATTTTTACAGCCATGAACTTTCTACACGTGAATGTCACATCATTTTCAACGCTTTCATTAATGTTTTCTACACCTAACACAACCCACACTATATAAGACCTTTGTATGCATGATGGAGCTTAAGTTTTTTGTCTACTAATACCCTTGCAAATCCTATATCACCCATTTGTTCTATCTCCTATAGCTTCAAAGAACAATGGGTGCTAAATGTGCTTTCATTGAGAATCCTGACTGGAGAAAAGATTTTTTGGCTTGACTAATTTCACCTTGGTGTGACCATTCGTTCTGCATATGTAGTGATCGATGCCAATTTATAACGTCTCGAGACCCAAACACTCATGGGAGGCGATTCTTTTAATGCCAAACTATTCTCATGAGATATGGAGTGTATGCACTTGTTTTTTCCATTGTTTCTTACCCTAATATTTTCTTAGAACTAATACTTTTTTTGTCATATCCACAGAAGGATGTGTAGTTTCATTCCATGGGTTGATACCGAAAATCCAATATTTAACCCTAACTATTGGTTCTCCAAAGACCATTGCTTTTCCTTCTTAGAATCAAACAAATAGTACATAAGGAGGTAAGAGGAGTACAAACCACGTTGGTAAGTCAAATGGTCATAATAGAGGTTACAATCTCTTCTACTACCTTTATGGCGGGAGAGTAATAAGTACACTTGTGATCGTTGACAGTTGATGAGGTTAATAAGTATCCATACTTTTAGTAGAATGTACTTCATTTGTCCAAACATTTTTGATAACGATTTCATTGTAAATTTGCTATACATCTCTTTAATTTTCTTTAATTTGTTATCATCATGACTACAATAGCAAAATACACACTTTTTATAGAAACCGCCAAAAAGGTGTGAATGTAAGCAATGGATACATATGAAGAAATCATCATATAACTATACAGAGATCATACAACCTAAAATAATTAAACAATACATATATGCTAAAATACAATACGAGCAAATAGTTGTCGCCTCTAGCAACGGGTGACTAAAATTGAATAATTGATAATGATATCCATTAGTTATGTATTATTTTTGTCACTTTTATCTAAATAATGTCCATATGCGAATCTAATAATCGTTTGGCCCTATACAATAATTTTTTTATTAACGCTGGTTTTTTTACATAATTCTGGCATCTCAATTATTTTTTCTACGTAATCTAATTTTTTAACAATTATATCTATAAATAAAAATAGTTTTATTTAAAATCTTGTATGATGTTGAAAAAATAGAGAGTATAAAAATGCCGCTTGCAAAATTACTAATCCCCTCCACGAGCATGCCTGACAATTTTACAAGCAAAGACCTATAAAAACGACAACCCTCCTCCTCTCTCACACATCTATTTTACAGATGACCCTCTAACATAGAAAAAACGCTCTTAGACGACAAGAAAACCGCTTGTAAATTTTCTAATCTCCCATCATCATTAACGTGTGCCAACCAACATTTACCACATCGTATTTCTCGCCTTCTTATGGAACATTTTTTAGAAAAACCTTTTTAGTGGGCATTGGAAGTATAGATCTGTAATTTTTTCAAACAAAATTATACTTTATAAATATTTTAATAAAAATATATAAATAAAAAATTCCTCAAGTCTATCCACTTTTTAGTTCAGCCTGACATAAAGACATTTGTATGTGGTATCTGTACTTATCATAGCTGCTTCTTAAACCAAAACAACACAAAAGATCCTACCATACAAACATGTAAAAGAAAAGGTTACATCCGTTTTTAAAGTTATGAAGTTGTTGATTTTTGGACATTAGCAATTCATCTTATTAAAAAAATATGATATATCATTTGCTATTTCTTTGTGATTGTTTTATCGTTTAGGATATTTTTAAACATGAGTTGTATTTTTACATATTTATAATAAAATTTTGAATAATATAAATGGTCACATGATGTCCAAAAATCAATATACATTTATGGAGTAAAAAAAGAACGGATTGAAAGCAAGAGCAAATAAAGGTATCATACCTTGTTCACCAGCAGGTGGCGGGAAAAACTGCAAGTAGCAGAATGAAGCAACCACGAGTCCTGCAAAAGTGCAAAGTATAACTAACAGGACGGTATGATAGTGTGCTCTGAAAGGGCGTTTGTAGCAGGTGAAAGGCAACTCTGATCCATGCAAACCTACCAAGCATTCCACCTGTAAAAACATCCTGCCAGTGGTGCCAGTAGTCGTCCACCCTTGAGACCCCAACCATCGCTGCCAGAAGCAGAGGCATGACGACGATGCAGAGCTTGGCCACATGCCCTCCTGTGTCGAACGCCTTGAGCTTGCCGGCCAGGTACCATGACAGGAACCCTAATCCGGCAAAAGACCCTGAAAGAACAGAAAAATAAAGCAGCATTTTTTAGCTTGGAAAGGAAATTCAGTTTAGTGCTCAGTGGAACATTTTTGTGTAAGCAGCAAATGGTTTTCAGG
Source organism: Oryza coarctata (assembly GCA_030770085.1). Taxonomy (NCBI): domain Eukaryota; kingdom Viridiplantae; phylum Streptophyta; class Magnoliopsida; order Poales; family Poaceae; genus Oryza; species Oryza coarctata. Next base: position 21,233,282 of record CM061470.1, read on the forward strand.
ATTGCAGGTGATGTTCACTTGCATGAGGTATGGCCGCTTGGGAAGCTCTTGTGCCCTTCTTTGATGACACTTTTATCACCGTGGCAGATGACACCTCTGGTGAGGTTGTTGTACTTCTGAAATGGAGTTACAGATCCAGCAAGTTAGCAGGAATGCAGGTATTCATCAACCTCTGAAGAAGCCATGGACTGAACAAATAACAGAAGTGGCCAACTCACCGGGATCCCGTCAGGAAAGCAGCGCCAGAAGAAATTCGGGCGAGGCCGGCCAACGCCATCCTTGATCGTGTCGGTCAGGACTGCCGTTATCAGCACAGAAAACAGAAGTCCTACATTGCAAACAGTACATTGCAGAATTCAGAATCAACCTGTAAATAGACACTGTATACACCGGCAGCAGAAAATGCAAAGAACTTGCCTAGGATGGCATGATGCAGGTCATAGACATTCCTCCTCTTCATGTATATCGCAACGAAGATGATGATAGGCCCGGCTACAGCGTATAACTGAGCGATCATCAAGCAAGATTTTTGTTCAGAAACATTGATTCCGATTGGTGTAAGTTTGTATCTGAAAATTAACAGGAAGGAGAGGAGAGGAGAGCAGTACGGGCACGGCCCAGATGGGAACGGTGTTGTCCTTGAGTGGGTACCGGAGGCTCGTCATCATGTCTTCTCCGACGAACCGGTGGAACGGCTCGATCAGGTTGAGCCCGGCGTCGATCACAACGAGGAGAACCAGCACGATCCAGTCGAGCAGGTGCAATCTTGCGACCTTGGTCCCGTGAGTTTTCAGGTATGGGTGCGGGGCTCCCAGTCGAATGACAGCCGGCGCCGATGCCGTCGGTGGTGGCATCTTGCTCTGAGCACAGGGGAGAGAACTCAACGCAGCAAGGAGAATTCCCTGAAAAGTTCGTCATGTTGATGCATAAATAGTTATCATCTACTCATGGACAGGTCAAAGAGACTTGGGCATGATCATTGATCAACTACGCGTTGTTAATTCATCATTGTTCAGGATCATTCATGGACAAGTCATTTGCAACAGCAAGAAATATCCTACAACTGCATGATTCCTCTTGCTTTTTTTTCTGAAAGAAAGAACTAAATGGCAACTGCAATGGCCAAGAAGAAGCGACAATTATAGGATGTGACCGCCATAAGTCCATGGTTTGGAAATCAAAAGTTGAGGAGAGGAGCAGAGCAACTCACAGAACGACGCGAAGAAGAAGAGGAAGAGCACTGGTCAACGGCGGCCGATTATCCTCTCCTCCACGGCTGTCGGGTCGTCCATTCTGTCGTTTTATATGCTATACTAGCATTTGTATTTCCACTCTCTCCCTCGTCCACAAAGATTTCAACTTTGGAACAAAATTGACAAATTAGTGACGATGGTAGAAGATTAAAGTGTATTTTATTAACATAAAATAATATTGTGAAGTACTAGTAGGTAAGAGATATTAAAAGGTAGGTAAGAAATAAAATAAAAATCTTTTTTAAGACAAAGTTAAAGTGCTAAAAATGAAGTCGTTTGAGACGAGTACGATGAAAGCTCCGTGCTATTGCGAGATGAGGCCTGTCCAGTCAGCTTTCGCGTGGTTTTAGGGGTGGTTGAGACTGGTGGCCGGATCAACTGACGAGAATGTTTCAGTTGAACTGTTCAAAGAGGCTGGAACTGATCGGTTGTTACTGGCTTGCTTCTCCTGGAAATGAGTTGCCACATTCAACTCGCTTGCATTTGCTCACATGAAGAAGTGAGAGTTGCTTAGGTGGGCTAGTGAATTTCAGTCCAACACTCCGGAATCCTAGATTTAATTAACAAGACGATTGCGTTTCTGATGAAAACACATGCATGCTTCCTGTTTTTTTTTTCTTTTCTACTCCGTTCCATTGACTCTTGCAGATTAAGCAAGAGCCCAAAGATTCAATTGTTAACTGCGTTAAAAGGCGGAAATAACGAAGATTTTTCCACTCTGATCTGAATCTCGTATAAATAACTCCATCAGATTTTGTCGCAGCATAAGATTTGAGATTGTGCAGGAACCCGCGTTACGCACGGCCCACTCCTCACCCAGGGAAGCCCACAGATTCCTTGTAGTGTGGGCCTCGAGCCCACAGGCCACGTCAGAAGAGTTAGGCCCAAGTGTATGTGGGCCACTCTATCCAGGCCGGGCGCCTGTGGGGCCCACTTGTCAGGCAGGCCGCACTCCCCGTCATCCCCGAGCGATTTCATCCGGTCTGTGCGATCCCTCCTCTCGTTTGATTTTCTCACGTGCGTACAGTAGTAAAAGATCATAGCAAATTGACAAATTGATCTCTGATTTAAAAATCTCGAATACATTCTGCCCGTACTAGTTTGACACGAAAGAGTGAATGACGTGTGTAATTGTCCATGTGAATCAAAAGTATGTGACGGCTTGGCTCAGCCTACCAATTACACAGCCACAACCGTACATTAGTTGTTCTTTTTTTTTTTGAACCAACTACATTAATTCTTCTCGAAAACTAGCTAATACTACGTACTAACAGCCAAAAACTTTAGGAATGTACTACTCCTGTATACGGGTATATCCATCCGATTGAAAAATGTGTACTGTCAAATTGCAAATGCAGACAGAGAAACGAAGAAGCTTCCAGCTAGAAAAAAGTTTCAGAAGACGACACTGTTCGTAGACAAGTGTCAAAGGACGACATTTCCCATCAGACAATTAATTGAGTTGCCGTGCTGCGAGAGGTTGTCTTGTCCCATGGCATTCCTAATCCTACGTGCAATGCTTGCTGCTTCTGCCATGGTTGATGATGGTCCAGCTTGTTTAGCCTAAAATGGTAGAGGCCAGGACAAGAGAATTTCAGCTGGATAGCTCAGTTACACCTACTGTTTAGTGCTAACCCAGTGGTTTATCCGAAAGGGTTAGTGTCGGATTACCTGCTGTTCTTGGCAGTCGTCGCATCTGTGACGTGCAATTCTTTATTTCTTTTTGACCAATCTTGGAAAATCAATTCGGGGTTGGTATGACCGTCCGATCAGGAACGGCCACGATGATCGGACGGTGAAAGATCATCGTGACTGTTGGATGGCTCGCGTTTTATCCGGCTCGTCGTCCTCAACTTCTCTCCCACCGAACCGCCAAGAACTGCAGTGCAGCACACGAGCGGAGACCACGCGAGTCGTCGTCGTTGAGTTGGATGGCTCGCGACGGTGGCGATGGAAGTGCAGAGCCGGCGGAGCAGCGGCGGAGGGTAGCGCTGCGTGTGCTCCTCGCCGGTGGAGAGGCTGCCTCGCCGGTGGCGGCGGTGGAGGAGGCGCGGGGGAGGAGTGGTGGCAGTAGTAACAAGGGGCTCGCATCGGCGGCGCTGCGCGGGCTGGGGTGCACGTCGACGGCTGCGCTGCGTGCTCACGCCCCGGGTTCCGCGGCGGAGGCTGCTCGGGGTTCGGAGCGGTGGCACGGGAGGCGGGGGCGGCGGAGGAAGGGGCAGGAGAGGCGGAGCGGGAGGGGCGGAGGAGGAGGAGACGTGGGGCCGCCGCCCACGGCTGCTTCCGGGGACGTGTGGTGCACGTGCGCTCCGGGGATACCGTTCGCCGCCGAGGCGTCGTCGGTGGACTGCGTGGTGGCGTGCCATCACCACACGGCGGCGATGGGCTCCGGCCGCCGCGGGGAGGCGGAGAGGCGGCACAGAGAGGTACTACTGCTGCCTCATCAATCTCTCCTCTTTTTCTTTCGTGGATTTAAATCTGACACTGACAGGTTCCTCCCTTGCATCCATCCATGCTAAAAAAAATTGATCATTTTGTACGATTTCACTTTATCATGGTCAAATTTAGTCGTATTTCATGAGTCGTGCGGTTGTTTTCTTCAGAAATCAGACTGATTTTTTTTCGAAGTAGCAAATCAGAGTGAATTTATATGCTGTCCTGTCGAACTAACGAAAAATTCATCTGATACAGAGGCCGGCCGCTCCTCGGGCTCGCAGGGTGACCATGCGGGAGCACATCTCATCATCGCTAATGGACTCGCCGCCGCTCCCCGACATGCCGTTCCTCAACGCCGACATGCTACCACCACCACCCTCCGGCCGCCACCGCCATGGATACCGGCACACTCACGTCGGCGCCGAGGAAGAGGTACATACAATGCAAGCAACCATCACAATATCTGCCTTTCTTTCAGTATGCTGTACACCTTTTCAATGCGATTATCCTTCTTGTTGGTAGATGTTTGTTTAGATGTCAGTATGTCACATGATTCCATCCGCTTTAGTCTTTTAGATGTTGTTAGCAAAAAGGGATCCTTAAACTACAAGTTCAATAATAAAGAAGAGGCTGCAGCTCTGGGAGATGGTACAACATGCTGATTACTTCGGTTTGGTAGTCATGGATATGTAGGACAGGCAGCAGATTGGAAGGAAGAGCACATGAGAGCATGCAAGGGATGGTGGAACTCTGGAGTCATGAATAGATAGATAGATACGTTAGGTGAGCGAAGAGATGCCTCCTTTGAGTGTAGGTGCAGAGTCCTCTTTTCCTCGCTTGCTTGCTGTGTAGGAGTACACGCAAAAATGCTGAATCATTGTGCTGAACTGAATTCACTGAACAACCACGTTGCGGATGGTTCTATTGGTCAGCTGGTTGGCTGCCATGTTGCTGGAATGAGTGGTGATTGCTTGTTGTTCACTGTGCTGTTGTAGAACTGGAGCATGAGCAGTGAGGAGTTTGAATGCCTAATGGGTGATTAGGAAAATCTGTCACTCTCTTCAAGTGGTAGTCTGAACTGTGAGCGGAGTAGCTGACATGTTTGCGAGGGAAACAGGGTTGCAGTTATGAGAGATTGAAATGCTTAGTTCTGAGAAATGAGCTGTCATATACCACTTTGCTGCTTACAAGAAGCAATTGTGAACATAATACTGTTGCTCTTGCTCATGCCACTTAGGGTGCATTCGTTTAGACTGGTTCCAAACTTCTCCCCACTCTTTTTTCATATGCATGCTTTTCGAACTACGGTACATTTTTTATAAAAAAATTCTATAATAAAATTGCTCTACAAAATCAGATTAATCTATTTTTAAGTTTTTTTAGATAATACTTAATTAATTATGTGCTAATTAGATACACCGTTTTGCATGCTAGGGGTCATGTTCCTAAACCCCCCAGCTGAACGCAGCCTTAGTTCTGAGGAATTCTCAGAATTTGACTGCCCAATGGGTGATTAGAAAATCTGTCACTTTCTTCTTGTAGTAGTCTGAACTCTGAACAGTGTGCTGACATGCATGTGAGGGTAAGATGGTTGCAGTTAAGACAAATTAAAATTCTGCAGTTAAGACAAATTAAAATTCTTAGTTCTAAGAAATGAGCTGTCATGTGCCACTCGGCTGCTTACAAGAAGCAATTGTGAACATAATACTCATGCTCATGCCACTTAGTTATGAGGAATTTGAATCCCAATGGGTGATTAGAAAAACCTGTCACTTTCTTCAAGTAGTTGTATGGACTGTGAGCTGCCATGCTTGAGAGGGAACAGGGTTGCAGTTATGACAAATTGAAGTGTTTAGTTCTGACAAATGAGCTGTTATATGCCACTTGGCTACTTACAAGAAGCAATTTGAATACAATACTCATGCCACTTCAGAAATGATGGCCCCAAGTTCAGAATTCTCAATCACTTATGTCCAATCTAGATCCATCGATACCTTTTCAGCATATTTTCGGGTAATGCGTTTCTCCAAATATAATGAAAACATGTTTTCATCTTCGGTTTTATTAAATCATCTTTGCAAATTGTAGATCATGATGTTTAGAACACGACTACTGTGGGGAAGAATGGGTATTCATGATCAGCACCAGGATTGGCGTCTTGATGTCGATAACATGACATATGAGGTACCCTCCATTGCCCAAACATGTTCAGAAAAAAAGTTTCCCTCTAGCACATTACCATCACCATCATCCACCTATTGTGCAATTTGACAGGAGCTACTGGATCTTGAAGATAGAATCGGATATGTAAGCACAGGCTTGCACGAGGACGAAATCACTCGCAGCCTTAGGATGGTAAAATATTCAGCATTCGCCCACAAGCATTTTGCAACAGAAGTAGAAAGGAATTGTAGCATTTGTCAGGTAAATCCACCTTCTCCATTGCTGTTAATGATATATCAGCACATGTTGCTTAGCCTCAGTCCATGTCAACATTTCATATCTCAGGAAGAGTTTGAAGCCAACGAAGAAACAGGGAGGCTGATCTGTGGCCACAGCTATCATGTGCATTGCATAAGGCAGTGGCTTTCTAGGAAGAACACTTGCCCTGTCTGCAAGACTGCTGTTTCAAAGACATGAAATCCAGTTCCTAAGATAGAGTACAGTTACACTTTACTCCTTAAGCATACTTGAAAAACTGTTAAAGGATTTTCTCTTTCACAGTGTTGTTTGTACTTGTACAGCTCTCTCTGTACATGATGCATAAGCCTGAAGAAAAGCATCTGCTGATCTGCATTTGCATATAGAACTTTGCATGCTTCCAGTTTCCCCAGTGCCTACTGAACATTAATTCAGGTGAAAGAAAAATAAGAAGAGAACAAAACTGCTGCTTCTTTTTGGTTTGGCAGTTAATACTGCCTCTTCTGAAGCTCAATTGTGACCATTGCATTTCCCAGCGATAAGCTTCAGACATTTTGGTATGAGGATTCTTCTCTTCCTCCTCTTGACGCTGCACGACGGCGAGCTAGGCTTCCGCGCCGCCACCGCCGTCGACGATGACGAGGACGGCATCCTCCGTGGCTTTGCCATTCCTGACGTCGCCGACCCGCCGCTCCCTCTCACCTCCACTGGCCTCCTCGACCCGCGCGCGCGCGGCTCCTGCTGCGCGGCTCCTGTTCGTCCATCGCCTCTGCGGCGGCGATTCTGGTTTCCCCGAGCTCCCTCTCGACGACCTCGGTCCGCATTGTGATCTCCTTCTCGTTGGCTCGCCGCGCTTCTGCTCACGCCTCCGCCGCCGCAGCCTTCTTCTCGGCCACCGCGCGTACCACCTCGGCGCGCCACGTCAGGTATTCGTACTCGAACCTGGGGATCGTGACGTTCCCGGACGACCTCTGCGACGTCATGGCCGCCACGGTGGCCAGCGTTGCGTTCTCGACGATGGCCTTCAGCTTCGCCGTCGCCGCGGCCTCCGACGCCCTCGTCGCCTCGAGCTCCCTCACTGACTCCTTTATCCTCTGCTCAGCAGCGGCGATCTCGGCGTCCACGTTCTCCGCGTCAGCTCGCACGCACCGGTTCTCCATCTCTGTCAGCGTCTTCTCCTTCTCAGCCTCCTCGATGTCGTCGTCCAGCTGCCGAAGGATCGCAGTCAGCATGGAGATGATCTCCTCGGCCCGCTCGTCGGCGGCAGTGACGGCCTCCAGGCGGGATCTAGCCTTGAGCAGCTTAGCGTTAAGCTGCTGCTTCTGCGCGCTCGCCTTCTTCTCCTTCTCCGTGAGGCGGCGGATCTCGTCGGTGACCCGCGCCGTCTCCTTGCGCGTGCGCTCGATGGACGTCGTGAACCGGTGGCCCGCTGCTTTGATGGATTCCAGCTCCATCCTCGCCGAGCTCAGCTCCGCCTCTGCCTCCGGCAGCGATAAAATTTCGTGTTCCACCTGTCTCCTCGTCGTTATCGCAGTGGCCTCCGACGAGCCGCCAACGTCGTTAACATGACACTGCCCCGTTGCTTCCACCAGCGCCAGCCCGGCGTGCCGGAGCCCCGGGTCGGAGCTCGCCGTGGCGCGCGTCGCGTCAAGGTCACTCGCGCAGTTCGCGTCTCTCCAGAGTTCCTTGGCGCACGTCGTCGTGGCCGCCGCGCCCACGGCGAGCTCCACTAGGACACCGTGCTCCTCGCTTTCTCCGTCCGCTTCTCGGTTCACGCCGCCGTCGACTCGCGGGCCGGAGCTCGCCCTGGACGTGGACGCCTCCGCGTCTCTCCCGGGCGTGCCCTTCGCCGCCGTGGCGGCCCTCACCTCGCGCTGCAGCCTCCGCAGCTCTGCCTTGACGCGGCCCATCTCCAGCATCACCTCGCTGTACACCGTGCTGCTGCCGTCCTGATGAGCCGGAGCGCCGGCTGCCTCGACGGCGAGGCCTCTCGTCGTCCTCCTGCTGCCGCTTGCACGCGTTCCCTGTCTCTGGAGATCTGATCTGTGAGAGCTCGCCTTAGCATTGGTCTGCTCGATCTGCCGCTCTAGCTCCATGGCCATGTTCATCGCCTCGGATTCCGCTCGTGCTCGCTCCTGATCCGCCGCAATGGCCTTACGTCGATGAGATCTATGAGTGCTTGATCCAGCTGATTCTTCGATTTCAGAGGATAAATTATGCATTTTGAACAGATAATTTTGAAATACACAATAGAACAACAGGTTTCACAATTTTGGAAGGGGACAGAAATTCCAAACTTTGGGGAATTTCAAACGAGTAATTTTGAAATCTGAACATATTTTTGTTGAGTTTGAATATTTTTTTACTAAATTAAAACAATTTTGAATTTTTGAGCTAGAAGCACATCCTACCACGACCAACCGGTAAACCCAGAAATTTGGAAATTTCGTTCCGAAATTGTGAGCCCTGTTTAACATTAACATTACTAGTAATTGGCACACGGATAGGTAGTTCTGTCTAGTACATGATATCATTTTCTGTTTGAGAAAAGGCAAACAAAATTTCTTCAGATATCATTTTCTGTTTGAGAAAGTAAGCAAAATTTCTTCAGAAGTTACCTTGTGTGTATCCCGTCTCCTGCTCTTGCTTGGTCTTCTCACGTCGATGCTCTGACCAAAGAAGCTCATGGCATCTCCCCCTGATTCACTCCCTACTGAATTCTCCTCCATTGCACTCTCCTTCATCATGTAAAATTCCTCGTAACTTGGAAGAGAAGCTATAACTTTGGACTAGTATGTATGTAAGGGTGACAAGTGGGTCATGGAAATTCCAAGCCTTCCTGCTTCCAAAAATCCAGAGCAGTTGTAACCACCTGGTTTGGGTGTGCCTTAAAAACTATTTTAATAAAACCTTAGTTTTAAAATTTTTTATATTGATCCTAAAATTTTACTCCAAAAATCTCTTCCTAAATAAACATCGGAATCAGAAATTAAACTATTCTCTGAAATCCTCGTAATTACCTTCATCCAGAATTATTTAAATTAATTCAAAAACCAAACCCTATCTCAACCATCAAAATATAAGTCAAATATCTATCCCGAAGTCCCTTGAACCTATGAACTCAATCGCCAAAACATATTCCAAATTGTCATCGAAACATATCTCACCATATCATCTCCTCAAATCTATCTAGAATCCATCCAGGAACCAAATTTTATTTCAAATATTATAATTCCAATCAAATGTATTTTCTTTGATCTCCTATAAATTTTTTAAATACAAGAATCACATCAATTCAAATCTATTGTGATTCAATTTTTGAATTATTTACAAAAACACCAAGGCCGGGCCACCTTATCCTTCCTTTCTCTCTACGGTCCAACACATTTTCTTTTCCCTCCTAATTTGGCCGCAGCCAAACCAGCCTAGCTTCTTCTCCTCTCTTGGGCTCCAACCTCATTAGGTCCACTTCCACCTCTCCTCCTCCTCTAAGCCAGACCCATCATTTCCCTCAACAAGAGCCTAACTCCCTTTTTCCCTCCAAGTTAGCCCAAGTCACCTCTCTTCTTTCCTTAGCCCATCTCCTCTTCTGCCAACTCCTCCTAGCCGGCCCAGTCCGCTAAGACGGCCTAGCTCTTGGCCCAACCAGCTCTCGATCCTGCTGATAGCAAGCCTAGCTAGGGCACTTCCTTGCCCAGCCGCTGTCATGCACGCAAGCTTCTTGGGCAAATGCATGCAAGGAGTTGCCATCCTCGAGCTCTTGCTACATCGCTCGCCCACCTGTGTCACCGATCAAGTTGCGCTACTTTTGCGTGCACCACGTCATGCTGCACCAGAGAGTAGGCTTGACCAATCCCGCCACCTCCCTATGTTGCCCTACCAGGTCATGCTCGAGCCGGCCTCGCCATGTGCCATCATGCGCTGCTACTCCCATGTGCCACGCCTTGTCCACTCCTGTGTCATACCACACCGTGATGAGACACGGACGACATCCCTGTCTCTAGCCATGAATCGCGCGTCCTTGCATAGCCACCGTCTCACACTACCCAAGTCTTCTCCGCACCACACCCCTCCCTCATGTCGCACCTCCTTTTCCTTAGCATCCACACCTTGCCAATGCTAGCTGCAACCCATCCACTACCTCTCCTCCGCACGTAATCGCGGCTCAAAGTCATGCGACCATGTCAAAAGGTCTACACTAGGTTCACCCTTCGCGCCATCTTTCACCCTCCTATGACCACCATCACCCATGCGGCCACCATCCTCCTCCTCATGTGCTACCCCACCATTGTCGTTAGTTGCACCAGGCCTGTCAAGACCACTTGGCCTAGCCACGTCATCTGCCCTTGGCGCCCACATGCTAGTGAAAGCCACCGTAGAGTGGGTCATTGTTGACCACTTGATCGTCTCCCCATATATAGCATAGCTATGCATTATCGCTATTGTCAACTCCAGCTGTGAATCCCATGTCCTCACCTCCTTTTGTGCGGGCCTAAGCAGACGCCACCCCATCCACCTTCTTCATCCTCACCGTGGCTATAAAGCTAGCCATACCCACCCCCTCTGCTTTTTTTCCTCCTCCTGACACCTAGCCACCCTAGAGCAAGCTCAAATTTTCCACCAAGCGACAGACCTGTGCCTAGGAGAGCCATCGTCCTGTCTCCTTTGAACTCAATGCCACCATCACCACCTCCTTGCCAGGCTCCTCAATCCCTACTGCCATTAGAGCCCTCCTGTGAGCCTACTAGGCATTCTCTCGAACACTTGGCATGCACCCATAAGAGCTCCGACACTTCCAAGCCATCGCACTACCTCTATCATTGCTCGCCCATCACTAGTACCTCTACCAACCCTCCTCTTCACCCCTTATGGCTGTCCCCACCCTTCGTCATCCCAAAACACCTCTACCTCCTCTATCTGATTGGGGTAGTGTTGGGACATCTTATCCATGTGCGAGCGCTGTCACCCATGTGCTTAATGCCCTCAACTCGAAGGCTTTCTCACAGCGCCGAGTTCCTCCCTCTGTCGCTGCGGCCTATAACTGGTCCACGCTCCACCGCTTACTTCATTCCAAAGGGGATTGCCACTGTGCTGTGTCGAGCTGTCCCATGCGCCTCGGCCATGTTGTTGCTATGTCACTAGCCCTCCCCGCCACCACCGATCTCTAGCCTCCACCCTTGCCTCCCTTTACCTCCCGAGGCGAGAGCAAGAGAAGGAAGCAAGAAAAAGCAAAGAGAAAATGACAGAGGATAAGGGAAAGAAAAGAAAAGAAGAAAAGAGAAAAAAGGAAACAGTGACACATGAGCCCTACTCTTCTAGCCAATCCCATGCACCTGGTCCATCCACGCTGTGTCACTGACCGTTGGATCCTGCGTGCCTACCCGTGGACCAGTGCAGCGAGTCCAACTGACTGCTTCTCATAATTCTCTGTAGACTTGCTATCATGGACCATAGACACATGGGTGTCCCTTTCTCATTGACAATAGGGCATATGCGTTAGTTCTAAGGAATATTCTTCTGAAATATTATCTTCAAAATATAACAAATCTATTTTTTAGTTTTAGAAAATAGTTTAAATTTTTAAATTGATATATCTTAAACCGTAGGTCCGATTGACTCCGTTCAACTTTCATAATTTTTCTACAATTAAGGTCTATCCAATTGTAATATTATTTATTAATAATAATATTTTCTTTTTAGGTTTTATTTACATTTATCTTGTCTTGCATGTAGTTCACTGATAGAGATTTCTTGGACACGGAATTTGAAGAGTTTCATGTCAACCAAGAGCAAAAATAAGTCACTCCTTAGATCATATTGAACCCAATTTATAAAATAAAATGTTTGCAAAGTGCATAATTAAGCACATGTAAAGGCTGCTATTGCAACCGATATGTTTAGCCGACCTATTTGCTGCATTATATTATTTCCTTTGAAAATTGATTGCCCTAATTGAGCCATGTTTTATTTACATGAGACTCATACCACTGGTACCGATACCTCCCATAATTACTTTTAATAGTGAAAGAACATGTTATTATGAAATAATGAGATATTGGTTAGGATAAGTTAATTGTGTTGGGGAAATGGGTTGTGAATTGTTTTAAAATGTCGGTGGTTTGAGAAATAAAAAGTAGTTGTTTTAAAAGAAATAGTGGTGCGAAGTTGTTACCTATGTGACAATGTTTTGTATTCACATATAAAGATTGATTTCTTGAAAAACTACACTAAGCATTACGGTCACATAGAAGGTGTGGGACGCCTATGGCTAATTAAATAGTAGGACTATGATCACTTATTTTTTGAGAGTTGTGACATCGTCGAAATAGCCATGAGAAGTGATGCTTGCAAGATCCTAAGTACAGAAAGATTAGGACTTGCATGTGACTTGGTCTAAGACCCGTTTGACCGGTAAATGGTTATCCTAGTTTTGCTGTAGAAAAGCCTTGTAGCAAGTATTGACTATTGACAGGTAGCTGAAGAGTCTTGCGGTATGTGGGTAAATCATGTAACTTCTATAGAAGTTTTGGCCAAACTGTTTAAATAGCCGTGCCTACGGTTATAAACGGATGTAAAGTAGTTTCTCTCATGTAGATTTGTTTGTAAATGGTTATGAAGTAAAGTTGTGAGAAATAATTTTTTTTTAGAGTTAACCTATATGGCTAACAGCTGACCTATGTGGTCAAGAATAAACTTATATAGTCTTGAAAGTCAGATAACTTTACAGTGGGAGCGTGAGATGATAATCCTAGATTTAAGATAAAAACTAATAATGATAATATAAAGAAAGTAAATTGAATTTTGATGTTACGGTTTATAGGCTTCCTAAAGGTAAAAGGCTCTGGAACCTATGATTGATGAGGTGGGCTATGGTCCTATAAATATAGTGATAATGATTTGGATAGAGTTTCATGGTTTTGAAAAAAGTGAAAAAAAACTAATAAATAAATAACAAGGAGAAAACTATCATTAGGTTGTAGCCTCTAGGAGTCTACTGATGCTAAAGTCGTTACAAAGCAATTTACGATTATATTATTACTTGGTTCTCTTATAAATAATAAATTGTACTAAATAGAGTGAATATGTGGCTACTCTTACTTGAAATTGAGCCTATGGTCTCAATCAAGATAACAGGCTTTGAATACATAAAATAATATAATGGAGTTGTGAAATAAACTCAGTATTCCTTTAAAGCCTGTGCATGTTTACACTTTCATGGCTTGCTGAATAAGTATATACTCATACTTTTTTTATTTTAGAAGTTTTAAGAAAGCAAAGACGATAGATAGTGTTTCATTATATCCTAAGACTTAAGTGCTAGTTATACTGTGTTTTTCGTTACAGTCTCTGATGTGTAGATTATCTTCTCAGAATTAATCTGAAGATATGTTAAAAAATATGTTTATTATTCATTATTATTATTATTTATGATAATGTATTTATTACTATGGATATTAACATTATGTACAGTTTTACAGTTTCTGATAGGTGGTTCGCATGATGTCCTCATAGGTATCGTTGATGAAAGCAGAGCGGGGTGTGACAGGAGCTCACTACAAATCAACCAGGCTGATCTCACCGTATTTTCCTGGGCATTTCTCGTTCCTGTCACTGCCTCCTTCCAGAAAGCAGTGAACTTGGGCCGGCCTCTGCGATTTGTCTCCAGCTCACCGTTTCTTGTTAAGTCAGCTGATATAGTGTATGGTTTCATGAATGGTCTGTGTCTTTCTGGCAATTTAATTATGTTATTTCCATTGTCACACCTTGAACAATCAGGCTGACAAAGCCCATATCCAATAATGTGATTAACTGCAGTTTCGCATCATTTTTTGTTTTGGACATACCCTATATTGTTTTAAGTCCTATCAGAATTGAAATAATTGTTTTATATGAGTAACCCTGAAGGGTTATTAGTAAACTAATGCATTCCAAAGATCCTAAATTTTTTTATGTGGATGTTCTAATTTTTCTGAGAGAATTTCAAAAGATGTCCCGTTCTCCAAAGGGCAACCCAAGCAATTTGGCTTTCGCTTCGTCAGGCAGAGAGGATCGCGGTTCTACCCCTCGAACACATATGTAAGTAACAGTCTAACATGTAGAATTGATCTCATAAGTCACAATAAAAAAATATAGATATATATGATCCCATAAGTCTTAACTGAAATGGAGCTCTAAGATCATTTTCCATCAAACCAATTACAAACCACTGAAATGGAGCTCTAAGATCATTTTCCATCAAACCAATTATAAACAAACAGTTCTTTTATTTATGAAACGATTTTTATACATTGACATCTATTGGAGTACATTTTAGTGAACTTTTGTCTTGACAGGACCCCTTGGTATCTTATTCAGCACATTGGAATCAATCTTCTTGTAGAATTTCTTGAGGTCTTGACCACCTTTGGCGACCAAATGGTCTACTTCAGTCTCGTATCTTTCGTACAACGCAGGCAATGTGAGAGCACATAGAAATCCTGGTCAAGAAGACATGGTAAGTTGTCAATAGATATCAAAGTACTGTTCTTTTCCAAGCATGCTTGTTTGATGTATCGTTGTATTTACTCGATAGATATGAAAATGTTCTTTTACATTCATGCGCGTTTGATGATATGCCATGTATTTACTCGCCATGTTTTGTCCTAATTCTGTTTCTCTGTTAACAGTTTTGTTGAAGTTCAGTGTCACAGGGATACTTACCAACATATAAAAGAGTTGTGAAACTGCATGTCTCTCCAATAACTGCCACTACCCACAGAGGTCCTATCACCTTTTTATATTGAAAAGAAAAAAAATAAACAATGGAGTTAGTTGTTCATCATTTTAATTGCAACTGCAAAATAACTTATTTCTTAAACGAATCCAAAATAATGGTCTTGGTTTAACTCATGCTCTCAAATAAGATTAATATTTGGATATCTTATGACATGTTTGAACATGTTTCATTTTTGTGCATGTGTGTTTTTTGTAACTTTTTTTGTGTCAGGTTTCATCATGGGCATATTTTTATTATGCGTCACTAATTAAGCACTGAAACCAGTGAAAAAAAAAGGAAGAGAAATTTGTTGTACCGCAAGGAATTTCCTGAGTTCCTTTCCGCATGCAATGTCATACAAGACTGAGGAAAAGTGTGCCACTTTGTAATGGATGGTCAATGCAAGTTCTCTGAAGGCATGTTCAGAAACAATCACTTCTGGGATCTGTGGAGGGGCCCTGTAAATCAGGAATGGTTAACTGAGATGTTACCAAGAGACCAAAAGGTAAATAAATACTTGACAAAAATATTTCAATTTGACACCACCACTGCATCTTCTCCATTTAGTTTATTGGATTGTGAAGTTTTTTTTGTTCAGTACGGCAGTGCAAACCTGTCGAAGAGAGGTGCAGCATTGGACCAAATGAAGAGCAGAATCATCCCAAGGAGTGCAATGTGGCAAAGGAGTGTTACTAAGTTGTATTCAACCACATCAAATAGGAACCATATCAATGTGGCTCCTGCAAGAATCTCAGCCGATAAGTTCCTATCCCTCCATAGCATGATATCCGCAACTGCAAGAACCATAGCAATGCAGGCGTCATGACCAAATTGATTGTGAAATTGATGAAATGTTGATGAAATAGAATTTTTCACATAGAGAAACACCACACCTTTCCGACCACCGAGGATCTTATGAACTGGTTTCTGCCTCTGAAACAGCCTTATCACCGGTCGATCATCGTCAGAATCACTCGAAACATGATGAACACTCATGGTGCCTGGGTTATTACTGTGGGAGATTTGTGTTTGGCTACAATGGTTATCGATCAGGTTACATGATCTTGGCCTTATAAACGCTAGGATACTAGGATAAAGTTGCTTAGCTTCAGAAGGAAAGGATAGCTTTGTGCTGAGGTGCAGAGGAACGAACAGATACCAGGGCAAGATTTGCTTCAACCAGAGGTTTACAACAGCAAAGTAGATTCGAGAACAGGAGAATCTGTCACAACATTGCTTGACTTAGGTGCCCTGAATGTGATTCCTGGGTTGGCCAAGATGTAAGTGCCGTGGCCACTACTGAAAGGCTTCTCGCCTAATGGAATTTTGAATTGGATATGTTACCCTTTTGAACTTTCTATGTGTTGGCTTGAAATAATACACTGGGCATTGGCATATAAAAGTGGTGTCATGGTGACGCTTTTCAGGCCTGTAAGTACAGTCTCTGTATAGTTATGTAGTACAGAGTAACTAGCATAATATTGTGAATAGTGTATACTGCATACAATCAGATAAAAGGTGGCTTTACAAAAAGAATAACAGAGGAAAGTCTGTTTCTATATCTGAACAAATCCAAATTTTCTGAAGATTTTCATCTAGACATGCAGAACTAGCTTTCACATGACCAATTACCCATCAGTAATCACTAATCACTTAACCTTTTTACCTTTACACTTCAGAGTTTTCACCAGATGTTTTATGCTCCCTTTGCTCTGCAAAGTAACCAAAGTGATCATACTTTTATTCTTTTACCCTCACTTCAACCAGCTTAACTAATCTGGACTGATGGTAACAATGACCAGACCATCTTAATAAACCTTATCACAGGCAATCCACCGAACTTGCCTTCATCAATGGTGTGAATTGTGACACTTGCATAGTGCGCGCAGTTATGCTTATACCTTATACGAGCTGAGTTGTTTTCACTTTCAGCGCAACCATGCATCCTGCACCAAAGCTCCCTCAACTATCTCCTTCCTTTTCAGTGTTCCAATAAGTGGTGCTCACACCATTATGCCCCGTCACACACTCACACCGTCCTCCGTAGTGCTCCCGACAAGTCAGCGTGTGGAGAACCTGTGCTATCTGCTCATCACACCTGTACTGCACTAGTGCTTGCATGAAGTAGTAGGTGATAATGATATCGCCATAGCCATGATCGATGTCTGCACTTGTGTCGCAAGTGCTCAGCGTGCTGCACTGCCACTCTCGGACTCTCCCTGAAGCTTATCCTATAAATGCCACCAGTCTCAGACCATCCGGCATCTGAGCGAGAGAGAGAGAGAGAGTTTTGGGTTCACGTAGGACAGCCATGGCGAAGAAGCAGGGACAGGTGGTGGCGGTGGCGGTGGCGGTGGCGGTGGTGCTGTGCGCGGGGGCGCGGGGGGCGGAGGCGGCGTGCGACGCGACGCAGCTGACGCCGTGCGCGGGGGCGATCATCGGGAACGCGGCGCCGACGGCGTCGTGCTGCAGCAGGATGAAGGAGCAGCAGCCGTGCCTGTGCCAGTACGCGCGCGACCCAAACCTGCAGCGCTACGTCGACTCCCCCAACGGCAAGAAGGTCATGGCCGCCTGCCGGGTCCCCGTGCCCACCTGCTAAAAACTCGACGCGCCCGTCTGCGTGGCCGAGTGCGGTTTACGTGCAGGAGGGGCACACTCCAGTGTGTCGTGCCGCCTGCGCTCCTGTGTAGTGTACCTCGATCGTGTTGTGTACGGTTATTGCTGCCATGCCTGCTCTGTATTCCGCTATGCGTTGGGTCTGATGATAATATGCATGTGTATGTATGATTAAAGGCATGAGTGTTATCGTGCGAGGTTAATTTTATCTGCGTGCTCTCGTGATTATGTGATGATGAAAGTTCATGGGCCGGTCGTCAGCGGCAATCCCGTTTCTGGCCTGGGCTGCGAGGGTGGCCGTTTCTCTGTACGGTGCCAAGCAGCCTATGTGGTGATTGCATCGCTTGGCCTGCTCTCGCGGTCTCATCCGTCCATTATCCAACCAACGGCTGAGCACGAAACTAGAGCTGTTTTTTTTTTCTACTAGTGAAAGTATCCGTGCGTTACAGCGAGGATTTGAGCCGACACAAGGTGCCTCTAGTGCAAGAAGCACGTGCAAGGCCGGACCATCATGACTTGCCTTACATATCAAGGCTTTTGTTCTCTTTAGTGCAACCTTTTTGAATTCATATCAGCTCATGCTCAAATAATCCTTTAAAAAATCCTTTAAATAAACAGTAAAATAAATAATGAAAATAAAAGGTAGAACCGAGAAAAATGAATAAATCAAAGGTCAACTATGTACAGGTTATTATTAGTGGCGTATGCAATAGCTGGTAAGGTCTGAGGTTTGTGTTGTGTGGTATACGAGAAAACCAAGGAGTGAATAAGCTTGAAAAGTGATGAACGGAGAGTGAAACTGTTGGAACCTAATGAACTGGGTTGAATCGGCCAAACCAATCAAATCGACCTGGTTTAATTTAGGCATCGATTACTGTTCAATTGGTTCCGCTAGTTGGTTGGGTCTGTAAAGAAAGTAGTGAACTATTGCTGATCCGGTATAGACATTGCCAGTTCATCTCTCGTAAAAAAAACAATAGATAAATAATAAATATAAATATAGGAAGATACATCGTATCTTTATTTTTTCTCATACATACATTAAACGTCCACCCTCTCTCTCTCTCTCTCTCTCTCTCTCTCAGTATATATACATATAATTAGGAAAAATCCTATTAAGATAAGTACGTATAGACCTACGGACTGTGGTTCCTAACAGGGTCAGGCTGTATGTGAACAGTACCATTGGGTTCAAACTTGAACCACTTGGTTCCATCAAACCATAAGTACCAGCCTGGAACTGTGCTTCTTCTTCCCGAAGAAGAATGCACACAGACGAGAGACAGAGAAAGAACTGGGGAGATGGATGTGGGCATGTGGACTATGATGGTGGAACGGCAAGAACGTCTTGAGAAAAATGCGTCCCCGAGTGCTGCGTGCTCGACGCTCTTGTCGATTCTCAAAGGGAGGGTCCGTGATGGCCGGAACGCCGGTCCAAACCTGAGGCCACGTTGACCCCGGGCATGGAACCGATGGTTCCGGCATAGAAATGGATGAGAACGAGGGAGCACCACGTGTTCCCGGACGTGGGGATTAGGTGTTGCTGGAAGAAGAGGAGGGCCAGAAGGGCGAGCGCCTTCTTGGGCTCCCGGTTCCAGGGATTGCTTTTGCCAAAACCGGAATTAGGGTTGGCACCACCGTGCGCGCCGGCGGATGACACCTTTGCCGACGGCGAGGAGGGAGAGGAACGGGAGCGGAGGGAACAAGGAGAGCGCGTGGAGGGCCCATGACGCGGACCGCCGGTCGAATTCTTCCGCGTGTCGCGACGGAAGACACAGGATCGGGAACGTGCCTGGGCGAAGTGAACATTTTTACAGCTCAACCGAACACGGACGATCAAAAGACGGACGACGGAACCGACACGTCGGAACGCACCGTCTTGCGCTCGCGGAAAATGGACTGACGGGCGACTTCAACTTTGTGCGGATGAACCACCAGTTAACGTATGCAAGCTACTAACTGGAGACAAAAAAAATGAAAATGCAAATTGGCATATGAGCCGGGTGAGGTATCTCCACTACTTACCCCAAGTCGCCTGAAAACCACCGTCTCCCCGAAAAACCAGAAAAAAAATGTGGTCGATTAAAAAAACCGCTTCTACAGGTAATGGTCATTTTCCAAATCCAATCGAACAATTGTGAGTGCAGCTCTATCTGCTCCAAACCAGTGATACGGCCTTAGTTTTCAACCAAAAGTTCTGGACCACATTGGCAACACGTAGTACGTGGTCATTCTACTCCTCTACTTCTACTACATTCACTTTTTCACAGCAAACTAGACTTGCCTAATCAACAGGCAATGCCCTTCGAAACGATGATACATGCCCTCGTCAGCCATGCTAATATTACAAGCTTCAGTGAACCAGCAATGTCTCCTGCTGTTGCTTGCCGTCCAAAAAAGAGATGTTCCCCTAGCTTTAATTTGATCAGTGCGCATGCATCGGCTCTACTACGTGTAACTCTACAGCGCACGCCGCATGAGACTTTCCCTCTTGACCACCAGCTTTTGCCATCACCGAGCTTAGCTCGTCGGTCCGAATCCACTCATGACAAACTCTGAACTTCTCCCTGTTCCACTAACACACCACCCACTAACATCACCAGAAAATGTTTGCTCCTCTCGTACACGCAAAGGGATCGATGAACACGTCGCCGCTGCCCGTGCCGTGTGATCTTCCACGCGGCAGATGCAAGCGATGGCTCGTGTCTGATGATCGAGCTCACGGCGGTGCGCCTCACCTACTGCGGCCTCTGCAATGCCTATAATTCACCGGCGATCGCTCGCCATCCTGCGCAGCCATCAGAACATCCCAGCTTTGGTCTTACTACGCACTACTTCACCAGTGATCACTGACCACGAGCTAGCTGAGATAAGTTTTCGGTATGGCGGCGAAGGCATCTGCGGTTTTCGTGCTGGTGGTGGTGCTCGCGGTGGCGAGCAGCGGTGTGATGCAGGGCGCGGAGGCGGCGACGTGCACGCCGACGCAGCTGACGCCGTGCGCGCAGGCGATCGTGGGGAACGCGCCGCCGACGGCGGCGTGCTGCGGGAAGCTGAAGGCGCACCCGGCGAGCTGCTTCTGCCAGTACAAGAAGGACCCCAACATGAAGAAGTACGTCAACTCCCCCAACGGCAAGATGGTCTTCGCTGCCTGCAAGGTGCCCCTGCCCAAGTGCTGAACTGCCTCGATCGATCGACCATCCTCAATTCTCACACAGGCCACAAGTACTACTACGTACTACGCCAATGGCATATTGGCATGCATGGTTTCTTGGCCGCCCATATGCGTCTGTGCTTAAGTACTAATAAAAGAAGTGTCACTAGCCAGTGTCCTGTTTAAAGTTTCAGAATAAATCCAGGCTCAGTACGTGCTTGGTGTGTAAACATGTCATGTATATCAGTGTATGTAAGGGATAAAGTGCTACAGAAATAAATGTGAGATCACTTTCTGTTTAAGGTCCTATTGCTTTCGAAGTTCAGTAATGCAAGATCATGGAGTCACAGTTACACAATACGGACTGATCTTTGTTTTTACTAACAATGTTAACTCAAGAAATTTTGTGGTGGAATCTGCAGATCATCTACAGAGCTTTGTAACATTTCAACCACTCTAGTCATCGAAGGCCGACTGCTAGGCAGCAGTTGTATGCACCATAGACCGACAATTATCATCTTTCTTACGAGAACAGAGTCGAAATCTGATCTCACAAGCACTGACACAGTACTCCTCCAGATGCTCATAAATCCACCGAGGAAAATACTTGCTGCTGACATCTGCACTACCGGCATTGAGGTTCTTCCTTGCTCCAACCATCTCAAGGATCATCATTCCGTAACTGTAGACATCGGACTTGCTGCTCGTCTCTCCAAATTGCTTTGAAAATACCTCTGGGGCGACCTATCGTCCCTCTTGCACCATCAATGGAGATGATGCTCTCTTTTTGCGTGCACAACTTTGCCAATCCAAAGTCAGATATCTTAGGACAAAATCCATGGTCCGGTAGAATATTATGGGGTTTAATGTCAAAATGCACAATACGAGTATTGCACCCTGAATGAAGATATTCGAGTCCCCGAGAAATGCCAACTGCAATATCAAACAATTTCTCCCAACCAAGTGAATCTTTTGCTCTAGATTTTGGACTGAAAGCAAATCTTTCTAATGATCCATTAGGCATGTACTTGTAAATCGAAGCCCTTTTTATCCCTAAATACAATATCCCAACAAGGTGACGACATTAACATGACAGGTTTTGATGATGGTTGCTAACTCATTCATGAATTCTTGCCCATCATCCTTGCAAGACTTGAGTAGCTTCACTGCAACCGGTTTGTCATTTGGCATCTTGCCCGTGTAAACAGTACCAAAGCCACCTTGGCCTATTTTGTGACCGAACGATTTAGTCATAGTTTTCACTTCTTACTAAGAATATCTCTTCGGCTGTTGAGCTTCATGCTTTTGCAAGGACTCTATTTTGGTGTTCCTTCATATCCTCTCCTCCAGGACAGTTGACCATGGAACTTCTTACCACACAAGGTGCACATCAGAAGCAGTGACAAAAATTACACCTGAAACAGCCGATACACCTGCAGTAACATTTTAAGAGTACTGTGTCATGTTACTATCTATGACTAGCAAAATAATTGTATGTTGTTACGGAATTGAAAAATTACATCGGCACATTATAACAAGAAAATCTATTTTAAATTTTAGAGTTTAATATTAGAATTAATTAGATATTTTTGCTTGTCAAGTTTTCACTCCTATATAAAAATACTCTATTTATTATTAGCGTGTAAGAATGATCATGGTTGGGAGCTACGTTTAGTTTGGCAAGAGAATGGACATTCCTACATATAATTTTGGATAATTGGTGATGGGTTGGTGGTAGATTCACCACTTATCACTACCACTATTGTATTGTAAAAGAGTATATATAGATAATGAAATTTTAGTAATTCTTCCTCTCTCTTTTTTTCAATTGAAGGATGCATGGCTCGTACTACCTGTCATATTATCTCTTCTTTTTTTTCAAAAGCCGTCATCAATTCCAATTCATTGACAAATACTGCTATAAATATTGTTAATATAAAATTTCCATAGGTAACTTCAAGCATTCAAGGTGTAGAATCAGTAGACTAATCATCCCCATAACGTGTTCCTATCATCAATATCCTCCGTTGATAGATGAAGTACAACTGGAGTTCATATCCATCTCAGATTTACGTAAACATCAGCAAAAGAGGCAGAGTTTTCATATATTCACCTATTGCAATTGTAATTACTCTTTTTCTCAATGTCTTCGGATCTGCAAAATCAACAAACAATGGTAAGGATGCATAAATCAACTTCAATCTCACCAACCGATAATGTCAATTAACTTCTTTTTGATAAAAATACATATTCATTAGTCCACTAAAAAATGTTAAGTGCCAATCGTTTTTTTATTCTCAAGATTGCTATAAGATTTCCTACAAACCCTGTAACCTGACCCCTTATCTCTCCTCACATTCTTCATGATTTATTACAAGTGGTGCCAATATCTATCTTCCTACCCCCTCTGCTATCATCCGCCTAGCCAGTGCCAGCGAGGCCCACCACCACTTCCTCCCCACCTCCTCCTCCTCCTTCCCCATCCCTAGTGGATCTATTGTTGCCTCTATTGATCTCCCCGCCACTTCCCACTATCTTCGATAGCTCATGCTATTGGATTTGCCACGTCTACCCTTTTCCCCTACCTACTTCTATGAGATTGCTTTATTGTTGACATTGCCCACCACCCTTATCCTCTCTCACAGCCAAGGCAGCACCATCGCTATACCACTGTCTCCCCATCCACCCATCTAACTCGAATACCTTTCCTTTTCTCCAAACCACTGACACCCCCAAAGCCCTAACCTCACATAAAACCTAATCAGGCACACCGCCGATCGATCAACGGTGGGTGGATTCAACTAAAATTTTTTTCAATCAACCAACGAGTTCTTTTTATTAAAATAATTTGCAGCATCATGCTAGAGCATGAATCTAGTGCATGAAGGTACGAACCTTATTTTTCATATTACTGAAAACAAATTCATTGAAAAAAATGACAAGCATGATAGCAACCTTAACTTGCCTCAAGTTTGGTTAGAAGACACAGAGGGTACCTGATGAATAACATGATCCAATGGCCTGACCATGAGGGCAATAACATGTGTGATCATTAGGAAAGCTACCATTAAGCCCACAACGCCCTCTAGAAACCTTACCGTCACTGCACCACCCTAGTACAACCTTCCATCTCACCGTGAAACCACCTCTTATCACATTCCCAAGGCTAGAATTTCTGACGGTCAGTGAGCCTGCCATGGTTGAGTTGTATGGCACAACTATAGTTGAGATGCATGATCTCAGGACATCTGGCGCTAATGATTTGTCCTTGTCCAACATATAATAGGAGCTTCCCCCATAAATGTGCAACACAAATCAAGTACAGACGATGAATTGACACAGTAGTTCACATGCACTGTCAAAAATTGATCGTGGTCTGTGTACATGAACTGCTTTCATTCATTATCTCTTTCACAACTAACACAATTCACACGCTATGTAAAAACTTCGTATACATGATAAAGTTTAAGTTTTTTTTTCCATTAGTAACCTTACAAATCTTACATGACTAGTTTACTCTATTTTCTATAGCATCAAATAACAATGGCTGTTAAATATAACTTCACTGAGCATCCGACTAAAAAAGTTGACTTTACTAATTCTACGACCGTCTATTCTGTGGCGATCAATATCAGCTTATGATATTTCGGGACACCAACACTTATGAGAGGAGATTCTTCCAATACCTAAACTATTATCATGAGGTATAAATTATATACATTTGTTTTTTCAATTGTTACTTATCATAATATTTTTTTTGACTAATATTTTCTTTGCCAGATCCATAAAAGTATGTGTAGGTTCATTTAATGGATTGATATAGAAAATCCATTATTTGACTATAGCCGTTGATTCTTCTAGGACCGTTGGTTTTTTCCTCATAATCAAACGAACATTACATGAGTAGAAATGAGAAGTATGAAGAACGTCAACGAGCCAAATAGTTAGACTGAAAGTTATAATCTCTTATACTACCTCTATAACGAGAGCGTCTAAGTGTCTATCGTTATTAGGTGGTGAAGTCAATAAGTGTCCATACTTATCCAAATATTCTTAACGGTGATTTTATTGTAAATTCGTTATACATCTTTCTAATTTAGTAGATATATATATATATATATATACTTTTTCTATAGTAATAATCAAGAATGTGCAAATTCAAACAATGCATAGCCATAAAAATGCAACTCTATAGGGATCATACACTTTAAAATAATAAAATAATATATATATACTAAAATACAGTATGAGCGTAGAGTTGGCTACTCTAATAACAGATAACTATAAGTGAATGATAGATGATGATATCCATAAGTTACAGATAGGTATATGTACTATGTTATCCATTGTATTGTTTATATTACATCTATATTCTATCCGTAATGTGTAAAATTTTTATTAACTGTGTAATTTTTTTGTCACTATTATCTAAATAATGTCATCGTACGAATATATTAATTGTCTGATCCTTTATTTAATAGTGTAATAATTTTTAGTATTAGCACTGAATTTCTTACATAATTCAAGCATCTCAATTATATTTTTTACTTGCTCCTAATATTTTTATAATTATATCTCCAAATGAAAAAATGTTTATTTTTTTTCTTTTCGACATTTGTATGGTGAGAAGAAAAACACCATAACATAGGGTGTGCCAGCCCCCTCTTCTTACATGAGTGGGTCTAGCAATTTTATAGGTTGAGAGAAAAAAAACCGTTCAACCAAAAGTCCAAATGGCACCATCTGAAAAAACCCACCTCTTCCCTCACATGCCATACACTATTTTACGGGTGGCCTCCTATTGTGGAAGAAAATGTCCTCGTGGCAAATGTAAATTTTTTAATCACTGCCGCTCAACATTAATATGTGCCAACGACTATAGTGGATTTCGCGTACGGTAGGTTGGACCTGGACTGACCAACTGCAGGCCTAGTACCATCTTGAACCTCTGCAATTCAGCCCGAATCTCCAAAGGAGGTTCTGAGTAGACTAGTGTGGGTGTGGCATAGCAGCGTGAAATTGCAGGTATCAAGTAGCCACCGGAGCGGCACCTGAGTTTAAAAAGGTCAACTACGGTTCAGTTCTTGACCTCTATGTATGAAAAATAGGATAGACGGTTAGCGTATAAGTAATCACGTGTTAACTAAAAAATTAAAAAAAAGGGTTAATATAATTTTTTAAGCATGTAGCATGTTTATTTACCGTTAAAGCGATAGGCAGCAATCCATGCAACCCCTGCTCGAATCCCCACCGGACCGGATGCACGAGAAGCACGAGGTCGTCGGCCGGAAGGCGGCGACCCCAACTGCTCTGTTCCAACCAATCCCGAGAAGCCACGTACACCACCACCTGCCCTAACAAACACGCACCAACCCTCTCTCCCCGACCGCGCGTGCAGGTCGAAGTCGTGCTCGTGGATGCTGTCGTGCAGCACAAGAAGTTTAGTATAGGACTCGTAGTTTTCCAACACGATGCTTAAACCAAAAAAAGATTAAGCAGCCGGTGTACTTCGCGTCTTACTTTTCAGCCATGCCACTCCTCGCCGTCTTCGTCGTCGTCGGCGTGGCCACTGCCGGCGGCACGTACGACTCCGCGATGTGCGACAGATCGATCCCGTGCGGCGACCACGTCGAAATCAAGTACCCTTTCTACCTCTCCAACACGACGGAGGTCATCATCGACGAAAAAAACAGCAGCACCCACTGCGGCTACCCATGGCTGGGCATCATCTGCGAGGAGAACGGCAACCGCGCCATGTTGCCAATCGGCGGCCACGACCACACCGTCCTGGAGATCAACCACGGCAACCACACCGTGACGCTGGCCGACTCCGACGTGCTCGACTCCAGCGAGAAGTGCCCGAGGGTCCAGCACAACGTCACCCTCCCGCCGGTGCTCACCTTCACGGCCCCCAACAACGGCAGCAGCATCGCCTTCTTCTTCGACTGCAACTCCACGGCCGCCGCCGTACATCCGCCCGATCGCGTGCAGCAGCTTCGAGGGGCGGCAGGGCGTACCGTCGTTCGTCGCCGCGCAGCCCGACGTGGCAGACGAGACGGAGTGGCTCGAGCTGTGCCACGGCTGCGAGCGATCCGGTGGACGGTGCAGCTACGACGCCAACGTCGCATTCCTGGGATGCTTGTGCACCGATGGCCGCGTCAGCACCCTCTTGCAAATGTCACATTTAATTACCTTGCGCAAAACCGGTTACTGTCCCTTCAATTTTCTGGCACTTGGTACATGGTGATTAATTTTGACAGTGTTGGTTGCATCGTGGCATTTCCCAAGCGAATTGGTGTTCGCCTGGGTGTTCAGGATGTTAGGCATGCACTGCACATCTTGTTGAGTAGAAAATGACACCTGGTGGTTAGGATGTTGGGCATGCACTGTTCGTCTGGCTTACTGTCTACTATGGTACTGATGATGGCACTGCCAACGCCAACGTTAACGGGTTGGACGGACGGTATCAAGTAGCTAGAAAATCCTTTTTCACCGCAGACATATCGTCTATTCGGCAGAGGTTATTTGGTAGGAGAAACTAACTGTGAAATCGCGGTGAACGCAACCATGCCTTCATGTTGATGACCACTAGTGATCAGTAGTCACAACTGGTGGGCAACTTCTCCAGGAGCGAGACGAAGGTTCTGACCTCTCAACTAGTCTAGTATTCTGCAAAACAACTCGGATGAGTGACGTGAGGCAAACGAGTGTGATGTGCCTCCACCAAAACTACCAGTACGTACCAAGGCGCCTCAAATATTTCACTTTTACCTCACTGTTTGCCGGAAATTTCCTTACGGCTGAGCCGCCACGGAAGGAGAAAAATAACCAAAAAAGCATTGAATGTCTCTAACTCCCTGAACCTGACACGCCATGACCTGTCTCCTGAATTCTTCTCAGCCGTCCACTCTTGACCTCTATCAAAGCATCCATGAACCGTGACCAGTAACTAAATCTCCGTCTTAAGTAGTACACTCTGCTGGTAACTCGTATTTCTCGTCTATACATCTACGCTGCCAAGCAGCTTCTCCACCTCTCCCATTTCCTGTTGCTCTTTATCACCACGCCTTGGAGCAGAATAGCAGATGCATCCCCTGTATGCGTTGCCATTCCTCATCCCTCTTCTGCTCTCGTCAGTGCCACCTTCTGTGCAAGAATCCGGTATGCTCCAGCTCCTTACCAGTGCGGATCACTCAAGTTCGACGTCAATTATCCCTTCTCGATGAACAGCGCCGTCAGCCGTCCAGACTACTGCTCTTACCCAGGGTTTGCACCCCACACAACAAGCTGATGATCTACATGAATTCTACAGCGTTCCAGGATACAGATATCGACTATGGCAACAAAATTCTCATGGTCATCGACCAAAATCAACCTCAAGAAACATGTCCGGATCGCTATCACAACACCACCATCGACGAAACCAAGTTCATGTACACAGATCTCGATCAGTTCTTGACGGCGTGTCAATTGCAGTGCCAAGTTATCGTCCCTGCCTTCTATCTATGATCTTCTCTCGTGCATTTCTGGGGGGAGCTCCTACTACAGGCTGCACAAGAACAAGGACGACTCATTGGAATCAGATCTTCTGGGATCATGCAGCTCAGCTATTGTTGTTCCATTCAACTCAATCATGGTAGGCTCATTGGCTGCTGAAAATTCTAGCCCTGTGGATGTGATAAAAGGCGGTTTCACGGTGAGATGGAAAGTGGACTAGGTTGGTGTAGTGATTGTCAGGCTTCTGGAGGGCATTGTGGGTTCAACGGCAGCTTTCGTTTGACCACACATGCTACTGCCCAGATGGTCAGAGGCCCTTGGATCATGTTCTTCTTCTTCATCAGGTACCCTATGTGTCTCTAACCAAACTTGAGGCAAGTCAAGGTTGGTGTTAAGGTTGTTCTTTAGTTAATTTGTTTTGATTAGGACAACTATCTTG
Source organism: Oryza coarctata (assembly GCA_030770085.1). Lineage (NCBI taxonomy): Eukaryota > Viridiplantae > Streptophyta > Magnoliopsida > Poales > Poaceae > Oryza > Oryza coarctata. Next base: position 21,261,850 of record CM061470.1, read on the forward strand.
GAAGATGCTCTGTTTCTGCTAGTTGGGACATATAGTTTAATCTGGGTGACCTCATCTTAGACCAGTTAGGATAGTGAGTGGCGATTTTCTTTGCTTGCTCTTACTAATATGCCGATTTTTGGGTGATCTTTTAATTACAGAAATGAACCATTTCACGGGGCCTTGATCAACCTTTGCTTTGTGTGCATTGGACATGGCTCAAATGACTAGTATTTGCTTACGTTGTGCAAGTCTAAAAAATTCAGACATACCTTGAATTGGTCTCTTTACTTAACTTTATAGAGTTTTCTCATCTTTGATGTCGACATTTAACCTAGTAGCATGATCAAAATATGAGACTAGGGGATTAGGTAGTATGAACTGATTTAATTATTTTTAGACCAAAACGTTTAATTGATTAAGCTCGTGTTGTATGGTAAATTGAATGTCTCGAGTAGAACCTTTTCTGGATTCCTTGTTTTTTCTCATAGTCTCAAAAGAAGGAAAAAGATGAAAAATAAGACCGTCTCAAAAGAAGGAATAAGATGAAAAATAAGACCGGTACCATGATGCACTTATGGTGTGACATTGTGACTTTTCTAAGGAGCATGGCTGTATTCTCTCTTTTTTGTATGAATTGTAAAAGATCATGTTTTTGCCAAAAAGCTAGCCGATGTTGTCGATTGCTGATTACATATGATATGTGCATTGTTACAATATTTTCTTGATTTTGCAGGATCAAAGCTACCGAGAAAAAAGGGCAATTGTAATAGGTATATACTCCTATATAAAAACTCTGCCTCCTGTACCCTTTTTCTTACCGAAATCTGAATCCAGCAAGTAGGATTGTTTCATAAGCACAAATGTGCAAGTTCTTTTCTGAACAGCTTTAAACACCATTTGCAACTTCAATTTCAGCAACCGCCATCGCTGCCGGTGTTCTGTTCCTGTTTCTCATCGTCGTGTCCTTGTACATACGCAAGAGAAGACAGTACAAGATCAACTCGTCGTCGAGACTCCTCAAGTACACCACCTCCGGCGGGACGCCGCACTCCAAGGGCAGCAGCGACAAATTCACGAAGTCCGTCAGCTTCCACTACCTGCAGACGCACCACTTCGCCTACGAGGAGCTGGAGGAGGCTACCGACGGCTTCAGCGACGGCGGCTTCGGCACCGTCTACAAAGGCACACACACACTGATCGACACACTCCTATGCCACTAAGTTTGCATTGATTTTCAGTCTGACATGTAGTTAATCTGGAAATGTTCAGGTGAGCTCCGAGATGGGCGCGTCGTGGCTGTGAAGCGGCTGTACAACAACAGCTGCCGGCGAGTGGAGCAGTTCGTGAGCGAGGCGAAGATACTGTCCCGGCTGCGCCACCCAAACCCTGTCCTGTTCTACGGCTGCACGTCCAGCCGCAGCCGGGAGCTGCTGCTGGTCTACGAGTTCGTGCCCAACGGCACCATCGCGGACCACCTGCACGGCCAGCGCGCGCTGACATGGCCGCTCCGCCTCAACATCGCCGTCGAGGCCGCCGCCGCGCTGGCCTACCTACACTCCGTCGAGCCGCCGATCGTGCACCGCGATGTCAAGACCAACAACATCCTCCTCGACGCCAACTTCCATGTCAAGGTCGCCGACTTAGGGCTCTCCCGCCTCTTCCCGCGCGACGTCACGCACGTCTCCACCGCGCCTCAGGGCACGCCAGGGTACGTGCGCCATGGCCGATGTCCTCTCCGTTACTGTCTCGCCGCCATTGCTGGTGATGACATAGTTATCATGTTCTTTGCGATCTTGTGTACGACGCAGGTACGTCGATCCAGAATACCACCAGTGCTACCAGCTCACCGACAAGAGCGACGTGTACAGCTTCGGCGTCGTGCTTGTGGAGCTCATCTCGTCGAAGCCCGCGGTGGACGTGACGCGAGACCGCGACGAGATCAACCTGGCCGGCATGGCCATCAACAAGATCCAGAGGTTCCAGGTGGACCAGCTGGTGGACCACGAGCTCGGGTACGGTTCCGACCAGGCGACGAGGAAGATGATGACGATGGTCGCCGAGCTGGCGTTCCAGTGCCTGCAGCAGAACGGCGAGATGCGGCCGCTGATCAAGGAGGTGTCCGACGTCCTCCGGGGCATCCAGGAGGAGTGCAGGGCGGAGAAAGGCGGCAAGAGAGACGCGCCGCTCGGCTCGCCATGCTCGCCCAACACCGTGCACGCTCCGTGGGACAGCATGAGCACGACACCGAACACTAGCCATTGATGTCTCCGACGAGATTCGCTTGTTTTGTAGTACCGGCGTAGCGATTTTTTTACCAACCGTTTGATTCAAATTATGTTCTCTTTCATCTTATAAACAGCGGAAATGGCGAAATGCACATACAAATTTCTAAAGTTCTGGTAGCGTTCGGTTGTGAGCCGTAACCGGTAGTATGGCATAAGCTCTGACTTCCGAACCCCCCAAGGCCGGATTTTTCTTTCAAACGAGGTCAAAGGGGTCAACGAAGGCAGAGAGTACATTCGAAATTTTACTCTACAAAACCCCAAAGACTTGGGCTTTTTCCCGAACGATATCAAAGGGGAGTAACTCCGACCTGCTAGGCCTTTTTTTTTTGTTTTTTCAAACGAGATCAACAGGCGGGGCCTGGCAGTGTGTGCTCGCGTCATCGCGACGTGCGCGGCCACGTAAGTCTTCAGTGCATGGCCCATAAAAGTTCTTCTTAGTCCGAGGAGCATCTCCAAAGAGGCGACTAAAAAACTAGAGTCCCAAAAAATCCTAAATTGGGAATAACCTAAAAAAATTTAGACCCAAAAATCACCTCTTCTGCAAGAGGTGCATAAAATTAGAGTCCTAAAAACTTTAAAATGTGTCGCATCATCAATGCGGGCCCTTGTCAACTAATTTTTGACCGTCAGTTTATCCCAGCTCGATCGTGCACGAGCTCGGATAGTCCCAGGCCAACCGCGGTCGAGGCTAGCGCGGAGGCGGCATCGCGATTCCGGATGAAAACGGAAGCCGATAGCTTCCGTCAGCTCTGGAGAAAAATAAATGCGATATAATACGAAACGGATGATCTTTACATAATCCGAATCTAGATATAAATCCAGATAAATTTTTTTAATACAAATATAAATATGGTATGTAGTTTTTAGTTGATATGGATATGAATACAGATATCCTGTTCTGTTACTACAAAGATATTGGCATAGCATATAATGTACTCTAGTCTTTTAGGCAACTTCATTATGTTCCAAGCTATTAATATTATTTAAATTTAAAAATAGATATCCAAATTAGATAAGTGTTTATATATTTTTGTCAACTAGTCATGTATATTGGTTAGATCATATATGTTAAACTCAATTGACATCATTTAATGCATGATTCAAATTTTATATTAAACTAGCTAATTATAAGTTTTTCATGTTGTTTTCACATTTGTGTCCGATAATATTTAATATTTAAAATAATTTTATCCGACTAGAATATAAAAATAATAATATAATGCAAACGTCCGTATCCGTTCCGTTATTCACCCACTCCCAGGCCGATCACGCGCGGAGGCAAGACCGCGTTTCCTGGACGGCAGGATCAAGCGCCGTACAAACCAACCTTCCAGGGTGCCAGCGGCCAACAACCTCCACGACGGCGGCTTGGCTCGAGCGGTGACTCGACGAGCAGGCGGGGCAGCCAGGCAGGTGAGGATTGCCATCTGGCTTTAATTTCCTTCCGATCCCTTCTCGTGGGTTGGATTGCTTGCTTAATTAGTTCATGACCAGCGTTTTTTTTTTTTGCGTGATGATTTTACTGTGGGATTCATAATGGAATCCGTACCAGTTGAATGAGCACCATCAGATCAGATCAGCTTTTGGAGTCGGGGCTGGCTGGTGGAGAGGATGGGTCGGCGGCCGTTGCGCAGATGAGGCTGGGTGGCGACGCAGATGACGGAACGACGGCGGCGCCCAAGCTCCGGGCGAGGCAAGGTGCTGTCCCGTGCGAGCGAACGGAACGGAGCGGAATGGTTGGCGGGAGCGGAGTAAAATGGCGCGATCTGCCAATTTTTCGCGCCGGGAGCTTCCCGAAATCTGGGTCACGCGGACGAGGAAATTGGGCGTGAGTAAATATCGGGAGTAGGTTTAGATACCTGTTGGAGATATATTTTCTGGCATAATTCCCAAAATTCGGTTTTAGGGAGCATTGTTAGGTATTTTTGGAGATGCTCTAAGGCCCTCATTAGTGCTAACCGCCAAAGGCCGAAATATGAGAAGCTTGCGATCTGTAGGCCCAATCTCAAGGCCCATCTACACAGAACAGCTGACATACCAGGGAAACGTCTTAGGAAAAGCCCACTTTGGTCCCTCATCTCATCGTCAAGTTTATGTAACGTCCTATATAACGCATTCTTAATCTTACAATATCAATATCAGGTTAATTGAGGTGGTTTTGACTGACATGGCGCTTTAACTATGGTAAGCGTGGCCGAGTCAACATGGCTGTTGGGGGGTAAATGTAGACTTCGGATTTGCGCTGTTCATCCCGTCCCAATTCGGGTAAACCCTAGCTTAATTCCAAATTCTTTCATCAAACAGTTGCCAGCTGGATTCAACAAATTTAAATTTACTAACATAGAGCTTTAGTACACCCAATCAGACTATTGCATCATGTCAATAGACTTACCATCTCGATCGAATGTAATTTATTTTGTAACAACTAGAATAAAGTTTTAGTTTTATTAATAGTTTCTTTTTATTTTCTATCTCTTTAACAAAACATAATTTCTTAAGCCATCTATATAATCTTTATCTAGATCCATCTAGAGTTAAACCAACATCTTTCTTTTCATTGGCTTCTTATCGGAACTACGTCTAAGATTTAGTTTTTGTTCGCTCTCGAGAAGTCTACTCTATGATGTTGTTATGGTATCCTGGTCACGCAGACCCGTTTTCAACCACAAAAGTTATCTGTCAATCACCAAGACCGACTCTGGTAACAGTTTCCATTCTCCATAATTATTTTTTATAAAACACTGACAAACCAATCTATACTAGGAAAATTATCTTACATTCGTCCTTAACTGTAGGTATGGCTATTTGAATAATTGAAACTCTATAGAGTTTGTACGCTTTACCTATACGATACGAAACTGATACCGGATACCTATCGGCACCGAAAGTTTATAACAAGATCTTTCCTAAACTAACCCATGAACATCCTATGTTATATATTTGGGGTCAAATATCTCAAAACTGAGTATTAGACAAGTTTTATGCATTCATCTACTCAAGACATACTAAGGATGACGCCTATATCAAACCAATCTCCTTAAAGATGCTAGAAAAACACCTATCTCGGACAATAAAGATCCACAATTCCATCTCCTCATCCTAGCGCTTCACAACTATTGATATATAAGATTTTTATGCGCTGACTAATTACTCATCCAAGAGTACATCATAAATACTCGTGTGGTTATACTATAAGATACTCTGATATAATTCCTTAAGGAATCGATACTTACATGCGATTACAAAACTAAGCCACACAGACGAGGTTCCGCACTGTGGGTTTTCTCAAATCTTTTCTCTTTTCAAACCCATCGACTCAGGCAGTGGTATTTCCGCTCAAAAAGAGAGAATTTTCAAGCACCATTATGGTGGATTTATAAGGACAAGACTTAGCAACAAACTATGTAATGTAATGCAATTATTAGATTGGTCCATCGGTTGCACCCAAACCAAGCCCAATCAATTTAATAGTATACGCTAAGCATGTAACTTTATAAATAATTATATTTTATAAATTAGTAGTAATATGATTAAGAGTGGCTTGTCTTACTCTTGGTCGATAAGAAGTTCTTCAAAGTCGGCAACCAATTCTCGTGGCAAACGGTGCGCGAAACGAGAGAAAACCCTAATAAAACTCTAAAATGACAATAAAATACAAAATAAATAATAATGTCATTGGATATATCTTTTTTTAAGAAAATTAGAAGTTGAATGGAGTCCATCGAAGTTATGGTTGAAAAGATATTGATTTTTGAAGTTTTATTGAATTTCTATAAATAAAGAAATTGATTAAATTAAATAGGAAAAGAAATATGATTCATGAATATTCCTAGGTGTTAGGTGGGGTCTAAATGTCAGTGAAAGGAGAAAGGCCTCTCCTTAGGTCCGTGGTGGACCATGTCCATAGAGGAAGTGAGAAAGAAGAGTTGTTGACTGGTTCAGCTGGGCTGGCTTGACGGACTTGTCAACAGCCTTTGGCCCAAGAGTGGAAAGGCCTAGAGAGAGGGTGGAGGTGGCTTGGGCTGAGAGGGGGTGGCCCAATACAAGACAGCCATAGTGGCTCGTGGCCCCTTCGGGAAGAGTTGATTGAATGGAAGATTGACGGCTGACGACACCCGATGGCCATGACAGTTGACTCTAGTGACCAACGGCAATCAGGGACAGTAGCTCTGAATGACAGGTAGCGAGGGGAGGCAGGGAAGCTATTGAGTGGCTTGGATGGGCTAGGGAAAGGGTGATTGTGGCTAGTGACAAGATCCCAAGGGCAGCGGTAAGAGGAAATGACATCGCTCGATAGCGAGAAATATGTGGCCATCGATGATGGCTTGGGAAGAATTAAAGGGATGAGAGAGATGTTTGGGTGCTCTGAATTTAGGTAGGAGAGGGATGAAAAGGGGACCCACCGATGGTGGTCGATTGCTTGTGGCGATGACTAGTTTAAGCTCTGGTTGGGTTTGGGGGTGTGGTGGTATGGCAAGAGCGAATGAGATGCGCATTGAAATGGAGAAAAATGAGAGGAGTTTCCAACTTCTATGTCCATACGGTGGTGCAAAATGATAAGTGAGAGAGACGGTGGAGTGGTTGGGCACATGGCAACATGGTGACGTGACGGGGTGACGGAGACAAGACACGGATCCACAGGGCGTATGGCGCTGTATGGATTTGGGTTGTTGACGATAGGATCCTTGGCAATGGGTTTGTGTTTGGCATAGCGCAACGTGTTGCGACATGGTAGGTCCATGACACACGTGCATGTTCACGGTGACGGTTTGGCATTCTGTCAAACACGTGAGGTGCGAGATGGAAAATGACGACGCTCGCGCATGTATGGGCTAACAACCGCTAGGCCATGGTGGTCGTGAGTGCGCAAGCTGCCTCGGGCTGTTACGGCCGGTGTGAAGAGCAAGCTATGGGCCGATTCATATGTGGTGTAGGCGTGATGGGACTAGGCTGTAGTGGGAGACTAGGCTGCTCGGCCGAGGTGGAGGGGGAGAGGGAGAATAGGCCGAGGAGAAGGGAACAAATGAATAAGAGATTTTCACTTTTTAGAATTAAATTTTTGGAGAAAATTTAAAATGAGTTTAAATTTAAACTTGAAATTTTCCTAAAGAGAGGGATTTAAGAAGATTTATTTTAGAGGATTTTGGAGTTAATATTTGGATTGGATTCAAATTCGATTGTTGTACTTTTCAGAGAAATGGCTAATTTAAAATTCAAACATCAAAATTTAAATCTTTGGTATAAAATATAATAAAATAAAATTTTTAAAACTATAATTTTTATTAATATAGTTTTTAACGGCTAAAGTAAAAAACCGAGGTATCATAGGGGGTGTGTGTGTGGTGGTGAGTGCACGGCTCTCGCTGGCTCGAGAAGGCAGCAAGTGAGGGCGCGAGCGCCTCGTGCCGGCGCCTCGCCTGCGCGCACCGCACCGCACCCGCGTTCCCTCGCGGCAACCCACCGCACGGCGTCGGCGCCCGCGATGCCCGATGGCGATCGGCAATCCGGGCGTGCCACGTACGAGTCGTCGCGCGTTCGGCGTTCCCTTGTTTAGATTAGTTTCCAGGCGCATCCGAACAGAAGCGGAGTAGTATAGCCCACAGGTAAGGCCGTCGTCGTGTAATTGGAATCTCTGAACCGAAGCAATCATGCAGCTCTCGGTCAAGAGCTCAAGGCTCAAGCGGATCAACGAGATTGTACGTTACCTATGTGGTTTTGGGGAGTGCTCACTTGGAGCTAGCGTGAGTGCGTACTTGTCTGCACTCTGCATGCACGATTCAGGCTAGCTACCTTCGACTTGGATCTCAAGACAAGTCATCAGCAGGTTGTTCAAAATTCCGGCAAAATAAATAAAGACTGCTGCAATTCTCATGACCGGGAACTTTTCAGTCCTGAATTGAATTATCTGAAAAGTGAAAACAAACAAACTCAATTAGCATCGCTGCAACCACGGCCATACGTCGTGCATTTGTACGAATGATCGATCGATCCAACGACGCATGCACTTTCATTTTACATGCATGTATACATGCAGCTACCTGTATCTATCTATCTAAGCTAGTGACTCACCACTTGAACAGCATGAACCTCTGTCTCCCATAACATCGAAATATCCAATGTGATGAGGAGTTGCCACTCAAATCATATCCACATTTATGGGCTCTGGCCTTTCCTTTCTCGAAGGCGCATATGTGCTCGCATTCGTGATCCATCCTATACTGGCTTGTGCAACGAGAATACTTTAATTACACTGTTACACAGTCCTGACTCCTGAGTGTGGAGAGATGGCTATCTATGTCAAATTGTCAATAGAACTGAAGAAAAAGGGCAAGTTAATTATCTTAAGCTTAGCTTCGTTCTGTGGGTCGAGGCAACTGGCACATGCTTTGCATTAGTGCATGAATACATGCATATACGTCCATCTCAATACCTATCGATGATTCTTAATCCGATGGCACAGATGCCGCTTTGCATTGTTTAAAGCTAGTGAATAGATCCAAGGTCCCATCTGGACTACTAACTGAGCAAGAGTCTCATTTTTATCAGCTTGCATGCTGATGTATTCATCTCTCCAGTTACATATACACATATGTTGTTTGTACATCAATACTGTCTTACAACTCTGGGTTTTCATGTATAATTTCGAGATCTATTGATCCTCAAGGTGTCGAAAGCTTAATCATATAATCTACATGAAACGATCTGTATTTGTGAATAGCAGTAGCAGGTTATATATATAGTATGCTCAGCTTCAGAGAGGGAGATTGCGACGCAAAGATTAGACTGCAGATTAATTTTAGATCAAGCATGGGTGGAGAGCGCGCACGCCTCACGCCGCCTGGAATACTCAATTCCATCGTCCCACCATCTGGCGATGCGGAAAGGGAGAAGGATTATACTGCATCCATCCTTTCGGGACATGGAGGAGGGAGGCAACAACCAGGTGCCTCAGCTCGCTCGCCGTCTTGTTGCGATCTGATGCTTCTTCCATTCTGGGAATTGTTTTATGTTTATCTATCTGAAAGTGATCAAACCTTGAAATGTCATTGACCGAATGGTACGTACGCATCGTTGGATCCTTGGAGGTGACACAGACCTGCAGGTTCTGATTAGATTAGATTACATTATGATACGTTTCGTTTGATTAACAATGATTTGCAGGTCAGATCAAGCGACTTAGTTTTTACTGGATTTGCTCGGTGGCACGCGCCACGATTTGTTTTCTATGGCGCAATAGCCGCGACGCCGCGTGTATGTGCATCAGTGCATGCATGAATTCGTATGTAACCCAGGCATAATCTCACCGGTGAACCCAGGCATGTCAAACTTTTTTTGAAAGGAAAGGCAAAAGCTTTTTTTTGCCTCTTGTGTATTAATGGAGAAGGGGTTTTAACAAAGTCAAAAAAAAAACTATGTACAAAGCATGTAGCAAGGACTGGTTATCTCTTATACCTTGGCCGCTCTTGTCTTCACTTAAGCCATGGCCTTTTCTTTCTTGTTGGCAATTATGATGGTTAGAGTCATGGAAACTGGCAACGTGGTGGAAGATCTTTCCGTTCCGTTCATACCATAGCTCTCAAAACGACCAGAATGAAACTATCAAACACTAGCTTTACCTGCATTTTTCTTTCCATTTTGAAATTTCTACCGATTTCAAACTAGCCTAAAGAGTAATACTAATATTAAAGCCAATTGTTGGCTCTACCTATTGCCACAATATCTATGGTTAATATAATAGTTTACCCATATAATTATAATTAGGTGTAGATACATATTATACGGTCATACCTCATTCACTCCTCTTCTCTTTTTTTTAACTTAACATAAATCTTAAACGATAATTCTTGTAGCTTGTTTTCTATAATTCCTATAGCTTGTGTATCTCACCCAATTGTATGTGCTCAAAGTGAAAGTTACAAAATGAGGCTAAAGGCTAGGGCTCACAAGGCTAAGGTGTCTACTCGCTCTTATACCTATAAATGACTAATGTTTTGGGCTAAATGGTTCGGGCCAACTAGGCTAACCTAAAACCCGTTATTGTTGGTCTAACCTAAGCACGGCATGTTTATTAATTTTATAAGTTTTAAAATATTTTTTCTCATTTATTTCATATTTTCCTTTAATTTTGTGTATTTTGTATATTTTTCTTATTTTTTTAAAATCACATATTTTTAAATTTTTTACCCGTTAAATTGGCTTCCGGGTCGGTCTGGCCCATCTAAGCTTTGGTTGGGCTGTATCTAAGCCGTCACCCCGACACGCAGATAGACCCGATATGGCTCATTAGCCAGGCCTAATCAGATAGTCCCTGACTGGGCCCATGCTGGGCCGCCCGTTCGGCTTCCACCTCTCATCCCGTTGGCTACGAATACGAGCCCACAGAGACGAGCAACACAGGGAGCAGAAGCGAAAAGTGGCGCATTATTTTAGCCTAGCGAGCCAACGAGCGAGGGAGTCAGACGCGCAACCCGAGCAGCAACCGCCGCGGCCGCCGCGGACGATGGCGACCCCGATGGCCGGAGAGGGCCCGATCACCGCCGCGGTGATTCCGCGCTCCCCTTCTCCGCCAGACGCCGCCTCCGCCGCCGAGGGGTCGGCAGCCAAGTCGCCGGTGCTGATATTTGTCTACTTCCACAAGGCGATCCGCGCGGAGCTGGAGAGGCTGCACGCCGCGGCCGTGCGCCTCGCCACGGAGCGCGACGGCGACGTCTGGGATCTCGAGAGGCGCTGCAGGTTCCTGTTCTCCGTCTACAGGCACCACTGCGACGCCGAGGACGCGGTACGTACGGTGAATGCCGCGGCGCGGCCGTAGCTTCTTCCTCTCTCTCTCTCTCGCGTCGGATCGCTATTCCGTTCCGCGTTGTTTTTGGTATAATTGCGGCGAGTGCCACTGTGCTTGTGTGTGGGCATGTGAAATCGGGTAGTGTGAGGCTCTGGGTTTTGAAATCGTGGCATGGATTGGAGGATTTGAGTTGGATTTGTGTTGAATTGAGGTGAAACCAACATTATCTCAAAATGGATGAAGTTAGGCTTGGTTGGTTGGTTGCGCAACTTGTTTATGAACACGGTTATGTTCACGTTGATAGTCTGAGATGCGTTTGCGATTACTTGCGAACAGTATATTGCATTTTATATCCTTTTGATGCCCCCATCACTGGCCTATACCGTCTTAGATTGAAGTGGTAATTAACATTTGTTAGTTCTGAAACCTATGCATCAAAGTCGCAGGTTTCATCTCGGATTACATTGTTTGCTTATGTTAATCGGACTATTGTAGCTAATGTGAACTGCCTATTCATGCATAGGGTAAACTCTATTTAAGTTCCATCCGATTAGATGCTGGATGTCTGGATTCTGGAACCAATGAAGGATCCTATCCAGAATTTTTTTAAGACCATTCCATCCAGAAAATGAAAAGTTGAATATTATTCCTGCACTGAATGAAAATGAACTTGGTTGGCGTTCATGACAGTTGCTGTGGTATTTCATAAGTAAAGGGTGTTTTAGTTCTCTTTGCATTTATCTTCTGCCAGTAGTAAGATTGTGTTCTGCACGGCAAAACTCTTCTATATAGAAAGGACCACACCTGCTATATGCTGATTGTTCAGAACAGCAACACTGTGGGCCTGTATATTTTATTGTAGTTTGACTGCTAGCTAATTTTCCCCAAAACCTATAAATGGATATATTTGTGAACAAGTTCCAGATCTTTCTTATAGTTCATGATATATAACTGTTATAAAATTTATTCTAACAAAAACCTTATCAAACGGTTGAGGCTAATATCTGGTTTTCTTTTATTGCAGGTTATCTTTCCAGCACTTGATATTCGGGTAAAAAATGTAGCAGGGACGTATTCCCTTGAACACAAAGGGGAAAATGATCTGTTTGCACACCTGTTCTTTCTGTTAAAGCATGAAATGCGGAATGATGATGGTCTTTGGAGGGAACTTGCATCCTGTACTGGTGCAATTCAAACGTTTATAACCCAACATATGTCCAAGGAAGAAGAGCAGGTTTCCCTTTTCCCTGTTTACACTTACATTTGTCAAAATAAAGGCAGTATGCCACTATGCCTTTCCATTTCTCTTGGGCAACAATATGAGATGCATTGACATGATGCAATAGTCTGATTGGGTGTACTAAAGTTCTATGTTAGTAAATTTAAATTTGTTGAATCAAGTTGGCAACTGTTTGATGAAAGAATTTGGAATGATGCTTCTGGACCAATTTTTTATTTAATATATTTAACCTTAGAGATAAAAGGCTACTTAAGAGAAGAATATACAGTGTCTGTAGTTGTGAACAGTATAGTACAACACAGATCGTATAAGGAGTAGCTTCATTTCTACATTATGCTAGAAGGTGAGGCCTTGTAGAAAGTTATTTCTTAGCAATGTTATCCACTTCTTCTTATTGAAAGTCTGCTGTCTATCCACTTTGCAAGTACTTGCTTGGTACTCACTATTGTCTATTCAGTACTCACTATGCAAGTAGAATGAACCTGTGGTCCTGTAGTGCTGATTCCAATTATTTATCTAATCTGTGGGTTTCTTTTTTTTTTTTCCTCAAGGCTTCATGGATTGCTTGAGTATATGTAGGATCACATTTTTTATGCTAGTTCTGTGTCTTCCACTTGTGTTTATTGTTCAAAATTCGCCTTTAAAGCAGTATAAGGATATTGAGCCTGCACTGCATATAAGCTTTGATTAAGGAGTTCTTAAGTTTTAGTTGCCTAGAGAACTAAATGGTGAACCAAACTATAAAGATCAGCATTGACTGACGAAAGTTTCTCATGGACTTTGACAAATGCTGCAACAATTATTCTAGATCATGTACTTGATGACAATTCCTCACTGCATATAACTTTTTAAAATCACACATATATTAGTAATCAGTATATTGGTATATTATGTGTCCTCTTCCTCTATCATTATCAGTTCCTCTCAGCATGGGGCGTACACTGTTGCTGTCTAATCATTTCCAAATGTTTCAGGTCTTCCCATTGCTTATTAAGAAGTTTTCACATGAAGAGCAAGCTGATTTAGTCTGGGAATTCTTATGCAGCATCCCTATAAATATGATGGCAGAGTTCCTTCCATGGCTTGCAACTTCCGTATCATCTGATGAGCACCAAGATATACTTAACTGCTTACATAAAATTGTTCCGGATGAGAAACTTCTCCAACAGGTCTCGAGTTGATGCATCTTTTTCTATCAATAATGTTGCCATGCTTTACTTAACTATAGTTTCAAAATTTGTGAAGGTTGTATTTGCATGGATTGGAGGCAAAACAGTGAAAACAATATCGCATGATTTTTGTACTCCTTGTTCAAAAAGCAATTTTAGATGCAAGGACATGATTGATAAAGCAGACAAGTATGTATTCTCACATGAACATTCTAAAACTGGAAAGAGAAAGTGTGCGGAATCTAGTTATAGTCAGCTTGTTATGCATCCAATAGATGAGATTTTGTGTTGGCACAATGCTATCCAAAAAGAATTGAGTGATATAGTAGAGGATACAAGAAGGATTCAGCGCTCTGGGGACTTCTCTGGTATATCAGACTTTAATGTGAAACTTCAATTTATCGCGGATGTGTGCATCTTCCACAGGTATGTGGCTTTGTATCTCCACTCATGCACAACTCTGTTTCAAAAGCTTGCATCCAACCAATGTCTTATGCAATATGCAACATAAGAATTGATTAGCTCTTGTTTCTATCATGTTAAACACATTGATACCTCTTCAGTTGCACATTACACTGCTTAATTGAACATGAGCAATCAAGATACTGGGAAGCACAATAAATGCATGGTACTTGTGCCCTGTTAGAATATATTCTTTGTTTTCTTTGGCTAAGAGTAGAGTTTACATCTTTTTCAAAAGAACTGGAATTTCTAGAATTGTGCCATAAATATTGATTTTCTCAAGCATAGTGGCCTAGTTGATTTTATATGTTGATCTGCAGTATTGCAGAGGATCAGGTTATATTTCCAACAGTCAACGATCAAGTGTCCTTTGAGCAGGAGCATGTTGAAGAAGAATGGCGGTTTAATAAATTTAAATGTTTAATTGAACAAATCCAAATAACAGGAGCTAGATCAACTGCAATGGATTTTTACTCTGAGCTATGTTCACAAGCTGATCAGATAATGGAGAAAATCGAGAGGCACTTCAAAAACGAGGAAACAAAGGTTAGTACATAAAGTTAGTTCTGTAGTTAAGAAGCTGGAATGTTGTCTACTTGGGCCAAATGACCAACGGATTCTATTATCTACTTCATCTAATTATCTAGGTTCTTCCTCAAGCTAGGATTCATTTTTCATCAGAGAAACAGAGGGAGCTTTTATATAAGAGTCTCTCTGTCATGCCACTGAAGTTATTGGAGTATGTTTTACCATGGTTTGTATCGAGACTGAATGATCAGGATGCAGAAGCATTTCTTCAGAATATGTTTTTGGCAGGTTATTCTCCAAGTTTATTATCTGCTTCTGTAAAACGCCATACTTTTTTTAAAAAAATCCCCATATTATACTATTTACTAATAAGCTGAACTGAACAGCGCCTTCCTCTGAAACTGCACTGGTCACTCTTTTCTCTGGTTGGGCATGCAAAGGTCGCTTGAAGGACACCTCTAACTCTGGAAAATTCATATGCTTAACTCCAAGGGCACTGAGCAGCCCATTGGACGGAAATGAGTTTAAAAACTGTCAGTTATGTCCATGTTCATTAGCAAGCAATGGAGTTTATTCTCTACTTTTACAATCAGATAATTGTTCTAGGCCAGCCAAGAAAAGGAATCACACAGAATCTAGTGACATAAGTGACTGCTCACAAACTGCTGACATAGCAGCATTGACATGTAAAAACAGACCTTGTCACATTCCTGGGTTAAGAGTAGAGGGCAGCAACCTTGTTGTTAATTCGTTTGCTTCTGCAAAATCCTTTCGCTCACTGTCTCTCAATTATTCTGCTCCTTCATTGCATTCAAGTCTTTTTTCATGGGAGACAGATGCAGCCTTGTCTGGCCCAGATAACATTTCAAGGCCAATTGACACAATATTCAAATTTCACAAGGCAATTCGCAAGGATCTGGAGTTCTTAGATGTCGAATCTGGAAAGCTTATAGATGGGGATGAATCATGCCTTCGCCAATTCATTGGAAGGTTTCGTTTACTATGGGGTCTTTATAGAGCACACAGCAATGCTGAAGATGAAATTGTATTTCCTGCTCTTGAATCGAAAGAGACACTGCACAATGTTAGCCACTCATATACTCTTGATCACAAGCGGGAAGAAGAATTATTTCAAGATATATCCACTGTTTTATTTGAGCTTTCACAATTTCATGCTGATTTGAAGCATCCTCTTGATGTAGCTGATGCAGTTGGAACAAGACACATTCATTCATGTGATGGGATTGATTGGTCCAAAAAGAATAATGAGCTTTTGACAAAGCTTCAAGGAATGTGCAAGTCAATCCGGGTTACCCTGTCTAATCATGTCCATAGAGAAGAACTAGAATTGTGGCCACTATTTTATAAACATTTTCCTGTAGAGGAGCAGGATAAGATTGTAGGCCGTATAATTGGAAGTACAGGAGCTGAGGTTCTGCAGTCAATGTTACCCTGGGTTACATCAGCACTTAGTCTAGATGAACAGAACAATATGATGGACACATGGAGGCAAGCTACAAAGAACACAATGTTTGATGAATGGCTAAATGAATGGTGGAAGAGATCACCGACTTGCTCTGGCCCTTCAAATGATGCCTCCCCTCCAGAAGGTCCACTCAATTAATTTCCCTCCCATCTCCTCTCTACAATCACTCCATTATATTTTAGTTTGCGATGCTATGTAGGCACTCACTGTTTTCCATTTCATAAAATTATACCAAAGCTATCTTTTTTGCCCCATTGTAGAACCTTCTATTGAGCCCCACATGTTATATGCTGTGTTTGATAAAACAGATATGAGAGTTGCCCCTTACAGTGGATTACCAACAAATAAGATTTGACTTCCAATGAGCAACATGTAAGCTTCATACATTGGTTAGGTTCAGTGTTGTCTGAATAATAATTAAGAAGTATCACCAAATTTGACACAGATAGTAGTGCAACTGATGATGTATGGCCAGCAGAAAATTTGGGAAATGTTCAAAAGAAGAGAATCTGGAAAATTAAATCAGTATATGTCTTCATAACAAATTGACAATAAGGACCTCCCAGTTGCTTTGACTAAGTTGAACTGTCCTAGCTAGAGATAGTGCAATCTGTCATGTCTTTTGTGATAAAAGAGAAATTCAGTGAAGTTGGACTTGCATGAAGGATAGTAGAACGGTTAGGAGAAAGTAAAGTAGTGGGTGGGATTTATATTTAAAAGAGGAAACACTATAGTTTTCATGATCAGATTTTGAATTCTCTTAACTCTTGTTCTTTGCTTTGGCCTGTAGAAAATCATTTTCAGGAAAAGCTTGACCTGAGTGAGGAGATGTTTAAGCCTGGTTGGAAGGACATCTTCCGAATGAACCAGAGTGAGCTAGAAGCTGAGATTCGAAAGGTTTCTCGTGATTCTACTCTTGACCCAAGGAGGAAGGCCTATCTAATCCAAAATCTCATGACCAGGTTTCTTTGAAATTTGCAGAAAATAACTTTAGGATCTTTTCCTACTGTTCTTCCATTACAAGTATACAAATACAGGAAGTTACTTTGAATGACTATTGTTTTCTAATTATATAATTTTCCAGCCGCTGGATAGCTACTCAGCAGAAATTGCCCCAGCCTCAATCAGAAGATCACAATGGATGTACAGTATTACCTGGATGTTGTCCTTCATACCGAGATCCAGAGAATCAGATTTTTGGTTGTGAGCATTACAAAAGGAATTGCAAAGTTGTGGCTGCATGCTGCAATAAACTGTTCACATGCAGGTTTTGTCATGATAAAGTTAGTGACCATACAATGGAAAGGTAAAGTCAGTGCAACCATGTTACTCATTTATATTTACTGCCAAGGGATAGTTATGTATTGGTGGCGGTGGTAATGTGTTCAATATCCATTTTTAAACACCAAATAACAAACAACAATAAGCATGCAGCGGTTTAAAGATTGATGAATAATTTTAGGTGTGACTTGTGGCCTTTGCATTAGCATTTTATTCGTCCCTTCTTCATCTGTTGTTTTCCCCAAGTAAATGTTTAGTTGAAATGATGTAATGGCCTAAAGTAGTCCATGTGAACTTCTCATATTTTAGCTATTTAATCGCTATATTGCATGATAAGTTTATAAGAACACATGAGAAGGATAGGAGGCTGATCTTTTTTTTTCTACACACGATGTCTTGGTTATTATAGATTTGCCATGAGATAAAAGGCTCATATTGCTTACTCTGAGGAGTTGATATGTCAGGAAAGCAACGGTGGACATGATGTGTATGCAATGTCTGAAAGTTCAACCAGTTGGTCCAAATTGCCAGACACCTTCTTGCAATGGGCTATCCATGGCAAAGTATTATTGCAGCGTATGCAAGTTTTTTGACGATGAAAGGTAAAATCTGGATTTAGCTGCTAGCTATAATTTCTCTTGGAATTGTTTTAGCTGGTATACTGTTTCCTACATGATTTGAGGCTTGTGCAAAGCGTCTGATTGATGCTTATCTATGTCTTATAAATGAGACGAAGTAGAATGACAGGATAAACGGACAAATATATGATAGTTCATGTGATGGATCATCTGTTGTCCTTCTGGAAACTAGTTAAAACCAATCACCTGGACTGGACAGTTTAGTACCTATAAGAGAACACCTCTGGCTCCTCTTTTATTTGTCCCTTGTCACTCTCAAAAATAAACATACACTGATGGTTGTTATATTATCCCCTTATAAGAGCACCTCCTGCTCCTTTTTTTTTCCATCTCCTATCACTAATAAAAAAAGAAATATACATTTTTTGGCTGAAAAAACAAGCATAAATTGATGGATGAACATTTATGGTCAATCCTCAGATACAGTCATCTACATTCAATAATCCATATACAGTTTAGTAGTTCTTGTAAGTTACCCTGTTTATCTTTGCAGGTTTGGTAAACATTTTTTTCTATAAGCGGATTGGTTGCTTATTTTTGCCATTTTTCTTAGTAAGGGTGTTTCTTTCCTTTCTTGGGACTAAACATGTGTATGCTGATGTATTGCGCTCCAAGCACTATGGTATGTTCTTCAACAATTTAAATTGTCTAGACTCCAATGGTTTAAGCAACTACAGCAGTTGGTTGTGAGAAACTTGGAGCCTGCCATTGGCTCTATTTGTTATGTTCTGCATTTAGTTAACTAATTGTACACACTACCTAAAACTAAAATCGTGATTGATGGGATCCAACCTTGCAATATTTTGGTGACTACGCTAATGGTGAGGCCTTTTCAGGAGTGTGTACCATTGCCCCTTTTGCAATTTGTGTCGTCTTGGGCAAGGATTGGGCACTGATTTTTTCCATTGCATGAAGTGCAACTGTTGCCTTGGCAAGAAACTGATAGAGCACAAATGTCGAGAAAAGATGCTAGAGATGAATTGTCCAATCTGCTGCGACTTCCTATTTACATCAAGCGCAGCAGTTAAAGGTCTACCTTGTGGCCATTTCATGCATTCAGCTTGCTTTCAGGTACAATAATCTAGTCGCATTCTGATGCATGATTTTTGACCGATTTCTCTTACTGGGAGCAGTGTTGTTCTGACAAGATTGTCAATTTCAGGCATACACTTGTAGTCAGTACACCTGCCCAATCTGCTCTAAATCCTTGGGAGATATGACAGTAAGCTACACCACTTAAATACCAATGTTGTTTTTTCATTCACCATAGATTTTCCCCCAGTTTCATATTTTTTCATTCACCATAGCTTATTATGCTTTTTTACAGAATTACACGTTTCTCTGATTCAGTAGTGCAGTTAATGCAAGTTGTTCAATTTTATTTCTCTGCAGGTATACTTTGGAATGCTTGATGGCTTGCTGGCCGCAGAAGAGCTTCCTGAGGAATACCGGGATCGGTGCCAGGTATATTATTCTCCTATTCCTAGTTACATTATTTTTTTTGTAGCTGGCGCTTACCATTTGATTTGCTTGATTGTTCCAGGATATACTTTGTAACGATTGTGAAAGAAAAGGTAGGTCAAGGTTCCATTGGCTGTATCACAAATGCGGCTTCTGCTGCTCATATAACACTAGAGTTATCAAGATTGATACAGCCGATTGTTCAACATCAGATTAACCAGCCGAGAATTCCCCCCTTCTATCCGATATATATATATAGTTGTAAATATACATTAACGTAAAAAGAAATTCATGCGTGCTCTTGTGAGTGTGTGGCTGCGATTAACAAGTCATTAGGAGATTCTAATCGTGGGTGAGTATGATATTGTGAGAGAACAAATTATAGAGGGGATGTGAATATATAACGATTCGTTTTGTCTCTAAAATAAGTTCAATTAAAATCTTAGCTATTAGATTAAGATAACAGTCGGATATATCTATAAAAAAAATTAGATCTAAAAATTTTTGTGAATTATGAACATTATTTTGAGGTTTCTTTAAACTTTATCACGAGTCATTAATGTGTATTATAAGATTATGCCTCTATGACTCACAATATTTAAATATCAAATATCAAATAATAAATAGTGTAAAAGATTTAACTCTTTTAGAAATTCACTTTAAGATAATATAGATATTGATATCTTTTTATCATAATATAAATTAAAAAATAAAAGAGTTAAAAGAGAAAAGAAAAACTTACACAAGGAGGAAAGGATTAACTAAAATTTAAATTACGATATGAAAATTAAATTACGAAATTTAAATTACAAAATTTAAATTGAAATGATACATTGATTTTAAAATAAATATTATTTAATTGATTAAAATATGTTTATAAAACTTTAACAAAGTTTACAAAGTTCTCAAGAATTCTCTCATCTTTCTCTCAAAATATCCATCAATCCTATATGTAAAAATGACCCTTACTCTGACTATTTTTGACCACTGGATCTTGGATCAAGGCTCTAGAATGTGTCAAGTTGGTTGCCACACGAGTGCCACATAGATCAACCTGCAGCCACAAAGAATCACAGCGTCGCACCCTTCACATTGCCCATGCCAATTGAACACCGACACGCGTCTCAGGGACACAATCCCATGCATGTGCCCTCTGCACGCCCGCTTGCTACTGAGCCAAGCTCGCTTGTCAGCCGCCATGCTGCGTAGGCCACCTTGCGTCGACGCCATCGCCAGGATGTCTCCTGTAGCCGTACTTCGGGCTGCCTTGCCTCGTGTGCCTACGCGCGTGCCTTCCACATCGCTTGGAGTTGTCGGCCCACCTCGCGTTCAAGCAAGCCATTGTCATGCTTGGGCCAGGCCGCCTCCACATGTGCATGCGTCGTTTGGTCTCCTACCTAGGCTATCTCCATTCTCCCTTCTTCTCCTTTCCTTTTTCTCTTCTAATTTCTTCGTGAATTTTTGGCGTACATAACCTTATGAAGCTCGTTGCAAAGACCCCCACATAGTATCCATTCATAATATGTCACCTTATATCTAACATTGTCAACCGGTATCTCTAATTGCTTTGGACTTGAGTTTAGTCTCAATTCACTATTGACCAAGGTTGATTTTTAAGGATCCTGACTTTAATACTATCTTATCACATGTTATTCTGACTATGCTAGATCTCTGCTCCTCCCTAAGAATAATATTGATCTTTGTCATTGACTAAAGTAAACTCTCATCACTACACATACATAGACCAACAAACGTTTCGATATCGCAACCTAAATCACATTAGTCGTATACACGCGTACCGACAATCGTCAACTTGTTAAAACCAATTGTCAACAAAAATCAACTCATGGTTTAAATTTCATTTTACCAATTTTTTATCACAATATATAAACCACTTGTGCAGTCTAGGTGCGCACAATTTCTAGTTTAACATTGAGGGCCTGTTTGGTAGAGCTTCTAAGCCAAATTCTTTAGAGAAGCAAGAGAAGCTCAACCTAATGGACGAAAAAGTTGTAGTTCCCAGGGCGATTGGTGGCATGTGGGGCGACAAAAATGTTGGTACCCCAAATGATCAGGTGAACCATGTATGGAAGTGCTCCTTTGAAAAATAGGAGTGTTAAAACATATGAATAGTAAAGAATACTAAATGTTTAGTAAAAATGTATATGTAAAATAGAAGATTGCAATGCAGGAAAATACATTAATGATTGTTTGGCTACATCACAGGACAAAACAGGAATAGGACGGGATAGATAAACTCGAAAGAAAATTTTCCAACGGGTTAGACTCACGCTAACTTTTCTCTAAATTTTTTATCCATTTGAGCCATTCTAAAGAAATTCCATCATTGGTGTCAATCCTTTGTATCAGATGACATAGGGAAAAAATCCTATACAATTCAAACCCAATGTGAACCGAGCTCCTTGTTACTTGATAATTTGAAACAAAACTTCAAAGTACTTCAAGGACTTATATACTCTTTAATAGATGAAAATCAAAGGATTTCAAATTTCAACAATAATCATGTTGCATCCATTCCATTCTTGATGAATTGGCACTTTCTCCGTTATGATTCTTGGGAAGAGACATCTGTAATAATTAACCATGGACAATTTATTCACAAAAATGTTATTTAAATGATGCAAAAAAATTCTATTACTTTTGTTAGTTATCTTGTGGTGAGACCTGCCCACTGAGGTTTAAGTCTCCGACTTAGTACGCATGCTCGTATTTATCAATAATTATTTTTTCAATAAAACATCATTGACTCATTATTGCTAGGAGGTCTTAGCCGCCTCCATATAAACTGAGTGAGCATGGCAGCGTTGTTTGGCCCTCATCATTGCCAAGAGGTCTTAGCCACATACATATAAAGATATAATGAGAAGTGAAGCTAACAATCATGTAATGTAAGTTACATTGGTGTAGTAGAAGACTTGTCACACCAATCTAAATGGTGTGATGAAACAAAGTTATCATCTGAAGAAGGTGGCGTAGCCGTGTTGGTTCAGATAAAAATAATTTTTAAAATTTAAAATTAAAAAAATAAAAAGGTTAAAAAAAATCCTCTCTCTCGTAGTCTTCCCTAGTGGTCCCATTGGCTCCTACAGTCAAAAGCACCCTCGTCCCTAGCGGCCTAGTGGAGCCAGAGAGACAGCCACCTACGCCGCCAGGTCGCAACGCGCGCATCGGCGAATGGAGTTGACTGTCAGTCGGATACGGCAGCGAGCCGATCCGCAACGACCGGACCCCCGCAGCCGCTGCACTGGCAATCGGCGCGCGATCACCGATTGGGTGTGCATTGCATGGCATCAGCCGCCACCGGATCGCGTGGCGCGCCCACACAGCCCATCATCGCGTCCCGTATGCACGGTTTCGTCGCGATCTCCGCCCCGCGTACCGGGCCGCCGTTGCCACCTTCGCGTGCGGGCGTCGCGCCGCGCACTCGCGGGACGCCTGCCGCCCCTGGGATCTCTCTCCCTCGCCCCGCCCGGCCACCCATGGCGCCATGCACGCGGCGAAAAAGAAGCGAAGTGTAACCTATATGCTTCATATAAGCTACGAAATCACAGACGCTTCGACGTATCAGGCCCGATCTCGGCCACTAGCTCTTGGAGCAAATCCCGTTCGATCTGGACACCAATCTGAAACGCCTCCTGAGAGCAACTGATGCTGGTCTCGAACGCCGCGTGCTGGACGTCGCTCGCGATCAGATCATCCAAGCCTTTCCCTGCCACGGCACTGCACCTGGCGATTTCCCTCTTCACCTCAGCAGCCAGCCTCTCCTCGGGGCAGGTCAGGGGAAGCCTAGTGAATGACCAGTAGCCCGAGTCACAGAGCTGAGTGAACGTCGAGTCCAAGCACTCCATGACGGAATCGAATGCAAGGTTTCCTTGTGAGCTCCTCCCTTCTCTGGCCTTGACGCCGGCGTTGTAGTTGAAGCCGTTCTCCTTGGAGCTTGCGGTCAAGGTGGTCAGAGCAGACTCAGATGTCTGTACAAGGAATGCCTTGAAAGGTGTTTTTGATGTCCGCTGACTAGGCCGACGAAAGTTGGTTAGTAGCAGTTCAGCAGTTGCTGCAACCTCTCCAGGGTGTATCAGGTTGCTATCTTGGAACGCCGGTTCAAACAGTTGCGCGCCATCCTGACCAAATCTAGTTTCAGCACCCCTGGAATTTCTTTTGGTAGTTGCATCTTGCATTGTACAAGTCTCCAAGCGACGACGTCGGTCTCCGAATCCAGCTTCTGCTGGCAGTGGTTGGAAAAGCATGGAAAGGTCAGCATGCAACTAAAAAAACTGCAACTCAACTACAAGAATTTTGCATTTTATAGTGTTTTGTCACAACAGAGGGCAGAAACAAACTATTTGTAAACAACCTAAACAACTATTAGCCAATGCACTTAAAGGAAAGTCCCTTACCTGCAGTGTTGAGCAGGCTCCCAGAAATGCAATCATCATCTGCATAATGAAATGAACCACTCGCTTTTGTAGTAGCCTGCAGATAATGACAGCCAAAGATATTCGTCAGAGAAAGAATGGCCCTTGCAGTCTTCATGTGAATTAACTCAGTACAGCACCATGATAGAGAACAGGAAAAACCAAAAGTACTGACCTCGTGCATTTTATGAGTTTCACGCAATTCAACCTTTGTAGGAAGGTCTCTGAATCCCAGAATCAGACTATCCACTAAGTTGCACTGCCATAGAAATTCATCATTTCGAGATTCTTCTATTGGAGGTACAGCACTTGTCTTTTGAAACAATGAAGACCTTACTCTCTCGCCCAGAATATCTCTGTTTTTGAACTCATTTCGATTAAAGCAAATTGTTTCTGCACTTTCCGGACTTGATATGCCTTGTAAAGCTTCCCTTAAGACCAATTCCGTTTGTGAAGAAATATTTTGGCAGTCCCTACGATAGTCTCCCTTGGGACAAGAACCATTTGGAGATCCCAGAACAACACCATCTGATCCTTTAGTATGACCATTCAGCAAAGTAGGGACAGCCTTTCTCGGTGAATTAGAAGTGATGGAAACGATGCCTGAGTTGTTACCCCTGGAAGCACTGCGTGACTCTACCTTTCTCCGCGAGTCATTCCTTACAGAGTTTGGACTTGTAGACTTTGGCTTCTCACTAACCAACCCTGCACCTTTTGCAATTATCATGTCTTTCTCTGTAGCTTTCGGTGTTGCAGTCTTTAGCTTCAATCTATTAGATCGATTGCCATGCAGGCCACCGGTCCGGTGACAATTTGTGCTCAAGTTCTTGTCCTCTGCACTACTATGAGGCACGCCAATTTTATCCATAACTTTTCCTTCGGACCTCAAAGATGCACTGTTGTTCATACCTATGTTTGAACAGACAAAGTCATTGGCTGTGTTTGCCACATTTTGCTCCCCAGCTCTATGTTTCTGCTTTTGGACCATATGTCCTGTATCTGCTGCTCTATAAGTTTCAGGAAATGCATTCTGCTTCAGATTGTTCTGTTTGAGAGGGCTACAAGCAACATTCTCTCGGGATATGTTCTTCCGCTGTATTTTTTGGGCACCTTGACTTGCAACAAGGATAGCACCCGATGTTCTCTGAGCATTGTCCTTAAATCCGTTCCTCTGACCCTTATGGTTTCCTTCAGATTGGGCTTGGCACGATATGTTCTGGTTTGGCCTCCTAACGGAAGCATTCCTCTTAGTATCCTCTTCAGACCACTGATTAGAAGTAGACTTGTGCAGAGAGCTAGCGCCTACATTTTGAGCAACTAACCTTGATGCATCAACATCACACATTTCTCTTGTGAATTGATCAGAGAAATTGTGCATGGCTTCCGCAGCACTTTGCTCACCACTGTTGTTGCATGTACACTCCAGGCACGCATGTCTCCGAGCCTGATGGCGGTGCCTGGACTGTAAACCAGGTTCCAGAACCTTGACTGCTGCTTCAATCAGCCGAGACCTGTTCCTGCTTGAAATTGATCTTGGACGCTTAGTTGATGAGGCTACCTTGTGCGCATGCTTCCGTGACCACAACGGCTGCACCTCTGCATCGAACTGACTGCCATTGTCATGCTGGCCATCTCTGAGCTGCCCTGGCTTTTGCTGCTTCTGATGCGAGTTGTCTATGCTTCCATAGGAGCATTCATTCCGGTGACCACCAAGCCCGGAGGCATCCATGGCTTTGACTGCCTTTTGATGGCTGGTGGCCGGCATTGAGCTGAGGCCCATTAGCCGGGCTACCACACCCGGGGTGCACATTTCACTGCGATTATTGTCTTGGACAGGCGGTGGCAAGCAACTGGTAACCTCATTTGGATAGTACGGAGAATCAAGCTGCAGGAAGAAGGCACAGGATGAATTAACAGCTTAGCATTCTAAAAAAATAACGAAGGTTAAAAGGAGGTAAAAAGGATCAAGAAGAAAGGGGTGGAGATTCATCTCTTCTAGAGAAGAGCAATTGGCTTATGGGGAAGAAAAAAGAGATCTTTTTTGGGTATATTCTTGGAAAAATTCAACTAGATCTCAGAACCAAAAGAATCAACAAACAATTTCAGCTTTACAACGAGATGCTAAAACAGGAGAAAAGTAGCATACGAGGAGAGTCCTCATCTTGGTCCCCGGCGTCTTTTCGCCGCCGGCAGGTGGTCTCCCAGGACAGAACTTCTGTGCGCGCACTGAAACAGAAATAGCACAATCTATTCAGAAAAAAACAGAGATGGTACAAAAGCTAATTGAACAACTCTGATTCACACAGTATGAGAAGAGAAGAAGTAATAGCTCGTAGAGCCTGAACAATGTACTATCGTCCTTGCAATCTCACCTGGGGGAAGCAGCTTGGTCTTCTTGGAGGAAAAGGAGAAGAGCTTCCTCTTGGCGAGCATCTGGAACAGCGACGCCACGCACGACGGCGCCGGCTTCTGCCGCTCGGTGATCGCCAGGCTGCCGCCGCCGGCGCCGGTCGGCGCAGAGGCGGAGCTGTCGCTCTTCATGCCTCCACCGCTCCACACGCCCACAAGAACAGAAATTCAAACTCAAAATCTTTCAGAGCCTAGTGCAGCGCCATGTGCTCTTCTTGAATCTTGAGTGCTTCCCTTCTCTCTCCCCCTCTCTTTGCCGTTTCTTATGAATGAATAAATGCAACAATCCTGGAAACCAGCCGCTTCAACTCTTTCTCCGGATAAGCATTAATTGCCACATCAAATTCTTCATGACGTGCAACAATGCCTTTGCAACAAGAGCTCAAGAAGAACTATGGATTATGGTCAAATGCTAGAGAACAAAAGGAGAATCCTACCATTCCAACTCTTGCTCAAGATATGACTAATCCATGCCATTCCTCTAATCATCTTCTACACATAGAACCAGCATGGATCAGCCACAAACAAATACTCTGCCCGAGTGTTCTTGTATCTTTCTGAAAATGAAATGCTATACCAAATCTTAAAAAAAAAGGGGGGGGGGCCGGGGGGGTTGGATCTAGAGCAAGTGGGCGATGACTGGATGAGCCAGATGGAGGGGCTTTTGGGTGGCATTAGAGAGGAAGAGACATCTCAAGCTGCTTTCTTTTTCAAGCTTTGTGACTGTCTGCGTATGTCGACATGGGTAGCTGTGCCTCGCTGTGCCAGGTTCTCGGCTTTCTTTGCATATCTCTACTTTTTTGTTTGCTTCCTTGGCCGTCTAGCTGTCTTTTTTAGGGGCTATTCTTGAAGTTTGCACTTTGGACGGGTCTAATCGGAAGTGACTAGTATCCTCATTCCTCAGTGTAATACTGTTTCATATTACTCCTTTCGTTATAATATATCAACATAATATTACAGTCCTATAAATCTTAGACATGATATTTAATCATAACACTAGGTTATTATATTTTAAAATAAAGAGAGTATAAATCTTCTATATATTTTTAAATTATGAATTTTTCATATTTCAAACTGCCCATAAAAGTCTAAAGATGAACGAGTAAAGAAATCACATTTTTTTGGGGAAATTTTTTGCTTGGAGTAGCTGCCCACCTTCATTTCCCAGACATCAATGTTGTTGGTATGTTTGATTGTATACGGCTGGAGCTAAGTAGATTCTAAGCAAGAAAAGGGGAAATGTTGCTTTGTCTCGTTGGATAGTAACAGTAGTTGCACGACCAGATTGTAACATTCTACTTACAAAATCAAGGCAAGCTCTGTATAGTACTTCAATTATCTAGTAATTAGAGTCGATGTGTACACTTCTAGATTCAGGCTTGTGCTGACAGCTGGTGTATCTACCCTTGGTTGATGTTTAGTTGTGGGGTCAAAGCAATGAGGATTGAAGCAAGGTTGTTGCATACGGGCAGCTCAAGTAACTGAAGAACTCCTCCTAATCTACTTCATCACGTCATCAGGACAGGGTGGCATTTGGACAGTATCTGTTTTCTCCTTCTGTCAGTAAGTTTGAAATGGACAGTACTCCTAATCTACATATGACCCAGACAAGTTTTAGTATATAGTACAAGTGCACTTTTCAAATGCGCCTAGTGTTTCGTAATGGCAGATTTAGTACGATATCTTGAGACTGTAGCGTCAAAGTGGACAACATAACAAAGAAGAAGCTGACATTTTTTAGTTAGAGACGGCTGAACTTGAGTGCTGAGCCCACTTAATATACTTGTAAATCAAATCTGCAAGTGGACAAGTATAAAAGAATTCAAGGCCACTTGTCAAATGCAACCGCGTCAATAAAAATTTTAAGTCTTATAGAAGGACATTCATGGGTATATCGTTGGCTGCTATAGCTATATATTTTTTAAGCACTTCCTAGATTTTGCTCATTAATTTTGTCCTAATATATTAGAGATTTTATGATCTCGAGACATTGATTTATTTTTATCCATCAATTTTTTACTAGTTTATTTCTCATCTCTTAATTTTTATACTATTTTATTCTTCACAAGACAACTTTCCTACTGTTTTATTTCTTTAACCACCTTTCTTAATTTTTTATATTATGGGACATATGAAATAATACTATAGCAAGGGTTTGCTCCTAAAGTACCCATTCAATGCATCAAAGTTTAAACTACACTCCGAAGGGGAAAAAAACTTGCATGAGGTGAGAATTTCCGCTCAGGTGTAAAAATACGTGGCTTATTTATTAAACATCATAAAAGCAAGCTGTTCTGCAGTACGACACATACTAAGAGCACTCGACCTGTCAGTATAAACATTTACTCACTCAATCTATTCTATTAGATATTTTTATATGGTCTCTCAAACTATTAATTTCTTTCATAATACATTATCAAATTTTGATTGTTTTTTCTATCCATATATTCCATGTGTCATTGGCACATTTCTCTAGCCATGTTTGTGTGTGGGGATATCCGATAAAAACAATCAAATAAATCAAAAACAAGTGAAAAACAGACTAAAAAGTAACATAGTCCATGCCTACATCAATTGCCGGTAATTTTTTTATGAATTTAGAAAACTTTTTAAATCTGATTTTCATGTTTTGTTACTTATTTGATAATTTTCACTATATATTTTTACCCAAACTTGTGGCAGAAAAGTTACCTAAGAAATTGCTAGTTGATGAATCTATCTTATTATTATATTATTTATAACCAGCATATTTGTCCATATCATTTTCTCATAAAGCTTTTTAGAGTTTATACTATAGCAGCTCATTTTTATTGTGTCTTCTCTCCTCTCTTCTTCAATTTACAATTCTTATAACCCATTTACACTAACATTACTTATTATACTTGCTATAAGTGAACAAACAGACTCTATTGATCACGGTAAATTAAGAGCATTCAAAACGTGGACCTTTGGGCTACTCGCCGTGCTGGAGCACTGCAAGTGCTCGCATTTCCCAATAATCAACTTGTACCATACCGACCGGTTACCGGGAGATGTGTATCTCATCCTCTCTCTATCTCGGATCCTATCCCAGTGGCAGCAAAGTGTACAAATGAGTACCACGTACCACTACAAGTACTGCACGGACGAGTGAGGCAAACAACAGCCTGGCCAAACAGAAGTGCTCCAAGCCTCCATCACACATGACACACCATGGTCCCAGAACACCAAGACCCCTACAGGCCCACCTTCAGTCTGACCTGCAGATACGAGTAAACTGTTCTGCATGCGTTCTCTCCCATGATTCATGGACTATCCAAAGCTTCTAGGCTGTATTTAAAAGTGAACGAACCATCCAAAGGTACTACGCTGTATTTAAAAGTGATAGAAAGATTATTTAATTTTTTAATAGCTATTTAATGATATAAATGATAAAATTAATTACTATAAATTTTAAAAATATAAGATAAGTAACTTTTGTATGTAATTTTTTAAAAAATACATTGTCTAACCATTCAAAAAATGTACGAATAAAACATAAGAAAAATACTAGTAAAAAAGCACTAACGAAACGCAGCGGTACTACTAGTAACCTAAGAGTAATTCTGTAAAAATGTAATAAAAAAGAATAGTAAGAGTGCTAGAAGATGAAAAATGAAAGATTATTTGATATTTTATTATAAACGATAAAATTAAATACTATAAAATTAAAAATAGATAGATAAGATAAGTGATTTTATATAGAATTTTTTAAAATATATTATTTAGTAATATGTACGTGTAAAAATTAAAGAAAAAACTGGAAAAAAAGGACTGACGTGCGTAGCAAGTCCTTCGCTCCTTTGCAACGAGGATAAAAGTGTTTTTTTTAGTTTCAGTTTTCGATGTGATTAGAAAGCAGTATCATTGCATTTGTACTTGCAACTCTGTAACTATCGGACAAACATGGAAGGGTACACCACCCTCCAAAATAAACCAACCTATAGATTTAAATTTTATTTTAAAATAAATTAATTATTACATGTATATATAAATAAAAATTTTATCATTTCAATACCCTCACCTACCTACCTATTAATATTATACTCCAACTAATAAAAAGCAATATAATCTTTTTCCCTTCCACTCTAACCTCGATATGAAATTGCAAAAAAAAAAACTCAATATGTGAGAGTTTGATTTTCTCTGGACGGAGGAAGTAGAAAATTTTGGATTCGTGGGCAGCTTAGAATTGCACGGGCACTTGACTTGAAGGAGATACGGATACGGTTGGCCTTATTGTCCGCGCTGCATTGAATTGACAATATTACTGACTACTCGCAAGTTTATGCAGTGAAGTAACTGAAAACTAGTGCACATTCCTTTACCGCTGCAAGAGTTTCTATTGCCCTTCGTACTCCTGTGCGTCGATTATACAACTCCAGTGTCCATTGACCGGAGGCAGCAAGGCTCCTCGAGAACTCCCGTCCAATTTCTTGTTCCGATCAATGTGCAGATTCTAGCGACACCGAGTACTATTTAGAAGTACATGGAGAAAATGTGATTTCGAAAGTATGATTCAAATACAGAGCAAACATGTACTGGAACTCAGATCGGATTATTGGGGATTTTGGAGCTGCAGGTCATATTGCATTCAATGATATTTGTTGAAGGGTTGAATTGAGGTATTTTTGATTTTATATTAATATAGTTGAGAAAAATATATAAGGCTAAAACCTAAAAGAAAAATAGTTACACACTCTGTCGGAAAATAAACTAATACTAGTTCACCTATCGCTCAATATTATTGGTCATTGTTAAATCTACAAAGAAACCACGCTACTGGATCTCCTAGTCTTTGTCTTAGCAAGGAGGCAACATCGAAAGTATTGTCACCGGTCGTCTAAGTAATTATGGATATAATTTTCACTCAAAAAGTTGAGACAAATATGCCACAAGACTAGGTTTTCACCTACCTCCTATCATTAAAGCCCATTGCTCCACCACCATTCAACCACCATCGATGCATAGTTTCACCGCCACTTCTTTTTTAGTCAGCAACCACCAAAAACTTTCTAGGCGAGTTCATGGGGCACACTGTCCCTATCCGCTGGTACACAAGCCACAACCTCCACTCTCACCCTAGAGCTTATCTAGGAGTAGATTGGCCATAAAAAGTGGAGAAGTGTAGGATTGATATGTTGACCAGAGGGGGTGAATAGATGATTTTAAATTAAATTATACTTAATTAAACTACCTTAACTTGCTAGGCTTGATTTAAGGGCACGTATTAACTAGCTAAATTATGTTTTTTAATATAGGCTTAAATTATCTCTAGTAAACTAAATTGTATAAGAAAATTGCAATAAGTAAAAGTAAAAAAAACAACTAGATTTTTCACCCGATGAGCCCAACTTCAACACTTAAACCATCAAGTTTTTGAACTCTTTCATCAAGAGATGGGTAAGATGTAAGCTAATCTCAAAGTGGTCTATCCTAATCTTAATCACTATGGATAATTCTTCCTTTATTTTGAATATAGTAAACTCCAAACCACTTATAGATTACCATCAGGTATTCTTCACAAACTTCTTGGAGAGATCATCGAGTCACAACTCTAAGTCATCTAGGAGGTGACAATCTTAAAGAGTAACACGTTGCAACTAAGACTTAGAGATGATCAAGTGCCATATTAGATCGATCAATGATGCAATATACCTGGTTTGGCTGAAACCACCCTCAAACACTTACAAATTGAGAGAAGAAGCTTCAAAGGTGTCAAAGTGAATACAAGAGCTCTAAAGAATTGAATGGAGTGCCAAGATAGTCTCCTTGCTTGCTAATAGAGGTATTTATACCCCACCAACCAAAACTAGTTGTTGGAGATGAAATCCCCCAACTCTAGCCACTGCTAGTCTGACCACCATAGAGTGGCAAGTCCAACTGGTGCCCTTGGCAATAGTTCAAAATAAAGCCATTGCCACGCATTAAATGTGTCGCCTGGTTCGACCGGCATTGAGTGCTTGGTTCAACCGATGCCCCTACCATCAAGGCCAAGTGCCTCTAGAAACTTGTAGCCTAACCAATTAGGGTGGCCAGTCCAATCGGCATGCACAAACGACACGCCCAAACACTTCCGGAAGTTCCCGATCGGGTGACCGATCCAACCAACGCGTCTAACAGCTATGGCCAGATACCTCTATAGTCCGATCGGCCTAAGGGCTCGGTCTGATCACCCTTTACTAGAACGCAAGATCAAAACATCAAATTTTTAGTGCATCATCATACATATGCTCTAATGTGTTATTTTAATTACCTCTTTGCCAAGGTTTTCATCCCCTTCGTTGTACGATAAAGTTACAAAGAAAAACCTAGCAAAAATCGATCGTCTCGCACCTCAATCATTAAAAATGAAAATGTTAGACTTTTTACCTTCATTAATTTGTGTCATCAATATTAATAAGTGGGCTATACTTCCTTAGCTTATTTATTATACGGACCTAACTTAACTTATAAAAATATTAGTTCATAATTAATTAATGTTGGTTGTTAATTATTATAATTAACAACAGGGTCTAGATGATGCTTTGAGCAGAAAGAGTATGTCCAGCTAGAGAAAAAGATGTGGAGCCTAGAATGCTCCAATGCTATGCTACTGACATCTCTATTGTTAAAGCCACCATTTTTCATTCTCACCATGGAGTTCCCTATGCCTCCATCTAAAAACACATACCATATAGGGAGGAATCTCCATGGAGAGAGAGGATAAGAGGCTAAGAACAAGGGAGACAACCCTGTCGTCATGTGGCCGAGGTGTCCTTCACGCCTCGCCGCACCTCCACGCTACCACACCATGCCTCGTTGTGATGGCTCTTGGGTCACCACCCATCATCACTGCATAGCCCCTCTTGTCCATGTCAATCTAGGTGCCTTGCCGTTGATGCCATCCTTGTTCCCTTACACGGGCTTCTGGCCACTCACTCTAGTGACAGCAAGGCAAAGACAAAGGAGGAGGGAGAGAGTAACCTGATTTTTAACACCATCAAAGTTGTTCATGCGAAGAGCCATGCAAGAACTATAGGAAGAATCCCCCGTTACCACACTATTAATTGGTCTGGTTTAGTTAGAAGTTGATTTTTACAATATTTTAGAAGAAGTTTTTTTAGAATTATTAGGTGATAGTCAAGGGGGAGCTGTAGCCTTAAAAGAAGCACTATTTCAATGAACTGGAAGCCCTAAACGACAACAAGCTACAGCATGTGCACACACGAAAGACCTGCCCGTGCATACGGTTGCAGTTGACACCGGCCTGCCCGGCCGGACGCCCACGCCGCAGAGGCCAGGAGCAGGCAAGAGCAGCAGCCACACCGCCACTCGGCTGGGAAAAAGTGTCGCGCTCCGACGGCGATTCTCGCCGCTGTTCCCCGTGTCGGTGGCGCTAGCTTTTCGCCTGGGCCAACGGATCGGATCAGGGTACAAGCTGTGCCAGAACGAGATGATTGGCTCTCCTGCCGACACCGCCATGGACAAGACAAACGGAGTACCAAAAAAAAAATCTGGCTCTGTGTTTGA
This sequence comes from Oryza coarctata, assembly GCA_030770085.1. NCBI lineage: Eukaryota > Viridiplantae > Streptophyta > Magnoliopsida > Poales > Poaceae > Oryza > Oryza coarctata. The sequence goes on from CM061470.1 coordinate 21,295,539, forward strand.
AAGATGGTCTTGTTCATAATTGCTCACCTGCAAAGTGCGTGTGATCATCTGAGCTTGCACCCGTTTCGGAGGTGGAGATGGTTGCGAGATGGCGACCAGGCAACCGAGGGAGTGGTCCAGTGAAAGCTGACATGGATGGCATTTGGCTCAAGTGACAGAATTGCTAAGGGACGGTAGCTACAAGTAAACCTTGTGGTTGTGGCCCATAATAATGGGCTACAAATTTGGGTGTTCCTATGGCCCATTTTCTCAAGACTGTGAAGGCTGAAGAGACCGAAATAACCAGCAGACGAGAAAGAGCAGAGCTGCGGAAATTCAGGATGGACACATCTATAATTGTCAAGTTGAAGGCTTCCACCTTCCAAGCCCACGGATCCGTCAAATCGAGTGCTTGCTTTTGCTGGCAGTGTTCTTTCTTAACTCATCCATCAGCTGGATTTATATCTCGTTTTTTATCGGCACTTGTTGGCGCCACCTCCGCCGGAGTTGGAGGAGACGCTCTACTTCCACGCCGCCTTCGCAGCTCCCGCTCCGATTCACACGAGTCCAGAATGGTACTGGACGACGAGTTTTTAACTTCATACGACCTGAGGTTCTGAGCTAGTAGATGCAAAAAATGCAAATTTGGGGATCATTTCCGCCTTTTATCAGTGGGGTCAGTTAAATTAAATGGCCAAAATCGGTCCAATCCAAGGGAAAAAAAAAGAGTAATTCGACGATTCGACATGACAAGTCGCTGCATTACTTCTTTATAACGGAGTTGGAGGAGTAAAGAATTTTGCTTCATCAGAATGTTGAGAACAAATGAGCCGGTGCCGCTTTTACCCACTGCTGTATCCTAACCAGTGACCCGAGGTTACTGTAACCGTTGAGCAGTGAAGGCAGCACAGCAGAAGTTTTACCGATGTCCAGATTCTACCTGCATGCTTTTCCTCATCCTTTCATTCAGGTTTCTCGATCAGGAGATCAGCCCCAGCCTTGACCACAGCAATCCTAGGAAGGATTCAGCTGAATGCGTCCCATGGATTCTATGTAGGATCTTCTGCCTCTAGGAGCTTCGGCTGAGCTCCGTTCCATTGCATTCCCAGCTCGAGCGACGTGTGTGATCGAGCCGCGCGACGGTGCCAACCGCTTTAAGTAATAGTAGTGGCAGGCAGGGTAGGTAAAAATCTATCGATTCCTTTGGTTACGAGCTCGGCGTTCGCGGCGTCGGGCTCTTGCTCGACGTCTGAAAGCGCCTCATTTCTTTGGGCCCAGCGACCATGTATGTAACTATCGCGATGTACGTCACGGCGCAGCGGAAAAGCTTCTCTGCATCGGCAGGGCCAAGCGTAAAACCTGCCTGCGGTGCACATCATACGGCACGGTACGGTTGGAATAGTGAATTCCATGTGGGGCATTTGTTAGTACTATGGTCAAAATTTTCGAACTTTTTTATTATCAATTTTATGATAGAATAACTTTACAAAATCTTAGAGCATCACCAATAGATACCCCAAATTTTATTCCCTAAATGTCTTTTTGAAAATCTCTAATAAGAATTTAGATATTAAAACATATACTTCTTCTAAATAGAGTGTGGCACCTACCAAAAACATCATTGCTCTCATCTCCTTGTCCGCTTGCCCCTTCTCTCTTCTCACATGTGCGGGAATGATAGATTGGGAATGTGCGCTCTCACTGAGAGTGAGAATAATGGAGACAGACTTTCCAAAATTTAGCGGATACTTGGCAACCTTTTGGAGCTAACTTTTTTTTAAAAAAAATCCAAACTTTGAGATTGAAAATCATATTAGGCAATTGCTGGTGATGCTCCTAGGTTTATGATAGCATGACAATACATTTATGCATTCTACTCATACCATTTTTTTCTAGTTTTTAAACTAAGCATCTAAGAGTTTGTTAATAGCTAAAGTTTTAAAAGTTTGATTAAATATTATCATAATTGTCAAATACAAGAAGAAGCATATGTACAATAGACATTTTGTTTAGATATTCCTGGACACATAATTTGTTAGGCTGGATTGATTTACATATTATAAAAAAAATGGCATGGAATATCTTAAGATGGTACTACGTCTAATTGGCGATTCAGGTGGTCCAACGATCATATTAATCCACGGCACAAACTTGGGTCGGGATACACATTTGGATATGTGATGGTGGAATTTTGAGAGCACGAGGGTTTGATTCTTTTTTTTGCAATTAAGCATAAGTGCAGGGTTTAATAACAATATTGTCCATTGTGTGTCGAAGAGTCTATTAAGATATTACACCCACATGTTTTAAACTCCGGTTGTGATTTCACTTCACTTTTCTAAATTTGTGATTTTGCCCCTGTTTTTTAACTAAAACTTATGCTTACCGTCGTTATGTTAGGAGACTATCTATAAAACATTTTAACATATTTTTATATGAAAACTTTTAAATGTAATCATATGATAGTTATTATGTAATTACATTACAATTATATAATTATAGAGTAACTTATATATAAGTCATATGTAACTAATCAAAGGCATGGTTGCCTAGATGGCTAGTCATGTTCGCACTCACGGTGATCGTAGGTTCGATTAATGCCTTGCATGGTGCGTAATTTTTTTTCACCCCCACCCATATGAATCTCTATGCAATCTGATGGCCTACAAATTGAAATATTTTAGGGGGAAAACTTTCGACAATTTTATAGCAAATTCGTTCTATTAGAGGACTTAATAACATGGAAATACATGCCAAAATAGGAGCAGAATTCATGTCAAGTGCGTTTGTCCTCACTTTTTTGAAGTAAATATATGAAAATTGACACGATTTTATGTCAAAGCAGGGGCACATTTATAAGGGCATACATATTTTTGACACCTAAGTTCCCTTAATGGAATGGAGGCAAACACAAACTTCAGTTATAAAATAATGGCAAAATCATGAAGTTAGCAAAGTAAGAGCAAAATCAGAGGCAAGCAAAAAATAGAATACGGTAGGGACCAATTTGACCAAGAAGCAAAACCTAAAGTACCAAGTTGTCTATTCTCTCATCAAACAACAGGGTGAGCAGACATCCAAAGACGTAGGTCATCACGGACCTGCATCTCGGGCGTCCGATCTGCGATGAGCGGCTGTGAGCTGACCTCTAGCCGTCAGACCCACACTAGGGCGCTCTCTGCCGTTTGAATCGCATGGACGCTCCTATTATTCTGGGGTGGGCCTGCATGCAGCCTTAAAAGCCTGCGTTGGTCGTGCAGGGCGAGCAAACCGCCACTTACAAGCGGGCCCAGCTCCCTGCCAGCCCTGCACACATCTCCTCTCCCCCTGCCACTCACGTACCGACTAAACCCTGACACGCGGGCCCCGCCAACATCGTGCACAAAGTACACTTGCTGATTCCCTTTAAACGGGGGGCACAATTGCAGCGTTAAACTCGATCGACCATGTATATGTATACATACATGTACGGGCTCGTGTAGTATACAGTATACACACATGTACATGCGTACTACGTGCAGCGATTCTGCTGTAGCCAACTAGACAAACACCTAGCATCGTTAATGGTACTAGCAGCACGATGATTGCATCAGAAAGAGCGGATTCCAAAATTTGCAGGGCTCCATTTCCTTTCTAGCGGTTCTATACTACTAGTGTACATTGCGAAAGCAAATCTGTTCCACTGCAATGATAGCGTTGCTTCTCACGCTGCATATTTGCATAATAGGAGAATCCAAAATGCCCAGGCTCATCAGCCTAATTCTCTCTCTCCTTTATCCCTTTTTTTATTTAGAACAATTACAAATTTACTATAATTTTAATTCGTTATTGTAAAACTACCATTAAAATATTATAAAATTGCTATCAAAACTGTCATTCGAATGATATTTTTATAAAATATAAAAAAACTAGTGATAAATTTATAAATACATTTTTTATTTCTTTTGCCAAAAAAAGAGCCTAAATACGTCACGTAATCCCCTCTCACACTCTCTCTCTGTGGATATTTATCCATTGGGTAGCCCCAAGAAAAAAGCATGGACCCGGGCCAAAACCGCAAGCCCAGCCACGTAAGACGGAAGCAGCAATCAGAGCAGAGCTGAACAACTGAACGATAACGAGAGACACAGATTGATGAGAAGTACAGGCACTAGGATGAATTAGCAGATGGATTACAAGCACACCACTGTACAAAAGAAATTTCTTTAAAAAAAAGGGAAAAGAAGGAGCAAAATATACTGAAGAGAAGACTAGAGAGTAAGGAGGAGAAAACAGTGCAAAAAACTAACTGAAGTTGCGAGTTGAAAAAGCACGAGCACCTACCAGCTCGACGCGACAGGATCCTAGCAGTTATAAATCCGGGTGCGCGCGGCTCGATCGATTGTGAGCCGCGATGAGGTTAGGTAGGTGGGGTGTTGAAAGTTTGGAAGATGCGCACCGCAGCTTGGCGGCGCCGTCCGGCCGGAGCAGCTACTCGTCCGGCACCCTGTATGCGTCGGCGGTGACCTCCGTCAGCCACAACCCAGGGAACAGCAACTGCACAAGAACAGTGGTACTACTAGTGTTAGTTTGGATCGCATGGAGTGTCATTCTTTCACACAACAATTAGGTTTGAGATATTAATTCTAAGCATACGAGTAAAGTGTATCGATGGAATAAATAAGAGAGGTTGATTGGGTGATTAAATAATGGTGGTTTGGAAAGGGAGGGGTAATGTGGGGAATTCGCCTTACATCTAGCTGCCGCTGTACGACGCGCGGCCGCTTCCTCGGCCGCCGCCGCGGCCTGGAGCCGGTCAGCGCGTAGATGTCCTCCTCGATCTCCTCCGGGGTGAGCGGCAACGAGAACGGGGCACGCTTGCGGCGTCGGGATGACGACGACCCCGGCACCGACGCCGCGGCCGCCGCCCACGACGACATCGATGCCGCCGCGCGCCGCCGCGTGCGCTGTCGCAGGTTCCACGGCCTCGCTGCACCGTTCGCATGCGGATGTGGTAGAGGGAGCAGTGGAGGCGGAGGAGGTGGCGCCCTGAGCTCGGGTTCGGAGTCCGTCTCCGCAGGTAGGCTCTCGGGCTTCGTCGGCGGCGGAGGAGGTTGTGGGGGCTGGGGCACGCGGAGACGATCGGCGGCGTCTCGCAGGTGGCCCATGAGCTTGACCCGATGCTCCTCGATCCCGCCGTCGAAGGGGTCCTCGCCGACGACTTGGACGGCGGCGTCGCCGCCGCCGCCGCCTCGACGGTCGGACGACGAGCGACGACGATCGCGGGAAGCGGCGGCGTCTCCACCCGCCGGAAAGGCCATAACTGGGAGCACCGGCGGCGGCGGCATGCGGTGAGCTGGAGTTGGCGGCTGCTGCTGATGCGCCCACGGCTCGAGGTGGTGCGTCGACGGCGCGGAGGGCGGATTCGCTCGCGGATCTGCCGTCGCCGCCATGGTCCCAACCCTCGTCAGCTCCGGCGGTGGCGACCGCTTCCACGGCCCGAGTCGGCGAGGAAGAGAGCAGGAGACGAGGCGAGAGAGGGGCAGAGGTAGTAGCAGAGGAGAGTAGGTTTTGATGAGGCCACAGGGGTGGGGTCGCGCTCGCGATTTGTTACCGGCGCAGCGCAAAGTGGCGTGTGGTGCGCCCGGGGGGCAGCCTCGTCATTTCCCTGGCATGACTCGCGCGCGCCTGAGGTTTACGCCCTATGGGCGAATTGCTCCCATCCATACCACCACGTACCCTTGCCTCCACCGACAGATGGGCCCGCACTGACCATAGTCCCACCAGTCATTGACGTGGAGGGTGATCCGCACGGCGGGATCGAGGTGATCCACGGAGGAAGGAATTTGGGGCGGAGGCCAATCTGTTACGTCCAGGCCACCAAACGGGGTTGGAAACTGGCGGACCCATGTCCGTGAGGGCGAGAGGCGGGGAGGGGCCCACACCCGAGGGCGCGCCGGGTCCACCGCGCAGGGACCGACCGTCCATGCAGCACGGGTCCTCGTACGCCGTGGGACCCACCAGATTTTCGGCGTAGGCCCCACCTGTCAGGGGAGGTGGTTCACGCCGTCCGTTCTGTGTGTCCTGGACCTGGTCCTTCCGGGCGCCGGAACGGTGCAGCAGCAGCGGTGGTCCCCACCTGTCAGACACGCCTGCACTGCACTCCGACCCTCCTGTAGTCCTGTTGCTGTTCACAAGTCACAAGCTTTGCCACCCTTTGCACGCTTGTCGTGTCCCTGCTAGTCCCACTGCTACCTGCCTAGACGATCGATCAGTGAACCGAACTCTCTGTTTTTTTAATGAGTAGAACCGATCTGAGTATTGCTCGTAGAGTACACAGTGTACTACTAGTGGTATCTTAAATTGAGACATGGGCCAGCTCAGAAAAATGGAAACTAACCAGCGCTTGTTCTGTTCGGATGGTTTTTAACCTATAAGAATAAAAAGAGTGGATGAAAAGAAATACATGCACATATCAATCCATATTAATTTTTTAAGAGGTTTGAGAGTTGATGTAAAATTTTCTACATTTTCTCTCTATAATTTATATAAAAGAAAAAGATTCTTTTTATTTTTTATATTTTATTTCTGTAAACCGAATAATACACATAAAATTAATATCTAAATTATTTGTTTTTCTTCGAGACGAACAAGCTGTAACATCCCAGACGATGGTTGATTCTATAACCTCAGGTGGAACTACTGTCCGATGCTAGTTCCTTCAACTGTTTTATTACTACCAACTCAGCCTCGTGTACATGTCGCCCATATATGTTGGATTGCGATTTGTTAGCCGAGAGGAAGAACGAGGCCGTGCGTGCGTTTGACGAGGAGCGCACGGCCGGTTTGATGGGTCCGGCGCCTGCCTGAAACGGAGAGTTGAAGGAAAGAAAAGCCTCGCGTACGCACGCGGGAGGGAGGGGAGGGGGCGTGAGCTGCCGCCGTGAACGCCGTCCAAAACCTGGCTTCTTGGGCGATCGGCTACATATACGTTTGGTGATATACCACCACGTGCACGGCAGGAAACCCTGGCGGGTGATCATGCACTCATGGCTTTTATCGTTGTTTCGATATTTTCACCTAAGAATAGAAGAAAGCGTAAGGTTTCTGGTCTTTGAGAATAAAAAGGATGGGCTCTTTGTGCTATAACTACTTTCGATGAATGCAGTGCACCATGAGGAGAATCATTCGTTTTGATCGGATCTGCAGTAAACTGGAGAGACTGAATAAATGAAGAGAAAAAAAATGGAAGCAGGATCTCAATTTAATTATGGTGGGCAGGCAATAAATTGTCTAAATCTTTTTTCGGAAGGAGGACTGGTGAAATCAATTAAAGGAAGCTAGCAAGTGCAGGCTTGAAGTAATTATGAATAAATGAAATATATTTGTTTGTCCAGGACAATGCAACTCTGAAGGAAAAAAAATAACAGAATAAATCTTCAGGGAAAAGAAGGGAGAGAACATGTTTACTAGACGTACTAAGTATGATGAAAACACAGCGGATACTTTCTGACCGATTTGGAGAACAACATATAAATCGAAGCGGATAATATTTGAATGATTCGGATGTGGATATGAATGTGGATAATTTTCATCAGATATGAATACTAATATGACATTGCAGTTTCCATCGGATTTGAATATAGATATAGATATCTGTAGAACATATAATATTTCTTTTGCTTCTTGTTTGGCTTAGTACTCTAGTCAACTTTCTTAGTATTTTATTTTTAAACACTAGTATATGATATTAATAACTCCGTTAGTGTTGTTGCCTTTAGTGTCTTACAATAGCATGTCCCAAGTACTATTAAACGAGGAGGGTTATGTTATACTTAGTGAGCCAACGTAAAAACTTAGTTACTCTTATGAAGATGAAACCTAACAAAATTCTATTGGAGTATAACCCTTTTAGCGACGCGTCATATCAGAACCTGGGTATGATGTTAAATTGGCAATGACCGGGTCGTCACCCCTATGATGCGTCATGTCATGATCGGGATATGGTGTCAAGTGAGTAAGGATCGAACCGTTGCATCCTTAGTAAAGCGCCATATCGGTGACCGGGTGTAATGAAAAATGAGTAAAGATCTTCGCATCTGACTTGATAGGTGCAAAGGGTAAGAAAGTAAGTCGAGCCAATTAGAATCCGTTTAGATAGCTAAAATTTAGGTCTCTTACGATTAAATTAAGAAAGCTAGTTGAGACAACGGTTAGGAGACGTGTAAATATCTTGTGCGATCAAGAGAATAAATGGAAAGGTTAGAAGGCAAAAGAGGTGGACAGTACCGGCTTCAAGTTATGATATATATATAGACAACTTTAAATAAAAATATAGTAATAATTCTGATTGATAAGAGCCTCAAAGATAGTGTGACGAAGGTGAGAAGGCAAGGAGATAGGATTATCTTAATTAAACTTGTCATTATTATGTAGTCTTAAATATAATTAGTGCGTATACCTCTCAAGTAGACCAGGATAAGAGTGTTAATAAACATTTCTAGAAAGACATAACTTGGTTAGAACTATACCTAGTAGTGAGAAACTTTTTATATAGGAGGAGATCTTAATGGTCATATAGGTACAACAAGTATAGGTTTCGAGGCCACACATGGAGGTTTTGGATATAGTGGTAGGAATCAAGAGAAAGAGAAAATGTTGGATTTTGCTATAACTTTTGATCTAATGACAGCCAACATTTTTTTTAGGAAGAGACAATTTCATTTAGTGACTTAGTAACAGCTAATACTCTAGTCAGATTGACTTTATACTTATGACAAAAGGGGATAAATAAGCTTGTGTGGATTATAATATGATACTTGAAGAATGTGTGGTTTCTCAACATAAACTAGTTATGGCCGACTTTCACTTTTTAGTGCATACTTGTAGAGATAAATAAGTCAAAATTATAATAACCAAGTGATAGAAATTAGAAGAATAGACATCAAATGTCTTTAAGAAAAGTATTGTCGAAGAGAGCTCTTGGGAGGAAAAAGACAATGCAAATAACATGTGGGAGAAGATTGCTTCAGAGGTGTTTGGAGTGACCAAAGTAAGTGGATGCGAAACTAAAGACTCTTTGTAATGGAATGAAGACATGCAAAGAGCTATTATGGTGAGGAAAGAATTGTATAAATATTTGTATCATGATAGGAGTAAGGATAACATGAAAAAGTATAAGATAGCAAAGAAGACCACAAAACGAGCTCTGAGTAAGGCAAAGGGGCAGGCTTTTAAGGATCTGTACCAACGGCTAAGTACGAAAGAAGAAGAGAATGACATCTATAGAATAGCTAAGACTCATGATAGAAGATGAGAGACTTCAACCAAGTTAAGTATATTAAGATTGAGAGATAGCAACTCTTAGTAAAGGAATATGATATTAGACAAAGATGGCAATAGTATTTTGATAATTTGTTCAACGGAGGAAAAGAGAACATTATCGTTTAGTTCGACGACTCTTCAGATGATACTAATAGGAGGTTTGTGCAGAGAATCCAAGAATCCGAGGTTAGAGAAGTTTTAAAAAGAATGAAAGGGGGTAAGGCGATGTGCCCTAATGATATTCCAATCAAGGTGTGGAGATGTCTCAGGGATATAGCTATAGTTTGGCTAACCAAATTATTTAACAATATTTTTCAATCGAACATGATGCCTGAGAAGTAGAGGAGAAGTATATTGGTACCAATCTATAAGAATAAGGGAGATACCCAAAGTTGTATTAATTACTGAGAAATTAAGTTGATGAACCATACTATAAAGTTATGAAAGAAAGTTATTAAACAACGTTTGAGAGGAACGATACAGATCTATATGAACCAATTTGATTTCATGTCTGAAAAATGAACCATATAACAATTTTTTTAATAAAATAAGTTATGTAGCGGTTTAGAGAGTATAAGAATAACCTACATATGGTTTTTATTGATTTGAAAAAGATTTATGATAAGATAACAAGAAATGTTATGTAATGTGTTTTGGATAAACATAAAGTCCCAACAAAGTATATCTCTCTCATCAAGAATATGTACAACAATACTATGACTAGTGTTTAAATAAATAATGGTAACACATATTAATTTTTGATTAAAATAGTACTATATCAAGTATCATCATTGAGTCCCTACCTATCTGCATTGGTAATGGATGAGGTTACGAGAAACATATAATGGGATATCTCTTAGTGTATGCTCTTTGTAAATGACGTAGTGTTAATTGATGAGAACCGCGTAGGAGTAATTAAGAAACTAGAGTTGTGACGATAGACTCTTGAGTCCAAAGGTTTTAAAGTAAACAAAACTAAAATTGAATTCTTAAGGTGTGACTTTGACATTATGGTACACGAGAAGAGAGATGTGAGTTTAAGAGGTTAAGTGGTGTCTAAGAAGAATATTTTTTGATATTTAGGATCAATGCTACAAATGGATGGGGATATTGATGTGGATGTTAGTCATAGAATCAAAGTGGACCGGTTGAAGTGATGCCAAGTATCTAGCATCATTTGCGATAAGAGGGTATCTCAGAAGTTAAATGACAAGTTTTATAGAATGTCATTTAAACTTGTTATGGTATATAGAGCAGAATATTGCTCGAAAAAAGACGTAATATTCAACAGCTGAGTATTGTAGAAATGTGTATGCTATGTTGGATTTGTGGTTATACAAGAATGGATCGAGTCTGGAACGAGGAAATACGTGATTGACTAGGGGTAGCACCAATTAAAGAAAAACTTATCTAACATCGGTTGAGATAGTTTGGCTATGTCCAAAGGAGATCCTCAGATGCGCTTGTACATTGTAAAATTCTAAATCAAAATAATAAGATGAAGAGAGATAGAGAAAGAAGAAAGATAATATAGAGATGGACAATAAGAAATAATTCGAAAGAGTGGTATATATTTGAAGACTTGTACTTAAATAGGAATAATTAGAAAGTAGCTATTGATATGTCTGAACCATGATTTAAAGATTTTTGTTGGGTTTCAACTCTAGACCATCCTAACTTGTTTGAGACTAAAAAGTTATGTTGAGTTGAAGTATATCTTATTAATATTATTTAAACTTGGAGATGACTATTCAAATTATGCATGTATTATTGTTGTATTTACACTATTTATGTCATATGTATTGAGCTCATTTAACATCATTTAGTTCATGATCTAAATATTTATACCAAATTAGCTTATTATGTATGGATTAGTTTTATTTCTATGAGCAATTTGAGTGGTTTTCATATTCTAGGAAATATTTATTTCCGTATTTTTCTATGAATAGGCACCAAAAGCAAAGACCTATGTAGACCTCTTTTGAGTTCGGACTAAGTAGTAGCGCTTAATTGTGTGGGTAGATCGTGGAGTTAATGCAGCTTTAATCGCTATGAGAAAAATAAATGCAAATTAGTTTAGACAAGTTTGGATCACTCAGTGATGTAACACCCTACTCCTGTATTCCCACTTTTTCAGATATGGATTACAATGGCTAAGTGTTTCAAAGTTGTTTTATTCTCCTTCTTGATGTCCAAAGTCCTCCTCTTATATATTCTTGGGGGTACCATAATAGAGCGATGCTCATGACCCGATACTTGTGAATACTACACATAGAGTTTAGATATGATTGGTCTAATCTTATTGGAAGCATACCCATAAGCTTCACTCCATTGTGTGGTGGCGTGCGTCGTGTTCGCCTAGCAGGATCCGCTGTGCATCGAGTTGGTTGGACACATAGAGGGTGGAGGATGTGGTGTGGTTCAATTAGGTCCCTCGCTCACCTCCTGTTATGACAGGCATGGGAGATAATATCTATCTTGTTACACGCCACCCTCATATGTTATGGTAGATATCTGTTTTGTCATGGTGACAGTCTCAAACACGCATGTGTCGTGCTAGTGGAGGCATATAAGCCTATCTTATTAAATGTGATAGTTAGAACAATTTGACATGCTCAGCCCTTAGACTTCTGCCACCAATATCATAAGAGGAACACACGAGCTCAACCAGTTCATGCAAGGTTGTTCTCCCATGAAGACCAATTGGAAGATAGAGGCTTCGATTGGTTAGCTCAGAGTAAATGGTCTAGATAAACCAGCTCAGACTAAGTAGCCTGAATTGATTGGATCAACATTTCAGCTTGGAGTATTCCTAAAAACAGCATGATCGACTTTGGGGATTCTCACAAGTACCATCTAGACGCCTTTAGATCTCTAGGATGAGATCTTCCGTCCCTACTTTACCGTCAGTATTCGTGTATTCATGTCTAATTGTGTTCGATCAATTCACATTTGTTCACATATTAGAGTTATTTGTACCCATTTTTTATCCGAGTAAAAATATAAAAATCAATATGATACAAGCATTATCCATTGATGTCGGCTCCATTTCTATGCCTACTTATAACCGTGGAAGAACTCTGTATTGTGGGTGCCGACGTGCGGTTGTGCTAATGGAAGTTTCATCAGTTGTAGCGATCCTGTAGAATATTAGCACACAGCTTGTCGTAAACAGCATTTACGAACACAGTGAAGCGTGAGTCCGTTGCACACAATTCATAAGAGCATTGACAACAATTAGGACATCTGTCCTCTCTGATGTAAGTGAACATCACCTGTAGAAAGGAATACACTACACTAGACAATTATTATAGCACTTTTCTATCATACAATTAATACATTTATACATTGCAATGGACGTTAAACTTTATGGGTCTAAGTAAAACAGTTAGAGTTGGATTATCCATTACTCCCTCTGTTTTAGATTATAGACATTTTGATTTTGTTTCAAGTTAAATTTGTTTAACCAAATTTATAAAAAAAACGTAACAATATTTTTAACACAAAATAAACATACTATAAAAATATTTAATTATGGAATTAATAAAAATAATATGATGTTATAGATATTGCTATGTTATTCTATAAATTTGGTTAAATTTAAATAAATTTGGCTTAAAACAAAGTAAAACTCCTTATAGTAGTGTATTTGTACATTGGGTATAACCATCAGATACAGGCAGTTCGGTACAGCAGCTTATCATTGCCATGTTTGCAACACAAACAAATGACTCAGGGATATTTTAAATCCTTAGGGTGTGTTCGGTACAGTAGGAGGTGAAAACTCTCATAGAAGTTTTCTATAGATACATTTTTCAAATCGTTAAAAAGTATGTTTTTTAAAAAAATTATCTAAAGTTGTTTTAAAAAATCATATTACTTTATTTTTTAATTTAATAGCTAATACATAATTAATTATTTACTAATGAGTTTTCTCGTTTTATGTGATTATTTTTATTTTCTTCTTCACTCACATTCAACCTAAGCATTAGCTGAGCTCATCCAACCAAGATCAATATGCCACTATGACATCAAGCACAATGAAGAAAAGTGAACTACAGAAAAGAGTTGACAAATGAAAAGGTTTGTAAAACCAGGATCTATATTGTCATAGTTTAAGAGTCGCTTTCAGCAATCAATACCATAGGGAACAAAACATTCGAGTACACCAGAATAATGATTGACGAATCATTTGGTCTAACTCATCTCATTTTCCCTTCCTTGGAACTGTTTGCATTCCATGGATAAAAGGTACAGTATCACAATCTGAAACATCAGCATTTTTTTTCTGGACGAATAAATGTTTCCTCCGAAGTCTCGGAATGAATCTGGAGTACTACTTGAACAAATGAATCAGCACGAATAAACGGTCCTGACTTGGCTTGGCTGCATCCTCCAATCTTAATTTGGAGTGAAGACGGCAAAATCCATTCCTTTCAAGTGATTCTGCTTTTCAGTTTCTGAACATGAGTACTCTGTTTTCTTCAAACAGATTGTTCAGTCTGAAGTGAATGGTGAAGTAACCAAATGCTTAGAAAAAGCAGGAAGTCAATCCTTAAAAAGAATCAAGAAATACATGTACAATGCCTGGTAGACAGGTAAGACTATTTCTTCTCTGACTGACATGGAAACAATCGATGTATGTTTCTGGCAAAACTAGAGAACTGATGAATAAACCTGGTTAAGTTTCAGCTATGAACTGCAACTGCAGTTCGAGATGCAACACAAAGAAGTACCGGATTGAAACCAATGCCAAAGATTTCATACCGCCAAGAATTAGCGAACAACCTATCATGCATTCATGCCTCACATCCAGAGATCAAGAGTTGAAATTCTTCTGTAAACTGTTTCCGAACTAGACATAAAGAAAGAAGCGCAGGCTTCACTAAAGCGAGAAGCAAAACCCCAACAATCAGGTAAAAAAAACTACACAACATTCATAGCATTAAGGTCTGAGAGAGACACATGATCATCAACTGCAAAAGCATCGATAGACTGAAACTATTCTGAGTTTCTGCCTGACAGTCTGAATCTCTCTGTCTATAACTACCATAAGCCAATGGTTGATCTTGCTTCTCGGAATTCCATCTCGTCCTCATGGGAGTAACTCAGAATCCCCCCTTCTGCACCAGTTCAAGATCGAATTCAGCAACTCGAACCTCCAAAACCAGTGGTGAAAGAGATGAAAGATTGAATTTTTATATATGCGTACCTCGTTAACCTTGTAGCGATCACGGCTAACCTCCCAGAGCGAGTTCCCAGGGCAAATCGTCTGCGGCGAAGAGAGAGCACGAAGTGATCAGCAATCGAGGAAGTAAGAAGAGATTTTTTGTGGTGGTGGATGAAGAAAAAGAAATCGCGCTTCATCTATGGCTGCATACGCACGTCAATTTGACGCTGGACGTTCCTGGGCCGCTTCGCCGGCTTGCGCGGCGCCTTCCGGCCGGTGATCGCGTAGAAGTCGGCGTCGATCTCCTGCCGCGTCAGCTCCACCGAGAACCCGCGGCTCGCCCTGGCGCCGCCGGCATCAATGTTCCAGAGCTTCTTGTTATGTTGCGTGTCATCCGCGCTGTCCCGCCCGCCCTTCCGGTCCCGCAGGTTCCAGTGCTTCCGCGGAGTTTCCTGCGCCGCCGCCCCCGCCGCCACAGGAGCGTGCTGGGCGTCGCCTCTTTTCGGCGGCGATCGGGAGGCGTTACGCTTGGGCTCCACGGCTGCTGCTGCGGGGGCGGCGGTGGCGTGGGGTTCTGAGCCGTCCAAGGCGTCAAGGTCCCTGAAGAAAGCCATGGGCCGGCGGCACCCCCAGGCGGCGGGGAGGTCGAAGCTTCCGAACAAACCAGGGTCCCTCGGTCTCGTCGTCGCCGCCGCCGCCGCCGGCTCCTCCGACATTGCTTTGGGAGCCGGGGTTACCGTCGCCGGCGAGGACTCCATTGGCAAACCACACGCAGAGAGGGAGAGAAGGGGATTAACCAATGTGTGTTGTGTGCCGCGGAGCTTGCTAGGTTTGCGATTGCATGAGGCGCCTATATATAGCGCGGATTAATCCTCTTCTCTTCTTCGGTTGGAATGAAGAAGAAGATAGACTAGGAGGAGAGGGAGAAGGATGAAAGCCTTGGAATCGGTGAGACGAGGCGGCGATGGAGGGGTGGAGCGAGAGATGGCGAGGAAAATGCTGTGGTTTCCTTTCGGTTTTGTTTGGGTTTGGACGCGACTCCGCCGTGCTGCTGCGTGCCTGCGGGAGTTTGGTTCGGTTGCCCCGCGGATTCTGGTCGCCGATTTGAGCCGGATCGATCTCCCGGTTCTCGAGCAATGGGGGAGCGTTGGGTTGTGATCCGGTGGCCGTGTATGGCGATAGCCATGCCGGTTTTTTTTTGTTTTTTTTTTCTCTAGTGGTTTTTTCTCTCAAGATGGTACATCTTGTTCGAGGGTGAAATCAAAGAGATTTACTCTTGTGTCTAGAGACATGTGAGTTATGTGAATATTCAAAATGATGCCTATCGATGGACTCATGATTCTTCGTACATGTGTCACATGTCTTATTAGTCGTTTGTGTTGTTGGACTGATAAGCTTTTGTAAAGGTCAAAATGGCAAACGCTTACATTTAAAATTGAATTCAAAAGAAAAAATATAAAAAGAATGGCATCTCTAGGATACATTTAGATACATGACGTGTACTTTTATTTACTTCCAATATATCTGTGGCATTAACTAAGCTAATATCCTTATGGACTATACATCTGACTCATATCCTTATCTTTATCTTTAGTAACATAAGCGAACATTAAAGCATTCTATACAAAACACATGCAACGCCTAATTGCAAAAAAGCTTTAGTATTGGCGCCACCCAACCATGCAATGTCATGGTATAATTTTTTGTTAACTTGTCTTTTGAAAGCAATCTAGCATGTATAATTAAGTCACATGATGTAGATGAATACAATCACGTGTGTCGCATGGGACAACCCAGCCTCAGAATGTTGAGTGTATTACAGCAACATCCACATCTTGATGGTAGTAGCTCTTTTGCCATATAAACAACTTTCTTTTAAGCTACCAGTATAAAATGGTTGAAATATCACTCTTAACATCAAGAATAGCATTTGCTTCTTGGGCACAACTAGACATGTTCAAGTCAAGCCCAGTCCAACCCGATGGTGTATTGAGCCATGCTTGGGCTAAACATTGAGACCCAAACCCCCAAAAAAGCTCGAGCCTGACCCAACCCGATGTGTATTAGGTCAGGATCCGGCCTAAACATTGGAGCCCAAAAACTTGCCTATCATTTTAGTTAGCATTGGGCTTGGACCAAGCTTGAGCCTAACTTTTAGGTTGGGCTTTTTTTAGCCTGGCCCAAGAACCAGCCCGAGGTTTGAACATGTCTAGCCAGACCATCAGGGACGGACCCAGAATGGAAATAAGACCAGGGGCAACCATTGTGTTTTGGTTGCACTCAGTCTTACAGGGTGGTGAAAATATATAACGGTCCATTAGATCTTTGCTCTAGGCCCGATTATGGCCTAGGTTGCCCGAGACCTGCATCCATCCCTGATAACCATGGTGCCCTAAACTTCCTTAATCAGTCTGCCTACTCGTAATGAGCTCATTTCTTTACCTCAATGCCATAGTTCTCCTAAAGAGCTACTGGCCATAAAATGTTTAGAACACCATATTTTGCTCAAGATTTTACGGGAATGCTAACCTCACCGAAACAAATCATTACAACTCATAAGTTCGTAACTATATAATTATAGTGTAACCACGTATACTATCTCTATAACAGTAGCATCATTACAACATGAACTACTTTATTTTGAAAAAAAAATCGGGAAAACCAATTTTAGCATTGTTTTTTAATAGAAATATAATAGAACAATATACTGAACTGATAGTAAGTATTATGTACAAGTACTACTAAACGTACCACAACCACATGCTTAAAAGAGAAAATACTGAACACTATTGGGACACGGTTCACCATGCAATAACCGGGCTTATTGCTGGGGACAATAATCGTGTGGTTTGGTTTGATAAATTTTATCTAAATTTAAATTTAAAAATGCTAAAAATCTAAATAAATTCTTACAAGTAGTTCTATTGCTACATGGTGAATAAAATTTGTAAAAATAATAAAGTTTGCTTCATATTTTGGGGCTCCACCAAAATTAGAAAAAAATTCAAAAAAACTTAGGTTGAGATATTATTTCTACTTAAAAAATATATTAAGATTATGTCAAAAAATTCATATAATGTTATTTTTTTGAGCTATCTACAATTTTTCTCCTTTTAAAACCTGACCCGCAACAGTGCACCCCCTCGCCTTCGTCCGGCTTCCTCTTCCCTCCTCGCTCGCAGCTCATGGCCGCCGCCGCCTCCGACCACCACCACCACCACCTGGCGGCAAAATCCTCAACTCCCGCGTCCCCCTCGGTAGCTGTCCCGGGCGGTTCCACCCGCACTCGCCTCCACAGCTTCTCCTTCCCGACGACGTTCGGTTGGGGCACCCATCGCCTCCTCCGCTGCTCCAAGGACGAGGGCTCCGCGGGCGCCTCGCCGCCGAAGCAGCCGCACACCCCGTCTCCGGAGAAGGAGAAGGGCCAGGAGGCCACGGGTGTCGGCACCTCTCAGCCGCCGTCGCGGCCCTGGAACCTCCGCTCCCGCCGCTCCGCCACCGCGGCGCCCAGCGCGTCGAAATCGGATGCCGCGGGGAAGAAGACGGAGGCGGCGGGACAGGGGATGCACCCGCCTGCTGCGCCGTTCCCGGTGGTCGCGAGGAAGAGGGGCTTCTCCGTTGCGCTCACCAAGGAGGAGATCGTCGCCGACTTCATCGCCATCCGCGGCACGGCTCCCCCGCGCCGGCCCAAGAAGCGCCCGCGTGCCGTGCAGCGCGAGGTTGATGTGAGGATTCGAGCCTCGCCTGCACTTCATGATTCGTAATTTTCGGTCTCGGAGCTCAATTCTGCTCGGTTTTGGTTGGAATTGCAGCGGTTATCTTTGGGAGTATCACTGGTGGACGTGAACTTGGATCCGTACATGATCGTCGAGGAGGTGAGGTATCGCTCGATACGTTTGATATGTTCCTTCCTCCAAAAAAGTTGGTTCTTTTCTTCATTTGCGTTTTCCTCTTGCAGAGGTGATTGGCGCGACCGTGGTGAAGTCGGCAGATGAGAGAAACTTTCCAGATGTTGCCTTTTTTTTTTTTTGCTTTTTTTACTTCTGACAGGTAACATGGCCATCAAATAATTATGTTGATTCTTCTAGATCAGAGGATGGATATAGATTTGTGGTTGATTGTGAATAGGCTTTCTAATTAGAAGAAGAAGAAGTTGGAATCATACGCAATGTTTGTGCCCTGTGGTATGTGGTGTGATGTTTGGTTCGGAGTATCATCCTTAGATGATCGGAAGCTGTCATGCTATGTACATGGTTTCAATCAGTGAAATATTTTCTTTCGGTGCAAATTGCTTCAACTCTGCCAGTTGTTGGCTATGATATCACATTGTAGTTTTGTAGTGTTAGTGAGGATGCTATACTGCTATTCCTTGTTAGTGATTTTGTTTTCTGCATTCAACTTTGGTTCTACTCTGCAGAGCATAAGAAAATAAAAGTGTGATTGTGGTGGAAGAAAGTGATTTGAAAAGAGAAAAAAGAATCTCACCTAGTGAAATTCAGGTAGGAAATCAGGTTAGTTATCAAGCTTGTGGGCCTTGTGATAATCTCCGGCTTGTATGTGTAGTTCGCATTATTTTTTTTTTGAACGGAAACGGCACAAAAACTGCCAATTTTCAATTAAGAAAGGTGTTAGTTGGTATTAATTACTTATTTCAGAATTAGTTATCCATTTTACATATATATCCCTTGTCAATTTATTTGTTCATTTTGCGATGTTTTGTTATGTTTAAAGGTTGGTGCACACCGTTTTTGCTTCCATAATGCTGATATTTCTGTGTTATTAATTTATTCTGATGACATCTGCGGTGAGCTGATGATCAGGGTTTTAAAGTTATGCACAGCTAGTTGTGTTTGGAGTTGGTGTTATTGGATTATATGGTTGACAGCATGCTTTGGTGTTTTTAGGCTGAAGCCTGAAGGTGAGTCTGAGACTCGAGTTTTGTTTGTCCAATCATTTGCCATGATTGGCCTTTTTCTTAAATCAAGAGTTAAAACTTAATAGTACATGTTGACTCCATGTTCACTGGATTTACTTACAATTGTACATGTTGAACATAATTGGTTCCAGTGATTTGCATTATGTGTCTGATGTGATTTCCATCCAGCTTGTAGAGTCAATGTTTTACTATTACATTGGCAGAATGGAGGTATAAGTAGCCATTTTTCGTCTTGTGTGCACATCAAATGTCAGAAGAGTTTATGAGTTATTTTTCAGGTTAAGGGTTATCTTTTTTTGTTGCTTACAGGCAGTGCCGTTTGGCTAAATATTCTTCACTCTTGAGTGGCCGATGCAAAATGAACATTTGGCTAAATGTTGTTGAGTGCTTGATTTTTTTCATCGACATGGCTCTGGCGTTGCAATTGCACAAGAGAGTGTTTTGTTCATACGCGACTGCGTTGACGAGATGGTGTACATTTGTGCAACGTCTTATTCTTGTTTAAGTCGTCGTCTCCCTCAGTCCTACATGGAATCCGGGGATTATGAAATTTTTTTATGAATCCCCCGCAACGCTGGTTGGATTGTTCTGCATATGCAGGGAGTCCACAAACGATTTTGTTAGGCATTTGGTGATTTGAACTTGTGAGGGACTTACTGTCTGAATGGCTGCATTTGGTGATTTGAGAACCGTTAATATCTCTCTGTACGTGTGGCACGCACGCAGCACGTGATCAAGATTATACTCCCAACGTATATAGCCTGGTCAATGTTTCACACACATTGTATGCTCTATTATCCACTGACCACCTTCAGCTTCCAAATATCAAGCTCATCATCTGCAAGTGGATTGTCAACAACAGCATAAAGCATCCCCTCAACTGTACAACAAATGCTTGGCATTGACAATTGCTCATCTCACATTGCAATGCACGAAAGGCCGGGGGTGTGGCCTAGGCCCAGCCTTGGCGACCATCCAGTGCAACAATCCATTTTCACTGGATAGGAAGATTTGAGATGGCATATTTCTTGGCCATGGCCCATGGCTGACCCTGCCTAGCACATATAATAACAGTCCTCAATCAAAATGTGAATTTGATCGTCAGTTCTTGAAAGCATATGTTAACCACAGCTAGTACTCTAGTTCGATCTCTGCTAACCTGTAAGGAAGTATAATTAGTATCCAAGGTCTGAAGTCTGCGACAGTAGTATCGCTGCTATCATTCGCCAATGAACAATTTCGGATGAAGTACATTATGAGTAACTAGTAGTTGTAGACTCGTCCCGGCTACTATATCCAATGACTTGCCCCCTAGCATTCTATTAGTAAATGTTTACGTTTGCAACGCGTGGCTTATGTTGAAAAACATCCGAAACTAGTGTGCTAGTGCAACAAAACGGGCGTCTGTATTGTTATTTACATCTTAGAACGTCGAGAATGTAATTGATGAACATAGCTGCAAGTGTTATATCGTCATATTACATCGCGCTTCCTGCGTTCTAAATAACTACTGAAACACAAGTCCAGCACAACATACTATTAGTTTTGATATCATAAGTTCCATTTGACGGAGTAAGCACCGAGCATAGCCCAAGCAGTCTGTTCCATTAAATTCTAGTTGGCACCAGTTGCAAATCTGCATTTTACAGTGAACTGAACAATGAAACGTATCACTGTTGAATCCTCTCGAGCTTTCTAAAGTATTTCCAAATTAGAAAAAAAAAAGCACCAGTGATACACCATGCTTCATAAAAAAATCTTAAGGTTCATCCGTGTTGACGTCTAAAGCCTAACAGATTGATTCTCCTCGAGGAACAGCCAACCCAAGGTTCAATGACAGAAGGTTGCAGCCATCACTTGGGCAAGTTAATGAAGCCCTTATTTTTGCTCACTGTACAGATGAATAATTACAAATACCAACAATATCGGTACTTGGTATCATCTGCAAGGGCTTGGCCAGGAGTCACGAGGAGAATAATTGCAACTTGCAGCGGAATAAACACCACCAGTTGCAGTATTTAGTTAGTTTTAGACTGACTCGGGGGAGGGGAATCAGTAATAAGCTCCATCTCTATATCCTGCTGTTTTTTGAGGTATTCTTGAGCTGTTGATGTGACGATCTTAATGAAGAAGTTCACAAGCACAAGCCACACCACAGTGTTCCAGACCAATGTAAAAGAGAAATTCCACTGATTATCCTGCGTATGGTATAGATGTAGAATATAAATGGACCAACAAGAAAAATGAGCCAAAAGTGAGATGATAATAAAGAATAATCTTTGAGGCTCAAATCCACCATTTTGAACTGACAACAGTAAAATACCAACCTCCATATGTGAGGACAATGTGGTTGATGTTGGTGTTGATAAATACTTATCCTTGGCACTGTGGAGCTTGGCGATCACAGATGGCAGGGTGGCAGAAAAACCAGGAATGTGGTCAAATATCCAGATTAATTCCTTTTCCATAAAATACAAGAGTTGGTTGTTGCACAGGGAGATAATAAATAGTGTCTGCGAAAGAGAAGGAAAAACCCATGTGTCAGCAGCAACTTTTTGGTGCCCAACAAGAAGACAAATCAGGTGGAAAACAGTAGTAAAATAATTCAGTTCAAGCAGTCTTGGAAGTTCATATACTATATTAGACTCCCCTGCAGAAGCTTACTGTGGTGTCAGGAATGAAAAGAGTGCAACAAGAAAAATAGTACTCGTATGACAAAATTATATATCCTGACTAGAAGCAGGGATGAACTATGTGGCAGTGGGAGAAAAACAAGGTTACGAAACAAATAAACAACAAAACTTCAAAAGTTTGACTAACACATGGCCTTTTGTTTGAGAGAGCCTGAAATTTTTTAATTTACTTGCTGCATGACCTTTTGGCTGAGATATTTTCCAAAGTTTCAAAATTATGATTTCAACTGGACAGGACCCAGGAAGACATGATCACATATAATGCAACTAAAAACAATTTGAACTGAATTAACTGATGAAGTAAATGCATTTACAGAGGCTGAATGCTAATCACTAAACAAAATCATTCACATTGATGAAAAGCCCACCAAAGTTACAAAACATATAAATATCAACATTAACAGAAGATTAGACAGGACAAACCTGAATATGCGTCTTGATGATGGCCTTCCCAATCAAAGTAGCAAAGAAGAACTCCCAGAATGGAATGCCAAATTGCCCACACATTATACCAGCAAGGTCAAATAGTGGGTTTGGGACCTAGTAAACGCAAAGGAAATTGATTGTGTGGTGAATTATTTATCCATCAGATGTTCGAACAAAAGAACCAAGTCAAGAATTCTCCATATCACCGCCATAAGTTAGTTGTGGCACTGATATAGAGAATATCCACTTGAACTTATTTTTAGAACCACTAGCATCATGTCCATGAGTTGCAACAGATCACAACAAAATATACTATAAGTCTAAAATATAAAATATAACAAAAATTGTTGTCCTCGAATATAAAAAATATATACATGATTATATGTGCCCAATTAACCACCTTCCTATGCTCACATGCAAAGATGCAACACACAGGTGACGCGTGCCTACATATCTGCAGCTACAAAAGATACGGAGTGGGGCCGGTGTAGAAATTACCATCATCTCCGACTCGCTCTTTGAAGAGTAGGAAATAGAAGAAAAAATTTAAAAAAAAAACATAGAGATACAGATTGCCAGAAAAATGCATCCATCTACGTGCAGAGCATGACACGAGCAAGAGGCACAAATGAATAGTAGCTTGCATGTTTGCTAGAGATCCTTGTATGTAGTTTTTGTAAGAAATCCTTACTGCTGCAAATAAATTGAAAGAACAGAATGGGAAGGACATATACTAACCGAAGCAAGAATCAAGATAGTAATGAAGTTGAGATGCTGAGAGTGAGAAAGGAGCCAGTGTTTTGATCGATCGAGAGTAGATGCTAGTGGACCATGTTCATTAGAAGCAGTAGCATCCAGCTCCTTGACAGCTTCTGGTTCACTTCCTGATAAACGAGCTGCAACATGACGCGGCATTTACTTGGTGTGGTTGAATATGATAAAACAGACAGAAACCAAATTGTGAATAATGCATGGGCCAACACAATTGATCCTCCAGAGTTATCACGACCATAACAGAAGTTTCAACACCAGCCCTAATTTATGACTCTAAATAACTAATAGGCTATAGCGTGTCAAAGAAAGAGAACAAACAGAATCAAGGACTTCATAAGATGTTTTCCTTGATTTGTCAAAGAATTTCACCAATTCAAAACAGAGGAAAGGAGACAACAATATTCTCAGAATACTATTATAATCTACTCACTCTGTTTTGTTTAATTGTCAATGTTGGCTATGGCACACATACTAATGCTGGCACTGCAATCAGCCTTTTTACCAAAAACAATCAAAATGCCACAGATGGAGTGGAATTTTTTTCCCTTATTTTTGGGAGTGCACTCTAGAGGCTTCTGATTACATATGGCAACATCACATGGTTAAATTCATTATTAGGCACACAAAAGGACGGTAGGAAATCTCACCATGAAAAATGTGGTCAAAGATGACAAATAGAAACGGAGGGAGAAATATTGAAGTTGAAAAATTATAGGTGCCTACAAAGGGGCACAAGACTAAAAGTAGAATACAGTAATGGTGGACTATACATTATAGTTGCATGATTCTACTGGTGACGAGATGCTGTCATGCGGTGTGAAAGTTAAGTCAGTTTAGAAAAAATAATACAGAAAACAGAGAGTAAATTGACTGCACAGTTACATTGGTTCACAAAAACTGTAAAGCATATAGCTAAGCTTCTTTACTTCAGAATAAATGCTATGCCATATTACCAGCTCGTGATATAAAATAAGGAGGGAGCTCCCCAAGCGCTGTGCCAATGCCCCAAAGAACAGCTTCCAGCTGAACCTGAGGGAGTAATTCAAAGACTGGGATCCTCACTGAATGAGCCGATGCTTGGTACAACGGTGGTCCAAAGTCTGAACACTTCTTGTCAAGCCATGATGGCCCTTGCTTAAGCTGTATAGTATCATAGGGAGCAGTTTTCAAATCGATCCGACCACATTGAACAGCCTTAATTGTGAAGAGGGCAATATGAGGGCCCAGATATAGAACAAATGTATGCAAACCTGAACCTGCATTTCAAAGATATTAATCTTAATCAGTAAAAAAAAATAAAAAGAAAAGGATGAACTCATTCTTATTCCAAGTACAAAATTTCCAAATTTGAAAGTCATTAACACCAGGAGAGTATCCACTGCAACAAGCATCTAGCCAATAAAACCATAAAAAGGCACCACTTAAGACTTGCTGGTGGTATATTCTTTTACACCTCTAAGACTCTAAAAGTTCAGCAAATAAATTTCTAGTAGCCAGCCAAATGACCTCTCAGAATTATCTGAAAAGTTCTAATACCCACAAATTCTGCTCAAAAAACACATATGCGCTGAGATACCCTCTCTAGATTGGAAAGAAAAAGGCAAGTATGATCTGCATCTAATTGCAGCAGTAGCTCTGAAATTGCAAAACTTTTCCCCAATGCAGTAAAATCTGAAAAAAAAATTAATATGTAATTTGGCTATGGTTTTCCTTTTGCTCTCCTAGCCCAATACAATCTTTTTTGGAGATTTTTTCAAGGTACAATGAAGTCAAGGTACATAAATTTAATGTGATTTTGTTGTTAATATTTTCCTGAAATGACAGATACCAGGGAAGCAGTAACTAATAAATGACAGATACTAAGGAAGCAATAACTAATAAAATGAAAACATTCATTAACTTTTCAAGTTTATCTCTTCCTAACTAAATCATAGTAGGCACATAGTCATAGAACTAGAAAGGATAGAAAATAAGATACAGTGAAACATTATTTATCTTGTTTGCTTCCATATATGCAAATATGTAATGATATGCCATAACTTTGACAGATGCTAGTAACACTTGCCTAGTCCAATTGACGAAGCCACACCTAATGAAACCCACCACAACACAAATCTAGCATAATTCAGGAACTCCTGCACATGCTGCATACACATCAGAAAATAAAATTAGTATTCAAGTACATCAGAAGAAGCTAACATAATAAATTAACAGTGCTATAATGGTCACGTCTACTATTATCAACACCAACATCAGAAGCAACACACCTTTTTATGCAGACCATCTGTAACCGCAAGCAAAATCCCAGGAGCTAGCACCAAAACAATGAGCAGAACAATCAAAGCACTCCTACTCAGGATATATGTTGTTAATCTTTTCAAGTATTGCAACATAGCTAACATGAAAAAATGTAATGTCCTGAACGGATGCTTTGTTAGCGTCAAATTCTCCAGTTCCAATTTGTGTTTCTCACGGATTTCTGCAAAATAAAGAAACATTTAGGATTGAAAAACACAGAGTGCCAACATCGACTGGCACAATATAGTACCTAACAGCTATGGTAAGAGGCAACCCTAAGTAAATCAACATGTATAATGGTCATCAAATGCCTAAGTCCTGAAGCAAAAAGGTCATACAAAGTGCAGATGTCGAAGAAATTAACTAGAGAAGTTCTATTTTATAGCCAGTCATTACTCATTTCCAAGTTGGTTTGCTCCAGGATGGAGGAATATTCAGGCATTAGCGCCCTGCAATGCGGCAATTTTTGCAAACAAGGCTCTCTTAGCATTAGTTATCTACATGAAACCAAATAAAATTCGAGATTTGATGAGCTTTCTCCTGTTTAAGTTGTAACATAAATTACTTTGCAGCGCAACTAAATTCTAGACAAGTTCAGCAAGTAGATTACATAATTTACTGAGTTATTCATTGATTCACTGTTTCAGTGGCACCATTAGATTGAAGAAGCCACACAGTTACCATATCCAGTTGTCAACAAACATTGGCCACAATGACCTCAAATATTCTCTCATATCCAAAATTAATGCATTGCCTCATATACAAACTAGTACATTCCAAAGGAAATCAATATCTGTTCAGAATATACTAACTTTCCACAGATACATGCATTTCTTGGTGATGCGCAGGCAAAATGATAGTATATAAAACACAAACATAACACCTCTGAATTATATAGCACACGTGCACAGCCAACTGGACGCACAGCTTCACGCTGAGACTCTTTTTCTTTGCGGGAAAAGCTGAGACTAAAACAAAAGCATGATGCAACATATACACGCTACGTCGCATTCAGCTGATCCATGCCTGAATCCGATCAAATGGTCTCCTCACAAACACCCTGCCCGTTTCATGGTTCCGGTTCATAGGTATCCCCGAATCCCACTAAACTAAAGCTCCCATCTAAACCATGCGACCGGTTTCTACCACAACCTCAACAAACCCATTCCAGTAGCAGCAAGCTACGATCTAAAAAAAAAACAGCAATGCGTTGGCACAACCGCACACGCACCAAAACCGAAGGTGCGGATCTCACCGGATACGACGCCGCCCCACGCCATCGACGAGCCACGCGGCGGCGTCGCGGCGACCTTCCGGCGCCCCATCGCTCCCGCGCCCCCGAGGCGCGAAAACCCTAGATCTCGCTGCTGCTGCTGCCCGGAGGTACCGACACCACCATGGGCCGCCCGGATCGGGGACCCGAGGCTCCTAGGTCTCGGGCCGGTCAGCACGCCGGAATCGCACGCCAGATCGGGGGGAGCGGCGGCCCGGCGACGCCGGCAGCGAGCTGGTGGTGGACGACGCGGCGGTTAACCGTCGAGCGGCTCGTATTTATGTCCGCTCCGGCCGAGATGGAGGCGATGTGGGGCGTTGGATTTTGGAGGCGAGGGAGAGAGGAGCGAGCGACGGGGGCCGTTTGTTTTCCGTTGTGCCGGGTTGGGGAATATTACTCGGACTCGCGTCCTCACCTTGCCTTTCGATACGTCCGTTCCAGAATACTAAGGGGTTTTGTCTATATAACGTGTATATTCTAGAGGACATCAAATTAGAGTATTTTTATATAATTGAGAGATGTTATGTTTGTGAAATTCAGCATTATCAATAATAATAGAAAGTGACTACTTATAGACGTATATTATCAGTGCAAGTTGTTTCCTTGCAACGTCTTTAATATAAAGACTATTTGTGACTGAGTTATTTATAGCCAGTTGTGACTGACAACTATTAAGTGACTATGCAAGCGTGTTGTCCTATTTTTTTTCTGACCAGAAAGCAATTTTTTTTACACCAATTACACTTAGCTTTCTATGCATTTCTTATGTTTACTTTTCCAAATTCTTGTTAAACCACAAGTTAAAGTTTTCTTTTATTCCCAACAGTAACATTATCATCCATCTCTATCACAATCACATTTCATACGCTTGTTTAGCTAAGGCGGTGTTGGGATCTTAGCTAGAGATAGATCGTACTTATGCCTGAAGGCGAAGGGGAAATCACCCTAGCTTGTGATGAGCTAGTATCTTGAGCCTTCTCTAATGCTACGCTACCGTCTAAGCTGTATTGCGCTGTCGTCTGTCTACTTTGTGGCCGCGGTAGGAGGACCGGAGGAGTGGTAAATTAATATACGTTAGTTTCCATCTTTAGAGTTGAGTATATAAACACAATCATGATTAAAACTGGCCAAGAAAGAAGGGTACCAAGAGATAGACAAAAATCAACTATATATATGTACTAAGTTGGGTATAGATTATTCATAGGTAAAATATAAAATTTGATTGTTGCCCACTAATTCTTAGATCTCAGGACATGTGTGCCCATGGACAAGAAAATAAAAACCACGTGCATATCCATGGATACCCGGATATATAGGTAAAATTGCCATCCTTCCTATGTTAATCTCGATCTCCCATGGAAGATAAGTGTTTAGCCATTTTTGCAAGGTTTCAGGTCTCTCCAATCCATGTGCACAAGAACATGCGTAGTAGTAGTTACCAAGCCATAGCTAGTGAGTAGTGACCCTGGTGTGGGCCTGCAGAGATCTGGAGATTTATACTCAAATGCCATGTAATATGACAAAAGGAGACAAAAAGCGGTTCGCAAGTGTCCAATGTAGGTGACAATAGAGAATTCATCGGCTGTTGTTTTCGCACTTGATGCAAAGCTGGAGTATATATTTATCATGATGGAAAGGATCGGTAGCTATGCTATGCTTTATACTATTTTATTTGTCTTGGAATTGGGAATTGTTCACTACTACATGGCAAACTAGAAGAGAAGTCCTGTACCTTTTTTTTGTGCACCTGCTCTAGTTAAGCACGGAATTGTGTTTGATCAAATTCGTCATTGAGAACTCGACGAATAATTAGAAGAGCAATAACGGATCACTTGAAGTCCTGGACTGCCGAACTAATGATGACTGAAGAAGAAAGAAAAGAATATGTAGATCATCGATCTAGAATTGATGAGCATATTGCGTGCTGTGTTTTCTCCAAGTACATGGAATGAATGGGCATTGTCGCTTCCAGTATTGACTTGTGGGGGCCTTGGTATACCGAGTGACCGACCCAGAGGCAGGGATAATAAGATAGTGGAGAGATCTCCCGGAAATCGAATAAGCGAAACCAAATCTGGTATGGAATATTGTTGGAATTTGCTAGCGATTCAACTTTTTCCAGCAAAACTTGGAGTTTGAATTGGAGCCAAATATACCATTTCTACTTCTACTTGAATTGGACCTCCATTTCCACACCAACCCAATTCCCGATTTAACTCTGATATCCAAGCGTAACCTATACAAACCCTTAAAGAATCTCTGAATGGACATTCACAGCTTAGGTACTACAACGAGTTACGACTAACAAAATATTGTGTTGGTCTTGTTTTGACACTAGACCACCTGATAGCATCGCATCACTTGAAAGAATCCCAAAATACTATACAGGTCCACCCTAATCACGCTTACTTTATAAACAAAGCGTCCTGACATATAACTAAGCAAAACCACACATTTTAGTCAGTTTTATAACTCACG
The DNA here is from genome assembly GCA_030770085.1 of Oryza coarctata. NCBI lineage: Eukaryota > Viridiplantae > Streptophyta > Magnoliopsida > Poales > Poaceae > Oryza > Oryza coarctata. Next base: position 21,324,869 of record CM061470.1, read on the forward strand.
CTTTCTGGCGACAGCGAGCTAGCATGCTTATTTCCTTTATTGGTACAACTCTAATTTAACGATTTAGAGTTTATATGTTAAATTATAGTAGTTCAAAATTTTATATTTTATATAAAATAAAAATAAAATAATTAATCCAAATGTTATTAATATAATCACATATTGTAAAGCTAATAATATTCAGCTCTAACAAATCTTAAATCGAGAGCTATGTTAAATAGCATCTCAATAGCCAGTGCAGATCCCATCATACCGTCGTAGCACTGTAGGTGTACGACCACAACCACTTTTTACGACTAATGTCCGGTGGCTCATGCGTGCATGACATGAGTCACATATACTAGTGTATATCTATATTTAAATTTTATTTTAAAATAAGTATAATTTTATAGTACTCAATTACTATTAATTTAAAATTTTTCTTATTTTACCTTCAGCTAACTTTCAATCATCGTTTTTCTTTTATCTCCTACCTAATTTACAGCGTCATAACTAAACATGTGCTTACATTAGGATGGAGGTTGTAGACTCACCAAGTCAGCAGCAGCAGTTGTTCGCATACCACCGCCTCCTAGGCGTCTACTCGTCTTCTCGACGATGTGTAGCAGCAGCAGCAGTTGTTCGCATGCTCGTCGCGGCCATGTGAGGTGCAGACGACGGCCGAGGAGGTACGGTTCGTCAGGAGGGCGGATGGCTCCAGTGGCTCATGTCCCCGCTGGCGCTGAGGAGGCTCCGGTGCAACAATGCCACAGGAACGCCGTTCAGCGGAAGAGTACGCCCCATATCTACCTCCTCACACCACACTGTATAATTCCTCCTACTCTGCTGTGTCTGACAGCTTATCTGTATGACGTACGGCAACAATGGCTGTTTGGCTGCAGAGAGGGATTTGCGTCAGACTGTACGACGATGTCGTCGTGCCCGTGTTGTGGTCATGGCCCATCGGAGGTGTAGTAGAATCCGTGCATGCGCGTGCAATTTCCCCCAAAATATAAACATTTCTTAACTGTTTAATATTTTCTTCATCGGATTCATACTCTATATCCTTATAATATTTATATGTTATAATGGAAAAATTAGAAAAAAAATGATTATATATTCATTTTTATTAAAATTTTAGTTTAAAAGGTTAATGACAACAGAAGAATCTACATGTAACAATATATATTAAATATATGACAAACAATATGATATTTCTTACCTGTACTAACGCGAGGTCTACAATCTATCGCGAATAATGTAGACAAAAAGTGGTCATCACATTCGATATTTTAATATCTATATATCATCAAATATTATAAACAAAATTATTTACAGCTCTATAAATAAAACTATTTACAAATCTACTACTACATATACCACTTTGTAATAAATATTTGCAAATGTTATAAATCTTTATGAATCTAAAAGCTAGCTGGTTTTAGTGCTTCCCTTCGCCTTCCTTTAAACATTTCTTCACTTTTTTTGTTTTTTTATTATGAATGACTAGATAGTCTAATATCCATAAGAATGTTCTATAAAAGAGAACAGAAATGGGTTGTTCTAAAATTGTCAGGCCTATTGTTAATGTTAAAATTTGAAAAGCCTAGGGAAAGTTTAGAAAAAGATCAGCTGAAGTAAAAGAAGAGTCCGGTTGTTATAGGAAAGAAGCCGATCGAATAAAGCAATGAGAGACTCGGTATCACGACAGGATATTTTATTTATATAAATCGTATCTATAGGAAGGTTTAGTAGTTTACTTAACTTGTTTAAAGATATTTTGCTTTTATATTTTTAGGAGATAACGTCCGATGGTTGTTGTAACCGCGTCGGACTCTGTAATACCAGGATATAAATATAGACCCATGAATACTTGTAAAATCATCAACACATCTTTCAATCAATACTACTTCGGCACATTGCCACCCTAGTTTATCTAGGTTTTTATTAGTGAGATCTGGCTCTCGACGCGGGGCTGCATCGGTTAACTTCGATCTCCGGCGAATGAGTAAGTCCCGCCACTATTCCGATATGTCTTGCTCTGTCTAAGGCTGTATCGTTTAGATTCGACCTCTTAGGTCGATCGGATATATCGCATCACGTTCATACAGGTCTATCGCCCTATCAAGCTCTCTCCGCCGTCGTCGGCCTTGTGCTGTATCGGTTAGGTTTGACCTGCAATGCTATCGATGGTAGATTGAGCTTTAGGTCTATAGGTCTCTGTATGGCGTTTCATCGGAGTATTAGCCGATGAGTTATTTATACCCCAAGCACCACACCCAGCGTATCCGCTCCTCGGCCGATACGTACTAGTCTTCAGAGATTCCCCTCGTGTGCCACGCCAAGCGTATCGGCTGGAAGGCCGATGCACACCTGTCTTCAAAGAGATGTCATCTCATCGGCTCAGTTAGCCAATAGATTCGCTTCGCCCTTGCCATATCAGGAGCGGCATCAGCTTTACAGCCGGTGTGTTTTTTATACGATTCATTGCCACTTCACATATGCCTTCATCGGTTTTCCAGCCAATGAACGACCGCTATAGTTTTCGTCGACTATCACGAGAGATCCTGCGTGCTTTGCTTTTAATATCATTCATTGCCTCCATTGGCTCTACGGCTAATGGATCAGGATCTCGTTTTCATCACACCTGGAGCCATCACGTCCTTCGTCGATATCTGTCCACGCCTTATCGGCTCCCCAGCCAATGAAGTAGCGTTCCGATCCCTATTGACGACCAGCCGATAGCAGGAGCCATTCGGACGTTGCCGATGACCACTTTGATTCTATTGGTAGCCAGCCGATAGCGAGAGCTCGTATCATCCTATCGTCTAACTGACTCATTCGCCTCACCTCCTTGTCAATTGCAGGGTCAAATTGACTGGTACGCCTGCATCCACACCGTCGCGTCAGAGCCAAGCGAACCTCATAGGCCCCGGCGCGCGTACCTCGAGCCACGGAGAAGCCGACCGGCCTATACTGGAGCTAAACAGACCTTCCAGATGTGGGCGTAGTCGCTCGAGACGTTTTTCGGCGTGAACACCTATAGTCTAATATTTTTACAGCAGCCTATAGAAAAAAAAAGTTCAACCAAAAGGCAACAAAGGGACACCTATAAAAACAACAATCCTCCCTCCTCCCTCGTGCTCTACCGTGGTATTTTGCAAGTCTCCTATCATAGAAAAAAACACCTCACCTAAAACGACAAGTGTTTTTTATAAATTTAATAGCCCAAAACAACCTCATTAGAGGAAAGTTTGTTACGTTAGATTTAACATCTCTAGAATGACTTTTTTAAAAAAAAATCTCTAAGAGGGCGTTGGAAATATATATATAAATTTTTGAAACACAAATATATTTTTTATAAATATTTTTATAAAAAATATATAAATAAAAAATTCCGAAAAAAAGACCCTGCACGACTGCGATCAGCCTTCTCAATAACAAGGGCCATTGTTCGCTTGATGGGCCGGCCCGTGAAGTTTATAGTCGTGCTGGGCCAGCACAATGGGCACAGCGTTGCCAGGGCACACCGGCGTACGAGGCCAGTCGTCATCGTCGGTGCTCTGCCTCAGGACGGGGCGGAGCGCGGTGTTGTCCGCTTCGGCCGCGCCGCACGTTAGGATGCTGTGGAGTAGCTGCGCCAGGTGCACCCTCCGCGCCCTGCCCACGGCCGGCGGGCGGTTGTTGATCCTGCCGCCCGCTGCTGCTTTCACCTGCTCCTCCGCTCCGCCGCCGGCACCGATCGCGGCACCACCTCCTTGGAGACCGCTTCTTTCACCACCTCTTGCTGCTGCTCTCGTGACAGGTTGTTCTTGAACGGCACATGGCTCGCCCTCGCCGCGCTCGTCTTCGGAGATCTCTCGTTGGAGTCCGCCACCTCGACTTGCTTCTGACTGCGCGCGACCTTTTTCTTCCTGACTGTTCAGTTTCTTTGGCTCTTCAACTGGAACAAACAAATTTCGTGAACCATCGTCATCGTCAGAACGAGCAAAAGAAGACCAGAAAAAAAAATATCGCCGCATCTAAAGAAGATGACTTCTCCTTTTGCGCTTCCGTGCAAGGAAGAGAGGCTTGCCGGACGTGGCAGCCCGTGAGCACGCACTCGTTGTCGGAGATGGGGGAGATGAGGTCGTCGTCCATCAGGTACTACTGCCATATATACCCAGCTTTGTATTTCCTGATCAAAATTATATACCCAGCCTTGTATTTCCTGATCAAAATCAATTAGTGGAATATATTAAGACACATTCCCAAATCCATCAGGTAATTAAGGGAAATGTGTACATGCTAAAAAAAGAGAGAAATTAGCGCAAGAAACATCGAACAATCACGCGTGATCATAAGAAGAATTGCCTCCAATTATGAATTATCCATACCTTCTGTAGCTCCAGCAGAAATTGTCCGGCATGTCCTTGCTGCGCAACTTTTGACCGCCACTTCTTAAGTCTTAACATCTGAACCAGCCGCAACACGATAAACACGATGAAGAAGCAGCAGCTTGCAATCAGATTTTCGGATGTTTTGCATTTGATCGTAATATTTTTTATTGAGCAATGAAACATTCTTCACTGAGTGTTGAACATCTTAAACATAATTTAACAATGCGCTGCAACACCGTTCAACTTTTTGCTTCCCATCAGACGTCCAATCCTTAGTCATGTCCGAGGAATAATCGCCAATCAAGATCGGGAGGTCCTTGTTTTGCTCCGTTTATTTTACCCTCTTCTATTTTCTGTGATCGCTGGAGATGTGATGTAAATCCCTTCTACAATCTGTTCTTATCCACCGTTTTATTGTCTGTTATCATAAAAACATGGGCCGAGCTAGAACAAAGTGGAGGAGGGTGCCACTCTCTTGCTTAGACTGATACGAATGTTTAAGTTTAGACTTAATTACAAATATGATAAAATTAGACGAACTATAGCTAAAAAGATTTCTGAACCGGATTCCTTGGCACCTACTCACCTTATGGGCGGATCACTCCCCTTAGGTAGCTCCGCCCCTGCATAAAAAGGATGGTGACTCTCTACATTATTGTCTTGTTAACACTAGAAAGCAAGTTGTTTATCTTCCTTCTTTAAAAAAATAACTTATTAAAAAAAACTAACATGTATGTGTGGCCACGGTCGAGAGAGGGGTTACCGCAAACTGTAAAAAAACAAGACAATATTTATCAAAAAACATAAAATTTTAATTTTTAATTTGATGTGCTACCACCATTATCGTATCCCAACAGTAAGCAGGGTTAGTGTAGGCATGGTAAACCCTAATCTACACTGGCTGTTCTTTGACTGAGAACTCAAAAGGTAAGCCAAACCTTGTAGGTTCCATCAAGAACAATGACCGACCATAATGTAGTTGTATCTACTAGTATTAATAGAGTCTAGTATTTGGAATTTGGAAGCATCTGGCATTACTGTATATGGATGCTGAAATCTGATGTTGTAGAAAACCTTGGACTGCGATTGTAGAATCCAAACAAGAAAACAAGCCAAAAGAGAGTGAAAATTTTAAGAACGACTGGAGAAGCATCTATGCACGGAAGACCCGGACTGCCACTGGATTCCATCCAGCTTTTTTGACCGTGCGGCAGTAGAAGTGTGTTAGAAACAACGGTAATTAAGTTATTACAGACTGAGCTCAGCCACGCGTAAACACAACGGGGAACATGAGAGAAAAAAAAGTAGGAGAGGGGGGGGGGGGGGGTGGAATTTGTTTGTTCCTAGCTGGCAACAGCAAGAACACCAAGCACCAACCCACACGCCCAACAGAATCCTTCTTCCCTCATCAGTAATCACACACTAAGCGTGGCATTACCCATCCAATCATCCCAACAACAACCGGCTGGAAAATGGATGGAACATGTCAAGCATCCACCATGGCATTAGCCACCTCAAACTGCTAGCAGCAGCAGCAGCATGATGGATTAAGCAAACACCTCAAACAACCAAACCAAACCAGAAAATTCAGCTCAGAAATGGAGCAGGTCACTCGTTGGAACTTGCAACACACTGATGAAATGGATCATGAAATGGAGCCCGACAGGTGTAATAGTAGACTGTATTCATATCTATCTCAAAATTTGAACGCAGTGGACAACTAGATGATTAGTTCTACACACAGTGTCGCGGTTAGGAGGGGAGAGAAGAAATGAATCACCCCTCTCCATGAAAGAATTCACAAATTCTGCTACAACTGCAATCAAGAACACCTCTCTCATCAGTTGCATAGCTTAGCTTCTCTGTATTTTCTCTCTGTCTCGTTAATAACCTTAGTCTCTTCTTTCTATGGGACTGGCTGCTTTCCCTGGGCCCACCGAGCAGTGTCAGAGGAGGGCGCCTCCGGCACACTGGAAAATTGGCGGCCTAAACCCTCGAACCCCAAAAGCCCACCTCCCTTTGCGCCGTAACTTCAATTACTCCGCCCACGAAAGTGACAGCAGCGGCAGCGTGCGGCGCCGGCGAGCTCACCCCACCATGTCGCAGTATTGCATCCGAGGCAACCGGAGCAGTGGCGCCGGCTCTGGCGGTGGCTCTGGTGCCGCCTCCATGCCATACCGATTGTCATTGCTGTTTGCGCTGACGGCGTCCTCGATGAGCCGCGGTGGCGACTGATCGGTGAGGAAGCTCCGGATGGCGACGAGGCCTGGCCCGCGCACGTCGCGCTCCCAGGAGGAGGACTCGGCGGCGGATCCTGCTCGCGTCAGCCGGGCGCCGACTGTGTCGGAGGCGTCGAGGAGGTGGATGGGCCAGCCCCAGGCGTCGGCCATGCGGCGGATCTTGGACACCTGCGCGGCGGCGAGGACGCGGGTGTTGGCCTTGATGTCGTCGATCGCCGCGGAGAAGGTCTTGCGCCCGGCGAAGTAGTCTCCGAGCTCAGGGACGCCGATGGCCTTTCCCAGCCCGGCGTGCGCGGCACGCTCGGCGGCGGCGGTCGTGGCGAAGTACTCCCGGAGCTCCTCGACCATGCCAGCGTCCACCATGTCGTCCACGCGGCGGTCGAGGTACTCCGCGAGAAGCGCCTCCTCGACGTGGACCCAGAGCAGGCAGCACGGGAACCGGAGCGCCGGGCGGTAGGGGCAGGACGCGGCGGCCGGCGAGAAGGGATCACCGGCGGAGGTGTCGAAGCTGTCGGCGAGGAGCGCGTGGATGAGCGAGTTGGACCCGCCGGCGATTACCGGCACTCGCTGCCTCGCCGCGATCGACGCGGCCGTGGCGGCCGCGAGGGAGCGGAAGGAGGACGGCGGGAGCTCGCCGGCCTCGGGACGGATGGCTCCGAGGAGGTGGTGCGGGACGCCGCGGCGGTCATCGAGGGACACCTTGTTGGTAGTCACATCCAGGCCGTCATAGAGCTGGATCTTGTCGGCGTTCACGACCTCGCCGCCGAGCACCTTGGCGGCGTCGATGGACAGCTTGGTCTTCCCGGTGCCCGTCGCGCCGACGATCACCACCATCCTCGTATCCTCGCCTCCACAAGAGAAGCCAGACCTAGCACCCATTCCCGCACGGCACGGCCGCCGCCGCTGCACCACCCGCAATGATCGCCGCGCCGCCGAGGCCGTGACCGTGGGAGACCCACGCACGAGCGTGGCAATCCTGTTGGCAACGCTGGTCATGTAGGATAACTAGCAACCCAAGGAGACCTCCCCAATCCTGATTAGACCGCCTATGACCTTGTTTTGTCCGTACCTAATACGTTGATCACAAAACGCTCATGTGCTTGTTGCTTCCATCCCACATCTCCCAAATTCTCTCTCTCACCTATGCTTCTCTTCGTTTGTTTGTTTTTTTTTTTGCGCGCAACTGGGTTTGATTTTTGTTTCTACCCGCCTAAAAACTCTCTTGGATGCTCTAGTCTTGCCTGGGGTTTTCGTATATAGCGTGCGGCTTTGGCTAACTCAGCACGGGGTTGGAGACCTGGGTTGTCATGTGCGTATACGCGGCACACGCAGACGAACTCTTGCTTGATCCCTGTATGTTGCAGTAGTACTCGCTTGACATTGTTGTGCGCACGCAGACGCAGCAGTAGCGGCCGCAAGGAAGGGGTATACGGGGGGAACCGAAGCGAAGCGCGCTTAAATAAGCCGGGGACGTGACGCCCGGCACCGCCGCTGCCCCAGTGGAAGACGGGGGCCCGGCGTTGGATTCGGCAAGCCGTAACCGCAAACCGGCGCGGCTGGGTTGGTCCACCTGGAGGAGAGGGAGAGGGAGAGGGAGAGGGAGAGTTCGCGTGGCCCCGTCCAAGCGCGCGGTTCCCATGCCATGCCATGCCGCGCGCGCGGCCGTGTCCACCGTGGGGTTTGGGTGGGTTTCTCCCGCGCGAACATGATAATTCTCCTGCTTTTTCCGGGGCTTCGCCCGCATTTCGGTGACGCGGCCGCTTCGTGTGGCGCCGAGACGCTGTACCAGCCGGTGACGGTGAGTGCAGCGTTGCTCGCTCCCATCCCGGGCGAGGAGAAACCGAGCGGTTTACGGTCGCGTCGTCGCGGCGGCGTTGGTATAGCGACCTCAGTTGGGTCGGGGTCCGGGTCGGTGGACGGTGATACCGTCTTTGGACTTTGGGCGATCAGCAAGTGAACGGGGATGTCTTGGGCGATGCTTCGGACAACGCGATCCCATGTCGTTTTTTTCTCTTTCCGGGAGACGTGGCATTGATACGCTCAGGTTTGTGCCGTTGAAAACCACGCACGGGACGGCCGGTGCTGCGTCTCGTGCCACTGCACCGTGGGTCCCCCGTAAATTCTGCGTTTGCTGCTGTCCTGTCCTACGTGCGGCAGGCACACGACGGACGGACGGGAATGGAACGGGGGACGGCGCACGGGAGGATATGGGTTTCGACGTAAGCCGCCCAGATTGGTGCTACCACTTCTGTACCCATCTCGCACGGCCACATGGCTAACCAGGGCAGCAGTAACAGTAGTACGCTATACTACGGCCATAGCCGCAGCAGTGAAGCCCATGGCGCTATGGCAGAGGGCTAGTACGTACGTGTCCAAGCTATATATTTCTTCCCTTGGCTTGTTTGCAGCGATGGATTGGCTCGAACACTCTCTCTCGCCTACACCTAGGCCTACTGGGATCTCGGCTATAATGACCAGAATGCAGGATTATGCAGGATTGGCCCAGCCTTTTCACTTTTGCGAGCCTCTGAAAAGATGAGTGCTCTGCTTGGGAGGAATGGTGATTCGTCTTTTGGATGGTTCATCAAATAGCACGCAGGTTCTTGGCATGGTTTCGTTTCACAGATGGGCTCCATCTGTCCTCGTCTGTAAGAACTGGCCACGGTACTGTTCCCCAAGTAGTTTTATTGTGCCGAAAACATTTGTGTCCTGTGACTTGAATGTCCTCCAAGCACTGTACTACTGTTCATTTGAATGTGGTCGAGCTGGTGTAAGTGCCCCGCAGTAGTTTTGGAAATTTCACACGAAGTAATCGATCCGTTTTTACAGCAGTAAATGAAAAATATCCCGTTACCTAGCCTTGTTCTTTTCTCATAAGACTTTATATAGACTATTTGATTTTATGACAGTTACTTAAGAGTATAAATGAGAAAATTAACTAAGAAACTATTATATAAATTATTTTTTACATAAAACGTACCACGAAAATAAAAAATCCACAGTAGAAAACAAACGGAGCTTTAAGCTACTTTAATTGTAAAAATGAAGGAATAGAAAAAAATCACTAAGACTTTAGAAAGAAAGAAAATATAAAATAGAGGATTATAAAACATATAGTAATGATCATTTTGATTAGACTGTAGAGAAAATGTAGGAATCGGATATCACCTTCTTGCTAATTTTTCTCTATATGTATTAAGCCATTTCAAGTATTTAAAAATCTCTAATCTTTGTTTCGAAGAGTCAACTAGGACTTCTATAATTCCTACCTCCAACAAAATTTGATGCATTTACTCTTAAAAAAAGAGCTCGTGGGCACACAATGGAGGCACGTGTGAGTCATAAAATTTAACCTATGGCCAAATGGGAATGTTACCGTGCCTCGCGTCACATGACCCGGCCGATTGAAATGTGACCCCATGACCGAACTGAGGAAGGTTCCAAAGAAAATATATAAGCAATCTCTACTCTCTAGTGGAAGAGTAAGAGTGAGTGCGTGATTATCTTGTACTCCGTCGTTGACATGCATATTATTATTTGCGTTGCTATCAAGCGAGAACACTGACAGGTCAGCTCACCATAGCCCTTAATATTTGGAGCTGGAACGAATTGTTTCCCTTTCAAGAACAACTTGAACTAATTTTGAATTGTAACTTACGTATGTGAAAATTTTCGTCATCACATTATATAAATACCCTCTAAAATGCTACCCTTCATTTTTTAGATACTAATTAAATACGATAGAATCATGTTTCTGTATCGGTTTTTCACGTTGGATTAAGTTTTAGGGGATTCTTTTAACGGTTTTTTAAATGGAAGAGAGTGGTTTTTTTAAAAAGAGAACCGTGCTTTTAAAGTAGCTAACATTGGACACCATTGAATTACATAATACTTTTATTTAACGAGTTATCTGGTTAAAAAAGTTAGTATAAATATAAAAAATATAAATTATGCTTAAAATATATTTAAAAATAAAAAGTCACAACAATAATAAAATAATATTTACATAGTTTTTTATGATCAAATATAATTTTTTAAAAGCCAACAGTGACATATAAGAGTAGTTAAAAACGGAGGTAGTACTTAAGCCTGTCTTCAAGTGAGCGAGCGAGTCAGAGAAAGAGACCCTGCTTTCTTCTTATACACTTGCCAAATCCTTTTGCCTTCTTCCACAGAAAGGGAGGGAGATATCCGAGAGGACTTGGAGCTTGTTTGACATTTTGGACTGCGACACTAGTGAATTCTGCTGCTAAATACATGCACTTTCAGCAAAGGGCATCAAAGCTCTATTGGAGTATAAACAGAGAACATTGCAAAAGTTTTTGGGTGGCTTTTGTCAACTTACAAAAAGCAAGGATTGACAAAAAAAAAATCGATACCTCGTCGTACACGTGCTTATAGGTCATAGCACATCATCTTGCCCCTAATCTTAGCCATCAGACATAGGCTGTGTTCCTTTCAAACAGTTGAAAACTCCTTTTTTTAAAAAGAACGACTCATTAACACATAATTAATTAATTATTAGTAAAAAATTTTAAAAATAAATTAATATGATTTTTAATTTTTTTTAAAACGTGCTATTTAGAAGTTCAAACAAACTTGAAAAGTGAGAGTAGAAATTGGTAACTTGATCGGACTTAGTTGGCATATTTAGCTTGCAATTGGATCATATGGGATCAACTTGGTCTCAATGTTTTCATTAGAAAAGAAAAGGCTTTGATTGGAACCAAATGTGGAAAATTTGACACGGTATCGAGATCTAGAGTACAATGCAAGATCTATCCAAACCCCAATTATTTAGGTGATCGAATCCCTCAAAAGCCATGCAATGGCGTCAAAAGCGTCCGTTGATTGACGAACGATCCATCGACGCATGCAGAGGCGACGACAGAATTAAGTGAGCTGCACCAAGCACAAGATATATATGGGTGGCGCAGAAAGAGCAAGATATGATAAGATCACGGCCACAGTTTTGACGGTGGGACATGTGGTGACCGGCGTTCATCGATCGGCAAACGAATTTTGTGTGAATTGGCACAGATGCACACTACATATCGGTACCTTTTGCTACGGGAAGAGGAGGGTATATTGGGATCTCAATTCTCCAAAAGGAAGTAGTACGTACAAAAATCGATACGTATTTCTTACGGCCCTTTTGATGTGCCCGGGCCCGGCCACTTGCTTAGTGGAATCGAATCAAAATGTGGCAATGTCGTATCAAGGTTGTCCTTGAAAGATGGTCGTCCATTCGTGTGCTAGTCGTTGGCACTGTGGTTAATTCCATGTGCCAAAGAAAAAAAAATAACGGCTTAAATTAAAACGAGTCAGACTTAAATTACATACGATCATTATCTTCATCACATTTTTCATATAAATAATTTTGACTACAAATCCTCCAGTGGTTTATTCATGAGTCATATTGAACTCTCAGAATTTTTTGAGAAATTAGTGAGAAAATGTGTACAACTAGAGGTGTATGCTACTGTTCCAGTTAGTGAGGAAATCATTGTGAATTTTATATTTAATTTAGGGTTTTTCGTCACTTCCAATTTTCTAGCATGATATACTCATTTGCAATGCAACCTCCAGCATCACATCCAATGCCCTTCTACCCATGTCACACAAACCGAACCAGATCCTCTGACTTTTAAGGTATAATAAATAAAGCAAGAAAAGCATGATAAAACAAGTCTTATGCTTCTGTTCTGGGCACTGAGAGTGTGTGAAACAAAGAGGTATGCTCTAATATAAATGCCTATTTGCTATGGCTCGAACTCTTAAATTTCTATGCAAATGGAAGCCGGTCCATACAAGGTGCATTGATGCCCATTAGACCAAAGGAGTCCATCATCCATGTACACTGAGGATTCGAACTTCCTAAATTTTGTGGGGGAGGAGAAATTAACACCAAGCTGAGATTTCGACGTGCAATTAACGAGGCCTTCTTCACTGCAGCCATCCCTGATTGATTTCAAGTGGAGATAAATTAAAGAGGACGGTGACGTACGCTGTATGCTCGTCCCGCATGCACCCGTTGCTGAACAGACACAACTTCATGTTCCGCGAAAAGATTTGCCTCAAAACATGTTCATTAGTGAAAAGCTGTGCAAACTCTGATAGATTGAGTTACAACTGATTAGATGTAGAAAAAAATAAAAAAATTAAATAGTTAATAATTTATAGATAAAAACAAATAATGAAAAATATAGACTACGATGAAAACAATTAACTTTTAAAATTTAAAATTTGATAATGATTCATTTTTAAAATTCAAATATTGGGTTTGGTAAAATTTACTCATTTTAAAACCATAACTATCAAAATAAAGCATGAAATCCTAGGTTCAAAAGAACCTTAGATTATAACCTAGGATCCGTTCGCAATGGTAGAAGCATATGGCAAGTACAACCTAAGATCCGTTCGCAATGTTAGAAGCATATAGCAAGTAAAATAAAAGCTACAAAGATTGTCAAGATAATGAGAGGAGCACAATAGTCCAGCTTCCTTCCTTCCAATAACTTCATATGCTACATATGATTAATAAATTAAATAATACTCAAAGTGAATCAGATGCAAGCTTCAACCTGATACTAAATGATGTACTCCTATCTTTTAACGCTAACTACAGACGACGTGACAAATTTTATAGCTTACAGGCATGAAGAAAGAGTACAATATCAAAACAATAGTTTTTTTTAACGTTTTTCATATAGGATTGTCTAGATTTCAGGTGTTTGAAACTTTTAAGAAATTTCAGTCACTTTTCTCATCCATTGGATATAATCCAATGGTTTTAAGCACTCCTCTATTAATCATTTAAACAAATTCCCTTCTTTATTACAGAAAAGGTTGAAAAAATATTCTAACCGATAAAAATATACAGAGTTACAAAATTAATGAAATAAACTTACATGCAAAAATATTCAAACTTGGATATAAATAAAGTAAAACCACGTAAAACAAAAAAATTACAGTTAAAATAAATTAAAATTGCACTTTACACAGCATTATAGTTTTAGACTTAGCAACATACAATTTACGTGACCAAAAATTTACAAAACTTTAGGCGCCTAAAACATTTTCATTTTAAAGACCAAGCTATTTATAATTTTAATGGTTGTGCTGATACATATCCAAAACAATATCTTTTTTATGACAGGTGTGAATAATCTATGTACTATACATTGAGAGCGTTATTATGCTAGCTTCCCCATTTCTATGTGCCACGTCTCCTCTAAAACCTTAGCTATCAATTAAAAGCACAAAATCCTGGATAAAAAGACCCATCCTAGATATATAGCTAGGTACCTAAGTAGTCGGAGGAGGGAAGAATGACATTGATATACCACCACTTGCTTCCAATACCTTAATTGTTTGCCCCCTTGTGTGGAAATCATCAACGTCGATTACTAGCATCATTTTACTCTGGATATCATGGGCACATCATGCATCGCCAGAATAAATATCATTTGCGAGCTGATTCGACGCAAGCCAATGCTTAATAAAGTGCAACTAGCTACATAGCCACGGCAAAATGCATGCACATAGCTAAAACGTACAGCTCGCCGCCCATACATGTATGGGTTGGATATACTCCACGTTAGCGTGTCTTCCACTTGGCGAAAAGCCCTTGTCACATAGATCTATCCGAAGCAGACCAATAGAATTGTAAAGCCTTATGGTCTTCTGGAAATTAAAATTTTCTTCCAGAATGTCTGTATCGGTTAGCAAGTTCTCATGCATGCGTCAGACAGTTCATCATCAACAACGTTAAGATGATAGGTTATGTAGAAAATGTTAAGATACAAAATGACTGTATTTTTTTGAGTTGTTTTTGGATGTGCTTGGCTGATGAGCTTATCAACTGGCTGTTATGCCTGCTGCAGTTTATCCCATTGATAAAAGTCTATTTTTGTCCCTCAACGGACAACTTTGGTCCTTCAACTATAAAACATTTCACTTTTGGTCTCTTACCTCTCAAAACCATCCATATTTGATCCATTAACCCTTAAAATCGTCCACATTTAGTCCCTTAGATCAAATTGGAGTGGTTTTTGGTGACTTGACGACTGTAGATTCCACGTAGGTAGGTAAAGAGTGATGACAATAATATAACAATCAATAATAAAAAAATAGGAAAAAATGCATAAACTACATCTCAACCTTTTTCTTTCCCTCCTTTTCTCTTTTATCCTATATATCATTTATTTTAATTTGCTAACTAGGATGCCACGTATCAAAACCACCTAAGGACAAAATGTGGATAGTTTTGAGAGTTGAGAGAAAAAAATAAACGGTTTTAGAGTTGAATTATCAAAGTTAGATCAATGCCATAGTTGAGGACCAAAAGTGGAGTTTTCTCTATGCCATTTGCCCATGTTGTGTTTGTTATTTTTTTTTCAGTGCCATCAATTGCGTCATGTGTCTATTGAGTTAATGAAAATTTATCTACCAAGTGTCTATTGTTTTGTGTATCGATGCATGAATGTGGGAGTAGACTATGAGGCGATGACGAACATCCATATACGGACTATATGTTTTTTAGTTAACTCAATTGACAGGTCTTAAGGATGACGATCAAGTGTTGATCTGAATATCAATGAAAAAGTATAGCACTAAGAGCTAGTAGGGACAAATTTATTGCAAATTGTAGTGATGTTAACAAGTCATCGCCGCAGCTGCTAGACAAACATTCCTTAGTATTACTATTCATCCTAAGTTATCCTAACTTTGGTGATGTCAACAAATCCTCTGCTACTTATGTAAGACATTGGTACATTAATTCATCAAAGAAAATACTACTTTTCTCAATTTCTTAAATTCTATTGAAGAAAATGCCTTATGGACTCTTCGGAACGCATGAATTTTATATGATTTTCAGGTAGTTCAATTCATCTAATCTTTTTTTTTGAAAATCCTTCTAACCAAATAGTCAAAAATGACAGCAATTTCATTGGTTCCACAAAATGAAACGGAGAAGATTTTTGGACGATGTAAGCAACTCCTGGCCTCTATTTGCTAGGACTGGTTACTGAGTGGTGGTGGAGTGCACATGATGCATTATAGAACTAAAGTAGTGTCTAGATTTTATGTTTGAAATTTTTTAAAAATCCAATCACTTTTCTCATGGCAATCTGATGTTTATATACGACAAAAGTATCGTTAAAATAAACTAAAATTACACATTACATAGCATTATAATATTAGCCTTAAAAATATGTAATTCTAGGTGACTGAAAAGAAGCCTAAAATCTAGCAAATCCTTCGAGCTAATTAAGACTGTTCAAAGCAATATAGCATCTCATAATAATGATCCTACCAATAAAAAAAAGAGAAACTCTATCCTTGAGCTACGCAAGTGTCTAACTAATCTCCATTCAAGAGCACCATTGACCTTCATAACACATGGTGCTTGGAAAGAGAAGCAAATTAGAAAACATTAAGAGAAGAGTTGGATGGAACAGGTCAACTATTATCCGGACAAAGGTCCTAGTATATATATTAGTCTCAGCTAAGAGTGGAGGCAGCCGTCACCTTCCGATGTGTTGGCATGACCCTGGTTTCTTTATGGTTTAACCCTGCATATATGCGCTGAACATGATACGTCCAAAGTTGGAGGGTAGCTGAATGAGCAGCGGTCCAAGCGATCTGAACAGTAGTTTTAAGTCACCAAAGCATGTCGTCTTCTAGCAGAGATGTGTTGCTTCTACATGCTTGGACCATTATTGTCTTTCCATGTCCTTTTGTGATCCATGCACATCAACTCCCTCTGTCAGCTTCTCGCCTCCAGAAGAATGGTATATCATATCATACATTTTGGTCGGTGGTGTACCGGGTGTGTGCGCTCATTGCAGTCAATCAGGCATGCGGTTTTCAGACCTGCAGGATCTAATATTGAAAGTAGAAGAGCATTGCAGTCTTCTTAATGTTTTATTATCTGTTGGATAGCTGGGCCACAGTCAAATTTTAACTTCTGGAGTTGATTTTTTTTTCAATCGTAGCCTTTTTTTATTGGCTTTTAAATTACTAATAATACAAGTCTTATCGATGATTTTTTTCTTTGTTTATTTTTTTATGGCTTATCAATAGTAGCTCAAATAATCAGAGCCCAGACAAGATAATTAGTGAGACTCACAGGAAAAAAAAGAAAATTTATGTCTCTTTTTAACCTGGCGGTGCATTCAAAGATTCACAAATTCATAATCATTGTCATAAATTTTTCGTACCAGATATAATAGGAATAGAAACAAATAGCCATAATATACTTATCAAATACAAAATTTCAATTTTTACCAATCCTATTAGGGGCTACTATTGTACAATATGTCATTTTAGTGATCTAATACGAATTAAGTATTGGGTGATATATACGAGGTATTAGGGTATCATTTTTATCTGATACTCTATAAATATTATGGCAACATCGTTGGTACATATCACATCCCAATTTAACATTATCAAAAAACCAGCGCCAGATAGACTTTGTCACCGAGGACGATAAACCATCCATAGTAAAATCGCATATGCCGATGTTAGTTCTAGTATCCTAAGTTGGCACTCTCGATAAAAAACAATAATTATTATAAAAACTAAACGAACAATATATCATGTTATCATATCGAGTAGAAACTTAGCAGCAACTACTAAAAAAATTGCAACAACAAAACTTAGTACGGCTAGCATATTAATCTATAGGCATTGGACAAAACCAAACTCCCTGACATCTTCAAACCAAACTTAAGAAGGGAGAAAAAAACACAATAAAATAGAGAGGACGAGTAATTTTGTACTCGCAAGTCACAAGAAATGTAAATATGAAGCTATAAAGGAATGTTATATTTATTTTACAAATCTTTTATTTAAAAATGCTTCGCAATTTTCACAATTCATTTGGAAAGAAACTTACCGTCTCTATCCGATGCAAGTTATTTTGCAACAATCTAAATATAAGAACAAAGTTTTAGTGTCATTAATAGTTTATTTTTATTTTTTATTTCTTCAACAAACATCATTTCTTAAGCCATACATATAATCTTTATCTAGCTATATCTAGAGCTAAACCAATATCTTTCTTTTCATCGACTCTTCTCTTAGAATCAATTAAACTATAGTTTTTCTTTCTCTTGGAAAGGCTACACCATGATGACATCATGTCATCTTGGGTCATATAGACCCATTCCTAATCATCAATCATCAAGGTCATATCATAGCCACTAAGATTGACATAGGTAATAGTTTCCATTCACTCAAATATTTTCTATAAAATACTAGCAAACAAATCTATGTCGGTAGAATCACCTCACATTCGCCCTTAACTATGGGCACATCTATTCAAATAGTTTAAACTCTATAGAGTTTATACGCTTTATCTACACGGCATGAAACTAACACCGGATACCCATTGGCACTAGAAGTTTATAGCAAGGTCTTTCCAAAACCAATCCATAAATATCCCATGTCATATAGTTGGATCGAATATCTGAAAATCGAGTATTATACAAGTCTTATGCCTTTATCTACTCAAGACACACTAGAGATGTCTCTTGTACCAAATCAACCGCCTTAAAAGAGGCAAGAATAATATCCATCTCGGACAGTAAAGATTCACAATCCCATTCCCTCATCTCTAACATTCTACAACTATTTACGTATAAGATTTTATATGCTAGCTAACTACCCAGCCAAAAAAATCTTATAAATACTCATGTGGTCATACTGTAAGATGCTTGAATACAATTCTATAAGGAATTGGTTCTTAGTTGCAATTATATAACCTAGCTACACAAGCAAAGTTCCGCATCATAGGTTTTCACAAACCTTTTTTTTCCTTTTCTTTTTTCAAACCCACCGACTACACGAGTAGGGCTTTCGTAAAATGTTGCACAACCCAATTTTTTCATAATAACAACCAACAGTGTAAGATGAGATAATGATATCCCCACTTAAGGAGCAAGAATTTCTAAGCACCATTGTGATGGAATTACAAGGATATGGTTTAGTAACAACCTATGAAAAGTAACGTAACTACTAGTTTGATTCATCAGTTGCGCATAAATTGAGACCGATTGGTTTAATTATGTACACTAAGCATGAAACTTTACAAACAATCACATTTTATAAATCAGAAGCAATATGATCAAGGATGAGTTGCCTTAATGATGGTAGTCTTTAACTTTACAATCCTTACGTTGAACGAAATTCTGGAATGCCATTATAAAAACACGAAAGAAAGCCACACCAAAAACCTAAAATTAATATCGAAATGATTATATTTTAGTAGTGCCATTTGGTAGATCTTAATTTTAAAAGAATTATAGAAGTTAAACGAAGTCAATCAAAATTATAGTTAAAAAGATATAAATTTTGGAAGACTATTTGAATTTCTAGAATTTTTGAAAAAATAAATCACTATAAAATTAGAAGGAATATTTTTCCTATAATATTCTCTAGAGTGAGACTCACATCAGAGAGAGATTATTTTTGGGGAGAGCCCACATGTCAGTCTTGAGAGAAGGACATGTTAGGAGAGGTAAATTGGACATTGTAAAGCTGGTGGTGGCCTAATCTAGTGTTAGGGAAGCAAGGCCAACACATTGATGGGAGGGAGAGAGAGATGAGGGCTAGTCCATATGTTAGGAGGAAAGGGAGGAGGGGCACATGGCCTCACCTCATTGGCTGAGGTGGGACCCACAATTAGTGGCGCTAGAGAGGGATTCCTTCTTCCTCCTCCTCCTTTCTTCTTTCTCGTTCTTTCTTCCTCTCTGCTCTCTCCTATCTTGTGCGGGACTAAGGCATGGTGCCAATGGTATTGACTGGCCTAGGAGAGGTGATGAAAGGGGTTAGGAAAGGAGAACCGAAGGGTGGTTGTGCTCCGACGACTAGAGAAGGTGGCATCGCATTAGCGTAGGGGCTGAGCGGCTAGGTGTGGCAGCAACCTTGGTTTGGGATAAAAATGGGACAGCGGCATGATGATGTTCTTGAGATGGTAAGGATAGGGTATTTATAGGCAATGTGGAACGATACGTGGCATGGCCTTGAGGGCTTGCTTGGCGACGACAGTAAGAGTGAGCTGATGAGGTCACGGATGTGAGGTAGGATTGGTGATTGAGCGTAGGGCCGGTGAGGGGGTTCTCCTAACAGGACTCGAAGTACAGGGGACATGCAAGAGGAGCGTGAGGCTGACGACGTGATAGGACGAAAGAGCATAGGCTGGGCGGTGACAAAGGTGTGGCACAGTGTAGATTCGAACGATCAACAACAAGATTCATGGCGTGGGGCCAAACTTGGAGCGGTGTAGCATGGTGCATCGGCGGAAGTCGCGCTAGGAAAGGTTGGGCTTAGCACGACAGGTGAGGTGACCCCATGCGGAGAGGGGGCACCTGACGAGATACACGATGATGGCATGGTGCACTAGAGCGATAGGGCTATGGTAGGGGCACGTGGTGCATGGGACGGGGTCAAGGCGATCAAAAACAGGCATTAGCACGTCAGCTAGCAATTTGACATTTTGCTGAACAGCTTGCGAGCGTGCTGGTGCAGTGTGGAAAATAGGATGAGCGCGTGGGCACAAGCAGAGCAAGCCCGTACTGCATAGTGGAGTGGCTAGCGAGTGGGGCCCATAGGGTACGGTAGGTAGCGAGCGTGCATGTGTTTGTGGTAGAGTAGATGTGCACGGGAGTAGGTGGCGATTTAGGCCATGGGCCACACACAGGAAAGCTCCAGCTGGCAGCCTGCTTTGGGAAGGAGGGGAAAGAAGAGAGAAGAGAGGGAGAAAGAGTGGTCATGTGGGTTAGCGGTGATCGATGGCGCGACTAGGTTGACCTAGAAAGGAACGAGGAGGAGAGGAAAGGAGGCCGGACCAAGAGAAGAATTAGGGAGAGAATGGCCAAAAAAGTTTTTTCTCTTTTCTTTTTCTAGGGATTTTAGAATTCAAGTTTTAAGAGGAGTTGGAGGGGTTTTGAATTTAAACTTGCTATATGGTCTTGGTAGAATTTTGGCGATTTCAAGTGAAGGTATAAAAGGGGTGTATGAAAGATTTGAAGGAATATTTAAGTTTCAATTTGATATTTAAACTTAAAAAATATAGGAGAATGTCAAGCAAAGAACTTTAAGATCATAACTTGTATATTTTGGGAATATATTTGATTTTGTGAAGAGAAAAGAGAGATGAACTTTCAAAGGGACTTTGGATAAGATTCTTGATGTATTTAAATTTCAAAATTCAAGTCTCGGAATTTGAATCTCGATATTTGCTTTGGATTAAAATTCTGTAGGGTCATATAAAGTGAGATTTAATTGAGATATTTGACACTAGAACTTAGGTATACATGATGAACCAAAATTTTAAAACTATAATTTTTATTAAAATAGATTTTAATGGTTAAGTTAAAACTAAGAGGTTAAAAGTACCAGTGAAGAGAAAGAAGCAAGATGCATCCTGTCGCCAACGGTAAGGACAAAATTAGAGAAAAGTAGGATGAGATGTGTACCTCTGGTCAATAGGAAGACCGCTAGATCCCGTCTAGTGTGCCTCAAGTTAGCTGGATCTAGCTCCTAGGGTAGTACAGGGCAACTAGGGAGGAGAGAAGCCGCTGAGAAGGGTGCCAACCAGCATGGCTTCACCTGGTTAGGGTGAGGAGATCCCATCCTCTCCCTTGCTTCAATAAGGTTTGCTATCGGAGACACAAAGGAGGACAAGCATAGAGAAAGGGACCCTTCGACAACAGTGAAGAAGGAGATGTAGCCTCGACGGAAGAGGGGGATGGAGAAGGAGAGACAAGAGGACAAAGGCGATGAGACGGAGAAGAAGAGGAAGCAACCAACGCTTAGGGAGAAGATCCCGTGCACACTTTGTTGGACGGGATCATGTCCTGTAGCATTCCTAATCCTATTATTAAGTGCATGCAGCGCCTGAGATATGGGAATGGTTGATGACACCCTAGGCATTATTTTGATCAGTTTGCTCCCTCGTTGTGGCCCTCCGGTATTTTAATTCCCATCAAGTTGCCCAAATGCCCAATTATATAATGTGGACTTAATGCGTCGTGTATCGTCTGATCGAGTGGAAACCTACCAAGTTGGCCATATATATAGGCTTTAAAAAAGGCTCAAGATAATGGGAGCAGTTGTTTGGAAGTGCCACTTGCCTACTGATTAAAATAATATTCCAACCACAAATTTCAGTGCCCAGCAAAATGGGAAAGGAATGTGACAATTTGCCAAATTGAGTGTCACAAAATTGTAGTAACCCCATGGTAGCAATGCTCTCCGAATATAAGTCATTTTAGACATGCATGTATACAATAATTAAAACTATTAAAGTGCTGTTGTTGCTATATATTGGTCGCACATTGTAATAGAAAATGATATCCTATTCATCCACGAGTATAATGGCCTTCAATTAACAACGGAAAACTAGTGAACAAGTAAGATAAAAGCGAAAAATAAATAAAGCAATTTATGTTTGGAACCGGAGAGAGCACAAACTAAATCCTATTCAGGGTCATCGGGCCTGAAACCAAAAAGCCCACGAAAATTAACCGTATATTATTGTTTACGTGTTTTTAATTTGGAATCATAATTTTTACTAAACAACGAGAAGTACAGTCAGTTTTGGCAATGTTTCCCCTGAGATTTGTAGCTGAGCCCCAAACCATGCCCGGCGTAGTTTGAATTGAGGTAAACAGGCTCCCTTCTCTCAACGTCAAATATAAATGTCTAGAGGGAGCAGTACCACTGAAAGACATATTAAAAGAGCAAGGAATGATTGTAACATATTAACGGCACAGAATGGTATATGAAAATCCCCTGTTGGCTATTAGTTGCCACGATGTTGTGTGGGATACGATGGCCATACACGCTTGTTAGGAAAAATAGGATAAAACAACATAAATTTTTACATGAGAACATCTTTTAACATGGAAAAAAATTATATGAGATAAAATCAACTGACAACAGTATAGATTTATATATATAGATGATCTATAGGCATATATTGAACTAGCACTAGACTTTATCACTATTTAAGTCATTATAAAAAAATAGCTCGGCCTAAGCCACCGATAAGACAATAACAGCATAGTCTAGCAGTAGAGGCCGGACGGCTGGACGCTCCGCTCCTCTCTCTCTCCCAGCAGATACAGTTATTGGTGGTATGACAACATTGATTCCCAATTAGATTCTTTTTTAAGGTCCAATTAGTTCGATGATCTCCATTTAGTCAATTACATCCTGTCTGGTAATACAATCCTTGCATGAACTTTTGCAACCCGTAATGTATTGCACTGTATTGAAACTTACAGCTAGCTAGAATTGTTTGAAGCTTGTGTTAGCCAAAGCAAGCCGTTAAGAAAATAATATTTGCGTGACGAAGATTTCACTATGATATCTATAGCTTTGTAAACAGCTAGCTGAGACAAAATTAAGGTCGATCCTATGCAGCTATGGAGGAGATGAAGGGTAGGTTCATCAGTGACGTATTCTCCACCCTGCACACACCACCAAACCAAGTTTCCAATCTAAGTCAAGGAAAAAGGAAGAAAAACAAGCACCACGAAAATCAATACCAAAAACCTCAGCAAACAAAAAAAAGGTAGAGCTAGCGCGACAGAAACGAACGAGATTGGAAAATTGTGGGGTGAGAGAAGAAAACTTAGAACCCCCTTAATATATAAAACTGAAAAAAGAAAAAGAGAAACAACCAATATGTCGGCCCGGCCTAAATAGTATAAAAGTTATAAGTTTAACCAAATTTATATAAAAAAACAATATTTTAAATAGAAAATAAATATACTATTAAAATATATTAAATATTCTATTTAATATTATATATGTTTCTATATTTTTCTCCCCGGCCTGTTCATTTTTTCTTTGGAAGATGATCCAAGCTAAGAATGTTAATGTAATTAACGCTAAATGATCTTTATGAATCATAATCACTCATATATAGAGAATCGTATATATGGAAGGCAATACATATATAAAATGTTAGAACAGCAATTAGGAGATACAACTCATCTCTTACTAAATATAGATTATACACTTCTATGTTTAACACCCTCTCAATCTGAATGGAGGTAGACTAGGCTCAGATTATGCCGTAAATTACAATAGGGAGTAATCGGGAACGGATTAGTCATGATGTTGGCCACCTGGTCCTTAGATGAGATAAAGCAAACGTCGAGTTGGCGAGAGGTAACACGTTCATAAATAAAATGGTAATCAATCTCGACATGCTTTGTACGATGATAAAATATGGGATTGGCAGAAAGATAAGTTACACCAATGTTGTTACATTATAGGGATGGTGGTTGAAACTGAGAGATTCTAAGTTTCCTTAGCAACACTTGTATCTATATTACTTTAGCGGTAGCATTGGCGATGGCCTTATATTCAGTCTCTATGCTCGAGCGAGAAATAGTTGGTTGTTTGCGAGAGCTTGAAAAAACAAGATTGCCACAAAAAAAATGGCATAGCCACCTATACTGCACCGATCATGTGGGTTCTCGGCCCAATCGGTATCAGAGAACACACTTAGCAATAAAGACCTAGATTTAGTGATGCATAGCCCTATATCAGACATGGAATGAAGATAATGCAGGATGCGTTTTACTACCGTCCAATGAGCCATTATTGGTGCTGATAGAAATTGGCATACCCCGTTGACAGAGAAGGAGATATTGGGGCGAGTGAAAGATAAATATTTGAGAGCCTCAACAACAATACGATAGCGTGTAGTATATTCAGCTGAGAGAGGGTCACCACTCTTTAAGAGTAACTTGTTGTTGGAAAGCATAGTTGTCGAAACACTATTAGAGGAGGTCATATTTGTGTGCTACAGCAGGTCTTGAATGTATTTGTGTTGTGTCAAGATGAGGCTAGTAGAAGTATGATGTACTTCAATTCAATGCCAAGAAAATATCCAAGAGTACCAAGATATTTCACAGCAAACTCAGCTTCAAGTTGAATGAGTAGACGATCCATAGCTGATGACGAACAGCTCATAATAATAATATCATCCACATAGATGAGAATATATATTTGAATGCCACCTTTGTTGAATATGAAAAGAGAAACATCAGTCTTAGAAGCCTAAAACCCCAGTTGTAATAGTTTGTTACTAAGACGAGAAAACCAGGCACGTGGGGCCTGTTTGAGGCCATATAATGACTTGTCCAACTTATAAAGATAAGTAGGATGAGTTGAGTCAACAAAACCAAATGGTTGTTTCATATAGACGTCCTCTTGAAGATAGCCATGTAAGAATGCATTTTGAATATCAATTTGTCAAAGAAACCAACCATGAGAGACTGCAAGAGACAATAAGACTCAAATAGTGGTAGGTTTCACTACTGGGCTGAATGTATCATCATAATCAACTCCATACTACTGCTTGAAACCCTTGGCGACCAATCGTGCTTTACAGCGATCAACGGAACCATCAACTTTGTGTTTCAGTTTGAAAATCTACTTGCAATCAATGATATTAAGGCCGGTACGTGGAGGAACCAGATGCCAAGTCTTATTCTTGACAAATACTTAAAATTCATCATTCATTGCTAACCTCCAAATGGGTATGTCAAGTCTTATTCTTGACAAATGCTTGAAGTCCGTATAGCAGAATAAGTAACCGTGTCGTCAATACGAATCTTGGGCTTCTTGATGTTGTGTCTTAAGTGTGTCCCATACTTATGAGCAGGAGGATTCGGTGCAGGAACCTTTGAGTGGTGCACGGCCTTAGGCCGAACGCTCGGTGATGAAGTTTACCGTGATGCTGATAATGATGGGCCGGCAGATGACAGCCTAGCCACAGCCTCTGTGCTTACCGTAGGGGACACTGGAGAGGCAGGCGGAGACTTCGATACAAATAGGTCAGCGTCAGGCACTGCATGCGGAGTGCTTGTCTCGGATGAAGCAGGCATAGGGAATATCGGCATCAATCCTGATGAGGTTTTAGGCATTCCGGGATCTGCTGCATACTGAGGGGCTGCATTCATAGGGTTAGCAGGAAACATATGCATATTGTAATCGTTCAAATTAAAACTGCCACTGTCTTGATTAGGTGCAACGTTGGATGAAAGATAAGTAGAGAAAGGAAAAATTATTTCATCAAATATAATGTCACGGGACACATACACTCATCCAAAATCCATATCGAGACATTTGTATCCCTTGTGAAGACCACTATATCCTAAAAACACGTAGACTTTGGATCGAAAGGAAAGTTTGTGCTGATTATAGGGTCGCAAATTGGGCCAACATGCGCAACCAAATACACGGAGCATGGAATAATTCGGTGAAGTTTTGAGGAGGCATTCTAGAGGTACAGATTATCAAGAACTTGAGTGGACAATCTATTAATAATAAGTGGCCGTGAGGAAGGCCTCGTCCCAAAATTTAATTGGTATGGAGGCATGAGCTAGTAGAGCAAGACCAGTTTCAACTATATGACGATGCTTGCGTTCAGCCAATCCATTTTGTTGGTGAATATATCGGTAGGAAACACGATAGACTATACCAAGGCATCGGAAAAATTGAGTATGAAGTTTTTGTTACTCCCCGCCCCAATCGGATTGGACGCATTTAATTTTAGTATCAAGGAGACGTTCTACATGTGCTTGAAATTGCAAGAAAATACGTTGAGCCATAGTGCGGTCATGCATCAAATATATACACGTAAATTTACTAAAATCATCGATAAAGTTTATGTAGTATTTGTATCCACCAATAGACGTGGGGGCAGGGCACCACACATCTAAAAAAACAAGTTTAAGAGGTGATGTAGAACGATAAATAGCATGAGTATAGGGGAGTTGATGACTCTTGCCTAATTGACATGCATGACAAACTGAGTGACTCGACTCTTTGATATATAGGAAATTATTCAAACTCAAAATAGATCGCACGACTGGGGTAGAGGGGTGGCCAAGACGAGCATGCCACTGATCTATAGATGCCTTGACACCGACAAGTGCTTGTTTGAAGAATTCAACATTGGATAGCTTTATGGGATAGAGGTCGGATTCACACTTTCCTTTCAGAAGCACTTGTTTCGTTGCTTGGTCCTTTACAAGAAAATGATAGGAATGAAATTTAGAAAATACATTATTGTCACGTGATAGTTTATGAACTGAAAGGAGATGTTTAGAGATATCAGGTACGTGGAGAACATTATATAAGTCAAGAGGACGTATAGTAGTATTAAGAGAACAAAAATCAATATGCATAAGTTGCAAACTTGCCCCGTTACCAACTTGAACCGTTTCTCTACCATGGTATTGTTCATGTAAGGCTAGGCGATCTAGATCACTGGTTATGTGATCAGTAGCCCTCGTGTCGTTATATCAGTTGGTGTCGACCTTGTAAGATGAAGTAGCAACCACCGCAGCATAGGGTTGTTTCTCTTAGTAAGACTCATCTATACGATACCAATATTTGATGGCAGTGTGACCTGTACGACCGCAGATCTGATAGGAAGGGGCGTCACGTCCACGTCCCTGGGACGGAGGACCGCCACAGCCACGGCCTCGCTGCTGCCCACCTCGACCGACGAAGTTGGTTGACGCGTCGATGTTGAGGTGAGTCTCTGCCTGGTATTGCAGTTGGCGCACCTCAAATGCTAGTAGATGTGAGTAGACGTCGTCGAGCGTGAGGGGCTCACTCTTTGTCGTCATAGATGTGACAAACGGATCATAATCTGGAGGAAGATCCACTAGGAGATAGGCAATGATCTCATCATCACGAAGAGGAGCATCAGCTGCAGCCAATTCGTAGGCCAGATTCTTGATCTTGTGGAAGTAATCGGTAGCAGAGAGGTCGTGCTTCTTGGTTATAGCAAGGTCGACACGTACTTAGATAGTGCGCGCACGCGTGGCGGAGGAGAACATGCACCGAAGAGTGTCCCAACCTTCTTTGGATGTGACGGCAGACAACACGTCCTGAAGGATGCCTTCAGTCATCGATGAGAGAAGACCATTTAGTAGTAGTTGATATTTATTATATCACAAGCAATATTATGGGTTAGACACGAGCTCAGCACCATTAGCAGTCGATAAAGGAATCTGTTAGGGAGGCGCGGTTGTGGATCCATCGATGAAGCCCATAAATTTTTCACTCTGCAGATACATGAGAAGCTAAGCGCGACATAATGTATAGTTTATTTTGTTGAGTCGGATGGTGACAACATGATGAATTGGTATAGGAGCAAAGATAGTAGCAGAGGAGAGACTGAAAGTGAAGACGAAGGTGGTGGAGGAGAAGGTAGAAGATGATGTTAATATTGATTTAGAAAAAAAATATTAACTTTAATAACATGTTAATATAATTGACGCTAGATGATCTGCATGATCACTTATATATATAGAAAATCATATACATGAAAGATTATACATACATAAAATATTATAATTATGACCAATAGCAAATAGGAAAAACAGCTCCAAATATAGATAATATCTTAATTAAATTGGTCGGTGAAGAAAACTCCGAACGCCTTCCTCAACCGATAAGACTGAAAGTAAGACTGAAAAAAGAAAAGGAAAAAGAAACGAGCCAACAGCCTAATACCGTCAGATCTAACAGGCCCGTCCCAACTAGTACTCGCCGTTGACATGGCCCGGCCCTTAGCCAACTTCCTCCACAACAGAGCCGCCAGTTGTACAGCGGATATCCGGACAGTCTTCTGAAAACTTAAAAAAACCACAATCATGTCATGGACAATGCGTGCAAGGGCAGAAAACATGTATACTGCGCATTCTTCATGTTCTGGGATATTCGGTTATACAACGGAAGAATTGCACGGTGCTCGTGTCCTAGTACATTCTGAGGGCACAATTGAAAACGTACCTTCTACCTCGAGCCTGCTTATAAATGATAGTTACAAATTGAGAATTCCGAGTAGGAAGTATGGAAAGACATCGACACAAGATTACCATTTACACCCAACTCAGCTTTTATAAGGCAGATCCCAACAACCAATTTGCAAACAACAAAGCAATGGGATACACAGAGTAAAGACATGCCGAAACAGGAGAAGCAGCAGATCTGCCAGCGATCCTCTTGGCTCCTGCTACAATCCAGTATTTCAAAGTTGCGTTAAGAATGCTAAATTGTAGTAATGTTTCATGGAACGAAAAGGACCTTAATGAATAGTAGAGGATTCGATGCATTCATCCATTTATGCAGGTATAAATATAATTAAAAACTGAGGTTATTTCAAAGTCTCAGAATCTAATCCCATTCCGAACATCAAATTATTTTTGAGAAGGACAGCAGAAAAGACAAGTCCCTTACAGGCCAGTGGTTGGCTGATAACTGAAAATGTGTTGTTATAAAGCAAACCAACAATAGATTACCAGTGAAATCTCCCCGAAACACAAACCAGAACAGCATCATAAAAACTCTTTCTACTTATACGGATCTGAATATGCTATACAAGCACCTATTGAGGTATTAGTAGACATTCCAAATAAACATCTTTTCCTCTTACCTATAATGTCCAATGGATTGTAATATCACCTCCAGCGATAAACATCCCTCTAGAATTTCACATCACAAATCCCAATTCCATATTACTAGCTATCAATGCCTTCATTGTCATCGCTATCTTCATCATAATCATCATATTCATCTTCGTCGCTTGATTCATCAAAATTATCTTGGTCCTGTACCCACCAAAGGGAAGAGTGAGTATTATGGTTATTTTAAAACAGACAGCATCAATTTCAAAAGATTGGAGACCTCATCGTATCTTGCAGAGGTAACTGCTGCATTATCTTCATTTTCTGAATCTGAAATTTCCTCATCATCCTCAATGCCCTATTTTGTTTTGACAACAAATCAAGAAACATTAATCAATGAAGACATTTACCTGAGAAACATTTATCACTAACACAAGTGCACAACTACAGATATCAGCCTAACTGTCATCAGAACATCTCAGCTGAAGCAATGTGTGGAGTCTAAGGTAAAACTGTTAACTTAATAACGAAATGTCAATAAACAACATTTTTTTTGGCTAAGACAATAGGTAAATATTGCAGAAACAGAAATTAAAAGCCAGTTAGCGGATGGAGGGATCAACTAAGATGCATGTTAATATGTTTTACTCTGATGCAAATGGCAAAAATTACAAAAAATAATAAGGCAAACGCATCCTATTAAATTTTATGCCTACAGAAATCAGTTTTAGTGCCGTATAATGAGACAAAAAAATGCTAAGATTAAATATTTGTCTTAATTGAAACCGGACTACTTTTCTGTAAAATGAGAAATTACATACCAGATCGAATTTCATCTGCCTTATATTGCTTTCCAGTTGAGCTATATGCTCGCTGAGGGCCTGCATGACAAGTCATGAGTTTAAACGGAATCAGAAGGATGCTAAAGCCATGCAGAATGGTCTCTCCTTTTCTTTTGTGGCAAACTAACCTCATGGCGCTGCATTGCAACCGCACGTTTCAAAGCCTTCGCTTTCGTTAAAAGATTCCTAGGTCTTATGTTAATAGGCCTCCTATAATTCTTTCCACGGTAAAATATAAGTGCGTAGCCTTTTGGAACTCTTTCAATTGCGACTAGTATACCGCCACTCTCATACTGTAGAAGCCATGCTGTCTCCTCAACAAAGGGCAATGTCTTCTGCTTTGTTATCAATTTTACAACTTCCCTGTGCTTCCAATGCAAGTGCATATTTTCAATGACACCATCAAAGACACCACGAATTCCTAAAAAAGATAAGGAGAATAATCAATCAATAGAAATATTACAGAATGCTCCAAGGTTATTGCTCATGAAACTTACCAACAGGCAAGTATGCCTTAAGACGCAAACCGATTCTACGGAAAACTGATCTTTCCTCATCTGTAATCATTTCCTGATCATCAGATGGATTGGCCAAGACCATAGAAGCTTCGATCTTCGATAGTAACCGCTCTGCTCTATGTATTTTTGCATGTGCCTGTATAATTGAAGACATAAGGAACAAGCATAACAACTGACGGAAATAAATCTGTGTCAAATAACCATACTGGCATACCTAGATCAGCTTAATGATTAAAAAAACAATACAAAAAAAGACAACACATGATCTGCATCAATATATTTGCTCGAGATGAAATACTTAATTTACTTGCAAGCATTTTTCCTGATATCTGAAGCTAGCTTTGTCAGAGAACATGTAAAAAAAATGCTCACAATGGAAAGTTTGTGCTCTAGTATCTTGAAAGCCTTTTCCTTCACTGATCTAGAAGAAGCTTCTTTCATTTGTTCTTGCTCCTTAGCAGTTACTTCTCTTCCCCAACGAGCTTGAGCCTCCTGAAATTCAGCAAGAGTACCCGCGAGAGCATGCCCATCTAAACTGTCATCCGTTGAGTGCACAATCGAAATGCACCTTCTCTGCTCCTCTACATTCTGGATATCTTTTGTCAACTCCTCTCTTTCAGCCAAAGCAACTGCAACAGATGTTGGGAGGAAATCTTTTCCACGATATATTACAATGTAATACTTATTTCGGAGAAGCAAGGTGCCCCCTGTTAGATTCTGAAATGATGTGGAAAAGACAAGGCTTCACTGATTCAGAAATCCGATACAAGTCAAATCAAATATAGTGCATGAACACAGTTGATTTGTGGAAACATGCCTTCATAACTCTATGAAGGTTTGACAAGGAATAGTACTAAACTATATTAAGCACCCTCAATCGTGTCTTGGTAAAGCATGATGGCCTATGATGGCATGTTTAGAAAAAGAAAAGCATTACACTAAACAAGTCCTATTCCTTATAGGTAGCAGTGCAGCACAATTTTGATATTGTCTTGGGAAACCCCTGGCATTGCTTTGTACGATTTAATAAATAAATTGATATTGCAATATTCACAGGACAAATATGGAGTTCAAAAACCTCTTGTTGAATAGTCTTTTTAGTTGTCCTTTTTCTTTACCAGGTTTTTTAGTTGCATTTCTTCATGTTCAACTATGCCTAAATGATATATTCAGTTCTGTTCAGCTTAGCTATGACGTACAATTGTATATATATATATATATATATATATATATATAAATGAAAACTACCATAGTTTTCAATGTTCCTTATCATAAATTCTGTGAACTGTGAAGTAGTTATGGCCATAGATGAGGCAAAATGCAACAGCATTGTATTCAAACCTTTATTTCTTCTGCCATTAGTTTATTGTTTGTATTCTGGATTCCACGTTTCACAGCTATTTTCACCACCAAACTCTTCTCCCAGAGTTTAACAATAGCTGTTGCCAAGCCTTGATGATTTCGGTTTCTCCCTTCAATGGAATTTATCAAGCAGTAGTCAGGTGTTTGCCATGAACAAGCAAAAGCTATAATGGGGGGGTGGGGGTGGGGCAGTATGCACACTGTCAATAGAATTACCTAGAGCAAAATGGCATGGAAGATTCCTTGCTAGCTTCCGCAAATTAGTCAGTTCTGCGTTGGTTAGGGTCAAACGCATTCCAGTTGGAAGAAGTCTAAAAGGTGTTTTATAACCAGGAATTGTTTGAGGCAACAAGTCGGCATCTACAGGTAAAATACCGGTTCCCCACCAATCAACAAAGCGAGGACCCAACTCGTCAAGCATTTGATTGAACTCCAGCTCTTCTTCAGTCATGTCCTCAGTATTCTGCATGTTTAATCTGGCTGCAATCTCACGTTGGGTGTTTAAATCCTTCCCTTGGTTATCATGCTCTGTAGGGTTTGATGCATCCGGGATGAATAATGTACCGTCTCCCCCCTTTACTGCTGATGAGGTATCATCCAATGCTTCAAATTTCAAAGGCCTTTTGTAATTGCCCCCTCGGTAAACCACCATAACGCTCCCAGACCTCCATATGATCAATCCTCCTGTCCGTCGCTGATTGATAGGCAAATGTCATTTAAGTAATCCATTTTCCTTGGTACAACTAATAACTCATTGGAAACCTTGAATTCACAGCAACAAACATATAATCCAAGTTCAATTGCCGCTAGAAATCACTAAATTGAACTGATCTTCCAGTGAAAAAAATCACTAGATTAAACAATTATAACAAGCAATGTTATCTGATCGCTGACCGATCCTGATCACTAAGGCACCGATCAGGCCGATCAGATCAATTAATCAAGACTAATCGATACTGTATATAACAGGACCTATATTCTATATAGTGTATAGTATAAATCATTCATAGTATTTATATTTGATTGCAAGATGGTCACTTATGAGTTTTGATTTGTCAAGCATCCATAACTCCAAATTCCAGTTCCATACTCCATATTCACATGCAGCCCAAAACTCATATAGAAAGTAATCGACCTACCCTAGTCGGATGAATAATCGGATACCATTGATAACGTGCAAGCTGCCAATGCCGATAGAAAGGGATATATAGCACACACCTCGACAAGCTCATGAGCCGTCTTCATGTCGTGCGCGAGATCCTCATGGAACTTGAGCCGGACCAATTCTGACTTCCTCCATGCGTCGTGGATCTTCTCCGTGACGGCCTGTGTGACCCCCGCCTTGGGCACGGTGATTCGGTCCCGAAGAGTCATCCCCATCCTCCGCAGGCGTCGCAGCTCCTCGTCCTCGATCGTGAGCTCGGCCAGCGAGGGGGCCCTAACCCTCCTCCTCTTCACCCCGTCCTCCTCCTCCCCTCTGCTTCGCGCGCTCTCATCCCTCTCCCAAGGGAGGACGGACTCGTCGAAGCTGGAGGCGGCGAACTGCTGGTCGGGGCGCGCCCAGCTGCGGTCAAGCAGGTCGCTAAGGCGCTCGCTGCCATCGGGAGGTGCAGTGGCCGTGGCAGTGGTGGACTCCTCGTCGTCGTCGGAGGCGAGGCCGAGGTTGCGGAGGCGGTGGACGATGCGGTCGATGGAGGAGGAGGGGGCGGGAGCGGGCGGAGGAGGCGCGGCGGGGTCGGTGGGCCCCCACTTCTGCAGCCACGGAGCGCCGCGGCTGGGAGCCAGAGGAGCGCGGCTGCCGCTGGAGGAAGATGGGGAGGAGGACGAGGAGGCGGGGCGGGAGGAGGAGAAGAGGCGGAGCGGGAAGAGGCGGAGGTGGGAGCGGGAGGAGAGGCGGAAGGAGTGGTGGAGAGGGAGCTCGGAGAGCGCCATGGAGTCGGTGGCGGCGGCTATGGCGTCTGGTGGTTGTGCGGTGGCGCCATGGATGGGAAGGATGAGATGTGGATGGTTTTGGGCTTGGTGGTGACGGATAAGGGAGGGACGAAGGGTTGGGATATTTCTTCGCGGGTTTGGGCTTTTGGATTCAAACCGTTTGAATCAAACGAGTTTGGCCTTCGATACCAAACTACTTAGTACTAGTATCTTATCTTGTTTGATTATTTTTTTTTTTTGGAATTTACAGTACATCCAGAAAACTTGTAGTACTGAAAATGAAAGAAAGAAAGAACAAAACTTTTTACAAAGCGTGATCAGCCCCGAATGCTATAACAAGCTAGCGAATTGCGATGCTACAGGCGGAATTGAAACAAAATTCAAATCCGTTCCGTGCAATCGAATTATCGCTGAACTGAACTTATTTTGGCCAAACACATAAAAGACGAACAGAGACTGGAACCACTGCAACGGAGTGACACGATTGCTAGGTTGCAGTGGTACACGACACACTAGTAGTAGTACAGTACGAAAGAGGAAACAGTAGTACTCCCAAGTCTTCAACTGACGGCAGGTTGGTCGGCGTAGGATCGGGTTGCGTGCGTGTGCCGGCCGTGGGGTTAAACCGGCGACGGCTGCTGGCGGTTGAAGAAGAACGGCTTCAGTTTGTCCACGGCGGAATTATTGGCTATCGCTGCCGCCATTACTCCCGGGAACACGGGATGAGGCGCGAGCGGGGACAGCAGCAGCGCTATCCCCAGCAGCCAAAGCAGGAAGCCGGCGAGCGCGTACCCGGCGTGGCCAGCGGGCGGGCTGCCGGTGACCGACCACACCACCAGCGACGCGCCGGGTAGCACGAGGAGGCCGTAAAGAGCGTCGTGGCTGGGCGGCATCGGCGCCGCGGGCGCGGCAAGCTGGAGAGGGAGCTCCCGCGCTGCGGCCATCGATGATCAACTGCTTAACAAATCAGCAGCTACTGCTACGTGGAATCGATGCAATCTGTGGAGTTTGCAGCGCCGCTGCCAGCCAAGTGCGCGTGCCAGATCTATAAATGTGGCGTGTGCCTCCGCGTTATATGTAGGCGGTTGGCTGAACTTGCTATCCTCTTGCCTTGCCTAATAGGCAAAGATTGACCACTAATTAATTCGGATCGATATGAGGACCCAACGCAACCCAACTTCCAGATTCCATGTTTCATATTTAAAGGGATTGACATATGTGCTTCTCTCATGGTAAAATCCTCTTCCTGCTGAGCCGCTTTCTCCTCGGTCCACATAGAGAAGGAGAGATACACGAAGCAAGAAGAAGAGCGGAGACGGGTGCGAGGTGAGACGAGGAGGCGGATCGAAACCGTCGCCTGGTCGTGCGGAGGTGGGACGGAGAAAAGAAGGTGACTGCGGGAGAGACGGGAAGAAGAAGAAACGGGGGCGAGAGAGCGAGGAGAGTACCGAGAAGAGGGTCGGCGACGGGAAGAAGACGTCGACGACGAGGAGGAAAGGGTCGGCTCACCGGAGGAAGAAGCTAGCGCGTCGAGAATGTCTAGACTCGCTCTGATACCATGTAGAATGTGTATAGTGACTAAGACCCCAAACGTATATAAGAAGAGTCGGGTCTATATATATACAACTTAGACTAGTAGTTTATTTAACCGTTAGTGATTGATGAACTGTCGGCGCACCTCCACGCTCGTCGTTTTCATCGGCTGAACTCGTCCGCCCTCCCATCGACTGGAACCCTTCCTCGATTCTCGTCTTTTTTTTTCCGACACGCTTAACGGCTCTCGGACGCGAACCTTCTCCCCTCACATCCAAGCCAGTCAAACGTGTTCACGTGTCCATGGACATGAATCCCTGCCTCTTGGACACAAACATATTCTCTTCGCGTCCAGCCACTTCCTGCCTTTTTTGCGTCCGCCCCACTCCTTGACCTCCACGAGTCCACGGAAATGAATCTTCTCTTCACGGACGTGAATCTTCGTACGTCCGTGACCCAACTACTTTCTGACCCACCCACTCTGTCACCACCTTTTCCCGACCAGGTCTTCTCCACTGTCCTCTCCATCGGCCTCCTCATCGGCCGCTGCTGAGGATTTACTTTTCACATATCCCACTACTACTCGGTCTAATGTTTCCACCATCGGACCCCCATCGGACCCACCTCCATCGGCCAATACTGATCCTATTTATCCTTCAGCCGATACCGTTCCCTCTCCATCGGACACCCCACTTTCATCGGCTCCTCAGTTTCCATCGGCTCCTCCCACTCTATCGGTTGATCCATCTCTATCGGACCGATTGAAATACTCGGCCTACCTAACCTCATCGGCTCATGCCGATTTAATTCTTCCTTTTCCTCTTGTCTATAGTCATCGACTCGGAGCCGATGACGCCCCCACCCAACCAGTTCTTTCCATTACTCCCGCACCCCCATCGGCTCCAGTTCCCTTCACCTCTCATATGGTCACCCGCTCTCAGATCGGGTCTCTCCGCCCCACTCAGTGCTACGGTCTCTCCGCCGTCCACAACTCTATCTCGCCCATCCTGACGACTTCTTGCTCAGCCCTGGCCGACCCTCAGTGACGTGCGGCCATGCTCGACGAGTATAAGGCCCTAATGAACAACGAGACCTGGCGTCTCGTTCCCCGATTTCCTGGCGTCAACATTGTGACCGGTAAGTAGATTTTTAAATACAAATTCCACGCCGATGGCTCTCTTATCCGTCACAAGGCTCGCTGAGTAGTCCAGTATTTCTTCTAACGACCTGGTATCGACTACAACGAGACCTTCAGTCCCGTGGGGTGTGAAATAGTCAAAATTGAAAAGAACTGTCTTTGCCTAGTGGGGTGTGATGACCGGCGAAGTGATCGAGTCAATTTTTCTCCTTCTCAAAAATGTAATGATGTTGTAAAATTCTGAGTGACCAATAAAATGTTCAGGCTGCCAATGCCGCCGTAGTTCCTGTCAAATAAAGTTAGTTTTGGGCAACTTTTGTCTACGCGTGAGGCATAATTGTCGCTATCTCGTTGTTCTGAATCGTTGCTGCAGATCATGAGTGCCATTTTGTTGTTGTTTAGCAACTAAAGTTATCTACGTTATTGATATGGACTGAACAAAAAGAATGATCTCGCACCTACTGTTTGGCGTTTTTTTCGCAGATAAGAATATGCGACCGTATGGTTTAGGTTTCTTCATGATGGCATTGACAAAATAGTTCGATACAAACAAGATCGTTCGTTTGACAAAATGCTCGACCTCTGCAAAATATAACCGTATACTTTTATCCTTTGAGGCTTTGACCTTCTATCACTGTTCTGAGAAATGATGTGAGGAAGAGCTGGCGTTAGATGGCGATCTTCAGGAAGAGGAAAAGAGGCGTGTTTACTCGGCGACGTCGGATCAGAAAGCGGCTTCCTCTTGTCGTTGCTGTGTTTCTGCTGTTGAGATTTGGAATGTCCTGGATTTTCGTGGCCCTCTTGTGATCTGGTCTGAACGGCACATTGCCTTTTTCTTTTGCTGTAAAACAGGTACCACGACTGAAAGCTGCCAACCTTCTCCGGTAGAAATGATAGTAACTGAATCTTCCTTGAAGTTTCATTTCCAAATTCCTAAGTTTTATCAGTACATTGTCACAACTAGGTAGAGGATAAGAAGCTTTATTGGCAAGGTGCGAAATTGCACAATCCTTATAAACACTTTGATATTACTAGGTGATTTGGTCTGTTTATCTTGTCCTCTATTTGTTACTCCATCACCAAACCAAGAGCTCAGCTAGTTTCCCTACGGGCTTCATAATGAACCTATCACTGACAAAATTCACATATGATTTATACGTTCTTTAAACAAACCACACAACATGTAGCTGCAACCCTGCAACTAGTACATTACACAAAACAAAATACGAAAGAAGAAAAAACCCGCCGCCTGTGGTCAAGGTCTCACCGCCTCCTGCGTCTTTCATACTGTGCAATGAAAACACAAATCACAAGTCCCGAATGATAGGATTAAAAAACAATTTTTTTATGTAACGTTATATAATTACCAACGTTATGCTATTAGCACTGCAATCATCAGTCTATTCGTCATCTTACTATTAATCTAACTGTTCACAAATAAATAATATAACTTGAAAATATTATTAAAAATAGATCAATTTTATTACATATCAGTATTTATCTTTTTTTAAAACTAAATCCTAATTTTTTTTCTAAAATTTTAACCACTCATCTATTTATAAAACCCTTTATTAGAGTAAAACTCATATTTCTGCTTAGAGTCAAATTCTTAAATTTTAATAACTCTTAAATTTTAATAACAATTAGATGTAGAACTTATATTTTTAATAAGACTTAAATCTTATATTCTAAATATTTTATAATTTTATGATTTATTTTTTTCTCTTTTTAGTTCTACTCTAAATTTATTTATGATTTTTTTTGATAATTGTACACACAACTTATAAAATCCATTACAAATACTTCCACATGTTACTCATCTAATATATATCACATAGTGCTTAATATCGGTTCCGTCATTAACAAATGTTGATCTTAAGGTCATCTAATTTATCACACTACGTTTTAATGATGCTAGACATTGTTTCTTTTAGTAAGTCAATTATATAAACAACATTTTCTAAGTTACATATATCACAATATGATTCAGTTTAGTTATATATACTCACATAACATCATAAATATTTTTAAACTAATTTATATTAATTAAATTATTTATAAATTCAATTATTTATTAGAAAAATATTGATTATGAAAATAATTCAATACAGCCTTTCTCTCTTGCCGACACGGCCGAACCCATCATCGCTTGTCCCATCATCGCTTGGGAACTGACCTTCAAGTCCTCCGGAGGCTAGATTAGGCTTTGTTCTTCCTGGTAAACAGGAACACCACCCTGGCACGATCTCCCTATCCACCGGTTATCAATCTTCGCCGGAACAAGAGTTGTTTCTCGGACGCCATGAATTTTCATCCCTTCATCCAATCTGTGCTCCTCCTTATCATGGTCAACAATGTCGTCACCACTCCCATCGCAACGGGGTGTCATGCTGCTGCTTGGTTCTTTGATGACCGGACGAACATCTCCAACTTTTGGCCTCTTGGAACCAGGAAGATGATGAGGATCCTTGTTGTCAAGCTGTCGTCGTTTGAGCGATCTGTCATTTGTTTCGGTTCGCGCTTGCGATTCTTGGTCTCTCATTCGGCTCATCTGGAACTGCATGATATCTAAGTCCATGCGTGCTGTTCCAGGAATGAAGCATTGTAGCTTATTGGCTACAGCTGCCTTGGAGGAAACACACTGATGTTTATTCATATTTTGGAATCCAGCTGCGAGCTGCTCGGATTTTGCCTGCAACCATATATGAATTAGCTGCTGCATGTTCATAACAAAAGATAGCCGATAGTGTTACAGAATCGCCTTATGAGAGAGCAAGATATAAGGCGAGCAAAATGATCTATGTCCAAGCGAATATGATTATATATGAGACCAAAATCTTAAATACGGGAAGCAATGTTGATGATGCAGAATAAATGCATGTCCGATAATAGTATATACATTTTTTAGGCAAGTTTGCATAAACATATATGATTACGACGGAACATGAGAGTAGTATAGGACACTTCTACCTTGTGCCAACTATGAACGGATGCCTTAAAGGAGAGAACAAAACTGCGAGTGATACCACCAATGGAATAAAGAAAATGCTGTATTTATTCAAGGTTTTTATTGCTTTTTTTCATTCCCAAGAAACACATCTCGACACAAACAAACAGTGACGAGAGGCAAGTCCTTCTGGTGATCACTATATTCTAAAAGAATGCCCTTTGAGTATT
This sequence comes from Oryza coarctata, assembly GCA_030770085.1. Lineage (NCBI taxonomy): Eukaryota > Viridiplantae > Streptophyta > Magnoliopsida > Poales > Poaceae > Oryza > Oryza coarctata. Next base: position 21,364,426 of record CM061470.1, read on the forward strand.
ATCTCAGAGGTTCTCTCTTACCAGCTGAGGATTTTGAAACATGTTGACTGTCGCCGGATAATATTTCAATTTTATTTGCCCCAAATAGATGACTGCCAATATTTGTACCATACATGTGAACTCCAAAAGCAGTCGAAATTCCTGAAGGCAGTGAATCTTCATGATATGTATTTTGTGCTTTGGAAGGTATGGTTAGCAATTCAAATAAATAGGGAGCTTTTCGTTTAAACTCTCCCAGTGTTAGATGCATTTGTTGTCTCAACATAGCAGTCTCAAGCCCTGATAAAAAAGAAGAGTTGTGTTAGGTTTAACGAGCTAATGTAAAAACTTAACTATACTTATAAATATAAAACTCAAAAACCTTTCGTTAGGATATAACCTCTTAACGACGCGCTATATCGGAACCAGTATGGTGTTAAATGGATAAGAGTTGGGTCGTCACCTCCATAACACGCTATGTCGTGATTTGGGCATGGTGTCTAGTGAGCAAAAATTGAGCCATCACATCCTTAATGGTGCGCCACATCGATGCTCGGGTGGTGAAAAATGAGTAAGAGTCTTCACACTTTTTGCTGGTGCGAAGAATAAGGAAACAAATCGAGCTAACTAGAGTTTAGCTAGCTGAAATGTAGGGTCTTTTACAGGTAAGTTAAAAAAATTAGTCAACACAGCGGTTAGGAGACGTGTAAATATGGAAGGGTTAAAAAGCGAAGAAGGTGGACGGTACCAGCTTCAAGCTCTGGTACACAAAAACAACTTCAAACACAAATATAGTATAAATTCTGATTGATAAAATCCTCAAGGATAATGTGGTGGAGGTGAGAAAACAAGAGGATATGACTATATTAGTTAAACTTGTCATTAGTGATATAGTCTTAAACGTAAGTAGAGCATATGTCCCTCAAGTAGGTCAGAATGAGAGTGCTAAGAGATATTTCTGAGGAGAAGACTTAGATATCTTAGTTAGAGCTGTATCTAGTAGTGAGAAGCTTTTTATAGGAGGAGATATTAATAATCCTATAGGTGCAACAAATATAGATTTCAAGGCGACAGAGATTTTAGGTATGGTGGTAAGAATCAGGAAAGAGTGAAAATCTTAGACTTTGCTATAGCTTTTGATTTGATGATAAACAACACTTTGTTTAGAAAGAGACAATCTTATTTAGTGACTTTTAGTAATAGCTAATATTCTAGTCAGATTGGCTAGAGGGAATAAACGAGCTTATGTGAATTGTAAGATGATACCTGAAGAATATGTGATTTCTTAGCATAATCTAGTAGTAACCAACTTTTACTTTTTAGTGCATGCTCGTAGAAATAAACAAGTCAAAATTGCAAGGACAAGTGGTAGAAGTTAGAAGATGAGGGATCAAATGTCTTTAAGAAAATGGTTTGTCGCAGAGGACTCTTTAAAGGACAAAGATGATGCAAATAATATGTGAGAGAAGATGACAACATGCATATGAAAGATTATTTCAGAGGTGTTTGAAGTGACCAAAGAGAGTGGATGCGAAACTAAAAACTCTTGGTCGTGAAACGAAGATGTGTAAAGAGCTATTAAGGAGAAAAAATAATACTATAAACGCTTGTATCATGATAAAAGTGAGGATAACATAGAGAAGTATAATGTGACAAAGAAGATCGTAAAACGAGCTGTGAGTGAGGTAAAGGGATAGGCTTTTGAGGATCTGTATCAATATCTGAGTACGAAAGAAAGAGAGAAGGACATCTATAAAATAGTTAGGGCTCGTGATAAAAAACGATACACTTCAACCAAATTAAGTGTATTAAGGATGAGATGGAGCAGCTCTTGGTGAAGAAAGGTGACATTAGACATAGATAGGAAGAGTATTTTCATAATATATTCAATGGTGGAAAAGAGGACACCATCGTTCAGTTAGACGATTCTTCGGATGACACTAAAAGGAGATTTGTGTAGAGGATCCAAGAATCCGAGATTAGAAAAACTTTGAAAATGATGAAAGGGGGTAAGGCGATGTGTCATGTTGGTATTCTAATCAAGGTGTGGAGATATCTCAGTGATATAGCTATAGTATGGCTAACAAAGTTGTTCAATAATATTTTTTAATTGAACACGATGCCAGAGAAATAGAGGAGAAATATATTGGCATCAATATATAAGAATAAGAGAGATATATGAAGTTATACTAATTATTAGGAAATCAAGTTGATGAGTCACACTATAAAACTATAGGAAATAGTTATTGTACACCGTTTAAGAGGAACGACATGGATCTCTATAAACCAATTTGGTTTCATTATCAGAAGATCAACTATAGAAGCAATTTTCTTAATAAGATAAGTTATAAAGCAGTTTAGACAACAGAAAAATAATATATATATGGTTTTTATTGACTTGAAAATGTTTATGACAAAATACCAAGAAATATTATGTGGTGGGATTTAGACAAACATAAAGTCCCATATCTCATTAAGGATATATATATTAATGTTATAACTAGTGTTCAAACAAATGATGATAGCACATGCTATTTTTCTTGATTAAAATAGTAGTACATTAGAGGATCAACTTTGAGTTTTATCTCTTTGCATTGATAATGTATGATGTTACGAGAAACATATAAGAGAATATAACTTGATATATACTTTTTACAGATGATATAGTGTTAATTGATGATAGTCGTAAGAGTAATTAGAAAACTAGAGTTATGACGGTAAACACTTGAGTTCAAAGGTTTTAGAGTAAGTAGAACTAAGACTGAATATTTGAGGTGTGACTTTGACACTATTACATATGAGGAGAGAGATGTAAGTTTAGAAGGCCAAGTAGTGACTAAGAAGAATAGTTTTCGATATCTAGGATCGATGCTACAGATATATGAGGATATTGATACAGACGTTAAACATAGAATCAAAGAGCGTTAGTTGAAGTGGCGTCAAGCATCTGATATCCTCTGTGATAAGAGTATACCACAGAAGTTAAAAGACAAATTTTACAGAACGACGATTAAACATGATATATTATATAGAGCAAAATATTGGTCTACAAAAGATATCATGTTTAATAGATAAGTGTTGCATAAATACGTATGCTAAATTGGATTTATAGTCATATAAGAATAAATCGAGTCTAGAATAAGGATATACGTGATTATTAGGGGTAGCACCAATTAAAGAAAAGATTGTCCAACAATTTAGTACATCGTAAAATCATAAATCATGTGAATAGATATAGAGAAAAAAACAAAACTTAAAATAGTGAAATGTAGTTGAAGATCTATACTTTAATAAAAATAGTTAGAATGCAATTATTGATGTGGTTAAACCGTGATCTAAAGGTTTTTATTGGGTTTTAACTCTAGCGTATTACTTAAGCATTGGTTGAGTTAAGAGAGCTTAGCACTGGTTGAGTTAAGAGAGCTTTTCGTTTAGTAGAATCTCCAAATATGTCCATCGGCTGCGACACTGCCTCACCCCTACCATTTACTGCAAATATATTTGCAGTTGGATCAGGTAACATGCTGGAGCCCGTGATATTTGCTGCAGATACTATTCTGTGTATTCAGATGTCGCTGCCCATAAGATAATATATCACTAGCCACAATCTTACCGTGAGAGTCACACCGACCATAACATTTTTCATCATCCTGCTTACTTTTGTTGGAACAATTAATTTGATCAGCTTCAAATTCTTTTCTAGGTACTGACATATGAAACACTCCCGCAGAAGCTTGTTTATGATGTCCAGGTGCTCTCGACTTCTGATTCTGGGAGGAATTTCAAATTCCATGGTTCGTGTTATTGTTTTCTGAAGACTTCAATTTTTTTCACTAGGTCTGCAGGTTGGTTCCTGATCTGAATCTGAAAAATAGTGGATTGTATGCTGCTCATCATCTAATAGACTATCAGATGAGTTACTGTCATCCTTGCTACACGAAATATGACATTGCAGGTGATAATTGAACTTTTAATTTTTGCTCTGCAGGATCCAACATGAGATGAGCAGGATCTTCTAGGCGAGATACAATCCCCCATGCATGTTTGCAGCGATCCATTATCTCGTCAGTTGCTCGACGAGAGTGCAGCTCATATTCCTGAGACGAGAATGCCATCACATTAGCTGTAGTCATGTTTAGCTTCAGAGTTTGTTTTGGAAAAAAATGTTATTGGGGCCAGTACACTTTGCAGACTTTCTCTTAGGGTTGAGAAAGGAGTCAATTTTTTCTGTTGATCCTGAACATAGGAAAATGTTCCCACTCTGAACTCAGGTCATCTGAACTCGCAAGTTTCTGAAAATCCAATGATAACTCTGAAAACTTCTGAATGGAAAGTGATTTTGATACTACAGCCTTAGCAAATAACACATCTTTTTGCATCACAGCTTTTTGAATAGTTCCGTCTCCCTGATCAATTTGATTTTGCGCAGCGTGTTGGCGAGCATCTTTTATCACTGCCATCATATTAGAATTTAACTGCTGTCCATGCTCCAGGGAAGCTCTTTCTTGGCTGATTCCTACCATTAGCCTTTCAAACAATCTAAGATTTCATGATCTCAAAGTCTGAAGGCCCAAAATTTTCGCATCCTCCGTAGAATCATTACAGCTCCTGCCAACTTGGGGTTCTGCACTGCTGCTTCCTTTGGTCCAGTGTGATATCCATTGGGAATGCTTCTCAGAAGACTCTCCAAGTTCTCCCATCCTCAATAGAACTTTAAAGTCCTCTCTCGCAATTTTCATTTATCTCACAGGTTTACAGCACTGCTTCTGTCAAAGATGTAAGAAGAGCATTACAATTTTACATCCTGGCCAATTAACTGATAAGTTTGTCCTCAGAATAGAATATGTTGAGGATAAATAGGACTATATGCAGCAGAAATATTTCGTAGACAATTATACCATGATGAACGTTTCCAAAAAGTCCAATTTTACCATCCTTAAAAAGAAATGAAAGGTACCACATTTTTTAGTATACGTGTAAATTTTGGTACCTACAGATACTTTCTCGATAATAATAAAATTGTCCTTCCAATAAATATTAGTAGTATATACACTACTGAGAACTAGTCATTTTCGAGATGAAGGTATGTAGTTTTTTTTAAAAAAAAAAACGTTACCGTGATAGTTTCTCTGCACATTGAGTACTATATTTTTTAGCAAAGTTCAACATGAACAGTGTAAGAATGTGCCTAGACCGAAACAGATATTCATGATTTCATCCGACTGTACCGGACCTATAACATGCGAGCTCTGGACATTGGTTCCTTAAACTCAACAGTGAAGCACCACACATTCCGACAAGCTTGCCAGTGAGGTGGTACAGTGAAAACCAGAATTCAAGCAACGGCGAGGAATGAACGGAAGGATAGTTTCATCACAAGATGCTCAGTAGTAGTACATGATCAGTTGATCACTTTCTTGTACATCATTATTCAGAAAAACGGAGAGAGCCATTCTTTTTAGCAGATTAGTCGGGCTAATGTAACAAATATTAACACATAATTCATGAAGATGACAACGCATATCAAGTAGATCTAGAATGCACAAACAGAACAAGAAACCACCCAAACTCCATGAGAGGAGAACGAACGTCGCAGAATTACCTTTCCAATCACGCTCGTGTCCTGAAACTTGAGGAACTTTTTAGTTGGATCAGAATTGGAGCAGAGCAAGTTAAAACGACCACTCCGCCATCCCTCCTCCAAACCAGTACCTGTAAACACAAGTCTGCAACACCAAAGAAAGAACACGATGAACAACCAGAAGAAGGTTTCCGCTGCAATTCCTACCCCAAAATTCAAAACCGACTCCCCGAAGCAAGTGGCACGTACCCAATCTGCGCCTCGCCGCCAGGCGCAAACGGATCAAAGAAAGAACCGGGCCTACTCCTCCTCCCCCACCCCGCAGAGCAACCCCATCTCCAGCATCCACCGCCCCGGGAGCGAATAAATACTAATCTCTGTGCGAGACAAGCACCGCACGCACGCGCGCGCGCGCCACAGCCCTCTCGCCAGCCGACCCCCACCGGCGCAGCACAGCACCAGGGGTCTACGCGCCCACGTGCGCCTCGCACAGAGAGGAGCACCGGTGGAGCAGTAGAGTCGTTGACACTCGAGAGCCCCTGTCCCCAGAGGCATTAAAGCCGGCGGGAGCGGGTGGTGAGTGAGGCCAGGAGGGAGGGTACGGGAGACGAGGAGGAGAGGAGAATGGAGAAGAAACCTGAGGGGGGAGGAACAGTCGGAGAAAAGCGGAGTCGACTCGACGACGGTGACGCGCCACGTCAACGTAAGGTGGAGGGGATCGTGGCGTTGGGGAGGTGGGAGCCGTCGGATCGGAAGCGTACGGCCGGCAGAGAATATCTGTGTGGCGGATGGAGACGGGAGGGAGCAAGTGGTGCTAGGCTTGAAACAAAGGCAACCAAGGGCTGGGTTTTCACTTTCACATAAACAGTTGTGGTTCCTTTTATTTTGAAACGGTTACTATTATTAAGTTGAACGAAGAAAGATAAGCAATTCACTCTGCGTCGTAATTCATAAATGTTAACGGGACTATAGCGTCATCAATAATCTATTTTTTTTTTAAAAATGGTAATATCTTATAATTTTATTAGAGTTTATAAAATAATTTTTAATAGGTGGTTAGAGAGACGCTTATTCTTATAACAAATCTAACGGTTTATTAGTGATTAAAAAATAATTTATAATTAAAAAATTTATATATGTATTCTTAGTAATTTAAAAACAAATAAAAAAATAAACTACGATAGAAATAATCTAAAAATTTAAATTTAAATTTTCACTTATACTTATAATCTAAAAAGTAACTATGGAGAGCTTTAAACGTTAGGAGTAGTAATAAGTAAGCTAAGGACTAGGCTTCACATAAGCAGCGTAGATCTTGTAACTAACATGCTGACGACAGGTTAACTATTGTTCAACATAATCAGTAAGACTGTACGCCAATGGAATTTCGAAACTGGTGCGCAGAAAAGAAGGCAACAGCACCCCTAGTACGCGAGAGAGCACAGGCGCACAGTTACACAAACACAAACAGCATGGGCTTAGGGAAAGTTACACGCAAGTCGTACTCCTGAATCGATTTTCAGGCAAGGATTGCACATGGCGTGTTACCCATAAATCGCGGAGAACCCGATCGCAGGTAATTCTCATTCTATCTGTGCGTGCCCTGCAGTTTCATGGCGTCGGATGGGCGCGAGTATAGCTAATTGGTTTCCCCGTCTCATCCGCTGTTGGCCGTCACAAGTCACGGCGTATGGTCCCGAGGCCTCTCGCAGGTCGCAGCTAAGCCAGCTGTTGCCATTCAAACTCGACAGCGGCAACCTAGCTGATGCCGATCATATCACTGCTACTGCCCGTTCTCATCTGCTCGCCAACGACGGGTTCGTGGCTTCTGTCTCAGCGGCCGGCTGCATCAATTCCAACCATACCCATGAGACGTGTCGACTTAAGGTGAGTTTAAGAGTGACGGAAGTAGAAGAAATAGAAGATCATGTAAAAATAGATATCTTAGTATTAGTATTAGTAAATGATAAATTAAGTGCTAGTTATTGTATACTTGAAAAATAGATTAATATAATTTTAAAGCGACTTTTAGATAATTTATTTTTATAAAAAATATACTGTTTAATAATTTAAAAAACATGTCCATGGAAAAAAACGAGGTGGGTTTTCTTTCTTTTTCATCCCATTCCTTTGCGAAGGAACGGAGCCTAATTAACTCTGGATGTTTGACGCTTGTTGCAATAACAGGCTTAGTTCTGAACTTCTGATGGGCTGTACACATCCTTGTGTGAGGCCTTGCATACCTGTGCTCGTCGTACGGCTCACACAATTCACAGATAGGCCGTACCGTGTCTCGTTCCGACGTGATTTTCCTCTGAAGATGTCAGACTACTTGACCTGTGATCACTTCATGAGTCACAGTCCGGTATATCAAAGAACACGCAAGCAGTAACGAACAAATATCCATTTCATATATCTATTAAAAACTGAACGAATTTGGAACAAATCAGCTAGAAACTCATCGACATCAGCCACCAACCAAGCTTGGTCAAATTCAACGGAAGCTGTCGCGCTCCCAACTGCCACGAAACGAAACAGTGGCGAAGGCGAGGAACGGTTCAGAGGTGGGAGGGCGGGAGGGCGGCAGTGACGTTGAAGTAGCGGAGCGTCTCGGCCCAGCGGGCGGCGTCCTTGAGCATGTGGACGGCGATGGTGTCCGGGACGAAGTCGTGGCGGAAGCAGCTGGGCGGCGAGTCCCCCCGGTAGTTGTACATCCGCGGCGCGTTGTCGTACCGGTTCTTGGCCTTGCCGGCGAGGTTCAGCCACCGCCCCGTCCACATGTCCTCCGGCCCCACTCGGTCGCGCCGACTCTCCTCCGCCGTCGCCACCCACTGCACCAGGTCCCACGACAGCGCGTACCCCATCCCGGACATGAACGGCGGGAACGGGTAGAAGTTCTCGCGGTCGCACGGCATCTGGAGGCCGTAGTAGGCGTCCTCCCGCGCCGCCCCGCGTAGGGACTCCACCAGCGCCGGCAGCCGGAGGTACGTGTCGTCGTCGGCCTTCATCACGTAGTCGTACCGCGGCGTGGCGTCGCCTTCGCCGTTGTTGGTGACGTTGAAGGCGCGCGCCACGGTGGAGAAGAAGGTGTAGGTCTTGCCGTGGTCCATGTTCTCGGCGCAGTCGAGGACGATGATGTCGCCGTGGCGGATGATCTCCAGCGCCACGAGGACCGCATCGACGGGGGACGTCACGTTGCAGAAGACGAACCGGACGTCGACGCTGCGGGCGAGGGACGGCTGCTCCCTGGCCTGGAGGGAGTAGATGGTCCGCAGCAGGTTGCGCCGCTCGTACTTGCTCGGCAGCGTCTGGATGCCGATCAGCACGCGCACGTCGTCGTCCGGCGCCCGCGCCGCCGCCGTGGTCGCAGCAGCATCACGGGTGCCACCGCTAATGTTCCTGGCCAGCGACGCAGCACGGACGCGGCCACAGCCGCCGTAGAAGAAATACTGGATACGGAACTCGTTTGGGTGGACGACGAAGACGGTGAGCGCGAGCAAACCGGCGCCGAGGACGAGCAGAAGCAGGTGAGAGGCGGAGACAGGAGAGCCGGCTCCGAGGCCGAGCTGCTTGTACAAGGAGGAAGACGACGACATGGTGACAGCAACCAAGACAGGAATGGATTTGCAGGCACTGTATTGGTGCAAGTTTAGCCGAGTTAAGCGTGTTGCTAGTATGGTGATTTCTGAATTGGGAGAAGAATAATTGACCCGGTTTTGGGCGACCTCGTCATGAAACTGGATTGGTCGACGCCGCTCTTGCGTGAAGGATTGCATATCCATGTGCTTGAGATTGAATAAGTAATTAATCATTGAGAAAATTCCAATCATAGATTTAATAAGAAACTAAACATTGAGAGAATTTCAATCGTAGGAGACAACGGAATAAAAACGTGGGAGGTTAGGCCCGAGATGACGACGACGGTCACTGATGAGAGCAGGCAGACAGGTGGACAGGTGATGACCCAACTGAAGAACCCTGTGGTTGATTATGAAATGCAAATAATCCGGTCAATGCTTATGCAATGCTTAAGCCTAGATGACACCCACACCAGATGATTCGATCTGTCATATACATATTTGAACATGCATTCAGGGGCCTATAAACATCAAATAGTATTACCAAAAGCAACACCAGCCAAGTTTGAAAAAACAAGCCAGCCTGACAGGTAAAAGACTTAAAGCATAGCGTGCGCGTACAAATGGAATATTAAGATCTCAAAGGCAAATGAGAGCTAGACAGCACCATCAAAATACCAGGAAATGGCAATTGATAAGCATTATTTACATCTAAGCAATGTGGCGGCGATAGCTGCATGACTTAAAAGTAATATTTTAACTAACAAATACATGAGCACCGCATAAAAGATCCTCTTCCATAGTACTGATAAGCTCATTAGCAAATCTAATCATAAAGGAGAAGGGTTGTGTTAGGCTTAGCAAGCCTACATAAAAACTTAGCTACTCTTATAGAGCTAAAACCCTAAGCCATCCAACAGATTCATCACCTAGATTGCATAACCACCGAACCCTGAAACTTTCCAGACCCTGATAGTTCCATCAGTGTAGCCAGCATAGAGTGTGCTGCCATCGGCGCTCCAGCTCAAGCTTGTGCAGTACAGCATCTAAGGAAATTTAACAAAAGGTGTCATAAGTCACTTTTAAAAATTGAATAGGTAACTGAGTGTTAGCATACAAAGAATTGATTTCCAATTACTATAAATACAGCTAGGGGAAAGGCTAAAATGCACGATAGAGCAGTTAAAGGACTACTACACTTTCTTGGAAAATGTATCGCTATCAGGAACCTCTATTAACCAATTGGCAAACACATGAACATAAATGAATGATAACTGTATTGGAAGACACAAGGTCTCGCAACTGCCCTAATAAATTTTCATGGTAGAAGATAAAACACAGCATTACAATGAAGAGTAGAAGAAAAGTAAACAATATTGGCACAAAATTTACAGGTGTAAAGATCAATTTTGCCAACTATACCACTCATCCAAGTTAAATTCAATGAATTAGTTGCAACTACTTGTAACAGAGTAATACTACTAGAAGGATGCACAGAGGTATAAAGAAAATACTTGTTTTCAAATAATCATAGAGGGTGTGAGCAAGCAATTAGCAGTCCGGTTGATAACAATGCAGCAATTCATATCGATATATGACAATTTTTATCAAAATACAATTCACTGGAGACAGGATATCAACAATAACGTTGATGAACATTACTGGGAACAGATCATAAATCCGATCAGTTCAGCACAGAACAGAGGATTGGGTAACTAGAAATACAGGTCAGTGGAACTAATTATATACATGCAGGGAACCAAAAACACTTTTTAACTGCAGGAACCTTGACCTACAACATCTTTACTGCTAAGTAATCTTCCGTTGACACCCATATACAGGCAAGCTAGATGATTACAAACACATGACCACATAACCTAGTCACATTAACAACTATACTGCATATAGCATGATGCAACGAGTTAAATTATATGACTACCCACCATGAACTAAACAAGCATCAAAACTACCCTACTCCCGAGCACAAGGCACGGCATTGAAGAACGTAACACTTATAACACTACAAATCCGAAGTGCATCACATAATACATCCTAATCAGGCAGTACGACTGAAAAATAATCACACGATACATCCTAATCATACAGCACGACAGAAAATGCACCGTACATCATACAATACGACCTAATCAGGCAGCAGGATACATCCTGACAGGCAAAGGAGGGTAAAAGATATACCTGGCTCTTGAAGGCCTGGACTTCGGGCTTGAGGTCCTGTACGACGTGCTTGGACTCAAGGTCCCAGATTTTGACGTAGTCCTCTGTCGCGGCGCAGAGCCAGTAGCGGTTGGGCGAGAAGCAAAGCGAGTGGATGATGGCGCCGGCCTCCAGCTTGTACAGCATCTTCCCCTCAGTCAGGTCCCAGAGCAGGGTGGCCCCATCCTTCCCGCCGGAGGCACACAGGGAGCCGTCTGGGCTCACGGCAACGGCGTTGACATAGCCGCCATGTCCGTCGAGCTTAGAGCGCAGCTTGCAGTTCGTGAGGTTCCAGACCTTCACGCTGCGATCCCACGAGCCGGAGACGATGGTGGGGGTCATGGGGTTGGGGGAGAATCTGACGCAGGAGACCCACCCGTTGTGACCCTCGCCGGCGCCATGGTCGCCGCCGATGGTGTACTTGCACTCGCCGAGGGTGTTCCAGAGCTTGATGGTGCTGTCGCGTGACGCGGAGACGATCTGGCGGTTGTCGACGGAGAAGGCGACGGAGAGGACGTCCTTGCCGTGGCCAACGAAGCGGCGGGTGGTGAGGCCCGTGGAGAGGTCCCATAGGCGGAGCTCCCCGTCCCAGGAGCCGGAGAGCGCGAACTGGCCGTCGGAGCTGAGGACGACGTCCTGGACGAAGTGGGAGTGGCCGGTGAGGCGGCGGAACGGGACGCCGTACTCAGGCGGTGCCGCCTCGGGGTCGGTGGCGACGGCGGTGGACGGGTTGGTGATGTCCCACACCAGCAGCGACTTGTCACGGGAGGAGGAAACGACGAAGGGGGAGTTGTCGATCGGCGCGGCGATCGCGGTCACCATGTCGTTGTGGCCGCGCAACACGCCCGCCAGGGCGAGCGACTCCTGGCCGGCCATTGTCGCCGCGGCGGGGGTTTGCGGGGTAGAGAGTCGGGAGCTCCCGGCGGCGGCGGCGGGAAGGGCAAGGGGAGAAGAGGTGCAAGCCTGAGGCGGAGGCCTTTATAGTCGAGAGGAGTGGGGACTAGGGCTTTGCGGGGTTAGATATGTGGAGGGGAGATCCTGACCGTTGGATGCGATCGAACAGTCAAAGGGTATATGCTGTTTTTCGTCAACTGCAAACGCTAAAAATTAGGATTTTTTTTACACTACTCCATTCGATTCAGATGATGATGTATCCATTCAATTTGATACTAATTTTGTAGTAGTTCAATCGTATTTTCTCGGATCTATGGATTAAGTGTGAAAAATACAGTGTAAATCAAACTTTGAAAAGACGATGCAACATTTCTTTCAGCATCTTGATTTTCTTTCCGGAATATATATTTCACGGCAAAGCCTTGCTGCAAAATCGCAGCCTTCATGTGGAATTTTGGACCTGTTGGTTCTTCTTCATGGGCTCATTGGGCCGGATTTGTCCCTGGTCTTACATTAACTTTTTACTTTGAAGTGGCAAAGCCTTTGACATCTCGTGGTGACGTCACCTTCATGCTTCAAACTACAATACCGTGCAACACGTGTGGAATACTAATACAGCTAGCTAAATACTGCAAAATCATGTTGTATTAGCAGTAGCAGCTGGAAGAGATTCCTCGCTTTTGTGATTATATATATATGTATGTATATAAACAATAAATTCCTAAAAGCCATAGAGACCTAATCCACCATTGAACATCTCCATCTGTCGACTTCTCCACTCTCCAAATCGTATCACAAAATGATGTCGGAATTCAGAAAGAAAGGCGACGGAAAGATGTCACAGAATTATTGAGTTTTTTTTCTTTAACTCTGCAGCTGCAACATAGGTTTGCGTTGGTGGAGGGTAATCCTGAGCCTTAGGCAAATGGCAATGTAGTATATGACTTGATGATGCAAACCTTCCTAGAGTTCTGGTCGAAAAGAATTACTTTCTCTAGTCAATAAGCATCATTCCGTTTTCTGTCAAATTTCTCCAATGCTTTTAGTTCCCTTTCTGTTATGAACAACTAAAGCATAATCAGAGAAAGGAAAAGATGTCTCAGAAGCAAGCAAAGAGTCAATAATAACATAGGCAACTACTCCATCTCTTGCTTGAGTTGCTTCTCTCTATACAAGCCCCAGTGTTTCAGACTTCAGATATCCAAATCCCGCCTTGCAAGCCTCCTCCTCCTGTAGCTTTTCCTATTTCCTCTGCTGCCTCTGCTGCAGCTATTCCTATTTCCTCCTGGCCTTTCTTGGCCTCTGCATTTGCTCACCTCCTTGAATTGTTGAGAAAGCTCATGCCTTGATTTGTTTCTCTTTGGAACTGCAATTGCAGGTAAGGATCCTTTCCAATACTGACTTTTCTTGAAAATGAATCTTTGATCAGTCAGCTCAACATGTCTGGATACCAATTTTGTGCTCTTTTTTTTCTTGCGAAGTACCTCCATATTTGTATGTCAACGGTGTGTTTATGAATTTCTGATTGATCTTTCTTGTGCTTGCTTGAATTGTCTTAACTTTATCAGGGATGGCCGACCATTTTGCAGCCATGGCTGGCCGGTTGCTAACGGAATCGACTGTTCAGTCTGCAATTGATGAGTCCTCTGCTGCTATGCCTTCTTCGGTGATTGCTTGTGATGATGTACAAGATGGCAGGGAGAAGAGTGGTGTCCTGGTAGAATGCAGAATCTGCCAAGAAGAGGATGATCAGACCTACATGGAGACTCCTTGCTCCTGCAGGGGCAGTTTGAAGGTAGAAGCCAGTATCAAACTAATTATACTTCCGTTTTCGCAATTCGGCATGTGCCAGATTGTTTTCTTAGACAGCTTTCATTAGTTAAGGAATAGATACTGGTGTTATTTATGACATCAATGTTTTCCATATTTTACTCCTGCATGGCTGCATAGGATGTTTTGATATTGTGATCAATTTTATTCCTGCATTTCAGACCTCCTAATATGTAGTTTTGCCGCGAAATAAATTTTGTAATAATATCCATGTTACTTTCAGTATGCTCATCGCAAATGCATTCAGAGGTGGTGTGATGAGAAGGGCGACACCATATGTGAGATATGCTTGCAGGTGAAAATTTTCTCTGGACACCTAGTGCTCTTGAACATCTCAAAACAAGTTATAAAGAAACTGACATATAGCTTGTTTTTCTGTGGATACAGCAATATACAACAAACTACACCGCCCCTTCAAAGCTGTTTCAACATGGAAGAAACTCAATTTTCTTCAGGTAATTGACCTATCATCAAAAAAAGTAGTATGGTTCTTATTAGATATGGATCCTCTCAAGCTCACATATCATTTGCAGAACTACTGGTTACATTCAAGAACAGGTCATGCAGAACACAGATCGAAGTGCTGCTGCCTCAACAAGCTACGATCCTGAACTTCCCAATCCAAAAGGTGTAATCTATTGTCGCACAATTGCTCTAACTGTAAGTGCCTGCAAGAAAAAAAAAGAATCTTCATTTCGTACGACTACTGAGCATTAACATTCAGAAACATCCAAAAACTTCATCAGCTGATGGTTCTCCTGGTGCTCCACGACGCAATCTCGGTTTACCTCCGTGACCATGTTGCTTACACCGTCGCAATGATCACTGTGATTCTCTGAACACTCAGACAACAGCTCACATATTACCCTACCTTGATGCATGTGCAACCTGAGTGCCTGACTTAACATAACTTGGCCCAAATCATCCTTCTGAACCAGCTGCTGATGCTTAGAACGGCTGGAATCGTCATACCTGTCTACATCATCTTGGTCTCTGTAACCCAACTGCTTCATCGACGCAACCAACGGCAGGTTCGCCAACCTCGTACTGAATGAACTACTATCTACTGATACACATGAAAAATCCATAGTTCCATGCTGCTAAACGATCTGTGCAGCTTGTTTCATGCTGAAATTTTAACAGTCAGAACATGCAATTGCCAGATTTCGGAGGCTGCTGCTGCAGCGGACATCACCATTCAGCAGGGGCCTCAGTCACCACGGCGACAGCATGTCATCGACATCCAATAAGTTCAGAGATGGAGCATGTGTATATATAAAAGTCATAGCACTTGGATGAGGTTTTGGGCTCCAGATGTACAATCATACAATGACAAGATATGATGATATGGAAGACATTGGTGTGACGTGTGACGGCGTTGAGTAGTTAGTTGCTCTTTGTAAATACGGAAGAATTGCATGTAAAAGCGACCACTCGCTTATGAAGCAAAGGAAGATGAAGTGAGGTTATCAGGTTACTGCACATAACAAGAACACAATACATGGTCAAAATTTCATAGATAAAAAATCCAGAAATTTAATCATGCTTATAAGGAATCATGCTTTTCTTTTTCGGAGGCTGACATGTGAGCCCAATGATAGCCATGGGTGTACATATTGGACTCACGAAGCTTTGTACAGAGAGAAAAGACCGGACCAGAAGGCAACACCTAACGAAATATTGTGTTATGATAAGGCATTAGGTATTTTATGGGTCCATATGATTAGGACCGGTACCTTCTTTTTCATATTATAGCACGTTTTGATTTTCTTTTAAGTTAATATTTTAATGTTTAATCTAATATATAGAAAAACGTAACAAATTTGATGATGTAATTGACATAGTGAAAGGAGGCAGACCAACGACTCCCCCACCATCCTAAAGTCATATTCCCCAATGTAATGGTTAAGATTTTGCTTTAAGCCACAGACTGAAAACTCTCCCTATTTGACCACTCGAAAAGCTACCATTTAGCTCACATTGTAACCGAAAAGTCATTTCTCCATGCTTAACAGACAAAAAACATGAATATTACAACTTACTACTTATATCTCCTCATCAACATACTACAACTTACCACTTGTCATCTCCTTATACACATACAACAACTTGCCACTTGCCATCTCCATATGTGCATACCGCAACTTTCCATTTGCCATCTCGGATTTTGGTCGGATAGAAGGTAAGGCAGGATATCCTGCTCCAACAAACTCCTCACGGGTGAGGCTATAAACTTGTTTTAGCTGAATCCATACCTTTTATATATGCAAGATCTTATTGTCCCCTATTCAGCCAAAATTCAAGATCATGCCTTATTGGCTTAGATATTTTCTTATTTTTATTACTTACTTTATATTAATATTAATAATATTATTATTAACGGTGCCTCGTCTTTTGCACTAGAAACATCATTTCACCTTACATCTTCCCCCTTTACCCCTAGGGTAAGGATATATAAGGCGACGGTGGCAAGGGGTGCGGTTATTTTCCTTTTGTTGTCGCTCCTGCATCTTGCAACTCTAAACTCGCATTTTGAGCCCTAGATTTTAAGCCTGGAGATTGTCTTGTTTGTGCTCTACTAGAATTCTAATTTTTGAGAAATGGCTAAAGGTTTGAAAACTGTTTCCAAGAAGGGAAAATCAAGAGCTATGGAATCTAACGTCGATCCCGATACCCACGCACTTAGGAAATCCACCATAACTGAACCTATCATTGCCAGCATGATCTCTAAGTGACAAGTTTTGAGTCAGAATGATGTTCTTCTACTAGAGGGAGAAATTCAACCACTTACTACCCATGCCAGATACACGATTGTGTTCTAGGCATAGTTCAATGCTGGCCTTCAGTTTCCTTACAGTCAATTCATTTCTAAAGTGTTGGATTTGTACAAGATCGAACTACCACAACTTGCCCCAGCACCATTGTTCATCTGGGGATTTTTGAATGGATGGTCCAAAGCTACGACGGAGTTCCGCGAACAAGATTTTGCTTATTGTAACAACATACGTCATTACACATACCAAAATCCTTACTTTGGTGGGATGAATTTCATGACTAGGCACAAACAAAGGGGATTGGTGGCCAATTCCTGCTATTCGAGCCAAACGGGGGAAGGATTGGCAATCTCGATGGTTTTACCAAAAGATTAAAGCTCAAGCCAATTCCAATGAGTTTAAGGCTCTTAGGTTTTTAGGCCGTGTTGCCAATTTTGTTCTGGAGCCACAAGTCAAAATGTTGGATGAATATCTACAATTGCAGCCCTGAATCTCTAAACTTGCCTTGTCCTATGGTGTTTGAGATCTTATAGAAGAATATGCTACGCTCGGGATTTGGCCCCTATCTACTGGTTGTAGTATAGCTCTTAGTACTTTACCTACTAACTCCGAGTTCCCTATTCCCTTCTTCAAATTGAGGAGACTGCTATAGGTACAAGTATTTTAAAATTTTCATTATCATCTAACTTATTTCAACTTTCTTATCAACTAGTTTTTCTTTTACTCATAGTTTTTTCTCTTGCGGAGGATGAAAATACTGCCATCAAGCTTGTTGGGCACTATACTTCTGTGGAGCATGATGCTTACATCAAGATGCAAAATGGAATTTGACGCAATCGCGTTCTTGCCACACTTAGGCAAGATATGACTGCTAGGGTTTTCATGCATCGATGGTTAGGTGGTAGTAAAAAATGCATAGTTTCCTCCTCGTCTCGTGAATATGAGGACATTGTGGTGATTGAATTAGATGACAAAATGGGAAATTTGATCAGCATTGCTAATGGAACGCCCATAGCATGGCGTGCTTCAAGTGCTACCCATTCCGATGCCCTTCAAGCCACCAAGGGAAAAAGGGTTAGTTTGGGCTCCTCTCTTCTTCTTGCAACAAAACAAGTTTAGGTCGTGCCTCCCAATGATTACTAGGATGATAGATTTGAGTACACTATCCCTACCATGCTGTCACCAATTCATGGTACTAGTATGCATATTCCTCTCTAGTCGATGATCACTAGTGGCGAAGAGAATGTGAGCGTTACCCATAACACTCCTAAATGGCATGTTGAGATCGTTGAGCCAAGTGTTGCCACGGATTCTCCTGGCCGCCCAAGTTTAGAGACCCAAAATGAGGCAAGGATTGAAATTGAACCTTGAACGTAGATGCTATTGCTACTAGCCCTAAATCCTCACTTTTGATGATGAATTCATGGCCAATGGTTTAACCTGATTTGCGAGGAGGTGTCATGGGGAAGGTTCTTCTAGAATGGGCATTCCTACTTTTCATGAGCCAAACTAGTCGGAGAACTGAGATATGCATCTCATCCTTGAAGACTTAAAGTTTTGGTCTCCTCTACGTGATCTTCCTAGAACTCTTTCGCCTTTGCTCATTACGCTAGAGCTCATGCGGGATTTCACCTAGCAGAATGGCATGTATTCGGCTTGGTCTACTCTTGAGGTTGCCACTACTAATGCATTCAATTTTTCCTATTTTCGATTGATGGCCTTTTTTTATACTAATTGCCTTTTCATTTTCGCATTGTAGACTCTTGGCCTTGTTCAGCTCTAGAGAGTTGTTGTCACAAAGGTGTTGACCAACATATGCAACAATGGTAAAGAGCATTGTGAAAGAGTTGACAAGCTCGAAAAGGATAGGTCTAATCTCTCCCGGTAGTTTGAAAATGCTTGCTTAAGGTTGAAATAGGTTCCTTGCGGTAGAAATGTACCGAGTAGGAATCCCGTATTGAAGAACAAGATGTGGTGCTAAAAAACTATTATGAACAGGTATATGCTAGCTTTTGTGAAGTGCAAGATACGCTCGAAAAACTCGGAGTGGATTCAACTCTATGCATTGCTGATTTCAGCTTATCCGAGCTATCTGACTGGCTTGGGGACACAACTGCTAGACTTGGTGTGGGTGTCCCACAAGTCACCTCAATGTGCTTGTGTGTCTCTGTTGAAGCTCTAATAGCGTCCTTGTATTCAAGTGGTTGCAGACATCTCAGCATGTTAAAGGAATCGATTCCGGCCTTGCTAGCTAACCTGAATCGATTTTGAGTTTAAAAAGAGATTGTTCATCCCATCATCTATGTGTTTCAAGGTCTATACTAGTCCCAATAGGGTTACAATGTTACACTGGCATCTTTAAGGGCTTATCTTGTTCAAGCCAAAGCAATTGAGAGGTAAAATGCCAAGATTCATCATATTGGGAAAGCTAAAAACTAAGCTGCCCTCGATCGTTAGGTGTGACTCAAACTTTCTTAGGGTGATATGAATTCTTCCTTTTGGGTGTGAAAACTATATATTCTGCACACAATTTGTAAAGTTTAAGTTGCTTTACCTGTGATGACTTGAATTGCTTATCCCTATGTACTATTTCGTGTATTCGTCGTTTTGAGGATGCATGTTGATTTTTGTCAGACAATAACCACCGGTCAATCAAAAAGTATGTTCAACTATTCATTGAAGCATGTTGCTTATCGACCTTTCTAGAAGCTTTATGCCTCTGAAGCATATTTGTTGGATGAGGAGATTGAGACTATGTACTATGATGATGCTCATATGTTCACTTACAAGTTTCGATGCTAGCGTCGTGAACATGTTCCTTATAGCTTTTAAGACTTTGTTCTCGAGTTTCATCACCATCATTAGGCTCATTCCCTAGATAGCTTGAATTTTTGGGATAGCTTTAGACCTTCTCTTAGGCAACAAGTCATTCGCATTAGGCGATATTCCCTTGTTGCTGTTGAAGAAGAAATTTTCCCACTTAACGTTGTTTTCAATTGCTCGGAATAAACCTCATCTCTTGTGCCTGTAACATTTGCCTAACTAAGTTAAGTGTGGGCCAATTGTTATCTTTGTAAACCAAAAAGAATCGTAAACCATGTTGGTCATTATTCCTCTACTTGCCCGCTCGTTACCTTGAAAAGGAGAGACAAGACTCAAAATTAATACATTCCATCACTTAGATAAAAACACTTGTTTGTTTAGGTGTAGGCATCGAATTTGAACCGAAGCTTGCCATCCCTCTAACCCCAAAAAGGAGCGACGAGACTTGAAAATGACACATTATGTCGCTTAAGCTAAAACACTTAGTCATTTAGTTGTTGACATCAAATTTGAGTGGGAGCTCATTGTCCTCCTTATCCCTAAAAGGAGTGACGAGACTCAAAAATGATACATTTCATCATATAGGCAAAAACATTTAGTAATTGAGGCGTAAGCGTCAAATTTGAGCCGGAGCTTGCCATCCCCTTACCTCGAAAAGGAGCGACGAGACTCAAAAATGATACATTCCATTGCTTAGATAAAAACACTTAGTAATTGAGGCATAAGCATCGAATTCAAGCCAGAGCTCGCCATCTCTCTTACCCTGAAAAGGAGTGATGGGACTCAAAAACGACACATTCCATTGCTTAGGCAAAAATACTTAATAATTGAGGAGTAGGCGTTGAATTAGAGCCAATGCTCACCATTCGCCTTATCCCAAAAAGGAGCGGCAAGGCTCAAAAATGACACATTCCATCGCTTAAACAAAAACACTTAGTCATTTAGTCATAGGAGTCAAATTAGAGCTAGATCTCGTCATCCCCCTTACCTAAAAAAGAAGCAACGGAACTCAAAAATGACACATTATATCAGTTGGGCGAAAACATTTCTTCACGTATGAGAGATTTCACCCATTTCTCCATTGCCTATACTCATGTTTGATAGATGCCACTAAGTCGATGGCCCATTTTCACTCTTTCCTATAATTGTTTTTGTCTCCTTGCTATTAATTGCTAAATCAGTTCGCTAATCACTTTATATTTCAAGCTTATTTAGGTGTTTGCACCTTTTGTCATTCTAGTTTATACTCTGGTTGGACAGAGTGCATGTTACCTTTTGGCATTCTGGTTTATACTTTGGCTAGGCAAAGTGTATGTTGTCTTTTGGTGTTCTAGTTTATACTTCTAATTTGCAATAGGTGAAAATATATGAACACACATGATTTTTTAATACAGGTTCGAGGCTACATTATGGATAATAACCCTACACCATGTCTTTTATATATATAAAGTGCAAGGAGAAATATTACATGCTTGAAATGGTCACAGTCATTCCATATATACATTTTACACTCAAGTTCTTTCTTTCTCCCCTTTTTTTCTTTTTTTTACATATAAAACCTATTGAGTAAGAGAGCATTTCATGTATGATCTAGATCTGTTGTGTCCAACTCAGTTAACTTGTAAGAGCTTGTATGTGTTTGCTTTTTTACCACAAAGGGTCTTTCCTATTTTGACTCAAATTTTCCTACAGAGATTTCATTTAGCATCTTCTTGAGCACTAGGTCTCCTTGCTTAATGCACATTGGTTTTACTTTACTGTTGTAGTGCTTCTTAGTGTTATCCACATACTTTGCCATCTTGTGTAATGCATCTAGCTCATCTAAAAAAACTACCGTTCCTTCTTTATCCTGTTGCTCGAAAACCACCCAAGTCAATAATGCACCTATCGCACTAGGTGTCATTGCCTCATCTGCGTATACCAATATGAATGGTGTCATTCCAGTTACACAAATATTGTTCTTAGCCCCCACAATACTGACAGCATATCTTCTGGCCATTTTCCTTTTGGTTGATTTTGCAATCTTTTCTTTATTGTTTCAACTATCTTATCATTTTCATTCTTTACTGTGCCATTTACTTAAAGTTAAGTCCTTGGCACATTTCCTTGAACTTACCTGACTCAAATTGTTTCACATTATCACAAGCAATCTCTCTTGGAATTCCAAAACGGCATATGATATTCTTCCATACAAACTTCTACATTGCCGCCGATGTGATTTTTGGTACTGCTTCTACTTCTATCCACCTTGAGAAATACTTAATTGTCACAATCACAAAGCAGAGATCACATTTTTCTCTTGGCAATGGTCCTACGATATCAATGCCCCACCTATAGAATGACCATATAGGGGGAATTGGCTGCATTTTATTTGGTTGGGCCTTTACAATTGGACCATGCATTTGGCATGTTTTATAAGTGTTATGTACTTTTCTATATTCATCACAATGACAGGCTAATATATTACTTGTCTTATCACCTTGGATATCACTAATCGCAATGTTTGATGCGCACCGTATAGTTCTTTATGGATTTCTACCACATCAATATTCTTTCTTCTTTTGTCACGCACTTCAATAGTGGTATCGTAACTCCACTCTTGTACAACTGTCTATTTTCCATTTTGTACTTCTTGGACATCAACTATACTCCTCTTGCTTCTACTTCAGTGTCTTGGATTTCTCCACTTACCAAATACTCAAGTATTGGATCTCTCCAATCTACTTCCCCTTGCTTTATACACATTACATTTCCCTCTTTGATGCACTTGATTTGCTCAAAATATCAAAGAATGTGCTTTCGTGTGGTTGTGCGAGAGTAGCCACTTTGGCCAACTCATCAGCTTCACTATTTTTTCCTATTGGGATTGCTTCGACTGTTATACCCTAAAGTGATTTTCATCATTTCTTACTTCTTGCAAGTACTGCTGCATTATCTCATCTTTTGCTTCAAATGTCTTAAAAAAATGCCTGGCTAAAAGCTTTAAATATGTTTGTATTATCAACCTTTGAGCTCTTAGTGCTCTTACCTTCTTCATGGCTCGGTTATGTTGTTCGTTGCTAGAAACAACAGTTGTATCGAATACCTCAATGTTTGTTTTATTGGTATTTTTATGATAGCGGAAGCCCCTGCTCTGCTGCATTTCAAGATATATTTAAGAATATGATCCATGGTTTTTTTTTATCTTTGACTTCTCTTTCTGCTTCTATAGAGGTCCATTCTGCCACAAAATCTACTGATACTTATGACTTTATAGTTATTCTTACTATATGATTTAGGTCAAAAGGTACTAATTACATTGCCCACTTCGCTATCTAGCCTACCACCTCCTTGTTCACCAAAACTTCTTCGATCGAATATGATGATGGTACTGTTATCTTGTGTGTCAAGAAGTAATGCTTAAGTTTTCAAGATGCCATGACTATGACTTAAATCAACTTCTTAATTTTGGAATACCTCATCTTTGTTCCTTGCAAAACTTCTAACACAAAGTATATTGGCATTTACTTCTCTTCTTGTTCTTACACTAGCACTATACTTACTGTGGCTGGTATAGTTGCTATATACAACAATAAGATTTAACCTGGTTTTAGACTTACGAAGGTAGGCATATTCTGCAAGTATTGCTTCAAGTTATTAAATGCTTCATGGCATTCTTTTGTCCACTCGAATTCTGCCACCCTTAAGTATCTTGAAGAATGGTAACCCCTTTTTGGATGATCTTACTAGAAATCTACTTAATGACACCATTCTCCCTGTTAGTCTTTGCACTTCCCGAGTATATTTTGGTGGCTACATTTGCTTTATGACATCTATTTTATCTAGATTAGTTTCTATTCCCCTTTTAGTCACATGGAAACCCAAGAGCTTACCCTCTTGTACACCGAAAACACATTTTTCCGAGATCAACTTTACTAAAGCATCACGCAAGCTGTCAAATGTTTCTTGCAAATCACTTCCATGTGTTCTTCCTTTTTTTTTTGCTTTTCAATACTATGTCATTCACATATGCCTCCACATTTCTTTCCAACTAATTTGCTAGCACTTTGTATATGAGACTTGTGAATGTTACTCATACATTCTTCAAGCTAAAAGGCATTTTTATGAAGCAATATGTTTCAAATGGGGTTATGAATCACGTTCTCTTGGTTCTCCTTTGCCATGAAGACTTGATAGTATCTTGAATATGCATCCAAGAAGCTCATTAATTTACATCCTGCCATTGAGTCTACTAGTTAATCTATTCTCGGTGGTGGGAAATTATCTTTTGGACATGGCTTGTTCAAGTCCAAGAAGTTCATGTACATTCTTCACTTTTCATTTACCTTTTTAACCAGAACTAGGTTGATCAACCACTCAGGATGCTTCACCTCTCTTATGACCTTTGACTTGAGAAACTTCTTTAATTCTATCTTTGTTACAACTCGTCTATCTGCCAACATCTTTCTTAACTTTTTCTTTCTTAGTTTATGATTGCTTTTCAACTCTTGTGAGCTCTTTCGGCGACCACACAAAACCATTCATGTTTGTCTTGATCACTTTCAAGATTTCTTCTTCATCTTGCTTTGCCAAGTCTTCTCTCAACATTACATATCTTTTCAATCTTGTTGGATATATTGGCACTTAGTTTTTTCTTCTAGCACCAATTTCTGAACTTTGCTATATCCATCTTAGGGTTTTTGCTCCACTATGTGTATTCCTTTTTGGCTGGGTGTACCCATCAACTCAAACCTACAAGCTCACTTTTTTAGATCGTTATGACACTTAACGGTCTAGGTAGCTTCATACAAATGAATTGTGGTAAATTAATACTTCAAACACATTTATGGCTAATCTACCTAGTATTGTGTTGTACTGATATGGCACATTAGTCACATCAGAAATTATCACTTTGGCTGTTGAATTTCTTCCTTCTCCAATTACCACTTCCAAGCCAATTTTACCAATTGTGTTAACTTGTTGACCCCCAATGCTTTATAGTGGTACTTTCGCCTTAGTCAACCTATTAATGGATATACACATTTTTCAAGTCATCTAGGAATAAGACATCTGCTGAGCTACCCATGTCCACCAAAACCCTATGAACTTCATATTATACTATATCCGTGGAGTTCACTAAAGTGTTTTGATATGGAAATAGAATTCCCCCAGTGTCTTTAGGCCCAAAAAATATTGTAGCATTTAAATATGGTGGTTTGCTAGCTTGGTAGTTGGTTTCTACATGATTCATTTGTCTGACATAAGCTTTTCTTTGCCTTTTAGACTCCATTCCCAATGAAGAGCCTCCCATTATGGCATTTATCACACTTTTAGATGTCTCTTCGATTACTTCCACCTTAACTATTGGTGCTGCTTCTATGATATTTTGAGCTTTTTGCTCTTGTACCCTACTTTATTGTTTGTTCCTATATTCTTGAGCTTGATGTATTGTATTGTTCTATATTCCTCTGTGGAATGATTCCCTTGCCCATGCAATTGCAGTACTTCTTAGATTTGGATTGATTTCTCCCTCTGTTCTGTCCTCTATCATGATTCCTCCATGTGTCACGTGGTGTCCAATTATTGCCAAAAGGCTTATTTTCCTCCCTCACAAAATTTACTTACTTCTTGGGTTCAGGTTTGTACTTTTTTCATGGTTTGTAATTTCGTTTATCAAATTGTGTTGTTTAGTTCTTGAGCTCTTCTTACCAAGTAGTACCAAGCACTACTGTTTCTTTAGCTTCCATCCTTAAGTCATCTTTCTCCACTTTGGCAAAGCTTTTCATTTTTTTAAATAATTCCTTAGTTGTACTCGGTCAATACTTAGAGAGATCGAACCTAAGGGGTTCTTTCAGCCATCCCCTTTTAGCTGCCTTTATGATTATAGCATCATCTGCCTTTTTATTTGACACCGAACTCTCAAAAACATCAACATGAACTCTCTTATTGTTTCCCCCAGCAATTATCTTACTGCATACAAGTTATCTGACCCTTTTGGTTCATCATAAGTTCCAATGAAACCTGCTTAGAAAGTGTCTCTTATATGTTCCGATGAATATATGGACATGTGTATTGTTGTATACTACGATAATGCTACCCCTTCCAACATGGTAGGGAGCATTTTTGTCTTTGTTGTGTCATCTTCCCTGATTGCTTCAACTGTTGTATCATACACTTTCAAATATTTATTAGGGTCGGTATCCCCTTATACTTTGTGATATTGGGCAACTTAAAATTTTTTGGCCATGGGGCCATTTGAAGGTTTGGACTTAAAGGACTTTTATCACTAACAACTCAAGACCTTTGTATTTGTGGCTGATATGGGTTAGCTGCTTGGGTGGATAGTGGGAATTGTGCGTTGGAACTCAAAATATTTTGGTAGATGGCTTGTGGAATGGAGTTTGGTATTGGCTGGTATGGCATATACTATGGGTTGGCTTCTTGTGTGAAGAATTGTTGCAAGTTTCTCATTTGATGAGTTGCCAGTTGTGTTGGTTAGTATTGGCTTGCTTGCATGGGAGTTTGGCCACTTGAGAGTGCTGAGAATTGTGCATATTCATATTGGATATTGGAGGTGGGACCTATATAAATGCTCAAAATGTGGGGTTCCTGTAGAGCCCATTGTTGGCTTAAAGCAAATGGCGAGGTTAGAGTATTTTGCTTACTTAGGTAGATGGTAGATTTAAAGTATTTGGCTGACCTGAGGTAAGTGGTGTATTTGAGCTATTTGGCTGACTTTCGAGTGTTCCTCTGTGGAATGATTTTGGTATATCCCTAGTAGGTTGGTTATCTCCAATGACTCTTATCGTCTGGTTTTGCAAGTCTCTCAACCTTTGCAATTCTTTTTACATTTCTTCGTACTATTTTCAATTGATCATGAGAGCTCTTTGTGCATGTACCATCTCAGCCAAGTCCACTTAGTTTATTGGTATGGTACCCCTACCATTTCTTCGACTATTTCTACCTCTACTTCTTCATTATGCACATTGGTGGTGTTCCTGATTTCGTTTACTTGTTCGCCCATCTCTATTCAGCTGGTCTTGGTTGTTAAAATGTGTCACTATACCTTACTATAATTGTTCTTGTCCTTTATGACCTTAGGTGTATTTACCTCCCAAATTCACCTCTTGGAGACTTACGTCCCTATGAATGACACCACTATTATGATCTTAAGTCACGAACCAAAAAAGAGATAGGTGGTGGAATGATTTTTCCTCTATCCTCGTTGGAGTGAAGTGAATTTGAGTAAATACAAATGGTTCACTATAATAATTAAGACGTAGCATAACTTTTATAGTCTTGAGGGTATATAAAAAAGTTACATAATTATCCTTTAAAAGCTATGAAATGGTGAGAGTAATATGATAAAGAACCTAGACCATAAGTCTGAGCTGTCACGTGCACTTAATAGCTAGTCCTTCACCATCATAGGAGATATTTCCTTGACTTAGTATAATGGATAAGTTTTCGTCTTAGACCATGAACCAAAACTCTCCACTCGAAAAACCACCATTTCTCATGCTTCTTATCATCTCTTAGTGCCCATGTTACAACTTATCATTTGCCTTCTCCTTATGTGTATAATGCATCTCATCTTGGATTTTATGTGTATACTGTAACTCATCTTAGATTTTAAGCAGATAGGGATAAGATTTGGTATCTTAGGGCAACACTAGCGCTAATTAGCATGCGCTAGCGTTGCACGATTTCAATGTAGCTAGGCTCCACACACGTATGGCCAAAACTTTCAACTCCAGTTCAAAACTTTTAACTTCACTTTAAAACTTTCAACCTCAAATTCAAAACTTTCAACTCAACTTTCAACTGCAATTATTTGCAACTTTCAACTCAAATTTCAAAACTTTCAACTCAATTTATTATTTATTATTTTATAATTAAAAATCATTAAGCGCTAATGGCAATGGTTAGCGCTAATGATGCCGCTACCCGCGCGAGCGCGATTTCCGCTCTCGCGCGCACGCGGCTACTAGGCGCCCCCAGTAGTAAGTTCGTATAATTTGATCACAAAGCATTTAATGGAGTAATTGCAAGTAAATATAAGTGTTATAAGATAGACAGCTATGAACTGAATTCAAATTTTCACCCTCTAAATGGATAATAGCATCCGATTGTATACACCAACCATCCAACGTCTATATGTCAAAACATTACACATTGAACCTATGACATGATGCAACAAAGTTCACATCGTTGCCCAAAAAATTTACTTTGAGTTGATCATCGTACTTCTGTGAGTTTTACATCTGTAACTGACAGCCCAACCATTTGATTTTCCACCCTCTTTGGAGCACTTACCAAGACTTTAATCCGTCCAGAAAAATACACAATCATGGATGAGCCCCTCTGATGAAGTGCACGGTGAGCAACTGGTAGGCTAATTTTCAGTTCCAGTTCTTTCTTTGCCTGTAAAAAAAATCGACAAATAGAACCTAATCACTTATCTGTGATATGAATACCACGTAGTCACGCAGTAACAATGGTATCCTACCAACCTAAAATGTTTTTTTCTAATCATATTTTCTTTAAAGAGCGTAAATGGTGTGAGTACTTTCTGTTCTTCTGCTGGGCCCTCCAGAAGCAAGCCAGCGCCCCAAATGTACAGCTGGCAATCGCAACACCCAGGGCAGCTCCAATTGGGACGCTTGCAGCATTAGAAATCGATGAATCTTCCGAAACTTTCTTCTTCTCTTGTTGCTGAAGAGACTCCATGTAGGTCTCCTTGTAAGATGATACAAGTTTTTTTCCATAGTAGTTAACCAAGAATTGATATAATTCATCGTCATTCCAGTCCACAGCTCCATCAGTAATCTTGCTGGAACGGTAGCAAGATGGGCAGAGCTGATTTGGGGGCCAGATAACCTTCGGAAATGAGGGATCACCAGTTCCTAAATCCTTTTCTTCTTTCATCAATCTCACGTTGACTTTGTTATGTGTGTTCCATAGCCAGAGACTGAGGTCACGAGCAGACTTGAAGGGGGCTGACACGCTACAGGTAAATGGCTACAGTCAGGCATGCAGTAGATATTTTTTTGAATGACAGTATAACGCAAAATTGGTTTTCCAAACCTTGAACACATCTCATAAAAGTGCTCACGGCATTCCTCACAAATGAAGAAGTTGTGAATGAAATCACATATTGATGTAAAGGTTGACTGGCTCTCTCCATCCCCAATTCGGACGGTTAGTGAATGCATCAAAACCCACAGACCGCAGCTGATACAAAAAAAAAAGATGTATGTGTGTTATATTAAGTTTGTCAACTACTATGGCCTTTCAGAAAAGGTGCTGTAAAGATATATGTACAAAGCATATGCGGAGAGAAGCATCACCTAAATCCTCTTGTTTCACTTTTACTGCCACGACAGAACAGCTGCAACATTGGCACACAGAAATAAGAAGAGAAAATTCAAGGGAATAAGTATGGGCTAGGATGTAAATTATGTGGATCACATGTGTTGAACAGACAATTCTATAGTGGTTAAAGATCCTCTGTCTGCAATTAAACTAGATTAACTCAGTACTAAAAAACTATTAAACTATGTCAATAGATACAAGATGTGGCTTGCTCCTAATGTCATCATTCATATAACGGATTTACTACAACATTTAATGAGAATATCTCAAAACCAAAATAAAAATGTTTCATATGGAGTACATGCATTGGGGAACATTTCCATCACACAGCAAAAGAAGTAAATATATACAGACAAGTTGCATTTTCAGATTTCTAATTTTGTATATTATCTGTATATGATCCAATATAAAAGAATGCCTAATAAAAATTCACTGCCAGTCACTAGGCCTAGCATTAGACAACATACCCAGTATCCACGTGGCACCTCTTTTCCACAGATCCAGTGGTTCTCTTCTGCAACACTTTCCAACAATTTAGAACCCTCTTGTGAACTTAACGACAGATTTGATGACCAGTGATCATCGAAGTTAATAAGTAGCTCAGCAGATCCCCTTCTACACCTAAAGAATCAACCAAATGCATAAAATAAAGTTATATGCAATTGCACTACTAGAAATTCAAAGGTTCACACCATACCTCTTGGACGGGTGATGGGTCACCAAAATTTGTAAAAATCTGATGAGTGAATCACGATTCTTTGGTTTGATCATCTACAGTTTGCAAGTAACAGTAGGTCATAGTCAGAAAAGGAAGAGCAAACATCACATCAGCTGTGAAATTTCATTGTTAATTAGAACCTTGTGCTCCAAAATTATTTGTAACACATGAGCTGTTGCTTCCTCAATGTCATAAATTGCTTGAACAATCTAAAATAAAAGATTGAACAAGTCAACAAAGGTTCAAAAGAATTGAAATAGTTCACATAGCAATATCTCATGCAAATTGTTTCAAAAAAATTATCTGATAATTGACCTGTTCAGGATCCGAAGCATTCTTTTGAAGCATATTTTCATTCTCGTATTTTTTGTCTTCTAAACTGAAAGAGCTGCATGTACCATAAATAACAATGTATCAATAAAACACCAACATGCTTGTAATGGTCAAAGAACCAAAAGGTAACAGAACAGCATTACAACCGAATTTCATCCCACCAAAACATTTCATAATAACCACAGTTAATAGAGAGAGGCATGCGCCTAGTACAGGTAGCTGCTGGATCCATATCTACCGAACTTTTAGGTAGAACAGAAAAAGGCTAGGACAATAACTTGCCTTTTCATCTGATTATTTATCCACTTAAGTAAACGCTCTCCTGTTCTTCCATCATCAATTAACCTTATTTTGCTATTCTCTTGCTTAGGATCCCACTTAGCGGAAGCAAAATTTGTTGGTGGACCCCAAAGTAGGAAAGGATAATGTTCAACTGAGAATCTATTGCAAAGATCAATGTTCACCTGTGCTGTCAAACAATCAAAAGAAGTGAAGTATTACTCCATGAATATGCACACCAATGCATTGAAAACACCAGATTATTGGGTATTTTGACCACATGGAAGCTTAAATCAGTCAAATTAAGAGGTGCCAAAGTTTCATGGACAAGAACTCTCTCTATTTATAGATTTCAGTTTGGCAACAAAAAACAGAAATCCAAGGATTGAAGATATACTTCTGTCACTAATCTCATCATCCAGTTAAGGGTTGAATTGGACCACTCCATCAAACAGAATCCCTTTTATAAGTGCTTAGTTGTCTAAAATAAGGAGACTGATGAAAACTATCGCTCTTCACCAGAGCTACTGTACCTTTGATGCACAATCAACCCTTGCCATCAGTATTATCCCTGGATGTGCAGCATCCCGGCCATTGAATAGTTTTGCAACCTTCTCATACTGAGGCTGCATGTAAGGAAGGAATTTAGCAAGAATAAAATTTCAGATCATAATACACTAGTACACCCTCCATCCCAAAAAAACGAATTCCTCGGGATGAATCGGGACATAGGGTATGTCTAGATTTATCCCTAGAAATTCTTTTTTTTTGGACAGAGGGTGTACACCACTATTTTTTAACAAAATACACCGCTAATCTACTATAATAGGCATCATACCTTGTAGTTTCTGCAAGCTGGACACCTGAGCAAACACGGTACATATTTCAATCAGCATCGATTCAACAATAAAAACAAATGCCATTTAAGCAGCTTCAAAAGAAAAAATGAATACAGATATGACTACTAGAAGTTCATTCTGATTAAAATGATCTTAAGTGGAAACTCTCAGGCTCTGGGGAAACTAGACATCACATTTCATATCTATTGCCTATTGACTAATCTATTCTGAATAGTGACAACCTACAACCATTAGACACATAATTAACCAATGTAATATAATACAAAAACAACTTGACAAGGAATATTTAGAAGACCAGGACATGGACGTTAGAGTAAAAAATAGCATAAGGATGCTAATCATTCAAATGTTTGATTCCCCATAAACAGGTTCTCATGTATTAATCAAATCATCAAGTTCCATTAAATCACACAATTAACCAATATCAATGCTCATATAGTGCAAAACTTTTCATGTTAACATCCAAAAGAAATATTTAAATATATCTCAGTCTCATGAAGCTAAAAATTCAGAAAGAGATGGTATCTGCAAATTAGAACTAAACAGCAAGGTATCAACATAGATTTATATCCCAATATCTGGAACTTACATAAAGCAAAAATAACCACATAATACTCTGAGAAAGTTCCGCACACCCCAGATCACACAGAGAAATATCACAGCAAAGCAATACTGTGATATCTGAGTAAGTGGCAGCACTGAGAAACTAAACTAAAACTAACCCAGTCAATTTCGATTTTATCATTACAGTAAATGCTCCACTGATTTGCCCATAATTAACTGCTGGCCTACATCCGATTTAGTCCTACAGTCTTACTCCTACATATAACAGATTTCCACGCTTCTGGCCTCATGTCTGCACCTTCTTCTCACTCACAACTTCACAAGTCACAGTACTACAACACGGACAACACTCCCAGAGTCGCACCCTCACATGACATTTCAAGGTACGAGTGAAGCATTTATTGATTACTATCGTTAAGTTATGGTCAACACACATCCATCCATCCCACCAGTCAGGCCTTGCAACACCAAAATAACCTTACACGCTTGGAATTCACAAAATCTGTGGATTATCTGACATTCAGTTGCTCACAAACTACAAGATAAATTGTTTCGATCTTCAAACCATACACCGAGAATACGACGAGACCACAAAATCGCATCTCACGCCATCAGACTATCACGAATTCACGATTCCCATCCATCTCTCGATTGTATTAACTAACGCTTCAGTCACGAATCGAGCCCAAGCCGCATCGAGGGAAAAAACGGAGTCAAAGACGAGAGTCCTAACCAGTGGGCGAAGAACTCGACGACGGCCCACGGCTCCGGGGAGGCCTTGAGGAAGGCGTCGAAGTTGGTGGCGTTGAGGTCGACGGCGGCGTCGGCGTCGACCTCCCCTGCGCCTTCCCCGACACCGAGCGAACGAGCGACCGCCCCGCGCGGCGCCGAGGCGAGGTAGGCGGCGACGAGGACGAGCACCAGCACGCTGCTGAAGCGCGCCGCAGCCATGGATCGGGCCCCGGATCTCTCCCCTCCGTCGTGATCCGCTCCAGACACCTGCCCTCCTCCTTCGTTGAGTCCTAGTTGTGGGACTAGGGCCTCGCGCTCACGGGGTTTACTTCTTTTTTTTTTCTTTAAGAAAATGCTTTTTCGCGCAAATAGCTACGCGATTTCTAGAGATGCGCTCTGATTGGTGTGGGTTATGATTGTCGTGGAAGCTAAACTACTCAAGTGAGATTCTATCGCTGAGAGGTGGGCCCGGAAGGATGGTGGGGAGGGTAGGGCCCATGTGCAGTTGCTGTAGTGGGGCAGATTTGCTGTTCGGCTGGGTTGGGCTGGGTGCTACGTTATGCTTTTTGCAGGTCAAACAGGTGTAAACATAAGAGTTTTTTGGAAATACTAGTCTTTTTTTCTCACATAATTTTCATCGAGCTCAACAGTTATGAGCAAGCTTCTTGATTGTTATCACATTTTGGTAGGAACGTTGCTTTCACTCTAATTCTACTTCTCGGAAACTTTTGAAAAATATTGATAGGACAAATAACAAATTTAGCATCAATACTAACACAACTATTTGTTAACATCACCATGGCTGCATAAACTCAAAAGCGATCATGTTTTTCACGGATATTTATATGTCTATATAACTTTTGCCAGAAAATCGCTTTAGAAACTTTCTAATATAATGTGTTTGGAGGCGAGAAAAAATATTATTATTAATTAATTAATAGCTATTATAAACTTTAAAAATAAATTAATATAATTTTATAAAACAACTTTTATATAATTTTTTTAAAAAAACGAACCTAATCGAAAAACTTGCTCACAAGAATCAAGATATTTTTCATCCTACGTGCATTACCCAAAACAGCCTAAATATAAGTATAATTATATTGTATAATATTGTAGTTATATTTAAACTTGCATATAACTTATCTTCATAAAGCAACAGGGACTCTGTGACGTAGGTTTAAGCTTGCCCCACTCCCACGCAACAGGCCGTGTCTTTGATCATCTCCTTAGCTTGTGTGAAACAGTTCTTTCTCTCCCTTAACACGAATCTCAAAACATATCATATGCCTGAAAAATCTAAAAATCTCTTCCAAAAAACAGTCACATGTTTTTTAGCGATTTCGCGGTGTATATTCAAGTGGTGTATGTTTAGTTACCACTGCAATCTATGCTGCATATTCAAATCTCATCTATGGTGCAGGGTCAATTATCACAACAATCGATGATGTTCTACAGGTGTTTCATCCCATTTGCACATATATTTTTGACTTGCGACATTAGGTAAAGTGATATGGAAAAATCCCGCATAGATTCCAGTGAGGCCGTCAACTCACCAAGTAACCATATGCTCTATGTGGTACTGCTGTATATTTGTAAGTACTGGAATTTCTCTAGGATCAGGCTTCCAGTGCACTGGAAACAAAGGAACGGAGAACATCCACCGGTAATCCAAAATGGGGTGCATTCGATTTCTTACTTCCTAAATTTAATCACTTAATTTTTACGCGTGCACTTTTCAAACTGTTTAAAAAATTTTATTAAAAAATATATTAATCTATTTTAAAATATTTTAATTAGTAATTAATTAATTATACGTTAATTCGGTGCTCTGTTTTAGTAGAATTTTTTTCCAACCCTTTCTAAAGAAGGCACCCTAATGCTTGTACTTAAACCCTCAATGGCGTGGCCATATGGACTGGCACTGCAATGCCCAAGGATTTCCTGGGTCAGTGTTCTCTTCTTTCTCCATATATCAGTATCACCAAATCACCAATCCGTGACATTATCCAACAACAATTGACATGGCATTATTCACCTCAAGTGAAGATACAGAATACCGGATGCTTGGCACAACGACCCACAAACAAAGTGATCTGTCCGACTTTTGAATTTCTGAATTCAGAAGCACGCATGCATCGTCTCTACTCTCTACACTACTGCAGGCCTTACAACGGTTTTTGAACTGTTCTGATTATGAATGAAGGTACTGTTCCCGCTCAAATTCAACTAGGACGGCGTGCACGCAAATCAGTCTTACCCCTCCGAATCTGATGCGTGATTATTTTTTTTGCATTTTTTAAACTTTTTCTTTTTTATTTCTAAAACAGATCCTCTAAATTATTCTTAGATCTGAGACGTTTGGCCACATCAGTCGCTCGTGATATAACCAGGTTATGCCACTCTAACTGGTGTGGCAAAAAAACACCACCACACCGACTGCTTATGACATTGTTTGATGATGTTAGATGAGATGGTGGGTTAAAAGGTTTAGGCGTAAAAATAAATTTTAATAGGGTTTAGTTATAAAATTAAAAATTTCAAAGGTTCAAATAAAAAATCCCTAATTGTCATGTTGTCTAATAGTTCAACTTGGAAGCTATTCCATTGAACCAACATAAAAGAGTGATTCATGTCAACTGTTGGAGAAAACAGAGTTTTACTAATCATGTCAACTGTTGAACAGTTATAACAGAAGAAGCAGACTGAACAATTTCTATGGCATGACGTGAAGTCGTAACCTGCAGTCCTGCACACGTGATGAAACCAACTGCGCGCTGAAGTTTTTCCTCTTGAAGAAGACCGGTAGAGATGAAGCGACCTCAGCACATCGTATGCACACGACGCATATATGATCGTTCCATACGTCATTATGAAAATTTCAATTATTTTTGACAAACGAGGAAGAATAGCCGCAAATAATGTGCAGGCTCACCAAATCAGAGAAACAAAAATCAGCAATTCAGAGACACGCTGCATTTTCTGAGATTGACAAGCATGCCGTGACTCGTGAACATACTTCGTCCTGTCCATGCATGCAGTAGCTATTAGTCTCAGAACACAGCAGACAAAACATAATCCAGGCATATCGTACATAAATCAAAGAGCTTAATTATGACTGCGATTAGCACAAACCCATCGCCACGAAGCAAGCAAAGGTGGCTTTCCATTTCTGCAGGCGCCGGGAACATGCTACACCGGGTCGCACTCTATGCAATTGGATAAAGTTTATCTGCCACTAGGGGAGACGGATTTTCATCCAGATATTTCCTTGTTTCTTCTATATCATTTAAATAGTTATTAATTTTTTAAAAAAATTGATATGAGATATAACATATAAAATTAAATTCGAAGTTATATAAAAATAAATTGAACTAGTATACATATATTCATAGAATTATATTTGTTATTTTTATTATATATTATAAAAGTTAAATTTCAGCATACATATTTATAGACTGATATATTTTATATTAATCTATTTTATTATTTTAAAAAAATCAATAACCATATAGGAGATACTTTCCCGCCACCAGGGAGTCTCAGCTGCTGCATGCATGCATGCAAAGGATTGCAAGCCATCCCTATAAATCGGCACGCCACGCGGCACCCAGCAGAGCAGAGCACATCAGGCTAACATACACAGCAATGGCGGAGCCGGCAAGATGTGCTCTCCTGCTCCCCCTTGCCGTCGCACTCCTGGTGCCGGCTACCACAGCCGCGAAGTCACCGCTGCCACCACCCCACCACTCACCGCCACTGCCGTCCCGACACTCGCCACCACCGCCATACCGCCACTCGCCGCCGCCACCTGTTTACTCGCCACCACCACCACCAGTCGTGCCATCGCTTCCTCCACCGGTGCCCTCCTCGCCACCGCCACCAGTGGTGCCATCGCCTCCTCCACCCGTAGCCTCGCCGTCACCACCGGTAGTACAAGCAATTCCTCCTCCGCCAGCCAAAGTCTACTGCACGAACACGACGAGCCAATGTCTACTGCACGAACACGACTAGGTACCCTACCTGCACCACGCCGGCGTACTGCCGCAAGAGATGCCCTCGGTCCTGCCACGTGGATTGCGCCTCCTGCAAGGCCATCTGCGGTATGCATGCACACAGCACACACAAAGCAGAACTAGCTAGCTAATGATTGATTAATGATTGTGTCGTTGCGCGTGCGTTGCAGATGGCAACCTGCCGGGCGCGGTGTGCCAGGATCGGCGGTTCATCGGCGGCGACGGCAACACGTTCTACTTCCACGGCCGCAGGGACCGTGACTTCTGCCTGCTCTCCGACGCCAACCTCCGCATCAACGCGCACTTCATCAGCAACCACGTCCCGGGCCTCAAGAGGGAACCGACCTGGGTACAGGCGATCGCCGTGCTGTTCTCCAGCCACCGCCTCTACGTTGGCGCGTGCAAGACTGCCGTGTGGGACGACGAGTCCGACCGCCTCGCCGTCGTCTTCGACGGCGAGCCCGTGCAGCTGCAGCGTGTCGCGAACGCCAGGTGGGAATTGGACGTGCCCTCGGCGCCGTTCTTCTCCGTGATGCGGACCAAGGCGGCGAACGGCATCATCGTCGAGCTGGACGGCGTGTTTAAGATCACGGCGAACGTGGTGCCGATCACCAAGGAGGACTCGAGGATCCACAGGTACGGAGTCACCGACGACGACTGCGTGCTGGGGCAGACGTACAGGAGCAGCTACGTGAACCGGCTCGACGTGACAGCCAAGATGCCCATAATGAGAGGCGAGAAGCAGTTCACCTCGTCCGGCTTGTTCGCCGCTGACTGCGCCGTCGCGCGGTTCGGGGGCCCCAGCGATGCCGGCGCCGTTGTCGACGCCGTTGCCGGCGCCTCAGATGAGCTGATCGACGTCAAGTACTCCACCGGCCTCGACAGCGTTGGGGTGGTGTGCAGGAAGTAGAACAATTTACGATCTTGCATCTTACAAGTTCTCGAGAAATAATAAGTGTGCACGCACGTCTGCACGATCCAGATGGACCCTGATCATCAATTTGTACTCAAGTTAAGCATGTAATCGTGTACTAAACCATTAGTAGCTCATGTTATACATCGACCGATTCGACCCCATTATAACCGTGCGCTACGTTATGCTTTTTGCAGGTCAGATGGTGTAAACATATAAATTCTTTGAAAAATGTGACTGTCTATAAAATATTTGCAAGAAAAAACCCCCTCATCTCAGTCACTTTTAAACGACTCAGATCGCCAAGATTCAAATAAGCACAACAACCTTATCCTTTTCTCTCCCCTCTCCTATACGCGACGTGAGCAAGGCGAGCCACTTGCCTCCTTTAGCGTCACTGCCTCACCTGCTAAGCATGCTGCTCTTGATCTCGTCGATGATGAAAGGTGCCAATATTGTTGGCAAGGCCCATTGGCCCTCCCACTCCTCCTCCCTTGCCTCGTCTCTCCTCCTCCCTAAACTGAACGATAGTGAGGTGTCACCACCACTTATCTTCGTTGTCTTCAGCGTCCCACCTGTCATTGGTGATGTCACCACCATCTTCATCTCATAACCATTCTGTATCTAACACCCCACCTCCCTCCTCCCACCCTATGGCTCTGGCTACACTATCGTCGCCTCGTTGTCTTCCTATGTTCATCGACTACTGTTGATTCAATCGCTACTCACATCTATCCCTCTAAACCCGAGGAAACCTCCCTCCCTCTTCCTCTCCCTAACCCTCTCCTAGCCTAAATCCTAATCCATAGGTTCCCTACCAAAATTAGGGTGTTGCCTAGCCGAAGAAGATCAAGAGCTCGCCAGCGCTTGAACAGAAGGAGCCATAGCACAAATCTTGATGTGATTCCAACGGTCGAGAAATCTATTAGAATTCTCCCCCAAGTTTTTCGTCAATAACATTTAGCAAATCCGATGAAAAATCTTTTGCCTTACCTAATTTCCAAAGTTCAACGATTATGCAAGCATCTTGTTTGCTATCAAATTTTGGTAGCAGTGTTGCTTTCACTCTAGTTTTATTCCATAGGAAATTTAAAAAATATTGCTGGAGAAATTTGGTATCAAAACAAACACAACGAATAAATCAAGTGAAAATAGAATACGGTATTAACAAACTAGGTGTGCGACCTTATCATGGCAATCCAATGAAATTTGAAGCCAATGTGTGAAATTCTAACCACACTATCGATGAAGTGAAACTAAATGTTCCACCCTAGATAACTAAAGACGTCTAGGTGGCATCTACAAATCCCCTAGGGTATTGCTCCTAGGGTCCTCGATATAGAGCCCTGGGCTCATACCCATCTTAAAATCCGAGTTGAATAGAGTGGCTAAGCTAATCAACCAGAGCTGCCTAGCTGACGTTAGCCTACTTAGCTTGTTCACTCCGAGTTGGCTAGCCTAGGTCTTCTGCCTTAGGTGGCCTCCACAGAGAAGTAACCATATGTAAGCCAATTGAGTTTGCACGCTCCTCTTATAGCCACGGTGGTAGTAGTTTAGATATTGAGTATGCGCCCATAACAATCAGTATGATAAGACAAATAGACAAGTAATATGGGATATTTTTAAAAAAGAGATTTTAAATAAATCTATTTTTATTTAGAAATTTTAAATAAATTAAAAAATTAGGAGTACATAGAAATAATTAAGATGTTTAGAACTTAGCGTTAATTAAAAAATTATTAAAGTATTAGATAGATTACACGTATATAGATTTATATGTTACGAATTTCATGTTTTATATGTTACCAACTAATAAAAATATATAAATAAATAAATAAATTCCTCCCGCAAATCTCTCTGTGTGGACCGTGGCGGCCGAGCCGTGTTCGCGTGCCGGACTCGCCGAATCCACGGGTGCCGCTTCCACGTTCCTCGGCTGCGGATGGTCACGTGTGGTGGACGCGGAGGCGTCGAAGTCGAACGCACCAACGCACGCACGCACGCACGGGACAACCCGTACTGCCCGGCCGCGACGCTCCGAGTGGAACCTGCCGCTCGTGCGGTCCGTGCGGGCGCAGCGATGCGCGCGTACCGCTTTGGCCACGCACACGGTAGACGGCGCGCGCACGTAGACAAATCCAACTCGCACATCCCGTGGCCGTGCACGGGCGCGGCTGACTCGCCGATTCGGAACACGCTTCGACGCAGCCGCAGCGTGCAGTTTCGCGACACGTTTATTTGGTTTTTGCGCCCCAGCGGTAAAAGGCCCAGGTGTGTACGTAGCTTAATTTCTACTACGACGACCCAGATCAGCACGAGGTTTGTGTTGACTCTCGCGTGGTTGCCCCCATTTCGTGATGGTTAATGTTGTGGTTTTGCCGATTTCGTGCGGACAAGAATGCTTTTCTTCGCCTTGTACACGAGACATTCTGTACTTCTGTCCGCCGGGAGAACGCTTGGGTTTTGCGTTGCTTCAGGCACCTGTTTAGATCCTGCCTCCTTTGCTTTCATCGATCAATCTGCTCGCCTCTTTGCCGGGGCACTATAAAATATATATTTCTAGAAAGAAATGCTCGTATCAAATTAGAGAGTGAATGGCTTGTATGTAACTCTGTTTTTGCTGAACTGAATTGTCTGGATTTTAAAATCACCTGGTCTAGGTAAGGTAAACGAAAACGCGGCCGCAGTTCAATAATCAAAAATATATATAGGACAAAGAAGATGTTTTTACGTTGAAAAGAATGAATGTGAAATCGACACGTCGATGCTTTTCCTACTAGGATGAAAAAAGAACACGGTTTCCTCCTAGCTGTTATTTGGAGTATTCACGTCGTTTTTGGAATGTCCTTTTCGCAGTTCGTCGCACTAAGCTTGTATAAGCAACGATCGGTGGCTTCAATACGTGCTTTTTTTTTCGTTGTGTCTTTTCCGACAGTATAATATGTCGCCTTCTCTATACTAAGATTTCTCTAATCAAAACTGATGTTTGGTTTACAAATTTACATAGAGATAGACGAACGGTAACTTCTGTAACAAAAAGTATTGGGTGGTTTAGCTGCACGAGGATGTCTCTATTGCATCCCACAACTACGTGCTATACTGCACTCTCTTCAAACGTTGAAAACAGAATTTAATAAATCATCATAAAAAATATTTTAAATTCATGGAAATGGTACAAAAGGTCTACTATTCATCATACAACAAAATATTTAAATGTAAATTGAAAAGAAAAAGATAAAGATAAAAAGGACTTTTATTGTGATGCTTGATTATACTCATAATCTATCATCTGTCCGTTCAATTTTGTCAAAAAATTCTCAAAAGATTTTTATATCACGCTCCAATTGGTGATGGATGGAAATAACTAGTAAAATGGGTAACTCATTTGTGCCCAATCTTTTTTTAAAAAAAATAGCATTTTGGATGCTAATCCCTTTCATTGAAGAGAATCCGTTAAATTTCAGTTGTTTACAGAATTAAGCATGAAACTGTAAATAGAAATATATTTGAATTTATTTACAGGTGTTTTTCAGAATCGACACAATCAACAAATGGCAATTCTAATCTAAATGTTCTTGATTTCTTCACAAAAATTGACTGTACATGTTTCTCCCTTCGTTACATATCTTTTCCAATTTAGATATCAGAAAAGATAATAGAAAGAATATGGCATATGAAAGAGAAAATAAAAAAAAATCCCAGCTGTTAGCTGTATAAGTTTAGTTTCTTGATATGTAGTTCTCCTCTTGGATGGTCTCCAATGTCGGCCTCCGTGACCGCGCGCTGCTCAGCCGGTGCTTGAACACGTTCATGTCGGCGGCGGCCGCATCGTCGTCGACCATCTCATCCAGCGGCATCCTCGGCGCGTCCTCCACCACGACGACAGCAGCGCCGGCCGCCGCGGCCACCTTCGCGGAGCGCCGTGCCTCCCTGGTGGCCGCGGCGGCCAGGCGCGCCATGTCCGCGGCGGCTAGCGGCGTGCCGAGGCGCTTCATCGGGAACGTGGCGTAGACGGCGCCGAGCTCGAGTTCCTCGTCGGCCGACAGCGCGGAGAGCCGCTCCCCGACCCGCGCCGCGCGCGTGTCCGCCAGGAAGTGCCCCGGCGCGTCCATCATCAGCTCGGCCACCGTCGCCGGCAGCGTCACCTGTCTCACCCCACCGTCCGGCAGTATCACCCTCGCCCCCTTCCCGCCGGGCACCTTGGCCAGCGTGCACGACAAGTAGTTGCCCATGACAGTGCTCTCCGAGTTCAAGAAACCGGCAACGGCAAAACCCACGCGCGAGCTCACAAGCAAAGCTAAGACGACGAAGGCGATGTCGTTGGGCTGTCAGAACAAGTGATAGTTTTAGTTGGCTCGATTCGGGTGGAGCTGCGGGTTATATAGCAAGCGGGACACGCGAGGAGAGCTTGGGAACGCGTGTGCGGGAAGGTGACGGCGATGGGAAGCGAGGCGGGAGGAGACTCCGGGAGTGGTTTGTTGGGTTGGCGTCAGCGCGGGCGATCGTGTCGCAGCGCAGGGTGTCTCCGTGTGTGTGCGTGGGATAGCGCGGGCGGGGTGAGGTGAATTGCGCGTGGCGGCGTGGGGTGGCGACGAGCTGGCGATGGAGTGATGGGTGGAAGAGATGAGAACGCGGTGGTGGAGAGTAGCTTGCCGCGGCCTGGAGCCGGAGAAACTGGTTCCGTTCACTTACCAATACGAGCCTATCCTTCTCCACGCCACCGTCCGCACAGGTGGATTGCGTTCACCGAGTGGTGCACGTGTGTACTGCATCTGGGCAGTAACAGGCTAACAGCTTCTAAACCACCCACCGTTACTCAGGGTCCACCGACCACCGTAACCAGGGTACGTTAATGGTACCCACACGGTATCCACAGTGAATTCAAATAAATTTAAAAATAATTTAATTTTTTAAATAAATTTTGTTTGGTTTTTCACAATCTGCTATAGTTAACGCACGGTAAGCATGCTTACCACCGTGGTACAGTAACCACACAACTGGGTAAGGTGAACCTATTGGATGCCGGCCAAAAATATTTCAACTTGAAATTTAAGGTCATATTAAAGCTGTATATATTTTTCGGTACTGTTTTAGTTTAAAACGTTCCAATTTTGTTTGGCCCGCACGTGTCCGGCCGGTCATCGACATTTCAGCTTTGATTGTCTTTTTAGTGGACTGAGAGAGTGTAAAACCATTGATAGCGTATATTTTATGATGAAAAATTGACAAATAAAATTATAACAATAAGTTAGTATTTGTTGGAAAGTCAGTGATTGTGTGTACAACTAATAAGAATTAGATTATAAGATTTGTGCTGAGAAACGGTTGTTAAGTCTAATTATTTTCTTCACGTGTAAATATCAAATCAAATGGCTGAGATTTAGCCCGAGTTAGAGTTTTGCCATAAAAGCATATTGGAAATTATCTTAGTGGCTTTCCGACCACCATTAGC
Source organism: Oryza coarctata (assembly GCA_030770085.1). Taxonomy (NCBI): domain Eukaryota; kingdom Viridiplantae; phylum Streptophyta; class Magnoliopsida; order Poales; family Poaceae; genus Oryza; species Oryza coarctata. The sequence continues at coordinate 21,407,320 of CM061470.1, forward strand.
CTATAAAAGGAGAGGCTTTGGATCTTATAGCATATTTGAGTTTATGATTGAGAAATGTTTTGAGAGGGAGATGAGAGAAAAAAAATTTGTAAACATATTTCAATCAATGAAATAGTATTTATTTTGAAATCATTTAATTTAAATTTTATAATTATTTTTCACACCATAATTTAAATTTAGAGTATTGTTTTTCTCCTTTTACATGCCGTAGTGTGAGTTTCTCTTTCTCTCCAATTCTTTTAGTTCTTGATTTATCTTGTGATGAAAATGGAGTTAATGCCTTAAGACAAAAACCCAAAAAAGTTAAATTGCTTAAAATAGCAATGTCTTTTGCCATATTTGTTATTTGGTATTTTGAACTTATGAAAGCCATTTTGGTTCTTGTAATAGCCACCTATGACTCATGATAGGATTCAAGAAATTTCAACCGAGTAATACTCATAATTTATAGAAGTCTACTTGAAGATTTAGCTTATTTATAGCTATATCCTCTAAGTCAACCATTAGTTGTTATCTTGATCTAATTTTTTAATATTAGAGATTTTGATAGCCTAACTAAGTCAAGTATTTGTAGGTATTTTAGAGTACAAAGTGAATCGCTCTATATTCACCTCCCATCTATAGCGTGTTCTGATCTGTATTAGAGCTCGGTTAAGTTTATTGCAACCTAACTGTGACAATGAACTATGCTATAAAGAGATACACTGTAAAATTGCATGTTTTTATGAAAGAGATTTTATTTATTGAAAAGTTCAAATGAAAGCATACCTCTAGGGTCAAGGTGTGAAAAAAAAGATGACAACACCTTTCACTATACCTAATGTTGTAGTCATCACTGATACAAATCTCGAGAAGGTTAATGCTAACTTTAGTACACAAAATGTATTGATTGTTGGGTTGAGATAGAGTGAGTTCAATCGTGTGCAACACCTAACATCCACCTATAAGATTTGGACAACCTTGTGTAACTTCCATAAAGGTATTAATAGATCCAAATAGGTTCGCTAAAACCAATTCTAGAAAGATTAACAGAAGTTTAAGATAAACATTAGAGATTCTATTGATGATTATTTTAGTTATTTTGATAAGATTGTTTCTAATTTAAGATCGGTCAGTAAGACATTGATAGACAATAAGAAAGATTGTCATCTCTTAAACTGTCTTGATTATGGTGTTTGGAAAATGAAAGCTAAATCCATTACAGAGAGTACGTCTTTGAACTACCTTACTATAAATAAGTTTTACTTAAAGCTGAAAACCCATGAAATGGACATTCTTTAGTGCAAAGGCCTTAAGCACTCAATGGATTTGGTAGCTGATCCATCTTCTAATCACTTTTGCTCTCCACTCAACTCTTATTTATGGTATTCTTTCACTAGTTGCTATACACACAATTTCTAAGGAGCAACTAGAGGAGATCCTTGAACATGATCTTGCTTTATTAGTTTAAAATTTTTCTAAGGCTTACAAAAATATAAAAGATAGGAAGCAAGATAGGAATAGCTATTCTATTACTTGCTTGGAATGTGGAGAGCCAAACAACATCTAGGCACATTGCCCCAAACTAAGCAAGAAAGGAGAGAAGACATCAAGGAGGCCCAAGGATCATGGAAGAACAAACAAGGATGTAATGAAGAAGGCGATTCACAAGGTCCTAACGACACTTGATGAGATCCAGTTGAGCAACGTCGACACTGATGAAGATGATCATGTAGCGACAAAGGACAAGAAGATCTCTCCCAGCATGTGCTTTCTCGCCAATCATGACTTCACCAACACATGTCTGATGGCACTTGAGGATAAGAATGACTCTATGGAGTGTCCTAAGGTATGACTTGATGATTCACTCTCTTTGGATGTATCTATCTTGAGTGTTAATTCTTGCTCCGATGTTTATTCTTTTGATGAGGATAAGAATAAAGAGAGATTAGCTCATCTCATGATCACCATTAGCAAAAAGTATGGCTCTTCCATGCTTAAAATTAAGAAACTAAAATCTAAAAATAAGGCTATGGCACTACAAATTACTAATTTGATCTCTATGATACCTGGGTAGGAGGATTGCTAAATTGCACTCCTTGATGATTGCTAAATTGCTAATTTTCTTACTAAATTGCTAAGTTGCTAAGTTGCGCTCCATGATCACAATTAGCAAGACATATAGCTCTTCCAAACTTAAAATTGAGAAACTAAAATCTAAAAATATGGGCATGGCGCTAGAAATTGTTAAGTTATGTTTTATGATACTTGATGAGGATGATTGTCATGCTTATCAGTCTCATCTTACTAAGATTAAACTTTTCTAGTGCTAGCACTGCTTGGTATGAAATAAAACTAAACATTGGCTTATTTGAAATGGAACTAAAAGAATGAAAAGCAAAGTTTGATCACATCAATAGACTTTATGAATATAATATCTTACAAAAATTATCCTAAACTTACAAATGAACTTAATGAGATAAAGCAACAACTTAGTAAGCTTAAAAACATGAACAACTTACTTGAAATTTACGCTTCTAAAGATTATGTTTAATCTATTTATTCTAATTGTGACTTCTTAGAATCTGAACTAAAAGATGCTAAAGTTGTTATTGTTTCTGCTAAAACTACTGATCATATGCTTCTTGCATGTTTCTTATGCTAGATCTTGCTAGCATAAAGAGAGAGTGTCTTAAGTGAGTAATCCCGAGATAACCAAGTCCAAGAGAGCATCTATCTTCAATAGTCTTTAGAGAGTTTTAACTAAGGAAAAAAAACTTAACATGATTCTTAACCAATCTAAAGTATACAAAACTACCAAAACATAGGCTATGAGTTTGTTAAGTCTCCAAGAATAGGTAGGTGTCAGAGTATCATAGAGCTAGCCCAAAAACCTATAGTCTTTAAGTAAGACGGTTTTATAGGACATACTAACTCTAGTTTACCCTAAAATAGAACCTAAATTAGTACATTTGTCGAGCAATTCTAAGCTGTAGAGCCAAAAAAATTGAGCCAAAGAAAAATTTAACCAAGCCTGTAGAGATATCCAAGCCTGTTGGAACAACCAACATATAGAGAAACCCAAACCTATTGAGATAATCATGTTTTGAGTGTACTTTTGTGGAAAGGTTGGTCTCTTGGAAGGGTTCTTCTTTAAAAAGGCTAGGAAGAAGTGTCAGGAATGCCTTAGGACTTTGAGAATCATCCGTAGTACACATATGAGAATTCCTAAAAGATTCGAGTGCAATTATCATGGTTGTTCAAATGGTGTGTCTCGCTTTCCTCGCTGAGATGTGTATCTTGATATGTCTTGGTAGGATTTGAATAGAACATGAGGGGTTAGCATGTGAATCATTCTTTTGCCTATACTAAACATATTTTACACCTCACTTAAAATAGTAATTGATTTCTAGATATTTGCTTACTAACGCAGTACTCGCTTGACGAGGGTTGTTGTTTCTCACATGTGAAGCTTTGCAAGGTGGCAGGAGGACACTCGGCTTTGACCATATAGTTGCAAGTTTATGCCAAATGATCCGTCTATCTCATGATGTCACTTAGACTGGACTTGTATGACTCAATGTGTCTATTTGTTGTACCTAGGCTGGGCATTATTAGCTCTGTGCACCTATTTATAGTATCTAGACCGAGCTTTTGCATGTTTGCGTGTGTTCGTGTTAGGTTAGTCGATAATTGATGCTTTTTAACTTTGATTCTCTTATTTTTATATTTTTGATTCATCTTGTTAGCTCGATTTGAGGGAGAGTGTGTTCTCGTTGCTTGTATGGACTTTGATAGCTATTTTGAGTTTTGTAATGACTTGCTTTTCTTCTTAAGTCACTTGATTTGTTTTTTGGAGTTACTTTGAGCCATATGAGCTATATGCCCTGACAAAAGGTCGAAACTCAAAGATTCTTCTCTTAGAGATTTTGTGATAGTCTTCTTGAGAATGTTTTTGCACAAGATTGTTTTTGAGCTCCGATTTATTATTTAACCAAGCATGTTACTATTAAAGATCTTCTGGCTGCGAGTGCTTTCTAGAAAATTAAAATCCTACCATTGTGATTTTTCTTGTGCCTAAAAAGTCTATGTTTTTGTTTCACTCCTATGGCTTGAGTTAAAGGGTTCTTATTTTGCATAGCATCATGTTTAATTTGTTGCAATTGAACATAATCCATCTAATGAGAGATTTGCATGTTATCTTTTATTCATCTTTATGTTAGTCACGCATTAATTTTATTTTGGCTTGATCAACTATCTAGCTTTCATGGTTTTGAGTACTTGTATGATATTTTTATTTTTATGTTTATCAAGCTCATTGAAACTTACCTAATTCGAAATCATATATGTTTTCATTTATATTTATTTGGGCTACTGATAACGTTTACATATGAGTGGTTTAAAAATTAGCACGGAAGCTGCCTATAATGGGAGCTTTATATTCATATATTGATTAAGGCTCAAACGGTAATGTATGATAAGGATAGCATTGTCGGCTGAAGATAAGATTATGAATAGCATATCTATAGTGCTACATTTGTTAAAACTTAAAAAATAAATGAAAACTAAAAGTGTGCTTAAAATTGTTATCATGCAATATGCTATTGTATTGATACTTAATTAAGCTTAACATTAGCACGAATTATATTGGTTTTTTATTTTGATTGAGTAGGGAAAGCATATTTTGATTGATTTTTTAAGCTACTTCTAGTGATGGCCTCTACACTTTAACTTTAATGAAATTAAAAAAAATTGCTTGCATGTGATACAAAATTATTATACTTATCATGTGTCATACCTTTTTTAGTATGTGTACCTAGGTTCTTTCTATGTTTTCATATTAATACCTTTAAATAACTTCTAAGGTTTTTAATAAACGAAAATATATAGGTTACATCTCATTATTACAGTCTCTTTTGTTTTTTTTTCTTAATATCTCACAGATGTTTTTCGCTTTCCAACCGTGGCCACCTGTCCTCCCAAAGTTGCCTTGCTCAATTAGCGCATATCCAATTGATTAGTGCGTCACTGACACGGGATCATCATTTACCTACCAATATGAGCTAAAACTCGGTGTAAGTTCGCTGAAACTCACCAAACCATCAGATCTAACGCCCTAGATCACTAATCGATCTACTTGGTAAAAAAATGAGCTCAGCTGATCCAACAAGACCAGTTCTACCAGGCCAAGTCCTCATTAACTGTGAAACTACTAATTAATGGTTGGAGATTCAGAAGCACGTTCTCGACAGACAATTCCTAATATAGTTTTGTGTGGTATAACTGCAACCAGATGGCGTTATGGCAACGACTTGAGAATTTTCTACGCATGTTAGCTTTCTGAAAGCTGTTGGGAAAAAATAAATTATAAATGGCACCGTCGTTTGGAACACAAGTGTGATCTGTTGGGATGGTTGACTTAAGGCTAGTCAACGGCACTCAACCGTGTTTTATAAAAGTTGTTTCTGCACTTGGAAATAAGGAATTATTGTGTGATACAGTTTCTTTTTTATATACTCTAGTTGTTAGTCACGAACAAAATATATTGTTTATTTCAGCATGAACACAGGAATTTCATAGATATTTAACATCGTGCGTCCATTTTCATCGAAAACAAGGTAAGTCTCATTGGGGCCTTAACTGGAAGACAAATTTCAGCTCAACGTTTGTCTGTACGGAATTTCAGGTTTACAATATTCTGACTTGCAACACCAATGTCCTGAATCTGTGACCTCTTTTGCAGGAAAATACAGGTGAATTACGGTACCAACAAATTGACCGCTGCTTGTTTTCGTATTGCTTTCGTACATAAAATTTGCCGTCTGAACGCCATGCAATTTTCAGTCATCAATAGGAACAGCCTTTCATTACTTGAAGAAATGATTATTGACTGACCTCCAAGGGAAGCTACCTGCAGGTTGCTTTGTGAAACACTAGCTAGCTGGAAGTTCATCGCCCAGAAAGCTCTTTAGCTTCATCGCCACAACAGTAAAATCCCTTTTTTTCCAAATGACAAACCACTTAACCACATCATCTGCACCTGCCAGTTCAATTCATTGTCAACAGACCAAATCATTCAACCACCTAATGATAATCATCAACAAAGCAAAGGTAATGGTTCACATCAGAAGAGTCACAATGGGCAGCAGTAACAATGTAACTCCTTTACCAAATGGGATGGAAACGTGAAGTATGTTTATGAATAAGGCCGACTGCTGTCGACCTACACAAGCGTCTCTGACAAGAGAAATGCTATCAAGGTTCAGTCTTTCAGCTACACAATGGATGTATTAGACAGTCAAGTCACTTGTGCGGCATGAAAGATTGCAAGACGCCTCTCTTCAAATGAGTATTCGGTGTCCTCTTGTGAAGTCAGCTCCGATTCGTCATAAAATTATAGGAACGGCTTTTGTGGTAAGAACAGGCGTCAGTGCCGTTTGCATATGAGCGCTCACTGTCATCAGAATCATCAGAATCTCTTCAGTACCAGTGGAGATTGGCCGCACAGGAGTTGATGGTATGCTATTTTCTGGTGTAATCTGAGAAAAGGGCTTTCGGGGTGTCTCCATCTTATGAAGAGTACTCGAGTTGAAAGATAACTTCTTGATCGGGAGACCAACAGTGTCTAAACCTTTATGACCTGAGTTTATTTTTGAAATAAGAGATAGTCAGATCGTACATAAGTAAAATTTAAGTTGAAGTTACCAGGGGAAAGAGTTTTGATATCTTCGGTTCTCTTGATTGCACGAACAGTCTTTGAATGAAGTATCTCTGATTTAGGAGGTTGCACTGAAGCTCTACCAAGAGACAGCTTTCGACTCGCAGCAGCCGTGGAGTTTTTGGTTGCCTTCTTAGTGCTGTGAGCTTTCAAAGGCTTGATTTTGATCGATAAAGAACCTTTTTATTAGACTACTGGACCACTAGACTATACATCATATTTTTATATGATATTAGAGCAGGTCTAGACATTCTCGACACGCTAACATCCTCCCGTCAGCGAGCCGACACTTTCTTTCCGTCGCAGACCTCTTTCTCGGTATTCCTTCTCTATTTTCTCGTCTTGGCTCTCTCATTTTCCCGTCTCCTCCCCAGACGGCCTTTTCCTTCTCCACCACCCTCTCCCCTCCCTTGTTTTCCACCATGTGACAAGGCGACGGTCTCCATCCGCTTTCTCGTCTCGTCTCACACCCACCTTCGCTCTTTCCTTGCCTCGGCGTATCTTTTCTCCTCCGACGCCAGCACAACTCTGTGTTCGTCATCTCCATTGGCTGGACCCATCCGCCCTCCATCGGCTGAACTCGTCTGCCCTCCATCGGCTGAAACTCTCTCTCTCAGTTCCCGTTTTTCCGACATACTCACCTGCTCTCGGACGCAAAACTTCTCCACTCGCGTCCGAGCCACTCCGACGTGTCCATGTGTCAACGAACACGAATCTCTGCATCCCGGACGCGAACCTCCTCTCTTTGCGTCCGTGCCTTCTCCGAGTTTTCGCGTCCGCTCCACTCCTTTGCCTCCACGAGTCCAAGGACGTGAAACTTCTCTTCACGGACGCGAACCTTCTCACGTCCGTGACCCACCTACTCTCTGACCTACGTACTCTGCCATCCACTTTTCCCTCAACTACTCCGCTACATACTCCCATCGGCCAATCACTCTCCTCATCGGCCAACCACTTTTCTCATCGGCTTACTCCCATCGGCCATCTACCCCTCATCGGCCCTTACCCTCATCGGTTTCTTGCGCCCGTTACCCTCTCGTCATAACCATCGAGTCGGCCCTTAGCTCCGGCACCCTCCTAGTCGTCGAATCTGTTCCGATCATCGGCGCTCCTGACCACACCTCGGGCACTACCTCGCCGATCTTCTCACCACCGTACGCCGCTGTCAACGTGAAATCTCACATTCCCATCTCTCTCAACCTCAACGCCAACTACTCCAAGTGGGTATTTTCTTCAAATCTCTCTGTGGAAATTTCGGCCTCTGGTTTCACATCGATGGCTCCGCTCCACCTCAATCCGATGATCTCCAGTGGGACATCGCCGAGTGCTACGTGCGCAGCTGGTTGATTGGCTCAGTCGATGACTCTATCCTCGACCTTACCATGGAGGACATCGACCCCACCGCTCGGGATCTCTGGGTGGCTATCGAGCGGCTCTTTCTTGCCAACAAACAGCCGCGCGCCATCTTCCTACTAAACGAATTTCACTCCATGGTACAAGGAGACTCTTCTGTCTCCTCGTACTGCCAGTGCCTCAAGGTAAAGGCTGCCGCCATCCGTGATGTCGGTCACCCTGTGGCCGACTCACAACTCGTCCTCGTCCTCCTGCGAGGACTTAACATATGCTTCTCCAACACTGCCGATGACATCGCCAACTCCACTCCCTTACCGTCGTTCGCCCAAGCCCATGATATGCTAGTTCTTAAAGAACTACATATGGCCAACGACGAGAAGACCGTGGCCCACACCACTCTCCTCGCCGCAACCGATCATGGTTGCCGATCACTGTGCGCTACTGTCACCTCTCGCGGCTCTGGTAGTCATGACTCTAACCATGGCAACACAGCCCACACCAGTGGTACCGGCAAAGGCAAGGGCAAGGGTAAGGGCAAGAACTGGTACGGTCCGATGCAACGGCACATGCTCCAATCCCTGTCCCGTCTGCTAGTCCCATGGGTCTGTGGCTATGCTACAACCCTTGGGCATCCTAGCCCCAGCCACGCAGTCCCATCAACTGGCAACCAGGGGTTCTTAGCACCCATCCTCAGGCCCACCTGACATTGGCTCCCACCCTACCGCCTCGGTCGATACTCCTGCCACCACCCACCTAGTCGGTTCCCTCCTGGAACCAGGCTGGACTCGTCGTCGCCCTCAATCAGATGATGCTCCAACCTCAGCACCCTTGGGTGCTAGACTCTAGTGCGTCATCTCACATGGCGTCATCGGCCAGTATACTACTCTCTCGCCATCCCTCCTCCTCCCCCTTCATCACCATCGGCAATAGCCACTCTCTCTCTATCTAATGTCATGGTGACTCCTTTCTATCTACACCCACAACTAACCTTCCACTTTGCAATGTACTCATCGTCCCTTCCCTCATTTATAATCTAGTATATGTTCGCCAATTCACACGAGATGACAATTGCTCAATTGAATTTGACGCTTCTGATTTCTCTGTGAAGGATATCCCAATCCAGCGTCAGATCCTTCGCTGTAATAGTGGCGGCGACCTCTACACCATCCCCACTACACCATCCATTCCACATGCCAGCATCGCCCTCTCCACCAACCTCTGGTATCTTCTCCTTGGTCATCCCAGCGCCGACGTTGTCGCCAATCTACGTCGCAACATACAGTTGGCGATCCCGAGCCGATACCGCCCCTCCCCAACCAGTCCCTACCCTACCTCCCACGCTCCCATCGGCTCCTGTCCCCTCCACCTCTCATATGATTACCCGATCACAAACCGGGTCCCTCTACCCTACCAAGTGCTACAGGCTCTCAGCAGTCTATTGTACTATCTCGCCCATCCCGACGACTCCTTGTTCAGCCCTGGTCAATCCTCAGTGGCGCGTGGCCATGGCCAATGAGTACAAAGCTCTCATGGATAATGAGACCTAGTGCCTCGTCCCTCGTCCTCCCGATATCAATGTTGTGACCAATAAGTGAATCTTTAAACACAAGTTTCACGCTGATGGATCACTTGCCCGTCACAAGGCACGCTGGGTAGTTTAGGATTTCTCCCAACATCCCGGTGTCGACTACGACGAGACCTTCAGTCCCGTTACCATCCGGGTTGTTCTCACTCTGGTTGCCTCGCACTCTTGGCCGATCCACCAGCTCGACGTGAAGAACACTTTTTTTCACGGTCATCTAACGAAAACGGTCTACTGCCAGCAACCTCCAGGCTTTGCCGATCCCTCTCGTCCCGACAACGTCTACCTCCTTCAACGCTCTCTCTACGGCCTTAAACAAGCTCCTCGGCCCTGGTACTAGCGCTTTGCTGCCTACCTTCAGCATATCGGCTTTGTGGCTTCTATATCCGACAGCTCTCTCTTCGTCCTTCACATCGGTATCACCACTTCCTATCTTCTCCTCTACGTCGACGACATTGTTCTTACAGCGTCCTCGCCATCCCTCCTGCACCAGATCATGGCCCGACTCCACTCTAAGTTCGCCATGACCGATCTCGGCCCTCTCCATCACTTTCTTAGCATCTCTATCACCCACTCTTCTCATGGGCTCTTCCTTTCCCAGCATCAGTACGCCATTGATCTCCTCTAGCGTGCGGGCATGGCCGAATGTCACCCCACGGCCACTCCGGTTGACACTCGCACCAAGCTCTCCGCTACCGATGACTCTCTCATCGCTGATCCCTCCCAGTACCGGAGTCTTGCTGGGGCTCTCTAATACCTCACCCTAACATGGCCCGATCTCACCTACGCCGTCCAGCAAGTGTGCCTCTTCATGCATGCTCCGCATGAACCTCACCTCGCGCTGCTCAAGCATATCCTTCGCTACGTGAGGGGCACACTCTCCAGCGGCTTACATCTCAGCTCCAGTCCCATCGATTCTCTCACCGCGTACTCTGACGCGGACTGGGCGGGCTGCCCTGACTCTCAACGCTCCATGTCCGGTTACTGCATCTTCCTCGATGACACTCTAGTCTCCTGGTCCTCAAAACGCCAGACTACAGTGTTTCGGTCCAACGCCGAAGCCGAGTATCGCGCCGTTACCCACGCCGTCGCTGAGTGTTGCTAGCTTCACCAGCTTCTCTAGGAGCTCTATGCACCTATCTCCTTTGCGATCATCGTCTACTGCGATAACGTCAGTGCCGTCTATATGACCGTCAACCTGGTTCATCATCGACGTACGAAATATATAGAGATATATATTTATTTTATACATGACAAGATCACACTAGGACATGTTCGGGTGCTTCATATACCATTAGCGCACCAGTTCACCGATATTATGACCAAAGGTCTCCCCGCGTCTTTGTTCACCAGTTTTCGCTTCAGTCTTTATGTCCGTTCCCCTCCCGCTACGACTGCGGGGATATTAAACCACTGGACCACTGAATTGTATATATATAGACCCGACCTTCCTATATAGAGTTAGGATATTAATCTTACTGTACACCATATTATTACACTCTTGCTCAGCTTTGCATTGATCTTGAAGTTTCTTTTGATCCTGCAATTACTCAGATTTCAGATCTCACCCACATAAGACGATGACATAAACAACAGAAGCACACAAATTAGAAAACAGTTAGTACCCTTTGCCTCTTCCTTTCCTGCTCTTTCTCTTCACGAACAACCATGTATGCTTCAAGCATCGAATTAAGTCTGACCTGAAAACATTGTATGGCAAGAGTTTTTGGCAATATCAGAACTGGCTTGGTAAATGAAACATAAAATAAACAGTATGGATACAGAAATATACCCCATCATATGTGAACTCCTTGCCCCTTTCATTTTCCCAAGCTATGATTTTTGTTTCAAGAACATCTATCATTCCTGTCCACAACAAAACAGTCACAAATCAGGAGCAACAATGATAAGAATTCAAGCATAACAAGTTGTTTAATAAGGGGTTGTCACCTGGAATCTTGTTAACCAGAACACGAGCTTTTTCAGCCCTCTTAAGCATAATGTGTGCACCTCTCCCAGCATTATACCGGTTGTCATCCTGATCGTGACATGCATCTGCGGCAATCAGTAGAAGGTGCTAAAAAAATTAAAATATCTTTTCATAGAAATTATTCAGATAAGACAGTAGTTTGTTGTAATCTTCCAACCAAACCTCTTCCTCACATGAATTTAGCCACTTCTCAACCCGCTCAAGAATGTCCTTCCTGCTAAAAACTTCCTCTTTCACTGTTGAAATATAAGCCTCAATTTGCTCGAGCAACAAAGAGGGATCAATAGCCCCTGAAATGGAAACAACGAAGACATATATTTTGGGCACTAAAACATTTTACTAAACAAACAGCACTAACACACATCCTCTCAACAGAATGCACGAGCAAGAGGATCAACTAACTGAAACTGCCTTCAAGAACTTGCACAGAAATCTAAGAGAATCATTCGATAATATATACCTGCTTCAATGTCCTCAATTGTGAACTGAGTTGCATAACCTTCCTCTCCAACTAAATGTGCCCGTCGTTGATGTTCTAGTTCTGTTTTCTTCTTCAGAACAAGCTCCTTCATTTTGCTTGCTTTGAGCTGTTCAAGCCTTAATACCTCAGCTTCCACCTGGATCAAAGAATAGCATCTCTTCTGACTCTAGTATCCTTATCTCAGTACAGAAAATGACAACCACAATACACAAGAAACTACTTCTCCAAATGATCATTAATTCACACAGTTGAGGAACTCAATGGAAAGGGTGTTGTGTTCTGTTAATTCAGCCTCTGAAGCAGCAATATTACATGTTATATTCAGGAATGCCCGCTGCTGTTCAAGTGGCGTATCCATGAGATTCCATAGTTCTAGCATCGTAGATGCAAGATCTTGAAGCTGCCAGAACTAAAACAGTTAGTTGAAAGCAGATGGATAAAATTTCCTAAAAAGGAATAGTAAGAGTGTAAGACGCAGACCTTTTGCATCCTCTGCATTTTTGTTTCACGAAGTCTCTGAATCGCCTATGCTAGCATATAAATTGTTGTGTTGCTTATATTCATTGGTCCTTCAGCTTCATCAAGACTACGGTGTATTTCAGATATTGTTTGCTTGAAGTTGACACCTAGTACTTCACATAAAGAATGCAAAGAATTCAAATATTCCATAACTTGCTTTAGCCTCTCACTATCAAAATTCAGAAATTTAATAAATGAATCAGAAGACATGAGAAATTGAAAAGGAATTCAGCAATACATAAGGCAAAAGGCATCAATAAGGACCTTCTCCTTTTCAAGGGATTGCAGCTCCACTCTTAACTCTTCAAGTTTTCTTAATGATAGATCAGATTGATCCATAGGCACTTTAAAAGGGACGAAATTTTCTGGCCTTATCTCAGTTGAGATCTTCTTTATCCTTCCTAGGATATCAAGAAATTGGTTCCATCTTTCAACCTTCTTCCTCTTCACCTCTTCTAGGTATGGTAAAATTGCACTGAGATCCTCCCGTAATCCACATGCCTTCTGATTAGACTGATAAAAACAATCAAAACAAACAAATAAATAATACATATTGAATGAGCCCATCTAGTGTTATCATATACATTTTTTTTAAAAAAAAAAAGCTCTACCATGTAATTTCACTTGTTATAAATCAGCAACGATCTAATCCACATGAAACATAGCTACCCCTATCCTCAGGTCGAACTTGTTAGCAATGCAACTCATTCTGACCCAATCCAAACAAGGGCTTCGCTATGTATTGGTTATGGCTGCACACTACCTTGAACTCGATGTGAAGAACTGAAACTTCAGTTAAGTCGTCTTCTTATTCGATAGCCGAGGTGACAGAACGAGGACATACTAGTACTAATGTGGGTATTTCTGAAATTTTAGAGCCAACTAATACTCCTTAGATTGGAGCTAAGTCAGACTGCTGGCCACCTTGTTTAAGCATAAATGCAGGAACAAGGAATTTACATATGAATTCATAGCCCAATAATTGTGTTTCTAGAATGGTGAAGCAGCTAAATTATTACGCGTCTCACACAATTAGTAGAGTGGAGCAGTAGCTGTGTAAAGTATCGACACAAATTCTCACCAATAACGCTATCGAACTACAGAAAACCGAAGCAAAAAATTGACAAACCTGCCTGACATGGACCGGCGACTCGCCCATCGCGGAGCAGATTGCAGCGAGTTCGGCTTCGGATTGAGCGATGGCTTGCCGCAGCTGCGCACGGGAGCGGTTAGCCAGGTCCACCTTCCTACGGTAAACCTCCAGGCACTCCCGCTCGAGCTCAAGCAGCATCCTGTCCCTCGCGGCCTCGGGCTCCCCGACCTCATCCCAGATGACCTGAAACCACGAGCGATCTGACCAGCGAGACCAAACGAACCAGTCACCACCATCGCAGCAACAGCAGAGACGGCGAGGCGCACCTGGAGCTCGTGCGTGAGGGATCCACAGATGGTATCCATCGGAAGGAGGTGCTCCTTCGGATGGCCGCTGCTCGCGACGATACCACGCAGCCTACAAGGGAATCAAACAGGGAGCATCGGAATTCGGAGGAGATCGGCGACAGGATTAGGGCTCGCACAACCGGCAGCAAGGCCTATGGCTTCGAGCTCACTCACCAGTCTCAGTGGCTCGTCGGGACAGCGGGCGAACGGGAGGTAGTAATGAAGGCGCCGCCGCCGCGATTTGGCCGGAGACCGCCGCGCGATTTGGGGAAATGATGAGGAGTGAAGATTTCGGAACAGCGGATTGAGCGGGTCCAACCAACATGAAATGGGAGGGAGAGTGGGAGACGATTTCAGAACAGCGGATTGGGCGGCACAGGCACAGAGATGGACTGGGCTGGGCTGGACATGTCATAAGTAACACTTGGGCCTTCCGTTTAAATTGGGCTGGAATGTGAGTAGTGACATGTGGGCCTTATATTTTAAATTTGGGCTAAGACCAACGGCCATGGAAAGCTACTTAACACATGAAAATACAATGCAGCTGTTGACCAAACTACGGAGTACTGTTCTGAAGTTCTGATTGCCAATTCTTAAGACGAAGCAGCAAAAAACCACAGCCAAGGAAGCAACTAGAAACACAATTCGGATAAATCATAGATAAACATTCACCGACTAGAAACAAGAACTTCACGATCATGATTTGATGGATCTGCATTATAAAGGACACGTGTTTCCAAGTCGAGTAATTCTGTGCAGCTCAAAACAATGTCACTGCGATTTCTTATTAGGGCTAAAAGGAGAAAAAAGAAGACAAAAAACATTCCTCATGAGAAGATGTCACCCCTCTGCTTGTAAGCACGTCCTGGCTACAGAACGGGCATAGAAACCGGAATCCAAAATTTTAACTTGTACAGAACTCAACAATTAAGAGATCTTATGAAGCTGACTCCTTGGCGATTTTCTCAGCTTTAGCAATGACTTCCTCAATGCCTCCCACCATGTAGAATGACTGCTCGGGAAGGTCATCATATTTCCCATCCAAAACACCCTGCACATAAGCAGAAACTTTAGCAAAGTACACGATCAAACATGAATATACATTACTAATGAGCATAACGAGGTACTGAACTGCTTTACTGACGTGTGCCTACAACCACAGGTCTAGCAAAATGCATTTAGCATTTACCAAAGGATATAAAAAGTGTAGATGGATTGTACGTACTACCGTAGCAAATTTAGTGTATTATTGCAGGCGCGTACTGATTCACCAATTATAACCCCAAAAATGAAAATAGAGATGGGCAAAATACTGTAACCATAGTGGTACTGTAGTTCTCCAAAAACTATTATGCATATTCAATTCTGACCTGGAAACTGTTGACGCTCTCCTTCAGCTCCACGTACTTCCCAGGAGCACCAGTGAAAACTTCAGCCACATGGAAGGGCTGGCTCAAGAAACGCTGAATCTTTCTTGCCCGAGCGACTGTCAACTTATCATCTTCACTGAGCTCATCCATACCCAAAATTGCAATAATATCCTGAAGATTCTTGTAGTTCTGAAGAACCTTCTGAACACCACGAGCAGTGTTGTAGTGATCCTCACCCAACACGTGCGGAGAGAGCATTCTGGATGTGGAGTCCAGAGGATCGACAGCAGGGTAAATACCAAGCTCAGAGATCTGCACAGATAGCAAATTCAAGTCATAATGAGCACATTATTTGCATATTGTATTAGGTCAGTTGGGCAAACCTGCCGTGACAACACAGTAGTAGCATCAAGATGTGCAAAAGTAGTAGCAGGAGCAGGATCCGTCAAGTCATCAGCAGGCACATAAATAGCTTGGACAGATGTAATGGAACCCTTCTTTGTAGTTGTAATTCGCTCTTGTAGTCCTCCAAGATCAGTAGCAAGGGTTGGTTGGTATCCCACAGCAGATGGAATACGTCCAAGAAGAGCAGACACCTCAGAGTTTGCCTGACATCAAGAGTAATCAAAAGCATAAAAATGAGATTTAGTAGAAACTCCTACGTATAATAATTCTTTTCATGCAGAGTAGAAACACCAAACGAAGAAAAGTCCTGCATAAATTACCTGAGTGAAACGGAAAATGTTGTCAATAAAAAGAAGCACATCTTGTCCCTCAGCATCGCGGAAGTGTTCAGCAACAGTCAAACCGGTCAACCCAACACGAGCACGAGCACCCGGGGGCTCATTCATTTGCCCATATACAAGAGCGCACTTGCTTTCACTCTGCAACCAAAATTAATATATCAGTAGATTGCATTCGTGAGCTTCAAACAGAAACTAAGAGATCTATTTAAATTACCTGTTTGTCACCTAGCTTGATGACACCACTTTCAATCATTTCCCTGTAAAGATCATTACCTTCACGGGTACGTTCACCAACCCCAGCGAACACAGAGAAACCACCTAAAAAAACAAATCATCATCAGCCAAACAGAATTAACTGAACATTTGAACAATGTCACCAATGAAACTCTGTACAGATGCATACCATGGGCCTTAGCAACATTGTTGATCAGCTCCATAATAAGGACAGTTTTTCCCACTCCTGCACCACCGAAAAGACCAATCTTTCCACCTCTTTGGTAGGGCGCAAGCAGATCCACGACCTATAAATTAAACCATATATACTGCAGTTAAGCTGCGTTTGGCTCCTCCCATTCTCAACCTTAACTCTCTCGTTTTGCACGGGCACGCTTTCTAAACTGCTAAACGGTGTGCTTTTTCTAAAAAATTTCCATAGAAAAGTTACTCTAAAAAATTATATTAATTTATTTTCAAGTCTTTTAGCTAATACTTAATTAATCACGTGCTAATTCACCACTCTGTTTTGCGTGCCAGGGGGGTCAGGTTCCCAACCCCCACTGGCAAACACAGCCTAAGGACTCTAGACATGATTGCAGATATGAGATATGTTACATTCAAAAACTTGTATTGTACATGTAACCATAGGACCAGAGAGGGACGCAGGGCAATTATACCTTAATTCCAGTAACAAGAATTTGCTGTTCTGTGGCTTGCTCAACAAAAGCAGGCGCCTCACGATGGATGGGTAGGAAGTGGTTCGTTGCTAGAATAGAAGAAGCCATCAATGACAAAACATAAAATGAGAACTGGACATACCAATTCTTAAAATAACTATGAATAATGAATACATGGAACACCTAGTAACTTACTTATGTCACCCTTCTCATCAATTGGCTCACCAATAACATTCATGATGCGTCCAAGTGTGGCCCTGCCAACAGGAACCTTCAAAGAATAACAATTTCCAAGTCAAAACATAGTAGAACGCACTATATATGATTAGTTTCAACTTCCAAGACAATGCTACAGATGCAAGGTTAAGCAACCATAAATATAATCAGAATTCACATGATTGCATCAGCAGTTAACTGAATTCAGTAATGCCCATTTTGTGCTAAACAATTGGCAAGCATATTTAATAAACAAAAACTGAAATGGTCTCCTATACTATGATAGCAATTTTCGATCAAGCAAATAGTGGAAAAGTCATACCAACCGACGCATGTTAACCTCGCAATATGACGCATGTTAACCTCGCAATATGCCAATAACGAAATGCAACACTGATGAACATAATGAACTTTGATAGTTTCTATATGACCACCACAAACAAAAAGACAACACTTCAGGAAAAAAAAGTCGATATTCTTCACTAGCACATCGAATAGACCACCACAAAGCAGCCAACAGTCTACCGGCAAAATGAACCACATGAAAGGGTGACCGCTCTCCACTCGGAATTGTAAACCTGGATCAAATCTAACAGCAGGTGATCTACATTTCGTCAGATCTGGTCGGAGACCACGAAATGAAATGTACGGTCGCAAACAAGGATGAGAAGATGGGTGGGGCCATTACAGTGATTGGGGAGCCGGTGTTGAGGACGCGCTGGCCGCGGACAAGCCCCTCAGTCCCGTCCATAGCGATGGTGCGCACCATGTTCTCGCCAAGGTGCTGCGCCACCTCGAGCACGAGGCGGATGTTGTGGTCGAGCACCTCGAGAGCCGTCAGGATGGGCGGCAGCCCCTCATCGAAGCGCACGTCCACGACGGCGCCGATGACCTGGCACACCTGCCCGACCGCGCCGGCGCCAGTGAACTCGTCGGTGATCTTCCCTCCCCCGGTGGTTATCCTCGTCGAGGGAGGCGGCGCGCCCGGCGCCTCCTTTTCCGCGGCGGACGTGGCGTAGGCGGCGGCCCGGTTGAAGAGGTACCCCGCGGGCGACGGGCGGTGCAGCGGCGCCCCGCGCGGGCGCGGGGCCGGGGAGGCCCCCCTGAGCCTGGAGGCGGAGCGGACGAGGGAGGAGAGGGCCCGGCGAGTCGCCATGGCCGGAGATCGCCGGTGACGCGGCCTGGATCTAGGGCTAGGCTTTGGTTGCGGCGGCTCCGCAGGAGGAGAGGAGGAGAGAGGGGAGCGGAGTGAGGTGGGGGTGGGGGAATACGGTGGTGGAGATAACGACGTTGGGATTGGCGAGTGGACCTGGTCTACGGGAGCGCGAGAAGTGTGGAGGAGCAGCCGCTCTTGCGAGGTACTGTGGTGCATGGGCTCAGTTCATGAAATCGATTGCAAGTATCTTTGGGATCCCATTTGGTAGCTTGATTTTGCAGCCGGAATATGTAATGGTATTCCCTTTTTCTCTCTTTTTTTATTTATCTGTGTTGTCGTTTGGTGATTTGTTAATGGCATTTAATTGTTGCAATAAGTTGTTCATTCATCCTTGATAATGACAGAGGGTTTTCTTTTTTATTGAGTAGATGAAACTAGATAATTATTTAGTCGAGTCATTAGGTTTGCAATTCTAACTAAAAATTTTCATATCAACACTAATTACACATTTGATCCCATTATTGAGAAAGGAAGACTACCATCAACCTGGCCCATCCTAACAAAAAAATTTCATCAAGCTGGCCATTCTTTCAAGGATAATTATTCAACAATGGATCAAGAAGATCTCACCACTTGCTGAAGCATACCATAGGCACCAAGTCCTCTTTTGCTAGTCTCCGTACTCCAGTTACCATAAATATAGTTACTACTTGTACTAGGCTACTATAGCTTGCAACTAGAACATCCCATCATCTCACACAACGATTCAAACCTAGATTGCCGCTTGTTTCTAAGGTGTCTGCTTTTTTTTTTCAATCACGTTTCAATTTCATCCATCCTCTATGGCCAGAGCGATGATCTGTGAGAATCGTCACATCTTTAGAATTATTCTGTCTCTAATGATTGTATCTGATCTTTTTATATATATACACTGCGTGCTATCACAACGACAAAAATGTCGCATTGACTTTGCAGCTGGAAACTGTGACAAAATTGACTATCTCGGTCGTTTCTGCAGAGAGAGAAATGGACCGAATGCTCCTCTATTGGCCATGGAAACTTGTGGAAACGAAGCACTAAAACGTAGACTTGGACTCAGCCTACAAAGGATTGAGACGAAGAAAGTTGGATGGGCGATCGCGTTGTTGGAATTTTTCTATCTTTGCTGACGACGAAAGCATTCCGGTTCCCCATCAGGCCGTCGCCGACTTTGTTTTTGTGCTTGATATGGCAAATTAAGCGGAGTTCTATCGTTTGTTTATTGTCTAGTATTTAGTGTGAGTTCCTTTCAACTAAATGAGATGGACAACTTTCACGTATACATTTTCCGAACTACGAAGTGATGTGTTGTTTGTAAAAAAAAGTTCTATAAAAAGTTTTTTTAAAAAAATAAAATAAACATATTTTTTTAATTTAAAATAATTTATTATACGTAATTATATTATCTTGATTTGTGCGCCATAAGTTGCTTAGCTCGTTCTGCTAACTCGAACTTGCCCTTAGCTTAGCTGACTCCTTTGCTAGAGGATAACAAAATCAAAATGTTCAGCTGTAGGAAACATATATGAAGAGATACAGTATCACAATCTAGAACCAATTGGTTGGTTGCAATACAAACAAGACTACAGGTCGCCAAGCAATTTAATTCACTTAATCGCTTAGTACATGGTGAATTAAGATCTAATCTCCTTCCGTATGCGCATCCTTTCAACATGATTTTAATCGGGTTCTGTTTGTAAACCTTATCTGTACTGTATTAAAAAAAACTTTTTCAATTAAACTCAATGTTTACACACTAAATGGGCAAAACTATAATACTGCTTGCTTCCTTCTGGTTACGATATATTTTTAAGTTTACTAGAGTTAATTCACATTTTTATGGTGGTTCACGGCTAATTACACAGTTTTTGAGTTTGCCTTGTTTTTTGTCCCTTCACAACATGTGCGTTGATTATTTGCCATCTCTGACCCATATGTCACTGAATCTGATGGTCCCATATTCACTGTCACGGAGCAGCAACTTAATCAAAATAACAATTTTATAGTTTCAAATCATCAATTCCTTCTATAGTCAACTATATGTATTTTTGATCCACTTGTAGAAATTTGTATGATTTAACATCACAAGATATATGTTTTTAGGTTTACTATGAAAAATATGTTTACAATATATAATTTACATGTTATTTAAATATATGAATTTATAAAAATTAATAATCAAATATATAAATGTTTGATTTAGGACAAAGTTAGAATAAATTAATATAAAAAGAATGGAGTTTTTTTATAAATACCACTCTCTTGTTTTTTAAAGTTAATTTTTATTATGTTTATATAAATTTATAAAACAAAATATAGCAACATTCACAATAATAAATTATATTTATTTTGTGTTAAAATATTACTATATTTTTTATAAACTTAATTAAATATAAAAAATTTAAACTTTTAAAAAATATCAAAACATATTATAATAATATGCAATGAAGGGAGTACCGTGTGAGCAATTCCTAGTTAGAAATGTTCCTTTCAACGATGGCCACCTACAGCCCGCAGGTACAAGATTGTCGATCACCTTTTAGGCCGCCGCGGGGCGACAACACGTAACTGTCTCGATTTCTGGGTAAGCAATAAAAACTATTTAATAAAAATTATATTAAAAAATTAGTTATTTATGATATATATGTAGTCTGTGCCAAAATCTCAAGTGAAACAATCCTTATAGCCTAAAAATCTGTCTCAAATTCTCCTCCCAAATACAACTCTCAAGATTTGAATGTTTGGAAATCGAGCTCTTTGAAAATCCACTTTGATTGCCCTTCCATTGAGAATTATTTAAATTTATTAAAGACCCAAACCTCATCTCAGATACCTAGGTCAAATAACCATCCTACCAAATTTGATTCCAAAAACTTCCTTGAAGCTTCTCTTATTCTATCATTTCATCAAGTCTACTCAGTATCCATCCAACAGTCCAAATGTTAAACATTCCAGTAAGATATCTCTTCTTGGCCTCCTGAAATTTATTTGAATACAGATATCAAATTTAAATTCAAGCATCCCTTCAAGCACTCCAAATATCTACTCAAACATCCTCTAAACCCATTCAAATACATTGGAGGAATAAACAATGGCTATTTGGGCCGTTTGCCCTCCTCTAAGCCCAACCTCACTCCCTACCTTTCCCTCCCCTTCTTTCCCCTCACACCTGGGCTGCAGCTACATGGTCCAAGCGGCCCAAAGCACCCTCCTATCCTCTTTCCACCGCAGCCCGCCGTCCCGAGCGCTTCCCTTCTCCCTTCCTCACTTTTTACTGGGCCGCCAACCATCAGGCCCATCCAGTTTTCCCTTCCTTCCCCGAGTTGGGCCTCGGCCACCCTGCACTAGTTACCGCTGCGGCCCACAGCCAGCCTAGCCGTGCACGCACGCGAGCTGCTCGTGCAAATGCGGAAGCGCTCGCGCTCGCCTGCATCCGCCGGATCGAGCGGCGGCCCGCCTCACCAGCGCCGTCATGACCATCGGTATGAACGGCGCTCCGCCATGCCGCGCCATCGCCACCCGCCTCGATGCGACCTCACCGGCCACTCCCTGCGCAAGCCTCGCCGCGTCATCTCGGAGTCGTGCGCGTGCCAGCAGCCTTCCAGCTCCCCTCGCGCCGCGAATCCCGTGGTTATGCAGAACCACGGCGACGACTCCCGCGGCTAGGCCTGTGTCCTGTGTCCTGTGTCGCATGCCATCACCTCGCCGCGCCTCGCTGTAGATGGAGTAGGCTCGCCGCGAGTCCCGCTGCTTATCCATAGGCGCACACGCCGAACCCACGCCCTGCGCCGGTGACGCCAGCCGCTGCCCTCGCCGTCCCCTGTTGCGTCGCACGCGCCATCCGCTGCCACCATCGCCTCCACCCATCCCCATCTAGCCACCTCGTCCCCAGTCTGCATTCCTCCCCTCTGCCCGGGCCATGCTCGCCATCGCTGCGCCGGGCCACATGCCTCGTCGCCATCCTCACCTGCCGCCTGCGTCATCTCCCTGTCGTCACCCCACGACGCGCCGCCGTTGCCCGCACCCTTTTGCCTCGACGACTCCCTCTCCTCGCCCACGTCGTGTCACCTCGTCTCCATCTCCACCTCCCAGCCGCTCCCGTCACATCCTCAACCACTCCCGCCTGCCATCCTTTTCCCCTGCCGCTTCCGTCAGCGAGTAAGGCCGGCCACGCCGCTGTCCTCGCCGCCCGGCCACACGCGCCTATAAAAACGGCAAATCCTCTCCGGCCGCATCCATTTCCTCGCCTTCCCAACCGCCATTGCCTCCACCCTCCGCCCCCCGCAGAGATCCTCTCCTCCTTTATCCCCACCGCCGTCTTCAAACTCCTCTCCACCACCCAGAGCCGCCACTGCCCTTTGCCCTCTCCGAGGCACAACCGAAGCTCTGCTGCCACCTCCCTTCCGAGCCAGCCCGCTACCGCTGAGCGCCTCGGCTGCCTGCTCACCGGTCGCCTCCGGTTATAGGGGCTCTTCACCCTGTAGTGCCTCCCCGGCCGCTGTCCGCCGCCGGCCGTCGCCTCCCCGAGCCCGCACCGGTCCACTGCATTCGCCAAGGAGGAAGGAGACAAGGGAAGGAAAACGAGAACGAGAAAGAAAGAAGAGAAGAAAAGGGAGAAAAAGAAAAGGGAAAGGAGATAAGGAGGCCAACAGGTGAGCCCATCTTCGGCCCAACCTTCTTAACCCCTCTCCCGGCCCATTTACTCCTGGACCGATCGCTATGGGGTTAGTGTCGCCCTGTCCTTATATCATGAACAGTGATATATAAGAGGTGGATGGACCACTTTTCATGAATTACGAAATCGGTATCAGTATTATTTATAACATAAATATATCATAACAATAATAATAATAACGATTAATAAATAAATATCGGATGAATTGGAGAAAGTAACTAAGGGTTTAGAGACTAGAAAATGTAGTTAGCATTCAAGTCATAAGCAATGGTTTCAATCAAGGATGAAACCTTATCTGCTTTCCTAAAACTTATAAAAAAAAGAAGTTCAAGTACATATGTACTTGAAATATGAACATATATAGACTTTTAAAGAAGGATGGGTTTATTTCACAACTCTTGTTTTTATTTTATGTATTTACTCCTATATGTGTATTTATCTGGATTATGGTCATAGCCCATTCATCTCATTATTTAAAAAAAAATATTATTTAATTATCAAAAGTAATTAATGGGAGTCTTATTACCACTGGTACTTGCCTAAAAACTTTCTAGAATATTCGCTACGTGATAAAAAGAGAAAACCATCTAAAACCCTATAAAATAATAATAACTATTATAAACTAGTGGTGCTATTAGATGGAGCTAAAAAAATTTTAAAAAATCTATAAGTTAAACAAAGTCAAACAAAGCCACAGTGTGGGAGATAATAATTTTAAATGAATGTATGAGGAAATTAATAAATCAATTATTAGAGATTAAGAGAAACATTCCAAGGAAATGTTCCTCTCTGTTTCTTCTCACTTTCTTCTTGCTCGTCGTCTCAGGAGATAAAGGCATGCGAGGGTGGAGGCCGGTGGTGGCGGGGGCCAACAGCGTAGCAGCGGCTCAACAAGATTGCTACCACATGGCCAAGGACTAACGGCAAGTAGGAGGGGCGCATTGGGCAGCTCAATCGGATGTAGCGACGATCCCCTTTGGGATGAAGCATGTGGTGGAGCATGGACCGACTATGGGGCGATAGTGATGAAGTAAAGAGCTTGGCATGGCGAGAAAGCCTTCTAATCAAGGGCACCAAGCACCTGAGCGATGGTGCTCGCATAAGGCTAGGATGGCATGGCGCTGCCCCAATCAGGTTGGAGGAGGTAGAGGTTTTTTCAAATGACGAAGGGCGGTGGTAGCCCTAAGGGGTGAAGAGAAGGGTCGGTTAAGCAAGGGTGGAGGTGGCATGATGGCTTGGAAGTGGCAGAGCTCATGTAGGTGTGTGCTAGGTGTTCGAGAGAATGCCTGGCCAACTCATAGGAGGGCTTTGATGGCGGTGAGGATTGATGAGCTTGACAAGAAGGTGGTGATAGTGGTATTGAGTTTAGAGGAGATGGGGCGATTTGCTCTCTTGGGTGTGGGGCTTGCTCTAGGGTGGCCAAGCACGATGAGGACGGGGAGGAAGGAGAAGAAATGGAAGGAGAATGATGGAACCAAAGGCAGGGCTAAGGCTTTAGGGTTTAAAGCCAATCTTTACCATGTGTTGATAATGAATGAGAGACGTTCATGCATGAGCTTGCTTGTGAGCTTCTCTCCTCTCATCGACTCCTCTGTTGCATGCTTGCTATCTCTTTTTTGGCTTGGGGTGAAGGATAAGAGATGTTGAGGAAGTTGACCATGTTGGGACATGGGGCGGAGGGGTGAAGAAAAATATGGGAAAAAGAAAACACGTGTGCATGCATGGTTGACTTTGCTACTCTGACCCTTTTCTATCCTTTGCTCTTGTTTAATGAGAGAAAACATAATGACAGCAAGGACGAAGAAAATAGGAAGATATATGAGTTGTTGTTTGAAGGTCATCTTATCTTTGCTTGATGAAAAAATGATGTGCTACTGCTATGTTTGGCATGAGGAGATCAAGAAGGTGGTAAGCAAGAGTGATTTAGGGGGAAAATTTAATATTCTTTTTAGGATAAACAAAATTGTACTGGAGAGAGAATAATTCATATGAAAAGAATTTAACTTCTCTAGAAACTATTTAAAAGGAAACAAGAAAAGAAAAGGGGAAAAATAATTTTGATTTAAATTTTGATGATCTCTAAGTCAACATCGATCCTATAAAAGGAATGTTAGATGGAATGAGACCCTTAACATCAAAAAAAATAAATTTTATTAAAGATAACTTTTAACCATAAATAGAATTTTGGATAGTTATACTAGCTTTGCACCACCCACTATCGGTTTGATCCCTTGCCCTTGGACTCCTTGGGCACGTTGGCCTTGGGCCTTTGCTTTCTAGGCCTATGACTGAACCCCAAGCCCACTTAGGGCGCCTCCCTCCTCTTCAGCCCTTGGACACGGTCCACCAAAAGGCTATGGCTCATGGGCCTCCCGTTGACACTGACTGGGTCTCATTTGCAAATTATTTTTTTAGAAATATTTTTTTATTTTTATAAATCTTTCTATTTCTAGGAAATTCAATAACACTTTGAAAAATTATAACCCCAGTTGATTCTGTTTCACTTTCTAATTTTTTTATAAAAATAAGATATATCCAATAGCAGTATTAGTTTATAATAAATACCATGTATTTATAGGATTTTGTGTGGTTTTCTTGTATTCATCATGTAGTGGACTTGCCAAAAAAATCGTCAAGTGCAAGGATTAAGAAGATTTGAAGACCGAGATCTAGTCACGCCACTCTTTGACCATATTACTCCTAGTTTATAAATGTGTATGTTTGCAAAATCACATGCTTAGTGTACACTTTAATTGATAGGGTTCGATTTGTGTGCACCCGATGGACCTACCCAGTAGTCGTGTTAATTTCTATAGAATATTGTGAACCCTAACCCTTGTTGTTACACAAAATGAGGTACCTTGATATCTATGCTCTCTAGACATGAGTATTGGTGAGCCGCCACCTTTCACTACTATATATGAACTTTAAAAAAATAGGTTGGAAACTGTTTGAAAAGTATGACACTTGGTATTGGTGAGTTTGTATGTGTGGCGAAAGTCACAATGTGAGGCTTTGTATGTGTGGCTTGGTCTCTGTATTCACATATAAAGACCGATTTATTTAAAAATTACATCCAAACATCTTACAGTACAATCATGTGGGTAATGTGGGTTACCTTTAGAAGTGTAGATTGTAAATTGTTAATGTGCAAGTGTTTGTGGGACAGCGGGGATTAGGAGAAAGAGTTTCAGGATATATTATTAGCCCTTTGTGGTGAGTGCCTCTATGCGTGGCATTGTTGGTGTATGAGCATCCCCGGATGTACCCTAATTAAATGATGTTTGGTCTTGCCTAATACTTGTTGTGAGAGTCGACTAGCTATGTGGCATGAGGTTTTTTTATACTAGTTTTGAAAAGGTCTTGCCATAAATTTCTGGTATCGGTGGGTATCGGAGAAAGCTTCGTATCATATGGAAAAAGCGTGTAACCTCTTTAGAATTTAGTTAGATTATTTCAATAGTCGTGTTCATGATCAAGGATGAATGTGAAATGATTCTCTTAGCGTATATTTGATTGCACGTGTTTTGTGAAAATTTGTTTGTGGGATAGGAATAATTGCTAGAGTCGGTATGAGTGACTGATAGATGAGTTGAGTGATAAGAAGCAGGCATGTGTGATCAGGAATATCGGTTTAGCATCATAGATTAGGTTTTTTGAGTAAAAGCGGAGAGTTATAGGATATGTATAGCTCGGAGAAGCCAAGACTTAGGTGATAAGTGTGATGAGAAGTACTGGAAATGTTGAGAAAGTAAGAAAGAAACTAATACAACAAGAGAAGAGAAAATAAATAAAATCTAAAATTAAAATTTGGCTCATTGTAAAGCAATTTAAGACGATAAGTCTTCTTTTAAATGGTTTAAAACAATAAAAATATTTTTAAATAAAATATTTTTGAAATAAAACAAATCTTTCTTTGAAGTTGCGTATTAATATTTTCCAGTGACTCCTGAAGTATGAAAGTAATCACTCATTTTTCTCTCCTTGCTAAAGAACAGGTTAAAGAATTAGGTTTTCGTTATAGTCCCAAGTCTCGTTGACGTTCTAGTTACGTTTAAAGTTTCGCTGCTTCTATTTAAAAAATAGTTGTTATTAATAACTATTAAGACTCTCGGATTCCATAAGAAACAGTTGGTCGTTCTCCGTGACACACCTTTCTCGAGGCTGCCCGTACAAGGCGGGATGTGACAGAACATATATGCCATCGCCTCGACTGTTCGCTCGCTCAGCCGCGGGCCCCATCGCTACCCCTCTCCTCCCCTGCGCGAATCGATCGAAATCTCCCGGTGGCTTATGCGATTCGCTCGCGTCGTCGCATGCGCGCGGCCGTGTGTGAACGGCGCCAACCGCGGCAGATGCCCCCCGGCCTCCTCCCTCCTCTATTCCGCCGACGCGACGCCGGGCGAAAAGGGAGTCATTTCCAAGCGACCCATCCAAACAAGGACCCGTAGCTAGTCTCCAAGTCCTAGCAAAAAAGGAAAGGCGAAACGTTAGTCGGTGGCGGGGCGTTTGACTTGCAGCGTCCGGCCACCTATGTACGGAGAACGAGCTGGCTGGTTATCTGCTCCTACCTACATCGTCAAGGTTTTCTTTGTTCGCTGGTCGATGGAGCAGTCGCGGGACCCTTCTTTGGCATGTTTGAAAGTGTTCTCTCGAAATGGACCGAATAACTAGCATGGAAATGCACATGCCATTGATCAAACAAGCAGAAAACAAGGCCAGTCATATGCAATTATGCAGCATAATTAACTCCGTTAATTTCATCGTTCTCGTCTGATCAGCATGTGATCAGAAGAATAATATATGATGGCGACTCTGCTCGGCAAAACAGAGACTAGACATGATCCTTATCCCCATCTTAAGCGCCTTGATCTTTTAAATGTTTTCATCAGATCACTGCAAAAAAAAAAGAAGTGGATATGTGGAATGTTCAGCGGCCGGTATCGACAAGCGCAAGCGATAGATCGGTCAAGTGGGGGTTATATTTTTTCGGTACATATATGTGAACGATTGATGGGGAAAGACCACCCGCCATTGATACTGTTGCTACGTAGAAAATATATAGGCCTACTTCGTCATGAATGGGTGTCTATCTGCCTAACTCGATCATGCTTTCAATGCTCTTCGCAAATGACGACTGGTCAGAGCTCCAAATTTTCCTGAAGATATGGTCTGGTAACGGAGGTTTGCTGCTACCTGTTGGCTGTTGGTGCGCAGGTCTCGTGTTCTCAGGAAGATGGCTAGTTTTATTGAGATCCTTTGATGGTTCTGCGTTTTCTGGTGCTGAAATTGGTGTCACCTGCCTAAAAAAAATACATGTTTGAAATTGCAAGCATTACCAAGAAGACAGTACAAGGCAGATGCTGAGTTAAGCAAACAGGTTTATAACCAAAAAAGTACGAATTGAAGACCTATGACATGCACTGTCAATACATCAGAACATCCAATAACTGAGACCAAAAGTAAACAGCTTTGGAGTACAAAAAAGCTAAAATATTTTCTGAGTAAATTGTTTCACAGGATGCTAAAATGAATTAAACTGCGTAAGCTGACGGTACAAAAAAGCTCAAATATTCAGACTTCATCTTTGGAGTTCCTCCGGGTTCTAGCGTCCATCAGTCCATGAATACTCCATATATTTTCTGACGGTAGATCCCCTTTTCCCGACAGCTGAAGAACTACGGTGATGTGCACTGCAAGATGCTGCGTACCTTTTGTTCCTGCAATAATCCTCAGGTCAGTTAGTAGTACCAGCTCAGAAAGAGAGAGCAGCAGCGAGCGCACACACGGACATGGACATGGACATGGCATGGGCAGATGGTCTTTCTCCAACTTTGTTTCCGAGGGACCTGCACCCTTCAGCCACTCTCGCCACACCTCATCGCTTTTACTTGCTTGCAGTTGCCGCCATTCGACGTGTCTCTGTACTCGCCGTCGATGGCCGTGCAGCTTCGCCGTGTCCTATTCCACGGCCAACTCAGCGATAACATGAACAGTCCGTGTGCATGTGTCATACATGATCAGAAAACTTGTGATTTTTCTTTATATAATTGCATCACCACACTGGAAAGTCTTGATTGTGAAGCTATGGATGTTTAAGTTGACACCTCTCTCATCAGTGTAGGTGAAAATTAATTATTTTGGTATACTCTTGATCTTGACTATGAATTTTTTTGCACTTTTTCAAGATGGTTAAACATCGAGTTAACAATGTCTGCAATTTGCGTCTAGGATTGGTCCAACTGGATGCTGATTGCTGATACACGTGCATATGTTTATTCATTTGGTGAGCAATAATTCTTCAGTTAGAGCAACATCAAAGCAAAGCAAAGTCTGAAGACGCTGTTACTATTGTGTTGACACTTATCTGAGCTAGCAAGTGGACAACTTTTAATTCTGAAAGCAGCAAAGTTATCCAGTTGTCACTTGAAATCCATGCATTTGGTTCTTGCTGTCATATGGTCCATTTCTAATGTCAAATCAGAGAGATACCTCAACGAACTGGTAACGCAGAAGTCCACGCCTCATAATGTACTGTTCGATCAATATATAGTTTGTCCCTGACGATTGCATGTTGCCACCTACTTTTGACACCGAAATGTGCTGCTTTGAGTCAATATCAAGGTACTAACAAAACCAGAATCGTGCAGACACAAATGAATTAAAAATTCACCTACTCATCGTAAATGCTTTGTAAAATGCAAAACATAAGCTACCTCTATGGGTATTTTAATAGAGATATTCTATAGTGCTTGAAAAATATGTGAGCTATTGATTATCTTTAATCTAACGATTTACAACACAAGATACTTATAATAATAAGGTACTTAAAGTGTGGGCCAGGTATCAACTTAAATATTTGGTGGAAGGTTAAATAGGTAATTTAGTATAAATTATCACATCGAAGAGTTAAAGGCAAAATAAGTAAAAGCCATTATTCTTGACTATTTCCTGCCCGTATAATCGATCTGACAGATGCAGGAGCAATGTGGACTATGGGGTGTTTAATATCGATCGCAGAGTACATACTATATATGAAACCAAGTAATGGATCGCTATTATGTCTTTCTTTTTAGATGCATTATTATATACGTGGAACTACTAATGAAGCTAAGTATAATTAATCTGAGATTACACACCTTGAATTATTATGGACCATGAACTGGATGATAAAACTAAGAAATTAATCAATACCGTATACTTAATGATAAAAGTAGGTAATTGGTTATTAACGGCAGACTCTGTAACTAAGAATCATTAATTTCAGTAGTTATGCATCATTCAAGAAATCCACGTGGAGCAGGACGCTGAGAGCTAGGGCTAGTGGTTGACGCCACTCATGGCCGGCCGTAACAAAAGTTAGAGAAAATTGACGGTTAAGATTATTTTCTATTCCTTAATTACCCCTCAACTAATAATGGTGGATGTCAAATTAGTAGGAGGTACCTAACATACCTTCCAAGCACTATAAATGGCCTCATTTTAATAGATGCCCATGAAGGAAACAAGTCATAGGTACAAATACGGCAAATGAAAGTACCATAGTCTACACATTTTACCATCTACCATTTCTGCAAATACACAGACCCAAAACTTAATTTAATCCCGTGCAAGACGGTGTCAGGCAACGAGTGAATTAGCTAGTAGATTTTTATGGTGTTTATGAGATAAGTACAAGTACCGAGGCATATAGCAACGTGGAGCGTCGATCAACAGAGGGGCAAGTATAAAAATAAAATTATCTTAACCGATGGTAATTGAGTAATTAATAAGTACATAGTGGTCGTTTTCTCTTGTGTGAATTAACTTACTGAATCTAATCGGTAGTCGCTCAGTGGCCTTCATCACCATGGAAAAAAAGGCATGATCGGCTTTCTTCTCCTCTTCCGTTATTTTCCAGGGTTTGAATAGGTGCATCCGAAGAAGGTATGGTCGAGAGATCTAGGAGTATGATGGGCTTGAGATTATTGCCTGAGCAACATCGAGAAGGTCCTTTTGACACTTGAGCACTAGCTCACAACGTTAAGATTTTTCTTGTGCCTATTTACTTAGTTGATTATTTCTTTACATAGTCCATGGTTCACTCAGATTAGTGTGGATTGAGATCAACTGGGATCGAGAAGGCCAAACATTGAGTGTGGGGGACCAAGATTGAGAGGAAAAGGAATGAAATTCTTGATCTCAGGGAGATCAATGAAAGGAGGTGAAGTTCAGCAACAAGAAAGTGAAAAATCTGAAAAAGAAACATAGCCGAGCTTAGGTTCTAGATCATAGCAAGATAAGAGATCGAGATCTTTGGGAACAAAATAACATAAATCTTGAAAAACTGCAATCTATGGGTTTTAGACCTCAGCAGAGGAGATATCAAATTCTTTGGGAACAAACAACGTAAATATTGAAAAAGAATGCAATATATGGTTTCTATATCTTAGCAGGTGGAAAAGCTAAGTTGTGAACAACGTAAATCTTGAGAAAAAAAAATGCAATCTATGTTTGTAGCGGTTCCGATTGACAAATCAAAATCCTATTCCGATATGAAATGTTGTTTTGGTACATTTTCCTCTACCGGTACCTATTCATATTAGGATGACATTTTTACTCTCCTCTATCTACATATATTATAAAGCAAAATTATTTGTTAACCTTCTTACCTAAGTACCTCTGATCATACTTAAATACCTTTTACTTTATACTTTTGATTGTGGAGCGTTAGATTTGAACCAACAGATAGTTCACATCATTTGCAACACATGGAAGTTGAGATTTGCTTGACAATTCCCACTAGTATGTACAATTTAGACGTGGATCCTCCGTGGTTATTGTCGGGCCCATATATCTTACTACACAACAGCAACACTGTATAGCCTATAAATTAGATTGAATTTTTACGGGATTGTATGAACTCAATTCTACTCAAAACCAGAAAAAAAATCCAATGTTTCTTAAGGGTACCTTATCTATTGCTTTCTGCAGACATGGTAAATTTGTAAAAATAAGTTATTAAGTTTTTTTAAAAAAATTTACATTAAAAGTTTCTCTATCTCTCTCTCTGTCTCTCTTTGTGAAAAAGATCCATATTCATCTACCATCCAGAGGAAAACCTCGTTATTTTGCCCATTTTTTTAGCCGCTCACAAAGTGACTTCAGAAGGATTGAGCTAGCGCTAGTGCTTGCCTTGCCCCGTCGTTTCGGCCTTGTTCTACTTGGCTTTTGCCGACTTTTGTCATGCCAACCACGAAGGCCTGAAAAATGTGTGGTTCACGGGCGAACACTGCGCTAACATCCAACAGGTAACTTGTTACCGTGGTTTTGCATAGAAGTTGATAAACCTTACGATAAAGTGAAAGACTTACGGTCTCCTATGATCATATAGCCCATTCGCAACTCACGAGCATGACAGTCGACAAGGAAGCTTGTTCGAAACCGATCCTCCTGCCATTGCCAGGGTCAACTAGGCTCGTCCTTGTCGTGCACTTGAAACCTCCAATCACTTTACAAGATACTATCCATGCCCAAGTGAGACTAATAAAAATGAAATATACAATGACATTCAACGACCATGCGCTCCACGGGCTATAGGCTATGATCAAGATCAACTATGCACCGGCAAAAAAAAAATCAAAACAAAAGAAGGGACAAAAATATGTGCAACGTGACAGAAACTATCGCAGCGTGGCTTGGCACCCCGCGTCCACAGGATTCTCCTCCCCATTGGTCCCCTGAAACCGGAACGGGTCAGGCTCGTGACACTGTGCGTGCAACGCGCGCCGCACGAGCTCCATGAACTGATCCATGTGTCTCTCGCTTCACCTAACCTTAGTTTCGTCAGATTTGTCACTGTACGAGTGTACTGCTACTGTGCATCGTGAAGTGACTTCAGCTCGGCGAGGGAGACAAAAGCGTATCGTTTTCGGGACGCGCTAACTTGTCCGGTGTATCGGAGGCTCGGAGCCAAGCCAACCTCCGGGGATCATGTACTGACAAAGCGTAATCGCTGGAGAATTTGGATCAGTACAGATGCATCTATGGTTTAATTATTTTACATGTAGTCGATCACTCGTACACAAGAAAACGCCAGCTAGAGATGGAGCCACTCGACGATGATGAACAAAAGGAAGGAAAAGGAGCAAAGAATTATGCTACTAGCAAGTGGCGACGCATCGATCGATCGATCACCAATGCGTTCGCAGCTATGCAGGAATTCAATGGAGGTTTTAGGGTGTCCTCCTATGTCAGGGTGTTGCAGAGACCCTGCAGCCTAGGGTAGGTGTGGTCGGAGGCCGCCCACATGTCCGCCATGTTTGGGAAGTAGCACGCCGAGAGCTCCAAGGTGGCCTTGCTGTCCGGGAGGCCGGCCAAGCCATTGAACAGGTCGCCGTAAGGGAACAGCTGCTCGCCGGCCGTGAGCTCGCTGAGGAACACGTCATCGAGAGACACGGCGCCGGTTTCAGCCGCGGACGCCCAGTTGCTGCCGCTGCCGTCCGGTGTGACGGTGGCCGTGGTTGGCACGGGCGCGAGCTCGGTCTGGGATGCCGCCGCCGCCTCTG
Organism: Oryza coarctata; assembly: GCA_030770085.1. NCBI lineage: Eukaryota > Viridiplantae > Streptophyta > Magnoliopsida > Poales > Poaceae > Oryza > Oryza coarctata. The sequence continues at coordinate 21,441,024 of CM061470.1, forward strand.
CTGGTGCATCGAAACGGATGAGCTGCTTCGCCGCCGGCGGGTACATGGTGGTGGTGGTGGCGAAGCAGGCGTCGCCTCTGGAGCTGGTGACGGACGAGGAGGCGGGCGAGAGAGCCGGCGCCTGCGCGGACGACGTGCATTGCCTCTGCACCGCGTCGGGCGGCGTGGCGGGCGCGGCGGAGAACGCTCCGGCTCCGACGCCAGCGCCGGCGCCGCGCGGCTGCACGGCGCCGATGGCTTTCTTCTTGAGCTTGGTGTTCCAGTAGTTCTTGACGTCGTTGTCGGTCCGGCCGGGGAGCTTCGACGCGATGATGGACCACCTGGCAACGCACGAAGCAGAGTCAATCTACCATGTCAGAACAGTACCCGACGTCGTCGCCGATGTAGGATCAGTTAAAAAAAGTTTCTTTCGGCTTAATCACCTGCTTCCAATCGAGTTGTACAGCGAGCAGATGATGTGGTCCTCCTGCTCGGTGTAGCCGCCGTGCTTGATGTCCGGCCTCAGGTAGTTGAGCCACCGGAGGCGGCAGCTCTTGCCGCAGCGATTAAGCCCTGAATCACAGTACAACATAAAGACTTCAGAATTCACACACAAGCTCGCTCTTGCCGCAAACACGCCGGCCATCGCTGGCCAGCATCGACGACGACGAGTAGTGCTAGTGCTAGTGCCGACCTGCTTTCTGCGGCAGCGCGATCCAGTTGCCGCCGATGCCGTGGCTCTGGACGTAGCTCCGCAGCTGCTCGTCCTCCTCCGGCGACCACGGCCCCCGCTTCACGCTCGCCTTGTCGCAGCACGGCGCGCGCCCCATTTACACTACTTGGTCACTTCACCACCACTCCCCGCCGCAACAAGCCAGCAACCAAGTGATCGATCTCGAGCAGAAGACGATACGCGTCACTGGCTGCAGCTCGTACGTAACGGCAGCGAGCGGCAACCGAGACCGACCGGTGCGTGCTGCTGCTAACAATGCAACCCGGCGTCCGCGACCGTGTTGATTTATAGCGGCCTTAAACGACGGGGAGGGCGTTGCCTTTCGCGGTTGGGCCCCGGCTCGCAGAGCACGACGGCATCCTCTCTTTGTGTAGCCATGTACCATCCTCTATTATTCGTCCCCTACCATCTAGCCGTCCCTATCGTGTTGCTCCCCATTGTCGTCTCGTGTCATCGTGTGAGTGATATATAGCCTTTAATTTCTCCTAGTGCTATTGTTTTAGGATTTGCAGTTGCCTTTGACCAGAGGAGTTAGCCATGCTTTCACACACGAAGCCGCCTAGGCTACGCTAGTCTCGATGTATAGATGATCATGGGAAGGGCCAATCCCTTTGTGTTCACTGCATATCATTGTTTCCCTTTGGCGTTAAGCACGTTGAAAAGAAGGCGTCGTTCATTGGAGTACTCCTCCGTGTGTTTGACTCTCTCAAAAGAATGCGTCCAAACGCTAGCCGAAGGAGAAAAGCTGAGCCGGCCGCCGGAATAGGTGAACTCATCGTCGTCAATAGAAAAATGGAAGCAAAGCTTTTGCTGGAATATAATCGAAAACCTACCAGCCAACAAGCTGCTGCTGCTGCTGCTGCTAAGCTTGCCTAGCTGGCTGCATTGGCGCTTGTCAGGTTTGTCAAACTCTTGACATTGGCAGCGCCTTTCCAAGGGCGTACCTCTGTGTTATTCTGACATCCGTGCCAAAGAGGGGCTCATTAGTTTTTTTTTGGGTGATGCTTTCGGTTTCGTCCTATGTACGAGTTGTGTGGTCCAAGCTCAGATAGAGCAGTCTATGCAATTATGCATGCAATGAATCATGATTACACACAAAAGCAAATTAAGAGTTCTAAAGTCGAAGGCTTTTTGATTATTGTTTGGGACATCCTTTGTTTTGCGGTTACGCGAGCCCCATGTTTTTGACATCACCATCACATGGTAGCATGGCAAATCACACTAAACTACTCGTAGGGCTACTGTTTTTTTAGTCTCTACTGATAAGCCTATCTTTTTCTTGAACTTGTATAGTGACAAGTCATTATCAGTCATAATTCAGACGGGATCAAATTCTTCAATTGATATGGAGTGTTTGTCGCATCCCTTAAATGCCACCCAGTGACGTAGAGAGAGACCTGCAAATATTCAATGAAAAATAATCATCCAGTACGTGTAGTGTCATACTGTGTCATGTGATGACTTAATGATCAACGCAACGACGAAAACTACAGCCCACAATAAAATCGAAAAGTCATGTGATGGGCTAACGGTTTAATCGGGATCAAATTCCTCAATTGATATTGAGTGTCTGTCGCATCCCTTTTATGCCACCCAGTGACGTAGAGAGAAATCTGCAAATATTCAGTGAAGATTAATCCTTCCCTTCATAATAGTGTCCATGATGTCATGAGATGAGCTAATGATCAATTGCAACAAAGGTATTCAAACTACGGCTCACATTGAAAGCCCAAAAGATACGTAAAATTGATCCAAACAAGGACATTCAAATTTCGGCCCACACAGAAAGCCCAAATTTAACCCAAGCTCTTCCAAATCGGCCCAATCCAACCAACCCGGGCCGGTTGGTGCGGCCCAATCAATGGAATCGCCACCGGCCAGCCAGGCTGTGCCAGTGGCTCTCTGACCCTGGCTCTCGTCTTCTCCCTTTTCACCGAGCAGTTTTGGCTGCGTCGGTTTGCTCGGGCGGAGAAGGCAGCGTCGTCGCGGTTGCCTGCTTCCTCCCGAATCCTCGTCTTCTCGATCTCGCTCGCGGGCGGAGGGGATCGGGGCGCGAGAGGATGAGCGTGATCGACATCCTCACGCGGGTGGACTCCATCTGCAAGAAGTACGACAAGTACGACGTCGACAGGCTCAACGGCGCCAATGTCGCCGGCGATGACCCCTTCGCCCGTCTCTACGGCCCCGTCGACGCCGACATCAACAGTTGCGTCGAGGTTGGTCCCCCCTTCCTTCTGTCTCTCCCTCTACTCTGGTTGTTGGTTCCTCCCCCCCTCGATCTGAATCTGGCCCTGCTGCAGAAAGCGGAGGCGGCGAAGCAGGAGAAGAACCGCGCCACGGTGGTCGCCCTCAACGCGGAGATCCGGCGAACCAAGGCTAAGCTCCTCGAGGAGGACCTGCCCAAGCTGCAGCGCCTCGCGCTGAAGAAGGTTACTGATCTTTACACTCCCTGTCTTAGTTTGTGTGAATCATGCTAGATCTGCGGATACTGTGACCCGAGGACTCGTTCTCTCCTTGTTTACGCTACTGGCCTTCACCAGGATGATCGGTGCCTAATTTTAGGATGCGTGATTTGTCAGCACTGGACTGTATGGATCTCTCTTTGTCAAGGAAGTGATTTGCATGGTCATTTGATGTTGATGGAATTTAGAATTTGTGGACTATGTTTGATTTTAGGGGATAATTTGGGGTTTGGATTAGTAATCTGTTGGACTCTTGACTTGTCTGAATTTTATGAGCGAGTCAGACTTTTCACTGGATTTCTAGGATGAACACTAATCGGGTGAAACTGGAATCTGTACAGTTTCAGAGATGAACTCATCACAGAGTGGGGGTGGTGATGGTTGTCCAACTGCACTTTATATTATCTAATTGTGTCAAATTCATTGTGCACAAACCATATGAGGTCTCCATCATTTTCAATTGCTTGTCTTTATCAAAGATAGAGTTATTTATTTTAATTGGACTATTGGATAGAGGTGACGCAGTTGATGTTGAGCCTTCCAATCTTTTTCTGTTGTTGTCCCAGAACTTTATGAACTCTAGATTTTAACTTGACATTTCCATAGAGTTAACTTTGTAAGATTGTTTTTCCATTGCTACAGATTTCTGTGCATGTCACCTTCATATTTGTATTTGAAAATGTGATGTCCTTGACACTCCTTTGTCATGCACACCTGTACATTATTTTCTTTTAGAATATGCTTTTACACTATTCAATTATATGATATGTATATATTGTACACAACAGTTTTTGCCTAGAGTTTTGAAGCAGTATGTTATTGGAACAGGTCAAAGGGCTCACAAAAGAGGAACTTGTGACCCGTAGTGATCTGGTTGCCGCTTTACCTGATAGAATACAATCAATACCTGATGGTAGTTCTAGTGCAAAGAAAAATGGAACTTGGGGCACCTCAGGATCCTGTACTGGTGGAGCCATTAAGTTTGACACTTCTGGTTAGTATGCATCATTCATCATATCACACATGCATTCTGTTTATTAACATACAAAATATGCATTGTTAGTTTTAAAGACATGTCCAACTTCTACTTCCCCCTATGCATTGCCTGTTCTAGATTGCACTAAGCAGTCACATTTTGTATTAGTTGGTTCATTTTATAAGCATCCTTCATGTGTAGAAGGTTGCCTTTCCAATTTATGAAAGAATCCTAATGTTAAGCTCGTGCTTCCATGTACATGTGTTTTTTTAAAAAATATATAAATTCATTTTTGAGAGCACATCAAATGTCTTTAAGAAAAGAGTTATCAAAAATAGCTATTGGAAGGAAGAAAACGATGCAAATAACATGTGGGAGAAGATGACAACATGTATACGGAAGATTGCTTTAGAGGTGTTGGAGTGATCAAAGGAAGTGGGTGCAAAAATAAAACTCTTAGTGGTGAAATTAAGACATGCAAAGAACTATTAAGGAGAAGAAAGAATGTTATAAACGCTTGTATCATGATATGAGTGAGAATAACATGGAGAAGTACAATGTGGCAAAAAAGATCGTAAAACGAGTTGTGAGTGAGGCAAAGGGGCGAGTTTTCAAGGATCCGTACCAACGTCTGAGTATGAAAGACGGAGAGAAGGACATCTATAGAATAGATAGGGCTCGTGATAGGAAGGTGAGCGACTTCAACAAGTTAAGTGTATTAAGGATGAAAGGGAACATCTCTTGGTAAAGAAGGATGAGAGAGAACATCCTTCGATTAGACATAGATGACTAGAGTATTTTGATAATTTGTTCAATAGTGGGAAAGATAACATCATCGTTCAGTTGGACGACTCTTTGGATCATATTAATAGAAACTTTGTGCGGAGGATTCAAGAATCCGAGATTAGAGAAGCTTTGAAAATGATGAAAGGAGGTAAGGTGATGGGCCTTGGAATTCCAATCAAGGTGTGAAGATGTCTTAGGGATATAGCTATAGTATGACTGACCAATTTGTTCAACAATATTTTTCAATCGAATACGATAACTGAAGAATGAAGAGGAAGTATATTGATACCAATATATAAGAATAAGAGAGATATTCAAAATTATATTAATTATCGAAAAATTAAGTTGATGAGCCATACTATGAAGCTATAGGAGAGAGTTATCGAACACTGTTTTAAAGGAACGACATTGATCTTTATGAATCAATTTGGTTTCATGTCCAAAAAATTAACCATAGAAACAATTTTATTGATAAGATAAGTTATGGAGTGGTTTAGAGAGCAGAAGAAGGACCTACATATGGTTTTTATTGACTTAAAATTTTTTTATGATAAGATACCAAGAAATGTTATGTTGTGGGGCTTGAACAAACATAAAGTCTCAACAAAGTATGTATTTTTTATCAAGGATATGTAAAAAAAATACTATGACTAATGTTTAAACAAATGTTGGTAACACATGTTACTTCCCGATTAAAATAGGACTACATCAAAGATCAACATTGAGCCCTTACCTCTTTGTATTGGTAATAGATAAGGTTATGAGAAACATACAAGGGGACATCTCTTGGTGTATGCTCTTTGCAGATAATACAGTGTTAATTGATGAGAGCCGCGTATGAGTAAATAGGAACTAGAGTTGTGGCAGCAGCCTCTTGAGTCCAAAGGTTTTAGAGTAAGCAGAACTAAGGCTGAATACTTGATGTGTGACTTTGAGACTATCGCATATGAGAAGGGAGATGTACGTTTAGGAGAACAAGTGGTGTCTAAGAAAAACACTTTTAGATATCTAAGATCAATGCTACAGATGGATAGGAATATTGATGCGGACGTTAGCTATAGAATCAAAACGGGCTGGTTGAAATGGCGTCAAGTATCTGTGTGATAAGAGGGTATTTTAGAAATTAAAAGATAAGTTTTATATAATGACGATTAGACCTGCTATGCTATATAGAGCAGAATGTTGGTCTATAAAAAAATATCATGTTTAACAACTAAGTGCTGTAGAAATATGTATGCTATGTTGAATTTATAATCATATAAGAATGGATCGAGTCCAGAACGAGAAAATATATGATTGACTAGGAGTATTACCAATTGAAGAAAATTTATCCAATATCAATTAAGATGGTTTGGCCATATTCAAAAGAGACCCTTAGAGATGTTAGTATATCGTGAATTTCTAAGTTAAGATAATACGATAAAGAAAGCTAGAGAAAGATAAAAACTAACATGGATAGAGATAATAAAAAGTAATTTAAAAAAGTGAGATATAGCTGAAGTTGACGTGTCTGAACTATGATTTGAAGATTGTTATTGGGTTTCAATTCAAACCTACCCTAATTTGTTTGGAACTGAATACTGTGTTGAGTTGAGTTAAGTTGAGTTTTGAGAGCACACTCTCATCATTGTTATCTGCCAACTTTTGTCAGTTTCTGTTATTAAGTGCACAATGTTAGCTTATATTTTGATTAACTAACTCTTGTTTCTGTTTTAGTATGACATTGCTGAAATATATTACCAACAGATTGACAGGGTTTTGATTAACCATGCCCATGCGTACCGTCATGCCTTAAGTTGTTTGAGCAATGGTTTTTGTGTTTCTTTTCTCATTATTTCTGGCATGATCCTGTTAGATGCTCTTCTTCTTGTTTTGGTCCTTTTGAGGGCGCCATGAGATTGACCTGTTTTCCTGCTTATCACACTGTATGTACAGATGGTAACTTTGATAATGAGTACTTTAAGGGGACAGAAGAATCAAATCAGTTCCGTCGGGAATATGAGATGCACAAAATGAAACAGGCAATATATTATTTCACTGAACATGGTTTTCTTCCTTTTAATTTTCAACTGCTGCTGGAAGTGGTGTTTCTTATGTAATGTGACCTTTGTATGGCATTGAAATTTGCAGGATGAAGGTTTGGATATTATCGGTGAAGGGCTGGAAACTCTGAAAAACATGGCATCTGATATGAATGAGGTTGGTTGCTGTGCTTGATCATGAGTATACAATACAATATGATGCAATGATTATATATAAGTAGATACCGTACTTAATTTTTGTGATCATCAGGAATTGGATAGGCAAGTTCCATTGATGGATGAAATGGATGAGAAGGTTGGTTCTCTGATAACCATCAATTCTTCTTCTGCAATTGTGTAATACCCAAAAATGCTTAGCTTATGATGTAACTATGAATGTAGGTTGATAGAGCAAACGCAGATTTGAAGAATACCAACGTGAGACTAAAAGAGACTGTTCTTCAGGTAACACCTAACACTTCTCCTGGCATGGTTGAGTAATTGGTTATTACTTATTTGTTTTTCCTCCTGGACTGTTATCAGCTGAGATCTAGTCGCAACTTCTGCATCGATATCATCCTGCTATGTGTTATACTTGGTATTGCTGCCTATCTTTACAAGTAAGTGTTTTTCTTTCCAGACAAGCTTCAATTTCGAAGTAAAACACCCTGCTTGACTCTGTCTTGGACTGTCGCACAACATAAGACCATGCCCACAGTCTTTACTTATTATTTGTTGCAGGTTTTCTTTTTGTCATGCTAGTGAGGTAGCCTGTTAGACCACTTGCTAATATTGCTCCATGCTTTCGTGTTGCAGTGTGCTAAAAAAGTGAGACCAGACGTTGCCATGGAATCAAACTCATGTTGTGGTTGTTTCCTTACAATTGATCTATGTATCATGCTGCCTTCTGGTGGTGGATGGATGGATGAGTTTCGACGTGTCCACGAGCTGTTCTCTTTATTTTATCTCATACGTGTAATAGTATGGTCTTCTAGAACTTCGATCAGTCTTGTTGAGACAGTGAGCATTGTATGCGTGAAAACCTGACGTCTTCTGTATATCTGCGAGTTTAATTCTTAGCAAGAGCGGATCAGCATGCTCTTATGAACCATGTAAACCTTCCCATGTATATTCATTCCGTCAGTTCTTTGGTCGTGCCATCGCGTTTTGTGTTGAAGCGATCTCCACACTAAAAGAAAACCAAAAGCAAAAAAAAAAAAGAAAAAAAATGTAACTCACGTGAGGAAAGAAAATCAAACCAAAACCAAAGGCAGATGATTCAGCAAAATTTACCAAACTCGGCAGGGATTCTTCCAAAATTCCCGTGAAGTCTCTGCGGTTTAACCCCGCATCCGATCCAAGCGTTTCGTAGCCGCTATTACCGTCGCGTGAGCGAGAGGCGTCCGTCTCGTGAAGTCCCTTCTCCCGGTTTCCCGTTGTTCGTCTCCAAACCTGTGAGAGGCGGCTCCCTCCCGCCATTCCGATTTGGCTTCCCGCCCCAAATCCCGCCGCCGCATAAACCCCGACAAAAGGCAGGCTGCCCCCCCTCTCCCTCCCTCTCTCGCCCCCGACCCGCTCCCCAATCCATCAACGCGGTCGCGCGTGATTCCTCCCCTCCGAGGCAAGCCTCTCCTCCCCATCCCCCTCCTCTCTTTCCGCGCCCCGCGGCGTTGGCGGCGGCGGCGGCGATGAGCGCGGTGAACATAACCAACGTGGCGGTGCTGGACAACCCCACCGCCTTCCTCAGCCCCTTCCAGTTCGAGATCTCCTACGAGTGCCTCATCCCCCTCGACGACGGTACGGCTCGCCTGCCCCCCTCACTTCCATTACCTCCTGATTTCGTTGGCGGCGTGCTAGGGTTTCGTGTGGTTGGGTGGTTCGTTAGGTGCCGTCTCGATCCGGTGAAGCCGTCCTTGGGCCGTGTCGGTTTTGCCGCCGCTAGCGTGTAGAGTCCTGGTTTTGGAGTGGTGCAGGACTCGACCATGGGTTGCATTTTCTCGACCGTAACCAGAAAATAATTGGTGATGTGAATGATAATATGCCATGCTATTTTTTTGTTTATGGTTGTCTGAAGAACATGTTTGTGTAATGGTGGATTGCTGCTCACACTCTAGCATGTTCTGTAGGCCGCGTCCAACTTGACAAACCAAAGGAATTACTTGTTCCTTTTTCTGAAAGAAGAATGTGGGATAATAACTAGGAACTTATATCAAATTAAGAAAGAAGCAAAATATTTCTGCCAAGCATTTAATCATAGCGAAATGGAGAGTACCGGTGTCAAGAGCAGGGCTCGACCGCAGGTCACTAGGGCACAACCCGTAAGGCAATATGTTTGCCACCGAGCTATGCGCAGGTCCTGAAGGAATTACTTGTTCCTATGTGCAATTGTTGATTTCTGACCAAAATAGTCAAGTTGGAGTGGATATCTAGAGGAAAGGCTAATGTGTTAGTCATTTTCTCGTAGAATCTACCTTGCTTGGCCATAGTTTGCAAAAGTGTGCCAAGATGGTAGTTAATGCTTTTTTTTTTGCTCTCTTTTTGCCGTGGTTAGGGATCAAGTCAAGGATGCAAAATTAATTTTTTCATGAAGTTCTCTATTATCTAGTTTTACATTGGATATGCTCTTACTTCCTCATATCAGTATAGCAGTATGTTATGAGATTGAACCTATTAGCCTAGCAGTTTCTGGATTGATCCTTTTGGTGCCTGTTGCTGGGATGTTTGGGTGGAGTTCTTTTCTCATGAGATTTTTAGATTTTCTAGATTATCTGATTTTGTGATAACTATTTGAGAGTATAAACGACTAAATTAATTATTACAAAGTCTAAATTTTGCTTTAAGAATGTCAGATGAGAAACTTTTATATAAAAAACTTTTTGCACAAAGCACACCGTTTAGGAGCTTGAAAAACGTGTCTATGATAATCCATTTTCAATAATGAGAAAAGAACAGTGCTACCCTTTTTCTATATGTACTAGTTGTGCAGTATACTAGTACAGGCAGGGAGATACTTAAGTCACTGAGACACATACTTGATGCAAATGTTGTAAACAAATTTATTCTCATCAATTGAATGAGCAGTGTATATATTTTTCTTAAAATAGTTACTATATATGTATAACGAATTAGTATTTTGTTGCTTTTGTTGAGGACTTAGTCAATTTTGCAGTTGTCAAAATTATATGATCTTCAACTTGTTACAACTATTGCCATCGATTCTGATAGAATGCTCCATTTTGTTTGTGTTAACTATCCTTCTAACTTGCTGGCATCTATGAGATTCTACATGATTCCTTGAGATCATGCTATCTTGATTGTGTGTTAGTGGTGCGGATCATTATCAAGCGACCAATAAATGTTCAGAGATGTTTTCCATTTGTGCTATAACCTATTTAGACAGGAGATTTGCTGCTTTTCTTCTCCACTCACTTGGTTCCAGTTTGATGATAATAGTACAAAGAAGCATGTGTTTTGCCACAGCACAACATGTTTTATGATTGTGGTTACATATATGTAATTCCTGCCACTCTACATATGTGCTCCAACTAAGATTAAACCCCCTTTGGTATGGTTAACCATGGAACATGCCATTTTCCATCCAAATTGAGCTGGTTTTAATAACCATGTAACATATAGATTTCTTAGTACTGTAGTACAGGTACATGTAAAGCTGATGTTCTTCAATACACAAATATGCCAAACATTGTTTTTCTAATGAATTTCCTTGTGTGCTTTGGATTTTCCTGCTGTGATATTCTTAAAGGTCTGTGGTAGCTTAAGTTTAAAATGTTTGTTGGTTGACCTTTTAGATCTGGAGTGGAAGCTTATATATGTTGGATCAGCTGAAGATGAAAATTATGACCAACAACTTGAGAGTGTGCTTGTTGGCCCTGTCAATGTTGGAACCTACCGTTTTGTACTCCAGGTAAATTTGGTGTTATACTAAATTATTAATCCTTTGATTCCAATATCTTTATAGTGCACAATGGATCCAGAAATCCTACTCAGTTCCATTCCTTGTTCAGTTTTTTTTTCATCAATTAAGCCTCAAAATTCAGATTTCAGGACTACTAAGTTTTGCATCTCTGAATTGTTGTGCCATTTCCATTTCAGGCTGACCCACCGGATCCCTCAAAGATCCGTGAAGAAGACATAATTGGTGTTACTGTGCTGCTATTGACATGTTCCTACATGGGACAAGAGTTCATGAGGGTAGGTTACTATGTGAACAATGACTATGATGATGAGCAACTGAGAGAGGAGCCTCCGGCAAAGCTTCTAATAGACAGGGTGCATAGGAACATTCTGGCTGACAAGCCCCGTGTCACCAAGTTCCCAATCAACTTCCATCCTGAACCCAGTACAAGCGCAGGGCAGCAGCCACAGGAGCCACAGACAGCTTCCCCGGAGAACCACACAACTGATGATGGAAGTAAGCCCAGTGCTGATCAATGATCAGAGTGGGGATGCTAACATTTGGATGCGCTTGCCTTTTAGGATATCTTGTGATGCTGTGAGAATGGTGATTATGCTTCTGCATTCTCCTAGGCTGTCACTGGTGGCTCGTCTTTTGAAGGCAAATGTTCCCTAGTTCTTGGTAGTTGTTGAAAACTGTCTGTTCTCTTGAAATCTGCCAATCCGGATAAGAGTACATGCGACTTGCGTCTCTTCTGTTTCATCAAATGCTGGGTGCTTCCTTTGTCTGGACCATAGGGTGCTGCAGCCAGGAGTGCCCATTGATGAGTCATGGGTCCTGTGTTTGTGGTCTAGATTATTGTAACTAACCGGAATCCTTTTGTTCCAGGGGCGGGGGGCTCGAGCCTCTCTACCCTGAAGGACTCCATGGAGAAAATGAGAGAGGAGGGGGAAAAAGAGGGAGAGGAAAAAAAGGGGTTGGATGAGGAAGAGGAGTCCCTATGGTAAAAACCTGGCTCCGCCACTGTTTTGCGCACTCGTGCAAGTTAAATGGTATAATCTGTAAGAGAGATGCTAGTTCAGCCTCTGTTTTCATGATTCGGCTTGGGAAATGAGATTGTTCTGAATTTCTGATGCAGTGTTAACTACAGGTGCATTTGCTGGTTTCGGGAATTAGAGCCTGTAGCATGGTCTCTCGTGTCTCTGCATTTGTTGTATTTGGCTATTGGATACGGCTACTTGTGCCAACGGTCCCCGACTGAAGCTGCGTGGAATCAGCATTCAGAGTCTCACACTGGCTCTGAAGAGGAGATCGAAGTCGAAAAATGTTCAGCATTTCGCACGCCCGCGCTGCTACCTTATCCGGTTCTCGCTATAGTAATTACCTGAACCCTGAGGCGATCTGACGCTCCGTTCGTTTGGATCGACATGCCTGCCCGGACGCGGTAGCCATGTCAGTCACGTTGCCGCAGTGAGCGCACTCGCATGGCGTCTTTTGGCAAACCGGCGTCTTGGCGACAGCGACCATCGGCTGCAGGTTGTTTTCTGAAGAATTCCTGATGGCACCACCGGTGGATGCAGGCTTCCCGGGGTGTACTGCTGCATCCGACATTCAGATCTGCCAAACATGTCACATTGGTTTTCAGTTTTCTATAGATCATGGAACTTCAGAATTCAGATGGCGTGTACTGCAAAAAAAAAACATTTCCATATCTTAATGAAATTGGACGACCTAATCCTTCGGCCTTCCCGGCAAAAAAAAACAAACAAAAAAGACAAAAAAACAAAAACAAAAACCATATCCATATCCATAGTAGATTTCAGAACTTCTTAGCTCTCTGTCCTCACATCTACTACAGTGACTGCACCTGATCAAGATCCATCTAGACATCGACAGCATCTGCAAGAAGACGATGCTTAATGTGTTTGCATAATTGCAAGCAGCCATAAGCAGGCACTGTACAATTTCCGGTCACAGGCTGGAAGCTTTGGCCTGTTTGCTAGCTCAGCCCAGAGCAGCCCATTGTTTTCCTTTCTCGGGCCAGGACATCTGCTGCACACAGATCAACAAGCGATGTGACGTGTGCCGTGCTAGGAAGAGGCTGGAAAAGGCAAGAGCTTTACGAAGGAAATTATTCCGTCGATGGCTAGCTGACGAAGTGCCAATCCAAACGAGGACCCGGCAAACATCCCTGCCAGTATCGTCTGTTCTGTACTTGATCAGCTTGGCTTTTGGAAACCCAAGAGCTCATCACAGGCATGTGCAGCTCCACTACGATGAATACACGCTCACTGACTCACTGTAGCTAATTCTATTCGATTCAGAGTAAGAGAATGGAGACGTAGACCTTCATGAACTGTGATGCGTATTATTGCGTGATCTTTTTCGTGCTACTACTACTTTGTCTGTGTGTTTGGTTTAGCTGTCAGAGGATCTTCATAGTATGTTAAGCTTCGGCTGTTTAACGTGGGTATTCTAGTGCCGGGACAAAAGACCACCAGAGCTGTCCCCTGGGTGTGGTGGGTACATAGGTTGGGTACATACTGCACATAGAAACTGAAAATCGGTTTGATGTTTTTCTAAGGCTCGTTTAGAGTTGTCCTGGCAAGAATACAATATACTCAGAGAAGATATATATGTTGGAAAATACCACAGGTAGAATTATAGACTCGTACGTGTATGACTACATCCACTAATGATCATAATTATACATGATTATGCGTGAATTATACACACGCGTGTTTGTTGTAAATAAGAATTTAGTGATGTTATATACTACATGTGCCCTATATTATACTACTATGATACTATTGATTTTTTTACTATTTGTCTTATTAAAAAATTTTATATAAATATAAAAAATATAAGTTATGCTTAAAATAAATTTAATAATAAATCAACTCACAAAAAATAATTATATAAGTTTTTTAATAAAGAAGAATAATTAAATGTGTGTTTAAAACTTAATGGCTTCATCTATTAAAATTTAGATTAGTAGCTACTTATAATATTTAAATTTTATTCTAAATATAGTCACTTGTCTAACCATATTCTAAATATAGCCACTCTTCTAACTACTTTCCCTTAAATAATCTCAACGAGCTCTTTCATATGTTTTCTCATCTCAACTAATCATATCCATTTCTTAACTTAATATTAATTAAAAAAAGCAAAAGCAATTATATATATATATATATATATGTAAAGAGGACACACTTGCGTCTCTTTTAAATGCGTAAAGAGGACACACTTGCGTATGATGTGCATGCATCTTATATAATACTAGAATTTAAGTATAAAGTGTGGTACTTTCTACAACTCGAAGGATAATAAAATCACTCTCCAAGAAAATGCTAAAAATGAAAAGAACAGTGTGGTTGTTCTATTTAACCCGTAATCTTTTGCTTTGCGGAAATGCACAATACATATTTAACCCGTATGAAACTATCCTAAAAAACCGTATAAACTAGGATGTCACATAATAACTTTCCCATAAGCCCGGTTTTAACCCGCCGCTGATCGCGTGAGTCCTTTCCCATTAAAACCCCCCGCCCACCGCCGCCGAGACGCTCAGACACGAAGACGACTCCGAGAAGAGGAGAGCTCTATCGATCGGTAGAGACTAGAGGCGACGACGACGCACGTACTACGGCCGCCATGGAGGAGAGGATACCTCTGCTTTCCCGGCGGTTCCCGTCGGACGGCACCGCTGGAGTGGGAGGAGGGGAGGAGATGGACGGCTGCGGCTGCCGGGGCGGCGGCGATAGGTGGTGGAGCGGGCTGGCGCGGGAGGCCGGGAAGGTGGGGTCCATGGCCCTGCCGATGGCCGCGATGAGCGTGGCGCAGAACGCCGTGCAGGTGGCGTCCAACATGATGGTGGGGCACCTCCCCGGCGTCCTCCCGCTCTCCGCCTCCGCCATCGCCACCTCCCTCGCCAGCGTCTCCGGCTTTAGCCTCCTCGTACGTCGTTGCATATCCCACCCGCGTTCAGGAATCCTTGTTTTGTTTATATCCATATTTGCCTGCGTTATTTGGTCTCGTTGATTTCATTATTTAGCAAGTGAGGCACGCGCGGTTTCAGATATTGTTCAACCTGTCAGAAGTTATACTGGACAGGCCAAAGTTTAGCAGTACAAGCAGCTGGTTAATTTGGAAGGGGGATTTTGATTGGAATACTACCTAATAAAAAGTTTAGATCACTAGGTCTCAAGCGCGTTTATATTGTTTTAACCTTGGTGCGTGTTTTCCAAAAATTCTGAAATAAATTATGGATGTACTAGCATAAGTAGCAGTGTGCAAGCCTGTAAAAATTGAATCTCAAATTTGTCACAAGCATAGAGATAAAAAGTAACAAGTGATACTACTACTACATGCTGAACTGTACTTGTTGAATCCTTGTCTTGGATGAATCTGAAATT
Organism: Oryza coarctata; assembly: GCA_030770085.1. Taxonomy (NCBI): domain Eukaryota; kingdom Viridiplantae; phylum Streptophyta; class Magnoliopsida; order Poales; family Poaceae; genus Oryza; species Oryza coarctata. The sequence continues at coordinate 21,456,315 of CM061470.1, forward strand.
GTCCGCACGGACGACAAGCTATTCAATTGTCACGATTTCATACAGTCTAGAGGACCAACAAGGCAACAACACGTCTTTATTTACCTTTTACTTTGTTATTCTGCCAAAGTATTCCACAAGGATAGTTTTTGAGTTTGTGATCTTTAACTCCTTAATCCACCCATAATCTGAATTTTGAACTTGTAAAACAGGTTGGAATGGCAAGTGGACTAGAAACTCTATGTGGTCAAGCTTATGGGGCAAAACAGTATGACAAGTTAGGAATGCAAACCTACAGAGCAATAGTCACACTTACAGTAGTCACAATTCCAATCTCACTTCTATGGGTATTCATAGGAAATCTGTTGATCCTACTAGGTCAGAACCCCTTGATCTCACAAGAAGCTGGAAGATACATAGTGTGGTTGATTCCAGGACTCTTCGCATACGCAGTCTGCCAACCTCTCACAAAATTTCTGCAGTCCCAGAGTCTAATATTTCCTATGCTCTGGTCCTCCATTGCTACTCTACTCTTGCACATTCCTTTGTCTTGGCTATTGGTGTTCAAGACCAGCATGGGATTTACTGGAGCTGCTTTAGCAATTAGCATATCATACTGGTTGAACACATTCATGCTCGCTGCATACATCAGATTCTCATGTTCTTGTAAGGTGACTCGCTCGCCTCCTACAATTGAGGCATTCAAAGAAGTCGGTCTGTTTCTACGAATAGCTCTACCATCTGCACTAATGTTATGGTAATTACAGTAATGTGCTTCAGAATCTTCTTGTTTTATATATTTCTTGTTTATTGGATTAATGGGTTTTCTTCTATAATTTTGTAGTTTTGAATGGTGGTCATTTGAGATCCTTGTTCTCTTGTCAGGACTTCTACCCAACCCAGAGCTCGAAAGTTCAGTTCTTTCCATATGGTAAGAAAATAAGTCATCAACGTCGCACTTAGTAATATATTTACTTAAAACTGTACCTTTTATTATTTTAAGCACTCCTTTTATGCAGTTTGACGACTACCTCTTTGATGTATACTATACCATATGGTCTTGGAGGCGCTGCAAGGTAGAAGCTAAACGACTCCTGTGAATGATTATTCTTCTGAGAGAATCATCATCTGTTAAAAGCTTTGTGTATTTTATTTTAATGAACAGCACTCGAGTAGCAAATGAATTAGGCGCCGGGAATCCTGAAGGAGCTCGATCAGCTGTTCACCTTGTGATGTCTATTGCTGGAACTGAGGCAGTTCTTGTTACTGGAACGCTGTTAGCAGCACAGAGCATCTTGGGCTATGCATACAGCAGCGATAAGGAGGTTGTCACATATTTCACCTCAATGGTTCCTTTTGTGTGCATCTCAGTTGCTGCTGATAGCCTACAAGGAGTTCTATCAGGTTACATTTCCTAACATTTCATTATCTGTTAATTCTACATTTCCTTCAAAAGAGTAAAAAAAAATGGAGTATTCAGCTATGCTGAAGTTTTCTAAAATTTGATTGAACTGGGTGTTATAGTTGTTGCTGGCAATTACATTTACACCATACAGTATCTTTAGCCCGTTAGGCCAAACAGTATCTTTTACCCCTTAGTTTGATTTCATTATTCAATCTGTGCGCTTCTGTCAAATCTGTATCAAGACCTCAGGTAGCAAGTTAATTTCAGTCACGCCGGTATCATAAAGACATAATCAGGTAACTTGCCGCTTCTTGTTGTTCCATTGTTCGACGAGACTAATGCTATTTTGTGTTGTGGATGCCGACATTGTTACTCGGGGAGTTACCTGTTTGTTCCTTCAAACATGTGCTCTTACGTGAACATGGATGGTGGTGTTTACATCAACACGCATCGATCAGCGATGTCGTCTTAATTGTGGGCTCCACTTCACTAAGTATGCAATTACACCTTTCCCCTGGCTAGTGGTAGACTGGTAGTGTGGCACTGCTGTTTGCTTCACAGGTCTATTTCACTGTTTGTGCTTCTGAACAGTTGTTGGACATGCCAAAAACACTGAACTGAACTTGCGAAAACACACAGATCTCATTCAGCTACAGCACGGAAGCATTCTGATGTTTCTTCTCTCTAGATGATTATATCAACATAGATACAGCACACACCATTGCTTAGTACTGATAGATATTACTTGTTTTCGTCAGGTATTGCTCGGGGTTGTGGATGGCAGCACTTGGGAGCCTATGTTAACCTCGGTTCATTCTACCTGGTTGGCATTCCAGTAGCCCTACTTCTTGGCTTTGGCCTGGAGATGGAAGGTGTAGGGCTTTGGCTGGGCATTGCCTGCGGTTCCGTATTGCAGTTCTTGCTTCTCGCCGTCATTGCATTCTTCAGCAACTGGCAAAAGATGGTTTGTTTCTTTATCCGAAACTTCACAGCTTATCCCCACTTCATCAATCTTGATCACACAAAAACTGAATCATGTTTCTTCCACTGGCCGACTTGTTACTGTTTCTGCAGGCCGAGAAAGCGAGGGAGAGAGTTTTCGGCGAGACGCCGTCAGAGAAGCAGTCTTTGGTGCCTGATGCGACGAATTCGGTCTGATTCTGCAACCTGATCCGTTGACGCGAGCTGAAGCGGATGATCGGATCATGTGGAGGAGACTGTCGCGTTGCTACAAGGCCTCCTCTGGATGTATAGGGAATCTGCTGAAGAAGTAAACGAGTGTGTATAGTTGTAATGTTGCATTTTGTAGTAACTGGGAGAACGCTATCAAGAACTCAATATATGAACTGTATGGTGGTGTATGGGGATATATGTGTATGAGATCGAGGTTGGGAATACTTCCAGCCTATAGAGGTATAGATAGAAATTTCGACTCTTCATGGACAGAAGAATAAAAGTCTAACCTCTCAAGCATGACTTATCATGACTTCTCAAATTTACAAAAAGCCATTCTTTACATCATGCAGCATAAGTGTACATATTTACATGTTGATGCATGATCATACATTCCAAGGATTACACTCCTTTTGACAAATTATCTTGAGATCTATTACAATTAGCATGCAGTATCACTCTATCCACAATAACAAGATTAAATCATCTGGAAGTGAAATCTTAATCGATATCTTCGATCTGGAGGACGACGGCCTCGAAGTTGATACTAAGGATCGAGTGGAGCTAATGGAGGAAGACGATGACGCACGGTTCCATCTTCTCAGTGGCTACGGCAGTTGCAATCAGGCGGCTCCTCCGTTCGTCCGCAATCACGGCGACGGTGAGTCGGCGGTGCGGCAATGCAGCGGTTCGTCGGGAAGCCCGATGCTTACTGGCGGGCTCCAATGCTGCTGACAATGCTGGGGTATAACTGACACGGTGACGATCAGAAGGCCGGTGGGCTGCCGCCGCCGGCGCATCGCCGGAACTGCCGTGTCCTTCTGCAGCTCGCGAGTGTCAAGGTGAAAGCCACACGGCAGCTGCCACTTATAGTTCCAGCCGACCTGGCGTGCCATATGAATATAGACATACCGTAGACAGGATTACCATAACCTTTTTATTCCAGAATTTCGAGTATTTCGCACCCCAAGAACCTTTGGCATTTTAGGGGTTCTTGGTTCTGAATTCCACACTAGAAAATATAGGCCACAACATACAGCAGTACACTGCATATAGTTGTTTCAAAAGAGGAATACATAAATGGATTATCTATGTCCATATGACCCATATCATACCGTCAAAAAGACTTGAACGCCACAGTGTGCATGTAGCTCAGTAGCTACAGCTATTACACATACAGCAGGCGAGCCAACAAAAAAAAAGATAGTAATTCAGACTCAAGGTTACACTCCAGCTCTGCACCCTGTTGATGTCATTTTTCAACAGAGATTATTCCATGTTTCTTGTTAGTGACAGACAATTCATCATCAGAACAAGGAGAAACACATGATGGAATGAATGGATTTTGACTAGCTTGTTGAATATAATTGGGCCTTCAAAATGTCAATTAACATTAGCAATCGCAGACTGCATGCGCCCATCTGATATTAACAATGGAATCTAAATCCGCACCAACCATCAGCCATGAGAAAACACAGTTAAAAACTGCGAACATCACCGGCACTGAGCAAAGACAGCAGATTTAAAACTTGCACCCGCGTGCTACAATTACACAAAGACTGCAACATAAGGTTTACTTCCAATTAACATATAAAAGCTTTTGCCAGAATAAACTTAAATCAATTTGGCAACTTTCTCATACATTTCCCTAATGCATATACTGACAAGAGTCAACTGACCCAAGGTTCTATTAACTCAATTTCCTATACACCTCTTCGGCTTGACCTACAACAACTTCACAAGTTTACAATATCGTTATTTTCAAAACCAATTTCACAAGTTTACAAGACCATTTTCACATCCTACATCATAATTACATGTGACTGATGCACATTAGAGCATTCTGAGGACACTTCAAAAAAATAAATTTCCGATTATTACTATAATCATCGACTCTGTGCATTTAAGTTGAATCTAAGGGCTGGTTTGGTTTGATACCCTACCAAAATGTTGATAGTGCCATGCACTACCAAATTTAGTAGGGTATATCAACTACTGTTTAGAACTAAGTGTGAGCAAAATTTGGCACCAATCCAAACATCAAGATGGTACTAAAACTTCGGTAGGGCAAAATTTGTCTCTAATCCAAACCAGTCCTAAAATTGAAGAGGAAATTCGCATCTAACATTGAAAATAGAAATGGGTGTGCTGATAATCGTCTGGGCACCGACAGCTTTCATCTTATCGATAATCATCTGGGCCTCCTCCTTTGACACGCCACCCTTGATCACTGCGGGCGCCTTCTCCACGAGCTCCTTCGCCTCCTTCAGGCCCAGGGCAGTGAATGACCCGATCTCCTTGATCACCTTGAACTTGCTTGCAGCGTCGAACGCTTCCAAGCGCAGCTCGAACACCGTCTTCTCAGCCGCCGCCGCCGCCGCCTCATCTGCTTTATCCCCGGCGGCGCCCGCTGCCCCCGCGTCGCCACCACCGAGGCCCGTGGCAGAGTTGAGGATGGCGATGGGAGGAGCGGGGATGCCGAGGCGGCGTAGGAGGAGGGCGGAGAGCGCGGCTGACTCGGGCGAGGGCGAGGGAGGATACGTCCTCGACGAGGCGCCAGACGCGGTCGGAGGGAGGTGGCCGCGGCGGGGCGATGGGGTCGAAGGTGGAATGGTAGTAGTCGGTAGGGAGCTTGCGGACGTCGATGAGATCCTCCGCGGCGGCGGTGGAGAAGGCCGGGGTGAGGCCTCCGTGGCGGAGGCGGAGGAGGCGGTGGCCGGAGCGGAGGAGGGAGGCGGCCATGGCGGCGACGGAGGCTAGGGTTCTGGTGAGATCAGTATGTTTGATGCGGTGCGCGGGAGCTGGTTTTTTTTTTTTACCAAAAGGACTCATTTTTGAAGTTTTAGATCTGGAGAAATCCACTTCTTAGGCCCAAAAATGGCCTATTTAGAATTCTTTTGATGGGCCGGTCTAGGCTACAAGCTGGCGAATCACTGAATCCAAGGCCCATTTCGAATTTTTCTTTCTTTCTTTCTTTTTTTTTTTGAAACAATCGCTGAATCCAATCTTGGCATCTCGCAACTTAAAAAAGAAAGAAAGAAAGAAAACTGGATGGCATATTGGTGTACAATCATTTCACTCTGTCTTCTCAATGAAAAAAAAGTTGGTGAATAATTCGATATCAAACTGAAGATAATGCATGTGTGGAACTGATGCTAAAACTGTTTGGTCATGCTATGATGATGAACAGTGCTCATTGTCGGATCAATCACGACAGTTGCGAATCCCTGGGGAAAGAACCGACATATCAGTCATCGATTTGACAAAATATCGTTGCAGCACATTTTAGATCAAACACTACAGCAGTGCCATCATCAACATTGTGTTGTCCATGACTCGGCAATCAGGAGAAAAATCATGTATCAGCTAGCTGATCTGTCCCTCTGAATGAGCACCTTCTCGATTGAACAACTCATATCTGAATCTGAATGACTGAATCATCTGCCAATCGAATTTCAAATACTCCACGAGCAGTGCCAAGCAAATTTGGATATACGGACACAAGATCGATCGAATGCCTGAGATCATGATCCAACGGCCAAACCAAAACTCCAAATCCACTAAAACCTTAAAAATCATTGTCATCATCCTCTGAAAACAACGAAAAAAAAACACAGAGGGACAATCCGCTCCATGGAATCTTCTTCCAATGCTGTAGCATCGAGAGCACGCCCTCCTGGTCCATTTCCAGCCGCGATCTGGTCCCGATCGATCAGGCTGTCGATTGGTGAGATGAGATGAGAGGAGAGCGTGCGAGCTGTGTTGTTTTGCCAAATTGCCAGAAATCTCCAACCAAATCAAGCCACACATATCAGGTTCCTTGCTTGCATTATCAGCTCGTCAGATCACACACAATTCCATTCATGCATGCGTAAGGTACGCGCGTGGTCCAATTAATGGTCCTTAATCCCCCATGCATGCGCTGTATACATGCAAATCAGATCTGCAAGAGGTTGTCAGCTCGCTCGCGCGGATCAAGTCTAGTTTCTTTTTTTTTTCTTTACGATTTGCAGCTCGGGCCCTGAGGAGAGAGAGATGACCTTGGAAGCTTAATTAACAACGGCAGATGCTAATGAGATGTCAAAAGAGGCTCCTAGGATTCATTACAGAGGAGGAGAAGAATCTGATGTGTAATGGAAGAATCGGATGCGAAAGCATAGAAGAATATACTGCTGCCAGATTTTTATTAGCAACATGTGTTGTGGAAGGATTAGGAATTGGAGCACCTTTCTGACCTGTTCATCTTTTGGTGTGGTTATCTTCGGCTCGATTTATTCTGTACTCCTTGTTAAAAAGGTGGTAAAACGGGGGAGATACTGCTAATCTGCTACTCCTGTGGCTAAAACTTTTTTTTTCCTGAATTTTCATCTGGTAAACTATAATGTATCGAAAAATACAATTTATCTACACGCAAAAAATTGGCCGTATCTATGATAAGCAAATAGAAAATAATACAAAATGACATAGAAAAATGAACGAAATAATAAAAATAATTTATAAACTTTATACTCTCTATTTTATATTATAAATCGTTTTAGTTTTATCCTAACTCAAATTTCTTTAGCTTTTAAGATAATCTGGGCAAAAGTATCTGTAGTCCTATGAAATTTAATCCGTGAATTTTAATGTATACGTGTAGTGTGAAGGTAAGTTTCTAAAAAATACTTATTTTTTTACTGCATTTGTGCTAAGAATTTTTTTAAGAAATACTACCAGATGACCTGTAGGCCGCCAATTTTAGTAAATCCACGTAGAATGCATGAGCCCATGTTAAATTTAGAGGGTGTTTTTATTTTTCAAATTTTTTTAATATTTAATGTTTTAATTTTAAAACTAAACTCCACCGAAAATAAACTTTTAGGCACCTTATTCCTCTTAGCGTGATAATGTTGTTGTACACGGGACGTCAACTCGTAATATGTTTAAATTTTAAAAAATATTATGATAGAGTTTAGTTTTAAAATAAAAATAATAAAAAATCGTTTTATATAAGGTGGTATTATTATACTTACTTGTGCAGTGATAGAGGTACATATCTTTAAGCCACGATTTAAATCCCGATGTGATGTATGCTTTTGACATGATTTTAATAAGATCAAGGTTTTACTGTTGTGTTTTTCGTTTAATTGAAAAGGAAAAAAAATACAGTACTACCAACGCAGCCTCGACATGCATAGCGAACAGTGAACGCGCCCCCTAAGGTGGATGCGTTCAATGTACTGTTGCCGCCGCTTCGGCAGCCGGAGCACATCGTCCGTTCCATTCGTTGTGTTGATGCGGCGAGCCGGTCGTCCCGGTGATGAGGTGACGACGGTGTGACACCATTTGACCCGGGCAGGGCATCTCCCCACGTCGCCTCGGCCCTCGTGCCGGTCAAATGCCACGGCCGGTTTTTTTTTTTTTTTGCTCTTTAACAAGGACCCCGTTCCCCGCAAAAAAAAAAAAGGACCCCGTTGCAGTGGAGGCAGCTGGTGCCGTCTTGCCGCCTTTTTGGCCTGCCCATGTATCTAGACCGGATCGTTTTACAAACAAACCCGTCTGTCAGACGTGCAGTGTGCTAGATACGGTCAAAACCTGCTGAAATTCGGCAACTGTTTGCTCGAAACACGACCCCATAATGCACATGTTTGGCATTCCGTATGTGTATTTGGTTCGTTTTAAACAATTTTTCAAGAAAACTCAGGTGATATGCACCGGCATAGTCAGGTTCTAAACTATGTAGGGGTTAAAATACACACTAAATACGTAACTATGTGGGGGTCACTATTTTCGCATGCTTGAGATGCATTTTGCAAAATCCCCCACTGCTGATATGCACCCTCTCAAGGTCTTTTTTAACACGCAAAATTTACAGGACTTCATATAGGATAGTTTAGTTCCTCCAACATTTTCATGAAATCCCTTCAAACCCTTAATTAATTTCTTTAAAACTTTTATAAATTCCCAAAGCCATAGTCTAAAGTTTATATTTTTATTTGAATCTCTATCCAAATTTAAAATCTAAGCAACCGCTCAGTTTGTACTTCATGGGCTCTAAAATACAAGTATTTGAATTATTTAGATTCATAAAAAAAAATCGGACGGAGATAATATCAAATTTCATTGGAGATTCTCCAAATTTCACAAGATTTCATGAAATTCCTCATCCCCCACTAGAGCTAGGATTTAACCCAAAATGAGATCGCAAACCCTGTCTTGATCCAAGGACACCGCCGTAATGCAGAAGCTACTACCACCAAACAACCGCGTTCACCGGCCACGTGACACGGCGATGAATAAGATATTGGATAGAAACACGCAAGATACGACAGAGGCAGTTGGAAGAACTCGGCGACGAACAAACCGTACGGGGTTTTGCCAGCCCAGGATCGTACCCCGCCCCGGGACCTGCCAGCCACACCTCGCACGTACAGGTGTTGGCACCCGCGCGCGCCGAGCCGGAGCGGCGCCGTCTCGGTGGCGCCGCGGCCGCAGCCGCGCGTCGTTGGGCGGCGAGCCGAGCCCCCGAAGCGTATTACGTGGCCCGCGACGGAAACCCCTCGTCGTCGTCGTCGTCGTCTCTCTCTCCCGTGTTTTAAAGAAGACGAGACCGCCACTCTTCGTTTCATCCATCCCCTGCTCGCGACGCCCGCTTCGTCCCAGCGTCGTCATCGTCGTCCTCTTCCTCCTCCAACCCTGTCGGCCGCCCGAGATTTCCGCGCGTCGATTCCTCGTGCGCGGGCGATAGGGTGGGTGCGGAGTAGCCGAATCCGTCCGCCTCGGGGTCTGAACTCTCTCTGCTTCTTCTGCATGTCTTGTTCCCCCTCGTCTCTTCCTTCCTTTCTTTCTTTCTTTCTTTCTTCTTCTTCTTCTTCTTCTTCTCTCTCCTGACCGCGACAATCCGTGGTGGCTATATTATGCAGGTGTTTCGCTTGGTTTGGCGTGCTGCCTCTTGCCCCTGACAGGTGATTGCTGCGGCAGTTTCTCCTGTCAGGCTGTCACATCTGCGCAGTCGGCACCTGAGGTTCCGCGACCTCTGCGACCATGGCCTCGAAGCAGAGGACGAGGCACGGCGACGGCGAAGGCGAAGAGAGGAGGCTCCTAGCGGCGGCGGCGGCCGATGGCGGCGCCGAGGAGTACGACCCCTGGACGGCGTGGCTCTACACGCCGCGCACCATCTCGGTGCTCCTCGTCGGTGCTTGCCTTCTAATGTAAGTTCTCCCGATTAAATTTCAGGTTTTCACCCATGTCGAAGAGAAAAAATTTCGTTTTTTTCTCTTTGCTGTTAAATAACTTAAGGGCTAAGGCTGTAAATTTCCTGGTGGGAGAAGAGAGCTGAAAAAGGCCTTGCGTTGGGGCAAGTACAATTCAACAGATGCCAGGGCTATGTGCCTATCAGGTGCATCGACAGTGTCAGAGTTGAAAGCAGTACATGTACTCGTGTGATTTTACTTTCCCTGAAAAAGGAGAGTTTTTTGGGTTGGAAATTTTGTGATTTTGTGCAAACATGTTGAGAGTTTTTGAATGATTGGATGGACATGAAAGCAGGGTACTCTGGTTCAGCAAAGCTAGCAAACAACCGAACGTACGAGTGACTGAGGAGAATCGGAATCTTGTTCGAGAATCTCATGCCAAAACTTTTGCTAGAACAATCATTTTTTCCCCATGGTTCCATCACATCTCATTTTTAGCAGGTGCAAATTACATAAGAAGCGCATTCTCTGGTCCTTTTTACTGTAGAGATGGGCTCACCAAGAACTTTATTACTACTGCCTCATGAGAGGATTAAGCATAGAACTTAGTGTCGGAAATAACCATTAGCTATGCTAGGCTGTAGAGCTGTTGTGAAACTTGCTGGAGGCGTCCTCCTTTCCACTTTCTCGTGGCGCTGTCTGACTTCATATTCAATTATGTTCTCATTTCAGTTGGGCAAGTGGAGCGCTTGATCCAGAGGGTGCTTCTTCTCACAGCAGCGCGACATCCATTAAGAGGTAATGACTGAAAACCTTTTTTTTCTTCACTGGAAAGTGATGCAATCATCTTAGGGAACTCTAGTTACTTCTCTATTTTTGATTGTGTCTTTTGGACTTGAGCTGTTCTCCTCTCATCATTGCACAATGATTGCGAGAGACTGACACTGACTCATGTATTTCTCACTGAAACACTCCAGGGGTGTCTGGGCTATGATTGTGGTATTCCTTGCTTACTGCACTCTGCAAGCACCTTCAACGTGAGTCAGTCTCCCTTCTTTCTTATGTAATTCGAACATTGGAACTATATTAGTGCAGTGGTTGTCGCTATCAGACATTTTTTGCTTTAGGTGAGGAAATCTTTTTTGCTTTAGGTGAGGAAATTGAAGGTTTGCTCCTTCAGAAAAGGTGTCCCACGAGTGACTGTTTGAACGAGACCATGCAATGACCAATTCTCTTAAAAGTATAGGGCTTATTATCCGTCAGGTTGTTTTTTATGGCGACAGAAAAAAAATATACTTTTGAGGGACCCAATACTAGTGCCATTCTCACACTGTTTTTGTGCTTGCTGCTTTTGTCTTCTTTATCTCCTTGGCTTCACAACAATTTGAGAACCTGTAAATCTACTGTACATCTCTGGTATTTTTGCATGATGATAATTCAATGTTCTGGCAATATTGTCACAGGATACTTATAAGGCCCCATCCCGCTGTCTGGCGCCTGGTGCACGGACTGGCTGTCGTTTACCTTGTCACTTTAACCTTTCTTCTTTTCCAGGTTAGTTGTTACTATTGATAAATTCATACTTCAATATAATAGGACCAAAAATGCCCTTCCAATAAAATCCCATGCACGTAACGATAGAAAATGGCGGGAGATGCCTATTATTCATAGGGCTATTTTGGAAAGTTCTTACAGCAACGTGAAGTGGCAAGTATTTGTGAAATAAAAACTTGAGAGCCAAGCAATCGCAAATTGGCAGTATTGCATCCAAACTATTTGGTTATCAAAATTCAATATAAATGGCATTTTTAGGGCTCTGAGTGAAGGGCCTCAGCTATGCAGAGATATGCTACATCTTGGATATCTAGTACTGTGATTTTTATTTCTTGCTCGTTTTCCAGAATCGTGATGACGCTCGCCAGTTCATGAAACACCTTTACCCTGATCTTGGAGTTGGTAATTTCTTTACATCGAAAGGTTTTGTGCTGGAACTTAAATTTAGTTGTACAAGAAATGGTGCTGACAAACATTTCTGTGGACACTAATGCAGAATTACCAGAGAGATCTTATGGAGCTGACTGCCGTCTGTATGTTCCGGAAAACCCTAAAAACAAGTTTGTAAATATTTATGTATGATTTTTCATTTGAACCTTCCTATTTCATGAAGATTCTATGATTTTATTTTTTAATTATTATCATTATTATTACTGCATCATATTTAATGGTTCTATCTACGTATAGGAGACATTATTTGACGAATTTGTAGTTGCCCATATTTTGGGTTGGTGGGGTAAGGCCGTAATGATACGAAATCAGCTTCTTCTCTGGGCCCTCTCGATTGGTTTTGAGCTAATGGAGGTTAGGTCTGGATACTCATTCGAAAATAACCTTTTGTTATCTTTTACTTGTTATCTCTAACAAAGAAATTATGCTTATTATGAACTTTTGCAGCTTACATTCAGACATATGTTGCCAAACTTTAATGAGTGCTGGTGGGATAGTATTATATTGGATATCTTGATCTGCAACTGGTTTGGTAGGACAATATGAGACAGCTGACTTTCAATTTTTATACATTCAGTGACATTGATGATACATTTTTTACATCTAAAATTCATTAGTAAAATCAAGTTAGGCAGATTAAAGTAATTTAGTGTTGTTGAGTTTGCATAATTTTATACAGTTTGTTTGGATCTAACCCTTATTAACTGAACATGATAGCATATAAAAAGAACACCGATAGCATATAAAAAGAACACCGATACGATCTATCTGAAAGTTTTAAAAAGAAAACTTAGACCGGATGCACATGCTGTTTATGAAGCAATATTTAATTTATTACTGTTTATGAAGTAATATTAAACCTCCCTAATGATTTAATGCTCAGATTACTGAATATTCATGTCGCTGAACATATTTTGGAGTTTACTGCACATTTTTATCTGAATAAAAGTTATCGAAACATTTAGTGGCATTTAGGCTTCCAATGTTTATGCTTTCAGCTTTGGGTAAATCCTTTGACTGAAATGCTGATATTCTTATTCAGGTATTTGGGCAGGGATGCACACAGTCCGCTACTTTGACGGTAAAACATATGAGTGGGTTGGACTGAGCCGCCAGCCGAGCATCATGGGTAAGGTATGCTTACCGAACAGACCAGTGGTTTTTATTTGCAAATAGGATTGTTCTTTTAATCTTTATTCATCATGGCTCTGAGTCCCAGATTATTTTTGTACCTGCTAAAATTTTCTGAGATATTGTGGTTTTTATGAGAATTACTGCATGGATTCTTTTTTGAGTTACGACTTGCAAGAGCTTCTTGATACAGCTAAGTCCATGGCAGCATGCTATAACAATGCAGCCGATGAGCAAAAGTAAATCACTTTGACTTCTTGTCTGTAGTACGCCAAACAACATGTGAGGTTTTCCCAGTGGGGCTGTATTCATTTCTGTTGCTCTGTCCAAACTCCAAACTGTCAATTGCCATTATTGATACCTGACTTCATAATTTATTTTTTGTATCCCATTCAGGCATTCAGCGTTTTTTATCTGATTAGACTGTACGAACATTTGTGCAGTTATATCCTCCTTCAGACTGCATAGTTAGATTGAAACCATTTACAGTTTGCCCTCTTTGACTTGTATGCAGGTGAAAAGATCTTTGAGCCAGTTCACCCCTGCACAATGGGACAAGGATCAATGGTACCCTTTCATGGGGCCATTGCGGTTCGTTCAAGTGTTGTTCCTATGCGTCGTTTTCATGACAGTGGAGCTTAACACATTTTTTCTTAAGTTTTGCCTCTGGATTCCTCCGAGGAATCCCTTGGTCTCGTACAGATTAATCCTATGGTGGTTGATTGCTATTCCAACCATTCGCGAGTACAACTCCTACTTGCAAGACAGGTTTGATCTCCCAATTCCACTGCACGCACAATAGCATTGCACTTTTGTTTACAATTTCCTTAATGGCCTGCTAATATTTGGTCATGATCTTGAATTCTTGATCACATCAGCAAACCGGTGAAGAAGGTGGGGGCCTTTTGCTGGCTCTCTCTAGCTATATGCATTGTAGAGCTTCTTATATGCATGAAGTTTGGACATGGTGAGCTTCCTCTCGTCTGACCCTTGCCGTCACTTGTAGCATCGTTCATCTCATTTGAAAAATTACCCTTTGATTCCTTGAATTTCTTCTGCTGTATATTTGGAAAATTGAACATTCATCTGAGTATTTAACTTTCTGTAATTTGGGCAGGGCTGTTTCATGATCCAATGCCTACTTGGTTGTTGATCTTTTGGAGTTCGGTGGGGGTAGCTCTTGTGGTTTTCTTACTTGCATGGTTCTGGGGGAATCACCTGAAATATCAGAGAAAGAGTCTCTAATGGATTAATTCTTCGAAAGATTTTAGAATCTGAACCCCTTCAAAGTTGCTTCTTCTTCCTCCTCTTCTTGATAGGAATAGGATGTACATATGTATATGTGAGGAGTGATGGTGTAACTTGAAAATCCTAGGATAAAGCAATTTTCAGCTACATTTCACAGGAATAACCAATTGTTGCCTCGCAAGATTGATGGCTGCTTCTTTCAGTAATAAGTGAGAGATTATCATGATGTGATTTTGCTCCCGTGGCTTAAAATTTTCACTTTGTTGCAACTTAATCCTTTCAAATTTTGGCAGGGTAAAAAAACTAAACATATTCTTACACCAAATTTTAATAATTTTGTAAGTTCCCACTCTTGAAAACCCTATCAAATTTGGTAAGTCTTTAAATCTAATATAGCTAATGTTACCAAATTTGGTAATATCAAAATATACCAAATTTTAAGAGGATTGGATGTAACACTATCGACTCACTCTAAGATAAACAATCGAAATAGGAGATATAAGATAAACAATCGAAATAGGAGATAAATGATTGTAAAATTTAAAAATAAAATTTAACACTTAGCATAATTATAAAACATAAAAAAAATATGTTTTCCGAATTTACTAAACATATTATAGTTATATATCCATAATTCCAATCAAATTGAAAATTTTGTAGAAAAAAATAAATAAAATTTACAAACAAATCCAACTAAAATTATCTTAATCGGACTTCTAGATCTCGAGATATTAATGAAACAAAATTACTATTATCAAAATTAATTAAACACTAATTAATTAATAACATGAGATAAAAATACTCAACTAATCAAACTTTTAAGAATACTAGAAAAACACATGAGCTAAATTTTAGCTCAAAGAAATCAATCCAAAACACATAAAAAATAAATTAATCTAAAATCAAACCCTACACATAGAAAAAATAATCACCGCACTAATCTTCCATAAACATTACCAAAAATTAAGCTTATAAAAAAAATTAAAAATCTTTTATAAATCTATAATATCTTAATCTCTATTTATAGAAAAAAATCCTAAAGTAAATATCTAAATACTCTAGAAATTTTATAATCACTACTCTATTTATTCTTACTCATTGAATTCAAAACAAACACTTGTGCCACATCACCTGTTATACTGAGGACCAATGAGTTTGCACGTTTTCCTAGAGAATTCGGCTCGATCACTATTTCGTCGCCTCTGCACCAATCTAATTATGCCATGTTGCCTCCAGATCTCTTGCGGCTACATATGTGTGCACGCTCGCACGTGCCACGTTGCCCTTCTGACCCTATCTGTCAGCCGTAGCGTCTTTCCACGTCCGTACCCACACTTGCTCAGAGACAAGCCCGCCTATCAGCCGCTGTGCCTCCACATGCCCACGCTCATTGATAGATCTGGCCTACTTGTTAGCCTCTCTCTCACCGTGTATATGCAAGCGCTGCTAGGCCGATTTTCGTTATCATCCCACCCCACTAACCTGTTGATTTCTTGGCCTACCTGCTAAGTCTGCTGACCCATTAGCTCGATCGTATTCAGTCTCTTTAGCCCACACTAGCCAGTTCACCCATTTCTAGCTAGATTAAATCTGTATTATTCATTTCGCTTGCTCATAATTACAGCCCGTTACTATAACAAATTCTAAAAATTAATTTCTCAATTTTTATCCAAAATTTCTCCAAATTTTTGAGCGATTTTTTTAATCTATTTCTCATATTTAATATCTATACATAAATAAAAAATATTCTCTAATATGTATTTTTATAACATGACCTATATTATCAACATATACACGTTTATCATATTTTTAATAAATAATTTTAATATAAATCAATTAAACAATACTAATTATAATATAAAATAATTTTATCACTTTCAATATAAATTATTCTTACTAATTTTATTCTAAACCAATTTTTTATTATTTTTATTTAACAGTCTTAACTACTTTCAGAAAAACCTTGGCTACAATCTTTGGAGAAAAAAAGCAAAATGGCTTATTAACAAATAAAAAGTAATTTATTGGTAAAAATTTTACATTAGTATCCATAGCGAAGCAGAAGGGAAATTCCGTCTCCCGTTGTTTTTTCTTCTTGTTTCGTTTCCGTTCTCGAATCAACTGCCAAGGGAAATCAATGGCCATAAGCTAGCACGAATCTAAACGTCCAACGAACGGCAAAATTGGCACGGATCAGGAGGCCCAAGCCCTAACGAAATAAACCCTGCGGCCGCCGCCCCATCGCCGCAGCTCGCACCCCTCTCTCTCCCCTTCCCGCACGGCCAACCCCGACGCGACGCGACCGCCGCTGCCATGTCGAAGAAGGGAGGAGCAGCGAAGAAGCCAGCGGGCGGCGCCGAGCTGTCCCGCTTCCTGCAGTCGCACCTCCAGACCATCAACGATACCTTCCAGGTAGGCATCCGAGTCTATCCCGGTAGTCGCAGTACGGCTCTAATCCTCTAATCCCACGGTCACTCACGACGCGGCGGCGTGCTTGTTTGCTTTGGGCTTCTCAGATCATGGCGGAGGCGGCTCCCGGGGGATTGGAGCGGACGGAGTGGTCTGAGGTCGTGAAGCTCGGCGAGCAAGTCTCCAGGCAGGCCACTGTCGGTAGGTCTAGCAACAATCGATTTATTTGGCTATGTTACGTGTGGTTAGGTGATCGGATTACACGCCTACTAATTAGTGTCGATAAACATAGGTGTGCGGGATTGATTTCAGCGGAAAGAATCGCCTGTAAGAAAAATGTTTGTTTTCTGAGTCGTACTTCCTTGAGGAAAATCAAGGATTATCTGAATTACTGCTCCCATGAGAAGTCAGCTTGGAGAGTTAGTGTAGGAGCAGCATGTATATGGTTTAGCTGCTGCATGTCAGTTAGGTTATTTGCTACATGTGAAGTGTTAATGCCGTATACTATTTGCATTGGCCATTGACAATTTGTTTCTTGCTAGTGGTTAGGAACTTAGGATAGCAAATGCAATCTTCAATGGACTTCGTCGCACGATATACTGATACGGCTTCTGCAATAATGTAATCTTAGCTTTGTCGTTGTTCACTGATGCCTGTTTTTGATACAGCCGGAATGGTCTGGAGCGGTGATTTGCCTGATGTAGAAACGCTGAAGGAGAACATCGTTGCATATTTCAACATTCTGCAGGGTTTCCTTTTGGGTTGCCATGGCAGTACAGTTGGTGCAGGACCCACACTTAACAAATCCATCTGTAGCTCAGCAAAGAATGTTGTTGATTCCAGCTTCTTATTGTTCAATCAAGCCGTTTCTGCTTATGGTATGTAAACATCATGCTAAAGCCTTTCTCAAGGATTCTTTTCTTGTCTGATGGTCCCTTTTGTCATTCAGAATTTTAGATGAAGTAACGTATGTGAAGACAACACTCGTAACTAAACTTTCTGATCCAATTTCCTTATGGCTAAATTGAGGACAAATGTACTATTTCCTGCTTTTTATTGCCATTATGGTGGTTGTGCTCGTGGTGTAGTGCATAAGTGGATAAGCAGAAAACATCTGAATAGCAATGCAGTATTCAAGAGAATGTTACTAGCACCTACGAAGCTTTGACCCTTGCAGGTTGCAGTTCAATGTTGCTTCTAGAGTTACAATAATACTTTTTTTTTGTGGCATGCAGAATCTTGCAGTCCTGACCGGAAAACAACTATACCTCTGGTGACTGGAACTGTATGGGAAGCATGTCTTGCTCTCAACAAGGTACCAACAACAAACTGTGTTGCCATAGGACGAGCCATGACTCAGATAGGTGTCTATCTGAAGGATGTTCTCCGGGAGATGAAAGAACTACCAATTGGTGATTCTGGTGATAGCACTGCTGAAAAATCGTCTAATGGAGCGGTGGACACCACGAGTTCTGATAGAGATGAATTGTCAAGTGATCTTGAGTTGGATGAGGACTTCACTGAAGAGGATATTGCCGTTGCTAAATTGATAGTCACTCTGGCATCTGACGCGCTTGTGGTGGTGAAAGAAACAATTCGTTTCATTACTTGTTTGTTTAAGAGCTCAGGTAACCAAATTGGAGCTAATGAGGAAAAAGTTGAGGCAATGGAACAATTGCTGAGCTGTTGCAGGGAGGCTGCTGACCAAATTAATGATCTTGGGGCATCTGTATACCCACCACAAGACTTGTCTCAGATGAAATCCTCAGTGAAAAGATTGTATGATGGCACTAATGCTATGCGAAGGGAAATTGGGAACCTTGGCGGCTCATCTGAGAAAGCCTTTTCAGCCCTTGAAAGATTTGAGAAGTCCCTAGGAACTTTAGAGGTGGAGATAACTGGTGATGTAGCAAACGAGATGGAAAATCTTACCATTAGCTCGTCCTGATTGTTGGAACTTTAAAGGTGTGCCATAGTTATGTGATAATCTGGCCTCTTATTCAAGCTATAGAGCTTTTGTTGTTAAGGTAAACGAGGAATATTGTATAATCCTTTCCAGTGTAAGAGATGAAATTCTTATTGCTGCTTGCTGCACATCCTTTTTGCATCTGAGTGAAGGTAGTGTCTTTGTCAAATGCCACAATACTGACGACATTTCACTCTATTTATTCTGTCTCAGACGTGTTCTTTCATCCTACGTGCCACAAGACTGACGACATTTCACTCTTTTTTATTCTGCTTCAAACATGTCCTTTTCGTATTCGTATGTATATTGATGATATTAGAAGAGCCCTCTTTACCATTCTATATTTAAGTAGACTAATCTATTTGTATATGTACAGTAACGGTAGAGGGGCGCCCTTTTATCCACCAGTTCCGCGTTCTTTAGTTTATTAAGTGTTCATAAGTTGCAACGAGAAAAACTACTGTTATGATGAAAATTATATGATTATGATTTGGTACAGTTGCTTCACATGAGTGAAGATCTAAACCATCGATTAATGATGCTCCGGATTTTGTCCCGCGCAACCTGTATCCTCTGCCATAAATCAGGCAGACAAATATCGGAGGAGGAGAAACCCATGAACGACGGACCAAAGGGAGATAAGAGTTCTAAATTCGTAAGTACACAAAGATCTAATGAGTAATGAAATTATTATGTTATAGGATCAGACAGAATTCATAAGCTGAAACATGAGTAACGTAAGTAACAGTTGTTTTAACCACAGTTTCATCCGCTTTGAGATAAGACATCAACATTAACGCGCTGGAGTGCAAAATTCCCAAAAAAGTGAGGCGATTTAGGAAAAAAAAAAATTCATTTGCTGGTGCTCTTCCAGAAAGGACACCTTCAAAATTTAGCGTATGCTGCTATACGTGGCGTGCACACGGTATTCTTTAGTAAAAGGCGAAAGAATAGTTCGCTTCGCGCCCACCACGCAGCTCGTGCTCTTCAGCCATTCCGTTGTCCTCTCTGTTATAGCTGCTCTGTTCTGATTCATCCTCCACAGCTCGGCGAGGTGGTACTAATCTCTCGCACCCACTCCCGCTGGCCACTGCTGCCTCCCCGCCGCTTGAAGCAACAGGCCCATCCGCCTTTGGCCCAATAAGCCTGCATTGGTTAAGATGACCCGGCCCATGCAAACAACCCCGAACGGCTCGTGGCCTCGTCGGTGACGAACCCACTCGCGCGAAGACTTTATATATATATATTAAAATACTTTAAATATATATATTTTTAAAAAATCTGTATATCTCTATCCAAGGTTTTTTAACTATCAAAAAGTGTTAAATTTAATACGGTAAACGTACGTTGTTCTCTATTAATGTATTGAAAAATTTATAGTTGGTCTTCTTGCCATCTAAGCTGAAAACGTTTTTGTAAGATATGGGGCCACCTGTAAAAACAAGAGTGATGTAGAAGGAGGCATGTCATTTTTTAAAGAAGTCTCCCTGGCTATCCAACTCTTAGGATGTTTTTTTTCTTAAGTGGCTATTTGAAAAATTGTTACCTCTGTGCTATTTTTTAAAAATTTTACAGGCAGTACCCTTATATATCTAGGGTATTTTTTGGAGATTGATTATAATACACCTCTTAGCCAATTTAATTTAAAAAAACAAAGAATATAGAGTTGAGGAAAGGCGAAGTAAAGCGGTAAAGACTTGCATACTTGTGGATTCGTACGGAGATAAAAGATTTATACCCTTTGTGATATTTATTCTTAATGATGAAATAAAATAGTATGTGTAGTATTGTTATAGATTTGTGGATAGTTTTGTTCCTAGATTCGTTGATTGTTAATTTCATTTCTATATCCGTATATAGTTTTATTTTTAATATTTGAAAATATATTATTGTTAAAATATCGAATGCATGATAATAGATATGATAATTAATTTCTTACTTAGTTCAACTCTATTTTTCCATAAACAAATATATTAATTAAAGTGGTATTTTAGTTATATCATGATCGAGGGACTATTAGCTATCGTACATATGGTGTAGATTTATCTGATATCGACTCAACTCTTAAGGGCATTAAATGTCAACTGAGAGAAGTTTTCTAGTAATGTATAACTAACTAATACAAGACTTTCGAATCAACACTTAGTTCAACGTAATAATTGTGTATGTTGTAGTAAGCCGGGCAACCGAAGGTTTTTTTTAAGAATTGATGCCAGTGGACTCCACTGTTACTTAAAAATAGTACTTATAGAATAAATTACAACTAGGTTAGCCAGCTAGCATTCTTGTGTTAGTGTATGAGAAAGACGAAACTGTTCTAATGACCGTGTAGAATGAAGAGGGTCTAAGTATAATGTGAGATGATGCTAAAACAATAAAAAATGAGTTATAGCACCAAGGAGGAGAAGAATAAAGAGGAGGGGAAGATATGGAGCCTACAAC
This sequence comes from Oryza coarctata, assembly GCA_030770085.1. Classification (NCBI taxonomy): domain Eukaryota; kingdom Viridiplantae; phylum Streptophyta; class Magnoliopsida; order Poales; family Poaceae; genus Oryza; species Oryza coarctata. Next base: position 21,477,244 of record CM061470.1, read on the forward strand.
ATTGACAGATGAGAGAGATCAATAGTAACATCATTGAGGTAATAGATAAAGAAGATTGTGATAATGAGTATACAGAGGATAATAAATCGTGGAACGAGGAGGACGATAATGTAAAATCTCTTGTAATGATCCAATGATGACTTATCTGGACTTGTTATCTATGAGAGACATCACATGACATGGGAGTATAAGGAGAACGATGTCATTAAGGGGTTAATTATGTATACAAAGAGAATTAATAAAGGAAGTTAAGTATTAGATGGTATTACTTCGGAGGGAGTTCTCGGTCACAAAGTCAAACAAGTGAAATGTGTGAACTCAAGTTATAGGTGACCATAGAGGGTGCATGGATTTAAGGGTAATTGGAATAATTACTAGAAGGTGTCAATCATCACGGAGTACAATTGTCACCTACAAGGGATCAAGAAATATCAAAAAACATGATAACTGTGTTTGTTGCAACAAAAAATATACTATGATGTTATACACAGCTTAGGATATGAACCAAAGTCAATTATTACGCACATTGAGGATAAATTACAGTACACAATTATTACATAGAAAGAAACAAAAGGCTGCAGAGATAAATTTGGTATATTAAAAACATCATATGATAATTTACTTCGTCTTCTAGCTTACATTTTTCATAGGAATCCAATGAGCTACTACAACATCAAATTACTCCTATCACTTGACCATCCCTCAGCAGAGTGTACTTCAACGAGCTTTTGCATGAGTCACATGGATGCTAATTTATACATGCAGTACAAGAACAAGTAACTTATGAATCTTTTCAATATGCTATATGTCAAGAATCAATAGAAGAAATTTAATGAGTTTTGAAGAAGGTTGGATGAGGTGGCAACAAAACAAAAGGATGAGCAGTTCAGAAAGCCAACACCTATAGATGATGAGACTCTAGAAGCTCTAGAACCACTCCCTATTGATGATTTTATTGTGAGAAGGAGATCAGTATCTTATGTTAGAAAATTTTCATACTAAATTAAGAATGAGCAAAAGTAAAAATATACCTTATTGTATAACAATGGTGGTGTTTGATTTGTCATAATGACCATCAATTTGGCATAATAGTTACTTGTTGTTGCTATGGTTGAGTTTATCATGTATGACACATACAAGTATTTTAGAGATCGATACAAAACATATGTGACCTCTATGATAGGAAATGTTATTTTATTCGGTATAGTAACAACAAAATATTTTTAAAAAATATATAAAAAGGCCTAAGAGCATCTAGTTATACCCTAAGCTACATAGTAACACAGATTCAAAATCTTATATACTAATAAGGCCAAGTATAAAATCTATTGTAAGATAGTTGTGCAGGAATGTATCCTGAAGTACAATAGGGCCTGCTTGTGCTTGTGATAAAAACTAAGGTTGTACCACAAACTATGTTCTCATGTTATTGCCACGAGCTCGGAGTGTGGAATACTGTACCATCATTTTGTGTTGCCATATTTTAGGAAGAAACCAATCTTGCATAGCTAGAGTAACGAGGTATTTGGATTGGGTATTGCGGGATTTTTCATAGCTCAACAACCTCGGCCGATGGTGTTCGACATCTTTGTCAAGCTGTACTATCTGTAGCATGTGTTGCTATAGTTCAGTCTGTGTCAGCTTTATCCTCTGCCAGTCGGGTTGACTATGTTGGCTGATATTCATCGATAAGTATCGATACAAAATCGAACATACGATTATAGGCTTTGTACATATTTTAACATTGTGTTTATAACTAGGTATAATCAGCAAAAACATGTAATCGACACTTTGTGGGTTCCTAGTCTTCAAAATTATATCGACAACTAGTTGCTAGCAATCGATAAAGTCATCGAGTAGCAGTGCTCGCACATTAAGCCATCATACCTAGGCTACCTTAGTTGGTACTAACCTCATACCCGCTTACGTGTGACTTTCACTCTCGATGCTCCGCAACCACAAGTAGCCAATGTGTGAGACGTGTACTATAGGTATCGTGACTAGGACTTCATCTGTACTATCAATCAATCAATCTTCCGTATCTCATTTAAATGTGCTTTGCCTCTTATGTATAACATGCCATTTCAAATAGATCAATGCTGTGTGACAGGTTGATGGTGAGCTTGAGGTAGTGTACCAATGGTTTGAGCTCGGGCATGTGTTGATGGAGAATGAGCAGAGGATTACCTTCAACATGATGTACAATACAATACACACTTTCCTCTGTGCTCTAACCTATCGTGCCGTCAATGTGGTTGCTCCCATACCAGTGGCTACAGCAAGAGTCCATCCTCTAGCAACCCGGACTACATGTAACTTCAACTATCCACCACTCAAATACATTGATTTCTTCTTGCCATACAACGCTGCTGTTAATAAAGTATACACTTTATATCTTTCACTACATCTAACCTCATGGTAAATCAGGACATGCTCAACTCCTCCTAGCTTACAGGAGCTCCGTCACCACTCACATATACGAACCGTCTGCTTCAACTCCTGTGCAGCAGGGTTGCGTTAACCATGGCGTCTCAGCTAACCGTCTCACCTACTCTCAGGATTACGTGTGAGCATAGAGGAGAAGGATGAAGAAGGATAGAGTCCAGCCTCGGACCAATAGTATGTTGTGCTAGTTTTACTTGTTATTTATACTAATTTATATTAAATGTTTTGGCTCTATGTACCTAAATTATTTACTATGCGTTAATCCCACGTCACTTTCACTCTTTATTGTGCGTGTATGATTGTTGGTAGCATATGACAACCAGCTTTCGACGCTTTTACTCTTTATTGCGCGTGCATGACTATAGAGTCACAATCAACGCAGTGTGATGCCATCCAACTTTGGCATATGACTTTCACGTCGCTTTCAACATAACCGGATAGCCAACTTTCGGCGCATTAATGTCATGTCATATTTAAAAGATTTTTATAGGCTATGGCACTTATGTGCATGAATGTCACATCATTTTCAACGCTTTCAGTCATTTCTTCCACACCTCACATTACCCACACTATATAAGGCCTCCTTATGCATGATAAACCTCAATTTTTCTATCCGCTGATACCCTTGCAAATCACACATCTCTCGTTTGTTTTATCTCCTATGGCATCAAAAAACAATGGCTACTAAATGTGCTTTCACTGAGTATCCGGACTGGAGAAGAAATCATTTGGTTTGGCTAATTCCATCTTGGAGTTACCGTCCGTTTTGCAAATGTGGTAATTGATGCTAGTTTATAACATCTCATGACCACAACAATCGTTGAAGGAGATTCTTCCAATGCTTAAACTATTTTTATAAGTATGCTGCTGTTTTTTAATTGTTCCTTATTATAATATTTTCTTCGAACTAATACTTCGTTTGCTAGATCCACCAAAGTATGTGTAGCTTCATTCAATGGTTTGATAAAAAAATCCAACATTTGACTCCAATCGTTGGTTCTCTATGGACCATTGGTTTTCCTCTTCAGAATCAAACAAATAGTAAATAAGGAGGAATGAGAAATATAAACAACATCGGTGCACCAAATGGTCAGATTGAAAACTGCACCCTCTTGTTGGTGGGAGCATTCTAAATGTGCTTGCGGTGATCGTTATCAAGTGATAAAATCAATAAGTGACGATACCTTTGATAGAAGATAATTTGCTTGTCTAAACATTCTTGAAAGTTCGTTATATATCTCTCTAATTTACTTTAATTTTATTATCACTTTGACTATAATAACTATGTATATACTTTTTTTTCCATAGGAAGCACAAAAAATGTGTGAATTTAAATAATAGATAGACATGAAAAAATCACCGTACAACCCTACGGAGATCATATAGTCTAAAATAATTGAACAATACATATATACTAAAGTGTAATATGAGCGAAGAATCGACTCATCTAAGTAACAAATGACTATAAGTAAATAATAGATGATGATCTCCGTAAGTTTCAATTAGTCGTCCATACTATTCTAACCATTATATTATTTGTATTGCATCTATATTTTATCCGTAATATATAAACTTCTTAGTAAACATATAATATTTTTAACATTATTATATAAATAATATCCACATATGAAATTGGCTCTTTAATTAACAATGTAATAATTTTTTATATTAACAATAAGTTCTCGCATAATTTATTTTTAAATAAATCTCTATATGATTATCCAGTCATTTTAATTTTCTTTCTACATACTTTTTTTTACAAATAAATCTCTAAGTAAAAATATATTTATTTAAAATCTTTTTTCTTTTGGACATCTGTATGATAAGAAAAAAAGACAAGACGATAAGGAGACCACCTCTAAAACGACATGCCACCCGTTTCTTACACGTCTTACCATAACATTTTATAGGCGGGCCACTGCCACTAAAAAAGCACTCTCGCCTGAGCAGCATGAGGGTCGAATGAAAATTTACTAAACTCCACCGGCCCTATATTAACGGGGACAACAGATGTTTGTCATGTTGAATTTTGTGTTCTCGTTTTTTTTAAAAAATAAACAATCCCAAAGAACGTTTGATGTATATATAGATGTGTAAATTTTCTAAACAAAATATATATTTGTAAATATTTTGATAAAATTTATATAAACAAAAAAATTTCTCGCGCGACGCGAGTGACACGGCCGCGCGGCGCGCGTGCCGCCGGTTGGTTTCCCGGTGAAACGCAAGTGCGAGGAGGCGGCGTGCGGTTTGGGTGTGGTGAGGAGGAGGCGACCACCCACCGGCCAGCGAAAACGGCGCGATCGCTGTGGCGCGGCACGCACTAACGCACCACCGGCCGGCCACCGAAGCGAAGATGCCACGTAGAGCCCGGTCGCGCGCCCGCGCCCAGCAGCAGCAGCAGCGCTCCTCTCGCGCGACCATGCGTGCGCGCGGGGCCCTGGACGCCGCACGCGCCGCTGGCGTGTCGGGGGTGGGGTTGAGTACCCAATGATCGTGCATATTATACTTGGCACTTCTCCGACCCTCGCGTCCGTCGTGTACTCAGTCTGCCGTTTCTTTTCCCGATTTATAATTCTTCCTCGTCTTAAAATATAATAATCTAATATAAAATATATAGTAATAGATAATATATAATCCTAATATTAATTATTATATTTTATAAATATGATGAAAGGAGTATCTAGGTCCGTCATTAATGGATATTTCATTCCTCCATCCGCTACCACCACGCTAGCTCACATTGCTTGGAGGAGAATGGAACGGAACGGAGCGGAGCGAATTAAGGTTTCTTTTCCAAGAAAAAAGAAGAAGAAGAAGAAGAAATTGTGCTGCATGCACTTTACGTGCCCATGACGTATGTCGAGCGTGGTGGACAGGAGCATGCAGCCATGCACGCTACGCTGACACGGTTGGTTTCGTTCCCATCGATCGGAATTCGTCAACTCGGCGCCGGTTTGAAAGAGAGCTAGTCGCTTTGCATTGTTTACGTGTGGCTCACGTTGTGAGATAGGCTGACACGCAATGAGGCCGTGATGATAAAGTTGATGGCCTGGCCGGAGCCGATCTTGGGCGTGGCGGACAAGTATGATGAGCCCTTTCGATGGCCAGATTTTGCCGACCATGAAGATGTACAGTCCTTGTTACGGCACATTTTTATCTGCCCCGTTCTGCGTTTGATTCTGTATCCTGTCTGCTGGCACAGCTGTGCTCTAGTTCGATTTGTGTCAAAAATCATACTACTTTCACTCTAAAGTGATCGCGTACCGTTGATCAGATTGACGAGAGAACACGTCGACACGCCAGAGTGCTACTGGCAGCAGGCGACCAAGCCGGCTTCCTAAAAAGGGTGTGTAGTAAGAGAGAATCTATCGATTTTGACCACTGGATGAAGCTTTTTGTCGTTGATGGCGACATCTCCTTCCCCATACAAATACAATACATGGAGCTTGTTAATTACCACGAGCTAAGCTAGTAGCAAGTACGTTGAGAGATCTCCCCAGAAACTGCTTACACTTGCATGCCATGCTAATGTATTAGTAACACGCTTGCCAGTACAGTCGACAACCGATCGAGTTTCGTTCAAGGCTACTGCAAGCCAGCTGCATGCATTCCAGCATTTTGATCGGAAAGTGTATGCTCGATCTGCTGTAAGTAATCGCCGGTGGTGATGATATCATCCACTGATTATGGTCAGATAAGAGTTTCAGTTATATGCATATATACTCCCAGATATATGCAGGTAAAGTTCTTTTGTCCATAGGCGTGCTAGACAGATCAAGCCGTGCCATACTGGCAGTGCTGACGTGGCGCGTGCGTGCCAGTCCCTGCTGCTTCACACACCCATGCTGACATGCCCATGCATGCAGCTCTGCTGAGTGCTGAGCCCTCCATACTCCGTTTAGCTGAACTCATTCATTATTCCTGCTTCCTCTTGTGTTATTCATTAGGTCATTTGGCCGGTTGCACTTGGCTAATTATATCATGCCTGCAGGGACATGTCTTCCTGAAATGTAACACCGTACACAAGCAAAAATGGAACACGACAATGTTTCAATTCTTGCGAAAATTGAGTTGTTTCGATGAAATCAAATTAAACTGATTTATTTCGATTATATTAAATAGGATGGGGTGTGGTGAAGGGGCAACTAAATACTACTCTCTCTGTTAAAAAAATATAATCATTTCTAATAATTAAATTTTGAACCATAATATAAATATTTTTACACTGATTTCCATGATTGTAATGATTCCATAGCCAATGATGTGTTTGAAAAGAAAATTTCAATTCAAAATTCAAAAATTAGCCTGACTTAATCTATAAATAGTTATATTTTAAAACGGAATGAAATATATTGCTTTACATAGGAGTACTGTCACTTTCTTCTGTTTCATGAATGTTCTCTTGTTCATTCTGTCTTGGATTGTACATCTAGTTATAGCCAATTAATACTAGGAGTATTTTTCTTGAAGTAATTAATAATCATATTTTATTGGCTATGGCTTATTTAAGTAAAGGCTTAAATGAATTCTATTATTTAAAAAAATAATTGGATTTTATGGATTTCTTTAGTGCCCATTTGATTCATATGATCGGTAAAGAATTTTCATAGGATTCAAATCACTATGAAATTTTCTTATATATCTCTTTGATTCATAGAAAAAGAAATAAAACTTTCTAAGGATTGTATTCATATGCTTCATTTTTATAGGAAATTTAGTAAGATGTATGATCTATTTGTAAACCTTTTTTCCCTATGACGCTATCAAAAGGCTCATATTATCTTTTTTCATGTCTTTTATTCATGTAGGATTGAAGAAACATATCACTTCAATTTCTATATTTTTATTACGATGTTTTTTCCATCATACAAATCAAAAGAGGGCCTTACTGTTTAACTAGGCGTAGTACTAGTGGATGCCCATTGTTTCATTAAGACATGCACATAGGCACCACTCCAGATAGGAACAGCACTTAGATTTTAATAATGTGAGAGGCGTTTCCCTCCAATGCATTACATGAAAGTCATCAACAATAATCTATAAACAATCATCTGCTTCTCTTCTTATCATGGGGAGAATCCTATTCTAAACCAACATGGCACTTTTGCATCAAGCATTAACAAAGCAAATGAGAAGGATATAAAGTAATCCAATGTACATGCACACTGGTCGGACAGCAGGGACCGTTCTCTGAGCAGCTAAACGCGCATGTTACCTCTACTTTGCATTGTACTACCGCATGCAGTAGAAGAGCAAGGAAAAGGATAGTGAAAGGAGAGAAAAGGAGTGAAGCTTCCATGCCTAGGTGAGCTGATAAGTGACATGCACATGGGGAGAGTTCTTAAGTTCAAGCCTAAGCATGCTTTAACAAACCCTAATCCCCCACTAATCAGATTGATTAATGCTGCTGCAATTGACAACCCAATGAGTTATCCTTAATTAAGCGATCACTGTCTGCATAAAGTTGCATCATGAATTACTTATTGTTAGCTCCATGCATGCAGGTAGCAAGCATGGTAAGTTAGTTATGCTGCTGAGACATCGTTAATTAGAGGAGTTCACCATCCTGTTAGGGTCTTAGGGTGAGTGATCCACCCACTCACCATAAACGAAGTTGCACAGAAATTTACAGAAGTAAACCAGAAGCTACAGTCAGATTTGTAAGTTACTTTTTAGTAAGTCAAAAATGCAAAAAGGCATGTTCTTATAAATGTTATCATCACTTTTGACCTACAAACCTGCCAACTTTACAAATCTCCTCTGAATGTAAGTTCATTAAACGAGCTACATACGTCAAATTTGGTTAGTTCTAGTGTCTTTTCTGCTTGCCATTATTTGCTTTCCTCATTCATCAATCATTCTGATCGTGCACCTCTCCTCCCTCCTCTCATGGACAGGAAAGTATAATTTCCTTTAGCACAGGAAAAGCAGAGCATAGCAGAGAGAGGAGGCAGCTCGACAGTGCAGTCAAACAGAAAGCCCATTCGATCCCTTTCTCCCTGCCCTCCATTGCAAGGTCCATTTCTCCCTGCTCCAAAATACAGATGTACACATGCTTGCTTGCTGCTGCATGGTCCAGAAGGCTGCATAAACATTTGATTCAGTTTGTTTATTAGTGCTAATTCACTTGTTTATCAGCCCCAACATGCCTCGGAGGGCGTGCAAGTGCGTTTTGCATTCCCCCACAAACATGCCTCCCATTCTCTGTGTCCCCATAAGGCCACAACCATTGTTAAAACCATCCACTTTCTCCACACTCTCTATCCTTTATACATAAGCAAACAACTCTTTCTCCTCCTTCTCGTCACTGTCCCTCCTCCTGCTTGCTTCTTTCTGCTCCAACTAAGCTCTTCCCTCTCTGGAAGCACAGCAGCTTTGCGTTCTTGCCCTTTCCTAATCTCAAATGGAGTTCAGTGGTAGCTGTAGAAGTATTGGGTGGCCAATGTGTGGAGGAGATACAGCTGAGGAGCCTGAAGGGAAGCCTCACAGATAGGCTGGGCAATGTGTTTGTCCGTTTGGCTCCCATTGCTGGCTAAGCTTTCTGCTTGCTCCATGAGATGAGCATATGAGGAGGAAGACGCAGATGGTGTGAGCTTGTGGGGAATTGAGGCTTCATGGTCCGAGATATATATATACATATATATCTTCTCTCTAGGTATCTCAATTAATAGGTGCTTACTAGTTAGTCTGCCTAGTTAGATCATTTCGTTTCCTTTTCTCTCTCTCGTTTTCTTTCTTTTTTTTTTGTTTCTTGAGAGGCTGTAAGATGGGGGCTTCTTGGCCAGAGGCTTGGGGGAATGGGGACTCTACCTTGTTCCAGATCTTGATGCCTTCATGGTCTTCTGAGTAACGTAATAAATACTAGTGCTGGTGGTAGCCTCAAGCTTGGAATGCATCGAGCTACAACGCATTGTAATGCATCGAGCGACAACACATTGCAATGCATCTATAATATCTGATTTTACATATTGTGTTCTTTGCTGATGCTAACTTAAAACACCACAAAAGGACCTAACTTTTATGCGAGCTTCCGTTCTTGATGACTTGGTGCGAGCAACAATGTCTGTACAGTCATGTGTTAAATCGGCTGTGTTCTTTGTAAGGAGGCCGTACCGTTTTTCTTTTGAAAAAAAAACAGATCATTCCAAATTCGGCTGTAGAAATGCAGAAGCATGTGGATAACGTTCTACGCTTGTTTCAAGTGAGATTGTTTTAAATCCTCCGAAAATTTCTTACGAAAATGAATGTAAAGTTGCATTAGGTTGAGAGATGCAGTTTTAGAATCAAATGCTGCGAAATGCACGTTCTAGCAGGGACAAAAGCTGTGGTCTTTCCGGTCGCCAGTTGTAGTCACTAATCCAGAGAAAAAACTATTCAACGTGACAGAGCAACTGAGGGTGCTTAGCTTAACTCATCGAGGGAGAAGAAAAAAAGCCTGAGGGGCTTAAAATTTTGTTACAGTTTCGCCACAGCTAGCAAGGCGTGTCAGAACTCAGAACCGTTAAAGTTATCTGAAGCCTGAAGCGTCCAAAGATGTAGGTTGTAGGTCGTTGTTCGAAAGATAATCAGATTTTTTTAATAGTTTATTTAATGCTATAAACAATAAAATTAATTACTATTAATTTAAAATTCTAAGGTAAAATTTTTTTTATAGAAAATACTGTTCAGTAGTTGTAGAAATATACGCGCAAGAAGGAAGAATCGATTTTCATCATCCAGAAGCACGGTCGAACGCAGCCGCAGTGAAAGAGTAGTGCTACATGCAACCTCTGCATCATCGCCAAATGAGTGCAACGCAATCCATCCCTGCACCAAAACGCATCGATACTTGGATCGATCCTTCACTTGTCCAGCGCCGTAACACTGTTACGCGAGGGCCTTGTGTAGGAGTAGCATTGTAGAGGCAGATTCAGAGAGTCAGGGAGTAGTGCTAGCAGTAGCTTAGGTTAGGCTAGGCAGGGGCGCTGGGGGGCAACGCGACGCGGTATGGAGTGGTGGCGAGGCCTGTGGGTGGCGTGCCGTTGTCCTGGCTTGCGCCCTAGCTACCCACCCCTACCACTACCACTCCAAACTCTGGCTGTTAATGGTGCAGGGAATATTCAGCGGCTGCTGCGCTGGCAGCGGTCGTCGAATGCGTGCAGCTCGTGTGGGCCCCTCCCCTGCCTTCCTGCATCCTCCTCCTCTCTCCTCTGCTACCTCTAGCCTGCCGCTTTCGCTTTTGCCTTTAGCTGCTGTGACACCACTCAGCCCCCGCGGTTGCTGCCGAGCCTTGTTGGTTGCTGCTGCCGCGTGCTGGTGGTCGATGCGATGTGCGAGCGCAACACCGAGCGAGCCACTGATGAGCCATCGGCAGCTGCAGCGCTATCCCCGTCCTGTTGCTATCTTGTCTGCCGTCTTGGCCGATTCTGGAGTGCATACCGTTTTTCTCACCCCTCCCAATCCAGGCGAGGGCCGTGGAATTGTCGGTAAATTTGGCAATCGCGGCGCGTTTTTTGTCAGCTAATGTTGATGCTGTGCGTGGCTGGCATTCCGCAGAGAACCCGGTGCGTGCGACGACGACGAGGAGGGGATCAATGACGGATCAGTCCGATCGATCGTGCGGTGGCAATCAACCTAGCGTTCGTCCGTGGGGTTGGATTTACTAGCGTTTTCTTTGTCGTCGAATTTTGTTTCCATGGATGCGTGCGTGAGCGTGACAGGTTTGATCGACGCCGCGGGCTGGCTGGCATTCTGGCAAAGGGTGTGTGCCGATCGAGGAGAGGCATAGCATGGCATGGCATGGACGGCGCGTGATCCATGCACCGTGCGTGATGCCCTGCACGGCGCTACACGACGAGGCCCTCATGGCACGCATCGCTGGAGCTACAAGTTTCTTACTACTAACATGTTCATGTAACTGCGTGGTACTGTGCATGTTTACGACGCTTACCAACGAACGAACGACTTCACTGTGTGTCAGGTGGCATCAATGGTCGTGCATGCATGCGTGACAGAGGAGCATCAGGCAGACGTGCCGGTTGTAGTGTATGGCACTGTACATGCGACAAGGAGGAGCAGTACATCGCCAAATCCTGATAGGAAAGGACACTACTGGAGTATCCTACTAGTACCTACTATAGGAATAGCACGATTTTGATGTCGTTCGTATCAGCTTTCAAATTTCGACGTACGTGATGTCCTGACGAAGAATCTCAGAAATTGTGTGCAGCAGGAGTAGAGAATTTACATCCACTTTCTGTAGAAAAAAAACTAATTTTCTTCAATTTCACGTTACATTTCACATCATGGATCCCTCGTACCATCACTGATACAGTACAAAGACATGAAGTATGATGCACTCCATGCCGGTTGCTGGCAGTGTACTCCAATTAATCCCATCTCTTTTTAGCGATGGTCCAAGACGAACCAAAGACACGCTCTGTGCAACGGGCCGGCCTCTCGTGGGGACAAAGTGCAAAGTGGCTGTAAGACAGTTTTGATATAGGTTCAGTTCAGTCCCGGGTGTGCACGGCGGTGTGTATATCCTAGAAAGATCATGCGTGCGTGCATGGGCGCAGATCATAGCAGAGCAGGGCCACCACCCAGCACCCAACACACACGGGGGAAATCAATGGTCTTTCTGTGCATCAGGGGCAAAGGCATTAATACGAACAGGGGCGAAATGTAGTATAGCTGAGTTGCAAGGCAACAAATGCAGCAGTCCGTGCATGGGCATGGGCATGCAACGCGGTCTCGGCCTCTCGTGTCTCCGTTGAGCACTTGAGCTAGCAGACGAGCAGCGCAGCGCTGGCTGATAGCCCACGGAAACGAAGGCTTTACGTTTTTGACCTGGCAGACCATGTACTAGGAGTACTCCCTGTACGTGCATGCAGTTGTGCACTTTGCAAAGAGGCTCTTGTACGTGTTCGAGAGCACGCGAATTGTTAGAAGGAAGCAAATCTTTTTGGTTCCATTATGTGTGACGAGGACAGGGCATTGATGGGTGGTGGCGCTCCGGAAAGCGGGTGCCGTACCTTCATGGCGAGCAAGGAGTGAAAAAAAAAAGAAAGAAAAGAAGGGGAGGGGCAGGAGGGAGCGGCAGGCAGGCGGCATTGCCGCAAGGATGGGACGCCGGAGTCAGTAGGGGCAGGCGGACAAGACGTGAGATCCGGGAGATGCTGCTGCCTGCCTCCGCCTCACAGTGGACTACTGCACGCTTTATGTAAGGTGTGCCGCTGCCGCGCGACGGGACGTGACCGCGCCGTTGCGCGCGCGCGGCGGCGGCGTCCTCCTCGGCCATACAAGCACGCGTGCGGGTGCGCGGCTGCGTGGCTGCGCCGTGCCGCCCGCGCGGAATTGATGGGTGGGTGATGGGTCGGTCGGCGGCTACTCGGTTGGGCCTGGGCATGCGACCGCGAGCGGCACGCGCGGTGGGGGGGGGGGGGGGGGGGGGGTTGCGTCGCGGGAGCGAGTGGGGCGCGCGGGCGGGCGGCCGCGTGCCGTTTGCTTGCCTGCAGTTAGTACGAGGGTTGCCTGCCGCCGCGCACGTTCCGCCCGGTTCGTCGTGCTGCTGGAGGCCAGCGGCTCACGTCGCGCGCCGCGCGGCGGTTCCATGGGGACTCGCTGTGGGATCACGAGTCCGAGTCGACCCATACGGCCACTTTCAGCATGCGCGTAGCGCGCGGGTGAGAGACGCACGCAGGAAAGCAGAATGTGTGTGCATGTATGTACGTATGCAGCGGTACGTCCTTTCCTAGTTTCGTGGCAGTTTATTTGACGCACCGCAACAACGAGCACCTTCTTGATTCTGCAGCTGTTCGTCGATGCTGGCAAAGTGTGAAACACGCTAAAAACGATACAACACGACAGATGATGCTTATCTATAACCTTAATAAATAGTAGTAGAAACCTGAGGAAATTTCTACATTAATTGAAAAAACAAAAAAAATCCAAGTAGAAATACAACGAAATTTAGCATAAAAATAAAGAAAATTAAAGAAAGAGTCCATACAAAAGTACAATTTAGAAAAAAAAATCAAAAAATTGGATTAAAATTTATAAAATAGTTTATATTGAGAAAAAAATCCATGTAGAAGTATAATTTAGGTAAATTGTGAAATTCGAAATGAAAATTAAAAAATAATTAATATTAAGGGAAGAATCTATAAAGAATTACAATTTAGCAACATCCAAAATTCAGATTAAAAATAAAAAATAGAGTCTAAGAAGAAATACAATTCCAAAATTCCAAAATTATGAATAAAAAGATTTTAAAAAAAGAGATAATATATAAATACAAATTAGAAAAAAAATACTAAAAATCGGATTAAAAATATAAAAATAGTTAATATTGATACAAAAGTTCATGTGGACATACAATTTAGTAAATTCTGAAATTCGGATTAAAAACAAAAAATAATTAACATTGAGGGAATAGTCAACGTAGAAAATTCATTTAGAAACGTATAAAATTCGGATTAAAAGTAAATAATATTAATAGAAAGGTCTACATAGAAATATAATTTATAAATACTAAAATTTGGATTTAAAAAATAAATATTATGGAGTAAAGAGTAGTATAATTTAGAAAAGAAAATTTTGAGTCCAATTGGAAATACAATTTAAAATATCTAAAATTCGGAATAAAATAAAACTAAATTAAAAGAAGAGCCTATGTACAGATATAATTTAGAAAAATATGAAATTAGGTACTAAAAATTTTAAAAATAATGAATATTGAGATAGGAATCAATTTACAAACAAACATCTAAATTTAGATTAAGAATTAATAATATTAAAAGGGGAAGATTGCACCTAGAAATATAATTTAGAAATGTCTAAAATTCAATTTGAAAAAATAAATTATGAAGAAAAGAGTGTATACGGGAGTACAATTTAGAAATATTTTAAATTAGAATTAAAATAAATAGTATTAAAACAAATAGGCTATGTAGAAATAATAAATATTATTGAGACCGGATTTGATATAGGAGTATAATTTAAAAATATTTTAAAGCTATATTAAAAATAAAAAAATATTAATATAAATAGTCTATATCTTTACTTATATTAATTCAGGGTTATCTTTGGAGCACTATATTAATTCTATGAAGTAAAAACAGGTATAAATTTGCATGTTCATTGAAAATTATTAGAATTGACACGTTAGTAGAAGAAAAAAAATCTTGATCATGCAATCTACATTAAAAAAAAGTACAACTAAAAGATATGATCCTCAAATAAATACCAACTTGACGAGGGAGTTCATATATTCTAAACCATGAGCAATAACAATATAAAAATATATAAGAAACTCGTTGATAATGATAGATATTTTCTTATTTGATGTGTTATAAACTTATCATAAAAATAAGATAAGAATATCATTAGATATAACAAGAAGATAATACTAATATTCTAAATATAGAGGTGGAAGGATGAGGAGAAACAAATATAAGATAAAGTTTACATATTTGTATTATTAAGAGAATACTAAACATTATCTAAAATAAATTAAGAGTATAAAAAACCATCACGTTTGCTTTATGAACATATGAATTAATATACTAATTAAAATATAGGTTTAGTATAGCTATACGAGAGTTTAAAATTATATTACTATTTTAAAATTATTTTCACGATAAAATGTGAAAGTATCGCTATTATCTGGAAGAAAGTTTTATGAAGATGCTAGCCACGCAATCTGCGCGGGAGCTGTTTTCGGTAATCACTCCAAGCAAAGTCGATGTAGTATAGTGGTGAGTATTCCCGCCTGTCACGCGGGCGACCCGGGTGCGATCCCTAGTATAAAGGCGTATCTCTTTTGGTTACTTCAATTGCCAAAGTTATGGAATGCTGAATGCCGGTTAAGATAAACATTTTCCTTTTTTTTTGGTTGCTTTAGTTACCAAGTTATGGAATGCTGAATGGCGGTTCATATTAGCAAAATTATGGAATACTAGGCTTCAATTTCCAAGTTATGCAATGCTGAATGTCCGTTCAAAGTAGCAAAGAACGCATCAGGCATATCCAGCCTAGTTACGATCATCGACCTAAATACCTTCACACAGCAGTGGTCAATGGAACAAAGGCGATTTTTTCCATGTCAAACACAGACGGTCGGAAAACCAGTCCAACGTTTGATATTCCAACTGCTGCTCTAGAATCCATCCTGACCATTTATTTTGCCAGGTAAAGGGGATGCATACCAACACACGCAAAAGAACAGCTCGAGCGCGGTTAGCATTCTCGTCAATCTGAGATAATCAGACGATTTCATTGACACATCCTCTCAGACACCAATGGCAATGCAGAAACAATTTGTCCTATGTATACCTGGTCTTTCAAAAGAAACAAAAAAAATGTTCTATGCCCGAACAATCTAGATATAAAACAATATTACCAACTTAAATAAAACAAAACAATAAATGGAGCATCTTTGCATAGCTAAGAAGAAGAAGAAAAGCACCTCTGTGCAAAGCCACACGGGCATTATCTACATGGACCAGGTAACAGTTAGCAAAAGCTTCGCGAATTGGAGGTCTACCTCCTGAGAGAACAAAGCATGGAACTTTGGCACAAAACCAATGCACCATCTCTTGCTCACGCCATTGAATACTCCTTCCAAGTGGATCTCCATGTCGCCATCCAGCTCCGTTGTCACCACAAACTGTAGGGAGGTGTTCGTCGTCGCCACCGTATTTGGCATCAAAAGCTCAATGTCATCATCTATCCAGCCTGCCCAAGCTGTGCAGCGCAAATCGATGCCTTCGGGAGGTAGCCTGAGCGGCTGAAGCTCAACGGTGGCCTCGACGCCTTTCGAAATCTTAGCGAGATTCAGGCGCATCATTGGAGTATAGTGGAAGCCACAAGGTAAAATGGACAGCTCATTGACTCTGGACTATCTGCGCCCTTCTAAACTAGGATGTTCTACTACTCCTTGGATCAGCTCATGGTAACTGTCAATGCCATCACCTGTTCTCTTCATCTCCTGGTTGAACACAAGCAAGATATCAGGACTGCTATCAATGGCTCTCCGAGGGCTCACTGTTGGCAGCCGCAAAACGCCCTAAAAAGTTAATCAGTATTCCTTTTCGTTTGGAGAAGAATTTAATAAGAAGATTGAGGAAGATATGGAGTGCATACATGCTGTGATCAGACAGTAAAAGGGCGATCCATTTCTCTGCTGAAAATGTAATTGCTGTAGAATCGAACATAATTACATGAATGGTAGGATAAAAAAAGTTCAATTTTTTTACGAAATTAAAAGTTACCGATCATAAAGTGAAATCCTATACCTTTATAAATGTTGCTGGACCGACCAAATTCCTATGTTCCAACTGCCATGGTCCGACCGTGGCTTTGTTTTCTGTCCAACTGTCCCTCCACCCGGTCCGACCACTAAATTGTCGTCGGCTTGACCTTCTGCTAATAGAGAAAAATAATATCGATAAAAATATCGAAAGCCGACAAAAGCTCTTAAAAATATATTAACTTTATTTTATTACAAAATGGATACAAAGCATTTATCTCTCAACTCAAACTGTAATTGAAATCTTAAAGCAAACTATAATATTTTCTCTCTAAAAGTTGTTTTTCTTTGGGACTCGACCTTCTATCTATTTATATCAATATGTAGCTACACAAATGGATGAATCCAATTAAAATTAGTATCCCTAATGATAAACTTTCTCGTTCTATAATACATACGAATTCAATCTTTCTAAATTTAAACTCTATTTTTTATATGCATAAAATTTCTCTTATACGCCATATGAAAACTTTATAGCTATATTGTTTTATAGTCTTAGCATCATATATAATCTTCTTGACTGTCTGAATTTAAATTTTTTCTAGTCTCGATTCATCACCGACAATACTCATAAGGCCTCAAACAACAATTACATATGAACAACAAAAAAAACCATATATAATTATAAATTATTATCTAACGTGACTCATATTAACATATAATAGAATATGTCACGAAGTTATAAACATAAATCAAACATCGTAAATCAAGTAATAATAAAAAACCGACTCTTTTCTAATTTTGATAGTCGGATTTTCTAGACCGATAACTGTTCACCAATCTAGCCATCATTATTCACCGATTTTATAAAATTAATTAAATACAATATTTTTATTTTAATCTCAATAAAATACATCATATCAATTATTTATCATATAAACTAAATCATTATCATTATCATGATTACATATCGTCCATCTTGAAAGTACCTAATCACAACAAAATGGGATATGTCGAGTTTGCAGGAATGAGGAGAATTAGCTACAACGATCTGGAGGGTGTAAATTTGCAACATGCTGCTTGGTGGAACAAGTACACCACTCCAAACAAACAAGTCCAGGATAAAGCTTCCTCTTAGGTTGCAACTTTTCTGGATTTAAAGAATTACTTAATTAGTCTGGATTATGATCTGCAACAAATGAAAAATACAAACCAGGCCAAAGCAAACAATAACCAGTACCCAGACAAGTACCCGGACCTTGTCTTAGAGAAAATAATGTATGATTTGGAGAACAAGTCTGACACATGCATCTGTTTAGTTACTTGAATTACAAAGTTAAGCCTCCTTAGCGAAGCCCCAAGCAGTAACCGAATTACTCGTGCTCCTGCTGCCTGGCTCACACATGAAATAATTCCAACCCCTCCTTGGTTCCAGCACCGGTTGTATGATCGGTTCCATGGCCAGCTTAAGCTGCTCCTTGCGACACTTTTCCCTCTTCCTAATTTCCACATCAGTTAGAAACTTTGGTACATATGGCTGAAACCTTCACCCAATCAGATTCCCCAGGAGATTCAAACAACAAGCTGTACTCACCTTCTCATTCCCCTCCCCCTGATAGCTGCCTGGCTCAAGTCCTCGTTTTCTTCCTGCATCTGGTGATACAAAAGTCCCTGATCTTCCTCTGCTTCTAATACAAAGATGGCACCGAGTCCAAAATCACGTTCTTTCCTGCCTGTCATTGCAGCATTTAGCCGGTGAAACTTCCTGTTGAGCTGAACAAGAAAACATGAACATGATATGGGGTTTATATCATGAACCTTCCATTCTAAAATTTGCTGTGTCCAACTCTCTGCTGAGGCGCAGGACGAGAATGCGCAGCTGTCTTCATCATCTCCGCAATGGATGCCCACCGTGATTCCACTCCAGCCAGTAAGAATGGTTCCATCGTTGAGCCGTATTGCTAGATTGTCTGCTAGGAACTTGAAACTCAAAATCTGATCCGCCTGCGGCGACACCGACACCATTGCCTTCCACAAATCCCACTACCTGAAGATCCAACGTTGGCAATGGCAGAACGAACCTGTCATAGCAGGCAAGCCTCCAGCGCATGTCGCGAGGAGATTCTTGTTCCACAAAGTTGCAGCTAACTTCCCCATTGGTGCCCAGTGATAGTTCGAACCTTCGGTGCATCGCTTCATCAGGCGATTCCCACTTCATATCCCCATGGCCTAGAGGACTGTAGGCCAGAGACTTCATCTCCAGTTTCGTCCCTTTTCCTGAACTCTTCTTGCTTCCTTCTCTCCTGCTCTTGTTTCTCAAAAAGTATTATCTTTTCTCGCTCCTCTTGCTCATACATCTGGTAGAGCGTCCTGGCCAGCTCCTCTAATGTGGCCGTAATGTTGATGAAATCATGGCCGACCCTAGCGTACAGCTTCTGTTGTATAATCAAAGCTCTATTAGCTCCTATTTCATCCGGATGTCAGAGCTCAGTCTAAACTGGGCGCGTCGAGGTCTTTCTGGTTTCTAGGAGTAGTGGGTTTCCGTCGTGCGCTGCTTGCACGTCCGCGGGATGGCACGGATGTACCGGTGTTTGTGGCGCACGTCCTAGCTGTAAGAGTTGAGGTGTTCTGCATGTTCTGGTCGTGGGATGGCATGGCGTGGGGAGGAACATGAAGAACGCGACGTCGTGGCCCTGCGTGGTCACAAATTCGCACTGTAAATCGCTCTATTTATTCAGCAATCGAGAGTTAGAAAAGGCAAGCCTATTTGCCGCAAAGTGCCTGTGTGAGCGTGCTCTCGAAATCCACTGCGTTCGCGTATAGTGCCATTGTGTCCTTGTGCTTCTTCCTCATCTCCGGCGACGGGCGCCGGCGAGCAGGGGACAACAGCTTCTGCTCCGACCATTTAGAGGGGACACGGAACCATCGCTCGGAGAAAGTGATAGTGACTGTTGAATTATCGGGGGGCAGGACGAAGAGCTTGTCATGGAGGCGCACTCCGAGTCTTGCCGTCCACATGTTGGAGATGAGGGCAAGGCGGTCGCCTCCGGCGCCAGGAAATCGCTTGATGACGGCCACCACCCTCACCGGCGCGGAGTCCCAAGCGAGCGCCACGATCTCTCCTTTGCCGGACAGCTCGGACTGCGATGGACTGAGGCGGAAACAGGAGAGGGCGCCCACCTGGCCGCCGTCATCTTCTAGCTCCGGACGAGGCCCGTCCGCGGCGAGGAGGGCGATGCGAGGATGAGTGGGAACCCGCCCTCTCGCTCGGAGTAGAAGCGGAGGGGTCTCCTTGTGCAACCAGAAAGCTTGCCCTCTCCTGACGGAGAGCTTGATCCTGAACAGCCGGTGGCAACGACGCGGCGGCGCAGGGTCCCTCTCCTTGCCTCCGGTGGGCCTAGCGCGCCGCCACTCCCAGAGCTCCGGGTCGCTCCCCTCCAACAGGTGGAACGGGGCGAGCAGCCGCTCCAGTAGACGGAGATGAACCTCCTCCTCCTCCTTTCGATGAGCCGATTTCTCTTTCAGATCGATGGGGTTGAACAAGCCTTCATGGATTGTCGCACGCGCGTCTGCTACCTCCATTGCGTCTGCCGGCCGCCGCCGACACGATCATATTGAACAATCTTTCAGAGGCGAAACACGTCGACAGGAAAAATACCTCGTCGCCACGGCCGCAATCTTGACACTTTCGTCGCGTGCGCCGCCGCCGCCGCAGCAAATGTGGGAGTTTACCGTGGAGTGGATAACGAGCAGCACGAACCTATGATTTTACGTTAGACGGTATCACCGTAAATTCTCATCAAAGATCATGGTTTGTCTATCTATATTTATAATAAAGTAATTTGGACAGACACGTGAAACCCTGATCGTTCTATCATAAAATCCAACGGCCTAGATCCTGTAGTTCGCGCACCACGTTCGCCCCTCTCCCCATTCGCCGCCGATTCGCCGTCCCCTGTCATCATGCAACGCTCAACCTCGCCGCCCTCCCCGAACCTCTCGATGACGTTTGTCAAGGGCATGTCCTAAGAAGATAATATCAAAATTCTACAAACTGGTAAAATATATACCCAATTAAAAAATATAAGCATTTTCGGTATTTTCATAATATAAGCATTCCCAGCAGTATTTATAGTTTATCATATTAATTATTTTCCATTTAAATTTTTTTCTATCATAGATATCCTCACATCAAAGACATTAAAACATTTTCTTCTCAACTTTAATTTCTACTAAATAACTTTAAAATATTTATATTTTAGAGGGGATGGAGTTTAAAGAAATAGGAGGTGGTGAGCTATGATTATGCTCACGGTGTTATCCCTCTTTGCTACCTCTTAATTAAGAGGGCACTTGGCAAGTTGGTCATCACGTCTAGCTAAAGAAGAGTTCTACCGCTATCTATCATTATGATTAAAATTTTATAAGTTTAACTGTTTTAAACTATAAATACTTTTATTCAGAGATATTTTTTTTTGAATTTTTCACTGGGGAGAGAGACTCCCCACCTGAATAAGATTACTTAAAAAAAATAAAAGTTTTCTATACAAGGGGCGATTACAAGTGAGGGAGAGTAGTGGCGAAAATAGATTTCCAACTAGAGATTACAAATCTTTTGTGACTTTTAAATTTTTGAGACCATAGACCAGCATCTTCAATGCATTTCCTGAGTAGTCGTGGAAGGGATGGATTTGAATACGACCTCGTTGCGGTGATTCCAGATTCTCCGCAAACAAAGAACGTAGAACGTCTGATGTAAGGTGGGAGGGCGCCATCTGATACAATGTCCTGAAAGTCTTTTAAGGGTGGAAACAGGTGGATGAATGCGAATTTGAAACCAGAACAGCTTCGAGAAGGGGCAGTGTAAGATCAGGTGATCTGAATCTTCTGGGTTGCATCGACAGAACTCGAAGGTCGAGGATTGGACGATGAGCTTTTTGTGAAGATTTTGCCTTTGTCGGGATTCTGTTTTTTGCCAGGAGCCAGGTAAATAATTTTACCCGAGGCGGAGCGTAGTTTGTCCAAACAGCTGTGGCCTATGAAAAAATATGGAGTAACTATGGTTGCCTAACTTAGGCTAACCATAAGTTGCATGTTTATATATAGAACAAGAATTACAGATATAGATAGTTTTAAACTAGGACTACTAACTTAAGTTCTATTCTATCTATAGCAAATTACAGGAGTCCATCTATACTTGAGACATGCTCGGTTACAATCCTAGTGTAACACGTTTACAATCTCTAACACCCCCGCTCAATCTAAACTTTCCTAACCACCTTGAAGTTTGAGATTGCGAATAAATGTATTCATCTTTGCAACCGGTAAGGCTTTTGTAAATCCATCCGCCAACTGATCTCCAGAAGCGATGAACCGAACGTGTAGCTGTTTTCTCATAACTCATTCACGCATAAAGTGAAAATCAATTTCAATATGCTTTGCTCTAGCATGAAACACGGGATTAGCTGATAAGTATGTTGCACCAAGATTATCACACCAAAGAACTGAGGTGCGATGCACTTTAACCTCAAGTTCAGTCAACAGTTGCTCAAGCCATATTATTTCTGCAGTAGTATTAGCCATCGCTTTATATTCTGCTTCTGTACTAGATCTTGAAACAGTTGGCTGTTTTCTAGCACTACATGATATAAGATTACTTCCATAAAATATTGCGAAGCCTCCAGTAGAACGCCTATCATCTGTATCACCTGCCCAATCTACATCAGAGAAGGCACTGATGAATGACGACAATACCTTTTGAATATGTATCCTGAGTCCAATGGTGTGTTGTACATATCTAAGTATTCTTTTAACTGCAGTCCAATGAACTGAGGTCGGTGCATGAAGAAATTGGCAAACTCTATTGACAGCAAAGGATAAATCTGGTCGTGTATTTGTTAAATACTGAAGAGCACCAACTATGCTTCTGTAGCGAGTAGCATCTTCTGGACTGAGAGGAACACCATCATAGCTCGACAGCTTCTCAGACGCAGATAAAGGAGTCGTGCAGGGTTTGCAGCCGAGCATTCCAACACGCTTCAACAAGTCTTGTGCATACTTAGCTTGAGATAGAGTTATGCCATCTAACTCTTCTTTAACTTCTATACCCAA
Source organism: Oryza coarctata (assembly GCA_030770085.1). NCBI lineage: Eukaryota > Viridiplantae > Streptophyta > Magnoliopsida > Poales > Poaceae > Oryza > Oryza coarctata. The sequence continues at coordinate 21,500,033 of CM061470.1, forward strand.
GAAGTAATGTAACTTGCCAAGATCCTTTAGTGCAAAGTCTTCTTTTAAATCAGCAAGAAGAGTTGTCACTGCTTCAGGTGATGAGCTTGTAACGATAATATCATCAACATAGATAAGCATATAAATAGTTGTACCACCCCTATGATATATAAAAAGAGACATGTCTGATTTTGACGGCACAAAACCTAGAGTGATTAATTTGGAGCTTAACCTGGAGTACCACGCCCTGGGCGCCTGCTTCAGCCCATAGATAGCCTTGTCCAACTTACATATATATCCTGGTGTTTTAATGTCCTCAAAACCCAGAGGCTGTTTCATATAAACTTCCTCTTCCAGAACACCATGCAAGAACGCATTCTGCACATCAAGTTGTCTGAGGCACCATCCCCTTGACACTGCAATAGAGAGTACCAATCTAATTATAGCTATCTTGACAACTGGGCTGAAAGTGTCTTCATAGTCGATGCCATAGCGTTGCTTGAATCCCTTGGCAACTAATCGAGCTTTGTATCTATCAATACTCCCATCGGCTTTTCGTTTGATTTTGAAAACCCATTTACAATCAATAATATTCTGTCCAGTTTTTCTTGGAACGAGATGCCAAGTTTTATTCTTAGCTAGAGCTTGAAATTCCACTTCCATTGCATCACGCCACTTTGGATCTGAAATAGCTTCATCAACGGAATTAGGTTCACCAGTAGCACTAAACATACCATATCGAATCATACCATCATATAGCTTCTTTGGTTTGATAATACCGCTTTGCAACCGTGTTTGGTGACGCGGGGGATCAGGTGTGGCTGCTAGAGAACCAGATGTTGTAGAAGATCCGGGTGGCACAAATTCATGTGCACCTGATGCTGTAGCATGCAACGGTGGTGGAGACTCCTCAGACGCATGCAACGTCCCAGGTGAAGACTCAGGCACCACCGCATTACCCCCACCTGTCGCCGCACTGTTGTCCTCTGGCACAGCAACAGCGGTCGGCAGCGGTACTGATGTTCCCCCAGGCGGTGTAGCAGGCAAAACAGCACCGTTCGACGAGCTGGAAGGAGAGAGCGTTTCCACCTGGGAGTTGCAGCCTGGGCTATGTGCGCAACGTTGTGCCGGTAGCGCTGGGAGCATAGGCATGAGACCTGCAATTTTCTCAGATGATTCACTAGAAACAGCAGGTACGTCAGTAGTATTAGTAATATCAGATGCAGTACAATCATCATCCCCTGGATTTCGAAGGGAAGAAGGCAGTAGGACAATTTCTTTTCTAAGAGAGGCACCGGCGTTAGGATGGAGCTTTAAAAAGGAAAACACGGCTTCATCAAAAACGACATCACGGGAGATGTAAATGCGTCCGGTGGAGATGTCAAGACACTTGAAACCTTTGTGCATGGAACTATAGCCAAGGAAAGCACATTGGGTGGATCGAAAAGATAACTTCCTGGAATTATATGGCTGCAGATTGGGCCAACAAGCACAACCAAAAACACGAAGATTGCTATAATCAGGTGCATTATGAAAAAAGCGAGTACTAGGAATTTCAAAATCAAAAACCTTGCTGGAAAGAATATTAATGAGATAGGTAGCTGTAAGGAAAGCTTGATCCCAAAATTTTAAAGGCATGAAAGCATGAGCAAGAAGAGCTAAACCAACTTCAACAATATATCTATGTTTGCGTTCAGCAGCACCATTTTGTTGATGAGCATGAGGACAGAACACACGGTGTGTGATCCCAATTTGCTTGAAGAAAGAATTTAATTTTTCATAGTCGCCTCCCCAATCCGATTGAACACAAAGGATCTTCTTAGAGAACTGTCTTTCTACTAAGTTTTGAAAATCTTCAGATTTATGCTTCAACAAATATATCCACGTGTATTTGCTATAGTCGTCAATGAACCTAACATAATAGCTATAACTCCCATCAAGAGGAGCACTAGAGATTTTATTAGAAACAGAATAAGGCAGTTGATGGCTCTTGGCCCTTTGACACGAATCATAAATTGACTCAACATTCTTGGAACTAGCACACGGCAACTTATTTGAGCTAAGGATCTTCTGAACTATGGGAGTAGCAGGATGACCTAGACGACTATGCCATAACGATGTAGAAGGGACATGGACTCCAAAAACTTCATGCTTTGACTCTATTTTCTCTTCCGATGGAATGAGAGGATACAGGCCACCTTTGCATCTACCGTGATGTAAAATCCTCTTCGTTTCCTGATCCTTAACGAGAAGGAAATCAGGGTGAAATTTAAGGAAAGCATTGTTATCTTTGGCAAGTTTATGAACTGAAACAAGGCTTTTGGCAGAAGAGGGCACATGAAGAATATTGTTCAAATGAAGTTTACTGAAAGGGGTATGAAAAACTGTATGCCCAATATTACTAATACTCATACCTTTGCCACTGGCGTTATAAACTAGTTCATTGCCACTATATTTATCACGGACGGTCATCTTGTCAAGTTCGCTGGTGATATGGTTAGTGGCCCCGCTGTCCGCATACCAATTTGTATCAACACCATAAGCTCCTGCTGGTCGCCCACGGTACTGATTGTCTTCCTCATAGCGAAAATAGCATTGATTGGCTTCATGATTTGTCTTCTTGCAGATTTGATAGGGCGCCTTTTTTGTGACTTGCGAGCTATTGCCTTGATTATTGTTGGTGTAACTCTGATTGTTGTTGCTGTTCTGTCCATTGCGCGATGAATTGAACCGGCCTCCACCACGTCGACCACCAGAACGACCACGGTTTCCACGACCGCGAGATGCCATGTTAGCTGAAGACTGGAACTGAACGGTCCCTTGATACATCTCGAGCCGAAGATCGTACTCCATGAGTAGAGAATATAATTCAGAGAGTGAAAGATCTCCTGATCGGCCCATCATAGAAGAAACAAAGGGGTGATAATCAAAGTCTAAACCATTAAGTAGATGAGCAACCACCTCATCATCCCCGACGGTGACGCCGGCTGACGCGAGCTCATCCTTGATGTTCTGCATTTTGTTGAAATAGGCTGTCGTAGTGAGGCTGCCCTTCTTGGTGGTGGCCAATTGTATGCGCAGATTTGTAACCCGCGCTCTTGATTGTGCTGCAAACATAGCCCCTAGCGCCTTCTATGCCTGCGCAGAGGTTGTTGCAGTCGTGATCCCGACGAGGACCTCCTTGGAGACCGAATTCACCAGGTAGCTGAGTAGCTGCTGATCTTTTTTTATCCATGAGTCATGCTCTGGGTTGGGAATCTCCTTCTTCTTGCCGTCGACTTCAGCTTCAAGGACTTGTCGTGGCTCGAGGATGGTTCCATCCAGAAAACCAAGCACCTTGGCGCCACGGACAGCGGGCAGGAATTGCGTCTTCCATAGGACGAAGTTATCCCGTGTTAGCTTGTCAGACACCGGATGTCCAAAAGGAGAGGACGGGTATCCTTCGCCATGAGCGGAGGACGAAGACATCTTGTCGCGGGAGGAGCGTCACGAGCAGGGGTCGTGGCCCTCTTATCGCGGGATGTTCAGATCGTGGGGAGGAGCGTCACGAGCAGGTCGCAGCCCACTTGTCGCGAGAATTTAACGAGATTTTTATAGATCTATTCTAGAAAGAGGCGGCTCTGATACCATGAAAAAATATGGAGTAACTATGGTTGTCTAACCTAGGCTCAGCATAGGTTGCATGTTTATATATAGAACAAGAATTACAGATATAGATAGTTTTAAACTAGAACTCCTAACTTAAGTTCTATTCTATCTATAGCAAATTACAGGAGCCTATCTATCCTTGAGACATACTCGGTTATAATCCTAATGTAATACGTTTACAATCTCTAACAGCCTATGCTCAAGGTTGCTGTTCTGGTAAGAGCTGCTGATAGAAACTTGAGCTGGGAATTGTTCCGTTTTCTTTCATGAGGCGGCTGGTTTGTTGTGTCCTTTCCTTGTGTAAGTTGGATCTGTTGAAGGCATCGCAAAAGTTCTTCTAGCTCTGATCGAGCTTGAGTGGTAACTCTGGGAGCCAGGTATAGATTAATTCCAATGGTCAAGTTCTGAGACACCGTGAAAAAAAGAGCCAGGTACTCTAGAGCTAGAGGTTGTTCAATCAACCAGGTATTATGCCAAAAGGAGGTTCTTGTTCCATGGTGATTCACCAACTCAAACCCCAAGTTTACCTCCGTTCGCGCTCTGTACACCAGCAATCTGTCTCGAGCAAGCAAGGAACTCTTTCATTGCACGTCATGGAACCAAGTAGCCAAATCACCACATTGATTGCGGAGACTTCAAGAAAATCTCGCTGATTCTCTCGTTCTTTGCATCTGAAGATGATACTGCCCTCTCGAAGAAGAAGCCACCGCGAAGCAGAAGCCACAATCTGGAGAACATCCAGGTTCGCGGATCGTCTTGCGGTCCCCACCTGTCGGCGACCGATGGACGGGGCAACAAGGCGGACGGCACGGACGGGGTCAGGGCGGTGGTCCTCCGGCCACCGCCACCCGTGACGTTGCTCGCCATCGATTGTGCCGGCGGCCGCACCGCCCGGCTCGGGCGGGCACGTGTACATCCCTCCCCGTCCGTGCGGCTGCCACTTCCCATCGGACGGTCGGGGTCGCTCCGCCCGTGACCGTGTCTTTCGAATGGAAGGGCTTCCGCCGACCGGGGCCCGTCCCCTCCTGCCCGTCCGTGCTCATGGGCCGCGACTCCGATTAAAGGAGCCTATTTTGCACATACCACCCCACGGTTCTGATAAATTGTAGCAGTCGTACTAGTTGTTCTGTCGCTTTTTGTGGGGTATTAGCGTGTGATTGATTATTGGCTAATCTCCCCTTGTAAACCAAGGACCTGGTGCTTCAAAAAAGATCCAGATTTGCAGCTGTTTTTCTAATCAGAATGGGCATCGTACTGCGTGCACATCTATTCTATAATTATCATGTCCGTACTACTTACCCCATTTAAAAAAACAGGAGTACTACTGTTCCAAAAGAGACGACAAAGGAACCATTCCGTGCGGTCCAGACCGGATGCTAACAACTTTGGTTTTATCTGCACACGAAGTTGGACTCAATTGTAATTTTATGCTCTTATAAGGGTTCTATCATTTTCGAATCCATGTTCTATTTTCGATCTTAGAGAAGGGTCACTATGTAAAAGCTTTCCCCCGCACACAATATTTTTTAGCTTTCCCCATCTTTTTCACACTCTCTCTCTTCCTCATCTTTTTCTCTCTTCTCCTCCCCCGCCCCCCTCCCTCCTGGTGAGTCCAGTGTCCAATAGCTGGAGGCGCCGGCCGCCATTGCTGCTCCCTGCACGCGCTGCTCTCCCTGCGCCACGGCCGTGTCCGCCGTTCCCAACTGTAGCTCACCGCCGCCACTCTGTGCGCACGCCCCTCCCATTGCGCCGCCCTCCGCCACTGCTGTTGGTGCCCGCGCGCGCGCCTGAGCCTCACCACCTGCCGCCTCTGCCTCTACATTGCCCCGCGCGACGCTGACGGGGTCCCCGCCCTCGCCGGCATCTGGCATCAAGGCCCTCCCAACTTCCACCGACCTCGCTTGGCTGCGGGGAACTCTCCGGAGTTGGGTACAGTAGCTCGGCGTCGGCTGCTCTCGGTCGGGCGAGCTCGCTGGTGGCCTGATCTGCTCAGTGGCGGTGTGTCTCGGCCCGACAAGCTCCCCACCGACCGGATCAGGTGGGGGTGAGGTGGAGATTAGCTAGATCTTTTGGTTAGCACCCGCGGTTGTTGGTCCACCCGGTGCTAGTCTTCATACTCTGGCTCGAAGCATTGGTGCGGCCATGGTTTTGGTGTGAGAAGCTTGGTGAAAGATGTGGAAAGGGTTCCTCAGAAAGCTGCCCCGGAAAAACTCGGCCTCTGGGAGAGCCGACCTCGACTCCGGTCAGTGCAGCAATGGCGCTGCGAATGGGAACTCGATACAGCGCACCAGCAGCTGCGGCAGCATCCCGTCTGGTCGCTCCACTTCGACCATCAAGCGCATGTCGTCCGCCATCTTCCCATCGAGCGTTGTGGCCGGCATTGAGCCCCTCGTTTCGTTCAAGGACATCCCCAACTCGGAGAAGCAGAATCTGTTCGTGAGCAAGCTGAATCTGTGCTGTGCTGTCTTTGATTTCTCGGATCCGAACAAGAGCTCCGCGGAGAAAGATATCAAGAGGCAGACATTATTGGATCTTATAGATTATGTCGATTCCAGCAATTCCCGTTTCTCCGAGGCGGTGATTGCTGCTAGCTCTAGGATGTTTGCCGTCAACTTGTTTCGGGTGTTTCCTCCAAACTACAGGTCTGGTTCATCTGGTGGCGGTGAGGGTGAAGAGGAGGAACCGATGTTTGAGCCTGCATGGTGCCATCTGCAGCTTGTGTATGAGCTGCTATTGAAATTCATTGGATCCTCATCCCTGGATGCAAAGGTAGGGAAAAAGTATTTTGATCATTCCTTCATTGTGAAACTGTTGAATCTTCTTGATTCAGAGGATCCAAGAGAAAGGGATTGTTTGAAAACTATTCTGCACAGGATTTATGGGAAGTTCATGGTTCACCGTCCTTTTATCCGGAAAGCAGTAAGCAATATATTCTACCACTTTGTGTTTGAGACTGACCGGCATAATGGAATTGCTGAGCTACTGGAGGTATTTGGCAGTGTTATTAGTGGCTTTGCGTTGCCTCTAAAGGAAGAACACAAAATCTTTCTCTGGAGAATTTTGGTTCCTTTACACAAACCAAAATCAGTTGGTGTGTATCTCCAGCAGTTGACATACTGTGTGACACAGTTCATAGAAAAGGATCCGAAGCTTGCTAGCTCAGTAATAATTGGTTTGCTAAGATATTGGCCGATAACAAATAGTCAGAAGGAGGTGATGTTTCTGAGTGAGATTGAAGAGATCTTGGAGGCTACCAGCATGGCAGAATTCCAGAAATGTATGGTACCTTTGTTTAAGCGGATTGCTCATTGCATCAAGAGTTCTCACTTCCAGGTAACATGCCTGAACAAATGTAACCTATCTGTGTCTATTTTCAGTTTTTGTTATGCATTTCTGTCACCTAAGAAAAGCAATACTCCATATAAAAGTAGGCGCCGATCTGTGTGATTGATCAACTGCAATGTTGATGAATTCACTATTCTAGTCTCTACCACTTTGCCTAGACATTTTATTATATAGGTGGTAAATTTTTTTGTAAACATTGCTCAGTTGAAATGGATCATGATTATAAAACATTCACTAGGTATATAGTTTATTTTTGGTCATGCCATTTATGCAAGGTATGTAAACATTACATGTTAACTTGCCAAATGGATGAGATAATAGATGTCTGATGGTCTGAAATAAATGTGCGTAACAATAGTGGGCCATTGTGTTATCACCTAATCATGCTCTGGATATGGGGTTGTTCTGTACTGTTAATATCACAAATGCGAGACATTTGGACCAGCATTAAGAATTGAAACTAACTCCATGGCTGCCATGATCGACTAATGTTTTCTTTTAATCCAAGTAATTCCCTCATCGAGATGCTTTTTTGCAGGTTGCTGAACGGGCGCTTTTCATATGGAACAACGACCACATTATTAGCTTGATTGCACAAAACTGCCAAATGATCATGCCTACCATTGTTCCAGCATTAGAATATAATAGTCAGAATCATTGGAACCAAGCCGTCCTGAATCTCACAGCTAATGTAAAGAAGATGTTTTCTGAAATGGATGAAGAACTTTTTTCAGCATGCCTGATCAAGTACAAGGAGGATGAAGAAAGGCAAGCTTCACTGGAATCACAGAGGAGGCTAACATGGGAGAGGCTAGAATCAGTTGCAGCTTTCCAGCCAGTGATCGGCCATACAGCCATCCTGGTAGGCCGCCAACCGTCAGCACATTTGATTGCGACCCTTATTTAACATGTGTTCAATGCAGATGAAAGTGGTGTTCTTCACTTTTTGGTGATGCTCGCCAACTGAACAACTTCAGAGTTCACTATTTTGCCCTTTATTTCCTTTTCATGTCTGTATTAGTAAGCAGTGCTGTAAGTTGTAACTATTTTCATATGTTTATGCTCTGAAGGCAAGCATACCTGTAAGAGTATGGAGTGCTTACACCCCATACCTGTATCTTTGCCTGTTTATTTATGAGCAATTTCCTACAGATAAACCCAGTCTTCTGCTCATGGTTGCTCAAGCAACTTCTAATGTGTTGGTTCAGTTTGATAATTTTTCCTATGTGGTGCTCTTTCAACCTAAAGGACATATGGTGTGCTTGAAAATTAAAAAAAAAGGGCATGATCCTGGTAATGCTTCTCAGTTCTCACTTTTGATTGTACATGCCATGAAGCTTCCAGTGAGGCGTTAACTATTTTAGCTTTGGTGCAGTTTTGGTAGAACCTGTGTTTTCTCATTGCCTAAACGTGAGCATTCAATTTCTGTGTGTGTTATGTCCTGTTTGTTTGAACGGAAATTTATTCTTTCCTGAGATGCAAAAGAGGAAATTGGAAGACAAACAACTAGCATGCAAAAAAAATTCCGTTGCCGGGACTCGAACCCGGGTCTCTCGGGTGAGAGCCGAGTATCCTAACCAGCTAGACTACAACGGAATGTTCAGTTTTGTTTCGTATACAACTTATTTGTGTCTTTCAAAATCTTACAAGCACTTATACAACGTACCGATAGCGCCGGAAAACTGTGCGATATTTGTCTACCGAAGTGCCAATTTCAATGATCTGGTATAGTTTTACATATGGCCAGTAAATTCCAAGAGCAAAATCATTGCGTGTTTCCATGTTCAACAGTGCATTGTAGGTAGTACAACTTGATCGCTGATCACATGCAGTTAGCATCACGTGTGCAGTACAATCATTTTTTCCACTGGGGCAGCCGTTGGACGACAACCTGCGCAAATAATAATAATAATAATAATAATAATAATAATAATAATAATAATAATAATAAACCGTATAAATCTAATTGAAACCATGGTGAATAAATGCATTTTCGTGGGCCAAACTTCGTATTTGTGTACGCTGGGAGAAAATAGGTTCAATAACTACAACATATAGTACTACTAATTTCTCACAAAATAAAAAAGGCACACATTTTCAAAAGGGCTCTTGTAAATACTACTCCTACCTCAGTATGCATTTACCTGGCGATATTGATTTTTACTATTTCAAATCTGACCGTTATTAGTTTTTAAATGGCTAGACTACCATAGACGAAACTTTTGTGCTTATATTTAGGATGCAACGCACTTTAATAATACACCATCATTTTAAAAATATATAACCTTTTGCTAAAAAAAGTCGAGTAGTCAAAGTGTACAAATGAATACTACTCGCGTGTCAAGTATTTGTAAACAAAGAGAGCATTACTAACGACAATAGTTCAATGTGTTAAGGAGACATGCCTTGCCGGAATTTTCTTTGTTTCCAACAATAGTCTGACAAGCAAGCCTCCATGACTCCGGTTTCTGGCATAGACAAGAAACACAAAAGACACAATCAATTGGCAACTGTTTTGGAATAATCAGAAAGCATATAGCAACAGAAAAAGTTCGGGACCAGAGAAGCCAGAAACAGCATTGCCCAACGGAAAATGAATGCTGCATACCTTCTTCAGGTATCGATTCTCAGTGTTAGTTCTTTCATTCAAGAGCTCCTTGCCATCAACAATCTGTGTGACGTTGACAAAGACAAGCTCTGTTTAACTAAGCCAGCTACAGTTTTCAAGTTGCATAGCTAGTACTCCTATATCCTAGTAAAGTGAAACACAGAAATGTTTCAGAGTCGCTCTCAGAATTCAGATCATGAATCCACTGCAGGCTCAACCAAGCAATGATTGATGCAAGAACTAGAGATGCCATTGATTAGACAGGAGAGAGCAGGGTACCTCGACGATGCAAGTGCCGCAGCTGCCGCCGCCGCCGCAGTTCATCACCTTCCCCTGCAAAGCAGCAAGGGAGCTATCTGTCATACTGCAGCATGGCTAGAAGCAACGTGACAGGCTGACACCAACAGCGAAATCTTCAGAGAAAGTGAGACTAGGTGAGAAGGAGCCTCACATATGGTGCGTAGAGCTCGATTTTTTTCTCGAGCATGACGTCCCGGAGCAACTTCTCGCCGCTGACCGCCGCCGCCCGGTCCACCGGGTACGATCCATCGGCATCCGCCTTCGGCTGCACCTCACCAAGTCAGTCAGCACCCGAATTTTCAGCCGGCCATATCATAAGCAATCATCTGTATCCTTCACCATGCGGGGGGCAACTAGTGACTTACTCCTTCGAACTCGAGGTCGATTTGGGGCTTGGCCGGCGGCGCCGCCTCCGTTCCGGACACGTTCGGCGAGGCGGCGTTGGAGCACCTGAAGGGGGATGCCCTGAAGGGGCCACTGCCAGTGCTAGCCTTGCGGTGGTGGCCTCGGGTGGAGACGCAGGAGGAGGTGGTGGTGGAGGGGAAGGCCAGCGAGAGGAGCGCCGTGGAGCGCGTGGCCGCCATGGCTTTCCCTTTTGGTGCGGACGTGGCTTCCAACGAGACGGGTTTTTTTTTAATCGGCCGTATGCCTCGCGCCACACGGTTGGCTGCGCTGCGACCTCCGCTCTGGGTCTCGGCGGAAGTCGTTGGAAGCGCCTGGTTCTGGGCCTGGATGGCTCGCTCTGTTTTCTTCCGGGCCCAACCGAGGCGAGGAGAGCCGAGTGGTGGCCTCGGCCCAGCGAGTTCACGTCTTCCCGTTGATAGGCCGCGCGGTTGCACGAGCTCATGGAGTTGGGCTCGTGTGGGCCGATGCATGCATGGCGATGCTGGAGGTGGTGTGGTGCTTCCGGCAGAGACAGATCGAGTTGCATAAACCACACACACCATTTGCCCTTTTCTCTCCACGATTTAACAACATTTTCTGTGATTCTTCCTATGTGCTAACTGCTATAAGCATTTGGTTCATTCTGTGCAGATATTCTTCTCGGCTATCGCTGCCTGGGAAATATCTTCATGTCAGCTTGCAACCAAGAGTTCATTTGCATGGCGATGTTGATTTCAAGCAAGCTTGCTAGCTACATGGCCCCAGGCCATCTGATACTGTAACGCAAAGTCTTTTTTTTTTTTTTGCGTGTGTGTGTCACAGAAACGACATCGATCAACCTGAACAAATAGCTGCGGCCCTGAGGCGTTTGCAGCATCAGGCCGGAGATCCTACACATTTACGGAACAATCCATTGATGACGTCAACGAGTTTGTCTGCAACCGCGCCACATTGTGACCGGTGACCCCCCTATTGCTTGCGACGCATGCCCAGCTTAACTGTAAGCGTAGCTAATTTCCGCACTCCGACACTCCATTCCGTTTCTTTCTTGGACCCTGACGCTCTGGGTGACGGCTGCACATGCATATGGTCGAGCCAGAGGTGGTGAACCCCAAATATCTTTGGTGATCAGATCCGATGCTATAAAGCACACAATCGATCGGTCATCATGCACCTTAAAGCAGACACTTCTCATTCATGTCCGTTAATGAAACACCGGAACGCGAGTAAGGGTAAATATAAAACGATTTATTTTATTTTTAAAATACCTAATTTTTTTAATTAAAATCTTAGCAGCTAAATTATGGATATAAAAAAACTATATCTTCATATATACTTTTATGAATTATGAGTTGAATGCTTTTAAACTCATAATAAATAATAATAAATCTTTTTTAAAGTAAATTCAACATCTCAGGTTTTTCTATAAGACAATATAGATGTTGACTTTGTTTTCATCACAAGCCAAAATAAGAACCAAAAGAGTTGTAGACACAAGAGAAATTCACAACACAAATATATAAAAGTAGGGAGAAATACCTGTAATTTAAATTACGATGTAGAAATTAAATTATATAATTTAAATTAGAACAATAAAATTGATTCTAAAATAAATATTATTTTATTGATTGAAATATGTTTGCAAATCTTTCACAGAGTTTACAAAATTTTCTCAAAAATTATCTCTCATCTCCATCTTAAAACATCTCTCTAAAAATCTCTCCGAATATACTTAAAATGCACCATTCTTTATCTTTACCTATCTTTATATAGGCTAATGATGACTAAAAACCACTAAGATAAAGTTTAAAATGTCTAGGGTGAAACACTAACTCCTGTTAAATTTCAGATATTATCCTTAGATGTGATGAAAACGTTTCACATGCTGCTACGTAGCTAGACACACGAGAGATCGCAAAGTCTAACCGTTGCTACAAAGGATTCACTGCCCCTGGCCACTTCCCTCTCTACACCAATTACTTGTCGACACATGTCCTGAGGAGGGATCATATGTTATCCCACGCCTTCACCCTCATGCCCTCGTGCTGGACTGCATCGCTGCTGCCGCTAAGGCGACGTCGCTAATAGTCAGTTGCGCACCTCTCTCAAGCTACATCACCTTGTACCCATGCTACTGCACCGTTAGGCTACATGCGCGCTCACGCACTTGCCCATGTTTGCCTCGGCCGCTGCAATGCCTAGGGCACCGCTGCGCACTGCTGTGCCCTAGGTCATCGCTACCAAGCCGCTCACCGCGCAGGCTCTGGGCCGCCATGCCTCATCTGCCTAGGCTATCTCTACCAGGCCACGAGGAGGAGGAGGGATAGGTCAGCTGGGCCTAAGTTTAGGCTACCTCTCTCAATCTTTTTCTTTTCTTTTTCTTTTTCTTTTCCAATTTTTTCATAAATTTTTAGTGTTTGCACACCGACCTTATGAAGCTCGTTACGAAGACATCTTCACATAGTGTCCGTCTACTGTGTGCCACTATATATTTAACCTTGTTATCTAGCATATTTGATCGTTCTGTATCTCAACTCCTCATTAAGTTTAGTCCCGATCCACTATTGATCAAGATTAACTTCTAAAGATTATAAATTTAGTCTACTTTATCATATGGTATCACTATCACATAGACCTAGTCATCACTGAGCATAATCTTGGTCTTTGACATTGACTATGCCTAACCTTCATCAGCCATACATAGACCGAATAAACTATTTTCGGGTATAGATATCGTAACCTATCATATATTAGTCATACACACTTACACCGACAATCTTTAACTTTTCAAACCAAATTTCTAACAAAAAAAATCAACACATATTTACAATTTCTTTTGCTAATTTTTCATCACAACATATAAATCAGCATATGGTTTTATAGTTAATTCGATTATACTGTGCTTTAGGGATGGATCTAGGGTGGGGGCTTGAGCCCAAGTACTGACGTTAGGACAATGGGAAGGGGGACTAAAGCTCTATCTATTTTGTTTAGACCCTGGTATTCTTTTCTGGATCCGCCACTGCTGTGCTTAATTTATCAAGCTTCTACAAATATGGCGAGGACAATTCAACTGATCAATTTCAAATGAAACACTCGTACTTATATACCACTAATATACATGCATGCTATGAATTAGCTAAACCAACATTGTCATTGTCAAGATTCTTCTCTTTTCTTGGATGGATCATGTCTGGATTCCGGATGAGTGAAGAGGACGTCCTGCTCCTGCATGCATGGATCAAAATATCCTGCAGGGTAGTGGATAAACTCGAGGCAATGGCTGGCTGTTGCGTAGCCAATTGGCGCTGCAGCCACCACTGTCCACCGCTGACACGACTGGCGTTGGGTATCAATGACAGCAGCAGCTAGGATGATTGTACTACCTCATTGGTCGTCTTTAGTCGAGTGCATTCTCTTGTCAACCTGGCCTCTCTTTCACAGGCAGCACACCGAATCGCCCATGCCGCAGCTAGCAAACCGGAAACTTAACCTTCATTGACGTCATTGATCGATCGCTAGCTGCAACTCAAGGAGAAATAGTACACCTCAAGCAGCTTTTGTAGAATAAATATCAATATATTGGTGATCTCAGTTTGGCTGTAATATCGAGCGAAGGCATAAACGTCGCCGCACACTATCATATACTAATGCAGGAGTGATAGAATATTAACCCTTTGATACCAACTTGGATTATTCTGTAAGTAATATGTACACATGGACGTGTGTTTGTAACTATTTCATGTAAAGTCCAAATTAACATTGTGCGACATGTGTAATCCTTCGCTGTTTATGTGGGCAAATGCAGGCTAGTCGAAACCGTGAAGAGATCAGTTGATGGCGAAGTTTAGATCAGTGGATATTTGGATGATTAGTTACTCGATCTGACCTTGCTTTGTCATTTGTAAAGGTTGCAGTAGACCGGGCTATTTTTCTCTTTTTTGAAGGAAGAAAATCTGGAGTGGATGATACTATATCCACTTTACGTTCTTCTGGCTGGACCTCGAATCTATGGGAAGGTTTTGTAGTTGCCGGCTTGCAGCCAACTGTTTAAGCAAATGGATACTTGTCTGGTGGTTGCCGCTTCAGACGTGTCCAAAGCATGCATGAAAACGATATGGGATTCATGGCATCTTCTCCTAATATATTTTGACACGCAAAGTTTTTACGTGGCTGTGAAAATTAAAATATATGGGATTGTATCTCTCAATCAATTACAAATCGGCTCTCAGGGATGAGGATAACCGGCTAACATATACACGGATCTCTGGTCTGTACATGGTTTTTTTTATAATTTATATTTGGATGTCATTTCCTCCTCATTTTTCTGGTTTGCGATCCAAGTGACCATTTCATATATCATATTTATAACTTTTAGATATATATTTTAACATTCGTTTTATTTAAATTTTTTATATAAATATGTAAAAAGATAAGTTATATTTAAAATAACTTTAATGATAAATCAAGTCACATAAAATAATTAATAATTATATATATTTTTTAATAAGACAAGTGAATAAATGTGTGTTGATGTCGTCTATTAAAAATCGGAGTATTTTTTAGAGACTGATCTTATATATTTGCGGTCACGGTAGATTAATTTGTGAATTAGAGTATACTCTAGCATTTCAGTCTCGAAAAAATGTACTGAATGCATAGATATCACCACTAGATCATGTTGGGAATAAATCGGTTAATCGTGCAATTCATGAGGTTTGTATATCATACGATATACAAGAGGACACATCTGACAAGATAGCTCGATTATGACACGGTGATGAAGAGAGATGCGGCATTTAGCAGGCGATTTGTACTTCCTTCCAATCCATCCAAGAGACACAGGAGTACAGGATCTGAATGCTGATTTGTTCGGACAGTAGCAGTCCCCGGCGGGTTGTCCAATTGCCCCGTTTGGCTCTTCATGTTCAGGTTGAGTAACACTAGGAACTGAAAGAATTAACCTGGACCGGCGGTCCCGAAGATTAAAGTACAGTCCATCCTTAATTTGTTGCTAAACAGTAGCTAAACATGAGAAAATAACACGTAAATCACAAAGAGAACTCGAACTTCAATTACAGCAAGGCTATATAACTCAACTGTTCAATCGAAGAAGCGGTTGAAAATGACAACTGATCGAGCATTATAAGCTGTTGACATATGCATGTGTTCATTATACTCCAGTATGATACAAGACAGGTCATTGGCATCTAGGGTTGAAATATTTAATGTTGAATATGTCTAGAGAGGAAATTATTTCTCACTTCTGTTATCTAAAAAAACATCTGCTAAGTTGACAATGACGATAGCTAAATTTTCTGTTTAGGATCTGATTATCTATATGCATGCAAAGAAAAACCTCTGTGCTTTACCACACTTGTCCTTTTTCCTGTGCACAAAATCTACCCATTGGTTCTGGAGCCATTAGTCGGGTTCGATCTGTATCGTGATATAAACAAACGAGAGGAAAAAAATATAATTAGAATGGTACATGAGTCATCTACATTGTTTAACTTTCTTGTTGTAGGTTGACGACATCTATATCTGATTTCTGAATTATTCAGAACTAGGAGCCCTCTGCACTTGGTTTCTCAGGCTAAATCCTTCGTTCTGTAGCGTTTCCAGAGTATGATCTCACAAACAGCATCATACACAAATATAAAGTATCATGTTTATGATTTTTAATTTTTTGCAAAGATCAGATTCCTGATCCCTTTCATGCCGTGCTTGACACATACTCTTCTGAAGGCAGTGGATTCTTGTGTAGCTATGTGGGCTGACCTGAATATACCAGTGGATTACGTGAAGACAACGAACAATATATTAATCTCGACAGTGGCAAATTCAACGCTTTCACCTCTCTAATCACAGCTGCAAGCCTGCAAATCCCTTTTGTTCACGTCAACTCCTTGGGTGCTAGTAGTTATGGTCTAGAATAAGGTAACCTGCCTGGTCAAATTTTTGGATCACGGTAATGCGATTGGCTGACTACTTATGAAATTATAGATGCGTCTAGGTAACTTTCACATGTAAATATGGTTAATTACTTCATCAGGGAAGAACCAATGAGAGTATAACTTACTTCATCTAGTGCAACTGATTAATTGACCCCTACCACGGCAGCATGAAACAATACTTACCATTCGCTAACTAACAGGCAATGGCTTGAGATTGTAATCGCATTAAATTCAACTTGTGAAAATTTCTTGAAGATCTCATTTTAATTAAGCGTCGGTTTAATTCAGCGTTCATGTCAGCAGAGATGTGTTGGCCGTTCCGTTGTCACAAGCCGTTGTTGTCAGCACGACTGCATGGACGCATGCATGTCTGGCCGCGTGTCAGCTAGCTTGCTGGTGCAGACCGCACAAGCTCGAACGATCAATCGGTGACCTGATCGAGATAATCCGATCAGCGCCGCCTGCGGTGCGCCTCGAGCGGATAGCGAAGTCACAAATGGCGCTAAAGCAAGGGTACAATCCAAAGCGGGCCAGATCGCCGTTAAACTAGGTCGATGAGATGATTAAGCAAAGCGATCGATGGAGGCGAGAAACAACTGGGTTTCGCCGCCTTCGAGCGCGCGGCTTTGGCTCCCCGCGCGCGTTGGCATCGCGGCATCGGCGGCGGCGCCCGTGGCCGGCTTGCCTTTCGCTGTCTCGCTGGGCCCGCCGCCGCACGCCGTTTCCGCAACGTCGCTCTCCTGGTCTCGGCGCTCAGCTAAAGACTTTGCCTAGTTGAGCTGGGTCGCCTTGCAGCTTTCCAGTTTACAACGAACACCATCTCGATGTAAATTATTGCACATTTCACCCATCGTTTTTTTCACCATGTACGGCTACGGTTCTTAGCAACGCCGCCATGAGACATGTGCGTGTTATATTTGATGAAATCTGCTCGAATTTAAAAGTATAAAGATGAAAATTTCAAAATTTAATCCGTCTCCGGAAGTATTTGGCGCAAAACCTTGGGGTCTCCCTCCCAAAAACATTGGTGCCACCTGCAACAAGAGATCAACGAAGAATAAGAGGGAGAAAAAAAAGGTACACTAAAATACCACACGAAAATCTACGGAAATATAGGGGTAGCTGCTATTGCGGGGCCCATGCAAAATATCCCTATAAAAATGAGGGCGTGTGCTGCTCTGTAGTTCAGAACTTGAGAGCAGAGGAGGGAGCGAAGTGAGGACACTATCACGAGGCGAAGAAGAGCGAGGCACTGGCAGGGAGAGGGGAGAAGTGGCCGGCGATCCCCATCCATCCAAGGGGAAGAAGAGGAAACAGTTCGCAAGTCTTCCGGAGAATCGTGAGGTATATCAGTTGCAGTATGATCAACAGGAGAATATTTCACTTTGTTACGGTGTGATGCTGTGGATCTGCTACGTGTTCGTCTCTTTTTTCTGTTCCTCCTTTTCCGTTGATTTCTAGGTTTATCCGAAGAGTTTTTATTCATTCATTTATTTATTTATTCACAATACTTATCTTGTTTGAATTCTGTTCTGATCCAATTTAAAAAACTAGAGGAATTATCTTGGTTTTATCCGATGGGTAGAAGCAGACAATTCTGAGTTTTCTGAAGCTAATGTGATGTTTTTTTATAACAAAGGATGTTTTTTTGGATAATTTAAACACCTTTGATATCTCCAACGTCGTGAATTGCATTTGCAATTTTGTCTACAGACTAAGTAGGACTCCCACTCTACTACTAGTAGCGGAGTAAACTACCAACCCGAGCGAGCGGAGTCGAGGGGACATTCGTTCCCGCGCGGGCAATGTCGGCAGCGCAGGGCCTTGCTCTGAAGCTCCGCGCCGCGCCGGCGGCGGCTGGCGGCCGCGGGGAGAAGCGTCGCCGCTCACCGGCGACCGCTGCGGCGTCGTACGGAGCGGCGGCGGCGGCGCGGCCTCGCCACGGCCCCATGTCGCTGGAGGGCGGGTTTCTCGGCGGCGCGCTCCCCGCCGAGGACCGAGTGGCGCCGCGGGCATCGGCGTCGTCACGGCATGCGGAGGCGGCGCGCCCTCCTCCTCCCAGGTCGATGTCGAAGATCCCGGAGAGCAGCATTGGGCTGTACGACCCTTCCTTGGAGCGCGACTCGTGCGGCGTCGGCTTCATCGCGGAGCTCTCCGGAGAGTACAGCCGCAAAACGGTGAGTTTTTCGCCGCTAAGCACGCTGCTAGAGTTGATTGTCGCGTGCAAACAATCTAAACCCCAACGCAGCGTAGATGCCTGAAATTCTGAAATTGTTCGTGGTGGCTTTTGCGTTTGCAGGTCGAAGACGCTATAGAGATGCTCGAGAGAATGGCTCACCGTGGCGCCTGCGGCTGCGAGAAGAACACCGGCGATGGCGCAGGCATCCTCGTTGCTCTGCCGCACAACTTCTTCAGAGAGGCAAGCCAACTTGAAGTTTTAAGCCGTGAAATATGGGAATTTTCTGCCGCTGGGGGAATCATTTTTTTCTGCCTGTTTTTTGTGTTCTGACAGGCCACGAAGGACGCAGGTTTTGAGCTTCCGCCGCCTGGTGAGTATGCCGTCGGGATGTTTTTCATGCCCACAGATGAAGAACGCCGTGAAAAGAGCAAGGTTTTGTTTCGTGAGGTTAGTGTCTTAGTGACAAAGGAGAACAGTAGAACAGTTCAGTTCAATCTGATAGTAACTGATATCATGCTCACTTTCATGTTGTATATTTGGATTTGTTTTGAGCCATGCAGAAAGCGAAGTTGCTGGGACATGCTGTACTCGGCTGGCGCCGGGTTCCCACAGACAACTCGGGCTTGGGTCAATCGGCGTTAGATACTGAACCAGTGATTGAGCAAGTGTTTGTCACCAAAAGTGCAAGTTCAAAGGCTGATTTTGAGCGGCAGGTCATTTAATGAGCAAGCACATTTGAACTTTATGGATTTCATCCGTAGCTGTTTTTACTTGACTTGTTTTTGTTGATTGCAACTGCAGATGTACGTCCTACGGAGGTTCTCAATTATGTCCATACGAGAAGCTCTAGGTGTCAAGAATGGTGGACCAAAAGATTTCTACATGTGCTCTCTATCTTCAAGGTTCTGTGTTACCATCCCATTAAAAAATGTGGTTTAAGTTTCCAACCTTGTAATCTGAAGCGATAGGATTTCAGTTACAGCTTATCTGTATTAAGCAACAGTAAGCTGTGATATGGATTAAAAGAAAAGAAAAAAAACATGTTTCAGAAATGTTTCATTTTGATATCAAGGAATGGAAAAAAAAACTTTTGGTTATTTCTTACTTTGTGATCTGATCTCAGCTCAACTTTGATTTGGTAACATGTGCGTGCATTCTATTTTCTGCCAAGCAATTATTTGCTGAATTTCGTTTTTGATATTTTTTTCAGGACCATTGTTTATAAGGGTCAGCTTAAGCCGAGCCAACTCAAGGGGTACTTCTTTGCAGACTTAGGCAATGAAAGCTTCACAAGTTACATGGCACTGGTAAGTACATAACCATTTCAATATTATCTGAATAATAAAATCCATGACCATAGTCAGAATATGGGATTGCTAGCAGCAAGATGGTTGTGATGCCATACAATGCTTCTAAGCAGGCATCAACTATCCTGTTTTCTTATAATGATATGCTATCTCACTCCTGGTTCATGATGCCTTTGGCTAAAGCTGTAGAAACTAGAAACTGTGTCAGCTGATGTCCAGCAAAAAGTGTGCACACTTCAGAGTCCTTGTGTAGTTCTGCTATTAGCAATTGCTTTTCCAGAATGTGTATCCTAATTGGTATAAACAAACTTTATTTGGTTTGAGGTAGTTTAGGTTCTGGAATTTTACGTGGATGATAGCATATGGAATAGGATTCAAGGATAGATAGTACTGACCTACTGGGTATTCATATGAAACCATACTAGTCATAGTCGTGCAAAAGATCAAACAGGGTATGGTTTAAAAGTCATGCTTGCGAACAGATTCACTCAAGATTTTCCACGAACACCTTCCCTAGTTGGGATCGAGCACAACCAATGCGTGTTCTGGGGCATAATGGCGAGATCAATACCCTTCGAGGGAACAAGAACTGGTAATTTTGCTAAACATGCTTCTCTTCCAATTTATCATTTTCTTGTAAGCAAGAATCTTCATATGCCTATGAATCATGGAGGATGAATTTTATATATTTATACGCTTACTTGCACTATTGTCCTATTTCCATGTTTGGTAGGATGAAGGCACGCGAGGGTCTCTTGAAGTGCAAGGGACTAGGTCTAACAAGGGACAAAATGTTGAAACTTCTGCCTATAGTGGATGCTACATCTTCGGATTCAGGTTGCATTTCTTTATTATAATTTACACATGATAGAAATAAAAGTACTGTATGCTCTTAGCTCGGTGTCTCTGAAACAATGTGTATATTTGGCATTGCATATCGCTTTTTACTTGTCAAATGAAAGTATAATCATCTTTGCAAAGTTATTTATTTAATGATGTTGTGAATTTAGGTGCAATTGACAATGTTCTTGAGCTCCTCATACAATCTGGAAGAAGCGCGCCAGAGGCTGTCATGATGATGATCCCTGAGGCATGGCAAAATGATGTTAACATGGATCCTGAGAGAAAAGCTTTGTATGAGTTCTTTTCAGCACTTATGGAACCTTGGGATGGACCAGCTCTAATCTCATGTAACAAGATAAAACTAAACTCTACTCTTAATGTTTATGCATGCATTATGATATATGAGTATCAATTCTGATCTGGTCTTCACACACAGTTACTGATGGCCGTTACCTTGGTGCGACCCTGGATCGTAATGGCTTGAGGCCAGGCCGTTTTTATGTGACCTACAGTGGCCGTGTAATTATGGCTAGTGAAGTTGGTGTGGTCGATGTTCCTCCTGAAGATGTTTCGAGAAAGGGTAGGCTAAACCCTGGAATGATGCTTTTAGTTGATTTTGACAACCATTGTGTTGTGAATGATGATGAATTGAAGAAAGAGTACTCCAAAGCTCGTCCGTATGGAGAGTGGCTGAAGAGACAAAGGATACAACTCACAGATATTATAGAATCTGTAAATGAAACTGATAGAGTTGCACCAAGCATTTTGGGTGCACTTCCAGTAAGTTAATTATCTTGCTGACTTTTGAGTGTCCTGTAGGTTAGGAGATTGGCATGCAAGGTGAGCTATCTTATGGTTTCTTTTATACTTTTCTGCAGATTACAAATGAAAACAAAGCAGACATGGGTATCCGTGGAATTTTGGCCCCACTGAAGGCTTTTGGGTAAGCAACAGTCCGATCTTAGTATGTTTCTTCTTGTCTTCCTTGTTGACAAATTACCTCTTTGGTTTGATTCAGGTATACAAGAGAAGCCCTGGAAATGCTGATGCTACCAATGGCCAAAGATGGAGTAGAAGCTCTAGGATCAATGGGAAATGATACTCCCCTGGCTGTGATGTCAAACAGAGAGAAGCTGACTTATGAATACTTCAAGCAGATGTTTGCACAAGTTACAAACCCACCGATTGACCCAATCAGGGAGAAAATTGTCACATCTATGGAGTGTATGATTGGTCCAGAAGGTGACTTGTCTGAAACAACAGAGCGACAGTGCCATCGCCTCACGCTTAAGGGTCCTTTACTGAATACAGATGAAATGGAGGCTATCAAAAAAACAAACTACCGGGGTTGGCGCAGCAAGGTGCTTGACATAACTTATCCTAAAAAGAATGGAAGGATAGGCTTACAACAGACTTTGAATAAAATTTGTGCTCAAGCACGTGAAGCTATTCACAAGGGCTACACTATTCTAGTTCTCTCTGATAGAGGTCAGTAAGATTTATATATACTACAGTTACACCAGAATCACTAAGCATGAATTGTATGATCCATGAATTTATCATCATCTAGATATTGTTTCATGCGCATTAGTGTTATTATGAATTGGATCTTATCCATGTTCATCAATACTACTACCTTTGATCTGAATGTGCTTGGATATCTATTGTGTTATTGCAGCATGTGAGGTATCAAAGATTTTTTTTCTGTAGAGATCATGAATAAGTAAAATATCTAGTGTAAATTTTCATCACAGCATGTTAACAGTCAACATCTTAGTTTCATGTCAGGTTAGCTCGACCTTAGTTTCTCTTGCTCCTCGTGTCAACATAGCTCTATTCACATTGAA
Source organism: Oryza coarctata (assembly GCA_030770085.1). NCBI lineage: Eukaryota > Viridiplantae > Streptophyta > Magnoliopsida > Poales > Poaceae > Oryza > Oryza coarctata. The sequence continues at coordinate 21,522,430 of CM061470.1, forward strand.
ATCAAGATTTATCCTATACATTTTTTTAATCTGAGTTCAGTTTTCCCAAGCTTGTCACCATGACATGTGCTCTTCATTTCAATGGTTAATTCTCAAAATTAACTTGCCCCATCATCTGTAGCATTTGAAGGATTGAAAGACTATGTTTTAACTAGAAGTTTGCATGCAGGTTTTTCTTCAGATCGCGTAGCTGTCAGTTCCCTATTGGCAGTTGGAGCTGTTCATCAGCACCTTGTCTCAAATCTTGAGAGGACACGCATAGGGTTGTTAGTTGAATCGGCTGAACCTCGTGAAGTGCACCATTTTTCTACCCTTATTGGATTTGGTGCTGACGCTATATGCCCTTATTTAGCTATAGAAACAATATGGCGGTTGCAAATTGATGGGAGGATTCCTTCTAATAATGATGGGAAACCTTATACACAGGAACAACTTGTCGAGAAATATTTTTATGCTTCAAACTATGGAATGATGAAAGTTCTTGCGAAGATGGGAATATCCACACTGGCATCTTACAAAGGCGCCCAGATTTTTGAGGCCCTTGGTCTTGCTTCAGAAGTGGTCAGCAAGTGTTTTGAAGGTACTCCTAGTAGAGTTGAAGGTGCAACCTTTGAAATGCTTGCACAAGATGCTCTTCGTCTCCATGAGATTGCGTTCCCATCAAGAACTTTACCACCTGGAAGTGCAGATGCAAATGCTCTTCCTAACCCTGGGGATTACCATTGGAGGAAAAATGGAGAAGTTCACCTTAATGATCCTTTTTCCATAGCAAAATTACAAGAAGCAGCACGAGTTAACAGCAGGGAAGCATACAAAGAATATTCTAGGCGCATTCATGAGCTGAATAAGCAATGCACTCTACGTGGCATGCTGAAATTTAGAGAAATTCCGATCAAAATTTCCTTGGATGAGGTAGAACCTGCAAAGGAGATAGTGAAGCGGTTCTGTACTGGAGCAATGAGTTATGGATCCATTTCCTTGGAAGCTCACGTTTCCCTTGCTGAGGCTATGAACACACTCGGAGGAAAATCGAACACAGGTATCTCATACCATATATGGGACCTGATCTTTTTCTGAGTCAGTTACTTTTAAATGTCATGTGTGCTATGTGTTGCATGTTTGCTTGCTATAGTGCTTCCTTGATTTTTCGCATGATAACTTAGGTGGCTCTTTTAGATCATTTTAACATTGCTATTCAAAAATCACTCCAATTTGCTTAGTTAGAATTATGAATTATATATGCCTGAAATGTGATAGCTATATAATTATCAAGCATGGGAGCAAAGGTCATTTAACAACTAAACACCAACCTTCTTGGCATAGATTAAGCTTTATAGTAGCCAAACTACCCTTAGGGTGAGTTTAAAGGTGAGTGAAGAGGAAGATGAAGATGATCACGCAAAATAAGAAGGCTCATTAGTGAACAATTAATTAAGTATTAATTATTGCAAATTTGAAAAATAGATTAAATAATTTTTAAAGCAACTTTTATATAGAAAATTTTTATAAAAAATGTACCGTTTAACAGTTCGGATAACGTGCTTACGAGAAATGAGAGAAGTTTTCACCCCCAACCCTCATCAAACACACCCTTAAAATTTTTGGAAAGTTGGAAGTATAATATCCTCCATTAGTAGCTACACCAACTTTGGACGGTGTAGATTGAAGGGGCTGTGCATATCATTAGATAGTAGGATGGTAACCACATAACCATAGAGTTGTAACACCACGTGCCCCAAAATCCTCCCAATGCCTGGGCTTCCATGTGGGGTGGGTCACTCGTGTGTAGCACCTCATTTGGGCTTTCTTCATCCATGGTACGCCAAAAGGTTAATAAGATTAGGTAATGTTATGTTTTTGGCCAACAAGGCTTATATGTTAGTATATCTCTAGGTAAACAGGCAATTGGTGTTTTACATAAGTGAATAAATCAGGGGATCTTTTGACAAGTGAATATGGATTTTGTTAGTTGATATAGCATCTGGATTCAATCCAGTAGCTTAGATCGTACTCTTTGTTTTGTTCTCCAATTTCAGGGCTAGTCGTCATTTGATATGAACCTTTATTTTAAATATGTTAGATTGTAGAGAGATGCCTCCTGAACTATTTCCATATGCTACACAGCAGCTAGGCTGATGCAAAGTTATTTATCAACTTTTGTTCATTGTGTTATTTCTCTCTAATATTGCACTTCCTATCTGCAGATATGCATCTAATGTAAACTTGTTTATGACTTATTTGTGCACAGCTATTTGTTAAGAATATCAACTTACTAGTGAATTTGGTAACTGATTCCATTTTGTATGTTAATTGGGATGCACATCTAAAAAGGTGAGGGAGGGGAACAACCTTGTCGTATGGAGCCTCTTCCCGATGGTTCAAAGAATCCAAGAATAAGTGCAATCAAGCAAGTTGCCAGTGGAAGATTTGGAGTTTCCATCTATTATCTGACTAATGCAGTTGAGGTGCAGATAAAAATGGCTCAGGTATTTGACTAGATTGGTTCTTAGTAAAACTATATGAACTACTTCTGTATTACTACCAGTGTTTGACTTAAAGTACATACCTTCCTGCAATGTGTGCATGGACCACTGGTCAGGCTATTTGTTAGGCAGTAGAAATTTATATCTTGTCGTGCTAACTGTACAGGGTGCTAAACCTGGTGAAGGTGGTGAGCTACCAGGTCACAAGGTCATCGGTGACATTGCAGTCACTAGAAATTCTACAGCTGGTGTAGGCCTCATTAGCCCGCCTCCTCACCACGATATATACTCTATTGAGGATCTTGCACAACTTATCCATGACCTTAAGGTATATTCTCCTTTGTTTGAAAGGGAAGAGCATAATCTCATGATGGTGTCTTATAACTACTTAGTGGAAGATTCCATTTTGCTACTTACACATTTACTTCCTTATTAATTGCCATTTTACATTAAAGAACCTTTTTAATTGAAACCATGCATGTCACACTTTACAATTTTGCTTGGTTATTCTATGTTGCTTCTTTCTACTGTAGAATGCAAACCCAGGAGCCAGAATCAGCGTCAAACTAGTCTCTGAAGCTGGTGTAGGAATTGTCGCTAGTGGTGTGGTGAAAGGACATGCAGACCATGTTCTGATCTCTGGACATGATGGAGGCACTGGAGCCTCCAGATGGACAGGGATAAAAAATGCTGGACTTCCTTGGGAGCTTGGATTAGCTGAAACACACCAGACTCTGGTGGCCAATGGTCTCCGTGGCCGAGCTGTTCTTCAGACAGATGGACAGATGAAAACTGGTAGAGATGTTGCCGTTGCTTGTTTACTTGGAGCGGAGGAATTTGGATTCAGCACCGCCCCATTAATCACACTTGGCTGCATTATGATGAGGAAGTGTCATACCAACACTTGCCCTGCTGGTATTGCTACACAAGATCCAGTGCTCCGTGCAAAGTTTGCTGGGAAGCCAGAACATGTCATAAACTACTTCTTCATGCTTGCTGAGGAGGTACGAGAAATCATGGCACAGCTTGGCTTTCGCACTGTTAATGAAATGGTTGGGCGATCGGATATGCTTGAGATTGATCCCAAAGTACTGGAGGGCAATGAGAAACTTCAAAACATTGATCTCTCACGGCTGCTGAAACCAGCTGCTGAAATTAGCCCCGGGGCTGTTCAATATTGTGTTGAGAAGCAAGATCATGGCCTAGACATGGCATTAGATAACAAACTCGTAGCCTCCTCAACAGCTGCCCTTCAAAAAGGTGCTCGTGTTTTCATTGAGACACCAGTGCGGAACACTAACCGAGCTGTTGGTACTATGCTCAGTCATGAAGTCACAAAACGATATCACATTCATGGATTGCCTTCAGATACCATCCATATTAAGCTGAATGGAAGTGCTGGCCAAAGTTTTGGTGCTTTTCTGTGTCCTGGAGTCACTCTTGAGCTTGAGGGAGACAGCAATGATTATGTTGGTAAAGGACTATCTGGTGGAAAGATTGTTGTGTATCCACCAAGAAATAGTCGATTTAATCCACAGTACAATATTGTGATTGGTAATGTGGCTTTATATGGTGCTACAAAGGGAGAGGCATATTTCAATGGTATGGCGGCAGAAAGGTTTTGTGTCCGCAATTCAGGTGCTCAAGCAGTAGTTGAAGGGATCGGTGATCATGGATGTGAGTACATGACCGGAGGTACAGCTGTTATTCTTGGAAAAACTGGTAGAAACTTCGCAGCTGGCATGAGTGGAGGTATTGCTTATGTTTATGATGTGGATGGGAAGTTCAGTAGCCGTTGCAATTATGAGTTAGTTGACTTGTATGATGTAGTTGAAGAGGATGACATCACAACATTGAGAATGATGATACAACAGCATAGACTTCATACAGAAAGTGATTTGGCCAGAGATATACTCTTGAATTTCGATAATCTCCTCCCAAAATTTGTAAAAGTATTTCCAAGAGATTACAGGCGGGTTTTGGATAAACTAAAAGCAGAGAGGGCTGCTAAAAATGCAGAGGAAAAGGCAAGAGAAGTGGTGGATAAGAAGCCAGTTGAAGCAATTAAAGCTCCAAATGGTATTTCAGTAAAGACAGAGGTAAATAAGATTTAAGAAGGATACTTTCTCATTCTCTATATCTGTGATATTTAACTTGACTGTTGGAAGTTTATAATGTCCTTAAAATAATTATCATTGTAATTTTGTAAGCTAGGCTTTCTAGTCTGACTTCAAGTCTTTTTTATATGCAGAAGGTGAAGAATGAAAAGCCATCAAGCCGACCATCACGAGTTTCAAATGCTATGAAGTACCGAGGTTTCATAACATATGAGCGAGAGGGTACTTCTTACAGAAATCCAAATGAGCGTGTAAAAGATTGGAATGAAGTTGCAATTGAATTGGTTCCTGGGCCACTGCTAAAGACGCAATCTGCTCGGTGCATGGATTGTGGCACTCCTTTCTGTCATCAGGTGATACTCAGTTTTTTCCCCTTTTGTATTAGGCAGCTTTTTTTTGGCATAAAATACAATGATGCTTTTCAGTACAGTAGTTTTATACAAATGTCCTTGATTTTGAGTCCTTGATGCTCTTAACTTCTTGTCCATATATAATTGTGAAGTTTTCTTGGTATGGTTTCTGTATTTTTATTATATCAAACTTTTGCAGGAGGGTTCTGGTGCTGGCTGTCCTCTTGGAAATAAGATCCCTGAATTCAATGAATTGGTTCATCAGAATAGATGGCATGAAGCCTTGGATCGGCTACTTGAGACAAACAATTTCCCTGAGTTTACTGGACGAGTTTGCCCTGCTCCTTGTGAGGGTTCATGTGTACTTGGCATTATAGACAATCCAGTATCCATAAAGAGCATAGAGTGTGCCATCATAGACAAAGGATTTGAAGAGGGATGGATGGTACCACGGCCTCCACTACGGAGAACAAGGTGTGTGTTCGGCACAACTTTTTACTTGCTTGCTTATATGAGTTGAAACGTGTAACAATAGCTGCATCTAAGCTGCCTTTTTTTTTTTGCAGAAAGAAAGTTGCTATCGTTGGCAGTGGCCCAGCTGGTCTAGCTGCTGCCGATCAACTCAACAAAATGGGCCATTTTGTGACTGTGTTCGAACGTGCTGACCGTATTGGAGGACTGATGATGTATGGGGTTCCAAATATGAAGGCAGACAAAGTGGGCATTGTTCAGCGACGTGTTGATCTAATGGCTAAGGAGGGGGTTAAATTCGTTGTGAATGCCCATGTTGGAAGTGATCCTTTGTACTCCATTGAACAGCTCCGTTCTGATAATGATGCAGTTATTTTGGCGTGTGGAGCTACAAAGCCAAGGTGATTTAACGCAAAAACCAAAAGTGGAGTTTGTAGTTCTCATCAGTTTACCTATTTCTTGGCACCGGTTTTTAAATTCTAAGCTACACGGTTTTATCATCCATACCTTTGAAACTTGGCTAAGCTTTAGTGCATTATACTTGAGCAGAGATCTCCGTATCCCTGGGCGCGAGTTGTTGGGCATCCATTTTGCTATGGAATTTCTTCATGCCAATACCAAAAGTTTACTTGACAGCAACTTGGAGGATGGTAACTACATATCAGCACAAGGGAGAAAGGTGGTTGTTATTGGTGGTGGAGACACAGGTACAGATTGCATTGGGACATCCGTTAGGCATGGTTGCAGCAACCTTGTAAATCTTGAGCTTATGTCTGAACCACCAAGAAAGAGGGCACCTGACAACCCCTGGCCGCAGGTTAGTCCCTTCATCATAAAAACGACATCTTTATTTTTTTTGAATGAAAATCTTTATATGCTTAGAATTTAAGTACTGCGCCATTACAATTGCCTGAACTTCCATTAACACTACTGTACTGTGATTCTATGATTGCCTTCAGTGGCCCAAGATCTTCCGTGTTGATTACGGGCACCAGGAAGCAGCTAGCAAGTTTGGAAAAGATCCAAGAAGTTACAAAGTCCTCACAAAGCGGTTTATCGGAGACGAGAATGGAAAAGTGAAGGCACTTGAGGTGATACGTGTTGAATGGGGAAAAGTGGATGGAAGGTTCCAATTCAAGGAAGTTGAAGGATCAGAAGAAATTATTGAGGCTGATCTTATCCTCTTAGCTATGGGATTCGTTGGTCCCGAAGTGGTTAGTTTTCCTCTCTTTCTCTTACAGACAAGAATAGCATTACACAAGTGTGCATAGAGCTATCTATTTAGAGATCAAACAACATATAGTGACTAATTACCTATCCTTCTACAGACTGTTGCTAAGCGGCTGGGTTTAGAACAAGACATGAGATCTAACTTCAAAGCTCAGTTTGGAAATTTTGCGACCAATGTGGAAGGTGTGTTTGCTGCTGGAGACTGCAGACGTGGGCAATCACTGGTTGTTTGGGCCATCACAGAGGGACGGCAAGCTGCAGCAGCCGTGGACAAGTACCTGTCAAGGGATGAAAGTGAAATCAATGGCACAGAAGGCATTACCGTCTCAAGTGAAGGTCTGATCCAACCCGTACCTGCATAGACAGAAAACATTTTTGTAACTCTGGTGCAGCAATGATCGATGCGAAGATAGTAGGGACATGCATTTTTAACTATAAAAAGGTAAAATAAAGGGCTCATAAATAATTTACAAGAAAAGAGGGCCCTCTTGTAAATTTTTTCCCTGTTTCTTCTTGTGAAGAGATGCAAATTCTGTAATTATAAGAGTTTTTGTTAAATAAATATAAGGAAATTTTCAGTAATATGTGTATGACAGCTAAATATCGAAAGCCTTTCCTTCTAGTTTTTTACACGTATACTTCTTAAAAATTTTCTATTAAAAAGATGCCTTAAAAATTATGTCAATCTATTTTTAATTTTTTTAAACTAATACTTCCTTATCCTTATCATCGTAACTTACAAGCCGAAGACCGTCAACAAGCAGTCAACAGTCATCAGCGTATTTGACCAGTCCACCGATCGAGGTTACACGCATGACGTACATAATAGGCTAAAAGCACGTACCCCGGCCGGCCTCGGTAGAATTCTTTTTTAGGTGAAAAATTGCGTGGTAATTTTAGTCCTTGACAACCCATCATGTACGCTCTCCTCTCCTACCTCTGAACAAGTCAAGCTCCCCTTCACCACTATATAACGCACACTTCACCAACCAAGTGCCATTCAAAGCTCACCCATCGCCATTGATTCACCACTAGCTACTTAGCTAGCTAGCTAGTTGTGCTACACAGCGAAGCGTCTAGTAGTACTCTAGCTAGAGCATGGGCAACAGCCTGCCGCTGCCATGCCCTTGCCAGGAGGCCACGGCGGTGACCACCTCCGGAGTCATCAAGAAGAGGAGGAAGAAGAACACGCCGGGCGGTAGGAGCAAGGCGGCGGCGGCGGCGGCGTCGAGGCATGTGGTGGTTCCGGTGCTGGACACGCCGGAGGAGGAGGAGGAGATGAAGAGCGCGTGGCCTGGGTGCCGCGTGGAGCCCGGCGGGGACGGCATGCGGGTGACGGTGGTGATGAAGAGGAAGGACGCGGCGGAGCTGATGGCGAGGCTGGAGGAGCGGTGCGCCCTCGAGAGGAAGGCCAGGATGGTTGAGCTCAACACCGGCCTCGGCGGCGGCATGATGAGCCCGTCCCGGGACGCGTACCGGGCGCCGCGGCTCGCGAGCATACCGGAGAACTAGCTGAGCTAGCTAGCTCTGATGTGCCACTCGATCTCTGCAACTGCAATCTGCATGCACAGTAGCTGTACACATTTTTGGAGCACTGATAAAATTTATAAAATTATTATAGATAGCTCAATTAAGTATATTAGCTAGCAAGTTAGTGACATGGTGAATTGGTGATTACTCTCTCTTTTTTTTTCCTCCTCTTCCTCTTGGATTCTTGAGAAGATGTCTCTGTCGGCTCCGCCATGGCGCAGCACCGCAGTGTATGCAGAGAGTTGTCAATTGGACAACTTATGATGAACATGATATGCTCACATCCATGTGTAAATAATCTTGTTGTTTTATTTATAAGATGCAGCATGCTTGCTCCAAAAAGCACAATTTTTATTTCTTGTCATGCTATTTAGCTTAGACAGCAAGAGGGGATTAATTCATATGTTGCAGTTTTAGCACATCAACTTTTTTTCTGAATTTTATAAGAAAAACCTTCCGAATATATTAAACGAGAATTTTTTTTTTGAAAGATCCCCGGGGGGAGAGCTTCTCCACCTAAATACTTTCATTGAAACACAACTAAAGGATTAGAAGGTTTAGAGCACAGGATTAGATAGAGGACAGATGAATAGAGAATATTGAATGAGAAATTCGATCGCCTTATCTGGTCGATGCTGCCTACTACCTTCCTTCTTGAAAACTTATCCTAGATATTGACATCTTCTTGTTGGTTAGTCAGAGTTGGGAAGAATCAGACAATGGAGCAATCACTACTATGTTTTCGATCGAGGTGAGACGTTACACAGCTAGCTATCACTTATCAGCAAAACAGTGTTGCCTTTGTCACACTGGCATCGATAGGGTAAAGCAACCGATGGATGATACTAGGCTCCAAAGTTCATGTTGGCATATTGAGGTAGGCAACATAGACCTTTTCATTCAAAGCAAGCTTAGCTCTATCATGGCAAGCTAGGCAGCATCTTCTCCATCCATGCTATTTTCAGACTTCAGTTCAGAGGAGGTAGTTAGCCATACATGACCATTCAAGCTTCAGTTATCTGAGAAGCCTGTGATCGCCATTAGATATTGTTACCTTCACATACGTAATCGTTGAGAAAATTTCAGTCAGTTAGTCAGGACGTAATAACACCGACATTGAGCCTGTTTACAAGCACTACTACATTCTGTTCACACCAATAACCTTGTCTGAACATGAACATTAATCTGTTTTCTATCCTCTATCTGGTCGTTGTCATTACTGTAATTTTTCTAATAAAAATACATAAGTAGAGAAATTGCGAGCAAATGGTTTGCCTGTGAATTTAAGTTAATCTTTGTCCAAGTCAGCCTGGGAGAATTAGTCCACAACGTTTTATTTATCTATTGTTTTTTACACCCAGAATCTGATTATTATATCACCATTACGCCATCAAAGCATAATAATAAAACCAAACATCTCAATCTACCGAGACCTACACCTACAAGTCTCGTCAACACACAGGTGAGCTCGACTTCGACATTAACACACCACCATCCAGAAAATGAACAGAAGCGTCAACACGCAGAGTGTAAATTCATACCGAAGAAACTCACGGAATACTCTCCCAATATTCAAATAACTCACCCAATAATCAAATTTCAATATAGTTTAAGTACATACTGTCTATTTTCAGAAATTTATGTCATGTTTTTTTATATTTTGTAGATGAAATTTTATGACATATAATCGAAGTGTCGCTTCAGCTATAAAAAGAAAAGGTCCACTTTAGCTTATCTTGTCATCAAGTTTAAAAAACTTTGATAAACCACGAAACTAGATATAATACATCCCTAATCACTAAGATCTCAAGATATTATTATACTATTATACTTAGTTTTGACTGACATGACGAGACACTCAATCGAAAAAAATAAAATAAAAAGATAGGCCCCAAATGTCAGTGAAACATTTATGGATTCTTCCTTCTATACACCATCTCTCTAGTAGTGGTGCCAGTGAGCTTGAGCTTGCTAGCTCATCGGCAGAAAGGCAACAACGGTGGGTGGTGGTGGGTAGACGACGAGGAGATCCTGACCTGGCCAGTGGTGAGTGAAAAAGAACAAGAAGTTGGCTTGGGCCTCAGACGGTGATAGGTGACCGGCAAAACAATAGCAGTAGAAGCTTATGGTCAGATAGAGCTTGGGGTGCTGCCAGTCACCATCAACTCTCTCCTAAGTGACACGGGCGGTGGCGATATCGTCAAGCTTGAGCAGACGCCACATCTCTTCTCTCCCATCTCAAGCAGCATGGCGTTCTCTACCATCTCGAACAGCACTGCGTATTTTTAGGTGAATATAAAGTATATTATAAGTTAAACAACACATTATCAAAACTAGGGCTAGTTGTTGTTGTTTATGCCACCAAATACACACGCCTTTCATAATTTACCATCTAATTCATGTGCCTTTTATAATTTACTCTTAGGGATACGAATTGCTTTGTTTCATGCCATTCTGTCTATCTAGCCCCACCTCTGTCCGTCGGCTCCTACACTACATCACTATGTGATGATGGCATAAGTAGGGAGGAATAAAATAAAGGGCGCATCGGCTGTAAAACCGATGATACTCTGAATAAAATATACGATAAGCAATAAAGAGCGAAGTCCGTTCTTTCGAAGAGACGAGACCTAGCGACCACTGATAATTGTACCGTTAGAACCAGCCTTGATAGATCGGACCGAACCGAGACAGTATAAGACTGAGGCTAATTACATTGAAATGGCAGAAGCTAGTTCAGTCATGTCGACGGAAGTAAATCCATCGTCAACTATTGGTTGTGTATCTAATGCAGTCATATAAATAAACTCATTAGCTACCTAAGACTATGGAAGGAAAGAAACCTAGTAGATCTCGATGTCAGTCCTATTAGACACAAGCTTGATAGATCGGACCTAACTGAGACAGTATAAGGCCGGATCTAATAGAACTAGATCGATCTCTAGCGGATTAATCGTTGAAGACATATATATATTGGTTAAAAAGCTGATACAATAGGCGTGAAGTTCAGTGTAAAGACAACTCATCGGCTAGCTGCTATGATGAAATGTTGTGTAAAGATCCGCTGACTTAAATCTTAATCTACTATCAGTAGTCTAAAAGGACAAACCTAACCAATACAGTTTGAGACTGATGACGATAAAAAGAGCTCAATAAGCTAATAAATTCTATAAAAATATGATGTGATATATCCTATCAGACTAAGATGTCAAACCTAACCAATACGGTCTTAGATAGAACAGATATAACAGAATAATGGTGGAATTTACTCCTTCACCAGAGTTTGAACCTAACCAGAATCCACCAGAAAAAACCTAGATGAGATAAGGTGGTGATGCACCGAGATTATATTGATCTATAGAAATAATTTACAAGACTCTAGAGGGTGTATATTTATACCCTATGGTTATAAAAATCCCACATGAATATGAGATAAACTTTCTTAATTATAAAATAGAATCTATCTACGGGATAAATTTTTCTAATAATAAAACATAATCTATCTTATAGATACAAGGAAAATAGGAAAACTAATTAACTTGGATAACTATAATACATATTTTATAAATATAAAAATCACTCTACTATGGATTTCACTATTTCTTCTCAGATCCAATCTCATCTATATAATATTTCATTTTTAACTAAATTAAATCCATCTTCATCCGTCCGATTAGCTCTTTCTCTGTATCAATCGGCTTCTTTTCGTAAGCCAATCAGCTCTCCGATCCTAAATCGAATCTGTCTGCGGGGCTTATCAAATCTTGGTATTAATAGGTACCACACGTTGTATGTGGGCTGCATCATGCTGCTTCCCTTCCACAACAAAATCAAAATTATCGGTATGTTTCAACCATGTTTTATATGTTTGATTGGTTCATGTATATATTTCTCATATATAACTCTAGATCAATTAAGATGGTTCTACTAGTTTACTTGTTTAATGTCATAATTTATTTATAACATAAATTAAATCTATATATTCTCATATTTCTAATGATCTAAAAACCTTATTATAGTAACTGTGATTTTACTATAAATAGATTTGCTGATGCACTGAGGTTGAATAAATTCACCAATGTACACTTCAAGAGATGGCAGATCAGAGTAACTCTATGGGTGATGGCTATGAAATATTTTTGAATTAGTATTGGCAAACCTAAAGGAGATTTTTCTGCTAAACAACAGAAAGATTTTAAGGAAGCTACTACTCTCTTTATGGGGATACATTCTTAACATTCTTGTTGATTGTCTGGTTGAGATGTATATGCACATGACTGACACAAGAGAGTTATGGGATACACTAAATACCAAATTAGGTTCTACAGATGCTAGCAATGATCTGTACATTATGAAGCAATTTTATGATATTACAATAGTTGACAACCGTTCTGTTGTTGAGCAAGCTCATGAAATATAAACCATTGCTAAGAAACTTAAACTCTTTAAGTGTGTCTTATCCAAAAAAATTGTCATGCATTATTGTGAAACTAACTTCTTCATAGAAAAATTTTGGTACTACACTCAAACACAAGAGACATAAGTACTCCATTAAGGGCTTGATAGCATCTCTTGATATTGAGGAGAAAGCTCAAGAAAAAGACGTCACGTCTAAGGACAATAATGGATAGTTTAGTGCCAATGTGGCACACAAAACCTTAAATAAGAACAAAGAGAAATATGTCAAAGTCCAACATACCACACACTTCAAGAAGAAGAAGAACACCAATCCGAATCAGGATGAGAAAACTTGCCTTGTGTGTGGCTTTCCTAGTCATTTAGCCAAGAAGTGTCTACAACATAAGGGAATGAAGGCACTTACAGGACAAACTTTTAAGTTTGTCAATATGATCATTGACAACAGTAGAGAATAAAGCAGGTATGATAAATTATCTATTGTCTTTTGAGTTAATCAATCTACTAGTTGGTGGGTATATATGGGGGCCAATGTACATGTTTGTGCTAATATCTTGTTGTTTTCTTCTTATTAGGACACACAAGATTCCTCCATCCTAATGAAAAATGGATCGCATGATTTTGTTCATGGTGTTAGCATGTTAGATCTAAAGTTTATTTTGAAAAAAGATTGTGCAGTTGAAGAATATACAACATGTCTTTACTATAGACAAGAATCATGTTAGTGGTTCCTATCCATGTAGAGATGGGTTTATGTTGGTGTTTGAGTCTAATAAAGTAGTCATGTCTAAATATGGATATTTTATTAGCAAGGGCTATGAGTGTAGAGGATTGTTTCATTTTTTCCTTTCTGATTTTTAAAAAGTCTGTAAACCATATTTGTGGCAGTGTGAATGATGAGGCTAATATTTAGCACTCGCATTTATGTCATATTAATTTTAGTTTGATATCTCATATTTCTAGTATGAGTTTAATTCCAAAGTTTTTTTATTTTCAAAGGTTCTAAGTGCTATAGTTGCATGCAATCAAAGCAACCTTGCAACCCTTACAAGGCTGTTGAGGAGAAAAACTTGGTATCTCTAGAGATCTTACATTCAAATCTTTGTGAAACGAATGGAGTGTTAACAAAGGGTGGAGAACGATATTTCATGATATTGATTGATAATACTACTAGATTTTGGTATGTGTATTTATTGAAAATAGAAGACAAGGCTCTAGACTATTTTAAAATTTATAAGGTAGAAGTTAAAAACTTGTTAGAAAGATAAAAAGACTTAGGTTTGATCATGATGGAGAGTTTTTCTCAAATAAATGTTACTTATTTTGTGAGAAACATGGCATCATAGGACGTCTCTCTATTCTCTCATGTCTAATGGGATCATCGAAAGAAAGAATTGCACGCTAACTGACTTGGTAAATAATATGTTAGATGTCGTGGAACTACTAAGGCATTGTGGGGAGAGGCCTTGCTAACATTGAATCATGTATTGAATAAAGTTACTAACAGAAATAAGGACAAAACTCCATATGATATATGGATTGTGAGAAATCATCGCTTTCTTACTTGTGCACATGGGGGTATTTGACAAAAGTAAATGTACCAATAACGAAGAATTGCAAACTTGGATCTAAAACTATAGATTGTGTCTTTCTGGTATATGGTCACCATAGCATTATCTATTAATTTTTAATAGTCAAATTTGAAGTACTTGACATACATGTTAGAACAATTATAGAGTCTCGTGATGATATATTATTTGAGAATATTTTTTTAATGAAGTATACACATAAAACTTCTAGTCAACTTTCTGAAACAATTCCTAGTTCAATCACACCACCAGAATAATATGAACATACACATAAATTTATCACTGAGAAGAATGACACTAAAACTATTAGGAGGAGCAAGAGACAAAGGATGGCTAAGTCTTTTGGTGATGACTTTACTATATACCTCATGGATGACACTGTTAAGTTGATTTTAGAAGCATATATATTTCTTGATGCAAACTACTATAAGAAGGCTATCCATAGTGAAATGAATTTTAATACCACTAACGGAACTTGGGAGGTGACAGACTGACCTTATGGATATAAACCTGTGGAGTGCAAGTGGATATTAAAAAAAAGCATAGGCTTGATGGAACTATCAAAAAGTAAAAGGCTCAGCTTATGGCTAAGGACTATACTAAAAAAAGTCAAAGATTTTTTTGACACTTACTCACCTGTTGCTAGATTAATCACAATTTGAGTTCTAATTTTCTTAGCTACCTCACATCGTCTTCTCATTCATCAAATAGATCTTAAAACAACTTTTTCAATAGGGAGCTAGATGAGAAAATTTATATAGATCAAGTTGATGGATTTGTAGTAGAAGTTCAAGAAGGCAAAGTGTGCAAGCTGTTAAAAATTTTGTATGGTTTGAAACAAGCTTCTAAATAATGGCATGAGAAATTTAATAAAATATTGATATTTGCAGGTTTTACAGTCAATGAGACAAATAAATATGTATACTATCTCCATGGTGAGGGTTAGAGAGTTATTACGTGCTTATATGTTGATGACATGCTATTTTTTAGAATAAACATTGGGGTGATCAATGAGGTTAAATCATTCTCGTCTCAAAATTTTGATATAAAAGATTTGGAAGTAGCTAATGTTATTCTGAATATTAACCACATTAGAGGTGAGAACGGGATTATGCTCTTGCAATCTCATTATGTAGAGAAGATCTTAAGCCACTTTGCTTACTTTGATAGGAAATCTTCACCAACACCTTTTGATCCTAGCTTGTTGTCTCACAAGAACAAGATAATTGCTAAGAATCAATTAGAGTACTCTCAAATCATAGGCTTTCTTATGTACCTAGTTAGTGCAATTAGACCTAACATCTCGTTTATTGTGAGTAAATTAAGTTTGTTTACCTCTAATCTAGGAGATGATTATTGACGTGTGCTTGAGTACCGATACACCTAAACACTCTAAGGATTGGAGACCTGTTTAGCTCTATTACAGGTCCTAAACTCTAGTTTTAAGGGCATGCCAGTCAATTTGACCCTGTAATTGATAAGTAGATGGACAGAATGAGGTCAACGAGTCAATTGATCGATAGACCGATACAGACTTCTGCTATCGATTGGTTGCCGATAGGGGTTATAGCACTTATACATTAGCTAGAAAGCCGATGATAGCATAGGCAAATACTAAATAATAAAATCACAAACACATCGATTATAGAGCTGATGATGATTTAAATAAAATAGACGATAAGCAATAAAGAGCAAAATCCGGTCTTCCGAAAAGAGGAGATCTAGCAACCACTGATAATCGTACTGTTAGAACCAGCCTTAATAGATCGGACCGAACCAACACAGTATAAGGCTGAAGCTAACAACACCAGAACGGTAAAAACTAGATCAGTTGTATTGACGGTATAAGCGAGCCAATGGGCCGATAGGTCGATATGGACTCCTGCTATCAGCTGCGAGTCCGATACATACATAGAAACATGATATAAATAAGTAAACTCATTATCTAGCTAAGCCAATCGGAGAAACAAAACTTGCTAGATCATGATACTAGCCTTATCAAACACAATCTTGATAGATCAGACCTAAACAATACAGTATAAGTTTGAATCTAATAAAATTAGATCAATCGCTAGCAAATTAATCCTAAATAATCTATGTATATCAGCTAAAAAGTCGATACAATAGGCGTGAATGTTAGTGTAAAGATAACTCATTGACTGACTACTCCAATGAAACACCGCGTAAAGACCCACCGATTTAAGGCTCAATATACTATCAGCAGTTTAGAAGGACGGACCTAACTGATACGACTCGATACTAATGACGATAAAAGGAGCTCGATTAATCGATAGATTCCATGCAAACGTGATGTAATATATCTGATTGGACTAAAAGATTAGACTCAACCGATGCAACCTAAAATAGAGTAGATATAACAGGACAACGGTGGAACTTACCCCTTCACCAGAGATCAAGCCTAACCGATACTGCCCTATGTCAAGAACCATAACCCATCGGGAAAAACTTATATGAACTAGGGTGACGATGCGCCGAAGTTGTATTGATCTGTGTAGATGATTTACAAGACCCCGAAGTGTTTGTATTTATACCTATGGATTATATGAATCCGAGATGGTTACAAACAATCTTCGGATATTATTTTCTAAACAGAAAAGTAAACTATCTCTAAAAAGATAACAAAATTAACTACTTCTAACTAATTACAATATTGTTAACACCAAAATTTGGTAAGCCCCACAAATAGATTCGGTTAAGGATCGGAGAGCCGATCGGATAGTTGAAGATGAAAACTTATCTAGATGAGACTGGATCTAAGGAGAAATTGTGTAAGCCACGACAGGGTGGTTTTATCTTTGTAAAATATATCTTATGGATAGACAAGTTAGTTTTTCTTTTATCTTTAAGATAGGTTCTATTTTATCATTAGAAAAGTTTATCATATATTCATATGAAATTTGTGTAACCTTAGGGTATAAATATAGACCCTATATAGCCTTGTAAATTATCTCCATAGATCAATATAATCTTATTGCATCACCACCCTAGTTTATTTAGGCTTTTTCTCGCTAGTTCTGGTTCTCGACACGGGGTTGCATCAGTTAGGTTCGAACTCTAATGAAGAAGTAAGTCTCGTCATTATCATGATGTATCCGCTCTATTAAAGACTATCGATTAGGTCCGATCTTTTAGTTAGATCGAATATATCACTTCACGTTCACATGGGATCTATCAACTTATTGAGCTCCTTTTACTGCCATAAGTCTTGAGCTATGTCAGTTAGTTCTAATCTTTTAGACTACTGATAGTAAATTAAACCTTAAGTTGGTGGGTCTTTACGCAACGTTTCATCGGAGTAGATAGCTGATGAGTTATCTTTACACTTAGCTTCACACCTAATGTATCGGCTTTTCAGTTGATATATATATATCTTCAATGATTAATTCACTAGCAATTGATTCGGTTATGTTAGATCTAGTCTTATACTGTCTCAGTTAGGTTCGATCTATCAAGGTTGTGTCTAATAGGGCTAGTATCAAGATCTAGCGGGTTTCTTTCCTCCCATCGGCTCAGCTAGCCGATGAGTTTATTTATATATTTGCATCGGACACACAGTCGATAGCAGCCGATGGGTTTACCCATTTCTTCCGTCGATACGACCGATCTAGTTTTCACCATTTCAATGCCATTAGCCTTAGCCTTATATTGTCTCGGTTTTATCTAATCTATCAAAGCTGGCTCTAATAGTACGGTCATCGGTGGTCACTAGATCTCATCTCTTCGAAAGACCGGACTTCGCTCTTTACTACTTATCGTATATTTTATTCAAAGCGCCATCGACTCTACAGCTGATGTGTCTTTTATTTTATTCCTCGCTATTTATCTATACTATCATTGGCTTTCTTGCTAATATATGAGTGCTACATCCCCTATCGGCAACCAACAGATAGCATAAGTGCATCAGACTCACAGCCGATGACTATCTCGATTCTATTGGTACATCTAGCCGATAGTAGGAGTTTGTATCAGCGTATCGGGCAATTGGCTCAATGATCTAACTCTATCTATCATTCTTGCTAATTAGAAGTCAAATTGACTAGCACATTTTAAACCCTAACAACCTAAAGACGCCAAGGAGCTTAAAGACTTACACTGAAACTAAACAGATCTTTCAGTCCTTCGTGTGTTTAAACGCATCACATCAAACCTCCATCGGCTAACTCGGTGGACCAATTCAGGCCCGAACAATATCTTATAGATACAAAACCGCTCTGCTTTTGTTTCTATGATTTCTTGCTAGATTTGGTATCATCTATAGAATCTTCTATCTTCAACTAAATCGAATCCATCTTTATCTATCCGATTGACTCTTTCCATCTATTAATCGATCTCTTTCCATAAGTCAATTGACTCTTTGATACTTAGCCGAATCTGTTAGTAGGCTTACCAAATTTTAGCATTAACAAATGTACTATGGATTTAGGGCTTCACTATACTAGGTACCATGTGGTACTAGAGGGATATAGTGACTCTAATTAGAAATCTGATATTAATGATATCAAAGTTACTAGTAGATATGTTTTCACACTAGGTGGTGGTATTGTTTCATAGAGGTATTGCAAACAAATCATTTTAACGAGGTCAGCCATGGAATTAGGGCTTACGGCACTAGACGCTGCTATTATTGACGTAGAATGGCTGCGTGATCTACTGATGGATCTATCTGTGGTTGAAAAACCGATGCCAGCTATTCTTATGAACTATAACAATCAAACTATCATTAGCAAGGTGAATAGTTATAGGGATAACATGAATTCGTCTAGACATATGAGAAACTCCAGGGTTATAACATTATATTGCATCCAAACAACTAGAAATCTAGCATAACCCTTCACGAATGATTTATCACAGAATGTGATAGGCAATGCATCAAAGGAGATGGGTATAATACCCCTATGAGTTATAATATGGTGGGAACCTAACCTATATGATCGTAAATCCCGTGAATTAGGACGTGAGAAGAACAAGTTATTAGTTAACTAGTGAAAAGTACTTTTCTAACCCTAAGTAAAGATGCATGTACTCTCAGAGACTACAAGACATGTTGGCTATACCTTAATATGTTGTGTCGGCTTTGAAAAGAGAAGACGCTATCCTATAGAGCATTCTTGAAAGAACACACCTATATGAGCCTAACAATTAGTCGTAGTCTATAGAGATTTTGGATAAATCTTTTAGCAAGCTCATAAATAAATAAGGAGTATAACTTATACGCTCCACCTGAGGGTAGTCTACGAACGACTCAGTATAAAATAAGACTTTGAGTTAAACTTTTTTAGACAAAACTTACAATTCAAGTCGTAGTCCATTATTTAAGTTGTGAGTAAGTGTAGTTTAAAGTTTTAGATAGATATTCAACTTTAACAGGTCTCCATCGAAACAATGATATATAGACAGTACATTGGAAAAATGTAAATCTCTATCAAACTTTGAGATTTGATGGGGATTATTATAATTAATAGATGAGTTAAGGCACATATATAGATTAATTTCTTAAAAAATCACAAAGACCAACCTCATGGAAAAGAAGGCATGTGAACCTTTAGTAACATATTGCTTATTTTATAAGAGAAAAACATTCTTAAAAGGGAGAGTGTTCTTCTAGCCATTTGAGCAATGTGTGGTAAAGAGAACTAAATAAATGCACACGGGTGCTTGCTCGCCTGGCCTAACTCGGGCATGGGCCAGTTGGCGCACGTACGTGATATGCGCATGAATGGTATGTCAAAATTGACTACTCATGCATAGTGGCTTTTTTTATAGTTTTATTTTGTTTCATAAATCGGTGTTTTGGAAATTCACCGAATTTTCCGCTGCATGGAGTGGTGTGGAGTCCAGATAGGTTTTGCGCGACTTATCTAGTTCGATTACGCATTTTAGAGATCGTGCATGCATCTTGATCACGCATCATGATATCTCTATATAAATCAAGCCGTCACCTCCACGCAACATACGCAAAAGCAATCTAGAGTTTGCCTCCTATGTATTGTGTCGTCACTCGTAGTCTACTTCATCCCGTCCACCAGCATGCACTATTGATCGGGAGAGCAAGTCTCTAGAACCTTCGCCTTTGACGTCTTCCATCAGGAGAAGGTGCTAATGAGATTTTTAGAAAACGTGACGCACGACTACTCGCTATTTGTCCATCATGATTTATCTTCCTATACGTTCGAGCATTATCTGATACTGCATGTTGTATGTGCGGTGTATCGTGCTACTTTCCTTCTACAACAGAGTTAAAACCATCGGTGCATTTCAACCATGTTTGATATGTTTAGGTATAACTTTTTCGTTTAGTTTACTTCTTTAATGTTATAATTTGTTTATAAAATGAATTAAATCTACATTTACTTATATTTTCAATAAATTCTGAAATAGCCATAGATTAGATGATAAATTATAGAAGATACGTGTATTCCATGATAATTAGTGAAATTTCTACTAAAGATTGTGAAGTGTAACAAACCAAACCCTAGGTTGCCCCCCTTTCTTCGATGGAGTCGAGGAAGCGGCATTGCGGCGACACAATCGCCAAGCCGGGCGACGACACGGTGGAATCATCGGTGGCGGAGTTCACCATCCCGATTTACTCCGTTTTCATGGTTGACGCGGCTGCCGTTGCCGTTGCCGGCGGTAACGAGCGGCTAGCGCGCGCCCGCACTCTTGCCGGTATCCGCCCGACATCTCAGTCTCAATCCTATGCGGCCGTCGGATCCCACATCAACAACAAGAAGAAACGGGCACTTAAGCTTTTCATGTGGTGGAGAAAAAGTGGGAGAAGGTCTGCGACAATAACCTGCCTTTTGTTGGCCAGGCCGTGCCCCTTGCCGGCTGCAGCCTCTTCGCCGCCGCCGCTGCCGCTGCCTCTGTGTTCCACATGTCCATCGAGGTCTCAACTACACTATTGGTGCCGGGCAAGCTCACTACCAGCTTAATCCATGAGTTCCCGGTGGCATCACCATCAGATGGAGAGGAGATTCCCAGGCCGCTCTTGTGCCGAACGGGAAGAGGCAGCTTCTGTTCCATCAGGCTTGGGTCCTATCATCGAAGCCGCAAAGCCAAGTACTTAAGCACCTGCAGATTATCGTGACTTCTTTTCAGCTGGACAGCATTGATGGTGATGCTATCCTGACGACTGCCTGTCAGACAGATAGCGCAGAGGCTAAGGATTTACATGGTGCAATACAAGTGAAGCAAGAAAATCAGATATACTACAAATTCAAGGCCGGATCTCGATTTCTGGCTTCGTTGAACATGCCTGTGGTTGATGTACTGTCCACGTAAGGATCAGAGGAGGGTCTCTCTCTTTCTCTCTCTTAGTGTTAACAAAGTCCAACAATAAATTAAAAAGATGATTAATTTGAGCCGTTCGATTCTTACAGTAGAAGCCGATTAGATTGAAACACTCAGTCTCTCAGATTATTCGGATAAGATCGAGTTTAAGAATAAGTTGTGATTCACGACAGAGTAACCTATAGTAGGAAGATTTAGTTAGTTAATTTTTTTAGAGATATTTTTTTTATTTTTGTTAGGAAATAACGTTCGATGGTTGTTGTAAGTATGTTAAACTCTGTAAAATCAAGATATAAATATAGACCTCCTAAAAATATATAAGAGATTATCAATCCTTTGATCGATACAATCTTGGCGTATCGCCACCCTAATTCATCTAGTTTTTTACCGACGGGGTCTGGCTCTCGACGCGGGATTGTATCAGTTAGGTCCGATCTCTGGCGAAGGGGTAAGTCTCACCACTATCTTGATATATCTCACTCTATCTAATGCTGTATCGGTTAGGTTCGACCTTTTAGACCGATCGGATGTATCGCATTACGTCCATGTAGGGTGTATCAACCTATCAAGCTCTCTTCACCGTCGTCGGTCTCATGCTGTATCGGTTATGTTCGACCTAAAAACCTGCCGACGGTAGAATGAGCTTTATGCCTATATGTCTCTGTGCGACGTTTCATCGGAGTATTAACCGATGAGTTATCCATACATTGAGCGTCATGTCTAGCGTATCGGCTCCTCGGCCGATACGCACCAGGTCTTCAAAGACTTTTCTTTAAGCGCCACGTCAAACGCGTCAGCCTTCTAGCCGATGCGCGCCTGTATCTAGAGAGACGTCCACTCATCAGCTCAGCTACTCAATGGGTTCTCTTTGCCCTTGCTTCAACACGTCCAATCCGGCATCTACCATCCCGTTGTCGCTGACCTCGTTCTCGTACTGTCTCTATTAGGTCCGATCTTTGAGATTCGGTGCCAGCGGCGTCGTCACGACGGGCGATGGCTCTCGTGCTGCCATATTCGGAGCGGCATCGGCTTCGCAACTCGTGCCTTTTATACAATTCCTTGCTAGTTTGTATATGCCTTCATCGGTTTTTCAGCCGATGAACAACCACTAGAAGGGAACCCGTGCGTCTTGCTACTCTCTATGTACAATCCTGTGTCTCCATCGGCTCTGTGACCGATAGATCAGGGCCTCGCGTCCACTACATCCAAAGCTATCGTATCCTTCGTCGACATCCGCCTGCGACATCATCGGCTCCCCAATCAATAGAAGGGTATCCTGATTCCTATCGGCTGATAGCCGATAGCGAGCGCTCGTATCGGCCTGTCGTCCGACTGATCAGTTTGCCTCACCTCCTTATCAATTACAGAATCAAATTGATTGGCACGCCCGCACCCGCACCGTCGCGTTGGAACCGAGCGAACCCCATAACCCCCGATACGCGTATCTCGAGTAACGGAGAGAAGCCGACCGACCTGTACTGGAACTAAGCAGATTTCCTAGACGTCGGTGTGCTCACGTTAGGATCCGGCGCGAACACTTAGCCACTTCATTAGGCTAATCTATTCTTTATAATTCTGCTTCTGCTAGTAGATTATGTCTTCCACATAATTGCACCGGAATAGTGTTCCGCTTTCAGTTTTGCTAGGTAAAAATTGACCTAAAAACTGTGTGTGTGTACGAATTCTGTTTTGCTAAGACTGCCATCGCCACTTAATTTGGCTTTTGATTTTGAACAATTCAAATTTCCTGGCACGCAATGCTTCCCCGCTTGTCTTGAACACTAGCAACGGTTTACAGTGCTGTAATTTAATCCGGCAGTACTAACAAAGTTTATGAGTCATGGAGGTTTTAGTCGTCTGCCACCTAAACTGAGCTGTACATTACCTCGGTTTGTTCTAGATTTCCAGAATCCTTTAGCTCACATGTACATATAAACCTTTGACAAATACTGCTTCAGTACCAAAATAAATATAGTTTTAGAGATAAAAGTGTAAATTAAGGAGATAAAATGATATAGGTGTCCTTTATTAAATGAGAATGATTAAAAATAGAATGATAGCTAAGGATAAAATAAGAAAAAATTTAAATGGGAAGTATAGTATTATACTTATTTTAAAATAAATTTTAATTATAAAAATATATTTATTTAGAGACGGAAGTAGAAACTCAGTAGAGTTTAAACCCAACATGCATAAGATTAATGTATTTTGGTAAAATTTGGTGGCAGCTATGTCTAAAATGGTGTCTAATTCAGTAGCAGTGGTGTTCGGCATTGCCAGATCCTTGGCAGCTGCTTGAGCTTGGGTTTGTTAGTACGACTGCGGCTATGGCGTCAATACGAGCATGGTGGGGCATATGCAAGCGTGAAGGGGGGACGGCAGCAATGATTGGGTGGTGAGAGTTTTTTTTCATCTCAACGATTTTTCTATATTTGTCCTTAAATAATCTTGGAACGTGTGGCGCCACTTGCATGCATTCGTTTCATTCTATTCCCAGCCTCCAATATCTCATTTGTCACATGCACGTTTTTTAAAAATTTAATATAAAAAGTTATTTTAAAATTTTATATTAATCTATTTTTAAAATTTTTAAGCTGATACTTAATTAATTATGTACTAATACACTCTGCTCTATTTTATATGTTGGAAGAAACTTTTAACCCAGTCTTAAGCTGCCAAGAAACCCATCTGCTTTGAGACTTGAGACTAGATGCATCCAAAGTTCGATTATGTACGTCTTGAACTCTTACGCAAGGTTTTACCTTGAGTTATCGACTACTATATTCTGGGAAACGAAGAGTATGCGAGGGAAGCTTCGAAGCGTCGTTCGCAGCAGTTGCCAACCAGGTCCATGACGCTGGTCGGGGCAGCGCGCACCGCGGTGGCAGCGTCTATACTTGTGCAGTTTCCAGTGTGCATCGGAACTTCATGCCCAAACTTACACTCATCTTCACCTATACGTTCAGTTTCCACTCTACGTCCTTATTAAGATATACATCTACAGGGACTAAAAAGACAAACATATAAAAATAATATAACTTATACGAGCTGAAAATAAAGGGAACGAAAGAATGGGCTGTAACAAAAAATTGAACACGATATATGTAAATGGAACGAAAGAATGGGCAGTGACAAAAATTAAACACGACATATGAACTTGGTCGTGATACAAAAAGTACAGCAGCCGTGCGTCTCCTACATCCTCAAGCACAAGGAACAAAAGCACAAACCAAATGACACCTCACAGCTGCGTTGATCTATGAATGACCTAGAGCGGGGTAAAATCAGCTATATACGCCCCAAGATAGGGGGGAGAATCACCAAGGAGTAAAGGAGAAACATGAGTATAATAAGTAGGTGATCAGGTCTATTTGGACCATGCAACCGCTTCGATTTCTGCTTGAGCATCCCGATATAGCTCCAGCCTCTTTGCAAGGTTAGTTCTGCGTTCCATGACTGCCGGGTCTTCATCAAGAAGCTTAGAAAGTTGCTTAATCTGCATAAAAATGACAGAATTATTAGTTATGACAATTTCATTAGACTTCAAATGGCCTTGCATCAAAACGAAATCTAAAATCTGCTCAAGTAAACCTATTTGTCATGTAAACCTGTCGAAGTATTTTATTAGACTTCCAAGACCCAAAAAATTACCATGTGATCTAAGAATGAAGAATCTCACCTCTCTTGCTCCCAATTCAGTAAAGAAGTGATCAAGCAGTGAGCGCTTTGCCTCCCGGACTTGACAGTAGACAATAGATTTTGGTATGGAGTTCCTCAAGGTTGAGCATACCATATTAACATATGCCAGAACAGTTGTTCCTGTTGAATGTGATGTGCAGCGAGGTTCAGCAGCGACAGTAAAATAAGTTAAAAGGCAGCTATGCAACACCCTGTTAGATGCTTATACACCACGTTAAACTAAACTAGTGGGCAATATTGCAGAAGGCTGCAACAATATGATAAAACCACTTCTTAACCTTCAAGAAATGGTCATTGTTGCAAAGCAGTAATAGTAAAGTACATTGAATTAATACAAGGAATGGTCGATGACTTACCAATTCGTCTAAGATAAGAATCATTGTATCTATCAAAAATAGAGTGGCTTGGATTTCCGCCCTTCTCGACATCCTGAGGAAGTTTCCTGAAGAAATCTACAGTTAAGTAGCTGCATTCCATATCAACTAGCTTTAACGTGTTTTTCTTGCTTTCATCCCTCATTCTGTCCAATGACTCAAAAGCCGCATTGCCTACTTCCACACGAAGAGTGGGGAACTGCTTCAGCTCCTGCAGATAAGTAGATCACATTTTTTAAGATGCTTACACAATTATGTGAGTAGTATATGATAATTTTGCGAGCATGCACATCAATTATCATGCTGCTTTTCATTGCTTCCTACAAGCTAGTATGCTGTGAGCTTCAAAGTTCCAGGTTCATATTTTATTAGACAGACAAAATATTTATAACAAAAGTCTAAACCTTTCATAGTTATAATTGACGAATGTGCTCCTCTAATACAATCAGTTAGTACCTCATGTACAATCTGCACATATTCCCCACTAAAGGTTATGTAAAAGTGAAAAACATCATGCAACAGTTCAAAAACTTACATGTGTTTCATTGATGGCCTTGTGCACTAATTCCTTGAGTATCGCATGGACCTGTCAGTACAGCAAACATATAATTAGCGTAGTGGTCTTGATGTTGTAGTACACATTTTTTGACAATATATAGCATGCAAATTTTGAAGTCCTCGGGCTATTTTATTAAGAGGAAAACAAATAGATTGAATAAATAGACAGCATACCGCATCCACAGCTGCCTCAGCAGGACCTCTGATACTAACAAGACAAGACTCTATGAGGCGTCGATATCCTTGCTCTGGAGCTATTAAATGAGGCTGGTATCCATCAGCTTCTGTTATGAGCTTTCTCACATTTTCCATTGCCAGTTGTTTATCAAACTGCAACCGTTTGATAGCTACAGGAAATTGATTGTCGAAGACATGGTAAATTTTCTCACCACCAGGACGCCTGGTCATCAGATTTTTTGTTGTTAAGCATGAGGAAGACCAACATTCAATTCTCAAAAGAACAAGCAGATAAGGGAGAATGGTGTTAATTACATATATCTATCTGCAGGTTAAACTGTGTTAAATTAAATACATTAGCAGCAAGAAAATATGTCAGATCTTTATTAGCAAGAACTTTTTTAAAGGTCCTTATGTAATCATCTCTTAAGTTTTAGGGTTAATTTTTTTAGATGATTCTTTTCTTCTGAAAGAAAGCGGCAGGACATACTAAGTGCATCTAAGCCCAAGCAAGTTTATTCAATGTCTTATTATATTCAACAGAAACAGAAATTTCTTTTTTAAAAAAATACAAGATAATGTAACAGGTTACTTTGCCAAGAACCTAAAAGGCTAAAATGGTCCACATGCTTACAGATCAAAGATGATAAAATGTTGTCACTCACAATTCAGGAAGGCACGCATGTACCTACTACAAAACTTCTAAGATAACAACTAGCAACAGAAACATGAAGTTCTTTGTAGCAACTAGCAACAGATAACAACTAGCAACTAAGGCACGCATGATACATACACTCCATCCAGATGTTCTTTGTAGATACCGTCAAACATGCGGCATATTTCCATGATCGTGTACAGCTTTCCCTGCATGGCCAATTATGTCCATGAGCACGATGATCAAGAACAAAAATATGAGACCTATATCGAGCTAATCAGAAAATGAACACTGTGTAGCATCAAAGCATAAAGAATATGAAAGCTCCATTCTTACTCCAGCATCTGTAGCAATGGGCTTCCCAAGTCGATTAAGTTCTGTCTCCATCTCGGCGATTGTCTTTGTTATAAGAGATTGGAGCCCCGGGATTCTTGATTTTATAACAGACTCCAAATGCTGAATATACACCAAAAAGGTTAAGAGTCAAGGAATCAAACAAATTTACAGATATTCTACACTACAAATGAATGGCATACCTTTGAGAGCATCTTTGCTAAATGTTCTGATCCCATCCTATGAGCAAGGTGCTTGTATTCTGGCATAGTTGAAAAGTACTCACGCTCTCTGCGCCTAGCAGCAATCATGTCCACATTCTTGTTGATATCCTGCTGGGATCGATTGACGACACCAACCCATGGTTGTTGGAGCCGATAAGATCTTCCTTCCAATATCTGCAGAATTGAATTTGGTAAGAAAAAAAAACAGTTCAAGAAATTAACTTACAATCTACATTTTCTAAACATTTGCAGCTTCCAACAGATATAACACAAAAAGATTCAATGTATGAGAATTGAAAGGCTCCAAAGACCAAAGGATCAACAATCCATGTTGACAGAAACTATTTTAGTTAGTTAGCTACCTCATTTGACATCTCTGGGGACAAAATGTCTTAATAATATAGTTTTTAGCAATTGAATTTTAGCTGGGAAAAAACTTACATCAACAGCATCGGTACCCTTGTCCATTAGATCGATTTTTGTAAGCACACCAAAGGTCCTTTCACCTGAACAATAATAGTATAATTATAATTAAATTGATAATATAATTAAACAAGACAAAGTACAATGGTATATGTAACACACACGATTACTATGTTGGCCTTCCTTCTCATGTAAGCAATTACTACAGGATCAAATGAAAATGTGCATAGAAACAGAAAACAATTCTGCATAATATGATTGCATTCAAAAAAGATGGACAACAAGGTCTAAGTAAATGAAAATCAGATCATCGGTATAGCAAATTAACTAAAACATTATGAATCTTTCTAACATATATTGAAAGCAGAGCACATGGAATAATAAGTATTTGGCACATTCATATCCTATGAAAACAGTATGTGCAATTAACCAATATACCCTTTATCTAAATTGCTACTACAAAGGCATACCTTTGGGATCAACTTCCCGTGAAATCTTGATTGCATCAGAAGTTGCAAGATCCTGATTAGCTGGAGAAACAGCCAGAATGATACAATTGGGCTGAAATAAACCAAAAGGAATTGATATATATATATATATATTATGTTTTGTAAAGTTACAGGCATGATGCTTAACAAGATAAGCATAGCTCAGAAATTACAAACATGATGTATGATAAGAAAAGCATGTCAAAAAATATGCACTGAATAAATAACTGTATATTTGTGCACAACGCTATGGTACCAAATGAAAGCAAGCATAGTCAGAAATGACAAGGATGAATATTGTTCAACAAAGAAGCAGATTATAGGGAGAAAAGGATACCTTTTCAATGAATGAGCGAACCATGTTTTCGATGTCTTGAACAATACTGTCAGGTTGACCCTCTATAAAGCATAAAGCCGGTAGCAAATTAGGAAATGGGTCTCTTAAAAAAGAACGGAAAGAAAGTAGCTCATGATTGATAATGGATAATACTAACCAACAGCAACTTTAGTAAGCCCAGGAAGATCGATAAGAGTCAGGTTCACAACTGCAAAGGAGCGAATGTTAGACACTAAACAAAAAATAAATAATAGAACTATAGAAATCAGATAAATCATGCACACACACACAGTGAAAGATAAATAAGGTATGGTTGTCTTATCAAGTACAGAGATCTTAGTTAGTAAGCAACTGACAAAGAGAAAATCTTAATTTAAGCCACAAATCCATCCCAGCAAACAATCATCGAAGTGAAACAATTTAATGTGCTAAAGCAACATAGACTGATATTCAATATTATTATTGTTATCTTACCATATGGAGAATATATGCTTAAATGAATAGGGACAGATGATATTTGCTTTGAACGACCAGTTTCTCTGTCAGTTTCATCAGCTATCTCCTTCCTCACAAGGGCTGCAAGAATACAACTATCATCATGGACCAAGCATCATTCAGATAAACTTAACTTGTAGATAACAACTCAAAACCAATTTAGCAATTGAAAGACCATTGCATCAGCAACTGCCAGAGTAAGCTTACGGTTAAGGGAAATTAAAAAGGCTACACGTTAACAACAGCATGAATAATTGTGGCATCTCACATCATGTTTCAGTGAGCCTCAAAAACATAAAGTATATGTCTGACTATCAACCAAAATAGGCAAATCTAGTTCAATTTCAATATTAGATCACCATATTCATGCAGTATCTCAATTCTAACTCAGAATCATATGACTAAAAATGAAGGAAAAGGCAGATGGAGTACAGAAATCAGTGAATCTCTTCCTGGGAAGGTGCATGAACTCTGCATATTCTCTGTCTCCATCAATCCTATGAAGCTGCAGCACCAAGGGACGACGGGTGACAATGCCTGCAGGATACCACCAAATCCAAATCAGATAAAAACAGGAGCAACAGCACAGAATTATACAAGCTCTTGCTGTTGGAACCACCATACCTGAGCCTCTTGGTAGGAAATCCTTGGCAACGACGCTTTCCAACACCGAGGATTTACCCGAACTCTATCAAACGTATCAGGAAAGTTCAAGCATCAAATTATGGAAATACTTCCATTCTGGCACAGAATTAAGCTTGAACCATTCCTAACAACGGAACTCCACACAAGATTGCGCCGAGCTGGATACTTTCATTACTTGATCCCAACTAGTTTCTAGCCTCAATTGGTAAAACTAACAGATTACATTCAAGCGTCCAAAACTAGACTCCAGGAGAGCACAGATATCGCAGATCCAAACATAGCTAAACTGCATGGACTACTAATACGATCAGTTCTACAAGCAACTCGCGAGATCAAGACCGCTCAGCTGAGGCGGCAGGACCGGATCCGATCGAGAAAAGCCAGGGTAAAAACGGGTGAGGAAACGGCGGGCACCTGGCCTCCAACGACGGCGATGGCCGGCAGCGAGTCCCAGAGGGTGGGGAGGGCGCTCTCCTCTCCGTGGTCGCCGAGGGCGGTGCAGGCCCGCTGCAGCTTGTTAACGAGCGAGATCAGGTTCTCCATGGCCGCCGCGGCGGCGCCGGTTCGGCGAGATCTGGCCCGGATCGCGCGCAGGGGGAGGGGGGGCGGTCGGTGGAGAGGGGCGAGATCGAGGAGGGTTAGACGCGGGGGGAGACGAGGTGGTGGCGGATGCCGACTGCCGAGCCGCGTCTAAGCGCCGGTCGGGCGCAGGATGGGTGGTGTGTGCGCCGAGTTGATTTGGACTTTGGAAAAGGGACTTGCTCGTGGGGAAGAAACGGGCCAATTGATTTGAGCGTGTGGAAGAAGGAGGGCAGTTGCGTAATTTCGGATGGTCCTTGCTTGGTCTGATCTCCTAAAAAAAAGAAATACATGCTCGCTTCAATTCAAAAATATGCCATCAGCAGTAATCAGTTTTTTAGCAAAAATATGTTCATAATTCTTTGGTTTTTGTTGGTTCTCGAGCGCTAACCATGATAATCGAAGGAACCGCTAAGTACCTGTATTCGGTCGGCAAATGATTTTTGGAACCTCTAGTCCTGTCTCTATAGATTCTCATATGGAGTACTCTTTGGGCCTGTGCTGCCGCAGCGGCTGCAGCAGCCGTAATTAACTTTTCCCTAGCTGCTACTGTTGCTGCAGGTGCAACGCAGCCGTAAATAGCACAAACGAACAGCTCCTTTGTTACTCCAATAACTAAAAAAACAGAGGGGTTAAGTGCGTAATTTGCAGGTTCTGGACCCACCGGCCGATCTGGACCGTCTGCCGGACTGCCTGGTGCCCGGGCCCGCGGGTGGGGTGGGCGGTCACCTCACCGGCGACGATCTGTGGGGCCCGCCGACCTCGCGTTTGAAATTTGAAACCCAGCTTCTTTACTTCTAGCCGTTTGATGCGGTGATTGCGTTGAAGTATACTGCCACCTGCTACTGGTGTACACTACCATTTGCTCTCTGCAGATACAGCCTGTATCACTTCGTTACTCTCGTCACGTGCCAAGTGAGCTTGTACGGTGTGATTTGGCAGGCATTTATCCACAGGAGAGCGCCTCTCTGCCTTGCTCTACGTCGATGGTGCTGTAGCGTGATGTACAGGAGGAGAGAGGCAAATTCGGCCTGGTTGAAATATTGGGCCATGACGGCCCACATATCATGGCCTAACAAAGGCACAGGCCGTTTTTAGATTTGAAGTCCTGAAAAGAAAATAAAAAAGTCCATAATACCTCCCTCAACTATTTCGTGAGTTCTATTTTTCTCCCTAAACCACAAGATTGGTATATTACCTCCCTCGAAACCGATTTAATTTACCTCCCAACGTTTTTGTCATACGTGGCACTACGACCTGATGACATGGTGCCTAGGTGGAATTAAAGTCATAAAAACGTTTAAAAACAATGGGACGTATATGTCAGTGACAAGCGACGGGCTCCTGCCGAGGTTGCCGCCATCTCCGTCGTTAGTCTTGCGGACGTCGGCGAGCTCGGCCATAGCGTCGCGCTAGAAGGAAGGAGGGGAGACAAATGGGGACAAATGGACAACATAGAAGTTGGGTAGGCACGTCGATGAGTTGCTGAGGTCGACGCCTCCCTCCGCTGCCGGTCTTTGCGAAGGTCGGTGAGCTCGGGCATGGCGTCACGCTGGAAGGAAGGAGGGGACACATACGAGGACAAACGGAAGACATAGAAGGTGGGTAGGCAGCGGTGGCGAGCTGCCGAGGTCGACGCCTCCCTCCATCATCAATACTATAGAGGTCAGACTAACATGCTCACATCAAGGTTTTATAGTCTACATTAGAAATCTAGAAGTTTGGATTCTAAAATAAACCTTAATAGGATGAGGTGGCTACAATTTTTTTCCTCATTTGCGATTGACATATGTGCCTCTATATAATTTTTTACTTCTTTTTTTAAACCTCCATGTAAGCGCTACATCGGATGAAGACCATATCAATATGTCACGTAAACGATACATAGGGTGTTAAATTAAGCCGGTTTTTAAAGATGAGTGACACGGTATAACCGGTGGAAGGAGATAAATTGGACTCGGTTTATATTTGAGGGAGGCAAATGGACTTATTCCAAAAGAAAACAGTGATTGGTCTTAGGCCCAATCTACACAACTGGCCTGGACTAACTTTGGTCCTGGTCGAAGTAGTACTCCTATTAGGCAGTGTTCTTATTTTCAACACATAAAAAGATGGAAACATTAGAACATAATTAATAATTAATTAAAGTATTAGTTATTATAAACTTAAAAAAATTAACAAACTTCTATATAGATAATTTGAAAAAAACGTAGTAATAACCATGGACGTTGTTTAGGTGGCATTGGTTTTTATTGGTTCACATCTTAGTCATTGGTTTTTCTACTTTTTCTAAACTGTCAGCATTTTTTAAAAAAAAATTATGATAAAGTTATTTTTAAAATTATATTAATTTATTTTTTAAAGATTTTAGCTATTAATTAATTAATTAATTATATGTTAATCCATCGTTTTGTTTACATGCAGCTCCAAACACGAGAAACGGACGCAACGTTAGGGCTAGTTCCATAGTGATATTTGATAAAATTAATTTAATTATATAAAATGAGATAAATTATTAGTGTATAATTAATTACATATTAATTATTTTAAACTTGAAAAATGTTTGTTTGTTATTTTAAAGTAACTTTTTTATTATTTTTTA
Organism: Oryza coarctata; assembly: GCA_030770085.1. Lineage (NCBI taxonomy): Eukaryota > Viridiplantae > Streptophyta > Magnoliopsida > Poales > Poaceae > Oryza > Oryza coarctata. Next base: position 21,555,519 of record CM061470.1, read on the forward strand.
AAAATAATTAACCATATGTATGACTAAACCTGTTTTATAAACTCGCCCTACTAGACCAAAGTGTCTGTTCAGGAGTGTCAAAGTTTGCAATCCCTGGTCAAGCCCGATCCGCCTGGGCAGACAAAAAGAAACGAATCCATGTCAAATCAAATCAAATCTGGCTTCCTTTTTACAAGTCAAATGATGCCTTCTTTGACAGCCGATCACACTACTGCTCCGCTAGTACAGTTCAGTACTCCTACTCCCACCAACGAGCCGTAACTCCTCCGGGCTCCATGACCAATCAGGACGACGGCGCCCCGAAACGCCAAAGCCAACCAACCAACCCCCACTGTCCAAACGGACCAAACTCCGAAGCCGCGGACGGGTCGTGTCGCCTATGTAGAATAGCAAAGCGACGACGCAGCAAATCGCGAGCCCGCACGCAATCCTCCCCTCCCGGACGCCGGAGTCCGCAAGCCCCCAAACGCCGCCGTCGCTGTCACCACCGTCAAGCCCCCCCGACAGCGTCCACACATGCCGCCGCCCGTACACGCGCCGATGGATCATCTCTCGACGGCCGATCCCGCCAGTTCGAGTACTTCCACCCAATCCACCACCACCCCCTCCTCGCTGCGGAAGCGGGTGCTCTCGATAGACACGACGTCGTCGCGTGGCGCGCCCAGGGGCGGCAGGGAGAGGGAGAGCAAGGCGCGGCAGGAGGAGGAGGAGGAGGAGAGCGCGATGGAGGACAGCGGCCAGGCGGCGGCGGTGGAGACGGAGACAGAGAGGGACGTGGAGGTGGCGGTGCCGATGAGCCCCGCGGGGCGGCTGTTCCGGGAGACGAACTTCAACTGCTACATCGTGGCGGTGATCGGGCTCGGCACCCGCGTGGACGTCGCGGCGGCGCGCGCCGGGCTGGAGGCCACCCTCGTCCGCCACCCCCGCTTCTGCAGCGTCCAGGTACCAACTTTGATCTACCCGCCCGCCCTATGCTCCATGCTCCATCGATCGACTCCAATCTCGCCTCGATCGCAGCTTGCATCCAAAAAAATGCGCTCGTTTGGTGGCAAAATTAACTTTGTTGGGTACATGATACATCCGGCATCTTGGGCCGATGGAGAGAGAGAGGGCGAGAGCACATGGTGTTGACCGCCGGCGCCGACTCTGACACGCGGGGCAGGGGTGCACGTTCCTGCTTCGGCAGGTGCAAAATTTTCTGGGGCCGCGTCGCAACATTGATTTCCGCCTCCTTTTTCTGGTGGATGGACGCGCCTAGCGCCTCGCCGGCTCACTTGTCGTCGGTTCTGCCGAGTTCTTGCGGTTGTCTGGTCTAGAATGGCTGCCTCCGAGGATACGTACGGCGCCTGTGATTCCGAGCAAAACAAGCTAGGACAAAAGTAGGAACTGACTGTGCTGTGCACACTGCTACTGCTTGCCTTCATCGAGCACGGTTCACTTTCTCGATGGCTACTACTAGTACCGAGCATCTGATGCTTGGGCCGATCGTTGGTTCAGAGAGCTTTAAATCTGGGCGAGAGATAGTGCACGAATCGTTGAATCACAATCGCTTTTGTTTTAACCAGCTGTTATGACCTGATTTATGGATGGATAGTGAAGTCGCTGGTTTAGCAGCAGTAGCGTTACTGCGCCCATGCCCCCTATTAATGCGTTCGCATTTGCAGAGCAGCCGTTCTAGACCATCCTACTCAGCTACTGTATTGTGACCGCGAGCAGCCGTTTGACATGAAATTGAGGAGATAATCATCCAGCAGAAGCAGATGGCGGACATGTGGATCATGGTTGATGTGGGACCAGAGGGCCAAATCAACATCTGAATTAAGTACCGGCATTGTACGCACGGGAATGTCTCGCTTTCTTGCTTGACTGTGTTAATTCTGTGATCTGGATGGGGAGCCAGGTGTAACAAGCATTTAGGCCATGTTTAGGTAGCTGAAGATTAAAAAAACAGCTAACGATTAGTCAGTCTATGAGAATATAGAAAAACTGATTTTTTAGTTTTAGATTATATAGCTATTGATTTTTAGAATCTGGATAAAAATTGCGAATGTTTAAAGGAGCTGGACGAAAATTTAGAGTGTTTAAACGGGCTGAAGATTATAGAAGACACTAAAACTGTCGGAAACTACCCAAGTAAGACCTTAGTGTGTTTGTTAGACGCCTCCGGATCAATTGCTTTCAAATATCCTTGGAACAGTGCTACCTTCTAGGTGCACACGCTTTTATACAGTGCAACACTATTGCTAATTCTTCATCCGTTGTCCTCATCGTCTTTTTCTGAGGCTGTCGCATTCGCGCGTCAAGTGAAAAAACAGTGAAAGTGCATCGCTGCAGGTGTCGGCTGGGGCGAGCAAGCGCGCGAAGCCAAAGTGGGTCCGGACGACGGTTAACCTGGACGACCACCTCATCTTCCCTGAGCTGGACCCCACCGCCACGTCGGCCAAACCCGACCAGGTCATCGAGGACTACATGTCCACGCTGTCCATGCGGCCGATGGACCACTCCCGCCCGCTCTGGGAGTTCCACGTCCTCGACTTCCCGACCTACGAGGCGGCCGCCACCGTCGCCGTCCGGATGCACCACTCCCTCGGCGACGGCGTCTCGCTGCTGTCCCTCCTCATCGCCTGCACCCGCAGCGCCGCCGACCCGGCGAGGCTCCCCGCGCTGCCGTCCCAGCCGCGGCGGGAGGGGCCAGTCTACGCCCGCCGGCGGCCGCCGCTCTCGGCGGGGATCCTGGCGCTCACCGCGTGGGTCTGGTCGTACGTCGTGCTCGCCTGGCACACGCTCGTCGACGTCGTGTGCTTCGTCGCGACGTCGCTGTTCCTCCGCGACGCGCGCACGCCGCTCATGGGGACGGAGGGCGTCGAGTTCCGGCGCAAGCGGTTCGTCAACTGCACGCTCAGCCTCGACGACGTCAGGCTCGTCAAGAATGCCATGAAGTGTGTAAGAGCATCTTCTCTTCGTTCTCGCTGAACTACATGCAACTCTCTCAGCTTATCTCCCCTCTAAACATCAAACAAATTGCCATTCCTCGTGGTGTTTTCCAGACTGTCAATGATGTGTTAGTTGGAGTAACTTCGGCAGCATTGTCGCGCTATTACTTCCGCAAGACAAGTGAGTGTGATTTTCCACAGTTATCATGTGTAGTATATATTCTCCTAGCTGAATCTGATGGTCATGTTTTCTGAACTTTTTCAGGTGATACCAACAGCGAGAAGTGTACACGACGAAAGAATATCCGTGTGCGGTCTGCTCTTCTTGTTAACATTAGAAAAACACCCGGCTTACATGTAAGAAAGAGCTATTTGATTATGATAAGTCCACTCATACTGTAGGAGTTGGTCTTAACAGTCAAGTCATAATATATAGGCCGGTACTGAACTTTTGCATTATATCTTGTTTCTGCTTTGAGCAGGCACTAGCAGAAATGATGAATTCTAGCAATAACAATGCTGCCAGATGGGGAAATCTAATTGGTTACATCGTACTTCCTTTCCATATAGCCGTGTACGATGATCCTCTTGAGTACATTCGTCAGGGGAAAAGAACAGCTGATAGGAAGAAGAGCTCGTTAGAAGCAGTCTTCACATATTGGAGCGGAAATCTAATAGTCAAACTTTTTGGCATTAAGGTATTGATTTCTTCACGTTATGTTTTGCTAGTAATTAGCAAGGCAATTTTATTCGATGCATTTTTGTCGATCGTTGTTTTGTAAATCATTCTATAACTGGATATGCTAACTGAGGTCATTTGATAGTCTATTTTGGATTCATTGGTGTAATGAACATGGCAACTTTTGCAGACTGCAGCTGCTCTCTGCCATGGCATGCTCGCTAATACCACTCTGTCGTTCTCGAGCATGGTCGGACCTACAGAGAAGGTGGAGTTCTACGGGCATCCTATCGAGTACATTGCCCCAAGTGTATATGGGCATCCACATGTAAGTGTTCGTTTGACTTTTTTCTTTTTTTTAAAAAAGTTCATTTGAGAAATTTACCCATCAGCTTTCACACGTCATTGATATATTGTCACTAGTTTTGCTTGAATCACAGAGAATGTTCAAAAGTCACCGATTTAAATTAAATTTGGTGCTTACATTTAGGAGTAACAATTAAGCTTCAGGCATAAAGTGAGACATTCACAATGATAATTTTCCAGTTGTGATTGCAAAGACTATTTGTCAAAGCGACATGATTCATTAGTGCTTCGACTTTTTACGTAGCCACACCAAAAAGCATCCAATCATTTCATTTGAATATGTGCAGGCACTGACAGTACATTACCAGAGCTACATGAACATTATCAAGCTTGTCCTCGCGGTGGATGATGCACAGTTCGCAGACGCTCACCAGCTGCTGGATGATTTCGCCGAGTCCCTCAGGCTTATCCGGCAGGCAGCCTCAACAAAATCGTAGAAGCAGCCATACTGTTTTCTCTTCTTCTTTCTTTTCTCTCTCACCTAGAGACTGGTGGTAAGGACAAAATCACACAGTGCACCTTCCAGTCGGTAAACTTGATAGATGTAGTAGTAGAACCACATTTCCAGCAATCAATATTCTTGTGACATTAAAAGTGCCCTATCTGGATTGCAAAATTTTCACAACATCTACCGCAATGTCGGTCCTCGAGATTTGGCCCAACCTCCAGCCACTTTCTACGTTTCTTTTCCCTGAAAGGAGGGCTTCTCCTGCAATGGTTACGGCTCTGCAACCCTGCAATTCTGCATCTCCCAACAGAAGCAACCCGAATCATACGGGCTCGCACCTCTAACAATGCACATGCGCACAGGGAGGGGGAGCACTGTGTAACATAGCAAAAATTAACCGTTCTATATGTAGCAAGAGACCTGGAGCAGACGCTAGTTATTTACCTAATGTTAACATTGTTCATTTTCTATCATTACTGTACAATGGCAGATGATACGAACCTAAATCATACAGCACACTCACATCAATTCACCACACCTCACTATCAGGTACTCCCACAGTCTGAAAACATAATTATTTACGTTACTTTTAAGGGATTAAGATCTGATTGGTTAATAAGATAAAGTAATTGAAAAAAAAACAAGAGATGTTATGACTGGTTGAACAAGGAGAAATATTTATGTATTTATGTTGTTTTTAGAGGGATTAAGATTAAGATAAGGAATATATGTGATTGGTTGAGGAAGAAAAGAAGCTAAAATAAAAAGATGAGAGAAGGTATGATTGGTTGGAACGAGAAAATAGATAAATAAATAATTAAATTTAAATTTTAGAAGTAACGGAGAGAACAGTAGAAACGCACGCCAATATACGATCCATGATATCACGTGTTCACGGCGCAGCAGTAGCAAACCGCACGCGACGAGTACGTGGGGTCGTGGGCCGCTTTTGCCGGTTTTGCACTCCAGCTCGTCAGCTCCCCCGCGCGGGCTAGCGTCGGTCTCGGTCCGGTTCGCTCGCTCGCTTCCAGATCTGGAGGCGATCCATGATCCATCCATCGGGACGGCGCGGACACCCAAACCGGCACCACCACGCCACCAACCACGCCTCCGCGGCACCAATCATCGGCGCGCGGAGTGGGGCCCATCACGCCATGGGCCCCGGCCGCAGCGACACGCCACCAGCAAATCTCCTAGCTCAGCAAAGCGCTACCAACTGACTGCAACCTCTCATCGGGTGCCCTCCTCGATCCTAGCTAGCGAGCGAGCTAAACCTCCAGCTCTCGCGTTGCGATCTGCCGCGGGCACGCACAGTCGCCATTGCCGCCACTGCCTTGGGGGAGGATGGATAGCATGGCGCGTGCTGCGACGGCGGCGGTTGCCGTGCTGGTGTTGGCGTTCGCCGCGGCGAAGACGACGGCGCAGATGGAGAGCTGCAACACCGAGCTGCCGTTCGTGCTCGTCGGCAACTACTCCGGGTTGGCTTGCCAGCCGGTCTGGAACAACTTCGTGCTCCGGGTACGCAGTTTCTTGCTCTGCCATTGACGACCAGTTCGTGTTCTTAGCTCTTACCTCTGTTTCAGGATGCAATTGAGGTTGTGCGGTGTCATTAGAGCATATCTAGTAAGCTTACCTACCTGTGCTGTAGTTCAGTACTCTGCGTGTGCTGAGATCTGCAAGGATTTCAGGTGGATCTAGTCTGTTCCTACCCTTCTAGTACACTGGCAACTGCCCAACCGAACTTGATGGGTCGTTGGAGAAGCAGTAACTTTTCAGTACCAGTAAATAGTGAATTCGAGCCAATTAAGCAATTCGATTGCCAATAAAATCTCGAAGTTAGTACTATTAAAATTGATTCAGATGCTACCAATCCAAAACAAATTCAATTCAAACTCATAAGTCATAATTCAATCCTGCTGTACTCTCATTCGTATCCAATGCGTATATGCAGTATCACCAAGACAAGAACAACGTACTGAGGGTGGTGCTGTCGACGATGTACAGCACGGGGTGGGTGGGGATGGGGTTCTCCCGCGACGGCCTCATGGTGGGCTCGAGCGCTATGGTGGGGTGGATCGGCCGGACTGGCCTCCCCCACGTCCGGCAGTTCGCGCTGCGCGGCAAGACGAGCGGCAAGGTCGTCGTCAACCGCGGGTTCCTCGTCTCCAACGACCACGACCACACCGTGGTGGTGCAGCAGGCCAGGATCTACCTCGCGTTCCAGCTCAGGTTCTCCTACCGCCTCACCCACCAGCACATCATCCTCGCCTTCGGCTCAGGCATCCCCGTCAACAACAAGCTCACCAAGCACCAGGACAAGACCTCCTTCACCTTCGATTTCACCACTGGTACGCATGCAAGCTTCTCATCAATCTGGTCTGATCTTCGTTCTCCTATCAGTTCAATTTAGACGGTTTTTCCGGACAGTAATTCTTTGCAGCACTAGGTGTGAGGTTCAGAGCGAAGTCCCTGCTCGTGGTTATATGTGATGAATGACATTGCAACTAACTGGATACAAAAATCAAGAATAGTGGTAGTAATAAATTGCAGTTGAAATATTAGTTGATCCAAATATGTACAACCTTGAAAAAAAAAAGAGATGACAAGATCACTTGAACTATAAGTAATGTGTCAGTTAGCAAAAAGTTGTTTGATTCTTGAAGCTTCAGTCGTCAGTCGCCACCTTTTCTGTTGCAACATCAACATCCTTTGATGGCATCATCTGTACAACAAGATGCTTTCTTTAAAAAAACATTTTTTTACAGCAGAGTTGATGAATCTGCAGGCAAAGCTTTCGCCGACGGGTCATTCCCCTACGGGCTCAGGAGGGCACACGGGGCGCTCAACCTGCTCTCGTGGGGCATCCTGATGCCGATCGGCGCCATCCTGGCGCGCTACTTCCGGCGGATGGACCCTCTCTGGTTCTACCAACACGTCGGCATCCAGTTCGTCGCCTTCATCATCGGCCTCGCCGGCATCGTCGCCGGAGTAGCCCTCTACAACAAGATCCAGGCCGACATCCCCGCGCACAGGGGCCTCGGTATCTTCGTCCTCGTCCTGGGCATCCTTCAGGTCGTCAGCCATTGCATGCCAACCCCTGCCCCGTTCTTGACGAAAGCAATCACTGTAACTGCATGAATCCATGAACTGATGACGATTTCTGAATGGTTTCAGATTTTGGCATTCTTCCTGCGACCTAACACCGACTCCAAATACCGGAAGTATTGGAACTGGTACCACCACTGGTCGGGCAGGCTGGTGCTGTTCTTCGCCGCCGTCAACATCGTGCTCGGGATACACGTCGGCGGCGGGGAAAACTCGTGGAAGATCGGCTACGGCTTCAACCTCGCCATCCTCCTCCTCGGCGTCATCGGGCTGGAGTTCATGCTGTGGACGAGGTGGTCCAAGGACAGCGAGCCGACGCCGTCGTACTAGGTGCAGCGCCGGCAGGGCCACGCCGTCGAGGCGTCGATGCCGCGAATTCACTATTTTTTGTTTATTTTTCTCTCCCCTGGGAGCTGGTTGTATCTTAGCTCCGGTGGTGTTGTGATGTTTTTTTCTGGCATTCTGTGCTGTTCGATCTTCTGCATGTTGCTGTCAAGTGAAAAGTGTAAGCGTGAGCAGGTGCAATTGCATTATTGTTAGGTTTTGCTTTTGTCTCTCATGATTCCCGGTATATCTGAGGTGCAAGATGACATGTAAATCTTACATGTAATTAACTGCTACACCTGGAGTATACAGCATCCCGGACCAGGTTCCACAGTTTCAGGACATTTCTGAACGAAAATTTCAAACTTTTGGATTCACAGGTGGCCTCGCGCGGTACGACATGTCACCAGTAAAGAATATTGAACTAAACAAAAAGAGGAGTACTAGGACAGGATACTTTATGTACTGATATTTATATGACGTTTGCACGGTATCTATGTAGGTATCAGATTTTGATGTCATCAACATGACCTGTCACGTCCTAACGGCATCCTGTTGTGTAGTATTTCTGAAGCAAAAACTATCCAATTTCAGCAAAAAATTCATTCAAAATTTAGATTTATTTCATTCGAAATTTTCTGCCCTTGTTTTCCTTTTCTTGCTCCGAATTTGTGAGCTCCTCCGGATCAGCCGGTGGGGACGCCACCGAGATTTGGAGCAGGCTGCGCGGCGTGCCGCCCAACCCACCAGAGCACGCAGCCCACGCGGCCATGCTACACGCGGCCCGCTGCGTGCCGCACCGCGCAGTCCGCTCGGCGTCCGCAACAGGCGCAACCCGCATCAGCGACGGCAAAGCGCTGGCTGCGGTAAGCTAGCGTCTTCAGCTGTCAACTATACTCATCAACTGGCTAGTTTGCGAGACGATTTGGCAGTTGCCACACAAGCAACACCGATTTGGTTATTTTGGTTCGTACAAGTATGGTAAGGAAACTGATCCTACTGTAGCACAGGCTAACGTACATTACTAATGTGGGTAGCTAGGATATTTTGCTATGCAGCATGACGGTGGGTTAACGTTTTTGCTCCGAACTGAGTGAATTATTAGGCCTAATAATCGCCCTTTGTCCAAAGCTGACACAAAGAGAACAAAGAATGACAATGAAATGGACGATGGAATGTGTGGACGTGCGTTTATATTTATGATTAATTGTTTTCTTATGATAAATAACGTACTTATCAATAGCGATACGTCTGTGCTAACTTAGTCAAGATATGACAGGCTAGCTCAGTTGCGACCATTTTGAAACATTTGTGAAGTAGATGTCATCCCCTTGAAAAATGGGGATTACATATTTTCATACATGTGGATTTGGATGGCCCAAGGCTAAACTTCTTGTGTAATTCAGAATTGGGTTATATAAGGCAATGCACAAATGTGCATGAAAAATATTACCAAAACTACATGCGTGCAAGTTGAGTTATAAGAATTTAACATTTATTTATCATGCTGAACTCGTTGTTAATTATGTCTGCTCCACATCATCTATAATAATGCATTGTTGTGTTTTGTGTTTCTTTGACACAATGGCTAGTTCATCAATTATATAAGGTAAACAATATTTAGTGTGGATCATGTGTAATAATGTATTGCCTGGCTTTGTGTGTCTTTGAGACAAAGGCCAGTTCATCCATTGTTTAGAAAAACGACACCTAATGCGGACGATTTGTATGTGCATTGTTGGGCTTAGTGTCTTTGACACAATAGCTAACATATCCATTACAAGTGTGTAGTCTCTCTTTTCTATCTAGTTCATTTGTGACCTAACCGATAGACTAAGAGTCACCTACTGTAAGCTGTTTATCTTAAACTCATTTATAACTTCAAAATAACTGTATATTATACTACACGCAACCAAAAAAAAAGATCAATTGAAAAACTTATGGCAATCATTGATGAGGGAATTAAATTTTAAATTGTGTATAGAATAAAAAAGGGTACACTGGAAGATATTACAGAACATATAATTTTTTAACCTCACGAAATTAATTCTTGATCTTGTTGAATGTGTGCCTCTCGCTTACTGCTATCATGATTTAAACTGTCACTTGAGTTTCAACACAATAACCAACATACTATCATCAATTTTGATGTCACTCTTTTCTCTTGGATTATTCCATTAAAGGTGTCCCCAAATTAGCAATGACTTAATGCCAATGTAGAAAATTACCTTTCACCCCATTTGTGGGTAGTGGCTTTCTTACCTAGACCACACCCTTTTTTTTTTTGTCAAAGACAGCAATTACATGAATCATCATATAAAGAAAAAAATGTTAGAAGAAAATTTGGTCATGTGTATTGAATTTGATGATTGTGTGACATGTGGTAATGCATGACACACATTTTGTGTCTTCCTTTACTTAACTTGTATATGTAATCCTCAAAATACATTATAATGTTGTTGGTAGTTCTTAGTGTTCAGAGTATATACAATAGTTAAAGAGATATTAGGATGGGTTTGAATTGCATCAAATCCTTCCTTATCTCCTCTCTACTCTATATAACCAGCCCTCGAGACTCAATACAACAATCAACATTACACACTACATCTATCTCATGCAAGTTTTCATGTTTTCAAAGTTTGAGATCTGATGCCGCTCCCAAACTTCCTCGTCGTCGCTACCCCCATGAGGGTGGGTCTCTTAGCGATGGCACCCCATTCGTTTGGTTTGTTTTCATGATCTATGAGCTTGTGTCGTCGTTAAGTAGTGCAAGCTCTTGTGGTTGCCGCTAGTTCCCTCAACCTTTGTTGCACCTCCTCAAGACTTTTTTCTTCTTCAACTGATGCTGAACCACTTGATAGGCTAGGTTACCATAGTTGCCAGGAGGGGCCACAACCTTCTATGCGCCACCCACCTGTTCTGGATATGAGGGTTGAGGCCATCATTGCCACTGAAGACCGAAGCCCTGACCCCCAACCACACTGGCTTTCTTCGTTATCCTCTTTTACTTCTTGCTCCACCTAGATTTGCTTTGATTTTGCTCCACCATACTCCCTGAGTTTCTCCACGTTGCCCCCTCCCTTGAATTGCTTGGGTCTCGTATTTGTCACCGCCACCCATGGGGATGGTAGTATCTCCTCTTGGTTCTAAAATTTCTACTGGTATCCTTCTATTCCTCCACTTTTGGTAGGATTCTATTTTTTTTTATCAAAGTTCATGTTCACATTTTCTGTCAAAAGTTTAAGGCAACATTATTGATGGGTCATACATGACTACAATATTTATAGACATAAGTTTCGATTGATACCATAATATTCACGAGATGATAATGAGAATACGATACAGAAGGATTTTTATACATGTTTTGAGCCCTTGATGAGAGTAATAGTTATACTCATATTTATATGTATTCGATGAATCAAACCACATAGAGTTTAAGACTAAAGCGATCTATACTATCTAGCCTATCTAACTAGTATCCAACAACATATACGGTAAGATATAATCGGCGGCTAGCAATGAGACAACTTTGCAGATCTTGGCTCGATATAGCTTGTGTTTGACTCGAGATTTGATGTCCTCATCTCCTGGGATTGCATTGTATTTATACCGATAGATGACCCCTTCTTCAAATAGAACTCAGAGAACTTCTAGGGTAATACAATCGAGTAGGTTAATTTGTTTCTAGATCGGACTATGTAGTCTTGCCTTATCCGGGATCGATTTTCTTCTTTAGTCGTATCGTATACACTTATATCTTTAGGGACACATGTCCTTATGTGTAAAGGTATACGGTATTTCTAGAGGTGTTTAGTTTGAGTATAAGAGGTATGTCGTATCTAGTACACTCACAAACATGTTTGTTTATCTCTCCTCTTTTATTTGAACTATTCATTAAAAATTCATTGATTTTCATATGATAGAACCAAACACCCCAAATCTCTATTTTCACTTCCTATAGGGCCTCACTATTCATGGCATCTAATTATCTAATTATCGTACTTTTTCTATTTATTTGTTTTCTTAATGCTGCCTAAAGGATGAGCTCTAGGTGGAGGCATAGGAAATCAATGCATTCCTCAAATAAAACATAGGCTTGCAAAATCAATCTATAGGATTTTACCAATGCCACTTTGTTCTAAAAGTTCTTAACATCCTACTTTATCCAAAAGATTTTAGTCTCCTCTTTTATCTACTATAAATTAAGTATTCATTCTAAATTTATGTAAATTTCCTATGATAGAACAAGCACCCAAAATTTCTCTATTTTTGCTTTCTATAGGGCCTCACTACTGATGCCACTCAATTATCACATTTTTTCAATCACACATTTCAAAGGAGACCAAGCTCTAAGTAGAGACATACGACTTCAAAATATCAATCCATTCCTTGTATAGAATAGAGGCATAGCTCTAAATATTTGTACTCTTAAATAGGGTATACAATTATGATCATCTAATAAGAGTCCAATGTCTCATAGCCCTTTCCCTCTTCATTTTATCTCCTCTGTACCACTCTCCCGAATAGCCACAATTGACTCGCAAGATCTTAATGCCACTGCCTTCCACTCCACCTTTTTACCTCGCTAGAGATGCTCACTGGTCGATCCAAATTGTATTGACCTTCTTTTGTCCTTCTACTTAGAATTTTTTTGCCCCCTCCCCTACAACCACCTTCCTTATTTCTGTTGCCCATGCACCCTCCTTCCTCATCTATGGAGGTCTTTGCTGCTGGATCCCCTCCCCCTTCTCTATTGCCATATAATCACTATGTTCTTATATCCTCGCTACATCTCTATTGCCGTCCTTTGACGTTACCATTGCCTTTCCGTTCCCCATTTGATTAGTAATAGAGGTGTCGCCTCCTTCACCAAAGTTCATCTTGCTTGCCAAAGATGGAGAAGCCAGATCACAAAGTTTGTAAGATTTTATTCTCAATTTTCACTCTAACGTTGTTTAGGAAATCTGTTTTGTTGATCCCATTACTCGGTTTGCTACTTAAAAAAATATCTTGGGCATTTGTTAGTTTCTAAACAGCATTCTTATTTTTCCATTTCTTAGTATACTACGTGTCGTTTTTTTTCTTCTATTTGTTAGTTTTCTTCAACTCTACAATGTAAAGATGGCCCAGCACTAAGAAGAGCCAATCCATTCCTCGTATATAACATATCCATCGGAAATCCCTCTATAGGATTTTACCAATGCCATTACTCTGTTCTAAAAGTTCTTAGCGTCCTACTTTAGCCAAAAAAATCATTTTTTTCTTGGTTCTAACTGAAAAGTAAGAAACTCTGGAAACCGGCGTCTCCTAGTACCGGCCACGACAGAGACCCGGTGAGCACGCGCCCCTCACCCGCGCTCACATGACCCATCAAGCCGTGACGTGGAAGCGGATAGGCACATCCACGTCCTCACGCTATCCAATCCTGGCCGTTCGTCCACAACCCCGCAGGCCACGTTCCTTTCTCACTGCTTTTTGGGCCACGTAGTTGTTGGCCCCACACGGCAGCGTCCATTTTGTAATGGCAGGTGGTAGGCTGAGGGACCCACTGTCAGTGAGTGAATTATGTGGGTGTCACGGAACTGGGTGGAGCTAGGAATTTTCCCGTGTGGATTGCAGACTGAGCAGAGAGCACGGGGACGAACTGAAGAAGACGCGTGATTATGCAAACCACCCCTGGAATTCTGAGCTAATCGTGCACCGATCCCAAAGAATTTGTGGCTAATCACACGGTGTGCCATTGGAGGATTTTACTCAAATGCCACTGGTTCTTATGGTAATCAAATCTACACCCTTGCCTCTCAGGTTCACTTGGTTGCAATCGTTGTTGTGGCAGATGTGAGAATAGGTGTGGAGAATGGAGGGCATTGTTGGAAGAGTGGAAACGATAAAGGGTCGTCAGGCCAGGCTTGGCTCTTCATCGCCATTGCTGCTGCGCTGCTTCTCTCTGGTCTCCCTGTCAGATTCTCCAAGAAACTCTTTCTCCTGTGCAATTTCTCCTCAGCTTCTCGGTTCGAGATGTTTGATCTGTAGAGTGGGGCGGAGAGGTGGGAGATAGTGTGTGCGATTAGGGTGAACTGGGAGGAGAGGTAGAGGAAGGAGGCCGATTTGATGCGTGGCTCCGGCGAGGCCGTCGCCGTTGCTCGAGACGTCGCGTCGTCGAGCCCGGCTAAACCCCCATCGGCATTGGACATGATGAGGTAGGGCCTGGAATCTCTAATCCCTTGATGCGTTCGTTGCTGCCGTTGAAAATTTCTGCTGCGCTCGTGGTGTTCTCCTTCTGCTGTGTTCGTTCGCGAGGTCAAGGCGCGATTTTTCCTGCTCGCTGTGGCTTCTGGTTTGTGCTGTTTGTGTCTCTTCGGCTCTCGCCGGCCGATTTAGGCAAGTTCATTCTTTCCTTTTTCTTGCTCGCCGTCGATTCTGTGTTCATACGCCGTCTTGATTTTCCTGGTTTTACAAAAGGCATCCTCTGATCTGTGTTCGTCTGGTTTGCCTCGTCGAATTCTTGCCTGTTCGGTCCGGCTGTATCGTTGTTGCAGCAAATACGTTGCCTTTTCCCCATCCCATGGCTGCTTTGACTGGTTTCTGAGTAACCTATCGATTTCGTTCTATTCGTTGGCTCCGTGCTGATGGAGATCAAAGCTCATGGTTGAGGATTTTTCACTTCTCGCCTGATTGTTCCGCATCTTGACGATTTTCAGCGTTTTTTTGAGTTTGTGTGGTGTGCTGCTTTGTGTTGAACAGATCTCTGATTGGTTTGGTTGGTCTTCGATTTTGCACTTTGCAAACGTGAGGATGTTCTACTGTTGCACCTTGCAAACGTGAGGATGTTCTACTGTTTTTCTGTGTCGAATTATCGCCAAAAGGAGAGTTTTTGCTGTTCGTTTTGTTCTCCATTCGGAATGGAAGACCTTGGCCTTGTCTGATCCAATCGCTCTTGTGATTTTTTTGGCTGTTTGATTCTTCTGCAGATTTCAGAGAGTCAGCCCGGATTGTCTCCCTCCCCCCAATGGCAGCGGCGGTGGAGGCAGCCGGAAGCCAGCGGCAGGGCCCAGATCGAGCAAGGATGACGACGCCACGGCCGCCGCCACCGACAGCACGCGCACCAGCCCCTACCTTGCCACCGCATCGGCATCGGTCGAGTCCAAGCCGCGCACTCGCGCTCCTCCGCCGCCGCCACCGGCGCTGGCGCCGGCCCCGCCGTCGTCATCAGCCGCTGCAGCGGGCAGGAGCCCGGCTCGCGAGCGCGAGCGCGACCACGGCCACCACCCCTCCGACTTCTCCGACCCCACCTCCCCGAGCTCCACCGGCGGCGGAGCGGGGGGTAGCGGCAGTGCCGGCGCCGGCCCCGACGCCACCACCGTGCTGCTACAGTGGGGCCTCAACAAGCGCTCGCGCGGGCGGCGCGACGCCTCCGCCCCCTCGCCGCAGCGCCGCCAGTCCGCCGCGGGGGTCAAGATCCAGCGCCGGTCGTCAGCGCCCGCGGAGAAGCTGATGCCGCCACCAAGCACGACGCTCTCCCGCGGCTCCACCCTCCGCGTCACCTCCTCCCTCCCCGTCCGTGGCAGCGGCGGAGACGCCACCCACCACCACGGCCGCACCACCCTCCCCCACCACAGGTACGCACGCACGCACTTACCCATCCTTCGGTGGATCGCCTGGCCCCTCTCGCCACCGTGGGAGCTGGCGTCGTCGTCTTCGTCATTTTTTCCTTCCCTCGATTTTTTCTTCTTCCGGTTTTGCCCCTCGGACTCGTGTGCTCGTGTCGTCTGGTCTATCGCCGGCGTTGGATCGCTTCCGGCATGGATAGTAGTAGTGGGCTCGGCTTGGGTCGGGTCTCCCGCTCTCTCTCACACACTCTGATGGTGAGCATGTCACGACGCCCCCTCCATCTTTATCAACCGAGGTGCGTTTATAAGATAAGAATATAAGATACCTTCTCTTTTTTTTTCTTTTCCACACCCATTTTCTCTCTCCTTTTTTATAAACAAAAGAGCAATAAAAATATGTTTTTTCTCTCATTATAGTATGCTATTAGCAACACTGATTTGATCAGATTAGTGAGCAACCACTCTGTTCCTCCTGCTTTTAGAATCGACCTTTACAGTTTTTTTTCCTTTCCTGATTTTCCAGATCCTTTAGGCAACAAATTTTGTACTGGCTTCTGTCACCATGTCCATGTCAGGATCATCGAGCGAGGAAGAGAGCACTTTCCCTTCTTCTCTTCTTGACTAAATTGTGGGCGCATTCCATTCATGTCGATCTAGCATTTCATCAACGTATCCAATCCCATATCCATTAATGGTTTTTTTTCATTTGGTTCATCTGGTGTGGTGATGTGGCATGTGTGTGTGAGAAGTGAGAGCCACCAACAGTGACATCAACAGCAGGCACTGATATAGAAGGTCTTGATGTAATATGGGTATAAAAATAGGACATACATACACATACGCTCCCATCTCGTTCTCATCTCTGCCTTTTTACGTGGGTGGCATCTGGCAGTGGCTTTGCAGGTGCTCTGCTTTGCTCATCTGCATCCACCATTTCTCCTGGCTGCTGTTGCTGTATGAGCACTAGGCTAGAGCGAGCTAGATAGACAGATTCATAGAGAGAGAAGTTCCAATTTTTCGTCTCCAGTAACCACCGATGCAGTGGCGATTTTTTTTTTTGATGTCTTGTTGCTGGGATTTGACGGTATGATGATGATGATCAGATCCGGCGAGTCGGCGGCGACGAAGGCGGAGAAGCAGCAGCATCGGCCGGCGTCGGACAGCAAGGCGCACAGGGCGGAGGCTGGTGGGGTGATCATGGCGTTGGCCAAGACAGACACCAAATATCAGCATCACACCGGCCACAGCCAGGCCGCCGCCGACCAGCATGGCCCCAGCTCGTCATCGAAGGCGGTGGCGGCGGCGTCGACGGCAGTGCAGAAGATCGAGCTGCCGCGGATCTACACGACGCTGTCGCGTAAGGAGAAGGAGGAGGACTTCATGACCATGAAAGGCACCAAGCTGCCTCAGCGACCCAAGAAGAGGCCCAAGCTTGTCGAGAAGCAAGTCAACGTATGCACATATATATTACAATCACGCACCGCTGTTACCCACTAACGCAACGAGATTTTTTGCTTGATGGTCTCAACAGAACTGACCTGATATCTTGCAATTTTTTCCCCTCTGTATCTGTGCAGTTCATCTGTCCAGGAATGTGGCTCTCGGATGTGACCAGATCCAAGTATATCGTCCGCGAGAAGAAGTGCACCAAGAAGGTACAGATGCTCTATCGATTTTTACCCACATCCATTCACTTTCTATGATTTGCATGAGGTCAGAAAGGTACTAAAAAATCGATAGATCCAGTAACTACTATTTAGAAGAACACACGAGCTTCGCAGGGCATTTATTTTCTAGGGTAGAAACAGTTCTGGAGTCGCATAGAATTTGGGAAATTTCTCCCTGTCGAAATGGGGGATTGGCTGAAATTACCGGGAAATCCTTGGAGAAAAGCTTCATCATCAAAGCAAAGGGGGCAGAAAAGCGAAAGGAACCCATCCGTCCCCATGTCGAGTGGGGCCCACGCCCGTGAATGCGCGAGGTGGGAGGGTGCTCATTGATGACTGTGCTTAACCTGCATCTCTGCACTTTATTGTTTTATCCTTTGCCGACGACGGGCGGGCGTGGGCCCACGTTGGCAGCCTCTGAGCCGTGTTGCCCTAGGCCCCCTGCAGGTGGGACCCACCACGGGGCGTGGTTGTGGGTCACTGGCACCTGGGGCCCATCGTGCAGTCTTGCTGCTAGCGTGTTGCTGATTTTGCTTACGTGGGGGATGCTCTGTGTTCTTGCAGTAGTTCTGAAGTAGATTAGGGCACGTAATCAGCATCACCTGGATCGTCGTTAGTTGACTTGTCTAATTACTTGTGCCAAGTAGACGTTTTGTCTCTGGTTGTGTTTTACTTACCGCTCTACTCGCTGTTTGGTTGTGCTGTGCTAATTTGCATTGGCCTGACGAGAAATCTCTCTCTGTTCTTGTTCCTCTCTGCAGCAGAAGAAATACAGAGGCTTGAAAGGGATGGAGAGCATGGACAGCGACTCCGAGTGATCGCGAAAACCTGGAGCGCGATGGACAAAGCGCAGCATCCAGCACAAGTGGGTGAATTTGGCATCGTCATCTGGAGAAAATTCTCGGAAAAGAGAAGCGAAGATCGGTAGAGGTGGAGGAAGAAGAGAGGTCAGAGATGGATGGCGATGCGTGAGCCTTCTTTGGATTAGGAGAAAAACAAAACAAAAAAAAAGACGGAAACTTTTATTGAGCTGCTCCTTCGATTCCATTTTGTATATCTGGGTGGTGAGGGGCGGCCTTCTCTCTCTCTCATTTTTTGTCCTTTTTTGTGACATTTGATGGGTGGGTTACATCCATGGCCATTTCCATGTGGTGATGGTGCTGGGCTGTGCATAGTTTTAGACTGTCAGAGACTATCAGGGTCAGAGGAAGAAGAAAGAGAAGACTGATGTTAGCTCGCTCAGATCTGCATCGTTTTGCATCAGCTCTTGTCTGTGACTTGATCGCGGCGATCTCTTTCGCAGGAATAATTGCTGGCGATCCGTACGGATTCAGCGGATGTAGATCTGGCCACCGGCTGTGGCTTCGTGTCATCATAGTACTCAGTCACCAGCAGCCATAGATTCCTTTTGGGTGAAACTAAGCACTGTTGATTTACTAGGAAATCATGGTTCATCATACGTATGAAGTGATGGTTATTGAGGGGACAAGGCAGCGGCAACGTTGATGCTTAACTTGAGGCACTGTGCAAAGACACAACAGAAACACTTGCTCCGAGTAGTTGCTAGTCGAGAATTGGGAAGGCACATGACACAAGCAAAGGACGCATTAGTGGTTACCAAGCAGCTCCGTATGGCCGTTCGACTACGGTTTAGTGTTGGGTGGCACTGACACGGTTTGGTGAAGAGCTTCCTGCTCACCGAACGGCTTTGGATTCTTCTCTCCATGGGACCTGTGATGCATAAGTCAGCCATCCGCAGCCGTGCAACAAAGGATGCGCCGGTTGCGTCGTCCACGGCCAAAACGGCAAAAAAAAATCCCCTGCAACTCGCTTAACGATAGATCGCCTCGCTGCGTCGGTGAGATCTCATCGGCGGATTGGTCGCGAGCTGTAGCCTCTGCTTGCCATAACTACCAAAAGAGGTATAGTGGATTGGTCGCCGAGGAGCAACCGGATTCAAAGATCTCACCGGTGTGCACGGACCAATCGGCGAGGCCGCGCCGGCGATAACGCCGCCGCCGCAGCAGCCTGCCAACCTGCCGTGTGGGGTGGATCTGGAATCACCAGCCGGAGTTGAGGCTTGTGGGCCGTGGCTGGGCCGCGGCGGACGCCCGGCCGGAGCAACGGCGAGCGAGACGGCAACCAACCAACCGGAGCCACGCCACTTGACGCGTTTGTATTTTGCTATGGCAGCGCCGGCCGTTCGCCGTCGCCGGCGCTCGCTGTGACGGACAATCCAACGGCGGAAACGACGTGCCGTCACGTCTCCCTGCGGGACACCGGACACAGAAACGTCAACCTCTCAAACTCTCTAGTCTCTACTGCTGCTACTACGTTTCAAATCCAAACCCTCGTTCGCCGGAGGCTGCGACCCGGCCTCCGGACAGCAGGCAGATACGTGGAATAGAATGATCATCCGTGGTCCACGGCGACAGCGCTGAGTCGCGCTGATCGATCGATTTATGAATGAATCCATCCGCAGCGTACGACTGCGACGTTGGTCGGTGTAGGATCGATGGATAGATCCATGTACTGCGAAACGTTCTGGACCATCTGCCGTGATAAGTTATCCAAAAAAAGAAAAAAAAAACGAATTTCTAAAGTCCTAATCTTACAGCAAGGGTGAGGCACACTGTCCGGCACAATTACTAGCGCCTTGTTTGGATGGGCCGAAATTCCTTACCGGCCCATACACGTGGATGGACCGGAATTTGGGCCTGGTTAAACGAGTACTCAACTTGGCGGGCCGGAAACTCAGACCACCCGCTAACCTAAAAGGCAACAGGCCAATTTCAGAGCCTCGCCGCTGCACGCGCTGGTCTCCTCCCTCTCTCGATCTCTCGCGGTCTCGCCCGCGACGCCGCCACTGCAGGTTGCCGCAGGCTCCTCCTCCTCCTCGCCGACGAGATGGTACGTATTACTTGGACGGTGGCTCCTCTGATCCTTGCTCCCCCGACTGTAGAGGCTTAGGTTTTGGAGCCTTCATTATTTTGGGGTTTTACCCGAGTGTCAGTGCTCCACGCCATGGAGATATGGCTTTTCAGTTAGATTTTCCGATGGTTTTGGCTTGTCTAGAGAGTAATGACGCTCGTAGTCGTGTGGTATTCGTTAGATCCATGGGTTTTTCTTTGGCGATTCATTTTTGTGCTTGATATGAACTGTGGCACTTGAAATCTGACGTCACTATTACTTGTTGTGAGTGCTATTAAAATGCTAGTTGCTGCCATCCGAGATACTTGATCACTCGATGGAATTAAGTGCTGCTGAAAACTTCAGCTTAAATGTACAATGATATACATGTCGTCATATAAATGCAACAATCTAGGAACACTCGTAGCATTTAACGGCTCAATCGATCTGGCTCATAGTGGTAGCCGGTAGGCATCCCATCCTCTGATCCATCACATCTCTGTTTAACTGATCCTTATTTGGGGTTGCTGTTAATTTGTCATGTTTTCTCTCTTCCCTCCGGACCTCACTCGTGTGTTTGATTTGACCATATTTCCATGTATATATTTCAGGTTGAGAGACTTCTCAAGGATGATGCGACCGAGGAGAAGGGAGAGCGTGCCAGGATGGTGAGTTCAAATCATTGCCCTTCAATTCCTCCATCCTTGTCTCTGCACTGCTTTGCTATGATGCTACATCCATTTGCGTCATGTGTTTCCTTGGGCCCTGCATTACCACACACTCTAGTTCCTGGCTGCTCACCATTACTTTCACAACCAAAACCTCCCTACCTGATCTGTGTCCCAATGCCTACTGATCTTTTCAGACTTGCTAGCAATACTTTAGTAGTAATACTG
The DNA here is from genome assembly GCA_030770085.1 of Oryza coarctata. Classification (NCBI taxonomy): domain Eukaryota; kingdom Viridiplantae; phylum Streptophyta; class Magnoliopsida; order Poales; family Poaceae; genus Oryza; species Oryza coarctata. Next base: position 21,576,457 of record CM061470.1, read on the forward strand.
ATTGCTTTTCAAGCTACAGCATTACATTTACTGGTATATCTGATAAATTTCTCATTCAGAATTGGTGAATGATCTGGTAATAACGAAAATTATTTAGACTTGATACTTTTTCCGGCAAGTTTTGCATGCCTAACCTGTTTCTTATTTAGGCATCCTTCATTGGTGCTATGGCAATAGCTGATTTGGTCAAGACCACATTGGGGCCAAAAGGAATGGTATGCTCAAAAATCTAAAGCATCTGGTTTTCTTCATTTATTTACAAATTATCACTCCTGGTGTTGGCTCAAATTTTAATCCATTCATCAAGTGATAAATTTGTAACCACATAACGTAACCGCCTTTCTATACTCAGGACAAGATCCTACAATCAACTGGCAGGGAACACAGTGTCACTGTTACAAATGATGGTGCTACGATTCTGAAGTCTCTACATATCGACAACCCAACTGCCAAGGTCCTTGTTGGTATCCTTTAATTTCATCTTTTTTATTGCTACATCCTTTTGGTAATATCACTGTTCTAAATCTCTCTTTCGTATGTATGAAGTGTTTTTGACTTCATATTTTTCCTAAATTGTTGATCTTGTTGTTGGCCACTCTTTTTTTCCCTAAATTATTGGATCTTGTTGTTGGCCACGCTTTATGATGCAAAAAAAAGGCATTCCTTAATATGGGCCTCAGACATCTCAAGAGTGCAAGATGACGAAGTGGGTGATGGAACTACTTCTGTTGTTGTTTTGGCTGGTGAGCTTTTGAGGGAAGCTGAAAAGTTGGTAAATATGAAGATGCATCCAATGACAATCATTGCAGGTATATCTCTATTCTATCGATGCACAGAAGACCGATGCCATGCATTTAGGAGTTTATTACTTATTGTTGACAATAATGCTGCTCATGTTTAATTGGAATTTAGCTCACCTACTCGCTTTCCTAGTCCTCATTTAGATTGATTAGAGTTTATTATACCCAGGAGAATGATGTGCAACGTAATGCACATATTCCTGATTAGCAAGTTTGTAGTACTGTTGTCTTCTATTGCTCATAGATTGTCTTCAAAAAACAAAATTGTTTGCAAAGAGTTCATCCCTGTTGTGTACAATGTTATCTAATTGTCCAATTAATTATGATTAATTGTCCTTATCGGCCCCCTGACTCCGATTAGGTGTAACCAACTCGATCAGCCAATCAGAAATTTGATTGACGATTAACCCTCCAATTAGGGAGGGGACAATTAACTATGACTGAGTTTTGGTCTTTTGGTTGACTGACTAAGAAGTGGGAAGTTGGGCTGGCCTATTATTCATAGGGTTTACTCTCTCCTGTCTCCTAATGCTGTCGCCCTCTCCCCTAGCTGCCATCAAGTCGCTGCTCTCGCTCTCGCCACTACCAGCATTGCTACTCTCACCACAGTCTTCTCTGCTCTCCCCTCCTTTGTTCTTCCCTCTTCTAGATGCTCTACTGCTAGATAGCTACCGTGCCTGAATGAGTGCCTGCAGCTTGTCTGTGCCAGTATCCTGAGTTCTTGATCCTCAAGCACCCTTGGCGCCGGGTAAGAAGATGAGCTCCTCGTCTAATGGTTAGTGTACATTCTCTCTATCTTCTTCCTTTATTTTCCATCCCTGCCTTTGCTTTGTTTCCATGTTCTGAGACCTGTCTTTACTCTTCTTACTATGTTATGAGATATTACATTAATCTAGAATATCTTATATGCACAAGGGTCAATTAATCGGCTTGATTGATGATTAATCGTGATTAATCGGTTGATCGGTGCCATGGAAATTAGGCCTGATCGACGATCAGATAACATTGGTTGTGTAGACATATGATTCGGCATCACTTTCTGTACACATGGATCAGCTTAACCTTTTTTATTTTTGGTCCAATGGATTTATTTCACCAATTTCAGGGTTCAGGATGGCTGCTGAATGTGCTTGCAATGCTTTGTTACAGAGGGCCATGGATAACAAGGAAGATTCAGGCTAGTTGCATTTCCTTACACGTGTGGTTTATTGGTTTAAACTGAAGATGGCCTAGTTCTTTAATGTTCTTGCCTTCTGGGATTTATCCATGGATGTTTGCTCATATCTAACATTTGTTGATTGATTATTTGTGTTCACAGGACATAATTTGTCTAGCATGTCTCCCATAAATTGAATCACACCTATAATATTCAGTTTTAATTCCTTGTTGCTGCAGATAAGTTTAGATCAGATCTGATGAACATTGCTATGACAACGTTGAGTTCAAAAATACTTTCCCAGGACAAGGAATACTTTTCTGGTCTTGCAGTTGACGCTGTTCTAAGACTTAAGGTACTGAAATGGTTATTTATTTATACTATATTTTTGCACTTAGCATTGCTGAACTTTTGATTTGTGATTGTTACTACTTACTCTGTTGTTATATTGCCTTAATTACTTTTCAGTATACTGCCATTTTAAGTCACTACAGATGCTGAGTTGTGTGTGCTACTACTGAATTGCAGGGCAGCACCAACTTGGAAGCAATTCAAATTCTTAAGAAAGCTGGAGGCTCTCTTAAGGACTCCTTTTTGGATGAAGGGTATGCCAGAATTGTCTTTGACAACCTTTATTGACCCCACCAGCTGTTAGGTTCAGGAATACAGTAGCACATGAAACTTAGACACTGCAGACTAATTGAAAATTTGAAACTATGTAGCTCACCAAATGTTGAAAGCATGAACAGATCGAAATGAAGTTCTGTTCTTGGGATGGCAATTTAATGATTTTGTCTTCTGTAGGTTCATTCTAGACAAGAAAATCGGTCTTGGTCAACCGAAGAGAATCGAAAATGCCAAGATTTTGGTTGCAAATACTGCTATGGACACAGACAAAGTTAAGATATATGGAGCACGTGTACGGGTCGATTCAATGGCTAAGGTCGCTGAAATTGAAGCTGCTGAAAAGCAAAAAATGAGAGAAAAAGTGCAAAAGATCATAGGTCATGGAATCAACTGTTTCATTAACAGGCAGTTGATCTACAACTTCCCTGAGGAACTCTTTGCAGATGCTGACATACTGGCAATTGAGCATGCTGATTTTGAGGGCATTGAGCGGCTTGCTCTTGTCACTGGTGGTGAGATCGCCTCCATTTTTGATAACCCAGAGTCTGTCAAGCTTGGTCATTGCAAGGTCATTGAAGAGATTATGATTGGGGAGGACAGGCTGATTCATTTCTCTGGGGTTGAAATGGGGCAGGCCTGTACTATTGTCCTCAGAGGAGCAAGGTATGTGCATGCCTACAATTGGACTCCTTTCGTTTTACATTTATCTATATTCCATCTTGAGCATGTGCCAAATTTGTGCTTTCACCTGTAGTGAGCATGTTCTTGATGAAGCAGAGAGGTCCCTGCACGATGCCTTATGTGTGCTTTCGCAAACGGTGAATGACTCCCGTGTGTTATATGGCGGCGGATGGCCTGAGATGGTTATGGCTAAAGTAGTAGATGAACTGGCAAGGAAGACACCTGGGAAGAAATCCCATGCTATTGAAGCCTTCTCCCGTGCTCTTCAGTCCATTCCAACCATCATCGCAGGCAATGCTGGTCTGGATAGTGCTGACCTGATCTCTTGGCTTCGAGCAGAGCATCACAAGGAGCAGAGCACTGCTGGAATTGATGTCATTTCTGGCGGCGTAAGTTTACTAGTGCATAAAAGAAATTGCATTTAGACTTATTCTAGGGGTTGGAACTGATATTGAAGACTTGTTCCGCAGGTTGGAGACATGAAAAGGCTGGGGATATCAGAGTCGTTTAAGGCGAAGCAAGCTGTTCTTCTGTCTGCTACTGAGGCAGCGGAGATGATTCTCAGGGTCGACGAGATCGTCACTTGCGCTCCACGAAGAAGGGAGGACAGGATGTGATGTATCTGATACGTGTGTTCAAATTTGAGAATGTTTGTATTTTTGAATTGTTTTATGTCAGTTCCTCTATTGGACACATGGGACGGTCTGGTCTGTAACTCTGTATTATCATGAAATCTTTGTCCTAACATCGGAACATTTGTTGAATGGGATTTTCATTTGCAGCTTTGCTCATGTACGCTTGGCTCAAACTTGGTTGGATTTCAGTCTTAAGCATAGTGTTGTATTGTACCTTGTCATCTGCTTTGATCATCCTTTTTTTTTTCCTGCATTGAACATCCCTCCTTTTGGTTCTGCACTTGGGCATGTCACATGCTTACTGACACAGAACTTTAACATCACATCCATACTGAGCTAACCTTGGACAAAAAGTCACTATCAATTGCATTCTTGGAACTCTTTGAACTCTAGTACAGGCCTAGATGGCTCTCATTAATGTTCCGTTGTTTCTTGTTTATCTGATCATCCAGTATGCAGGTGTGCAGCATGCACCAGCATGCAGGTGTGCCTACTGTTGATTTGCAAAGGTAAGGATATAGGGGATGATCCATTCGCATCATAGAGACGCATAATATGCAACACACAGGAGAAAGTACGGAGGGAATGTGAAACACTGTGCCTGGATAACGAGTCATCACGCGACAACAATGGATGATAAAAACAGTTTCAGAGCATGCAGGCTAGAAGAACTAATCATGCAATGCACAAGCATTCCATGGAAATCACCACCCATCCATCTCCAGCACTGACACATCATCGTCAAACAGTATGCATCCTCGTGCTGAATTGCTGATGGTAAGAAGCTAGGCTGGTTATATTACAGCAGGTTTGCAGTGTTACGTGTTGCGTTCTGCTCAGTGTCGCTCGAGAACTCTAAGGTATCTTTTGAAACACACGAAGCTTATATGAGTTTTAGTAATTGATGTAACTCTTTTAAAATTTCTCCAACAATCCTTTGTTCTGAAGAAGGCCTTAAGTTGTAATAGAATGTGGGGGTACTCAAAAGGAAAAAGAAAAGGAAGATTCAAATATGAATCAAAGTTGACTCAGTGTAAAAACGACACGAATATGGATATGAAAATAAATGCTAGAGCAACTATTTATAAAACCAACACGGATTTGGGTAATTGGGCATGAAAATAAATGAAATAATGGCAAGTCTTAACAAAACCAACATGAATTTGGTTATGAAAATAAAATGCCAAAATGACAACCATTTACAAAACCAACATAGATTTAGAATGAAAATAAATGCTATAATGACAAGTTTTTCCAAAACCGCCATGAATTTAGATATGAAAAATAAATGCTAGAACAATAAGTAGTATTTACAATCAGACAGAATGCCAATTAGGCCTGAATGAACATCACCATTCATCACAACCAGCCATACCAGCAGCTAGCACCCTCTAGATAAATCTATCTATTATATTATAAAAATAGTTTGAAAACGCTTTGATGTCTAGAAATTCTCACATTAATTAAAGAAAAAGAAAAATATTTGAGCCATTGTATCGTAGATTAAAAGTTGTATATTAAAATCCAATTCTATTTTTTATTTTGAGAGTTGTATATAAAATCTAATTATATTTTTAATTTTATATAGAAACAATATGTGTTATATTAAATTCAATTATATTTTTATCTACGCACATAATTGCGCAGGAAATTAATCTAAGGAATCAGTCATAAAGCTCCACACAAATATTGGAGCAATTCGAACAGTTAAAAAAAGTGGTTGGTGTATAGGGGGAATCAGTAAACTCATGAAATAGCAAGCCTCTAAAACTGTTATGAAAATAAATGCTACAATGACAAAAACCAACACTTTGGTTATGAAAATGAATGCCAGAATAGCAATTATTCACAAGACCGACATAGATTTAGGCAAAAAATAAATATCAAAACAACCACTATTTATAAAACCCCTATGAATTTAGAAATGAAAATAAAACGTAGGAGATAGGAGATATGTTGCTACAAAACCGACGTGAATTTAGATATAAAAATAAATGCTACAATAACGAGTTTTGACAAAACCAATACGAGTTTAGACATGCTACCATGACAAATATTTACAAGCTAAGATTACCGATTATGCTTGATTTCCTGAATGAGCCTTATCACAACCAGCCATAGCACCACCAACAACTAGACAAATTAAGCTAACCCATCAGTCACAAAGCTCAGCCCGGTCGGTGTACTGATCCATGCAACCATTTTGTCTCTTGCAAGTTAGCTTAATCCATGCAACATGCATGACTCAACTACACCTAGTGCATTGCATCCTGCCATTTTTTGATGCGCTCCGTTTCTTTTCCTTTTTGTTGCATCGCTTCCTTCCTTTCAGCGCGGCCCATCACATGGCAGCTGGCCGGCTGGCCCGTTCAAACTGCCGTTTCGACTTGGCCTCCGGCCGCGCCGCCACCTGTCAGGCTCTTGTGGACGCTGCCCTCGCCGTCGGAAGCGCTCTCCTCCGCCGCGTCCGCCGCCGCGTCCGCGATAGCCGCCTTCTTGGTCTTGGCGTACTCGCCGTAGAGGTAGGAGGAGAAGCCCCACGCGCAGAGCGCGGTGGCGATGGCCTTCTCCGCGCCGAACGGGTCGCCGAACACGATGACGCCGCCGAGCACGTTGAAGGTGAGCACGGCAGCCATGCAGACGCAGCTGTGGAGCGACGAGGTGAGGTAGATCACCCCCGCGGTGCCCATGAAACACGCCTGCCACGTCAGCACCAGGGTCGCCACCACGGCGCAGTACAGCGCCGGCGAGCCGTTCCAGCGGGACACGTCGTCCGCCACGCCGCCCGACGCCGCCAGCCCGACCGCCGCGACGAGGGACGCCATTGCCTGCATCACCGCCTGCACCTCCACGGCCAGGACGAATCCTCCCGACACGGCCTCGCGGTACACCAGCTCCATCACCGGCAGGTACGCAGAGAAGAGCCCCGCGGCGCCCAGCGTGACGACGAAGCCGACGAGGTAGCTCTTCTTGCCTCCTCCCTCCGGCGTCTCCCCGGAGTCACCCGACCGGAGCGCGAGGAGCACCGAGCTGAGCGTCAGGAGCACGACGGCATTGAGGTTCACGAAAGTGAATGGGTGGCGGACGATGATGACGGCGAGCACCAGCGTGAAGGCGAGCTGCGTCGACAGCAGCAGCGACGACGTCGACACCGGCAGGAGCGATGTGCTGTACGAAAAGAGCAGGTTGTTGGCCCCCATCAGGCCGCCGATGACAAGGCACACGGCGAGGAACCGCCGCGAGAACCACGTGAACGGCCGCGGCGCGGTGGAAGGGCGGCCGCCGACGCCGAACACGGCGGTGACCAGCAGCGGGAACCCCGCCGACTGCACCAGCGTGACCACCCACCGGTTCCGCCCGCCGCGCATGAAGTAGAACCTCGACAGCAGGCTCGACGCCACCGACCCCACCAGCAGCGCCGCGTAGTTCGCCATTAGGAGCAGCATCCTGCGGAGGCGTGGCCCCGCGATGGCGGCGGCGACGGCGGAGGCGGCGGCGATTGCCATCGATCACTCGGTTGCGTCGTTATAGAGGAGTTGTGTAGGTGGCGACGGCGATGTGAGTCTCCTCTTATTTGAGATGATAAGAGGGGATAAAAATGGCGTATTATATAGATGATTTTTTTTCATTTTTTTCCAATGTGTGACGATAGCAAATTAAAACTGAAAACTTAAATCAATAAGACACTGATTTGTCTGCAAAAGAAGACAGAATTTAATCGCTGGAGACAGAAGAAGATTATTGAGTGCAAGAATGTGCTGTTCATGAGTAGAACGTTCTCAAAATGGAGCAAATTAAACCAGACGTAATTATGGCTACAAATTGGTAAGTGGTCAGTAGTGCATACTCTTCATCATTTGATGAATTAATTGATTGATATAGATTCCAATGTATCCGTTTTGGATGAGCTGGAATTAAAGTATGCACATATATTATTCAGCAATGTATAGCTTCCAACATATGCAGAGCTCTTACAACAAATGCCCCATTTGAAAGACAAGAAATTCTCCTCGATTCATATGTGAATAAGATTTTATAATAATCCAGTAGTATCTCTAATTAAACAACCAGTTCATCTGATCTATCTGCACCATCCAAACCAAATGCAGCATGCATGCAGTAACATCTACAGCTGTTCTTAGAAAAAGTTCAGAATGCCAGCACAGTAGTAATTAATCTGCAGTAAAATCCAGCTGCATTTTACGCTGACGTGATCTGCATCCGTTAGCTCTACTTGCATTTGCTGGCAAGGCGACGCCATGCATGCCGGCCGTTTCCGAGATCCGGCTGGCCCGGCGCGCGGTGCCTCGCCGGAATGCAAGCAACCATGGTTTTGTAAAGGCGATAAAAGCTGAACAGGCGCGCACTCCGAAACGAAACTGAATATCTGTAGCATTCTTGTGTGTGGCTATCCCCAAAAATTCAGGCCAGCGATCGAGCTATAGCTAGCTACCGAATCGAGCTCGACACTTGTCATTGGCAGCCTGCAGATGCGACCACGGGAGATCGAAACGGCCCAAGAAAACGAGGAGATCACTATGACTCCTCCTAGCTAACCACTCCAGATCACTACATGATATGTCTACCTGTCTTATCTGACGATGACGACGACCTCCCTCCATCTAGCTAACAACCTCATGGATATATAGCGTGTAATTGTGCTATATTTGGACATGCAATGCATGTGCCAAGCTGTCTGAAACGTTCGAGATTACTTAATCCTCAGGCTTATTGGTACCGTGCATATATATGCATTGTACATTCCATATCGAGCTCACGATCAATGGATGAATGCACACATTTTCTAAGCTCCTAAACGGCGTAATTTTCTTAAATATATATATATATATATTTCTTAGAATATTATTTTAAATATATTTTTAATTTTATAATAATTAATTTACTCGTGTGCACCCTCTAATAATTATCATAAGTCATTCCTCTGCGCAGCCATTCATTCATTGAGCGAACACAGTGAATATAAAAATCTAGATGGACACTTGCATTCATCTAACTTCTCCTTGTAAGTTAAAACGGCTTAAAGAAAGGATGCGATATTGTCAGAGATGGAGGCCGATCGAGAGGCAATCTTTTCATGGTTTTGGGCATATGAATAGCATGGCTGTCTGAAGATCATGTTCAGGGAACTGGCTGTCGAGCCTTTCTTGGATATGCAGTACGGACGTGTTGAGAAATGAGAACTAAGCTGGCTACTCTTTCACTGGTTCAACACGTCACGGTGAACACATTCAAACGTCAATCTGTTTCTCTCTGAAAAATGGAAAATATTTGGAACTAACTTGATCAGATGGACGTCGACATCTGCTACTAGTACTTAGGATGGAGACTGCAGGATAATACATGCAGTAGTTAGTTCAGTCAGAAACCTTCATGTGTCCTCCAAGTTCCAAGTTGGTGCACATGTAATTATCCAACAGTAAGTAGATTGCAGCATTCTCCCTGCTATGCCATTTGGATATGTACAGATAAATTATAAGGAGAAACTGGGATGAGGTTCGAGAATTACTTGCCCCAAATCGAATGTCTTAAAGTTCTGAACTGGACAGCTCTACCTTTGCGTTCACTGATTTTGCCACCTGCTAATTCAGCTGTAATTGACAGGGAGTCAGCACACATCATCAGATAACATACAGAGCCACATTGGATCATTTGATGGCTTAACTGGATTCCTCTAGTTGCGATCACCAACGACAACTTCAGCCGCCAGGAAACATACAGTAGGCTGATCAGAAAAGTTCAGAATCAACATTACCTAGTACTGCAGGTCTGCAAGTATGGCAGAAATGCACATTGCTCAAGGATAACATCGACGAACTGTACATGTACTTCCATATGATTGGCGCCATCATTCCTGCAGCAGAAATGCATTTATCTTAAGGTTGGCCATTAGCCATTCACCAGCTATAAACACACATGCAGAATTGCAGATAGATAAATCCATCAGGAAATTCAGGATAGATAGATGGCTAGTCAGTAGCAGCTAGTACTACTGACAGGAAGAAGAAGCCGGCTGCTCGATCTGTCTACTTCTAAATGGGATGATAGATGTGTGTGTTCACCATCCATTTGGCATCTGACAACAAGTGCTAGCGCGTGCTGTGTGTTTCTATGTGCTTAGAGAGGATAGAGTGAGTGTGATTGGTGCCTAATAATTGCAGTTGACATTAAAGTAAGCACTAGGTTGACTATTGCTGTGGACCTGCAAGTATTGCTGTTCTTCTTCAATTGGTGATAAGAGTATTTCCTTTTCAATCGCTATATATGTAGCCTTTTCTTTTTCGAGATAATTACAGAAGAATAACGTGTGCACACCACATGCACACGCAAGGCGCAATTACGTGTGTTGGGGATTAGACCAATCCCTTCGGATTAATATTTTAGTTCATAGTCCCATATTAAGCAAACAAATCCTAAATTTCCGAATCGACAGGGATAAATCGCATGAGGACATTTCACAACTTTATTGTAAAACAGGAAAACGCATAAACAGAACTCCAAAATTGGGAAGATTTTCGTCCCAGAACATTCGGCCTAAAATTTAGTTCGGTACTCTATTGTCTTAGGCCTTGTTTGTGTGGAACAAAATTTGGGCTCATCAACTTATATGGGCCTAGGACTACTACACACCTCAATGGGCCGAACAAGTCCTTGTAAATTTAGCAAGGGCATAAGTAGAAAAAAAATCCACTATAGGTAGTTTAACTACGGTGGATTAAGATTTATTTATGTCTTTTCAACTATAATATAAAATTAGCTACATAGCATATCTTAATTTTTAAAAACATTGTAAACCAAATCTCTTGACAGTATTAAGAGCAATTTCGACTGATGGTATCTACATAACATGTTTAGTATATGACGTTGACATGATGTTTACATAAAACTAAAATAAAAAATTATTGATTGAAAATTAAAACAAATGTGGAGTTCATATAGCCCTACTTACAATACCATGTAAGCCACATATCAACAGATGTAATAAAAACTAATTTAAACATCCCACGTCAACCAAAACTGCTAATACTGCTATCGATTTAAAAGTCAGTTCTATATTTTTATAGTCAATATATATAAATAAAAATCCACTAATAGTTATGGGGATATAAGTGGACTTTTTCCAACCTAAATAGAAAATATAAGGCCTAATTGTGGAGCAACAAAGAAAAGTAATTCAAGTCCGATTTTTCTTCCTCCATCCTAATATCAGGTATATAGATTAATTCCCCTTCTAGATATTTTTTAAATGTTGTTTTATCTACCGTGATATATACTTGGTATTGTGGACCCATCTGTTAGTTTACATCTTCCCTTACCCTCTGCTCCAGTCTACCTCTCCTTTGCTACGTGGCAACAACGGTGGTGAGGCCTAAGGCATTCCTATTCAGCGAAGGAGTGGAGCGGCGGCGGAGTCGATCCGGCGTCCCCCGGCGATCTGCCAGACGGTGGAGGCCGACGGTGAGGTTCGAGCAGAAGATGGCGGCGGCGGACCTCGAAGCAAAAGCTTGTCGGACCCGGGGAAGAAGCCGAGGTCAACAGCTCCTCCTTGAGCCGGTGGCGCTGGGTGAACTCGAAGCGGCGGCCAGATCTGGGAAACCTCGAGGCAATAGTTCGCGCATCACCTACTCCGCCATGCGTACTGCTGTGGAGGAGCTCGGGAAGGGTGGCGGGGTACACCTCTGATGCGGAGATTGAGGGCGAGATAGGGGTCGGCATGGCGAGCGCCTCCTCGAGCTCCTTCGTCGCGAACCTGTCAACCTCCCGCGCCGCCGCGGCCTCCCGAAGTTCATGCGTCGTCGGCCTGTCGAGCTCCCGCTCTCAATGCAGCCACCGCATCTGCTCCGGGGTATGCAACCAGTGGTTGCGGAGCGGCGCGTGGATGAAGTCGAGGAGGCCGCCGCCAACCTGCTGCTCGCCCTGGAGCCAACACGGCGGAGTGGGTGGAGCTCGCGAAAGAGAGAGGTGGCGGGCTTGACAAGTCGGCGACGCTCTAGGACGTGAAGCTCGATCTCGGCCTCTCGGCCCCCCCCCCCCTCCATCCCTTGTCGCTGGAAGAGGCGACGACGACGAGCTCCACGGCACGGCCTTGGTCTCGCCTTACCGATGCTGCCAGGTCGCAGCCATCGCCCGTCCCTGCGGCATTAGGCGGAATTGGCCGTGGCGTCGTCTCCCCGCGCAGCTCGTACTTGGCGAACGGGTGGGCCACGAGCTCGAGCTCCTCCCCACGTGCATGGCTCCACCGAGCTCCTCCAGCTCCCCATCCCTTCTCGCTGTGAAGACGAAGACAAAGACGCCCGCCGAATCTGGTACAGTGAGCTCGTGGAAGAGGCAACGCCGGTGAGCTCCCCGATTTGTACTTGGCCGCCGCCACAGCAGATGTTGTTATGTTCCTTGCCTGCTTCTGCTTCTGGTGTTGCCCTAGCCATGGCTGTTGTGCTTCTGTTGATCCTCCTCCTACTCGCCTTCACCGCCATGGCTGTTCTCAGCGAGCTCGATGGAGAGAAGAAAAGGGGGTGAGGGGCGCAGGGAGAGAAGATCGGAAGAGCGAGGTGTGAGGATGATATGTGCTTACGTGGATGCTATATCCGCACAATAAATATGTTACGCTGAATAAAATTAGTGTTTAAACTATGAAGAATATAAATTAAACTAGTTTTAATAATTAAGATAAGGCGTTGTATCATTGCCGTTTAGAGATAAACCAGACTCAAGCGAGCGATAGACAGAAAAGTAATATGAGTTTTTATTTCTATTATTTTTTATTAAAATATTTGTAAAAATATATTTTTTAAAAAAATTATAGATCTGACGTCGAGGGTTTATACAGTCGGTCCACTTGCTGCCATCGGTCTCTGTTATAGTATTTTTTTCAACTAAAAAAATAGAGATATTTTAAATGAAACATGAAATCTACCTAACAAGAGTAAATTCTTTCAATATCCATGCATATGTTTTTTTTAATTGTTACTTATCCTAACATATTATTTGAATTAATACTTTCTTTTTTGTCAGAATGTCAGAATCATGATATGTAGTGAGTGGTTTGATAAAAAATATAATATTTGACCCTAATCATCCAATGATTATTGGTTTTTTCCCTCAAATTCAGATGAACGGTACATAAAAAGAACAACTTTGATAGGCTGAACAGTCAATCTAGAGTCTACAAACTCTTTTACTGTATCCATAATAATAAGAGTATTCTAAATACGCTCGTGGCTATCATTATCATATGGTGATACCATGTGCTTAGTTTGTTCAAATATTCATTTTGTTACCCTAAGTTTTCTATATCTCTTTAATTTGATTTAATTTTATTATCACGTTGACTATGTATGCACTTTTTCCCACATAAATTGTCAAAAATATACGGATTTAAATAATAAATAGACATAAAGAAATTATGGATATTATAGTCTGAAACAATTTAAAAATGCATACAAAATTAAACTAAAGTACGAGTGTGAATAGTCAGATCTTAGACACTATAAGTTGAAATAAATTTGACGATAAATAATGATATTCATCTAAATACATATTGTGTTACTTGCTATATTATTTATATTGTTTCTATATTTTATTTATAATATATAAAACTTTCATTACCCATATAATATTTTTTGATATTATTATCTAAATAATATCTACATATGAACTTATTAATCGTTGACTATTTAATTAATAATGTAATGATTTTTCAGTATTATCGCTAAGTTTGTCAATTTTCTGCGTATTCCTAAGTTTTCTTTATAATTAAATATATAAATAAAAATATAATTTAAAATATTTTTTAATACATTTGTATGATTGGGAAAAAACGCTCTATGAAATTATCATATTCACTCCTACGAACAGACCTGTTAAATTTACCGGTGATTCCTTAGGTAAAAACGCTCCCCTACCAAGGCCGGAAGGCCCACTTCGACTCGTGGAACTTACAGCGCAGCCCAAGGTGTCGCTGCGCGGCCGCTAACAGCGGCGAGAACCCGAAACCCTTAGTCTCACCTATATAAGCTCCACCACGCCGCCACCCTCTCGAGTTCACTCGACGCCGCCGCTGCCTCCCTGCTCTCTCTGCCGCCGGTTGCCGCGTACTCCTCCTCGGCGACGAGATGGTACGATCTGCTCTCCCCGTATCGTTGTATTCTCCGACCGGCCTTCCCCTTCGAATCCGTTCGCTGCTTGAATCATCCTGAATTTTGGATTTAGTCGTAGTTTGTGCTCGTCGCTATGGGGATGCGCCGTTCCAGTTAGACTTCGGGAGGTGTTGGCATCTCTCAGTAGAGAGATCCTGTTAGGAGCCGTGTGATTAATTGCAGATCTCGCGTGATGGTGCCGTTGAATTTCGCTTTTGCAGTGCTTGATACGAAAATTGGCACTGAAATCCTACGGTATTATTACCTATAAACTGTTGTTGCCGTTGTACTGCTAGTAAAATGATTATTTCTCCCACCAGATTGATTAGTACGAGTGAATTGTTAGTTATTTTTTCCGAACCGTGGAGCCTTCACTGGGTACTTTATCATTGGCTAGAATTATGCACTATTGAAGATTTTGATATATTTGCCTTCGAACTGACTGCTATGTGACGTTATTTTTCAATGCTACCTTATAATGACAGTACTTATGGTAGAATAAGGTTTCTTCAGTACCACAAGTTCTCTGCTTAGAGTGAGATTTTTATGAAATAATCGTCCATGTGTTTTTGAGTATATGTACAAGTGATGGTTTTTAGGTATTTTAATTGTGCAACTAGTCATACACATCTGTTGCCTGCAATCACCACCATACATAAAAGTACTGTACCACGTTATTATGCATTTACAGTACTTTTAATCTTGTTTGTGATGTTTGTGCAGACGAAGCGCACCAAGAAGGCTGGAATTGTTGGCAAATATGGTAATGACATTGTAAATTAGCACATTATTTTATAACATCATGAATGTTTGCTCACTCTTGTTAACATGTGCCCTTGTAATTTCAATGTTATACAGGTACCAGGTATGGTGCTAGTTTGCGTAAGCAGATCAAGAAGATGGAGGTTTCCCAGCACTCCAAGTACTTTTGCGAGTTCTGCGGCAAGGTAATTCTGCCAAGTATATTAATGATTACTTGTCTTCATTATTATTTAGTGTCTTTGGACTTGCTCGACTGTAAATTTATCCTGCGTCATGCTTCTTGTCATCTGACTAGCCTGAAAGCAGCATAATATTAAAAAAAAATCTGGTTTTGTTCTATCTTGCATGATGTCTGGTCAGAGGGAACTTGAATAGCATAATACCTTTAAATTTGAGTAGTTGAATAAGCTGATTAACACAACGTAAATAGTTCTGACGATGGTACTCTGCATCACTTGCATAATCTTTAGTTATGAATTTTTAATTTTTTTCTTCAAAATTTGTCTCAGCTCTCTAGATGCACAGACAGTACATAACAGCTTCTGATTGTGCAATATGCCCACTGTCTACAATGTTTTTCCCTCTTTTTCAGTATGCAGTCCTTCCAAGTGATGTTTTGTACTAGTGGCCTTTGCTTTCATAATCTGCATGGTTCTGTATTGTCCCTGCTTGTTAACCATGTCTTATGCTATTCTTGATTGACAGTTTGCTGTGAAGAGGAAAGCAGTTGGAATCTGGGGATGCAAGGACTGTGGGAAGGTCAAGGCTGGTGGTGCTTACACCATGAAGTAAGTTTCTTGTGTCTACAACACATCTTTGCAAGTTATATTCACCAATTTCTACTCTTATGTTTCCTAAATTTGTTATTTCACACTTAAGCACTGCCAGTGCGGTCACAGTCAGAAGCACAATCCGTCGCCTGAGGGAGCAGACAGAAGCCTGATCAGGATCTGTTTGAAAAGGAGTTCTTGGATTTTGTAGTTCTATCAAGACTGGTGGAGTTGCTGTTTTGCATATTTAGCTAAAAGGAGAAATCTAGAATGTTGTCTATCTATTTGTAGATGCAATGTCTGCCTGCGTTGTGTACGTTTCCTAAGCTAGTTTTTTATCAAATGCGAGTACTTCCTTGATTTGAGATCCTGATTCTTAATTCTGAAACTACTATCATTCGCTGTGCACGAAGCTAACCGCACAGTGATCTATCAACAAATGTTTGGCAGCAGCTCGTAGTCACTGCACTGCAGTGCTTTGATTAGATTAGGTGCTGTTGATATACGTTTAAACAGCTACATTTTGGATGTAAATGCTTGTTGTGCCTTTCTCTCGTCCCTTTGCGCGGGATCCATTTCTGGTTAGGATTTTTCATCTAACATAACTTCTGAATACTATTTTTAGTTAGGTTCGAACTCTAGCATTCGTATGACATTCGTCATTTCTGCATGCGAAATATTTCGAATCGCACTACGCCAATTTCTTTCTTTTAGAAATCGTTGCATTAACACTTTTAATACGATTGCAAAATCACCAATTACAATAATTGAATAATATCTTCATCATCAATAAACTGGTCATTGGGTGCAACGCGTCTGCCTGAACCTGAGCCACCGGTTGGTGAGGTCGAACTCCCAGTGGTGCTCCTGCTGCAAGATGTTGCCGATCACTGACACCCCTGGCCACGCCCCCTCCTGCACCCCGATGCACTTCACGCCGGGCGCCGCGTCGATCACGTAGCTCTTCGCCGGCGGTTCTAGCCGCGCCGACCCGGCGAACTGCACCACCAGCTTCGGCACGGGGAGGTCGTCGCCGCCGCCGCCGCCGGACGTCCAGTTGTAGCAGTAGTCGAACGGGTCCATGGTCACGCGCGGCAGCCCGGCGAGCTGCTTGCTCAGCGCCGCGACCACTGCCTTGTATGCCGGCGAGGTGAGCACCGTCAGGCTCGTGCCGGAGTCGATGATGGTGCCGCCGTTGCTGCCCACGTCCCACACCTCGGCGGGGATGTCGAGGGGCACGCCGTCGACGGAGATGGAGTCGACCGTCACGGCGTAGAAGGGCCGCACGCGGACGTCGAGCAGCAGCGGCGTCCGGGACGTCGCCGTCGGAGCCGAGCTGGACGCCGCGTCCGGCTCCGTGCCGAAGGTGAGGTAGCTGGTGGCGTTGCGCGGAGCGAGGTGGTCGACGAGGCAGTAGGAGAAGCGGCCGCCGAAGCGCGCGGCGGCGCGCGACGCGAAGGAGATGCTGCTGTAGCCGAGGCTGAGCACGCCGTCGGAGGCCTCGAAGCCCTGGCCGTCGTACGCAGCGGTGCACCCCAGCACCACCCCCTGCAGCTTCGCCTTCCGGTCGCTGCGGCCGCCGGAGAGCGCCACCGTAGCCGAGTCGGTACCCACCACGCCGCGCGCCGCCGAGCTGTCTTTGTACCTGCCACGCCCGCGTACAGTTACTCATCTTCGTTAGTTAATATTCGTGCACTTGCCCAGATTCTTGCACTGAATACACACATCATAAAAAAGAAAAAAAAATCAAACTTTAGAACTACAATCATATTTTCAGCTCAAAAATGTACAATTGATTTGATTACAACTGATCGTGTTACGACTTTGGGACCTGGCTTTCCTACGAAAGAACCGGCTTGTAGGTTACTCATCTTCTACATGATATCTGTATCAGAATCATTGAACAGGTTAGCCATATCTTTTCATGAACTGTAAAGCACAGGGAAAAGACTAGCCGAGACTGCAGAGTTGTCTCGACTCATACACATCGTTTACGCCGGCCAAGTGATGACCAGCCTGTTGTCGACAAAGAACAGTGAGGTGAATGTGACAGAGTATCAACTATCAACCTCATGAAGTGGTAGCTACTATTAGTTATTTATTACGCCTTTTAACCTTAAAATTCAAGATAAACATTCGTGAAAGGAGAGAAGAACGGTAGTACTCCTGAGCAGTACATTTGCCGTTGTCATATTTAGAGTTGGGTTATAGTATTAGACAGTACAGCCACTGCAGTTAACTGTAAAACAGCTGCATATTAAAGCGATTGACCGATCGACTTGCTAGTAAAAAAACACAGTTGGATGTATAGAGATCACACAGAACATGGGCACAGTTTGGATATGGTCAGTCCGACAACTTGAATTAACTGCTAACGTGCTTCTTCTAGTACTCGTACCGGCTAACTTTGGGTTTAAGATAACCGTACACTATTCTACGATATACTATTAGCCGTAACGATAGTGATATGCTTCTCCCTCCTAAAATATAATTTAATACTCCCTCTATCCTATATTGATTTCATATAAGGTTTAGCACCAAGACCGAGAAGAATAAAAACTCTCTTATAATTTATTTAATGTGTATTGAAAGAGCTAGAGTGTTATATCCCAACTACACGCATACGTGAAAAACGAAAAATTGCAAATCACGAAGCTGATTGGATGGCTGTATGCAAGCATTTAATCTACATGTGAACCAGAGTACTGTGTGTACCCTAACAGAGACTCGATAGGCTTCCTTATGATGATTAAATTAAGATTTTTTTTCTTTTATATGATGATAAAAATAAGATAGAGGAAGTAATTATAGTATTATTAGGATATGTCTAATTTAATATTAAGTTATATTTTAGAATAGATGGAGTAGTTCGTTCATGATGGTCAGAGCAACCTGCAAAGGTTGGCAATTCATATGGCTGCAGAAAAAAAAACAGCAGCGAATTATTCAATCACAGCCGCGTTTATAGTTGTACATACTATACTAAGCATTAAGCATTTTTTTCTGTGAATATTTCGGCTTCGTTATCCGCGGCGCGTGCAGACCGCCAGAGCACGAGGCGTTGCGTATGGCGCGCACATGGCGCGCGGCGTCGCCAACTCGCCCACTTGCGGTCCTCCCTTCCGTAAACGAGAAGCGACAGCGCATCGGCGCTTGGAACGCGCAGCCCCCAAGTCGTCGTGCCGCGACGTGCGTGCCCACGGTCGAGCAGAGCTCCCCGCGCGCGCTCTCGCGTTCTCGCCACGCCGCGGTGGCGTGCGCGGCCGCGCCCAGAGCACCGTGACAGACGCGGCCTCTCTCAAGCGAGCGGATTAAATGTGTGCGTCTCTCCACGACCGGAAAGGACTTCAACGTGGGTCACTGACGTATGGGTTCGATAGATATCGAGTCCACGTATCAGTCACTGAGAGGATCTGTTTCCCTCCACGACCACCACCTCCCCACCCGCGACGCCACGACATTAACTCCCCCAGCTCAGCTCCGACCAAAAACCATAAAAAAAACGTGACGCGACTCGAGAAAACTACCGCAGATTGCAGTGTACCACACGCTCTCCGTACCGTACGAGCTGTATACTGTAGTACTAGCACTAGCCATGGTTGCTTCAGCTACGCGAGGCCGGAGTATTGTTTTTGGTTTTCGTGCTTACCTTTTTTAAAGATTAAACAGTGTATATATATATATTTCTTACCCTATATTTCTAAAATAGATTTTTAAATTAATTTTATCGTTTATAATATTAAATAACTATAAAAATAAAATAACCTTATCTCGTGCACTTTTAAACGCATCCTTAATTTGTCTCTCCGGACTCGATCAGGTGCAGCAGCAGATGGAAACGAAGGAAAAAAACTCGCGAAATTTATGGCGCGCGGGCGATATCCCGACCCACCCAACAATCCGGCACTTGCTACGGCTGCACGCACGAGCTGACGAGCAGCACCACTGCATCGCGAGATCTACGCGCGGGAGACCCGAGCCTCGTGTCAATGGGCATGAGATGGCATCGTGGCAATGGCAATGACGAGGAGAGGAGGATGGGCAGTGTGGTGTGGTGTACCGACCGGTAATCGTAGGAGCAAGCGGCGGTGGAGATGGAGCAGTTGGCGAGGGAGAAGGGGATGGAAGTCTTGCACGTCTCCGACGAGCACGGGATGGGTGTCCATGTCTTGGAATCGCTGGGCCGGAATACCCTCGCCTGCGCCGGCGCCGGCGCCGGCGAGGAGGTGGAAGGGGTGGCGCCGCCGCGGCACTTGACCCAGGTGAGGTCGCTGCCGGTGTCGGCGATGAGGACGAACGGCTGCGCGGGCGTGCCCACGCGGAACCGCACGAAGTACTGCCCCGTGCCGGTGTACGCCCCCGACGACAGCGGCATGGCGAACGCCGACGCCGCCACCGCGCCGGCCGATGACGACGAGGTCTCCTCCGCGCGCCGGCGCCGCCGCGACGCCGACAGCCTGGCGGAGATGTAGGCGTGCCGGTGCCGGTCGTCCCTTGCCCGCTCGGCCAGCGACGCGCCCGGGGCGGCCGGGAGCAGCTGCAGCCGCGCCGACTTGCCCCGGCGCCCCCCGCCGCTCGCCACCGCCGCCACGGCCAGACCAACAAGCACCACCGCCACCACCATCAACACCAAATTCCCGCGCGCCATTCCTCCTCTTCTCTCGCCCCAATCCAATGACAACGCCCCAGAAGCAAGAAACGCACAGCTCCTGCAACCTCCTCCTCAGAGCACAACACGAGCTGCCATTTTCGCCACCGTGCCGCGACACGCTGCAGTAATCAAACTCGCCGGCTCTGCTTCGAGTGTGTGTGCTGGTGGGTATCTTGAAGTGAGTCAGAATGGAGGAGCTGCAGCTACACCTAGCTAAGCGGAGATCGCTTTTTTGGCTGTGTCCGGCACAGCGATGGGGGAGGAGAGGAGAGGACGGCGACGTCTTTTATAAAAGCCGACCTGCCGTGCTGCTCTGCTACTGATCATGGATAGAACGCGCTTCTGCGGCGGTCGGTTTATGCTTGCTTCGTTGGCAGATCGCCTCCGGTTCCTACTTTCTACCCGATTTCAGTTCGACCCGCTAAGGTAGGACCGTAGATTCGGTGGTTCGGCCGATCTGCATTAATTAGCTCACAATTAATTAAATACTTGATTGTTTTATATTATAAATATTTTGATTTATTCTAAAACCAAACTTCTTCAAATTTATATAAAAATATATTAACATGTGCCATACTAAATTAGTTTTATAAAATAAAATATTAAATATATTTCAACAATATATTTGTTTAATGTTGAAAATGTATCTGTGTTTTTCTATAAATTTAATTAAACTTATGATGAGTATTAACTATTATAAAGTTTAAAATAGACTTTAAAAATATATTCTAAGGAATTTCTATATAGAATTTAAACCAAACCAGCTTAGAAAGCAGGCTTGTAATAATCTAATGCACATTCTCAAAATACACTCATTTGGAAAATGAACTTTTGAATAACAATTAAATTAATAACATGTATGTTTAGCGCCACCTGTTTAATATCATGAGATTAAAACATTTTATATGAAGTTGATTTTGTAGCGGTTGGTAACATGTAAAAAATCAATGCCAAACTAATATGTCTTATATTTAGGATAATAATATTATTAGTACTTAATAAGCATACGCTATTCTTAAATTGTCCGCGTATATTGGGTGAAAATTGATCGGTGGCCGATTTTGCTACTTTTTTTTTTCTCGAGAATGCATCAAACCGGACGTCCGATCGAGACCGAAAGATCAGGCGGCAAGCACTGCAGTGAGACTGCCCCCATCTCTCTCTCTCCCTCTCCCGCTCCATCCCCTCTCTCTCCACAGGAGAACAACGATAGCAACGAGCTCAGCTACGGCTTTCTCAATGCGCAGCGTGACGACCGTTGTCTTGGCTCCCTCTATTGTGAGCGTGTCGCACCGTCGTAGTCGTCAACGGTGGCATCGTCCGACGATGCCCCGAGGGCTCGATGTAGACCCACAGCATGAGAATGCGGCGACGGAGTTGATGGCTGCATAAATGCACATGATACCGGTGTCGAAGGAGGCAAAGGGCAACTTGGAGATGGTGATCTCAACGCCGATATCGTCGATGGCCGGCGTTTAGATCCACGGGGCAAAGATTTTGTGGAGATAAAAGGCAAGGGCTTTGTTCTGGCTATCTGGCCGTCGCCGGTGGCGGTGGTCGTAAAAAAAAAAAGACTAGTGAATTTTACGATTTTTAATGTTTTAGTTAATATATATTGATTTTTTTATTGATTAAAATGTTATGTTACATAATGTGTTTTATATATTTGTTTTCAATTTTTATGTATTTTTGACGTTTTTACGGTTAAAGTCAGATGTTTTATGTGTAATAGTGAAATTTTTTACTCGTGGTTTAGCTAATGTGTTGGTTGAACTTGGCGGTGAAATATTTTTTAACGGTAAAAAAAACATCAGTTTTTAATGAAAAAATCATCGATCCTTATTTACGTCTGTTTTTTCTCAAGGTATTTTTGGCCCAAATTTTCATGCCAACTCAGCGGGATCAATCACGATCCCACCTGCCGGATTTTGCTATGCATTTTAGCCGATGATTATTCCCAATCACAACGAACAGCACCGATCCGAACTGTTCTGATCACTCGCGGATCAGAACGAGCCGCATGGCCACATGGAAGGACATGTCACTTGATTTTTTTTTGTTCGTATTTACACGAGTTGTTTATTATTATTATGATCAGCCTAATAACGACACATAACATGCACCACAATAATGTCCCAATCAAATCAAATCATAGAATGGAAAATTTAGGAAAAACGATGAACCCTACACGGTATCTTACACCAGCCGTGCCGGGCATCCGTTGCCGATCCAGCGAAGCGTGCACACGTACGTTCCGGCCGGTTTAGCTCGTGTCACACTTGTCCTCTGCCTCGTCCGTACAACGTTGCCGAGGAAAGTAGTACACGTATTCCTCACTGTTGCCACGTGGCAGCCGGGAAGGAGAGGCTCTGTTTGCTGATGCGTGCAGGGTGAGGAGGTGGATAGCTGGACGGTGCACGTCATCGCCTTTGTGACGACACGTCTGCGTATGTGTGCGATGCACGCGTTGCAATATGCAGAGTCGGCCAGCTAGACTGCAGCTCAACATCGAGAGCTTTGCTTGGATACGAACGGATCAGCAGGTAATTTGGAGACCGATCGGCATCGGCAGCAGCATCGGGACGACATAATGGGCCATGCAACGCATGCATGCGTGCAGAGTGGTCGTGCTGCAGGATCATGATGGCGAACGACGAAAGCAAGCCGGCCGCCGTCGAGTCGGGCCCGCGGCGGTGGCCGGTGCTAAGTACGCGCGTGCGCACGGTGGGGATCACATTCATCGGTGCACCGCCGGCGGCGACGGTATGTTGCAGACGTATCCGGAGATTCGCGGCGGGGCTCACCGTCGCCGGCCGTGTGCGTGGTCACGTACCGATCAACATCTAGACTTCAGACAGGAACCCATCCGTCTGAACTGCTAGTAGTTCAGAAATCGCAATTAGGCTGCATGCATGTCCAAACAGTTCAGTTTAAGTGCAACAGGGTGTATCAGCTGTATTTGTCTGTCCTTAAATTATGCATACAAAGTCAAACCAATTCTTTATTTTTAATTTCCTGCCCTTAACACAATGCAGTCTCCCGAAAAACCCAGTGATAGTGCAGCATGATGTGATGATGTGATCGACGACCGGATAGAGAATACGCCAACGATGATCATGGAGAGGAATTAGGCTTCTTTAATGTAACCTGTTGGTTAATTAGTAATCGAATGAGCATACTACTCTGGTTCTCGTCTTCGATTCATTCTCGACGTGGCCAGCAAACTACAGGGCCCGGCTGAGCTCGATCGACACGTACATTTGCCTGCATTTCAAGCGATCTCACCTTACACTTTTCGTAACATATTGCATGCCTGGGTTCGATTTGGACACTGTTAGCTCTTTGCTTTGATCCACCTGGCCTGCTAACCGCTTTCATCATTGGATGCATCAATCGCCATAATTTGCTTAGGTGTTCAACACTAGGCTATGTTCCAGTTAGTACAAGCACAACTTTGATCTTGTTGGTCTCATTATCACTCATGATCGATCACTATATATACGTAGCTTATGCTATGAAAGAATCATGGCCAGACCAGTGCAAACAGTTTGCTACTTATACTGCCTTGTTACCTTTCATTTCAGTGAACCAAACTACCAAAAGCTAGTAGGAGATGAACAAGTTCTATCTTACGCTACTTTGTACGCTGATTATTCGGCCGAACCTGCGTGTGCCGCAACGCTTTTTCTCACTTTGCTGAAAATACAGGCAGGCAGGAAGGCACCTAGTCCTTTTCTCATCTAGTAGCTGCTGCATGCAGGTTCATCATGCTGGTTATTCGCTCCAAGTTCCCAAAAGAAAAATGCCACAGCTCACGAGTTGGATATTGGCCCTAACTGCTGATCGATATGATCGTTGGATTGGTTCGGTTGGAAGCAAGGCACATGGACTACAAAATATTCTGTCAAGTCACATGGCCAATAGAAAGAAAGGTAGTAGTAGGAGAAGAGAGGGCCAAGAACCATGAGAGCAAAGCAAGAACTCATTTGTGCTTTCTTCCAGCTAATCATCGATCCATTGACTACAGGGAACCACAGTTCAGAGACCAAGTACACCACCACATGTTCAGTACTACTATATCAATCCTAGACTGAAAGTGCTCTGCTAAAAACTTATTTAGGTGATTAGCTTATTGTAGGATCCATGAAAGTTTACACATGTAAGAACAAAAGTACAAATTTTAGGTACTACTATAGTATCTATCAACACATGTTTGGTGAGTTCAGTTAGGCTTACAGCTTTGCAAAATACACCTGAATTTTCCCTAGTCAAATGCATGTAGCCAGGAATTTACAGAGAGGAATGTTTGGTTTGCCAGGTTATTACATGCTACATCTTAGTTGGCATTTGGTTGGTGGATGGTAGAGACTAGAGACTAGAGTAGAGGCAGACTTATCGTGTGGAATGTTACTATGTCACCAATGATCCAAGGGAGTAACAGACAAAATTTGCCCCTAGCTACATGTATGCATATAGTGGAAGTACTGAAGATTTTAAGCTCTGAAGTTTTCAGATTCTCAGCAGGTAGAGATATGATAATATACATTATCGTTGATTGCAAGATGTAATTGTTCACTTGTCTGTTACCAAAATGACCAATACTCGTGTTTTTTTTTTCCAGTACTCCACGTAGGCATCATGTGGTGTTCTTCAGGCTACACAAGACATGAACTGCAATCCCAAATTCAGGTGCTGTTCACTTGTTCAGGACCTAAAATTTGCCACCTCATCTGCCAATTGCAGGCTTCACTTGAAGTGCACATAAAAGTTGTTGGCCCTCAACCATGAATCCAGTGATCATGATGAATGAATGAATCCAGAGTGATCCATATATATTCAGAGGCCTGTCAACCTAGAACTTTCCCCAATTGGGAAGTACTGTGACACCATCTGAAGATTCAAGATTCAACTTCCCGCACGGTGTTTAACTGTTGAAAGCATAGTGCTAAAAGACTTATTTTAACCATGAGATTAATTCCCAAACTAATTGGGAAGGTTGGAACATGAATTAAATACTCCCATATGGAAATGTATGACACTAGCATCATCACAAAATACGCAACGTAATTTGACATGGCAATGTCAAACACGCCAAGCTATGGCTCTCAATTTACTCGACAATAGCAAGCTAACAACTAGCGATAATTAATTTACTACTAGCAATTAGCAAGTCACAAATATAACAACACGTGGAGAGAGGGGTCAATATTCTCACAAACCAAGCCTAGCCACGGGATCCCAAACGTATGGCTCCTGGAGATGCGATACCACTACCCGTTGTTCGTTGCGAGCCGAGACAACGAACTTGAGGCCTAGGAGGAGAAGCACGGCGACGCCGAGAGACGTGCGCGCTGGCCAGGCGAACACGCGAGCGATGACGAGATGCAAATCGACAGGATCACCGGCTGCGTACGCACATGTACGAAGCCAATGATGAGGGCTGCAGCAACGTGCAGCGCTGGTGTCCCGCTTGCCGCACGGCCGCGTGGACAAGGCCAGGGATCAACCTGTTGGCTGCCGCACTAATAACCCACCTTGTGATTAGGAAGAGGATTAGAAAGAAGAAGGGGGTTTCTCTTCTGTACACTCACCCATCCAGTTTCCTGTACCACCATGACATGTAGACTCCATGCATCCATCCAATTCCCAATTTGTTTCAGAAATTAAGAGACACACAAATTGGAAATTTTCTGAATTTTCATTGACAAAATTCCAACAATTACCTCTCGATTTGCCATCAAGTTCCAGACTTTCAGTATCCGATAAAGAAAATGAAGATACAGGATTGCAGGGTTGCTGTCTTGGATACAGTCAGACAGAAACATAGTCCTACTAGTAGGAAACAGGTCAAGAGTTCTACAGTTCTGCACTCCTGCAGAGAGTTCCATCCAGCTTGATCTAGTTGCAGCTGATTAGTCTATGAGAGATGCAATCGTGTATCCATGCACGATGCATGGATGTGGATGAACATGGCTTGCGATTTAACTGTTCGAGTGCTTCTACTGCTGGACTACACCAGCAGACGACGGTAAACTTTCAGTTCTCTGTAGCTCCATCAACGGATAAATGATTGCTCTTTGGTGTATAATTACTGTATTTCGCGTACAAGTTGCATATCCATCACTCTCACTAGCTTTTTTTTAAAAAAATCACAAGCATACATGACATGAGAAAAACTGGAATTTTGTGAAGTTCTACCAAAATCAAAGCGATAAAGAATGCTGCCTTGTACTCTTGGGCTCCAAAAGGTTGCAGAATCATCGGAAGCCTCGATGCATTGAAAGGCCCAAATCAAACTGGAAGGGATCTTGGGCCAAATATAATTCGGTCTGGCCCAACAAATAGGTGTCCTCCCTGAATTTTTATGTGTATATATTTTTATTAAAATATTTTAAAAATATATTGTTGTTTAAAATATTTATTGATATATATTCTCAACGTTCTCTAAGAGTTTTTTTTTAAAAAAACGTTCTGAACGTAAAATCTAATGTAACAAATATCCAAGACCTAAAAAATTTACAGTCGACCTTTTTGTTACCCTTTTTTTCGTGTGGCAGGTGACCACCTGCAAATGCCGCGCAAGCATGTGAGGGAGGAGGGTGACCTCCTTGCCATCATTTGATAGGATGTTTTCTCTTTTAGAGGCCATCTATAAATTGTCACGTTCGCCCGTGGAAGGGAATAGAGCCTTGCAATTACTCTTGAAGCTTTCTGTTTGAATATTTTTTTGGGTGGCTGCCTATAAAAGAAGAGAGAGTTGAGAGTAGGTGAAGGGAAGCGGTAAAACCTTGTGCTTATGGATTCATACAAAGGTAAAAAAGATATACACTTTCTAATATTTATTTATAATGATGAAACGAAACAGTATATTTAATATTTTCTAGATCTATAAATAGTTTCATTGCTAAATTCTTTCATTCGTAATGTTTTAAGATATATAGATGTTGAAATATCAAATGCATGGTATTAGATGTGAAAATTAATTTTTTACTTAGTTCAACTCTATTTTACATGGATAGATATATCAAATAAAATTGTATTTTGGTTATACCGCGGTTGACTCAATGTTATGTATTATCTATAGTGTAGATGTATCAGAGCTCGGCTCAACCCTTAAGTATATTAGAAGGACAGCTAAGATAAGTTTTCTAACAGTATATAACTGATTAATGTGAGTCTTCCAAATCAACCCCAAGTTAACGTAATAACCGTGTATGTTATAATGAGCCGAGCTACCGAAGTTTTTTTTTCTAAAAATTTATGCCGGTGGATTCCTCTAACACTTAGAGATGGTACGCAAATAATGCATTGTAATGAAGTTGGCCACCTAGAATTCTTGTGTCAATGCACAAGAAATACAGCATTGTTTCAATGATTGTGTAAGACGAAGAGAGTCCAAGTATGATGTGATGTGATGCTAAAACGTTAAACCACCAAGAAGAACAAGGAGAAGGAGGACGAAGCGTGTCACACTCTAATCTAACACCAATGAAAAGCTGATGCCATATAGGGGTGTATCGTCGAGGACAGTGAAACATCCCTAACGGAACCGCACATGTCGGTGCCAATCCTAGTATTCTAAGTTGGCACCCGTGGTAACAAAACAATAATTATTATAAATACTAAACAAATATATTATATCTTATTACTATGTTAGATAGACGCTTAGCAACAACTACTAAGCAAATCTGTAACACTGAACTTAGCACTGCTAGCACTTCAACATCTTTCACGTAAACTTAAGAAGGGAGGAAAAACAACAAATTAATAAGGATGATTAGTTTTGTACTCGCAAGATACGGGAAACGTGAGTATGCAAGCTACAAAAAAGGTTAGGTTTATTTCGCAAATCTTTTATTTGGAAATATATTTCGCAACTTCTAAGTATGAGTTTCAAAACTCATTTGGAAAGATACTTATCATCTTGATTCGATGCGACTTGCTTTGCAATAACCCAAGCATGATAACAAGTTTTAGTTTCATTAATAGTTTCTTTTTATTTTCCATCTCTTCAACAAAACATTATTTTTAAGCCATGCATATAATATTTATCTCACTCCATTCAGAGCTAAACCAACATCTTTCTTCCCATTGGCTCTTTCTCAAAACCACGCACAACCTTTAGTTTTTGCTCCTTCTTGAAAGCCTACTGCATGATGCCCACACGACATCCCTGGTCACGTAGACCTGTTCTCGACCACTAAGGTCATTTGTCAGTCACCAGGACTGACTTTGATAATAGTCCTATTCTCTACAAATATTTTTCATAAAATACTAGAAAACAAATCTACGTCAGGAGAATCAACTTACATTCATCCTTAACTAACATCAGATATCCATTGACACTGAAAGTTGGTGACATGGCCTTTCCTAAACTAACACACAAATATCTCATGTCACATAGTTGGGTTGAATATTTCAAAACCGAATATTAGGCAAGTCTCATGCATTCATTTACTTAGGACTTACTAGAGATGTTTTCTATAACAAATTAATTGCCTTAAAAAAAGGGGCTAGAAGAACACCGTATCACACAGTAAAGATTCATAATCTCATCTCCTCAACCCTAGCGTTTCACAACTATTGATATATAAAATTTCCATGTGATAGCTAATTACTCAACCATGAGTATCCCATAAATACCCGTGTGGTCATACTATAAGATGATCGGATGTAATTTCTTAAGAAATCGGTCCTTACATGTAATTATAAAACCAAGCTACATAGGTGAGCTTCTACATCGCGGATTTTTACAAATCTTTTATCTTTTCAATCCCAACAACTTCCACGAGTCGGGTTTTCGTAAAATAACCCAATTTTTTTCCATCACGACAAACACACATGTAAGATGTGGTAGTGTTATTCCCACTTAAAGAGTGAGAATTTCCAAGCATCATTATGATGGAATTACAAGTATAGAATTTAACAACAAACTAGAGAAAGTAATATAATTACTATGTTGATCCGTCAGTTATGCACAAACCGAGGCTGATCAGTTTAATTGTATTCGCTAAGCATGCAACTTTGCAAATAATTATATTTTATAAATTATGAACGATATGATTAGGGGTGACCTGCAAACAACAATGTCATTGGATAGATCTCATTTTTTAAAAAATTATAGAAGTTGAATAGAGTCAAATGAACTTACGATTTAAAAGATATGGATTTTGAAAGTTTAAACTATTTTATGAAAATAGAATATTCTCTAGAAGTGGCGCGTGGGGTCTACTATCAGTCAAGGAGGGACCCATATGTCTATGGTCCACGGTAGACCAGGTCCACCGAGAATCCTGAGGGATGGCTAGGTGGACTTGATGCACGGGATTGGCTAGACATGTGAGTTCCACTGGTGAGTCCCACCCTTTTTTTTCTCTCTTCTTTTTTTCCTTATTTTTTTCCTTTCTTTTTTTCTTCCTTATCCCTTCTTTCTCCCTCTATCTCTTCTATGTTTCTCTCCCGTGTCTCCTTTCTTTCATTCACACTCTCTCTTTCATTCTCTCTCCATTCCCCTTTCTCCTTTACATAGTAGAGCGAGTGGTACAGTGGCTGGCAGCAAGGAGGTAGGCCCCAATGATAGCCGATGGGGCCGATGGCGCTGGCGACGATGGAGACGCAAGCGGTTGCTCAGAGGATGGCACAAGCAACGGTGCTAAGGAGCACACTGTAGGAGC
Organism: Oryza coarctata; assembly: GCA_030770085.1. Taxonomy (NCBI): domain Eukaryota; kingdom Viridiplantae; phylum Streptophyta; class Magnoliopsida; order Poales; family Poaceae; genus Oryza; species Oryza coarctata. Next base: position 21,606,367 of record CM061470.1, read on the forward strand.
TAGGGAGTAGGTAGTTAGTCTAGGGCGGCGATAGCCTAGGGCGGTGGCGACGGTAGGAAGGCAGCAAGGGCATGGGGATGCCGGTGGCAAGGGGACGCAGGGCCTAGCGACGACAGTAGGGAGGCACAGGCAGCGGTACTGGGGCACAGGCAGCTGGTCTAGGACGGCGGCGGCCTAGGATGGTGGCGGTAGCAAGGAGGCAGCAGGGGCATGGGGCTATTGGTTGCTAGGGGACTTGGGGTTGAGCAGCGGTAGCGGCAGTAAGGATGCACATGCATTAGTGCTAGGGTACAGGCAGTGGGGACTAGTGGCTAGCCAGAGTGAAAGGAAGTAGCTCAGAGGTAGTGAGGGAAGAGGGTCTGGTGCTTTGTAGTCGTTATCAGCATGTCACGACAAGTTGAGAAATGATAAACGTACGCATGTGCCATGAATAGCGTGAAGCCTCTATTGATTTTTACCGAGTTCATCGCGGTGGGATGTGCATGTGTGAGCTTGCTTGTGAGCTTCTCTTCTTCCTGTCTCCTCTCTACTCTCTCTACTAACAGCTTGCTACTATTCTGTTGGTTCAACTCGTGAGGGAATGGAAGGTAACAAATGCCCATGTACATGCATGGCTACAGGAGGGGACAAGTTAACAAAAACTCTATGAGGTAGGGCTAGGGGATGGGTGCTACAGGCATGGGCCTGAGATGGTGAGGTCAACCGTGCATAGGAGCACAGTCAGCTGGAATGACTGCCAACCAAGAAGGAAGAGAAATAGAGGGGGAAAAGAAAGAAAAGAAACATAAGGAAAGAAAAAGGGCTAGTTCCACCCAAAGCATTCAAAGAACTAGCATGGTGCAAACAGTTTAAAAAGTTCAAAATTTTACGTATTTTTATCATTTGAAATTTTGGGTTTTACAAGGAGGAGGAGGAAGAGATAGGGAGACAAGAGGATTAGTAGACGAGGGAGAGAGAAACAATACCATCGTTAAGTTAATAGATAGAAAAAATTCTTATAACGAGCATGAAGAGAATGATGAATCATCGGATGAGGTCGGTGGTAATGTAATCCGTTACAATAGTCTAACGAGAACTTCTTTAGACTTGTTATCTCTGATAAGTATCATGTGCCATGGCAATATAAGGAGAGTGAGATCATTTAGGGGGCTAAACATGCATCGGAAGAGAAATTGATGGAGGCAATTATGCACTAGTTGACATCACTTCGGCGAGAATTTTGGGTTGTGAAGTTAAGCAAGTCAGTGTACAAAGTGAAGTGCGTGAATTCAAGTTATAGGTGTCTATAGATGATGCATGCATTCAAGGTCAATGGAAGGATTATTAGAAGGTGTCAATCATCACTGAGTATAATTATCACTTATATGGGGTTGAGTAATACCACATAAATATGATATCTGCATTTATAATAATAGATATGTATTTTGATATTGTGCATAACCTTGGGTATGAACCAATATCAATTATAAGGTACATTAAGGATAAATGTATGTACACAATTATCTATGCAAAAACATGAAGGATGAAATATAAGATTGTGGAGATGAGGTTTGGCACATTCAAATCATCATACGATAAGTTGCATCATCTTCTAGCATATATTCTTTAGAGAAATCCGAGGAGCTACTACAACCTAAAATTACTCTCATCAGTTGACCATCCTCAGTAGAATGTACTTCAATGGGCTTTTTTCGCATAAATGCGTGTATTAATGCATTTGTGCATTATCGTCCCATACACTGCATTGACAAAATATTTCTAATTAAAAAGTATAGAGAATAGATATTAATAGCAATTGGAGTTAATAGAAACAATTATGTGTTACCCGTGGCTTTCGTTTTTGTTGAGAGCGAGAATTCCAAAAGCTGGTATTGATTTCTGAAGTGAGTGAAGGACATAATTGTGCGTATGAGACTATGTGTATGCCTTATACTTAACCATCACACCTGTCTTCTGTGGGCTATTAAGTATTTGAGATATGGTAACGTGGACAAGGGGTATCTACAATAGTGGACAGATGTTCACAGCAGATGGTACATGCGTCACATATGTGCTAATTTCTATAAGCAGTTCAAGAACAAACACCTTATAGATCTTTTCAAGAGACTCTCTACCCAGAATTAACATTAAAAAAATTCAATGAGTTTTAGAGGAGTTAGGACAAGCTGAGAATGAAACAAACAGATGAGTAGTTAAAAAGACCAACACCTGTAAGTGACGAGGCTTCTAAAATTCTAGGACCACTCTCTAGTAATGATCATACTGTTAGAAGTAGGACCACATATTAGGTTAGAAATTTTTTAAACTAAATTGAGAATAAACCAAAAGAGAAATGTTCTTGATTGTATGGCAATGGTGGTACTAGGTTTGGCAAAATGACTGTCACGTCGCTTTTAGCACAACCATATGACTAACTTTTAGCGCGTTAAGGTCATGTCGCATTCAAAGAATTTTTACAGGTACAACACTTTCGATGCGTGAATGTTATGTCGTTTTAACACTTTTAGTAATGTCTTCCACACTGAATACAACCCATGATAGATAATATCTTTGTATACATGATGGACCTCAAAATTTTCACTCACTGATATCCTTGCAAATCCTACACCACATGTTTGCTATATCTACTATAGCATCAAAGAAAAAGTGGCCGCTAAATGCACTTTCACTGATGATCCCGACTGAAGAAAGAATTCTTTTGCTTAGCTAATTCCATTTTGGTGTGTCCGTCTTTTCTGCATATGTGATGATCGATGTGAGCTTACAATATTTTATAACCCCAACACTCGTGGGAAGAGATTTTTCTAATGCCCAAACTATTCTCTTCAGGTATGGATTGTATGCACATGTTTTTTCAATTGTTCCTTATTACAATATTTTCTTCAAAATAATACTTTATTTGTCAGATCCATGGAAGTATGTGTAGATTTATTCAGTGGATTATACAGAAAATCTAGCACTCGACCATAACCGTTGGTTCTCTGAGTATCATTGGTTTTCCCCTTTAAAATCAAATGAACAGTACATGATGAGTAAAGAGGAGTACGAATGATATCGATGAGTCGAATGGTCAAACTAAAGTCTACAACCTCTTGTAATATCTCTATGGTAGGAGTATCCTAAGTACGCTTGAGGTGATCATTGCCAGTTGGTGAGTCAATAAGTGATAATACTTTTGGTAGAAAGTATTTTTTTCAAACATTCTTAATGACAATTTCGTTGTAAATTCATTACATATCTCTCTAATTTACTTTAATTTTATTATCACCATGACTAAAATAGCTATATATTCACTTTTTCCAACAGGAACCACAAAAAAGGTGAGAATTTTAATTACCAGGTACTTTTATTTAAAATCTTTTTTTGATATTTGTATGGTAAGGACAAAAACACTTTAACAAAGGATGGCAAGGAAGCCTCCTATAAAATTGCTAGCCCCCCTTCCTTTCCACCGGAGGCCTTGACAATTTTACAGGTGTCCCTAGGGTGGGAAAAAGCACTTAACCAGATAATAGTAATGGGGCCACCTGTAAAAATGATATGCCCCCCTTCTCCCTCGCACAGCCTGCGTAGCATTTTACAGGAGGTCCCCTGCCACGTGAAAAAACAATCTTGGAGAGGGTGGTAAGGGGTCATCTATACATTTCTTAGCCCCTGTTGGCCTGTCATTAATGTGTGCCAATAAATGTTTGGCATAGCAAATTTCACGTCCTATGGTAGGATATTTTTTTTAAAAAAAATTCTTAGAAGATGTTGCGAGTATAGATGTGTAAATTTTTCAAATAAAAATATATTTCTAAAATATTTTTAGAAAAAAAATTAAAAATTTTGTCTTCCCCTCCTTAAGATTTGTGTGCTCGAGCGTGATCAAACGGCTTAGGCAGCTCTCTCAGTTTTGGATAGGCACAACCAACATGAGGCTCACGTCGATCTTGCGATCTTTATTGAGGGCCAAATAGGCCATGCCTAACCGGACTGGACAGGGCATGGAGGTGCTGTTCATGGCCCAAGTACAACACAACCTATTTGGCAATATGTCATGCTTGGGCCGTTACCCTGGTCCGACATGATTGCTATTCACAATGTGGTATGGTCCGAGGACATGTGTTGGCTCGTGCGGCCACGCTACACCTATGCCTCCCTCCCCTTCACGTGTTGACGTTTGATTTGGCCACACCTATGAAATTGCAACGGTCACCCAATAACACCCACTTCAATGGCTAAAATCTGAAAATTAGCCGTTGGAGCTCAAAAAATCCAAAAAAAACATGAAAGAAATCCTAAAAAAATATGAAAATTTCCCTATAAATAGGATAGCCAGTCCCAACATCTTAGCTCATCGAAACATTTTATCTTGTGCTCTCTTATGATATTGTGTGTGTACTAGTTTAAGATGTCGAGTTATCAAAAAATTCTCTTGTTTGTCAAAAATTAAAACTAGCTCAAAAAAGAGTTACACTCCTATTTGAAGGCTGCAAACCAAGAGCTAAAGGAGGTAATAAATATATTATAAATGTGCATTATTATTTATTAGTTATTTATTGCTATGAGAGTATGATACCTATTTACTAAAATTAATGTACATATAAATTTAAAATTTCAGTATGGATGATCCAAACTACTCGTCATTCTCTCTAAAAGAGTACGGCCCAAACTTCATACCAATGCCATACTCAAATATCTAGCAAGATGACAGTAGATCGGCGTTGACAACAAAAGAGCAAGTGAATACACATGTGACTTTAGAAGAGCAAGCGTGTTGATGACCAAGTGCTTAAAGAGATCAAGAACTTCTACCTCCTGATGAGATAAAAGAGATCGACCTTGACAGGAGAGAGGTAACGTGGGCTATATGTAAAATATATAGAAGGGCAATTGAAGTGGCATATCAAGGCTTGTGCAAAGAAGCAAAGATACCAACTACTCATAACCCTAGGTTAAAATTTGTTAGTAGACAAACTACGACCCGTGATTTAAGAAATGTTTATAAATAAGTTCGTGATATATTGAAATATTTATTTAGTACTTGTACATTTTCTATTAGTACCACCTCTGACATCTAGAGTGGCAAGAAAAGACTATCTAAAGTATAATTGATTATTTATTGATGATAATTGGAAACTATAGAAAAAAGTTATAGTTTTAAGATTAATTGATGTTTTACATACCGTTGAGAATATTGTTGAAAGAATATCAATGTTTGTTGAGGAATTTGGCCTTATAAATAAATTTTTTATTGTAACACTAGATAATGTAGCTTCAAATTTTAAGGCAATGGAAATTCCACAATCACTTTTCTCTATTTATGCGAAATCATTTATTTTATATTAGCATTGTGTATGTCGTGTCATTAATCTCATAGTTAAAAGTGGTTTGAAGAGAGTAACTATATACATTGATTCTATCCATAAAGCAATTGTATGGTTAAATTCATTGAACACACAAATTATGAAATAGAAAAGATTCTACGATGCATCGGGTTTGAAACCATGTAAGTTCCAAATGGATGCAACTCATTAGTGGAATAACACCTATTTAATATTGAGGCATATGTTAATTTACAAGAATTTACTAACTAATTTTTTTCTAGTCAAATAATGTTATAAATAGTGTTGGACAACCGTTAATGACAGAAGAAGCTTGGTATGTTGTTGAAAAGTGTGTTACGTTTCATGAGATATTTTATAATGTCATTGTTGCTTTATTTAGAGTATATTATCCAACAACTAATTTAGTGTTGCACAAAATTTTTGAGATTGCTACTTTATTACGAGAAAATAAGAACGACTACCTACTAGGATCTATCGTATTTCATATGAAATAAATACATCTTAAATATTAGAAGGAAATCACTACATTGTATGCTTTTACATTTATTCTCGATCATATGGGTAAATTGCAACGATTTCTTAATGTGTTGAATCTTAATAGAGATGTAATAAATATTGATTATAGTGACTTTTTATTCTCATGCTAAGACTAAATTATATGAGGCATTTACAAACTATGAGAATAAATTTTAGAAAATTCGCCTATAAATACCACTACCTATCCCCATGGCAGGTAAGAAGATATTACAGCGGGGCTGAATTTGGAGTGGTGGTCCTCTTCTACCTCTATTGGGAGTTCCAACATAAGAACTGCTACTTTTTAAGAACCATCACATAGCGACTGTTTCAATCAGGAAGAAATCAATATGCTCGTGTGGTGGAATGATCGTAAGACCCAATATACTATGCTCTCAAAACTAGCACATGATGTATTCACAGTGCCCATAATGTCCTCTAAATTAGCCTTTAGTAATTGTGGAAGAATTATTAAGGACGAGAGAAGAAATCTAAGCAATGAAGTAGTAAAAATGTTGCTTGTTATCAAAGACTGGGAGTTAGCTAACGGATGTGCCCAACACTCCACAGAGAATTTAGAATTGGTTGTTCAATTTGAAGATTTTTATGTGTATACAGATATATAAGATTAGAGTTTTCAGCTCTGTAATTTTTTTATTTGTTATGCTCGTTTTTATTTGATAAACTTTTTAGCGAGCCAGCCATGTAATATCAATATTGATAAATGTTATTTCTCTTTTTTTCTCATTTTTGGTATAATTTTAATTTTTCTATATTTTTAAAGCCTAAAAAATTATTGCTATTTTACAACGTATCATTATATTTAATCGATATAAATTTCTTAACATTCTTATTATATATTAAAAATATATATCATTATGTTAATCAACGTGAATTTCTTCTCCTTAAGCATTTATTTTTTTCTCTAATTTTTTATATTTTCCTATATATATAAATTTTTTCCATTCAAAGACCAACCAAGCCACACCGCCTTAACGGGCCACAACCGACCCACGTACCATAGTGGAGCCATGTCAATACGGAATGGCCCAACACTACAGGCTGAACTGTCGAAACGTAGATCGACACGGCACAGCAGCTATAGCGTGGCTCAATGAGCCATGCCGGAGCGTGACCGGGCCAGCTGGGCCGGCACGGCCAGTTTGGCCACGTATAGTGATCGCCACGCCGCCGGCGCACGCGGCGAGCTCGCAGCCTACTCAGCTGGAGATCCCTACTAGCAGAGCAGAGCGGCGCGGCCTGACGGCTCGAGTTCGTCTCCGCATCTAGGGCTAGTTTTATTTTTTTCCCCGACGTGAGGAGGAGGTGGGTGGAGTTACTGGAGTAGATGGAGCCCGCGGCGGCGCAGGCGCCGGCGATGGAGCCGGGGGATCTGGAAGCCATGCTTCGGGCGGCGGCCGACTTCGGTTCTTACCCAGGCAATGTTCCCCTCTTCCTTCGTCTCCTCTGCCTCTTTGCGAATCATTTTTGCGCTGCACTAGTTGCTAGTTGAGTTACTCTTTTGGGGGAGACAAGGAAATGGGGTTTTGGTTGCGCGTACCTCTGGTGATCTGGTCATAGAGTAAGAGTTGATTGGATTAGCTAGTTTTGCAAGCTTCTAGGGAGGGAGCCTGCTTAGTAGGGCATCCTGATCACCGCGCTCATCTGATTCCACTTGGCTATTTTGGTGTTGTCCTGATCGCGCTTCGTTGCGGTAACTGTTGTAACTCGTGCGTTAGGGTTGTATTATATTATGGCTTGCTGAGTTTGCAATGATGCTGTACATGTGATTGCGCTTTTCATTTCCATTTGCAAAAGCCTGATTCCCCCACCAATTCGTCAGCTGGTGACTGTTGAATTTTCAATTAGATTTGTTCGCATTTGGAGAAGGCACAATTTGTTTGTAAGGCACTCACTGCATTACTTCCTTCTTTGCAGGAGCACATGGTAATGATGCTGTGAGGCAGTTCCTGGAGCAATTCCCTCTGCCCAAGCTGTTAGGGTAAACTGCTTGTTCCCCAAAATGAGTTCATGACATTACAATGCCGACACGTTCAAGTCATCCATTTACATCTATAGTCCCCACAAATGCTATGGTGCTTATACTAGTTTGTTGTGCATGATAGTGAATTGATGATCGAGTGATTGTTTTAATTTTCTTCATGGTCTTTTAGTGCATTGCAAAGTGAGACTGATGTACCTGGGATGGATGAAACTGTTCCCACGTGCTTGGACAAAGTATTTTCTTTGAGATATGGAGCATCATTTCTGCCAACCTATGGTGTATGTGTGGCATACTCTCTTAACTAATTTTTAAACATGGCACATACACCTGCTAACCTGATCAATACACTTGTGCTTCTTTGAAGTATATTCTAAAATGACCAACTACATTATTATGTTCCTTGTTTTCTTTCTTAAGTAATCTGTAATTATATACATCTGTCTGCCCTAGGTTTGACTTTTCAATTTGATATTTCATGCATGCATTCAAGCTGGATTACTCGCAAAATCAAATAATATCAGACAATTAGCCTGCAAAGCTGTATGTCCCATCGTCCCTGAATATATATAAAAATCTTTTGACTTCTGAGATCTCTTGAAATAAACGGCTTCACATAATTCCTTCCAAATTCTTTATTAGGTGATACATCTTCTTGATAAGGCTGGAGATAGTGCTGTTGCTGTGGACACATTTGTTCAGCACAATCTATATCGTCTTCTGATCAACTGTTTAACTGAGGGGTAATTATTTTTCCACAGCACGAACTACATATAGCAAGTCCTGTTGGTTGGATGACTTGCACTCTTGGAGATATACTTGTTATTTTATTTTTTTTGCATCTGTAGAGATATACTTTATATTAAATATACTTGTAATTTGACTAATCATTGGTCAAAGTCTACAAAGTAACGTTTTGAAATCAATGCCTTATAATAATCAACAGAGGGAGTGCCTAGTTAAGCTGCAACAAAATCCTCACAATAAAAAGTGGCAAGGAGAATATGGCTTTGGATGCCTTCTTTTTTTTTGTGTTGGTGATCAAGATCAACAACTTGGAGATTCCGTTATATCTAAGGGTAGCTATATGTTTTATTGTTGTAGCTAATTATGCATTCTGTTGTAATGCAGCTTGTGGAACACTCTCACAGCAATATCTTCTTGTTGATGACCAACTTGCTTCAACTCATAGTCGATGTGATCAAGTATTTGCCTAATGCTTTTGTAACTGTTTTTTGTCTTGCAATTTTTATCCATTTGATGTTTTTTTTTGTCTTGTATAGTGATTCATCAGCTGATTCTGTTGTACGGTCAAGGGCAACACTGATTAGTGGAAGGCTTCTTTCTTCAGCTGATGGTTTCACGACAATAGATCAAAATTGTAAGCATGGGTTATTTTCAGCTATCGAACTTCTAGTCTACCAGATGTACTAAAAATCTTCCTTTTTGAGCATTGAAGATTTTGGAGTCCACAGGTTTTTAATTGTTCTGATTTATAATGCTTTCCCCATTTTTGGTTTCTTTGCATCATTATTTTTACAGGGGTTTCTTTGCATCATAATGATATTAAATGGTATATGCATTAATTGTTAACAGATCTTTCATATGAAGTGTCGACGAATGCTATGTGATAACCCATTTGTTGGATTGTTCTTGGCACTTTTACTAGGATTGTATTCATGTTAGTGCTATCAGTTATCTATAGTATTTTTTTTAAAAAGCAAATATGGTTCTTATCAAAATTTCTTCATGTTAGGTGTTACAAATCTGCTTCTAGCCATAGACAAAAAATTGAAGATGGAAGAAAGTCAAAATATGGATGAAAATGAGTGCATTGGAGGCGTTAGGTCTTATTGGAACAAGTAAGTGTATGCATCCATTGCTGTCCTGTGATTTCCTGTTATAATGAAATATCCACCAATGATTGGATGGGGCATTGATTAGAAAGCTTGACTCACCATTCTAACTAAGTGTATTGTTTGTTTGGTTCTGTTGGTATAATAGCATCTGTCGGATTCATCAAATGTTGCCAGACATGTGGTGGAGGCATCCTTTGATCGACAGGGCAGAGGTAAACAGCTGGTAAGTTGCCTGCCTAGTTTCTTCTAGCACCATTCTCTTTTCAATGGGTTACCAGAAATCGTTGCTCTAATGTGAGGTGGTTTTCTATGTTCAGGCTGCCTTGCATGCATTTGGAAGCATATGTGGTGTTGATCAGCAGGAGGACCAAATAAAACTGGATAATCAAGCGGAAGAACGCCTGACGCACTTGGTCTATACCACAGCAAGAAACAGTCCAAAACTGGCCCTTCGGTTAGTATTAACTTTATTTTTTTATTCTGTATATCTTTACATTTAGTTTTCCTTTCTTATTAGCTTTGTTTATATCAGTTCTTGCTTTTTTTTCTTACAGGCTCATCTTCTATCGGTGTTACAACAAGACCCAGACATAAGGATAGCTGTAAGCAGCATGCTTTTTGAAGCTGGAACTTGTTTGGAACACATGAAGCTTCCCAGCTGAAAGCTGGGACTTAACTATTTTCTATGGAATTCCTGCATTTCAATCAGGCCTCTTAACTTCTTTTATACTGAATATCTACATCTATCTCCCATGTTGCTGACTTATTATGAATGATGAAGTGAATGACCATCCCTTAAGAGTAAGGCTATGCTGATTGCCATTGAATGTCTGCAGGGTTACAGAGTAATATCTGGGCTTGCTGCCAGAGAATGGTGCCTAATGGAAGTTTTTTCAAAGTCTGACATAATCAAACTTGTTACAGATCCCAAAAAGGAGATGACAAACTTGGCACGTAACTAGAAAGACTTCTGAATTGTGATGATGCTGATGGAGTAATTATAGTTGCTTCCTTTTCTAGTTTTAGTGATTGGAGAACTTTTTTTTATATGACTGCTTTTGGAGAGCTGATTGCTTAGCGTTGAACATGTTGTCAAGCTTAAGCAACTTCTTGCTCCAATATTAAGCACCAGTTCCTGATCAGAATTGTGCTTAGCAATGCAATGGAGTTTTTCGTAGTTACTACTCTGGTCATGAACTTACACTTTTCTGTTTACGATTCAAAAGAGAGTAACATTGGTTCGATGTTGTAGGTATGGAAGCATGGCATGATTGTTGTGTGGCAATCAGCAAGGCATTATCATCATCGCATCTCCTTCATGAACCAAGCCTTTCTGAACTCATTGGGAAGGTATGTTCTTAATCCCATTATTTTCTGATGGTGCTGCTAGATTGTGGATAGCGAGGTGCCGATCACCAAGGAAATATCCTGTGGCAGTTGAATGAAGCAGTTAAAAGGGATCCTTATCTTTCTGAGAGGAAGCGTGTGGAGCCATAGCCGGTGATTGTCCCAGAAGAGAGGTTTTAACTGGTCAGCTGAAGCACAGACCATCTAACCTTGCAACCCAGAGAAAACTGAGCATACCTATGCAGCTGGCATTTTGTACTACATGGTTAACCGAAAATAGAGATGCTGTACCACCTGTATTTGTTGTTCCTAGTGCGCTAGACATGTAATGTGACGACTGATGAAACTGTTATGTTACAAAGAATAGGTGCAGGTGGGAACAAATTGATCATTGATGATGCCAAATTGCCAAACATGTCCGACTCACATTCTCACAATTGCCTGTAGAAGGATCCCATCTCTTGCTCTTGCAGGGCATTGCTAGAGATGAGAAACGACCATATATACACCAGGTAATTTATCTAAGCCTCTAGGTACGTAATTTCGACAACTGTATCTGTTCCTAGTTTTGCAAGAATCGAAGTGCAAACCAAAACAATTGCCTGCTGTATGCTGCTCTACCTTGTAGTTTATACGCTGTACAATGGTACTTTACCTGTGCGCAATCTGTACAGTATACCGTATACTCACCTGGCCTGTACTGTTGTCTGTACACATCACAAACAAGACAAAAAATGCACGTGCCATGCAATTCTCAAATGTCAGGATCGTCTTGCACCTCCGCGATGAGCAACGAGTACTTGACCTTGAGTGCAACTTTGGCGCCTTCGATGCAGAGTTTCGCGCCGGTGACCACCCAGTACCCCGGCAAGTCGGCGGGGCCCCTCATCACCTCCGTGGTGTCCACGTACCTTGCCATCTTCTGCACCGGGAGAGGCACCGGTGGGCCCTTAGGAAAGATGGCGGAGTTCACCTCCACATTCTCCCCCGGCGGTGGCGGTTGCTGCATCTGCGCGGAGCCCCCGGTGGACAGCCGCGCGCTGATCAGCGCAGACAGCGAGCCGGACTTGCGTGACACGACGAATGGCCCGTCCCACTCCGACCGCCGGATCTTGGTGGACGCCACGCCGGAGAAGCCCAGCCGCAGGAAGAGCACCTTCTTGAGGCAGGTCTCCTGCACCTCCAGCCATGCCCTCGTCACGATGGCCGCGCAGTCGTCGATCCGCGCGCCGTTGTACTGCACCGGCGCCGTGCACACGTGCGACAGCAACGGCGACTTGATGGGCTCTATGTAGTCGCGCTCCCTCACGGCGGCGTCCTCTGCTGACGCCACCTCGCCGGTGATCGTGATCGTGCCCGGCGTAGCCGATAAATGCTGCAGGTGCACGCCAAGCCGGTTGTTATTCTTGCCTTCCAGGAACAGCCGAACGCCAGTCACCGGACGATTCCCAGAATCAGCCTGCACGAAACCAAACGAAACACATTGTGATTTGAGTCCTACAAACGGCATGCAATCAAACTGACGAATTGTATGAGTGCAAAATACAGAGTGTTGTTCTGATGGTCACCTTGGCAGTGGTGACGTGAAGCTTTGGACCCATGAGAGTAAACTGAAGAGATGGCAGGCTGTTCTTCTTCTTCCTGGGGCCCAAAGCCAACGGGAGCTCCCCAAATTCTGGAGCCCATTGCCGTGGCACTTGAAATTCCAGGAATTGTTGGAGTTCCTCTATGGGCGGTTTGTCTGAATTCACCAGAAGAAAACAGACAGATCATTACGCATTCACATCATACAAAATTCATTTGAGTAGTTTAGCTGTGTTAGTTGCTGAGATACGATTTGATCTTTGAACTGGCATGGTTTTGTCACCAATAACTGCTTACATCTGAGGTAGAGATTCACTGCATGGTTAAGGAACCCGCAGCCTCGGACACCAGTAAGCAGAGAAGTTATCGGCACAAAGGCCATAGAGATGACATCCGGTGAACTGCTGATCGTCGAAAGCCATTTGCTGTGGCCTTGACCATTATCAACGCCCCCTCTTCTGATGTGGATACTAACGATGTCCTGTGAGATGAAAGGACATGCGACCAAACAATTAATCATGGCTCTCTTATTAATTTTCTGCTGTTGGAGTGACAAATCACGCAATGATCGTCGTCAGTACACGTTTGATTGCTTACATCTTTATGAGAGACGACTGATGGTCTGAAGGAGCGCCAGGCAGCTGATCCAGGACCGAATAAATTCCCCTGCACAACATCATAGCAACTTAGCAAGCCTACTTGCAAACAATTTCTTCCAAAGAAATGAAACCTGCATCTGAAGAAACCAAATCATCTGCTACATGTAGTGTGGAGTAGAGCTCACGTTTAATCCCTGCAAGAACTTGTCGGCTCTTGCAGTACTACAACTTTCATGGGAACCCTGAGAGAGCTTGTCGTCAGAGAGCTTCTTGAGCCGAGCCTGCACATCGCTCTGTGTCAGATTGGAGCCCTTGAGCTGCTTGATGCAGACCACATCCTTCCCTCCCATCTTCACCCCGGCAACAACATGCGTCCCGTACTTGTCGATGAACCTGAACAAAAGATTCAGCAGCAACCATGTCAGTACACTACAGTTCATGTCACTGGGGCAGCAAACGCGCGATAGCGAGGCGTACTGACTCGGCGAGGGCGGCGGGATCCCAGAAGGGCGGGACGTCGCGCTTTACGCGGTCGCGCAGGGCGAGGTGCGCGCGGGGGGCCTCGACGGCGTAGAGCTCGACGAAGCGGCCGTCGAAGCAGAGGCCCCGTGTGGCCGCCGCGTCCTTGTGCCAGCACCCGCGGTAGTCGAACATGGCGTTGAAAGCACCCGACGGGATCTTCCCCACCACCGACATCGTCTGGTTCACCTGCTCCGCCATCTGCCGCCGCCCATGGCGGAAACCACCCACGAACTCAACTCTGAGCTCAATTCAGGACGAAAGGGATCGCCAATCGAACACCAGCAGTGCGAGCTGTTGTTACCTGAGCGAAGGAGAGGACGTCGGAGCGGAACCGGGTGCGCTCCCCCTTGTCGGCGACGATCACCACCGGTACGCCGGGCACGACGGCTCCCCCGGGGAGGATCAGCTCCCGGTGCGGCGCCCCGCTCGCCCCGTCGATGTCAACCAGACTCCCGCCCTGCTTGACGCGGCTAAGGCGGAGGTCGCTCGTGAGGTCGTACCCGCACCCGACCGCGCCCACCGCCGCCTCCGCCGCGGCCTGCGCGGTCGTCATCATCCCGCCCCCCTGCCCACCACCATCTCCCAGTAAACCAAACCCCCTCATCATCATCGTCGCAAGCCCACGCGCGAGCGGGCACCGCTATAAAACGGTGTCGCCACCGGTATGGCGCAGGCACACTGCTCCGTGGCGTGGAATCCCTCCACCCCAAGTCCGTCCCCTCCCCGCGAGGGCGGTCGTCGTGGTGTGTCACACGCACTTGTGTGGCAGCGAAAGCTACCTGCGCGCGGGAGACGATCGATGGCGACGGCCGAGCCAATGGAGCCTTGGAGGGCGCGCGGCTGCCGGGCGGGCCCGGGACTTCGTCAGTGGAGTGACGAGTGGGTGAGGCGGGAAGCTGCCATTGACGCGGTCGCGAGGAGGTAGGGCTCGTCGCTTTCGCGGTGAATGATTGGACAGCGAGCGGGGAACGACGGCAAGGAGGAGGGCGTGGCTGGCTTTGGCCTGGCCAGTTGCCACCGGTCAGGTCAACCGACGCGGAGGAGACGGGCCAGTTCCAAAACCGCGCGTTGGGCGAGGGGGTTTACGTGCATCGGCGCGGTCCAGGGGTGAGGTTGAGGCGCGGCCGTGTCGCAGACGGTTCAGGTCAGGTTGGAATGGAACGGTGGATGTCTGTCACGTCCATGCGACCGTGTTCTGCCTCGCCAAATGGCGTGCACGTTGGATTGGTGTGGAGATGGGCGCGGTTTTTGTGATACGTGTTGGCTCTTTTTTTTTTTTTTGCAAGGTGTTGGCTCTTTCTACTTCAGCTGAATCAACTGTTTTGTATGTATGCAATTTAGTCGATTTAGTTAAAACTGATGTAAATTTGAAAAAGTACATCTTAGTTGATTTAGTTGCATTTTAGTCGGTTTAGTTAAAACTGGTGTAAATTTGAAAGGTCATCTTAGTCGATTTAGTTCAATTAAATGTGCCAATGATATACTCCACATCGCTGTGGACTTGCTCTAAAAGAGAAATACATCAACCTAAATTTAGGCTCTAGGTGCTGAGCAATTGATCTTCCTTAATTTTGACTTGCAAGCCCTTGATGGGTGCAAAGGAGTAGAATAGTTTGTATTAGAGACTATTCCTATAGTAACACCACATTATCAAAACATGGCATCTCTTATTTTCAATTCGACTTTCAACATTTGATCCACATAACTCTAATGGCCTTTTATGTACAGAGCTGTTTTTCTGCTGGTAGGTGATATATGTGCATTACGGTAAAAATGTAAGGACCATTTGAGCATTTTGTGCAACTGTTAAAGTAGAGAAAAAGAGACAAGGACATTCATCTAACTATTATTTATCTAAAATTGATCTACTAATTTAAAACCAACACCAGTGGAAAGTTCAATTATTCAGGTATTTGCTTAATCAGAAAAAAACCATAGGGTATCCATAGACGCATATTTCAATCTGTAAAAAAAGACTTAGAGCACTAGGGCTTTCCCTTAAAAATATTTCAGGGTAGCCTAGGACTTTCCCCAAAATTTCACACAAAATTTGCTAGTAAACAGTAGTCACTGGGCCGCGGATTGCACAGGACGGCATACTTGGGCTTGGGCCACTCGTTTGTTTTTCCCATTTGTTTAGAATCGAACGGTGAGCAAGGTGGGGGAGCGGGGGCATTCGAGGAGGGCGGAGCGAACTGATCCGACCGGACTCGAGCACGGATCCGACCAACCTCCCCACCACGCCCCGTTTGTCTACAGTTCAAACCGGCGGCGACCTCTTCCGCCGCCTCCGCCGCCCACTCCGGTGAGCCCTCTAAACCCTGACTCCGCCGATTCAGACCGGGGTGCAGAAAACCCACACCGCCAACATCCTAGCATAGTTGGCCTCTGATCTGACTCGTTGCTGCCCTAGTCGATCTCCCCTCCCCGCCCCTCGGCTCTCCCGTCTCCTCGCGGCGCGAGCTTCCCCGCCGCCTGCGCCGAGCTGCGGCGCCGGATTCCGCTGCTTACGCCGCATCCTCGCTCGCCGGTGAGCGCCCGTCCGCGCATCCTTTTTCTCATCCCTCTCTACCCACGCCTTAGCTTCTCTCTGCCTTAACCTTAGCTTCTTTTCTAGATCCAGAAGCTTTTCTGTTTGCTTTAAACCTCAGTACTAGTGATAGTTTTTTTCCAAAAAAAAATTTTGGGGTTCAACTGAACCCCCATGCCCCACCCTGCTGTTTGCACCCCGTTCACTGCAGCTTGGTTGGGGAGGAAGACTCTGGCTGTGTTGCAATGCGGATTTGGCTTGTTTGCAGATGTTATTAGGATGGTGGACTGTACTAGATTATGTTCTATCATTGTGATGTGTTTGGAGGGGCTTAACTAGCTAGCTTCTAGATCAAGTTTTTCTATATGCAGTATGTCATGGAAGCTTAATCATGCATGAAACTTACATTTTACACGAGGAACAGAGGCAGGGAGTTGTGGAAATCTGTACCTTGTTCCCTGTGTTAGTGCATCCAGTGGTGGAATTAGGCAGGAAATTAAGAAGGGCCAATTATATATAGTTGGGATTTCAACTTTGAGAAACCTACTTCTACATCATGCTAAAACACACATTTTCACACAATTCATATGAAGCAAACATTTGGCCTCCATGAGGCTCCACCATTTTTTACTCCCTTCTCTGAAAGTAATTGCTCATTTCAATTACCCCTAAGCATGGAATCTGAAGATCTTACCACCTTTTGCAATTTGTGTTTTGGGAATAAACAATTTTCAACCACTGCACAACCATTAAGAACACTTGCATTTCTTGTTGAACCATATTGCTTGTGCTGTTTACTATTTGCACCATCTGATGCTTCTTAAATGGATGATATTGCAATTTGACTTGCTCCAGTTCATTTGATCTGGAGTGTAAATTTTAGAATAATAGACTCCCAATATCTGTATGTCACACACATCTGATCTTGCTCTTACTTGTATGTAGATCCTTAGTTCCATTTGTTATACTGATAGAATCCAAACTGACCATATCTCATTTAACAAGTAGAGGTACATGTTGCATGCTCCATCTTGTAGGCTTGTATTTTCCAGGCTGAAACTCTGGTGATCTTATAAACTGCAGCATTGTCTTCTACACTGAATATGTGGACAAACATTTTCAAGCTTGTAAGTCAGATCTCTCACTTCTGTTTCCCCCTTTTGTTCTATTCAATTTATGTTGGGCCTCTTTTACAACATTGGAACCTGGTATCTTCCTTTATTTCATTCATATCATGACTGCAAACTTTCTAGTCTTTCTGATATTGCCACTAGGAAATGAGTTCTGTTCTATATGAGTCCTGGCAATAGATAAAATTGTTTTGATTTCATTTGCTAATTTTTCTATCGCTAATTAGAGACCCTCAGCACCATGTTTACTCCTGCATAGGATATTTGAAGGTTGGCCTATTTGATCTGTAGGCACTTTTGTGTATTTCTGATAGAATAAGGTTGGATTATTTTGGTGTTTGATCCATTTTTTGAGGGAACAACATCAAGGAGAGCCCTACTAAAGCAATAAACCATTTTAATGAAAACAAATTGATAAGGTTAAGAAGAACAGAACAAGCTGGTCAACCTGTCAAACCAACAACATTCATTTAATTTCGACAGCTGATTTCATGAGTGTCACTGTGACTCCAACTTTGTCTAGATTTTAGGGAGCGTCTTTCTCCATCTGAAGTTATTACAAGTATCTCCTTGAAAGCTTATCTTCTCCTGTTCAGTCAATAATGCAACTGTCAAGTGTAACAACTCACTGAAGAAATCTCTAATAGCCCATGCCAATGGTATTGCATATGTCAAAAAGGTACAAATTTTAATGACCCATTCATACCATTTTAGTCCCCTCTGATACAAAATCTTGTCACCTGGCTAGCATGAGGTTAGCCACTTTCTACAGTAATGTATGGGACTTGTGACATGGCTACTATATGCTTGCATAAATATGATACTGCAACTTTTGCAATTATACTGTGACAACAAGCATCTTGGTGATCTTTAAAAGTAATTGTGGCCAGAGTAATTTACAGCTTAGGCCTTGAGATCCTTCTGAAATTGTTTTGCCTCAGCAACTGTCTATCAAACTTTCTTTTTGTTGTACTGGTATGCCTTAAATAGATTCTTTTGCAATAAATGCTCACAAAAAGAAATAAAATAACTGACCCCTGGCTAGAAAATTTAGAGAGTACATCTGCCAAATGTAAGAACCTAAAGCAGGTGAGAGTTGGTACCAACCAGGATGCCACAGTTTGATTTTTTTGGTAGGCCTGCCAGAGCCAGCTAGCTTTAACTTTTCAATTTTTCAGACGGGGTTTGTTTGTTTCTTTTTCTTTTTGTTTATTGTGCATAACATTTGATTATCCACAATCATGAATCATATATAGTTTTTTAATCTTATTTATATGTTTTGCCTTTAAAGGGGGAACTCCAAAATGTATCATGGTTTCAGTTTCTTCCTATTGAACCAGATCCAAGTACAGCTTCTGAGAGAAGGTGTTATTTATACCCTCCTTATGGCCTTTTATGATGTCTTCTAGTTTCCTTTGTCACCCTTTATTTATTTTCTGATGCATTGGTTCTTTCTTTGGTTTGCTGCTCCTCATTCAGTTCAAAATCTGAGCAGAAAGATGCTCTTAACAGCATTGTGCTGTCGGCACATCTTCACTTACAGAGTGAAGGTTTCCTAAGTACTTGGACAAATTCCTTTGTTGGTCCATGGGATCCATCGCAAGGAGAGCATAACCCTGGTAATAATTTGTGTGTGCTGTCTTCATGCATCTTATGTTGTTCCACCTAAGTTTAGCATAAGTTGACTGCTTATCAAAATGGTCATAATAACAGATGAGAAGATCAAGCTCTGGTTGTTTCTTCCTGGCCGCCACTCGTCCGTACCTGAAATGGCTCACAATGCTGTAGCCAAATTAAGAGGTTGATCATGATTGGATTTTTATTACATAAAATATTAGTCCAGTGCTTATTTATTTGCTGGTTTCTGTTGCTTATGCCGTTTTACAGTTGTTTCGAATGGTTTATGGGTAGCCCCAGGCAACTCAGAAGAGGTTGCAGCTGCACTCTGTCAGGCTCTAAGAAATTCTTTAGAAAGGTTCCCTTTTTTTGTAGTATGGAAATTGCAATATGTCTTGTTGACATCTGATTATCCATTTTGATCTTTTTCTTTTGTCCAGAACACTACGAGGACTTTCCTATGCTAGATTCGGTGATGTCTTTACAAAATATTACCCCCCTACAAGAAATCAGAACAGCTTTAGGTTTGTTAACTAAGGAAGCTTACCATGTGTTTGTTTTCATAGTTTTTCCTCATTCCTCGTTAGTTAGTTCTATATGGTGTTTGCCCATTACTTGACGATAAATAGTATGTACAAATTCCATGCATTGTTTTTTGGCACTTGGGAGATATATTTCATCATTATTGTTACTGTTGTAAGCAGAAATTTGTTCAGTACAATAGGTAGTGTATGAAATGTAATGGATTCTTGTCAGTATTTATTTGCTTTGACAGACTCCTGCTTACCTAGTGACAAAACTTTCTCTAAAGTTTGAACAGTAACAGTTCAGTTCATTAGATGGGGTTTTGGCTTAATTGAATGGTATTTTTTTCATTGTAGTGGTTTCGACAATATCTGATTTCCGTTGCTACCTCTATATGATAATGGGATTGTGGTGACACTCTTAGGACATTATGTGGTTATTTATCTTGTATAAGAGCATTTGAATGTTGCTTGCAGCACAGTCTTGTAGCTTTCCTTTTCTTCTGCCAACGGCAGTTTTACTAAGTTTTTCTTGATTTTTTGTATTCTCATTGCCATTGTGATAGGCGAGCACAGCCTACAATCGAATTTGTCTTTGCTGCCACAGAGGAAGCGATCTTTGTGCATGTGGTAATATCTGCAAGGTCAGCTGTCAGTGTCTATGACGTTCCTTTATTATGCTGTTATTCATTTTATTTATGTGCCAATGGTCTATTCTATCAGGTACATAAGGAATCTTTGCAGCGATGATATAGAGAAAGTTCTCACACATTCTCCTCGCTCTGTTGGTGATGGTTTGCCAGGTACTCGTCAGTTTCCAAATTCTATTTTTACAAATCTTTTTGGATAAATTTCAGTGCCTATAAAAATATTTTTCCGTCTAAAAAAACTTTTCTTCATGAAAGAAAGAAGTTCCTCCTGGTATTTTCTGTATCCATAGTTTAGATTACATTACATAAATTTGCTGCTGTGTGTAAACTTGAAACACTTCTGGTTTAGGGAAATAAGGGTTTCCCCCCTTTTTTCAACTTACTCCCTCCGTCCAACAATATAAGGATGTTTGTAGCTTTTTGGAGAGATTAAGGTTGAGGAAAGGGAGGGTTGTGATTGGTTGAGATGAGAAGGTAGGTGGAGATGTCCCTATATTGTTGGACAAAATTCAAACTCTAGATATCTTTATATTTTTGGACGGAGGGAGTAGTCATTATAAGATAGAATAGAAGAAATAAAAGTGAGTCCCACTTATGGTAAGGATCATTCTGAAAGTGCAATTGATCAAAATCCTATTAGTAATTTGCCATAAAAATACAATATGGTAAATTTGCCACTTGTATGTTTTGTTTTCAAAATATCCCTTTTCCTAACTGTAGATCTATGATTGTAAGATGGATTTGTTACTGGTTGATGGTGGAAGTTCTATATACATACGGAGTATATGGTATTCTTTAAAAGAAGACATATATGGCCCATAAAGTTTATAAAAATGTTAGCTTCAGTGTGTGTAGGTAGAAGTACAACCTTATGATCATTATGCCCTTGGTGTTGTCTTGAATCAGGCCACTGGGATAGGAAGATTTCTTGAGATAGTTTAACTAAATTCAATGAACATCCTACATTTAGACCAACCAAATGAGATTTAATTTTTAACTTTACTTTTTTCAGCCATTTTCATGTGTAAATTATGCTCTGCAGTTACATCATGGTTTGCTATATCAAATATTGCAGTAATAGTTGCTCCTAGTGGAATGCTGGGTAAGCTTGTTGGCTGTTGTCCGAGTGATCTTGTGAGACAAGTATATTCAAGGTATTTCATAAACCACATGTCAAATCAATACGTTAAGATGATTTTTGTTCTTTTGGTGAACATTTGACATGAATAAATATTCGTACACAAGAAGTGCACTTTGATCCTGATTTCTTATGTTAAATTTCTGTAACAATGTCAGCAAATTATCGGCAGTTGCTTTACCTGGTTTTACTCAACCTACCATCTTCCAGTTGAGAGGGCAAAGCTACTATGTTGAAGTTGCCCTTGGTTTTCCAGCTGCCACAACTGACAAAGTTCCTGAATCGGAAAATAATCAAATAAAAAAAGAATTAGATTCAGTGAAGGACCCTCAATTAAATGCTGATGAACATCAAAAGCTAGAATCTGCTGATAGTGTTCCAGTTCTTGAAAGGACATTTATATACCCACCCGAGGCTGTTATGGTACCCATGGTCCATCAGGCATTTGTTCGCTTTTCTGGTAAAAGGTATTACTGTTGGTCTGCACTCATAATCATGTTATATTTGGACAGAGCATGTTTCATATTATGTTATTTGCAGAATGTGTTCACAGGGCTGTATGGGAAATTCATCATGGGAGGGATGGCCATTCTGGAACTTTTCTCCATCTTCTTACTTTCGGAACAGGTAGAGTCTTGAATACTTCTTGATTGTCTTGA
This sequence comes from Oryza coarctata, assembly GCA_030770085.1. Classification (NCBI taxonomy): domain Eukaryota; kingdom Viridiplantae; phylum Streptophyta; class Magnoliopsida; order Poales; family Poaceae; genus Oryza; species Oryza coarctata. The sequence goes on from CM061470.1 coordinate 21,628,374, forward strand.
TTTCAGGCTTGATTTCTGACATTAGTTTTATATTTCTAGAGTGAACGTATCTCATGCATTTTTCGTTTAGCCAATCACATTTATGCATGTTTGCTTAGCATGCCTACTTAGTGTTGAAGGACCAGCCTGAAGTCTGACGTCAGCATCTTGCATCAGCATGCAATTTTAAACACTTGGGTGGATGAGAAGCTCGCATTGGCTCTTGGCTAACTATATTTACCTGATCATTAAAATTATCCTCTTCTTATTTCTGCTTTATGCTAATGTTTGGAGCCTAAACTAGAGCTGATCAACTTAATCAGTATTCAGACTCTTTATCATTCATTTTTTCTTAAGGTGAATTGACAGCTGGAGCAGGAACATGACTTATGTGAACCAACATCTTGGTCCTATGTTTTTGGCCAGAGCTTGGTACTTATTTCAGCATACCAAATGAAAATATCCGATGAACTGCAAATGTGAACTTATATTATATTTATAGTGGTTACTTTGTGCAAAGATCACCGTCTATCAAGCACATCTGAAAGCTATATACAATGTAATATATATTTATTGCCAATGGTTCGTTTAACAACAACAAAGCATTTCAATTCCACGCAAGTTAGGATAAGCTAGAGTTAAAACACAACATGAGTCTCAAATCACGATTCAGTTACATCAATAACTAATTTCTAAGCACTTTAATTCTACTACAGATCTTTATACTAAAAAAATGTCATGAAAATTTATGTCGCTCATTGACCATGCCTTCCACTTGTAACTAGAAGATAAGTTGTACCTGTTATATGATGAGCCTTTATGTTCGTAATATATCCTGATTGTTAACTTTGTTTTGTCCATGAATTTTTCCAACTTGTGGTGTTGTGATTCGGTATCAGCTCTTGCCTTGGATCTTCTCGTGGACTTGGAGTGAACTCTAATTTTCTAAGACTAAGGAGACAGAAGAACAACAATTACAGCAGCATGGGCAGTAGTATCAGTAGCATTAGTAGCACTTTCAATGGAAGTGAACATGCAGTTGCTGCTGAAGGTGGTGATCTTTCAGCTGATGCAGACTCTATGGCATGCCATCAGTCTGATCTGCCATCCAACTTTGCTGGTAGCAAGATGGTACTGTGTTGGAATCCTCCTTAATTTTCCTCCCCCCAAAAGCGAATCCTTCTGAAATCACACACTGTAGCTTTATAGCCTTTTATTCTGTACTTTGCTATTAAAATACAGTTTGTTTTTTAATCATTAGTTAAGCTATTATTAACACCACAATATGTATAGTTTCATCCTAATCTTTTTGGTGATTCATCTTTAGTGAGGTACAGACACAAATATAGGTGCTTAAATATCATATTCATTTTGGAAATGCATCAGACTATAATTAATATATGTCAACCATGTGTTGCTACATCCTTCTTATGGTCTACAGGAAATGATGTATGCCATTTGTGATGTGCAAACATTTTTTTGAGCCATCTAATCATCATTATCAAGACTTTTAGTCTCAAATAAATTAGAGTAGATTAGAAATAAAACCTACATAAACCACATATCAAGGTTCATGCATAAAAATAACTGTTTTTCATGCACTCCTATTCAAAGCTTTGAAAATACTCCAACAATTTAAGTCTTGTTTTATTGCCTTCTTTTATGTCAATTTCGGTCTTTTTCTGTCTCTCCTCATATTATTGTCGTGACTTAGCATTTTGCTATGTATGAGTGACTCTAGAGGTTTTCGTTAGATATGTCTAAATCATCTCAATCGGTGTTAGACATGATTTTATTCAATTGGTGCTATCTTTAGCCTATAATGTATATCATTGTTCTGAATCCATTCTTGTATACTTACAAATTTAACGTAACATATATATATCCGTAACACTTAACTATTGAATATGTCGTCTTTTTATAGATTAACATTCTGCACTATATATCATCGTAGGTCTAATTGTCATTCTATAAAACTTTTCTTTTAACTTTTAGGATATTTTTTTATCACAGAGAATGTCTGATGATTTTTACCATTTTATCCATCCCGATTTAATTCTATGACTAATATCTTTATCAATATCTCCATATCTTTGTAGCATTAATCTTAAATACCGAAAGATACTTTTTTTGGCACTACTTGATCCTCCAAATTAATATTTTCCGTATCATGTGTAGTAGTACCAAAATTATACTTATATATTCAGTTTTACTTCTGCTAAGCCTCCTTTTGACTTTAGAGTCTGCTATCACAACTTTAGTTTTTATTCACTCTTGTTCGACTTTTATCGACTAGCATTATATTATCGACGAAAAACATACATCAAGGAATATCCTATTATATGTTTTTTGTGACTTTATCTATGATTAAGTTAAAAAGATAAGAACTCAATATTTTAATTAGAAAGTCATTTGTGTCTCCATCACTTGTTCAAACTCTACTTACAATACTGTTATATATATTTTTGATGAGGGCAACAAAATTTGTTGAAACTTTATACTTGTCTAAATCTCATCACATAATATTTTTTGATATTTTGTCATAAGATTTCTAAAAGAGGCTTTAATCTAAAGTAATATGTAATTAGAGGAATATGACATACTTAATGTATTCTTTTTTTTCTGTAAACATATCACTATAATTAACAAATGGTTTTGGTATTAAGTGTGGCTAAATGAAATGAAAATCTGGATATAAATAGATAAACCAAATGCTAGCAGAGTTTTAGTACATGACACGACATATTGTGCAGTTCGTAGAAGCTTATAGATGCTTCTTCTCATGCATAGAAGTGTTTGTCTAATTTGTGAGGAAATACTGATCCACCCATACCTATGTCCACCTAAAGCACAGATGTCCATGCCTTTGCCTGATGCTAAAACTATCAGAGCATCAAATATTTTCTTCCCACATGCAGCCATGTGTGGATGAAGTTCTACTCTGGTGAATGAATCTTCTGCATCTTGCACCTTTTATGTTCTTAACTTTTGTGCAACAATCATGAAAATGATATTACACAATCATGCTATTGTTGTGATGTGTGCCCGTGTTACATGAATGTAATGGCATTGCTGTAATCTTGATGTTGTGTGCCTGTGAAACCAGGTATCCAAGCGGTCTCGTTCTGAAATAACAGAAGTTTCTTCCCATGCTGGTAAAGAATCCGTGGATAACAATCAAGGGGCAAATGGTCAAGGTAGATGTTCTTGGGGCTGGGATGAGGAGGGGGTTGTGATGGACATCAATTTATTAATATCAGAGTTTGGAGATTTTAGTGACTTCTTTCAAGAAGAGGAGTTAGACTTTGGTGAGGTATGCTGTTATGTCCCATAATCCTCCTGTAGTTTACCAATCAACCAAGGATTTACTCATAGGAATAATGATAATACTGAATCTATACTACTTTCAGATATTCTGTCAAGTATAAAACTAGTCAAATTCTGTTAACTAGATTATATTTTTGTTACTCCTACTGGCTACTGTTGCATTTTGTGCTGCTGCATAACCTTTTTTTTACAATTTTTTACTGTCATTACTGTTTGTTTTAAGAGTCTAGATTATGACAGGTAACTTAATTTCTTCTTTTTTAAGTGTATAAATTGCAAAGAATGACCATTTATAGAATTCCTCACTGCTTACCTGCCTTGAAACATGTTGCTTGTGATTTTAACTAAAGCTTGTGAAGGAATTTTCTTCTACTGCACAACCTCATGATGTTTGCTTTCTAGTTTAGACAGTAGTAAAACTATTCATAAAAAGAAAAAACTCTAGGAAAATCTTCTTGTCAGATCTAAACAATTTTGAGCATAGCAATAGCATTTTCCTTTGAACAGAAATAGAACAAGATTATTGCATCCATTGTGGTTCAGAATTGGAATGTTCTAACCTACCTGCACTATTAATTCATGTTAATAATGTCCAATTTATATAGCCTCCAGGTACTGCTGAATCACATTCTCTGGTGATCCCTGGTTCTGACTGTGGGGATGCCACATTCACAGATAATCCATCAACAGCTTTGGATATACCTGAACAAAGGCTTTCTCCAGTTGGTCTCTCATCTTTGGAGGTATTTAACCACCAAACTATGGCACCTATTCACGATGTTGTTTCTAAGGTTCAAGAACCTCAGAAAGATATTGCATGGCCTAAAGGCTCCCAATCAGTAGTGTTATCGTCTGGTAGATCTAGTTATCTTACCAAAGCTGAGGCATTGCTCACTTATGCACCCGAGTATGCAGCTGTTGAAATTTCTGTCGGTGAGACACCAGCATCGTTGTTTACAAATCCTTACCAGCCCAGATCCATAAAACCAGGGAGCTCTAGTTTTAACTCAAGAGTTTATTCATATGATGCTGCACAAAGTTCTCAAATGGAGTCTGGAGAAGACAAGCCTGAGAAGTCTGTTAGACTAACATCCAGTATTCTTTCACGTGATATTGGTTCATCGAACTTATACACAGTTGTCCAAGTTGGGAAAAAAGAAAGTGACAAAGGATTAAAAAACACTGACATACAATCAAGCAAGGAGGAAGCATCAAAACCTATTTCTGGTGAGACTTCACTTGATTCTTCTCTGGTTTCTCAAAGGAAGAGTGACAGCATGTTTAATGCTGGGTACTTCCTACTGTCTATGAAGACTGCTCTTGCAACTGAAAATGAATGTATCAGGTTCCAGGCTGCCATGTGTAGAATAAGGCATACACTATTGTCTTTGAGAAGTAAAGCATCTACTGAGTTAAAAAGTGCCTTGTCCAGTCTTATGCATACAGATGTCAGCAACAAGTTCGATCTTGTCCCCAAATATGACATAAAAGGGAAAGAAAATATACCAGCTAGGCTATCTATTGATGTTGATCATGAAGTATATGACAGATCACATATAGAAAACGTTGGAGTTTGGAGGCCTGTGGGGACACCTAAAGGGGCAACACCTCTCGAGTCTTTTTCTGCTAAAACATATACTGGTCCAAGCCAAGGTTTGTCTGTAAAAAGACAGCCTATTGTGGATATTCTCAGTGCCATGGCTTTGATAGTTCAACAATCTACTTCATTTGTTGATGTTGCACTTGATATGGATGATGGAGATGGTTCTTTTTTCTGGCTTTCCTTGGATGAGCAAAAGAGACGTGGATTCTCTTGTGATCCTTCAATGGTTCATGCTGGCTGCGGTGGAATATTAGGAACGTGCCACTCAAAGGATTGCGCTGGCGTTGATTTAGTTGACCCACTTTCTTCAGAGGTAAAACGTGGTTCTGTTCATTTTCCTATCATTCTATATTGCACTGTTTCTCCTTATGCCAAAGCTTATGCCCAACCTCTTCTTTTGGTTACAGGTTTCAGACTCATTTGTGATTAGCTTGTTACAGTCCGATATAAAAGCGGCTCTTAAAACTGCCTTTGCCAGCATGAATGGTCCATTATTAGTGACTGATTGGTGCAGGGGTCGAAGTAATGCAGCTGAGTCTGCATCTATTGGAGATGCATACTCTTTTCAGCACCCAACTGGTGATATCCGGGAGTCCTCAAGCAGTATATCCATAAGTGGAGATTCAATGAGCCCACCCCAGTCAAGCCATGTTATGCCTAATGACCGAGGTATTCCCACTCGATAGTTCTTTCACAAAAAATATAATATTGCCAGAGCAAGCAAGAAATTATGATTCATCTGAGTGGAGATCAAATGTCTATGCAGGGACTTCGGAGCTGGATCACCATAGGGGATATCACCGTGTTAGACCAACCATTGCTGTCCTCCCTTTGCCTTCTCTGCTTGTTGGGTAGCCTAATTTTGTTTTCCCTAGATTATTTTGGCCTGAACTAAACATATTGTCTGTGTGAGTTACTGATTCAAGTATTGAAACCACAGTTACCAGGATGATTGGTTAAAGACCTCTGCTAATTGTCTTAGCTTGTGGGAGAAGGCTCCTCTGGAACCTTATGCTTCACCGAAGCCTGTAAGTATTATTTGGACGTGGTGGCTTATAATCCATAAGTTTGATACTTTTGGATATATTAATTGTTTGAAAGCATCGTTCTAATCCATAATTACTTTAGTGCATGGTAACTATAGCCCATAATAGTTTTTGTAACTATAGCAGGAAAATTTTGCTAGAATTGATAAATATTTCATTATATTTAATTTATTAATCATTATTGATTTATAAATTTCTCATCTCTGTGCTCTTTTAGGTTACTTACTATGCTCTGTGCCCTGATATTGATATGCTAACTTCTGTGGCCACTGATTTTTTTCTGCAGCTTGGAACAAGTAAGTTCTTCTTCCTCTTCCTCCTTTTTACCACCCATGAATGTACAATTGTTAATTGAACTGAACACACACATTCAGGATTATGGTCAGCTAATTGCTGTTTCCATTAGCTTCTGAAAATCTATATATTTTGTACTAAGTTTGACATAATGCAAACAGCTACATATTTGGTTGTGCCCAATGCATAGAATATACTTGTACATTTAGAAACCAAAAGAAGAACGAAAGAAAACAAGCTAATTTTGGCACATGGGATTCCCAATCTCGTGAAGCTCTTGAACAAGTGTGACACTCAGCCCAAATGAGATTGAGCTTGTCACAATAAGAATGGTGGGGGGCAGTCTGACATTGCTTGGTTAGGGAGTGAAAACTCGACATTTTGCAGTTGAAATGCCATTCAACAGATTCAACTCATGGGATGGTACAAATTTTGTAATGAAAGATGAAGAAGAGCGGAGGGAGAAGCTACAACCAAACTGACACCTTTAAGCTGTAATGCTAACTGCTGTAATGCTGTTAACAGTTACTAGTTATTGGCCACTGCATTGGTTGTATGTGAAACAGACTTTTGCAGAGTTTTTCTTTTAGGCCTGACAACAACCAATTTACCATTGCTCCCTCAATTTTTTTACCCAAGAACAGTAGATTTCTTCCTCAATATTGATTACTGAGTGCCAATCAATAAGCCTGGGCGCTTCACATGAAATTAAGAGAAAAAAATGCTAGTTATCCATAAGCTTAGATGATACGTAAATTTAAACATGACATTTTTACAGTTCATCTTTTCTGTGCTTCTAAGATTACATATTTGACTGCAAAATGATATGCCTATGTGATTATGAAAAATTGATTCCAGTCATTGTTGACGACAGAATATGAGAAAGAAATAATGTTACCATGCTCTTTTGGTGCTAAAGTGGCTTGCAATAGTTTATAACTCTCGTGTTCAAGTTATTATTCTAATTTGTTGTGATGGAAGTGTTTTCAGTATTGTTTATTGCACTTCTTGATTATTCTTTCCTACAGTTTATGAAGTTTGCAAGCTGGGAACACATTCTCCACAATACAGTGGAGGGCAAATGGAATTATCCCCTGGAAAATATTTGTCTTCAGGGCTTGTTCTCATCGAGTGTCCTGATCAAATGAAGATACGAAATGGTCACTCAAGTTCCATCAGTTCAACAAACGAATTTCTTCAAGCTCTTTCAAAAAATTGGACTGTGAAAAGCTTTGTAACATCTCTGACAAAGGTGATAAAGGATATAAAACTAAATTCAAGCATCTTGGCAAATCAGAAAGAAAGCACTAGTGGACCTTGCACTGTAAGGCCTTTTTGCATTTTGTTCCTTCTCCATCTGTTTGATTGAAAGAATTTAACAAAACAAAAGCAGCATCTCACTCCTCCTGTAATGTGTTTGCACAACTAGCCCCACTGTTTATTCTTATTTTTTTTCTCTTTAGTCCATCTGCACTAAGCATCAGGCTTCAGAAGATTCGCTTGTTTCCTTTTGTTCTGTTTTTTTTATGAGAACAGTAGGTGAGACGTAGAAAGCTCCACTGAATAAACATTAAAACTGCACAGTACGATTTTCAAATGCAAAGATAACTGTTTGACAGGTAGTTCTTTAATTGGAATATAACAATTTAGTATTACCTTTATTTCGCATATAATTTGTTCTTCTAGGCTACTTTCTAGACATTGTACTTGTACTATTTTCATTATTTGTTCTTTGGCAAATTGTGCTGGAAAACAGCCAACAATGGCAATATGATAGCATCTATGGCTTATTATCCATGCAGGTAATTTATGTAGTCTGTCCATTTGCTGAACCTTCTGCTGTCCTAGAGACACTGGTAGAATGTTCTGTTGCTCTTGGGTCGGTGATGTTATCACCAGAGAGAGAAAGGAAATCGTTCCTATATTCTCAGGTTGCCAAAGCCCTAAACTGCAATGCTTCTGTTGATGAATCATCAGCATCCAATGTCGTGATGCTCTCTGGTTTCAGTATACCTAAGATTGTCTTGCAGATTGTTCCTATTGAAACTTTATTGAGACTCCATAAGCCAAACAATGAACTTGCTGTTTTGAAGGACATGGCATTCACTGTGTACAACAAGGCTCGCCGAATCCCAAAGGCCATTACCACAAGTGACATGTTTCAGTCACCTGCTTGTATGGGTAGGTCTCAGTCCACAATGATGCATGCTACATCTCCTGGTCCTACCCTTTGGAAAGAATGTTTAGTTCCTCGAATGTCTGGATCAACTCTCTCTAGAGAAACAGAGTTTGATGCATCCATGAGGTCATCAGTAACGTGGGACAACTCATGGCCTGGTCGTGCTGGAGGATTCATGGACCCAAATAAGATCCCAGATGTATGTGTTCAAGATGACAGGAAGTATGCCTTTGAGCCACTTTTCATACTAGCAGAGCCTGGATCTGTTGATTACAATACTGGAATGGAATCTTCAAAATCTGGTGTTGACGCTAGTGGCAGTGGAATTTACAGCTCAATTTCATGTGGTGGCTCTGATAGTGGAGCAACTGCTTTACTTGAAGGATCTGATAATGACAATACTGCAAGTCTTCATTGCTGCTATGGTTGGACTGAGGACTGGCGATGGTTAGTATGCATCTGGACAGATTCTAAGGGAGAGTTGTTGGACAGCTTAATATTTCCTTTTGGTGGTATTAGTAGTCGCCAAGACACGAAAGTTCTCCAAAGCCTTTTCATCCAAATTCTGCAGCAAGGCTGTCAAATAATGTCATCTGCACCTGACTCTAGCAATACAAGACCAAGAGATGTAATAATAACCCGTATTGGAGGTTTCCTTGAACTTGAAATCCAGGGTACTTGACGCTTTTACCATAAATTCTGAACTTCTATTTCTTAACCATGTTGTGTCATTATGGTGTTTTTTTTAATGCAGAATGGCAAAAGGCTATATACTCATTTGGCGGTAATGAAGTTAAGAAGTGGCCTGTGCAGTTACGGCGATCTATACCTGAGGGTATTCCATCAAATTCGAATGGGCCAGCTCTCCAGCAACAAGATATGGGCTTGATGCAAGATAGAAATATGCCGTCCTCACCAAGCCCTTTGTACAGCCCTCATGCAAAATCTAGCTTTATGAAAGGTGCACTCGGGCAATCGGGCAACAAAAAGCAGATCCTAGTGGAACAAGCTGGAATGGACAGTTCAAAGGGTTCACTGCACTTGGTTCGCAGCATCAGTTTGGTTGCAGTTTCCCAAGATCATTCGTTGCATCTCACATGCCAAACGGATCTGTTGACCAGACCTACTCATGGTAAGTAGTGCTTGTAACATCCTTACATATTCATCTCCTACGAGTTTTTGGTGGCCGTTTAATGTGGTGTTTATTTAATGCTGTTTCTTAGAACAGTAAATAGTTACATGTCCCCGCAAAAAAAAAGTTAAGTCATGACCTTAGCATATATGACACCTATGATCATTTCATTAGTACTTTTTTGTTCCTCCAATTAAAAATACATATATGAGCAAAAATATACCTGAATCAAATTAGCAACTTCTTTCGAGTTTTTGTCATATCATCTCTTTCATGTCAAGTTAAAATGCTACAGGTGAAGGGAATCAAAGTAGCAGTGGTCCTTCAAGTTACTTGGAAGGGTTCACTCCAGTGAAATCCATTGGGTCAATGTCAGCATCGTATCTCCTAGTTCCTTCACCAAGCATGCGATACCTTTCGCCAGCGACATTACAGCTTCCGACATGCCTTACATCAGAATCTCCACCACTTGCGCACCTATTGCACAGCAAAGGGACAGCAATTCCCCTAGCAATGGGTTATGTAGTCTCCAAAGCCGTCCCGCCAGTAAGAAAGGACTCCGCTCGTGTTGCCAAAGAGGACAGATCCTCTGTCCTCTCAGTTAGTATCATTGATCACTATGGAGGCAGCATTGCTGCTGTTCAAGAAAAGATGAGCCGAGGATCTGGCAAGCAGACGAGGAGCTTTACTCAGGAGGCAGCAGGCCGTGATCATGAGCTGGAGATGCACAATGTGTTGGAAACTATTGCTGCCGAGCTCCACTCTCTTTCATGGATGACAGTGAGCCCGGTGTACATGGAAAGACGAAGTGCCCTGCCCTTCCACTGTGATATGGTCCTTAGGTTGAGGAGACTTCTGCATTATGCTGATCGGCATCTCTCCCAATCAGCAGAGAAAGGAGATGTAGCTTAGAGACTGGAGGGGACAACTAATTCTCATGTAGTTTTCACCACAGGGAAAATAAGGGCTAGATGATGCTGAAACCGCGTCTGTATGTAGTATATTAGGCAGGTGGGTGAGGTCACATTGACGAGCTCTCTTGTCCGATTTTGCCTTGTTAGTGAATTGATGAGAATGCTAATTTCTTGGGTTGAGGATGTAATTACGTACGCATCGACACCTCTCCCTGGGCCAGGACCTGCAATATTGTAGAGCTAACTGATTTATAATTTGGTGGTATGTGTCATTGATGGGTTGATATAGCCATTGGTTCTGTGAAAATACAATTGCTACAAATCGAAAATGCTGTACGTAACCCTCCCAACTATAAATGTAACCCCCTTTTTTTTTTGAAAAATGCAAGTTTTAATTATTCTGGCACTTATATTTTCTCAAACACATGCTCCTCTTCTTGTAAATAAATGAATCATTGTCTGCAATCTAGCATAAATGAAAGATAACAAAATTATTTGTGTTATTTCTTTACTTCTTGTTCATAAATCTGAAGTGACTTGTATTTCGATTCAGTACATAAGAGGCTACGCTAAAGCCAGGGAGATAAGTTGGTTGATCAACTATTTTTTCGATTACATGGGCGAAGCAATGAATCACATCGTACACAACTACATGTCGAACAGTGCGCCTCTTGACACAACACACATAAATGTCGTTGCTTTCAACACATAATACTGGAATAGTGGTATGGTGAAACGAATGGACTGGTGTGCCGGTGCCGCATTACAACGTACGGGCAACGGCAAACAAATCAACGGTGAGCAGTGAGCCACCGAATTGAATATGCATCACATGCTTGTGAATCGTACCAATCCGGACAACTGAACAAGATCTGCTATGACTACCTAAAAAAACAGCATCCCGTCATAACTTCACGCAGATGAGTAGACGTAAATCTCATGGGACAGAAATCCACCTGGGGCTTCCTCTGACTACCACAATAATGACAAGTGTAATAGTAAACTAAACATAATGGTGACACAGAGAAAGGAATTGAACACTCGAACATTATTGCTGAATGCCCAACCAGAATTAACTTCTTTCATATGTAATTTTGCTTCAACCAGGCAAGTATGTAAAGCAAACATCGACCATGATAAGAAGCAACCTATTTCTTAGCCTATAGAAACCTTCTCTACATTTCTCTCGCACAGATGTAAAACTTGTTAAATACTTAAGTGCTGACTGTTGAAACCATTTCATATTCACTTGACTTCCTGTTCTTCGAACAAAGGAAGAAAGCACCTCCAAGCCGCTGCTGAAAGAACAGAAGAACCGACAGCAGTATTGCTCCGCATGGTATGGCAATGTCCCATGCGAAGCTGAAGAGATCATCATGAGGGTTGGCATACTTGTAAATTGGTCTCAAGCTGGGCACAAAATGATTAGCCCTGAACACATCATATACATGAGGAAGTGCACGAATCAAGGTGTTTCCAATGTAAAATCCCAGGGAAAGTGCTTTTACATTAGAGCTTGAACATGCATTCAAGATAATCTGAGGGAGCAAGAACCCATCGAGTATTAATCCCCCATATGACACAAGGTCTTCCCAGAATGCATGTCTATTAACCCGAGGTAAGTGAGCAACCCGCCTAAGCATCCTTCGATTATTGTTAAATCTCATGTGAACAACCCAAGTTGCAACTGCACCTATAATGTACAATGGTAAGCATATCCAAAGCACTTTCTTCTCAGCAGCCCATGACTGATCTTTGCTTACATCCACAGAACGTGCAGACCATGCCAATTGAAGAAGTCGTAACTGCATCAGAAAGGTTACCATGGTAATGATTCGCACCATGACTTCATTCGCCTCAAGCCAACCACTGCCTGAAAGTGGAACTGTCTGTTTGTTGCTGTTCTTGAATAGGGCCTCAAAATTCAGCACAAGAGGTATCATGTAACCCAAAGAAAGAACTACAAGCATGGTGATTGACATGGCAGGAAGCGCTTCAGGAGCTTTCTTGACATGAAACAGTTGCACAGCAATGAACAAACAGGATAGTGTCATTGAGATCAGGGCCATGGTGCTTTCCAAGTCAATTGTCCATATCGACTCATCCACCTGGTCAATGTACAACCCATATGAAGCAATGTCCAGTGGTTCAAAGAAAAGAGGGTCAGTCTTCTTCCTCAAGCTTCTAATTGTCCCCTTCACGTGCTGTGCTACTTTTGTATCCAATGAGGCAAACTGAGCAGTTACAAGAATTTCACAGTCTGACAAAATATTAAGCACCCGACAAGCAATCATACACAAGGAGCCCGTCTTAGCATCATAAACACCCTCTGCAGAGATATGCTGACGGTGAAAGGTCTCTAGCGACCAATTCCCAACATAGTGAATGTCATAGCTGACATTAAGTAACCTTTGATTCGTCTCCGTCATTATATGAAAGGAATGATCTGGAGCAACCAACGAGTTCCCATCATATAGCATTGACCCAATTGTGACTGGTGACGCATATCCAGAACCCCCTCGTTTCTGCAAGAAGAACCGGAATGTTAAGTCCCGATATGAATTGCTATCAGGGAACTTACCCTTCCTCCTCCTGTTCAAGCCATAATTTTCATAATACTTCCTTGCCTCATCAACCTTGGTGTAGTTATACTTCAGACCAGAAAGACCGCCCCTAAAGTACAGAGGTCTTGCACTGGAGCTTGCAGCTATGCCCTCACTGCTCTTCAGGCTCGAATTCCAGACCAACCCTGAAGAAAAGCTCCGTTCATGTAGCGACCACACTGCTGGGAACCAGAAGCTCATCCAAATCCCACACTCGCCCACCACCAGATCCGCACGGGATGGTCCTGAATTCACAACGTGACACCCTTTGAGACACAGCCTGCTCCTCTTATCGTCCCAGAAACCCTCCACCACCATGGTCTTCTCACCAAGCATAAAGTAGTACGTTGATGCATCTGTCTGATTCGAGAACACCAGATAAGCTCGCACTGCACCGTCATCAGCACATCGCATCCGGTTGACAAACATGAACATCTGGTGAATCCCCAGCGAGGATGCGGTTGACTCACTGCCATTGCTGTAGTCCAGCCTGAACGGCGCTTTGAACAGCGAACTGAGGTGGGCGCATGAGAACTTACTACCTTCGAACACCTGGAGTGAGTCCAGCCTACCGGTAGGCGGCGGCGGGCAGGAGGCGCTCTCCGCATACGAGTAGCCCTCCTCGGCGTAGGCGACGAGAGAGACGGGCTCGAAGAAGCTGGGGGAATCGGTGCTCTCGAGGCTACCGGTGACGAAGGGGCGCGTCAGGTTGGCGCGGCCGGGGTAGCGGACGCGTAGCACGACGGAGAGGAGGTCCACCGCCGTGCCGTCGGCGGCGCGGCCTGAGCCGGTTCCGACCATGCAAAGCTCCCCCGAGGCCAACGAGTAGTACCCCTCCAGCCCGAACGTGACGGAGCCGCGGCGGCCGACAAAGCGGGGGAGGCGGGGCCGGAATCGGTGCGCCTGGCCGTCGTACTCCAAGAGGTGGTGGCGCCCACCGAGTGGCGGCCTCCTCCAGCCTCCCGAAACGGTGAGCGTGGCGGAGACGTGGAGGAGGGAGGCGTCGGTCGTGTGCACCACGGAGGAAGGGAGGAAGTAGAAGGAGCGGGGCGGGAGGGAGGTGTCGGGGCCGAAGAGCCGCGTCCCTCCGCCGGCGAAGTAGCCGGTAGGGAGCTGGAGGGAGCGGAGCAGCGGGACCGGGTCAGCGCCTGCCCCGCCGCGGCCGGCGATGTCGGGAGCCGAGGGGAGGCCGTGGCAGTGATCCGAGTAGGCTGACGCCGCCGCCGTGGCCGGGACCACCAGCAGGAGGACTACGTGGAGGAGGAGCCGATTAGGGTTTGGATCGCCACGCTGTGGCGCCATTTGCGAGGCGGAGTGAGATCTCGTGATCTCCTCTCCAATTTGGTTTTTGGGGAGGAAACGAAATGGAGACGTGGAGAGAGGAAGGAGATGCAATCATTTTTACACAATAGTCCCTAAAGAGTAGGAAAATTACAATTAAGCACAACATTTTTCATAAAAGTTCCTACAAAGATCTGACAAACGCAATTGGGTCTGGGGTTTAAGCATTTACTCAATAAGCTACCGGGTTGATGAGAATTTTTTTTTTGACCATTTGCTATGAATTTTGTCCGAAGTTAGACGTAAACCAAACGGTTTGGAGGAGAAACGAAATTTATACGAATTTTTAAACCCTGGACACACTAGTGTAGTGGCATGTAGTATCAGATTTGCAATATGTAGATAAGCGTAAATGCATAGTGGATTTTGATCATGTTTTGTGTTGTAAATTACAGGCATTTAGTCATTGAGATTCGAGAGACAATTCATTTCTATATTTAGGTGAAATTAGTTTTGGAACAGCCATGGATATATGTACCTGCTGTGTTTGTTTTTAGGTCTGAGAAAAGATTTTTTTCATGTAAAATAAAGCAGAAAATTAGTACATGATTAATTAATTATTAGTTTATTTTTTAAAAAATCGATTAATATAAATTTTAAAGTAACTTTTTATAGGAAATTTTTATTAAAAAATACACAATTTAATAAGCATAAAAATAAAAAAAGTATAGGTTGGAAAAAGAGGAACGATGTAACGCAGCCACAGGCGATCTTCAGTTGAGAAGGTTCTTTCTACAAAGGTTTATAGTTTAGACGGTGAAAAGTCCAACTTTTCAGCATCACCTCTACAACTTCTTTTGTCAATATAGAAAAAAGGTACACATAGGAAGAAAAAGGATATGAATGATCTAATTTCATTTGCATCTGAAACATACAGCATGAGTTAGAGGTGAAATCCCATCAAACAGCTGTGAACTGCACAGAAAAAAAATTAAGCTGAAATATCATCAAAGCGATATCTACTAGTGGCTGCTTCCTGAAAATGCCCTAAACATGACAATAGCAGTTAAGGCCAAATGGGCCCTCGCCCCTAGAAAGACCATCAGTGTTCCCATTAGCTAGACGAAGGTCATAAAAGTGAAATAAAAAAGAAATCATCGAGGCATGGTCAAGGACAAAATAACATATTATAAATTACATTTTATACGGTATGTCGTAGCATTTTGTGTTAGAGAACTAGTCGATTCAACTATTAATCTCTCGGGTAAAATCCTGATATCCACGCCACACTCCCTATTTTCTTCCCTGCTCATATCCGAGTTAACCAAATGGGCACCCATGATGCGACATAACCAAGATGACACCTGATACAGGCACGCCAATCTGCAGATGCATAATCTTTTCCTTTAATTTATGGAGCCACAAAATCAAACGGAGTAAAAAAGATTTTATACACATTAATATAGGGTCATCTGGGTTAGCATCCACGTGCCCAAAGACCAACAGAAGCCTAAAAATATTTCTCGAAAATTCTTGTTTTGGATCCCTAATCAAAATTTTAATGTGTGAAATAATCCAACAGATGACTAAAAATTAATTTCCAATAACAAAAAGTGAGTCCATCCCAAATTACCAATTGAACGTTACTCTGTTTTATTCTCGCACGTCTTGCGGTGATGGCTTCTCTCTCCTCCGATCATGAATTAGGAATAAGTGAGTTCTCCCCACAAGTAGAGAGCGAGAAGATAAGAAAAGTGGATTATAATTTTTTGACAATCATTTAGGATAATTGTTGGAGCTTACTTTTTTAAAAAAAGATAAGACTCATATTGGACAGTTGTTGGTGATACTCTTACTGATGGATACATATTATCCAGCTGAGCTAGCATGTAGTAAAACAACTGTCTTTCTTTACTTCGATATGCCTTATATCTTCTTCGAGCTCTTGACGAGTGTATGGAACACGCTTTGCATGGAGGAAAGGTCACTGGCCACATCCGCGCAATCAGTTCATTAGGCATTGCATTTATAAGAATAATGTGGTGCTTTTGCAAAGTTAAAATCGGGTTGTGCAGCCTAAAGTGCGATTGAGCTACTCGCAGAACACCATAATGTGTGTGTGTGTGTGTAAGGTTACAGAGTTAAAAACCATACGTAATCATCATGCGTTTTTGGTGTACTAACTATGGCATGAACATATGTAGTGTGAGAACAACGGCGATATATCAAGGAAAACCAGGTACCTACAGATCAAGTAGAATCACTTTTGCTGCTTCGTTTTGACAGCCATCAGAACGATAGAAAGAAAATTGTGTGACAAAAAAATTGACCTCGGATATATATACATAGCACTGAGGCACTAACTTAGACCAGATAAGTTAGACCGCGAGCAACAAATCGCAGTAGACAGTCATGATTTACATCTGAATGAGAAATCAAGCCAAATTCGCTTATACCTGACTGACTCGTCATTCCTGCATGCCTCCCAATTCTTACAAACTCAATCAAAAGAGTGATACATGCATGCGCATGACACGTGACGTGGAACCAGTGGTTGCTCCACCATACAAGTGTTTGTCATCACAAGAATGATGTATGAAACCAGTGACTATCCATATGCAACGACTTCGAGAATGAGGTCCTGCGCTTCAATATATAAATGCAGTTTGGTCGTGGAAAGAGGGCAAAAGCTATAACGTTCGTACTCGACGTGTTTATCTCAAAACCTATAGTTTTTGTGTTAGGAATGCCCCAAAACTCTCAAAAACCAGGAACTGGGGCTTTTTGTGAAATTGACTCACAAGGAATCGAGATGAATAACAAAACAGCACATTATGAACTCTTCTTTGTGAACATGTGAACAATTCTATCGTATCTTACTTGAGCATGTCTCCAAACAAAACATGAAGTTGCAGCATTAATTCATAACCATGACTAGACTTGTAACATCATGCTCTACAAAATAAGTTGACAACAACATCAAATTGTGGCAATACTCTGAAATCTGCCGCATTATCCTACTTCCTTCTCTTCTCATTCTCATGATAGGCTATAAAACCAATCCCACTTAGAATAGGCACACCAATCTGCAGGGAATTATACAGTCGTTTTCTTCTTTGGTACATGGACCTACAGACAGATCAGATGGGATTAAAAAAAATACGGTAGTGCAATAACAAAAACAACATGACATGCATGTATATGTTTGAGATTAGGCAGTGAAAACTTACCAAAGTGGATAATCTGGATTAGCATCAACGTGCCAAAAAAGGGTGTAGATCAACTTTCTATGTTTCCCAGCAATCTTATGAATTGATGGACACCTAATATCAAGTTGGCCAAGCATATCAAACAGCTCCCTTTTCTTCACCTCGATTTGAGTTAAATGCTTCCTGAGCTCTTGACGAGGCCACGGAGCAGGTCTGGCAGAATGCAAAGGATGCTGGCCACATACAAGTAATCAGTACATTAAACACTCATTTATAAGAATAATGTAGTTTGAGTTAAATGCTCCCTGAGCTCTTGACGAGGCCATGGAGCAGGTCTGGCAGAATGCAAAGGATGCCGGCCACATACACATAATCAGTACATTATAAGAATAATGTAGTTTTCTTTGCATGGTTAACATTAGATAGCGCAACCTGAAATGTTTGAGAAAACAGATCACGCAGAATGCATATGCCAGGTTCAATACGGAACTTGTAACTTATTGTTCACAAAAACAACAGAACTTTAACTGTGACTCAGGAAAATTCAGTGTTTGCTTCGACTAGTTGGCTTCCCTATCATCATCAAAGTAAGGTAGTCATGAGCATACCCCCAATTTATATAAATGTGTATATACATTGCTTGGCCTAGACATATGAGAGAGAGAGAGAGTGAAACGACTGAGATTTTCAAGCCAATTTAAAAACAAAGATTATATGGCATATATCGATAATTAATCAGTCAACCACCATAAATAATAGAAACAAGAATAAACCATTCATTAAACCCATGGCTGTACAAGAAAATTCTATGATATTCACAAGTGCTGAAGTTAAACAAATAAATAATGTCCAATGTACAAAAACGTATATATTTACCCAAGGAGGAGAAGGAGAGGCCTGCAGATCCATCCGCCAGGACGAACGCGAGAACATGGCCATGGATGAACTCGTCACTTAGACAAAGGTGAACCCCTTAATCCTTACCATTCTTTTCAGCACATAGAGACAGGGCAATCATGGTAACACCATTGCACTTGCACATCCCCACAAGTGCTAGAGCCAGAGAGAGAGAGAGAGAGAGAGAGAGCAACGGCGGAGGCAGCAGCAGCCGCTGCCACCGCTACAGCCACAGCCGTAGCCGCAGCTGTAGCAGCAGAAGCAGCCGCCCCAGCCGAAGTCACAGCAACAGAAGCACCACC
Source organism: Oryza coarctata (assembly GCA_030770085.1). NCBI lineage: Eukaryota > Viridiplantae > Streptophyta > Magnoliopsida > Poales > Poaceae > Oryza > Oryza coarctata. The sequence goes on from CM061470.1 coordinate 21,647,140, forward strand.
ACCACCGAGGGTAGGAGGAGGAAGAGCTCACCTGCAGCCTTGCTGCTCCGGCGGCTTAGCAGGGTGTTGGCAGGCTGAGCACAGGGGCGCAGGGCTAGGAGGTTGGGCTGAAAGGGAGAGACGAGACAGAAGTGAGCAGCAGCAACAGACAGCTAGAGGAGGATTTGGGGAGGAAAATGGACATTAGGATCGAGGAAGAAGAAGAGTTTGCTAGCTGAAGCACTTCACTATGCGCAAGAGAAAAGAGAGAAGTACTAGACTAAATGGCTTGGTACACATTAGTAGTTTACACGAGTAAAAATATGGAGCAAGTAGCTGGTCTTGCTATAATCTCTAACTATACCATGTAAACGAAGTTTAGTTTTTTAAATCAAGTAACCAATAGATGCTTAGTACAAATTAATGGAATGCGAGAAATTATACACCGGACTATAGTTTTAGGTGCACTATGATATAATATAGACCAATGATATTCTTCATGTTAAAAGTTAATTAAAATGGGTTATTTTGACAGGCAAATTTCAGTTTCAACCGAAAAACTCTGGCAAGTTTTCTTTGTTCATGTTGATAGATAATGATGATGATTCCATTTTAAATACAAATCTATTTTATGAAATTATTTACTACTAGTATTGCATTAAAACATTAGTTTCTAAAATGATACTCCTGAAGATGAGATTCCTGATGATGATGGGGATCATGAGTAGGATAATATATACGGTGGATAGAGGGAGCTCAGAAAAGTGATGTTTGTGGCCATTCATGGCTCCCTCTACGTAGGATATAAACATATAAGGACTAATTACCCACTCGCTCGTATCAACCATATACTAGTTGAGAGATGAGCAAAGCTTAGTGTCTTATCAATTTGTTGCTAACTACTACGAAGGGAAATGAAATAAACCCATGGAGTGTGTATATATTAGTGTCGGCTGAGTAGTGTAATGTATGGAAATAAGATAAAGCGCTTTGTACTATAATTATTTGCAATTGCATTATTTGTAATATTTAGAGTAAATATGGACACAGTGATATAAGATTGCACAGTGCTAAATCAAATTGTGATTCACGCATGTCTCCTGTATTAGAGGCTATAAGAAATTGCTATAAACTCTATGCAATATTATGAGTTTACTTTAGCTTTATAAATTCATTTTAAGAAACATATTTTATAAAATAGACTTAAATTTTTGATGAAATATGAATGATGATAATGATGTAGGATGGAAGGGATAGAATATAGGTTATTAGATTATTATTTATGTATTTATATTTAATTATTAATAATTTACTGGTTACAAAATTACTCACCCTTATTATATATTTAGAAGGGGATGATCGACTTTAGGACTAATTAAAGGTAGTCTTAGCTAGCTATTTCTTTGGTGCAATATCTGATATAGGTAAAATAGAAATATGTTAAATAATAATCGGATCGTGCACTTTTTATCTCTAATGTTAAAAGTGTTGGCGTCCAAAGAGAGATCAGTGTTTTGCAAATAGAGAATTTTATTAAAAAAGAAAATGGTCATGAGACAACAGTAGAGCACTGCTGCTATTCGCTAAAGACAGTCTATCCTCAGCATGTTTAATGTTTGGAAAGCTAGTTTGAGTAAATTGACACAATATAGATCAACCAAAGCCACAGAATTTCAGATTGGAATTTGATGGACATGTCGAGACACACACACAAATTTGGAATATTCATAACAAAAAAATGAATTTGGTATTTTTCACTCCTAGATTTATCTTTTTTTTATCTCACAAGTGAATCAAATTTAGATTTGCAATTCAGTGGGGGCAGCTGCATGTTAGGTCAAGATTGCAAAATTTATTTAAAATGTTTCAAGACTTTTAAGGTGTCTGAAAGAAAGGGTTAGGAACCATTCTGCTTTAACACGGAAAACAAGAGGTCTAATTAACGTATAATTAATTGAGTATTAGCTAAAAAAATTTAAAAATAGATTAATATGATTTTAAAGCAATTTTTCTATATTTTTTTATAAAAATATAATATTTAGTAATTGAAAACATACGCAGTCTGCTTCTTCCAGGCTTAGGAACAGAGTAGCACTCCATGCGGTAGCACTGCTAAGGTAATCGGATTGGTCAATTCTATCGAGAGAGGAAAACCTGCCTTCTTTATTTATCCTAAATTAAACCGGAGACACAGACAGCCGATTGTTTGATCTGATGAAGCATGGGGATTGAGTTGCTTGCAGAACAACATAAAAACCTAATTTGTGCAGCGCAAAGTCATGGGCTAAACCAGAAGAGAGGAGAAAGAAGGGGGCAGTACCTTGGCATTGTTGGATGGTGATTGGGAAGCACCGGAGGAGCTGAGAAGACGGCGACATGAATAGGAGGGGTTGGCCGGCGCCGTGCATAAACCTCGGCAACCGCCGCCGCCGTAGGAATCATCGCCGGCGGCCGCTGGGGGAGGGCGCAGCCGCTGAGCCTCCTCGCTGCATATCGAACTGCCGCCATTTCGCCTGTTGGGGTTCCTCGCGTCGCTTATTTCGCGGCGCATACGATCGAGTGATATATGTTGGTTTGGGCTCCGTCTCCGACTCGAGGACAGTGGCGTCGGGTTGAGTTGTGTTCGTACCGGGCTCGAGCTATGAATATTCCGAATTTAAAAGTTTAAAGTTTGACAGAAACTTAATCCTAAACATTAAATATTTTTGACCGTATGAAATAATATACTACGCATACATAGCATGTGCAAACCGCCTGATAATCTGGCTAAGATCCCAACATGGAAGCAGGGATATCTCTGCCGATAAAGTTCACTATATATATTCTCCAAAGCACCAAGATGGCGGCGTACAATCACACACACCGCGAATTAAAGTTCCGCAGGTAGATGACACCCTCATGCTATGGGAAAAAAAAAGGCCCCAAAATACATACACGGATATATCGTTTATGTTTACTGGGGCAGCTACAAGGGTATTTACATAGCCTACCTTAATAATACGGTTAGATTCCGGGGGCATAATAAGTTGAGGCTCCTATTCAAAGGCGAAATTATTTCTCCCGCTTTATCAGCACGTGAGGCTATCCCTTTACAGCCTCAATGTGGTGTCTGCTGGAGTAGAAGCCCCAGATTTCGCCTTCTCAGGTACGAATTTGTCACAGTCTGCTCCCTTCACAGTGAATTCCATCAGAAGTTTATCAAATAATCTCTTCAGCGCGGTCTTAAACCTCGCCGAACAGCTCTTGTCACCCTCATCGACATCCTGCACCCCATTTCCAACAAGACATCCAACCTGGGCACCGTCCAGGTAGGCTCTGCAAGCTATCAGGATGCTGTGGCCATACTTGCGGAAATGGCCAGCAATAAAATCCTCAAAATGCTGCAGAAAATGCATTCATATTAAATTTGCTGGTATGAAGGTTGGATCGATAATAACATACAGCTAAACAACAAATACTTCACAGTAAAAGGACCATATAAATAAGATAGTTCACTAGCTGTCCAGGTATCTATTCATAATGGGGAAACCATGGAATGCAGCCAGCCAACCACACAACAATAGTTTTCCCATAAGAATACAACCCATTTCTTTTTGTATGTCCTATTTTGGTTGAGCATGGAGAGAAGCTATAATAATAAAGACCAGTAGAAGGAAATGACCATGGTAATCATCATGTTAATGTCTTCAAAATAATTGAGAGAATAGCTAGTGTCATTTATGAATATTTACCAATTAATATTGACGAAAGGAACATATGAGGATTGAGGGCAAAAGAGAGAAAAAAAATCAATAAATATGTATCACGTATGTACTTATATTTTGAGGGGGCATTGCAAAGAAGCCTTTAAATGGAAGAAATATTCATCAAACAAGAGAGATTTTACAGTATATGTCTAGATATCTATCACAGTAGGAGCAAAATGGCAGTTATTAACTTGACAAGGTCACATTACGATTTTGAACAGCTTTAGTACTATTATGAAAACAAGTAGTCATTTCTAGGTACTAGGAAAAGAACAGAGTCATATCCATACCTTTGGTGGATTTTGCAGAGAATATAACATTGTCCTGCAGGATAGCAGGAAAGTATCTTCATTGTAAGTTAATGAACTTCTCTCCCCATGTGGTGTGTTAGCATGCATGGCATATCCAGGCTCATTGAAATAAGGTTTGGCATTCAACACCAAAGCCTGAATCGAGACCAGGACCTGTAGCATTGTTGAGTTGGACGGATTCCACCTCTCACATCCACTACCAGACCAGGTGTTCAAGAGGCTAAGGCACACCTTCCCACAAGCGTACAAGTTTGGATTAAGCCGCAACCCGCCAGATCGATAGTACACCAGCTGCATAGATTACTAATTATTGCATGATACTTAAAAGGAGACTGAAAACATCACTGATGCTGATTAAGTAAAAAAAAATCTTACTGGAGGTACACTCGGATAATGAGGAGGAAAGTAAATGTCAAAGAAGAAGAGACCATCATGATAGGGGGTGCCTGCTGGTCCCATAATAACAGCTCTAAGCAGGTCCATTCTATCCTCATATGCCCTCACGAATATAGTATCTGTAAATTTTGGAGAAAAAAACCAGAGTAAATAATCATAAATAGAACTCATTAATGCAGTATCTGCCAATGGCATGATCACATGATGCATGACACTTAGCATAAACACTGTACAAAAGAACCATTCATGAAAAAAAAAAGAGCATATGAAGCAAAAGAACTACCTGGTAAATCTTTTTCTATAACTTTCCACTCATGCTGAATACACTTTGTCCATTCTTTTGAAGGCTGTCAACATGAAAACTTAGTATCGAGCTAACAAGGAAAAGAATAGGCAGAAGGTACAAACACCATTACCTTTGTCACTACCTGAACCTTTCTTAAATCTGGCTTTGAATAATAATGGTCACTGTGATCATCAACAGTATCAAATTGCTTAAATGCATTGTATTTTTCATCAATTTTATCATCCATAATGTTGACTGGTTTGGTCTTATTTGCAATCTCCACTGCAGCCTTCTGCAGCCATGGAAAAGGAGCCTCCACACCAGGTGGGATATCCAGACCATCAAACTTGGCAGCCAAATTGAATTTATATTCACAGTCATAATCGTAATCATCATACTCATCTTCATCATACGCATAATCTTCTTCAAATGGCTCATAAGTGTAGTCATCAGTACTGTTGTACACTGGGTTCTCTTGAAATATTTTCAGACCACCAAATAATATATCAGGATTTTTTGGTGCAAATGTACTTGGGCCAGCAATTTCACCAGCCAAACTACTCTGGAGTTGTTCCACAGAAAATAAGTCAGGCTGACATGACATACAAAAATCAAAATAGATGACATGAGGAAACTCACCTTCGCATGCTTTAGCCAGTCTATAGGATATCCAATTGCTTGCTTATTCTTATCAACTGATGATTTTTCACCAATAATCACAACTCCATCAGGATCATCATCAGCATCAAGTTCAATTACTTCATGAGGAACAACCTATTCAGTGTATATTAAAAAAAACTCAAGCCCACCATTTAACATTTCATAACATGCTATTACGAAAATGTTAGAAAAAAATTGATCCTATACAGGGAATCATGGTGGCTGAGAAAGCCAGAAACGACACAGAAATGATGAGTTCATAGAATAAAAACTGACTTGGTAACTGCCAAGCCTTCCTCTTTATATTTGCCCCCTTTATGGGCCTTTCATCTGAAACTATCATATGCATTGAAAGAAAAAGACCTTTAAACAAACAAATTTCACTTGAGGCATCTCTAGAACAGAATCCTAGAGGCACAGAAAGACATCAAAGAATCTAACATCCCAACAGACCAGGGCGGAATAATAAGATGACATGCGCTTTCAGTTTCCAGTCTCTAATACCACACCACATGTCACCCCTAGGTTAACTGCAAATTGCAAACCAGATGATGTCGAAACCAGAATGCTAGGTAGTAGAGAAAGATATCAAATAACTGGACGATTAACCTAAAAGACAGACAGAATAATCAAATGATATGCACTTTCAGTCTGCCCATCCACTCTGGAACTACAAAAATTGCACATGCGAACATCACATGTCACGAGATTAGAAACCTACCTCCAGATAATAAACAAACAAGGATTTTTACTCAAGCAGTGAAATGGTAGACTGCCACTCAAAACCCCAACCCAAAATGCTCCATCCTAGATTTCCTTCAACATGAGTCCTAGTTATTCCATCATGAACCAGGACTTAAACTACTTGAAATCCATAACTACGAAGGCCGAAACAGGATGTTACTCTAAAGTTTAGACAGTCCAGATTGCTTCCCCCCTGCTTGGTTTAACCAGGCATTTCAATAAAATCAAACCCTCAGAAAATTTTAGTAATGCAATCATAAACTATAATTCAACAATCATCTTACAAAAATAGCCCTACTTCTCACCATACAAAAACCACAAACCCCACTTAATATTCAACATTGAACACATCTACACCAAAATTCAACATAACAAACTGCCACTGCCAGTCCACCACAACCATTTCCAGGCAGAATCAAAGATCATCAGCCCACACAATTCTAGGGAAATTCCCTAGCAAGATCACAGATAATCAGTCCAGATAATACTCCTAGGCTATGTAGAGCAACAGAAAAACGTTGTGCCAATCGCACAACCTGGAATCAACACGAAACCGTTAAAATGATCACCCATCCCTCCCTCCCACATCGAGCAATCAAGCGCCCCAGTCACCCCACAGTTCCCAATTCCAACATCACCACCACAAAGCATGCACCACAAACAGAGGGGGGAGGGCGCCTTCCTACATCACCTGACTCCGCTTCCGCTTCTGGTGGCCGCCGGAGCACCACCCCCCGGCCGAGGCCGCGGCCGCCGCCGGCGTCAGCTCGACCACGTCGGAATCATCGAACGACGAGCTCCCCGCGCAGAGGTAACCCCTGCCCCCCCCGGAGCAGCAACCGCACCACAACCAACCACGAACCACGTCAAAAAAAAACTGCAACGGAAACCGCGGAAACGGAACAGACGATCGGATCGGCGGAAGGGGGACTCACTTGGGGGCGTGGGTCGCCATCGGCGGCGCGCCCAATGTGATCGCCCGTCGATCGATCGCTCGCCCGGCCGCCGCGGCCGTTAGGGTTCCAGCGAGGCGGCCGCCAAGAGAATTGGGGCAAGAGGAAGGGGCTTTGGGTGGGTGAGGGTGAAGTGTGGGGAGACGAAGCTATTTATAGCGATCAGATCAATTCTCGAGGTTCTTCAAAAAAAAATCAATTCTGAAAGGGGAAAATCCTACGTGGCGGTGTGGATTTCGGACAAAAAAGCTAATTTTACAGGGATTCAAGTGAAAAATAGGTGTTTGGATAAAGTCACTGGCAGCTGGCCCCAGCACGCATTTTAGCAGCCCGCGGGTCCCACACATTTCACGTGCATGCCACGTCAGAAAAAAATATATGTGGGTGGAGAATTGGGAACGGATGGAATGGAATAGAGCTGGTCGAATACGAAGAGTCAAATATGAACATGATTTTGAATTGAATATCCACACGATTTAATCAAATGTCAGATAGTATCTTGCAACATACAAAGTTCAAACTACCGACGTTCGCAGCCGCTAGCGTAACTGCTTGAGCGATGTGAAATTTAACTGCTGTTTGGTATCCACACACTGCAGAGATTCAGGTTTGAGTGGAGAAAGGTGCACATTAATACTGACGTTTCAGGAAGTGGGACCAGTTGGTGCATGAATTCTTTTACTCGGTAGAGGAGTTTGATGTGGGCAGGAATGCTCTCGGTTAATGGAGCAATTGGAAGGTTGTGCAGATCAGCCGACTTTTCAGAAAAGTAGTGCCTTTTGGAAGGGTGATAAGATAAGAATGATGGATTCTGGAATTGCATGCCTTTGGGGATCAAACTGTTTCATCTCATACAGATTCAGAATATTGAAATTTTCAGACTGGTTTTCAGTCAAAAGGATGACTGAAAAATGAGGGGATTCTTGATTTGTTGGTTGTTATTATTCGAGGCACTGACTGAGCCGATATGTCCGTCAAGAAACGACTATATCTCATCGAGTCACGTGCTGATGACATGTTATAGACAGCTAGCTAATTAAGAAGTTGGGGCCAATCCGGACTATGGTAAAGCCTACGACACATGTGAAAAAAATAAAAAAAAAAAGGAGAAAATAAATAAAGAAAGAAAATTGATGGGCAGCCAGAACCGTGCTCGGGCCTGCTACAGTAGCCAAGTAATACCCCCGTCGTGTCGTGTTGCAGTTGCAGTCTTGGTTAAGCACGACACGGTCTAACCGACTGTACTGGTAGCGGGTTGTGCACATACAGTCTTTTTGTCATCTATACAAAGATAATAATTAGTTATACAAAGAAGCTGAAAATGTTTTCATTTCTTTAAAAAAAGAACTATGTCTTCAGCTTGTGCTACTAGCTATCACCTGTCTGTCTATTAGCGCCAGTTTAATGTTATTTTCAGTTAAATTCTATGAATCTCAAATCCTAAACCTTCTTCTAGTATTTGACCGTATTAAAGATAAGAGTATATTGAAGCCATATGCCGTGTTTCTCAGTGAGGCACATCAGTCTGTCAAGGAGCTTTGGAGAACAGCTAAGCAGCATGTAAAGTTGGATATTTAAAAGGGAAGCAAGTTGGTGGATGGTAAATTTAAACACGACTTCTTTTTGTGCAGCCAATGGAGATGATATCATATCCACAAGATTGCTGACATTGCTAGTGTCATGTCATTCATCCATCACGCTGCGTGACATCATCCGTTTGCTGAATCGAGACACATTCGTCACACCAACAAAACACACGTAAAATTCTCCAAACTTATTGTGAAGAACTTCTATTTCACAAGTCATATATGTGATTTACCGTTCAAGGAACTGAAAATGGAGAGATTCAGAGGTTGAATGTTTTTTGTTTCAAGACACTCAACCAAAGAAGTGTTTGGATTATTGCTTTGTGATTATGCTTGATCCATCGTTGATTTATCTAGACCAGTTTTCATGTCCACGGTGGTCACCCCGGCAGGCCGCCGGCGAGGATACGATGGGCGCTCGTCGCCGGTGCCCAAAGAGACTGTCTTTGCAGCACGCGTTTCTCAGCAAGGCCACCTACGAGACATTCACGTTGCCTCTCGAGCTTGGCGTTGAAGAAGAATCTAGAATCCCATGGAGATCCTGGCCGGCGGCGCATGCAGACCTCAGCGGCAGAGGGAACTGTCGCCGTGCGCCATGGCAGAGGGTGACGGGCAGCTCAGCGGCGGAGGAGGGAGAATCCCATGGACATGGGCACATGGCGCTCCGCCGCTCGTCGTAGGTGAGTTCCGACGACCACGAGAGAGCCGTCAACGTTGACGGGGACGGCTATGGTGGAGTGGAGTCGGGACTTGCCATGTGGGCACCCTCACCTTGAGAGTGGACGGCGGTGAAGAATAGTTTGCAAAATAGTCCCTGTTTGGATTGAATCTAGGAGTAATGATTTGCTGCCCTGGATTTTTTTTCAAATCACCACTCATATAATTTAATTTTTCTAAAACGTCGCCGGCCGCGCTGGAGCCTCCTTCCTCTACTCCGGTGAGCTAGGCGATGGCTCCCAGGACGAAGGGCTCGGGGTCTTCTTCTCCAGACTCGGCCAGTGCAACCCATCCACAACCCATCTCTGCATACACCGTCGACGGCGGCGCCTCTTTCCTCCAATCCGGCGAGCTAAGGCGATGGCTTGATCCGACGACGACGAGCTCGGGTTCTTCTTCTCATGCCTCCTCCAGAGAAACCCAACCAGCCTCAACCGGTCAAATCCCTCTCACCCGACTCTGCTCATATTAACGGCCAAAATTAAAAATAGGTTTCACGAGATTCAGTAGTCTTGAAGGCCATGGGAGATGAATTCTACAAATTAGTAAATTACAACAACAAGGAGGATTGAGGAAATTAGATTCTCATTCTGTCAGCACAAATGTGAGTGGCAAGCTGACGATAGAGAGAACAGTAGCGAAATGTTTGACACCTTACAAGTTTTTTTTATATAGCAACCTTTACAAGTTACAAGATACAATTACAGAAAATGAGAAAACACATATAGTTTATAGAGACATTAACTATGTTTCACACTGATGTATTAGCATTAGTACAAGTACAACTGATAGATGCACTGTCAGACTATACAGGCAGCTACCATTTAGAATTTTAGATAAGATCATTTATATACTTGGCACACAACTGACCACAAACAACCACACCAGCTGCCTCTACCACAATTACAACACACACATCACAGTGTAAGTATCATACAACCTAGGCAGCATTTTATTTGGGCATACACAAAGCTTGCACATACACATATACAGCACATATTGGTGTCCTGATTTTGTCGCAAATATACAACACCAATGTCAACAAACTCACAATGCCATGAGTTCACAGGCTACAGGGGATGCCAGCTTCAGAGAAGGTGGCGACAAGCTTCGGCAAGAGCTTGCCAAGCATTATCTTGAAACCGGTTGAGGAGTTCTTGCATCCGTCGTCTGATATGTATGCACTGTCGTGTGCATGTCCAACAAGATCACCACCAAGATAAGCCTTGCAGGCATCCAGAATGTGTGGCGCACAACAGGTAAAGTGATCCTTGACAAAATTCTCGAAATGCTAGATCAAGGAAAAAAGAGAAAGAAAGAACCATCAGTATACACATTTATTTCTTAAATACAGATGACTTGGTTATATGTAAGATAAAACATACTAAACTCATGCAAAGTTTTTGATAGATAAGGGGATGACTAAGTGACCCATCAATGCACATCAAGCATTATGAACTAAAGCTGTAGCATTCTTAATTCTGAACAGCATTTAGATTTTGATTTCACGATATTCCAGACTTCATTGAACTAGTCTGAAACATAGGTGTATAAAAAGGTATTTGCAGATATTATCATTTCCCCCCCCTGAGAATCCATGGGAGATCCATGTATCATTTCAATTATGAGAAGAAAATAATAATATGGACATCATGATTTTTTTCATAAATTGTCGTGTACAATATTTCCAGAGCTGAGACGCACCTTCGGTGGCTTGTGTAAAATGTACGTCATGGACTTGCATGACAGCAGGAAAGCATTCTCATTGTAAGTGATGGAGTTCTTCTCTCCATCTGCTTTCCCCATGAATTTGTCATAACCAGCCTCATTGAAGTAAGGCTTTTCGTTGAGAACAAGAGCTTGAAGGGATAGGAGCAGTTGAAGAACACTCGAATTTTCAGGGTCCCACACTTCATTACCAGTTCCTGCCCATGTTTTGAGCAGGCTGAGACATACTTTGCCTGACTCATACAAGTTCGGGTTCAAATGGAGGCCACCAGAATGGTAGTGAACAGACTGGGGGTGAAAAGTTGAACAGGGTTATTTACTGTTTATCAGCTGGAAAATCTGGACTGGGAATATTTAGGCAGGAGCAATAGAAATTGAAGAACTTACAGGTGGCTCATGAGGATAATCAGGAGGAAAGAAAATATCGAAGAAAAAAAGATTGTCATGATAAGGTGTTCCAGCTGCACCTACAATGCAAGCCCTCAGGAGGTCCATCCTTTCTTCATAAACTCTAACATGAATACCATCTGCATAATAGAAAGAAAGCACGTCATATAAGTGCTGTACAAGAAATTATATATTCCATCATTATTTGAAAATGTTACTTGCAACTAAAGTAGTAACTAAAATGAGTTACTGTTTTACTATGTAAGAGTTTTTAGCAGAAATTTTTTACCGTTGTCCTTGCATTTGCAAAATTCTTCTAACATGGTTAAAATTTTCTCAGTAATTAACTTGTAATGATTTATTAAACACATGGCATAACTAAAATAAATTATGCTTTTATAACTCCAGCTATCTCCTTACATGCTTACCACCGAGATTGATAATTTAGAATTCTCACATGCTATGCTATCCTGTGGAGTATAGAAAATTTTAACTTATTGCTGTCTTAAACCACAAGTGTATACATGTCATATCAATTAAAAATAGAGGGATATAAGGATTGTCAGTATTAAGCCATGCTAGCTCAAAAAATTATAACAAACATATGCCAAAATATCGGATTTAATGACAAGACTTACTGGAGACTAGAGAGTTGCAACTGAATATAATATATAGTAAGAGACAAAAACAAACCTGGCAGATCATTTCTTAAGATTGCCCATTCTTGTTGTATCTTCTTCCCCCAACCTCTTTTGACCTAGCAGAACAGAAATAATTATTATGACACTGAATTGCATATACTCCAATAGGTAATACACGTTGCAGTGTTGCTAGAAAAAGAAAGAAGGAAAGAAAGTTGCACTAGGTGAACTATTACATTTTCATGGACATTTTCTTTGACAAAGTGATGATCAGAACAGTCGGTCACAACATCAAATCTCATGACATTGTCTGAAGCTAATGTTGGCTTCTCAATCTGTGCCATCAACCCCACGGTCTGTTTCTCTTCAGAGAGATCTTCTGCAGATGGCTGTAGTTCTGCTGTCATCACAATCTGATACTGAGGATCTGCAGTAACCTGAAAGAATGTTGTTGGCTCAGAATTTTATAAAAAATGAACTTGCATTCTCTAGTGAGAAATAGAACTTACTGAGCTGGAAGATGTTGAATCATGAGCACCAAACAAACTAGAAGCCACATTTGTCAAAAATTCAAAAGCTGTCTTGGGAAATAGGAAAGCAGTGGCTTTCCGCAAGGATCCAGTGCAGTCTCCAGCAGACTCTTCCAGAGCATTCTGAATGAAAATGTTAAATCATCAATAAAATTTCAATCCATACAGTCAAGAATCGTACAACAGAATATGTAGACAGAATCAAACCTTTGTATCCTCAAGGTGCATCTTTTCCTGCTCAGCCATGTCTACCAAATCATCAGTTGTATGTTCCTCAATCATGGAATCTAGAGAATCATCTAGAATCCTCTCTAATGCAATAATTTCAAAATGCTGAACCTGAAATTTGTGCAAGATAAGTTAAGTCAACAATAGTCTGACCAGAGACCAGATCCACGTTTCATGAAAATTTGGAAATAAAACTGGTATAAAGCAAAGTAACACTTCTGTAAATAAAATAAAGCAAAGCAGAGAGAGAGAGAAGAAAGCCAACTCAAAGTTGAGCTTACCCTGGATATCACACCGCTAGCCCATTGGACTTCAAGTCCTTCATCCTTGTACCCAAGAACGTTGCCAATACATGATAAGAAGGCAGAGGAGTTATCCAAGCTCTCCCTGCTAACTGCGACGGTTCCATTGCTGAGATTTGCTTCAGAATTTTCTATGTTTACAGCTGATCTAATAACGACTTCGCCAGTGCAGAAGGAGAAATCTGGGTGTAATACTAGCTCATAAGCACTCACAGTCTCCTCAGTGAGTCCATCTCCATAATTAACAGTGTCACTATCAACTGAAACAGCCCATTTTACTTCTACAGTTCGCTCAAGTGCATCCACACTGATCACTATCCCAGACCGTTGGCATCTACCATTATCCTCAACTGTCAGTTTCTCAAGGATAAATTGCCCGGGCCAAAAATCATGATCACCAAGAGTGCTCACAGGAGCCAAACCTTGAGGTTCTAAACCAAGAGATGTACTTCCATCTTGCCATAAAACGTCAACACTACTCTTTGTCTTCGCAACAACATATGTTTGAGAGCAATCTGAACCATAAGTACGAAAAGCAGTTTGAGTGTCAGAGCTGGACTTCCAGGCCTTACTCATGAAGCAGGAGTTGCCAGAATTTTCCCAGAGACTTCCCTCATGATCGGCTGAAAGAGTGCACCAATCACCCAATTGCCAATTGGCGTAAGGGAAGCAAGAAAGCAAGGTGAGGTCCTTGGGGTCCTGAAAGTTTGAAGGACTTGATGATTGACCTCCCCAAACATTTCTTACTGAGGTGATCCAGTTCACATGGACCAGCCCGACGTCTACATGAGAAACAACTCCTTCATCTCTACTGGATTTCCATGATCCACACAACCATGTACCCGACTTACAAATGGAGGGATGAACAATACTCACACGTTGGCCTGGATAGTAAAAGTAGGGTGCATCTTCAAAAAGGATTGGAGGAATGGGTTTCAGCACCTCAGAATCTCTTAACAGCATTTCACACCTTGCCCCATCGCTGAACACAACAGTGACCAGGTCAAATGCCCTGATCACCCGTCCAATCCATGGGCCCATCACCACACAATCACCAGAAACAAAGGATCTAACTCTTGAAAGTTTCTTGCCGTTGACATGTTTTATTATGTCACCTGAGCTTGTCTCCAAGTCAACAACCATATCAACACCAACTACACGGCCCAGCTGACCTGATGGGTCAGCTGCTGAGCAAACTATGTCTCCATGCAGAAATCCTCTTTCAAAACTTAAAAAATTATCAATTTTCCCAATGCTCTCGTCCAAGCTGGACAAGATATTCTGGGCATGACCACAGTATGTAAGCTCACATTCTTCTTGATCTTCTTCACTGTCACTAGTTTCAGAGTATGACTCACTGTCTGAGTCAACTGCAAATAGATCCATCTTTCCCAGCACTGAAACAAAGTAGCTTGTTATTTTCATATGGAACCAGACAAATAAATGTTTGAACGAAATATTATATTAACTACATGCTCACCTTCTTAGGACAGGTGCACTGACGTATAGAGTTGATAAACAACAAAACAATCTTCCAGACTGAACAAACAGAACCTGAATGCTTCCTGTCCCAGATGCTAAAATACAAAGGCAACCAGCCAAAAATTCTCACTGGAAATTGAATCAAAATAGGAAAGATGTTGTGGTGAGTAAATAGATATTATAAAAAATGATGGTTCACATAAAAAACTACACCATAAAAGAGGACAGTTTACCTTGAATCGTTCTGGACTTCTGGATGTTCAGTCTTTTACTGAATTTGCAACAAAAGAGAAGATTGATATTGTGGTACAATCAATGTGAGCACAGTCGGCACGGTTGAGTGCTAATGCCAAAGGAGAATTACCACGATATATAGTTGCAGAAAATAATGATGTAATATAACTAACTTCCAAAGGATATTTGATCCAAATATCTAATATGGATAGTAGTAGATTACCTAATGCCAAAGGAGATTTGCCCAAAGATCAATCTGAAGCTAAAGGTAGTGCCAAAGGAGATTTGCCCAGGAGCAATCTAAACTAAATGCCAAAGGAGATTTGCCCGAATAAACAGACTATAGATAGGTATTTTGCCAAAGGAGATTTTCCCAGCTGAAGGGTTCTCTCAATAAAGGGAATATGCTAAGGATAATTGGACAAGAAGGTGAAATTGCCAAAGGAGATTTGCCCTAAAACAAGGAATAACTTGTCATAGGTGTTAATTCCTGGAGAGGTAAGACCGACATTTTTTTTTGGATGATCAGAGGACACAAGTGGTCATAAGCATCAAATATTGTCAAGAAAGCAACAAAAACAGCAAGCTTTCATCAGATATGGCTTCACTTGCTGAGATAACAAGAATGTAATGTTCTTTCAAGTCTATTTGCATTGATCAGCAGGCCCTGCAAACATGTAGTAGAGAAGTCACGATCATCCAAATTGAGAAAGATATTAGTAGTATATTAGATGCTTTACAGAATACCCTAAGGCATTATTAGCCACAAAGATCAACCTCATAAAGATTTCTATGCTGCTACAAATGTTTGTGCTGGTGGTGATGGCTCCACATTTAAGATCTTTTGTGGATGGATCACCTACATATGCTTGTGTCTTGGTCTTTTTAAGGATCTAAAATTTAGAGGAAAAAAAGGATCATCTACAACTCTACATATATGTATATGCATGGAATTATGTATGCAATTTTTACAAATTTAAGTTTTGTATAATGAATCTTGTACGATACTTCAGTATGCTGATTTGACAAAAATTTGAGTTTTACAAGCAGCTAACTCATGTACATAGCTCATGGATAAGCATTTGCAGCTCCACACACACCAAAAAAGGTAGAATATGAATCAACGACCACTTGTTAATAGTAAAGGTATCTAAAGTCAAATCAGATAAGTCTCCTGATGAGCAAGAATGAATATTTGCCTGAAATAGACAAATAGTCAATTTTCCTTTTTATGCCTGTTCTTGTGATTTTTCTTATCCAAACAGGGCATATACACATTTTCATTATTCAGGAAACATGATGAATAGCTATTTTGCAATACAGCATGGCCAATGTTACAAAAGAGAGTAAACAGCCTACAGAAAGCTCATAGATGAGCATTCTGCTACTTAGCAGTTATTAGTAGTCAATCGGAAGTAAAAGCACCTGAATCATTGGTACTTGCAATACCAGCTTAAGGCATTAAACTGACACAAAAGCTATTGAGATTTAAAAACTAATGACGTTAGTAGGAAAAGAGATGATAGAATCAAGAGCTCTTTTAGAGTGCTCCATCTTACCTCTCAAGAGGTAAGAGCTCAGAATTAATCTTGACCATTGAATTATTTATTTGTTTTATATATTTTTCAGTTCTTAGTGAATAAATCATAGAAAGAAAAGGAGCATTAATGACCCATAATTACTCTTTCTAAATTTCAACCACGCATGCAGGGAATGTGCAAACAAATATTACACCTTAGAAAAGAAATAAATGCTTGTTTTAAAACCACATATTTTAGATATAAGAAATAAAATTAAAATATGTTTCGAATTACAAAATATTTGAATTTACCATAATCATTTAAGTGAATATAGTATGAACATTGATATTCTATGTTAAATTTAAATTATACGGATTTGAATGCAAATTTTAAATTCTTGTTCATGATGTATAGATACATATGATTTTGAATATCTAAAATTATATTTTCTCATAGCCAAGATACTTTTCTTAAACTATATATAATTCAAAATTTTGAATTAGACTTTGGTTATAGACAGAAGAATTATAATTTGGATACAAAAATTTTCAATATGCAACATGATTTTTTTTGTATTTTTTGGTATTACGAATTTAATATAAAAAAGAAGTATTGATGCATTCCATATTAGACTACAACTACCTTTAATAGAATTTAAGTTACCATAAATGATGTCTTACCACCTATGTGGTAAGAGCAACATGAGCCATTAGATCAAGAGGCAATGGATGGTGCACAATAATTTGGTTGTACCATAAAAAAATCCTAGAATCAAACTGCATGCAAGAAAAATCAGATAACAGTCGTTGAAAAAAATGTAAATAGAAGAATATTACTCAAAATTTCTGCACACTTATATGGTTACTATTAAAAAAACACACACACAGAGAGGGGTCAAATCAAAACTGATACTACGACGAAACATCTGAATGTCCATATAAAAGGATTAACACACGAAGCAGGCGAAAACCAAACACCAGCAGAAAATCATGACCATATTATTTAGCGCAAGAGATGATCAATCATGCATAAATTAGACGAACCTAGTAAGTCATAGGTAAAATTTTTATTTTGACTAGGAAGTTTGGACGTCATCATGGTAGAAACAACAATACAGACAAATCTCAGACATTTCAACATCGTAGCCCATAATAAGCAGCTAAAATATAACCCGTCCAACAAATCATCCTGGTAACTAATCAAATCCAACAAACTACCTTCCGTGCTAATTACGTTCTCCCAAAAACCAGAAAAAAAGATGGCGCGAAAGCAATTCGTATCACCCACATATAACAGATCTCCTCCAATCCAACAGTCCTAAGTCTCAAGTCTCACCAAAAAAAAAGTCGCATTGCTATCAATAGCTAACGGCGAACACCTGAATTTTTTAAGACTACGATTTTCAACCCTGTAAATGTGATGGCAAAATGGAGACAACGCAAGCAATTCGCCATTGAAGCGTAGTTCTTGCAAACGAGAACAGCACGGCGGCGGAGTGGCAATCGCCGCCGGCCAGCCTCGCCGGGCGGGGGCGGCGCGGAGGGCAGCTGCCACCGGAGGTCGCCTGGAAGCCGAAAAGAAACCAAATTTGAGATGAGAATGCTATCCATACCTGAGTATATGATTCCAAGCCCAATACTCCACCATGTCTGCTCCGCGATTCCAAGCACCCCAAACCCGATCACCGAAGAAGAAGAGGAAGCTAAGCTCCTCTTCCCCCACGCCTCAATCCATCCCCGAACCCTTCGACCATGGCAAGCAAGATCCTTTTATCCCCCAAACGGCTCCAATTCCTCGAAGAAATCAAGAGCCAACGAAGCAAATCACCACCTCGCACCGAATCGCAGCACACGACGGAGGTGAACTGGAAGAAGCCCCGGATAATTCAAGCGGCAGTGGTGGAGAGAGAGAGAGAGGAGACAGAGCCTGGAGAAAGAGAGAGAGAAAGCAAGAAAAGCTTCTTCTTCTTCTTCTTCTTGCTCGGTGCTCCGGTAGGCTGCTGCTCTCGTGATGGTGCTGGTGTGGTGATTTCTATGGTGCGCAAAGGCTTCGCCTTTTGGGGTGCTGCTCCTCCAAATTCATTTGCTTTCTTTAATCGGGCCGCCTAAATTAATTCCTAATTGCGCTAATGGGATTCCTCACTGCCACTTTGGTGCTTTCTCCTGCTACTACCTTTTTCTTCCCCAAGAATCCAAGTGCGAATTTTGGACTCGTTTTCTTCCCAACACCCATGCTTGCTCTCACTGTTTGCTGCTGGCGGCTTGTGTGAGATGATGTGTGCCTAACTGCAGCAGTAATTTAAGACAGTGACTTAGTGGAAAAGTTAATGGAAATAAAGATGCTGCAGCACTATTGTAGCATTCTTTTCAAGTTTTCCTTACCCTAGGGCTCTAGGCCTCATCAAAAATGGGTTGAGTTTCTCTATTTGTTTTCACGTCTTGGTTGTCCTGGAATTACATTTCTCGCACTTTCCTTTTTGTTATTTTCTCGTACTACGGTCTCGAATTGTAGCATAATTACTACCTATGGTTAAAAAAAACATAGTAATCCGTATTATTTTGGACAATAATATGATCTTCAAAATATGATTTTACCTGTTAATTTATATTTAAAACATTTATTATCAAGATAAAATTGTAATATTTTCAATGTATTTTTAAAGACAAATCTATGCACGTGATTTTCACACAACACATGTACAATCTAAATCTAAACATTAAAAATTATTAATGTTCAATGCTTCATTTGAATATTGTAAAAAATGGCATATTCATGGCCCATGGAAATATTTGCTCCTTTTTTAGTTATCCTTTTAGAATGTTTACGTTAATATAAAATTTTAACTTTTGGTGTGTATAATTGCATGCAAATGGTACTATGTTCTGTAAAAATCATTATATTTGTATTTTTACCAAATTTACTAAACATAAAGTTAGAAAAAATGGTAGCCCACTAGAGACCATCTTGCTTCTGACAAGAACGGATGTAATACTTCTGTTCTAAAATATTAATATTTATAAGTTGTTTACCAAACATTAAAGTTAGATTAAAAGATTAGCTTTTTAGTCACTTAAGTAGCTAATTTTTAAATTTTGAATTACTTAGTTTCCTTTCTAACCTCTAAGCACCTGATTGTTTTTAAATCAAGAATTATGGGAATTAGCGTAAGAATGACAATATTATGGTATAAAATTTAAATCTAAAAAGTTTATATTTTATAACGGGATGAAACAGTAAATATATAAGAGAATCATGATAAATCAAGACATCACATAAAACCTTTATACCCACCAAAAAAACTCCAAAGGTTTTACATGCTACATAATGATTTTCTGCATTTTCAGACAAAGTTCTAGGCTAGCTCAACCTACAACAACAAAAACAAAGAAAATACATTAATTCATTCTCTCATTCGGAAATACTTGCATGCAAAGCTGTCTGCACTCCAGACCCCTGAAAGTGCGTCTCTGATAACTCCCTCCTTTACAGGATCCCGGGATCGCATGCAGAATATCCATCCACACGGCCGCTGCATTCGCCGACCAAAGTGCAGCAGCACAACCTCATCATCTGCATCTGCCTCCTTTTGGTTGGTCATCTCCTCAATTCCCCAGCTTTCTGCACCAAAATGTTGAGTTAGGTTTTCTGAATATTTCTACACAAAACATCAACCCAAATGGCCATGTTTAGTGCTGCAACTACACCACCACCAACAATTATAATATTAATCACCTGTTAAAATTCAGTGGAGATCTTGATGTGTCAGAACCTGAAGTCTCCTTTCTTGCTGCACTTAGCTTTCTCGTGCCGGTTGTCTGAATGTTCAAGGGATCTTGTGACGTGTCTCCTCTTTTAAGGTATCTGAACAGGATATTCCAAATCCCAGGGAGCAAGCTAGGCAAGAACTAACTGTTGATAACGAAATCAGAGGGGTAATTTGCAGGAAATGCCTGTATCTGATGATCAAATCTTTCTGTCAGAGAGTGTGACCTTGATTACAACCACAATTTTGTCATCACTAATGGTAAGATCATTTTCTCATTTGACTGACAGATTAGTAAGTGTGTGGCTTTGACTGATATTTGAGGCTAAGCATAGAGACAGTGGCCTTTTCTCGTTTGTCTGGTAGATTTATCAGTTTTCTCGTTTGCCTGACAGATGACTCTTATCTTAGCTGATTTGCCCGATGTTTATACTTCAAATACTTAGAAAGTTAGATTAATTACCTTGTCTCTTTTCGTGCTTGTCCTGGCCAAACCCGACAAAGAAGAGACTGAGCGCAGTCACACCATTCATGTAGGTTTGCTCCTTTGACCGGTAATAACTCGATTATTGTGTATATATAGATCCGATTCTGTTAAGGGTTAGTTTCACTGTATATATTCTTATATAGTATTAGAACAAGTTTAGACATTCTCGACGTGCTAGCATTCTTTCACCGGTGAGCCAACTTTTTCTCCTCGTCGTCGACGTTTCTCCCTGTCACCGACCTTTTTCTCGGTACTCCCTCCTCGCTCTCTTGTCTCGGTTCCTTTTTTCTTCCCGTCTTCTCCACAGACGCTTTTTCTTTCTCCTTTCCACCACCATCTCCCATCCCTTGCTCCACCACGTGACAAGACGACGGTCTCCATCCGCCTTCTCGTCTCGCCTCACACCTGTCTTCGTCCTTTTTCTTGCTCCGTGCATCCTTTATCCTCCGACGCCGGCGTACCTCTGCGCTCGTCGTCTTCATTGGCTGGACCTGTCCACCCTCCATCGGCTAGAACCCTCTCTCGGTTCCCGCTTTTCCGATACGATCAACGGCTCTCGAACGTGAACATTTTTCCCTCACGTCCGAGCCACTCTGACGTATCCACAAAAACGAATCTCTCTCTCCTGGACGCGAACCTCTTCTCTTCGCGTCCGCTCTACTCCTTGGCCTCCACAAGTCCATGGACGTGAATCTTCTCTTCACGGATGTGAATTTTCGCACGTCCGTGACCCAACCACTCTCTGCCCTACCTACTCTGCCACCACCTTTTCCCTCACCTACTCTGCTGCCTACTCCACATCGGCCAACAACTCCCCATCTGCTAGTTGGCTCACTCTCTATCGGCTTCTTGTCCCTGTTCTCCTCTCGTCATGTCCACCGAGTCCGTCCTCAGCTCCGGCACTCTCCCAGTTGTCGAATCTGCTCCGGCTCTCGGTGCCCCAGACCACACCTCGAACACCACCTCGCCGATCTTCTCACCCTCCTACGCTGCTGTGAACGTGAAATCTCACGTTCCTATCTCTCTTGACCTTAACGCCAACTACTCCAAGTGGGTTTTCTTTTTTAAATCCCTCTGTGAAAAGTTCGGCCTATGGTCACACATCGATGGCTCTACTCCACCTCGACCAGATGACCCCTAGTGGGACATCGCCGAGTGTTGCATACACAGCTGGCTGCTCGGCTTGGTCGACGACTCTGTCCTCAACCTCGCCATGAAAGATACCGACCCTACCGCCCGGGATTTCTAGGTGGCTATCGAGCGGATCTTCCTCGCAAACAAGCAGCCCCGTGCCATCTTCCTCCTCAACGAGTTCCATTTCAGGGTACAAAGAGACTCCTCTATCTCCTTGTACTGCCCGCACCTTAAGGTAAAAGCTGCTGCTCTTCGGGATGTCGGCCACCCTGTGGCCGATTCTCAACTCGTTCTCGCCCTCCTGCGAGGCCTCAACCCCCGCTTCTCAAACACCGCTGACGACATCACTAACGCCACACCCGTTCCATCGTTTGCCCAGGCCTATGACATGCTAGTTCTTAAAGAACTCCGTCTGGCCAACGATGAGAAGATCGTGGCCCACACCGCTCTCCTCGCCGCAACCGATAATGGCTGCCGAGCATCCTGCGCTGCCGCTCCCTCCCGTGGCTCTGGCGGCCATGGCTCTAACCATGACAATGCAACCCACACCGGCAAAGGCAAGGGCAAGAACTGGCACGGTCTGATGCAATCGCGACCTACTTCAGTCCCTGCCTAGCCTGCCAGTCCTACGGGTCCGTGGCTCTACTACAACCCCTAGCCACACCAGCCCCAGCCACGTAGCCTCATCGGATGGCAACCAGGGATCCTCGGTCCCCATTCTCAGGCCCACTTGGTATTGGCTCTCATCCTGCCATCTCAGCCAATACTACCGACACCATCGACCCAGTCGGTTCCCTTCTGGAACCAGGTTGGCCTCGTCGCTGCCCTCAACCAAATGATGCTCCAACCACAGCACCCTTAGGTGCTGGACTCTGGGACGTTCTCCCACATGGCGTTATCGGCTGGTATACTCCATTCTTGTCATCCCTCCTCCTCCCCCTTTGTCACCATCGACAATGGTCACTCTTTTTCTATCCAATACCGTGGTGACTCCTCTCTGTCTACATCCACCATTAACCTCCCCCTTCACAATATCCTTATTGTACCCTCCCTTATTCACAATCTCATATCTGTTTGTCAATTCACACAAGATAACAATTGCTCAATTGAATTTGATGCTTCTGGTTTCTCTATAAAGGATATCCCAACCCGGCGATAGATCCTTTGCTGCAATAGTGGCGGCGACCTCTACACCATTCCCATTGCGCTATCCACTCCACAGGCTAGCGTCGCCCTCTCCACCAACCTCTGGCATCTTCGCCTCGGCCACCCTGGGCCCGACGCTGTCGTCAACCTTCGTCACAGCGCCTCCATCCAATGTACTCACAACAGCTTCATAGTTTACCACTCATGTCAACTTGGCAAACATGTGCGTCTACCATTTTCTAGCTCTCTCTTGTACCTCACGACCGTGTGAGCTTATACATTGTGATATATGGACTTCTCTGGTTAAAAGTGTATCCGATAATCAGTATTATCTTGCCATACTTGACGATTACACACACTATTGCTAGACTTTTCCGCTCATCAGCAAATCCGAAGTCGCCTCCCACCTAACTAACTTCACCACCTATGTTTCTACCCAGTTCAACCTCCCCATCAAGCCTCTACAAGCCGATAACGGTACGAAGTTCGTTAACTGTACTGTTCAAACCTTTCTCACCTTGCAAAACATCCATCTACGCCTCTCCTGCCCCTACACCTCTCCCCAGAACGATAAGGCCGAACGCCTTCTTCGCACCCTCAACAACATAAGTCGCACTATGCTGCTTCATGCCCACTTACCTGCAACTTACTGGGCAGAAGCACTAACCACTGCGACTTACCTCCTTAATCGGCGTCTATGCTCCTCCATTCGCCACAATGTTCCATACACCCTTCTTTACCGCACGACGCCCGAATACTCCCACCTTCGCGTCTTCGGGTGCCTCTGCTACCCAAACCTCACCGCCACTGCTCTCCACAAACTTGCTCCCTGCTCCACCGCCTGCATTCTCCTCGGCTATCCCTCATCTCATAAGGGATACCGATATCTTCAACTTTCCACCCGTCGGGTCATCGTCTCTCGTCATGTCATCTTTGACGAGACATGCTTTTCCTTCGGCTTGCTTACTCCGAGATCCTTATCTAGCGATCTCGACTTCCTCCTCACCAACACCGTGCCGTCCCGGTCTCCTCCACCGTTCTTCCCATCGGCCCTCTCATCGGCCGCTACTGAGGACTTACCCTTCAACTATCCCACTATTATTCAGTCCGATGTCCCTCCCATCAGACCCCCATTGGCCCCACTACTCTCATCGGTTTTGGCCGATCCTGTCCCCTTTCCATCGGACACCTTATCCCCATTGGCTCCTCAGTCCTCATCGGCTCCTCAGTCTCCATCGGCTCCCCCCTCCCCATCGGTTGCTCCATCTCTATCGGACCGACCGAACCGATCGGCCCATCCAACTTCATCGACTCAGGCCGATCTAGTTCCCTCCTTTCCTCTCACATACAGCTGCCGATCCCGAGCCGATGACGTCCCTCCCCAACCAGTTCTCCCCACACCTACCACACTCCTATCAGCTCCCGTCTCCTCCACCTCTCACATGGTTACCCACTCACAGACCGGGTCTCTCCGCCCCACCAAGCGCTACGGGCTCTCCGTCGTCCACTACTCTATCTCGCCCATCCCGGCAACTTCTCGTTCCGCCCTGGCCAACCCTCAGTGACGTGCGGCCATAGCCGACGAGTACAAGGCACTCATGGACAACGAGACCTGGCGCCTCGTCCCCCGTCCTCCCGACGCCAACATTGTGACCGGCAAGTGGATCTTTAAGCACAAGTTCCATGCCGATGGCTCCCTTGCCCGTCACAAGGCACGCTGGGTAGTTCGGGGTTTCTCCCAACGCCTTGGTGTCGATTATGACGAGACTTTCAGTCCCGTCATCAAACCCACCACCATCCGGGTCGTTCTCACCTTGGCTGTCTCACACTCCTGACCGATCCATCAGCTTGACGTGAAGAACGCTTTTCTTCATGTTCATCTGACATAAACGGTCTACTGTCAGCAGCCTTCAGGCTTTGTCGACCCCTCTCGTCCCGACGATGTCTGCCTCCTTCAACGCTCTCTCTACGGCCTCAAACAAGCCCTCGGGCCTGGTATTAGCGTTTTGCTGCCTACCTTTGGTACATCGGCTTTGTAGCCTCTGCGTCCGATAGCTCTCTATTCACTCTTCACATCGGCAACGTTGCCGCCTATCTTCTTCTATACATCAACGACATTGTTCTTACAGCGTCTTCGATGTCCCTCCTACACCAGATCATGGCCCGACTCCACTCTGAGTTCGCCATGACCGATCTTGGTCCTCTCCACTACTTTCTTGGCATCTCCGTCACCTATTCTTCTCACGGGCTCTTCCTTTCCCAGCGCCAGTACGCTATCGATCTTCTCCAACGTACGGGCATGGCCGATTGTCACCCCACGGCCACCCCGGTCGACACTCAAGCCAAACTCTCCGCTGCCGATGGCTCACTCATCGTCGATCCTTCTTAGTATCGAAGTCTTACCGGTGCCCTCCAATACCTCACCCTCACACGGCTCAACCTCACCTACGCCGTCTAGCAAGTGTGCCTCTTCATGCACGCTCTGCGCGAACCTTACCTCACGCTGCTCAAGCGCATCCTGCGTTACGTGAAGGGCACACTCTCCAACGGGCTGCACCTCAGCTCCAGCCCCATCGACTCCCTCACTGCATACTCCGACGTGGACTAAGCAGGCTGCCCCGACTCTCGACGCTCCATGTCCGGCTACTGCGTCTCCTTGGCGACACTCTAGTCTCCTGGTCCTCAAAACGCCAGACTACAGTGTCACGGTCCAGCGCCAAAGTTGAGTACCGTGCCGTCGCCCACGCCGTCACCGAGTGTTGCTGGCTTCGCCAGCTTCTTCAGGAGCTCCGTGCACCCCTCTCCTCTACGACCGTCGTCTACTGTGACAATGTCAGTGCTGTCTATATGGCCGCCAACACGGTTCATCATCGATGTACCAAGCACATAGAGATCGACATCCATTTTGTCTGTGACAAGGTCACATTAGGACATGTTCGGGTACTTCATGTATCATCGGTGTACCAGTTCGTCAATATTATGACCGAATACCTCCCCACGTCTTTGTTCATCAGTTTTTGGTCCAGTCTCTACGTTCGTTCCCCTCTTGCTGCGACTACGGAGATGTTAGACCACTGGACCACTTAGCTATATATATATAAGCCCGATCTTCTTATAGAGTTAGGGTCTTAGTCTCACTGTACACATTCTTAATTTTCCATCAGTAATATCACCGGTAATAATACTATCAGCACAGACCATAGAAAAAAATCATATTTCTTCCTCGGGGCTTATTTAGTGTGAAAGAATTTTAACCTATAAAAATAAAAAGTAAAGAAATATATATATATATATCAATTTATAGAATTTTTTCAAGTTTTTTAAATAGATATAAAATTTCTTATTTTTTCTTTCTATAATTTTTAGGATGAATGAATGGAATGACACTCATAGAAATTAATTTTTAGAAATCTAAATTCTTTATTTTTCCTTTAAACCGAATAACCAATGTGATGGACATGCGGAGTGCTTGATGAGGCTTTCTGCATAAGTCCTATTTTCTCATGTATAATACCAAAATATTTATGTCTCAAATCATCTATGCTTAACTCTGATGTTTAATTCATTAATAAAAATGATATGGATAGATTTATCTTAAAAAATATTATCATAATAATATAAACTTATTCTAACATAAACATAAGGACCAAATTTCTATTCTAAGCATGACCTAATAGAGCATATGGCTTTGTAGAAAGTAACCCTATTGTCCTAGTTCAATTGATGCGGTAGTGTAGGTGTAGCAATTATCACCTATACTATCCAAGTAAGTTTGAGCGCTGTTGGCTTGAATTCGGATGCCTATTTCTGTTTAATGCAACTGATTAAATTGTTTTCAGAACAACATTTCCCTAACTCCAATTCTCCCCTTTATTATCCATGAGTGACTAGTCGTATGCATGAATCGATCAACGGCATGTGTTGAAACTTTTTGCCGTGTATAACATCTTTCCATGAAGCACCCAATATTTTACACAAAAAAATGCTTTATGTTAATTACGAACACTAACAGCATTCATGCATGATTTTTTTTTCTCTGAAAGGTTTTCTTGTTCATTTGCAGCTGCGTCACTGCTCCACTAGTGCAAGTGGAGCGAGAAGGTGATAGTTTAGTGCCCCATTTACCAAATAAGAAATCCATTTTTTTCTTGCATCATTCTCTGAAAGTAGCTGTCTTGCATAGTGCTAATTACAAGAAGATGGGTGTGCTAAAATGTCACCAACGTGGCAAAGTTTAGTATCTGTCATTAGAATGCGGATCTATAGCTATTGACACGTCATTATTTGTTAAGACTGCCACTTTGACACATCATCAGCTCTAAGCTGTGTCGTACTTATTATGTAGAAGTAGTAAATGATCCTCTATTTGTCCCTTAAGTTTAAGTAGGGCTTAGTGGAAATGGGATCAGCGGTGCTTGGTAAAAAAAAATTGCATGGTGAACTACACGTATCTTACACAATCTGACCATATAATTGACGGTTCTGATGATCTGGTTAAATGTACGGCCAAAGGTTAAAAGGAAAAAAATCCCCATATTCTCCCACAGATTAAGAAAAACTATTGCTTGTGGGACACTTTGTCTCTCATCATCAGCTTCTTAGCTTGTTACTTTGTTAGCCACAGCCAAAATTTAAATTTTAAAATTTAATTGTGGAGTTGATTTGGATTTTTTATTGTAGCTTATTTTCAGCATTTGGTTTTAAATTGCTAGCGCAATTATAAAAGTTTTATGATTTCACTAATAAATTACTTTTGGTTGTTTTATTTATTTATTATGGTTACCAGCCACAGGTAAAAAAACGATTAGAGCCTTATGTCAGATAACATAACTCCTGCATCTGCATCTGCATACAACATAGCCCTTTGTGAAACCTCATATGTATCCAATGCTTCAGAGCTAAGGACAGGGAAAAAGCTCAGGTGTTTATTAGTTTGATCATATACTCGTCTGTTAACTTGTCATCTCTTAATTAAGCTCTAACCTCCCACTATCCATCGTTGCACTGCAGAAATAGTAGAAGTATTTGCTACAATACAGTACTACTGCAAATAGTGCTGATGCCAGTTTTTCAGCTGTCAGCAGAAACTGTGATCAACCAAATTCAATGGGCCACAAGAACTGTGCTCCATTATTTAGCCAATGCTATGCCTTTGAAATGTCCACTAGATCCTTGAGCCACTAAGTCTAATGGGCCAACTAAAGGTCAACTGGTGTGTCTGTTCCTTGTGTCCTCCCAGCTCTCCTGGCATGTTCCATTGTAGCATTGATCTGAATAATGCACAAGCCTTTCTCCTGAATAGATGAGTTATGCAGAGTTTTTAGTCATGGATAATGGATTGGTGAAAGTTAGAAGGAAAAAAGAGTCTAGAAATATCACCATCAGTAGATGATGCTAGGAAGTTTCTGTTGATTATGTTCTAGGATGACTGTATGATCAAGTGGGTAGTACAACTCATAGTTCAGTACAATTGATCACGGAGGTTAAATACAAAGTATTCAGGGTCTTTGTAGACCAAATTTTGTGTCAAAATTATAGGTTTCTCTTGCAGCATATGCCATCATTTGTACTCTCAAACTTTCCATAAGAAATAAAGAATGCAACACATTAACGTTGTCTGAATGGAAACTTACTAGAAAATTCGTGATACTAAAGAATAGTCTCAGAATCTTCTTGAGCAAAACTTTACACGAAAAAAGCACAGACCACTATGGCAGCATATTCTGTAATAACTTTCCAGGTGAGTCACGGTCAGCCGGGTTGAGCTATTATGAATTACCATACAATAAAAGACTCAAAGCAGCTGCAAATTTATTTTTTTCAGGCTAAGTACATTTGAGTTCCATAAGAAGGTGGATTAGTAGGAAGGATCAATACATTTTTCGGAAAGAGAAATATGTCACACAGGCTGAGATAAGAGAGGATTGTAACAAGTGCAGAGAAGGAATTGGATAAGCTCTACATCAATTTCCATTGCACTAAGTGGGGATGGTATGATAGTAGGCACCTAAAAAGGAAGATGCAAAGCAATGCTGCAACAACCACCTTTAATAAACCAAAACACATGCACTTGAAGAGGATATGCTCCAATCTAAATGCTCACAACAGTTCCTCCATTACAGTCAAGGGATGTGTGTTTGTGTGTGACTTGCAGCATTGAAACCCACCAATGGTGGCTCTTTGCCTTTGACAAAGTGCTTTTGTGCATCATTGCCTCCAACCCGGCCTTTTGATTTGGCAGCTTTGGATGGTGCAGCCTATGTAGACGAACATGGCTTCCAATTTGCAGGTGCCTGCTGGACAAGTTAAACAGTCTCAGGGATAGGCCAAATCCCTATGAGATTTTCAAAGATCATGGTTCATGAAACTTCATGTTAGGTTGGAGATCATCCCAATAGTGCACAGCCCTGTTTACTATTGTTTCTTTGTAAGCAAAACATCTAAATTTAACTCAACTTTAACACAACATTTCAGTTCCAAATAAGTTATAGATTAGAATTAAAATCCAATAAAAATCTTTAAATTATGATTTAATCATATTAATAATAGTTATTTTTAAGCATTTATATTTAATTACAGATCTACAGTATATCTTATTTTTTATTGTCTCTCTATATTAATTTTATTACTTTTCTTTACATTATTATTTTGACTTAGTATTCTACAATGTACTGACGTCTCTTGGGGTTACTTTTGAATATGATCAAACCATCTCAACCGATATTGGATAAGTTTTTTTTAATTGGTGTTAGCTCTAATCGATCATGTATATTTTTATTTCGGATTCGAACATTACAAATCCAATATAGCATATGTATTTCTACAACACTTAATTATTAAACATGACGTCTTATTTTAGACCAACATTCTACATTATATAGTATAGTAAGTTTAATCGTCGTTTTATAAAACTTAGATTTTAACTTCTACGATACTCTCTTATCATAGAAGATATCAGATGCTTGGCACAACTTTAACCAGTCCGCTTTGATTCTATAGCTAACATTCATATCAATATCCTAGAAATTAAAAAATATTTTTCTTAGACACTACTTAGGCTCCTAAACTCACATATCTCTCCTCATGTGCGATAATGCTAACGTCACACCTTAAGTGTTTAGTCTCATTTCTGCTTACTCTAAACCTTTAGATTTTAGAGTTCGTCGCTATAACTCTAGTTTACTATTTATTCCTACATGACTCTTATCAATTAACACTATATCATTTGTAAAGAATATACAACAAGAGATATCTCTTATATTTTTCTTATAATCTCATCTATTACAAATATAGGTAAGGGCTTAATACCAATCCCTTTCTAAGCATAACATCATAGTAGCTAAATTATTTATCATAATTGGAATTACATGTATGCAAACAAACTTGGGGATCTGAATTTGTGTTGTCTTAAAAAAAAGGTCTATCCTATGTGGATACAACATTCGATATCTTCGTTTTCAAAAAAAAAAGGACTTGTCGGCTTATATATAAGTATACATGTGAAGTCTAATACAAGATAATATAAAGTAAATTCAAAAGAAATTTTGGTAATGAACACAGAATTGTAATTCATTCACATGAGTTTTTTAAGCCTAAAATAAGCCAGC
This sequence comes from Oryza coarctata, assembly GCA_030770085.1. Lineage (NCBI taxonomy): Eukaryota > Viridiplantae > Streptophyta > Magnoliopsida > Poales > Poaceae > Oryza > Oryza coarctata. The sequence goes on from CM061470.1 coordinate 21,677,707, forward strand.
ACTTTGCTTAGAAAAAAAAGGGTCATATTCCATGAGCAGATGTAATTGAAAAAATGAGCCTACTTGGTGCTGCCATTTATTATAGAATACATGGGAGACCATTTAACTGCAAAAAAAAAAAGATACTGCACAATAGTTGTCAGAATTAGGCAGCCAGTAAAGAGGCAGCAAAACCATCCTCTTGAATTTCAATCTACAATTCAGCATCATTGTAAGTCCAAGATTTCATCTGAAAATAAAGCAGAAAACTATGCAAGCATGTATATGCATGTGTATACTAAAGAAAAGGCAAGCGTGAACAACCACAACCACAAAAAATGGCCCAAAAGAAAGCTAGAATCAGAAGTCCAATCCACCAAAGCAGTCACCATGTTCACCATACCCATTCAAAATCAAGACTATTGAACAACAGATGAGCAATTAGATACAAGGTTGATATTAACAAAGTATTGCTTATTGCTAATGCTAGTTGCATCATGCTATTGCCTTGCAAAGTCGATGCAAATGAGAAGAAAATTCATGCACAACGAATCGAGGTGGCTATGTTGAGTCGAGAGAAAATGAGAGGGCAATAGGATTATTTTTTACAGGTAGATAAACTCTTAAGGTCATGTAGGTTTCACGGGCATATTAAAGTATGATACTTTGTGTGAAAGTGACAGAAGGCAAAATGATAATTACACATATCCACTAGGAGTTCTTTAACCTTTTTTAGTTGTTTTTAAAGTTAGTGCCACACTAAGACTGCAACTTCAGAACCACAACGAAATCTAGCGTTTAGATTAACTTCAGAACTAGATGGTACAGTGAACGGATAGCTCAGACAAAGTAACCGTGTTCTGACTAGTAAAAAAGATATGATAAAGACAGTAATCTGACAGATCTTGGATTGCTATCCTCCAAGCATCACACTACATTTACATGGTTTTTCTTCTGTAGCGTCTCTTCTTCTAAAAGAGAACATAATATCAGCTAAAAAAAGTTGCCAGTTTTGCAAATATGGACATGGATAAGCCTAATATCCTCTAAATATCAGATGGATATCACGCTTTCAATTCTAATGTTTTAATAGCGACGAAGTAAAACTCAGTTTCACGAAGCTGGATAATTAACATGGGAACACGGGAAGAACGGATGCAAGAATCAGACAGAAAAGTGTCACAACCTGTTTAGAAGAATTTTGGACATCCCTCCATCATATTGTTTATGAATCACTATATGTTAGTTGGATTATCATAAGCATATACAGTTTCACTTCAGATTTCTACCCAGATGGGAACCAAACTTTCAGTTTCATTATTCATGGCTGGAACAGTATACACAACACTGATGCATCAGAAGAAATTCAGTTCAAGCTGGTATGCCAGTAAATGGAAAAAGAATACAATATGTCAGTTTTGCTGTAACTACAAGATGTGATCGGCATCAGAATATCCAAACTGGTCAAGTCATTAGCATTGTGTGAGAAGGCATAGCTTGAATGGACCGTGCCCAAAATGTGGATACATAGACAAGAGCTTCAGCATTGGCTCTTTCAATTAGAGCATGATAATAAGCAACACCACCACGCGCATCAAGATTTGATTGAAGGACATCTAAAACCAGCATGGACTGCCTTGGAACTGTCTACGTAAACACAAAAAAGCCATGTTCCTTGATTATTCATCTGAACTTAAGCAGCAACAGCAGAAGCCTCTGACTTATCTATTCCTTCAATGTTTGTTACTCTCAGCTTTGTCAATTCCTGAAAATTGTCAGGGCATAAAGTAAGAACTAAATAATGTGGGGGATAAGATCAATAGTAGTATCTTTTATTTTGAGAACATGGAATAATGAAAACAACTGATATGAAATTACCTGACGATGGCCTTTTGTTCGGCGGTAATTTTTTCTTCTTTTCTTCTTAAATATAATAGCTTTTGCATCTAGGGCCTGAAAAACAAACATCAAGAAAAATTGAGTCGGAAATTGTGCAATGAAGTATTACTACATGAACTAACTGTATCAAAACTGGGCTCTGTTTAACTAGTTCTAAAAAAGTAGCATATTGTATTGATGGCAAGAATTAAATCACAAAGTTGGGGAAAGTATACCCTTTGTTAATCAACTATCAATGTTTCTGTACACATTAAGACAGATGATGTCAGAAAATTCAGAGGCAGAATTAGCAGAATTAACCCCCAAATGTATTCATGTTATACCTTATAACCATTTCATTTCAGTTAATTTTGGTAGTTTGGAGGGATCATGCCAAGTAGCAATAAGAATGATACAAGCCAATGAATTAGTTCGTGGTCCTTCAGAAGTAATGGAAAACTCTATGTTGTTTGTTCTCTCAAACAAATTATATGTAAAGGCATAAAGCAGACCTCCAATATACTGATCAGAACATGCTCAAAGCATACAGCACATAGATGCTTTAGCATGTTAAAATCATCAGCTGATGATAGCAGTACAAAGGAAACTATAAAAATATGCAACACTTGTTTTCATGAATTCTTCAGCACAATAAATCAAGTGATATATAGTTCTTTAGAGTGGAGAATCCAATACAACACACGTTTTCAACCTTAATGATGGCGCATAACACAGATCATTCATATACCTAGGTCATGTGAAAGAAGGTTTGCATGCATATTAATGAGTCCTCGATACATATGGATTCAGATGCACTAGAAATTTGCATAGATGTTGGCATGATTTGAAAATTGTAGACCTAATACATAGCAGATGTTCTTGCAAACTCGTTTCAATAAATAAAGTCTTTACTAGTCATTTCATGAACTTCACTTCAATGAAAAGGCTAAATAACATGTTCCCCAAAAATGGAGTAATAGAGTTCAAGAAGTGTCTTACATGCTCCTCAACAACAGCTTGAACAGCAGCATCAGGAAGAGTTGGTCTCCCAATGACTGTTTGAGTTTGTGAGCCAAGCATGAGAACTCGATTCAAAATTAACTGCACCAAGTGATCACACCAACAACATCAACAAAGTTATAAATAGAAAGTACAAGAAGCAGGCAGAAACAGTGGCACTGGCAATAATGGAACAGTTTAATAACAATTCAGGTATAGTGACAGAACTGGCACTAAAGTAACTAAAATGAGTAGCCCACATATTAAGGCTCCACTTAAGCCTAAACACATCCAAATACTCTGCAAGCTTATATTTCAATGTTCGACCCATTTTTGAAGATAATTAAACAGCTTATGTATGGAAAAGTGTCTCGAAAATAATTCTTGTACTATATTGAATAACTGATTTAAACCGTTAATATTGAAGTTCGGAGTTTCGATCACAAATGAAACAAAATCCAAGAGTCAAAAGTGATAGAAGAAATTCTGAGGTATAACGGTGGTTACAATATACCAATATGAGATCATGCACTGCATGCAATTCTAAATCTTAACATGACAAGTGTCTTGTAATCAGCTCAGGACTTGAAGTTTCCGTTTGTAAGTTCAATTTATCGCCAAGTGAGCAAAGAAGTTCAATTCATAAAAACATGGTCTCATAACCTCAACTATGCCCTGCCAATTATAAGTTGCAGCCTGTCACAGATCAAATTATCTAACACACTCTTAATCAAAACAAAAGTAAACAGTTGCGTTCAAAGTACACAATTACCTTATCATTCACATCACAAAACTTTAACCTCTCCGTGAAGATTGAGTCGCCATTGCTCACCTTAAACTGATGCGAACCAATCTGCAGGAATAAGCAACCGTATCAAATCACCCAACAGATCCACGCCCAAACCCGAGCCCAAACGAAAGATGAAAGCTTCGGAACAAATGGAGAGACCTGGACGACGGCGAAGACGGGTTCGTAGGGCTTGAAGGGCTTCTCATCGGTCCCGAGCGGGCCCACCACCTTGTACCCTATCTCCGCTGCCTCAGCCACCTTCTCCTCCTCCGTCTTCCCGCTGGGTGGCTTCGCGGCCACCGCCTCCTCCTCCCCCCACTCGTCCTCGATCCCCTCTTCGTCGTAGTGATCATCATCATCCCCCTCCTCTTCGTCACCGGAGGATCGAGTCGCGAAGTGGCAGCTCGACGGGAAGAGCCGGGGGGAGGCGAGGGCTCGAGGACTATGGGATGCGAGGGGCTGGGCCAAGGAGGTTAGGGTTCGTGTCACGATCGAGGCCGGTGCCAGGGGCCGAGGGCTTTGAGCGACGAGGCGGCGCGAGAGGAGGCGAAGGAGACATCGCCGCGTCGCCATGGCTGCGTCGGCGGCGGAGGGAGGCGAAGGGGGAGGAAGGGGTAGAAATGGAAATATCCTCTGAAGCAGTGGTTTTGACGAGGGTTTAAGGGGGAGAGTGACACTGCCAGTGGGCCCTCTTCATTACGTTACAGGAGAGAAGCATCAAACAGGTTTACGCGTTCCTGTGGAAAAGGCGTAACTACGCGACATTGAAAGCGTATTCTCGATTTACAAGATGCGTTTGTTTTCAGGGAAAATAGAGTGTATTTTGTAGGTCGATTTTGGACTACACAAAAATATTTTTTCACAACCATTTACATTAAGACAAAAATATATACAAAGGGGTTTCGAAGTGAGCCATTATGTATTCCTTAATACTCCCTCCGTTTTTTAAATGTGATGTTGTTAATTTTAGGCATGACTATTTGACTTATTAAAAAAATAGTATAAATATAAAAATATATAAGTTATATCTAAAATATATTTAATGATAAAATAAATCACAAAAAAACAAAATAAGAGAAATGGTCAATGTTCAAAAAATTAACAATGCATTAAAAAACGGAGGTATGTCTTGTAACATTATCTATGACTCTGGATGGTAATTTCTTTTTTAAAAGAAAAAGGACATTTGGATATTTGGATGCTAAGTTCAAGTTCAAACTTGAATTTAACTGAGAAATTCTGAAGCACATAATGCTGATGCAGATGACGATAAGCAACATTTCTTCCTCCCAATCTCGACAAGCATGGCCATCAGAGCCCCACACATCTGAGTGGCATCAGCCTAGGCACGATCCTTCCTAAGCATGGAATGCACCATCCACGCGTGGTCCAGCCTCCTCTCCGGCCGCACCACCACTGATCCGGGCACCTCGGAGTCGCGCCGTGTCACCAGCCCGTCGCTCCTCTCCCCGAAGCGCAGCCTCAGGTGGAGCGCGATGACGGCCATGGCCACAGACGCTGGCACGACCACGGGGAGCTTCAGACCGATTCGGCGATGCAGGCAAGAACCGTCACAGTGGGAGCCTTGGGAGGAGCTCGGCTTGGGCAACGCGTGACAATGTCGCGAGCATCGTCGGGGCGGTGCTGGCCTCAGTGTGGAAGGAGATGATCGGCAGTTCGTCCACGGGGAGCTTGTGCTTGGAGATGAAGTCCCTTCTCTTGTCACATGTGAGATCCTCCAAGGCCCTTATATCACCCTGCATTTGCTTACGTGCTAAGAGAATGATATCAAATGGACAAGAACATGAAAAAAAAAACAATGACATTGTATGAACAATTCATAAAATGGTTGATCTGATTATAAGAGATATGGATGATAAGGACCTTGATGAGTTTGCATATTATGAGTTCCATGATCCTTCTTGTTTCCTTATCAGCAATCTGGCCTTCCCGAAGGATGTCAGAAGCTACTGGGGTGCCACCATATGAGCTCTGAACCAGTGCCAGTCCGGCAACCTTACCCTTGAGTTCAGACCAGTACAAAGAAAGCACCGCAGACGCATCAACTCCACCTTTGCTATGGCCCAGCAGCAACGCCTGTTTACCAGAACACCAGTAGAGCTCTTCAGTGTATAATTTCAGTTCCCACGCATTTTTCTCCACTGATGCCTGGGCGAATTGAAAGGTGAGTACAGGGGCAAACAGAAAGAAACACTAAAATCTCGTGCTTTTGTCAAACATGAGAAAAGCATTGCATGTACCCTGTTGAGCTCAGTTACCTCACTATGAATCCTTGCAATATGGCAAGTAAGCCCCATCTTCGAATAGATTCTTTTAGAATTGACGAAGTAAAGTGGACTGTGATTACTAAAAAGTCCTGCACAAGGGCAGACAATGAACCAATTTTAAGTTAGGCATTTTTAAGGTCATGTGCAAAAATGAGAACGATGCCTCACCAGGTATGAATAAGTAAACCAGTGTGTTAGGCAGATGATGCATGCCTTTTCTGAAACATTAAGTCTTTTTTAGTATCATTTGTCTTTGCCCAAACTGATAATAATTGAAACTTGGACCTCCATATGGATTGATACTAGGAATAAGTCTGTTACTTTCATAACTGATATTCAGTAGCTATAATTCCCTATATTGTTATAGACGGGAGTAGTTCTACACATAAGGTCCATTAAACACAGTATTCCTCTCCAAATAAAGTCAGTGTTACTTTAATAGACATGAACAAAAAATCACCTGATGTCATGCAAAAACAGATTGAAACGATTTGTGCCATCAACTGAACAAGGCAGTGTTTTTGTTCTTTGTAGCCATCCTATATCTTTAGAAGATCCCTGTAATGTCGTCCAGAAACGATGTAAGAACCTGCGAGCATACATCAGTTTTTAGCACCTGGCTGAAACAAACAGAAATTCACTACATGGACTCTACCTCGAATGGCAAAGTTGCCTTAGATGGTCAAGAACGGACGCAACGCATAAAAGTTGGAATTTTGAAGGCAGAAACTAACCTGGCTAGTTTAACATGAATCTCACTTGCAACAGCACAGCATAGTTTTCCCAAATGGAATGCCAACTGTTGTCCAAATCTGAAGCCATGACAAAAACAGGAAAACCTGCCATATGATCTGACAGAACAAATAGTTGCAAAGTAAATAGTAAGAAATAATTATCTATAGTATTAACATTCTGATTGGGGAAGTTATAATGAAAAAAAAAACTAAACCTTTGCAAAATACTGGACAAGCCTTTTCTGACAACAATGGCTTCTGATAGTCCATCTGGGGGCTGGTTTTTTGCAGAATTACTAACAGACAGCAAGGAAGCCTCTCCATGAATGCATCTTTCGGTTGTAGGCAATGATCTTTTGTAGCAATGAGACAAGTGGAATTCACGATGCTGTGGGATCCAATCAATGTATCCAAACACATGTTCTGGCATGAAAATAGAAATCAACATGTAGAAAGCATTTTAAGAAAACTCAACAGAACTAATGACATATACAATTAACCATACTGAGAATATGATTTTTTTAGCCAATCAAGTGCATCCTAGCTGGTTGCCTGCCCAAAATTGATAGGTATAATATATCTAATTAACTAATCAAATTTCCAACAAATTCTATACTATGTGGTAAAGTAAAGTAGCATTTTTTACGGGAATAAGGGAACTGGTAATTCAGAATTAGAAAAGAGAAAAAAATTGCAACAATATAGAACGAAATATTAGCAAGTCTATTTTGCATGATTATAATAAGCTAAGGCATTATACCTATTAATTGTACCAATTGTTGTTGCAACTGCCAAGCAAGGTCTAGGAAGCGTGAAAAATAGTCCTCCATATGTGTTCCAGGATGAAAATGACAAAGAGCATCACTTGTGATGTTTTACTTTTTGCCTAACAAAACATGAACATGTCAGCAACTCATGTATCAAGGGGGTTTGTCGGCACACTACAGTTTCTCCATATGACCAAATAAGATTATAGTCCTAGGTAAGCCATTTCTCTTGACACCAATTATCGCAACCATCATTCATTGTGGTGGCACAAACGGCGCTGAACCAAGACCAATTTGTTGGTAACATTGGCTCCTTGACAACATAATCGAGTTTTGGTAAGAAAAACTAGGACAGCAATATTTGGCATAGTAGAATTAGTCAAATACAACATAATCCAGTTTTGTTAAGAGAAACTAGGACAGCAATATTTGGCATAGTAGAATTAGACAAATACAGATCTGCAGCCGTTTGGCATCATCACTATAACAAGATAATCAAGGAGAGTAGATAAATTATCACGGTTTTTATTGGGTTGTTAAGGCTAACACAACACTTCTTCTTTACTAGGACTTAGGATATATGTTGAGATAACAAAGACATCTCAATAGTGATGGAGTAATAGCAGATAAATTATCTAAAAAAACTGAATAATGGAATGAACTCCACCTAGAGGAAGACTGGAAGAGAGCTGTAACGGAACGAACTCCACCTAGTGGAATTGTGGAGGGAGCAATAATGTAATGAACTCTGCCTAGTGGAAGAAAGCGAGAGAGGTAAGCCTCAAGCCTGAATCATCCTATCACAGGCATTTCGCCAAGCACAGAGAGGGGCAACCTGCAGTAGCCTCTAGCCTGCGCCATATCGCCAAAAGGGAAGGAAAATCGTACTAGCAAGAACAAAGAACGAAATTAATCACCTTCAAAAGGAGAAGCTCGGCTACCCGTCAGGCCACCGCCACCTTGGCCATCAGACTTCTTACCCGTTCCCAAAAAGATCCCGCCTTTGTCTCCCAATGGGGGCGTGGAGGGTGGAAATAGGTCAAGTCAAAGAAGCTGACGACAACCCACGGCGAATTGGTTTGCCTCCGTGACGCGACGACACGCGGGCGAGGCGCATGGGCGCCGCGTGGGATCGTCCCGCTCGAACGACTTCCGTGGCGCGCCATGCGTGGAGCAGCGGCACCCATTTTCTGGGGAGAGTTGTCCAAGCCTTGAACCTATCTGAATAAGCAGTGTCCAGCATGTGTTGGTCTTGCTCTTCCTCTTGTCGCGCTCAGGTTGGTTCGCAGCTCAGGCTTTAGCCTGACTAGGGCACTAGACCGATTCAGGAGCTTGCAGAATTGGCTTCCAAGTTCCAACTCTTCCAGTGCCAAGATGCAACCTTTGAGTGCCTCTTTTCGGTAAAATTCCTGCCTTCTGAAAAAAAAACCCCTTGCAGAATAATTTGGAACCTTTGCAGAACAATTTGGCTTCGAACTCTTCTAGGCTCAAGATGCAGCCTTTCAATCTTTGCAGAGTTGCTCGTCAAGAGCTGCAGAATTCAGAATACAATACTTCGAAGACCTTGTACTCTCGGAAAATCGGTGGCACAGTTTGCCAAATGATATATAAGATCAAGCTTCAACATCCTATGACCTAAAATAAACCAATTGACAGCCTGAAATCTTGGGAAAACTCATTCGAGTTCACTTGGTAGTTTTCAGGTCACATGATCAAGCACTTAAAATTATTAGCTTTCTGAGAAAAGAAACAATTGTAACTTACAGCATATCAGATGATGTAGAAAATTCTCGTCTACATTAATGTCTAAATTTCACTTCTGCACTTTGCTTGAAGATCCACACATGTAAGGGGCAATAACACTGAAGATAACAGCATGCAGCAATACAATTTCATTGCAGCACAAGTCATGCAATGTAACAGCCCAGCCCCTTCTATTGGAACTGAGTTCAAGTCTGCATACACTAAGCACCTCCATTTCTTTTCAGAATATGAAAGATCAACAGGGGTAATTGATTCAGATAAGACAACAGAAACATAATGTTTGACGAGCACAAAATTGATGCGAACCAAATCGATAGAGAAACAGTTTAACATACTATTTTTAACCTGAGGACTCAGGGAAGTAAGCTAACAAAAAACAAAAGATACAACTTTTTAAGTCACCTCTGGTGCATAAAAGTACAAACATTTTGAAGTCACCTCTGGTGCATAAAAGTAGAAACATTCTGTGGTTTAATAGGTTGGTGATAATCAAGTACAGGCTACCAAAACTTGACAGTGGCATAGTTCTCCCAGCTGATAAATAATCAGATAAACCCAGCTAATCAACACACTGAACATCACGGCACTGTTGATCAACCAATATCACAAACATCTCTAGGATAAGCAACTATAACCTATACCCTCAACCTGGCTCTTGACTTCTTATCAGCATTTGATTTCTTCCCCTTGCTGCTCTTCTCCCCGATATCATTCTTCACATCCCCCAATGAACGCATGCTATCTTCCTTCTTGCCCTTCTTTTCCTTGTTGTTGGCTTCCTCTAATGCATGCTCATTCTTCTTACCGTTCTTTTTCTCCACACTTCCAATCTCACCTTCCTTGTCTAATGCACGCTTGGACTTCTCCTCCTCACCTTCCTTGTCCAATGCAAGCTTGGACTCTCTCCTTACCCTTCTTGCTAACCTTCCGTACATCAGTATCTTCAACAGCAGAGGTGCCCTTCACCTTCTTCCTTTTCTCAGTCACACCTTGGGCATCTTCCTCCATCAAATCCTCAGTTTGTTGCTTCTTGTTCCTCTTCCTTTTGCTACTCTCTTTTGCAGATTCATTACCACCATCGTCTTCCATATATCTCAATGCCTTCTTCTTGCCCTGACTTTTCATCGCAGTTTCAGCTTTTGCAGCATCCATCACCTCACCGCAACCGACTTCTCCCTCCAATTGCGGGACTGGTACCTCAATCTTCATGCCCAACTCCGGCACAACCTGGTAAACTGGGAGGGCAACTGAATCCACTGACTTCAAATGCAGAGCCCTCACGTTTGCCCACTTCTTCGGCACCTTCTCCACGGCCGCCGCCACTGCGGCCATTACATTCTCCACGATGTCCTTTTCCTTCATGTCCAACCTCCCCACCTTGATCCCCGAGCAGGTGCCCGACCGCAGGTACAGAAAAGTCGAGTTCATCACCTTGCGGACCTGATCCGGCCACCCGGTGCGGGTGAAGTCGACGGCGACAGGGGCCTTCTTGGTGGAGTAAAAGGCCTTCCCGAGGACGCGCGGGAGCAGCGGGAGAACGGCGCGGTCGGCGATGAAGAGGTCGTGGGAGGCGGCGAGGCGGCGGCGAGACTCATACGGGCGGTAATCGGTGCGGAGGGTGGAGAGGGGGATGACCTCGGAGACGGGGAGGCGGTGGGACCTGGACGCGTCGAGTAGGTCGGAGGCGGCCGGGGAGCGGGACTTGGGGCGGTCGTCGGAGATGACGCAGACGGAGGCGGAGTCACCGGGGATGACGGGGTGGGGGAGCGGAAGGAGGCGCGGCTTGGTGGCCGGCGAGGCGGGGATGCTGCGGAGGGAGAGCTGGAGGAGCAGGAGGTCGTCGCGCTCGTCGGTGAGGAGGTTCGGGGGCAACTCCGCGGTGCGCGCGCGCATCCACTTGGACAGGGCGGCCACGGCCCAGGCCACCGTCGCGCGGTCCACCTCGTGCTGCTGCTGCTGCGCCGACATGGCTGCGTCAACAAGGCGGCGGCGGAGAGGTGGAGAGCAGACCGAAGGAGTAGAGGTGGAGGCGTGGCGGCGCAGGACGGCAGTAGGCGAATCCCTCGCGGCAGTTGCTAGTATAAGAAGGAACAAGGGCTCCGTCCCTCAATCCTAGCCATTGATTTGTACGGCTAAGATTTCATAGCCGTTTTTTGGGCTGCCTCCTCTAGCCTTTCAGGTCCATTAACATGGGTCGCCGCCGCTGGCTTCCTCCGCTCATACCCCGCACCGCCGTTCGTTGGCGCGCTACTCCGCCGTCTATGGGAGCTCGCTGGTGCCGGAGCCGGACTGGTTTCTCAGTACCCGATGGCCACCGCCCACCGGCACTACTTGTTCTTCTGCAAGTTCGCTTGAAAGTTCTCTTTGTTGTCATCTCAAAGAATTGGAAAATGAGCTCTCTTTGTTGATGCAGTACCTGCTTACTGTTTTTGATTCGATTCTCCTGCTTCTGATTGATAATCAAACGCTAATACCACCTGATGAAATGAGGGAAACGCAACGAGGCGGCTACTACTACTAGTAGTAGCATGGCTCACCTGTGTCTTGTTTCCTTGCAGCGTTGATCGACTGACAGTGATCTGGGTTCGATTTGGAAGTTTTGATGTAGCGGTTTGAACATTGACGATGTATCTTGCCAAGGAATGCAGGTGGCCGAGTGTAAAGATTCTGAATTTTGCCTCCATAATGTTCTTGTTTTTGCTTTGGACGTCCATCACAATTGTGAAGAACTTACGGATTCCATTCATGTATTGCCTGTTTTGTGTTCTATTCTCCAGTTAAATGATAAGTAGTAACACGAAGTTCTGAATAACTTTGTGTGCTCTAACAGCTGGTGCATTTGGTGAAACCGGGGTGTGAGGCCTGTAACTCCCGGAAAAAGGCGAGTTCCTCCCACTGGATTACTTGCATGAGTGTGACTTGGTAACTGCTAAGGTTACACACCCTTTTCTGTCGATAATTGGAGTCATTTACTTGTCATATGAGAACTACCTCTTCAAGCAGAAGAAAAAAGTTGTCTTGCCTGTCTTAAATTAACAGGAATTCAGTCTGAAAAAGGTCACAGTTCTCAGAGAAGTACCTGGAATGTAGGATGGACATGTGAGTGTGCTTTAACATATCGACGTCAGATGTATAACTTGCACTATCATATTGTAGTTGGCTCAACCTCTTTTTTGCATACTGTTGCTTAACTAAACCAATAACATGATATGGTTTAGTCCGTCTATTTCTCATGCTACTACTACAGGTTCAGAACATCCAGTAGGCAAATAAAACGGTCCAACTTTGCATAATCACATATTTGAATAGTTCAAGCTGGTAGCTCTGCTCCAATCATCTTGTGGGAATAGAGAAGGAGGGTATGCATGTTTTACTTGAATATTGATTATGTCTAGCCTATGTATCAAGGGTGCACACTGCCAAAGAAGTTTGTCTGAATATTTACAAAGGTTTTGAACTAAAAAAATTCTATTAATTATTTATCATCCTTAAGAAGAAGATATTACAGTCTGCACTTGTTGAATGGCAACAGGTGTTATTATAACTGGCTGAATAAATAAAATATAATGTATTATAATATTATCTAAAATAAATAAAAATATATTTTTCCATGATATGTGTTACTCTTTTTTCTATACGTGTCTATCCATTTAGATTTAATTATTTATTAATATTAAGAAATCAAAAGATAATTTATAAAATTTACAATGGAAGTAGGTGGAGTGTCAGATTCACTACCACCATCACTATATTTTTTTAAAAAAAGAGTATAGATTATCATAGCTATCTCTTTTTTCAATTTATCAACTAGTCTTTCATATTCATGCTAGTTACTTAAATTCCAATAGCTACTGGTTGAATATTTAGATTTGGCAAATTGCCCTGCTTGAGCTTGGTTGAGCTAAAATATTGATCTCCTCAAAGAAAAGGAGGCGGGTTTACTAGTATAATTTGATCCAAAACTAAAAGGCCATGCTTATCTTTTATGGTATGTTTTGCCAATATATGATGCTCTATGAAAGGATAGATGAAAATATATCTTGGAACTATCATCTCTAATCTCTAGAGCATAAATTTTGATCTCTATCATAATTGGGACTTTTGTCTACTTGAAGTCATGAAACGGAGTGGGAGTGGACTAATGTATCCTTTGCAGCCGCCTCCACAAAGGCAACTTAGACAAGAGCCGTGATAGGTTGCTCCTCAAAAAGCCGTAGAAGCATGAGCAATTTTGTGTGGTTCTTGTCGAATTCTTTTTAGCTTATTCATTGAATTATTAAAATGAATTATTTGTTTTACATAATGAAAAAGTCTTTCTACTGCAATGATTAGACCCATTTAAGCTATTTATTAAGTTTATTTATTAAAATATTTAATTTATGTCTATAATTAAATAGATAATCTATAGTAATAATCTACTTAATAATCTAAATCAAACGAGAAGTTGTGTGTTAATTTATAGCTATATAATATATATTAAAATTTACACTAAAAAGTATGTTACTTACTATGAATAACCATAAAGATTTGTTTATCTCCTCAACATTAGGCCACATCAACCAAAGGTTAAAGTAGGAAGTAACAAACAAACATTATAGGGTGTTCTTTATATCTATATCTATGTATACTACTTAAAATACCATAATAGTAACAGTAGTTCCTACAACCACAATTTATAACCATCGACCGTGTCAGATTCAATCAATGAGATTCATCCTAGGGTCCTCTCACATGTTGAAAAACAGTAATTCCACACTTCTGGAGTCTCCTTCCACCCTTCCATAGAATAATTGATCACCCTGCAATCGACTTCCACCTCACATTGATATCCCTCATCGCATCTGCTAGTGCTTCGCTTCACCTTCCATTGCCCCCCCATCACACCCATCCATGCTCACTGTCTCTATACAGTAATTGGTTGGGAGAAGTAATTGATTGGGAGAGGCTAGGAGTAGAATATGACCATAGCGATAGAGACTAGGTATGTTTTTTAGATGCAATGCAAACAAATGTGTTAAAATAGTAATTGGTTGAGAGAGACTAAGATAGTGGTTATGATATAGCGGATAAAAAGCAGGTTGTTAGAAAAGCATGGAAGCCCATATTGAACTGGACTGCGCAAACATTCTACGGCTTATGCACTTGGGTTTTACTTATTTCATATGGATTGTTTGATTGTTTGTACCCTAGCCTAGCTCGAATGAGCTTTGACCTAGTTTGTAATAAACAAATGCACAATTACTATTTAGTTTTTTTTAGGACTACTAGCATTTTCTAGATTCATGCACATGCTCCCAACTCTATGTCAGTACATCACCCGTTTCCCTACTTTGTCAACAATGTGTTATCCTTTCATCCGACAGAGGGATCCATTTAATAGTATGTTCGCGGGCCCACTTTCCAGTGAGACGAAGAGAGGTTAGCATGATGCCCACCTAGTTAGAGAATGATCAATCACTCGCTTGAATATCTCTCCTCTTCTCCTACTTCCTCCCTTCCTCCTTCGCGACTTGCTTGGATCTCTCTCCTCTCCCCCCCTCCTTCCCTGTGGCGGCTACGGTGACGACAACGACCAATTTCTCCATCTTGTTGATCCGTCTTCACCTCCACACCTCGATGACACCTTGGCTCGAATGAGAGGTATTTTTGTTGGCCTCATGGCCCTTCTCACCTTTTTCCTTTGCGCCAGCCACCTTGAGCACATTTTCGTCTTGGATTTCTCTCTCTCGATTCCTCAAAAAATTCCTCCATGTCTCACTAATGGTGGACTAGAATTTTATATTTGGATTCAATAAACTAGTTGGTTTATAATTGAATAGAATATCTTGTTATTGATAGATATTATAAAAAATATTTCAATATTTTTATTTAATTCTATCTCATTATTTCTAAATAGATTTACAAATTAACAACATATCTTTTTTATTGTTATTTACTCTCTTCGTTTCATATGTCATTTTAGTTTTTTTTCTAAATTAAACTTCTCTAACTTTAACCAAGTCTATAAAAAACATATCAACATCTACAACATCAAATTAGTTTCATTAAATCCACTATAAAATATGTCATGATAATGTATTCATTAGTTACAGTAGATATTTGTTGGTGATAGAGCTCTCCTACACTGTTGGTGCATTTTTTTTATATATAAATATGTTAAGTTAGAGAAGTCTGAGCTTACTTGAACAATATTTGTAGTGCACTATAATCATTATCTATAACAAATGTCATTTTCTAAGTTATATAGATATTTATATGGATACCTGTATCAATATTATTAGCTTAGAGCATTCTGGACTAGGTTTAGTTGCAAATATCTCACAAATTCTAAAATCTAACGTGGATGCATACAATATTATTAATAAGTAATAATTTGTAAAAATCATAAATAATATATACTCTATAGCATGGTACATGAGCTAGCTGCTAGTGTTTAGGTGTAATAGTTAGTGTCCGGATCTAGCAATATTATTATAGAAAATAATGAGGAATGAGTAAATAAGAAAAAAATAATATGCTGACAAATGTTTAGTTCACAATGCATTATGTTAAAGAATAAATTTGTGTCAAAAAATCTAAAATTTCAATAATATTAGTAAATTATTGATAAATGAAAGTATATCATATAATAGTTGTGAGTAGTTTATCTCATGTGTGTGTGGTTGGCGACTAAGCTACTCTTTCTTTTACTTTCTATTAAAATCCTTCTTGTTTAGCTGACAAATGTAAATCAAATAAAGAAACGATATAAATAGATTTTTTTATACTAGTCCACATGCTATATTATTTAATCAAATAGACATACCTTCTACTATAAATTCTATATCTTACACTTTAAATTCCATATATTCATACTATAATTTTCAAATCTTGCACTGTATTTTTTCAATGCTCACTTTATAGGAGACTAAAGACAAAGAATATCAGTTAATTGATTCCGAGAAAAAAATAGTAGTATAAATTATCCTATAAACAAAACAGATTCAAAAATCAATAAGAAAGAATTAAAGGAGATTCCACTATCTCAGATTCCCATGCATCCAGCCTATTTGTGCCGAAGAAAAAAATATAGAATCACTGTGCCACGAGTATATTTCCTTGAGATTGGAACCATCCTCACGTTGACGTGGGAGGCTAGCAGTGACGACAAGCCCCATGAAAATGGATGAGAAGGGCCCATCTACCTACTTTGCTGCATTGACAGTGACGTCAACAAGAAGCCCATCTCAAGTGGCGATGCTCCACTGCATCATGACCTCATAATCCACACATGATGGGGCTAGAGGAGGCAAATCCATCTCCATCATCTGTACCCCTCCTAGCCACTACGACTCCTCGACGACAGACAACCATAGATTATGGACTAAGCATTAGCAGTGACGATGGTAGTGTTGGATTGATGAGCCTAGAGGAGGTTCCAGGCGGAGATAATAACCATAGATCCAGAAACCGAAATATGTGATAGGTGGTGGGTGGCGCGATGGTAGTGTAGAGGTTTGTCCATCACCATGGGCTTCTTTTCTTGGCTTTGTCACTGCGGTGTGTTGTGACAAGGATGTGGTCGGGGTGAGATTTAGGAGCGAGACCACGAAGACAAGAGAGAGGGGCCCTTCCCTTTGCACCGACAACCTCACCCATCGCCGCCACCCATAGTCCACCACACACAATAGTCAGCTTGCTGGTTCGCCTTTGTCTTGTGTGGCTCCCTTTGCTCCATTGTTCTGCCAAGGAAAAGAGGGGAAGAGAAGAGAGAGATAAGGGAAATAGGTGGGAAAGGAGTAGAGAGGAATGTCACTACTGTTTTTTTTTAATTTTGTGATGATAGGTGGGAAAGGAGTAGAGAGGAATGCCACTACTGTTTTTTTTAAAATTTTGTGTCACGTCAGATAGTCAGCATGCCACGGAGATACCATATAAGACCGGACTGATTTTAACGTATGAGGAGGTGATATATATTGCAGTTAAGGGAGGCACGTACGACTTGGACTATAGTGAGGAATGTAAAATAGACTTTTTTTCTGGACTGAAATATACACTCGCGTACACCGATTCTTGATAGGCCAAACCTGCCTCCGTTCGCTTGGATGGGCCGGTCCATTCAGCTTTAATACGCGGGCGTCACGCGAGCCGCCGGATTCCACGGACGGTGGATGATCGCTGACTGCACGGTCGTGCCTTCACAGACAATCCGAGTATATTTCTCCGTCCCTCGGCGTCGACTCCCCTATCAAAAAAAAAAAAAAAAAGACTCCAGTGTCGTCTCCTCCCGGGTTGGCCCGCCGCCTGCGCCGATCTCCCGTGAGCAGGGGCGCCGTCGTCCTGCTGTTTCCGCTGCACCGTCACCGGTGAGCATCCATCCATCCGTTTATCTTTCTCATCTCTCTCTATCCACGCACCTTTTTTTTTCTCTGAAATTTGCATTATTCCTAGGTTCTCTTCAAGATCTGCAAGTTTCTCTCTTAATTTGCCTTAACCTTAATACTAATAACAGTTTTTTTGTTCCCAAAAAGTTTGGGGGTTTAACTGAACCCCCATGTCCCACGTTAGATCCGCCCCTGATTCTGGGTTCCTTATGGGGAACAGCCGGCTAGCATCCTGAGTTCATATTGGTGACAAGTTAGTGGACGATTTTTTGGGGCGTTGTGTTTTTTTTTCTTCTAGACGATTCGATCCGCACAGGCTCCGTTTATTATCGGGTGTTTCACAAACTGTTTTTCTTTTAAT
Source organism: Oryza coarctata (assembly GCA_030770085.1). Lineage (NCBI taxonomy): Eukaryota > Viridiplantae > Streptophyta > Magnoliopsida > Poales > Poaceae > Oryza > Oryza coarctata. The sequence continues at coordinate 21,695,630 of CM061470.1, forward strand.
CGATGTTGCAAGCGACAATATTATCGCGTTCCAAAAATACGGAACAATTGGGTGAGACATTAGATAACATATTTTGTGCAACCTTAATCTGGTCTATAAAGCAAACTATAATGGTTATGAGTTTTTATTTTCCGCAGCACAACACTGTACAACAACCATAAAACGAGCCTTAGTGCCACGGTTTGGAGCATTTTGCTGCTGGCGTGAGAAGATGTCCCCGTTCTGTTGGTTCAGCATCTTTGCTGGTGTTTAGCTAGCCGTGCAACTTAAGGCCGTCAGGTTTAGCAAGTTTAATAGCCTAGTTAATTATTCCTTAGTTAGAAATGGAGGGTTGTTTTTATTAAATTACAGTAGGTTTAGCAAGTTTAATAGCAAAGTAGGGTTGATTCAATGATCTGGTTTGGGGGGGAAATGTCTACTGTCATCTTTATTGTGCCCTTGTAGATCTTGTTGATTAAATTACAATGGCTGGAGATGTTCTGACTTAGCATGCTATAGCATCAATATAGTCCAAATCTCTCTCTCTCTCTCTCTAATTAACCCAGCTAGCTTGTTGGGGATTTCTTTTGTGTGTGACGAAGCAGTAATAGCGCTTTGTTTCCAAAAATTTTGGAGGTTCAGCAGAAACACATGAAACATGTTTGCCATACTCTTAGTCTCTTACCAAATGCTTTCCATGCTCTTACCAAAGGCTTTTTCTCTTGCAGATATGACTGGCTGAATGGGAAGAATCAATATGGCACGGTCTATTTTGTTCTCAGTGTGTAGAAGAAACAATCTGTAACCATACATGCTTATTAATACAACTACTGAAATCTAGACATGGATGATGAGAATGGCCTTGAGCTTAGCTTAGGCCTCTCTTTGGGTGGGTCATCAGGAAAGTCTAAGGCTAGAGATGCTCCTCTAGAACCTAAAGCAGACCCTCAAGTGGAAGAAAGCAATAGCAAAGGTGGTTCACAAACTCCTGAGGCTCCTTTTGTGCATTACTATCAAACAAATGCTGAGAATCAAGAACACAGTAGCAAGCAGAGACACAGCCCTGCTGCACCACCTTTTGGGAACTTCTGGGGACAGCCAGGGAGTTCTAAAGTTCCTGTGGCAGATGGATCCAGTGAACCAAACCGTCCATCTCAGCTCCCAAGGTATCAAGAGGGCTGGATTTCAAATAACAATGGAAATAATTCTGATGAACAGAAGCCAGTCTCTAGTAAACGTAAAATGCTTTCTGAAGAGATCAGCTTTCAGAAGAAGCCAAATACAGCCGCTGAGCAGCCTGATGCATTCAGTAAGAGCTCTGATGGAGGTGTAAAAAACGCTCCTATTTCGATTAGCACAGATGATGGTTCAACAGGTGAAAACGAGGATGTTGCAGAATCAGAAGCAGAAGGCTCAAACTCTTGGTTGGTTGCACAGCGTGAAGACAGTGCTAAGGGCTCTGTTGTCAATAGAGGATCTGATAGAAAGCGATCCAGTGATAATGCTGCAGTTGGTTTTCAAGGAAAGAGGCAACCAAGTTTCTCAGGAAGTGAATCCAGCTCTGGAAAATTGCCACAAGGAAATCCTTTGTCATTAAAAGCATCAAATGTTGTTGCTGTGCCATATCAAGTCCCAGCTCAAGTTTCAGCTCCTCCTGGTATTACCAATGCGTCAAATTTCCCTCCATTATGTACGGTGCAGTTGAGGCCACCTACAAACAATGGACTAGCTGTTACAATGGGCAGTACCTCCCAGGTGGCTTTTGGTTATCCAGCTGTCCAGCTACCAACACTTGAAACAAGCTCTTCATGGGCTTTTGGTGCCCCATCTCAGTCTATGTTCTCGTTTACTGCAAAAGACAAAGTTGAACGAGCAGGAGCCATGCAAGCTAATGATGACAAGAAAAGTCAAGGTTAGTTTACCTGTGAACAATGCTTACACCCTCTCAGAATAAAGAACACAAACTGTATTGTTACCTGCTGCGGTTCATCTCTAAATAACAAATATATGCTAAGTGAAAACAATAATTATGATACTTGATCTGGGTATGGTCTGTGTCTGATCACTACATTTTTAGCAAAGAACTAGTCTATGGCTTTGTCGCAAATGTCATTGTTTTGGTATGATAGAAGCGGACTTGAGACATTCCACTAATCTCATTTAGTTTCAGAATATTTATGATTATTGTTGTTGGAAGCTGCCTTGCTGCCTTTGTCTATGGTGTTTTATGCTCAGCTTAACTCAATTCAACATATTCTTTCAGTCTTAAATATATAGGGGTAGGTTAGAGTTAAAATCCAACAAAAATCTCTAAATCACGGTTCGGTCACGTCAATAGCTGTCTATAGTGTTTTATGCGCTGCTGTTTTTATGCCTAAATAAATGCATGTTTGAAATTTTCAGTACTTACAGTTTGAATACTTATTTATTTGTTTTCTTTCCCCAACTGCAGAGGCTGGTGCTTCCTCTTCTGTTCTTGTGGAGGATGACAAGAAGTCTGATAGGGCATTACCTCTTGTGGGTTCTGCTATAAGGCCAGGCATTGCACCAAATGTCAAATTTGGAGGATCTGGAACTTATCCTGACCTTCCCTGGGTTTCTACCACTGGGACTGGACCAAATGGCAGAACCATATCAGGTGTAACATATAAGTTTGGTAGAAATGAAGTGAAGATAGTCTGTGCTTGCCATGGCACTCACATGACGCCGGAGGAGTTTATGCGGCACGCAAGTGCAGATGCTACGGGCCAAGAAAGTAGTGCAACTTTGCCGGCATTTCCTGTTGGGAACCAAGCAGCCTCAGCCCAAAACTAATTCACCGATCTGAATGACGATTTCAATGCGTGCTGGACTAATACTTGTTTCTCCCCTTGTGTTTATATCCTCCATTCCTTATACTATTTTGTATTGGTGCTCATAGGATATTATCTTGAAAGTTTAGACACTTGTCATGTTTTATGCTTGATGTTGAGGATAAGTTTGTTGCATGTCTAGCTCATATGCATCTTTCTAGGAAGGTCAAACAAGTTTGGAGCTTCAGTAACCTGAATTCCGCTATAGCCACATCGAGTCATGGCCTCATGGGGAATTGGGGATGCTTTGCCAACTGATGGTCTAGTGGAATAAATGCGGCATATGTGATAATTGCATTTGTGGATTTGTCCTGAAAGAAAATTCCGTGCGCTTACATTTTAGTTTTTTCTTATGAATATACGATTAGCAAAAGTAATAGATAATACGAAATACATTATGCGTTAACATGTTATTTTTCACACAAGACAGGAACGACTGAGTGCCTATCGAGGTATCATTAACATGTTTTTTTTTCACACAAAACAGTTATATTAGCAGCGTGATAATATTATGCATTCACATTTTACTAGAACGTAAGAGTATAGACCGACTGTAAGCTTTATGTTCCAACATCGTAGTATTCCAATAAGAGTACAGTCCATATCCATTGTGTGCTGCTTGCGTGCAACACGCCTGTGGCTGCGGCCCAGGTTACGGATCAGCCCATAAATTTTTGGCCCATCCACGTGTATGGGCTGAAATTTTGGCCCATATAGCTAGGAGCTAGTAAATCCACAAAGCTCTCCCTTAGTCAGACCTCGTCCTTTCCTTCGCCATTAGGTCTTCGATTCGCGCGCCGCCGCCGCCGACGCCGAGAGTGGAGGCCGCCGACTTCAGCAATGCCGACGATCAGCCTCGGCCGGGACCGCCTCTACGCTGCCCTCAGAAGGACATACAGTAAGCGACTGTGGTTCTTGCGGCCCCCCTCCCTAAATCCCCATCACGCGAGAAACCCCAGCTGACCTCGGTGTTCTCTGCTGGTTGCTGCAGCGCAGGAGCAGTTCGAGGTGCTCTGCTTCGCGTTCGGCATCGAGCTCGATGACGTGGTGCGCTGGCGCTCGGATCTGGCTAAGACTCGTCACCTCCTGCTCGAGTGCTTTGATTTTGAGTTGTCTGATTTGGAGTGTGTGTATTTGCGCAGACCACGGAGAAAGCCATCATCCGGAAGGAGAAGCACCTGGATGAAGACGGTGAGGTGGACGGCGAGGAGGAGGTCATCTATAAGATCGAGGTCGCCGCCAATAGGTGAGGGAATTTCGGAGTAGAGAGATAGAAGTCCATGCTACAGCTCTATTGATCTGAAATTTGGCTGTGGTTGAGTCACACAGAGAGGCGCACCCTTTTATTTCCCCGTAGAATATTAGGCTTCGATTGGAGTTGGTATTGTCCCTATTTGAAGATCTGCGGTGAGTTCTTCGTGTTCCATGGCATGGGTGTGACAATATGATTTACTTCTACTGTCGAGTTTTTGATAGAGTTATAGGGTTGGCTTCTGTTAATCGTTGTTCCCTTGGTTGTTGTAATGCTTCCTTTATCTGCTGGTTCAACTATTGCATTGATAGGGACTGTGTTGTTGTTATGAAAACCTTTGATTCTGTTATTTCAACCCAAAATTTATGGCAAGTTTGCTTGAAGTCAGAATTGCGTAATAATGTCTAGTAGGACTGTGTGGAGATCAGCCTCATAGCAGACAGCGCTGCTTTATTTATTTCTGGTTAACGATTCTGTTCCTCAAGAATCTATCTAGGAATTGGCCTGCTTAGGTTTTCTCTACTTCAATTGATTCAATTGATATACTTTTTGCTTCGTGGTTGCAATTTTCTGCATTTTGTAAACTCTTGTTGCTGGTAGGCTGCTTGCTGTCTTTTTCCCTAGTTCATTTCTTCAGTCAATTAAGAGTATAGCAACTAGTTTGTAATAACCTTTGATATTTTGGACAAAAATGCACCATTTTTATTTTGCTCCATGCTACCGTTTTCTGTAATTTTTGTGGCTTGAGACATGTAGCATAAGAACATAGTTTACTTTTCTTAGCATCTGCATATAATACAAGGCTGAGATGACTTTATGCCTCTGTAATTGAACTCTAATAAAGCTATTTGCATTCAGCTTGACATTTCAGTTTGGTGTATGAATGGGAATTACTTTTATTTAATAATCATTGCCTCATTGCTCTTCTGAATGCACTTGAAGTGTCTTGTTTAGCTTCTTGGAAGCACACTTTGACATGTCAATCACATGTTAATGCCCTTGCAAATGCATGCAGGTATGATTTGTTATGTCTTGAAGGATTAGCAAGGGCCCTCCGTGTTTTCACTGGGACCGAAGCAACCCCTATGTACAAAATTTCTTCCATCTCTTGTGGTTCAATGCTTCAGATGTATGTTAAACCACAGGTAACGAATTGGCAGGCTCTTCTATCTCTTTCTTATGCTTCAAGTGAGCAATTAATATGGCTATCCATTCTTTTTATGTTGTGACATGTTCAAATTGTAAATAATGTTCTTGAAAAGATGTGAACAGTTTTTTAAGTTAGAATTTGCTTTATTTGGTAGACTTCACAGATAAGGCCCTATGTGGTCTGTGCTGTCCTAAGAGGGGTAAATTTTGATGAAGCTAGATATAACAGCTTCATCGATCTCCAAGATAAACTCCATCAAAATATTTGCAGGTATGGCCTAACTGTCACTGTTAGTTTTGCTGTATTGACATCACTATCATGCTTAATATAATAATTTGTTAACTCTGAACACTTTTATGATGGGAAACAGGAAGAGAACTCTGGTGGCTATAGGTACCCACGATCTTGACACTCTGAAAGGACCCTTCTCATATGAGGTAAATCCAAGAACATGTTAGGGATTATTTGTTTGAATGTTGATTATACTTTTCTCCACTTATCGAGGCTTCTGTTTTTAGCCCCCAAGAAAGCTCACATGCACTTTCCATTTTTTACCCCAAGAAAACTATTTGATCTCTATTTTATGACAATGTGAATGCCCAGAGTGAGTCATCTTATCCTTGTTAACTAACATATTGACCATATTGCCCAGGCTCTACCACCGCAAGAGATCAACTTTGTTCCATTAAAGCAGGTCAAATAATTTACCAAGTTCAACCAGGCCATATACTGTGCCAATCTCGCGGGTTATTTATAGAGCAATATAACAGTTTTTTTTAATTTTCTGAGGGTTTGTAGTGACATTATATCCGTGTTTTATTGTATGTTTCAGGAGGAAAGCTTCAGAGCTGATAAACTGGTGGAATTCTATAGAGTAAGTAGTTGTATTGTTTTTTTAGTGCCCTTGTAGCACTAACTACTGCCAAACGAATTTTAAGGTTTATAATTAATTACAGACACTGAATTTTGATTCCATGGTAAGTGCTCTATGTCCATATACATTTAGTTGCTAATATTCCATGATTTCTTTGTGCAGTCAGACATGAAGTTGAAGAAATTCTTGCATGTAATAGAGAATTCACCAGTATACCCAGTTATTTATGATAGCAACAGGTGAGCTTATGACATGCTCTGATTATTTACACCTCTTTTTTTTTTCTTGAAGCCCTATGATCTTGATCAGTTAGAGGACCTAGTGGTTAGTGCGTAAGCATTAGGTCTTTCTGTTACTTTTCTCAAACTCCTGTTCTTGTTAGGCCTATGATCTTGTTTATCAACTCAACTCAACATAGCATTTCAGTCCTAAGCAAATTAAGATAGACTGGAGTTGAAACTTAATAAGAATTTCTAAATCACGGTTTAGGCACGTCAATAGCTGCTTTTCAACCATTCCCATTCAAGTATAGATCTTCAGCTATATCCAACTCTCTTAAGTTCCATCTTATTGTCTCTTTTCATATTAATTTTGATATTTCTCTATCTCTTTTTATATTATTATCTTGACTTAGAACTACTAGAAAAATCAACTAGAAAAGACCCATCGCCAATATCTAATGATGATGTTTCCACCAGGATATCAGTTTCAAACATATTTATTTGGTTTAGGGAATGCGGCCTATTTTCAGTCAGCAATGCAATCATTTCTCTATGTTTGTACTTGTGTTGTTGGAAGTCTAACACTTCAATAATTTTCAGGACCGTATTGTCTTTACCTCCAATCATCAATGGTGCACATTCTGCTATCACCCTGAAGACAAGGAACGTGTTTATTGAGTGTACCGCTACCGACCTTACAAAAGCAAAGATTGTTCTCAATACAATGGTAGGTGCAATATAATGCTCTCATCTAGATTGAAATTATCTTCTCCTGGATGAAGATTAAACCATTGCATTTGTGCTCTGGTTTCTTATCATAGGTCACAATGTTCTCTGAGTACTGCGAAAACAAGTTTGAAGTGGAACCAGTTGAAGTTGTGTCACATGATGGAACCAAAACCATTTACCCTGACCTTTCATGCTATAGAATGGAGGTTTCACTATCTGAAATTGTTGGGCCCATTGGAATCTCCCTAGATGAGACACAGGTATTTTCTGACCTCATCTCTAGAATAATAATTGAAATTTTTTACCATTGACCTTATCATATTTGAATTGACAATTTACTGATTGACAGAATTTTCAATTGTTCTTAGTAGTTTGAGCGAAGTTAAATGATATTTTGGTTGGCATTTTTGCTTGAATACTCTGAAGCTAGGTTTGCTTGAGCAAGTGAAATGATCCAGTTGCGTGTCCAAAAATGTAGGTTATTTCCCTTCTGAACAAAATGCAGTTGCAAGCGGAAAGTTGTCCATCAAAAGGGGAACCTCGTATTTCAGTTTCTGTCCCTCCAACAAGAAGTGACATTCTGCATGCTCGTGATTTGGTGGAGGTAATATGCAATTCTATATCATAGCCTTTTCCATGGTTGTTAATCATTGTTGGATAGTTTTTTGCTCAGTTTTCACTTTTGTTCTGTGAAGGATGTTGCTATAGCTTATGGTTACAACAATGTGCCAAAATCAAAGCCAAAGTGTATGACAATAGGTGGAAGGCAACCATTAAACCGTTTCTCTGATAAACTTCGTGCTGAGGTACCTGAGATATCTCTTGTGATTGCTCCTATGGTTTTCCACATCTTTTCACCAACTAATTTCTTTGATAAATGAAATATGTGGGGCCAGGTTGCAAGAGCTGGTTATATGGAGGTGCTCACATTTATCTTGTGTTCACGTGAAGAAAACTTTGACATGTTAAATAGGACACATGATGTAAATAAAGCAGTTATTATTGCGAATCCACGTACTTCTGAATTTGAGGTAATGAGAATTTGTTCTAGATCAATGCTCTACTGCTATGATATTGAATTCGACTTGCAATACAGGGTATTTATTTGTTCTCAGTTTCATATTTTTCCAAGAGCAGTGTAATGTTAATTTATCATGGTCTAACATTCCATTGGTAAATATCATCGCTAGTTCCTCTGTTGCTAAGATAGAAGTTCGTAATTTTCTTATGCATACATGCCAATTTATGAATTAATAATAGCCTGGGCAACTGTTCTAAGTTTCAATTATTAACAGATGCATCTTAGTGACATATTTAGAATTCTTCTTTTGCAGTTAAGATTAACAAATTTCAGATGTTACAACTTCTCTCATCATGTTTCTGTTTTCTTCCACTGTCTGCAGTATTATTTGTGCCCTTTTGTACTTTATGGCTCTTCTCTATAGAAAAAAAGAAATATACACTGTTCTACTATGTCATTTGTTTCTTATGGATGCGATGTTTTACATGATGAGATTGAAAAACATTATTTTGTGAAGCAGCACATGTAACAATCATTGTTATTCTTGTGGGCTTGCAGGTTGTTCGAACCAGTCTGATGTCATGTTTATTGAAAACGCTGAAGCATAACATAGACCATCCAAGACCCATAAAGGTATTGTGAAAATAAGAAAGAATATGAATATGCCTACTGTTAGCTCACTGTCATTGAGGTGTTTTTCTCATGCTTAATCATTACATAATTTTTAGGGTTTTCTTTATCAATATCTATTCTGATGATTTCTAAAGGACAAGCTTTTAGAGATTAGAATTCTCCTTACATTTAGTATAGCTGAAGGGAAATGTTTGCAGTGGTTGTGATCTTTTTTTCATGGCTATGTATGCAGATATTTGAAGTTGGTGATGTAGTGACATTGGATGGGTCACGTGATGTTGGTGCTTCTAATAATCGCCGACTTGCAGCTTTGTACTGTAATAGTCAATCTGGATTTGAGGTAACACATGGAAATTTGTCCGAGTGTGATATTTACAGAGCTTTTTTCTGTCCCATGTCTAATCATTATGAACTATTCAGGAAGTTATGGGTTTGGTAGATAGAATTGTGAAAGTTGTGAGAGCTCCTCACATCAAATTTGGCCAGAATTACTATATTCCTACAAACGTAAGCATTTAAAGTTCTACATGCATTTAAGTAAACCATCTGTCTTTTGTTGTCATGAACATTCGTGCTAATATTTTGTTTCTAGGAACCTGAATTCTTTCCAAAAAGACAATGCAAAATTGTTATGAGTGATGGCAAGCAGATTGGCTACTTAGGAATTGTCCATGCCGAGGTAAATCCTGCCTTATTCAAGAACGTGACACGATAACTTTATTGGACCATTTCTGCCTAGTAGTTCATGTTTTTATAAATACAATTGAATTTCTGAATGCTAGTATGTCAAATTTGTCTCTGTAAAATACAAGAAACTATCCAGTTATGATCAAAGGCCCGCTCTATCCCCTCTGGTGAAATGGATGGATTACTTCACCTGTACGGTTTACATGTAAATAGGATATTAGGTCGATAATTCTGTGGTTTTGGTCATGACTTAAAGTTTTGATATAATCTGTAATTTGCGCAGGTCCTAAAGAAATTCGGCATTCCAGACCCCTGCACTTTCGTTGAGATCGAAGTTGAGGCTTTGTTATAGTACCATCTACTGTCAGTCGGGGTGTGCTTCGTTCATTTGGCATGCATGAAGTCTAACAGATCGAGATCTGAGTTTGAACACCGCATGTAATTGTAGCATTCATACTTTCATCTTCTTTGTTCGGGAAGAAAAAGAAAATGAAGATGCTGTTTTTGTCAAAACATTTGATGGGGTCGTGGGGTCATGTTTAGCTTGTTTCCATTGTAATTTTACATCATTGCTGGCACAGTTTTTTTATTAAAGGGATATCTAAAATGATTTTGTGAAGTTACGCATATGGATAAGCAAGCTCCTTATTCTCCGATTTCCATCTGACACCTGAAACCCCCATATTGAGTAGATCATGAATTCGTGGACTGTCTATTGCTTATTATCGACATGTGGAGTGTGGAGCTGGATGCACTGTAATTACTACTACTAGTCACTTAAAGAGAGAAGATATGCCTTATTTTTTTTCATGTTTTTTAAATTATTAAACAGTGCATTTTTAATAAAAAATTATATAGAAAAATATTTTCAAAAATTATATTAATCTATTTTTAAATTTTAAAATAATTAAACTTGAAACATCCTATTTTGCCTATTTTCCTCTTCATCTTTTCTTCTTTTCACTCGAAAACATTCTAAGTCAGCATGAATTATTTTACCCTTGAATTATTATACAATTCTTTTACCCTAGAATTATTGTACAAGTAAATCTTGTATTTTTTTATTAAAAAAAAGAATTAAAGCACTCTGCTGTCATCAACTTTGGCTATCGGCTTCGCATATTTGCTACACCTAATTTGCTCATGTTTTGTCATATTTCTCATGCAAGCATATGAATTGTGAAGTGTATAATAAATCACAACTGGCAGTTTGGTCAATCTGATTCCATGTATCCCGTAAAACCAGACAACCCAAAGAGGAAGAGGACTAAAAAGACAACTCAAAGAGAACAAAAACTGGATCAATTTACCGCGCCCGCTCCAGTTCTGTACACAAACCTTACCAAGTTACAACGACCAACCTTACTGTATTTTCACCTATGCGGCCGTGCTCGGCACGTCCTTGGCTACCACGTACACGAGGTAGTACCCCGCCGGCGCCAGCTCCGGCTTCCGCGGCGCGTCGACGGTGAGCTCGTACATCTGCCCCTGCTCGGCGAACCCGGTGACCGGAAGGATGAGAAGCCGCTGGTTCATGGAGTATCCGTGCGTCGTGAACGGCGGCGCGTACATGGTCACCTTAACGTCGGCCTCCACCACGGCCGCCACCGGCGTGTGGAACCTGAACGTGAACTTGGCGCCGTACTTCATCCCGTTCGCTGGTACCGACGCCATGTCGATCACCGGCCGGTTGCCGGTCAGTTGCTGGCTGAGGTACGGCGGGGAGAACCGCTCGACGCGCACCTCGGTCGGGAAGTCCACGCCGCTGAAGTTGTGCGCCGCGTTGGTGTTACCGCCGGCGACTAGCACCGTGGCGTTGGGCAGCACGGCGCTGGTGGAGTGGTACATGCGGGCGATGGTCGACGCCGCCAGCGGCCGGAACCGCGAACCCTCCGGCTGCCGCGGTGAGTAGAGGATCGGGGACAGGATTGGCTGCCGCGCGAATCCCCAGCCCCAGCATCCCTTGGAGGCGCCGCTCAGCATGAGCAGGTCGCCGGTGGGGAGCACGAGCATGTCGCCCATGATGCGGCCCACCGGCATCGCCTCCACCGCCCACTGCGCGTCGATCTTGACCAGGTTGATGCGGGCGCAGTCGCGGAGCGTCGGCTGGAACGTGCTGTTCTCGCCGAGCCTGAACGCCGTCTTGAGCGCGCCGCCGCAGATGATGACCTCCGGCTCGGGGTCGGCGCCCCTGGACAAGTTACGGAGGTCCAGAGGGAGGAGCGCCGACATCGCCGAGGCGGGGTAGTTCCGCCCGCCGCCGGCGAGCTTCGGGAGCTCGTGGACGACCTTGCCGGTCCGGTAGTCGAAGATGACGGAGCGGTCGTTGGCGAAGACGAAGAGGTTGCCGTCGGGGAGGAGGTTGACGAAGGGGTAGAGGTTGTTCTCGACGTCGTCGGTGGTGTCGCGGAGGAGCTGGAACTGGACGGTCTGGCCGTTGGTCTGCCCCGGCTGCGGCACGAACTCGTAGCTGAAGGCTCGCCGGCCGCCGAAGACGATGAACCTGCCGTCAGGGAGCACCTGCTGCGTGGCGTACCATCTCCCCTCGGCGAAGCTGTTTGGGTACTCCCGCCAGTCGCAGGTGTCGCACGCGCCGAGGTGCCTCACCGCCTTCTCGCCCTCGAAGTAGCCGCCGGTCTGCACCAGGGTGCCGTCGGCGTTGAAGGCGCCGGACGAACACCACGTATCGGTGACGATCTTGAGCGATCGGAGCGCGCCGGTGTTGTAGTCGAACTCGACGGCGTGCTTCCAGCAGTCCATGGTGCCAGCCTTCTTGGCGCGCGGGTCTGCGCGGCAGTTCTCCATGGGTAGCCGCATCAGCGACCGGCCGGTGGTGCTGGTGTCGAACATGACGGCCTTGCCGTGGCGCATGACGGCGAGGTGCATGGCCGACACGCCGGAGTTCTCGCTGACGATGGTTCACGTGCCGGCGGGACCAGCGGCGTCATCAACGGGGAGCACGATGGTGTCCAGCGCCGCCTTGCTGGGCGGGCCGAGCGGCGGCACCTTGGTGAGCCCCGTGGCGGTGGCCGGCGCGGCGCCCTGCCCCTCCTGCTCGATCTGCTGATGCGGCATCACCTGCTCCTGCGACCCGTCGAAGGCGTTCTGGAAGTAGTCGCTCTCGGAGCGCGGGCGGAATATGTTGAAGAGACCGAAGAACGCCTCGCCGGAGGTGACGAGGAGGAAGATCGCCACGGCAAAGACGACCGCGCGGAGGAGGGACCCCATGGAGGGCGGCGGAGAGACGGAGGAGCTGACCGACCTCTCCTTTCCCTCCCTTCCTCCTTTGCCTCAGCTTCCCCGCCTTCTTATCCCAAGCTCCTCGAGCTCCACCCATCGCCGTGCGTACGTGCATGGCGTCGATCGATCCACCGCTAGCTCGATCTGCGCTGCAAATGGTGGCTGGCGTCGCGGCGCGTTTCCCGCGGCGATGGAGCGCATGAATGCATGCACAGCGCACGCTCTGTTCAAATATATCGTGCCGCGTGCTGGTGTTTGTTCCCGCCATAAACGAGGCGGCGGCCGCGGCGGCGAGAGGACGCGCTCCCATTCCTATCAATGGCTTAGCAGTCGCATTGCATTTTTTTTAAAAAAAACACATGTACTTATTTATTTACAAGCATATCCGTGTATATATGATACACTATATAGTCCATACGACTGGGCATAGACTAGGAGTATGGATCGAGCAACCTATTTAAGAGTTTCTATTTAAATTTTTCAAGGAGACGTGGGAGTGCGCGCTGTGCGAGGGAAGAGAAGGATGGATAACTCAGTTTAGAGATAGATAAAAGATCAAAACCATAATACATGCGTAATTATAGCGCTTATAGCATTTAGGTTTGCAAAGACACCGATCAAAGATGGGCAGATTACACTTAAGTAATGACATTTTGCAATCGAGTCCTCAGCTTGTCTTCAACATCAATAGCGAAAATCTAGATCTCGACGCTGACATGAGTAGAATCCACGTGAGTTGCATGAGGTAGAGTCTTCACACTATCCCTAAAGGGCCTCACACATATGTGGATGTTTAGGCTTTGGCTAATGATGGAACATTTTAGCCACTTGAAGAAGATTGACACAAAGACAAAGGAAGATATACCAAAAGCAACGGCCAGATTTACACCACCAGCAAAGATACCGAAAGCAGTAGCCAGATCTACACCACTAGTACTAGATAGTAGGAAATACACAACAAACTATAAAAAAAGCCAAGCGACCTATCTAATTGAGGCCTCCATGTATGAGAGGTTGAAACCACCTCAACATATCTTGGAAACTTCAGTCGCCTTATAGAGTATCTATAAGAAGTTCACCTTTTCAATAAATATCTCATCGAAGAAAGTGATATAAGTTGGTAGAACTTTTTCTTACGTTGATCTAGAGGTACCTTAACCAATAGCTAGAGGCAAAAGCTTAGAAGCACAGTGACTCATCGTTAAGAAGATTAATGACGCTCATCACATCACTATAGTAAAAACTATCGTCAACGACAAAAATAAAGAAAGACTATAAAAATAATCTAGCCTAATGAAAGAACCCAAATTTTGTTAGAAGATGAGCATAGAGGCACTACCCCCTTCCACCCTTTGCCGGTAGTGAACCATCGGAGAAGAGAGGGGAGATAGCTTGGAGAGGAGATAGGGTTACTGTTTGGGTTATTCACAAGAGATGGAGAGAATGCGGAGAGAGAAAGGCTACGGCCTTTTTACAAACACCGAGTAGGGGTGTTTTTCCAAATGTCTGTACCGTAACCGAGTTAGCGGTCTCAACAGGGACCTTTATGCAAACATACTATCATGTGGGCCGTATAAGTGAGTAAGGCTGGGGCACGGGCTACAAGGAAAACCAACAGGCCGGCACCCCGCTCGATCAATATGCCATGCGTCTACCTCGATCAGACGGCCGGTTGGTGCAGCCGCCGCGCGCGCGGTGGGGGGCTCGTCTTCTACTCGCCGGCCGCCGCCGGTGTCATCCACAGCCTGATGACACCGATCAGCCCGCGTGATACGCCGATACGATACGCGTCGAGGCCGGCGGTCGTGCGTGCATATATATCCATGTGCCTAGCTTGGGGAAATTCAGTTCATGCTGCATGCAGGCATGCGTGTGTGCAAAGCAGTCGATCTATATATCGATCGATCGCCATGAGCCCAAGAAATGAACTGTGCAGCGCTATTTTTTTTAGCTATCTAGCTCATCATCAGGCAGCTAGGCGCTGGTACGTGTGAGGTGATTTATCTTTGTCAGTGATGTACCCTCCTCCTCCTCCTCATCATCGTTAATTAGCAGCTAATAAAACTTGTTAAAACAGCACCGCTCATTTTCATGAACAGGCGTTCCCGTTCCTTGCAAGGGCGTCCTACCTGAATCTCCAGAATTTCAGTCGGCGCTTCTTTGCTCACAGACCTGTATATATACCAGTATTCTATTTATACAAATATGGCAGAAGCTCCGGCTCCTCCAAATTAACAGTCCAGATTAAGTTTGATAGTGCAGCAGTCCAGATTCTCACCCAAATTTTAAAATTATATGGTTATAGAATCCATAAAATAAATTAGAAGTCAGAAGCTAAAAATTCTAGTTTTTTTTAATTCTTACCAACTAATTTCTTATCAGGAGAATATCAAGTTTCCCGAACGGGTCCATAATTGTGCTTGAGCTAGCTAGTGCAATGAATAAGTGCCCTATAGTTTTTGCTTTTTACTCTTCCTGAAATCAACTAATATTGTCCCATTGTTGGTACTAGTTGCTGTGTTTCTCTTTTCGGCATCTTTTCCTCATGCTCTTGTGATTATCTTCCAACAAATACTGATATTCCATACACAATTAGTGATAATATGTTTGTAACAATAAATATGCCGCTCATCATCATTAAGCAATGCTATATAATCATAGAAAGGAGGTATGCCCTATGCATAAGAGGGGATAATCATGCCTATAAATTAAAACTACATGATAACTTGTGACCACGATTACCGCATGATCAAAATAACCCTTTGCCATATCAAAATACTCTTCACTATTGTCTAGAAGTTCTTTAGAATAAGCTACTTAGCCACTGTGTACTATACATGGGAAGGGCAGGCATGAAATATATAGTCTACATGAACGAATGATAATATATAGCAGCAAAAACTTAGACATGCAAGATCAGACAGCAATCTTCTGTACAGTACTGCTATATTATTTACCCTAGACATATAATACTAAGAGGATTTGTTGTTTCTTCTTGAAGAATACAACACTTCCTGTTTTCCTTGCATTAGTTAACTGCTACATATTATTCCATTAATATCCAAGATCTAGACTAGCTTAGCTTCAAAAAAGAAAAATCTAGACTAGCTTAGCTTCAAAAAAGAAAAATCTAGACTAGCTATCATAAATACCAGATTGATACATATGCAGTAGATCATATACATACTAACCCAGCATGGAAACATGAAAGAAAAATCATGTGTATGAACTCAACCAAATAAACTGTTATGATAGATCCATATTGTTTGCTTTATTGAATCTGAAGTAAAATGGTAAAATGCCACAACCAGGCAACCACAGCATAAATCCATGTTGTGATGTTCAAACTGTCTATATTTCTCTGGTATCTGAGCTTGTACAGATCTAAATAAAGGAACCCATTGATCAATTGCTGACCCATGATGAATTTTTTAAGATAAGCTCATGAAATTTCTGAGAACTAATTGGAGGAACAATTCTTGGATCACAGCTTGAGCTCAAGGTCTGGTTCTTCTGGATCATTGGAGTTCTTGCTGGTTGACTCCACAGCTGATTTGTTGTGGTCTTCTTCCTCCTCCCTCGTCAAATCAATTATATGTTCCTACAAACAATAGAGTATAAACTTGTTAACACAAGAATAGAATTTCTTCACTGATGTGCACATATATTTCATGGGTACTCCTCAGGACCTCAACTACGAAACAATGAGAAGATTAATTTAAATTAAATTTTACTTGACGGTTAGGTACTCCAGAGAGGGGCTGTGCCATCGTCACTTCATTTGTAGGCAGTATGATGTCGTTTGAATAGGGATAAAATGCTGGTCCAGAGGATCCAGTAGGTCTAAATATTGCAGATTTTGCATTGGTTAGACTATAAAACCTCGATCACAAGTTAACTGGATTGTTAATTAATCACATAATACATGCCTGATGTTGTTTGGATTGATGTAATAAGATGCTTCTTCAGCTGCTCCAGAAGGTCTGAAGATCGCAGAATGTTGCATTGGTTAGACTATGGATTAATATAATCTTTGATCACAAGTACGTACAGTGGACTCTTAATTAACTATACAATGCATGCCTGATGTTGTTTGGATTAATGGGATAAGATGCTGCTCCGGAGGCTCCAGGAGGACTGAAGATGGCAAATGTTGCATTAGTTAGACTATGAATCTTTTATCACAAGTTAACTAGACCGTTAATTAATCATACAATACATATGTATAATGTACCTGAAGGGGGTAGACAACTGCCCAAAGTTGGCACCTCTCGCTGCATTGCCATACCCATATTCCATCTGCAATTTAACTAATAATTATTGATAGATTGAATTATTATGTTATTATATATAATTTTCATCTTGCAAACAGTTCTTTCTTGCTGAAAAGAACATATTATTGAAATTTGACAGATCAACGTACAAATTAAACCAGATCTCGGAAATAAGATATTCAGTTTTAAACAACTACTACTATAAAAAAAGAGTAAAATTAAAAACTCTATACCGCAAGATGGGGTGGGTAGTATGGCAGTGGCAGTGAAGGGCCAACAGTAGCATGCATAGACCATGGATAGCTTGAGGCCCTAATTGCAGCTATGTCCTGTTTGACAGATCCATTTCAAAAGCACATCAGATTATTAAAAGACAATCTATAAAATTAAATATAATAAATACATATACAGATGCAACAATAGATCACAGAAATCAATCAAGGGTCAAATAACGAATAATTATCTTTAATTTTGTTAATTTTACCAAGCCATCGGTAGTCCCATCTGGGATCTGAGGTGGTGGCCCCTGGATAAGAGGGTTTTGTTTGCTAAGTTTGGCCATTTCAGTTTGCATCCTCATCATCTCTAACTTTGCAACCCCATACCCTCTCTTCCGTTCCTTAGGCTTATCATCCTTCTTCTTGTCACTCTTCCTCTTCCTAAGGTCAGATGAACCCCCACCCTTGCTGCCCTCTGCATCTCCCCCATCCATCTGGATCCCTAGCTGTATAAAAATCAGAAAAAAAATTATGTAGATGTAAAAAAGCAAGATCTCTGAAAGAGAGAGGAGAAAAATAGATCTTAAGTACACATACCCAAGAATTGATAATATCTTTTTCTGATTGAGACTGAAGAAGGTCTGGCGGCTGCTACCTGGAAGAACATTTTTCTACTCTCCTGGGTATATATACTGAAGATAGCACCTCAACCCTAGAAAAGAAGTAGAAACAGTGTATCTTGAACCTTACTGGCGTCCGTCCGTTTTAGATTTACCTGGAGGTGAATGTGATTTCATCCAACCTTTGTCATGCATAAAAGTATAATTTATTTACAGCTGTTAAATTTGGATATATACAGGGTTACACACCAAGAGAGAGAATAATGGAAACGGATAAGGTGGGTTTGTGTAATAAATCACTAGACTAGAAAGAATGGTTCGATCGAATAACTGGCGATTTCAAGGTACATAAGTGGATCTGGATACTGCCAAGATAGATGATAAGGCCGGGATTAAGTGCAGTAAGATTGTTAAGACCAGTTCACACTCACACATGCTAGTGCTAGCTAGCTATATAAATTTGTTTGCATATATATCAATTAGCCGTTACTTGCTTCCCTGGACTTGAGCTGTCAATTAAAACAGGATATATGCGCAGCCAATTGTCCCACAGGTTTGAGGTTATGTTTTTTCTTCTACTTTTGAATTTCAAGTCCTGGTCATGATTATCATGACTTACACAAATTGATTATCAGACGAATCACAAAGTAGCTAATGTAAGTTTATTTGAGAAAATCTTTTAGTCTTACAATCAAGTGTTTTTGTATAGCATGTAGTAGTGTAGAACTTCGTGTATTTCTAGCTATACATGCATGAATGAAACCGATAGGATTTTACATTGCAACTCATATAACATGGTGATTATTAGCTAGCTAGACGACCAAGTATGCCATCGATCGTAAACTTGTTTGAAACCACCATTAATTTGAGATTCGGGAAGATCGCAGAGATACCTAGCTAGCTAGCTAGCTGATGGATCCGCAGGTTTAATTTCACAGTGCTTATTCGTTTGTTAGTATTTTTGTGTTGAATTAATTTGCTAGCTTGATGATTGAGATAAGAGACATGGTGCACGGCTACGTATCACTAAGCAATAATACTATAATGCCTTTTCCTCGTTAGCTAACCAATCAATCATGTACAGCAAAAGGCAGGCATGTTGATCTGCACCCAGCTGCATGAAGATTAATCAATTACATATTGGATCAGGAGATCGTCACGTTGGACATGGTAGCTAGCTAGATCTATTAAGTGTTAACATATGATTATGTATGCTTTAATTTCCTGTTGAATGTTGGTTGTTGGTGCAACTCAATGTATCAACAGAACAATAGTAAAATGACAAAGGGGGATAGGCGAGGATGTGTAAATTGTAATCAACGAATTAATAGGCCTTGTGATTTTTTTTGTTTAAGAAACTGCTGCTTGTTTCAGATATATATCATGTGTCATTGTATGTTTGTTTGGATGATCGCATATTCACACCCACGACGGCCTCGGCATCTATGATTTTATTCAGTGACGGATACAAAATTTTAAGACCAGGTGTTCACTCAGTTACAGATAAAATTCAGCACAAGAATGTAAGATAATGTCAGCAGGAGGAGGGGTTTTGTTAAGAAAAAAAGCCGAGAATGAAGTATTTGGCCCCAGTTGAGTGTATATATATATACACACACACACATATGTAATATATAGAGCTGCATATATCGAATTTTATTCAGAAATTTTTGGGTATTCACGTGAATACCCAAGAACCCCCTAGGTCCGCACCTGATTTTAATTAAACCATAGCTCAATGATCATGGTGCACTGCTATATAGAATGAGTAATATATATTACTGTGCGATCGAAAAAATACGCTGCTAGTTTTAGATATCATCGTATCGCTCATAATCAATTGGTGTGGGATTAGAAATTGATGGCTTTAATTTACAATCTCAAACAAACACCATTGATATGACACACGGCTTAAAAGAATCATCTATCTATCAACATACAGATTGACTCTTTATTTTATATATATATATGCACACATATATAACGCAAGACAAATATATAATGCTTATACATAGTTATTGAGATCCTTACGAGATATCAAGAGGTTATTTATACCACAAATCAACAAAGGTACATCGGTCTCTTTTGGTACCGCGCATGCACTATGAAATAATTCAGTCACTATACATTTTCAATTTCATTCACTTCTAAAAAGGGAACTTTACTATGTCATATAACATAAATGCTCAACCTCCCTTTTCTTAATAAAATTTAAATAAGAGCTAAAAAATAAATGACATACTGATCAAAATCACACATATATGTACCACCATCTGTTACAACTTAATTTAATTAAGTGCCTTTTTAAAATAAATGAAAGCTTGACTAGTGATTCTGATTTGGATATATGCTTCCACGGAATTGTATCTATGGTGGTCTATGTGGTTCTGGTCGGGTGTGACAGTGCAAGGTTTATATGTTACATTTACTTTGACACATTGAGTAGTATAACTCTCTGGATACAGTATACAGTGAAATGACTATCACGCTAACTTGCGCCTACATCAGTTGGCAGGAATGTAATCTCCACATATCTAATGTTTCGAGATCTATACACACAATATGATTAAAAAAACTGTTCTTCATTTCACAGTTCCGATAATGCGTGTGTGTGTGTGGGGGGGGGGGGGACCTATACACACATTATATGATTGCATGGACCTATAACTCAAGGTGTAAGATATGCCACCGACGAATATCCAAACCTCCAAAGTCCTGGGAGCACATGTGCATGAGATATCCTCATCATATTATACTGTCATATATATGCTTGATGCAGTACGACATATGCATGCATGACAGCATGAGTGCAGTCGACGATGAGACCCTAATGTCAATAATGCCTAACCTGATGTCAGCATGCATGGTGCAAAAACTAAATGGAAAAATGGAAACTCAAGACCAAGAGAAAAATCTTCGCATGCAGGTGCTAGGTGCATTTTTTCTAGATAAGGAAGATTATTACATCGTTATATCTAGGTGCAAATTGCAAACTTCGTTCTGTTTATCGATCAAAACAAATACATATTCATACCTCTGCATCAGTAGTATATAGGCGATCACAACATTGATTCTGTGATCTGAAGATATATATTACGACGAATAGATTGAACTTGCAGCTCCATTATATATACACATATCCTGAAAAAAATGCTCTTTTATATGTAGAAAAGGGAGAGAACTGCCCATCATGATCATGTATGGATCCGGCCAGATGACTTCCAGAAGAATTGACTGTTCTGTATATACACTCCAAATTAAGTTTACACAGTTCTACAATAATAACAAAACCAAATTGCGGCACCCAGTTTTGTATCTCAACAACACATTAAACTGCACAGTACTACCTGCTTCAAAGAAATTTGCTTTGATGTGCTTCTTATCTTCATTGCTCCCTTGATCATACATGCATTACACATCACAATGGTCACAATATACTGCAAGAGTACTTATAGTTTTTGAGTCATGCATCAATAAATCAGGGAGAGCTTAACTGAGAGAGGTTGATTAACAAGTAGCCAAGGACATAACATCCACCGAAGATGATCATAGCTTGAGCTCAAGGTCTACATCTTCTGGATCATCTGAGTTTATAGAGTACCGGTTGGTTTAGGCCGTAGTGTCTCCTTAAGTAAATGGATTCCTAAAATTAATGGCATGCATAGAAATGGATTATTTTTGGCCATATATTGTATAAATGTAGTTTCAAAATTAAATCAACTCTAAGATCAAGTTTCAAAATTCAAATTTTGTTTACAACTGATAAGCCAACAAACAACAATGAGAGGTTTATTAAATTAAGTGTGTAACTCAGGTTCGAAGAGAGGTAATTTAGGCTGGTCGCGGCTGGGATGAGAGTAGTAATGATCAGCTGCAGCTCCATAGATAGCCTCATAGTTAGGCGGTGACCTGAAGATTAGTAATGTGCATGCAGGCAGGCAATCGCATGTTAATCACTGAATTATGTTGCTGTTTAGATATATATAGACTTTGATCATTGGATAATCATTATTCATGCTTATGTTTGTATAAAGATGAACACCTGATGATGGGACTCGTTGATTGGAATTCGCCGTATCTGATATCTACTGATCTGCTTCCTCCATAGGCCATCTATAATTGCATATTTGCAATATATATACAACAAAGCTAAGTTAGGTCGAAACTGTGCCGGCCATGATAAGATATATGTTCAAGCTAGCCAAGGATATCACGTTCACGTGCATGGGGGAATAAAATCTAGATCTTTAGCTGCAACAATACTATTGTTCTTCTCTGTGCACATGATTACTCGATAACCATGCATCCTTTTGCCAAGAAAAAATTTTTATTATCATGCATTCTAGCTTGATGAAATTTACAATCACTAGCAAAAAGCACACCAGCTGGAAGCAAATAGCAGTAGTCAACAAGATAAGTTTGCTGTCTAACTTTTGTAGATCTGGGCTACTCCTTTTTTGATATGTTGGGCTAAAATAATCAAGAAAGAAAAGTTCATGTTTTGTTGAAATTTATTTTGAAGAGAGGTGTAGATCAATCCGTCTAGCAACCAAGAAAAATAGCAAAAATCTGACAATATTTATTGGCAGGTCAATCTCTGAAATTCTATCAGCTAGTGTATATGCACTTGGTGCACAGCTAAAAGAACTGCACATATATACCGCTAAATTGTGATGGATCGGGTAGGACGATGACACGTTGATGTTTTCATGGAAGGAAGAGGACGATGGAGACGATGACAGCAAGTTAGACGACCGTGCATCTTCCTGCTGCTCGATGCATGGATCAATTCCAAAAAACCACATGAAATCAGAGAAGAAATTAGAGTTTGAGCTTCCAAGAATCACAAAATTAATCAAGATGCAGAAACTGAAACACCGATTAATTACCAAATTGAGGCTGCCAATTCCAGGGATCGGAGGTTTCTGCAGGCCAAGAGGAGGGTTCTGCAGGTTGCCGGCGGCCATTTCACTCTGTATCCTGATCTTCTCCAGCTGCGCGACGCCGAGGCCTCGCTGCGGCTGCTTCGGCTTGTCGGAGCAGCTTCCGGCTGATCTCTTGGCCTTACTGGACCCAAATGATCTTCCTCTTCCTGGCCATTCGTCCATAATGTCTCCAAAGTTGCTAGCTTTCACTCGTGGAAAAATTTCTAGTCATCAGCTGATGAGAAGACCAAGAAGAAGACAATAGCTAGCAAAGTGGAAGCATGAAGCTAAAGGAGAAGAAGGTTGGGTGATGCAGAGCCTCTTTGGTATATTACAGTGAAAGGGAGAGATCTCCTTACACACACATTAATTAATTAAAGGATGCACTGCAGGTTGCACCATCATTTATTTGATTTTTTAATTTGATCTTATATAGCGTGGCAATGGCTTCATTAGTTTATATAATCAGCACCATGTGGCCCAAATCCTATCCCTAAAAGAAAAGGAGAGAGAGTTTAAATTAAGTTTCATTGTTTTGATTTGTTCGGGGATGATCACTGAAGATCTTTGTCTTAAAAATGTCCCCTTCAGAACTCGTGTGTGTGGTTTACTATTTTGTTTTTTATTCAGCACTGAGCACAGAAGTAGAGAAAAGGGTCAGAAATATTGTAGTTAACATATGAGTCTTAATTAGCAGATGTCAGCACAACTGATCTCTTATTCAGACTAGCTATCTGTTTTACAATGACTGTACAAAGAACAAATAGTATATAGTAATAACATATTTCCTCGCAAAAAAAATATTAACAAAACTTATTGGCTATGTGACTGTTAGCAGAAACCGGCGATGTAAAATATTTTTATTATCTTAAGAAAAGAAACATAGTATGATATATAGTACTAGTAATCAGAAATTCAGAATAGCAGGAGAGACGTGAGACAAATCCCAACCTAACCTGGAACGATGTCGACATGATGGATTAGTTTTTGGGTAACTGACTACGCACATATATAACTTACAGAAGCTAGCGACATTTACACGAGATTTTGAGGAGAATCTAGTAATGTTTCGGGAGATGCGGGGTTGCAAATCTTCTTGGAGATCACGGGAATCAGAAGCTTCGCTGGTTGCTGTATGGTTCAGAGTCATCAGCTCGATAAGAATTCAGACATGGCGCGTGGGTGGAAAGCATCCTCCTCGATCGAATAGTACAACATCTCAATATGCAACCAACCACACGCACTTAATTATATATACAACCTGCATTTCGATCGTCTCTTGTAGTAAGATTTAATTATCTAATGTAGCATGTAGTACACAAGCCTGTCGTCAATTAATTATTGCTTCAGTTTGGACCGTAGATTTTATTTAATTTCATTTCACGTGCGGCCTGGATCGATCTCCTTGCTGCATGAGCTGATGGTAGTCATGGGAAAATAGTCACTGAGCTAGTTAGCAAATCAAATGATGGAGTATTAATTTATGAGGAATTGCCTGCATTTTTTGCTTGACAATATGTATGATTTTACGACACCTTGTTGGTTAGTCCTTAAGATAGCTATTTAATTATATGTATGATATTACAACATTAGCTTTACAACCTGTGCTGCAAATTAACGGATCAACCAATCGATGCCCTTCTAGCTAATTATATTTTTTCAGTTAATTACATAAGAGAATATTGAGATTTGCAGCATCCATTCCTCTAAAGGGGACAGACCTAAGCTAAGCCCTTGATGTATGACAAGCTTATTGCAGTTATTTATGCAACTTAATTAATCAATTAATAACTAGAAGGTAGTGATCAAACAGTGTTTAGAAAACATCAGCACGCCGTGCATGCTCCTCCATATTTTAGTTGCATGTGAGTAGGCGGAGCTTTTCCAGACTAGCTAGCTAGCTAATTGCGGCTGTTCTTTTCCTTTCTATTTAACATCAGTTGCTTAAGTATAATAAGTACTATGTTGTCATAGGTAATTTAATTAACTAGCTCAATAGCACAGCACCATTTTGGGGATATTTCTTCAGAAAGGCTAACTTGAGAAACTAGATACCGGCCGGCCTAAATGTCTAGAAAAGTTATAACAAGATGAATTAATTAAGCTATTCTTTCTGATATCCTTTAGCAAAAAGCTAAGCTAAACTGAGGCCCTTGTTGCTGCTACTTTGCTATATGTATGTATATAGTATATTGTATAGATCAAAGAAAAAAATGAAGGATATAGTACCTGCAGTGTTGCTTTACCTTGTCACTGCTACCTTGGTACACAAATATATATTGCCTAGCACATTGCATATCTATTATATTACCTGTTTGCATACCAGAATAAAAAGAAAACATTTTCCACACCCACTAGGAACAAAGTTCAGAGATGCTTTCATGCATATGTACATGTAGTTCAGACTGAGCTAACTTTTGTTTTGTTCACTGATGTGATCAGCTGTGACTTCATATAGCTGCATGCTGGTGCTTAACCCTACATAACTCTAGTATTATTTGATAAATAAGCACATGTGGTCCTGGATTAGCCATACAATTTGCTATCATAATCACCATATATATTGCTAATCAGTGGTTCGCTGTCACGCTAATCGCCTTGTATCTGTGTGCTAATGGACTAAAGAAGAGGTATGAAAGAGAAAGAAAGAAAGAAGAAACAATCAGGAGATCCTTCTAGCTTTACCTTAAAAGAATAAACAAAAAGAAGAAATTTCAGAAACGGCAAGCAAGTAGTATCAAACTGTTAATTACAGTGACGGATGGATCTAGCCATTGACTGACGCTAACATCCCATAGCCTTTCTTGCTTCATGATTGGATTGTGTTGTGGTGCTACAAGCTTATTATAATTCATAGTTTCAAAGCCTTCGTGGCATTGATCACATCAAGAATTTATTTTAATTCCACAGAAGAAACACACGTGCGTTCCCGCGTTGAAAATGTACTCGTATTTTGAGAGCACTGCGTACTAAAAGAAATTCTTACTAAACTCTTGCAAACAAATCTCACAACCGTTTGATTTAACTAGATGAGAGTTATAGATATTTTAGATTTACTCAGCATTCCACATCAGCGATTGTAAGACTTTTTTAAGAAAAAATTGTACGCCTAGACTTTTCCTTTGATTAATGCAGTACCAAGGAGAATTCTGAACTCGCAGAGTCCAAACTAGGCGCTTCTGAATTCTGAATTTCGCCTCATGTTTTGTTTATTGTTCTTTGTTAGTCCATGTGGCCCATTATATTCAACTACAGATCGATAGGGCCCAACAAATTACCGTCTCATGAATCAATCCAGAAACAGTCAAAAGAAAATAAAAGAACCTCTGAAAATGGCGTGAAACTGTAGAGGCACATGTACCGCGGAAAATGGCGTCGAACTGACTGTATCAAGGAACAGTATCAATCACAGCCTCTGTGCCAGCCTCCTTTTGGGTGATGATTCGATGAACGACTCCGACTAGGTAGCTCGAATCTCCTTTTCCCTCCGCAGTGCTTGCACATGTAGTATCTGAAATTCTGAATCTGAAGCTGCCCACTATTTGACAAGAACAGGTCTCTCTTTTTTTTTTCTCTTCTCCGCAATGATCGAATCCCAGGATGGCAAATTTCACATGTCAGTACAAATATTTTCAGTCACAGCGAGCAGTAGTGAACCGAAGTGGACGCTGCATGCAATAGGAATCCAAGCGCTTTGTTTGGTCAGTTTGGTTGGTGTTGCAAAGAGTGAAAGGAAAGGAGGAGAGATGAAAAGAAACTGAACTTGCAGACGACGCAATGGGGCTTCTGAAAAGGAGTCGTCACACAGTACAGTGAAGTCACAGTCATTCAGTCAGTCACTCTGTCAGTCAGTCAGAGAGTGTGTCAGTCTCTGACAGATCCTTAAAGTCAACTACTCGACGATGTAAGGAAAGAAAGAGTGACGAGGAGAGAGTTTGATTCTGAAGATTTCATGAGCCTTTGCATGGAAAAGCAAAGCAGATGCCAAAGCAAATGAAGAGTGAGTAGGATGATAAAAGCAGGGCAGGAATTGGCTGGCGTTGCCTGCAGTTGGCTGATGAAGATGAACAGTTGCCACTGCAGTAGCTGCATTGCTACTACCACCAAACGGGCTCAGCAGCAGCAGCTATATCAAGCTCTCTCGCCCAAGATGCAGCGATGGTGTGTTTGTCTGGACAGAAATGTGAGCGTTGGGAATGGGATTGGCCGCGTTTTGGCTCGCTGTCTACTGTTCATTTGCTACCTTTGGTTCGCAGGCTGCAGATTTGCAGCATCCCAATTTGCTCGTTTTTGGAAACTAAGGCCCTGTTTAGATACAACTTCTGGCAGCTGTAGTTTTTCTCAAAATTTTTAACTCTTCTAAATAGTATAGATTCTCATTTTTAAATATGTAATTATAGGATCAAAAAAATAAATTAAGTCAGAAGCTAGAACCTTTTTTATATTGTTAACAGCTTTTTCTGAGAACCTTGATCACCTCCAACAAGGCCTAATACTAGGAGGGAAGGCAAAGCTGCATATGCGCATTGTCGCTAATTTGCTGGTGTCTAAAGTAGTGGGCTTGAAGATTCAAGTTTATGTTCATATAGCAGTATGAATTCTGCTTGGCGGATGAAATTTGAAACTTTGATGGTTGATAATTGAATGAAAATTGGGGGTAAGAGATGCATCATGCATTGCGTGAGGACAAATTTCAGGGAACGGATCGCGCACAATATCATCACAACCTTACAGTGGTGACCACAAAACAGTCAGCAGATGACACCACCGTTTAATCGCTCACCCCGGTCGGTCGGCCCCACCACCCCAACAACCTAATCAAACACACGGGCCCATCTATGCCCGGTCACTGCATCTGGGGCCCACCTGTAAGTGGCTGGCAGGTTCGGGCCCCCCGCCTTGTCAGGGCTCGCCGACGCCATCCCACGCGAGGCCGAGGCGGCCGCCCTCCTGCAGCGCGCGCAGCAGCTGCGCGCCCTTGCGCCGCCCCCGCGCGCTGCACTCCCCCTGCATTGCCGCCACCACCGCCTTCACCACCTCCGGCGGCGGCGGCGAGGAGGACGAGGAGGAGGAAGCAGCTTCCTCAACGCCGCTCGAGCCGTAGATGGCCGCCAGGACGCCGATGGCGCACTCGCGTCCGCGGCCGGACATCCCCTCCACGGCCCGCGCCAGCACCGGCGCCGACAGGGGCTCCCTCCGCACGGCCGCGGCACCGCCGGCTACCGTGCATAGAAGCTCGAGGGCCGCCAGCGCGCGCTCGGCAGTGGCTCCCGCCGGCCCGGACGCCGCCACCGCCTCCACGGCTGCCGACACCGCGCCGGCCTCGACGGCCGCCACCCTGTTCCCTTCCTCCAGCAGAACGACCAGCAGCACCTTCGCCGCCAGCCTCGCCGTCGCCGGCTCCCGAACCGCGGCGACTACCCCGGCCACGACCTCCGGCGGCACCGCCCTCGCCGCCGCCTCCATCTCCCTCTCCACCGTCCGCAGCGCCGACACCACCTCCCCTGGCGCGAACTTCTCCTCCGCGCTCATCATCATCACACCCCCACCACCACCTCCTCCCGCCGACCCCGACGCCTGCGGCGGGTGATGCACCGGCAGCCTCCACTGCGTGAAGCTCTGCGACGCGGAAGACGACGAGGAGGAGGACGACGACGACGGGCCAACACTCCTCTGCACCGCCACACGCTGCTGGTGCTGATGCCTTCTCCGCTCCTGATGATGATGACTCTGCTCCACCGCCGGCGCCACGGGCTCCACCACCTGCGACGCCGCCGCCGCCGCATCACCGCACGGCGCACCCGGTCCACCCTTCACCACCACCCCACCACTCCCCACCCCAACATTATTATTCGGAGTCGCCGTCGGGCTGAGCGCCGGTTGCGTGCATGTGCTGAAGATCCCGCACGAGAAGAGCGCCCGCGGCGACGCCTTCAGCCTCGCCGCTCCGCCCCCGCCGCCCGGCTGCGCGCGGCTCATAGCTACAGTAAGTAAGGGCTAGCTAGCTATACTGGAAGGAAGGAAGCAAGCAAGCAAGCAACGGAGCAGCGTGAGCAGTAGCGAGCTGCGAGTGGCGGGATGTTGATATGGAGGAGGAGGTGGTGGCCCAAGGCGAATTGAATGCGAGCGCGGGCTGTGCGTGCATGTGTCGAGGAGAGGGAGGAGATCCCCGCGATGCGATTTGCGATGTGGTGTGCGGTTACGTAGTACGGCGGGGTGGCGTTTAACGGCGCGGTGAAAAGGAAAAGCAAGCGGCGTGGGGTCGTGCGGCTACAACGTTTTACGGGGATCAACAGCATGCGCGATGCGAGCGACTGGGCTGGGCTGGGCTCCATTCCAACCGCTGCTGCGAGCGAGCACTGCGCAGCAATAGTCCATTAAGGGGGGAGAGAGACCGAGAGAGGACGGCGTCGGATCTGGGATGTGCGATCGTGCATGCTATGCTGCTGTCATGCTGCTATTCTGCCGGCGATCGACAGCGACTGCACCCCCATCTGCATTATTGGAGCGGCTGTCGATCCAAGCTATTCCCTACCAGTAGCATTTTGATTTCTGTTATTCTGTATACATGTGGAAGGCAAGGACCATATCCAACAAGAGAGCACGAGCATAACGTAATTCAATCTCCCATGTTGAAAAATGTCCAAGGACATGCATGATTCGGGTGGACAGATCATGGATGAATCATGTAATGGACAACAAACAGATCGAATTAGATGTAGGAAGTACGTGTGCCTGTGGATACTAGACAGTACATGCTGCAGGACCATGTATATATAGATCTCTATCATATACACCTCGTGGGCGAAGGCCCGTTCATTTCAGCACATGAAGGTGGCCAGTACCTGATACGTAAAAACAACGTAAGTTATTTACGTATAATTAATTAAATTTTAATTAATCGAATCTTTTAAACAAATAAAAAACATACTGTTAAAAATTGTGATAACAAAAAAACTAAAAAAATATTATAGCTATTGGCTGCAATGAATCTGAAGGACGAGTTTAGCAATGATACATGGACAAAATGATAAAAAAAAAAGATAATTTATTAGCGTATGATTAATTACGTATTAACTATTTTAAATTTTAAAAATAATTTTGTTTATTATTTTAAAACAATTTTTATATAATTTTTAAAAAACATAATTGATTAATTTTTTTACGTGAAACGAAATAAATTATTTCTGTCCAAACTGTTACTTAAAATCTCGCCCTAAGTTAAGGCCGGCTAGTAGCTACTCCTACTAGTGGCTCAGTTGCCACAGTACACGCCCCTAACGGGTGTTCATTAAAGGCGACGGTATGTAGCGTGTACGCGTGCGTGACATCCACAACTCCAGTTAGTTGTTGTTCCCTGCCTCCAACGAAAACGAATCGAACGAGCACAGCTCACCCGGTTAATTCTTCGGAGTAGCGGGCAGTAGCTAGTCGCGAGGCAGAAGGGGGCCATGGCCATGTGAGCGGAGGGTGCTCGCCCACTGGGGCTGTCAGTCGGTTCAGGCTGCGGTTAGCCGGGGGGCCGGTGCGTGTCGCTGGACGTACGAACGTACGTGTCCGTCGATCGATGCCATGGCGTGGCATGGTCCCCTGACCTGCTAGCTGCACGCCGCGCCACACGTACGTACTCGCCCTCGCAGCGTTACACATGGCATGCGCTGCGCCTGCGCGTGCCGCGCATACGACACGCGTACGTACATGCTGGTGGATCCCAAGTGAGTGGCTCTCGCACCAGGCAGCAGGCAGCACGTGAACGACGATGTGTTCGTCTGCTCCGATCGATCCGACCATACTGGTGTTCACTGTTATCCAGCGATCGATCGATAGATCACAAACTTCGGATACAGCCATGTAGGTATGTTGTATGTAGACAACACAGTAGTCTTTTCAGAATCTGAAGAACACGGAGGTATGGAAGCATACCTTAGTAACCATACTACCTTAGGCACCTGACCGTCAGAGGATTGCCATCATGCCATGAGAAATGCTAGTATTCAGCTGAGAGTAGCCAAGCATAACAGGTTCAAAATTCAGCCAAAAAAAACAATATTTTGAGACAAGCCACAGTTTACCTATATTACGACATAAACACCAGGCAGAGATGCCAGCCTAAAGGATATGGTTAGTCATTAGAGTTATGAGCTTCAGCAAGAGATGCACAGCGAAGGTCCACCCAACTACACTGCAGAAAACCTTTCTTTCACGGGTACGGTTAGTCATCAGAGCTGAGTTCCAGGCTGAACAACAGGATTGGCTACCACACAGAAGGCGCAAGATCAAAACCATATGTGACAGATTGGTAATTTGTAGTGGATACAATATCAAGCGCAACTCCAGAAAATATATATATATATATATATGAGAGAATTGATGAAAGTATCACACAGGAGGCATTAAGCAGCCTGACTTGATCTTTCAAAGACAAAATCGACCGCCTACAGATTGACACAAGACAACCTCGTAGGCAAAACGGCTGTTTTATAATACCCCACAGATTTCACTACACACGTAATAAATAAACTAACAGCAGAGATACTTCAGATAAAACAGTGCACCCTTCAGCGTCATCTTACTACAGCAAACTTGGTCCACACATTTGCCGTCCAGATGAAAGCTGGTACACCCATTTGTTCTGACCCGTCTGTTCCAGTGATCTTGGAGCTGCATGGGAGTAACATACTTTAGAGAACCAAATCAATATATAATCATAAAGAAATCAATGTGCAAGTTAGCAAGTTACTGTCAAATCCCCACAAGAATCTGTTAAATACCAAACGAGAGAGCATCCACTGGTGTTCCCACACATCAGATATCAATGGAAAATGATGTTCCAATATACTTCTCAATATGAAAAGCAGATCTGTGATATCTAGTTACAGAGTGCCAGGTTATCCAGATTAAATCAAAATTAGTTTTAGCATTTAGCAATGTGGACTGTTACACCTCCAGCAAAATCACTAGTGATTCATTGCAATAGACAGTGCAAAAGGTGTGCAGTTATATTTGTATAGTTTAGGAAAACACCTCCAAAGGCCAAAGAACCTGTTTTATTTGTTCAACATTTTTTCCAACAATCAAAGACCATCAGATTAATTGTAAGTGCGATAAAATTTCATGCACTATCCACTTTTTCCCTGTTTTCTGTCTTATCGAGTTAGCATTACTCTAGTTATCTCAGGCTATGCCGAATTGCCAATGAACATCAATGAAGAATTTAAACATGTGACATAATTTATTTGTAATGGTACAGGTATAACTAACCAGCAAGGTCCAATTAATCAGCAACATTAACATAACGTGCATCTCAATGGAAAAGCATAGCAACACTCAAATGATTAATTTGTCTCATGAAACCTTGAAATCAAAGTACGGTTCAAGTGCTACAGATGTTGCACATACCCATTCCAGCAGCATCGGAACCTCTCATGATCCCCAGTTTCCGGCAGCTAGTAGTGAACAAGCTGAAAATGATGTATAAGATATTAGACAGTAAGCAAGAATGATCACAAATAACTACTGAAGCATTGGAAAAAAACATGGTAGCTCAGTCAAACAATTCATAGGTCATATTTTAACTTGTGAACAAATGTCATCTATTGATATGCAAAACAATATAGTGCTGAGGGGTGGGAGGGGAGTGACCATTTGTATACAAGATAAGCTTTTATCGGTAGACTGTACAAACTCTTAAAATGTGCCAACTGAAAGTACGAAAAAAACTCAATAGAATTTTCTCAAAGCAGACAATCAAAATTCAGAAAGGACCTATAATTATAATTCATACTAAAGAGTGAAACTGGAATCCTCAGAGAACTCTAGAGAGAGAGACTTGAATAAGCATTTTACACATGAGTCCACCTAACTTTTCAGCAAGTTACAGGGCTTGGTGCAGAATTTCAGTTGACTCCAAATATCATCACAAGTGAAATACTGATATCTGAATATCTGAACATAGTCTATGCAAGACAAGAATGACACAAGGAAAATCATAAAAATTGCCATTATTTAAATAAGATAAGATGCATGATAACAAAGTTAGGAACTCACTCCCAAGGAAGATCACCAACAAGCATCCAGTCAGCGTCCTTGTCTTCATAGGTAAGAACATACTCTTGGTCCTTAAGGGTGTCAGCCCTAGAACCGTTAGTAAGCCTGTCTCTTTTTGATGTCTTGTGTGAACTGCTCTTACCTGTATTGCAAAACAAGTACAACTATTAGTATGTTTCCTGGATATATACATGTAAAATACAAGAAATAGAAAGCAATTCTATAGTTGAATACAGATGAGAGTCACAAAATCAGGCTAGACATGTGCCTAGGAGAAATGGAATTGCTATTTTCACTACCACAAGACAGCATACTGTGCAAACATGACAATTGTGTCAAAATATCGGTAAAATAAACAATCAAATTTTTGGATAAACATTGTTACCACAAGATGATTCTTTTTACTAATGGACTTCATTTATCACTTTTCTATTGTTTCACCGTTGCTTAGGAAAATAGGGTTTGCTTCTAAGCACAACAACTTTTGTTTTGGGTTAATTGTTGACTACTTGACTTAGACGATGAATGTTGCACAGTCAAAATAATCTCGTAAATTGTAGTCCAGCTAGGCCAAATTCATTAGCAGCCATGCATCAGCATCCACTTTTATCGTTAAACCCTATTTTATATTCTGAAGATTTTCACTAAGCAAGGAAAAAAGGCATACAGAATATCTCAGTCTGAGCTATGTATTTAATGCACACAAAATATTTTTCTATTTCATCAAACTAATTGGCATCTTCTAAACTACACGTGAAACAAAGCAAATTGAGTATATCTGCAAATTAAAAAAACAGAAAACAGCAACACTCACCACTGATAAAGCAGCGGAACATCTTCTCAAGAGCAAGTGAAAGATCCTCATAGCTCGAATAAGTCTTGAGGTCAACCTTCCTAAGGTATGGAGCTCCATCCATGCTGACCTTAACGTAGCAGCATCCTACCTCACTTTTACCTTGGTCTTCCCCCTTGGTCTTTGTGGCACTGGCAGCCAATGTATTCTTCCGGTAGCTTCGCACAGGTGGCCATCCAACAACTTGAGCCCTAGTGCATAAACACTTACTATCAGACATTCAGACCAAACGTTCAGAACTAGAGAAACATTTACTGACATATGTTCTTTAACTAGCCATCAACTTCATGAAAAGGTTGTACCCAGGCCCCTTCACACCTTCGGGACCTGGTTACAAGTAGTTTATTACAAATTTCTATCCTAAGCAGATTAACTACATCATCTGCGCAACCATGCCAGTACAGGTGGAAAATTACGAGAGGCATCACCGTTTGGTCACAACACCTGGTTATGTGGCAATTTTTCAACAAAGATCGAGCCTTTTCCAGTTAGGTGGCAATTTTCCAACAAAGCTTGAGTTCGTCTGTGTTCAGTCTAACAAGTACTCCCTCAAAGCGCACGTGTGTTTGAAGATTCAAACTTTATAACTTTTGTGTTTTGACTAATAATTAGCACAGCAAAATATATGTATTTGTTCATTTCTACATTTCAGAGGATAAATTCACGAGAACTATCAGTCTTATTGGTCAGTTGGTCACTACCGCTCCAGTTTTGATCCAAAACTAATGATGCATCATCACACCTGCGAATCAAATGCTCCTCTAGCAAAAGCTCCTATTTGACAAGCTAAAATAGTGTACAGAACTAAATCAAACTAACTCGAAAAAAAAAAAGAAGAGCCAGCTTACTTGGCAGCTCGAGGAGCTACGGCAGCAGCTTCCCCCATCCCCTTCTCCTCCTCCCCCCTCACGCCCCCTTCATCGTCGGCGACAGCAGGACAGCGGCTGTGAGACCGGTCGAGGGAGTCCGCGAACCCGCGCTTGGCGCCGCCCCTGGGAGGAGCAGGGCCGAGAGTGAGCGCTGCATCGACGGCCTCAGCGCGGCCGGGCGACTCGGACCCCGGCAGCCCGAGGCGGAGCGCGAGGTGCGCCCCCACCTCGCCGCCAGCAGGGCCCGACGAGGTCGAGCAGCACGAGGAGGAGGCCGGGGTGGCCGGGCTCGCGCCGAGCCCGATGTAGTCCCGCGCTTCGAGCGGCGGCAGCGGCATCGGAATCGGAATCACAGAGAGAAGAGGAGCAAGAGAGGAGACGCGAAAGCGAAGGTCTTTTTGTTGTCTTGGAGGAGACGGAGAGAGTGGTTGCGGAGCTTGTTGTTAAAGGCTGAGCTGAGAAGTGGCCGACACGGGAGGAATTGCCTTTCTATTTTGTCTCCGTTTTTTCGGGCGGGTTGGTTTCCCGGTGCGCGCCAATTTTCTCCTTATCTTTATTCCTACTACGGGTAGTGAACGTGTGTGACAGTGCAGCTGCGTCGACGACCGTTTGACCCAGGGTCATTTGCAAAGTCAAAAGGCGAGTTTGCAACAGCGACTTGGTTCTCAGCTTTGGAAGACAGGGGAGTACTAGGTCGATAGTGACACGAACATGGCGAGATTAGCAGTATTAGAAAAAATCCCAGCCTCAGACCGTGAGCAGAAAAGCACACGCAGGCCGGTGGTTAATGAATACACGGAGTACAGTAAAGCGGTTTGCTTTGGGGGAAGCGACAGGATCTTCAAGAGGATCCCCTTTTCAGTTTTATAATCGAGAATTTTTTCAGACAGAACACTGCACACAACACTCGATCCTCTCTCCTCTCGTCTTGACAGCTGCACCCATCAATCAAAACTCCCCTCCAAAGTTTGTACGGAGTACTAGTAAAACAAAACTTCCACACACAAAACTTTCACCTTCCCCTCGCTCGTTTCTGGCCCCCTGGCAGTGCTGAACCGTGGTTGGCTTAACCAAAGAAAAGGTTACGTGATCGTGTAGTACACGGGGAGAGGGTGCCGTCAGACACGACACCGCCGCAGAGAC
The DNA here is from genome assembly GCA_030770085.1 of Oryza coarctata. Lineage (NCBI taxonomy): Eukaryota > Viridiplantae > Streptophyta > Magnoliopsida > Poales > Poaceae > Oryza > Oryza coarctata. The sequence continues at coordinate 21,731,217 of CM061470.1, forward strand.
ATCGCCACCTCCAACTCCCGTTGCCGCGTCGCGCGTCTCGTCCGTGCGCCCCCGCGACCGGGCGGGCTGTGCCGAGTATGGGGGTTGATTCGCGGGGTTACACCACGACCCACAGTTGCCCAAAAGTCTATCACTAAAACTAAACTTTTGAAATCTTCAGTCGGATTTTTAAGGAGTGGAATTAGTTATTCCCTCGTACATATTACTAAAAATAACTTTCAATATTAAAAATAGGTGGGTCCGTCCAAACTAGCAGCTAAAACGTAGACAAAAATCGCTCCTTCTCTTCTCTCTCCCTCTCGGTGATAGATTAGGAGTGTGACGTCTTTTTAACCCGTGTAGAGCCGAGTTTTTTTGGGCTTGAGGACTTAAATTTTTTGACATCAACTAAGATGATTATTGAAAACCTAAAATATTTAGAAGTAGGATCCACCAAGTATATCGGTTGGCCATGCTCGGCCGGAGCGCCAGTTTCTAGGCGAGTTCCGTGGCGATTTTTCACGGCACGGCACCGCGTCGTGGCTGGTTGGTTAGTTGGTGCTCCGACCGAACGGCCAACGCTAATTACGCTGCTCCTGCTGCCATGCGCCTGTGCCCGTGTTGTTTGCCTCTACACACGGCTCCATCGCGCGAGTACTGGTGTAATACTACTACTCCATGTCGAAGCGGGCGTTCCTTTAGCGAGGAAATCATGGGTCGTCATTGGCCTCTACTGCTACCGTACCAGCAAAGGCCATGTAACGTTTAATGCAGGGGCTGAGATTCTTGGGAACAGTAGCTCCCTGGTGGTGCTGGTGGATGATCAGATATTCAGATCAGAATTGATGGCGCTTGCCGCCGCGGTGGCCTCTTGGGCGCGGGCGACAACGCCTGCGCAGGCATGCATGCGCCGCGGCAGCTACCAGCGGCTGCAATCCTCGTGCAGCAGAACGCCAGCCAGCAAGCAAGGAGTATTTACTGGCCTGAGCCTCTCTGCTCCGGGCCCTTCCATGCGTGCATCATCACCGTGCTGGGCATCATGCCTGCCACCGCGGGGGCTCGAGCCCATTTATTCCTCTTCGCTGCTACACCTCCATTTCGAGTCGTCAGTTGTGTCCCTGACGACCTGCTAGCGTGATAGCGCCCGCTCCTTTTCATTCACTGGTCACTGCAACTGCGAGGACAATTGTCCACTTCAAGTCTGCAACAGCAAAGCTGCAATCTATTCCTGCCAGTGTGTACAGTGCATTTTAGAGCTAGGCTAATAGCTACGCCCAATATTTATTCCTACATTTATTATTATATCGTATATAAACCTATTTATATAATAACACGTTATATCGTTAATATTTATATTTAGATCACTTTATTTTCTCACAAGGGTTTTTTTAAGCGTGTGCTACATCTAGCTATAGAGTTGCAGTCGTCTTTTCTCTCTCTCCTCTATTCTCTCTTCTAACTCACTTGATAATTAGTGCTATCCACTTATATAAACTTATTATCTGCTGTTAAAAACTCTACGATAACAACCAACCAACCATGGTTTATGTTACCGTCCCTCCCCACCGGTAAACGCAGACTGAGCAAACCCGATGAAAACTAAACAAATTTTAACAGAATTTTTACAATTTTGGAGCTTAGTTAATACACCGGATTGTTTTCATTACCACACATAGACAATAAGTCCAGTGATCACATCACGATTATCGCACGGTAACCGACGATAACGCAAACCCTGCAACCAACAGAATTTACACTTTAGACGTGAGCTGCTGGTAACATGCGTTGGATTTGATTAGCGTAACAGAAACAAAAACGTCTTTACCCTACGAGGCCCACGCCTCAGTCGAATTTCTTTTGAAAATAATAGTATTTAATACAAAATTTTTAAAAAATAGGGGTTGGATGAAAAAAAATTGCAAAAGTATGGCCTATAGATTCCATAGAAACCTATGGAACAACGACAAATTAAAAGGACCAGTCGAATCCAAATTGTTTCATATAGATCATAGGTGTTGTAGTTGACAGGCATGTGGTACTGTAGCTAGTTGATTGAGTTTTATTGAAGGTTCGACAGGCTCTCTCCTACCGGGCCTATCAACTAATGGAGTTTCAACTAATTTCCTTTAAAAGGAGATCTCTCCCAAGCTCAATGTGCTCTTGACGTGGAGAACTACCGAGGAGTGTCCACTGATGATAGCAATAGAGGATGGCACCAATGGTGAAAGTGGAAAGCTACGATAGGGTAGTCAATGGTGAAGGCAAGGCGAGCGCTATGTTGGCCATAAGTTGGCTAACAAATTACAAGGTAAAAATATTCTAATCTCTAATTGCCTAGTTGATTAATTAATTAGTGTTAGATGTTGTAGTACATATTTTTATTTGTAGATATTATTGTTTAGGTTAGAGTAGTTAACTTTGAATCCCTAGATAAACCATGTGAGAACTTAGTATTAATCAATTATTAAGGTGAATGTAAGACAATAGGTAGGAAGCATTTGCCTTGTTTTAGCCGTTGTTAACCTTCCATATTTAATCTGTTTGTTTAGTTTTAACTAAGTTTTTAATACATAAACAACAGATAAAATTATTAACTTTAGTAATATATAGTATTTGTTCAATATTTTTAAAAGGAAGCACCATAGTAATTTGGCATGTATTATTAGGATGTCAACGGATGTGTCTGTTTGTGTTTATTATAGTGATGCTTTTATTCAGTACTACTATCTATGATAGTAGAGTATATTTAAATATGTTTGCCTTATGGATACTCACTGGAGCATTTGACTATGTGGCTACATAATATATTTGGATTTAGTTTACTATGAAGGCGGTTTGGCCATTTGGGGGTGAATATGGATAGAAGTGAAAAGTAGTGGAGAATGCATCTATCGATAGATGGAGAAAGTTTGTTAGTATGACGATGGCAAGAGGGTATAGTATGGAGATACTGGCACAAAAGAAAATAACCGGTGGGAAAATAGGCGAGTCAATGGATCAGGTGGTGGCTGTCCCTTTAGGTGACATTGGTAAACAACAACCAATTGTTGCAACCGGTGATGAAAACTTGATGGGCGATTTTGACGATGACGAGCCTAGATCCCCGTTGGCTGTTGATGCAGTGGAGGACAAGCAGCAGTGGAGTAGATGCAGTGGAGCGAGCACATTGAATGGATTGACATTGAGACCCCGAATTTGATTCAAGGCATTAGTACACATCTACCGAAACACGAGTTGAATACTTACGCAGAAAGAAGACATACGAACACCGACTAAAGGCTAAACAAAACAACCGGAGGACTATTACTCGAGAGCTCCCCGCATGGACTGAGTGTCCAGAGTGTAGGTGCGGTGACCATTGCCAGGTTGCTACGTTCTTATGACAAAATACCCTAGGATGAGGTATTTTCTTTATCTGAATGTTGACGACAATGTCGTAGTAAGTTCTAGACACACTTTTTTTTCATTGATAGCTTGTGTTACCATTTATTATGTTATGCAAACTACATACGAACTATGCAAGGAGATTCAAGGATGTGTTCATTCACCAAGTGGATTGACATGAGGAGACCCCAATCTAATGGCCAAAGTATAATGCAGGCTGAGACAAGATCAAAATACATTCATACCAAGGAGGAGCACAAACAACGAGTGCAAGTCACTAGCTTAGACTGGAGAAATAATCCTTTTGGTTTGTCTATAAAAGGTATGAGCGTTTCAAATGCGCATGTATGGATCGTTGTCAGGTAACAACATTCTTCATGTAAGGGACATGTGGTAGAAGATACTTCATTTGCTAAAACATAGATGATGACTTTGTTGTAAGTCTACAACCTAATTCCTTTAATGTTACATAATATTGCAATGCACAAACAATACTCTCTACACAGAATGACCCAAGGATGTGCGCATTCAACTTATGGATTAACACGGTGCAACTCAACCAAGAGGGTCAAGGTCAGAGAGGCTGAGACATTCTCATAATACAAGTGAATTAAAAAGAAAAAGTCAAAAGCAATCTAAAACACATTAGAGGCGTCGGTAACAGCCATTGAAACATTTAGCCCTACAAGTTTACAAATTGCTATCACCTCTAACAAAGTGTGTTGTTAGTCCACCGCCATATCATTATCTAATAAAACAAACTCACATGTTTGGATGTTTCTTATATATTTCTATTTTGATTATGTTATGGACCCATTTTTTCATCATATCATCAACTATATACGACATAAATCTTTTTTTATACGGGTCACGGTAAAGAGACGACCATCGAGAGGATTGTGATTTTTTGATAAAAAACTTATGAAAGAAAAACATTGTGAAAAAATAATATATCAACATAAAAGAGAAGCATTGCACTCTAAATTAAAATAATATAAAAATAGATAATTATTTGTCGAAGAAAACACTATAAAAAACTATTGTCAAAGTCCCAATATTCAATAAATCGAAAGATGGACCTTGAAAGGCCTGTTGAACACCCCTATTTGACAAGGCTATCGATTTGTCGCTGTTCGATATGGGTCTACTCGATAGGGATCTACTTTTGTAATTTTTCCCTCTTGATATCTATTTTTATAATTTTTCACTAAAATGCTATTATTTTTAAAATTTTTTTTTGCCTTAGTCTCGTTCTAGCCAAACTAACCAATACTATGTTAGGCTTTCACTGCGTTTCCCTCATCTCATGATTTGTTTCTAGTGGGGGAGATTTTTCATTTCAGGTGGAACAAAATGCATCAATCGATCGGTCGAGCCGAGCAGCTGAGCCCCATTCCCCAAATCCTCATGTCCATCTGCCGGCAAGCAGGTAGCTAGGGCAGGAAGGAGAGGAGCCATGCAACGGCAGCCATCATGAACGCCTCCTCTCCATTTCCTTTTTCCAACACCTCTGCATTTGCATGCCTGCTGAATAGGACACCCTAAACAAAGGCAAGAAACCAAGTTGTTCGTTTGGGCCACGACACACACATGGGCCAACTTTGGTCATGTTGCATGTGGCCACACGCCTCTACACCACACACGCCAATCAATCGATGCCCCCCGTTGCCGGTATAAAAACGGCCAAAATTTTTACAATTTAGACTTTTAAAAAGCTTATTTAAAAATAAACCACGATCTTAGCGCTATGTCCGATTATATTAAGATCCAACATTTCAGTATTAGATATTTTGACACTAACACCCATAATGTAGTGGCATCTTAGGCAAGCTCAAGGGACGGTGTGGCAGAAGGTCCACGGCAATAGACATGACGGTGAGACAAGAAACTTGACCAAGATCTCAATAAGGATGGTGATGTCTGGATCCTATGGCATCGACAGCGCCTCTTGTTACCATGTTGTTGGACTTCATGCCACTATCGACCCCTTGCTTTCTTCCAAACTGCTACCATCCTCATCAAGATTTGTTAACTCCAGTAGAGTCTTTGGTTAAGTCTCAAACTTTAGCGCTAGGTCCATTGGTGCTAAGGTTGGGAGGTCAATGTTAAATCATGTTGATCTCTTGCCACGTTAGCCATCTAGCTCATCTAGGACACCATGGTGCTACGGATGTTAGCGCCAAAACATCTAGTGTTAAAATTAGTGTTATGGAAAATGAACTGTTGATGAAGTGAAAACTAGGGGTTCCACTCTAACGGCCAGAAGGTAGATAGGTGGCGTTTTAGGATGTCATGTGCTCTAGGATGTCGAGAAGTGTGAATAATCATAATGTGGTGCCGGCTTCCCCAAGCTAGCACCCTTGGGTTAGCTGGCACAAGCTAGCTTGCCCTACCCTAACTATATGGCTCAAGCTGACCGCCCACGAGCTGTTGGTATTGGGGTGGCTAGCCCGAGTAGATAGTAGCAAGTTGGTTGGGCTTAGATGATTGATTTAAGCCAGTTATCTTAGAAAGATGGCCCTAGGACGATGATCCTAGGCTCGTGCACCCCTAATAGATGAATGTGAGAGAGTTCGGGGCTAAGGCACTCCTAACTACCCTAACCACCTTATTTAATGTGGTAGATTAGGACGTCTCGCTAGGATTAGCAATTGTGTGCCTTCTCTGATTAGAATAATAAGACGAATATCTACTTTAACGATAGGCGATATGAGATAAGTCGCATACTACTCCTCATAACTACTAGGCTATCGAGCTATAGTCCTACCATGTAGCCCAACTTTTCACCTATCTTTATGGAGAAGTTGGCCGATGGGCTTGTGGCAGCCAGTAACGGTAGGAGGAAGGCGTTGCTAGGGCAACGTGTACTTGAGCTTTGATGCTAATTAGACTAGCCATACATAACCCTTATTTATTTAAGCCCACAGATCCCTTGTTATACATCATTTTGATTTATAGGTCTATATGCTACTCCCAAAAAATTATAAGGGGGAGATCATTGCTTACTGAAAAGTGTGAAGAAAAGTTGAAAAAAAAACCCACTATAGCACATAAAAATAAGTAAGAATATAGAAGTATAATGTTACAATTCTCATTAGTCCTCTACATCCTCTTTCATATTTATCGCGCGTGTAATCACCGCTGAAACCAAATACAAAGTGGCTAGCTTGGCCCTCACTTTCGGAGTACATTACTCGACTTAACTGCTGACTCGGCCGTTTAATCGGTGACCGTAGAAAAAGGTCACGTATTAGCGATACGTCATCATTTTGCGTTTATGAACGTTAAATTGCCGTATTTAGCGATTAATTGTATATTTCTTTGTTTAATCGCCAGCATAATCTGGATAATTAGGAAAGTACACCTAGCCTATCTAGAAAGATATTTGATTTTACTATGTTTAGAATTTGTCATCCACAACTAATTATACATACATATGTGAATATGTTTTAATATTATTTTATATTTTATTACATGTTTTTATGTTTTATCTCTCAAAACCATTCCTTTTGACACATGCCTTTGTGAATACTTTATATTTTATTACTCGTTGACACAATTTCTTCATAAATCCTCTAAATATCATCGTCCGCTACCTAGCGTGCCACTATCAATAGATTATTAACCCATTATAGTATTCACGTATATACATAGAGAGAGGTAAGTTTAATATAAAGATACAAACAAAGATAAAGGGGATAATGATTTTTATATATTTTTGTGTCTCTTAGAGATAATAGCTATACTTTGTTTGATCGGGAAGCCTCTACTTAGATTAATCTCACAAATGTGAAATATATAGAAAAAATATTAATCTAGTCTACCATAACATCGGTATAAAACTCGGACGAGATGATCAGCGGCTATCAGTAGTTGGGCTTATCAACTCAATGAGATTGGATAGGTGGCTTATGTTTTATTTTGTCTTCTTAGGCACGTCTTTTCTGGTCTTGTATTTACATCATCTCTTTGTTGAAGTAGAACTAAATATAAATATAAGTATGAATATAATTTGAATGTCTAACTATGATTTTATATCTTTTTATTATTATTTGTATCTTTTTTATTATTATTGGTAACACACGTATGGTTGGTGATACTCCACCAAATTATATATTTCCTATATCTAATTATACAGAAACGATAGCCAGTGGGTCAGGAATTCCTGTCACCATTTTTTATCCCTTGCATGTCGTGCCCACGCTTTTGCATATGCAGAGATCATCAAAAGAAAACTAGGAGGAATTGGAACGAAGCGTTGTTGTCATTGGCCTGACTGTGTTTGGGCCTGGACTGGATCGAGTATGAACTTAAGAACAGCTAATTGACAAGGCCAGAATTAAGCACTTAACGTTTGCTTGCAAGCATTGACGTGCATTGCGTACATCTGGCTGGTGACCAAACTGACAAATCATTCTCGACTTGCCCTTAGGTAATTAGGTCGCTGGTGGTACTGAACTGAAGTGGTACTCTCATATAGTCATATCTTATGTTTCATCGGTGCCTTTTTCTGTTCTTCCTTCGCCATGTGCAGTACAGGTTTGATCATGTTAGGTCACCAACTAAGATGGAGGACCATCCATCTATTATACGGTAGATCGAGTTTTAATGTTACCAAATGCAGCTTCATGAGAATTGGAAACATATGGAATCTAAAGAGCCTGGAGATCGAGTGAAAACACAGACAGGTGATCTGGGGCACCACAGAAATATACTATTGTATAGAATCTGTATCTTTTTTCATAACGAAGTGGTTGGTAAAAGTCACATCAAACTAATGGGATCAGTTAGAGCTCTGAACTTTCACTAGGTGTTTTTTTTTCAAGACGAACTTTCGCTAGGTGTTTGTTGAAAGCCACTAGTCAGCACCTAATCATATCCTTGGTGGACCCAATGGAAGTCGATTGATCATCATTAACACAGTCTCAGTGGTAGTTGCACGCTCCAACAACTGGGACACTGCATTATTATTACAGCACGCACAAGAAGCAGAGGATGGAGTATCTCGTTTATCTGATCTGACTGACGAGACTGAAGTTCATTTCACTATATATTCAGGCTGCTATGTACTGATACTACTACTAGTATTCAGACATTCAGTACCAAGTAGTAATCCCAATGTACTTAAGTTCTTCCTAATCCCAGTGCCAATAATGTGGCTACAAACTTTCTTAATCAATGATGGAGTAGGATCACACAATAACCGAATTCATCTTAGTTTCAGCTGCCTTAGGCTGCGTTACTTTGGAACGTTTGGAAAATTCTTAACTCATTAGAGTATAATTAATTAAGTGTTAGCTTAAAAAAATAAAAATAGATTAATATGGTTGTTTCAAACAGCTTTTCTATACACTTTTTTTATAACACATAATATTTAGCAGTTTAAAAAGTATACACATAAAAAACAAATAAGTAAAACAGGAACTCGCTCGTGCTGAACACACCGTTATTCAAGTTTAATGATATGACGATCCTGTCTTGACTTTGTTGCCATGGCACTGACCATTTTTTCCCTAATTAAAAGATTAGTTACAGACAAAATGCTTAGCTAGATTAACAAATACTTAGATGGTGAGCTTAGTTATAGGGAGAATATTGAGAGGCTTGGATAACCTGACCCCACAGAATGGACGGCTTGGATTCATCCTGATCCGGACATTGCCAACCGACGTGGTTACCATTTTCGGCGACTCGCCCACCAACCGCCGGTGATAGTGTGAGGTCACACTGTCATTGACCAATCACTATCTCAAGCAAAATCAGCCGTTGGATTTTCCACGTGGAGGATCGGATGGACGCCACGTAGACACTGCAGGTGGGGAGGTGCGCCTCTCGTGGGCCCCTGCGCCGCTCCTCCTTCCACTGGTGCAAAGCTGGACGTAATTTGCAGGGACAGCCCTGCGTTTGTACAGGATTTGTAGTTATGGGGTTAGGAACTTAACGATTTTTTTCTGAGATTTTCTTGGTGTTATTTCTTAGATTGAACTTAAAGGAACATTGTCTTCTGGTGAGATGGGTTTGGATGATCGCATGGTAAATCTTGTACCACATGATTAACTAGTGTTCACCGTGTGCTTCTTTCTATTGAAAGAGTGGATGTAGTACTTGTTTTTTTAGAGAAAAGTAGTACTAGATGTGTGTTTAGTGACTCTTAGAGCAACATCAATGCTTATTACCAAAGGTAAAAACAGCGTGGTCTATAAATCAGCAGGTAGTTGTTAAACATGTACTCCATAATGTATCAGGGGTGGAGCCAGCAGCCAAAACCTATGGGGTCAAAGCTGTAAAATTCTTCGAGCTTTCTATTGTTGCAACACAAATATCAATAGATTTTGGGCTGTTTTGAAAAATCTGTGGGTCAGCTGACCCCACAGATTACACGTAGTCCGCCACTGCGACGTATGAATGTGAGCTGTGGACATAAGGTGGGGTTCACCAAAGAAAAAAAAAGCGATCCATCCCTAACGTCCCCAGCAATAGGCATATATATATATATATATATATTATAATCTAGTTGCTCGTTACTAGCAATAGGCATATTTCCTATAGTTAATATTGCCTCGATAGTAAGGCTACATTTATTGCGTATTACCTAGTACTTATGTACACTGTGTTGTTGCTCTTAAATGTGCAATAATTCTTGAATTGATGGGATGCTATTTACAAATACTATTCATTAACATACGATATGTCTGTAACTTGGAGGAAAAATAACTGTAAATTTAGATTGAAGAATTAATAGTGAGATTAACATGATAGTTTGATTTTTTTTCTCAGTTTATTGTTTGGTAGAAGTGATGGAAATTAGTAGGAACTAGGAGTTTAGATACATATACTTGATTAGGATTTTTATAGACAATGTAAGGGGATTCCCTCATAACTATCACCCCCCACCTCATGTATTAAAAAGAAGGTAGTTCGTCCATCCATCCTCCATTACATCCTACCAAAAATCCCATGTCCTATAAACACACTAAGCAGTTAATGGCTTAATCTCTCTAAACTCCCGATATGTCTAATAATTCCCTCAACGAAACGTCCTATAGAATATATTTGTATGAGAATAAACTTTCTGTCTCATTCTCTTGTACATGTAAATGTAATTTGTTCTCATAAATACATAATATCATATCAAGTGTTAAGACAAAGAAAACATTGTGAGGTATACACCCCCCTTAAATACCATATCATGAGAGGACTAAAAATCACACTTGTCTATTGCATTTGACAACAATCACTTATGATCGCTAGTAGTATTAAATTTGCACTTATAAATAGCCAATTTTGGCTTTGAACCCCACTGTCTTGTTGGATTTAGTCTATTTCTGGTTTTGCTAACACCCCACTGTTCCGTGAATCAACACTACACGGCTGAGGATGTGTTTTGCAGTGCAATTTTTTAACTTCTATTTTCTCATTTTTTACAAGTATATTTTTTAATTGCTTATATTTTTTATAGAAAAATTCTTTAAAAATCATATTAATATATTTTTAAGTTTATAATAGCTAATACTTAATAAATTATACGCTAATAATTTTTTATTTTATGTAATTATCTATCTTATATTTCAATGTGTTGTTTGAAGGTGTTGGGATCATTATAACTTTAAAACAAAACATGATTAATTAAGTATTAGTTTATTTTTAAAAATTAATTAATATAATTTAAAATCAAATTTCCTATAAAAATATTTATAAAAAACAATGGTTCAAAAAATGTGATCATCGAAAACGAGCCGCGCTAAGCTCCCTTCCATAGTTGCGAACACAACCTTAGGCCAACCCATGGTTTTGTGCTCACCAACCGTCAGAAATGGCAGTACAACCATGATTAATATCAACACAAAACCACGAGAAGCGAGGGGGTTAACTGCAAATGACACGAAACATCCGACGGCGACTCGGCCGCCGTTTGTTTACTTGCTCCTCCGCCTCCTTTTTTTCCTCATATCCACCTCGATCGCCATCACCAACTCCACCGAAAGTCTCGATTTGCGAGGAGAGGACGAGACGAGCTCGCCGAGCTGATTAGCTCAAGCCTCTGAAGCCCAGAGCAGCGGCGGCGGCGGCGGAGGAGGAGAGAGGTGCGGGCGCCTCGGGAAGACGACCGACAGCGGTATCCATCTGGCGCTCTAATGACCCAAGATGCCCCCTTTCCCCTCATCTCTCTCTTTCTTGCACCTCTGCTCTCTCGATCCATCTTTCTCTCTCTGCTTTCAATCTGTGGAGGCGGAGCTAGGGTCGATTGAATCGATTGTGTTGAGAAAGATGTCTCCTTTCGTGATCTTTGTTGTGTTCTTGTAGATCTTGTTGGCGAGAGGTTGTTCTGATTTAGCATGTTTGTCGATGAGCTTAGAGGGCTTGATCTTGAGCTGACCTGAGGTGTTTCTTGCTACCGGTTGCTTCTGCAGGTACAATTCTGCATCGGTATCTCCACATGAGCAAAAGGGACCTGAAAAGCAGCAATCTTGGACTGAAAAGCACGCGCTTTTGAGAAATTTCGAAAAGGATACATGCATAGCGAGATCTTGATCTTGGAATGGTGTCCAGTCGAAGGAACACCGGGGCACTCCAGCGGGATGGGTCGGTTCGAGACTGGTCTGAATTTGTTGACCCCTCACCATCTCCTAAATTGTTGTATTCGCAATCGTATGTTGCAATGAGAGGACTGCTATCTTCTTTGGTCTCAATGAACTTTGCCTTACTGTCAACAAGGCTGAAATCTGCATGGGCGGCTATACTGTCCCAGAGGCATACCCGGTCTCTAGAGAGGTCAAAATCGAGGGGGCTGAGCTGCAAGAGAGTTGCATTTCATCTGTTTGTGTGCTTCATGGTCGGCATCTTCATTGGGTTCATGCCGTTCTTCTCAATCGATGTCTACCAGAAGATAGTCTCTGAGAACGGGAGGCTTCCGTTTGATGAGGGTGTAGTTGACAAGGGAATGATTCATAGTAAAGTTAAGGAGTTGGAGACTATTGTGGTGGAGAAAGAGGTTGACATAATTGACGAGAGTGTGGTTGAAGAGAGTCCTCCAGTCCCTGCAATGTTGGATGATGAGGCTGATTTTGTCGAAGCATCCCCTGCAATACCTGATATCAATGATTTGGACACCCCCGTGAGAAAGCTTCTGATAATTGTTACGATCACTACTGTTCGGCCACAACAAGCATATTACCTGAACCGTTTGGCTCATGTTTTGAAAACTGTACGGTCTCCTCTTCTGTGGTTAGTGGTCGAATGGCCTGATCAGTCCTTTGAAACAGCAGAAATCCTAAGGTCTTGTGGGGTTATGTACAGGCATCTTATCTGCAGGAAGAATACTACCAGTGTACGGAAAATTGCTGTCTGTCAGAGGAACAGTGCAATCTATCATATTAAAAAGCATCGTCTTGATGGTATAATGCATTTTGCTGATGAAGAGCGGTCATACATGAGTGATGTATTTGAAGAAATGCAGAAAATCAGGTGATGCTTCTCGATAAGTCTTTTCGTAAAAAATTTGTATAAATGAGGTTAAGGACGTTCCTGTCTTTTCAGAAAGGAATGTTTTTAGTTTATTCCCTTCCTCTTTTGTGCCTGTCCAATTTTAGAAACCACTATTCCTCTAATCATGCTATTCTATAGTTATTGGGTGATTGAAATGTTCAATGTTCCTTGCTTATGACACAAGCCATTGCTAGGGTGAGTGTCACATTCCTTGCTTATGAAATCAGTGAACACTAAGTGGAGTGATAAATGCTTCTGTCTCAAGCATTCTATGTCATGAAAAGCAACCTTTATCCCAATTTATGAAAAGCAACCTCTTGAATTGGATGGGCAATAGGATTATGACTACAGCCAGTCTACATAGTGAGTTTCAAAGTCTCGCACCCATGTATGTCATTTCCTGGAAATTAGCAGTAACTGGTTTAGTAAACCATTGCTATAACTGAAAATTATTCATTTCTTTTTGCTCCTAGAGTTGTATGATCATACCAAAGCATGCTTTATATTCTCCACTATAGTGGGAAGAATGATTTACTTGCTCACTTGACTAGCAAAAACTAACTAAAATAAAAAGAGTTTGTCCTGCTTAGTAGTTGAACCTTTGGCATACCAGTGAATATCCCAGTGTATACCAGTAACGTAGTAATCTGGCATGTGAAGCGGCAACTTCGGTAAAATAAATAGAAATGATTACGATTAACAATCCTACTGCGAATAAAACCTAACTCCTGCATTCCTACTCCATTTGATTATAGTTACTTTGGACTAGTCTCAGAATGCTAGCCCTGGGGAACCAATTAGTTTCTAACCAGTACCCTCTTTTTAATGGCAAATAGTAAGGAGCGTTGTTGATTTGTCAAAATTCATCAATGTAATCTTTTACTGGCAGAAAATAATGAGTACTATGATACGTCACTTTCAGTTTAGCTTAGTGATCAGAGTAGGGTAGGAAAACTTGAAAAGTTATGCAAAAGGGTCATGCACTGTCAGAACTGATCATAAGTAGTCTTGATGAAACTCATGAGAAAAACTTGTGGTATCAGGTGAAATAACATTGATGGTTTGTTGCCTTAAACTGTCTTCCAGAAATTTCAGATCAAAGGAACCCCTAGTCATATTAAAGCAGAATGCAATAAGACTTAACATATTTATTTTTGGCCTTAATACATCCTGACTCTCTCTATCTCTCTCATGTGCCTGTTATGTTTTTTTCAGGCGGTTTGGCGCATGGCCTGTAGCAATTCATACCGGGATAAAGTACATGGTGGTTGTAGAAGGTCCTATATGTAAAGGTAGTCGAGTCATTGGATGGAATGCAGTCCAGAAGAAGGGTGCAGTTCGTCGATTCCCAATTGGTTTCTCTGGGTTTGCTTTCAACAGTACAATGTTATGGGATCCTCAGAGGTGGAACCGGCCACCTATGGATTCTGTTGTCGTCCACTCAGGTGGAAGAGGTGGTTTGCAGGTGAGTTAGCTGGTGTGTTCTCAAAGTAAACTGCATAAATTAATCATACTAGCATAGCTAATGAAACTACCTTTTTTTTGGTGTAAAACCCTATTGCTAAGTAGCATTCATGAAAGTTCATTACTTTATAATGAGAATAAAATAGTATAAGATGCAGACATAGGATCTCCTAAAGCAAATATAGGCACTAGTCATGAAGAAAACAGGAACGCATCATCCCTATCATTCTGAGTCAACATGAAACCATACAGCAAATAATTAAAACGTACAATAATGTAATGTGGATGGGCTGACCTGACAAATGTGTCATTGCAGGAGTCGAGGTTTATTGAGAAGCTTGTTAAAAATGACCGCCAGATAGAGGGTCTCCCGGAAGATTGCAACCAGGTTATGGTCTGGAATTTTAACTTGGAACCTCCTGTACTCAACTATCCCCCAGGCTGGTCATTGCATAACAACCTTAATAGCATTATTCCTTTAACATAACGTTTTGCTGCTACCGACTGTGTATGCTCCTACAGGTCACTTCTCTTGCTAAGCCGGAAGTTTGATTTGGTTCTGAGTTGTCAGATTGTAACGTTAGTTGATTTACTTTCTGTTGTTGACAGGTTGCCATGAGGCTGCTTAGTGATGCCCTCCTGAACAAACTGCACTCTGGATCGATTACACGAAGTTGCTGTGGCATGATCTCCCGCAATTATCATATCAAATTATAAGTAGCTGTGCAGAGCAAGCTGCCTGACCAAACTTTTTTTTTCCTTTCTTCTGTACTTCCTTGTGTATTCCCTTCATTTTTTCCCCATATATCCGCCAGCTAGATGTTGCCCTACAGATTTTTTTAGCTTCCTTTGTTTTACTATGTGTTACCTTACAGATGTAAAAGCATGCAGCCATTGTAACTGTTAAGAGCAAAGACAACACTCTTGATACGTGAAAAGATTTGAGTCAAATTATTTTAGGTTGACTGAGAGTTACTGTACATTGTCCCGAATTCCTTTTGGAGTTCCATTTTTTAAGTTGTGAATACTTTTTTTTTTCTGCCGCGGAAAGGAAGTCATTACTTGGTGATATTAACTATCTTCACTTGGGGCATAATAAGCCATAACTGGAATTCTGGAAGTACGTGAATCGTGAACAACTTCACAATCGCCAGTGATGATTGATGACGGTCTCAAGTATAATGCTGAATTTTCTGATGGCATTGTTTCGCAACAATAAAGTGGTTAAGCTGTAGTTAAGTCGCTCATTTTACTTTTGTTTTATTACGAAGAACCTCGGAGCGATTTATGGATACATACCTAAATGCATCAACTATAAGCATGGTCGTCGATATGTCCGAGTGGTTAAGGAGACAGACTCGAAATCTGTTGGGCTTTGCCTGCGCAGGTTCGAATCCTGCTGTCGACGGTTTTTTCGTCTTTTTTTATACTTTTAAACCTTCTTCTTGTAGAGGCCCTGAAGGGAGACCATGGGTGTGACTGACATTGAGTAAATTTAACCTTTTGTTGCCAGCATGCTATTATCTCTACTACCTAAAAACGCATTGGCTGTTCTTTCCTCTACTCCCACCGCGCCCGCGCGCGCAGCACATCTATCCATTTCTTCCCACATCATAGTACCAGATGTAATGTTTTATTCTTGATCTATCCTCCCAATGGACGTGCACAGACTACGGCTCCAGTTCGATTGGCCATATGATCATGGCGGCATGATCTATGTGGATCAAGGTCAATCGTCAGAAACACACAATATCGGTGCCTGGTGGCGATACGAAAACCGTGGCGATCCATTCGAACCTTAGCCTCCTCCGGCGCACATTGCCAACTCCGGCGCCTTCCCTCGCTTCCTCCATCACGGGAGCCGACGGCCTCGGCAGTGGAGACCAGCAAGAGGGATATATCGGCGGGCGGCCGCCGGAGTCGTTGAAGCATCGGAAGGGGATAACGGGTTGAAGGTCGTGGCTACACGGAGACGGAGGATCAGGGCCACTTGATCAAGATCGATTGTCACGATGTCCAAACGCATATGTTGGTAGCGAAAAATATTAGAGCACAAACCGTCAAGTACAACTTGGAGAGAAAAAACATGCTAATTTACAACGTCTCATTTATATGATATTATATTCTACTACTTAAAGAGTAAATCGTCCTTCTTCCATACCTCTATCCTCTACTTTCATATGAAAAATACCTCTTTTATCTAAAAAATCGTCTAAACTAAAAAATACTTTCTAAAAAAATGGTCACCACGTAAAACCAAAGAGTCCATCTGGTCCAAATTATCACTAGACTAAATAAAAAACGTTGCAATGCACTTCACTATAACTACTTAATATAAAAAAAGACTTTAAATAAATAAATGGTAAGGAATTTGAGTTCTAGGGTTTGTTTGATTTGGTTTTATGCCCAAGCAAGCCATGCCAAAAAAATGGCAATGCCATATAATTAGATGGCATTTGATGTGTAAAAAAAGATCGCCAAAGTAAGTTTAAGCACCCTATCTAACAACCTCACAAGTGTGAATGGGCTAAAAACGGGAGAGAGGCAAACTGATTACCATACGAATAGTGACAGCCTTTACAACTAGATTAAAAATCTCGTCGTAGTCGATCCCGGGTCGTTAAGTGAAACCGTGTAAGATCCATTGTGCTTTATAGCAATTAAGATAACCATCAGGAACTTGTGGCGATATATCCATTTTTCAGTAACAATATTAACGCCAGGTAGATGAGGAACCAGGGTCTAAGTGTTATTTGCCTAGATGGCATCGAACTCGGACTGTATGGCAGCGTGCCAATTCAGATCAGACATAATCGATCAAAAAGAAGTTAAAATCGGGGAGTGAACCATCGTGCTAAGGTTGAGGCGATCTATCGGCTGAATGAATTTGGATTTAGCACGAGTGCGCATGCCGTGTGTATTGGTGATGGACACAACGGCCTGTGGGACCGTGGCTGCAGTGCACTCGGTGGCACACCTGGTGTCGCTGGAAACAACCTGGAACATGTTGTGCACAAGAGTGGTAGCACGAGGTGGTCTAGCAGAGGGCTCAGTGGCGCTGTTGGCAACAACTAGGGACGTGGTGTCCACAAGGGCAGTGACACAAGGTTAGGACGGTGAGGACGGCCCGACGGGCAGAGGCCTAGTTATAGGAGTTAGCTGCGGCGGCCCAGTAGCGCCAGTGGCATACAACTGTGCCAAGTCGGCTACAGGTGCATGCGTAGCGTTAGCGTCCCTAGGAGGTGTACATGCATGCACAGCACTAGGCCCAATGGGCAAAGTGAAACGGTCATCATCATCTAAAAAATTCAAGGTTGTAGGATCCATGGAAAAGGTAGACATCTCGGAGAAGGGAAAAATGACTTATCAAACATGACGTGTCGAGATACGATAATTTTGTTTGAATGAAGGTCAAGACATCTATACCTTTTATGATCAATAGAGTAGCCAAGAAAGATGTATAAGGAGCAAGGGGACATTTTATGTGAAACTATGGAGGATCGGTTTGGGTAACAAGCGCACCCAAACACACATAGGTAGGTATAGGATGGGTGTATGTGGTGAAGAGCATAGAACGGAGTGATACCACCTAGAGCCCTAGTAGGGTGATGATTAAGGAGATAGGTGGTGGTATGAAGGGAGTCAGCCCAATAGACTAAAGGAAGACTGGCCTAAAAAAAAGAGATCGTACAATATTATTAATGGTGCGAAAAGTACACTCAGCTCAATCGTTATGCTAGGAGGTGTATGAGCATGACATGCGAAGAATGACATTGTTAGTGAGGAAGAACGTGTGGGCTGAGGAGTGATTGAATTCATAGCCGTTATCGCACTGAACTGCCTTGATATAAGAGCCGAACTGTGTGCGCACATACGAGAAAAAATTAGACAGAACACCAAAGGTCTTGGACTTAAGGCGAAGGGGAAAAGTCCACATGAGTACAACCATCAACAATGATAAGATAGTACTTGTAACCTAACATACTGTCAACTGGAGATGATCAAAGATCACAGTGTATTAAATCGAAAGGATAAAGTGCATGAGTGTTTGACATGCTAAAAGGAAGATGCACATGGTAGTCTAACTGATAGGCATGATATATATGATCAAGGGTACACTTATTAAAAGAAATAGCATTTGAGTTGATAAGTTTGGACAATGCTTCATGACCGAGATGACCAAGACGATGATGCTAGATAGTGGCGGAGGATGTGGTGGAAGCGAGGGCAGGAATGCTGGCTGCAGGCGAAAAGAACGGGTAGAGGTCACTCGTGCTATTGCACCTGTTGATTACGTTCTGAGTTTATAGATCCTTCACAAAGAGGCCAAATGGGTCAAACTCAAGTTCTTAATAATGTTAGGTGTGACTAAAACATTAGAAATGACAAGAGATCATTGTAGCGTGGAAATAAAGGATGACCCGATGGAGGTAACGGGAAGCAAGGCCCCGTTTTCAACAATGATTGATGAAGGACTAAGTGGAGGAAGGTGGGAGAAAGAGAGTATACTAGCACTGTTGACCATGTGGGAGCCAGCCGTCAGTGCACCACTGGTCGAGGCCGGTGGTGTCAAGGACAAGGTGTTGAGGTTGTTGATCAGGGATGCCTAGTCCTAGGAACCGCCCGCCATCGGTGACCAAGAGGGCTGCAGCGGCACTGATGTTGTTACGGCCAAAATAGACGGTGAGGGAGGCACACCCTCGTAGGCAAAACCCAGGGGAGCTTTTGGACCTGATGATGACGTGTAGTAGTACGGATATTGCTGTGGGACAGCGGTGAAAGCAGCTAACGGCTCGAACAGTGAGAAGGGGGGACGAGGTGTTGATCCTGGAGTGGTGTCGAGGCTGTAGGGATGTGGCCACAGCTGCACGGTGTCCATCCAAAGGTTGGGGAAAGGGGCAAGTGGAGGGCGATCGCCGGGGCGTGGACCGCCAGAGTTGAAGCCACCATTGCTCGGGAAGGACAAATTTTCCGCCGTGACCACGACAACGGTTGGTGGAGCGTGGGTTGGAAAGGTAGCCGCCATGGATAACACTGCTATTGTTGCACCTAGGGCCACCACCGGTGGACCCGCCTGGAGAGTGCTAAGGAGTAGGAGGCATGACGACGAAGGCGGGCAGTGGTGCATCCTCGGTGGCGTCATCGATGTTAATTTCTTCGAGAAGAAGCAGGGTGCGTGCCTTGTCGATGGTCGAGAATGGGCGCTGCATCTTTAAGTTGGAGACCATATAGCGTAACTTGCCGTTGAGCCTACGAAGGAGCGTCAGCACAAGGGTGCAGTCGCCGATAGAATCCCTAAACTTGAAAAGGGCATTGGCCATTGTCTCGAGGCGGTGGCAGAAATCAACGATTGAAGTTGCCCCTTGTTTGACCATGCGGAACTCAGCGAAGAGGAGAAGGGCGTACGATTCGCACTGGCCGGGGAACTCAAATTTGAGAACCGACCAGGCGATGCAGACACTCGGATTGCGAAGCATTACCGTCTGTTGAAGGTTAACGGTGATGGTGCCGTAGATCCAGACGAGGACAATGCAGCCTATCTGCACCCATGCTGAATGGTAGGAATTGGCTACATCGGAGTGGACATGGTCCATTAGGGCATACTTGCCCAGAACGACGAGGAAGAGAGTGTGCCACCGGCTGTAGTTGTTGACAGCGCGATCCAATGTCTCGGAGACAAAGATCTTGATGTTGAGGACGGTGAGAGCTTGTGTGTGCACTGCGGCGTGCTTAGCCTCATATGTGTCGAGGGCGTTTTTGCGATCCTCGGCCGTCTTCTTGTGGGTGACTTTAGCCTCGTATTTAGCGGTCTCGCGCAAGAGATGAAGCTGCTTTGTAGGTGCGTCGAGCGCTATGGGGCCTAGCGGGATCTCAGCGGCAACGGCGTCACAGGAGGAGAGGCGCACGCGAGTGGCAAGATCGAGCGGCATCAGTGACGGGTGTACGGGTTGGGTGATATCTCGACGGCAATGATGGTGCAGGAGTAGAAGCACGCGCGAGTGGCAAGATCGAGCGGTGGCAAGCATGAGTGTGCGGGGAACGACGAGGAGACCGAGCAGCGATAGCGTTCGGCTCTGATACCATATGAGTGGTGGATTTAAGGATTATGTTTTTTCACTCCCATGTGAGTACAAATAGGATTGGTCGGTTAGGTCGATTGAGCGAGGTCGGTCATAGACTGATTCTAACCTATGGTAACACCGCTCTTTATTTCAGAATGATTAAAAAAAATCTGTAAGACTCTAGAAAACGATAATAATAATGCTACGTTTGTAAAGAATGCTACAACACAGAAGATATACTCCCTCTCAATCTTGTATATGAGAACAGTTGTCATCCTTAGCAAAATCCACTCTCTTCCTCGTTTAAACCAGGTGCATGGCATGCATTCTCCACGAACTGTTCTAGCACCATCCTTTTCCGTTACCCTTTTCCTCGTAGAAATGGCACCTATATAGCCACCCTGCTGAAGCATACCAAGCGTTCACTGCAGGCAACGAGGCTGCCGAAGAAAACCTCTCAAAAAACACAAAAGGGAATCGCGTCACGGCCACGACACCGACGGCACAGATGATTCCTCTCCTTAAAATCAACGTGTGGCCGGACCTCCTCTACGTCGGCAACGTGGTCGGCGGCGGGCGCGGCGGCCATCAGCTCTGGCTGCCGCCGATCATCAGCTTCTTCCCCATGCAGGCGGTGGTGCAGCAGCTGGACCTCCTCCTCGTTGCGCTCCTCTACGGCAGCCTCTTCTCGGGCGCGCTCCTCGCCGCCACCGCGCTTGTGCTGCTCGCCTTCCTGTCTGGGGCCTTGCTCGTCACGCTCGCGCTCGCCGCGTCCGACGCGCGCAGGCTCGTCGCGGGGCCCGCCGCCTCCGGCGCCGCGGTGGCCAACCTGAGGCTGGCGCGCGCGCTCGCCGTCTACGCCGTGCTCAGGGCGGCCGTCGGCGCCGCGCTGGTGGTCCGGCCCAAGGTTGCCGCGCTCGCGTCGCGCGTTGTCACGGCGCGCGCCGAGGGTGGCTGGGCTCGCGCTCGCGGCGCGGTGCATCTGTTGCGGCGGGGAGCTGGGCGTTTCGCTGTTGTAGCATGAGAATGTAGTTATTTAGCGGGTGGTGTGTGTAACATGCCCCTTTCAAATTCAATAAAAAAAATAGAAGGCTATCGAAATAATAATTTCAAGATTTGAATGTGCAGGATGCATTGATGATACAAATTTGCTTTTGAATTTTTTTCCCATCAAAATGATGCAGTTCATACACAAGAACACATGAAATATATACGAAGAAGAGAACCTGATAAAAGGTACAAAGTGAACTCATATTATTGGAGTTGCATTCCGTTGTGATACACTTTTGAGACACTTCACCGAAAAGAATTGCAAGCAATAGGCAAAAAAATGAAACTATCCAACATAGTATACAGCAAGGTATCCTACTAAACCAAACAACAGGGGTACACAACGATCCAAAAAGACAGGTGCTTCAAGATGTACAAAAACGAATATTTTCACACTGGTATGATTATGAACTTTCAGCATTTGCCACGGTCTGAAGTTCAAAGAAACACGCCAAGCTTCAAATCTGCTATCTCAGACTTAGTAGATTAGTGCAATTTGTAAAAATTGGATGGCATGCCGAAGCCACGTATAACTGGAGCACTATACACGAGCACCCAATGACTGGAGCTGGTAAAGAGGAAAATCGAGGGTTAGGGCATCAGGCCTTTCAAACGAGAGGAGGAATTTGAAATGATAAAATTCAGACCTGGCTAACAAGAAGATCCACTTGTTCTCTGTACATCTCTTTTAGGTCAACAATGTCGTTTCTTAGTTCTTCCAACTGCAAACACAGCAGAAAAATTCAAAACAAATCCAGACAATATCAGGTAAAGGTCTACAAAACAATGCACTGTTAATTCTAGAAAGTCAATTGCAAACATATCTGAACTGTAAGTTGCCAATGCTTTTGTTGACTACAATCACGACTAAATGTCTAAATATTAACCCAGTCTGTCACTCTATGGAGTAATACAAACATATCCGAAATTGTACTGCAGACTCAAGGAATGCATTCAACTGATATCCCTCTGCTACTGATACTACTAACGTCGTGTTGAATGTGCTTTTAAATAAATTACGCAGCTTATGTCAGAATCAAACAACTGCTCACTGTTATGCTGAACCATAAGTGTATCCCCATGAGAATAAATCTGACAGGCACACACGTGTAAGGTTTATAAGCCTGTGCTTATGAATTGTGTTTGCTCAGACAATTTTTATGCCTCAGAAAAAGGTAGTAGAATGTGCCTAAAAATATAACCAGACGTCCAGACATTGCAGCAAATCCGCACTTCCACCCAACAGAAATCACTACAGCCTACTCGCCACAGGAATTGCAGATTTCGTGATCATCTAGGGAAGCTATATAAAATTCCAGTATATGAAGCTCCATACAAATCCAATTCATGGAAGAAGGCTTCTTTTATATACCATACGAAAGAAATCAAATATAAAATCATGGTGCCTACTATGGGCGATTACCTCTTCATCACGTTCTCCCATAAGTTCTAGAGCTTGAAAGTGTCTCTGTTTCAGAGCTTCCAGCTCAGCCCTTAAACCAGGTAGAGCAGCAGCCTCTGTCCGCAACTTCTCACACTGCATTGGAAAAATCATTTCAGTTTGCGCACACAAAGATAGTGAAAAAACACTCTCGTTGGTTCATCAGGATTTACTTGCTCAGTCATTTTTACCAATTCCTCTGCCAGAGAATTCCGAATAGATTCTAATGATGCCTGTAACATAGAGTAGCGTTAGTTCAGTGATGGGCATGTGCATGACTAGCGTGCCAACACTTGAAAGCAAAACTAATAGCAAACACTAGGAAAATTAACAGTATACTTAAAAAGAGAAAATATCCAAAATGTGAATTAATACTTTCAGGAAATATATGTCCAAAGGATGGATAGGACATACCAAACGTGATGTGTAAGAAGCTAGCTCTCCATCTTTTTGACGGAGTGCTGATTCAAAAGCACTTGGAGTCATGCTCCGAAGATAATATGACGTATTACTTTCAGCAGACATTCTCCTCTCTAATGAACTGCTGTCTGATAAATCTAATGATGCTTGAAGGAAATAGCTTTCTTCCAGGCTATTGATACTGCCAGCACTAGAGAGCTTTCTCAGAGGGGTGTTTCCTTCATGAGAAGCAATGAGAAAACAAATGACAGATAAGGCAACAACAGATATAAAGAAGAGGATTGAACTCATACAAATCGGTCAAAATGCATAAATAGCATACTTGTCTGATCTGGAAGCGGAATTTTCGGTGCTTCACGGGAAGATGTTTTCTCAATCTCTGCCCTGGCAGCCTTTTCCCTTTCAAGGTCCTGAGAGTGCAATTCGTAACAGAAAATATCTAAGGCAAGAAATTCTTACCGAGTTGGTCATGTATAAAACTTGACCAGCGGGGGAATGACCGCCCCCATGGCTTTTCAATTAAGAAGAAGAAACCTCATCCAAACCAGCAAATAAGTAGGTTGATCACAGTTATAAATTGATCTAGTCAACTATATTCTTTCATAGAAGAGATGATTGATGCCATATACTCCCTCCAATTCCAAATTTAAGACATTTTAGCCTTCTCAGCTCTTTCCTAAAAGTAAGTCATTTTGGAACTTCCAGGTACTTTTGCAATTGTTCTTCCCTGTTTGCCCTTGTTAAATGAATGCTACCCTTCTCACAAATAAATGATTCACCTTTTCCTATACAGTATAAATGAAAGGTAATTAAGTCATTCAAGTTGTTTCCTTAATTCGTGTGCACAAGTCTAAAGCGACCTATATTTGGAATCAGAGTAAGTAGCAAACTTCCTCATGCAGGAGACAATATAGTAAATACATAAGCATCATCGGTACCCACTTTACATAAACAAACCCTCCTGTTAAATCCTGAAAAGGACCTACTATAAGAGAGATTCCAAAGTTCAGTGTTTATGTCGGATGGGTAGCTGATGGTCAGTTTACAAAGGTTGAAGACGGTTTCTCCAAGGCTCCACTTGTTAATGAAGACAGGACAAACATTGGTACCATAATAGGTACTGAACCAATCAAAATAATGACATGTAGATCCAGCTCTTTTCCTGAAAATAAATTAACATAGTGATTGGCTACCTTCTCAAGCAGCTCCCTGTGTTCTGCTGCTTCTTGCATCTCCTTTTTGTGCCTAGCCCTAAGCTCCTTTATTTCTTCTTCAAGCTGTTTGGCCCGTCCATCTTGCATTGCCGCTTCCTCCTTAATTGCCAGGTACTCCTGTCTACTTTCGGATGCTCTTTGCCTCTCTTTTTCAAGAGATCGGCTCAGCTGTGTCTGCTCTGTTCTAAGAATTGTAATCTGTATAAGATCAAAATATTTGTGTTAAAAGTTATTGTTCGGACTAAAGTAAACCCTGGCCAAATAGTCTTTTATTTCAGAATTACTTGATGCACAAACCTGGGTCTCTAGAACAATTATCCGAGATAAGCTTTGTGATAAACGCTCATTTACAGACCGCTCCTTTTCTTCTGCAGCAGCAGCTTTTGCTTCTGCTTCCTGCATATTAGAGTAAAGTAACGAAGAATTATGTCACTGAGATTTTTATTTTAATGTTTATGGATTTTTTGCCTACTGCACTAAGGCAAGGCAGTTACTAATATTATTGCTTTGGTAAAAAATAGTGAAATCAGAAGGTATCTGCCACAACTAGGGGATTTTGTAGGCCCGCCACATCATTGCAGTTCTACCAATCACTTTTGTTGTCATTAATCATGTGCATTATACAGTGATAATAAATTGAACAGAAAATTTCAGAACACAAGAGACCTGAAGTCGAGAGTTTAAGGTTCTCTCTACACCAACCCAAGCTTCTGCCCTTCGAGCAGCTGTCTCCTGTTAATGTTAGCACACAATAATTAACCATCTCACAACAGCAAAATGAGGTCAATTCATAAATTGAAGAAGTGCTATCCAGACTCCAAATAATGGAAGAAAGCAAGGTAACTGCAACTCATGGGAAAGAAAACAAAAGCACCAGTACCTGCATGGCTTCAATTTGTCTAAGGAGTGGTCTGGTGGATTCAGGAACTTGTGTGACCAGTTCATTGTAGCGAAGTTCACTGGCCTGAAGTATTAATTAATGAATGATAGTAAGAATTGGTCCATGATTGTTTTACTGTGCAACACCAACAAACCTAGAAGAGCCATGCTTACTTGATACCGCCTTTGAAGATCATCATAATCCCTTTTCAGCCTTTCTTCCCTGAAGGCAGACTGAAACACGCCCAAAAAATATTTGCAGTTAGTGGTCTCCTAATTGGACAGATCCATAAGGCATGGATTGGGTCAGCACATATTGCTGACTATTTCTGTTGAGAATGATGAAAGATAGATATACCAATGTAGTTACATATGTTACTAATTTACCTCCTGTTCTTGCCTTGTGAGACCATGCCTCAACTCCTCGATTGTCTTAATTAACATATTCTCTTTTTCACAAGCTTCTCTTAAACATCTCTCAAGTTCAACTTTAGCTTCAGTGTTGACTCTTGCTTCAGCTAATGCCTCAGCTTCTTTAGCTGCATTGAGAGCATTGGTGTAGAACTCCTTCTGAGCCACAAGTTCAGTTTGATTTCTTTCTATTGTTTCCTGTAGCAACTTCTCCATTGAAGCCTTATCTCTTTTAATACTCTCAACCTTTGTCTCCTCAACCTATTAAATCAGAAATTGCTAAATACATGACTACACTTAATGCCTGGCAGCAAATAGATATGATACTGGGAATACAGATACTCCATTTATGAAGCTGAAGCAACTCTATTATTATCTGGGAGCAATGTCTCAAAGTTATCTAGCTCGAGGGTGGGGGAGTATACCTAGTTCTAACTAAATCATGAGTTTGGACATAGTTACACAAGTGATGCAAGTGACTGTCTAGTAGAATATCACAATATTATGTGTAGATACACCAAACAAACAAAGCAGAACATACCAACTAAAAGAGGCCCAAATTTGATTTTGCATTACTGCAATCTAGCAGAGACATATTTTTCATTATGTCTAACAAAGAAACAAAGAAAGCTAAGTTAAGTACTTTGCATCATTAAAACAGATAAGGAAATTTGGATATAGTTCATATATACACAGTTGATATTCTTTTCACCTGGATCTTTGAGTTCAGCCGTTGTTTTTCTTCTTCAAGTTCACGAATCTGAATGAAAACAAAATGGAACAAAGCGAAATTGATAAACCATTTAATTTATACAAACTTTGCATAATGATAAGAGATCCATTCCATGCCTGTGCCCTGAGTTTCCGCATAGTAGCTTCTTGAGCAGCTTGTTTTTTTGATAGCTCTTCACCTGTTCATTGTAAAAAGAAAAAGATGATGATGTCAAATAAATGCCCCAAACCTACTAAAAATAAAAATGAAGGGGGCAAAAATCAAATAGGCTCTAAAGTGTGAAGCTGGATTAATGAGGCATAGGAAGGAACATTAGCAAACCAACATAAACGTCAGGCTCTTTTCACAGAGAAATGCCTATGCCTAATTGCCTAACAATGGCAACTAGAGCAGAACCTTACTGGTAAAGCATTACAATTATCCATGTCCATAGTAGATTGCACATTTTCTAATGTTGCTAATATGAACTTATGTGATGTAATCATAATGACTGTTATTAACAGAGGGTATTCAACACTGTGCAATATATTCCCTCCGGTCATTAATGTATGACGTTTTTAACACTAATTTTAGTATTAAAAACATCATATATACTGGATGGAGTATTTGTAGATTTGGCGCTTGAAACAGTCACTAGACTATATTTAACTAACAGAAAATGTTGCTTTCGCGTATTCTCAACATTAAAAAGCATTGTATATTGCAATTTTAACATTTATACACACAATCATAATAGAACAGACAAAAAAAAGCTGGTTCTTTATACCTTCAGCCATGACCTGGCTGATAATTTCATCCTTTTCTTTCAAAAGAGCAGCTGCATCACTTTTTTTATTTTGCTCTCTCCTTAATGTATCCCGTTCTTTGGTTAAGGCATACACCTATACACATTGAAGCATGCAAACATAAAACATTTCAGCTCTAAGCATAATCTTATGTATAGATGAACTAGGTACCAAGAAATAATTTGGTTAGCCTGTATTAAGAAAATAATAAAAATGCTGCATGCTTTAATCTAAACTATTAGCACTAAACATTGAATAAATAACACCAACTATAGATAAGTGCATGAATATGTAAGGTGCACCCAACAAGTAAAATAGTTTGACAGTTACTATGGTAATAAGTTTTAGTGGTCAAAGTAGCATCCTGTTACTTTGAAAAATAAAACCAATGTATTGCTTGACTGCAGGGAATAGGCAGTGCCATTTAAGAGCTTTACTAGAGTATAGTCTTAGCATAAAATTATCTACCAGACTACTGTGTCTCCACAGTTATTAGTCCTATTCAAAAGCAATGACCATAGAAGCATTCAGTAATAAGAAAGTGACAACGTGTCTCACCTTCCTTTCAAGAGTTGCTACTCTCTGGTGATATTCATCTTTAAGCGCATCCATTTCAGCTTCAACTGACTTGCTCTGTGCCATGTCAAAAACAAATCAATCCAAATTCATCACATGCTTATAGCCCTACTGAGTAACTCAGGATAGTAGTGTAATATTCATCTTATTCAGTTTCACACAGATTAACTAAAATATCCAACAATTGCTAAATTTAACATCTTGAACACCTTTTTAGAGAAGAAAAAACACAGAGTCTGCTATCAAGCATACCTTAAGATTGTCAATTGTTGATTTCAGTTGTTCATTCTCATTCATCAGTCTTGCAATTTCATCAGCTTTGGACTGCATGAAGAAGTAAGTGTTACGAGACACTAAATTGTAGTGAAGGGCCAGGTATGTATGTTGCACAGAAATGATAGAATATGGTAGTTGTAAAAACTTCTGACAGTATAATGAATACACATGAGCAGCATATACTCATGAAAACTATATTTGTTTCCTCGCAATACATATAAATCAGGCCCAAGAGTTTTAAATAGCTGTCCATGTTTTCATGCATTCCAAGAATACAAGACAAAATTAAGACTGCTCAGTGAGCATGTGGAAAATATTAGACAACTATGTCTCTCTTTATTTGTGTTTTTCAGTAAGAATGCTGTGGCAAAAAAAGAATGTAACTTGAATGCAATTAATTGAGCAAATAGACTCAGACTAGCAGCAGTTAATTTCCTTAAAAAAAGTGCTACAATCAAAATTTCAAATCAGATATTGTACTTCAACTAATATTCTGCAGGACGAGAGCATATTTTCACAAGTCACAAAAACATTTAGGGGTCTTCCTTTATAGAACAAATAAGTATGAATTTGCAAACTAAAAAAGTTTTGCTACAAGTGGAAAATCATGTGGTAGTTTTCTTAATATACAGTTCCAACTGTACAAGCATTAACTGGGTTGCTATAGCACATAGTAGACCATGTAGAAATGATACCTGGGATTGTCTTGCAGCACCTTGTAATGCAGCTTCCATCATCTTCATTTCACATCTTAATTTCTCAAGTTCAGCGACAGAACCAACAGATTCCAGATGATTGCTGGTTGTAACAGAGCAATCAATATTTTCTTCTTTTCTCAAATCATTTGAATTGGAACCAACTTCTACTAGTCCAACAGGCACATCTGCAGAAGTGGGCACCAACTCATTTTGCGAGTTTGAATCATTGTTCACAAGCTGCACCATGGTATTGTCCTCTCTTTCAACAACAGTTGCTGCCTGTGCTTCTGTTTGATTAGTTTCTTCCTCATTTTCAGCAGAATTAGTATTCTCATCAAGTTCTTTGACTTCCATGTGGCTAGCTTGGTCAACGGTATCACTATTCTCCTGCGAACTGCTTATTTCATTTTGATCATCAAATCCTTGAACAATCTTCACAGCTTCATTTACATCATCTGAACTTGCTAGAATGGAACCTACTGGTTGTGATTGTATGGCGTTTCCATCATCTGTGTTTTCCATTCCAGAATGAAGGTATACAGCTGTTCCTGTGTTACCTGATTGATCTAATTCAGTAGGTGAAGAGGGTTTTGGGCCATCAGGCATGTCTCTGTCAGATTCACCAAGCTGACTTTGTAATGCTTCATCATTAGGACCAGAATATTTGGTCTCTTGATGATCCTGGTTTTCCATCTCAATTGTATTACCGGTCTCAGTGGATCCACCATTTTCTTGTGCTGTTGAAGGATGTGTGGGAGATTGTGGTGTTTCTGATACTTCAGAAGCATCCCCTTTATATGCAGGAGATTCAGGAGAACCACTAGGCTTTTCTTCTGCTGCTGAAGGTGGTATTGGAGTTTTTGGTGTTGCTGGTTGCTCAGACACCTCAGCCTTGGATACAGGTGACTCAGTGGAGCCGATAAGAGTCTCTTCATGTTCAGAAGGCTGCTTTGGAGATTGTGTTGATCCTGATTCTTCAGAAGCATCTGCCTTGGATGTGGGTGGCTCCGTGGAGGCACTTTGGTTCTGTTCTGCAGTTGTACTTTTTGGAGGTTGCTGCTTTTCTGATGCTTCAGCAGAATTCTCCTCGCCATTATTTCCCATGAATGCCATGACAGGATTAAAGAATGAGTTAGATGTGCTGCGCAATCCTGATCCTACAACAAAAGGACACACGATTTGGCTAACCATGTAAACAAAGAAACAAAAAAAAGCTTAACTGCCCCAAATATGGCCGCCCTACCAATAGACCAAAGACTGTTACAGACAGTTGGAAAAGAAGCATGAATTGGTCACTGCTTCTGGTACTACTCAAAGGTAAGAATACTAAGAGGTAGGAGTAAGTATTGGTGATCCGGATAACCAATCGGACACACATGATTCAGCTGCCGGATAGCGGCAGTTTTTGAGGACAGAGGCTTCGCTTGCCCAGTGTACAGAGTATGACTTAAGAACCTACATCAGATGCTGATATCGCAGTGGAACGAGTGATAAGCAGAATCCAACTTCCTACGATCAAACCAGCCGATCTCTACAGATATCCAGATATAGAACGAAATAAATTGAAACAAAAAAGTATTACCGACACTGATCATCTCACCACAGTTTCAATAACACTGGAAAACAAGCACGCATGCACCAATGCAGCCGAACTAGGCGGAGGAAAAGGGGAGACAGTGAGAATTTCAGCCGCAGCGAAGCTACGGTACCTTCTTCATCGTCGCGCTTCTCCTCGAGCCCGAGCGCGCTGTCGAAGTTCTTCTCGATGTTCTTCACGCTCTCGCTGATCTTATTCACGGCGCCGGCGATGTCCTGCAGGCCACCGAGCGACACCTTCCCCGACCACCACGCCATCGCTCCCGCTCCGCCTCCGCCCCACTAGATCTCGCGCATAGACCAGATCCGCGCCTCCGTCCCGCGCGCCGCTCCCACTCGGCCGCCCGCGCGGGATCTGGCCTCGCGGACCCCCGACCCCGATCGAAGGCCGAGCCGGAGACGGGGGCGGCGGCGGCGGCGGCAGAGTAGAGCAGAGGAAGCTTCACGGCGCTACCGACGCGGCGGGCGGAGCCGTGGGTGGAGATGTAGGAGGCGGTGGAGGAGAGAAGTTGCGGCGTGGGCTGGGTCCCGTGATCCTGTCCCGTCGGGTCGGGGCGCACCGCGCACGAGCACGACGCCGAGAGAGAGAGAGAGAGGCTGCGTAGTGCGTTCGGCCGCGGGTGGTGGCGGTGGCGTGGGTGCGCCGCGTCGGTGATCGCAGCTCACCACCGGTGGTGCACGGTGCGATCTGAGCCGCCCGCCCACTCGCTCACCGCAGCAGCAGTGGGTGGATCTCGGCCTGAAGTCGCCGTGTGGTGAAGGTGCGCCTCCCGTCGCGACTTGGACACACCAACGGGCTCAAATTCTGGCCCAATAAGAAAAATAGTAGGCCCATTACGGGATCTCGGTTACGTGCGGCCCAATAACGGACTGGTCTTACGTGCGGCATAAATATGTTTGGGCCTCTGTCGGCCCATTTAGACTGAGAGGAAGGGCCTTTGTTGGGCCTGCCCAGTATACGCTAGAGTTTGGTTTGGGCCGCTGATATTTTTTGGTCGAGAAGACAGGACGATCTTGATGCGACGTACACTGAAACTAGACGAAACTAAAAATTCGGCGAGATCTAGATCGCCGTATAGTGTCTCTCTACAATACAGGTGTGTGCTGATGGATTGATGATGGCGAGTACTCCACCATTAATCGATTGATGATCACTGGCGAAAATTTCCATTCCCCTAGTCTTGTGTTACAACAAAAAAATAAGAAAGAAGATTCATCTGCCTGTCGATGAGACTCGTGTGTGATCTTTTCAGTGGGCGGAGGTGCCACGTAGGCTCGCCATGTCAGCGAGCACCAGATTCAGGAGGGCCAGGATAAGGCTATCCGGAAGGAGCCACGCGGCGAGCGCCGTATGGGCGTCGGCCACACCGGAGCGACGCGGTGGCGGTGGTCGATCAAGATCAACCACGCGTTCCAAATCCTTGACAGCATCCACCGAATTAAGTTTGTGCGCGTACGTTGCTGCCGCTGCCGCAACAGTCAGTTTGCATCCTCCCCGGAAGTCACCACTCCTGCGCTCATTCGGTCCCAATGGCGTCCCTCGTCGCCGTCCAGCCGGTCGCGGTGAAGGGCCTCGCCGGCAGCTCCATCTCCGGCAGGAAGCTCGCCGTCAGGCCGTCGACCAGCGCGCTCTGCCGCACCACCCGCAAGTACGTGCGTTCAGATTAGCTAGGCTTAATATCTCTTTGAAAAGTAATTAATGCGGCGTGGAGTAAGTGAGTGATTAATAGCTGCATTTGCGCTGCAGGCCGCGCGCCGCCGTGGTGGCCAAGTACGGCGAGAAGAGCGTCTACTTCGACCTCGACGACATCGGCAACACCACCGGCCAGTGGGACCTGTACGGCTCTGACGCGCCGTCGCCGTACAACTCGCTCCAGGCACGTACTAATTAATTAATCTTGCAGCTAGCTAAGCTAGCTCGATGATTAATTCGATTGGATACTAATTAATTTCTACTACGATGCAGAGCAAGTTCTTCGAGACGTTCGCGGGGCCGTTCACCAAGAGGGGTCTCCTGCTCAAGTTCCTGCTGCTCGGCGGCGGCTCGCTGGTGGCCTACGTGAGCGCCTCGGCGTCGCCGGACCTGCTGCCGATCAAGAAGGGCCCGCAGCTGCCGCCGACGCCCGGCCCACGCGGCAAGATCTAAATTAATTCCCCTTCTCTCCTCGATCGTCTGCCTCCTCCTGTTCTTGATCTGATCCATCCATGCCATCCTCTGTACTGTACTGTACTGCTAGTCCCCATGGCCGGATCGCCATGGATTTCCCCTGTTGATGATGCTGATATTGTACTCCTACGGCTATATAAGTTACTATAAAGGATCGAATTCGATGCTGCACGGCAATCCCATGTGTTTGGTTTTAATTATCTGTCTCCCTCGATTTACATATCGATTATATGCATGTGGTAGTATGAAAATGGCGTGCATAATTACCCGGTAAAATGTACAGGAACTTTAATTTTTGCCGTAATTTGATGGTTTCGTTTTGCTTTTATGTCACTAGTAAATATGTCTCCACAGTATTCATGGCGTGCTTCAGGTTCAGAAGTAAATCGACGTGCTTATTTACTTACTACTGTAAGTGAATATTTTATTCACTGGTTATTACCAGTAGTTGTTTCATTAAATCTACGAAATGTGGTCAATTTGCAGCACAGAGAATCAGAAATTTTGTATATAGTTCTAGGGCACACATAATTTAATTCTATTGAGCGATACATCAGAACAATGAAAAATCCGAATACAAAGGTAGAACAGCTACTGGAAGCCTCCTACATGAATGGCAAGATATGGTAGCTAGCTACTGAAAAAGAACTGTACTGTCTAGCTACAAGATTGAGATCATACAAGACGCTAGTACAGTTTGTGTTAGTGAGTGTAGGAATATGGTATCAGTGAGACTAAGATCTTAACTCTGTATAGAAGGGATCGGGTCAGTCCAGCGGTCTAACATCTCCGTAGTCGTAGCGGGAGGGGAACGGACGCAAAGACTAGAGCGAAAACTGGTGAACAAAGACGCAGGGAAGCCTTTGATCATAATATCAGCAAATTAGTGCGCTGATGGTACATGAAGCATCCGAATCTATCCTAGTGCGACCTTGTCACGTACAAAATGAATGTCTATCCCTATATGTTTCGTGCGTCGATGATAGACCGGGTTGGCGGTCATGTAGACGGCACTAACGTTATCGCAGAGGGGATAGATGCACGGAGCTTCTAGAGAAGCTGGCGAAGCCAGCAACACTCAGCGACGGCGTAGGCAACGGCGCGATACTTGGCTTCGGCACTGGACCGAGACACTGTAGTCTAGCGCTTTGAGGACTAGGAGACTAGAGTGTTGCCGAGGAAGACGCAATAGCCAAACATGGAGCGTCGAGAGTCGAGGCAACTCGTCCAGTCTACGTCGGAATACACGGTAAAGAGTCGATAGGGCTGGAGCTGAGATGTAAGCCGATGGAGAGTGTGCCCTTCACGTAATGAAGAATACGCTTGAGCAGCGCGAGATAAGGTTCACGCGGAGCATTCATGAAGAGACACACTTGTTGGACAGCATAGGTGAGGTCAGGCCGTATTAGGGTGAGGTATTGGAGGGCACCAGCAAGACTCCGATACTGAGAGGGATTGGCTACGAGAGAGCTATCGATAGCGAAGAGCTTAGCGCGAGTATCGACGAGAGTGGCCATGGGGTAACATTCGGCCATGCCCACACGTTGGAGGAGATCGATGGCATACTGACGCTGAGAAAGGAAGAATCTGTGAGAAGAGCGGGTGACAGAGATGCCAAGGAAGTGATGGAGAGGACCGAGATCGGTCATGGCAAACTCGAAATGGAGTCAGGTCATGATCTGGTGTAGGAGGGACGACGAGGATGCTGTAAGAACAATGTCGTCGACGTAAAAGAGAAGATAGGCGGTTGTATTGCCGATGTGAAGAATGAAGATAGAGGTATCGAAGACGAAGGCCACAAAGCCGATGTGCCGAAGGTAGATAGCAAAGCGCTGGTATTAGGCCTGAGGAGCCTGTTTGAGGCCGTAGAGGGAATGCTAAAGGAGGCAGACGTCGTCGGGACGAGATGGATCGACGAAGCCTGGAGGCTGCTGGCAGTAGACCGTTTCTGTCAGATGACTGTGAAGAAAGATGTTCTTCACGTCGAGCTGGTGGATCAGCCAAGAGTGCGAGGCAGCGAGAGTGAGAATGACCCGGATGGTAGCGGGTTTGATGATAGGACTGAAGGTCTCGTCGTAGTTAACACCAGGACGTTGGGAGAAACCCCGAACTACTCAGCATAAAGCGATCCATCTGCGTGAAACTTGTGTTTAAAGATCCACTTACCTGTCACAACATTGGCACCGGGAGGACGAGGGACAAGGCGTAAGCTCTCATTATCCATAAGAGCCTTGTACTTATCAGCCATAGCCGCGCGCCACTAAGGATCTGCTAGGGTTGAACGAGGAGTCACCTAGATGGGTGAGATAGTACAATAGACTACTGAGAGCCCGTAGCACTTGGTAGGACGGAGGGACCCGGTTTGTGATTGGGTGATCATATGAGAGGTGGAGGGGACAGGAGCCGATAGGAGCGTGAGAGGTAGGGTGGGGACTGGTTGGGGAAGGACGGCATCGGCTCGGGATCGGCAACTGTATGTTCGGGGAAAGGGCTGAACGAGGTCGGCCTGAGCCGATGGGGGTGGGTGAGCCGATGGAGGTGGATGGGCCGATGGGTTTGGACGGTCCGATGGAGGCGAAGCAGCCGATAGGAAGGGGCGAGCCGATGGAAGTGGAGGGGCCGATAGGTGAGGGCAAGCCGATGGAGGCGGATAGAGTTGATGTGTCCAATGTGTCCGATGGAGGTGGTGGGGTCGATAGAGGTCTAATGTGAGTAGCATCGGACCGGAGAGGAGTGGGATAGCTATGCTAGAAGTCCTCAGGAGCGGCCAATGAGGGGGCCGAAGGTGAGATTGATGGAGGGGATTGAGAGGGTACGATGTTGGTGAGGAGGAAGTCGAGATCTCTAGACGAGGGTCCGGGATGAAGTAAACCAAAGGAGAAGCAGGACTCATCAAAGACGACATGGCGGGAGACGATGACTCGACGGGTGGAGAGATTGAGACATCGATATTCCTTGTGGGATAAGGGATATCCGAGGAAAATACAGGCGGTGGAGTGGGGTGCAAGTTTATGAGGAGCAGTGGTGATGAGATTGGGGTAGCAGAGACACCCAAAGACGCATAGGTGAGAGTAATCGGGCGCCTTGTGGTACAAGAGGGTGTAGGGAACATTGTGGCGAATGGAGGAGCAAGGGCGCCAATTGAGGAGGTAAGTCGCGGTGGTTAGTGCTTCAGCCCAGTAGATTGTGGGTATGTGGGCATAAAGTAGCATAGTACGACTCATGTTGTTTAGTGTACAGAGAAGGTGTTCGGCCTTGCCATTTTTGGGAGAGGTGTAGGGACAAGAGAGGCGGAGATGAGTGCCACAGGAGGTAAGGAAGTTTTGGACGGTACAGTTGACAAACTCCGTACCGTTATCGACCTGCATGGCTTGAATGGAGAGGTTGAACTGATTGGAGACATAGTTGGT
The DNA here is from genome assembly GCA_030770085.1 of Oryza coarctata. Lineage (NCBI taxonomy): Eukaryota > Viridiplantae > Streptophyta > Magnoliopsida > Poales > Poaceae > Oryza > Oryza coarctata. The sequence goes on from CM061470.1 coordinate 21,767,248, forward strand.
AAAGTTAATGAGGTGGGAGGCAACCTCGGACCTGCTGGTTAGTGGAAAGGTCTAGCAATAGTGTGTATAGTCATCGAGTATTGCGAGATAGTACTGATTACCAGAAACACTCTTAACTAGAGAAGTCCATACATCACAGTGTATTAACTCAAAAGGTCGTGAGGTACAAAACATAGAATGTGAGAAAGGCAGCCGCACGTGTTTGCCAAGTTGACAAGAATGACAAACAGTGGAGCTGTTGTGGTTACACGTGATGGAGGCGCTACGACGTAGATTAACGACAACGTTGGGGATGGGATGACCAACACGAAGATGCAAGAGGTTGGTGGAGAGGGCGATGCTGACGTGCGGAGTGGACAGTGTAGTAGGGATGGTGTAGAGATCGCCGCCACTATTGCAACGAAGTATCTGACACCGGGTCAGGATATCCTTCATAGAGAAACCAGAAGCGTCAAATTCAATTGAGCAATTGTTATCTCTTGTGAATTGGCAAACAGATACTAGATTGTGGATGAGGGAGGGGACGATGAGGACATTTTGAAGTGGAAGATTAGTTGTGGGTGTAGACAGAAGAGAGTCGCCACGGCATTGGATAGGGAGAGAGTGGCCATTGCTGATGGTGACGAAAGGGGAGGAGGAGGAATGGCGAGAGAGTAGTATACTGGCTGATGACGCCATATGGGATGACGCTCCAGAGTCCAGGTGCTGGGGTTGGAGCGTCATCTGATTGAGGGTAGCCTGGTTCCACGAGGAAACCGACTGGGTGGGTGGTAGCGGTAGGATCGGCTAAGGCGGTAGAGTGGAAGACGATGCCAGGTAGGCCTGAGGATGGGCGCCGAAAACCCCTGGTTACCAGCCGATGGGACTACTTAGTTGTGGCTGGGGTGCCCAGGGGTTGTAGCAAAGCCACGGACCTATAGGACTAGCAGACGGGGTAGGGACTGGAGCAGGGCGTGGTTGCATCGGACCGCTCCAGTTCTTGCCCTTGTCTTTGTCGTTGCCACCGGTACGGGCTTTGTTGCCATGGTTAAAGCCATGGCTACCAGAGCCACGAGAGCTGGCAGCAGCACACGGTGATCGGCAGCCGATGGGGTTGGAGCAGCCATAATCGGTTGCAGCGAGGAGAGCGGTGTGGGTCACAGTCTTCTTGTCGTTGGCTAGGCGTAGTTCTTTAAGAACTAACATGTCGTGGGCCCGAACGAATGATAGAAGAGGTGTGGAGTTGGCGATGTCATCGACGATGTTGGAGAAGTGTGGGTTAAGTCCTCGTAGGAAGGCGAGGATGAGTTGTGAGTCGGCCACATGGTGACCAACATCACGGAAGGTGGTAGCCTTTACCTTGAGGCATTGGCAGTACGAGGAGACAGATGAGTCTCCTTGTACCATGGAGTGTAATTCATTTAGTAGTAAGATGGGCGCGGTTGTTTGTTGGTGAGGAAGATCCGCTCAATGGCCACCTAGAGATCCCGGGCGGTGGGATCGGTGTCGTCTATTGCAAGGTCGAGAACGGAGTCATCGACCGAGCCAAGCAGCCAGCTGCGCACACAGCACTCGGTGATGTCCCACTAGGGAACATCGGGTCGAGGTGGAGTGGAGCCTTCGATGTGGGAATGGAGGCCGAACTTTCCACAGAAGGATTAAAAGAAAAATACTCACTTAGAGTAGTTGGCATTGAGATCAAGGGAGATTAGAACGTGAGATTTCACGTTGACGGCGGCGTAAGGTGGTGAGAAGATCGGCGAAGTGGTGTCCAAGGTATGGTCAGAAGCGTCGATGGCCGAAACAGATTCGGCGACTTGAAGAGTGCCGGAGCTAAGAGCCGACTCGGTGGTCATGACGAGAGGGTAACGAGCGCAATAAGCCGATGAGGATAAGGGCCGATGAGGAATAGGTGGTCAATGAGAGTAAGCCGATAAGAAGAGTGGTTGGTCAATGAGAGTAGGTGGCTGATAAGGAGAGTGGTTGGCCGATGGGAGTAGCCAGCAGAGTAGTTGAGGGAGGAGTGGGTGGCAGAGTAGGTAGGTCATAAGTGGGAGAGAGTAGGTGGGTCACAGGCGTGAGAAGATTCACATCCGTGAAGAGAAGTTTTACGTCCGTGGACTCGTGGACGCAACGGAGTGGAGCAGACGCGAAAAACTCAGAGAAGGCGTGAACGCGAAGAAAGGAGGTTCGCGTCCGGGAGGCAGAAATTCATGTCCGTGGACACGTCGGAGTGGCTCGAACGTGAGTGGAGAAGATTCGTGTCCGAGAGCAGGTAAGCGTGTCGAAAAAGCGGGAACTGAGAGAGTTCCAGCCGATGGAGGGCGGACGGGTCCAGCCGATGGAGACGACGAGCGCAGAGTTGCGCCGGCGTCGGAGGAGGAAAGGTGCGCCGAAGCAAGGAAAGAGCTAAGACGGGTCTGAAACGAGATGAGGAGACGAATGGAGGCCGTCGCCTTATCACATGGTGAAAAAGGGAGGGGAGAGGGTGGTGGAGTGTGGAGGAGATGGGGAGGAGAGAGCCGAGACGAGAAGACAGAAGGAATACCGAGAAAGAAGGTCTGCGACGAAAAGGAAGCGTCGACTCACCGACGAGAGTATACTAGCGCGCCGGGATGTGTAGACTTGTTCTAATACTAGAAATTTGATATACAGTGAGACTAAAACCCTAACTCTATAAGCGAGGATCGGGTGTATATATATATAATTCAGTGGTCTAATATGTATATACATCTTTAGTAGAGGTATTATGACACTAAAAATACTTTCACTCCAAAGAACCGTAGAAAACCTCATCATTGCATTTTAGAGGGTCAGTGTAAATTTTGATTGGTTCATGCAATGTATAAGAGGTCAAGATCAACTCATTATCATAGCTTTGTGCACCAAACTTCCATTGGGAATGGAGGAGAAGCTGGTTAAAATTTACCAAACCTCACGCTGGTACATGCTCAGTTCTGCATCTCATGATGCTGTGAATATCTAAGCTATTTACACACATGTATTTTCTGAATGAGCTGCTGCAGCATGCGCCATCCATATGTCTTTCCCCCTACACATAAACTAGTGTCTAGATATTGGGCTTCTTGTTCAACCCAAAGTCTCTTTCTAGGTAAGAGAATCTCTTAGTTGCAATTGGCGAAACCTTTGTCAGGTTTCGACCATGAGCATCCCCCTGCATCCTGTGTCTTGTGAGTCCATCTTCTTCGCCTTAACATTTTGATCTCGAGGACCGACGAAGTCAAATAGTGTCGCTGAAACTGGCTCCATTCTTCCAAGTCTCTCTACCTCAGCCTTAGTATCTAGAACAAATCTCATTGATTCTTGGGTTGTCGAAACCTGCGTGAGGGAGTCAGCATAAAGAACATCTTCGATTCGAGACATAACTGTGAAAGCTAAACTTTCAAGAGTCCTGGAGTAGCTCTCCAAAATGGCCAAGCCAATATCCTGAGAAAAAAATTAACAGAGAAATTTATGCATTGAGTAAACAAAAGTACCGTAGTAAATCCGAAAAGACAATGCAAAAGGCAGATGCTTCTCAGTACCCTGTTGTATTGGATTTTGCTTACGTCAAGAGCTGACGAAGCAATGCCAGGAAATCTGTGCTTGATGTGGAGAACAACATTCTCTGCCCTTGCTTCAAATCGCTCCCGCTTGTCACATTTGACACCAAGCCCCCACGACAACTTACCTTCCTTCTGGGCCATTTTCCTCTGCCAAATGACCACCCAGGCTTCAATTCAGTTCTTAAGATCTACAATGTTGTGCTCAGCTGACAAGTCCACAGATCCTAAGAGTTCTTCAGGATCGAAATAATCTTCGGTTATAATCTTGTACATTGAATCTCCAAGGGTGAACTTCCATTCTACAAGGCAAAAAATGTAGCACAGTCAGAAATTAGAAAATGTTGCAACTTGTACATTGAATCTCCAAGGGTGGACTTCCCATTGTACCAGGCAAAAAATGTAGCACAGTCAGAAATTAGAAAATGTTGCAACTTGTACATTGAATCTCCAAGGGTGGACTTCCATTCTACCAGGCAAAAAATGTAGCACAGTCAGAAATTAGAAAATGTTGCAAATTGTGAGATTTTTTTTGTACATGTGGTAGCATTGGTCACCTTGGGTAAGCATTCTATATAAGCTTCAGGAACATCCATTTCCATAAGAACGTTAGCATTGATAGCCATTGCTGCCTTTAGGACTTGTTGATCGGTCCTTCCATTTAGATTGTTGGAATCTAGGATCCTAGATAAATTAAAATACTTAGTTGATATAGCGATTAGGAGATGTGTAAATATCTTATATATTTAAGAGACTAAATGAAAAGAGCGTAAGGTAAAGAAGATAGAAAATACTACTTTTAAGCTTTGGTACTCGGGATAACTATCAATAGAAATAGGATAAGGATATGGTCAGATGTGACATTCAGGATTGATTGATGCTAGAGGTGATCGATATTCTCGATCAGTGGATTCAAACACTCTGCCAGAGTGGTCTAGACCTTTTGATAAGCAATATTCAACAAAAAGATAGCTAGACGTATCACTCGAGTTATTCAATAGCTATGAAGATGGCATGATTATTCGTCGACTTTAGGCTCGTGACTAGATTGACGAACAATTAATTAAAAGTCAGAGCAGGTAGATCCTAACGCTATTTTAGGAGGTGTTGATAGTATGGTGCAATAATATTGCTTCAGCAACTGCATCTAAACGGTGGATGGCTGAATTGATAATGTCTGATTGAACTGGCAAACTAGTATAGCTCAAGCTTGTACAACATAATCGACGGTATTAGCTATTGGTGAAGTTGACATAAGTAATTTAGCAAAGGTGTAGTGGATGTTGTTGGAGATACGCAGAGGCTCTGGTGGTCACATCTCACAGTGTTGTACACGGTTCACGTCGAGGTCGAGCCGGTGGTGACTAGGGGCAGTGTCAACGATGGCAAAACTATGCTAGAGTCATTGTTGCATGAGACTCAAATCAGGATGAGGTCATGACACTAGAGATCAATGCGCACATGGAAAGTTGACTCTGGTTTGCTCATGGTGGAGCAAGTGGCAAGTAATCTAAAAAGAGAAGAATATAGTCGAACACGAAAGGAGTTGGAGTAGGATTCTATTTAGATATTGAATCGGACTGAAAATCAACCCAATAAAACAACCAGAGGATTCCAGGGGGATTGCAACAAACTGCAATCAAGCAAATCACCAAGCAAGAGCAAAATCTAACTTGATTGATTTCATGGGCAGTGGTGACTTGTTAGCGGTGAGCTCACGATCGACAAGGCACGCTTCAGTTAGCAGCATGTAAGCAGCGGAGCTCAGCATAGGGATGCTTCCTAGAAGAGGAGGCGATGGCTATCGGCAATGAGGCAATGGCGGAGGCCGTCCTTTAGGACGGCAGTGGCGGCTCCTACATCAGGGAAGGTGGCTCCAGTGAGCGTCAACAGACCCAAGCCGACGAAAGCCCACAACAATGGTGGCAGCACCACCCTCATCAATGGGCCTAGGGAGGCAGCGCATCTGGGCACCCGTGCACGGCAGCATCTCTCTGGCGGGCTGCAGCGTCGTGGAGGCTTTGGAGGCTGATGTAGCGACTGATGGCGGTAGGACCTAGTGGTGTGAAGGAGCAGTGAGGCAGTATGGAACTCTGGTGCTTGGCTAATCGTGGAGATGAAGCAGCGTGTAGACATGGCAGTGAAAGACCGGTGTTAGGTGGCGTGGTTGTGGGCTGAAGGAGTGAGAGAGAAGAAGACAGAAGGGGATTAGCTCGGTGAGGAAGGAAATCACTGAGGCTTCCTTTAGCCGCTCGAGTTGATCGACTTTGACTAAGAAAAAAAATCAAACTAGTGTTTTATAAAAAAAAACAACATAGTTCAATCCAACTAGAATTAGTCGGTGGATCAATTAATTAGGGCAAATCAATTTAATCAAGGTGACAACTAGTTGAGTTGTATCGTCGATGGTGGTGGCAATGGCTTCCAAATTTGAGGTGGTGAAATTCAATGGCACCGAGAATTTTGTTCTCTAACAGTCAAGGGTGCAATAGGAGATACTCTTACTAAGATGAAACCAACAAAGGTGGAGGATAACCAATGGGAGGAGATGAAGGTGCAAGCAGTTATGGCATTTCTTCTGTGTATCTCGGATTCGATCATGTACCATGTCATGAAGGAACATTCACCCAAGAAAATTTGGGACAAATTGACAACCCAATATATGTTTAAGTCAATGACGAGTAAGTTATATCTCAAACAATAGTTGTATGGTTTGCAGATACAAGAGGAATCAGATCTTAGGAGCACGTGGATGTCTTTAATCAATTGGTCACGGATCTAAGCAAGTTAGAGGTAAAACTAGAGGATGAAGACAAAGCTATAGTTTCTCTGTGCTCGCTTTCAACATCTTATGAGTATATGGTGACTACTCTGATGTACGATAAGAATACCATCAAGACTGAGGATATATTTTCATTGTTACTTGCATGAGATTTGAGAATATCAAAAAAGTAACAATACAACAAAGACTTCTCAAGGTGAAAGTTTGCTAGTCAGGGCAAAACATGATAAGGAAGTGGGAATGAAAAGCAAAGGAAAGAAGAAGGTATGTTGCTATAAGTGTCATGATGTTGGACATATGAGGTGGGATTGTCCGTTACTAAAGAAGAAGAGAAGTGCATGTGCAACTTTAGAAGCAACCAGTAATGACTCAGATAGCATCAGTCATAAGCTACTCACAATGTCTTATAAGAAGTCTAGTGAAACATGGATGTTAGACTCTGATGGTTCCTATCACGTACCAACGAAACGGGAGTGGTTTTCTTCATATAAATATGTTGAGTTTAGTGTTATTCACTTGGAGTGGGTGATAGCAAGTTTAAGATATATGATAGCAACGAGATGCTGCTTCAAGATGTGAAACACGTGCCAGGGTTAACGAGATATCTAATTTTGCTTGGGAGCCTATATAAACAAGGATGGTTATATCAGGGTGATTCTAATAGAAAGACCATGAATATCATGAAGGACAAAAAGACTGTTATGATCGGTGAGAGAATGAGCCCATATTTATACAAGTTACAGGGGGTATTGATGCAAGTGGAGTCATAAAAACCAGGTACGAAGGTGTTGCAATGCACGTTCCTCAAGGCGACGGGTCTGGCTCGTTGGGTGGCTCAGTGTGAGCTACGAAGGTGGAACCAACTTAAGTCTGTGTACACAAATGTTCGCGCAAGTAACAAATTCAGATTGGCATGGTATATTCCCCAAAGTGAAGTTTGTTAGAGTTTGTTTGAGTCGATTACAGTTTAGGGCTTGGAGTTGTAATAGATATATGGTGGAGTTAAAGTCGAACACTCCCTAGACTCTCTCTTAATTAGAGGAGCAGACCTATTATAACCGCATGGCGACTTAGCATAAGTGAAAGATCGACTGTCCGATGGCCTAACCAATCGAGGGTCGTGTAACTCTGTTACGTTGTAATTATGTTAGATTGGGAAGGATCATTCATAATTAGTGTTCTAGGGACTAGCCTACAGCTAAACCTACTTAATAAATATTGTGTCTCGGTGTCATCGTCAAGTTTAGATCTTCTATCAAGTACTTCACATTTGGTTACCGATGTTTATATCAAGACCAGTTTTCTAACATGCAAGATGGCGAGCCTCGTCGGTGGCAGAGCCGATGAGGACAGCCTTGGTGCTTCCTCCTTATCCGACGAGCTACCAGCCAACGGGGGCAGCTTAAATGACAACCTCCCCCTCGACTCGTAGCTCTGCGACAACGTCCGTCTTGTGGTAGGCGGCATCACCAGATACATGGGGCTCCTATATCGTTGTCCCACAATATCGACATTGACACCGAAAATATCGATGATGACATCCTCCACTATTTGAACCTATCCTCAGCAACGACCGCGCCATCGTCGACGCATCACCACCACCCCTACTCCACTACCACCTACACCATCCACACGTTGCCACCGCCGCTAAGCGCATGTCGACGTCGCGAGAGAAACGGCCGCCTCCCCTACCACGGCGACACAACAAATGGAACGCCCACGCGCGCGCGAGGAAGAGGAGAGAGACACGAAGCCGGAGGCGCGCAACCTACCAGAGCCAGAGATGGTTTGGTGCTGTTCCTCAGTTTGTTTCGTTTGCCTGTCTGTCTCTGCCTGACTTGGAAATTGGAATTCATGGACGTTACATGGGGGTACGAGATATATTTATAGCCGTCTCAGGCTGGATGGGTTTTTATACGTACATGTACAGATGTACGTATGCCTATTTTTAATCCTCGCGTGATTAATTGAGCACGTAAGTACTAAAGACAATAATTGATGTGATGTGATAAACATCAGTGTACTGTTTCATGGTGATTTCTTTTCTGATTGCTTCAGGGATAGACAGGAGGGACTGGCCAAGGCGAAATAGGGGTAGAAATAGAAATATTGTAATAAGTAAGACATTCTACATATTTACGTAACTAGATTTAATTTATTTTAAGTTTTTTCTATATAGCTTTTATTTTTCAAACTAAAAACATGGTATATTTGGCTACTTCGATATAACACTATTGAATATCCGGTTGTTTGAACAAAATTGTTCCATAACATCTATAAATTATGATTTGAGAAGTTCAGCTTCAGTGCCGAAAGTTATATCCGTTCTTATCCATCTATAGCGATCTCTATTATTTTTCTTTTTTTTTCATTTTCGTTCTTAAAAATCATGGCGCAAAATAACTATCTACACTTTCTTATCCCCTTTATTTTTCCTCCACATTATGTCACTAAGCCTATAGCCATAGTTACCTGCAAGAGCCTGACAATTGCTACTCCATGAACTCACTCGGCACCGTCAACACTCCTACCCTTGCGTTTGCTGATGCTGCACTTCAGCTATATTATCACCGTTACCTCACTTGAGCGAGCTTGCCACTCCATACACCACTACCCTCGAACTCGTCTATCAACGTCATGTCCTCATGATTGTCCTCTCTCAATATAGTATGAGATCACCTTTGCTTATGTCCTCGAGCTCACTTGTAGCCATCTACTCTTTGGATCATGCTTGACGCTGTCACTGCTGCTAACCTCATGCTCATCGTGGCCAGTATGTTATTAGGCTTGCTACTAAAGCTTATCCACAACTGCTAGCCCTCGAGCTTATTTATGGTCGCGGTCTTTGTCATCTTGACACCATTGCTACTCCTACATACTCCATCTAATCCACAGTCTCCCTGCCTAACATCGTCCTGAGCTTGCATGCTGTTGTGCTCTCAAAAAGGTGATGGGGAGGAGAATAATAGCAAAAGGATTGTAAATATTATTTTATTGTAATTTCTAATAAAGTTATTCCTATTTTTTATTTGGCTCTTTAAATCTAACATACATTTATAGCTTCCTTTTCTATTATATTGTTGGTAACATATTAAATCGTTACATCATAATTTAGACACGCCATAGTTAATGTTTCTATTTTAACTAATGAGTGTTACATATTTTTCTGTTGTTTTGATAACATATATAGTAGATACCTGTAATTGTTATGCTATTTTAGAAAAGTTGGCCTAATAGGCAATGTCGACTTTGCGTGAACACAACTTGAGCGGAGATATTGTTTTGTTCTTATCATATTATCACCGCAGATTATGAGTTGTTGATAAATATATAATTTCAAATCCATATACAGAAGCTGAAGTACCTGTTCAGTGTTTAGGACCGTGATTAGAAATAACTTTACTTACCAAATTATGAATATATGTTGCACGGGAACAAAAAGTTAGTAGTATCTGATTAAAAATATTCGCATGAATTAATTTATCTTTTAATGGTGGCACTCAGCGAGAGCAGCCTTGAGAAAACTTATACAATTAATTTCTTTTTTTTCTTGCATAAACGGAAGACCACAACTCCATCCGCTTACAAATATATGTTGTCCTATGCATTAACATAGCATCTCAAATATGTTTGACCATAAATATTTATCATAAAATTTATTAAAAAACACTATTAAAATACTCTATATTTGACGTTAGAATAAAATTCAGTTAAACTTTTAAAAGCTTTGACTACTTCTCAAATATAATAGCTTATAAAACAAAAAAGTGGAGAAGATCTACCTAAATGATGGTATTATCATGATATCATGAACTTATTCAATTTTATGAACTTATTTCTATATATAATTAATGGAAAAAATTTAAAGTTTAATTAAATCTTATTCTAAACGTAGAGTCCAATATAATCAAATTAGTCTACACATATTTTTTTATGTATCTCCTTGCAAAAAAAATGATATATCTACTCTAAATAGATAAAGAGGATTTTTAGCCTATGGTCAATGCAAATTAAGTAAAATAAATAAAATCTAGCATGCGCTCATGCCTGGAATATTTACATGGTTGTATAGCTTTGCGAGTCGCAATGCGTTAGAACCTAAAATTGATGGTGATGTGGGGCCAAGCAGGTTGAATCATCTCTCGGAACTTTCACATGCAACCTTGCCAGTATCATGACTATGCATCCTGGATGACGTTTCCTATTCAAGTTAGAGCTGTGTTCTATCTCTAATTAGCAAAAGAACTTTCCTAATAACGTTTCCTATTCCAGCTTGATTACTTATTCCTGCTGGCGCAAAATATAGCATACCGAATTTGACGGTGCACTATTATGGGATTAGTTTCCAAAGCCTCCATACAAATCTCATATAAATCTTAACCATTATGTAGTGACGTAGATTTTTCTAGGATTAATGTAGTAATTTAAGTGAACATAATATCTTCTTTTCGACTATCTAATAGATATATTAATTTGTTACGTGATCGTGGACTTGTGATGAGAACAAAGGACTGAATGCTCATGGTCGGTTAGAAGTTAAAGCTCGGTAAGTATTTTATCCGTAGGGATTTTATTTTTTAAATTCATCTTAAAATATAAAGGATTTTGTGATCACAAATAGCATGTGATTTCCTATCTATTAATTAATTTTTATTCTATCTTCGTTCCAAAAAACTTTATTTTTATTACATGTAAAAGTAAAGTCTTTTTTATGAAAGTAGTATTATTTTATTCTCCATATATCAACTTTTGTAACACTGTTTTTTATTTATCAACTTGGTAATTTATTCTCTCAACTACTACTTTACATAACCTATACTTTTACTATTTTCTTAATTTTTATAAAAAAATAATATAATATCTTATATTATGGGATGGAACTGTAGGTTCATCTCCTATATCTTTATTTAATAGAGCTATAACCAAATCAAACATTACTGAATTCAGGTAGATCTAATTCAGAACTACACAATAAGAATGATAAAATTACCTTTTACCAGCACCACGATTCTCTAAATCCAATTCAGATTTGAAGGTTTACCATAGTCATAGAGATCCTTCGTAACAGCTTTGCATAAGTTTGGGGGGATTTTACAAAACAATAGCAATTCTTAACCAGGATTTTTCCTAAGGTGCAACGGGACACAAAAGTTTTATCCGCTGACAATAAAACTATCATTGTCAAGGAAAACCATCCTAAACGGGGCGAGCTATCATCAAATCAGCCAGCTTTGCACATCACAAACCACCAGATTTGCTTGCATTTTATTACTTTCTCTTAACAGCCACAGGCCCACGGCCTATATATGGCCCATCATGCCATCATACTTTGTGTATTGGAAAAAAAAAGCTGGGCTCGTAAGCTGGGCCGGGGTGGAAGTGCTAGTCATCGCGGGTCGAGCTGTACTTGAGCCCGAACTCCCGGAAGTCGATCTCCATGTCGGCGGCGGCGACGAGCAGCTCGGCCGCCTGCGCCGGCTCCAGGATCTCCACCGCCCTCTTCATCGTGCGCAGCCGCAGCGCGTCGGCGCGGCCCAGCACCGCCCTCACCCGGTCCACTATCCCGTCGACGTCGATCTCGCAGCCGGAGACCACCGCACCGTGGCCCTCCTGCACCTGCGCCATCTCCCGCGACAGCCGGTCCTCCTCGGCGACGGTCCGCCGCTGGAGGTCGTCGATCTGGGCCAGCTGCGCCGGGATGAGGTCGCCGAGGTTGCCCGACCGCACGCCGAGGAGGAGGTCGGGGAGCTGTGCCTCGAACCGGCGGCCGGACTCGGTGTAGAGCAGGTGGACCAGCGTGGTCGCCCGCCACCCGGCGAGCCAGTACGCCGCGCCGCGCTCCACGGGGGTCGCCCACGGCGCCGACAGCGTCCACACCGGGTCCATCTCCGCCCGCGCCGCGTAGTAGTCCTCCATGTGGGCCACGAACCGGCCGACCAGCGCGGCGAGCTTGGCCGGGTCGTCGACCCACCGGGCCGACCGGAGGTCTCGCCGCAGCCCCCGCAGCCCGCGGAACCAGAGGTGGAACCGCCGGGTCGCCGTCTCCAGCTCCATCGATTCGCTCGCGGCGGCGCCTCCGTTGCGCTAGGCCGGTGGTATTTTTATAGCCGGTGGCCGCGCGATCGCAGATCGCCGCGCACGGACGGACGAGAGCGCACGGCGTCCCGGCGTATGAGGTGGCGCGCATGCAGGAGGCCCATGTGTGACCAGAGAGACTGGCCGTGAACAGCGACGACGACGTCACGCCGCGGGCGGGGAGGGTGGCCGCCGTGAGCCAATAAATGACATGTGGCCCAACCAGCCAGTGCCAGTGGGTGGTTAGTAGTGATTTTTCCTTCCTCTCAACGATCGCGCGAGCAATATCCTAGCAAAACTGCGCAATATTCTACTTGCAAAACTGCAGTCCAGTTCATACATGTCGCGTCACTTGCAAGCAATATTCTACTTGCAAAACAGCAGTCCAGTTCATCATACACGTCGCGTCACTTGCAATCGTCCGTTGCCAGCTCTTGCACGCTTGTGAAAATGATGACTAATTATCTGTCTTATGCAAGATGTTTAATTATTGCGGCTTTCTTGCGTGCTTAATGGAAGAATTCAACTAATGATACTCGATTTCGAGCACTACTAAACCCAAAACTGAGGACGTGTTATGATATGGGCAGTTGATGATAAAAGCATTCTAGAGCTTGGAAAAATCTACCTCTACTATGTATTAGCTTCCTAAATTAACACTCAAATTTCATTGCCCGTTCGTCAACGAGCCCAGGCAGTCGCCTAAGGTTATTGGACGGTGGGTCCGCTAGTGATAATGGGCATGGAAATATCAGTTGCTTGACGTGAGCGATGAGCCGGCGGCCGACCGGCCAGCCGGAAAACCGATCAAAAATAATTAATGAACATGGGAATTTGGGCCGCTCTGCGCAACGCTTTTTGGTTGTGTTCCATCCATCTGGCTGGCTGCGGACGTTTGGGATGATGGAGTACGTAGCACCAAGAACAGCACAAGAGCAATGATCATGCCGATTCATGCGTTCCAGCACAGTTTTTGCAGATTAAAAATGCCGCATGTGTTTTTTTTCTGGTGGTGTGACTTGAGAGGATAGGAACATTTGGGGGGATAGCAGGAGCTCAGGACAGTGTGAATACTGTTGTCTGCTACTGCTCACAGGGTCAGATTTATACTTTCTGGTGTCAACAATGGAGTTCTCTAGTGTCGACTATGGCGGCCGGGCGGCGTGGCCTGACCTGACTTTGGCCACCTTGCATTGCTCATGGTAGCGTAGAGAGTTTTCCTCTGACTTTGCCTTTTTGCCTATACAAGTATACGTTGTTTTGGACTTCAGAGCTTACTACTACTACTTTGTCCATTAGCTGATCGTCGTTTGGCTGCATGGTTGCACCTACCGTATGTTGAAGCCGTAGCCTACTGGAGTTTCACTAGTATTATTACACTCAGAAAGTACTAATCTTTAACATTTACAGCAGAAAGTATCAAGGATTGGCAGTGATGCACAGGTTAAGGTTGCATGAACATCAGTATGCACAGGCACAGCAAGATCCCGCAGAATGTTGGTTTTCAGAAGCATTGATCCTTGATTCTACCTTGCCTCCACTGGCGAGAGGACCTCCAGCTCCGCCCACCAGAGTGGAGACAATCTCGGCGTTGCTGCATCCGGTGAAATGGCTATGGTCTCTCTCAGCCTCGTGGTGATCTCCCTCGTGCTTGGTCTCTTCGTTGGGTCACTCTGGATGCAGTTAAGGATTATCTGACAGATCACATCTAGCTCGTTTTCTTTATGCGACTCCAGTTTTGGATCAAGCAAGGAAGCTATGCTTCGACCTTCGATGATGCACCGCAAAGCCTGTAAGAAAATAAAAACAGAACATTTTTATTTTCTTTAATCTGATGTTAAATTGGACTTCTTTTTTGTAGGTTAAACTGTTAAAGGATCTGCCGTTGCATGTTGCTGTTATTACCAGATTCACGAGGGAACCCTCGTTTTCAGAGTAAGGGAGCTTTCCCGAGATGATTTCAAGCAGCAGTACACCAAAACTGTAAACATTCTCTGCTAGTCTAGCAGATATTGGCTCATGATGATCACCATTCGTCGTCGGCATTTTACCTTCGGAAACAACTTCCTGCCAAACACTCAAGTCCGCGATCTGCAGAAATGATACGGATTTTAGCATCACACCATACTTCCCTGAATATTGAATAAAGTTTAGGTACTGAAATTGGGTTTTTCTCCTGCCCTTAGAAGGTGTTCAGAGGTATTGTGTACTAAAATCGTTAATTAGAAGGAATAATACCTCTACTGAGTATATACTCCGGTTAGTAGAGGTATTATACCTTCAGGTTAATACTATAAATACCTTAAAAACCACTCAAACCAACAAGACAACTGAATATGCTAAACTCTAATGATCCAGAAGGCGTAAAAAGGATTAGTAGACCTTACCTTTGCTGCACTGTCTTCAGAAAGAAATATAGCACTCGAATGCAGATCAGGGTGCACCATGGCAGGGCTGAGCTCATGCATGTGTTGGATACAGTATGCTACTCCCATAATTATTCTCATTCTACTTCTCCAGTCAATGTGATCAAAGCCCTCATCTGCACAAACACTTTTTCCCAGAATATCAAATTCCGTAAGTGCAAAAGCAAGATCAGAATAACTTTCACGTATTATTTACCATGGAGATTCTCATAGAGTGTCCCATTCGGCACATATTCGAACACCATCACCCTCATGAAAGGTTCTTCCTCCTCACAAAACCCCAGCAGATTGATGAAGTTCTTGTGATTTATTCGCGAAAGAGAGTCTATCTGCTTGTTCGTAAGAAAAAGAAAGGGTAAAATTTCATGCTAATGAAATTCTGCAAAAGGGTTAGTTGGTCTTCTAGTAGGCATGTAATGACAACCTTTTTCCTGAAACAATCTTCAGAGTGCTTTGACCAATCTTTGCTGGATTTTATCGTCGTAGATACAACGGCGATCTCAACACCAGATGATAAGGTTCCCTTGTAGACAGTGTAGGACGGATGACTTGCCACAATGTTACTGAAGTCCTCACAGGCACGTTCCAGTTCTGGATGCTGCAACTGGGGCACTCCTGAAGCTCATTTAGATCACAACACAGTGAAAACCAGACTTATAATGGATCCGAAAATCAGATTTGAACACAATGAAGATTACAGACTAGGATGTAACAGAACAAATCTGGAGCATACAAATCAAAATGGCAAATATTGCAGTACCTGACACAAATGCCTTCTGCAGCTGACCACTGAGTCCAGTCTTCCAAGGACCTATAGGCGCAACTGATTTTTTGCGGCACGTCAGAAGCATCCACGATATGCCAGAAAGCGACAACAAACCAGCCACTGGAATCACAACCATGTACAGCCACTTCTTGAATCCTTTGCCTGAATCTTTCTTTGAAGAAACCTCATGAGAATGGGATGAACCATGTGGAGTCTCGTTTGCATCGTTATGCGGTTGATGAGATGCTGGAAACGTCATGTTTCCAACAGTTGGGAAATGATCTCTGTAGAGTAGAGCAGGATTTCTGTCCTGAAGTAGCCTCCGATTGCTATGCTGAACGGGTAGATCCAGAGAGGAGCAGCCGATCACGATAGCTTGGAGCGTCAGCACCACAAACACGAGAGAACTCAGTGAATCCATCATTGGAGTAGTATTCGCGAACAACACAGGATGATCCCTTTGCAAGCGTCTTGAATAACTCAGAACTCACGGGCAGAATCATCAGCCAAATTCACCTGAAACGAAATTGTTCCTCTCTTACTGTAAGATACCGTCTGCACGGCAGAAGAGAGGAGGGAAAGAACAACCTCGGTTTCAGGAACAGATGGGAACTGAAGATGCTTCATCACCTCGAAACCAATTGAAAGGACATACCTTTCGCCTAGCTGAAGTTCAGACTTCAGAAAAAATCTGCTCACACCGTGCAGGAACTGGAGCATGCAAGGTTCAGACTAGACAGAGGCAAGAGGAAGCAGCAGGAGTTCGATTCTTCGTAGTACTCTTCTAATAAAGAAAAAAAGGAAAGATTTTTCTGCAACGACTAAACAGGATACAGGAGTGGGTAGTAAAATTCTTGGTTCACCGCATTCACTTGTATTATTTTCTATGTCAAACATAGGTTGTGCTGATCAGTTAATGCAGGGAATAATAAAGAAGAAGAGCAAGAGGACGAAGACGAAGACTCGTCGTTATCTGCAACTCCACTCACACGCTAGGTCTCGCGTTTGAAAAATGGGCCACGTAATCCTAGCCAAGAAGCAACCACTCTGCAATCTGCATGATGCTGCAGGTTTTGCCCAACGGCTGCATTGACAGTCACTGGAGATGACGCTAACCCTGAATTGGCCCTGGCCATATGTAATTAATTACGTGTGGCTCATAATATATTGGCATTGCAATGCTACTTCGGCGGATACATACTCTTGGTTTGTCAGAAAAACCAAGGAAATGACAGGGCAGCTAGCTCCCTGGGACTAAGAATTCATACCATGATGCACTAGAAAAATACCGCTCCTTACACCTTAAAATATAATTATTTTATTTTTTTTAGAAATTAAGAAAAAGATAAAATTAAATGTTAGATAGATATGATTAGTTGAGAAGAAAAAATAGATAAATAAATTAAATAAGCAAAGATTGATGAAAATGAAGAAGTGGATAGAGTTGTTATATTTTAAACGCTAGAAGTTACTGGTCACGCTAAAATTAATTAGTGATACTAGGTGCCAATCGAGATTACGCAGCAATTGACAGGGATAGAGAGCAGACGCAGATTGCAGACTGTTGACTTCCAAGTTATACACCTATTGGGTTTTTCCTGAAAATTGTGCTGATGGGGAGCCTAACCTAACCTACCCCGTGGATCAACCGTTTAGACTTTCCCAAGTCTGAACTGGAATCAGAAGATCGAAGAAGTTACCAATCTAATAGGCCACTATCATAGCCTAATCAATGCATCACTGTACACTGATCACCAACGTTTGCTACTAACAACTAGTGGTAGTGAGAGGTGATTCACTCTACCGTTGATGTACAGATCGAAGCGATGCAGATTATGAACAGCGGCAGAACGCGCTGACACACTCATCTTTTTTTCTGAAGCTGTGACACTGCAAGATATACTACACGCCGTATACTACTTCCGATCAAATCAACAAATCCATCCCCGATTGTGTCGCCAGATGCCCGGTTCGTTGTAGCGCCAACCACGATCGAACGCATTCAGAGTCAAAATCTGACTCTTCCAGAAGCGGAATCAAATGGGGTGCTAGGAAGGTGACGAATCAAATGATGATGCCACTGGCCCAGCTGCAGGAACGGAGATGTGAGTGGGGTAGGAGGGAGTCACCGTCGTCTACCTCGCCGCCGGGCTTGTATCACTGCTCAATTCCGTCGTGTCGCCGTCCAGCCTGCAAGAAAAAAGATTCTGAAAAAGCTTAGGGCTCTTTTGATCTTGGAAAGCAAAAATTTTCACATGAAATATTGCCTCTATTCTAAAATATGAGTATTGTTTAACAAATACTTTATTTGTTTTATATTGTTTAGTAAATATATATGTTTTATATTATAAGTCACGTTAACTTTTTTTAAGTTAAATTTTTTAAAATTTGAACAAGGTTATAGAAAAATGTAACCACATTTACACCATCAAATTCAACTTTTATTTTGATAATATATTTATTTTATATTAAAAATTTTGGTATGTTTTAATTAAAAAGGTTTGGCTTAGAAAAACTTCCAACTGACTTATAATATAAAATGAAGTGAATATTAAGGTTGGGTTAATAAATTCTATTTTCAAACATCTAATTGTCTTTGGAATCATGTGAATTAGTGTATAAGTGCTTATATTATAGTATAAAATTTAAATCATAAAAATACTTATATTTTAAAATAGAAGAAATAATTTATTTTCTTCAATTTTTTTGTGAAATTTCTCCATTCCAAACAAGAACTAAGCCATGTTTCATTCAGAATTCTTTTAAAAAAAAGCTCATACGTTTCAAACTGAATTTAGTTGATTGTACTTCCTCCATCCATATATGGATGCTTATATTTTGGACGGAAGTACTACATAACAAATGGTATTGTAGTTGTGTAAATTTTGAATTTCTTCAAAACTTCTCCTCGGAATCACCAAGATGGGGTCCTGGCTGGCGCTGCCCGATCTTTGGCGGAGTCAATCCGCACCATCCATTTGTCGAATCCAACGGCCGTGGATTCGTCTGGTCTCGTTTCATGTCTCCGATGCAACGGACAAAAACGGAGTGCAGCCGTATCGTACCAGTCCAGGATTCTAGAAGCGCGCAGGCGAAACCGTCAAAAACGCTACAAAAACGCGCGCAGCAACAGCGCTAGATCCGCTATTCCGAGACAAGTGGAGCGCTGCCATTTTCCTCCCCCTTGCAGAATCCGGAGGCGGAGGCGAGGGAGATGGCGGCGGCGGCGGCTGTTCGGGCGGAGCCCATGGAGGTGGCGGTGGAGGAGGGGGAGGGGGAGGACAGGTGGAGCGGGCTGCTGCCGGAGCTCGTGGCGGAGGTGGTGCGGCGCGTGGAGGCGTCGGGGGGCGAGCGGTGGCCGGCGCGGAAGGACCTGGTTTCGTGCGCGTGCGTCTGCCGCAGGTGGCGCGAGGCCATGGCGGCCGTAGTGCGGCCGCTGCCCGAGTCCGGCCAGATCACATTCCCGTCTTCACTGAAGCGGGTGGGGAGGAGCCCCCGATGGGGGATGTTTTGGCTCCGTGCTAGGCGTTGGTTATTTTAGTGTTTGGGGGCTAGGGGCTCATTCAGTCATCTGTATCTGATCTGGAGCAGCAGGGTTGTACAAATATTAGTTTTGTGGAGGATTTCTGGAAATCAGATTGGTATCGATATGGTCTGTAATCTGTGGGTAGGCTACTACCACTCAACCGTATTTAGTGGCGTTTGGGGTTCAGATAGGATTTGGGAATCAGCTAGGGCTCTACGAGAATATTTTCGCCGAGCCAACTAAGAGAATAATACTGTATAGTGTTAAGCTCTAAACTTGCTATGTAGGGAAGAAATTGCAGATGGGAAAGGTATGCCTTATTATGTTTTTAAGTTCCAATGTGATCACTAATATTAGGTGACTAATGTTTATGAAGAAAGTTCAGTTCTGATCAGATTTGTTGTCAATTAGGAGATTAGCTACATCTTTGTGCCAACAATCTTTGTTTATGTGGCACGCTGAGGGGTTCTCTAGTCTTTCTTTGGATTGAGTACCTTAGCACATATTTAGCACAATAGCTATGTCGATATTTGTCCAGTGCTTACAGATTGAAGAGTGTGTTTGCGGCATCTGCATTTGCATTTTTTGGCAACTATATTGCTAATGCTGATGCCTTGTTGCTCCATTCCATGTTTGAACAGCCAGGCCCTAAGGACTTTCCAATCCAGTGCTTCATCAAACGAAACAAGAAGAAATCTATGTTCCATCTTTACTTAGGCTTGTCGAATGGTATGTTTATAAGGCATAATCCAAACATGCAAGTGCCTCTGTAATGATCTGAAGCAATATCGTATTTCACTTACTACTGAAATTCAATTTGAACATTATGTATTATGACTCAGTCTGTTTGTTGGTTGAAATAAGCTGTGAATAGTTTTTACCATCCTTGCTTCAGCTTTAGTCAGTTTTTTCAATGCCTACCACAGAATAATCTTGTATTTGAATTGCTTTGCACATTTTTGAATGTCTGAGTGCTTACACATAATACATTCGTATGACTACTGTCTGCTGCTGATGTCATTAATTTTTGGCAGTCGACATGTGTACCTGATTGCCTGCTTGATTCTTCTGACACTAAATGTTAGGTTGCTAGTTTTATTTATCTGTTGTGTTTCTACGCATTGTTTGCAGTGTGATTGTGATCTATATATTACCTTATACAAGATTTGTGCACAAGGCGGATAAGCAAACATATAATGGATAGTTTACATGGGTGACTATAACAGTTGTGTTAGACATCCATGTAGGATATTACTGACATTGTTTATGGTTTTCTTTCCTGATTTCCATGATAAATGAAATGCTGATTATCTAATTATTTCTTGTT
Organism: Oryza coarctata; assembly: GCA_030770085.1. Classification (NCBI taxonomy): domain Eukaryota; kingdom Viridiplantae; phylum Streptophyta; class Magnoliopsida; order Poales; family Poaceae; genus Oryza; species Oryza coarctata. The sequence continues at coordinate 21,787,692 of CM061470.1, forward strand.
TGACAGCTACCATGGATAAAGGGAAGTTTCTCATGGCTGCTAGAAGGTTTAGGAGGGGCCCTTGATGCTGATGACCTGTCACAAGGAAGTAATGCATATATGGGGAAATTGAGGTAGCTTTCATGCATTCTGTAGTTATCATTTACCTTCCATTGGTTTTCTACTTTCCTTTTTCCGCCAACAAACAGGGACATAAACATTTACTGAATATTATGGAGGAAGAGTGATTAATGGGTGATACCAATACATTAATACAGGATCTAGATATTTATTTGTATTACTGTGTTGGGACTACTGTACGTTCTGTACATGATTGTGGAAAAGCACCTACATTTCACCTTAGCCCTTAGGGAGAAGGCTAAATATGGGGAGCTTGCATAATGGCAGGCTTATGCAGGGAAGCGCTGTATCTGTATGTGCAAGTCTTTCTCGGGAATATGGTATATGCAAGTCTTTCATGTTATTGACATGTCCTTATTGGTCTTGTGGAATCTGGACTGGAATTTTGCAAACCAACAGTTGCTACTTGCTAGGAATTTATAGTGAGCAGTTTAAAATTGTTGATCATTCATTGCCATATGGTCTTCTCTTTCTATTCCTTGATGATACAGTTTGTACAAGTATTTCATTTGTTATATCCTCTTTGGCTTGATTGTGTTTCTGCTGCACCATTTTTAGGTCTGATTTCTGGGGATCAAATTTTAAGATATATGACAACCAACCACCATATGATGGTGCAAAAGCATCAAGCACTCGATCTAGCCAGCGTTTTGGAAGTACCCGCCGTTTTGGAAGTAGGCGGATCTTTCCCCAAGTAACGACAGGCAACTTTTCGGTTGGGCAGATCTCATACAAATACAGCCTGCTCAAATCCAGGGGACCTAGGAGAATGTTTTGCACGATGGAGTGCCCTTTGACTCAAAAGACCAGGGAGAATTCCCTCAAGACAAAATCTCTAGGGTGCATGGGAACCACTGTCCTGAGGAACAAAGCTCCCCACTGGCATGAGCACTTGCAGTGCTGGTGCTTGAACTTCCATGGGCGGGTCACGGTTGCATCCGTGAAGAATTTCCAGCTTGTGGCCACAGCTGACCCCAGTCGTCCAGATAGCATTGGGGACGAAGAAACAGTTCTCTTGCAGTTTGGAAAGGTTGACAGCGATATCTTCACTATGGATTACCGCCAACCTCTGTCAGTGTTTCAGGCTTTTGCCATCTGCCTTAGCAGCTTTGGTACTAAACTAGCTTGTGAGTAAACAATCATATCACAGCATGGTTGCATACTTCATTGGTGGATGCTGCTGAATCTCTTCTACTTGATTGTGTTACCGTGGCCATCTTTTATTTTGGTTTGGATCATGGACCTCATGGTACTGTTTCTGTATGTACAAGAAATGTACCGTTAGTCATGTGTATTTAGCTCAGTTTAACTTAATTCAACACAGTATTTCGGTTTTAATTAAGTTAGGATAATCTAGAGTTGAAACCTAATAAAAATCTCTAAATCATGATTCATTTATATCAATAACTGTTTTTAAAGCATTTCTATTTAGCTATCTTCATATTATCTTTCTCCATATTAGTTTTGATCTTTCTCTACCTCTCAAGTCATGTGTATTTAGCTTAGTAAAAACAAATCAGGCTCAGCTTTGTGCTTTGAATAGAAGAGAAAAGAGGGACTAATGTACATATGCCCTTGCCTATCTATTTTTATTACGAGAGAATATATCGTTTTGTATTGTTGTAAAGTATCTTTTTTTTATTACGAGAGAATTTATCATTTTATAATCCGAGTTATACCATCATGGCGGCTGTTATGGTTCAGGTTTAGTAAATTCCTTCTGGCTTGAATGGCATGTGAACTAAAGCCTGTGCCCTGTGGGCTCATAGTGAAAGAACAGCGCATTTTGAAATGCTGAAACTTGAAACAGATTTGGAATTCTACAACAAGGTGACGCTGGTGACCTGTTTTGCTACAGTGCAGGTGAAATTACTGAAGTTATATGTCACCAAAGCCGTTGTCTAGAACAATTATTGCTAAACATTGCTACTCGTAGGTGTCACTGCTCGCCTTGGCGACGCCAGCCTCCAGTGTCTCCATCTGCATCTCCAGCAGTTTCAACCTCTGGTTAATTCGTTGCAGTCTCTTCCTCGCAGCCTCATCTGCCAAAGAACACACAAGACTATCAGTTTCTCTTATCGCTAAACTTACTCCAGGAACCATGGAATGTCCATCGAAACGGAGGTTTCAACCTACCGAGCTGTGAAGCCTGCTGCGAGATGAAATGCGAAGCAGCCGCTTCCTGGCCGTTGTCAGTTGTGACGGTCGTGGTGACGGGTTCACTCAGCCTGGACGATGATCCTTTCTTCCTCCCAAGCATTTCCAGAATGTAGTTTAGCCACTCCTCCCGTCTTCACTACACCAGCAGATTCAGTTCAGGCATGGTTGTGACTTGTGAGAAGTCTTACACTGATGCAGTCTTATAAACTATCCTTGCTTGGATGTTCTCAGGCTCAATTCATTCATTGGGTTGGTCCAAAGATTTATTGATTGGGCTCCGGTCAGATGTCGAACATCTAGGTCAGAGTCAGACCCGTCGACTTGGACCAGACTCCCGGCGGCCAGTCGAGCAATTATGAACCAGAAAAGGTTCACTGGGCCTGCTCGGCTGCACTACACAGCCCCCGTCAGAAATTTCATAGATCTGCAATACCACCAGTAGTTGACTAGGGTGTGTTTGTTTTAGAGGAATGGAACCACACCATCCATGGTGCGAATTTTGTAAAATCTTTCTATATATGAATTCTTAGAAAAATATTTTAAATCTATTTTTTACTTTATGATAATTAATTTATGTTTGTACTCTTAAATACCTAAAATCATTTAACTATTCAGCAGTCAGTAATTTAGCGAAAAAAATAAGGCCAAGGGGCATAATACTACTAATGATTTGCACAAATGGATGCCGTACCGTAAACCTTGCAATTGCGTTGGCATTAGTAGTTTGATAGTATTATTATTCATGCTAAGGCCACTGCAAAATGCAGACGATCTGAGTGCTGCGTGCTGGGTTTCGCCCGCGGCCCAGTGCTCGCACGGTTATACGCAGTGACTGAGGGTGCGCCAGTTTTTCCTGCTGACCATGCGTCGTTTCCGGACTAATTGCAAGGCCGGCAGGCACAGTGGTGCTCGTCGGCTGATCCATATCGACTTGATGTGCAAGGACGTGCGCGGTTGATGCGTCCACCGACCGCCGCGCCTACCGCCCGAGTTAGGAGGCCGGATGCCGTGCGATGCGGGACGAGCCGTGTAGCTAGCCGCTGTTCGCTGGCTTGATGCGTCCGGCCACTTGTCCATGGCTGTAGCCTGTACTAGGCTGTGGCAAGCACCAGCCGGTCCCCCCTCCGATTACGCAGGAAATGCTGCGGCGCTTCGGGGCAAAAGCCCCTGCGTCAGATGCAAACGCGTAGCGCGTGAGGTCTCTCTGCCCGGCTCGCGCGCCGTCGCCGTGGCAGGCGCCCTCCGCCCCTGCAGCGCTCGCGCTACGTGTATGAAAAGGAATAACCAAACAGCCGATGCGCAATACAAGGTCCTCGCAGTTTCGGGTGAAGAAAAGACAGTGCAAACCACTTATGCTCAGAGCGTGGAAGTATCTCTGGGTTAATACTGTTTTGCCGTGGAGATTGTGGTGGTTAATGGTTGAAATCATAAGGTGACATGTGCGAGCGTGCATAGCAAGCTCACCACCAGACTGCAGCGTGGTAGATGCACATAGTGCAAAGGGCAGGCAGGGCAGCCAGAAAATGGGGGTAGAGTAGACTAAAGGCAACGGCAAGGCGACGGGCGGGCGAGGTGTCGGTGTCGGGCAGTACGCCGTTTACCGTACGACACGGCCGTGCGCGTGGACTCGGAAACGGCTGCGGATGGGGCAGCTCGTGCCGCGTGCTGGGCCGGCGAGGTATGTTGGCCTTCAAGAGCACTGGGTGCCGGGTGGGGTACGGCGCAACCAAGCGTTACTCGCGGCGCCGGAAGGGGGCCGTCCGGTCCCGTCCCGTCCCGAGCCCAATCGAATCCGATGCGACCCCCGCGCGCGCCGCGCCGGTGCTGGCGGTGGTTCCAAAGTCCACGCACGGATGCGTCCGGCCCGTGCCGTCCGCCCGTCCGGTTTGGCTGCGGGAGGGTAGTCCGGAATTTTTCAACTCATAGTAATAAATTATGAAAGATTAGAGTGTAGATTTAATATGAGTCAAATCACGGTTTTAATCACGTTAATAATTACTTTCTAAATATACATATTCACATACAGTCCTTTTTATTATTTTTTGATATTAAATTTGATCTTTTCCTATCTATTTTCATAAATTTATTACATGTCAAAAATTTTGAACGCCATAAATCCTATATAGAAATAAAAAGTGATACACATACAGTAATAATATCTTATAATGTCAATAATTAATTAATTTAACAAGCCCTAAGTTCAAAATATCGGTTTGCATATGATTCCAAAAGAAGTCATGCAATATCTCCATTCCTCTAATGTTTTACCAATCCTACAATTTGGTAATTACACATTCACTTATCATAAATTGGTAATAGCATAATCACTTGATCACAATTTGGTAATATCACGATTATTTGATCCCGAATTGACAAAGGCAAATACTTTATAGTTCAAACACAGTGAGAATAACCTACAGGAGAAGGGGTGGATGACTAGTTGATGGCCAATGGCGACACCGCAACTGGTAGAGGTAGAGGTAGGTGGCATAGGGACAAGGAGCTAGAGCCAATCAACAAGGGTCTCGGTCAACTTTCTAGGCTCCCAGCGCTAACGATAGGTGACACTATCGCAGTAGAGAGTGGAGTTTTGTGTATCAAGCTTCAGTCAGGCGAATGATGGTAGGAAGGAGGGATATGCATTATCTCGCATTCAATCATTTTCAAATCATTAGCTAATAGCTATATCTTCTAATCTTCTATAGGCAATAACAATGAGGCAAGATGTTGAGAGAATGAGAATTTGAGAGAGCCACTGACCTCGGTTTGGAGTCTCGGAGGATGGAGTGGACAGCCAACACTTAATGCTGGAGCGGGATTATAGGACAGTGGGGAGCCAAGAGGAACAGGGATCACCACTTACCACCTAAAACACTAGGTGGAGGCACATATGATTAACGGTCTATGGGCGAGTTGCCTGTGGACGAGACGGTAACTAGCAGGCGTCGGGCATCAAAGCTCGTCGTGAGGTGGGCTAGGGGACAAGTGAAACCATGAGAAGGCTAGAAAACCGTGTGCGGGATGGAATGGATAGGTGAGCACGAGGCACCGAGGTAGCCAAGACAACCCCCAATCCTAGCTAGTTTCTACTTCCTGGGCTCCTGGGCTGTTTGGGCCGGAGGGGTGTCGTTGTGGGTCAAAATTATACAGGCATAGATCACCTGGAGCTACGCCGCTGGTTGGCCGGGTATAGTACGTGAGAACCTCGCTACGCGGCACATTTAATTCAATGCGCGTCGCATGGTGAGAGGTGAGCGCCACGTGGGGAGGGGGGGCACGAACGCGCGATTGCCTTGCCCTGCCGTCCACAGCCGCGGGGAATTTGCGGCATCACCGGCGCGCGCGCACCGCGCACGGACACGGTCGGCTTCCACGGGCGGACGGGGATCTGACGTCGTAGCGACGTGCGTCGCCTGCCGCTCTACTTGACTCCAGCAACTACGACGTGCGGCTCGTTTTTTCGTTGCGTTGCTTGTATCAAACCACCTTAATTTCAACGCGTTCGTTCGCTTCGACGACGACCTCGCCAAACGGTTTTTTCGTTGCGTCGCTGGTATCAAACCACCTCCATTTCAACGAGAGTTCGTGCGCTTGGACGACGACCTCGCCAACCGCGAGACGAGATCGTCCAATCTTGCGTCTGCTACTACGAACGAAACGAGAAAAAGCTAGCACAAATCCAAGGCCGGCCTGGGGTGATGCACGCCGCTGCAAGCAAGCAAGCAAAGCGATTCGCCGCTGCCGTCCGTCCGTCCTCTTTTCCGGGCAGGTCGGCACTGCCCGATGGAGACAACAATAATTGCCCGCGCGCCGGCGGGGCCCACACCACCTTACCCCGTCTCACCCACCCCCGCGAGCGATGCAGGCGCCCCCCCTTCCCCCTCCTCCTCGGCGTCTCAGTCTCGGTCTCAGTCTCTCTCTCTCCTCTTTCAGCGCCCAAGCCGAACGAACGAGACGCAAGCCGACCAACGGCGACCACCTCAGCATCACCCGCCATCCCACGCCTGACACACCGCGCGCCTCCCGTGCCCCGAGGACCCCCTCCCATCTCCCGCGGGTGAGCACGAAATCCCCACGCTGCCCCTGCCGGCCCCCGTGGGTAGCCGCGTAATTTCCCGACGCCACCGTATTCCGTCCAGTCTCCGGACCCCGGTGGGCTGTCGCCCGCCTGCCGCGACTGTCTTTATCCCCCACGCTTTCGCCGGTTACCCGGTCAAATTCATCCAACGGCGGCACGTCTCCGATCCGGTCACCACACGAGATGCGTCGCCGGTTACCCACCTCGCCCTCGCCCGTCACGTGTGACGCGCGTGACGGGGAGGGAGCCGGCTGGCTGGCTGGCTGGCTGGCTCTCTCTCCCTCTCTCGGCCGGCGCCCCACCCCTCGCCCGCCGTGTTGTGTCCTTTTATTCCAACCCCCGAGCCGACCCTCACCGCCCCACGATTCACGCCACCACGACTCCGTCGTCTCGTCTTCTAGGGTTAGGGGGTTTCGTGTGGGAGATCTGAGAGGGTGAGGAGGGGATGGAGGTGAGGGATATGGCTGCGGCGGCTGCTGCTGCGGCGGCGGCGTCGGGGGGAGGTGGGGGCTTGAGGATGCCGCCGCCTAACCCTAACCTGCCATACAGGGAGGACTGCTGGAGCGAGGGCGAGACAGACGCGCTGGTCCGCGCGTGGGGGAGCCGCTACGTCGAGCTCAACCGGGGGAACCTGCGCCAGAAGCAGTGGCAGGAGGTGGCCGACGCCGTCAACTCGCGCCGCGGGGCGGCCGCGCGCCGCCGTCCCCCGCGCACCGACGTGCAGTGCAAGAACCGCGTCGACACCCTCAAGAAGAAGTACAAGGCGGAACGCGCCCGCAACGCGCCCTCCACCTGGTCCTTCTTCGGCGAGCTCGACCGCCTCGTCGGACCCACGCTCTCCGCTTCTGTCTCCAAGAGGCCCTCGCCGGCGCCTGCCGCTCACTTCGCCCTGCCAATCCATCCTTCCGCCATGAGGAAGCCTCCGTCGCCTTCGTCTTCGCCATCTCCGCCGCCTCCTATGGCCCTGCCGCTGCCCAGCTACCGTCGAGGATCTCCGCTCCCCGCCGCCGCTCTTATCCAGCAGGAGGCCGCAGCCGCAGCCGCCGCGGTGTTTGATTCGGAGGACTCTGAAGGCCCTGGTGACAACAACAATAACAACGCACAGCAGTCACCGTCGCAATCTGTGTCATCGCGGTCGCGCTCCGGCAATAGCAACAAGCGCAGCCGCCGGGAAACTGTCGGAGGCGATGATGGTGGGTTCAAGGAGCTGGCAAGAGCGATCGAGGCTTTTGCTGAGATGTATGAACGTGTGGAGAGTGCGAAACATAAGCAGGCACTGGAGATAGAGCGGCAACGAATCGACTTCCTGAAGCAGTTGGAGGTCAAGCGCATGGAGAACTTTGTGGATGCACATGTGAAGCTTTCCAGGGCAAAGCGCATCAAGAAGCATGCTGGGTCTGCACCTGATGGTATTGGCACAGCGGAATTGGTTTCCTCTGTTGCTGCACTGCCTTTCCTCTCCACCTCCACCTACCTATGATGTGGAGGAAATGTTGAGGTAAAAACCAACCTAGCATTTTTGCTTCAATTAACGGTGTCGTTTATAATAGATAATTGTTCGGTTATAATTGGGTATGTACTATTGTTAAGCTGTAGCTATATACTGGTGCTTTAGATTTGCTGACATAGTCCTGTCTCCATTGGGATGGGAATTCTGCGAGATAATGTCTTATTGATTGATGATAAGATCGGTATGCTTCAGGAAAGGGTGTTTTTGTGAATATGATGTGTGTGGGCAAATATTTTTTCTGTGATCCCCATGTGCAATTGAATTTCAGTAATTGGAAGTTTAATGTTGCATATGTTCTTGATAGTGAGCTGCTCTAAATTGTTAAATCTTACATCATTAATCTAATTGTGAATGATAGTAATATATTATCTATCCTTAGTAACATGTGTGTTAACAAGCTTGAATGAAATTGCCTAGGTCGCTGAGGTTTCAGCAAGGTCAAGCTCAGATAGATCGGGCTTAATAACTCATGGATATATATGCATTTATGTTAGTATGCCAGTGGATTGGGCACGGTGCATGCTCAATATGTAGGGCTTGTTGATAAAAATTCGCGCTCAAGTATGTGCTAAGTCTTTTACTTTTCAATATCCGTGCCAGTTTGATGGATTGCATGACTAGACCTATTTTCATGTTACAACACAATTTGCAAAAGCTTGATTTACTGTTATGTAGATATTGGTGTGTTAGTTTGTATGTTTGAAGTTATGACCTTTTTCGAATGGTCTACCAATAGCCTGGCGTATTGATGATAAGAATATTTTATAACCTTCGGCCCTGGAATTGTAAATTCAAGTTACATTGTTAGTAGATGTGTAAAACTTTCTAGTCTATCTTTTTGTTAAACTGGTGTTGAGACCTTTGTTAGTATGTGTTGTGTTTTCTGTTAGACATATCACGATGTGTCAATTTCTATTACATATGATCTTACGTCTGTTATTCTCGACTTATATGGTTTCCTGAGAATCTATACCTCTCATCTCTCTTAATTCCCTGAGCTTTGTTGCTGATTGGTTTTTCTCTATTGTGTTCTATTTCTGTAACATTTCACTAACAACTTGAAGATGCGGGATAAATTTTAAAGTTTAAACCAATATAGTGACAAGTGATAAAGCAAGAATGGTACCATAAATTGAATTGTGCGGGTAAATATGAAATAGGCTTTCCAGACTTTAAGGGGTCTGTTTATTCTGTTGAAACTGCTTTTCTATGGTTAATATATTGAAACAAATCATGTACTTGTTTTTGCACGTGATTAAGACACTAGTTTGATCATTTCTATTTCCTAGCGTGACTGATTACCTATGTCTCCCATTTTTTTGGTGCAGATTATCGGTGTGAAGTTCGTTAGATGGCCTTGCTGATCATGGGAAGACTGGTTTGGCATTTGGCAGCGATTCATTGTAGTTCGTATCCTGGTAGTATGTGGAAATTGAAGACTAGAAGTTCCTAGTGTAAAGCAATGTTGACATTGGTGCCTCTGGGCTGTTACTCTATTTACCTATTGTTTTATTGACATTGTAGGCATGCAACTCTGACCTTCTGTTTTATTTCTTCTTAAAAAATTGTACTGATGAAAGTTGTTGCAATCGTTACCTGTCATTGTTGATCGCCGTGAATCAAGTGGCAACTTGTATGGAAATTCTGCTGAGCATTCAGCAGTATGCCCTCGATGTTGTGCAAGCTTGTATCTGGATATCATTTGGCATTTGCTTGACAAGAGCAAATTAGAAACGTTTTGCGATGGATAAAAGTGACCACACGATAACACTTTTCAAGTTATTGGTTATTGGTGATGAATATTCCGGCTCTCAGTCTCCACTGCCACTCTTCTTTAGTCAAAAACTGTTATCATCTCAATTAGCTTCCTTGCCAGCCGCTTTTTGTATGCCCTCCCGGGAAACTCGTCCTCAGTATGTTCAAACGATAGTGGGGCTCTTACACATACACCCCAGCTAGTGGCACTTTTGATGCCATTCATTCAAGGTTTTGGCAAAGCTGGCAGTTCTGATGTTTGCATTTGATTCATTCTCAGTTCGACGGTTGCTATTTTAACCATCAACTTGGTGAAATCTTCAACGAACGTTATAACACGCACGGCCCGGCAAATCGCGCGTGGACAGAGGCCGGGCCAGCCGGCTAAGGCCGCGCATGCTACATGGCCATTCAGGTTTCTCGCGGGCTGCGTCAACATAACCGGGCCTTCCATGCGCACGGCTGCTTGTAAACCCTATCAGGATCTTTGTCTCAGTGCTGCACTCCATTTCCAGTCGGTCCTCCATCTGATGCCATCCTGGTAAATCACCTCCATCACTTGACATGTTCCAGAGAGCTGTCTAGTAATCCAGATAGGGTTGTACTGCTATTCTTTCTCGAACGAATTTTGGACAGCTGCATATGTGCTATCCAGCTCCCCTTTATTCTGACACACACACACATCCTTCCTCACAATTTAAAATGTGTCCTGTAGATAGAAAGTAGTAGATGTTGGTCACCCTTCGTTGTCTCTGGCATATATCGGTCCATCCATAGACATCGCTATAGCTAGCTCGGGACCGTGTATCCATATGCGTTTGCAGAGATGCACCCGCACCTTCACTCTCCGAGGCCCCGGCTGGCGCCGAGATGTGTATTACCATTATCCTTAAATATTTATATTTCTAGATTCTAACTTTCATTTTGTAATAAAATAAATATAATCTTATAATACTATTTATCCCATCAATCACCTCTCATTTAAATTGCTTCTAATCTTAACCTCCAATTATTCTTTCATTTCAACCCTCCTTTATTTAATAGAAATACCTAGATTATTTTTTCTTCCTCGGAATTTAAATATTTACTTAGAAAACTACAATTATTAATTATAGAATGGGGTAGTAGCTGACTAGGATGGCGATGCTGATATGTCATACACTCACGAGGGAATGGAAGGCTCAATATCTAGTTAGCTCAGCTGCATCGATCTCATCTGAAACCAACGTACGTACGAGAGCAACAGCACGAGATGAAATGAATCGAAATGGGGGGGGCAGGCAGGACAAGTCTAAGCTAGCTGTGCGGCTGTGGCTCCTCCATTGACAGGTCCAATCACGGATTCGCGATGGAGGGGAGGAGGAGATGAGATCCCAGCTAGCTGCCACTTACACCTGGCGCGAGCGGCAGAGATTCTCTGGCAATGTTCCCCTGGGGACAAAACCGGAGGGGCATCCGATCCGGCCGGGATGGATGGATCGATCGAATCGCGCTAGCTAGCTATGCTGGTACAGCGCCTTGCTTGCGTTGGCTAATGGCAGCTCCCCAAAGGCAGACAGCACGAGGTGGCGCCAGCCTCGCCCTCTCGCACCATGCTTTACATGGCCTCTGCTGCAGTAATCCGCTAGCCATTTTTCGCGGCAATTTTCGGCAACAAACCACTATTTCGCGGCAGTTCTTGGCAACAAATCAACCATGACACGCGTCGGCGCCAGCCTCCCCCGATCGACCTGTCAGTCGCTGTCTGTACATTGCACGGCTCTTGAGTTCTATCACTGACGAAACTGAAACAGTGCGCATGCATGCAGTTGATGACTGAGAGTGCGCGCACCACGGCACCAGGGCATGATTTCCTGTGGTTATTACTTAACTGGCGAGGTGAACACTGAACAATACAACAGTGCTGGTCTTTCAGTTGCCTGTGTTTTTCTGTCAGGGAAACAGTTGGAAAGCGATAAGCTCACTGCTCAGTGATCTATCAGTACATCTCCATCTTTACTAAGAATATAATCTAATACTAATATTAAATTAGGCACAATTTATTACTATAAATCTAAATATAAATTTAAACAGTGAATCTGTTTAAATTTACAGTATTAAATTATGTTGAATTCGTACAATTTTTATATTTTGAAATAAAATAGAATATCCTAGTAAGCTAGGGTAAGAGGTATAACCCAGCGAATGCATGCTGGCTCGCTATTGTTAATAAAGCTGGACGGAAAGGTCATTTAGCAGCTTTGCACTCGAAATTTCATCTAAACGGAGTTCATTTCTTGTTTGGTGAACAAGTGAGCTACTACTATTAACTAAATTACAACCAACTGATCAGAAAACGTTGAACTTCACCGGAGATCCATTTTGCATCCACGTGATTAATTACGAATTTCCGCCGGCTGCCACAGTTTTCTGCTCCATTTTTGAAACAGTATATAGGCAACTAATTTTTGCAGCAATTAAAAACTTGGGAGTAAAATTGAAGAAATATTTCTACAGGAAAAGGAGGAGGTGCTGCATAGCGTGGACTGTCCCAAGACAGAATCCTATATGGTTCGGAGAGCGGGCCCCTCATGATGCGTGCCTTTTGCTGGACAAAGTGAATCTTCAGGTGGGGGACTGCCTGCTCCGTCGTCAATAATAATGACGTCCCAAATCGAAGGAAACGGTATTATTCCCATGTGACTCGCTGCTACGGTGCTACCTAGTACTCCTCCAGTAACCATGCACTTTTTACGCTTCCATGCTTGCTGGGTGCAGTTGACTATACAGTAGTACTACACAAGTTGCACCACTATAAGCTCACTGGGAAACAAACATGCATGAGATCTAGTGGGAGAGATTAGGGCAGGAGGTCCGGGAAAGAAACCTCTACCGACGAGGCGTCGAATTGATTAGAAGCCGCAAGTTCTGGGGTTGGTCGTGATTAATGGAAAAGTTATAGCTTTGGTGCTAGGCTCACATCATTTATCTTCTGCTAATTTTTAAATATTAAAACTTAATTTTAAAATTGATTTATAGATTTTTTTATTGTAGTTTATTTTACAGCATATATTTTTAAATTACTATACATATAAAATTTTTATCTATAAGTTACTACCAGCATTTCGCTTGCTCTTTCAAATTTCGAAACGATCAGAGTTGTAGTCCACGATCCACACGCTCCACAGTACTACGTACAACCCACCTGCTTGAGCAGTTTTTGGCGCAGTTGATGCATTGCCTGCCCACCCGGGATACGACGTGACAGTGCATTAAGGCCACGTCCCTGTCCAACTTATATGCACAAATAATCATAGTACATGCATGCCTGTACGCATCGATCTGATCATCGGAAATCGCCTCCGAAAACTTCTGAAATAATGACGCGCTATAGAAAGGTAAATATAGCGTGATTTATTTCCTTTTTAAAATATTTATAAAATATATTAAAATTTTAACTATTAAAAATAAATTAAGATAACTTTTTAAAATATAGCTATCAAAAGCTAAATTTTAAGTGGTTTCTTCTGCATAATGATATGAGTCTTTATACTTATCGGTATCTTAATAATTCAATTAAATAGAGTAGAAGAACCTTGCTTGCTAACTTAGAAACTTTAACTCCATTTCTATCACAAGACAAAAAAATCTAAAAGAGTTTAGAGAAAGAAAAGGAACTCACAAAGCAATATACAAAATTTAAATTATGCTGTAGAAATTTAAATTATAAAATTTAAATGTGGAATTTAAATTATAGAATTTAATATTAATTCTAAAATAAACACTAAAATAGATTTACAAATCTTATAAAATTCTCTCAAAAATCAAAAATTCTAAAAGATCTCTTCAAAACTCTTTTAATTCTCTCTCATTTTTCCTCACTTCAACTCACTCTACAATTCTCCACAAATCTAGCAACAAAGGTTCTCAAAAATGAAAAGACTCCCCTTTACCTATGTCTTAAAAAAAGATCTTAAGTCATGGAGAAAATAATAAGTGTACATATCTAAAAACCCATAACAAATTTATAACAAAAATTAAAACTCTCACCGAAATATCCAATTCTAACTAACAGGACTCTAATGAAGATTTAATGCTAGATAGTGAAACTCCACCACATACTCTTGGTGTAAGGGTCTAGATATTCGGCTAGTCTTCACTACTTAAAAAGGAATACATGCATAGAGCAGAGAGAAATGATGAGCATGGTAATTAATCCAAACTAAATAAATTTAAGAAACACTATATTTTGAGAGACTCTAGAACGCCCTGAACAAGCTAAATAGTAGGAGGAGATGCCATCTCTCACGTTGCAAGATTCCAAAGGAACAGCAGTGGAAAAAAAGGAAACACATATTAAAAACTGACTTACATTATCAGATACACTTGCGCCATTAGCTGCTAACACTCCAAACCAAAATTTTAACTGGAATCACAATACAGTTGCTACAAATATAACAACGACGCATGGTTTTACCCTGAAACCCCAACAGCGACGCAAGTGTGAGAAAGGGGCACATTTCCAAAGGAACAACAGCGGAAAAAAGGTAATAAAAATCGAGCGTGATTGACTGAGACAAACATCCACGGGCGGACGAGATGGCTAAATCTGGCATGGCCGTACGCACGCCTAAACCCGTGCCCCCTGCCCGGAACCGCGGCGACCGATGCGCGCGCACGGACGAAACAAAATCGATTAGGGGAACGCGTGACGCGCGACAAGGTGGAAGGCCCCGGCGCGTGCGACGGCCGCCCGCGTGATCTCGTACGCACGCACACACGTCCCGCCCTGCACCTGCTGCACGCCGCTAGCTTTCCCGTGCGCGCGCTGCGCTACGTACCGGCCGGGGTGGCAGGAGATCTCACTGCTTAGCGTTCCATCGCTTGGGCTTGGCTGCCGATTTCGACGGGCGCGCGCGGCGAAAACTCCAACCCGACCCGACGTACGCAACGCGCGCGGGGAGGCTGTACCACGTGGCTCTGGTAGGTGATGTGACCGAGCTCGCCACGGCGCCATTGGATGGATGCATGGCCACCACTGACTAGCCCGCCCGGTCGCTTCAGCTACTACGCGTCTTAGCTGAGAATATCGAGTTTGATGGACTACAAAATGGAGAAGGCGACCCTTAAGCCTTAGACTTGAAGGGATAGAGATTCGAATGGAGCACACAGTATTCTTACTTGGAAGCTGCAAATCTCATTGCAGCCGTACGTACATGCGAGCAGTACCAGCTACCGTATTGGTGGATTCATGTGAAACAAAGAGCGGGCGGTGCATGCACGACGTACAAAAACGCATCGCTGTCTCTCTCTCTCTCTCTCGCAGCATGGTACTTCTGCTGCGCATATCTCTATGGCGCTATGGCGCGGTAATAATATTCTTTTGCCACCTGGAGAATAAGAATAGAGCGCACGGCCTTATCCGGTGGTATGTCGTTGAAACTCGAAAGCAACGTAACCCGCCCCGAGATTACTGGCTCACGTGTCGTCCAGGTCAAATGACGGTGGTCGATAGTCTATGCAGCTATGCTGACTAGCTAGCTGTAATTATAAGTAGCTAGTTTCCCCTGTCTCTCACAGTGCAAGACAAATACTAACAACTATGCTAATGGCAGATGCTGGTACTGACCTTCAACGAGTCCGATCTACCCGAGTCAATCGATGGCATTCATATCTGCTCCGTTTTTGCTGGTTTTGTTCAAGAAACGACCCTGGTGAGAGACGGAGGCACGGCCCCCTACCATGCAGCCAGTAGCGATTCTCATCGATCTCAAATCACATCAAGAGATGCCCCGGATTCGCCGGATCCGTGCATCCAATACACGGGAGATATACGTGAATTCATCGACGACAGAGAGTGACAGACGCTGACTCAAAATACGGGACACAGTCGCAGTACCAAGGATTACCCGACTGATCGATGCGCACGTTACGAATTACGTAAAAGCCATATATAGACAGTTACATTGCTTATACGAACAAAGGTACACTCATGGAGTCATGGTACAGTATGCTTTATTATTAGCTACGACTGCACCTGCCAGCCGGCCGGCAAAACCATTGCTACAAAAGGGGCGGCAGCGACAGGAGCAGCAAATAATCACACACGCACGCAACGCAGCGATGAAAGCAGCATGCGGCGAACTGTTTTACACGGCATGCACTGCACTGCCGCAGAAGTTTAGAGAACCCGGCCAGGACAGAGGAGTGCTGCACAGCAGAGGCATGCAGGGGGCAGCGCGGCAGTGGCAGTTTTGGGCTGGCCAAGCAAGCCAAGGCAAACGGCGCCCTTTCGTTACCAGAAATGGGTTGAAGCAACACAAGGCGGGAGATCGATATGATCAGGGTTCACGCGTGGAGGAGTGTGTACAGATGGCGGTGGATCATGCTAGTATATCCAACTAGAGCTAACTAGAGTAGGCAGTACACTTGACACACTTGTGTCGGTTGCTGCAGCTGCAGGCTGAGTATTTATTTCGCGGCGCCTTCTTTGGCGGGCACTAGCTCGTAAGGGCCGAGCCGGTTGTCGCCGAGGCGGGTCTTGTAGGCCGCCTTCTTGTACTCGCCCCAGGTGAACTCCCTGTACAGGCTCTGCTCCCCCTCCCGCATCACCTGCGGCAGCGGCGCGATCCGCTGCGACGGCGCCGGCCCGCCAAAGTAGATCACCGACAGCCTCGACTCCCTCCCCTCCGGCGCCAACACCCTGTGCTTCACGCTCCTGAACCTCCCGTTCGTCAGCACCTGCGTACCCACCGATGAATCAACGCGTTAAGCACGCTCCTGTGCTAATTGCACCGCAAAAATGCACGCGCGCGTAAAAAGGTACAGTAGTAGTACTTGGAGGGAGTCGCCGACGTTGACGAAGAAGGAATCGGGGTCGGGGGGCACGGGGACCCACCGGGCGTCGCGGAGCAAGATCTGGAGGCCCGCGGTGCAGTTGGACCTGAGCACGGAGATGATCTGTGGGTCCGTGTGCTCCCCGAAGCCCGTCACGCCGCAGTCCCGGCCCGGCGGCAGGAGGCAGGGCGGGTAGTGGTTCACCCGCACCATCTCGTCGCTCCCTTCCCTCCCCACCACCATCCGCCGCAGCACCTCCCTCTCCTCCTCCGCCACCCCGAGCCCCTCCGCCATCAGCTCCATCACCCTCCCCCCTACCTCCCTCACCGCCCGAGTATACTCCTCCAACGCCATCCTGTCCATCATCCACTCTCGTTTCTCAGTTCTTGATCGAGTGCATGAGCGCGTGTGCATGGGGATAGATCGATACGTACCGGAGTGAGGGCGGCAGGGCGGAGCTGGGGACGGAGCTGGAGCTGACGGAGAGGAGGAGGTACTCGAGCCAGCCGATGTCGCCGTTGGAGCCTATGCTCTTGCTGCCGTAGCCCAAGGGGCGAGCAGGGCCTGACATGTCCAGCTTCTCCTGCTGTGGCAGCGCGAAGAACGCCATGGCGCCGGCCTCCAGCGCGTCGGCGAGCCCAGCCGGCACGCCGTGGTTGGTCGCCTTGAAGAACCCCAGGCTGCGGCATGCGTCGGCCACCGCGACCGCCGCGCCGGGAGCCAACAGGTCGATGGAGGGGATGACGGCCGGCGGGCCGGCATTGGCCTTGGGACACCTCACGAGCGGGATGTGCTCGATGGAGCTCGGCGCCGTTATCGCCACCATGGCTGATCAAAACTTAAGATTTTCTTGTATACACCAACTTCTTCCTATGCACAACAGAGTGGAAACAGATCAGGAACAGGGGAGGTGTTGCTCTGCTGCACGTTTTGCACTTCTGCTGATCTTCCCGCGTGATGGCCTCGTATATATAGGCAACCAGAACATTGCATGCTTTGCTGCTTCAGTGCGAAGCATAATAATCCTCGCTAGGAGTAGCAACAATCGAAGTGACATATTAGGTGACTCAAAAGAATTAACAAAGTAAAGGCGCTGTCATCAGCACTGATTTTTAATCTCAGTAACCGAGGCAGTCACTGCTCCTTCCATTTCAGAATACTCGTCACCGGATACCTTATTTCTTTGTGCTGTGCTCATTTTTAACAATAAGTTTATACTTAAAAACATATTATATTATTGAAGTGTGTCGTATCATAAATATATACCCATGCCATATTCATATCAATTAAAAGTTCCCAATGGTTAAAGTTAAAACGCTACTAGTCAACACTGACAACAACTTAGAAACAGGAGGAGTAGTGACCATCGATTACAAGACCATGACCTTAATTGATACGCGTAGGGTGTTAATGGGGGAATCACCCTCAAGCGCATGGTGGGGCTCTTCCCCAGCCAGCGAGGAGGCTCTGATCTTACCAAAGGTTTGTAATTTTCTTATTGCTTGATTGGAACCGTACAATTTATACTGATGGGATCAACCAACTAGAGATAAACAATTTACAGATAAGCCTAACAAACATATCCCAAATCTACTGGCAACTTCAATCCTAACAAACTAGTACTAATAATCCTGGCTTAGTACGATAATGAGGGGTTTATGCCTTGGGAAACCATGCTGTTGCCTTCCCTAATCTAGTGTGATTACCGATATAAGATATAGGTAGCGTTTAAAACGGGTTATTAATCGAATTATTATCCAGAATTATCTACTTAGATTATAAGGATAAATTAAATGTATTTTAAGACAACATATTTTTAAAAGCATGGAACAAATAATACATAATAATAACTTACTCCCACCATCCTAAAATATTCGGTAGGCATTTCTCCATATTCACAGACATACGGTAGTAGTAAATAAGCTGAAAAGAACACCTAATTAACCATTGAAATCCATGAAATTTTTTTTGGTGGAGATGGGTTGCAACTGATTCATGTGCAGCCCTATCCCAGATGAATGCCGTGTAGATAATATAAGTATTATTAAGTTGTTTATTAGATATTAATGTTAAGAAAAAATTTGGTTTCACTCAATAAATAAGGAATAGATGTGTGTAAGAGGTTAGATGGGATTGGATAGAAATAATTTAAATGAAAATTAATTGATGAGATAAATAGTATTTACTACTAAAATTTTTTATATTGCCAGAGATTCAAATCCTAAAATTCTTATATTTTAGTACATAAGGAATACTCTACATGAATTTCCTGCAAAAACTGAACACATAAGGGATCGATTCAAAACAAAATTAGTGCGTGATTTAAGAACTGAATTAGATTGGCAATTTGGCATCTAGCTTCCAGTAGCTAGATGCTAACCATGCATACGCGTAGATCCAGCACGAAGCAAACTAATCGCTCTGATTAAAGCTGGCCTTTCCTATGGCGGCAGCGGCGGCTGCAGATGAGAGAGGCAGAGAGGCGGCGACGCTTCTCGGGCTCACGGTGGGTGCGACATGGCGAGCCGCCGGCGGCCTCGTCCTCCGCGGAGGTGGCCGCGTCAACGACCCCAGCTGCCGACGACTCAAGATGAGGGAGGGGATCTAGCCGACGGGCCTGGGAGCCAAGCGAGCCGAGCGCGCCTCCGTCCTAGTCGAGCTGCGGCTGGAGCGAGTCGTCAGCCGTCCGATCTCTAACATTCATCTGGGCGTCTCCACCAAATTTTTTTTTCCCTGGAATCCACAGCTTGCTCTCGGAGTCTCAGTAGCTTAGAGCGTTGGGCCACCGGACGCTGATTGGGACTTACTAGTGTGTTGTGCTGTTTTGAAGTAGGGATATAGACACAGCCAACTGGTGGGTACTTCTTGGCCCATTTTAATTCAACTAATTCACTCTAATGTTCTGAAGTCAAGTGAATGTCATGAGTTAGCATGCATGCATGCATATTTTAGAATGTTAACAAGGTATAACTTTGGCCTCGTGTAGATTTTGGATTTTTGAATTATCTAGTTGTTGTGATAGCAATTTAAGGATATAAATATCTGGATTAAATACTATAAAATTAAACTTTTACTTTGCAAAGGTCATATGAAAAACTTTTATATAGAAATTTTTTTTACGGAATACACCGTTTGCTTGCATACTATCTGAAAGTACAGAGTTTCAGCTTATGTAACTTGAGCATCATGGAGGAATGGAGGCCTTGGTGCACTGGCTCACATGTGTTACACCCAGGGAAGTATTCTCATCAATCATGTTGGTAACTCGTAATCTAGACTCTCGCCGGCCCGGTGAAAAAGAAAATACAGATATTATAGTTTTATTATTCGTAGGGCTACGGGTTCGAATTCAACCTCTTGTTCATGGAGAAACAGAGAAAAAAACAAACACAATTTAGAAGTGCATGTACATTTTTCAGTGCTCTCCCCTTAATCTTTATTCTTTTCCTACCCTGAAATTTGTCGTAGACAAGGGATATTTGGGAGCATTATTATGCATGCTAACTTTTAGACCATACAATTTAGGGATGTGGACACTGGGCAGCTTATCCTCACGTTTTCAATTCAAGGACACAAATGTTTTTTTTCTAAGCATATGTTTATGCTACTATATATGCGGTCTAGATCATAATCTATGCATGTGATTTGGAATTCAGCTTATACTTGGATAAAAATATTTGACGTCTCGACCCTTGATCCAAAGGACACGACCATATTTAATTAGTAGTTAGTTTAGCACCGACCATTACCGAACCCACAGGGCTAAATACCACGGGCTAAAATCCACAGCACTACAGTCCAAACCCTCCTGCAACAAGGCTCGGTCTTGGAATGGCCGAAGGTTGCTTTCCAGATTCCAGACTTAGTTACCCTGCTTACGTGATCTTATAAAACTTGAACGATAGGTCCGAACAAACGCACACGTTTCATCGCAACAAACCCAATGTACTACAGCCTCCGCGAGCTGATTTGTGGACTCGCCGGTGGCATTGTTGCCTTGATGCAATCCCAGGATCAGCATAGCTTTCGAAGCCTCCACTGGAATGGAGGGATTTTAGAAAATTTCCGGATAATTGAAATGCATTCTGTGAAGATCGAAGGTGCACCGATATTTGACAAATTAACTTTGAACTTAACTCATTGTTATGTTGTGTGCATGATGGCAAATGGCCATTGTTGTCCCGCGGCTTCCACGACGTCGCAGCTGCTAATCAGGAGTGTCTAACAACAGCTGCCTATTTTTTCTTCCCGGGGATGTATCAGTCACTTTACATTACACAATCAAATCACTATTAAGCAAAGGCTACTTCATCCCTTTTTTTTCTCTGAATTATCATTACCTCCACTGCAAATTTTCTTATAATTTTAGATCCAATAAAACCAACTTCCTTGCACATCTTGGCTCCTTGTCCTCTCCTATTGCTAAGGTGGTGCTACTGCCTCCAAAAATGGTCCCTCTAAATTAATCATGATAGGCTAATTCCCTTCCTTACCCCTCCACATCCATGGATAGATGCAGGTATGGTAGAGGAGGCTTATCTTGTCAAGCCTTGTCGAAGAGCGATAGAACAAACAGATAGACATATGGTTTCATAATATCTCAAACCTCAATCGTTGGACAAATAGAAAAATACGAATTTCCGAAAGCTAAAACGACGTGCGTGCTTGTGTGTTGCTCCTTTTTTTTTCTGAACGTGAGACGAGACGAGACGCGATGACATTGTGTCCTCGCTTAAGCAGCTGCTGCTGCTACTACTACTACCGTGTACCGTACAAATTGTCCCATGGCCCTCACATGTACATTGAAACTAACCACTTTGTAGTAGGGATTCGTTTGGCAGCATGCTGGACTTCACATCACAAAATAGCCATATATACTATGAACATCGACGACGACGCACCTGCTTGTGGGAGACACACAATGGTCCTGTGGTTCGGCGATGTGTCCGCCTAGTTTTTTGTAGGCCACTGCGAAATTTGGTGTGCCGTGCACGAAACTCGCAGGCCAAAGTTACATCGCAAGAGCTAGAGTGCACATGCTAACTTTCTTGTACAGATAATATTAGGATGCGCCCAAGTTGATTGAATTAAGGATAAATACCATCCTCCTTATTTACTTTGGTTTGAGCCTCCTATTACTGCTACTCATATATTCTCATGGTGGTAGGCCCCACATGCGCTCATAGAAATTTAAATAGGTCAAGAGGAGCCATAGTTCATACCGGCTAGGTCTAAACAAGGTCATCGGAAGATGGGTTGTTATGTTTGTTTTATTGAGTTTGGTGGCAGCTAGTTTCTTCGATAGACTTAAGTGGAAAATATAAGCTCGATGTCATAATGTGTCGCTAAGGAAGAAGATGTGTTTGATGCTATAGGCATAGAGAGATATACATGACTTAATTAACTATCTCTCGTGCTTCTAACAAGCTCATATGGTAGGATTTAAAACAAATGTGCAGAAAAATACCTAGAATGCACAAGCAACAGTAATAGGATGAATCTCAAATCGAGTTAAATTAGAAGGGGTATTTGCAATAAATCATCTTACAGGTGGGAATATCAAATTTAGGGTGACATTTGGGATGGTTTTTGTAATTTTTTAAGCTTGAAATTTCAGGTATTGATTACTCAATTAAGGGACCAACTATTCATAAGTTAATTGGAAATGGTAGAATGTCACTCAATTTTTCAATGGCTAGATACGATATAACATTTGTGTTACATCTATAGCCCTAACCCACACATCTTTCTTTTATCACTTCACTCCTTCTCATTAATCCACGTTGTTGTTCTCTCTCCAATTTGGCACCATCGTGCCATTGTCTTTTACCTTACTAGCGCCAACGAGGACCAGTGGCCACTCGCTCCTACCCCTCTTCTCTCGTCTTCGTCAAATTCACATTGTCATTGTTGTCTTCTTCACCAAGCCCAACATTGATTCCCCCACCCTGCCTCTCTTGCATTGTCTTAGGCACAACTCAAGCTGCCAAGTCGATCACTATTGACATTGTATCCTAACTACAATATGGCGAGATTCCCACCACTAACATTGGTCCAACACCATCCTCATCCTTTTCAGCCAAGGTAGCGCCATTGTCTCTCTATCCCAGCCATCAACCTAAACTTAGGAATATCCCTCTTCCTCCTTTCACAACCCTCTTTCACCCCGAACCCTAATTGAACACATCGGCGCTATCATCAATGGTAGAGAAGATGCTGTCATCGTAAGGAGGGAGATGGGAGCACAAATCTTTGTGCCAATATTGAAGGTGGATAGATTCAACACTGATTTTTCTTTCCATCTGTCCGACTAATAGCAAAGGTGCTTGATAAAACACCTCTCTTAATTTCACGCGCTAGGGTAGATTTTAAGGCGTGGATGATGATGGTAAGGAATGTACATGCATGTTCGTGAGAATAGATTCTTCGTCAAGTCGTGGAGCGTAGAGTGGACACACATGGGCGATTTCGGGTAACGTCCACAAGGGATAAGGGACCAGCAGCCGCAGTTGTAAACAATAAACAGCGTGTCCCGGGTGTGCGCCTGTGCCAGATGACAGTACACTAGCATAATCCCCACAGAACATTGAAGCCAGCCGGCTGAGAGAGCCTTCGACACCAAGTTCCAATCATCCGTAGCGTCATGGAGCAACGCTAATTGAGCCACGTGTCAGTAGAGGCAGCATGCTCGACACAGCTGTCGTCGGCCATAAACCACGGCCGGGACGAGGATCAGGCAGCCAAAGAAAAGCCGAGGTCCACTGGATTGGGAGGCCGCCGGCCGGGGGTTTCGCCCCCCTTCCGTCGGCGTCGTACGCCCTTAATTTTTGTCTCCAAAACCGGTAGCGAGCGAAGCTAGCGCACGCCACGGCCACGCACGGCGTACGTTGGCGGCGCGCCGGTCGGCTTGGCGCCCGCGCGTTCGATCCGGTCACAGCAAACCAAGGTGATTAATTCCCGACTCAAAAGTTGAAGCTTCACGTGCCACCGATCGTAAGCGCCGCCCGCCCGTGTCTCCTGCTTAATCAGTCCGACGTGTGATCAAAAGGAGATATAACCTGATGCTGCGTGTACGCGGGAGGGAGACCACTACCAAACAGTAACTGTGAAGGGACATGTCAAAACTCATGGATAGAGAACTAGGGAACAGGTAGCGTTCGGCTGGCCCTACAACTATACGTGCTACTATACCTCGCTAGCCCTCGACACATCACGACGATGTCTCGATCCATGGGCAGGCACGGCCACTGCACCGGGCCGAGTGCAGATCGATCATCGACAAGTCGATACATCTAAGAAGCTTCCACTGCTGCATGTGGCGCGTTACGTCAGGCGTCGCACGTTTGTGGTGCATGCACATACATGCGAGCATCTACGTCTGCCCCTAGCTACATATCCATGACAACCTATGCAGTGTAGGATAATGGAGTACGTCACTTTCGCTATCTCCTTACGCACTGTTCACGTGTGCCACACGCTGCTTGGACCGGCCTGTGCCAATGGAACGCCTCCACGGGGACTACATGTCGACGGCCGGATAACTACGCCACGCGTACCGCAGTACACAGTCCATCGTATCCTTGGATCGATCAGCGATGCTCGGAATCGAAACCAAGATCGAGACAGAAAAACTGCTGCCATCAGTAAGATATTTAGGTTGCGATATTTTAGTACAAAGTTGTCGATGATCTTATCTTTTACGTCTAAAAACAGCGGCAAATAAACCGCTGCGCTTGAAACAAACTGAAGTGTGTAAGCCATTTTCTTGAGGGTGTACACCGAATTTACGTAATTACGTCTCTGTCTCTTCGGAGGACGCCGACACCAAAACGGCTAACGGGCGAGAACGTGCATGCGAATGCACCCTCCATTTTTCAACCTCGGATTATTTATGTTTCAGCTAGGCTCACTTCCTTTTTTGTCCTCCGAATCCAAGTGGTGGCTTGCTGCGCAGTAGCAAGACAACGTGGGCCTCGCGGTCTAAATTCGAATATTTCTATGTATAACTGCATAAGATTTTTATACAAAATATTTCTATGTACAAAATTTTCAAACTTTTTTGAGCTGGGTCGTATACAAGAATGTAAATGGGCTGCGCACGCTACGTCGCACGTGAGCTCTGAAACAGGAAGGACCGACCTACACGTGGAGCAAGACCCACCCGAACTTAGCACACACACGTGAGCTTCAACCCGCGTGAGCCTAATACGATCAAAGCTTAGCCATATATGGGTTGGATGCGTTCGCCGGCCTAGAGCCCGCATGAACACGAGCATATTACACACCCACCCTGACGACACATTGACGAGGCAGTGTTTTTTTTTTTGAAAGAGAGGAATTGGGCTTAATTTCAGGCATCTGAAACCGAAGTGCTACTTGAGCCCAGATAATTCACATCAGTATTGTTCTGTTATTTCAGCCCAGATAGTTTACGTCAGTGTTCGGCCCAATCTACCTACAGTACGCCATGGGCTAAGCCATGCCTAACATTCTCAGCCTAGAAGACAACTAACATTTTATCATCGGTGACTGTTGCTGCGATCGGCGAGTCAAACCCGGCCGACACTCACCGAATCCACCTCCACATCGGACGTGTACGGGTTTCGAAGGGCAAAGCTTTCCGCCGGAACACGAGCGGTAGATGACGGGGAGGCGGCAGTGCGCGCCATGCCGATATAACGTGTAACCCCATTTCTGAAGCTGGCTGCTCACACCGGGCGCCGGCCAACGCACGTACTCTAATATACACCCGATACGTCTGCTCGATCGATCGAGCAGTTAGTTTCATCGAGCTTTAAGCTCTTGGCTCTAGACATGGCGAAGGCTAGCGTCATGGCAGGTGTGACGCTGATGTGCATAATCCTCCTGGTTCTCTCGTTCACGGCGACGGCCGAGGCCGGACGGCAACTGGAGGGAAGGGAGTCTACGGTGGCGGCGGCGGCGGCTGAGGGGACGTTTCAGGAAGGTTTATAATGCGAGAGGAGGCGTTGGACGACGGCGGGGCCGTGGGTGAGTCTTAGTGGCAGAGCCCCGGCGGTTCGGATCCTCAGCATCACTGAGTAGAGCGATGGGTCAAATGGATCAGGGGATGACGGTCAGCTCAGCTGGGTATACTGATGATACATCAACATTGTCTGTACCAAATCCTATAGCAGTTACCTTCATGCATGCATGTTTTACTTTTAGTGTATACTGTACATGCATGAATAGTTATATAGATGCCCACCACCTCGCATAGTCGCAAGGGTCTAAAGATGAGGACTGCTGTTCATTTGCTCGTCTGAATAAAACAGAATTCTTCTTTTCATTTTTGTTGAGATGAAAAGAGAATTCTCAGTGTTCTTTTTCCGTATATGCATAGTTTCAACGTCAAGGTTTGAGTCTTTTTTACAATTCTTATAAAGTATATTAAAAGAAAGAGATACCATTTTTTTTACATCTCAGTACCTAATGAAACGCTAGGAATTATCTCTCTTCACCTTTCAGGGATCTAAAAAATAATTCTAAAGTTTTACATGCTCCAATCAAGTTTGTTTTGTCAGAGTGAGGAACATAGCAAATACAATTACAGGTTGTTTCACACAGTCGCTCTAGCTTTGTGACTATGTTTCTTCAACTTCCAAGAAGATGGAAAAAAAGTGACCAACAGGAATAAAGATGGGCTTTAGTTGATTTAATTGAACTAGTAGGCAATATATACTCATAGATTAGGTGACCTACATCCATTTCTAGTGAGCATTTCAAGAAGTGAGCGTTACAAGAGTTGCACAAGCAAAAGGACATATAAGTAGGGGTGGCCCATTGCTAATTGGATCCAATGGCTAATTTTTACTCTCCTATGTTCTCAAAAGGATAGCATTGCAATCAAATCTCAAAATTTTAAATTATTAATGGATAAAAGACATGATTTAAAATGTAAAAGTTATATTAGTAAAGATTTGTCATGAAAGTATATGTTTTTAATAAATATATAGCTTAAAAAATAATGATATACTATGTGCGCCGAAGATTGAATTGATATTCAAAACAACCAGTTTTAAAACAGAGGTAATATTAATTACTCCCTAAACCTAGGGTAATCTAGTAACTCATGTTGTTCCCTGTGCGTAGGAACCTTGTGAGGACATCCCATTTTAATTTGGTGTCCCAAAAAATTCACTTGTGATTATTTAGGATATCAATCACACATATACTGATATACAAAATCACACATATACTGATATACAAAACAGCTTTCCATTATTTCGTATAAGTTTTTACACAAGACTAATTATTATAACCTATAAAGGCTATAGGATCTAAACTAGTACAACTTTATTTAAAACCAAGAAAAAACTCAAAACTACTAAACTCAGATGAAGCTCACCTGTAGACTAAAACATAGAAAAAACTCTTCGCATTTGAAGATCTCGTATCTTCTAGGGCTTCTTCACAATATTGTTTGTCTATATGCCAAATTATGCAAGAGTAAGTCAAATCTCTACCACATGGCTGATCCTGTGAGATTCAATTTGAGCCACCAGATCTTTGTCAGCAATATTTTGATCTTAAGGATAGATTATGCCATGCTTGAAAATCCTCATTTCAACATCAAGGTGTATAGACTGCAAACGTCTTCATGGAGTACATAGAGTTCTCACGGCGGCTAAAGGAATAAAGGATAATATTTGGAATTTAAATTTAAATGATATTTAAATAAATAAAATGAATTCAAATAAATTTTTAAAATAAAAAATTGGTATGGAAATAAATATTTTGAATTTATAAGAATTTGTAAACAAATTTCATTGAAATCGGATTTAAAATGAGGGAGAAATGGACAGTTAAAGATTTGAATTTGGATTAAATCAAATAAAAACGAAAATGTACTGTGTGGATGGGCCCATTTGTCACCCTCTGTCTTTGTCCCTTCTTCTTCCTTGGTGAGTTGAAGCAGGCTGAGCAGAGAGAGGAGGGGGCCTGGGCGTAGCTCCGGCGGCCGGGCGGCTTCTGCGGCTGCGGCTGGAGGCAGCTGTGGGAGAGAAGAAGATGGCCGGCGGCGGTGGCTCAGGGTCAGGGGGAGTAAAGGACGGCGGCCTGGCGGCGATGGGGAAAAATGAGGAAGGAGAGAAAGAGCTT
This sequence comes from Oryza coarctata, assembly GCA_030770085.1. Classification (NCBI taxonomy): domain Eukaryota; kingdom Viridiplantae; phylum Streptophyta; class Magnoliopsida; order Poales; family Poaceae; genus Oryza; species Oryza coarctata. Next base: position 21,815,249 of record CM061470.1, read on the forward strand.
GAGAGCTCGATGGTGAGGGAGGAGAGGGTCTCGGCCGGCTTTTATAGGGGATGGAGGTCGGTTTCCGATGGTGTATGGGGGAAAAGGACGACGACGCCACGGCGTCTCGGGTGAGGATGGAGGGAGGCGGCGCCGAGTGTCAACTTTGGGTTGGGCAGCGATGTCGGTTTGCAGGTGGGGCGGCGGATGGATGGGGTTCGCTGATGCGGCTCGGAGTTGGCAGCGGCAGTGGATTGGCGCGAAGACAGCGGCGACGGCGGAAATAGCAGGCGGCGGCGTCGTCCTTGGGGCGACACGTTGTGCCCATGGTTCGGCGGCGGCGGCGTGGCAGCGGGCAGGAGGATGGGCGATGGCTGCGGCAGTGGAGGAGGCAGGCTACGGCACGGCGGCGGCGCTTCCGGCCTGGCAAAACGGCCGCAGCGGCGGCGCCCACAGGAGGAGGGAGGCGACGGCCTCGGTTTGGCTGGGCCGAGATGCTTCTGGGCCGCTCTCAAAGATGGGCCCCATGGCCAAGGTGGGAGTAGGAGGAGGGAAAGAGAAAGGAAAGAGGGAATGGGGCCAGTGTAGGAAAACTTGGCCCATGAAAAATAGTAGTTCTTGTAAATTTTGTAGGAATTGGATGGAATTAAAAGGGAATGGATTTCAAAATATTTGGTGGACTATTTGAATTTAGAAGATAAATTTGGATATGGTTTCATGAGTTCTATGAAGGTAAGGGTCCTTGGGATTAATTGAAAAAATGAAATTGAAAATTTTTGAATTTGGACACTAGTTAAAAAGGAGTAAAAATATTTAAAGAGCTCAAATTTTAATAAAAACCGTGGAAAACCAAACTTTGCGAAAAATATTTTCTCTAAAAATGAGATTTTTGAGTATGTTACAACCCCTTGCTCCATGAGAATTGCACCATAGGTTCTTCGAGAGAGTATATACTGTTTCAAAATATAAGTATTTCTATATTATTACTTTTTCCACCTACCATACCTTAATTAAATTTGTTTTCATCTTATTCCCTAACCACATTCCCACTCTTAACCACATCTAATTTATTAAGGAGCACTACAATATTTTTTCTTTCAATCTTAATCATTGCTAAATATTTTAGAAATGCTTATAATTTTGGAATGGATAGAGTAAATCATATTAACACCACCATACTCAAAAAGCTAGCTTCCTTTCCAGAGTCCAGAGGTTGTTATGTCATATTTAGATTTTTTTTTGTTTTGAAGGTATAGTTCTTCAAAAGGAGGGTCCACATCTAAATAAATTACTCAATTAGAAAACCACCGCTTCATGAGGACAACCATGGCTTGTGGTTTTAAGGCTTTAATCCGACTAGTATTTTTTTTAGAACTCATGAACTTTATTAGATAGGAGCAATTACATGCAAAGTACATGAGTTATCTTAAACCCTCATAAGTTTAGATTATGTTTGGACAATCTGGAGAGTAGCAAATGCGGGTTAAATTATGACATTGGCTCCTAGTTGGTGCATTAACAGGATTTCTCTTAGATTCTCTAGCCATTCTGTCCACCACCTCATTCCATTTTCTTGGGATCCAACTAATATTAAGAGAGTGTCTTTGAAGACTGATATGAAAATATGAGAAAAGAGGTCTTAGGCTTCAATGGCCTGAAGAAGAGCTGAAGTCGTTCTTCTTAAAGGTGTCCACAATAGTAGAATTATCTGCAAGGATCACTGCATCATGAAGTTGAAGAGCATTGATTATGTGATAAGCAACCCAAACTCCTGCCAACTCTGCCTGCAACAGTGAATATGGAGTAGCCCTGCGAGCTTGAATGAGCATTGATGTGTGATTAGTGGTCATGAATGAAGACTCCAATCCCTGTTAGATGATCCTTCCATGAAGCATCAGCGTAGCATCTTTTGCCTATAGGTAAATAGTGGATAATAGTTTTCGAGGATTGTTGGTTTACTTGTTCTTCCATTTGTGGTTCCTGATCATAAGCATTGATCATTGCCTGAGCCACATTGTAAACTTGAAATGGTTCCTAGTTTTTGGAGTTAAAAGAGTAGTCGTTCCTGGCTTTCCAGAGTTGCTAAAGCATCACCACAAGCTTAGAGAGAGTGTTATTAGAGTTATTAGTTGCTAAAATGTATGCCATAATATCCTGTGTCAGTTGATTAGGATCAAATACATCTATTTTTATATTGAAATTAAAGATGAACGAAATCAGTCTACTAAAATTACATTTAAAGAAGAGATGCATTTCATTTTTCTCCCCTTCACATCTAGCACATACATTGGGAATAGCTGAAATTCTGCAATGGAAGTTAGCATAAGTGGAAAGAGCACCTCTAAAAAGCCTCCAAGTAAAAGTTTTTACTTTGGGAGGAACGCATTTGTTTCGCCAAGTTTTTTTTTTCAAAAGATTGATTGTTAAAGTACTTGCATTGCTATGATTTGGGTGAAGTTGATTGAAGACCTGCTTGTACGCACTCTTTGTTGAGTAGATTCTTGAGGATGTGTGTTTCTAGCATAATCCGTCTTCTTCATTTGTCTGATTATCTATACCTGCAAGATCACTTGTGTTGCTTAATCATCAAAGATTTGGCTTAACTTATTGATATCCCATTGCTTATTTTGATCCCATAGTTCATGGACCATTGCTGGTAATTTTTGCTATAAAGCTTGAGGAGTTATATGGTCCTGAATTTGTTGCCAAATCGAACACCAAGGTTGATTCCAAATTGAGATTTTCCCTCTTGATAGTTGCCATGTCATAGATTATGCCATGTGAGCTTTAATCTTAAGAATTGAGCTCTAAAAGGTAGATTTTGGTGTATTTGCTGTTGCCTTCTAAAATGAAGTGTTTGGAAAGTACTTAAACTTTAACATCTTGGCGAGAAGATCTTCTTGATTGTTTACGATTCTCCAGGCCGCTTGAATGAGAAAACTTCTATTAAGACTTTTATTAGTTGCATTTACATCTATGATTCCTAGTCCTTAAATTGGCCTGCATATATCTTCCTATGAGCTAAAGCAGATTCCTTTTTTCTCATTGCTGTCTTGTTGCCCTCCAGCCCACTAGAACCTCCTTATGATTGCTATAATTTTTAATTGAAGATTTTTTAAGAGGAGAATTATGGACATGTAGTAGACTGGGATGGATGAGAAAACTGATTTTATGAGGGCTAATCTACTAGCATGAGAAAGCTTGTTGGCTTTTATTGTGGTGAGTTTAATTTTAAACTTTCGAAGGATGAAGTTATAAGCTAAAGATCTGGCTTTAGAATTGATGATTAAAGGGTGACCTAAGTGGGAGGTTGTTGTTGATATCCGTGTCACTCAGAAAATAGCTATGATGGCTTGTCTAGTTTCATGAGGTGTATGAGAGCTGAAAAGAATGGAGGATTTTTCCCAGTTTGGCATTTGTCTAGATTTGATATAGAAAGATTGGATCATGCTAGAGATTCTATTTTCTTCCTGCTCTGTGGGCTATCCAACAATGATTAGGTCATCTGCATACATTAAGGAATGAATTGGTGGTCCTTGGGGACTGAGAGTGACACCTAAGATTCTGTTCTACTACATTTCTTCTGCTAGCTACTCACAGAGTTCATTAATTGCTAAAACAAAAGGATAAGAAGACAAAGGGCAATCTTATATGATATCTCATTGTATGAAAAAGTTGTTGTAAGATTGACCATTAATAATAACTAAAAAAGATGAGTTAATGCAAGAAAGGACAAGATCGATGAAATTACTATGAAACCCTTTATGTCGAAGAGCCGTCGCTATGAAAGACCATTCAATTCTATCAAAAGCTTTAGAAAGATCTATCTTCAACATAAAGGCTTTTTCTTTATAAGATTTCAGAGCAAAAGAATGAGCAATTTATTGTGCAATAATAATATTATTAGAAATGCAACGACCCTTTATGAACTCTTGTTGAGTCTGTGAAATGATGTTAGGAAGTTTTTCTTTGATTTGATCAGTAAGAGTTTTTGCAATGATTTTATTAAAAATATTACATAGACTAACATGTCAAAAATCTGAAGGATGCAGAGCACTAATTTTCTTGGAAATTAAAGCAATATTTGTGTTATTCATACCTGGGAAGAATTTACCTATGGTATGGAAATTACTTACAAATTGCATTAAATCTTGTTTGTTCTAGGGCGACGCTGCTCTAAAAAAAGGCTACATTTAATCCATCTGGACCTGGCAATGCATCCCTTCTCATTTGCTTCAAGATTTCCTATACCTGTTCTTCTGTTGGGAGTTGTAGTGCTTGTTGTATGCTCTAAGTTTCCTGAGTCATTTGTTGTTGTCCTTATTGCCCTACATGAGAAGAGGAGAAAATGTTATGAAAGTATGTTATAAAATAGGATGCAATTTGATATGGATTAGAAGTTAGATGATTGTTATTATAGATAGTTGCAATGCAATTTTTTTCTCCTTTTTTTAACAGCTTGTTGAAAGTATGAAGTGTTTCTGTCTCTTTTCTAGACACGGTACTTCTTTGATCTTTGCCTATAAAAAATATTTAATCTTGTCATGAGATTTTTATATTTCTAGATTAGAAATCTTTTCTGATTTGTGAAGCTATGTCTATTCAGAGAAGATTAAATTTGAGCAATCTCTTGTTCTATGTAGGCAATCTGTTCTTGCAAAGGCTTCTTCCTCTTGGTTCATTTGGTGAGGGTCCTTCCAAAATGTTTAGCTCTCTCCTGAAGATATGTTGTACTTTGCAAAGCTTTTTACGCTTCCTGCTAAAAATATTCTTCTAGGATCCACCAATGTTTAAATTTGAAACTTCTTTTTGGTTTTCTTACCTTTGGTTCAAGAAGAGCAATAGTAGGAGCATGGTCATTGTACAGCATTGGTAGATGATAAATTGTGGTATTTGGGAAACACATACACCATTCAATATTTCCCAAGCAGCAATCAAGTCTTTGAAGCACTAGATCCTTACCTTCTCTTTTGTTTGACCAAGTATATGCATAGCCATTATAGCCGAGGTCAATGAGGCCCAAATTTCTTATGTGATAACGAAAAATAGCAATACGATTATGATTAATAGGGTTGAGGCCATATTTCTCATTTTCATTAAGGATATCATTGAGATCTCCCATACAAAAGGTAGGCCTATGAGAACTATTTACAACAAAAGTTGAGACATATTCCATATATTTACAGTGTATTGATGACTAGGATCTCCATAGATACAAAGAAGATTAAAAGCAGTACCAAAGGGGTTATGAATGCCATAAGCTAGAATATATTTAGCACTAAAACTAATAATAGTGAGGTCCAATTCGATGGTCCACATCAACCAAAGGCCACCAGATGCTTGATTAGCAGGAACAACAAAAGCATTATCTATAGGAAAAGCTTTCACAAGATCAGAAGTAAAAGAGGCATTTTTTTAGAGATGAAAATTACATGTGAGTGAGTTGAGTAGATTAGCCATTAAAGGTGTTGCATTATTGAATTGTCAAAGGCACTGGCCCATGCTCTGATAGTTCCAACCGAGCAAACTCATGGCGATCGTGGCGTCTTAGGGCTTGGTGCTAGAGCATATTGTGTATCATCTCTAGTAAGTTATTATTTAGTGTTACCATAGAATCTAGCCTAATTAGTTGTGCTGGGAAACACTCCCACACTCGCATCATCAGTATGAATGCTAATCCAAACAACATTTCTCTTAGTATCAAGGTTTGTAGTAGAAAGAACATCAACAAGATTGGTTTGAGATACCACACCTATTTTGGTCTTCTATGATCTCCTCCAACTTTAGTTTCCAAGACAGGATCATCGGTGCTGCTTGCTGGCACCAAAGTATCCCCAATAATCCTCCTAGCAGCAACATTAATGCCAAAGATTTCTTGAGGTTTCATGATTGTAAGAAACGGAAGGATTTGGAAGGATTCCTCCAAGTAATGCCACCTTGAAGGATATGGCCAATGGAATCTCTTCGGTCTCATCCAAAAGGTTTGCTTCTAGATTGTGTGGAGGTGGAGATTGAGCTCGCTTTTGATGACGGCGAGAGTCTTTTTGGCTACGAGGATGCTGTGAAGCGTGTTGGGGAAGCAACTCCATATGAGGCATTGTTGCTAGCTTGAGGAATTGCATAGGCTCTACGCTTAGCTGAGGATGAAGATGAATGATCTTTATCTACCCCTAGCCTTTTTTGCCCCTGGTTTACTTTAATGTAGTGCATTTGCTTTGGTGTTTGGATTGGCTCTTGATTAATTGTCATCTAAGATTCACAAAGTTGCTACAATTGGTTGGCTTTTTTAGTGTAGCAAACTACCAGCAACATTCACTCTCATCTCTCTGTGCCGTGAAGTCTCAATTGTGCTCTACCTCTGCTATATGTATTTCCAGTTTGTTTGGTTCCTTTCATGAGAGCTGCTAAACTATAGTTTCCTTCTAGTTTCAGTGTTGCTTTTTTTGCATGGCATTCCTCTGTTCCATATGTCCTTGGTTAGATGTATTATTCAGAGCCTCTTCTCTTCTATATCGATTAGCATTTTGTACCGATCTAACTGTAGCTATCCCAATATTTTGTTTAGGGCTGCTAGTGTGAACCAAAGTGTTAGATAAAGATTTTGTACCTTCTCTGGTCTTCACATCTAATTCTATCCCTACTACATCCACGTCATGCTGGCTAACTGGTTGAGGGTGGCCCACTATCATTAATATATGTTCTTGAGAGTTCTTGCACTATTCTTAGCTTGTGTCTCTAGATGAAGAACTGGCTAAAGAAGCTACAAAGTGTTGCTTGAATATGGCAATGAAAATATTCTTCTCCTGGGTTTCCACATCAATCAGTGCTTCTTCTAGGAGATTATTTACCCGAGCCATCCATTTCCTAAATTTTTCTTACAACATATTTTCTTCTGGCTATTCTACCTCTTGCAGTTCCATTTTCAAGGTTTCTCTAGTTGGACAAGATTGAAAATTATGAAACAACATTCCACAAAAGGTGCAAATCCTTTGAATCCTCTCATAATAAAAAAAGAGACCTTTTTAATTGACCTATCTGGTATGACTAAATTGACAATGTCTAGCGCTAGTTGATCCACTGGGATTTTAACTCTAACAAGAACACCTCTACCTTGATGGACTCCTCATTTATTAGATTTGTGAGAGAAACCTACCTATTCCTTTTGCTGTTGAAGTAATGTTATCTACAGTTCTAAGTCTAGCAAGAATGACATATAAGAGAACTACGACCTAGATGGTTCTAAAAGCATATGCAGACATTGGTTTGAACTTTTCATCAATAACATGCTCTAGAATGAAGTTATCGCTATCCAAAGATCAAGGTTGTTTGTTTCATACCTAAGAAAGATCTTTGTATCTGTGGAAGTGTGCCATGAAGATGTTGGAGTTTAGTTGCGTGATATCCCAGTAGCATCTGGACCAAGCCTTAGACATCGCAGCCTTGGACATCGCTGGTTTGAGGGCTTCTATGGGGATTTGGTGATGTTATACTCCTGAGTTGCCCACTTTCATGAGTAGATTGTGATACCCCTGATACTGCACCACTTATGAAGATTGCTGGATCTATATTTTAATATCTCATTTTTGGGTAAGACTCATGGATTGTAGGGATTTTATGATTTCTAAGAGTAGAGTAGAGCTTTCTCCTACCTCCAGAAGCTGAATCCTCCATGAGATGGAGATAGAGAAAGAAAGTGGAGGAAGAATATTTGTGGTAGAATGGAAGGGTTTTTTTTAAAAAAGTTAGAAAGGTTGGATTGTTGGATAAAGAAGAAGACCTTAGAAAGTGATCTACGAGAAAGGAATGGCTAAGTGCCAAAAACAGTAGAATAGTAGGCCTCTCTAGTTCTTTATTCTCTTGGCCTTAGGCCTACCACTTTAATTAGTCAACTCTATAAAATTTTGGTTTATTCTCTTACCTTACAATAGGACAACGAGCTTCAAACTACCTAATTTCTCTATTTCAAATTACCATTCAATTTTTTTGTCATATTACTTGTTATTATTATATTTCAAGGCACTTTAAGGTGTATTCTTCTTCCTACCCTTCAATATCACAAGAAATTTTAATGCTTTCATTAGGATATATTTAATGAGGGTACAATGTAATTTGCCATATCTTCTAATTTAGTGTGAGATTTATTAGAATAATAAGTAAATTGAAAAGAAAGAAGTAGAGGCTTGTTTCTTTATTCTTTGCACTCGGCCCTGTCACTTTAGTCGACCCTATGAAATTTTGGTTTAGTTCCCACCCTATAATGTCTTGACCATTTGATTTACTGGCTTAATTATGACATTTGTGGTTCAAGGTATCAACACGCTACAACAAACATAATTACATACCTGGATTTTTTTGAAAGAGATTTCACCGCTATCTTTTGTATCTGGCCTCAATTTCAGCACGACTAGACATGCACCGATCTCCTGCATGAATGATTTCTCTAGATAATTAATGCCTAGGTTATCATATTCCAGACTAAGCACCGAGCTGAGACCCTTTTTTTTTGTAAAGAAAAGGTTGTTTGTTATAATTTCGTTCGTAGTAACTAGATTTTATTCAGAAAAGTCCTAGTTAGCATCTAGTTATTGTTTGAAGTGATACCCTAATCCCACTAGCCAAGAGGGCAAACAACTCACTGGAAAACCGAAGCAAAAGATCAATGCAACTTCTGCGCCCGGCTTAAATAAAAGGTAGAGTGATCTTGCCAATTTCCTTTAAAAAATAACGAGAAGAACCCCGCAATCTTCTTTATATATAGTAAATTCGTAATATTGTACTGGCTATTATTTTTCTGGGAACTTTATGGTCTACTTGGTTACACCTTATCCAAGTACCTACTTTACTACTACGTTATAACCAACTGTAGAGATAATATATGGAGCAATTTTACTGTCCTCGGTGGTACCATTTCTTGAGATACTATTTTTTAAAAAAATTAGTACCTCTTAGTTTCTATAAAATTTTTCTAATATATAAAACATGTTTATTAAAAAGCGACAGCTATATATATAATATTTTTCTTAAAGGAACTAATGGATTGTAGTACGCAAAATTAGATTTTGTATTTTTATTCCATAAGTATAATTGCAGTTTACATACAATAAATTTAAAAAGTCAAATTAGATTCAATACACAATTCTTAGCATACATTTCCATAGATATAATTTTATTTTTACACAATAGTTTCTAAAAGTATGATTGAGTTTTATATACAACTTTTAGCTTCTGTTTTTATTAATACAGTCATATTTTGTATATAGCTATATAACTATATATATCAACTGATATTCACTGTTATAATTTATAATTTAGATAAATCATAATCGAATGATCAATATCTTTCACGTTTTCTTTAATTTATGTGAGAACTCTCTAGAGTGAACATGATTGAACATGATGCCTTCCCTTTGACTTATATTGTCCTACACAACTTTGTACTAGGCTAGATAAAAATATAATTTGATTTGATACATAACTCTTAACTTTTAATTCAATAATTATAATTATAATTTATATGAAATAGTTTTTAAAATTTAATTTAGATTTGATATACAAATCTTAGCATATATTTCTATAAATATAATTGCATTTTCTATATAATAGTATTTAAATGTATGATTAGATTTTATATATCTACATATATAATTGTATTTTCTATATAACTATGTCAAATCTACACAGGTATAATTTACATCTATCGATCAATATCTTTCTTTTTTTTAATTAATGTGAGAATATTTAGACTACAGAGTAAACATGATGTTTCTTTTTTAGAGTTATTTTATAATATAATAATATAATAGATAGATATAATAATTTTTCTATGAAATTTTATGGAACCTAAGCAGCATGTGGATAATACTCACACACCTACTGGTGCCAATCAACAATAACTGGCATGACACAGTTGAGGAGGAAATATGAACTGCTAAAAGTGAAAATTTTCGCCGGGCCCTGCTAAAACGGAAAACGACGCCGCTTTTTTCGAAAAACACTTTGACCGCCGTCGTTAGCAATCAAAATTTCTGCAGAAAATGTCTGCGTACGTGACACGCAAAAAATTGTCTGCCATCATCTATCAGCCATTATATTTCCACCACTTCAACTTCATGTGCGGCGTCACGACCAGAAACCGTATGCAGATAAAAGCTTATTAATTCATGCCTGATAGGCGCATCAGATCGTGGTGGCCAATAGCCAAGGGGCCTGCTTAATCAGTTTGTGCAAATTAGTTTCTAAACTGTGCAACTGATGCTGGGTGTAGAATGTGTACAGTGACTATAAAACTCCTTCGAGCGTATACAAGAGGGTCGGATTTATATATATACAATCCAGGCCAGTGATCTATCCAATACCCCCCGCAGTCGCAGCGGGAGGGGAACGGACGTAGAGACTAGACCGAAAACTGGTGAACAAAGACGTGGACAGGCCTTTAGTCATTATATTGGTAAACTGATGTGCCGATGGTACATGGAGCACCCGAACCTGTCCTAACGCAATCTTGTCACGAACAAAATGGATATCGATCTCGATGTGTTTAGTGTGTCGGTGATGGACCGGGTTGGCGGTCATGTAGACGGCACTGACATTGTCACAGTAGACGACGGTTGCGGTGGAGAGGGGTGCACGGAGCTCCTGGAGAAGCTGACGAAGCCAACAACACTCGGCGACGGCGTGGACGACGGCGCGGTACTCGGCTTCAGCGCTGGAGCGGGACACTGTAGTCTGGCGTTTTAAGAACCAGGATACGAGAGTGTCACCGAGGTAAATGCAGTAGCTGGACGTAGAGCATCGAGAGTCGGGGCAGCCTGCCCAGTCCGCGTCGGAGTACGTGGTAAGGGAGTCGATGGGGCTGGAGCTGAGATGCAGCCCGCTGGAGAGGGTGCCCTTCACGTAGCGTAGGATGTGCTTGAGCAGCGCGAGGTGAGGTTCGCGCGGAGCGTGCATGAAGAGGCACACTTGCTGGATAGCGTACGTGAGGTCGGGTCGGGTGAGTGTGAGGTATTGGAGAGCCCTAGCAAGACTCTGATAGTGAGAGGGATCGGCAACGAGGGCGCCATCGATGGCAGAGAGTTTGGCTCAAGTGTCGACTGGGATGGCCGTGGGGTGACAGTCGACCATGCCCGCACGCTAGAGGAGGTCGATGGCATACTGGCGTTGGGAAAGGAAGAGCCCGTGGATGGAACGGGTTACAGAGATGCCAAGGAAATGGTGGAGAGGACCAAGATCGGTCATGGCGAACTCAGAGTGGAGTCGGGCCATGATCTGGTCGAGGAGAGATGTCGAAGACGCTGTGAGGACAATGTCATCGACATAGAGAAGTAGATAGGCAGTGACGGAGCCGATATAGAAAGTGAACAGGGAACTATCGGATGCAGAGGCCACGAAGCCGATGTGCCGAAGATAGGCAGCAAAGCGCTGGTACCAGGCACGAGGGGCTTGTTTGAGGCCGTAGAGAGAGCGTTGAAGGAGACAGACGTCGTCGGGACAAGAAGGGTCAACGAAGCCTGGGGGCTGCTGGCAATAGACTGTTTCCGTCAGGTGACCGTGAAGAAAGGCGTTCTTCACGTCTAGTTGATGGATCGGCCAGGAGCGAGAGGCAGCTAAAGTGAGGATGACTCGGATGGTGGCGGGTTTGACAACGGGACTGAAGGTCTCGTCGTAGTCGACACCGGGTCGTTGGGAGAAACCCTGGACTACCCAGCGAGTCTTGTGATGGGCAAGGGAGCCATCGGCGTGAAATTTGTATTTGAAAATCCACTTACCGGTCATAATGTTGGCGCCGGGAGGTCGGGGAACGAGGTGCCAGGTCTCGTTGTCCATTAGGGCCTTGTACTCGTCGGCCATGGCCGCACGCCACTAAGGGTCGGCCAGGGCTGAGCGAGAAGTCGCCGGGATGGGCGAGATAGAGCTGTAGACGGCGGAGAGACCGTAGCGTAGAGTGGGACGGAGAGACCCGGTCTGGGAGCGGGTGACCATGTGAGAGGTGGAGGGAACTGGAGCCGATGGGAGTGCGGGAGTAATGGGAAGAACTGGTTGGGTGGGGCCGTCATCGGCTCTAAGTCGGTGACTGTAGACAAGAGGAAAAGGAGGAATTAGATCAGCCTGAGCCGATGAGGTCGGGTGGGCCGAGTATTCTGATCGGTCCGATAGAGATGGATCAGCCGATAGGGTGGGGGGAGCCGATGGAGAGTGAGGAGCCGATGGAAGTGGGGTGTCCGATGGAGAGGGAACGGTATCGGCTGAAGGATAAATAGGATCGGTATCGACCGATGGAGGTGGGTCCGATGGGGGTCCGATGGTAGGGACATCGGACCGAGTAGTGGTGGGATGTGTGATGGGTAAATCCTCAGCAGCGGCCGATGAGGGGGCCGATGGAGAGGGCAGTGGAGGAGACCTGGTCGGCACGGTGTTGGTGAGGAGGAAGTCGAGATCACTAGAGGAGGATATCGGATGAAGGAGACCGAAGGGAAAACATGTCTCGTCAAAAATGACGTGACGAGAGACGAGGACCCGTCGGGTGGAAAGGTCGAGGCATCGGTATCCCTTGTGAGAGGTGGAATAGCCGAGAAGAATACAGGCGATGGAGCAGGGAGTGAATTTGTGGGAAGCTGTGGCGGTGAGATTTGGGTAGCAGAGGCACCCGAAAACGCGAAGGTGGGAGTAGTCGGGTGCCGTGCGGTAGAGAAGGGCATAGGGAACGTTGTTATGAACGGAGGAACATGGGCACCGATTGAGAAGGTACGTCGCAGTAGCCAAAGCTTTGGCCCAATAAGTGGCGGCTAAGTGGGCGTGAAGTAGCATGTTGTGACTGATGTTGTTGAGGGTACGAAGGAGGCGCTCGGCTTTGCCGTTCTGAGGAGAGGTGTAGCGGCAGGAGAGCCGGAGATAGATGCCCTGCGAGGTGAGAAGGTTTGTAACGGTATGGTTGACGAATTTCGTACCGTTATTGGCTTGTAAAGCCTTGATGGGGAGGTTGAACTGAGTGGATACGTACGTGACGAAGTGAGTGAGGTGAGAGGCGACCTCGGATTTGTGGATGAGCGGGAAGGTCCAGCAATAGTGTGTGTAATCGTCAAGTATAGCGAGATAATACTGATTACCGGAGACACTTTTAACTAGGGACGTCCATACATCACAATGTATAAGTTCAAATGGACGCGAGGTACAGGAAAGAGAACTAGAAAAGGGCAGACGTACATGTTTGCCAAGTTGACATGAGTGGTAAACTGTGGAGCTGCTGTGAGTACATCGGATGGAGGCGCTGTGACGGAGAGTGGCGACAGCGTCGGGGCCAGGGTGACCGAGGCGAAGGTGTCAAAGGTTGGTGGAGAGGGCGACGCTGGCGTGTGGGGTGGATGGCGCAGCGGGAATGGTGTAGAGGTCTCCGCCACTATTGTAGCGAAGGATCTGTCGCCGGGTTGGGATATCCTTCACAGAGAAACCAGACGCGTCAAATTCAATGGAGCAGTGGTTGTCTCATGTGAATTGGCGAACAGATATAAGATTGTGAATAAGAGAAGCGACGATAAGAACATTAAGTAGGGGGAGGTTAGTGGTGGATGTAGACAGAGAGGAGTCACCGCGGTATTGGACAGGAAAAGAGTGACCATTGCCGATGGTGACAAAAGGGGAGGAAGAGGGGTGACAGGAGGGAAGTATACCGGCCGATGACGCCATGTGTGAAGATGCCCCAGAGTTTAGCACCCAAGGGTGCTGTGGTTAGAGCGTCATCTGGTTGAGGGCAGCAACGAGGCCAGCCTGGTTCCAGGAGGGAACCGACTGGGTGGTTGGGGTTGGTAGCATCGGCTGAGGCGACAGAACGGGAGCCGATGCCAGGTGAGCCTAGGGATGGGCGCCGAGAACTCCGGGTTGCCAGCCGATGGGGCTGCGTGGCTGGGGCTGGGGCGCCCAGGGGTTGTAGCAGAGCCACGGACCCATGGGACCGACAGGGTGGGTAGGGACCGAGGTAGGTCGTGGTGGCGTCGGACCCTGCCAGGTCCTGTCTTTGCCTTTGCCCTTGTCTTTCCTGGTGCGGGCTGTGTTGCTGTGGCCGGAGCCATGGCCACTAGGATCGCGGGAGGAAGGGGCAGCGCAAGAAGCTCGGTAGCCATTATCGGCTGCGGCAAGAAGAGCGATGTGGGCCACTGTCTTCTCATCATTGGTCAGACGGAGTTCTTTAAGAACTAGCATGTCATGAGCCCGGGCGAATGATAGAAGAGGTGTGGCGTTGGCGATGTCATCGGCGGTATTGGAGAAGTGGGGATTGAGGCCTCGCAGAAGGGCGAGAACGAGTTGAGAGTCGGCCACAGGGTGGCCGACGTCCCGGAGAGCAGCAGCCTTGACTTTGAGGCGCTGACAGTACGAGGAGACAGAGGAGTCGCCTTGTACCATGGAGTGGAACTCGTTGAGGAGAAAGATGGTGCGAGGCTGCTTGTTGGACAGGAAGATCTGCTCGATGGCCACCCAGAGGTCCCGGGCGGTAGGGTCGGTATCGTCTATGGCGAGGTCGAGGACAGAGTCGTCGACCGAGTCGAGCAGCCAGCTGCGCACGCAACACTTGGCGATGTCCCACTGAGGATCATCGGGGCGAGGTGGAGCGGAGCCATCAATATGGGACCGGAGGCCAAATTTTCCACAGAGGGATTTGAAGAAGAAAACCCACTTGGAATAATTGGCGTTAAGGTCAAGGGAGATAGGAACGTGAGATTTCACGTTCATAGCAGCGTAGGGAGGGGAGAAGATCGGCGAGGTGGTGCCCGAGGTGTGGTCTGAGGCACCGAGAGCCAGAGCAGATTCGGCGACTGGGAGAGTGCCGGAGCTGAGAGCGGACTTGGTGGCCATGACGGGAGAACGGGAGCAAAGAGCCGATGGGAGAAAGAAGCCGATGGGAGGGCAGATCGGCCGATCAAGGATGTGAGAAGCCGATGGGAAGTGGATTGGCCAGCCGATGAGGAGTGGTTGGCCGATGAGGAGTAGGCAGCGGAGTAGGTGAGCGGTGGCCAGCCGATGAGGAGTGGTTGGCCAATGGGGAGTAGGCAGCGGAGTAGGTGAGGACAGAGTGGGTGGGTCAGAGAGTGGTTGGGTCACGAACGTGCGAGGATTCACGTCTGTGAAGAGAAGATTCACGTCCGTGGACTCGTGGAGGCCAAGGAGTGGGGCGGACGCGAAAAAGGCAGGGAGTGGCCGGACGCGAAGAGAATATGTTCGTGTCCGGGAGGAAGGGATTCGTGTTTGTGGACACGTGGACACGTTGGATTGGCTCGGACGTGAGGGAAGAAGGTTCGCGTCCGAGAGCCGTTGAGCGTGTCGGAAAAGGGCGAGAATCGAGGGAGGTTTCCAGCCGATGGAGGGCTGGACAAGTCCAGCCGATGGAGGGCTGGACAAGTCCAGCCGATGGAGACGACGAGCGCGGAGGTGCGCCGGCGTCAGAGAAGGAGAGATGCACGAAACAAGAGGAAGAGCGGAGACGGGTGCGAGGTGGGACGAGGAGGCGGATCGAGACCGTCGCCTGGTCGCGCGGAGGTGAGATGGAGAAAAGAAGGTGACTGCGGGAGAGACAGGGAGAAGAAGAAAAGGAGACGAGAGAGCGAGGAGAGTACCGGGAAGAGAGTCGGCGATGGGAAGAAGACGTCGACGATAAGAAGGAAATGGTCGACTCGCCTGAGGGAGAAGCTAGCGTGGCGGAATATCTAGACTTGCTCTGATACCATGTAGAATATATACAGTGACTATGAATCCCCTTCAAACGTATACAAGAAAGTCGGATCTATATATATACAATCCAGGCAGGTGGTCTGCACTGGGAAAGCAAAAATTAAATTGCCCAAGCGCATAGCATGCCACTCATACCCCGGAATGCTGTTGCCTTGAGGTCGAACTCGATTTAAAGTGGCACGATCGAGTGCATTGAACCGGCCGACCATGTTATTAGTGTTGACAGAAGCGAATGAATAAAGGAGTGAGTGAGTTAATTGGTCTAAATGGCATCAGTGTTGATAGTACAGCTGTCTGTCGTCAAGAAAGAAAAGGTGATGATGGATATGTTGGCTAGTGAAAGCAAGTTTGGCTTAGTTATCCCAATATGCAGATTAATTATCCTATGGGATAATGTTATTTCCCACTGGGCCATGCATGCTGACTAAGTTGTTTGATTAATTACTAGTGCTACTACTATATATACACACTAGTAGCTTTTTCTTGATATCCAGTGCGCTGTTAGGGCGATAAAAAGTTGCTGTTGTTTTTCATCTCTTTGATATATAACACCTGTAATTCTGTATTGATCATGTCAGTTGATGATCCGTATGAGTGACCGGAAAAAGCCCTTTTGCCCTCAGCATCCACAAGTAACGTGCTTATCCAAGCAGAGGTGTGCTCGAACCAATCCGAGCCCAACCCAATTAAACGGCTGGCGGCATGCTGATAATCCATTGCTATTTGCTACTCCAGCTAGGTCTCAAAGATAAAGTTGGGCACGAAAACAGTTGCAGAACAAGCACTACAGCACGATCATCGTGCCGTTGTCTAGCTCTGTTTTTTGTCTCCATTGCTCCGTGACGACGTGACGTTCTTGCCTGTCGCTAGCTCTTTCAGACGGATCATACCGGCACGCCGTTTCGCCGCTACGTATACGTAGCAAAGCTCTCGACGTCTGTGTGAGATCACGGCTCTGGGCACCACTCAGGAGTCGACAGGAGGATTGAATTTGCAGCTAGATACGGTGATCGAGCTGTAGCTAGTGCCTAAGCGGAAAAATTCGGCCGTGTCATTCAGGCTACTAGCTAGCTAATAGCAGAGTAATTCTAGTGCGGTAGTGCCTAAATGGCTGGGGCTGTATGCCGAGGTAGATAGTACTCATTCGGTTTCATATTACAATCCGTTTTAACTTTTTTTATAAATTATTTTTTTAGTTTTAACTAAATTTATAGAGAAACACAGAATAATCATACTATTAAAATATATTTAATGTTAGATTTAATAAAATTAATTTAATAGTGTAAATATTTCTGTATTATTCTATAAATTTAATTAAATTTAAAGAATTTAACTTAAAAAATTAAAACGAAAGTATTATGGTAGAGATGAAAATCCTTTTAAGATTAAGGGCCGGTCCTGGCACGCGTACGGACTCACGCCTTTTTCTGTTTTGCATGCGCTGTGAACTAACTTGTAGATGATGCGTGATCAGCTCACTGCCTCATTCGCTCTCTCTATATAAGGCGATCGGGGCGTACGTGATCTCGCCATCAACAGGCGATCAGACCGCGCGCGCGATACACGCGCCTTGGTCGCACACTGAACTAGTCGTCGTGGCTGATCAGCTAGCGATCGAGAAGACAATGAGGCCTCGCGTCGTTTGCCTCGTTGTGCTCGCGACGATCATCGGCGCGGGGCTGTTCGCGGCGACGCCGGCAATGACGCGCGCGGCGAGCGACGGCCGCCAGCTGCTTCAGCCGCCGGCGCTAGCTGCGCGCGTGAGCGGGACGTGGAACAGGGGGAGGGCGACGGAGGAGAGCGGCGGCGCCGCCAAGTGGGAAGTCCCCGGCGGACCTGACCCGCAGCATCACCACTGACGATAACATGATCTTCGACACGGCAATGCAGCACACTCAGGCAGTACACGTACGGTGCACATGCGTCGAATAAAGCAGCATGCATGCATGAACAAATAATCGTCAAATGTTTATAGAATCTTTATGCAATTCCTTTGTGTTGTCCCATGCGTATTTTACCTACGGATGATGTCGTTACTGCTTTTAAACTGAAGTGCGACGATTGGTGGTTGTCCTCTTTATTGTCAACTGAGACTATATGCTTGTTGATAGCTAAAGGAAAAAAGCCAAGTCTGGGCAAATATTTGATCAGAAATAAAGAAATAACAATGGAGATGCGTTAACATTAACAGCTTAGCAAGAACAAACTTGAAACAAAGTAACTAACTGTCCGATATCTAGTAATTACAGAAAATACAAGTGGGTGCATTGCCATTTCAGTAAGACCAATGTGCTTTGTTCCTTTAGTGTCGTAAGAAAAGAAGTGCAAATCTATGCACACTAAAAACAATAATTCAACTTTCAGACAGCTCCTAATTAACAAGCTCAAATTAACATCACGTGCTATTCATAAAGGCTATACAGAACATAAACAGTCGAAAGTCGAAACGAACATGTACCCACACAATGTACAAAACCGAGCCGTTTCATGCTACTGGATGTTCCTTGCCCGCATCAGTGCTTCTATTTTCTCAACGTCCTCAGGCGCATCCACACCATGGGCATCATGGGCATCATGATCAACTTTGATAACCTGGTATCAACCAGGAAAATCAAAAATTCAATTTAGCTACAGAAAGGATAAATTGAACAATGAATAGTAGCATTGATGCTTATCACTAAAACGTGGCATTTTTGTACACCACATAAAGGCTTATGATACGGAACATACTGAACAATGAATAGTATGCCTTGATGCTTATCACTAAAAAATTGTCTTTGACCGATACAAGTTCACCATGTTGGCATTCTAACAAGTGTGGGTTGTGGCATGATTGCTAAATGGTACTTGTTCTAAAGCATACATTTCCAACAATAACAGGCAGATCACCTAAACTTTCCAGGAGTCATAGCAAAACGCAAAGAGTAGCTGTTACAAACAGTCACTGAGTTACATGCTGATTTACCTTCATCCTGTAGCCATTTTCAAGAACTTTAAGTTGTTCGTGGTCCTCTTCTAGCTGTAATGGAGTTGGTGGAAGCTCTGGATAAATCTTCAAAAACTTGGAATCAAAGCCCTGCATGAAAAAAAGGCACAGTATGAAGAGGCACTACAGGTTATGGGAGTATCCAAAAGAAAATGACAAAAAAGCTGAAAGTGAAGTAGAGTCAATATATACCGCGATTCCTAGATGAAGAAGGTATGGAAACTGGGGATTGACTTTCCCTGACCTGAAATGTTCAAAATTGCAAGTGGAAATTTGGTTGATGGAATAGCTAAAATAAATGCTAGCGTCTCACTTATTAAATGGGATCAGCCCTCTGGAGAAGTATATTGCATAGCCCTGATTATCTACAACACATTTCACTCGATTTGTATCAGATGCATCTTCAGGTTTCAGTGAAGTGACAGCTGTGCTAAAGACCGCATCAGGAGCTCGCTGCAAGTGAAATAGAAGTACATCATAAATCCAAATAAACGACGTGAATTAAAAATATATGCAAAAAGTAAAAGGATAAAAAGGAGTGCAGCATCAAGTGCAGTCTGGAATCTGAAACAGAAAATTAGTATGACAATTGACAAATAAAAAACTTTCAATGCATTCAAATCTAACCTTGCTTATGATTAAATGAAAACATGAGGTTGTAAAAAAATAGCTGAAAGAATTTTATTTATTTCATGAGAATTGCAAACAATAGCAAGATATAGTAACAACCTGTAGTGCCATAACAACACCATCTATTATCTCTGGTTCAATAAGAGGCTCGTCTCCTTGAATGTTGACAACAATATTGTAATGTTTCTCTAGCTTTTGAAGAGCCTCACAGCAACGCTCAGATCCTAAATGTTATGCATATGTCAACAAAGGCATGCAGGGATTCATCAAGTAATCATGAAAAGAACAACGACATGCAGGCATTCATCAAGCAGTACCATTTCTGCATGATTCTGCTGTCATTATTACATCAGCTCCAAATCCTCTACAACATTCAGCTATTCTTTCATCATCCGTTGCCACAACTACGAGAGAGAAGAAAAGATGAGAGGGGATGAGTGACTGGCAATATCATCTACGAGCATGTGCATTGCAGGTTCAAAAAGCACCTACAAATAATCAATTACTTGCCAAAATGGTGTCACAAAAGAAATCAGTTAAGGTGGCAGATTAAAAAAAATGATGATAGTACAGACAAAGTTTTGCACAGAAATATTAGGGACAAACGAGTTATAAGAATTGGGCCTGTACTTACCAACATGGTCCAAAAAGGAGGCTAACCTAACTCTTTCCCATGTTCTCTGTAAAAAATGCAAAGTAAAGGTTCAGGAACAAATAGATCTGTTTAGGATAAAGAAAATGGCAGCATGAGGTACTTTAGGAACTATACAGATTATTATTCAACAAACCAACTTGCAAGATATAACATTATCCAATAACACATTTTATGTACAATTGGATTTTACAAATCTGTCAATCACGCGGAAGATAACTTGGAGTATTATCTCCCTAATCAGGCAGCTTTGGTCTGTTGCACTAACCTCGGTGCTCAAGATATTATTAATGAATCAATAAATTACATTCACTTAAGGAACTCATAGGGTACTAACAGCAGCTCCACCTAATTTTGTGTAATTCTTGAACTAAATGAGGCATTACAATATGAAGTCTGGACGAAATGCAGAATGAGAACCATCATTCCACAGCGCAGTGTAAACTGCAAATGGTAACAACATGTAGAATAATACTGAAGGTCTTCAGCTTAACAGGCATTGACGAGAACGACCATGTCACACATAACTAAACGAATAATGCAGAATAATGGAGTTCAATTGAAAACTCAGCAACCACTTGTCAGTTGTCACTGCTGCTATTAGCCTATTGCTGTAGTGTAGTCGCATCCTGAAAAGGACGCCGCACCAGCAGCAAATCGCAAAGAGAAAACACGGCTCGAACCCATGTCACAACTCCACCCGCATGATTCCATCACCTCTTCCATTTCCCCACTTGAATTCTTCAGCATAAGATTCCACTCGCACTCTCAGATCCGGTGTCAACACGCGAAGCAATCAATCAGGGCGGTTCATAGGCAGTGGGACGGACCTACCAACCTGTATCATGGGCTTGCCGAGGATGGCGGCGAGCGGCTTGCCCTCGAAGCGGGAGGAGGCGAAGCGCGCCGGTATGATGCCCACCGCGCGGCTGCGGAACCCGCCGGGCCGCCGCCGGTACAGGTAGGCCCCCGCCGCAGCAGCAGCCACAGCTGCGCCGAGAGCCAGCCCGAGGAAGATCAACACGCGTCCCCCCGACGCCGGCGGGCAGATCGGCATCGCGCCCGGCTGGCACGGTGGCGTCGCTGACTTGATCCCCCCACGGCGCACTCGCCACCGCACGATGTGGTGCCGGTTGCCCGGCGAGTTTGATGGCCTTCTACTCTGTCGGGCCTAAATGGACCCAGCCCAATGGCACAAATGCGAGAAGCAACCAAATCTTTTTTAAAAATAGCCCATCTAGCCCAATTTATTGTTGTTAGTTTTTTTTTCCGCTGGACCGACGTCGCCGCGCTGGTCGATTTTATTAAAATTTTGGAAATGAGTTTTTAGTACAAGTCAACAACGATGTTGAGAGATTACAACCCCTTACTAGGCGTGAGTGCATGACTGTCTAGCTAGGGACACGACAAGACAACAAACCAGTCACTACAGACTCTTACTGTAGCACATCAATGGACGACATAATTGCACACGCCGTGCGTACGAGGATTACGTGCTAATTGCACAACTCCCTCGACCATTCGCTTCAGTCGCCACCGAGCGCACACACGAGCCGGCAATCCGGCATCATCACTCGTTGCCTACGAACGGAGCGCATGCGAATCCGATGCACAAGGGAATAGCACCAAACCATGGGTCACCACTTGTGGTTGTGAGAGTTTCTGAACACGATCGAATTAAGCTGGATCCGAATACTGTCAATTCCGAGTCTTATTCGGGATGGACGGGTGCGGCGGCCATTGGTGACAGAAAGTGATCATCATGTGGGGGACACTACCAGCCACTTAATTTGTTATAATCTTGTCCTCCTTAACCACGGCCACATATTTCATGTGGCAGGGAGAAATTCACCAAACCCCACCCATGATATTATTTGTTTCCAATTAAACTGAAGATGCACATACACACACTGCCACACATGTATGCCGTATTTACGTACATGAACCCGTCCCTAACACATGTTTATTGATGGAGATCAAGGACAAATTCTTGATTTAGTTAAAATCGCAATAAAATGTTTGTAATATTTTAGCAAATCTTTAATGTAACTAAAATCTTATTAATAGCACTAATATATATATAATATTTATAGACACTAATATTTAAACTGTGCTGATAGAGACATACAACAAATTCTACACGGACACTTTCCGGGCCATATAATTTTCTCGAACTAGAATAATCCAATTCACCGTGACGTCGGTTTCGCTGCCACGGAATCCTTTTCCTCGTGTCTATCCACAACGCCACCGTGGCCTCCCGTTCGATTCGCTCCTCACACCCTGTACCTGTCGCTTCGATTCGTTTCCACCGGAATTGTGGAATTAGAATTCGGATCATTTTTTGTGGTTTGTGATGTGTTGATGCTTACTTAATTACCTGCAGTTTGCAGTTGGAAATAGAAGTTTCTAGGTTAGGGAAACTGGAAAGAAAAATACTGCAAGAAGCACGATATCTTAGTCTATGATTGTACGCAAGTTGAAGCTTTGATAGGCAGTAATGCGTGTTTGACTCGGCAAATTGGGGTTCTGTTTAGGGCCAACTTGCCGGTACGATTTGCCTGGTGTTCATTTAAAAAAGCACGTACGTTTACTTGTTTAATGACGTAGTACTATATAAGTTGGTCTGGAGATCGAAGCGCTGTTGTCTACTGACTTGTCTTTGCCCACTAGCCGTTCCAAATGTAAAAATGCTAGTACACCGTACTTAGGAACGAGCCGTCGGTGCTCCTCTAGAGTGATGTATGGCAGTTGTTTCTATTCCTGCCAATTCTTGTAATTTCATGCAAATTTGTATGGCTTGGTTTGATTTAGTCGTCGTACCCATCGATGGCTTCTTTGATAATGGGATGGTGGAGTTGTGCCAAATTAGGTTTTGGGTGGTGTTAGCTAACATATATATGATATCTTATATCTATTTCAATAGAAGTAGAAAACATAGATAAAGTTACAAGCAAATAAACTCAGATAAAAATAAATAAATGTATAGTTCTACTCAGCTCTTTTCAAGAGTATTAAGATATTATTTATACTTCCTCTCTAATTTTATTTGAATAAAAGAATATCTAACGGAATAAATTCAAAGTCACTCTAAAGATAAAGAGAAAGGATAAGCAAACATATCTAAAACAATACAAGACACATAATTCACTTAGTTAATATCCAAGAAGCCCAACAACAATTAGCCATCGATAACTATATCCGACCATATAGTTCTCCTTATATATTGTACTTATGAGCGATTAATGTAATATTAATATCGGTCGTTTGTTAAATTAGAGTAGTGTTATTATCCTTTTCAGGTTCAAAAACTATATAAAAATTCATGTCACCTTCTTGGTATAAATTTGTTTGTATCCTCATATCAGTTAATTCCTACGTACTTTAAATACAACATATATATATACGTATACTATGGTTAAATTATTATTTATCAATAGTTGGCGTGCCAGATAGGAGAGGTTGAAATTAAGATGATTCACAGAGACATGGTTTCTAACGAGGGATGTCACAATGGCTTTGGATCGAGAGATATGACCTGACCAAAGTATGGTCATCTCTAGATTAGAATCATAACTGTCGTGATTTACACTAACTATATCATAAAACAGCTTCATCAATAACATATTTATCATTGTAATTTCTTATTTTTAGATCAATTTTACTTTTACCACTAATCACATATTGGATGATGCCTTTTTTTTTACATACATATTGTTTGTCCGAGTTTGAGCATCATTTGGCCATATCTCTGACCAGCTGTCTGTTGGTCTGACCCCTACTTAGATACACCAAGTCAAAAATAACAACGCAAGTTGAAGTTCCCTAATTGATACCCGTGGCTAATAAAATTACATGTACCAAACCAGAGGAGTTCCCCACACACACTCATAAACAAGCACATGGACAAATCGGTCTTACATCTAAGAGAGTACGTTCGAGAAGGGTCTCCATGTACACATGTGGGGCTAGCAGAAAAATGACTATATTCATTAATCTAATAACTCAACGTCATGTACATAAGGATGTGACATCGAGGGCAGTGTTTTCGACAAGGGATGCTACGACTACTTTGGATTGGGAGATATGATCCGACCGAAGTATGGTTGCCTCTAGATCGGAGACATCACTATCTCAATCTTTGACAATTTGATCTACTAGAATCAACATAGCTTCAATATATCATTGCCGTGGAAAATAGTAGTTTAAAATTATTGATATCAGAGCCTCGAATCAAGAACTCAGGCTAATAACTTTTAAACTAATATCCACTAATCGGTTGATAACAAGGTTATGCATCGACAAAAACATTGATCTTCAATGACTAGATAAGTCGTAGTGGTTCTATCACCTATATATATTACCAATTACCTTGACTATTTCTTCACCACAAAAAGCAACTCGCCCTAAGCAATAGCTAATACCATAGAGATTGTGGTTGAAGGCATCAAATTGTCAAACAAATCAGTACTTTTTATATCACTTTTCTACTCAGACTATATATTTATTAACTACGTTTATAGGAAGACAGTGAGGTCTAGGGAAAGTATATTATTTGCTTTTAGACTTAAAAAATGTTTAAATTTTAGTTTATAATTTTCTTCTCAGCGTTCGCTCAGTGGCATATTATTTAACAATTTATTCTAAATAGTTGATAAAAATCAAATAGCAAAACAATTGATATGATATTAAGTAAGATGAAGATTCATCAAAGATTCTCTATTAGTCGGCATTGTATACCGACTAAGTAGAGGTAAGAACGACAACTCCACAACTCTACTTCAAGACATATGCTGGTCCAAAGGTAACCACTAGTCAAAAATCTACTTTGGTTGGACATGTGCCTAGTCAACAAGTTATATACAAGAAAAAGATAAAAAAACAGAGTGAAGTCAAAAGTTGTCTCGTAGTCAAAAATTTATACCAACTACATGAGACTTAGATCATCAACTCTGAAAAAGGATCGCATATCTTGTATAGCTATGATAACCTGTATATGGAGACTATGTGTGGCGATTGCATCGCACGATATCACCAAAGTTAATTGTCTCTATCAAAAAAAGTAAATTTGGGCTTGTGCACTCATCAAAGGAGACAATGATCTTGAAAGGATGCAAACACAAGTTGTACGATATAAATTTCTCACCCGAATATGAGGATTTCAATAAGATGGTTTGAATACCCCAAGCATACATGATAGCAGACAAAGAAGGGTAACATACTTGTAATTTTTTACATATATACATTTAAATTGTGTACCTTTTTATTCTCTACAATGGCAGATGTCTTGTCCCTATACTTATGACTTTTGACTACTCGCATATAGATATCGTTCTAAATCATCAAGTAGTTGGGGTAGATAATGAGACTTTCATATTGTTAAATTATGAGATATGTACATATCATTCGATTACTATACATACTTGAAATTTGTTGTTCTTGGACCAACAAAGGGCATGGTCTCAAATATGTTATTCTAACTAAATGCAATCACGAGAAAAATTCAGTACTATTCAGAGTGCTTGAAGTGTTTATAGTCGAAATGAGACATATAGAAAAAACAACCTAATGCTAGTCACAGCGAGAGAAAGTAAAAGTTTATAATTATAGGCAAATTACATCTTAGGTATATAAATTTATTATTTGTTTTACAAATACATTTATTTGCTTATGTTTAAATGCCTATGTTGAGCTACCTAGCACTTCTCGAGAGCTTTAATATTTGCTAATAAGTTTATTTTGAATATTTTAGATAAAAGAAAGAATAAACATAATAAATGGTCACTCTACCGAGATTTTGTGCACATACTTGGATGAATAAAGTTCTAAATTTTACTCAAATATTATAATTGGCTATAATGATAATATGCTCCGATGAAAGGATCAGGGATGTCGATGTATGCTAGTTGGATGAGTACCGACTACATTAGCCCACTCTAATTGGTTAACTTCTTGAGACAGTTGAACTAGTCAATATA
Organism: Oryza coarctata; assembly: GCA_030770085.1. NCBI lineage: Eukaryota > Viridiplantae > Streptophyta > Magnoliopsida > Poales > Poaceae > Oryza > Oryza coarctata. Next base: position 21,841,191 of record CM061470.1, read on the forward strand.
TCTAATTGAGTAGAGTTCGAGGCTACTGTTAATGTAACAAATATAGGATACTTATAGACATATACCTATTTTAACAGGGTACTACATACCAAATCCTATATAAAAAGAAGACCCATATATATGGATAAAATTTTGAATAGATAAGAAACGAGTTTCGGATAAAAAAAAAGATATACGGCCCTATTTGCTACAAAGATTGTTTGAATAATATTAATAGTGATCTTCCTAGTTCTACTTAGATAAGAGGATATTTAAGAGTATAAACACAAAGCGCACTTGAAGGATACGCCAAGATAATATAAGTCACATCTAATTACAACGATTTAATATTAGAAAAGCCCGATATCAGCTAGTCGTCGACAACCATGTCCGAGCTATACTAATATAGTTGTAGACTAGATTAATATTTTTTCTCCCATATGTTATACTAATAAGAGATTGATATAATCACAATATCAACCTTTGCCTAAACAAGACTAAAGCTATTATCCTTCTAAAAATTATTTTCTACTTCTCACTACAATTCGTTTGCATCCTTATATTAGCAAATCCCATGTCATTTAAATACACTATATATAGATACTGTGATTAAATTATTATTTATCGATAGATGAGATTAAGAGAGAGGGGTTGGACTTAGAGGTTGGTCAAGGAGGAGGTGCCACAGATGGTTATCATGTCAACCAAGGAAGACGAGTGTTTGGTGGGCCAAGTGGCAGAAGGTAGGAACAGATGCGACAGACATGATATCATGAGCCAAATGGTGGAGGAGAGGGATAGAGGTATCACTATCAAATTTAAGATTAGAGAAGATAGTGGCAATAGATATCTATGAAAAAGGAGAACGTGGAAGAGAGGAAATGATGTCGGGCCTCGCTAGTCCAATAAGGCAGAGGACTATGGAACACCAGGAGAAATCGGAGATGTGCCAAATTTGTTCGGGTCAGAAGTTATCTAAACTTCAATACAATCAAAATCAAAATTTTAGTAGGAAACCAACCAAAATGGCCTTACAAATTGTAGCCTCAAAATGTTATTTCTAGATCTGTTTGATGTCACCCGTGCCGCCGCCACCGTGGAAAACACCGGCGACTAGTGAAGCCCTCCCGCGGCCACGCCCGCCCTCCACGCGGACTCGCTCGCGGTGCAGTGAACACGGCCAACGCCGCCATTGACCCGCGCGGATCACGAGCCCACGCCCGCCCACACGCCAAACCCGGCGGAATCTGACTCGCCACCCACCCTTTCATTTCACCCCGCGACCGCGCCGGAGTTTTCCTTTTCCTTTTTCCCCTTTTCTTTTCTTTCCCCCAACCCCCGTATTTATTCCGCGCTTGGAAAGAACCCAACTCGCCTCCGCTTTTCTTTAGCTTTTGCTCCTCTTTTTCCCTCCTCTCTTCGCTTCCACTCCTCCCCTCCCTTATCCAAGTCGCTTCGCTTCGCTTCTCTTCTCGCCTCCGCCTCGTCCTCTCCGAGCCGTCGCGTCGCAGCAGCGGAGGAAATCCTAGCGCAGCCAGCCACCGCCGAACGCCGAACGCCGGGCCCCGCCCCCCGCCCGCATGGCGTCCCCGGCGCGGCCCGCGGCCTCCTCCGTCTCCGGTGCCTTCGGTCTCTCCCCCGACCCCGCACGGTGCTCCTTTGACCAGACGCTCCGCCGAGAGGTGAGTGCTTGCTTCTCCGTCGATCCGCATGAGATCTCGTGTCTGGTGTGCTGTTTGCTCGCGGGTAGGGTGCCGAAACCCATCGGGCTTCCTTGTGTGCGAACGGGTGGCTCGCGTTGCTTGGGGTGCTGCTTTTGCTATCTAGTTCTGGTTTTGTGAAGATGAGGTGAACGGGTGGAGGTTTAAGTCTGTTGTTTGTGCGTAGCAGTGGATCTGCGAGTTCGCTGACCATTTCGAGGTGTAGGTCTTTGGACGTGTGGGGTTGTACTGTTCTATGTGATTTTTCTGACCGATTCGAGTACAGGAAATGAACGAAACAACCTATTCTCAGTTTCATGTGGAGATTTCTTCAGTGGGATTTGCGGGTGTTTCGTTACTACTAGGGTTTCACTGTTGCTGGCGCAAAACGCGAGCAGCAAAAAGTTGGGGAGTTGTTCTACGTGCGTGTTGCAGTGCTACTTTTGGTTTACTAAACTTCGTGTATGTAATCAAACTAAAGTGCTGTTGTAACATATCACGTCTGTTATCGTAGACCTTTTTTTGTCGTTGCACTGTTACATTTTGTGAATTTACTTGTTTTTCTGTTTAGATTCAAAACACATCGGGAAGTAATCACTTGTTCGGTACGTTAGCTATTAATATGACATTTCTGGTAACGAAATGAAGATCTGGAGTCATATATGTAACTTGGTGATGACCACCCTTCATCAAGACATAGGAACATAGTAAGGCTAGGTTCAGTGTATATATATTTCTTAGATTGAGTGACTTTTTCTAGGCTTTTGTCAGAATCTATTTTGTTTTTGCTTTACCCTGAATCTATAGGCTCAAAACCTCTTATCCTTAGCATTTTTTCATTTCTTCAATAAAGCAGGATTTCCAGGACAACAGGCTGCTGAGGTCACTTGTTAATATCCATGAACAAGAAACTTATTCCAGAGAAATAGTAACGGAAGCTATAGAAAACTGCATGAAGAAACAAGCAGACAACTTGGTGCATACACTGGATGTTATCAGTGGAAGGCTATCACAGTTGGAGCTGTATTGCTATAAGCTGGAAAGGTCAATTGGAGAATTACGAAGTGATGTGATGGATTACCATGGTGAAGCAAATATTAACTTCCGTTGCCTTGAAAAGCATGTGAAAGAGGTATGTTGTGCTTTACATTGACATTCTGATATGCAATCACTGAGAATAGAGTGCCAAATCTATTTGGAGTGAATCTTTGTGTTCTAGTAGCAGCACCTCACTGGCTCTGTTGAACAATGCTTAGCTAAACTTTTCTATTTGTACCTATAAGAATATTGGGCCAATTATTATTCTATACTGGTGACAAAAACATAAGCCAATGAAAATGTAAGGGGATGGCTGTAACACACCATCTCTTGTTACACATTTTTTATATTTTTCCCTCCTAAGAATTTCCCAGTTTCACTTTTAGGATATTTAGCTGATGATGAAAAAGGTGTATGTAAAGTGCATAATTTACATATGTTAGCAGTGTAGAGTTGAATTTCTCTATACCGGAGCATATCCAATAGCTCCTCTGATTATACATGGGTTTTGAAACAGGCGCCAAAGTTGGCAAATGGTTAGGGTCCATGTAAAAGATGGAGATCATGCATGCTAGTGTGATTTTTTTTATATGAAATGAGGGGTGGGAGGAAGGATGTAGTGTAAAGCACTACCCCCTTCAATTGAAAATTCAAAGTAATGATACATGTACATATTTGACAACAAGGCACATGATATATTTCGCAATTGAGCACATCTGCTAAGTTAAACAAGCTATCCTAGAATATCACAAACACATCCATATATGATTAATGCAAGAATTCAAGATGTGATAAGTTTTGCAATGAACTTAAGCTTAGGAAAATGCTGCCCCGCATTTTACTTGATTTTACTTTATTGCTTGGTCTAGATAATTTTTCAAGCAGAACTTGTTCTGTAGATATTGTTGCGTAGAGCCAACTGGGATAAACTGCATAACTGACGTTTAATATGAATTTTTCCACTTTCTCTTGCAATCTTCTTGTTAAGAAACTAACCAAACTACTCCCTCCGTTTTAAAATATAAGTCATATTTTGTTTTGTTACGACAAGATTTTGACTAATGATTATTCTATTAATATCACTTATGTGATACAAAAGTATAATCATAAAAAAAACACTTTTGAATACGAATATAATAACATTAATTTTGTGTCATAAAAATCATATTCTAATAGAGTAATTATTGGTCAAATACTTGTCCTAATGAAATAAAATACACCATATATTTTGAAACGGAGGGAGTACTTAGCATAACTCATAACTAGACTTATTTTTTTGTCCAGGTTCAGAAATCCATACAGGTTCTGCAGGATAAGCAAGATCTTTCTGAAACCCAGAATGAACTAACTAAACTTCAAATATTACATGAGGAATCTGCACAGAAAAGCGAAGATACTGCTCCATCAGTCTTTATGACAAAGGAAACTGAGGGCAGCATGCCAGTTGCAAAGCCTGAGCTTGCCCTTGTGCCGCTGCATCAGGTAAATGCTGTCCAATCTCCTGCTATGCAATTTCCAAGTTGCAATGGGCTTGTTCTGCAGCAACTGGTCCCAGTCTCATTGAGCACTCAACAAGACCAGCGGCATATGAACCAAGCCACCATGTACTGTATGCAAAGCCAAACTCATGTTGAGCACAGGCAGGCCCAACCATTTCAACCTGCACCTCAATCTGTGCAGCAACATAGTCAGAATCCTTTGCCACAGACTGTAGTTGAGGTACCACAAGTGACCAGTCAGGCCCCAGAGTTCTACCTTCAACCTCAGCAGCAATGGCCACATCGAACTGGCCAGCAAGTTCACCCTCAGGCAAGGCAGCCACAGCCACAGGTGGTACAACAGCAACATTACAACAATATTCAGCAAGTTCCAGCACAGATAATTCAAATGCAAACTTCTTCTCCACAGGCTCAAAGTGCACCTCATGTCACACTGTTATACCCTCCTTATGGATCTCAACAACCTGCCTGTGCTAACAGTGAGCCATGCTCTAGAAGCATGGGTGTGCAGCCTTCGTACTCTGCAATATCCTCGTCCCAACTAAATCATCATGAAGCTGCTCCTATTTATGTGCAAAGCAGCACAATTTCAGTTCCACTGGCTGAGCATAACATCCAGCCACAGCAACTTCAATCGCTTGGCAATGGCTCATTTAAACCAAGCAAGGTTAGCCTACATGGTGTTGCATCATACAAAGTACAGGGGAATGGCCAGGCCTATAACACTGCTTATGGAAGTCCATCCAACCATGCTGCTGCTGCTGTTGCTGCCCTTCCTCAACAAGCACAATCTAGTGCTCCGATGGTTCTTCATCATTTAGGACCACAGTCTCTACAGAATCATCCAGTAGACATGGTTGAAAAGGTTGCTCGGATGGGTTACTTGAAGGATCAAGCTGAGAGCATAGCGCTTCGAATGGCGACTGCTGGACAACCTGTAGAGTTCAAACACCTTGCTTGACACAAGCTGATCTCTGGTGATGTAATGGTGGTGGGCAGCTGATAATGAACACCTTGCTTGACTGTTATGGAATCGCTGCATGCGCTTTCTTGGTTTGTTCCTGTGCAATATTATGATATCATGAGAAGCATTTCTGCTTTGCTAAGGTATTTTGTCTGGCATCTTTTTTATCAGCCAGAAGATTGGTACGTATCCTGCAGCTTATTTTTTTTCAGCTGGAGGATTGTGATGAAATAGTACTGCTAGTTTAGTTAAATGATGATTGTTGGCATGTGTCCTACCTTTTAATGGACATATATGCCTGTAACCTTTTGTGGACTTGCATATGCATGTTTTTAATATGAAGATATGAGAAATTTGTTGTTTTCACCGTTTAGTCAAGTTTGGAACGAAGGACTGACTAAGCTCCTAAAGTCCAATGTTTGTCGCGCTGAGTCATGAGCAGTCATTCTGCAGCCTTGTGCTATCCTTTACACCCCTCTGCACAAATCCTGGTGCTGTCCGTTCCCCTCTCTAAGCACAAACTCTCTATGTTTTGTAAGTTTATCTTGACTTCACATATATTTTATCAGTTACAAAGGATTTGTTTGAATCTGTAGGAAAAGGAATGTTTTCGAAATATTGTATGTGGCTTCAAACCACCCGACAATCTTGTTTGGTCCACAAATTAAGGCAACATAGAAGCACAGGTTTGGCATGTTTTTCCCAAGAGAAGAAAAGCATAGTGGAAGGCAAGCTGGCAACTCGTTTTTGCCGAACAGGATACTCCATATAATTGTGAAGGTCTGCAGAAAATCATCATCTCGTAATTAGTCGTGCCTAGCCAACTCATTATCAGAACAAGGGTTCAAAATTTCAACTAACCATCGGAGTATCAGATACAAAGAGGCATGACCGTGACGATGCTTCAGCTTAGTGGCTGCAATTGCCTGGGAGGCTGAGACTGAACCGGCCCTAGCAATTCACACACGCCAGCATGAACCATCCAGATGCCAGCGCCAGTTGAGCCGCTTTGCGTCACACGCGCCTCTGCAATGACGCACCGCACGAAGCAACGAACCCTTCACCGGTCGCCCCACCTTCCACCTCGAACCTCTCTACACGCGCATCAGTCGTCACTCGTGCCGTGCACAGCAGGCTAGAAGCACAGATGCCGCATCGATCCCTTGCATCACAGCGCTCATGCACAAGTGATGGAACATTCCCATTTGTTGGTGGCCCAGGATACTTATCACCAAAAACACGGTGCTACAAATGTAGTATGTATGATCTTCAGGGCTTCATCTTAAATCCAAACGGTTCTACACTTGGTTTATTGCTCCCACAAAAGTAGACAAACCGCATGGCATTCTGCTGTTGCATAAAATGATTATTATGTTGGTACAACAAACCAGTGCTTCTAAACATGGAAGCGCTACAAACAGAGCTGCGATCTAAACGTGTATCGTATGTTGATCGCGGATTGTCATGGAACTCAAGATACAGATTACAGACAGGCTACAATAACTTAAGATGCCCCTGTGCCCACAACACATCAACTCGGCACCTTACAGGAGGAAACGAAGCCAGGTGCCCCAGAAGCATGCCTATCTGCGATTGATATTACCTTCAGCAACTTGGGTGTGGCATTTTTCTTTGCAAATATGCACCAGGATTTAACCGTCCATCTATCGATTTCTCAGGCTCATCTTGATTTATTAGTCTCCAAATAGAGTAGTGAGAAGCAGGTCTTGCACAAATGTTGCTCTGACGCTGGCTTGTTTCCGTTTCTGTTCCCTTTCTTCACTTGTGTGGGACGAGTCCAGTCTGCAAATGAGAAAAGGAGAGGCAGATGATTCAACAAATTTAATTGCAAAACTAAAGAGTTACTCAGAAAACCCCTTGCTTCAGTGACACCTCCCAAATAGTCCTAACATGAATGAAGCCATAAAAAAAGTTGCTGCCACACGCTACTCATCAGTCAAAGAACTTACTGCTATAGATTTATTCAGTACAATTCTATTATCAACAGAAAACACTGGCTTATCTAGAGACAACTAGAATTAACTGGAGTTCAAGGGCTCTAAACGTGTTGTACTTAAAATTGAATTGAAATTTGAAATTGACAGAGGGCAGGAGTGGAATAATAGCTTTTATTCCCAAGAAAATTTGTGACCAGATAAAGATGCTATTTCTGAATTTGCAAGAAAATCAAGTCTGAGGCGTTATGCAGGAGGACAACAGGGAACAAGATGATCAGTTCACTGCAACCTTGACCATACCACATAAGTGTTTCTATGATTCTATCTAGCACGAGCAAAAACACATACCTTGAATCCCATGGCTGAGCAGGTGCCTCTTTTACCATGGATGCATCGTCTGGAATAGAAATAGGTGGTTTTGATTTTTCCTCCACATCTGATGTTGGAAAACTAAGGCTGAATGGTGACAGAAGAGGATCGGCTGACATATTTGTCGTGTTGCTGTTGCTTGACCTATGTCCACCTCCCAGAAGCACCTGCAACTGGGCTTCACGTAGATCTCGACTAAGCAAAGATAGGGCTTGGCTGCCTGGAATAACGAATCTGCGCAACCTGCGACGATTCTGCAGGTGTCACAAAGTTAGCAAACCTCATACAAGAACCTCTCAAAATTCCACAATACTTTTTTTATGCATCAGTTGTCATGAACAGCATGTATTGCGTGTGCTGAATGATTGAGTAGGCACTGGATAAATAAACAGATAGGAGAGCGGAAGTACCTTGAATAAGTAACCATGTTGCACAGTGATATGATTAAGCATATCTTTTGCAATCTTATCAGAGCAGATAGGGCAAGGCTGAAATGAAGGAAAGAAACCATCAGAATAAGACAACAAGCTGTTATTCGGATTATTACAAGGAAAAAACTGTAGTTTCAATCATGTGCAAAGCTTGCCGTACAACAGTTGAACACAAGGCTAATTTAGTTTTTAGAAATCAAAAGCTAATCCAGTTGAGGAAAAGGAAAAGAGATATTTGTCCATGATCCCTATGCAGCAGTCTATTCGTTGCTCTATTGTGCTCGTTGAAATCAGAAAAAAAAACCCGATTACTCTTGGATATTTGTATCACAAATAAACAAGCTAATCTGCTTTTACTCCTGATGCAAGGCAGCTGAACAGCAAGACTGCAAGAGCATAGTTCCTCTTTCACTCCAGGCTCCATAATACACGCTCAAGTTTTGACTAAAACGATCTGCTGAACATATGAACTTCAGACAAGGCAGAAGTGACTGATCCCTAAAACTTAGGCAAGCAAAATTTAACTTAACTCTAGAAAGTTGATTTCTGGTTTAAGTATTTAATCAATATTAAGTACGTTTTCGGGCATTGGCTTATAACATCAAAGAGTGCCGAAGTTACACTTTTTATGCTTCTCCAAATGCTATTTTGCACACCCCAAATCTGGACATGGCTCATGCAAAACTACAGACAATGATTACTTCTGATGCTAAAAGATCAACTAAAATTTCATCGCTCTACAGGTCAACACCTCAAGCTTTCAACCTCTTCTCCATCACCATGGCTAATTGGCTAGTAGTATACTGTAAAACTGTATTCCTTTATATGTTTATGATGAAAAATTAACAAGTATCAGAAGTGTTAACAGTACAGTAATGAACTAACATGAGTTAGGTTATGACATCTGCTTCCTACGATTTGTTTGAATTATATGTGTGCAGAATCGTCAAACTTTCAACCACCTCTACTCCATCACCATGGCTAATTGGTTAGTGGTATACTATAAAACCATGTGTTGGTTAATATATTTATGATAAAAAAATTGATAAGTATCGAACTAACATGTGTCAGGTTGCGACATCTGTTTTTTACGTTTTGTTTGGACTATAGAATCCTTAGAGATCAACCTTGATTAACGACAAATCAGGACACATAGTGGACGAACGCCGTATGGAGAGGTCTTCGTAATAGCTTCACAAGTTCAAGTGTGTAAGTGCCGAAAATTCCCAAAGAAAATCGGAGAGAAGAAAAAGAGAGAGAGACAACCCACACTAGCTTGGCAGTCATTGAGCAGAGGTCCTTAAGCGATGACAACCCAAGCGAAGGCACAAGCACGTGCGAGGCGACGCGCTAGCGCGACACCAGCCTATAGTAGCGGCAGCACGGCACATGGGCACAAGCACGGATGGTGTGACTACAAGTTGTGCCCTAGTGACATGGTGCATGGCCTAGGCGTGAGAGCGCATGCGGCAACTCGACGGCGGCCCAAGTGTGGGCACGCGGGATAGGCGTAGCCCACACGGGCGCGCGCGTATGTGCCCCAGTGAGCGCGGAGGCACGCTGCGCTGCATGAGATCCTCTACGACATGCAGCAATGCAAGATTGGCGTGGGGAAGGGAAGCAGCCGGGGACGACCGATTTTTTGTGGTCGTCAGTCAGTTCGTGTGGCCCTCCGTGTGTCTGGCTATGTGACAATATCTAAGACGTTTCTTTCGCATTTAAATATCAGATCAAGGGCTGAGATTACACCTAAGCTAGGGTTTCACCTTAGAAGCATTTTAGACTTTGTCTTAGTGTTTTCCAGCCACACTTAGCCTATAAAAGGAGAGGTATAGGCAAGGAAAGGCTTTGTACCTTTAATCACTTTTGAAGAGAATTGGAGAGACTTAGAGAGAGTTGTGTGAGGAAAATTAGAGGAGGTTAGGAGAGTTTTAAAGAGCTCTTTTAGAATTATCTTTGTAAAATGAAATAGTGTTTATTTTGAAATCATTTTGTCATTCCAATTTAAATTTCACAATTTAAATTTTTGTACTGCAATTTAAATTTGGGGTATTACTCTATTCCTTTTATATACTTGTGGTGTGAGTTTCTTTTTATTTCTCCAGCTCTTTTGGGTCTTTATTTGTTTTGTGATAAAAATGAAATCAACTTCTATATACTAACTTAATGTAAAAACCCAAAAGGTTAATGTCCATAAAAAAAACAAGGTCTTATTGCACAATTTGTTACTTGAATTTTATAAGAGAGTCTTTGTTCTTGTAATAGCCATCCATTACTCGTGATAGTTTTCAAAATTTCTCAACCGAGTTATACTTATTATTTACAAGAATTCAAGATCTAGCTTCCTCTTATAACTACAAGGTCAACCATTCATGCTTATCTTAATCTATTTTTTTCAATAGCTAACATTTTAATAACTTATCCATATCTACTTTTAGGTATTTTAGGAGTAAAGTGGATCCTCTCTATTCACATCCCTCTGTAGCGTCGTGTCCTTATATTTGTACGAGCTCGCCCTCCAGGTCAACCAAACAAAAGGTCATCTTCCCTAGTCATCCAAGAGCAGATTAACGAGGAGGAACTTGGCGGGGGCACTCACCGTCGCATGGGGCTCGAAGGGGTGCTCCTCCTCCAGGTGCGCGCAGAGGGAAGCGACGTCGTGGTCCTCGTAGCAGTAGGGGCACGCTAACTCCAGCCTCACTTCCTCGTCCATATCCATCGCCTCCATCCCCGCCCGATCTGCACCCAGCAAACCAAGGCCGCAACCACCAAATCAGAAACCCCCATGAAACAATCCCGCATCGCGCGAGGAAAGCATGGCAAGGGAGAAGAGCGCGGTTCGCCGCACCGCCGTGGCCGAGCTGCGCCTCGTAGAACCGCTTGGCGGCGGCCAGGCGCGAGATCCAGTGCCCCGAGTCCATGGCTCCGGCGCGGGTAGACACGGCTAGCCGCTCCAGCTCCTCTCCTCTCCTCACCTCCTCGGCGGTGCGCGGCCGCTCCTCTCCCCCAACTCCACACACGATCCGCTCGGCGACCCCCGCGACGGCGGTGATTGGAGCTGGAGCTCGGCGAGGAGAGGAGCTGGAGCGTAGAGGAAGAGGAGCTCGGCTCCGCGTGTCTTATCGCGAGGTGAGATAAGGGAGGAGTGAGGAATGGAGCTATGTACCGCGGCTTTTTATTATTCTTCGGCACCGGGTCGCCGTCCCCCGCCGCGTCACTCGCCTCCAGCCGGTGGCTGGCTCTACGGATTGTTAAATGGATCGTGTTGGGATGGGTCGGTTCGGGCGTATAGCCCATAATCCGTATGACCCGTTAGACCATGCTATGCTTAGATTGAGATCGCAGTACACGGCCTGGAACGGTACGGTACGGTTCGATTAATGTAGCAGATAAGTTTAAGCACGAGGACGGCTCAGTTCGACCGGCCCACTAACTTTTCTTTTTCTATTCTTTATTTTCTTATTTATTTTTTCATTATACGGGGCCCTTAGACCTCTATCGTGTCTTGGCTAGTCCGACACGGTCCCATTTTTTAATGGATCGTGATATCGGTACGTAAGCTATAACAACAGATCATGTCGATCCGACTAATCTGTTGTCCACCTATAACTGGCTGCCTCTACTTCCTGTGTTTTTTTTTGACCGCTTTTAATCCCTACCAGGCCATCACCGGCCATGGAACAGATACTTGCTGTGGTAGACGGGCCCACTATATGGCGGTGGCGCCGGATGGCAAACAACGCCGCATGCCAAAAGCACATACCTGTGTTACCGTGAGTGGTGGACGGTGGGGTCTTGAAGGTAAATCAGCTTAGTGGAAAATGGTAGTTACTACCGTTTATACGGCTGCTCATATGAGCTAGGATGTTAGCTTGCGCACACGTGCGTGCTTCATTGTTAATGTCATATAAAATTATACAACTATATTTTTTTATTTTGAATATTCGTATTTGATATTTTTAGATTTAAATAATTTTCATTCCCATATTTAGTTATTAAAGCTTTTAAAAATTATAATTTTTAATGAGGAAGGGACCAGTATCACATATTGGAATACATAACTAAAAAATAATTATATTTAGGATAGAGGTAGTAGCAAATAGATTTCATATGTAAACAATTTTGTGCTACTCTCATATAAAAAAAATAAGTGTAGGAACAAGTTTGGGTAACGTAGACTATGTGAAAAGGCTGTGAATTGCACCTGTGTTATTTTTCTTGAAAAAACAACCTTTTATGCAAATTTATTCTTAGGAAAGAATTTACGTCATTTTTTACTTTTACTCTAATTAGAAACTTTGAATAAAATCTAAAAAAATACTAGAATTTTTTATGTTACAATCAAATCATTGAAAATTTTAATTTTGAAGTATCTTGAGAGCCTGCCTATTTTTATTGGCACTGCCCTCCAGCTTGTCCATAATCATGTCCCTAGCTTGCCCCATGTTGTTGCCATTGCTAACCTCAAGCTTGCTCAATATTGTCATCTCCCTTGAGTCTACCTAACATTGTTTTCCTTGAGCTTGCCAGATGCCATTGTTGCAATCAATCTCATGCTTACTTGTGTACACCTTACTCAAGCTTACATGCATTCATACATGTTGAGCTTGCTTGTTGCTATCAACAATGGAGTTTGTATAGTTCCTATCTGTTCTACGAATACCTTATTTCTAAAATTTCTTAGAGAGATTAGTAGTAGGAAGAAAATTACTATGGTGCCTCTATTTGATACAATTGGTTGTATATAAATACTCCAATTAAATACTCATGCCTTAGTCTAACTGGCTGTAACCCATAGAAAAGTCTCTGTGGAGACAAAGTGTTAACATTAGAAATCAAGTATCCATACCATCTAAGGAAACAAAAGTATTTCTTTTATGTTTCATGCAGTAGTTGATGATTTGGTTTCAATGTGCCATATGTAATAAATTTTTAAACGGTACAAATCTATATCGACCTAGCTATATTTTGTTTTCCTTGGTGTACTATCAAATGTAAATGAAACAAAGTGTTAGGATGAGTTTGAATCTGTCTGCTAGAGTAGATTATATATCATTTTTTGTTAACATGCTTTTCAAACGGTAAAATTTATACTAAGTTGCTTTAAAAAATCAAATAATTATATTTTTTAAACTTATAATAATTAAAAACTTAATTAATCATGTACTTAATGGCTTCATTTTGTGTGAGCACAAAATCTCAGCCCAACCTGCACCCTCGAATGCAGCCTTAGAACATTATATTAGCTAATTTGTGTACATAGCAAAACATGTTCTTTCTAACTCCACTGCTGTTTGTGTTGTTGGTTAAACTAATGATACTGGATTTCTTTTAAACTCTATGCAGTGCACAACCCTTTCTCAGGCAAGTGGTCAGACTGTTATAAAAGGGTTGCCATCCACTGACATAATAGTCTATAAAATCAACGATTAAAAGTTTATTTTTTTTTAAAAAAATAGAATTATATCAAATCATATTAAATCTTTAGTTTTTTAACCCACTACCGATAGTTCTCAGCGCAGCTAGAGTTAGCTATAGGGCAACAGTTCCTACGTGCTCATGCGCTGCTTGATCTCCTCATCTCGGTGCAATCTATCCATCCACGCACAACGCATGGGTCCCACATGCCATAGGCGTAGCTTTACTCCACCATCCATCCCCTCAGTGAACCGACCAAGGGATTCGCTCCCATATCCTTGCCACCTACACTCACAAAATTCTCGTCTGCTCCTTGCGGAGCCAACTAGCCGCCGCCGCCGCCGCCTTCTCATCGTCTACCCAGTCGATGCAGTTGCTTTCTCGTGTGGCCCCCTCGTCGGTCCCGTGGCCGGCGGCGCTGCCTCCCCGCGGAGCCGGCTGCCAGAGCCATCTTCTCGCGGAGTCACCGGCCAGCCCCACCACCACCTTTTGATCACGCGCCAAAGGTTGACGCCTTGCTGGAGTTACGGCAACGTCTTCCCTAGTTTCTACATATTTTTGTTTCTACTTTCTTCCCCAAGTTCCGACATGGAGCACTGCAAATAAATTTCTCGACGGTTTGCGCAGATTGTACTTAGCGTCGGTGCTGTTGTTTGGCGGAGCTGATGATGCGACGAACGCTATGCTCGAGCATCGGGCATAGCCTGTTGCAGTGAGCGACAACAACTCCTACAACTGATGGTCTTGCAGGCCATGTGCCTATGCATACGACAGTTTCACAGGTTGGTGTGGGCTATGATCACCGCTCGCCGGTCACATGCCTACATACTATGGGACGATCCATTGCTCTTCTCTATGCCTCTTACGTGCAACAACCATAATGTTTTTCGTTTAGTTTGCTACAAAGTAAAACTAACAAATTATCAAGGGGCAATTGCAAACTTATCACTCTTTGAATCGTTATTATAAGATAGCCACTAGAAAATTATAAAAAAAACCACTAAAACTATTATGAGTGGTATCCTTACAAAAATAGAAAAAACTAGTGACAGATTTACAACAATTATCAATTATTGCTCAGTCCGCTTAACGCAAAACAATTATCTGATTTGCCTTTGCAGTCATTCCATGGGGCCGATCAGCCTTATTTCCTCCCTATGTCATCAGAGAGCATTGCCAACCTAAATTAGATCAAGATGTGCAATTGATCAGCTGCCATGCCTATCCTGCTTGTGTGATTGAACAATGGGTTGGTGAGCTACTTGCCGCTTTCTTATTCTGTTTGATGCAAAGATTATTGATGTCAATCACAACACTTTAGCCGTTGCTCCTCCATTTCTCTTTGTACGTGATATATTACATGTCAACATGTGGTTCATCAACGACGAATAAAATTTACTTTGTAGTTCACAAGTAACCACGATAGTGCTCAAGGCTCCATCTCAATCTAACAAAGCGACACCATACTTATAGGTGGGTTTGATCCTATTCCTTTTTCATATATTGTATACTGAAAAGCAGCTCCTGGTCCTTTTTTAACTTAACTTGGTTCATTTGTGCTACTTTTTTTTTGCTGATTTAGACATTTAGTGATTGTTGGTAGAACCCATGGTTATTGCATTAGCAAATCTAAACTGTCTCCCTCACAATTAAGTCCATTTCCTTAGGTGGCTTTTGAGTTATTAGACATTCTAGTGTTATCAAACCATGCATTAAAGGCCGGTTGCTATATTTAGTAATAGGAAATAGAAATTGAAGAAATGACAATTGTAATGCCCTTTAGTTAAATAAATAGTAAGTTAGGACAACTTATATGACTTATGCTGAGACCAGTCTCTATGGGGAAATGTCTGAGGAGTTGGTCAGTCTTTGAGTTAATCTTGTATTTTATCACATTTTATATTAGATTTTGTGTAACCTAGCAATTTACAAGACGAGTGACTCAACATGACTATGCAATTTACTGCTGCAATTAATTGTTCATCCCATAGAGTCCTAAATTTGGCATGGTAAAGTTTCTTTTTCGTTAATGTTCTTGTCATGTTTATGTAATCTTTATGCATAATTGAGAGTCTTCATTACACCTGTCATTATGATACGTTTTTAAAAGGCATGTATTCTCAATTTAATTCATTGTCGATATCATGTGCATGGCTCTTAATATGCTAAGATAAATTTGTGTGCCAGTGCACCATGGATAATGTGAGGCTGATTGAACAAACATCGAAAGGATGTGATGGCAGTTTGGTGCTTAGAGCTGATGCAATACAAGCATGATCGTGGTCAATGATGCATCAACGTGAAGAACTATGAGATCATTTTCTCAGTAAGAGCCTTTGTACCTTGGAGCCAAGTCTATGGTGTTTTTTTTAAGAAGTATATGTATGGTAGATAGTGATTGTAATAAGTTAGCTCATCCTATTGTAAAAAAAAAAGCTAGCTAATCAACTTGCAAACTTTGCGAAGTATTCAACTCATTGCATTCTGCAGCGAAAGCATCTATAGTTGCTAGAGTTGAACTCAATTTCCTAATCAATATTGCTTGCATAAAGAGACTGTGTCCTCAGGTGGTGCCCGACAAAGGATGCATTTGATAATTTTGTTATTTATTGTTTCATTATAAATGACATCGCCTATCTTTATTGATTTTTTTAAAAAAACTGTTGCAATTTTCTAACCAGATTACTTTCATTCTCACTTTAAATGTCTACTGTTGTTTTATGATGCCTGTGGCAACGTGCGGGATTCGTGATAGTTTATTAGATGCTTACAGAGAAGTCAATCTCGTCCTATGAGCACTCCAAAGGATGTTTTAAAGTTGAATTTCTTCAAAATATTGTATGGTGTTTGCAAAATAACACCAATTTCATTATAAACAACTTTATGAACAGTTATTCTAATATCTTATGGTGTTATGATTTTTTTCTATTTTACATGCATATTTTTGTCCGAGTTCAGATGTCATTTGGCTATGCCTCTGACCAGTTGTCTATCGGCCTAACTTCTACTCAGATACGCTAGGCAAAAATAACAACATGACTTTGTGGTCCCTAATTGACACACATGGTTTATAAAATTACAGGTATCAGACTAGAGGAGCTTCCCACGCACATCCATATGCAAACACGTGGATAAATCGATCTTACACTCAAAGAAGTGCGTCCAAGAAGAATTTTCATGTGCACACATATGGCTATCAAGAAGTTAACTACGTTCATTGATTCGATAACAATAATGTCATGTACATAAGGACGTGACATTGAAGGGTAAAGTTTTTGACTAGAAATACTATGACTACTTGGAGATACGACCAAACCAAAGTATGTTTGCCTCTAGATTGGAACCAATACTATCTTAATCTTTGATAATTCAATCTACTAGGATCAACGTGACTTCAAGACATTGTCGTCGTGAAAATAGTAGTTCAAAGTTATTGATCTTAGAGCTTTGAATCGAGAACTCAGGCCGATAACTATTGAAAATATTCACCAATCGGCCAACAACGAGGCTGTGCACCAACAAAAACATTGATCTTCAACAAGATATCAGGGTTTTCATCCCAATCTATTAATTATTTGATCAATTCATATATTGCTTTTGTATGGTGTTTGTTTCTCATTTTTTGTTTTGCACAAGCTACGAGAACAAGATGCTAATTAAGCCACTACCCTTAGGCCAACCCACCATGCAGCTTTGCGCCTATCATGGCTAGCATCGACTACACACATACAAACCTAAGACGATCGATCAGGGATTCAGGAGCCAATCACCAATGCCTTGCACGCATCCATATAGGGTCAATACACCAACCAATTTAGATGCATGTATGCGCATTATAATATATATGGAACGTAATCGAAGACATGATGTTTACCATCCTTGTCGAGTACATAATAAGTTATTTAGTAGATTGATTTTTTAAAAATTAATATACTAATTTCATAGATACATCCTATATGTATCTACTAGGTACGCAATATTATATTCAATTTATTATAACTTTTTAGATCATTTACTATATTTATCTTGAGTGTTTTTTATACATAATATTTATTTTACAAGCTTATGTCTTGTCAGATTAACTATGGTATCATGCCTAAGAGCTTGCACTTTTTAATGCATATATAAATTTTACTCGATTATGGTGAATATGATACCAAATATATGATATAAATGTGCTTGATATATCCTAACATGACTAGAAGACTAGAAGATCTATATAGATTTTCAAGTACATGCTCAATATTTTTTATTGTATTTAAACTAATTACTGTAGTGATCACATAACTAGCAGTGATCATACAATATATTGTATTACTATAAACTAACTTATGCCGGTACATAACTAGTAGTGATCATTTAGCCTAATTAACCATCAATATATTGTTACTGTTAGTAGGGGCACCCATTCCCGTAGTCTTTGTATTCAAATTTCATGCATATCATCACGTGCATCAGCCAAAGATTGGATTAGAACTCATGATATTGACACAACTAAATTTTGTAAAGCTATGAACCATGCATGGCTTGGGGGTTTCTAAAGACGACACTCAAATAAAGCACAGGCTAACAGGCATGAGCTGTATACTTATGGCTACAATACACTTATGCGGGCAACATTACAACTTATTAGTTATGGGGCACAGACTCATGCCTGTAACACTAAGTTAATGATGAAGAGATCTGAACAAACACTGAGCACATAAAAAACACACTAAGCAAGGTCTCCAATGAAGTAGGCAACTTGTGAATTCAGCACAACCATTCAATACACATTCACTAGAATTCCATCAAATATTCAATAGTTTAGAAATGCAGAAACATACAAACAAAATTGAAATGATGCTTTATACCTTTTATTTTATAGTTGTTTTGAAATGTATTTTGATTACAAAAGAATTTTGTAAACCATAAATATAGAATGTTCATTCTACATTTCTCTAACTAAATATTAACTACTAAACTCGATGAGCCATTCCATGTCTGAATGATTCACTAAAAAGAGGGAAAGAAATGCGAGAGAAGGATGAGGAATATACCGCCAATCTGATTCAAACCGAGGTGAAGACAAGGAACAAGGTGGCCTAGCACGCAGGAGTTTGAGGCAGCCAGTGTGCAAGACTTAAGGTTTTCACTCTAGGTCTATTATAGGTAAGTTGACTTTTAGGACATAGGGTTTCAAGCCATAAGTATTTTTTTAATGACCGATCCTTTCTAGTTAGTGTGTTGTCAAAATTTTTTTATTACATATCTATATAGGGGTGGAATATATAATTTTTTACGAGGGGTACATTAAACTAAAAAACTTCAAATTCTTTATTTCAATGAAAATAAGTGTGCTATTCTCAATTGAACTGAATTTAACTTTGTAGTGCTCAATCGAACTTCATATACAAACGTTAACATACATCATATTATGAACAATATTATTACTTCTCATATGCTTATATTACATAAGAATGTCTTCTTCATGAACGAAGCATGTATACATGATACCGTCTTCTGGTTGTACTTCCTAAAGAGGAGCTTCTTGACTAACACCATGGACTTACTTATTGTAATCTTCCTTGTCTATGATATTGTTGACCTCGATAATTCTTCTTTTTTTTCTCACGAACTACATAAAACATCCTATTTGTCTGATTAGTTATGTAGAAAACTTAGACAACCTATTTATCTAGAATAAATGGCTCATCCTTATATTCATTGGACTATAAATTTACAAGCGTGAATCCCTCCTTATCAACTATAAACGTCCTTTAGTTCAACCCACCTACACCGTAACAATGCCACTTTGAATTTCACATAACTCAGCTCCTATATTTTCTATATATGACCGTAGTATAGATCACACATGTCAAATTGGTCATTAACTGTCTATATTCATATCCCACCATTTTACATAGTGCTTTTATCGTTTTGCGTGGACATGTAGAATGTATATCCATTGATATCGTACCCTTGCCAAATTATGGCATCCCATCTAGGACCTCACGCTAACCATTTCATTGTCTCAATTATAACGTTGTGTGAATTACAAACACATTCCTTGAACTATTCGTTAAAGTCTGCAATATGTTTTCTTCAAACCCAACTTACTGATCAGTTGACATTGTCTTGTCAGATCTTTGCTCTGTGTTCCTCCAAGTATGGTACAACCTTGGTTATATGCTGTAACACTACGAAATGTGCTTTGTCATATTAGGCGCGATCTAAATTGATAGTTTTTCTTCTGATGGTCCTAGCCCCTTCCACCTTACCCTCATGTCTTGATAGTGAAACTTCGATTGGCTAGATCTCTAACATATAGTCTACACAAAATTTGATGGCTTCCTTAGTGGTGTACCCTTCATTCATGTTTCTCTTAAGATGAGACCGGTTCCATATGTAACCCTTGAAAATTCGTATATACCTCTCAAGCAGGTACACCTGCCTCATGAACATAGGACCGCATGCTTTTATTTGTTTCACTAGTTAGACACTGAGATATACCATGATATCAAAAAACGTAGGTAAAAAGTACATCTCGAGATAATAGAGTGTCTTCACGACGTCTACCTATAGGTCATCTAGTACCTCTAGGTCAATGACCTTTAGTCCAATAGCATTGAAGAAGGAATATAACCACATCACCGTGTGCCTCACTTTTAGTGGTAGAATCTTCCTAATGACAACTGGTAGTAGCTATGTAATTAGGACATCACAGTCATAGAACTTCATCCCAACCATTTTTGAGGTCGACCATCGAAACCCACTTATTTGATCATGATGATTACCCAGATGAAATCTAATACCCTCAATACATGATAACATATCTATTTTCTCATCCTTGGATAGAGTATGGAAAGCTGGAGGGTGGAATAGTCTTTCAGACTTAAAGGTTGTTGGGTGTAGTTTCTTACTGATTTTCATAGCTTC
Source organism: Oryza coarctata (assembly GCA_030770085.1). Taxonomy (NCBI): domain Eukaryota; kingdom Viridiplantae; phylum Streptophyta; class Magnoliopsida; order Poales; family Poaceae; genus Oryza; species Oryza coarctata. Next base: position 21,861,465 of record CM061470.1, read on the forward strand.
TGTATCTCATCGTGAATTTAGCCCGTCTTTCGTCTTTCATGAGATATTGAGTGGTAATCCAATAAGTATCTCATAAATATTCTTCTCTATGTACATCAAATCAATACAATGATGTACCTCAATATCTTTCTAGTACGGTAACCGCCAGAATATTGACTTCTTCGCTATTTAACTTTGAGTTAGTAGCATTCTTCTTCTTTTTGAAATCATTATGGATGTCACTCACTAGGGCATGCACTTCTCTTCTAGTTAAAACCGGCGATGCACTAGCCTTTTCTCTCTTGCTGTTGAAAATTTTCCTTATTTTTCTATATGGGTGATATAGCGGAAGAAATCTTCTATGGCCCATATACATGATCTTACGTGAGTTATTCATCCACACGCTATGTATTTCATCCATACAGTACAAACAATCTTTCTTTCATTTTTATGGTCTGACCAGAAAGGTTATCAAGCGTAGGATAATCATTGATATTGTACAATAATAATGCATGAATCCTAAAATTCTCTCATCTATGAGAATCCTATGTCTGAGACCTCTCATGCCATAACATTTTTAACTCATCAATCAAAGACTCTAAGTACACATCAACATCATTTTTAGATTGTCTTGGCCAACTAGCATGAAAAACATAATATAATTTCTTTTAAAGCACAACTAAGACGATAGGTTAAAGTTTACGAAAAGCACTGGACAAGTACTATAAGGACTGCACAGGTCACCAAATGATTCATGCCGTCTGTACTTAGGCCGAACCTTATGTTCCTTGGATCTTTCGCAAATTCAGGCAATCCTTATCAGTGTTCGTCCACTGCGCTGAATCGGCTGGATCCCTAAGCATTTTGTATTCCTTTCTATCAATTGCATGTTAACGAACCAACTTAGCTTCCTTTAAATTGGCAACCATTCATTTTATGCAGTCGACGATAGGTAGCTACCAAATAATCTTTGAGAGACCACCCCTCTTGGACTGCATCCCCTAAAGAATACTCTTATTTTGCTTATATCGAGAAGCTTTGCATTTTGGGCATGCATCTAAGTTGGCATATTCTTTGTAGAACAAGATGTGATCATTTCGATATGTGTGAATTTTTCTAACCTCCAACCCCAACGAACATAGCACTTGCTTTGCATCATATGTTGTCTTCGACACTTCGTTCTCCTAGGGCAGAAAATGACCCGTGAAACTTTTGTTTGACTAACCATTAATTGCCTTCAACTTTGTTAGATCAAGAATAACAGATAACTTCGTATGATTCTGCTTACATTTATGATATATAGGTGTCTCTTAATCATCCACCAAAGCAAAGAATTTCTCATAATCCCTCTCGTTATACGATGGATCCTAAATATCATGAAGCATCTAAAAATATCAGGATCGACATCAACAATATCACCTTCTAACAGACAAGGGTCAAACATGTCATCTTCATCTTTTTTTCCTCATTCTACTCATTGTTCACTTCATTATTATGAATATTCGACGGCTCTTGCTCATCATGATTACTCTAGCAACTATAGTTCTTTATGAATCCTATTCATATGATATGAAACTGTAACTGTACTCTATCTACAAACATGTTCTCATTTTTGTAGTCTACGTACGGACAAGCCATATATTCATTGCTCTTTTTTCTCTTATCATTCTCCACACCATTTAAGAATTCAATAACTATATTTCTATACTCTTGGCTCAGTCGGTTAGTACTGTACATCTAATTACAATCTATCTGAAGTAATAGAAAAACATATAATTTGTATTAGTAAAGCCTTATATATAACGTGTCAAATCGCTTGGTTACGGTCTATTAGAGATAATACTATTCATAAATCTCAGATTAGGGATCTCACGTAGTGATAAGTTTTATAATGCTGTAGTTAATCTTTATCTATTGAATGGCACTAGAAAACATGGTGTTGATATGGCTGTTCGTTGAAATTCAACATAGAAAATGCTTGAGAATGCTACATACTTTAGAAATGTTTTGAGTTTTTACCCATCTGCTGATCAGCGGAAGAGGATTACTCCCATGAATAAGTTTTTAAAGGCTTTCTATGAAATGGCATGCATGTTCTCAGGCACAAAATACCGTACTGCTAATTTGTACTTTAGAGGTGTTTTTATGGTGCTTACATGCCTTTAGAGTCAGCTGTTGGGAGGAAATTTTCCTGACTAATGGTGCATTAAATGAACGGAAGTTTAATAGTACTGGACAGATTATAGGCTTTCACCATTCGTTTCTGCTTATAATTATAAGCTAAATTTTAAATTTAAAAACTTACGTTTAGAGTTAATTTTATGGTTTTTTATTTGTAGTTTATTTTATAATATTTATTTTTAAATCGATAAGTATACGTATATAAAATTTTACCTATAAATTATTTTTTTACTCTCTTCATATGCTGCTGTTTTAGATCCTTGGTACAAAATGGAATTAGTAAGCTATTGCTACTCAAAACTTCATGGTGATGGTATCCAAAGATTGATGAAATATGGATTACCTTGGTAAACTTATTTGAGGAATTCCAAGGTAGTGCTATTGATTCAACTCCATCAGACGTAGCTGATTGTCCTAGCACAGATGATGGTTTGTTTAATGACTACCAACAATACATGAGCTCTCTTGGTACAAAGAAGTCAAAGTCAAACACCGTTAGATCTTTACTCGGATGAACCAACTAGGGTTTAAATGATAAAATTGATGTTTTGGAATTTTGGAGCAAGTCATCCATGAAATGGCCTTAGCAATCTAGAACGACTCCAGATGTTCTTGCAATTCCCAGATCCACCATTGCATAAAAGTCAGCCTTCGATGTACTCCCCGTGTCCCAACAAGAATTAACTTTTAGGGATGAAAATAAACAACCGAGTGTCTAGATTCATCCCCTATGTTTTTTTAAAGGGAGTAAATCGTAAGGTTATAACTGAGAATTGAAGTACACTCAAATAAAACATTATTGAAGCAAGATTGGTATGGTATGGTGAGAGAACTTTTTTCTATTTATTTATGAAAGTTTTTTTTTGTTGCAACTCCTAACACTGAAGGGATTTCTGATTGTAGTATCTACTTGTCATTGTTCAATGATTCGACATGCATATTTTGTTGTTTCTTTATTAATTTGTATTCCACATGCAACTACATGCTGGGAGCTTGGAATTTGGAATTAAATTGTTCAATGCGATCTAACTTCCAACATCAAGTCCTCAACTTTGCAACTTCCGAGTTCCAACCTTGGATTGTGGAGATCACTGGAGAGTGGCTTGCTGCTTCCCTTTCCATTTTATTTCATGTGTGTTTTTATTTCTCAAATGTCAACGGGTCAACTGTTATAATGTTATTGTATATAGTTTATGGAACTACATGTGCTATCTTGTCCTGCCGTGGACATTGAGTGATTTAGGATTTCAAATCTGCCGTTGTGGTCAGGGGTGGATTCAACGTAGGGGCAGGGTGGGCTTAATCCCCCCTCTCCCACTGGAAGCATGGAGCCCCCTTAATTTTTCTTAGTCATGGAAGAGAGCATAGGGGTGTTGAAGCTCTCTGGATAGCTGGAGGTTGAAGAAAGCTCTCTGAATTGGCCAAGCTAGGTAGTGAATGGTGATCGGACCAAGCGGTCAGCAGGAAATATAGCTACTGGGCTTCACGCTTTAACTCACAAGCCACAGTAACTCACAAGCCACAGCCAAAGTGCCCAACCAGCCTAATTAGCTAATTCCATCTCCAATCCAGAAATCCCCGTTCAGCAGCACCCCATGGTGGCTCTAGCTCCAGCGATTAAACCCTATCCTCGAGTGGACGGGCGCTGACGGCGTGCAACAGTGATGCCAGTGCGGGGCACGATGCTATCGACGCGCAGCTATGCAACATGAGCGCAGAGCGCTGGGCAGTGAGCAAGCCAGCGCCCGGTAGGGCCCTACCGGCTTGCCACCTGCCGCGCCGACGCACGCCGCTAGCGCTAGAGCTGGCGAGCTGCAACCTACGGGGGCGCAGCCGCGTGGGGCGCCTGGCGAAGAATGGCTTCTGTGCAGCAGCCAGACAGCAACTCAGCAAGTCGGCAACTGGCAACAAAGTAGCAAAATAACAGGGTACTATGCAATGCAAAAATGATAGGAAAATTGGTGTGTTTTCAATTCAGTATGGGAAGCTCTCGTGTTGGTAGCCATTCCTCATGTTGAAGATTATAATGTCGATGATCATTTGTTGCTATCGGGTCAACTTAAAAGACTTCATCAGCCTTACTAAGAGAAGTAAAGAATTTATTAGATGTTCATATCTTCCAAAGGTCTCTAACATAATGGTTAAGACTAGAATGAACAGATCTTATCAATTGGCTTATCAACTTATTGAGCTAACCTTCATACTTTTGACGACAACTACTTCAGTTAAAAGGGTCTTTTCAGCTATGTCTCTTATATATATAGATTTGCGTAGGAAAATAAGGGATGAATGGCTCAATAACTTGCTTCATTGAACGTCATCGTCCAGGTTTTACCAAGCATGTTGCCGATATTGGTTTCTGTCTTAGCGATCCAGTTAGCAACGAAGTCAGCTAGAACTTAAGACTTAATTGTTGTTCGAGAGATAAAATTGATATCAAATTGGCCGAGCTCTATAACCCACTCAACGATGCATCCTATAACTTACTTCAAACCACTCTTCCGAGTAGAAGAAGAGGCGACTGTCACCTTATAAGCTTAAAAATAGTGACGCAGCTTCCTAGACATCATAAGGACGACGTAGAGCAACTTTTGGATCTACGGATATTTTGCCTTGGCATTATGGAGTATTTCGCTAACGTAATATATTGGTCGTTGTATGCATCACGTTCGACTACCAAGACTGTGCTTACCGAATAGGATGTAGCTACAATATAGAGGAATAACTCCTCCTAAAGTTAAGGAGTGACGAGGATAGAAGGGTTCGAAAGGTGCCTTTTGATCTCGAGGAACACCTTCTCAATTTCCTGGGTCTACTCAAACTTATCATGCTACTTTAAAATGTTGAAGAAATATATTCTTTTTTTTCTCCTATCCATGCCATAAATTTGCTCAAAGTGACCATGCAACTTGAAAGCTTCTACACTTCCTTAAGTCTTGCTAGTGACTTCATGTCCTAAATCACCTTGATTTTTTTGGATTTGCCTTGATTCCTCTGCTGGCGACAAGGAAGCTGAGTAGTTTCCCCGATGGTACTCTAAACGTGCACTTCCTCAATTCCACTTTAGCTTATGCCTTTAGAGATTGTCGAACATTTTCTCGAGGCCTTCAATCAAGTGATCTCAGTTTTTGTCTTAACAACGACATCTATGTATGCTTCAACGTTTCGTCAAATCTAGGATTAAAAAGCACCTTAAACTTCCCATTGATAAGTAGCTCCAACGTTTTTCAATCTAAAAGGTATTTTAATGTAGCAGAATACAGTATATGGGGTTACAAAAGATGTTTTCTCCTCATCCTGTAAGCATCAAGAATACTCAATAACTCACATCTAGCTATCTAATCGATTAATTGGTCTATCCTAAAGACAAGAAAGTGATCTTTTGGATAGGCCTTATTAAAGCCGATGAAGTCTGCACACATTCGTTATTTACCGTTCACATTTTACACCATGACTGTATTTGATAGTCACTCAGGGTGCAACACTTCTCTGATGAAGCATGCATTCTGGAGCTTTTTAATCTCCTCCCAAATAGTTTCCTTTTGATCTGGTGTGAATCTACGTAGTTTCTGTTTGACTGATTTTGCATCCGATCACACCATTAGTTTATACTTAATCATTTCTCTAGGGACCTCGGCCATGTTGTATGGTTGTCATGCGAACACATTCACATTTGCTCGGAGGAAAGCGACGAGCTCGAGTTCTTATTTCTCCCCGAGTTCATCCTAGATCTTAATTGTTTTGTCGAGTTATTCTTGAAGAGTTGTATTGTCTTGATAGAGCCATTAGGCTTCGTTATGATATTGGGTTTACTATTTTTCCAAGGAGGTTTTTCTATGGCGGACATGCATAGATTCTAACCGACCGTATAAGACTCTTTTTTATCACATTGCACAGCAACCTTTGTATTCCCGAGAATAGTGATAACCCTTTTAGTCCCTAGAATCTTGACAAGCTAGTATGCGTAGTGGGATACTGCCATGAATTTCATCAATGCTATCCACCAAAGAATCACGTTGTATGCTGGGTTGAAGTCAGCGACATCAAGCATAATATTCTCGGTACAAAAGTTGTTAAGGGCGCTAAATATTACTAGCAACATGATCTTTTCCAGTGGCTTTGAAGATGAGTTTAGCCCATGGAAGGGTAGATCTAATGCCTTGAGCTCTCTCTAAGGGGTCCCCAAGACTTCTAGCGCTGACAACAAGGCGATTGATAGAGCTACCCCCATCAATAGTGACATCGGCAATCCTAATATTCCTGATAGTAGGTTTGATCACTATAGGATATTAGCCAAAGGTAGCATGGACTATTGGATGGTTGTTAGATGAAAATGTTATCGGTTGGTCTAACCACTTGAGTCTCATTGTCTATTCTTGGGATGTAGAGAATAACTCGTGTTCAACCTTCTTATACTCTCTTTTGGAAGAATATAAGGTTAAGCTACCAAAGATATGAGCCATCGTGAGATCAGGAAGGGGATAGTCGTTGTCTTCGTTAGATGATTTGGCGATAGAATTTTCCTTCTTAACGACATGAACTCTTTGGTCGAGCTGCGTAGCCAATTGTTAGGTCATCTCCTTTTGGAAGACTTGGCAAACAGCCAAAGAGTAGGAGCTTATTTTGTGAATTGGGCACACTTCCGACCTAGTCCTTTGCCTAGTAAGTTGTAGCACCATTGATGTTGGGGTACTCATTCTGTAACAAGTACTTCTTCCTCAGCCATGCGCTTCTTATTCCATTTTTTTCTTCTTGGGCTGGTCCAAGTATTTAACAGTGCATGTATCATTTTTCTTTATCGAGGTCTTGTCATCCATCTCCTTTCCTTTTACTTTGCTCCATCGAAGAGCTTCGTCAACAAGAGCTCCTTGTTCAATGATCTTAAATAAGTTTGTTGCTGTAGTTACTTTTCTTATTGCCAATTCCTGTAATGTCCACTAATCTTAGATAACATATTTGAATGCCCTGATGACAGTTGTGTCGGTGATCTACAGGATTGTGTTACAACACTCATGAAAGCGTTGTGTAAAGTCCCATAATATCTCTCCGTCTTTATGTCTCATAGTGTGTAAATTATCCTCAATAGCGTGCCTCTTGTATGTGCCTTAAAAGTTCACCACAAATTACTTGTGGAGATCATCCTAAGACTCAATTGAGGACCTAAGCAGGTGGATGAGCCACGACTTTGCAGAACCTTTGAGCACGATGGACAAATAGTTTGCCATTGCATTTTTGTTTTCGTCAGTCGCATTCAAGACCATAGAATAGACCTAGAGAAATTCCTTAGGATATGTGTTTTCGCCGTACTTCTCTACTGGGCCAAGATAGAACTTGGAGGACCACCTCAGTTCTCCGAGAGAATGGGTGAATGCTGCATAGCCTTTGGCTGATTGAAAAGATGAACGAATATTGTCGAATCAATGATGTCTCTGAGGATCTAATTCTGATGAAAATGATGAGAAGGAGGACGATGGTGAAGCACTGGACGAGTTTTCTAGTTCTCAAGAAGGCTAACGTCGACTATTACAACATTCTCGGCGAGGAAATGTTTAAGAATCTCATCGACTACGCCCGCCACTCGCCGATTATCTCCCCCTCAGGTTTTGAGAATATCCGTAGCCTTTGCGTCGATCTCAACGATTATCGTGGTTGTCCCTTCATGCATGATCCCTTTAGCATCTCTAGGTATTCACACAAGTTGTGATCATGGGGAGGGCGGCATCACGGTGAAGAATCACGTTGTCGAGAGGAACCTCGCATGTTTTTTTTAGCACGATGATTATTTCCTTCAGTCCGAGGATCAGTGATTCTATCATTGTTGTTAAAATTATGCAGAGGTGGAGATTTATCATCAGTTGATGGGCTTTTTCTAGTTCTTCTCCCATAGCTTCAACAAAGGCAGCATCAAGATTACTGATAGAAGACTTCATCCTCTCGAACTACTCTATAAATTGTGGGTTAGTAGTGAAGTCTGCTAGGGGGCAGTCCAACAGAGAATATGCTGTCACTAGGTGTTGCATTGGAGTGACTCCTTCGTTCTTGGGGGGAGTTAAAGTAGACAGTGATATCGATCTATAGTCCTCCTCCATCCTAAGATCTTGGGTCAGCCTCCAAGACTCTTGTGATCTTTTCTCAATCGTCGTGACATCATAATTAGATATTGAATCTGAGAAAAATCCCTCAGATCCATATTCTTCAAGGCCATAAAGTACGAAGGGTTCATTAGGGTTGAGACCAAAAAACCCTACTAGACGATCGGTGTTATAGTCTATGGCTAACTTATCCTTCTTTGTATCAATAGATTAAATCTGACAGGAGTGAAAATGATACATTGTTGGCATAGGCTTGTCATCGGAAGTGGCTTTCTGAGCAACCTCCATCTAAAACACCCTACACCTTGCCAACAAGTGAGAACTCGTACTATGGATGAGATACCATAGATGCTTCATTGAAGCCCTCTTGCTCAGACGAATTTGAGTTCTCCTTATAATCGGCTTCAAGATATAGATCGATAGCTCTAATAGTGTCATTGTCACTAGGATGGTAATGGTTCCAATCTAAAGATAGGTAATTGTTGGCTGGGTTGAATCATCACAACCTTTGTTTGAAGTGTCACTTCTCGAAGTCATCTTCAATGAAAACCTTTAGAGCACCAGGACCCCTACATGACTCGCCAGCTATTGACGGGTGATACCCGACTACAATATTTATAGGAGTAGGGTTTAATCGGTGTCAAGGTATTCACAAGATAGTAGCACAGAGAGAGACGCGAGGATTTTTATACTGGTTTGAGCCTCCTGAGGATGGATAATAGCCCTACTCATATTTATATGTATTCAACAAGAACTACACAGAGTAGAAGGCTGGAGTAATATACTCTTCTAGCCTATTTAATTAATATGTAGTAACTCTAAGCGGCGAGTTGTAGTCAACGGCTAGCAGCGAGGCGGCTTTTTAAATCTTGGCTCAATGTGGCTTGTGTTTACCTTTTAATTCGATGCCTTTCTCTTCTAGGAGATTATTTTATTTATACCCATAGATATCATCTTCTAGAACTCAGAAAACTCTTTAGGTAATGAAACTGGTAGGTTGATTCGTATCCAGATTGGACTTTATAGTCTTACCTTAATTGAGCATGGTTTTCTTTCTTAGTTGTATGTATTTCCATCTATAGGGACATTTTTATATGTATTTAGGTATATAGTATTTATAGAGATACCTTAGTGTATGATATATTTAGGATATTGGCATATTGGACTTCTCCTAGAAAAATAAAAACATAAGGTTTAAGCTCATGTTTATTTTTCTATGGATTTAAGAGCTATTTATTCCAAAGGGTGCCATAGGAAAATTTTCCAAAAAATTTGAATCCTCTACAAATCCTACAAAATTCCTTCTATCCGAAGCAGCCCTTAATGTCACATTCAAAAGTTTATTGCAAGCATGGCATTTATGAGTTATACTCCTTCCATGCTAAAATATAAGAATATTTAAGTTTTAAATCTTATTTTATAATTTAAAATTTTTTAGCCAGTACTACTTATCTTATCAATCACTTATAATTTAAATTTCTTCTTATCTTACCCTTATCCACTATTTCACATTTATTCATTCCTTATTTACCAAGAACAATAAAGTATTTTTTATTAACCCTAATCTCTGTTAAACGTATATTTTACGGTAGAGAAAATATGCAATTCAAGACCTGGACCGAAACCCAAGAAGCAGTGGTTTTGACATACAATTGATACTTCTATCACTTGCAAATGTGGAGAGTATTACAATGCAAGAAAATCTAGGTTCTAACTATACGTTCATGCCTATGCATTAAAGTTGCCATTTACAAAGCATAATGCAGTTACTGTGTACCATATGTAGCTGCAGTTGCGTGTATGCTCGGAACGACGCATAATTGAGTGTGAATCTATCCTATCCTACAGTGCACCAACAAAGTTTTTATTTTTACGTGCTTCATTCCTTAAATTCGACGATAAAAATCAACGTGTATTTGATCCAACGTCCCAGATTATCCCTGCTACCCTCCTTTCACCTCACACCCACCACCCCTTCTCTTCCTTCTCCCAAACCCTTGCCCGGCCCACTCACGCATGCACTTTCCTCTTCGCCGCCAGCCCCCCAACGTGCATGTTTCTGTTGGAATATTTTTCCATATTTCAACTTTTCTGACTTCTCTTTTTATCTCAAAAACATTTTGTGCTGCAGACAAACGAGTTAGCAAGGAAGAGGGGAGGTCGTAGCAATCACAAGTGTAATTGTTTTTGGCCTCTTCGTTTACTCTCTTGTTTGCGGCCTCTTTGTTTACTCTCTAATGACCTTGTATTCTCTCTGGTCCAAAAAGAGGGGCTTTCCAATGTATTGAGTGCAGTGGATAATTTGTCTCCATTGGAAGTAATAGAAACCAATTTTCACCTTTTTTCATCTGTGAGTTGTATGGATATACTGGGATTGTTCTATTATCGAAATGTATTATGTCTTACCGGTTGATATAATTACGGGTAACAAGGACCTGATAAATCACATTATCATGACCTCATCCTATATTTAATGATTTCCACAAGATTCGCATAAGAAAAAAAAAGAAACTAATGCCACCATCTCTAGAGAGAAATTTTACAGTTGGTTGTTTATTTCTCCCTAAACTAGGGAATGAAATATCTCCCCTTTATCAAGATTTATTTGGACTGAATGATAGTAATAAAAATATTATGACGCCTAAATATTACTAATAAAAAATATTATAAATATATAGTATTAACATGAATATATTACTAATAAAATATTAAATACAAGAAAATATCTAACTATTCATAATAGGTAATAGGTAGCTAAATGAGCGGGCTAACCCAACACGGCATGGTCTTATGATGCTATGGCTCCTGTAGCGAGACACTTACCTGAAGCCTTGAGCTAAACACGACGTCAATAGTAGTATGTGAACCGGATGCGATCTGTTGACACTTGTAGTCCACCAAAATTAAAATATAAAGTAGGGAAAAAATAAAATATGAAAAATGGATAAAAATGAAGAAAACAATAGAAAAATAGAAAGAAATATGGGAATCATTAGGAAAAATAAGGGGAAATAAGGAAAATATGTGGAAAAATTGGGGAAATGTAAAAAAAAGGAAATAGCGATGATGGGAAAAAATAGGTCCGGCTAAGCTGTGCTCGTGATTGACCGTGCCATACTGGCCGACACAACCCATGGCTAAACCGTGCACTAGTGAAAAACCGCCAAACTGCGCTTGCTGTGAGAACCGGCAGTTCTCTTGGAGAACAGCTAAGACAAGGGGCTTTTGGACCTAGAAGTCTCCCCTTGTTGCAAATATGTGTGAAAATAGGGGTGGAGAGGGATCGAACCCTGCCCGTTGGTTTACCAAATTGCCACTGTAATTGCCAGGCTATCTTGCGGCTGTGGCCGAAGGAAATATGCATACTATATTAATCATGCGGACATGAAAAGGCCCGTTCCATTTAACCATCAATACTATTCATTTCTCTCTTGCTACTGAAACGACCGGCCATGGTCCACGGACTTAGCTGTGTGTGCTTGTCACGTCGTGGGGCTCGGTGTGGCAGCATCCCTCCGCAACGCTAAAGCAATTGGCGTGACAGTGATATCATGTGGTAGGCTATGCCAGGTTGATATATGGCATCTTTAGCTATACTATTTATATTAGCGTGACAGCATCTAATGGTCTGTTTGGTATTTGCCACAAGCGTGACAAGCAGGTTTAACTAATCGAGACTAGCGTTTGGTTCATGTTATAATTAAGATGTGCCACACTTTCTTAGCCAATAGACTCACTCATCATAGTTTTTTTTTTGTCACAAGTTGTCACAAATGTGGCCTTGGCACATCGGGCGCGTGTGACCCTGGCTTGGAGGCAGCAAACTTGGGTCAGACCAACGCAACAAAGGTACTGAGAACCTGGACACAAGCGTTCAAGCTTGGTCTGAAAAGGCGAAAACGACGCTGATTTGTGAAGACCATCCCCCTCTACCTTAATTCAACCCTGCTATACGTCTGATGCACTCGTCCAACTGGCTGCAAAGCCAATGTCTCTCCGATATACCAAGAGCGAAATGAACCTATCGGCTAGCTGAGCAGATGAGAGGATGTCTCTCTCAAGATTGGTACGCATCAACTGAAAGACCGATACGCTTGGAGTGGCGCTCGAGGGGAATCTCTGAAGATTGGTGCGTATCGGCCGAGAAACCGATACGCTGGGCGTGGTGCTCAATGTATAGATAACTCATTGGCTAACACTCCGATGAAACGTCGTACAAAGACCTATAGGCCTAAAGCTTAATCTACCGTCGGCAGCCTCGTAAATCAAACCCAACTGATACAGTACAAGACCGACGACGGTGGAGAGAGCTGGATAGGCCGATAGACCTTGTACGGACGTGATGCAATACATCCGATTAGCCTAAGAGGTCGAATCTAACCGATGCAGTCTTAGACAGAGCGAGATATATCGGGATAGTGGCGGGACTTACCCCTTCGTCGAAGATCGAACTTGACCGATGCAGCCCCGCGTCAAGAGTTAGAACTCGCCAGTGAGAACCTAGACAAACTAGGGTGGTGATGCACCAAAGTTGTATTGATTGAAGGATATGTTGATATATGATTACAAGTATCCAGAGGTCTATATTTATACTCTGGTATTATAGAGTCTGACGCGATTACAACAACCATCGAACGTTATCTCCTAAAAATATAAAAGAAAAATATTTCTAGGAAAGTTAACTAAACCTTCCTATATAAGATACGACTTACATAGATATAATGCCCTGCCGTGAGTGACACGGCTCCTCCTCAAACTCGGTCTCATCTGGATAATTTTCTATTCTTAGACCGAATCTCTCCTTGCTTCATCCGATTTGTTTCCTCCCTGTAGCAACCGGACTCTTCTTTTACTTCAACCGATCTTTTTTCCAACATTTACCTAGGCTTTCCAAATTTTGGCGTTAACAAAATCCAAGGGGATATTTATGGGCCCATTAACCTATGGTCTAAACCATTTAGATATTTCATGGTGTTGATCAATGCCTCTATAAGGTGAAGCCACATATGCTTGTTATCTATGAGGAACCATGTTTTTGCCAAGTTCATTGCATAGATCATCCATTTACGTGCGGAGTTCCCTAAGAACCACATCAAAAACGATTCAGATGGATAATGCTAGTAAATTCACATCAAATGCATTCAATGACAATTGTATGGCCTTAGACATTACTATAGAGCACTTTATTCCACATGTTCACACTCAGAATAGATTAGCTAAGTTGTTGATAAAAAGGATCAAGTTAATTGCCAAACCGTTGCTACAAAGTAGTAATTTGCCCACTACGTGTTAGGGCCATACAGTATTGCACACTGCAAAGCTAATCCTGTATAAATCGTCTGCATATCACTCTACTTCACCCCATCAACTGGTGTGTGGCCAAGAGTCGGTGATTTCCCTTCTACAAAAGTTCGGTTGTGCTATGCATGTGTCAATCTCACCACCCTAGTGTACATCAATAAGACCACGCTGAAAGGTAGGGGTCTATGTGGGTTATGAATCTCCGTCAATAATCTACTATTTAGAGCCTAAAATTGGAAACATGTTTATGACTCAATACAGTGGTTGCATCTTCGATGAAGAGCATTTCTTAGCATTAGAGAGAGGAAAGTATATCGACTCCAAGGAATGCCACGGAATAGAATGGAACTTGAGTAGTACCTATAATCTTGACCTGCATTCACCAAACATTGAACGAGAAATTCAACATATCATATACCTTCAAAATTTAGCTAATGATCGACCAAACGCCTTCACTGATCTAAGAGGAGTGTTGAAGTATCATATTCCTACGGAAAACACACCAGAGAGTGGAGATACCCATAGAAGGAGACTCCACTCCAGCCCCTAAGCCTAAGAAGAGGTGGAGAGACTCGGATGGTCCAACTCAAGCTAAGCGGAAACATCCGCAATAGCTAAACATGGAACCGCTTGCATCACACTCCCATTCAATAGTCTCGAAGGAAACTTGTCCACTGGACAATCGCCAGAATGGCGAAAGGCCTAATGAACTAGTGCGCGCACCTAGTTTGACTAGCGCAACGAAACCCTTTTCTGTTTTAGAAAACCAGGATGAGGAAATTGCCACAAGCTCAGAGTACCATGACCGAGCTCAGGGCACTGAAGCCTTGCTACCCATGCCATGCATGCATTTAATGCAACGGGATGAAGCAAGCCCTCTTGCTTCGCCCGTCTCATGCCCTTTCCATTTAAGGATGATGTGACACATATCTATCCATTAAGATGCCTAATAAGGGGATAAGACAATGATGGCTTTACCTACCGTTCATCTTGTCACAACACAATTCTACCAGAAGTCCCATGATCCACGACGTGAGATGGCAGGCAGCACGTTCTATAGTTGTACCAGCCGCTAACTCTCGCTAGCATTGACGGTTCGCCGACAGGTAGGCCCGATGACGACACATGTGAGGGGATGCCAGCCACGATGCTCCTTTCCCTATGGCAGCAGGCAAAGTGAGCAAGAAGAGAAGCCCGTTGATTAGACGTTGCATATCAATCACGCCTATTAAGTCCCTATCCTCCACAGCCGACCATGTGGCACCCCCATGATATATAAGGGAGGCTCAGGCCCAAGAAGAGGGATCAAACCTAAGCTCGTTAGGATTCACTAAGTCTTGTAACCCTCTTGGAAAACTAAAATCATACGAAGAACATACGAGTAGGGTATTACGCCACCATGTGGCCCAAACCTATATAACCGTCTAGTGTCTTTCATCCTAGTAGACTTTATTGCAAGCATGAGAGTCTAGACTCTCTGGCCAAACTCAAAAAGATATCGTGGGATCCTCGCTCTCGATGTCTATCCACCAATAAGCGCGGTGAAGAAGAGATAGGTTTGGCCGCCTGACAACGTGACGACGAGTCTCCCTAAAGGCCACAACGAGGGAGGAGGTTGATAAGCGCTAGTGCAGCAGCATGGTGCAAGGTGCTGGCCACCAGGATACACCAAGCGGCAGGATGCACGGGCAAGAAGAAGCAACTCGTGGCTTCCTGCATACGAGGGGTAAGGTCACGAGAAGAGGGAGGAAAGATCGAATGGAAGAGACGGTGGTGCAAGGTGCCAACCAGTTGGGCTACGTCGGAGAGAAAAAGCAGTGTGCGGCCTCATCACGTGCATGAGGCGTGGTTGAAAAGGAGACGCCGTCACAAGGTTGAAGAGGAGGGAGTTAGGGTTAGAGTTGTGTTTGTTTATTTATATGGGCCACCTCATCCTCCACCAATTGAGCCTATTGGGCTTTATTTTAATGGGTTGTCTTTAGAGATGTCATACTACACTAATCCATGGGTCATATGCGGATTAATTTCTACCCCCATCCCTGACCCAGAAACAATTGGGGCCCAGCCCCAATGAACCCACAGGGTAGAATGCCATCCCGTCCAGGCCTTTGTGAGATTAGAATGAAATTTTGATTTTTAGTCTCCATGTCCATATTAGATAGAGTATGAATTAGTAAGAAGCTTATTCCCTTGTTAGATAGAAATGGTGTGAATTAGTAAGGAGTTTATAAAGACTAAATCTTTAGGGACAAAGGATAATTGAGATTTGTTTAGACAACATAAAGAGAATAAATTCTCTTCTAACTCCTAATACCACAAAGGTATTAAAAATAAGTTGCTCCCTCACCATAAGTCTCACTAAACAAACGAAAAGTCCCACTAAACAAACTAAACGATTAATAGCCTTGTCGATGTAAACCCCCAATAACCATCCCCTGCCCCCAACACACACCAAATGGACCGTGAGAGAATCGCCGGTATGCCTCGGCCGTTCGACCAACGAAAGCACATCGAATGTCTGACATATCTTGCAATTTCAAATCACCATCGAATGAAATTGAGAGAAGATTATGCGAAATGGAAGAAGGGGCAAAACACAGAGAAGACACAGATGGAGAAACAAACGTACGTCG
Source organism: Oryza coarctata (assembly GCA_030770085.1). Lineage (NCBI taxonomy): Eukaryota > Viridiplantae > Streptophyta > Magnoliopsida > Poales > Poaceae > Oryza > Oryza coarctata. The sequence continues at coordinate 21,877,651 of CM061470.1, forward strand.
TTGATGGAACATCTTACGAAATAACACCGATCCGTAAGATCGGTCCGGTCCCCCAACAAGTACAGTTGCATGTCCTGCCCATCTGACTAAGGATGGCAATGATTGATTGGATAGGTCGACAATCGACTGCAGTTACGATCCTAGATGGATCAGATTCACACAACCAGCAACAAATTGAAGGAAATAATTGGCGGTCCCAGAAATAATTTCTTCCAGACGACACAGGCTATCGTCAGCCAGCGTCCCAGCCGCAAGACCAGAGGTCCTCAACCCATGGCGTACTTCTGTGTCCAGCTGCGGGCCGTCGCCTCGTACTTCGGCCGGTCAGTCTTGTACATGTGGGCAATCTCAGGGACAAGAGGATCGTCCGGGTTGGGATCAGTCAGAAGGGAGCAGATTGAGAGCAATACCTGGAACATTCCAACAAGCAAAATTAATGATCGGCCAGAGCTTTATAACACAGGTTACAGAATAAACCTTATGCATATAAATGCAGCAGAACTGAATGAGCGTTTACACAATGCTAGTACTACATAAGAGGAAAACCGAAATATAGTTTAGCACAAAAAAAAACCCAGAGGGTCTTCTCCAGGGGCACAACTGAAGTACCTGACTAAATTATATAGCTAGTACGAAACAAGTATCCAATAATTCAAAATAGATTAAGCAGATCCAATAATGTAATGACAATAATTGTGAAACTGAAATTATCCAGTGTAAAGAAATTCATTAGTAGCACACAGGTTACCAATAAAAAAACTCATTTAATATCTTATGTTTAAAAAAAAGGAGAAATAACATATAACATTTTCAACTACGTTGTCTTAGAACTTACAAGTATTATCTCAATGGTTAACTTAAATAGTAATCTACCTACTAAAGACAGATTATCACAAGGGACAACTAATTACAAACAATTAATGTTGCAATTTTCAAGGCGCATATACAACAGGTTTGGATTAAAAAGTTAAAGTTCAGGTAACTAAAGCAATGCAATAGAAGTGTTATCCACAAAAGAATATTTGCACGGTTGATCGTAGATTATCAACTTCACTAAGCATGGGTGACATTAGAAAAAAAGCAAGGTATATCTAAAGTAATCATGAAAAGGGTGACATGGAGGACCTTCGAAATTGTCAAAGCAGGGCTCCACTGTTCCTTGAGAATATCAAGGCATATGCTTCCATTACTATTGATATTAGGATGGAAGACTTTTGTCTTGAAAGATACCTATAATGGAGGAGTATAAAGATTAAAAATGGCATAAACATTAACATAATCAAATATAATGAGTAAATTTCGCAAAACTGCAGATACATTGCCCATATTATCACAAAACTACATATTTAAGAGTTTGTTACATAGAACTACAGATTTTGTGCTCAAGTTATCTCAAAACTACATGTTTTACACCCACCATCACCTCCAAGGCTACCAACAAGCAGATCCCACCTGCAGTCTTATGGAAACTACAGGTTTTATCGCAAAACTATAGCTTTTGCACGTGGGACCCACTCAGCATGTAACGGTACAGATGAAGGTGGAACCTAAAACATGTAGTTTTGTGAGAACATGAGTGTAAAATCTGTAGTTGTCCAATACAAACTATTAAATCTGTGGTTTTGTGATAATTTAGGAAAGTATCTGTACTTTTTGCAAAATTTACTGAAATCAAATTTATGCAAGTATTCAATTTTGGATCAATACTTAAAATTTAATACATGAGTATCAGACCTCGAAAAGGTATACCAAGAAAAACTGTTAATAGGTAAAAATAGTCATGGAGACAAGACAATCCATGACCAGTTCTGCAAAAGAATATCTTGAGTAAAACCGTCGCGTGTTGTGTGCTATCTATGCCAGCAAAAGTAACCAAATCCTATTATAGAAGTCTCACTCTCACACTCGTACATAGCATTCCTATCATGCCATTTTTTCGCATGTCATATTTGTGGTGTTATAACAGGTGTAACTTAAAGGCAATATTAAAACATTATTGATTTCTTTTTTGAAAGTTTTCATGCCATTCAGTGCCCCAACAAAGAAGGGTTGGACCTTGTAATTTGCCTTAAAAGATTATTTTATGGTAGCAAAGAAGTGCTGCAATAGTGATCTCTGCCATGAGTTGCAGGTAGAGGAAGGACATGTGTATCAGCAAATACAGTACATAACAGGAGGGACTGAGAGCCATTTCTCCAACAGCATGATCTTTCATGTGTAGTACAAAAACTAACAACAAATACATTATAATCTTCAGGCTGCCTAGTATTTAAGAACCACAAAACTAGCCAGGGGACATGGGACAGGGCAAGCATAAGAACACACAACAACCACAATGCATTAAAATGAGGATTTGCAAATACAATGTTGATCCTAACCTTTGGAGGTTTGAAGGGGTAATCTGGGGGAAAATGAATGTTCACTAAGAAAACACCACCGGCATAGGGACTGTCAGGTGGTCCCATAATCGTCGCTTGCCAATGGAACATGTCCTCACCGGCAGGACCTGAACAATGTACAAACGAAAATTTAACTCCATAAGATGCCTCAAATATGGAGAAAAAAAATGTGAGCATGCAAACATAGCTGAATATGGCATACAGTTGAAACAGAGTGTGTCCAATGGAGTATATGTCTAAAGACATGGTATGTCTAGTCATTTATAGTTCCACTAGTAACTCGAACCTGCACTGCATGATGTGGGAGGATCTTTCTGCAGGTCCTTCAATTCCTTGAGGATTCGTTTCGATGCCATGATAAGCTCCTGCTCCATATGGTAAGAATTAAGTAAAACAAAAGGTTGATGCATACATGAAGTACAATGTAAATACTCCTATCTACTCCATCCGTCCCAAAATATAGATGCCTTTAGCATTCAAATTTTGTTCCAAAATATAGTTACTTCTCCACATACTCCCTCATCTCAACCAATCACACCCATCTCTCGTTTAATTTCTCCACCATCACAACCAATCATAACCATCTCCCATTTAATTTCACCCCATTCCTTAATCCCTCCAAAAAAAGTCTAAAGGTAATCATATTTTGGGATGGACGGAGTATTTACATGGCAAAAGGCATAGTTAAAAATTATGGAAAGCAATCAAAGCCTGTTAGTCAGGTGTTTCAGATAATTACTGAACTGCCAATACAAGAAACAAAGACCAAAATTGTAGGTATAGTTAATGAATAAAACTCAACATTAGAATCAGTCATATCGTTTATCATAAATGCTTCAAGATTAAGCCCAAATATCGACTTCAGTTTATTATTTTGGTTATTTCGAACCAAAGGGGTGTGTAAGGAAAGAAAAGCTCCTCTCCTTAGACCGTACTAGGGATGTTCATAGACAGGTCGGGCAAACCCATTCAGAACTGGCCAATGGGACTTAGCTCTGAGATTAGCTTAACCATCTGCGTGCACGCTGGAAAAATCAACATGGCCGGTTTTCACTGATTTGGTCAAAAACGACGATTAAATGCACCCATGCCATCAGCACAAAAATTGACAATTGTGTCTGTCAAATGCACAACATATTTGACAGATATCAGGATCAGATAAAATGCATAGTCTACTCATTATTAATTATCTGCCACCAGATCAAGTGAACAACAACCATGCTACAACTGTTGAGACACCCTTCAGTAAATACCATCAACACCAGATTTAGCAAATGCGAACATCATTTACAAATTCCAGCACAACAAAGTAATGTCCTGGATACTGACTACTCAAAGCTTGGAACCTATAAACCATCACTGATGAAGCATTCGTTAGGGCCTCTACAGAATGGCGAATTCTAATTTCAATGCAAAAAGCCCAAAATCTGACAGCCTTACAATTAACGTTGAGGAATCAGTCGATCTATACTCCATGACAAACACACAACCTATTAACAACAAAAAAAGTATTATATCAATCTCAAACATTCTATGCCACGAGTAGCTATCCATCAGAAGTTTATCTCAATTAAGAATTGGGCAAAGTGTGCCAACATACTAGTAATGTTTCCAAATCATATGACCTAAAATGCTTGCATACAGCAGTCCAGAGATCAAAATAGCTACAAAATGTACAAGCAACAGGAAACCAACAGCAGGTCATGCAAAATCTTGGCAAAACCAGAACTGTTACTAATGTGAAATCGCTACATTATGTTTTAGGCATTTCAAAGATCAACCTTGATCATTGGAGGAACACAAGGAACACATGACAAGGATCCCAAAATTCTTAGATACAGCGAATAACTGTGTTTATCCACCAACAAACCCCTAAAACAACATTGATAGAATGACCCCTCCCAATCTGGATCCATCCCCATCAACGAATTTTTTTTTCCTGACGTTTTTTGGTAGCTTCTGCAATTTTTTATTGGTGCGGTGCTGTTCCTCTGGTAGACCTGTGCTTTGGTTCTATTCGGCACGTGCGGATGTACTGTGGCGTTGCTAGGGCCGTGATTCGATGGGGAGTTTTTTGGGATTGGAGTTTGGTTTGATGTGTGGTTTGCTTGCCTTGTTTTGTGATTAGTGAATGGAGTCAGGGCTCGAACTCTTGCATGCGTCGTAATTTGGTTTTTGTTTGGCCATTCTAGCGATGTCGTTTTAAGCGCTTAGCATTTTTGCTGACGATGGACAAACATAGTTATTCGTTGTATCTAAGAATTTGCGAAAATGATCAAAGTTGATCTTTGAGGTGCTTGCAATGATGTAGTGACATCACATCAGTGCCAATTGTGGCTGTGCAGCTTGTGCCATGATTTTGCATGAACAGATGTTGATTTACCATTGCTTGTAGGCTTTTTAGCTACTTTGATCGCTGGACTGTTGCACACGGGCATGTTAGGTCATATTATGCGGAAACATTACTATTCGCCAGACAAAGAGTACTATATGATCCGTTTTAAAAACCTAAGCTGCAAACCATTTTAGATCATTAATCTTCAATCGAAGAAACAGTTATTTGTAATACACTGACCAACATCAATTGGAGTGTATTTAACAGCCAAAACCATATATTTCCAGCTGCTGACAATCATAACTATGTATTATAACCTAAGAGTCTCTTCTACTTAAGATAAAATTTGATTTGGCCGGTAGAAAGAACAACCTAAGTGACCAATATAAAACAAGCTCCTGCCTATGTAATCCGAACATGCGAGCTCCCAGAGAACTCAGCAGCGACCGTAAGAGACAGTCAGCGTGGATTCAATTTTCTCCCATGGAAAATATAATCAATTATCTAGTATTTACCACCCGAAACCAAATCTACAGGTGGGGAAAAACAATCAGCTACGATCTATTTGCTTCGATAGATTCTAGCATCTCTCGTACCGAAATCAACCAGGCACACATCGATCAGACCTAAAAAAAAATCAAAGCTGCCGCAGGAACAGATAGATCGACGATTGAGAAGTGGAGAGGGGGCGGAAATCTAGGGTTCGGGCGACCAACGCACCTCGAGAGCGGAACGAATCGGACCTTCCCCTTCTCGTTCTCGATCCCGCTCGCTCCTGCAAGAGAAAACCGAAATCGGACCTCGATTAAGAAGGCGCGGAGAGGGCGAAGGATTTGGGAGAAGCGGAGGGGAGAGGTGAGGAGGCTCGACGCCGAGGTGGGGAAGGGGAAGGAACCTATATGAGCACGACTTGGAGGGCCTTGCATCCTTGGTACCGTCCGATTGGAAATCAACGGCTCGGATGGGCTTTATCAGGTGCGTACCGACCAAACAAGATGCAGTAAACGTCCTATATAGAATTTCCTTTTTCAAAAAATGTCTCGTCCAATATTTTGAAAAGCGGGCTCACGGTAATCAAGAAAATAACTGCCTCTAATAGGCCAAAAGGAATACTGCCTAAACGCCCACAACATCCTCAGGTGCAGCTGCACTGACCAGCTGTTTGACAAATTGCCCCCGTTAATGTGAGATGGTGTTCATGTTTATGAATTAGGAATTAGGTGTCGCACGAGCAACAAGACTTGATCGCCGATTCGAGAACTGGGACTGCCGATTTTTCAACTGCTCAGCAGGGCCTGAAGAAGCTGAGGTGCTCGTTAGGAGTCGATTATACTAATTAGCTTAGAATTTATAAATAATATTTTATATATACCATCTTAGTGATTTAAATATAAATGCTAAAAAATAAACTATGATAAAAAAACTTAAAATTAATTTCTTAAAATTTAAAATTTTGCAGCGGCTTTATAAACTGTTTCTCATTCGTCGATGGTTTCATTGCGCACGGCTTGCAGTAGTCGGTAAGCAAGAAACAAGACGATAGTAAATTGGTAATACGCAGAATGTACGGCAATCACACTAATGCAGCTTATACATGTGAAATTCCCAAGTCAACGATGAAAGACAACAGGTGCTCACAAAGCATTCTTTTGAGAGTACTAATTCGATTTCCGCAGGACCAAAATTGTTTCAGCAACCGATGGCTGCATATAGCATCACATTTGGTATCAACATTCAGCTGCGAATCAATGAATATGTGTAAATCCATTCAGCATTCTATCTCTAAACTAAACATTCCAGGCTGGAACTATGCATATGTGCAAATCCTCTCAGCACCGCAATTGTGCAATTGGTCTCAAGCTGTCAGCATTCAGCCACACAACAATGAACAATGGGCAGAGAATTATCCACATCCCATATTGATTATCGAACACGGGAAAACAACAATGCATAGAGAATCAGTTCGGTTGCGAATTCAGTGCTCATTCCCATGAAACCACACATTCAACGACCGTTCCAAAATGGAACCCGATTAACCTCATCCAAGTACACGCTTCATACTGTATTGAGACATCTGAGTTATCAAGGTTAAGGGCATATAGGTGCATTGGCTGCTTGCCGAAACTAAAGGTGTTTTTACTATTCTTACCGGTCTACAAGCAAAGCGGTAAGTTCAAGCAATGTTCTCTACAAGAGTACCAGTCTTTCATAAACCGCAATATCAATATATTTTCTTGAAGGACAACAAGACATGACTCTGCCAAGTGCCAAGTATTCAGTTTCAGCTAGATGGGCCGCACATTGCAGGCACAATGAAGCGATAATTAATGTGATAATGTCACACCTTCTGATCTCTTACTAGCACATTAGGAAGATATCAAGACAAGCATTCACCGTTTCTACAGGTTCAGACAGAAAGATATCACCCATAGAACGAATAAAAGCTGACAGACAAGAACATTTGTCTCTCACACAACAGGTCAATTGTAGCAGAAAAGATTGAGCATGAATTCATTCAGTAAGGTTAAGTCTACAAGTTTAATCCTTTTTTGTCAATTACAGAACGGCGTGCAGAAAATCAACCATGAACATCCATCAATGCCACTTAATATGCTCTTCTAGTAGCAAAACTAACAACAAAATGTATCATGCAACCATAACTCATGGCAGAGATCCACTCATCAACACGATCAAATCCGTTGCGATATCAGCTAAACAGTAATCCACTGACTGCATCGACAAATCGAGGCAAAGTTCATCAGTTTCAATCGCAACGAAATGATCATAACTTTGGAGCTGAACAAACAGTTCTTGCAAACCTGAAAGTCATTTGACGAGCAAAATGCTTCACTGTCGCGGCCTCCTGCGGAGTATGTACACATCGGATTCCTCGTAGGCGTAATCCGGGTCCAGGTGCTCCCGTGGAATCTTCTCGATCACCGGGAAGGCCGCCGGCACGGCGTCCCAGAAGGCCTGGTGCGCCTCGGGCGACCGGTCCTGGTACCCGAGCAGCACCATGCCGCGCTCGGCGTCGGCGAGCGCGTCCATGGCGGCGACGAGGTGGGGCACGGACTCCGGGACGTAGACGACGTCGGCGGCGACGACGAGGTCGAAGCGGCTCGGGGAGGCGAGCGCAGCCAGGTGCGCGGGGCAGTTCCAGTGGAGCTGGGCGAGGCGGGGCGCGCGGGGGAGGTGGCGGCGGTTGCGGCGGAGATTCCGGCGGAGCGCGGGGAGGACCGCGGCAATGTCCGTGAGGACGAGGTCGGCGAGGCCGAGGCGGGAGAGGCCGAGACCCGCGGGGCCACAGCCCGAGCCGAGCTCGACGGCTCGGGTGCCCGAGAAGCGGAGGACGTCGGCGAAGGGGAGCGCGAGGTCGCCGAGGCAGCGCTCGGCGAACTTGACGAGGACGAGGGAGGAAGGCCACACGGAGGTGCCCACCTCGAAGGAGTCGTTGTCCTGCTCAAAGGTCAGCACGGCGCCGCCCACCGGCAGCTCCACCACCGGAGACGCTGTGAAGCGCATCTTCCGCCGCCGGAAAGCGAAGTGGCACACTCACTGGCAGTCGTTCCGGCCGGGGAGAGAGACAGCGGCGTGAAGCCCCTCATTTAAGTTCTAAATTTCAAATATACCCCTGGAGAGCCCCGCGATGATGGAATCCTCTATTCTTTCCCAAAATATCAGGGGCTTTTATGAAAATAATAATGAATCGAAAGGATGTAACTGCAAATACAAACACACTACGGAAGTGGACCGTGGAAACCCTCCTCCACTCTCCCCCTAGATGGATCCCAAGGCGGCGGCGAAGGCGAAGCACTCGCACACGGTGCGGGGCCGCAGGGCCCACCAGACCCCCGCCGCCGCAGCCGCCCATAGGCAGAAGCTCGCGGAAGCCGCCTCCTCCGCCCCCCGCAGCCGCAACCTCCTGTCTAACTGGGACCGCTACGACGACGAAGCCGATGCCGGTGCCGATGACTCTGCGGCCCCCTCGGAATGGACCGGCGAGGTGGCGCCGCACAGCAAGGGCGCCGACTTCGCCTTTCTGCTCGAGCAGGCGCGGGCCCAGCCCTGCGACGCGCCGGGCCTCGGCGCGCCGTGGCTCGCCTCCCAGGATTCGCCATTTGGTAAGCGAGCACCGCGAGCGTGCGCTACCTCCACTACTCATTGACAATGTTCATTCGGATAATCGCTTCAAGTATGAACTGCGATCCTTGCATACCATTACATAAATACGAGGGCACCTGTTCTATGGGCACTAGCTAAACTGAGAAATATTTTGTTCTAGTCGTATTAAACTGAGAAGCCAGTTGGGTATATCGAACCTCATGAGGCATCATTTGCTTTTAGAACTAACCTTTTATGTTATAATTACAACTTAAAGTTGATTATACATCTCGTAGGCCGATAGGTATGTTCAACAGAGTTTTCTGCTGTGATCAGTTGACATATAACCACAGCTTACATTTTCGTTTGTGGGTTTTGGAAAACTGATGTCTATAGTCCGTTATTTTCATGATGAACATGTGATGTATCTTTTGGGAAGTGGTCCTATTATCTAAAAGACTGCTTTCTCCACTGAGCTAAGTTTGTTAATTTTCTATTTTTCAGATTTTATGCAGGCTTCAACCTCTATGCTTGAAGCTAAAGGGGAAGAGATTTTATCCTGGCGTGAAGATGACAACTTCATATTAGAGGATGATTTAGCACCTGATTTTGAGGTAAAATATGGTGCTGTGATATTACATTTATTACTTGTCTTGTGCTTCCCATATCAAGTAAACTGTTGTAATGTTTGGTCTTACTGAAACTATTGACATGTACAGGATTAAAATGCTCCGTTTGAGAATGATTGGGGCTATGACTGAAACCTCTCTTTGGGTCTTTCATTGAGACTCCTGTCAATGTTTATGTAGTTTTGTTTGGGTGACTAGATAATACTAGCCCGAACAGATAGGGGTGTTGAATTCAGGCTTTATTTGAATTTCTAGATCCTAGTTTTGGTTATTTACCTTACAATTTATACAAAACTATTCAATCTTGTGAATTTTTGCAGCTTCATCATATTGTCAGATATTCATGTGAGAGTTCGTTTCACTTTCCCCTCAACTTTTAGGTACCTTTTCTCTCCATGGATCTGCACACATTGGCTACCCATCTTTCAAAGCTTAAGCTTTCTGAGAGGCTTTTCTTAGAAAAAGATCTCCTACCTGAGGATCTGGTACATCTCTTTATAGCAATTTTATTTAGTCTGGCAAAATTTCGAAGCACTCAATGTATTTAGTCATGCATTACATTGTGTACTTTTAGTAAACCGCAACTGTAGCTTTGCTTTTCAGTGAGACATTATATATATGCTAACCTTTTTCTAAAGTTCATTGTGATTATGAGATAGTGGTCCTTTGCATGATGTTCAACTAGGGGGTTAACTTGATTCATGCAAACATTTATTTTCCTGAAGTGTCTACGGGTCTATGGTGACACCCAGTCTGTATACAATGAAAATGTGCAATGTTCCTTATCCAGATTTCCAGATGAAAAAACAAAGCCATGCAAGGGCTATAGGGGCTGATACCCTAATGCTTGATCATTAGTCATCATATCCCAGGCGCCTACCCTTTTGATCTCCACTTGCTACAAGTTAGTCTCTGCTGTTAATGCTTGTAGCTCACATGTCATGCCATGGCTTCACCTGCCTGCAATGCAGCCCTTCAATGCAATGGTCAACATTTGCTGCTGCTATTATTGATATCCATCTGCCTTGTGTTACTATTTTACATTCCTCCCAGCACTCTACTTTATGCCAAACCGCAGTATGGTTTGATATCTACCTTTCATATTGCACTGGTGCACCTTTTGCCATTGCGACAGTCATCATGGTAACTGTATGCATTAAGAACTCTTTTATTTCTGCCATCATTTGCAGCAACAGAGCTTATTTTAGCTTCCAAACCTTCTGATTGGTGGAAGGATTATTTTTTCTACTGGGCACAATAGATATTTGAATAGGATTAGATAGAGTAATGAATTTCACTGGATATTTAAACCCAAGCACATATTTGACCTTTTTGTACTGGAATGATTTAATACACATATCCTTATCACTTAGCTTTGTACATGGTTAATGCAATTGTTAATTCGTTGGTTCATAAAAGTTTTGAACCTATTAGTATTCATCTTAGTAAGTTAGCTGTTTCTCCCTCCCTTGGATGCCTTTGTCTATTAATATTTTAATTGCAGGCTGTATATGCGTACTTTACAAACATTGACATTAAGGTCATTTTCTTTGGCTAATTTTTCACTGGTTATTCATGGTTTTCCCTGGTTATTTATAGGCTGTTGCATCTGAGGTCAATCGAATACAGATTCAATGTAGCGCAAATGTGGATAGTGATGCTAAAGGCAGCTTAGTTCATCAGAAAGGTATAGCTATTCATGGTTATGACAATATCCATCGTGATGATCAATCCACATCATCACCGAAGACTAGTTCTCACTTTGTGCATTCGGAAACTGGAGAAGATAAGAACAATAGTGAAGGGACAAAGTTTGAGGTGGTTGCCGCAAAAGAAGAACTTGACATGCTTCTTAATACGCTTGGTGGAACTCATCTTTCTAGCTCCAATTTAGATGAATCATTTGGAAACAAATCAACATTGCAAGGTGTGAAAGTCAATCAACCAGATAAGAAAGTTACACCTAGCACTTTATCCAAATCGTTAGTGACCGCTCCCTGTGACGATGCTCTAGATGACTTGCTTTCAGCGACTTTCCTGTCTGTCCAGAATGAAGGTTTTCCTGAACCAGACTCAACTTCTAAACCAACTTCTAATAATGACCACAATATTGACATCAGATATGTTAACCAGATAGATGTAACTGCCTCTATTGATGATTTGGTGGACGACTTGCTCACAGACACTTCATTGTGCTTGAATGGACAGAAACAAACAAAATCTGCTCAGGGCAAAGACAGCATCTCAAATGTCAGTGTTCCTCCTAATTCTGGTCCCGCAAATGCATCGGATGATTTTGATTCATGGTTTGATTCTCTCTAGAAACGATTGCCATGGTGAAGAAGTTTCAGTTGGATCCTTTACAGCAGTGCAGAGGCCCATTGCAGTTATGTTGACTTCAAGATCTAGTTTATAACTTTCAGGAAGCTATCTTTTGAAGATCATATAAAATTTGGTTTGGAGGTCCACTGGAGAAAAAGAGATGATACAGCGGCAAGTGGATAAGACTGCCGAAAAGCCTGGCTCCCATTTCCCCATGGCTTCCACTTTTTATTCTCTGTACGTATCAATTCAAGGTGAAGCCTTTGCTATGTTGCACACTGTTGCTTAATGACCAGAATGCAGGAAGCTGGCAGCTGTGAAATCTAAAGCTCTCTACCTGTACTTTCTTGAACTGATTATAGTCACCTTCTTATATTCTGTAACATACTTTGTTGATTTTTACTGAAACAGAGATAATTCTAACAGTTTGGTCTCCATTTTTTATCCACGTCAAGTTTTTCATGTATTACTTACCTACTTTCTCTACACTACAAATGAATTCAACTTCGTACTGATGTTTATCTTTCATGCTACATGCAATCCAACTCTTTCTGGTCTAGTGCTTGAAAGGGGCTCAACTGTAAAATCTGGCCACTAACTGTTTGTGCTTCTTAATATTTTCTATCTTTTTTAATGGTAGCACTTCCTGTCTGATTTCAGATGTTTTCATGTATATTGCTGCAGCCCTGCCAATGATTTTGTAGGATCAAAGGATCAAGCAGACTGTCATGCATGATTATGATGGAACGTGACGTGCCAGCTCTATGTGGAAAAAGGTAAATATGAGAATCCTGTCTGTCTTTTCCCTTGTTACTGTGAAATATATGATCCACAAACCAAAAGGAAAAAAAAAGGTTTTTATGGAAGTTTCTTGCTGGCACTTTCATTTAATTTGGAAAAAGAAATACAATATTTTTTTGTTTGCCTTGATCATTTGTTCGGTACCAAGGTTTTTTGCGATTGTCTCCGTTTATTTGGCTCTCTCAAGTTTATGGTTTGCAGATGTGAGCATATCTTGACACCCTGTCCATGAAAATTCCAGAGTCAGATTTTATTATGAGGATATACACTGAGATGACTCTTGCATCACTCCATGGGTTATGTGGCCTGCAGCCAAGATAACTTGATGACTCTTGCCCATCCCATGACTTCAGCTGTGTGTTTTGGTAAGATACTTGAACTCGGCATTGTAGATCAATTCGTAGCATTCATTGAAAACAGTATGTATATATTGCATTTAATTTGATGATCCTTCTTCTGCCCTAGAATCCACGCACCAAAATCAGTACTATGCATCTATTTTTTTAAAAAAAAGAAAATCTTAGGTCCATAGCACCAATAGAAATAGAGTAGTAGTTTTAATTGATAAAAGGATGAGGTGAAAGTGAGAAAATAAGATAATTTAATTATTTTAATCAAGTTTATCTTTAGTGATTTGGTTCTCAAGTTAGATCATGATGTTAGATCATGATGAGAGTGTTAAGGGTCAATTTTGAAAGGACATAGTTAAAGATATACTTATTAGTGAGATTTTTATAAGAGAAGATCTTAATGGTCATTTAGAGCCTTCAAGTGTGATTTTTAAGACAGTACATAGAGGATTTAGGTATGATAGAAGGAATCAGGAGGAAGAGAAAGCGTTGAACATTGCTATAGTTTTGACATGTTGCTAGCTAACACTATTTTTATGAAGGGGCGGTCATATCTAGGGATTTTTAGTAGTTGATAATACTATAACTAGATTAATTTTATCCTCGTAAGAAGAGAAAAATGTACATATTTAGATTATAATTTAATATCGGGAGAGTGTTGTTTTTCAACATAAACTTTTAGTGTTCGACTTTTAATTTTAAGTACGTGCCCATTGGAATAAATTAGACAACCCTATAAGAATAATGTAGTAGAAATTAAAAACAGAAACGTTAGTTGTCTTCGAGAAAAGAGTTATCAAAGAAATCTCTTGAAATTAAGAAGACAAACAATATATGAGAAAATATGATAACATATATTTGGAAGGTGTCAATATGGCTTCAAAGGTGTTTGGAGTGACCAAAGTAAGGTGGTGGAACAAGAAAGTCCAAATAGCTCTTAATGTGATGAAAGAATGCTATAATCTATTATATCATGATAGTAGTATGAATAATATAGAAAAGTACAAAAGTCCACAAAATAAGCTATGAATGAGTTAGAGGAACAAACTTACGAGTATATTTACCAACGATTGAGTATGAAGAAAAAAGAGAAAGGTATCTATAGAATCGCTATGGCTTATTAAGGATGAGAGAGAGTTTCTCTTAGAGAAAATAGATGATATTAAACATAGATACTAATAGTATTTTGATAATTTATTTAATTGTAATAATGAGAACGTAGACTTTTAGTTGGATGCTCTTTTGATAACACTAATAGGTATTTTATGTGGATAATCTAAGAATCTAATGTCTGAAAGGCACTGAAAATGATGAAGGGACGGGTGACCAAGTTATTCAACTATATGTTTTATCAAGATGACTATACAGTATAGGAGAAGTATACTGTTATCGGTCTATAAAAGTTATAATATTTACTAGGGAAGTTACTGATTTATACTATATAAAACTATAAGAGAGATAGTTATCGAATATTGTTTGAAATGAATAATACGGATCTCGATAAACCAATTTTGTTTCATACCCTAAATGTCAATCATAAAATTAATTTTCTTAATTAGACAAGCTATAAAGTAGTATAAAGAGTAAAAGAGGGATTTATATATAATTTTCATTGAATTAGAGAAGACTTATGATAAAATACTAAGAAATAAGAAATATTATACGTTGGGTTTTAGATAAGCATAAAGTTTTAATAAAATCCGATGCCCTCGTTAATTATATATGTATAATAATATTGATAGGGACATATATGACTTTTCGATTAAAATAAGATTACATCATGGATCAGTTTTGAGCTCTTATTTTTTTAACATTAGATGAGGTCATAAGTGACGTACAAGTAAATATCTTGGTGTATGCTTTTTGCTAATGAGATAGTGCTAGTCGAGTCGATGAAAGTCAATTATAATTAAATAAAAAGCTAGAGTTGGTGATGTTAGACTCTAAAGTGAAAAGGTGTTAGTATTGAAAATATATATATATTTGCCATTTAGATCAATACTAATACTATAGAGATGAAGATATTGATAAAGATATTAACTATAAAATCAAAATGGGATGGATGAAATGGTAAAAAACATTGGACATTTTTTATAAAAAGATAGCTAAAAGCCAAGTTTTATATAATAATAATTAAATATGCAATATTGTATGTTACAAAATATTGATTTATAAAAAGATGACATATTTAATATTTAAGTGTTACGAAAATACGTTGAGTTGAATTTGTAGGTAGATTGATGATAACACTAATTAAAAAAAAAGTTGTCTAAAAAGAATTTTAAGACAAAAATATTAAAATTAATTGTAAAATATTAAAATTGGTGTAGGAAAAGGTAATAAAAAGAGACTTAAAATATTCCTAAAATTGTGGAAAACAGTGTTGGTTTTATTTATATCCTGACTTAATTTTTTTTAGGACGGCAAGGATTTTATATTGTTGTTGTACGTTACCATAATACCAAATTCTGCATAACTTCTAGAAACATAAACATAAGATGCTGACTTTAAGGCATACGATTTTACCGTACTTTAAATCTTAAACACGTTTCTCCTATGTCCTGACTGCCTCTAAGAGTCTCAAGTTTTTTATATTCAACACCGTATCATACTAACATGTGCACCTGGTGAACTGGTCTGCGTAGCCATAGCTAATCTTCTTTCTTCTATGCTTCTGTTTCACTCAAGTTCTCAACACTAAAAAGCCGTTTTTTCTTTAGGTCTTGTAAGCTTCAAAAGGAAGTTGTGGTAGGCCAAACTCCATATTCTGTGTTAACCGGAAAAGAGAAATAAATCCCATGGAATTAGTGCAAAAAGAACAATCTAAAGAAGAAACAAGGCATCTAGATTTCTGAACCGAAGTTTTTGACCAGGTTGAGCTGAGACCAGACCTTAGATGTAGCCAAAGTCTTCCACTAGGGTTAGGCTGCGTTCGGTGTTCCACTTTCGGTTCTTAACACTCTCGTCTTTAAACGGAAGATAGATTAGCGTATGATTAATTTAATATAAACTTTAAAAAACTTTAAATAGATTAATATGATTTTTAAAGTAATTTTTCTATGATTTTTTTATAAAAGATATATCAATTTTAAAAAAACGTACAGCCTTACGGTATGGTGTGGAAACCATGAGGGAGTGATTTATGGACGAATATGACGTATAATGATGAGCACATACGCAAAGACGTGACGTCAAGTATGTGTCTTGGCAAACCATTCCTAGCAACAAGTATTTGCTGTCCAACTACTAGCTAACTTGTCAAACATGTTGATGTCACGACATGATCTCGCAGATCTTTATCTCACGTCGTACCGTGGCCTTGCTCGTGCCACGTCGAGGAGACCAAGTACATTGCCATCGTCATCGGATTATATCAGACGTTATTTATTTAGTATTTTATTGTTAAGCTGAGACGCTCTTATCATCATGGCACTGATATGTCAGCACGTTTCATGGTTGATTGTTTGCTGATTCTGAATTCTGGAAGGCATAATTTAATTATTATTTGTGTATGTGTGTGATTAGTATGCCTGCTTTTGTCAGCCAGGTAGCAAAGCAAAATTCATAAGGCCAATCATATTCAAGAGTTAGCTTTAGTTTACATCTATCCACCGCCCACAATTCGAAGCAAGCTGAAACTGAAACCATGCATGTATTTGTCAGTCTTAAGCATGCCACTGTGGACTGGTTAACACGGAGGGCCTATTCGGGTTAGGAATTTCGTGAGAAATTTGAAGTAATTAAACTATTTACTGCAAAATTCCTGTGTTATAAAGAAGCCCGGAGTCTTTTTCACTTGCATTTATATCTTACACCATATATTATAGCAGTATTTGATTGGTCACAGACATCCAGTCATGCAATAGAGTAGTGGAGTCCTAAAAACAATTTGATTTTCTTAATTGTAAATCATCGTCCTTTCTTTTTCTCCCCAATCTTTCTTGCCACGTGCTTCTCGAGCTGTAAACGTCCTTACTCTGTCGTGAGCTCATCTGAAAATCCCAATGATATTGTGATGATTGTGACGCGTTAGCTTTGCTGTAACCACTTCAAACCGAAGGGCATTTTCGTGGTCATAACATGCCATTTTCCCTGAAGAATTGAGTTCTAATAATTGCTTCTCCAAAACTATTATGTCTTTATGGGACGGTGAGAAAGGCATATAAAAAAAATCTCGATTGGTCAAGTCTTCTTTTATTTGTACTTAGTCAAATTAAATCATGTAGTTTGCGGCTAAATGCTAATGATAGATATAGAGAAATTTAAATGTTAATTAAACTTAAGGGTTATGTTTAGAGCACTGATGTTTAAATATATAATTGTTTATAGTGACATCAGAATATCAAAATAGTAGAGAAAAATCCCAATGACTACTTTTCTACGTAATCTGTCTTAGTGCCTACCAAAGGGGTGATAGGGAAACGCACTCAGCATCTTGTAGGCTGAAGCATGCAGCAGGGAGAAAGAATTAATAAAATTGGCAGATTCGCATTTTCTGTTACGATGTAATATTCTTTCCAAAGAATGGGTGAAAAAAATCAAAGTTAGCATCAAGACTTTTTTTTTATTTTGGGACTGACCGATCCTAGGTCGTTGGCTAGTGCCGTTCCAGCCAGTGCAATATAGGGTACTCCAAACTATTTCATGATTTATTTGGTATGCATTTGACAGCGAGGAAGAAAAAGCACGCCTATATATAAATGCATTTCTTGTGATTTTTTTTTACCACCGGCCGAGCCGTGCATGCATTCATGCAGGTGCAGTACAGAAATATGCCCATCCATAATTCCATTCAATTGTAGTGAGTTTATTTTTATTGGTTGTCTCGTTAGTTTTGGAAGGTATTCTGCTTTCCTGACGTGGAATCAGGGTTCACAATTTAACCGCTCATCAGCCCTATCTTCGGATTTCGTGGAAATTGTTGATAAATTAGCAAAAGCTAATAAAATCTAGATAAAATTTATCAAAAATTTCAAATTTAGTTTTTTTTAACTTGACCGAATCCGAATTTTGGTTTTCACTTCACTTGGGCAGACATGCCTTCACACAGCTTATGTCTAAATTTCTAAGAGTTAGGGCAAGTTATTTAGATTGGGTGTTGTTTATGTAAACCCTAAAACGAGATAAAGTCATTAGCATATAATTAATTATATATTAATTATTTTTAAACTTTAAAAAATATGTTTGCTTGATTTCTTAAAACAAATTTTCTATAGAATTTTTTAAAAAAATATAATTAATTCTAATAGTTTAGCTCATTTTACATAAGTAAATTATTTTAGTCCAAACTGGTATAACAGAATTCGACCTTAGTCAAATTAAATCATGTAGTTTGCGGCTAAATGCTAATGATAGATATAGAGAAGTTTAAATGTTAATTAAACTTAAGGGTTATGTTTAGAGCACTGATGTTTAAATATATAATTATTTATAGTGACATCAGAATATCAAAATAGTAGAGAAAAATATCAGCACAAGTGCGCAACAAACAACAACCGGCCATGAATTAAAATGTCCAATACACTGCCGTTCATGCACGGCAACTGCGACAACGCATTCAGGAAGCGAAAGGGATGTTTGCAAGCGCATGTGCAGGTGTCCAGCATCAGATTCTCAACCGGAAAAACACCCCGCAATTTGGGACAAGTAATTCCGTAAATATTTATTTTCATTTCTCCCATTCATATTTACACGGTTGAAAATAATTGTAATTACTAGTTACAAGATAATTAAATACAGCAGTTAACAGACACTTGTCCTAATTTCCTTATTAATCCTAAAGGAATTCAAGTTTCCTCCTATCTAATTACAACACCATTATTAATTCCACGAAAAGAAAAGGTAAAAGCATTAGGTGATATTAGCTTAAGAGAGAAAAGAGAGAACAAAAAAACAACGAGATTGATCCTACTTCGTTGATCGATTCAGAGCCAGAGTGCACCGGCCTCCTTCAGTATGGGCACGAGCTCGCCGGAGATGTGCACGGCCATGAGCCGGTCGAGCCCGCCGAGGAGCCTCCCGCCGACGAACACCGCCGGCAGTGAGACGTCGCCGTCGACGACCCCGGCGAGCTCGGCCTCGCCGGCGACCTCGTGCACCGCCGGGTTGACCCCGAGCCCCTGCAGGAGGCGCTTCACGACGTGGCTGAGGCAGCACCCGCTCCTCCCCACCACCACCACCGGGCACTCCGCCACCGCCCTCCTCACCTCCTCCTCCCCGCCTCTCCCCTCGCGCACCTCCGCCTCCGCAGCCATTGCCGCCGGCCACGCCCGGCTCGCGTTGTACGGAATCGCCTGATACATCTTCGCGAATTTGCTTCTCTCTCTCTCTCTCTGCGATCTTTTTGCCGTCGTGTGATGGGCAAGGGCGCACGGAGCAATCCGATATAAATAGAGCGGTGACGTCATCATGGAGCGTTTATGACGTCAGCAGGGGAGGCCGTCTGTTTCGGTGGGGCCCACGCGCAAAAGGGTGGAGAGGAGGAGGAGGGCGACCCGACCCGGTGGCTTTCGCGCCAACCGCGGCGCGGAGTCGGCGTGACGTGGCGGGGCGTCAGCCGCGGTTGGGGCGGTGGGGCCCACCGCACACCGAATCGGTGACGTCCCTCGTGGCGCGAACAGCAGCTTGTACAGTACAGCCGCGCGCGTGGTGGGTGACGTGGAGGGTGACGCGCTCACGGTCTCCGGTGGGGCCACACCGATCTACGGCTGCGATTAATCGCCACGAGGACGTCGCGGTAGATTTAGATTTAAACGTCTCGTAGTAGAAGCAGTAGTTAACACTGTACCGACCTCACAGTTGTCCGTTTATTTGTAGCAAACAGCAGCTTAGTTAGCACGGCAACGCTGGATTATTACGACGCTAATTAATCAACTGTTCATCGCCCTCACACGTACACTACGTACATACAGCTCCTGTTCTAACTTCCAATCCGTGCAAGTACTACTATTAATCTGTCACTTCATCGGTTGCCATGGCCAAGTTGAGAAAAGATTCCAATTAATCAACGACTCAGCATCATCATGCCATGCCAACACCGGTGTTAGCAGCAGCAGGTATGGGATCGGATGCGTACGTCCATCCGCCCAAGGTTTTGATCGATCGATCAATGGCGTCGGCAGATCGATCGATCAGTCGCGCTCGTTCGAGACGACGTGGTTTGATCGGACTTGGACATCTCCTCTTGCATTGCAGCTAAGCACATTCCATCTGAAATTGGTTTGATCCATACAGTCCATCAACCGCTGGGCTTTCTTTTTTTTTCTTTTTCATTTGTGTGCAGGTGGATTGATTGCTTCATTCATCACGTATGTGCGAACGGATATGTCAGGCATAAGTACGTGTGTGCGTGCACGCACAACGTACAGTAAGCGTCCATGTGATCTGACGACGTACACTGATGGTGTTAGTATGTGCTTGTTTTTCGCGTGGCGATGGCAAAGCTACAGATCATGGATGACGTAGAGAGTTGGGCTCTGCTGGATGGTTGAACCATTCCTCTGTTCAGATAAGGCGAGCGGCGTCGAGCTAGCTGGCATCTTCATCGAGCATCAGTCGTCGGCTTGCGAAGTTAAGGATTGTTTAGTCGTCACACGTACGTACTCGATGCCGGCCGCTTGTAAGAATCATTATTGAATCCGCATGATGATCAATTATATCCATAGCTCCGTCAATTACCACGGTCGATTCCATGATAGATACTTGCCAGAATGATTAGGTAACCGTGTGGCAAATATATACGTGCATGCACCTGTGCAATAACTCTCTAGAAAAAGCGCCCAGCCTGACGCTAATCCAGCTCTCTAGTCTGATTCACCTTTTTCCCCCAAATCATTTGCTTGTGTAAATTGTGTTTCGTTGCTTCAAAACCACTGAACTGGAGCCGGTTAACTAACAGGGGGCCAATTAATAATTCACAAGCTGGACACGGCAGCATCGATCAATCGGCATGATCCATATAGTTACGCCACCCATCATATCATGCATGCACGACGACTGCGCGCTCCAGCGGAACCACACCTCACGTCGTCGATCGGCAGAACGACCCGGCCGCCCCAAACTTTGTCCGTTCCGGCCGCCAGATGGACGACGACGGAGACATGCAGCTAGCGTACCTACTACTGTACGTCATAAACGGAGCCAAATACAGGTAGAGCCCCTGTTTTATTTCCTCGTTATGGATTATGAATTATATAAAAGTTTCTCATTTGATTTTTTTTAATTTTAAACTTTATAGTGGTTAATTTAATTGTTTATATCTTTAAATAGTTATCACAAAATTAGATAATCTAGAAAATTTAAAAATCTCATGGAAAAAAAATAACACCACTGCACACATAGAAAAAGAAATGGAGAGGCGAAAGAGAGATCGATCGAGCTAGCTCGCCTCCATGCATGGTACTCTAGAGTCTGACCGACCTGCAGCCGGCGGCTGCGTGGTTTGCATTAGTTGGTGGATAACTAGCTAGCTTTGCTAGGCAATTTAGTAATTAATTAACTTCGGACAAAAAATGGACGAACGATTTAAGGACCGTGCGTAGTCCATCCATCACCTGTAGTGTAGTTTGCGTCACTCTAGTAGCTACTACGACTAGTTAATTAAAATATTTGCCTTTCCCACGTCGTCGTCGCCGATCTGGGGTGTCGTCGGCAGATCAAGCTGCTGCGTGCCAACTTCCACAGGGCTCTTCTTCCTCTTCGTGAGCCACGTTGGCCAACCGCTCGACCACGGCCACGCACGCACGGTGGTCAGCACGGGAGTCGTGTGCTGCACACAAACACGTCGAGTCTCTCGCGTCATCAGCGGCTGCGGCTGCGACGATTGGAGAATAGCAACTTATCCTCTCCCATACACGACCATGCCTATAGGACCTATCGGCATCTCCGCGCGCCGGACACGAGGATACCGGAAGGTACATGCCTAATATTTAAGTATTAGATTTTATATCTGAGTAGTATTGATCTGATACCTATAAACGGGATGCCATTTCATATTATTTCTAATGCCAAAATCATGCAGAGCCTTGTTCGGGAATGCCAAAATTTACCAGGGTTAGGATTTAGTCCAGGAGTTAGGCCTCGTCAAATAAGGCCTCATTTAATAGACATCAACTCCTCTAAACTCCAACTTCAATAAGAGCTAGAGGAGAGCTAAAAGTGGCTTGTAAAGTATTTGGCTTGATCAGCTTCAAAGATCCTAAAAAAGAGCATAGAAGGAACCGTTTGTGATTTTTTGTTGTTTAGTTGATGTAGGATTAATAAATGTTATTTATTTATTGATAATTTTAACATCATAGGTATGTAATGTTAAAACACAATTTATAAAATTGATACCAGATTTCTATCGTACTAGATTAGATCAAGCAATATTAATTTTTCCCTATCCATCACCAATCTCATCCAATCACCCCTAATCCTAACACCACCAAACCAAACAACAAAAGAAGAGGAACACAAATCAAGAAAAAAACATGACATGCACGAACAAAAAAACCAAGAAATCGGATCAAGAAAATGGGTAGGTAAGAATCAATACTAAGAAGCGACGGTGATTGGCAAAGTATGCATTCGTCGGCTAACCAAGACAAGAAGAGGAGAAGATGGGGAAGTGGATGGCTGCCCGAGGAAGAGGAGATGGAGAAGTGGATGGTTGTTCCAATCATAAGGAGAGTTAACCACCACAGCCACTTCTGTGAGTCACCACAACCGTCGTGCCTTGTCTACCTATCACTTGTTGTCATTAGCTGCCCAAGACAACAGAGGAAAGAGACAATGGAGGAAAGATAGGAGGACAGAAACTACATGTAGCTGCCACAACTATCGACTGGAGATACACCGTAAGGAGATACATCAATAAATAGGAGAGAGGTAGAGCAAGGAGGGTGTCACAAGAGACGTACTAAGGGTGTTCCGGTGTGAGGTTAAGGGTACTTAAATAGCATTTACGGATAATTTATATGCAAATTAGTAGTTATTTTTGAAACGATGTTAGATTCATAGCTGGTGGAATGTTGCTTCATCACTAATGTACAATTTTTTAGAGCAATCTTATCACTCTGCTATATTTTATTATATATAGCTGAGACATTTGGTTAGCCTCTAGATCACAGATAAATTTAGAAGCTAAAGTTGTGACAAACGGAACCTAAGTAGGCTCAATTTGAAAGGGAGCGGTGCTTATGCTATGGCCCAGTTCATGAGAGATACAGCTCGTATCTTT
The DNA here is from genome assembly GCA_030770085.1 of Oryza coarctata. NCBI lineage: Eukaryota > Viridiplantae > Streptophyta > Magnoliopsida > Poales > Poaceae > Oryza > Oryza coarctata. The sequence goes on from CM061470.1 coordinate 21,900,807, forward strand.
TCTTTTTTTGTCGGACAGTTCAAATAGATAGGTGTAGCCCACTTTTAAAGGGTTGCCCACAACTCCACTTTATCCCTTTTTTTTTCTGTTTTGAGAGCTTATTTCAGCACTTGCTTATGCAGGTAGTACGGAGTAATATTTTTTAATGCTCGTTCAACTGAAACAAAAAGAAAATGTTGTTTTAGAATAGTTGGTCCATTTTCTGTCCTTTGATCTACAAGACTATACTGTACAAAAAATATTATTATTTTCCGGGAAATGGAATGTATTTTTGAGTGTGATTGAGGGAGTAGAAGATCAGAAAACATATTATTGATTCTTCATGAGTAAGCATAACTTCGACTACGCAATTTATCCACGGGAAATGGATAGAACAACATGATTTTTTTTCACGAGAGTAAGCTCAATTTCAATGCACTTAAAATCATCTACGGAGTAGTAAAATCCAAACGGATACCGAACAGGGCAACTCTCCGAAACACGCACAACGTTTTTTTTTTTTTTGAAAACACGCACAACGTTTAATTTGGTTCATGACTAGGATCAGGCAAGACCAAGGTAGCCACCACCGATTACTTTATATATAGCCGGCACAAGAGAAGAACCGGAAGCCCAGATCCAGAGCTGGTAGGTAGGTAGGTTCCATGTGAAACAAGGCAGAGGATGCTCAGCTCAGATGCCCTGTTCCTCCCATCCGGTGTACCTGAAAATACTTTATGCGCGGCTACACCTACACTGCGTACCCGTCAATAATGCACTCGAGCCGTATCGCATTGCAATATTGAATGCCTCCACTTGATCAAAAATGCCAGCTCAAGCAATCACTACCAAATGTTATGCGACAGATTCCAAATGTTCATCTGCAATGAGTATGGCAAAAACTTTAATCTGCTTAACTGCTTATGTATTTTTTTTCAGTGTATTTTGGTTCCTTTTCTCTTTGATTTGCAAGTACAAGCAGATGATGCGTGGTGACTCTGCAAACACGATGTACTAGGCAGCAGTATCGTCGTTTGGTGCAGTGTCGCTCCTGGCAGCGAAAACGATCGTTTTGCACCAGGATAAACGATGCGTTTTGCTGCCACGAGACGACAGCGAAACATCGCTGGAATGCACGCAGGAATGCGAGATCTATCTATCATCTACTGTGCGTCGATCGCTGTGCTGCACAGGCTGCTGCCACTGCCAACCTCTCGTGTTTTGGATCTGGCGGCTAGGGTGGACATAAAAAAACCGAGGACCGAAGACCAAACCAGAAAAGACCCTAAAAAACCGACATATCTATTACCGGTCAACGAATCGGGCAATAGTTCTGAAAGACCGAACTTGTCCCTTCGGTGAATTCGGTCGTCGCCCTGTGTTAACCAAAAAACCGAAAGGACCGAAGAAGCCCAACTTCCGTCCTGTATTCCACATTGCCAGGGCCTTTAGCCCATCACACGCACACAACAAGACAGCCCACTAGCTAACAAACTGCCTAGTCCCTTCACCGAAAGAAAGAAATCTTGTCTCTTTAGCCTTCGGGAACGAGTGGACGAGGGCGGAGTGCCGGAGTCGCCGCGCACGCGTCACTGCGAGGCCGATAGATGCGAGGCTACATGTCTCGATGCGAAGAAGCAAACACCGCCGTCCAGCTGCCGCCTGCCTCCACGCCGCCCCAGATGCTTGCATCCAAGCTGCCGCTCAGCCGTGCGCCGTGCCGACGCCAGCGTCCGCGCCGCCGCTTGCGCCTTTCTCCGTTGCGCCGCCCAGCTGCCTGCATCCTCTTCGCCGCGCCGTCCCTTGACACCTGCGCCGCTCGGGCGTGCCGCGGTGCCGCCTGCCTCATGCAGTCATGCTGTCGTCGCCTCGGTGGCTCGATTCATCCATCTTCAGTCTGATCGGTGGAGACCGAATGCCGGACCGATAGTTCGGTTAACCGATCCATCGGTCTACATTTTTCTGTTAACACTTCGGTTTCTGTTTTGCAAAGACTGATTTTTTTTCAAAATACCGAACTAACCATACCGATTTTTCGGTCTAGACCAAATGCCCACCCCTACTGGCAGCAGCAGCCACCCACACCTACTCGTACTTTTCTAAGCATCAGAGGATAGCGTTGTTGTGAACCGTGAACTCAGATCCAAATGGAAAAATGTTGAAATGATTTGTGCAGTAGAATCCAATGGAAGAAAGAAGTACACTCTAGTAAGTATATCACATAAATTACAAATACAAATCAACGAGAAATTAACCCCAAAAAATAAGAAAGAAAGAATAAAGCCGATGGACATACAGAGCAGCACAATATCGGTACACGGATGATCAATCGATCCATCAATGGGGTTTCTGTTTCGGTTTCGGTACACCACTCCAGCTCAATCGTGCATGCATGCATGGGCAATGCATCGGTCGTCGTCGTCGTCGAAGTCGAGGTCTTCTCAGAGGCCGGCAAGAATGGCACCGCCCAAGACACCGGCGGCGGCAACCCACCTGGACACGCCGGTGGCGGCCGCGGCGGCCTTCTTGGTGGTGTCATCGGCGGAGGTGTCGTCGGCCGCCGGCGGCTCGGCGATGCCGGTCGACTTCTTGTGCTTCTTGGTCTTGGACTTGGACGGCGCCGGCGCCGGCGCCGGCGCGGGGGTGGGTGGCTTGGGACCGAATAGCTCGTACGGGAGCGGCACCTTGTCGACGGAGTAGACGGCGAGGGGGAAGTCCTTGCTCACGACGGTGGAGAGGAGCGCCCAGTTGACGCCGGTGGAGATGTTGACGTTGTTGTTCGACGGCTTGATCTTGTACTTGTATGGCCCGTCGGCGCCGGAGGCCTGGGTGTTGACGGGGCCGCCCAGGGTGGTGAGCATGGAGAGGCTGTAGAATCTCGGGAGGACGCAGTAGAGCATCAGCTGGATCTGGTCCTGCGATGACAGCGAGTTGAGCGTGCCGGGCTTGAGCGCAGAGAACGCGGCGTCGGTGGGTGCGAACATGGTCAGCCCGTTGTAGCTGTCCATCAGCTGGCTGTTGATCTGCGTGTCGACGCGGCTCTCGTGGAGGAGGCGGAGGAAGGTGGTGTACTTGCCGGACTTCTCCAGCACCGCCGTCACGTTGGTCGGCGCGGGTCCGTCCGCGGCCGCCGCGGGGCCCGACGCCACCGCCGGCGTGGCCTTCGGCTTGGTGGTCTTCTGCGCCGCCGCCTGCACCGCCGCCGAGGCGAGCAGCGAGGCCAGGAGGAGGAGGAGGCGGGACGACGACGACGCCATTGGTGGGTCGGTGTGGTGCGGGCGGGTGCACGCGGTGCCGAGGACGAGCGGTGGAGGCGGCGATCTGAGAGCTGGGAGCAGTGCGTGTTTAATAGACTTAAAGTGTGGTTGGTGGCGAGAGTGAGAGTGTGAGTGAGCAATCAAGGTGAGGTCGTGAGCTGGCCGTGGGCCTGGAGCAGCAAAGGCAGAGAGTTTCATTTCATAGCCATCTTTTCTCTTCATTTTCTTTTTTTATTACTTGAGTTACTTGAGCTAGATGTGATTTGCGAGCTACCTGAAGGTCCTGAACCTAAGTGAGCCAGACAGATTGTCATAGCTCAAACGATCAAAGCCATTTTCATTTTTATGGCATTTTTTGCAGCTTGATTTCACATTTTCACCGGATGATTACACATCAGCTTGCACTTACTGCACTGGTTTTTTTTTTTTTTTTTGCAGTGGGGATGCATTTGGCGGCCGTGGTAAGTAGTCTTGGGCAGGCATCTCTCGAGGGCGATGTTTGACCTATCTGAAACTTGGTCGAATATCTTCTTTGCTGTACAAATCAAATGTATCAAAGTACCAAGAAAGCCACAGATTGATTATTATTAGGTGTGATCAATGATCGTCTCAGCACTTTGTCGTCGGTTCATCTTGTATATTCAGAAAATGTGCATACCAGTTAGGTTGGGCCACAGACCATTTAGTCCATATATGTACATGTTGGCCCCATGATTATATACATTACCTCTACAATTTTTCAAGAGCAAAGAGCAAAGAATCTATCACTAGAATTTTTTATCTATGTTAATCATGCAGTGGCGCATAGACAAACCTGAAGAAGTTCGCCACCGACAGTATAGTTGTATTTCTACTGCAAGCTGGGCGTCCCTGTCGAATTATTGATCGTTTGACAGTGCCTGCACAACGTTCTGACGAGCGTGGCTTGCAATATGAAACTACTCCACTCCAACTCGCAGGCGAGAGTTGAGCCATACACAATTAATCAAATCAAATAATCAATGCAACTGTGCTGAATTTATATAGTTCAGCAGCGGTTCAACCGAGATGAGAGCACGATGGAGTCTCCTGCATACTGTACCGTTGATCAATGGACTTCTTCATACTAGAAATCAACCATGATGCAGTTTAATTAAGCGGCCATTCATGCAGTTGCAGCAGAAAGTACTATACTGTTCTTGGCTTAATGCCGAATCTTGTAGATATTTACATGCGGCAAGTCGATCGCCAGCATGCAGATGATCTGAACAAGGAAGAGATATCGGCGACGGCGACGTCGCAGCGGCTCGGAAGCGACACCCGATCCATCCGTCCATCCGGCCGCGTCGATTAGGTGCGTGTTTTTAGCTGCTTCTTCTCCGACTCCGGCGCATAGGCCGGTCAGTTCTACAGATATTTTTTAAGGAACACGATGAGTGTTTAACAAGGTACTAGCTAGATGCGTCTTTTCACTTTTTAAGCACGTAAAACATATGTTGTTAGATAGATCTTGATGGCGCGAGAGACGATATTAAAATAATTGGATTGCTGCCAGATTGACAGGCGAGAACCCCATACGTCGCCACTTGAACTAAAATTAAATTGAATTTCCAGCTAAGCGCAGCCATGAGGAAGCTTTCAGTTCAGACTAGGAACAGCGAGGGATCGTGAATGGACTGCTGACTGGAACATGCTTGTGCTTGGCACCAAACCCATTTGTCTTTTCTTAATCGCAATCCATGCAAATCACGAACTAAACGAGCCACACAGCGACAAATATGCAGGTTTAGCCCAGGTTTGCACCCAAATAATTTTTGGGCTTCGGGGCCTTAAGGCCTTCGTAATTGGTTTGACCCAATAGGCTCATGATAACCTGGGCTAGTAGGTCAAGACCAGGCCCAAATGAAGACCAATCTGGCCCAAGTGCAACATGGCCTCTTTTTAATTCGTAAGTTCGGACTAATCAAAACACTCTGTTCGATCTAGTCATCCGCTCTGATCAAGAACTATTTAAGTAAGGATCGATAACTAATTGCTCACTGTCTGTTACATATCTAAGTCTAAGATCTACGTAGAATTTTTATGTGATGATGAACTACGGGTGAAAATGTACACAAAATATTTCGACAGTAGAACATCATCAATATTGGCACATGGCCATCCAATCTTCAAAACCACTGGATAAATTATTCAATCACAAGAGGAGAAAGAGAGAAGAATAAGGAGGGAGAAAGTTTTTAAGTTGCCGCAAGAACTACGCTTCATCAAATGCATCATGCACTTAGCCGGTTGCACGATACGATCTTTCACGTTGAATCTTACAAGAGAGAAGCGGCAGCCACCAAGGCAGCCAGGCCCCACCCGGCGGCCCTGGAGCCGGCCGGGGCGGCGTCGGTAGGGTGGTCGCCGGAGCCAGCAGGCGCCTCCGCGGCGGCGCTTGCGTTGCCCTTGGACGGCTTCTTGTCTGCTCTGGGCGCCGGCGGCGGGGACGGCGGCGGCTTGGGGCCGAACAGCGCATACGGGAGCAGCACCTTGTCGACGGAGTAGACGGCGAGCGGCTGGTCGGCGCGCAGCGCGTTGCCGAGGGTGGTGACGACGACGCCGGTGGAGACGTTGACCTGGCTGGTGCTGGTGGCGGTGATGTTGAGCGTGTATGGCCCGTCGGCGCCGGACGCCTGCGTGCGCACCGGGTTGCTCGCCGTGTCGAAGGCGTCCACGGAGTAGTACTTGGGCACGATATGCGCCTGCACCAGCGACACCTGACCCTGCGCCGACAAGCCGTTGAGCGTGCCGGCCTTGAGGTTGCTGAAGGCGCCGTCGGTGGGCGCGAACACGGTGAAGCCGGTGGACGTGCCGTTGAGCTGGCTGTTCAGCTGCGTGTCCTGCTGCGTGCTTTTCATCAGCCGGATGAACGTCGAGTACGACCCGCCCTTCTCCAGGATCACCGTCACGTTCGGCGGCCCGGCCGCCGCAGCCTTGGGCGCCGGTGCGGCCGCCTGGCCCATCGCTGCCGGCACGGCCAGCGCCAGGCACAGCGCCGCCGCCACCAAGAACCTTCTCGCCATCGCCATTGCTCGCAGCTCAGCTCTGCTCTGCTCGCTACTGTGGAGTAGCTAGGTAGCTAGGAAGATCAACGGCGACGAGATGCCGTTATTTATATAGTGCATTTGGAGCTGTCGGCTTGTGCGGATCGACGTGGAGGGGTGAGCAGTATGTCATAGTGTCATGAAGGAGAGGTTAGGTTAGGGTTAGTTTTGACCAAATGATGATTTGACTAACAGTGACGAGGAGCATAGATCAGGATGGGAATCAATATCACCGTAGTTTAGTTCAAAAACCAAATTGGCAGTACTGTTCTTGAGATCGTTTTCTCCTCCAAGGTACAGCAGTTTGATCAAGATGAAGCTCATGCATGCTAGATCAAAAACGTGAGTTTTGAATTCAAATCTTTACATGTACTTCCTCCAATATAAAAACTTCTAAAATTTAAATTTTATCATAAAATACAAAAAATTTAATACTTTTTATAATGCTAGTTGTCCCATCAACCACGTTACATTTAAACTAACTTTTTTCTTATCTTATCCTTACATATTCTTTTAACATCTATCCTTTATTTATTAAGAAACGATAAAATCTTTTTTTAATTTTAATCTCTACTAAACAATTTAAAATATGCTTATGTTATAGGACGGGGGAGTATATCACATGGATGCTGCTCCCATGCATGAGCGAATTCGGCGAGCGCCTGGGCAAATCCAACTGCACGCACGTCCTTCATGCAGCTCATGGATTCGCTTTGTGGGCAACGCACAGTTTGCACAGGAAAGTTTGCACGGTTTTCTTCGGGAAAAGGGTGGAGTATTGCACGGAAAAACGGCTGGCCTCGCCGTGATGTCAAATGTTGCATGTGAGCAGAGCACATGGATCAATTGTTCTCAGTTCACTGCGCGACAATCACATGATCCGTCAGAAACACATAAACTAGTAAATCACTGTTGCTGTAGGATAACCAGAAAATGTTCTTATCTACTACTTGCTACTTGTCAGTCATCATCTGCCTGCAGAACAACGGTTAAGAGTTCAGGAGCCCATTCAGACTTTCAGGCTTGCACGATTCCAAACTGAAAACGAGCACGCTCTCAGCAGCTGAGCTCGATTATACTGTAGCTGTCACAGAAACTTCGTGACACGAGTACACGACGGCAGCATCAATCAGTCCCTCCTCGTTGTCCCGACAGAAAAAAGGGATGGTCCTTGTCAGCATCTGTTCGTACGCTTCGCGGCAACCACGACGAAATGCGCCATGATTGAGCAGGTAATTTGAGAAACAGCATACAACTGTACTCTCGCGCTCGTCATGGAGACTGAACTGAAGAGAAAGACAGGAGTTCGTTTAAGCCAACTATTCCAGCTACGGGAATAATGGCTGGTGTCTGCTTGCTCATAGCTTGTGGTTTTTATATGGCACAAATTGCGACGGAGAGAATCTCTCCAGCGAATTGAAATTTGACCGATATGAGTGTGCGCTCTTGAGCCCATGCGCACTCCAGAATAAAGCCAGGTGCTAGGTGTTTTTCAGCTTTCCTGCACACAGCAGCACGCAGCCTCTGTGTATGTGTTCTTCAAGAAAACGGAAGAAAAACTACCTGCGTCTGCATCATGAAATGCACAGAATTACAATATTTTAACATAGTTTTGCACTGTATTATGTCTCTTTACTCGTCGGAAATAGAATCTGTAGTATGGTTTGGTGCTCTTCCCAGAAGATTCAGGCCGGTTATGTCGTACTGGAGTGGATCCAAGGCAGGTCAGTTTCCACAAAATCAGTGTGATGTTCTACTGGGGCAATGGTATTCTGCACTTGGGTGACCACTGGCCAGTCAGAATCAGCAGTTGATTATGCGACTTGTTGCATACTACAGTAGCATACGACAAGAGCTGAGGCCTGAGAGTAGCCGTTGGCTTCAGAATACAGAAATGATAGCGTGATTTGCAGTGAAATTTTACGTGGGTAATTGGGCCGTATTGTTTATAATTAAAAAAAAATCGGTGCAGTTTCATTTGATGTCCTGTAGGATAGTTGATCCCATCTACGCAATTTGGGCGCTTTGCTGGCTGGCATTCACAATTTTATACTGACAAGTTGCACTAAATGTAGATTTGTGGTCCAGATTAAATTAAGAGGAGATTTGCTCGGCAGTTGAAGCTTCAGTCGAGCATTGCTCATTAATTGTTCTCATGTGTTCTTTATTTATATCAACCAGTTCACTGTGCTTGTTCTTGTATGACCTGAAGTCAAAATGGCACTCTAGCTGTGGGTTTGTTTTTGGAATGCGTGAAGCGGCAGCAATTTTCATCGGATCCATGGCTTCAGTTCTTCAATGCTTGACATGCAACTGGACTGCACTGATTACATCGACAAGTGGTTCATCCACAGGCTGGAGTGTTCTGAAATCTGAACTCCTCCTAGTCATGGACGCTCACTTGCTGCATAGGAAGAATGTGGATTTGTGATCCATAGGCCTGTCCAGCCTTCAGGCAAGATGAAGGAGCAGGTGGCCACATGAATGGCACGTCAGTTCAGAACGTTCAGATCCGAGACTGATCAGGCAGGCAGTCAGATGTTGTATTTTGTTATTGCTCATGGTGAATTGGTGCGTTGCCAACTTTCCATGCTAATTTAAACCTGGTTAGAAATTGAAACACACGTCATCTGAAAATTAGTCAAGTGCAGCCTACAATTCTAGGACTTATGTTGAAAGTTCAAACTGATTAGACTGACATATAACTTTTTGAGCTTGTTATACAACAAGCGCAGTTCGATTTGGCCAACTGATTTGAGGATTGGTTAAACATACCATCAGATATGTCGGTGTTTTGTTAGCTCGGGGGTTGCAGCAAATTCACAGATGCGCAGTCCTCATACTACAGTCGATTAGTAGGAACCGTGAAGGATTAAACATTTTCTGATTGGCCAAAATTTGACAAATTTCAGGTTGCAGTTGATATACCATCTTGACAATGCCAACTTCACATGATTTAAGTCGCTAGTTTGCAAGGTACGAACTGAGAACCCAAGCGAACTGAATGTACCTTTACTGTTTTTGGTAAAAATCCAAACGATTTCAACCAAAATGCAATTGGTGCTATAAAAAAATCCCCGAAATCCTGTTGTGTAGTGATATGTTATATTGATGATTATAGAATGTGTACAGTGACTAAGACCCCGAACGTATACAAGAGAGATCGAGTCTATATATATACAATTTAGGCCAGTGGTCTGTCTAACACCCCTCATAGTCACAGCGGATAGAGGCGCTACAACGGAGGGTGTCAAATTGTGGAGCTACTGTGAGTACATCGAATAGAGGCCCTGCGACGAAGGGTGGCGATAGCGTCAGGGTTAGGGTGGCCGAGACGAAGGTGCTAAAGGTTGGTGGAGAGGGCGATGCTGGTGTGTGGAGTGGACGGCGCAGCGGGAATGGTGTAGAGATCTTCGTCACTATTACAGCGAAGGATCTGTCGCCGGGTTGGGATATCCTTCACAGAGAAACCAGACATGTCAAATTCAATGGAGCAGTTGTTGTCTCTTGTGAATTAGCGAACAGATATAAGATTATAAATAAGATGAGGGACGATAAGAACATTACGTAGAGGGAGGTTAGTGGTGGATGTAGACAGAAAGGAGTCACCTCGGCATTGGACAGGAAGAGAGTAACCATTGCCGATGGTGACAAAAGGGGAGGAAGAGGGGTGACAGGAGCGAAGTATACCGGCTGATGACGCCATGTGTGAAGATGCCCTAGAGTCCAGCACACAAAGGTGTTGTGGTTGGAGCGTCATTTGGTTGAGGGCAGCGATGAGGCCAACCTAGTTCCAGGACGGGGTGGGTAGGGTCGGTAGCATCGGCTGAGGCGGCAGAACGGGAGCCGATGCCAGGTGAGCCTGGGGATGGGCGTCGAGAACCCCGGGTTGCCAGCCGATGGGGCTACGTGGCTGGGGCTGGGGCGCCTAGGGGTTGTAGCAGAGCCACGGACCCGTGGGACCGGTAGGGTGGGCAGGGATCGAGGTAGGTCGTGATTGCATCGAGCCCTGCCAGGTCCTGACTTTGCCTTTGCCCTTGCCTTTTCCGGTGCGGGCTGTGTTGCTGTGGGCGGAGCCATGGCCACTAGAACCGCGGGAGGAAGGGGTAGCGCAAGAAGTTCGCCAGCCATTATCGGTTGCGACAAGAAGAGCGGTGTGAGCTACTGTCTTCTCATCATTGGCCAGACGGAGTTCTTTAAGAACTAGCATGTCATGAGCCCGGACGAACGATGGAAGAGGTGTGGTGTTGACGATGTCATCGGCGATGTTAGAGAAGTGGGGATTAAGGCCTCGCAGAAGGGCGAGCACGAGTTGAGAGTCGGCCACAGGGTGGCCGACGTCCCGGAAAGCAGTAGCCTTGACTTTGAGGCGCTGATAGTATGAGGAGACAGAGGAGTCATATTGTACCATGGAGTGGAACTCGTTAAGGAGTAAGATGGCGTGAGCTGCTTGTTGGCCAGGAAGATCTGCTCGATGGCCACTCAGAGATCCGAGGCGGTGGGGTCAATATCGTCCATGGCAAGGTCGAGAACAGAATCGTCGACCGAGCCGAGCAGCCAGCTGCACACGCAGTACTCGGCAATGTCCCACTGAGGATCATCGGGGCGAGGTGGAGCGAAGCCATCAATATGGAACCGGAGGCCAAATTTTCCATAGAGAGATTTGAAGAAAAAAACCCACTTGGAATAATTAGCGTTAAGGTCAAGAGAGATAGGAACGTGAGATTTCACGTTTACAGCAGCGTAAGAAGGGGAGAAGATCGGTGAGGTGGTGCCCGAGGTGTGGTCTGAGGCACCGAGGGTCGGAGTAGACTCGGCGACTGGGAAAGTGCTGGAGCTGAGAACAGACTCGGTGGCCATGACGGAAGAACGGGAGCAGAGAGCCGATGGGAGAAAGAAGCCGATGGGAGAGAGAAGCCGATGAGAGGACGGATCGACCGATCAGGGATGTGAGAAGCCTATGAGAAGTGGGTCGGCCAGCCGATGAGGAGTGGTTGGCCGATGGGGAGTAGGTGAGGAAAAGGTGACAGAGTGGGTGGGTCAGAGAGTAGTTGGGTTACGAACGTGCGAAGATTCGCGTCCGTGAAGAGAAGATTCACGTCCGTGGACTCGTAGAGGCTAAGGAGTAGGGCGGACGCGAAAAAGGCGGGGAGTGGCCGGACGCGAAGAGAATATGTTCGCGTCCGAGAGACAGGGATTCATGTTCGTAGACACGTTTGACTGGCTCAGACGTGAGGAGAGAAAGTTCACGTACAAGAGCCGTTGAGCGTGTCAGAAAAGGAGAGAACCGAGGAAGGGTTCCTGCCGATGGGAGGGTGGACGAGGTCAGCCGATAGAGACGATGAGCGCGGAGGTGCACCGGTGTCAGAGAAGGAGAGATGCACGAAGCAAGAAGAAGAGCGAAGATGGGTGCGAGGCAAGACGAGGAGACGGATCGAGACCGTCGCCTGGTCGCATGGAGGTGGGACAGAGAAAAGAAGGTGACTGTGGGAGAGACGGGGAGAAAAAGAAACGGGGGCGAGAGAGCGAGGAGAGTACCAGAAAGAGGGTCGGCGATGAGAAGAAGACGTCGACAAAGAGGAGAAAAGGATTGACTCACTGGAGGGAGAAGCTAGAGCACGCAAAGATGTTTAGACTCGCATGGCAGCTAGGTAACAAAACCTGTAGCCCCGGTGTCGGATCTGGTAACTAAGATATGCGTATAATGCATCCCGTTGGTTGCTTCCTAGTCCTCTAAAAATTCCCGAGGAAAATATTAAAGTTAACTTGGGCCAAAAGTATTTCTATTATTAGATGGGCCAGTGAACAAGCTGGTAGCCGAGCAAAACTTTTCATGGGCCTTCCAAAACTAAAAGTTTTCAAAGCCCACAAGATATACAAGGCTGAAATCTCTCCCATCAGTATGCATTTCATCCACCCGACCGGCGCGTTCTCTTTCCGACGAAAAACCGAACCGCGCGAGCGCGGCGGAGATCACCGGAGATGTCGTCGGTGGTCAACAAGCTCACCAACGCCGCCGAGAGGGAGTCGACGGAGGCGCAAGCACTTATCGCTGTAAGAATCCCCATCCGGCTGCCACCCTCCACTGGTCCTCCCCTCTCCGCTGAAGCCCACAAAACCCTAGCAATCTCATCAAATTCCCCAAACCCGCAGGACATTCGCAAGGCGCTCGTCGAAATCAGGAATGTAGCCGTCGATCACGAGAAGGACGGCAAGTCCGACAAGGCAAGCGGCCGCTCCGCATTAACCCCATAGGGCTTGCAGTCGGGAAAACCCTAACCCCCAACCATGTGATCCTTTTGCAGGTGAAGAAGCTTGAGGCAGCGGCGCTGGAACTGATTGCTTCGTACGAGGATTTCACGTGCTACGCCGAGGCGATCCGGGAGCTGCCTCGGGCGTACCAGCCGTCTAATCAAGTGCGGGTTTGTGCAGGCACTTTTTTTTCCCCGGTGGCTTCTTCTAATTGGAGGAATTTAGACTAAATGGTTACTTGTCGTTTTGGTATTGCATTTGTTTCAAGTGGACGGATTTCGAAAAGTTGATCGACGCTGAGGTTAACAAGGTCAAGGGAGCCTCATCCCCTTCAGTAGAGAACCATCCGCTTATTCGGCAGTTCAGGGAGGCAGTTTGGGTATGTTGCTTGATATTTGTGTTATTAGGAGATTTAACTATTTTCCACTCAATAGATGGTGACTTAATTCTCTCTCGTGCTAATCATTGTAGATAACAGTATGGATTATGTGCTTTTGTCTATATATTCACTGAGTTAGCTAGGAGCTCAACTATTCATTGGAGATGGATTCGGAAATGACTGCATTTTTTAGTATGGAATTTCCATTAGGCTATGTTTGAAGAAAAAATGTTTGTGCATTATTTCTAATTCTTTGCTATCTCTTTGCTATCGCTGTAACTGTGTTATTTTCTACAGAATGTTCACCATGCTGGCCAACCAATGCCTGGTGATGAACAAGAGGATATTCTTATGACTAGCACCCAAACTAGTATCTTAAATGTCACTTGCCCATTAACTGGGAAGCCTGTAATTCAATTGACAGAACCAGTTCGTTGGTAAGTGTTGAATGGTTAAACTGTTAAGGCATGGTTTTGTTTTGTAATTCTAGGAAATTTATATTATGATCTGTTAACAAAAAAGTTTAAGATTGAGCTATGTTACATTTCTTAGATGGTTTTCTTCATGGTTGTTCAAATACATCATTAATCTGATTTCACCTATTAAAGACCAAGTTTTTGTTGGCACAAGTGACATGTTGCAAAGCCATAGGATTATGTTTCTCCAATTTTCTTCGGCTGCCCATGTTGAAATCATCAGTATCTGTTACCTCCTATATGGTTTGCATCTTACTATAACAATGGCTTGTTTTTCTGTTAAGATTTGATGCTGTAGTACTATTTTGTAGTTGTCATTGAATAACTAGAAAAACTCCCATACATTGTTATGGAATTATAAAAATCACATCAGCATATTGAAAAGAGAATCTATTTAAAATTTTAGATCTTAGAGTTAGTTAGAGGTTTTTAGTTACCAAGTTTGATTTGTAGAGGGAATGTATAGGGAGTTGGTGGTTGGAGATAGATTCACCACTCACCACCACCACTACTCCCTTTTAAAGTAGTATAGATAATCATCATTGCATTCCAAGTATAATAGTGTATACCTTTCTAGGGGCAGAAACGGTGCAAGTTGTGCCAATACAATCCTTTTAGCCAATCTGACTATTAGGCATGATCCAAGCTAATTGCCCCCCTAAGTCTATAGGGTCTTTCTATAAGATTACTATTGGCATAATTGAATTCAAATTGGTCAAACTCCTACTCCTTAAATTTTTTATTTTGCTATCCAATGGATTTCTCCTAAGATGTTCCATGTATAAAGTAGTGTGAACATATGTGTAGATGTTCAGTTTGTGTCAAACTCATGGTGGTTGTGTGGTGCAGTGTGGATTGCAGGCACATATATGAAAAAGTTCCAATCATGCATTACATAAAAAACCAAAGACCTCCGAAGTGCCCTATCGCAGGTATCCCATTGCTGCCCCTCGTTCATTTGCTTTCACGGGTGCTCATTTCAGATTGTATGTTCAACCAGGTTGCCCACGAGTCTTACAAGTAGGAAGGGTTCTCTGTGATTCTGTCCTCCAGGTTGAAATCGAAGAATTACGTTCGTCAGGGCCTTCTGCTCCAGACGCTGAAGACATAGAGGATTTAGCTGACGAGGATGACAACAATGAATGAAGCTCTAGAAAAAAAAGGGATGAAACCTGTCGGTATTTTGTTGGATGGCAGGTGACTGCCCTTTTGGATAATTATTGTAGCTAGGGGCAAATTTAAACTTTTGCTCGTTGATGTGTTTTCTGAGGAATATGGCTGCTATGTCAGTTAACTGTATGAAATATTGGGGAAGATGATCATACCCTGCTAAGCAAATGTTCCCCTCTGACCCTTATGTGCACTCCTTGTAGACACCTTTGCGAAACGGGCAGCTCCCACTATACGCGGTGAACAAAGCCCAATATCGTGTATCGATTCCTCTCTCTCTCTCTCTCAAATCTCAAATCTCAACTATTCAATGCTGGAGAAACATAATTTCTGAGCTGCCATTTTCAATATGCTCGTTTCCAGTGCAGGCTTGTGAACCCCTTCGCTCTTCAGGTTTCGCTGGGAAGAAGGGATCGGCGAACGATGTCAGCTCCTCCTCGTCCCTTGGCCTAGCCGCACCCGGTTTGCCAGCGCAGCAAGAACGCGGGCCCATAGGACATTCTGGAAGACTGCAGATATATTGCAGGAAGAATCCTAGGATTGAATGCGCTCAGAAAGCCAAATAGGTATTCCTTTACTTCTACAGTCCTACTCCCGAATATACATTAACTGCGTTTTGTCTTAATGAATCATCACATGATTGTCATAATTTTAAGCTTGCTTACCGAAGGAATCGATGATAAGTAATAAGCTAAGCGGTAGAAATATGATTAAATTTACTGTTACAAATCAGTAATAATCAATAGTATGCTTCCAAAACATGAGGCCTTCCAATGCCACCATCATGTTATATTGAACTCCGGTCAACATAGGAATGCGTCAAGTATGATCAAAGCATGCTAATGATATTAATGTTCTAACAGTACCAGGACACTCTGAATGCGCCTGTCATATCTGACAGCTTATAAACATGTAGGTAGTTTAGCGGTGACAAATGCCGCTGACAAAGTTGCAACGGCAACAAATGCAGACGAGCAGCTAGGCACTAGGTCACATGATAAGAGCACCAACGCCCACAACTAAGATAAAAATTTCACAACCCTCAGTCCATCCACCTTCTTGATACTTATCATGTGGAGACTATCTACAGCAAAATCTGGAACAACGTTAAAACAATGATCAGCACATTTCTGGGTAAAATAGTCATAGGTGAGAATTTTGTGCCTTTGAAGTATCACTAACATGTGGTTGGAAGCAATTGTAGTGTTACTTCACCTCCAGATAATTTTGCAAATCCAGCTCATAGGTCAGATCATCATATCCATAGTGGAGACATCAATCACCCTGCCAACAACAGGCCTTTGCTCATGAACCTGCAGAATTTTTAGTTAAAAAGCAGTTTACCTTAGGAGCACATGAAAATTACACATCATAAAACACTCACGGTAGCACAACTATTGCCCAGGGATTTCGGCACTTGCTTCAAGGACTGGAGTGAATAGCTGGCATCACCATGACCTAATTCTTCTCTTACAGGAACCTTCTCCGTCAAGGAGATGCCAAATATTTTGCAACTGTTTGTGCCAACAGCTTTGTTATCTGGCCCATCCTTTCCAAGTCGACCAGGGGACTGAGACTTCTCAACTGTAGTTTGTCCATGTATCACTTCTCCACAAGTAGGATACGGCTGGAGTGGCATTCTTTGCTCTGTTCTTTCAATTCCTTCAGAAACGCCAAACCTAAAACGCCTATCATTCTCGTGCTTGTCCAACTGTCCATGCCCAAACTCAAACCGGGGCATCTTTGAATTAGCTTGCTGAAACATTTGGACAGATGGCGGGGATGATGATTGGGATGGAAGAGCCGGTGCCGGTGGTCCATGAAAAGCAGCATGTCCATGAAGTTGTGCATGCCATTTATTCACCACACCTGGTACACGAGGATCATCTTGTTGATGAAACCCATTATTTCCCATAGATGCATCAACCAAAGTTCCTCGGTATGGACGAAATACTTCTTGACCTTGCAAGACCTTTTGGAGCCTCTCAGACTCCCCAAAGCCTGAGCAATGGTAGGACAATCCTGGGTTTCCGAGCGGTGCTCTATCACCAAGTCTTGGAACCCCTAGGACACTGTTACTTGCATCATTGGAGCAACTCCGCTCATTGATGTACTGTAAATGCCTTGCTTGACATGGCTGAGAAGTAGCGACAGCAGTACCACCATGAGATTTAAAACCCAATAATTCTTGACCTTGCAAGACCTTGTGGAATTGAGCAGATTCCGCAAAATCAGGACAACCACCTCCGCCTGTCAAAAGGATAAATTAAATCAGCAGAGTGGATCCAACAGAACTATCTAATAACAGTTAATAACTATAAAAAAGACATACGTGGAACCATGTATTCTGGATTAACATGGGGAAGACATGGTTTCAATCGCTTTGAATGGGGTGTAGACAAATGGGATCCTGAAACTGAACAGGTTAGCTCAATCTCCCAAGGAGAAACCCTGTTTGGTCTACGGAACTCAGCATCGTCATCCCACCTCACCTGTCAAGATAGGCATAGGTAAATAAATCATAGATATGGTCATTAAGTGGATCTGATTGCCAGGACGCCCTGTAGGGTACATTAGGTGTGGCCATGAGATCAGAATTATGTGCTCCAAAAATGAAATTTGAACATGAGAGAACCATAGTGTAAAAACTAACTTTCACATGCCTAAGTAATCCTGGAAGGTAAAATTTCAAAGAATCCATAACTCTTAACTTAATTCACCTAACATTTGCTGAAGGAAACCAGGCTATAAGTATAGAACACAGCTCTAGACTAGCTAGGAAAACTTATAGTGGAAGTCAAATTGTGAGCCAAGATTACCACTTAAGAAAACACAGGAAAATTAACTGATACCCACCTAATCTATTGAAGACTGTCCCAACTATATTATGTGCAACCGAACTTGCTAGACAGTGCAATTGTTGGTGTGAAGACTTAATGTAAGCTGACATTGAGTATAACCACAACAGTCAACAATCTGAGAAAATTCACTACTATCTGACTTGAGTTTGGACAAGAAACAAAAAAGGCATCAAGACAACTAAATTGGGTTTAGTAATATGTAAACTAAAGCTCAGTTGCTACATCAGTTAATAGAGTAAACGGGTTCCCAGCTAGCATATTTGTGAACAAAGATGCGCATCAAACCCATGTTATATGTAAAATATTATCCAAATTACATAGGTCAAGATGACCACGTGATGCAAATGCCATGGGGCACTAGGGAAAAACAAGGGGTAAATTAGTGAATTGCAGCAACATTACAAAAAAATGTTTATTAAACACACAGAAGATCCAAACAAACATATATTGTGAGGCACAAAAGATAGGATAGTTTACCAGCAAACATTTCCATTTCGAACCATGCCACATAGGGTCCGTATCACCACTTCCAGTAATTATCCCAGTGTACCTGTAAAAGTATCACATATGCTTCACCAATCTACAATGCAGTTCAGTTCATTATAGTACAGGCATAGAACTATTGTCCAGATACCTTCTTTCAGTAGCATCTTCACTTTCATATCTCATTTTGAACCTGACCCCAACAGAAAATGGTTGGCTGAGGCTTTTCATGAACTTCCAGTACGACACAATGAATTCAGATTGACTTAACCTGTCAATTATTCAGATGAAAGCTTTTAAATAAGAGACTTTTGTTGTAACAAAAAAAAGTAGGCACTAGCTGCAAAGCACCAAATGCAAAAGGAGAATACATTGAGCAAACAAACATTGATAAATATAAAGTTATTGCTATAGCAACAGCACCTAACTTCAAAACTTTGAATTTCAGCAAGAATACAAATGCAACCAGAAAAAACCATGTGATGGCACATGCTGAGCTGGCATCATGGATGACTATCAAGAAATAGCTCAAACAAGTACTGGTAGTAAATAATGGGTACAATTTAAGGCAGTCATCAGGCAACAGCAAAAATGTTCTAGCAAATCTGCTGTCTGGAGCATGAAAATCTGAAAGCATTAATACAATAACAAGAGGTTCTTCATTACCTGGGGTTGTAGTAGATGTTGAACACACTTTCTGTAGCCACTGCTTGTGCAACATTAGCAAGTGTACCAAGATTAGAACACTGGTTGTAAAGCGCTGGAAAAGCAGACCCATTTTTGAGCTGAGCTGCACGGCGAACGCCCAGTCTTAGCTCACCATCATCACCTCTGCAGATTGATTAAGAATCTTTAGAAAATATCGTCAACACGTGATAATTATCTGCATGATCTAGTGGCCTACCGCAAAAACAGTACGGCATCCCCAGAAACAAGCTTCTTCTTGTTGACAAATGCACTCCAACCTGTGGTTAAAAGGTGCCTACGTGGCTGGCCTGGAGCATATTCAGATGTAGATCTATCAGAAATCTAGGACCACTTAACTTCTTTATGTTTGCCCTTTGCAATCCTTATGAAGGGACCAGGCATCACAATAAAAAGGTTTGTAAGAAACGGAAAAATGTAAAATGCAGTTAAACATGATAAACTAACAAAATACCAAAAAGCTACGGAGAAATAGAATGTAGCCCACAAGAAAGCATACAATCCTATCATATCAGCCTATAGTCATAATTTAGCATCATATAACAGGTGGATATGTGAAAAGTACAGATGGTCGATCATAACCACAAAGTGCAGCTTCGTGGTGAGTGCAGTTGATGCACGCGTGGATTCACAAGTTGTCACTGCTCTATCAGAACCAGACGCGCTGGTCGTCGGTAACAACTAAAGCCCAATTGCAGTACTAATATTCAATCCCATTGAATCATTCAGGACGCAGGGCTTCAGCCAGTGGAAGTGCATCCACAGTACAGAGGCCTGATTTAGACGGAATGTATGCATGTGCGCAGCTGCGTATCTCATTCATCAAAACTGGTAAAAACTAACTGGTCTCAAGTAATGTTCTTTTCTGCTGTACCTCGATAGATATGGCGGAACCTCCATTCCGTGCCGTGCAAATCCTTCGCAACAAGCTCCTGCGACGGCCGCTGCTGGCTGTAATCCTGCGAGCTCCAAACCGAAGGATTCATCAGCGAACAAACCCAAAAAGGATCAAATCTTTCACTTCAAAAGAGGGAGCTTTTTCTCCAATGCGCGCCGACCAGTGGAGGGAAGCAGTCCTCGGCGGCGCGGCGCGGCACGGAGAAGCCACCGTGCGTGCTAGTGTCGGACGCCGTGAGCGTCTTGCAGAACATGTGCGGCATCCGCGCGAACCGCTGCTTCATGGCGTCCCCGTCGTCGGCGTCGGCGTCGTCCGTCCGCCTCGCCACCTCCTTCAATCGCCGGAAGCGGACACCGGAAGAGCCAACTCAACTCAGACCAAAAACCGAAACGAAATCAAAACAAATGCTACTGTTTCGCGTAAGGCACCTCTTTCTCCGGCACAAGCGAGAGCTGCGCGTAGACCTCGTCGGTGGCCGCGTCCGCCTGCAATAATAGAACACGAAGCCAATCAGGCTCCTCACCGTGAAGAGAAGAAATCGAACATTGAGCAGCCAACCGGCGGAAGAGACACGCACATGGAGGGTGACGTCGACGACGCGGCAGAAGACGTGGGGCGGCACGGCGGCCGCCGCCGCCGCCGCCGCGGAGTCCCCAAGGTGCTCGAGGTGGCCCTGGGGCAGGTACACGACGACGCTCCCTTTCCTAGGCAGCGGCGCCACGGGGCCGGCGCACGCGTGCCACAGCTCGAGGCACACCGCGCTCGTCCTTGGCTGCGCCGGCGACTGCGACTGCGACCCAGCCTGCCCCTGCGAGCGGTTTGCAGCAGCAGTAGCCACGGCCGTCACCACCACTTCCTCCGCCGCCTCCTCCTCGTCCCCCTCGACAGTGTTGAGGTCGATCCCCGTCATGGCGGCAACGGCAGCAGCGACAGCAAAGCGAGGCGCGAAGCACGAGAGCAGCGGAGCAGGGGAGGGGGGAGAGAGCTAGGCAAGTGATAAATGAAGCCGGTGGGGGTTGGGTCCGTCCGCAGTAGGGGCAGGGCTGGGCTTTAGGAGGAGGGAAGAAGAAGTGGAGCGGGCGGTGGGGTGGGGCGACACATCGTGGTAATGGCCATGAATGGGGGGAAGCCGAGCTGAGCTATGCTAAGCTACTTGCCGGAAAGCAGCCAGAGAGGGGTCGTAAGGTTGTGCCAGTTGAAATCAATACTTGTACTACTCCCAGTACAATTCTCATCCTTACTTCTAGAGTATATACAAGTATTTTTACTGCGCGTTTCACGGGGGAGTAAAAAAAAAAGAGGAATTGAGGGCGTGGGGGATAAAGAAAGGGGAAAGGCGAAAAGGAGAGCGCAGGAGGCGGGAGACGCGCGCAGTGGTGGTTTCAGAGCAGGCGGAGGCAAGCTCTGCGTCTGAGGCTGCGGCAGAGGAAGGAGAGGAAACGGGGTGGACGCGGACACGGCTGTAAACAGCTAAAAGCCGGAGAGGTGAAACACAGGTGGGGGGGATCATTACCGAACAGAACAGCTCCGATCATTTAGCTTCTGTTTATCATTGTAAGCTAAAATTTTAATTTTTAAATTTAATTATAGAGTTAATTTTGCTTTTTTTCGTATTTTATTGTACCACATTTTCTTTTAAATAATTAATATAACACATATATATATATATTGCTCACAAATTATTTGCTTATTAATAATAAGCCGTACGGCTTATTCTTTCGATAAGCGAAACACTAAAAAAACATCGTGTGAGTACAAAAGCATAACAAAGTTTGTTATATGGTTTGCGGTGTTGAAGGAACAGTACATCTTCCTCGATTGAAAGGGCAGGATCCATTTGATTTTCACTATGAGAGCAATTCCTATGAAGTTTGATCAGGTGTGTTCTAAACGCTTCAGAGGCATTTTCACTTTTCATGCCTAGCCCAGGATAGTTGATATCCAGCATGATTGCCTTGTTATGAACTGGTATTGTTTCAATGGACTTTAGAGCGAGTTCGTGTGGGTTTAACAAGCTGAGCAACTTCCTAATAAAAAATCACATTCAACTAGAGAGAACAGAGATATTGTATTTTAATTCATATGGGCAACCCATATAGTTATAAATAGCTCATTCTATTTTCCTTCCTAATGTCATCTTTCATAATACTAAAGCTGTCCATATATATAGCTATATAGACTGCTTTTTGTTCACATTGTACATACCGTTAGTGCTCCTTTAGAAAGTAGGGTTCTAAAAACGGAGAAACATAAATAACACATAAATATTATGTCATGCTATATATTCCAAAATACAGGAATGCTTACATATTGATGAATCTCTCTCTATATAAGAACTTCTAACATTTTAATCAAATTTAACTATACTATTTATCCCATTAATCATATTCTATTTAAATTTCTTCCTATACTACTTTCATCTACCCTCCTATCTTCATTTATCTTTCATTTTATTAAGTGACACCAAAGTCGTTTTTTTCTCAACCTTAATCCATACTAAACAACACGTAAATACTTATATTATGAGAGGAAGGGAGTAGTTTGCATGAAATAAATACAAGAATTTTGATGGAAGTTGTTTGTTTTAAGGAAAAAAACAGAGGGAAAAAAGAGTGCGAGCTCATACTTATTTTTCTATGAAACAGGAGAGGAGGGCATATGAAGCTAATCATAGGGCTTTCAACTGCCCTTTCCTTTCATCAAAAGGACATGATATGAAAATTTTTGGAAGGATTTCAATCCTGCACAAATTCTTTGAAATTATTTCAATTCAAATGAGCCTGTGGTGTCTAATCATAACAGTACATTGCTATATTTTAGTATGAGGAAGTATTCCCTAATGCATCTCGTCATAACTTATTTATCTCACAAAAACTTCATTTTAGAACAATGGATGTATTGAAATTTGCTAAAGTGAGGATAAGTGTATTATGGTTTGCTAAAGTCGAGGATAATTTTTGGTCACACATACCAATACAAACAAAAAAGATAATAATGTGTTTTATTTTCTCAAATTTTAATGCCTATTTTTAAAACTTCAATATTTCCCAATTTTTCAATCTCTAATGCATTGATTGTTTAAAAGATAAAGATTTTATGGGACAAATTGGAGCTACTAAAATAAATTCTTTATGAGACAGATGGATTAGTTTCATATTGATACGTGTGATATGTGATAAATAATAAAGCTTTTTTTGAGACGTAGGAAGTAGAAAACAAGATTTGTTTGTTTCCCAAATCCGACCTTGCCTTTGCTATTGACTGCCATTTGGCCAGATCAAATTGGTGTGGTCCGTTCAACCAGTTTGACACAAGGCCTGAGGCTGCACAATGATTTTACTTCCTACAAGGTGAAAAGGTGAAAAGTTATCAAAACTCAAAAGTAGCAGCCCGCAAGTACAAACACCTTTCTCTTCGATAGGAAAATCATGAATTAGATCACGAAGGAGGGTGTCCAACCTCTCTAAATAAAATCAATCTACTGTTCATCGTTGTTCATTTGTGCACTACTTTCCTAGCTTGGTTGATGAGTCCTCCTTGTGCGTCCTTGGTTTCTTCTCGATTTGTAACACAAGAAGTAGTCGACGTTAAGACGAGTCAAGCCGGCCCCGGACATAATCACTTATCAGCTATTCGCCTCCCCTGTTGCCATTTCCCCGGGTCGCTGTCCCCGTTGCCCTCGCGGCCCCAAGACGTGAGAGCGAAGGTTTCTTTCCCTCGAGCGCCGAACGATCGATCGATCTGTCGACGCGGGGGTTGATATCTGGTGCGTTGGCACGCCACCTCGCCATTATTGGCGCGGTAGGGAGGCTGTGGCGATGGTCCATGGCGTAACGGGTCCCCCAAATAAAAGCCGGCGTTAAGCCGGGGGATTCGATTTGTCGAGTTTTTATTGCCCCCCGGTATACTCCCGTGAGTCCTCCCCGATCGATTGCAAGCGAATCCGATTGAATACACGCAACTGAAACAGTTAACGAATACGCCCGCAAGGACATGTACTTACCTGTACTACTACTCCACAATGCTGGGCTGTGATGAGACGGTTACATGTATGAGTAAACTTATCTGCATATTGGAGTAGATTAGAGCAGGTACTGGTCCAGAAAACACGGGGTATCAGGGGGCGTGGTGCCCCCCCCCAAATAGGAACAAAATATTGATGGCTCCCCATGCTTAGCAACAAGACTGTTGATGCAGCTGCCCTCAGTGCTGCAGCTGCCAAATTTGATGGGGTTGTCGCTGCCACAGCTACGAGAGGCCTGTGTGGAAAGAAAAGGGTAAAAAGAGCCAAAAGCAGCTCACAGTCACCACGCCAGATATACCCTTGCACACACATCCACCCATGTACTCTCGTACCACTGCTGCTACAGAGAGAGAGAGGGAGAGCTGCTGCTAGTAGCTCTCGTCTCCACGCGCACAGCGGCACAGGTAGGTCTGTAGGACAACAGCTGCGTGCCTCCCTCGATCATCTACGCACGACAGGAAATACGGAGTAAACGCACGCACCAGTTGTAAACACAGATAAATTTTGCTGTTCTAGAGATGGCAAAGAAGCAAAGACTTCGTGATACCCGTTGTTGTCTCAAATCGAACCCGATGTATACACATCACACGCTAGTAGAGGGAGATTGGGAGTAGAGTGGTCGTAGTGGTGAATGGGCGAAAAGGGGGCCGGGCAGGGGCGTGTAGGCAAGTGAGCCAAGGTAGTGAAACGTCCCACGTCAACTTTCCCCTCGCTTTTATCGGGCGTGGATCAGAGGCTGCCGTTTGCAGCAAGTAGCTGCTGCTGCCGCACGCAGGAAGGACAGCGCCAGCCAGCCAGAAGCTCCTCTCCACATGCGGCGCCGGCAGCCTCTGCCTCCCTCTCCCCTGCACTGCATTTGCCCTGGGGACCCGTGCGCCCGCCTGCTCCGCTCCACACGATACACCATAAAAATTATCTGAATTTATAAATAATAAAATTAATTAGTATGAAGTTAAAATTTTGTTTTAGAAATATAGGATGAAGAATTTTTTTTATTACAGATACACTGTTTTGTTTGGTAGTAAGAAACATAGAAGTAAAAGTTGAGAAAAAATATCAGTGGGCACAAACGCAGCCATACTCCTCCGTGCTTTCCATCCCACGTCACACCGACCCCCGACTGGTACCTCTGCATCTGCATGCTACGTCGTCGTCGTCGTCTTCGTGCCCCCAAGAATCACGAGCGCTATACCAACGGATCGACACGACTGGCCCCGCGCGCATGGCAGTAATTGTGCTACACAGAGAGCATCGTTTTACTACTACTTGTACTAGGAGTAGAATATTGTGATGGACCGGGTGTAGGGTTGGTTTGGTTTGCCCCGGGCATGGCGTCTTCTTTTAGCTTCGCCGGTCTGGCTCCTGGGAACCCCACGCATCCGGAGCTGGTAGGTGGGGGCCAGCGGCCAGCTGATCAGAGGTGGTATACTGTGCGACGTACTTGAACAGTCAAAAGAGCTTGTTGGCTTCTGCCGGGAGGCTAGCTAAGCTAACTATCCTAGCAGTGGCAGGCCACGAGTTTATGATGGGCTGTTGATATCGAAGCTGTAGCGAGACACGAAGATGACAAGACGGCCCCGGCGAGAGGGGAGAGAAGCCGCTCTGCTTGCTTTTCCGGACCCTGATCCGTAGGGGCGTGTACACACCTATGGATGAGATGAGCGGAGGAAATGGCATTCGTTATCGCTGCCGCTTGCGCCCCCTGTTGCCTCGTGTCTGTTGCTTTCGGTTGAAGGACGCGTCGCCCGCCGGCCTCTCGCGCTCGCGGCCGCCGGCCCGTGTCGCCCGGGGCAAGCTTTGTATGCGCTCTGAGCCGCGGGGCCCGCCTGTCGCCTCGGCTTTCCGCTCCCGCACACTGCAAAGCCACCACCGTTTTTGTTTCTTTGACCCTCCGCTTTCTGCGTGCGCCGCTCCATTGACTAGAAAATCTGATAGTTTGACCCGTGAAGACTTTGTAATTATTGTACTTGAGTTTGCTAAAATAAAAAATAATAATATTAAAATATACGGTAGTTGTATTGAAGTTAAGCTAAAGTAAAAGGAATTATAATTTTATATTGATACATGTGAGATGAGGAAGATAAAGTGTTTTTTTAGATAGTGTCTCCGTCCTTGCAACGTGTGTGCTTCACCAACTGCGTGCGTGCGTTGCCCTGACCAACGGTGATACTCCTACCTAATTTGAGCAATACAGCTTTTTTAATCCCATTCCCTCAAATATTTTGTTTGGATGATTTTGACAAACTGGGGAGTACGAGTACGTGTCTAGTCGAACACATAATGTGACAAGACTAGGTAACGAGCGACATCCATAAAAGTAAACGTAGGTTACACATGGTTTTCAGTGCAGGTGAATATACACACCTAAAAACTAATTAGCGACGACGAGACATGGCAGACAGAATCACCTCTCCATTCCACCGTCTATAACCTCCGTCCTCTGTTGTTATTGTGATTGGTGTATAACCTCAACATGTCACATTGACCAAGCGGCTGGTGCCCAAACCGACACAAGTGGGTAGGTGAGGTGTAAGGAGCACGCGGACGTGAGACCCGGTGACGTCGGTTGATGATTCGCCGTATGATTGATTGGGGCAAGTCGTCGATGGGAGACAAATCTTTGACGAACTCCGATGGGTTAGGGTCTAGTACTAGTGCTACTAGCTGTGGGCAAGCTAGCTCATCATCACGATCAAAGTAATACGAGTACACTGCGAAGGGGCCCGGGCGTTTAGATGCCACGCCAGTACAGCAATAGTAGCGGTACATGGTACGGGAGCTTCGAGCAGATGGTCCCTGTTCATTGGATCCTCGCCTTCAACCTTTTTCAGGGCATGGCCGGACGATCTAAAACTGTAGCCGAAGAGGCTTTGTTTCCCGTGTCACTGTGTTCTACAACTGAACGGCCTGCCTCGTGGTGGTACAATGCTCAAAGCGAGAGGGTGTAAGAGGGTGCGGTCGTGCAGGGTCTGCCGTTCGAGAGGACGGAGGACCGGGCGGGGCGGCCGCGGGAGGGCACGCGTGATGCCTGCGAGGCGGAGGAGGGAGTGCGTAACGCGGCGCGGCCTCACGCGGTGGGCGTCCACCGGAGCACGCGCCGCGACGTGGCTGCGATCGCCGATCGGTTCCAGCCAGCCCGCCAGCCAAGCCGCCTTCCCCGGGCGCTGCTATTGCTGGTCGTGGCGCGTTCCGACGACCACCACCGATACCGTTGTCGTGTCCCACCGATCGACACGAGAAGGCCTTAACCTGTTGCTCAGATCGCTCGGTAGCGTCGCGTTGTACGCTTCACTACATCCGATTCCGGCTGACTCGACACAGTGCTCGGTTTTAAAGGTTCCATAAATACGGGACTAGTACGCATAGATATCGCCCTGCTAGACGCCCAAAGAAGCTACGCTTGTCCCGAGAGGTCGTTACCGGGCAATGCCACCACCTGTCGATCTGGTACGTGATCGTCGTCATAACTCCATAACAGTGTTTAGCCGTCCCTGAAAATTCAATTCCTGGTGAGGAGACTAGATATATATTTCTCAAGAGGCAAAAGAATTAAACCGGTTGAACTAATTAGAAGTTTACGCTTAGAAATAGCAAGGCTTTTTCGGTTATTAAAATGTATAGAGAGGTATATACCTCCTAAACCCGTATCTCTAAAAAAATAGAAGAAAAATCACAAACATTTTAAAAAATGAGTTTTCAATCCTATTCTAACTGTAAGATTAGTTTTGGTATCTCCGATCGTAGAGAGAGGTATATATAAGTATAAATAGGTATATACATTTTCAAGGATAGAAGAAAAATAACTGTGTAAAAAATTGATAAATTGATTTTAAAAAGGTTTTATAAGAAAATACTGATGAATAAAGTTTCTGTACATGCAATTATCTATTATCCGTGTGCCAAAAAGTATGCATGGGTTTATCATCGTTATTTATGTGAGGGCTGAATTATATTTCCATTTTTTTAAAAGAAAGAGGGGGGAGGATTTCGTGCTACTGTGATGTTTAGTGGTGAGCTAAAAGCAAGATTAACTGGTGGAATTATATTGTACCAGTGAGACACCTTTTTAAGACTGTTCCTGTAGCGATATTTTTTGCCTGATAAGATTACACAAGGAACAGAGAAATACTAGTACAAGATGCATTTGCCTAATAGAACACCGGATTAATTTGTTTCCGGGGACGCGGTGCAGATGGCGCGAGTAATTCCTAAATGGGGCACAGTACAGATGGGTCCTACTTACCACTTGCTGCTGAAAGGATTGCGAAAGTTTTTACCTAAAATAAGTTAAATTATTAGCGATTATATATTAGTTATTTTAAATATAAAAATATGTTCATTTGATTTTTAAAATAACTTTCAATGTTTTTAAAATATAATTAATTGTGCTTAAATTAATTATCTCATTTTACATGATTAATTTAATTCAGTCTAAACTAAACTGATAGAAAAGAGCTCGCAGTTATACTGTTCTGCTTTCAGGTTGGCAGGCGGCTGGATAGCAAGCCAACCAACCCAGATCGTGGCCATAAATTTCTCCTCCATATCCAACTAGTAGAAAAGAAAAGAAAAGATAGTGACACTACTATACTACAGAGTACGGACGAAGCTAGGCTGCTAGAGATGGTGCACATGCTGCACCACACACTGATTTTCGGTCGTCCAAACGGATCATCCTATGGCCAACATGTTTCTCTTGTTTTGGAGGGTCCAGAGATATGCATTTGGCTACCTACAGGACGTACAACGAATCGACGGATGGACGATGATATATCAAGGAGCTGTACAAACTAGCGAAGGTGATATATGGATGCATGCTGTCTGCACCATTAGTAGTGATGTAGCTTTTTGGATTGGAACAAATGAAGAAAGGAAAACAAAAGAGCTCTAGGTGAATCTGTACAAGAGACAGATGCTGCGATTTGATTAGGAGTAAGAGTGGATTAGTTCACGTTTGGTTTGTGGCAAACCATGATTATGAGGCTATATGAGCTAGTGATTAGCTATTGCCTACAATGAGTCAGGATTAACTTGTAAAAAGGTACACATCAACTGATTGATTGATACGAATAAATGTATTAAAATGAGCATCGTGGATCAAATTGTAGTGTGCGAACTGCTTCATGGAAATTCCTCTTTTGTGCTCCAACCTTCTTCAAGCTAAAGGCTTTCTCTATACACACCAATCTTAATATAGCCATACAAATTAATTGTTGCCAAACTTTAATCTCCGGCCGGTTCAGAAAAAAGGTTGCATGTCGCTTTAGCTTTGGCAAACACAAGACAAAAAAGGCATTCCCCTGTTGTTTAAGTTCTAGCCAGCTTTAGTTTGTAGAAAACATATTAAAGGCAATTCTCTACATGTAGATTGTAGAGCAGCATTCATTTGGACCGTGGCAGCAAGCTAAACAATGCAAAATGATCAGAGATCAAATCAAATAGCCATGTCCTGTCAAGCTAAGACCAGACAGTCCCTAACTAACCCGGATTAACACCCAAACCATCCAGACTCCAAAGCATCCCCCGGATATGCCGGAATGTGCACCGAGATCGATGGTAGCTAGCTAATGATGAGAGAGTGAGAGAACTTTCAGAAATAACAGCTATACGCGGACGACAACTATATACAGAGGAAAAAGAAAAAAAATATTATCTCTCAGGTAAGAGTTAGTCCTTTATTTACATGTTTGTTTTAAGATAGAAACATTAAATTTAAATACATAGGTAAGAGAAAAGAGTAAAGAAAAAAATAGAGATAAACTTAAACTTATAACGTACCTATTATACATATTAGCTCTAATATATATTTATTGCTAATAGTTAGCGCTACTTAGTGAATGCTGCTGCAACGCAATGCTGCGTCTACCGGCTAGAGTGACGCAACGGCTGGCAGTGGCAACAACCAGCCAGAGCAGGCAGGACCACGCTACGCTACGGCGTGCCGCTGCTGCTGCGTGCTTGAAAGAGGTCGCAGGAATTTCCCCGTTTCAGCCGGGGGGGCGCCGCGCGTTCATTGATCATTCATTGATCGGTACTGGTAGTTCATACTCCTCCACTTGCAACGGGCAGCGAATGGCCGGCGGCCGGCAGGCTGATCGTGGCAGGGTTGAGAGTGAGTGGGCGAGCGACCACTTCTTCGTGCACACATGCATGTCAGGAGGGGTGAAAACGTGAAAGGACAGCTCGTGATGGTGCTTCGCCGATTGGAAGAGGAGGAGGTGTGCAGTGGATGCCCGTGATGGGAAAACCTGAGCGTTTCTTTGCTCTGAATTCACCTAACTAATTTGTGGTAATGCTTCATAATTTGTGGGGGGTTTTGGAGCTTTATTGACTGGCACGAACGACTGGCATGTTCATGCAATTACTTTCCCTTTTTCTAAGTAAAATCTTTTCTCGTATCTGCTTGGCCTCACTTTGTTAACGCTAGCTTGGCTTCACAGGGCCAAAAAAGTTCTGAATCCAAGACACTGCTGCTGAACAGAGTAACAAAGAAACAACATGCAAGGCCACTACCAGGTTAGTACTACTGTACTACGACCAGCATGCTAGGAATTTTAGTACTGTACTCGCCTAGCTGTCTACCAAAAACGAAGCAAATGCGATCTAGGCTCTACTTTTGATTAATCAATCAATTTGCGGCTGAATTGGAGTAGTGTCAAGCAAGATAAGTGCTCAAGTTGAGCACTTAGCAGGGTAGGCAATCAGATAGGGAACCTGTAGCTTCTACACTGAACACTATGGAAATGTCAGCTTGGGCTTTTTTATTTTTTCAGCTCTCGACCTTTTGTCTGGTACTTGTAGCATCTTTGTTCGCACTTTCTTTGTGTTTGGCCTACCACTCCATTCACTTTCCCGGCTTATAAGGAGCAGCAACTAATCTAACAGTAGTGTACTAGTAACTCTTTGCAAAATCCAGCTCAGTGCATGATGTATGTTCAGGGACCCTGTGTTTATTACTGTCAAAATCTCTTCTTTTGCTGCAGGTTTAGTGCTGTAAAATGTACTACTACTAAGTGTAACGTGCTGGAAAAGTTGGGTGCCAGTGTTTCTTTGGTTTTCTACTGTTCATGATGCAACCATATTTATCAGTACAACCTTCGTTGTTTTGTCTGAAAAAAAGCCATGTTTAACCGAGACGCAATTAGCATGCCGGGCACTGCAAATCTGTGATTTTGAGGGGCATCCATGCGACCAGACGACGTCTGAAAGATTCTGTCGCTAATGGCGTTGCATAAAGAGGAAAAAAAAACTAACAGGGCACTTTGTATTTATCCCGCAATCCAATAATGGTTATGTGAGAATAAATCACAAGTCCAGATGCAGAGTTGATGGACATATATTCAGCAATGTCTATGTCAATACGACTTTACTCAACATGCCCAGTCTTTTTCTCCTATTCTGGTGCTCATTCAAGATGATTTTTTAAAGTTACTATCTGCTTACCTAAATTATAGTAGAACAGAGAGATCTCAGTATTTCTGACAGTGGCGATGGTTTCCTTTTCTTTCTTGAACGTAAGACATGATACATAAACAGGCCATTTTAATCAGATGCAAAAGCCTAAGATTTAAGTCCCAACCATGCAAACCAAAAGGCCCGGCATTGCAAATATGTAATCCATTGAGGCCCACATAAAAGTACTCCACTTCTGGAGCTCACTTGAGGGGGAGGGCAGTAAAGATCTTATTGATGATGCCCAAAGCACTTTGAAAACAAGTATGGAGTTGATAGTGTCTGATGGAAGGTCGGGGGTAAGGAAAAGATTTTCGGAGGATCTTGATAAGGCAAATGAAAAGGATAGCACATTGTCTCTGTCTCTTGTGGCAGCAAACACTATCTCAAACAGGGAAAGCTCTTTGATCCATCTAGCAAAGGGAGAGAAGGATTTCAATGGTACTATGGGATCTATAGGTGTTTCAAGAAGATTGGAGCTGGCTCTTATAGAAAAGGAAGATAGGGATGGGGCCATGGGAGGTGGCGATGCTAGTAGTGACAGGTTATCAAAGAGACAGAAGAAAGGAGCTGGAAATAGTGCGGTTACAGAGGCCGCTAACTCTGTGAAGGCGGGCTCCGTTGAGGAGCGCCGCTGGGCAAAGTGAAAACATCAAATCAAGCTGGAGCTGTCGCGGGATTGGTAACCCTGCGACAGCAAATAACTTCGCGATTTAGCGAAGGAGTATGCCCCATCTGTGCTGGGTATTATGGAAATGCAGATTGGAAAAGCTAGGGTGGAAAGTTTGCAATGGACTTTGGGATTTGATTCAGGTTTTGCTGTGCAAAGTAATGGTAGGAGTGCGGGAATGGGTCTTTTTTGGAACAACGATATTAGACCTGGAGGCGAGAAGGTCAATTATGTGACATTGATTATATTGGTGTTGACTGGAACTGGACATGGGAGAAGAGAGTTGCAGGAGGGCATTTGGTGCAAGTTCGGCTAGATAGAGCTTTGGCTTCAGCTGAGTGGTGCTCTCTGTTCCCTATGGCTTCTCTTAGACCCTTAACTACAGTTAAGACTGACCACTGTCCAATACTGCTTCTTTGACACCACAGGATAGACACTTACCTAGCAGATCCACGGGGAGGCCCTTCAGGCACGAACTCATGTGGGAGACAAATAAAGATTGCGCACCTTTAATTAATCAAATATGGAAGGATGGTGCCGTGTGCTACTCTGTGAAGGATATCCAAGAGAAATTGGCTTCTCTAGGTGAATCCCTAAGATTATGGAGCTCTAGCAAGTTTGGTGCAGTCCGTAAGGAATTGAGAGTACTGAAGAAAAAGCTGGAAATGATACGTGCAGATCCCGTTAGGGTGAATAAGACAGAAGAGGAGGAGAGTGTCGAAAATAGGATAATTTTTGCTCAATATTCAAGAGGTGATCATGTGGAGACAACGATCCCGAATTACTTGGTTACAATGAGGAGACAATAATACACAATTTTTTCATCAAGTAGCCAGTTTAAGAGCAATCACACCGAGGACGGTGGGTCTGTATTTGTAGGAGAAGACACTAACAACCGGAGCCAGCAAGCGCAGGAGACGGAGACTGAAGACTACACCAAGTTCACCGTGTTGAAACTGAAGCAGGAGCTCACTAAGCATGGGTTTGCTCAGCTCCTGCAATCGAAGAATCCCAACAAAAAAGACATCGTCGCCTTATATGAGAAGCACGTCGTTGGCAAGTAGCGGTTTTTCTCAGCATTGCGACGTAATATTCCTCTTTTATACGTGCTAGTTTTTACCTGTAGCGCTGAACGGTGGTGTCACGATTGAGGTGAAAGCGTGAAACAACTAATGTAACTTAGGCCGGGGCTCTTCTTCGCCGCCGGTCCGGCGGAAAAAAAACTACTGTAACTTAGCCCGAAACTCCCGTTTGTGTTTTTGTTTGTTAACTGTGCAGTTTATTTGCATGCATCACTGGCAAGTGTTTGTACCTGTTTTTAGTCAGAAATTTGGTTTGCAAACCCTCCATCATCTCTGGCTGCCGTGTTTGTACTAACGAGATCATCAGCAAACTTACATGTACTCGTGATGTTGCAGCACACTAAGAAATACGAAACAGAGATCAAGGCTCGTTTCTCAAGTTGTAATGTTAGAACCATCCGAGGTATCTAAAGATATGAACTGATGAATCATCAGGACCTCTTCCATATGCATGAGTACACGGACAAATTGATACATTGGCATTTTCGAGTTAGAATGGAGTATTGTCCTTGCACAGATAGCATTCGACAAATAACAACTTAAACGAAACTGTAAATAATCGACAGATGATTTTAAGGTTAAGAGTGTAATATAATGGCACCTATGTGAATCATATCGTTAAACATATGTATAAATTTTGTTTTCTTGTGCTTCTCGCTTCAACTTCAAGGGCCAAAGCTGTTCCTTGCTGCGTCCACTGCGAAGTTTGGCGCGAAGTGCGCAGCAGGTGGCCTGTAACCCATCGTTGCTGCCGGGTCGTAGAACTCGTGCACAACGCTTGTATCCTTGAGAAAGTTACCACCTTGATGATGGCCGGAGTAGTTGTTGTTGACGGCGACAGCGGCGGCGGTGGCTGAGGCCTCCTTGGCGGTGGTGGAGCCGCACTGCCTGGGCTGCGTCTGGAAGAAGACCTTGGAGACGATGAGCTCGCCGTCCCTCTCCTCCTCGTCGGAGCCGAGGTGGTACTGGTGCATCACCCAGTTGGTCTTCTCCGGCTTGCGCTGCTTGCCGTAGTTGGTGTAGAGGACCAGGATCTTCTTGTAGCCCCTTGGACGGCCGTTGGCCAGCACCGGCCGCGTCTTGCCGGTCTTGTGCCACCGCGTCTCTCCGCCGTCCTCATTGCTGTGCACCTTTCGCCGCTTCCTCGTCCCCGTCGTGTACGCCTTCGACGGCCGGTGGAAGAAGTGCCTCACCAGCCCGTCCTTGCTCACACCTGAAATCAAATTAACCCACAAAATTTATTACTGCCCCGTACGTTTGTGCAACAATTACACTCACACATTCACACTTCGATCGATCTATCAAGTATCGCGCATCAAGCAATTTATGTATCAAGAATTTGAGCTGGGCAATTCACTCGTGATTCATCATGTGCATGTATGTGTACCGGGAAGCCTCTCGGGATGGGTGTAGCAGATGCCATTCTCGCCCTCGATGGTGGGGATGAACTCGTCGACGAGAGGGTGGAGCTTCCGGGAGTCCGGCCTCGCCTTGCCCTCCAGATGCTCGAGGAGCTCCTGGTCCGTCGGATCGAACTTCACTCCGGCCGGCAGCCCCGGCAGGTCCTGGATCGTCGTCGTCTCCTGAAATGTATTTATCTCGTGTTTAATTCGTCTTAATTTGCATATAATCAACACAAACCTACTACTCAATCGTCCACGAATCTAGTGAATACTGATGCTCTGTATCTCAGTTAAAAAAAGAACTACAAATACATGTGCAGTAGTATTAGTTACTGCGTAATTGCATTCAGACAGTCTGCGTGCATGCATGATCTAGATAGAAATTTGCAGAAAAATGCATGATATTGATAGAAATTTGCAGAAAAATGAATGATCTTGATAGAATTTTGCAGAAAAATGCATGATCTTGAATTCTGGATCATGCATGAGCATGTATACCTGTTCATACCGCGCGCGGTGGCCGCACGAGGGGCACATCTTGACGAGCACGGCGGCCGGCGACAAGCTGCTGTCCACGACGGTGCGGACGTCGCTGAAGCTGTTGCACCACGTCATCTCTCGAACCCCCAGCTCCTTCTTCTCCCAGCAATATATATACGCCTTTGGCGCCTGCCGGCTTAATGCAACATTAACCTAGTATATTAACAATAACGCCATGGCAGCCAAAAACTAAGACCGGCCGGCCGTGCCGGAGATCGAAGCACAATGCCGGATTAAAAGAAGAAGGCTACTGGCTACTAGCATAGCTAGAGGCACATCTCTCGCTGCTAAGCTAGGTAGCTAGACGAAAGGAGAGGAGAGAGACCTGAGCTTATAGGGAAGAAACAACTTAAGGCCGGGGTCCTGATGAGAGAGAGATGAGGTAGGAAGAAAAAAAAAGAAGGAAAGCTTGCAGCAGCTAGCTTGTCCCTGTTAAAAGCTACTTGTAATCACACACACCCGTACTATCCCTCCCTCTGATTTCTCTATCCTCTGCTGGTACCAATGAACAGGAATGAAGCTGTTCAGTTCAACCTTCTCCCTTGTGGTTCATTCCCCAACAAGACCCATAGATACACCTTTTCTTTCTACTACTTTCTTTAATCATGTCCAAGTGTGTGCGTATATAACATGTAGTAGACAATATTACCGGTAGCAAGTAGTAGAAGTTGCTAGCTATTCGTTCCATCTCAAAATTTAAATTTATCTTAAAATACAACTACTTTTTCATCTACTTAATTATTTCAATCAAACATAATTTTTCTACATTTTCTTTACGTACTTTTCCTCTTAACCAATTACAAATATTCCTCACTTTTTTCTTAATTTCTTTAAAAACACACTGTATTGTAGCTTAGACTGGTAAATGATGCCATGTACGTTGCTCGGCTCTCACATATATATAGGCATATACAAAAATCGATCGGCCGGCGATTGATCGAGTAGCTGCATATGCAGTGCGATCGAAAGGTAACTGTCCATGATCCGATCGACCAACAACGCCGGCATCCTGTTTGCATTTTCAACAGAAGTTTGCAATGAGCGGTACACCTAGCTAGCTGAAATTAAAGCATATTGCCAATGAGAGAAGCATCGATGCATGCATGAATATACTTTGTGGCTGCATGAGATCTACTAATTAACTAATTAAGCAAGCATGCAGCAGAGGCAATGCAACATGCACGACCAATATTCTCTCTCGATCTGTACGTTGTTGGAGCGACCGTGCAGGTGCACACTGTCGATCGATGAAAATATCTTATACTAGAGCCCAGTTGGATGCATTGGCTAGAAGATATATTCCATTTCATTAATGAAACCACATTTTCTAGATATGTATTCGTACGATCAGGCCACCGATCGATCGATCACATAACAAACACATGTGTGGAGTTATGAAATGAGCAGGTACAATCACGCGAATGAATGAATTCAAATACGAGCATAAAAAACTCATGCATGTTCCGATCTGGTACAGTGGTACATGTATATTTTAGGATAGAGCTGATTGGTTGACACATGGTTGATATGTTGAGGCACTGGTTGAGTTAGATTATTGAGTAGATTAATATTACTGACTATCTATTTGATTATACAGATTAATTAAATATTTTAATAAATAAACTTAATAAATATTTTAAAACAAATGATTTATTTTCTTAAGGAAATATATATTTAAAAGCTTGGAGCAACAATCTGTTTTGATTATCCGATGAATAATAAAAAATACCATGCCTTGTTATAAGAACATGAATGCAATAAAAATAATTTGTAGACAAAACTTTTATATCTATATTATTCGTGGCTTAAAAAATCAACTACGTAAAAAAAACACTACCTAAAATCAACTTTAAATTAATTTTTAAAATTTAAATTTTGACCACAGCCAATAAGATTAAACAGACAGTGAGAGGCTAAGCCATTAGCTGATGGATATCAATTGTAGGAGAATTTATCGATTCCTTAAATTCCAAACAAAGGACGTGATATATACTAGGTGCAATAATACGTATGTATGTGGTCATGGAGGGAGTCAATAATAACTTACAGGAAAACTTAGAAGGTCACCAACTCGCCATGGCATGGTTGTGCATGCGCGATGGATGGGCGGATGGGGATGGATGAGGGGGGAGGAGTAGGTGGAGTGGAGACCGGGCAAGCCGATTCGTTGCTGGACGTTCCAACGCACAGAACCTGCCGAGAAGGAAGCTACAAAGCTAGCTACGAATATGGTGCATGCATATTGCACATTTGCTATTGCAAAGCTAGGATACCAAGTCGCCGTGGAGT
Organism: Oryza coarctata; assembly: GCA_030770085.1. Lineage (NCBI taxonomy): Eukaryota > Viridiplantae > Streptophyta > Magnoliopsida > Poales > Poaceae > Oryza > Oryza coarctata. Next base: position 21,937,792 of record CM061470.1, read on the forward strand.
GTCTTGAAAGACAAATCTAACACCCCACATCACAAACGCGCGCGCGCGCGCGCGCACACACAAAAATAAAAATAGAACAACATAAAAAATGGTAAAGTTCACTGTTGTTATTGAACTTTGCCTGAAATCCATTTTTCATCCCAAACTGCAAAATCGATTATTTTACCCCCTAATCTCTAAAACCGGACATATAGGTTTTAATTGATATGATAGTGGTATTTTGCTAATGTTAACTTATGTTATGTAAGTCTCATGGTTGTGAACCAAACTAACTGGCATTTGCACGAGCTAGAAAAATCACCTACCTCCGTTTCTTTCAAGACCTCTAAAAAGTATGTCCTTGGGCGGTGTTTTATAGGTTTTGGTGAAAATAGACTTTGAGCAAAGGACTAAAAACGAATTTTATACCCAATAAAAAAATACGAGCTAATGCGTGGGGATATATACACGCATCTCAGTCTGGCCTGAAGCTTAAGTCTGCACAACAGTTATGTGTGCCAGTTTTGATCAGCTAGCCGATAGCCTTTTTGAGCGTACGCGTGCATCATGTCAGAAAGGATTAATCATGAAAGGGCTTACAAGTTTGGTAAGTGATGGTGCGTGTGTCTGTGTGTGGCAGGAAGTGGATTGCACCAACTCGATCGATCTGTTACATTCTTCAGTTTGCAGCCACAGAGCTGCCCATATTGTAGCTTTTAGGTTAGATGAACTGACGAACTGCTGCTGCTGCTACTACTACGTACATGTGATCTTGATCAGTCGCCATGTTCATATCATTAATTAAGATCCTAATCGTACCAAATTCTGAAATTAACCAACGATCAGAATACATATATCTGTGCCTTTAATTTGCAGAGGCATAAAAATAGATAGTTAATTAAGAACACATGATCAAGAGAGGCTCTCAATTATGAATTAGTGTTTTTGCGTCAATCGATCGATCGGGAGAAAGCTAGCACGCCTCTATCAGAAAACGATATGGTACCCCAAATATGTGGCAGGGTCGAAGGAGCCAAAAAATCAATTATATTTCTAATTTCTTTGCTACTACCAGTGTGCTATGAGCTCTCGATGAATGATGACATGTCTAAACCATCACAAGTTTTTTATTTCAGAAAAATCAACTTATCTCTGCGTACTAGATTAATACTTTCTTTCTCTGCAGTAGGTCATACCTGTACAGTACAAATTAATTAACATCTCGCACTAGGTCATATCTGCAGTACTATATTGCCGTTGAGATGTAGAATTTTTACACAGATGTATGCAAAACGTTGCATTAGATTTCGGACAGTACAGAGAATAATTTCTTTCCTGTCGTCTGTCTCATCTACGTACAATGCAGGCTTAATTGCACTTGATCGTTCAATTCACTCCTACTATTTTACTTGATATGGAAGTTCTTCTGTTTATTAGTAGTTGGTAGACTACCTAGCTATTTGTTAATTAAGCTGCTAACAATGGCGTATATACGAGCTGGTTTATTACTAATCGAGGAGTACAATTAATCTAAATCAAGTGTTTAAGTTTCTTCCGGGGGAAGCTCAAGTTTCCTCCATAGACAAACGGTGGCAAGTACTTTGTGATTGGAATTTATATTGGCATTGATAGGATGTTTTGTGGTGATGTTCATCTGTCAACGCATGATTGTTCGAAAGTGAGAAGGGTACTTAACGTGGATGCAATCGCGTTCGTTCGCTTCAACTTACATACATAATCCGTCTACATGACGTCTAAGACTATGCTGTACTCGCTCGTTCGCTAGTTATAGATTGTATTAGAATAAGTTTTTTAAAATATAACATTACGATATCATTTTTTGAGGCAAATCAGACTATATCATTTTTTTATTTTACACTAAGTATTTGAGAAATTATTAAGATTAGAATTTTAAAAGTTAATTTAAATTTTATTCTAAACATCAAATATTTATATTTATGACTGAATAAGAAAACCTGAATTAGAGCAAGTTTGGATTGGCTCCTGATATCTTTGCCCCAAACAACTTTCAAATCCAAATATAGGGAATGTAGCTATCAAAGCGTTAAAAGAAAACAAGAATGAAGCAACATTTCCATCGCTACTTAGCTCTACTTCAAGGGTGGATCCAAGGGCCTATCAAACAGGGCCTTAGTACACGTAGGTCTGTGATCAAGGCAGAGGAATCAATAATGTTGCAAACATGAATGCTCTATATCATAACCATGCAGGTAAATTAAATGTACTGCTTAGGATCCTTTGATACAGCTGCAGCATGTTAATGATTGATGCCCGAAAAAGGATAATCACATGATTAAAGTCTGATGCTGTCGTATAGCTTTGCAATGTTTGCTCTCCAAGAGCTCAGGTGGAGCATGCATTCTACACTGTTGTTACGTGCAATGTGTTGGAATCTATTTTTGCCAGAAAGAAAGGCCATGGAGTGGGCAGAGGTTAAAGGAGCAGAGCGGTTTAGGACCACTGCTGCATCCGGAGGTTTTTTGTCTTGCCACTCAAAAGCTTATTCTTATCGTGTCCAAGCTAGCACTCCTGTTCATGCCTGTTACGTTACTTTTGATTGCAATAACGCCTGTGCCTTGTGCTTAACTTCGGAATGACGGTCAGAGCCTGATCTAACATCTAAGTACGTGTGGATAGGGCATTTGAGCCTTCCTTGTGTCAGCTTGGAAATTTATTGGCCCAATAATTTTGGAGGATACTGGACCACGCCGCATGCATGCGCGCGTTTTCTCCCTCTAGCCTTAGCTAGCTTTAAATCCCCTTCAATTCCCTTCCGTTTTCGCAGCAGCATTGGCAGAGAAGAGAATGCGAGCAAGTGTGGAAGGATCAAGGACGATGCCATCGGCGTCTATGGCGGCGGCGGCGACAGCGCAGCGCGACGACGTGCAGTCACGGCGTGATGGTGAGCATGGCGAGGGGGATCATGAGAGGCGGCCTCTGCTGGTGAAGCGGCGATCCGTCGGAGGTGATGGCGGCATGAGCCCGATTCAGAGGGCGGTCAGCCAGACGTACCAGAGCACGGCGCACCTGGCGAAGCTGCTGACGACGGGCACCGTGCTGGCGTTCCAGCTGCTGTCGCCGATCGTCACGAACCACCCACTGCGTCCAGGCCAAACGCGCTATGGCGGCCACGCTCCGGGGGCTCTGGGTCATCGACGGCGGCGCCCCGCTCGACCCGCAGGCTGCCGCGGGGTACCGGGTACGGTTCCTTGACCTGGTGCACGCGGTGGTCTCCGTCATGGTGTTCGCCGCCGTCGCGCTGTTCGACCAGAACGTGGTGCCGTGCTTCTACCCGGTGCCGTCCGAGGGCACGAGGCAGGTGCTCACGGTGCTGCCGATCGCTATTGGCGTGGTCGGGAGCATGCAGTTCGTGAGCTTCCCGACCACCCGCCATGCATCGGGTTTCCACTCTCGCTGCGCTAATATTAGAATCCTGCCGCGTCTGTTTGCATGCGATGCATCCCTCGATTTAGCTCTTTGCATGTAAATTATTACACGAGCATACCGTAGACTGATTGCTCAAGGCCTCGATGGACTCAGGAAGAGTACTACTCCAGTACAGACGTTCGACTTTGATGTCATATCCTTACAAGATTAAATTAATCGATCAATCTGCATGAATACTTGGTGACTACTAGTAATACGATAACAAACGGAGTGTACGAACATGTAGATGCAACCGTGCAGGAATTAGCATGCCTCGGTACTAGAAAAGCGTGCAGCCTTGGATAATACTCCTACATAAAGCAAGCAAATATGGTGTACTGGTCAGGCGAATACCAAACTCACAAGCCACAAATCAAACTGGAGACCGACGGGAACTCCAACCAAATCCTCTCGCCCCGGCACCGCACGGCGCACGAAGGTGCGGACGTGGGCGGCGTCGCGGAGCCGTGGAGGAAAGCTGTGCAGCTGCGGCGGGGTGCACGCGATGGGCAGGGAGAATTTGGGCCAATCGCTAGCCCGCTCGATAGAATCGGCCCCGTGGTGACGGTGTTGGGCTGCCGGCCTCGAGACGTCGGAGGGCTCGGCCGCGGCCGTGTGCTGTACTGTACCGTGGACGGTGGACCGGACTTGGCAGGTTCTCATGGCCCATATGTACTGTGACATCGTTTATTGACAATGAATTATCGTGGCATCGTGTATTGACTTCAACCAAGGAAACATAAGTACCAATTCAGTCGTACGAGCACGGAGTACGATAAGGCCTTGTACAGAGACATATTAACGCACAATCCCAGTGGCCCCAGTGTGCAGAAACCTAGTACACGCTATCAGTACATGTGTGGTTTTCAGTTTTCTGCTCTTATAGAAGACATTTATACACAGTCACGCCAACATGTAACTGACAACAGTAGCGATATATATATATACACCACACGGTATATTTTTATACAGAGAATAAGGCTGTTATAAAGATGTAAATAAAAATATAAGAGACATATTTTTATACAAGTTAAAGTTCTTTTAGCTCTATTTCTGTTTGATTTGGTGATCTTTATTATATAAATATTACGAGTATAAAATATGAGAGAAATTTTAATCTAGATTATCGTAACATTGGTATAGAGCTTATGTATGTTGGTCTACGGCTATAGTAGTCAGGTTCTCCAATATTAACTCGATGAGATTTGATAGGTGGCTTATGGTGACTTTGGCTTGTCTAAGATTTGTGGCTTGTCTTGGCCTAGCTTCTCTCTTCTGAAGGCCTTGTATTTTATACTCTTGGTTGCCCCCTTGTCAAAGTAGAACCAGTGATGCAAGTATGGATATAATTCGAATAGCTCTGGTTAGATCTAAGTAGGACTATATATCTCTTTACATCTCAAGAACATCTTTTTTATCTGCTTTAGACTATCTATACACATAGAGTTGGTTTTCGTATAAAATATGGTATATTGTACTCCACCAAGTTATATACACGTATGTATATAAGATCAAGGAGGTCAACTAGAAAAGGGTAAATAGATGGTTTCTAAAAACTTTTGGTTAAACCAAGTTTTATATGTGACAGTGTAAATCAAAATAGTTTTACATAATTCAAAGTCTAAATAAACTAGTCTTAACTCTGTGCACAAATAAGCTTAGCCTATGTTAAGGTTTATAAACCTAATGTGATATTAGCATAAATGATCTCTAGAATATAAACTTGCTTAAATCAAATACAATAAAGTAAATAAAGCAAGTGACAAACAACTTTTCATCTGGGATTTGAAAACTTGCTGATTTCATAACCCCGTTGAGGCGAGCTCAACTTCACCGCTCAACTCACCAAGACTTCGAATCTCCTTGTTAAAAGATAGGCAAGATGAGAGCCAATCCAGAAATGGTCTACGTAAGTCTCAATCATTACGGGTTATTCTTCCTCCACTTCGAAGATGATGAACATTGAGCCACTCATAATCAACCACCAGGTCTCCTCCATAATCTCCTTTAGAAATGTCACCGATTAAACTACTTCAAACTGTCTAGGAGGTGACAACCTCCAAGAATAACAAGTCTAGGATATTTGCCGAGGATGATCAAGTACCACATTAGGTCTAACAATGAAACAATGCATTTAGCTTAACTTAACTTACTCTTCAACACATCACTAGATAATCTAAGTGCTTAAGAGTGTGAGAGTTCTTATAAGGCTTTAAGATAAAGCAATGAAGTGCCAAAACCTTACTCTTGCTGTTGGAGATGGTGTATTTATACATCCATAAAACCAAACTAGCAGTTGAGAGTGAAATCTTCAATTCACAGTGGTCTGCAAGTCAGACCATCCAGGGTGGCCTGTTAGCTATCACATCAGTTTCCAGCAGTCAGACTACTAGCGGCTTAGTCGGACCAATGTAAGCTCTAGCGGCTTTGAATCTCTTAAAAAAACAACTCTGTATGCCCAGTTAAACCTCAGTTCACCTGCTGGTTAGACATAGGGCGGTCCGATAGCACGCCATTTTTCAACATAACCGACCATTAGTAAAATGACGATATCTCATATCTTATGTGTTGGAATTTGATGTTCTTAGACCGAACAATTCATCCAAGAATCAAAATTTTTCTTAGAAATAACCATAAAAGGCCACTCATTCCTATTGTATATGCCCCACATCTCTTTGCATGGGACTAGGAAAAAAGCTCACCACATTTAGTTAGGTACTCTCACTACGTGCAAGTGAACTAACATGGTATAAAACCATCCACATGCTCATTTCATCAACCCTTTTTGATAGTATGGCATCTATCTAGCAATTTGGTCTTTTCATCAAATACCAAGATCGACAAAAGATTGAGAAAAACATTCTCATCTTCATTGTACCTTTGCCTTGTGCCATTCACATTGGGGGCGATGTTTAAACTAAGATAAATACTTGTGACAATCTGATTGAACCATCGTTATGCCAGTCTTGATCAACCTCTATCAAGACTTTCTTCTCATCACATGCTTGACCTTATTCTTGTCAACATGACGATGTGTTTGGCTTGGCCATCAATTTGCTTCATTATGGTAGAACCTATTCCTTTATGCATCTTAAAGAAAAACATTAGTCCTAATAAATCAATTGTCATTCTTAACTTGATGACCAATCGGTTACACATGAAAGATAATAATTAATTTGTTAAGTATCCATTAACATCAAATATCATATACTCACATATACTCAATTTTAAAGATTTAATATTAAAAAAAGGTGAACAACATGAATCTATAACATGCAAAACAAATATATAGGATTTACACTCCCTAAACATATGTATATAAAAATATATACATGAGAGACAAATGTATGCATAATTAAAAATGAACCAATAGGAGATTATCCTCTCTCTCTATATATATGAGGCATATGGCATTGATATAGATAAATATATATACGTACCTTCATGATTTTCATATTCTCGATATAAAATAAACTAAATAAGATATGACTTAAATAAACATTAGTCTCACATGGAAAACATATACAAGAATATATCAACATGTATATAGAGATAGAAAGTGAGACATATAGCTTAATCTCCATGCATCCTTATTGTGATTTATGTCCTTCGCCAAAGAATGCACGGCTATCACATCTCATCGTTAGGAAAATAACCTAATTAACAACTTATAAAAAATAAATGGTCAATCCCATAAAAGTTGATTTATTATTTATCACCAAAATAATTGATATAAAATCTTTTAATCTTTTATCTCTTTGGTGATGTACGATAACCCGATATAAATCATAGAGATGAGATGAAAAATTATTTTATTTCAAGATATATATATATATATATACATATCATACATGTATGAAAGAAAAAAAATATTAACTTCATATGAAACAAAATATAGAATTAACTTCCTGTAAAAGTGTGCATACATATAAATATAAAGAAACACATACGCACATATATAATCAAGATCAATGAGAGAGTTCACATCCATAAGAGATATGAAAGATATCAAATAAAAACATAAGAATTTTAGTACATACCTATCATTATTTTTAATTCCATATTCAAATGAAACTAATCAAAGGAAAGGTCATAAAAACATTAGTCTTATATAATTAGATTTATCATTAATTATCAAAACCAAATTAATGTCACTTAACTTATAATGTGGGGTATTCCATATCTAGAATAATGACAACAACCCTTGAACTATACTCAAATGAAGACATCGGCTAATCCAATTATCTCAAAGAATCAACTCGTTGGAGTAAATGAATGAAGTCAGACTTCTACCAACTAGATTAGGTCCGATTTCTTTGATTCTTTTGTCTGATTAGCTTATCAATATAATCGGCTCTCAAATATGAGAAGAGTTTAGAACTTTGTCCATTCAGATGTGTGCATGGCATATCGACAAATGAATTCATTTATTTTAATTATTCTTTCTTTCACCTGAAATATTCAAATAACCTTGTTAGAAAACATTTAAGCCCTCAAGTAACATCGGATAGCTACATATAGGTATAAAACATAAACAAATAAATGCATATATGAAACACTTAAAAAACATTGTGCCTAGATGTAATTTATCCATAACCACAAACTTCTACTTTCTCTTGCTCTAACTAGTGTTAGGTTGTCTTCTTTATACATTTTATTCTGACCACAAATACTTCGAGTGTTCTAGACGGTATCGGGTCATTATCTTGCAGTTGCATAGTCAGAACGAGATTTTTGAGACAATGCCCTTTGCCGATTAGAGAACAAGAAATTTCATGTTTAACTACGTACTTAGACAACATGTACATATCCCATAAGTTGACAACATAAAAGCCCTTACCAACCGTGATTACTTGGGTAAATTAGAGCGACATCTATCATGCGAGTTATCGAAGAGCATAGATATAGGGAAAATAAATTTACCAATATAGGAAATATCAAGACACATTATATGAATATATACATAAAAACTTACAGATATACCACCCTTCCTCATTAGCCATCACGTACGCGTCTGGCTGAAGTACTCGAATCATCTCTGAGTTGTCATCATAAGTCTCATCTGGTCATCATAGAACTTTGACCACTAGACAATCTCATACTAGACTTTGTCTTTTTGATTCTTTCATATACATAATGGGCTTAAAGTTGCTGGTCCGACACATGTCTAATTGAAATAGAGTTCCGATTAGTGGGTTCCATTGGACTAGTGTACATCTTGCCATTGAGCTATAAAGTTGTTGGATCGAGGTTTATTTGGTCAAAACAAAATGTTGACCAATAGAGAGCCTTCGACCATTCTTAGCCTTACTTGATATGGTCTCAGACCTATTGTTTCGTTGCTTGATTTTTCTAAAATCAACTACTCAGAACAAAGTGTTAAATAACAAGTCCTCGAGCAATGCTTAGGAGTAAATAAAATCGAGAATTTAAAAAGTTTTTCATTCCATAAATTATATACTTTCCCTAGCTTCTGACTGTCTTTCGATAAACATAGTTTATGAGTAGACAGCCCAAGTAGGAAAATGACATAAGAATTACTGATTCCCTTTGATTGACTAATGTCTTCAACCACGACCACTGTTGTATTAGCAGTTGATCAGGGCGAGATAAACCTTATAGCAAAGAAATAGTCAACTCAGACATTTAGGCACTTAGTCTAAATTGATTTGTATGAGTGGTAGGACTACTATGCCTCACTAGCTCCGTGAAACCAACAATGTAACTAGTTCTCAACCAGTTCTTAGGTGGGAGACCCTTTCTGCCTGACCTAGTCCTATGAAGAGTAGCATCGTACTTGGATTTCGACTATTGTCTAGGCGGGAGGCCCTTTCCGCCTGACCTGGTCCCACGAAGACTAGCGATGTAGTTTGATCTTCATCCATCATTTAGGTGGAATGCTCTTTCCACCCGACCTAGTCTTGTGAAGACCAGAGGAATAGTTGGGTATCGACTACTTATACAGGAGCTCAAGTTGGTTATCTGATGCATATCTCATGTGGTCAGCATGATTCGTATTTATTTAACCAACTTGGAAACACATCAGAAGGCTGTGGCTTACTTTTAAGCCTCTTGTTAGAAACGTCTTTCTGAGTACATTGCTTGTCTACCATGTACGCCTACATTACCGAGCTATGACACGCTTAGTATCATTGCCGTTTAACGCCTTTGTTTGTATCAAAGTAGTAGATGTTAAGAGCAACACCTTAGATCCTCCGTTTGCAAGTGGATCACCTCTTTACCCTTATCCCAACTAGTCGGAGCGGATGCCACAAATAGCTTCTCAATAAACAAGCCAGGTGATCAAGCCAATAAATTTTAAGAGTTATTTTCTGATAACAGGATCATGGCACGTAGGGTGTCATCAATGTTTGAAGTCTTTGCTTGAATTCATCATAGTAGATGACATGAGCAGGACCTTAGGCCCTCTGTTTATAATTGGAGCGTCTCCCTCATCCATGTTTTGATTAGACAAGATGGATAAAGTTGACATAATCTCGACAAATATACCAGGACAATATCGACCATTGTTTTAAGATATGTCGTTGTTGTGAGCTCGAATAGTTTCTTGAAAACATGACACTAGAAGACAAAAAAATATCAAGTAGATACTCGCTTAGCTATATACATCTTCTAGATTTATTAGGATATAATGAGTAAAATTAGATCAAACATGGAAAACTATATTTACCATAATAATGCATAATTTATATAGAAAGTAAACTAAGGTGAGCCCTAGGCACTTTAGACCATAGTCGGTCTATGATAGTATGAGCTCGCAAAATAAATATATTGTCTAAAAGATTAACTTTAGGTAAACATAATAGAATATTGATATGAAATAATAAATCTCTTCCTGGTTGGAGAGTTTGAATCGAAAAAGGTACGCAAATTGTATATAAAATATTGTGTCTTATGTAGATACATACCGAATGTATCTATAAAATTAGTAAATTAATTTAAGAATTAACCTTACTAATTACCTAAACTAGCTGGCTTGATGTTTGAATTTTTACCACCGCATGTATCTCCTAGCACTAGTTGCGTAAGTGTACCGATGCTATCATCGACAAACTAGCCTAGCAATTTTTATCTATGGCAATCATCTTGGGCAGTTGATTTTGTTCAGGGAAATGACTCTTGCCTTGAACTTCTCTGTATGCCAGTGTCCTGCCAGATGACGATGGCTTCTTCGAGACTTGATCAGCATTAGGTGATCCATCTTGTAGGCTCGGAGCTCTAGATGTACCGTGATATTTTTTTATTGATTAATGCACCTATCCGATCCACACATATACTGATATACACTTGCACGCATACGCATGTATGGTCATAGTAGACCTGTATGTGTAGTACATACATGTATTGGGCATAGTACATACTATTTGGTGCATGTGATGTTAGACCTCAGCGACTATGCTTTAGCGTCACAACAAGGTGCAAAGAGGTTCTAGATGCCAACCTGCAACATTGATATAGAACAATAGCTTGGTTTGGTATAGTAATCTAATCGAACAATTTAATATAGTCAGATATTTGGCGGTATACATCAGTTTGGGTGTAGTCGACCCAAGTCACCTAGGGGCCTCATAGTCGATTTTTAAACTGATGTTTTCTACGGTAGCAACATTTTAAAGCATGTAGATTTAGTTGATTCGATGGAGTTAATGAAGATGAGACGGTGATAATTCTGATTTAGAGCTTTGGCTCGGTTGTATCTTTGGCCCAAAGTCATCATAACAACCCTTATCGAAAAATCCACCTTTTGATATAATGTCTTTGTGAATAGTCCGAATACCAATGTCCAATATTGATGGATTAGTAACTATCTGCAGTATTTATGTATATTACATAGTAGCACTATGTGTCTCTTTTTTCTTGAAGATATTTTTCTTATCTGTTTCAGTCTCTATCCATATTCTATAGAATATAGTATGTGATACTCCGTCGACTTATATATACGTATATGGAGTATTTCATATCAACACCAGGTAACATTCTTTTTAGCGTACGGACTATAGATTATTATAGACATTATTGCTGAATTACTAAATGGTATGGTTTTGTTGAAAACTTCCTTTATTAACATTTGTTGTTACAAAACTTTTTTCAAGGTACCTTTTGGTAGTTGCACTTTTTTCGTAATCTTTTAGCCCCTAAATTGTCATGATTCTTTTTTTTAAGAATCTACGGTTGTATAATATATAAAATGAATTAAAGTTAGAAGTTAGGAAACCCAATATTTTTAGATTCTTAATAGTTAGTTTCTCACCGGCTAATTATCATAATTTCGCGTTCGAGCTCCCCTGAACTTGTCCACAGAACAGGCGAGATACTGGTAATTGCGTTTTCTTAAATGGATCCAAATCCATTTCGAACACGTCAAATCACAGGCACAGTTTATCCGTCCCATCGAAGGTACAGAACGAGCACAAACAGCAACCTGGGGAGCCAATGAATGGTGGACCGTAGCCCACTCGAATCCCACTGCCATACGGGCCCCAAATCCCAAGGCCCACATCCACCCACACGTCGTAGTAGTCTCCACTAGATTCCCAATCCAACAACCCATCTGGCACGCCAAGCACACCCCCACCACCAACCCGGGGACCCCACGTGCCAAACCCCTCCACCCCGCCCGTCGTCGCAGAAGATCCGCGGCCAGTTCTACGCCACCTATGAACACGAGCGCACACGCATACATCCATCTCCCACCGGAAACAACAATCTCATTCGCTCGCCACGCCGCAAGATCAGCAAACCCCAGCGAATCCGAGCGCCCACGCATCTCCTTCCTTTGCTTTCCTTTCTTTTCCTTTCCTCGCTCTCTCCAACGATAAGAAGAAAAAATAAAGATAGCAACAACAACAAACAGCAGCAGCAAGCAGAAGAGTCAGGAGGCAGGCAGGAGCAGCGAACAATAATAAAGGGGGTTTTTATTAGAGAGGAGTAGGATGATGGAACGAGCGATCCAAATCCTGACCAGTTCGGATCGAGCGGTGGAAGAACAGGTTGGAGTGGCCTCCCGTGTTGCTCCTCCTCCTCTTTCTCTTGTTCCCCTCCTCCGCGTTCTCTTTCCCCTTCCGCACGCACCCTCCTCCTGTTCCTCCCCTCGTTTTGTTGTTGGTGCGGATCGAGGTCGTCGTCGTCGTCGTAGTCGGTTCGGGTCTTCGTTGTTGGCCGGCGGTCTATATATCGCGGAAATCGACGAGGCGTTCGAGGGGGCTAGGAGGAGGGATTAGGTTTCGGTCTTGGAGTTGTGTGCGGTGTTTCAATCGTGTTTGCGCCGCGGGATCGGTGAATCTAGGGTTTCGATTAGTTGATTGGTGGGGATGGATTCGTCCGGCGATGGAGGGGACGGGTGCGTGGGGGCGGCGCCGGCTGGGAAGGAGGAGAGCCCTGCGCCGGCCCCGTCTTCGGCTCCGGCTCCCGCTCCCTCCGCCGTTGGTGGTGGAGCAGGCGCTTCTGGATCCAGCGGGAAGGTGAAGCGCATGATGAAGACGCCCTATCAACTGGAAGTTCTCGAGAGGACTTACACAGGTTCGTGGATGGTCTATGGGGAATTGGGGACATTTTTTAGGGTTAGTTCGTGTTTGTTTTGTCGATTTTTCGATCGAAACAGCCGTGGGATTTCTGTGATGACTTGGTTTGGGATGTGTTGCTGCAGAGGATCCGTATCCAAATGAGACGATGAGAGCGGAGCTGTCTGTGAAGTTAGGGCTCACAGACAGGCAGCTGCAGATGTGGTTCTGCCACCGGCGGTTGAAGGACCGTAAGCCACCGCCAAAGCGGCAGCAGCTGGAGGAGGAGGAGGTTCCTGTGCCAGTTATGGCGCCACCTCCTGTGCTGCCACCACCACTGCCACACAGCGAGCTAACAATGGGCACTGCTGGGATGTATGGCGAACAGCTGCTGCCCTCCTCCTCCCGTAGAGGATCTGGCCGGCCATCAGCTGTTCCTAGGATTTCTGCACCAGAGGTCGCACGGAGATATTATGAGCCACCACAAGTTATGCTGCCTCCATTGGCACCAATGCAGCTCACACGAGCTGAGCACCGGGTGATTGATTCTGTGGAACGACTGATAGGGGAGCCGCTTCGGGAGGATGGGCCAGTGCTTGGTGTTGAGTTTGATCCACTCCCTCCTGGTGCATTTGGGGCGCCTATTGGTATGTGTATCATGCCCATTTTGCTTCCATCCTGCATTTTATAATTGCTGCCATTTTCTGTCATCACCCATTGTTCCACAGGTAAACACCGTGGTTATTTACATACCTGAGAATTGTGGCACATATAAGACTTGCATTTCTCCTTTTATGTGTTTAGGGAAATGTTAGAAAGTTTTTATGATGACTGCATTGTTTCAGCGTTAATACTGATAATATGCTCATTTGATACTTTCAATCTGCTGACTTCATTCTACTGTTTACTTTGCTATGTTTTGGAGCAGTTCCAGAGCAACAGAGACAGCCTTTCCGTTCTTATGAAACTAAAATGTTTTCTGGGCATGATACAAAGCACATGAAGGTATGTTATGTTTGCATACTAGCTGCATGCATACTGCCCTTCAATGATGACTTCCAGTAAAGGGTCTATTTATCTATCCTGGTTTTGCTGTCATTTATCAGCCTTCACAGGTCATAATAATGTAAACGGTGTGAAAAATATTCATGTTATACTACTGCTCTTGGATGCATCATAAGTCTGCAATACCAGTCAACGTTAATGTGGTCCAAAGAGAATTAAATAATTAACACTTAAAAAAATCTTTAGAATACTGATGTTATAATTGTAGCTATTTGCCTGTATAGAAATAGTGAGAAAAAGATCTAAATCTCATCAAATTTAGTGTCCATCAAAGAACTAGAAAGAACTAAGTCACATCACACTTTTAAATACTTCATTGTCCTTATAATTGTTCATGTCTCCTATTCTGTTCATCTTCAAGTTTAGCTGCTTTTAGCATTGTCTTTGTTTTGTTAATTATGGATGTATGCAATCTCTGTTTTTCCCCTTACAGGCATCTGCGTTCTTGCCTAGCATAGACCCATTTGTTCCAAATACAGTTACTGGGAAGCGAAAGTCCATGACAGGAAATTCTTCCCATCTTGGTTCACGGGCAGTTCGTGAATACCAATTTATACCTGAACAGTCTAGTGATATATATGAGAGGACGACTCAGCCACGTTACTATGATGTTTCAACTGAAGCTTCAGGATCACGATTCCTCCAAGGTGTCGAAAAGGCGCCTGGCTATTCATTTCATGGTCAAATGTCTGGTTCTAGCCATTTAACTCTACATGGCAGGCCATCAGTTTTTCCATCAGGACCAACAGATTATGAAATGGATCCATCTAATATCAAATCTAGTTCTGCTCCAAATGAAGGCCAGTATGGCATTCCTCATGTTGCTGGATTTGAACACTCCCTTGCACCCGCAGATAGAATGGTTTATCATGATGAAGATGCTTATCGAGTGGATAGAAAGCGCAAAGTATGACTTTCACTGACTATATGTATACATTTCCGTTATTCTGTATATGTAGTTGTTGATGTGTGATCACTTTCTTAACACTTCAGCATAGCGAGGAAGTGAAGATTGCAAAGGAAGTTGAGGTTCATGAAAAACGAATCAGAAAGGAACTTGAGAAGCAAGATGTGTTGAACAGAAAGGTATTCCTTATTCATGTTACAGAGGATTGTGCATTTGTTCTTGCTATGAGATTTACATTTTTTCCCTATGTTTGCAGAGAGAAGAACAGATGCGGAGGGAAATGGAGAGAAATGATCGTGAACGAAGGAAAGAAGAGGAGAGGTTGTTGCGCGAAAGGCAGAAGGAAGAAGAGAGATTCCAAAGGGAACAAAGGCGTGAACACAAACGAATGGAAAAGTATTTGCTGAAGCAGTCCATAAGAGTGTGTTCTCTAGTTATAAGACTTTTAATGCGGCATGTATAGAGTTTAGATGATTGTTATTATGTAGCTTACAATCTTTTGTATGTGCAGGATGAAAAAATAAGACAAAAGGAGGAGCTTCGTAAGGAGAAAGAAGCTGCAAAACAAAAGGCCGCTAATGAAAGGGCTACAGCACGTAGAATTGCACGGGAGTATATGGAGCTCATGGAAGATGAGCGCCTAGAACTAATGGAACTGGTTTCACAAAGCAAAGGGTTGCCCTCAATGCTTTCTCTTGATAGCGATACGCTGCAGCAGCTTGATTCATTCAGAGGTATGTTCAACACTCCTAGATCTAGTCTTCTAGCCTGTGTAGACTGCAGGATTTTGCAGCTTACTTTGTTTTCATTTCAGAAAGAAAATACATTTGCTGATTGAATAAGGAACTTTGCCTTTTTTTCAATTGGTTGCATGCAATTGTTATGGCTTTAAATAGGCAGGCACTTCATTTTCAGGATGAAAAATATAAAATTATATGTTTACAAAAAGAATAAACCATCAACTCGAATTAATGGTCTGGTTTTTTCTTTAAAAGTTTATCGTTATGATTCTCCCTTTTATCTTATATATAACAGCAGGAAATCTAATTTGATCCCTTTGTAGTTTTATATTTTTTGAGTAAAGAGTAGTGCTTGGTATTTAAGCCAAAATCATTATACCTCTCTAAACGAAAATTGGAATACCTTTTTAGGTACTTCCATATTCTCAAATTCAGGATGACAAAAACTAGAATAGGTTATATAATTATTATTTGCAGCCTACCTGGTGCTAGGTCATCAAAAATACTTTGTTTGGTTTGGACCGAATAGTCACAAAATGGGTTATCTTATTGTTATGCCTGTTTGGTTCACTCATGTTACCTAGTCGTTTCATTGACAATTTCTTCTTCAAGTGAGTTTTTTTAGAACCACCAAAGGGCATGACATCCCAGTCCCAACTTTTATTAAAAAGAGCTAGTGAATTCTTAGCATTTTACAGTGCAATACAAAAAACTTCACCTCACATGATCACCACAAACATCTCTAGTTGCATGATGTAGCGGTCTTAAAGTTTAGTCTGTCCTTTTGCAGGAATGCTGAGACAATTTCCTAGTGAAATTGTGAGATTGACGGTGCCGTTTTCAATAAAACCATGGACAAGCTCTGAGGATAATGTTGGAAACCTTTTAATGGTACTTTCTAATTTAATTATTCAGCATTTTGTTCCTTCTCCATTAAATTCTTTTCCCACAAAAAAGGATAATTAGAAAATCTACGAAACTATTTTCACATAAAAACGCTACCTTGCATAGATTATCTAGGTGACATTTATGAAGAAAACTTAAGTAATAAAGAAGGCCACCTATTTTTCCCCTCTAGAAGCTTTGTTTATTATGTTACTGGTTAATAACTTAATACCATATCTATTTCCTTTGGAAATTCATCTGCGTGGTCATGTAACAATACTCATCTTGTGTACTAGATCTGCTACACATGTTCGCTACATATATAGTCTACTGTTTCTGTTTTCCTGCCAAAGGATGAACTTTCATGTTATGAATTTGCTTCTATTCGAAGTGCATTATATGCTACAAGTATATAGAGTTTTTGTAACAGTAGCTGCTGTTTAATGATATCCAGGTGTGGAAGTTCTTTATTACCTTTGCGGATGTTCTTGGGATTCCATCATTCACGCTTGATGAGTTTGTGCAGTCTCTTCATGATTATGTAAGTTCAGTGCCCATTCCATCATGCTTAAGGTGAATCCTGATATGGTGCAACACGAATGTGTGATTTGATGACATGGTGTTGCTTCTCCGTTTTTCTCCTTGTAACATGGATAAGAACCGCAAGATGAATATGACCAGGCTTTGTTGCCCTGAATGCTTATATTGGTAGTTTGTGTTGTCATTTCCAGTATTCTATGTTTTGACATTGGTACATGATATTCTGTGCTCTCTGAGCTTGTATATCCAACTCATGCACACCAAAATATGCTAAGGTGTAATGCCATTATTGCCATTTGACTCGTGGTACATTATAATAGCGTGAACATTTAACTTTTGGTACATGATAGTCTGTTTCTTTTTTTAGCTGAATTGATTATATATGCCTGTTGATATTCATTTATAGGATTCAAGGTTGTTGGGAGACTTGCATGTTGCTCTGCTGAAATCCATAATAAAAGATATTGAGGATGTTGCACGAACTCCTTCAGTTGCTTCAGGGATGTCTGCTAATACTGGAGGCGGTCATCCACAAATTGTTGAAGGGGTGTGTGTGCAGATCTTTGCTGAAAGATAGAGCTTCTATTCAAATTCAGTAAATTCTATGCTATTAATATTTTCTAAAACATTCCTGGTCTCTTATTGTTAGGCATATGATTGGGGCTTCAACATATTTGCCTGGCAGCGACACTTGAATTTTCTTACATGGCCTGAAATATTGCGACAGTTTGGTTTATCTGCTGGTTTTGGACCTCAGTTAAAGAAAAGGAATGCTGAAAATGTCAATAACCACAATGATAATGAGGTATTTGTCCATTGAAAGTTTCCAATGCAGTTTAGGCCTGATAGTTGCATCATAATCATGTGCTATGATCTATATCACAGTGTGTAATTTTCTTGGAGGCAATATCTAGTAACTTCTGTTGTCCTGTATCAATGTTTGTGGTTTTTTTGTTCCTGAGCAATTTTGGATTCAAAGTAAACACCTAACTGTGTAGTCCCATTGTTAGATGAGTAAAATCCTGAGGTACAATGGTATTTATGCTCTTGATGACAAATTCAAAAATAGAAGAAAGCTATCAGTATCATGATTCTATATGATCTTGTTAGACTATTTTGATCTTGGCCCTGCCATGATATTAGTTAGGAATTACAATATAAAATAACAGCACAATCCTAAATATTTGTAATCATAGTTCTTGAGGTGTGCCTTATTATACTATAGTAGGATCATGGTCCTACCAACAAGAGACTACCATATCTTAAATACTGTTCGTGATCCTTGAATGGAAGTATAATTGGAGAAACTTTTGTAATATGCATATCTGAAGCAGAATAGCAGATTAGAAACTTTCATTCTTTCTTTATGGCAAGAAATAAAAATATCCACAAGTCTTCAACAACCCTAAACGATTCAATGCAAAATTTGTAAACAGGGCCGTAATAGTGAGGATGTTATTTCCATACTGAGAAGTGGCTCAGCAGCTGTAAATGCTGCTGCTAAAATGAAAGAAAGAGGCTACACTAATCGTCGCAGGTCTCGACACCGTCTGACACCTGGAACTGTAAAATTTGCTGCGTTCCATGTGTTGTCACTTGAAGGGAGCAAAGGTCTCACGATACTGGAAGTTGCAGAAAAAATACAGGTATATCCACATCCCAAAAAGGTGCTTAACTGTGACCTGTTGCAATCTTATTGATTTGCTTATTATCTCTTCAGAAATCTGGACTGAGAGACCTTACGACAAGCAAGACACCTGAGGCATCTATATCTGCTGCACTATCAAGGGATTCAAAGCTTTTTGAAAGAATTGCACCTTCAACATACTGTGTTAAAACTCCATACAGAAAAGATCCAGCTGATTCGGAGGCTGTGTTGGCAGCAGCACGTGAAAAAATAAGGGTGTTTCAGAACACTATTTCTGAGTGTGAAGAAGTGGAGAAGGATGTGGATGATGCTGAGAGGGATGAGGATTCTGAGTGTGATGATGCTGATGATGATCCTGATGGTGATGAAGTGAATATTGAGGAAAAATATGCCGATACTCCCCTGGTTAAAGCACAAGATGGTGGTGTGCCAACTACAGTTGGTGACATAAACAAGGAAACAAATAGTGTAGTTAATGCATTAACACCACCACTTATCCACACTAAATCTCCTGAGAGTAGCTCACTGCGCACTCTGGACAAGTCTGGACAAGTCCATACTACAAGTGATCCACCAGCTGAGATCTCATCAGATTATCATGATGTACCTGCTGGCAGTGCTCAAGACGCAGAGATCGATGAAAGCAACCAGGGGGAATCCTGGGTACAGGGGCTAGCTGAAGGTGACTACTGTGATCTCAGTGTTGAGGAACGCCTCAATGCATTGGTAGCACTGATTGGTGTTGCCACTGAAGGAAATTCTATACGTGCTGTCCTTGAGGTAATTATCTTGCATAATATTGATATCTTGTCATTTTCCCATAATCTGAACCAAGGATCTTTGCAGGAACGCCTGGAGGCAGCAAGTGCTTTGAAAAAGCAAATGTGGGCAGAAGCACAACTTGATAAAAGACGTTCTAGGGAGGAATTTTCTAGTAAAATGCAATATGATTCTGGTATGGGTTTAAAGGCTGATGTAGATCAACAAAATACTCTTGCCGAAAGTATTCTTGCACCAGTGAATAACCTTGTTAAAGACAATAATGGAAATGGTAGCTCAGTAAACAATGAGTTGCCTGTTGATCAGCAGAGTCAGCCTAATGCTGGCAACATAGTTCATGAGAGGAATGGTGTAAGGCAGGAATTTAGTGCAAATCCAGAAAATTTGTCTGGTCAACAAATTGTTACATCTGAGAAAACAAGATCTCAGTTGAAATCATATATAGGCCACAAAGCAGAACAACTTCATGTATATAGATCTCTACCCCTCGGGCAAGATCGGAGACGAAACCGGTACTGGCAGTTTTCAACTTCGGCATCCCCCAATGACCCTGGTTCTGGAAGGATCTTATTTGAATCTAGAGATGGATATTGGAGGCTGATTGACTCAATTGAGGTATTTTTATTTCCTTTATATCTAGGTTAATATACAATACAAATTCTACAAATAGCACAAATTCAGCTGGTGAAATTTGTGTTTCAGTGTGCTGATTAATCACCTTTGTTATGTAATTTATGTGTCCCTTTTGTATATGAACTATCCTTATAGGATGCTATACCAGCTTTACCTGTGTGTAGATAGAGAGAGATTGTCCATACCACTAGAGGATGTCAGGTTGTAATAGTAAAGTAGAATTATTCAGAGGGTCATGGAAGTGTAAGCTGCTTGGTGGTTGACAGGAGTCATAACATAACCTATACAATTGCTTTGATAGTAGTTCTCACCATCCCATGCTTCTATTTTAAGGCTTGCTTTGATTTATCTAAAAGATAGGGATATATCATGTTGAGCACAACTAACTTCTGGGTTACATCAATTAAGTCATGTTGAGCACAGATTCAGCTGGTGTAGTAGTACTAATTTGTACGGATGTTTGCTTGGAATCAACCTTAGAGTAGACTTTTCTAACTTCTATCTTGGATGATTCCTAGAGGAGTGCTGATTCAAGGTTATTTTGTGGTGTTCTGGGCTGGTGCTGGACCAGATGCTGCCAGTATGCAGCCTGGAACTGATAACAGCAAGTAGCAACTGAAGGAATTCCCAGGACTAGTTATAGAAAACCTAGATGCTAAACATTTCAATACTTGCACCGTAAATGGATATGTACTCTATGTATAGTATATTATCCTTTGTTATGTTTATCTAAGAACTAGCTCTTGATGTTAGAGTATATTATCCCTTGTTCGAGTACTTTCTGGGTCTCTGATAATTTCAATGTTATGCCTAATTAAATGCAGGCTTTTGATGCGTTAGTGTCTTCCCTTGATACTCGGGGCATCAGGGAGTCACATCTTCATTCAATGTTGCAAAGCATTGAAGCAACCTTCAAGGAAGCTATTGTGAGGAAAAGTGCTAGTATAGAACCGTCAGCTGGAAGGGTTTTGAAAAATGGAACGAGTGAGATTATAAGTCCAAATTATAGTAACGAGTTTGGAAGTCCATGCAGTACCCTTTCTGGTGTTGCATCTGATAGTGCTATGGCATATTCAGATTCCTTCAGGATAGAACTTGGGTGTAATGATGTTGAGAAGATTGCAATTTCAAAAAGGGCACATCTGTTTATAAAGTGGATGTGGAAAGAGTGCAACAATTGCCAATCAACATGTGCCATGAAACATGGAAAGAAACGGTGCTCTGGGCTGATACAATGTTGTGATTGCTGTTATCAGATTTACTTAGCTGAAGAAACACACTGTGCTTCTTGCCATAAGACATTCAAATCCATTCACAATATCTCAGAGCACTCATCACAATGTGAAGAGAAACGGAGAACCGATCCTAATTGGAATATGCAAATTTCAGACAACTCTGTTCCTGTAGGATTGAGATTGCTAAAGCTTCTTTTAGCTAACGTTGAGGTGAAGTAACATATTTCTGATCAGTAAACTTGCTATATTTTGCTAAATACAAGTAGTGAGTCTGTCTGACTTGTTAGCATTATGTTTTACAGGCTTCAGTTCCAGCTGAAGCTCTTGAACCATTCTGGTCAGATGTTTATCGAAAATCTTGGGGTGTGAAGTTGTATTCTACATCATCTATCGAAGAAGTCTTTGAGGTTTGCACGTCTTTTCCTTCTCTTTCTTTAATACACCCAGCAGTTCTTTTGCTTTGAAGACATCTGTTACACTGAGTTCTACTGTATTTGCAATAGCAGGCTAAAAGAGTACTATGCTAGATATGAGTTACATCGGTCTATTGGGGCTTCACTTGGAACCCCATAACCTGTGTTTGTTGTATAGGAAATTATTAAGAAGAAAATTCTTTGGCAATGATAACTTGATACTTCACGTATAAGAAATTATTTCACTAAATAAGCTGTGTTTACTGTACTGGTGAAAGCTGTCATGATAGAGATGCCCTTGAAAGACTGAGAATCAAACTGGTCATGTTTGTTCTGTTTAGGAAATGTTTCTATTTTAAGGTGAAGAGTGTGAGGTTAAAACCTGGGCGTGACAGATGATGCTGCAAGATAAATGCTTTGTATTCTAGAATAGAAAGCTTGGTAATTTAATAGCAGCTTTTTTGCATATTTGTGGCTATCACTCTCAGCCACTGAATTGTGCTTTGCTTGGCTTCGTCAGATGCTAACCATTCTGGAAGGTGCAATAAGAAAGGATTTCTTGTCATCTGACTTTGAGACAACAACTGAGTTGCTCAATTCAAACACTCAGGATCTGGCTTCTCGGAATATTGTTGCACGTTCTGGATTACTTGATGTACTTCCATGGGTTCCTGACACTATCGCTGCTGTTGCATTAAGATTGTTAGAACTAGATTCTGCCATCTCATACACTCTACGTCAGAAGGTGGGATCAAACAAGGAGTGGGGAGCTGGAGAATTCATGGTGAGTCTTGATTCTTATGATTATTGCATTCACATTTTCACGTAGGGAAAGTGATATCGTTGGATAAAATAAATAAATAACGTAAAATACTGTAATTCATTTTTATTTGGACAATCCATAGTTTGTTCTTTCTAGCTGTCCCATTTGTGTAACTATGTTGATACTTCTGTGCAGAAGCTTCCACTAAGATATACTGCTGCTAAAACCAAACAAGAAATGGAACTGGGAACTAGTGGTTTTGATCGACAAGACGCGTTGCTGACTCCAAGCAATGGCCGCAGAGGTCGTGGACGAGGAGGCGGTCGAGGAGGTGGCAGGGGAGGCAGATCCCGAAGTCGTGGTGGCAAGGTCCCCAGAGGTATTGGTAGCTCTCCCAAGATTGAGTTCAGGGGTTACAGTGCTGTGCCTTCTGAGAAAGGTCCACGAAAGTATGCACGTCGAGGGCGTAATCGTGGACGTGGGCGTGGACTCAGAACTGTTAGGCCTCGGCAGACAGCTGATATTGGAGCCAGATCAATTCCAAAGGCAAATTTGCTAGGCAGCTTTAGCATGCTAAGGAAAGCAAAGCATACAACAACCGTGGAGTCTCCTCAGAGTTCTGGTGCAGAAGAGTGGGGTTTGGAGAGAAGGCCATCATATGTCAAGGATGATGAGGACAATTCAGTTTCTCAATCAGATGAATCAAGCGAGGAAAACTGTGAGCCCATGCACGAGGATTACGACGAGCAGCTTCAAGATTATTCTAGGGACAATTCTGGGTCCAGCCCTCATCAGATGATGGATGATGCGAGTGACGATAATGATGAGGATGCCGAAGGAGACGAGGAGGGTGAGGAAGATGGAGAGGAGTACGATGCAGAACAGCATGCTGACGAAGATAACGACGATGCTGAGATGGGCGAGGATGATGTCGAGGACAATGACGGTGGTGGTGGTGGAGCGGAGAACGGCGACGAGGATGAAGACGGTACATCTTATTCCTCCGAGTATAGCGAATAACGGAATAAGATAGTTTGGCCGTGTGAAGGTCACGTGGCAACCAGATGATGGTACGGTTTACATCTGGTTCTTGGAGCTCAAACGGTTGATTATCCGTAGTAGAGAATTGTCGGTTTTGTAGATGTGTATACACGGTATACTCAATATCGGAAATCATTACCATATAAAGGGCATTAAGTGTCATTCGGCCAGAAAAGTTGGAAATGAAGCATTTAAAACCTGCAGGATGTATACACGGTACACTCAATGTCGGATCATTGCCGTACAAGGGCAAGTTTCTTTCAGCTAGAAAAATTGGTTGAAGCACGATAAACATCCCGTCGAATTAAATATGATGGGCGTATGAACGGCCCAACAATATCAGCAAAAGCCTATATAAGGCCTACTGAACAATTCTTCAACCACCCTAAACAATTTAATGTGAAATTTGTAAACAGGGTCGTAATGGTGAGGATGTTATTTCGGCCTTATTTACTTTATTGTAAAAAAACTCTATCAAACTTTGTGGTACCAAATTTTAGTAGAATGTAGTGTTGGATATTATTGGATAATGTTTAGTTTGGGGAATTACCAAATTTTGGTAGAATTTTTAATGTAGAATGTTTAGAAATTACCAAAATAATAATTATATATTTTGTTTGTTGCTCGTTAATGTTAGAATTTAAAAAAGATTAAAAATAACAATAAAGTGAACAAGCCTTATAACAAATGATAAAGCTACGTAACTAAAATGTCCTATAACAAATGATATAAACTTAACTTAGAGTGTTCGATTACAAATTTTTAGACCATTGGTTTGCTAATACTGTTGCTGATCAGCATAAGCAGTTTCATCTGCTGATCCGGTTCAGCCCAATATGCCAACCGATAGGATTTTGCTGAAATTACACATCCGCAACAGCCGTCCGATGGGGCGCTTTGCCAAAAACTTACCACTCATATTACTTTTTTGAGTTAATATTTTTGGAATCCTAAATCTATTCCGCGAGAGTAACTAAAAATTCTAATCGAATTGGAAACCATCCCAAGTACACACGTCAATCAAATTTCTAAATGAAAATCAGCAAACGTGACAGCTGTTTGACGGATAAACGTGGAATATTTACCCTTTCCAACCGAACGAACCCACTACTGCTCCGAGATATCGCGCGCGCCCTCCAGGATGTTCTAGAAGCTTCCACACTCCTCTTCTTTTCCGATACCGCTTCCCTCCTCTCCAGACTCTTCTCTCTCCCCTCTTTTCTCCCACCCCTCTCTCCTCCCCGCCCCCGTACCAAACCACAGAACCAAGACGACGGCAACACGAAGAGCTCGGGCAAGCTGCTCGCCCGCGAGCGAATAGCCAAGAACGCAACAACACCGAAGAGACAGAACAGATCGAGTAAGGTTTAGCCATGGGGCTGGATTACTACAAGATCCTGGGCGTCGACAAGGCCGCCACCGACGACGACCTCAAGAAGGCGTACCGCAAGCTCGCCATGAAGTGGCACCCTGACAAGAACCCCAACAACAAGAAGGAGGCGGAGAACAAGTTCAAGCAGATCTCCGAGGCATACGAGGTAAGCAACCAGGGTTTCAAGAGATAGATCTGTTTGTGATAGATTCGTGTTGCTGAATATCTAGTTGAATTGTGTGTCGTGACGCGCCCATGGTGTTTGTGTCGGCGTAGGTGCTGAGCGACCCGCAGAAGCGAGCGGTGTACGACCAGTACGGCGAGGAGGGGCTCAAGGGGCAGGTCCCGCCGGCGGGCGCCGGTGGCGCGGGCCCGGGGGGAGCGACTTTCTTCTCGACCGGCGGCGACGGGCCGAACGTATTCCGGTTCAACCCGCGCAACGCGGAGGACATCTTCGCGGAGTTCTTCGGCTCGTCCAGCCCGTTGGGCGGCATGGGCGGTGGCATGGGCGGCGGCATGGGTGGCGGCCCCGGGATGCGGGCTGGCGGCCCGCGGTTCTCGTCGTCGATATTCGGGGACGACATCTTCGGGTCGGCGTACAGCGGTGGAGCCGATGGGCACCACGGGATGCACCCTGGCACCGGGAGGGCGTTTAAGGCGCCGGCGATCGAGAGGAAGCTGCCGTGCAGCCTGGAGGAGCTGTACAAGGGGACCACCAAGAAGATGAAGATTTCCAGGGAAATTGCTGACGCTAGTGGGTAAGTCTCTCTTCCTTTACTTCACAAATCACAATTATTTCATCGCATTAGCATTAGTGATTTGTTCGCATCACTGCAACATGTCAGACTGGAATCTGTGATGATTCGTTAGTAGATGCCTAAAACTCTAAAATGATTAGCGCTCTCTCGTCGCGAATATTTGACGTGTAGCTTAAGATTCTGTCGAACTTCTAAAATTTTGATGGTCGGGATTGTAATAACTTGACCGAATCGTGTTCTAAGCATCAAATATTATCCTACCTACTAAGGATACTTTCATCCAATTAGTTTCTTGTAGCAGAGCTGACACTTCCTTTTGCAGCTGGTACTGTGTACTGAACAATGTTGTTCATTGTGACTGCGCAGGAAGACCATTCCAGTGGAGGAGATTCTGACCATCGATGTGAAGCCTGGTTGGAAGAAGGGCACCAAGATCACCTTCCCGGAGAAAGGGAACGAGCAGCCGAACGTGATCCCGGCCGACCTCGTCTTCATCATCGACGAGAAGCCGCACCCGGTGTTCACCCGCGACGGCAACGACCTGGTGGTGACGCACAAGATACCGCTCGCCGAGGCCCTGACCGGCCACACCGTCCACCTGACGACGCTCGACGGCCGCAGTCTGACGATCCCGATCAGCTCCGTCATCCACCCGGGCTACGAGGAGGTTGTCCGCGGCGAGGGCATGCCCATCCCCAAGGATTCTTCCAAGAAGGGCAACCTCCGGGTCAAGTTCGACATCAAGTTCCCGTCGAGGCTCACCGCCGACCAGAAGTCCGGCGTGAAGCGGCTGCTGGGGCAGTAGAGCAAGTGCACGAGCGGAGCAAACAATGTACCGTATCAGCCTTTTTTTGTGCCTGTGTTGAACTGGAGAGATCCTGCATCTGCGAGCCAGCGGCGAGTTCGTCCGGAGTTTTTCAGATCATATGTGTTACGCTACAAGCCTAAAAGGCAACGGGGCCTTTAACGTGTGAGAACTAGATATGTTTCGTGCAACTTTGGCGGTTCACGATGATTTCTTTTACGGTCTTTCTGGTTGGAGTCTGATGATTCACATTGGCTGGCGTAAAAAGACTAGGCGTAGATGCTGTACCTATTGCACGAATTTAAATGTTATAATACAAGATGTTCATTCTGAAATGGAGTGAAAGTTAGTGTCCATTTCTATATAGGTTTTTTTTTTGTGACGGGCTACATGGGTTATTATTGATGCCGCTGAAATTTGGAAGATGCTATGCACACTAAAACGTCCGATCAAACAAAGGCTTACGTTGTCTCACTTATCGGAAGAACAGATTATTAGCCGCTTAAAAAAATAAGTTATAGTTAAAATTTTTATATACGTCCTTAACTATTTAAAAACAAATATTATAAAATAAACTATAGAAAATTACAAAATCAATCTAAATTAAAATTTAAAATTTAACTTATAAACATAGGTAAAAACGAAACGAAACTAGCCAAATTTTGCATGTATGTTATGGCGGTGAGAGTATAGGTGGGTTTTAGCTTATGGTCCTCAGTTAACCATAAATAGCTTAATTATTGACATGAGCACCATCAAGAATTGTTAACTTATTTATAAGAACTAATCTTAGGTACTTATGCTATATAAAAAGCATAAAAAAAACTTGGCAGCAAAATGAGCATTGGAAAAACACACTTGATAATGTTAAAGACCAAGTTAACCAGCATGGATTCAGATAAATCAAATCTCTGGCAAAAGCCGCTTGTGGCCATCTCGACCTTGTCCGTGATTTTGGGCTTGTACTTAGATATGGGCTTCCATATGACGTGGGAGCTGAATAGGGGAGATGCTGAGAACACGTAGATACTTGTATCCTTTTAAAAAATCATATCACAGATGAAATAATTAATGTAGGATATAGACGTGAGACTCTCTCTTTGTTATCAATTATTTTTATGTATATAATGATAAGCACATCTGTCTCTTTATTTTATAGTAAGGAGAGGCTACACATAAAATATATTTCTTTCTAAAATCGATTTGGATTGGTACATAATAAAATATTCGTAAGACTCCTTGGGACTATACGGCTAACTCAGTTTTACCAAAACTCCTTCTAAAACCTAGTGAAAAAAAGTCAGTTATCACTATGCATCATACACAATTGTTTCATTAAAAACCTTTGTGAGG
Organism: Oryza coarctata; assembly: GCA_030770085.1. Taxonomy (NCBI): domain Eukaryota; kingdom Viridiplantae; phylum Streptophyta; class Magnoliopsida; order Poales; family Poaceae; genus Oryza; species Oryza coarctata. Next base: position 21,965,677 of record CM061470.1, read on the forward strand.
TTAAAAAGCTCCACTTAGCTAAGAGAAGAAAGTACAATGTTGTGTACTCACCGATCCACTGAATATATCCAATTTAGGGGTTTCACTTCCCCTAAACCTTATAAGTCTCTAAGCCTTTTTATTCTAATTTCTTAAACAAACTTTAGAAACTTAGATTGCAGGATCTTCACTTTTCATTTTTTCTAAAGTTCATGAGGATAGAAAATTTTTGAAGTAGTATGCTTCGTCATATTGTTTTTATAGTTGTATCTATGCGACAAATAATGTATTATCCTCATAGATAATACTGGAAGCATCGGAGATACTCAAACCACAAGACCATTTAATATGGTGAGTCATTCATCTAAGCCACACACACTCTCGTGCGATTTTATATAGTGCAATGATCTCAAAGTGATTTGTGGATGTTGCTATCTGAGTTTGTTTGCTAGACCGTCGCAAAATGGCTGTTGCAGCATAGAGAAATACAAAACCAATTGGACAAACAGCTATTCTTTCAGCTGTTCACATCTGTATGCTTCATATTTGTGAAAATTTTAAAATTCACCTGAGTTGAAAGGTCTTAAAAAAATCACTTATCTGTTGTTGAAAATTATGCAGATCCTAACAGAGAAAGCTGAAGCTCCAGGTGACTGTGCAGCTCCTATTGTAAACAGAGTGTTGTCTATGAAACTTCAGCTCCAAGGGCTGAAAATGCAGATGCTAAGGAAAAGGAAAGGTGAATGCCTAAAGGAGGTGCACTCATGCTGTCTCCTACGTCTATTTTTGACATCACCTGTTTCATTGTTGTTCTATGATATAAGTAACATGTTCTCTTACCATCCACACAAGTGACACCATGCTGCCTGTGAAGTCAAGCAACAGCCGGGCATGAGTGAGCTATGATGTGCCCATCCACTTACACAAGACCAAGGATTACAAATACAAGAAAGACTCTTGGCCTTTTTAAGAGGTTATAAAATAAATAGCCAACCATTCTATAAGATAATTTGCCAAGCATTGACAAGCAATAATGTTGTAACAGGCCAACGCCTCAACTTCAAACAATTACAGTAATTTGATCCCATCCTTTCAAATACATTTTTTTAAATTTTATTTTATTTTTCCCAACTTAATATATTGGAGTATACTATTCTAAAAGTTATGAAATATTTTTCTGTGCAGTGTGCAAACCGATCTTACTGATACTGCAAAAGTATATTTGGATGATGATATTGGCGATTCATGTGAGAATCCGGTGCTGACAATTTGTGATAGGCCAACGCCTCACAGTCACAGGTTCACATCTGAATTTTCTCTATTCTATAATATTAAAAAAGAAACAAGCACATATGTTAACCCATGTCATCAACTAATTAATGTCCTTTAGATGATTATACTATTTAAAATGAACCATTGGATGTGCTTTAAACATTTACGCGTGTAATATACTTAATTTTAACTAATTTCTGTTCCAATAGTTTGATATCTGATAATGAAGTTATATTATGTTTGCAGTTTTATACCCTTAAGGATTTTTTTTTTCTTAACTGGACGTCACCTATGGTGAGACGACCTTGAGGATAACAAACAAAATAACCTGCAAGAAAGAATAACGCTAGTAAATGAATAGTGCTAGTAATCTTTCTTAGGAAGATTTTTGGTAGCTATTATAAAGTCAACATCTGCAACGGCAATTGGATGTTATGGTCTGTAGAAACATATGCTATTCAGATTGACCTATGCTATTACGGTTTCAGTTAAATCTGAGCAATTATATAAAGAGAAGAGAATTTAAATTACAAGTGTCACTCAGGTCACAGTGTTACATAAAGCAAAGAACAAAATACTACCCAAAGATACCCCAATTTTATATTTTAATTGTAAAAAAACCGATCAAAAAGACCCTAAAACTCTATGAAAAGATCCTCTAAATTCCTCTCACGGGTGCAAGCCCCTAGGTTTCCAACTCTATTTATAGGCCAAATGGCTGGTTAGTCCCAATTGCCCCTGAAACGTACTACCACCACTCAGCCTATTTTTAGCTCTCGGATTTAAGATCAGCGCTCAAAATTAAGCCACGTAGGCAGACATACGCACTGTCACAGAGATCGACCCTCAGCCACAGGATCCCGCCGGCCGGCCGAACCATCCGCTCCGCACCTCGATCGGCCGCGCCGACACGTGTCCGTGGGACGGATCCCATGCGGCCGCAGCCCCGCGCACGCGGGCGCCGAGCCAACCAGAGACTGCCACGGGTCCTGCCGCTGTCTTCTGCGCGTCGTGGGCCCGCCCATCCGGAACGAGACTCTCCGAGCCGCCACGTGCGTCGTTCTCCCGCGCGCGCCTCGGCCGCGTAGGCGTACTCCGTCTTGGGCCACGGCCAGGCCGCGTGGCCATCCTGGGCGAGCTCGGCCTGGCCTCCCTACCAGCTAAGCACAAGCCTGGGCCAGCTAACTACGTGTGTTGACCAACTAGCCGAGCACAGTTCGCACGCACGCACGGTTAGTGTAGACTCCATGCAATGAGCCATGGACTGCTCCTCTCTTCTCTCATCTTTTCTTCGTGAATCTGCCACTTGCGCATCTACTTACAAACCCAATTGCGAGAATCTTTTTCACACGGTCTATCTTATATCACTTTAAATTTAATCTTGACATTCTTAATTTATTATATATCTTATCTTCTTTTTAACTTTATCATAATTCATCGTTAGTTAAGATTGGCTTTAGTTTATTATTATCATATTACAACCGTGGTGATATCTATTTCTCTCTTAGCATAATCCAAACCTCACCATTAACCAAGTCACTTACAAATAAACTATACAGTTACCATAACTATTTATACCAACTTTTTAAATTATTTTTTAAAAAAACAAAATATAGTTATCAATTTTTCATCAAGGACCATCACACAGTTTTACACGGTGACGCAGAGACCTGTCAGGGAGCACGCATCTCAGCCTATTGCATGGTTAATTTCAGAAGTTTGTAGAAGCACCTTTTTATCTGCGTCTGAATCCTGATTGTGTACGCTACTTGTAAAGAAAATGCCATATGCAGAATTTGAGGAATATCAGTCATTTTCTTTGTACGACACCTGAAATTAATTGGGCAATATACTACTTTCATGAGAATCATATGCTGGTACCATGAATGAATCAGCGAGTATGATCAGTTTTTTCATAATGCCACTTCTCGGTAGTACAGACCATTAGGCAAAAAAAAAAGTATATACTCGGCCATTCAATGGGGAAGTAGTATATACTGATCAAACAAAAAAAGTATATGATCATTTCCATATATCTTGCCCCCTGGATAAAAAGCTCCCGAGACAGCCCACTAAATTGGTCTCCTACCCCAGCTAGTAGGGGTATTCCATCTAACCAAACAATTTGGTTTGGTCTTTAAATAATTTCGGTCGATTTAAACTCAAGAGGTCTACTGAAATATATGATATTTTAGAGAATCAAAAAAATTAGACATCTCACAATAAAAAAATTCGGTATCACTTTTTTCCTTTTTAGAACATGTTGTTGATAATTAAACAGCACAAGATAATAGCAAATGATATTTACATCATCGGTTCTAGCTTCCAACTTAACACCAAGATAGCTAATTGGATTCCTTTCCTAATTTCGGTTAACTGAATTAAATTAATTAATTTAAGTTAGTGAAAAAGCAAGACCGGTTCGATTATTTTTGCCCACCCCTAACCCAATACAGTCCACGAGAATCCTTAGCTCGATAGCAATCAATCTTTTTGTGGCCAAATGGAGAGCCAACTTTGAGCGGCAGAAGAGGAGGGAGAGCCCCCTATTCAGGCCGTGCAATTGGGCTCTTGGAATCGGCCTTCCACACCGGAACGGCCCACTTGTAGCCATCGGGAGGATTAGGACAAATTCCAATTTAGTCCCACAACTAGGTACGACAACGGAGAGGAGCTTGCGGCGGTGGCCGTCTTGGTACTCTTCAGGTCTACCACCGTGAGGTCGAAGCTCGAGCAGGCAGGTGACGAGGTCAGAGATTGAGCTTCATTCCATGACGACATGCAGCAAGAGAGGAAAGAGAGACCACCTCCACCGAGAGAGCGGGTTGAGGATGCTAGTGACAGATCGAGTTCCAGGTGTGTGGCTCCTCCCCCACCTGCCTTCGCCTTGCCATCGTCCAAGCAAGCCACTGGTTTTTGGGCGGGGTGAGGCTAGGTCGGATCTCACCGTCTAGGCACAAACAAGCCTTCGACGATGATGACGGACGTTACGGGCAAGACCATGGGGCTTAAGGATGTGTGGAGCTTGATCTCAATAAGGAGGTGGTTGACCTCTTTATATTTGCATCGAGGTAGATCAACGGTGGTGACGGTGATTTGTCGAGGTGCTAGTGGAGGACGGAGATGGTCGTTGAGACTAGAGAAATAGCCAGGCTCAAATGAGACGACCCTGTGGTGGAGAAGGTGAGGATGGGGCTCCTCTTCCTCGACGACGACGTTGATGAAGTAGAGGGGCCTAGGTGGCGGTCCTCCTCTTTCCCCCTCTCCTTCTCCACCCTCCATTGCTCCTGATGTCTCATGGTCGCCAACACGCGCCGCTGCAGATGCCGAAGAGGTGGCTACCGTTGTTCATCACCGACACCCTGCCGTCATACTGCTGCTCTATTTTAAGAGAAAAAGGAAAAGAGGACAAAGGAGAGATTAAGAGGTAGGGGACACATGTGGGATTTTTTTTAATATATTTTTAATTATCTTTTTATTTATTTGACCGATTGGATTGAATTGTCATGTAATCATTATAAGTATAGTCAAAGCGATTGTGAAAAAAAAATTACCGTCCAAGATTTAATTTACAACAATTAAAATAGTTAAGAAAACTTGGACTTACGAGAATAAAACTCAACGGGAGGCGTAAGTATACTTTTTCCGGATCGCTGCCATTAGCAGCAGCCCAAACAGAGCCCCCATGTTTCGTTCGGTTGTCTGGTCAGCACGCACCTCGACCAGCCCATCTGATCCGCTTATTTCCAATCGGACGGCAGCGAGTCTGTCCAAGCCGCGCTCATATAGGTTTCCTCTCCACCACGAGCCCGAGCTCCCGATCCTCCTCCCACCTCGCGCCGCCGCAAGCAAGCAGGTTCGTCTATCCCCTCCCCTTTCTCCTAATCCCCCCCCTCCTCCTCGCCGCCTTAATCGAGGGCCGATTTTGGTTTTCCTCGCAGGAGCAAGCGGATCGAGAAGGAGAAGGTCTGATTTGTGCGCTCTCGAGGTACGTGTTTGTCGCCCAAACCCTAGGTTTCATCCCCTCCCTCTTCTCGTTTGTCGATCTATGTTCTTGTGGTAGCTTTGATGTTATTTTGGTTATGAATGATCTGTGCCTGGTTGGTTGATTTCGGTACGAGAGATGCTAGAAACTTCCGAAGCAAAAGCAAATAATAGACCGTAGCTGATTTTCTTGTAGCAGATCGGGGCTGCTGTTTCCTGTAGATTTAGGTTCGGCTGTAAATAACGAACAATTAATGCGATTTTCCATTGGAGAAAATTGAATATACGCTGACTGCTGCTCACGGTCGCTGCTGAGTGCTTCTTCTTGCGGTGTGGAACCCGCCATGGTTGAGGCAGGAGCTCGTTTTCTATTTGCTACTTGGGTTTGTTTTTTCAGCCGTCGAATTTTAGCGTCATTAGAAGAGACTTTTGCTAGATGTATAGTTTTGATTTTCAGCAGCTGGAAATCTATGGTATTGTCTGTTAAGACACACTCCAATTGATGTTGGTTAGCGTATTACAAATTATGTCTGGGTTTGTATTGATTCTTTGTGTTGGGTTGTTTTCTTTGATTGAAGATTAATGATCTAAAATGGTTTGCAGCTTAGGTTTTTAAAACGGATCAAATAGTATTCTTTGTCTGGCGGATATTTCAAGGCCTACTCTGGAAGGAATGCCCTTGTGCAAATGGCAAAAAAAAAGTGCCTCTGTGGCATGTTGTTTTGATCTCTTTTGCAGTTGCAGGGGGAAGAAACCCTAAACTTTCTAGTGGAAAAGACACTTCTGTGCTGTTAACAGTGTCCAGATATAGGTTAAAACTTACCATGAGCAATATCTACCCTTCATGATGTTTTAAAGTGGGTGATAAATCCTTTGTTTTTGTTCTTCTAATATTAACATCTTTGAACAAGTGTGCAGATTAGGTTAAAAGGTACTGGGATTAGGATTTTCTTGTGAGAGCTTTATAATGTTCCAATCACACAGTGGTTTCAGGGGTAAAGTCACAGGAATCATACTTGTTGGTAATCTCAAAAGTTAAAAGATAACATATGAACTTGTTTTTGTTTAGCTGTATATGCTCCTTTTTTTGTCTATTTTTCCTTCTGTAATGCACTATGACGACTCTAAATCAAGGTATTTCTTCTCCCTGTAGTTACAAGATAAGCCATTCATATACATATATAGGACTTCCTTCTTGAGATTTGGACAATGAATCATGACATTCTTTTATTTTTTTTGGCTCTATACAGCTCAAGTGTCAGTTGAAGTGTTTTGAAAGTCATGGCAGAGCACTTGGCTTCAATATTTGGGACTGAGAAGGATAGGGTCAACTGCCCCTTTTACTTCAAGATTGGGGCTTGCCGTCATGGGGATCGTTGCTCCCGTCTGCACAACAGGCCAACTGTGTCACCAACTATTGTTCTTGCTAACATGTATCAGCGCCCCGATATGATCACACCAGGAGTTGATGCTCAAGGCCGGCCTATTGATCCTGAAAAGATGCAGGAGCACTTTGAGGATTTCTATGAGGATATATACGAGGAACTGAGCAAGTTTGGTGAGGTTGAGACCCTCAATGTCTGTGATAACCTTGCTGACCACATGATAGGGAATGTCTATGTCCAGTTCAGGGAGGAAGAACAGGCAGTTGCTGCGCATAATGCTCTTCAAGGTCGCTTCTACTCAGGGCGCCCAATAATTGTTGAGTATTCCCCTGTGACTGATTTCCGTGAGGCAACCTGTAGGCAGTTTGAGGAGAACAGCTGCAACCGTGGTGGCTACTGTAATTTTATGCATGTAAAGCAGATTGGCAGGGAGCTTAGGAGGAAGCTCTATGGAGGACGTTCCCGGAGGAGCCATGGCAGAAGCCGCAGCCCAAGCCCACGCCATAGGAGGGGCAACCGTGACCGTGATGATTACCGTCGTGACCGTGATGGTTACCGTGGTGGTGGTGGTGATGGTTACCGTGGTGGAGGTGGTGGTGGGCTCAGGGTTGGAGGCAGCAGGTATGACAGGTATGATGACGGGGGAAGGCGCAGGCATGGCAGCCCCCCAAGGCGTGCAAGGAGCCCTGTCAGGGAAAGCAGCGAGGAGCGCAGGGCGAAGATTGAACAGTGGAACCGTGAACGGGAGGAAAAACAGTGATATCTCTGGCGAGTGGTTCAGGACAAGCCCAATCCGCCAGAGTCGTCGTTTGCTGCTATGTTCTAAATTGAAATTTAGCTTGTGTGATTTGATACTTATGCTTGGCTGAGTAACCGTTTGAAGTGCAGGATTATACTATTTAGTGGTTCATGGAACATGTAATACACCGTTATTTCTGAATTTGCGATGTTGGATCTTTTGTCAGTCTATTATGCTGTCACTGCCCTTAGAAATCTGTGATTCTCGACTGCAAATGTTGCTTCTTATGTTAGCAGTTCAAGAAAGCAGCTCTTATCTTGGGGAAAAGAATCCCATTCTGTGATTTGTGTGTTTCACCCTTGCCTGCTAGTATTAGTTTGGCCTTTGGCTACCTGTTGTTGGCAACTCTGTATACTGTTATACTTGCAGTGCGCAAACGTTCGTTCTTGCTTCGTAAAGTTCGTGTAGCAAACTAACAGTACGATGTGGCAGCAGCTTTGAGAACACATGCCTCAGATGAAATTCACAGAATCACCACAGAAAGGGTTCATATGAAATTCATAGAATCTCCATAGAATTGGTTCAATTCCTCTAAACAAATGATTTTTTTAGCTCTGAACGGATCAGTATAAACTCAGGGCATCACACGCTTCAGACTGGGCGTAATATTCCTCTTTGGCATGTGGGCTGGGAATTCTTGGATGATGAATATCCCCTTCCTGTGGTTCTCCCTGAAACCAGGAGCAGTTGGGTGGGCGAAGGCAAGTTTAGAGCACGTGAAGCGTGGAGCTGCGTGCTCGCTGCGGCTGCGGCTGCGCATCTGCCATCACGACGCCATGTGCCCAGGCGGCCAGGCCTTGCTTCCTCTTCCCTCTGCTTGCGCACCATACGCGGGCCGTGTTTGGTCAAAATATAAGGGCTAAGCCTACTGCTATTCAACCTAAGCTAATAGAACTTTAAAAATATTATGACACACTTCAATCTCTAGCTAATAGTACACTCTTCAATCTATTCAACCTACTTAGGTCGGCCTGACGGCCAGGCCAATTTGGTCCGATCGGACTGTCTGAAAACAGACTGATAGAGAACTATAATTTCTCTAAAATTAATCGTGTATCAAACTTAAACTTATATAAACTAATAAACAATTCCACTTGATAGCTATAGACTAATCAACGGCTTAAAATAAAAAACTCTTGAAAATCAGTTGCTTTATAAATTTTAACAAATCTTAATAAAACCTAAAACTCGAGTAATTTCAAATATATCAAAAATCAACAAATAAAATTTTTCAGATCTAATATATAAAGTATTAAAAATATTTAAGATAGATTAACTTTAATAAAATCACAATCAAACTAAGAATCACATGTTAATATTAAAACCAAACAAACACTTAAAATTTACAAAACCAAAAAAAATTATTGACGTCTTGATGATTAAATATAATTTTTATTACTTAAATATTGTTCACAACATACAACCATAACATCCCTTATAAATTTATCATTAAACTCTAATATAGAAAGCTCAACTTTTAAATCTCTTACTGGTAACTTTTTTTGGCCTCTTTCAAGCCTAACCTCCCTCATTTTTATAAATGATAAGTTGAGGGATCATTTCATGGTTGCCAATGCATTTGGATTGCTAAAATTGTGGCTTACTCTTTAGGGTAGTAACAATACTTTGTTGCTCATTTATGGACTGGGGATAGAATAGAAAATAGTGAAGTGAGTGTAAGATTTGGATTTGTAATTGGAAAATCTTGCTTCGAACAGGTGGATTTGTTCGTTCAGGAACCAGACATGCCAAATGCAGGGTCTTCAGGGTTACCAAGCTGGCCCTTCTGCCATTTTTTATGGGCCTATGCCCCATTTCCACCAAAACCCTATGCATAGCATGCAAGATCCTGCTCAATTTAATCATATCCAAATGCAAATACCTCCTCAACATTGCCTCAGTAACAATTTATAACATCGTATAAACCCTTCTGGCAATAGCTTCCCATTGGATCCAAGAGTTCTGGCAATTTCATCCAATTCTGCGCATACCCTTGGGCCTACAGCTCAGCCAATTGTACCAAACCAAGTTAACACTGGGAGTTTGAGAATTCAGCCATATGAGGTGATTCACATTTTCTCTGTTTTCCTCCTGGAACAATGACATACATGACTAATTAGATGATAAATGCTAAAGGATATATCTGATCGCAGTTTTTTGTGACATTTTTCATTTCTTTTCATACTCATACTGGAAACGTAGTTACTATTTTTCAAACAAGATAATGCTAAATTTAATGGATGTCAGAATTTAGCTGTAAAAGATCACCTGATATTGTTCCGGGTACAGTTCATAGTTTTTGAAATCATCAAGGTGTTTTGTGTGTGTGTGTGTGTGAAATGCTTTAAAACATTCATTGGCTGTCATGTTCCAGAAATCAAATTCCCTCATATTATCAGCAAAACATATACCATATCTAACTTTTCACTGCAACATTTTATCTCATATACCTTTTACTACAATAAATGAAACATTTAGTTCTAATTGCTAGGTATATAATTGTTCAAGCCAAATTAGTCTCACCGGACGTGCCAAAAAGCTTGTTCGTCGATAGAAGTTTAGTCCAATGTGCTTAAATACGAGAATGACTGGGAGATTTGCTTAGATGTAATGCAATCACTTAATTCAAGATTTACGAACGTGCTAGTTAATTTGACACTGTAATTGATAAGGAGATAGAAAAAATTAGATCAATGAGTCAATCGACCGATAAGCCTATATGGACTCCTGCTATCGACCGGTTATTGATAAGGGTTGAAACAATTATACATCGGCTAGAAAACCAATAAAATCATATGAAAATAACAAGAAATAAAATTACAGATACAACGGTTATAGAACCGATGATGGTCTAAATAAAATAGATGATAAACAATAATGAGCAAAAACCGGTTTTTCAAAGAGATGGGAACTAGTAAATACTGACAATTGTTCTGTTAAAACTAATATTAATAGATCGGACCAAACCGATATAGTATAAGGTTGAAGTTAATAACATTATAACATCAGAAAATAGATCAATCGTGCTAATAGTATAAATCAGTTGTGGGTCTGATATATGCATAGAAATATGACATAATCAAGTAAACTCATCGTATAGCTTTACCGATAGGAAGAACGAAATCTACTAGATCATGATACTAGCCTTATTAAAAAATAAACTTAATAGATCGGATCAAACTGAGACAGTATAAGATTGGATTTGATAAAATCAAATTGATGACAGTAGATTAATCATAGACAATCTATGTATATTGGCTAATAAGCCGATACGTTAACCTTGAAGCTCAACGTAAAGGTAACTCATCAGCCGACTACTTCGATAAAACATCACATAAAAACCCGTCTACTTAGGCTCAATCTATTATTATCAATCTAGAATATCATAACTAACCGATGCAGTATGAGACTAATGATGATAAAAAAAACTCGATAAACTGATAGATCTCACGCAAATATAATGTGATATAACTAAGAGGTCGGACTCAATTGATATAACATTAGACAGAATTGATATACTAAAATAATGATGGAACTTATCTCTTTAGTAGATATCGAAATTAACCGATATAGCCCTATGTCGAGAGCTAGAACTTATTGTGAAAAATAGAGAAAAACTAGGTGGTGATGCGTCGAAATTATATTAATCGAGAGATATCTTACAAGATCTCAGGGTATTTGTATTTATACCCCAGAATTACATAAGTCTAAGATGGTTACAAACAACCTCTGAATATTATTTTCTAAATAGAAAAATAAACTATCTCTAAAAAGTTAATAAAATTAACTACTCTTGTCTAATTATATCTTATAAATACAAGACCACTATATCGTGTTTTTTACGATTCCTTTTTTAGATTTGTTATCATGTAGATAATATTTTATCTTCAACTAAACCAATTCTATATTCATTTATCCGATCGGCTCTTTAATTATCTGAGACCCTCGATATTTCTACATGACCAATTGATATCTCCATGTATCAATTGGTATTTTTCTATAAGGCTATCTGCTATCTAATTCTTAACCGAATTTGCAAGTGGGTTTACCATGTTAATAATAATCTTCCTATTGTTGTTCCTAGCAACCAGCCGACCCTAGTTTGGAAATTAAGTACCTATTGTTTAGCTTTTCTTTTGCTATGCATACCATGCACATGAATAATGGTGTTCTTGGATCACTGAAACGTACGTGAATAATGATGTCCTTGGCTCACTAAAACTGCATTTCTACACTCACTACTAAATAAATAGTTTTTAGTACCGATTTTTTTTATCCTGAAAGTGTAACTGGTACGCGTGATTAAAAATTAGTATTTTTAATTTTAGTTTAACTCACTGGTAATAAGTACCGATTGGTATAAACAACATGTATTAAAAACCAATTTTTTTACCGTACTGTTTTTTTCTGTTTATTTTGTTATAGTGCTTATTTGCTGTTTTTTATTTATTGATGTGCCGCTATATATATGTTTAATGATCTCGTTCATAATAAATTTTTAAATAGCCATAATATAATCATCAAGAAGATTTCTTGCATTAGGGACGTCAACATTGTCTTTAGTGGGCGGGCGTGTGGTGACATCGACGATGGAGATGGGGATTGCGATAGTATTGAGGGTGATATCGTCGATAGGATGGTGGGTACACAGCAACGTTAGTGCAGATGGTGTTGGCGTGGAAGATGGCGACGTGAAGAGACAACAAAAACATAATTTAGAAAATTAGATTGAAGAAAATAAGGGAATGATATATATATATATAATAATCGGTATTAAAGAGTTTTTAGCTCGGTCGAATTGTATTAATAATCATGACTAAATATGCATTCTTTAGGATTGGTTGTTTTTAACAACCGGTAATAAAGAGTTTTCTAGAAAAATTGTAGGATAAATAAATTTAAGAAAAAAAACTAGGATAATTAATTTTAAAAACTTTGAGGGTAAAAAACTTTTAGTTCTAATTTTTTATTCTCTTTCTTCTATTTTTCTATAATTTTCTTTTATTTTCTCTTTTTTAACCTTTTTCCTATGTTATATTTTTGCTATTATAAAATACTCTAATTATTTCTAGATTACATCTATTTTTACCATTAAGACATAGTCTTATTTTCTTAAAAAATTTATTATTTATCATTTATTTTTATATATTTTTGAGAGAATAAACTAGAAATATAATATCTTAGACATACGAGAATGGATGATAAAATTAATAACTTTTTAAAGCCCTTGGATGAGTGAAATCATCAAAAAAATTTTGGTAGCACTTCTCTTGTACTTTCTCCTCTACCGGTTAAAAACACTAACTAATACTAATAACAACGTATCGGTTGATGTGTCTAGCCAGTGCTAATGTATTTGACAATATTTATACCAGTTAGTATTAGTTCTTTTACCGGTAGATATATTTATGTTTTGGACAGTTTGATCAAAAATCATTTATCTGTTAGTGCTTTGTGAACCTACTTTTTGTAATTCATTTCCAATCGAATACAGATATCTGAAGTAATAAATTTGTTTCTACAGAATGCTCCGTTCGTGGATCTTTCAAGATTGTATGAAGCAGGAGTTATTGATGAACTTAGAGATAAGCGGCTAGATGTAGACAGCATGACTTATGAGGTATGGAATGTAATGACAGCTTATTTGGGTTGTGGGTTACATTTAGCTGATAGACTTGTTTTGCTTGCTTCCCCTACAGGAGCTTGTGGCGTTGGAGGAGCGGATTGGAAATGTTAGTACTGGTTTTACAGAAAGCTACATTGAAGAAAAATTGAAGTCAAGTTCTTATGTCCCGGAGGCTGCTTGCATGCCTGATCAGTATTCTGTGGAGAAGGATGCTTGCATAATATGCCAGGTCTTCCTTCTTTCTCATTAATCTATTGTAATTTTCACTACTGTATGTTAATCTGTAAAATTTGTGGACCATTAGGTATCAAATCCATGATCATTACCGCAATTGGTCCACAACAATGATAAACTTTACTCACTATTTTTGGAAACACTACGTTACATAAGATAGTGCACATATATTCTAATCACTTTTGACATTTGACAGCGAAGTAATCAAATATACATTTGCAGCCAATACATATTTCATGTTTTTAAAAGGGGTTTGCACTTTGCGATGTAGGAGTATGAGGCTAAAGAACTTATTGGAACCCTTGGTTGTGATCACAAGTACCATGCGACGTGCATAAAAGAGTGGCTAATGGTGAAGAACCTGTGCCACATCTGCAAAACAATGGCTTTGCCAACAGATAGAAGAAACGGATGATGGATGCAAATAATATTTATTGGTCATTTGCCGCAACAAACATTCAGCTCAATTTTGTACATAAGACATGTTGGATAATGGTCATGTCTGTATTTGCTTTGTTGTGAGGACATAGCCAAAAACTGTACAGTGAGAATCGCTCATTTTGTAGATTGTTTTAGACATTAAATGTTCCATGATGCGCGAACAGCTATGATCATGGCATAGCTATTAGATCTCTCTTTTTTTTCCCATTCTATTGTACATGAATATTTATCTTTTTTCTTTTCCCCCCAAAAAGAGAACTTGTAGTTCTTCTGTACATTGTGAAATTCAAAGAGCTAAAGGAGTTTCTCAGCTCTGGAGTGATAGTCCTCTAGCAGGGTAATCTTTGTTTTCTCTTGTGTGAATCTTCATTGGTTCCTACAGATATTGAATTGTTCCTATGTTTGGTTTTGAGGATTGAGTTGGTCAATTAACCACTTGATTCTACAAAGTTTGTTTGGTTTGAGGAATGGAATACAAGGTTTGTCCATTATCACCTCAGCATCCATCCTAGATGGTTTGATTCCTCAAACCAAACAGCTTCCTATGTGATAATATTTTTTGACTGATCCATGTCAAGCATTACGGATACAACACAAAGCAAAGCATGAGAAATGGATAACTTCATCAACAAAAATTCCTGACTGGCAGTCTAGCTAGCAGTAGACAAAAAAATGTAAAAGCAATGAATTGTGCTAGTGAAAATAGATGGCATCATACAAATAAATTAAGCAGTCAAACGACTCAAACCATAATAGATGCAAACAAAGGCCTGTATGAAAATCTGATAGCCTCACAAGTCACAATTTCATATCCCTAAACTATACCGGCAAGATTATGTCCTGAATGAATTAATGTATCAAATGGCAAAACGAAGGAGACACTTCGTAACACATGAATACAGATGAGGTTTATGATTGCAATAACATCAATAAGTAGTTGCCCTTCTCCGACCTGGGAAAAGTAGCGAACTCCTTAAACTAACTAGGTTGTATTTATTTATAGTGGCTACTATTGTATTTTATATTATCAGGGGAAGCTATTGCTTCTACAACAGCTCCGCCTTCTACTTTGCTTGTTTACGCGAAGGCTTATAGTCTTTTGCGCTAGGTCCAAATCCGTCAAAGCAAAAGATCAGATCCAACGGAAATCCGGCACATTAAGCGCAGCTGATATGTGGCTACTAGACGTGCGATCATCTCATATGCCGTAAATAGTTTCACTACAAATTATTTGTTGTTTATATCTGATAATGACTCATATAGTACTATATCCGTTTCATATTATAAGATGATTTAACTTTTCTCAAAGATTCGATTGAGCTTATAAAAAATATAAGAATATTTTTAACACTAAATAAATATAATATTAAAATATATTTAATGTTAAATTTAATAAAACTAATTTGTTGTTGTGAATGTTACTATATTTTCTTATAAACTTAATTAAACTTAAAAAATTTAGCTCTAAAAAAATTAAAACGTCTTGTAATATAAAATAGTTTAAGTATAATAGATTCATCTGCGGCAGAGGTGTTCTTCGTATTGTTTCCAAGTGAAACCGGCCGTGGTCATATTTTTATCACGCGTCTGAACCTGCCGCTGAGTCCAGCCCGTCGACGTCGAGAGATCGAAGTGTCCCGATCAGAACGACCCGATACCAGGTCGCATCTGCATAGCAACGCGGCAGCGAACCTGAGAACTGTACCAAGTTTGGAACACGCTTGCTTGTTGTTGCCGGCTGCGTGCTACGTACCAACGCGCGCCGAAGAAGACGGAAATTCAGGCGACTTTCGGTACACGATCGATCGCTACCAGACAAGTTGAAGTTTTCCGTGCCGCGGATCAACTCGTGGATCATTCAATGGGCCTGAGCAAAATCGCGCAGTGGCGAGGTCGAACTGCACGGAGCCGAGGAGGAGTTTCGCGATGGGCCGGCTGCATGTGGATTGCGGACGTATTTTGTGTTTCTCTGCCTGTGGCTCTGCATTTTTTTTTCATATATCCGTACAGCAAGATTTCATAAGATAATGGACACAGACACAGATCATGTCACGTACGTCACATGTTGTGTGTGTGCGTGTATATATATATATATATATACACAGAGACGTACGTACTAGTATATTATATAATGCTAAGCTGTTTCCAAAACGTATCTGGCCATGTGGTGGTTAGCAGTTGATACTCTACTCGTATTTAGCTGCATGAACATATGAGTACAGTTCACAAATTCAATCGACATTAACTCGAGCTAGCGACGGAGCGAGTCACTGCAGGAGGTAGCGCTCTGTTTGTTGCCTCCACCGATCCCACACGAATTGAACAAAACATATATGTCGCGTCTGGCACGGCAACAGGCAGGGAGATTCCCGACGCAGATGGCTTGAATGAATGAATGGCGGGGGTGACCCGGGCGGGGTTGGTCGTTCCTTCGTCCCGACGTGCCCAAATCCCCAGGCATATATGCATGCATTGGCTTGGCTTTGCCATGTCTAGCTGTGGTCCTGGTCACCCAGAAGGCAGGAGAAGAAAGCACTCCCGATTCATGTCTCGCCCAAAGGAGGCAAGCCTGTCAGGCACTCAGGCAGTTCAGCAAAATGGCCCGCCGTGGTTGCATGCATGCATGCTGCCATGCGTACATGTAGGAGTACTTCGGCCCTCGCCGACGGCGACGATGAGCAACTTATTTGTAGTTATGGGCCGGCCGGCGAGGCCCTAGCACAACTCGTTCGGTTGCGCACGGGTGAGCCACATACCCCTACTCGGAGCCCAAAAGGAAACAGAAGGAGAGCGTGACAGCAGTAGTCACCAGGGCTGGCGTGCAAACGCGGAGGCGTACGTGCACCCACCCGTGCGTGTCGGATCCACCTCGAGTCAATGCCACTGCGAGACACGCACACGTACGCGCGCGCGCCTCCTCATCACATGCACGATTAATTGCACGCACTCGTGTGGGCGCGCGAGATCCTCCGGCTTTCCCTCGGCTCGTACCACAAGCTCCCTGCATGACATTTACTCGCCCCTGCGCACGCACAGTCGTCTCTGCACACCAGCTGCATTCACGATCCATTAGAATACTCTACTGCACTGCGTATCCGTCGATCGATCGTGTACATAGACAGCAGAAGAGCATCGTCTTCACTCGCCGCCCGGATGCATGCATGCATGGAGCCCTGCATGCCCGGCGCTTCTCCCGGCCGGCCGTTCTCGATCGATCTCACGTTGCCGCCATTTAATACCAGCAAGAAACCGCCTGACTGCGCGCGTGCATTGCTGACTTGCTGCGTGCGAGATCAAAGTAGGAAAATGGAGTTGCTAGCTACGAATCCTACCATCGAATGCCGATCGATCTGGATCTACACGTATCTCTCTGTCTCTCGTGTGTGCACCGAACGCTGATCGAACCGAACGAGAGGGAGCAATAATGATAGCATGGAATGGATTGACTCTGCGTTTTGACCCTTGGCTGGAGGTTTACCACGTACGAGAGGGGGAGTTAGCAGAGAGGATGGTGCTGGTGAGGTCTTCAAATTAATTATTCGCAACGGATTTGATCGGGACAATAGGGAGCGAGTTAGCGATGATGGCAAGTTGATCCATAAATCTCAGTCGATCGTGATCAGATCTCGTACTGACGTTTTTTTCTATTTTGGGAGCAATTGATGTTTATTGTGGAAATTTTTGTTTTTTTCAGGTTAAAAATTCACTACTCTGAAAACATTTTTCTACATATGGCTAACATGCATTTTCACAGGCCGTTCCTGCCGACCGCAGCTAAGAAAAGACGTAAAAAATAATGCATTTTTATAAGTGGATCATGGATGAAGCTCTACCTATGAAAATTATTTTCGAAAGTCGACAGTTTGAAATGGAGCAGCTTGAGGAAGAAGGCCCCTTTTAGTTGAGGTAATTTCCACAAACGGGCCTATGGAAAAGTGTTTTTAGAGGCGGAAGTATAAGCTGCCCTCTTCAAAGCCGGTCCATGACACTTACTCCTAGTGTGCTGCACAAGCCTATGAAATCAAGGAAGGATGCTTGTGAAAATCCGTTTTGTAGGAGCGACTACTCATGCATTTTATTTTTTTCCCATCTTAAAAGAAATTTCTAATTTTTTAACTATCCCCTCTATCCAAAAAAATGATTTATAATTCAAAATATGTCCTAAAAGTGTGTATCTTGAGCCTCTAAAGTACTAAATGAATCTTATCCTTTAATATCTCTACCTATCCACATAACAATATAACTTGTCAATTAATGAGGGACACTCTGTTTTTTTTCCTCAATATTATTCCCTACATTCCAAATATAAGGAGGAGGCAAGTGGAATTAAATAGCGAACGGTTGTAATCTGTTGAGATGAAAAACATGTATACAAGATTTTGAGACAGATCGAGTAATTTCTATAAACAGTGCCAGATAGGGCTGCTTGACTTATGCAGTGTACAAAAAGTACTACAGACCGTGGCAAAACCAAAGCGTGTGCTGATGAACATACTGACAAAAACAAAAATGCAGAACATTTCAATGGTAACAACAAAATTTAATCTAGCTTACTATACGGCGGTACAAACAGTAGTTGGTTAATCACTAGGGCCCCCACATATTCTCCGATGCAAAAGTACTGGTACTAATTAAAGGCCAGGCAGAAAGTCATTTGCCTAGTCTGCCTTGATTCTCAACGAACTGGACGAATCAATCACAGCTAGTGTACTTCCCTACCTGATAGCCACCAAGCTATCAACAGTGTAGGCAGGCAACAATGCTTGTGTCCATGCATTCATGAACATTTTGTACACTGCATCCTTTTAATTAGCCTTCACTCTCCATTTACTCCCACTACTACTCCATGCAACGAGATTCAACACCCTATCTCATCAGTCATCACTGATCATCACTATCTAGCTCCCCGATGCAGGTGGTGCACAAGTAGTCCAAGGGAGCAAAACAAAAGGAAGGAGGAGAGTGATGGCATTAACTGTGCTGTGTAACTCTGCATACATGTACTGGGGTAGGTGAGGCCATTATAAGCTAGCAGCAGCTTCAGCAGAGACTGCAACAGGAAGAGGAGTAGAGAGCCATAGCCGGATCCATAGGGTTCTTTTCTTCGCTCAACTGTTCCTCTACAGACTTCAGAGATCAGCCAGCCGCAGCTGTAGACGACGACACCACCTGCCCGGCCCCTACCCCTCTCATCATCGTGCCATCATCCATCTGATCGATCGTCGTTGTGAGCAGAAGATTGCAGCATGGCCTCACCGAACAGACACTGGCCGAGCATGTTCAGGTCTAACCTTGCCTGCAACATCCAGAAGCAGCAGCAGCCTGACATCAACGGCAACGGTGGCGGCGGCGGCGGCTCGTCCCCCTCCCTCTTCCTCTCACCCCCTGCTGCAAGCAGCGGCAATGGCAAGCCATCCTTGATCTCCTCAGGTATATGCACGTTACTGTTCAATTATAGGCTAGGTTAGCTGCATGAGCTAAGCTAAGCTGGCTAGCTAGGGTTTCTTGAGGAGTTCTTGGTTTGATCGGTGTTAGTTTGATGGTGTAGGGTGTGAGGAGGGGGCGCGGAATCCGGAGCCGAAGCCGCGGTGGAGCCCGCGGCCGGAGCAGATCAGGATCCTGGAGGGGATCTTCAACTCTGGGATGGTGAACCCGCCGCGCGACGAGATCCGCCGCATCCGCCTGCAGCTGCAGGAGTACGGCCAGGTCGGCGACGCCAACGTCTTCTACTGGTTCCAGAACCGCAAGTCCCGCACCAAGAACAAGCTGCGCGCCGCCGGCCAGCTGCCGCAGCACGGCCGAGCCGCCCTGACGCGCGCGTGCGTCGCGTCGTCGCCGCCGGCACCGGCGACGAACAACCCTGCGGCGGCGGCGGCGTCTGCTCCCGTGACGACGCCGCAGCATCTCCTCGTCGCCCCGGGCATCGTTGCGCCCACTTCGTCATCCTCGTCCTCCTCCGACCGGTCCTCCGGATCCAGCAAGTTGGTGAAACCGGCCGCCACGCTGACATCTGCCGCAGCTGCCGCCCAGGCCGGGATGCTGCCGCCGGCGACGGCCATCGACCTTTTCTCGCCGGCGCCGGCGCTGCCCACATGCCAACTCTACTACCATAGCCATCCTACCCCGACGCCAACACCTCTGGCACCTGATCAGCTCACCTCACCGGAGTCACTCCTCCTGCAGTTGCCGCAAAGCCAGTACATGCCGGCGACAGAGCTCGTCGGCGTCCTCGGCTCCCACACGCACACGCCGGCGGTCACCCACCCATCGATCTCACCCAGCGTGCTCCTCGGCCTATGCAACGAAGCACTAGGGCAAGAAATCATGGACGACATGAGCTGCTCCAAGCATGGGTTCGCCCATTACACGGACGACATGAGCTGCACCGAGCTGAGCAGCAAGACTGACGCGGTGAGCGCCGTGATTAGGGACGACGAGAAGGCGAGGCTGGGGTTACTGCACTACGGCATCGGCGTTACTGCTGCTGCAACTGATCCAGCACCACATCATCACCATCATCTTGCCTCTCCTGTGCATGCTGCTGTTTCCGCTGCAGATGCTGGTACGGCCATGCTTCCATTCACCACCTCTTCTGCAACGCCGAGCAACGTCGTCGCCACCAACTCTGCACTCGCTGATCAGCTGCATGGTATGTTACTATGTTCATGCATGCACGTAAGCCTGCAAAACAAGTTCATTTGAGGCTAGCCATAGCACATTCATGATCATGTTGCAAGTAGTACTACTTGTCTCTTCCTTTTTTTTGTTGTTATCGTATGCATGGATGATGCTAGCTAGCCGCATTGTTCATGCTTGTAAGCATGTGCATAGAAGTGTCTCCTCATGGGGGGTCACCACCAAGCTCAGCTCAGCTCAGCTCGTGCATGAAACGTTGTGCATGCAAGCATAGACATGCATGGCCATGCCCTGTCTCGATCTACCTGCAACCTTGCTCTAGCAATCTTTGGCATGAATGGAGAAAGTGTAGAGTACTCTTGTCATCTCTGATGATACGAGTAATGGCTAGAGACAGGCAACAACGTGCCCTTTTCTGTGTTAGCTTGAACACTTGCATCGGATTGGGTTGCATTGCATGCTGCCAGCAGAGTATGTAGTACATGGTTGGCTCCAATCTCGATCTTGCAATCACATCGGATGCCAACAGCTACATATGTACGCATGCATGGTAGCAGGCAATGAGACAAGGTTAGGCTATGTAAAATCTCCTGTGCATGCACCGATCTTGTCATGCTATATGCATATGCTAGCTGTTGATGCAAAGAGGGACATTTCCATGACAGAAGGGCAGGGGGAAACTTGGAAGCTTGTTAGCATTCACGCGTAGGCTGTGTTGATACTAGCATACAAAGGGCCAAGAACTGTGAGCTGTTCTCACCCCCAAGAGATGACAAAGATGAATGGTTTCACAATAGCAGTAATTGGCTGTTCATCAATTTCTTGATGGGAAAGCATCATATCGATCATCCACATATCTGTAGTGCAAAAAGTTATTTTTACACATCTGTAGTGCTAGTACATTGCACACACATTTTTGGTGCATTTCCAAATGAACACTTTTATGTCATAACAACAGCAAATTAAGCACAAAATGCATTATGCATATTAAGCATCCAGGAGTGAGTATAAACTATTCTCTCGATTTATAAATATAAGTATTTGTAGAAGATTACCTTTTCCAATCCATGCAGCCATTATATTTATTAGTCAATGGTGGTCATATCGTTAGTCATGATCTTTTTTAATAAAGTAAACTCCTATAAACATAAAGTAATTTTACGTCAATCTTAATTTCTACTATAAGATTCTTATATTTATGAATAGTATAAGTAACCAAGAAGCTAGAAAAGGGTCTTGATCACGTGTACGGTAAGAGAAGAGATTAATCATGAGACAGAAAAGAGTATCGAACAACAGTGGTAGCTAGTCCAGCTTAGGTCTGGGACGTCGATCGAGATTATAAATGGCGCCCTTGTATGGTCATGTCGCAGTGCTTCTTTTCAAGGGCCGGCTTGGGTAAAAAGATCGAGCTGGGCTTTGATCAATTTGCATGCGTACGTTGTCGAAAAGATTGAGGGCGACGGTGCTCAATCAAACTCCTCTCCTCGCCTGCTCGATCTCCAAGCAAGCACTTGACTTGAAAGCTGTTAGCTCGATTAGTGATGAGTGGTAGCTAGCTCTATCTTTCAGGGCGTTTCTTCCTAGATTGGACGTGTGCATGGCAACCTTCTTCTCAAAAAGATGCTTTCAACATCGCCTCTCTCTGACTCTCTCTGGCTTGGATTTCCGCATGCATAGATCTTTGCAGATGTTTGAATAGGTTTAGCAGACTGACTTTTTGCATGGTTGTTTGAATTTGGTTTGATCGAATTAATAGGTTTTGATTAAATTTGGTTTGAAATTGATTGTAAGATGCAGGGCTGTTGGATGCTGGGCTGCTGCAGGGAGGGGCGGCGCTGGCGACGGTGGTGGCGGTGAGCCGTGACGCCGTGACGATGTGCACGAAGACCACGAACTATAGCTTCCCGGCGATGATGCACCTCAACGTGAAGATGTTCGGCGAGGCCGCGGTGCTGGTGCGCTACAGCGGCGAGATGGTGCTCGTCGACGACTCTGGCGTCACCGTTGAGCCGCTGCAGCAGGGTGTGACCTACTACGTGCTGGTAAATTAATCAATTACAACTTACATTACTAATTCATGTAATATCATGCCAAACAATTAATCGAATTAACTTGCTTTTATGGAGTTAATCTAGGGCTTAATTTATTAATCTTTTTTTAACTTTCTCATGCAGGTGACTGAGGATGCTGTCCAGTGAACTTGAGTCATGGACCTCCAAGAAACGTACGTAGTACCTTGATTACGTTGCCAAATTGGCACTGTTGATGCTGGTTGCGATGGAATCATGATGGATCTAAGTTAATTTTCTCAGTAGCTTTGGTAGCTGTAGCTATTGCTTCATCTGTTATTTTCCTCCTTCAGTACGTGTCTAACTTAAAATTACTGTCGTACGTGTATTAATTGTGTTTTGCTTGTCCGATCAAACAGCAGCGTGTTCGTCTTAATTTTGATGCATGCAATGATTAAGCCAAATCGATCGATCATTCCAAGTTCTGAAATTTATAAAGCTTTTAATTGGACTCTCTTTCGAAGTCTGAAGAACTGTGAACATATGTACACGGCGTGGATGGATGGATGGACGGTCTGGGATTCAGAGAGGAGGCTGCAGGCAGCAAGGGAAACAAAACATGGTATGGTCTGCAGGGCGCACGCATGCACGCAGAAAGCCTTTTCGCGAACTTGAATGCAAGCGGCCTTTGCACTGTGGACGCAGGGGAACAATGGCATACGTTTCGTGTAGCCAGAGGCTTCTCCCGTATTGTGCGTGCCCCTCTGCTACTCTGCTAGCTTCACCAGCGAGCCTAGCAGGCAGGCAGACAAGCACAGGGCAATGCCAGAACAGCCAGGACTGGAAGACGCAGACCAGCCGCGTCCGTCTTTGTGTTCTTCATCGCTCGCTCGCTGCCTCAGAATCAAAAAGGGAAGGCTTGCCGTCAGCAAAGTAAAACAGTTTGCATGAGCGTGTAGGTAATTTGTGTTGCATGTACCGTCCTATGCAGAACCGAAGCATGCGCTGAATTGGTTTGGTGGAGCAGTAGCCAGTTGATCGGTGTGCAGCAGGTTTTACTCTTTATGTATTGCACTTATATGTATTTATTCCACCCTCGGTTGAAAATCATGTCTAAAGTTTCTTGGAGGGACGGCGGTGACAGCATTCTCAAGGTTGCATCCTTCTCGAAGAAGTCCTCTAAGTGATCATATTATTATCTAGTCTGTCTTTAAAACATTTTAGACTGTGCTCTTAGAAGACGATGGACGGGTCTTTTATACAAACGGATTTTTCTTCTCACATATCCTCCCCTTCCACAACCATTCATTCTGGTGATGTTTGGAAGGTTGCGGATTTTATGATCATGGTTTCTTTATAGGTATGGTGGCAACCAGTCAGCTAGTTCTTCCTCGACGGTGAGTGTTGACGTTGTCCGCATATGGTGACGTGTATTTCTTTTTTTTTCTTTATTATAGTTTTGTAGGATTGTAATATTGTTTTTTTATTATACCAATATAAAACCTAGCATCGTCTAGTGTTGAAAAAAATATGATTATAAACGGTCAAACAAGTTGACAAGAGTGCTGGCATGGTCAACATCTACAGTACAATTTCAACTTTTACCATATTCGTTTCCAGTGGGCTGTAAAAGGCCTCAAAATGAACATGTACATACTACACATTTGAACAAATCCCCTACTTAAATGCATTCACATGCTAAAGAACAATCATTCTTAGTAATAAGCCCATTTAGAAAGCCCAATTCCTTTCGAGCCTTTTCAATGGGCCATTAGTTTGTATGAGATAGTGTTCAGACTTGAGAACTTCAGACGATGGCTACCTATAACTAGCTACTACCTGATCATCTAGCTCACCTTTGCCATGAACACATCTCTAGCTACTTGATCGTCCTCTTACACGAGCGGCGGGAACAAGTAATCCCAATACTCGCCACCAATCTCCTCGAAATCAATCACTCCTGCGTCGCTTGCCAACAATTCTTGCGTTGAAATTTGATCTCTTTCTGAAGCGAACGACATCATCTGGTCACGATTCGAAGCTGTCACGTCGGAGACGACGACGCTTCTTGCTGAATCGGTCGTGTTTGTTCTCCTCTTGCGGCGCACGCGGGTCGTCATCTGATCGGAGCAGCCGGCGACGAGGTCGCGCTCCAGGTGTTTCTGCACCGTCTCGAGAGGGAAGTTGAGGTGCGCGCGGTGGCCGCGCATGCGGAGCGCCGCCTTGTCGTACGCCAGCGCCGCCTCGTCCGCCGTCGCGAATGTCCCCAGCCACACCCGCGCTCCCTTCTTCCGCGTGTCGCGTATCTCGGCGGCGAACTTGCCCCACAGCCGCCGCCTCACCCCGCGGTAGCTCTTCTTGCACTCCGTGGCCGTCGACGTCCTCCCGCTGCCCGCGGCGACCTGGAGGTGGTGGCCGTCTTGGTCCCCGGGCGAAGCGACGAAATGTACCTCGCCGGAGGAGTCCGACGCGAGCACCGCCCCGCTGAGCAGCTCGTCCCACTCCTCGGCGCCCATGGATATCCACCTCCCCAGGCTCGGCAGCCTCTGCAAGATCGCCGAACTTTCCTCCTGACCGGCCACCGACGACGACACCGCCGTCGACGACGTCGTTGGCGTGCACCCTGTCATGATGCTAGCCCACACGTTCTCGAGTATGTTGCTCGCGTCATGAGGTTGATTGGAAGCTGGTGCTGCTCCTATCGCCATGACCGATCGATCAAACTCTGATGAATTTTTTCTTCGAGTGAAGATTAGCACAATGCATTTGCACCGGAATATATATGGCTCTCTTGATCGAGGTGGTTGTGTCATAGCTGACAATGCCTGGCTGGCTGGCTGTTTGCCGATTTCTGACAAAGCAAGTCAGCGCGTGTGGCTCATTTCTGAAGCCAGCTAAGCAAAATGAGAGGGAGAATTCGCTGTCCCCGCAAATGAGTGAACCGGAATTCAATCGCCGCTCAAGATCTCTGCAGAAATCCAGGGATGTTCACGCGTGCATGGTATCTTGAGGCGGTTGATTTTCTGCTCTGGAAATGCATTTTTTTCCAACTAGGTTGACTAGATTCATGGTTATCATGTAATGCTTAGGTCAGCCCCAATATTTCAGAGTTCAGATATCAATTAAGCTTTCACAAGCTTGACCTGCAAGTTGCAGGTGTTCTTGTTAATCCAGAATATATTCAGAATGTTCAAATACTTCTTTTTGACACAGGAAATGTATTTTTCATTCATTCATACCTTCATTCATGAAATTGGTGCAATTTTGAGCAGATGAAGTTACGGTAGCATGCTGTGTTATCGCACTTTTTGTCACGTGAATTCTGAAGAGAATTTGACCCATACATGCATTGCACGGTATTTTAATCCTATGTTAGCCATGTAATTTAATTGCACTGTTGTAGTACTATACTATTGGTTATGATATACAACATCCCCATCGATTCTACAAAAGAATTAGTAACCAAGGAGCATTATATTCAGAACCAAAGCATCTCCTTAATCAATTCCCTTAATGAGCAAGGTAATCACCTAATGATTGGGTCATCACATCAGCAGCAGAGGAGGGTTTCTTTCCTGAATCCAATTGTTTGATCTGCTTCACAAGCCATGCATGTTCATGATGCGTACTGTAGGTGCCGCATGCATTCAGGCACAGGAGCCACTTGTTTCCATCATTGCATCCACTTGTTTCCATCATTGCATCTGAATTGATCTGTGGGTCTTATCTTTGAACATGCTCTATTATAATAAATTGGTTATAAATTTATATATACTCCTTAACTGACAAGTCAACTGAGCGGACAATATCACTCAAGCTGAACACCGTTTAAAACTCTTCAGGCTATCATGCAAGTTACTTTCTGATGAAACTGAACATCTTAGTTTATCTGGCTGCTTGATCTTGAAGTTAATCAGGCCTCGTTTAGTTTAGTCTGGAGTTGGGGCTGGAACATGGAAGCAGTGCAGCTGAAGCCTGACTTTCTGGAGGAAATCGCGTGTTTCAATCGTTGCATTGCTCGTACGTTGGAGCAGGAAATGTCACAAGTGATAAGATGCTTCTGGGTGCAGGGACTGACCGTGATATGCGATTGAAGAACCGATGGCCATTGCTCGTCCACAAAAGGCAGATAGCTTGGGCAGGTTGTATTAGAATGTTTGTTATCTTTTGCCTCGCAGTCGACTCATACATGACGCAATGGCAAGCTTGCTGATTGGAATCAGGAAATAAACTGAACCCATTGGTATAGTGATGGTTTTTTTAGTCTATTGTAATTATAGCAAGTATAATTATACTAAATTAATTTTAATTAGTAATATGACTGTGTGGTTGTTATATGTACTGATGTATTGATACAAAATAGAATCAATCATTCCCACACTTTCATGATATCAGAGCGGTTTCGACCCGCTACCCTTCCGCAACCAAAACCAGCGCCCGTTGCCGTCACTATTGCTACCGTAGCCCAACCTCCGGTTTCAGTCCTCCGCCATTGCTGCGCTGTAGGAGGCTGCTGAGGTCCGATCACTCGCCTTCGTAACGCCGCCGCTCCGTAGCTACCTTCGCTCTCAAACCAGCGCCCGCCGCCGATCCGATCGCCACCACCGTTGCTGACTACATATCGCCGGGTGTATCGTCGGTCTCATTGCCCGCGTTGTCGATCCGATCGTCCGTCCCGTAGTTGCCCTTGTCACCGAGTGTGGCAGCCGATCCGATCCTGCCTCCGCTCTCGAACCAGCGCCAGCTGCCGATCCGATCGCCTACCGATCCGACCCTGCATGTTGTCGATCCGATCGCCCATCGATCCGATCCTGCCGTGCTACCGATCCGATCGCTCGCCTCATAGCTGTCCTCGTCACCAGGTGTGGCCGTCGATCCGATCCTGCCTCCGCTCCTGATCACTCACCCTACTATGTCACCAGGTGTGGCCGCCGGTCCTGTCCCTCATGGCCGGCGAAGACGATGACGCCGCTGCCACAGTAGCCGCCAAGGCGGCCAAAAACTGTCGTCTCACGGCCGAAGCTGCTTGCGCTGAAGAAGCACGTCGGGCTAAGGAGGCTCGCCTTTGCACTGCTGTCCTAGACGCGTACTAGAGCGCTCACGAGGCTCTCTGGGCGCAAGCCACCGTTGTCGTCAACGTCAAGACACTCATCTCCATCGTCCTCGACAAGGCCACAGATACCTACACTAAGTGGCACGGTATGTTCCTCACCGTCCTTGACAAATATGCCCTCACCCGTCACGTCCTCGAGGATAAGACGTTCCCCACCCGCCCGACGTGGATTTAGACGAACTGCTGCGTCCTCACATGTTTATACGGCACCGTCTCCAGTGACCTGCAGCAGTCGCTAATGATGCGACAAGGTCGCGTCCGCAACGCGTGGTGCTACCTCGAGGACGAATTCCTCAGCTAGAAAGTGTCTTGTGCCCTTCTCCTAGAGACATAGTTCCGTACCTTCTGCCAGAAGTCTTTGAGCGTCACAGACTACTGCCGTCGCCTTGAGTCCATGGTTGCCTTCCTCGTCGAATTTGGCGACCTCATTGGTGACCGACAGATGGTACTCATACTCCTCCGCGGCCTCAGTGGCAAATTTCGCCATATGGTATCCATCCTCAAGATGCACAGGCCGTTCCCGACGCTCACTGAAGCCCGTACGCACCTCCTATTGGAGGAGATGAAGATTAACGCCCGTCCTTCGTCCCCACCGGCCGTCCTCGTCGCTGCGACGACGCGTCCAACGGCTCCTGGTGCGCCCACTGCTCTACGTTCGAGAGTGCCTCCTCCTCCGTGCCCCGCTGCACCAATCGGGGGCCAGCGCAACAGCCGTTGTTGTGGTCGTGGTGGACGCGGCGGACCTGCTGGTGGCAGCTCTCTAGCGCCCTTTACTGGTGCGGCCCTAGGTGGATAGGGCAGCGTCCCTCCCAGTACGACCGTGTACCCGTCGTTCGCCTACCCTTAGGCTGGCACCGTGCGCATGTGCCCATACGACCAATCGGGATGACCTCCGCCTCCACAGCCTGCGTTCCACACAGCCCCGCACTATGGCAGTTTTGGTGCTCTTTCCGACGCCTATGGAGGCGCATACGGTGCCCTACCACCCTCGTATGGCACGTACTATAGGGGAGCTGCACCTCCGGGCTTTCAGGCACCCTCACCAGCATAATAGGCGGCGCCCTAGGTGCCTACTCATGGAGGGTCTTGGCATCAGAACTCCCTGGCGCACTCCTTCAACACCATGACGCTGAACCCGTTGGCCTCTGAGTGGTATGCTGATTCCGTGGATCATCTCAACCTCCACGCTATGCCTATGTCGGCTCTTCCTCGCTCTGTTTGTGATGCACTGTCAGATCCCAATTGACGATTCGCTATGCAAGTTGAGTATGACGCTCTAATTGCCAATGACACCTAGAGTCTTATGCCTCGCCCTCCTAACGTCAATGTTGTGACTAACTAGTGGATTTATCGACACAAATTGCTCGTTGATGGGCCTCTTGATCGCTACAAGGCTCGCTGGGTAATATGGGGTTTCACACAGCGACCTGGTGTTGATTATGATGAAACCTTCAGTCCCGTTGTTAAGCATGCGACAATTCGAGTTATTCTCTCCCTGGTATTATCTCAGAACTAACCCATTCATCAACTAGATATGAAGAATGCATTTTTCCATGGCACTCTCACTGAGACAGTATACCATGTGTAGCCCTTTGGTTTCGTGAATTCTTCTTGCTCAGATTTCGTCGGTCGGCTCAACAAATCCTTATATGGTTTAAAGCAGACTTCTCGTGCTTGGCATCACAGGTTCGTCTCTCACCTCGTGTCACTTGGATTTATTGACACAAAGTCCGATACTTCGATCTTTATATATCGCTGTGGTCCAGACACGGCCTACTTACTGCTATATGTCGATGACATTGTCCTCACCGTATCCTTTGCCGGATTTTTCAAGCACATCATTGAGACTCTCTAGCGTGAGTTTGCTATGACGGATATGGGTCAGCTGCATCACTTTCTGAGCATTTCTGTGACACGCTCTACAGATGGTCTGTTTCTTTCTCAGCGACAGTACAGTCAGGATATTTTGAAACGCGCCGGAATAAATACGTGCAAGCCATACAGTACGTCTGTTGATCTACACTCTAAATTATTTGCTGATAGACCGTCTGTTGCTGACGCTACACAGTACCACAGGCTAACTGACGCTCTGTAGTATTTAACTTTCAACCGACCAGACATTGCCTTTATATACATGATCCTTAGTAGCCATATCTCGCTACTCGGATCCTACGCTACTTGCGTTGAGATACCATGGGTTGAGATGGCCTATCAACACAAAGACACCATGGGTTGAAACCATAAGGAGCCAGTCGAGAATAAGGCCCGTGCACTTGATGGGCCCATCGAAACAGGGGCTTTTCTAGCGACGCGGCCTGCATCTTCTACTTCTATTAGTAGCACAAAGCTACTGGCCTCGTCACTCTGCTTCTAGATCCCGCGCACTGCTGCAAAGCCTGCAACGCGCTCCCGTCCCGCGCCATCGCGCCACGTGGCCTCGTCAAGGTCAACGGAGAGAGCATGGGAGGAGGCAGGGAGGAGGAGGCGGAGGTGAGCAAGGTGGGGTACTCCTCCTCCGGCGACCTCCCGCCGTCGGCGCCGCCGCACCTGCAGAGCCAGAACCCGCGGCAGTACCAGTACGGCACCTTCCACCATGCCGCCTCGGGCGAGTTCGGGCGCTCGCCCGTCGGGTACCCACAGCCCTCCCCGCCTCCCGGCTTCGGCGGCGGCGGCGCTGGCGGCCACTACCACCACCAACATCAGCAGCCGTACGCGACGGCGGAGCCCTACTACGCGCAGGGGTACCAGGCCGTGCCAGGTATGGTTGGGCTCACACACTGTACGTCTCCTGCTTGCTTGTGCTTAGTTAGTTAGGTTGGGTGAGGAAATATGGGGAATTGGAGGTTTTCCTGAGCCACTCAGCGCAGCTGTGTTCTCATGGGCGATTCTGAATTTCTCATGTGCAATTGCAAACTTTCGATCCTTTGGTGCCTATGAGCCTGACCAATATGTGCATGCCTGATCCAAATTCCAAACCTAGTTTATTTTCATGGATGGCAAAAGTAGCCTACCTAGAATTTTCACTTGGAAGGAAGATGAACCAGTTCCTCAGCTTAACTAATACCTGGTCTTGGCTACAAAGTAATGGAAGTACACCCCAAAAGTTATGTAGGAAAAGATACAGGGTAGCTGATTTACATGACTATACTTTCTCCACGTGTCGCACAGCTTTGCTAATTGAATTGTTTCTCATGGCACTGGAGAAATTTTGAGGCATGCAAATACATCTAATTTGGTTAATTTGAAATCAGCTGAATCAGACCATTAACAGATGGAGTGCTAGTGTCAAAGCCTATTGTGATTCCCTGCAAAAACAAGGAGTGAAAAAAATTAATGTCTGTAACCTCTTGTAGTCACAGACGACGAATTTTGAAGCTCCTTCTGTATTTTTCCTTTTTAGGCAATGTAACTGAACATCGGATTTGCATTTATTACATCGAAAAACAAATAAGCTAACCCCTAGCATGAAAAGTAGAAAACTTTTTTTATGTAATCGTATTATATGGTTTGTTGTTTCTCAGGTTATGGTCCTATTGCTGAGGGCAGACCAGTGAGAATGCGCCGCCTTCCTTGTTGTGGCCTTGGGTTGGGCTGGCTTTTGTGAGTGTCCGTGATTTTGTTATTCTTGACATACTACTGAGTACTGAAGTTAAATCCGACTACTTACTGAGTTTATTTCTTTTGTTAAAAAAGGTTTATTGCTGGGTTTTTCCTTGCTGCCATTCCATGGTATGTTGGGGCTTTTATACTAATCTGTGTCCGAGTACATGACTACAGAGAGAAACCAGGATTTGTTGCCTGCACTGTTGCTGTAAGTACATTTCTACTGATGCTGCAATCACACTGTTATATCATCCTAATTCAGAGATGAACATTCACCCTTATGTAGATAAAATTTCAGTTCAACTTAGAACTTTGAGGTAACTACATAGAAAAATAGGTCATGTGCTAGATCATCATTTTTCATGTTTACTGATAATTAGTTTACTAAAAAGGAGTAGTTCTGCTTTGTGCTTGCCACTTCAAAATTCCTCATCGGATTCAATCTTCACAGTAGATAAGCATATTTGTCTTTACATAAGCGCTCGTATGTCGCTATTAGTGCTTATAGCATGAATTCCCTTTTTAATGCTTGAACTGACTTCATTTTGAATTTTTCTGCATCACAAACAGGCTGTAATTGCTGCGATTGTCATCCCCTTGGGGTTAACCAAAGGCGCACATGTATGGTGAGCTGCCTCCGAGTTTGTTGCCGTCACTGAATCATGTAAATGCCTGTAATTGTTTTAGACCCTGCACTGGGTCGTATCACTTGTATATGTGTATGGATAGTAATATAGTGAGGAGCTTCAGTGTGGTAAATCTTATATCGAACCGTTGGACCCTCGGTGTTAACATACTTTGTAATAAAGGCTCAATCATACAACAGCCTTCATAATGAGTAATATATCGCATCATATCAGATCTTACCTCGATGTTGAAACGAGTTGAATATTTTTTGTTTTCATGGATAATATATCAGATGCACTCATATTCTGGCTAATCCAAAATTCACTAGAAGGCCCAAGCAGCTTCGCCCAACTCTATCTGGCCCAAATGTGCCAACGAATTGAATAGACAGACCATTCCCAGAAAGGCCGAAGCCGACGGCCCATTAGGGTTTCTAGCCTCCACAAATAAATACCTCCTCCGCGTCCGCCACCTCCCTCGACGGCCGCCATCTCCCGCTTAGGTTTAGGTCTCCTCCGCCTCCGGTCTCCCCCGCGCCGCCGAAATGGTCGCCTACAGGGTAAGCTTCTTCTTCTCTCCTGCCCGGCCGTCTTCTTCTTGCCGTTCCCTCGATCCACCGCGCGTTTGTTCTTCCCGGTGTGGCTGATCTCTTCTTCGTTTCCGGGCGCGCAGTTCCATCAGTACCAGGTGGTGGGTCGCGCGCTTCCTACCCCCGGCGATGAGCACCCCAAGATCTACCGCATGAAGCTCTGGGCCACCAACGAAGTCCGCGCCAAGTCCAAGTTCTGGTTAGTGTCTCTGAAGCCATTATCCTTCGTGTGATGTTTTGTGCGTGATTTGTTGATGGTTTCGTGTGGTTTATCCGCGTGTTTGCGCGCAGGTACTTCCTGAGGAAGCTGAAGAAGGTGAAGAAGAGCAATGGACAGATGCTCGCCATCAATGAGGTACCACTCGTTTTCTCCCTTTCAGTAATACAACTGTGAGTTGGTGCGTACCAATTGCCATGATGCCGTTATAGATCCGCAATGCTGCCACCTTGATCTTAATTTGTGATATAATCCGTCAGACCGTCATCCTGGTTCATTGTGCAATTCAATGAATAGAACAAATGTGATAGATCAATGATTCTCCATGGCTTGCAGTTATTCTGTACTGGAGATCTTGGGTCACCTGTAGAAATGATCATGAATACTTATCTTAGGTCCATCTGTGCCTTATGACTTTGTGGTAGTACTGAAATGTTCAATTTTTGCGTGTCTAAGGTTTGATTACGATTTTTTCCTCAAAAAAAGGTTTGATTACGAATAAACTGTTAGTCATTTGATATGCAATTAAACACTGTTGCTTATTATTGAGTTCCTTTTATGGGCAAATGTAATTTGAACGAACCTTCTCCATAAGCATGCTGATAAGTTACTATTTTTTTTAATTATTTGCGTGCACAACCCCATGAGGCTGTGAGTAATGATCTATGTTGATAGCGATTTCCTTGTAACAGCCTTCGTTGTCTTTTGTAGGGTATGTGCGTTGCATGCGCCAAGTCGATGTCATGCATTACTGAAAAATCAGTTGTGTACAGTAGTATTTTAAACTGTCAAATTGATATCACACTGATATTTACACCAGTCACATGGCTCTGAGATAGCAACAAC
This sequence comes from Oryza coarctata, assembly GCA_030770085.1. Classification (NCBI taxonomy): domain Eukaryota; kingdom Viridiplantae; phylum Streptophyta; class Magnoliopsida; order Poales; family Poaceae; genus Oryza; species Oryza coarctata. The sequence goes on from CM061470.1 coordinate 21,999,040, forward strand.
ACAGCTTTGACATTTTATTTTAACTGTCACATTGTTAATGCATGTTGAAAAATTGAACTTGTTACTTAGTAGTTATGTTCCTGCCGTGTAAGATGTCCTATTATGACATTTCATATTTTGTCTGTTGCTGATGTGCCAATGACGTGCTAATCAAGCATCATAGAATGCAAACCTTGGAGTTGAGTGGTTAAAACAGTGCAACTTTTCTAGTGTTATTTTCTCATTGCACTGATGTTATTTCATAGTCATGCTTTGTTCTAAACATCCTTAATGTATCTCAGATCTTCGAGCGTAATCCAACGACAATCAAGAACTACGGCATCTGGTTGCGTTACCAGAGCAGAACAGGTTACCACAACATGTACAAGGAGTACCGTGACACTACTCTGAATGGTGCTGTGGAGCAGATGTACACTGAGATGGCCTCTCGTCACCGTGTGAGGTTCCCCTGCATTCAGATCATCAAGACCGCAACAGTTCACTTCAAGCTCTGCAAGAGGGACAACACCAAGCAGTTCCACAACGGAAGTATCAAGTTCCCACTCGTGTACCGCAAGGTCAGGCCACCAACCAGGAGGCTGAAGACCACCTTCAAAGCATCTAGACCAAACTTGTTCATGTGATCGACCGGTGTGTACCCATGTTCTGCACTGTTCTGCAATTTAGTGCACAAGAGTCAAAAGATTTTGTCTATTGAAGTTTCGGTGCCCTGTTGGTTAGGCATTTTCAGTTACCCTTCCAAATGATGTTGCAAACCGTTGAATTTCGTCATATTATTAATCAGCAGACTTATTGTTACTTCAATATCTTGTTGTGAAGTGTTCCCTGATGTGCTATTATTATTTATCCCTGTAATTTGCGGTGGCAGTTTCTTTTCGGTGTGGTTTCACGATTGCACATGTTCTTCGTGATTCCATGTGGGTGTCAAATTCATCTTGCATTTGATTGCACCCTTGATTTAAGTTGAAGATAATACTTTGCACCCATCGATGCGACATCAGCGATAAATTTGCTTGGAGCACTAAGCTAACGTCAGGGCAGGTAGATCATCGGCAGCTGATTATGCGTTCATGGTTTGATTTCAGGTTGTTTGCAAAAGCATATCCGAGATGTTTGCTTTCTCTGCCAACTCTAAACTAATCCCAGGCAGGGCCAATGACTCAATTAGCCCATTGATGCTTTTTGTGAGCTGATAAATCAGCGAATGGCGGTTGTTGGAAAGGAGATCATAGGCATGATTACGCTTCAGATAGGCTGCGTTTTTCATGATCTAGTAACTGACTTTTAGCCCAAGATAGTAATATCGTAACAGTATGCAATTAGCACATTGAAGAAAACAGTCTAGAAAGATGGCACATTTCAGTCAGGTGTCAAACAACTCAATAGTGGTTCAATACAAAGAATTTTTTTGCAAGATTGCAAACTAGGATCAAACTAAAGCTTCTTGCAGCTGGTAAACTCATCAAAACTCATGAAATTGCACCCAAAAGGAGGAGACAGGCGTGGTGTTCTTGCAGTGAAATGATCCTTCATCATTTTCTCGAAGGTTTGACCATACTGACCTGTCAATTTGAGCAGTATAAACTATACAAAGTAAAGGATGGTAATAATACCAAATGTACTGATGGTCCATGGAGAAATAGCAGCAAATTTTTACCTTACTCAAAAGAGTGGAAGCAGACAGTAGTGGCGTGAACCATGGACACTGCAAGGCTGCAGAAATTTCCCCTTTTTCTCATTTGATTCGTATGGATTCAGCGTGAGTGCTTGCTGGTCCATTTGACCATGACCTAATTAATGAGTGCAATTGCAGAAACCATAGAACTCATATAACGTGTCTTTTCCTGCAGTTTCCTGTGTCTCTGAAATGTTCTTCTTGGCCTTGCATGCATGTGCATGTGAGTGCAGAATTGCAGGTATGTGCAGCACGAATGCAAGATCTCTCGTGCGTGCGTGCGTGCGTGTGTGTGTGTGTGTGAGAGAGAGAGAGAGAGAGAGATGATTGCTTCTATGGAGAAAAGGCTAAAAAGAAAGCTGACTTGGCCGGTTTGGCCATCATAAGAGAGAGCATTTGCAAACTGCTCATCCAGTTTCAGAATTTCAGTTTATCTCTGAAACTCTGAACCTATCATTTGCCTATACATGGATTTGATCTCCTAATCAAGAAATGCACGTACTACATACCCGGCACATCACGGCATCCAATTAAGCCACAGCTGCACAAGTACAGTCCTACAAGAAGAAATCAAGAAAACCTGTGTCTATAGCAAGTAGCAAACGAACAGCAAGAAAGCGATTAGGGCATGGCACTGATCATGCTTAGCTCGTCACTTTCCGCTTGTACAGCGTAATCCTCCTTGACCAAAGCAGGACCATCTCTATCTGTGCCTGACAATGACTGCTCAACAGTCCATCGCATTGGCAACAACTACTACTACTGCAAAAATCAAAGCTCTGAAAGTCTGAATTCTGTTACGCCATTGAAATCTTACAGCTCCTGGTCAGACTTGTTTCACCTCTTTTTTTTTTTTTGGTGATCTTTTTGTTGGGGGAGAAAGAAATCACATGGGATAAAGTGATGGATGGCTACTCTTGATCAGACACTCAAGGAGGGTATCTCGCATATTGCCATGCAAATTGTAGAGCAGAGTGAAATCACATGAGATAAAGTTAAAGTGATGGATGGCTACTCTTGATCAGGCACTCAAGGAGGGTATCTCGCACATTGCCATGCAAATTGTAGAGCAGAGTTGACATCAAACATGCAGACATGGAGTTGGGAGGAGACCGGGAGGACGAGATGGATGGACCTATGGCTCACTAGTCACTACTAGCTCCGGTCAATGGCTGAGCTGATGCTGTTTACATTGGCCCGCTGTTTAAGCAATCTGAACTACTCCACTAATCAGATCTGAATCCCAGGCTTTTGGCTAAGACTTCAGATAACATATCAGAGGTTCTAATTGAAATCAAATTCTGCAGATCGTCTGAGCTTGAACGCACTCAAGTTGTCTCTGTTTGCCTTATTTGTACTAATTTGGAAATGACCAGGTTTAGCTAGGTGCAACTGTACTTTAATTACAAATCATTGGTGATCAAATCTTGTAGTACCACTGACACTGTCATCATGCTAATGACAATGTAATGCATATGAGAATCTTTCGGGCAAATGAATAGTAAGAAAGAAATGACACACGGTGATTTCGTTAGAAGTTCAGGCTTAATTCCATTCAAGCAGAGCTACACATTTCGTCATGTTGATGCGTACACAAGTATATGAATGGGAGATGTTAAACAATGTCACAACCGTATCTTAAAAAAAGAAAAAACAATGCCATGACCCAAAGCAGATAACTTTGCTGCGCCTTTGTGGTGACCTAGAAGGTTTGTTGGCCATCGGACCTGGACAATTGGCATACAAATTCGAACAGTTGGACACCCTTCTTTCAGACTTGCTTTCGCCAATTTGTCCTAGATGCTGATAGAGAAGTCAACAATATCTTGGTGCTTCTTGCTGCACCACCACAAAGGCCTTCCTTTATACCATCATACCATAGAGCTGTAAAAGCAAAGCTGAATGTGATCAAAAAGTGCCCATCTCATTCCATTCCATTCCCCAACAGCACAAAAGTACACAATATTATATTATTGGTAACAAGAGAAAGCAGCTGCTCATATCCAAATCATTCATAGGGCATCCCTCTCAAGTTATTCCCATGACAATTCTTATTTCTTAATTTGCTTGGCAGATTCTTCCCATTCGCCTATAAGTTATCCTGGAACAGCCCCATTGTGCAGAGAGTTAGAAGGCATTGGTTCCTGCTGTTCTTTTTGTTCATTCTTTAGTTCAGATAGGGTTCTTTATCTTCTTGTAATGCCAGTATTTAAGGTGGGGTAGACCTTTGAAGGAAGGGGTGACTTCTGTTCTTCTCTTTTCTTTTTTAGCATAGGAACATCATTTGTTGTTCCAGTTGATTCTTGCTGTCGAAGAGGTTCGTTTGTGCTGCTTGATCTTTCCTTTGTGCTGTTTTCTGTTGAGGTGAGACTAAATTGACTAGCATCAATGCTACTGTTTGAAAGAATAAGACTGCTCCCTGTGTTGGGAAGTTTTTGTACAGTTCTTTCGCTTCTTACTCCAATTCAGTGTGCTTCAAGCAGCCCTGATAATTTAAATCGGAGTAACAAGACTACCGAGCCTTTGGAGGTAATTGCTTCTTCTCCTGTAATTTTGAGGAATTTTCTGGTTCCATTTAAATGCACTGCAATATATCTGATAGTAGATGATGCATCACTGACTGACGCACATCAATTATTCTTGCAGCTTACACCCAAACTCTCCCTTCAACTCAGGCTCCATGCCTTCCTGCTCTGGTCTTCGGTTGGCTTCCTGATGCCAATAGGAGTACTGCTAATCAGAATCACAAACAATGTGAAAAGCACCAAGAGCAGCAGGATTCTTTTCTACTGCCATGTTGCTTCACAGGTATATAACCTTTAGCTCGCTATCCTTGTTTGTTTGATTGATTCCTCACAAAAACTTCAGGTGCAAGCTATGTGTTCAACACTTGATCCTGCAGATTGCCGCTGTCGTTCTTGCTACTGCCGGCGCAGTCCTGTCAATAAGTAACTTCGAGAATGCCTTCAACAACACTCACCAGAGAATAGGACTGGCACTGTATGGCTTCATTTGGCTTCAGCCACTCATTGGATTCCTGAGGTCAGACAGGTAGAAGAGCACATCTCTGAAATCTGAACTCATACGCATTGCACAATGGAGTGCTTTCTCTGAATCTCTGAAGCTTAATGTCTGAATATATTGTGCATTTCTTCAGAGGTGTGAAATCCAGAAGCATCTGGTACTTGACCCACTGGTTTCTCGGCATCGCTATCTGCGTGGTGGGAATTGCCAACGTCTACATCGGCATCCACACGTACCATGAGAGGACCGGGAGGAGCGTGAGGCCGTGGACGGTGCTCCTCACCGTGGAGGTGTCGGTGATGGCGTTCGTATACCTCTTCCAGGACAGATGGAACCACGTCGTGCGTCTGCAGCAAGAAGCCGCCGCCCTTGGAGATGACGACGAGGAGCAGTCGGAGGAGCACGTGTACCCCGCCAATGATCACAAGGAGGTGATGCCATAGTGAGAAAGAGTAGAAATTACAGAATTAATGGCAGCTTGGAACTAAATGCAGTGATTTGAGAGAGCTTGTGTTGAGAAGCTCACATCTGTACAGCTGATGCGCTCGAGAGAGAGGTAGAAGAGGCTCTCTGATACATTTGCCTTGCTCGATCAACCATGTCTTTTCACGATTAGAGAAAGCGCCGCCGCCGCCAACCACCGGCCGGCCGAGACGGCGGGCGATGCCGAACCCAACGAGCGTGGAACCACGACTGTGACTCCGTGAGACCGTGGCCTCTGCCGTCGTCAGCGGCGGGGAACTCGAGTGGGGAGGTGATGGCGTGCCAGTGGGAGGGCGGCGGCGGAGGGGCAGAGGGGCGGGTGGCTTGTCGCTACCTCGCCGGCGCGGCCGCGGCGGCGCCATTGAAGGAGAGAAATCAAAAGGGTTGGGGAAGAATCGGATAGGCCGACGTTCTTGGGCCGCACGAAATCCCTTTCCGGCCCAACTAACATGGCTGCACTTAAATCGAAATACTCGCACATGTAACTCCCAATCCCTCACTTAGGCCACACAAAATCGAAATCCCATTTTAAGTCCAAAGAATTTTTTATTTATATATTTTTTATTCAAATATTTAAAAAAATTCAAAAATTTTATAATTGTACTGCTAATGCCCTCTTAGAGGACGTTTTTTAGAAAATGAGAAATTCGATGTAGTTTTTTTAAGAAGACGTCTATAAATTTATAAAACCTCGTGTGAAAGAATAAATGGCTTAAAAATTTTATAGAAACTCCTTACTGTCCATATTTCTGAATTTATAAATAAACTTTATTAAGACGATCACTTGTAAATTTACTAGATCCCATCAAGGAAGATCAACGAATATTTGACATGTCAACCTTTGAAAAGCCGTTTTTAAAAAATCGCCCTGTGTTGGGAGTATACTTGTGTAATTTTTGAAAAAAATATATAGTTTTATAAATATTTAAATAAAAATATAAAAATAAAAATTTCTCCAGTCCGCAATTACCGTTCCGGCCCAAAAAATATGGGCCTCACGTAAACCCCAATTCCGTTATTGGGCAGCACGTAATCGAAATCCCGTTAGGCCCAACAGGCCAGGTCAACAAGAGACGACAACTTGTTTAGATAATCTCTCGGCCTCGTCTCGTCGTCATCCTTAACCTCCCGCATCCCGGAGGAATCCGAGCGCAATTCCAGGTCCCAATCCATGGCGTCTCACGACCACCACCACCACAGCCACTCCCACGGCGACCACCACCATTCCCATCACCAGTGCGTGCAGCTGGGCTTCTGCCCCCCCCCCCCCCCCACACACACACTTTCTGGCCGTCCGTGCGGCTGATTTGCTCACCGGCTGTTTGACTTCGCGCTTGCAGGGACGGCGCCGGGACGGGGGGGAGCTCGTGGGTCGGGGAGGACGGGCGCGTCTGGCACTCGCACGACGGCCTCGCGCCGCACTCCCACGAGCCCATCTACTCCCCCGGTGACTTCACCAAGCGCGCGCCGCCGCTCACCTCGCGGCGCTTCGCCGAACGCGCCTTCACCGTTGGCATCGGTGGCCCCGTAGGCACTGGGTAGGTTCAGCCATTAAGCTCCCTTCCAGTAGGTACTGCACTTTGCTCATTTCCTGGTAGTGTAGTAACATACAGTGGCATGGCTTTCCTGTTTGGTGATGTTTGTGATGGCCGGTGGAGAAAGGCGCCTGCTTTGCATTGTTCTCTGAAATTGTTCATCTTTCCCACGTAGGGTAGGATTGGTGCGAATTTCAGCGCACAGAGCTTAGATCGATCTGGTTTGGTGGGATTTAGGGGATGTTTGGATCCATACCTCAACTAGCCACGCCACAAGTTGTGAGTGCCACACCTGCTTAGCCCATTGTTTGTTTGCTTAACAATCCTTAGCTTGCCGCACAAAGTTAGCGTGGCTTTCCTGCTTAGGTGTTTGCTAATCTTTGGCGATAAATGGGTTTACTTCATCACACAGATTTAGTTGCTTCGATTTGTTTTAGACAAAAATGTGTTTGTGAATGTCGGAATGGAATTATTGAGCACGAAGAAAATTCTGCAGAGTGATTGTTGGTGTGGTTGTCTGAGTCATAGTGTTGGATTTTTTTAAAATTTTACTTGCTAAAAAAAGCACCTTGCTTCTGCATCAGTTTTTCTATTCTTGCTTTCAGAATTGTGTTCCTACAAATTTATAACAGTACAACTGTAGTTCAGTAGCATGAGTTTCATATGATTTGAACTGTGAGTTGATCTGGTCAGTTTGGAGCAAGCGTTTGAAATTTTGCATTCTCCCTTCTTATTGACAAAACAAGTACAACTAATATAGAGCATAGTTCATATGTCTGCTGTAACTTACGAAATTAACATAAGTGATATTTGATCCCTAAAATTGTTTTTTCTGCTGTGCAGGAAAACCGCACTGATGCTTGCACTTTGCAGATTCCTGCATGAAAAATATAGTCTTGCAGCGGTATGTAGCATGATTCTTTTACTCTTCCTTATTGCACTACATGCCTGCTGGGTTTCATATCTTCTTCAAGCACCATCTTTTCATTTAATTGTAATTGAGAATGGAATTTTTTCTTGATTTGCCTCTTGCTTATTTGCAAATGGTAACTCCTAAAGCAACTTCTTGTACAACATGCTTCCAATAATTCAGCAAAAAAGCAGAACTTGTTTGTTGGTATCATTCAATGCTTTCCAGTGGGCTGACATCAAAAGACAAGGGTCTGTCATTCTTGTGATACTATTTTTTTGAAACGTATCAACTTAGTAGTCTCCACCATGTCATATTGAACTCATGCTTGGAATTTTGTCTCTTTGCTCTTTGTTGTGCAGGTTACAAATGATATATTCACAAAAGAGGATGGAGAATTCTTGATCAAGCATGGAGCACTGCCTGAAGAGCGTATACGTGCTGTTGAAACTGGAGGCTGCCCTCATGCTGCAATACGTGAGGACATCAGCATAAATTTAGGTCCTCTAGAAGAACTATCGAACTTATACAAAGCTGATTTACTTCTCTGTGAATCTGGAGGAGGTATTTTACTCTCTGAATCCCAACATTGGAAGCACTTGCCTATTCTTTTTATCATGTATGTTTTTTTTCAACCATCCTGGAGTCCTGTTATTTGTCTTGACTTGATTTGCGAGAAATAGCTACAACCAGAATTATATTATCTATTCAAATTTGGAAGACGTTGTTATTCTTACTCCAAAATCAAATGCTAATAAACATTTTGGCATTGTTTATGCAGATAACTTGGCTGCCAATTTCAGCAGGGAACTGGCAGATTACATAATCTACATCATTGATGTTTCTGGTGGGGACAAAATACCAAGAAAAGGTGGTCCTGGGATAACCCAGGCAGATCTTTTGGTGTGTTATTACTTTCACCATTCTGTTACAATACAGATCTTTATTGACACACTGATATTTCTGACCTGCTTGAGACACTATACAATTGCATTTGATCGATTCCGATCTTTCTGAACACAGATAATAAACAAGACAGACCTTGCACCAGCAGTTGGAGCTGACCTAGCTGTGATGGAACGAGATGCCCTTCGCATGCGGGAAGGAGGTCCTTTTGTCTTTGCACAGGTTCAGGATCGAACCATGCAAACGCTTAATTCTTTATCTCACGAGCTGATGCTGACTGCAAGTGACATAGCTCCATATTTACACATGCTTTTTTTGCACTGCATTCAGGTGAAACATGGAGTCGGCGTGGAGGAGATCGTGAACCACATACTGCAAGCTTGGGAGATCGCGACCAGCAACAAGCGTCGATAAGATCACACGACACCCGGCAAAAAAGAGAGCATCATGGGCACAAGCTGTTGCGCTCACATGTGTAAACCATGCCCTCCAGTACTATGTTTTCTGAATAAACAGCATCTTGTGGTGGCCTTGGTGCTGCTGAACGGAGCTAGCGTACAAGCCTGTGAGGCTTGTCAAGACAGTCCATAGTTTATTTCTGATTGGGAAGTGATAGTGCTAAACTATGCCCCGGAATTTGGATCAGGGAATACCACTGATTGTCTGATTCTAGTCGATGTGATTGTGTGCTTCATCACTAACAACCGATGAGAGATCTGCGGCCCATGTCCTCTACCTTGCTGCTTCCTTCAGTGACGGCAATAAACGGTCATTATCCAAAAAAAAAGAGCAGGAAAGAGGAAAGATTGGAGAAGCGAACAAAACAGTGAAAGAATTACATTACCCAAATTGGAGAAAAAATAGTTAAAGAATTGCGATAACCAAATTATAGAAAAAAAATAAAAATTAATCGACTCCGCTGGGGATCGAACCCAGAATCTCTGGTTCCGTAGACCAGCGCCTTATCCATTGGGCCACGGAGTCTTTGTTGGAGCAGGTTATCCTACTTAATTTCTATCTAAACTAGCTTCTGTTTACAGAGGCCTACTAGCACACAGGATTGCAAGGGCAAGATCTGACGATGGGTTGCACATACTATGTCCTCAAGAAATCCACATATCTAAAACTGAAACTTGAACTCAGTTCAACAGTTTCACTATCCAAAGCTACATTACAAACGTTGGCCTGACAGCTGACAACCACCATCTACTCGATGAGCACCTCTGCATTCCATTGTATGTTACAAAAGGCAGCAGACAGAAATCTTAAGCTACTGCATCTTTTCATTTCTTATCACTAGCACTAGAAAAGGAGGTCACTAGCACTAATGGTGAAATGTTCTCAAGTTGTTAGACACGTTCCTTGAAGGCGAACCCAATGCTTCTGCAATACTTTTCACCTCAGCGACCATTGCGACGACATCGTTTAGTTTGTTGACAGCAGAACCAACTCCCTGCAGTCAGAAGAAAAATAAGCTATGAACAAAATACTCAACAATTCTGCCGAGCCAGAGATAGATACATACCACACCGGCAGCTCCTGCAGTTACTGCCATTGGTGCAGTCACTGAACTTAGCCCTGATGCACACATCACTGGAATGCTGACAGCCCGGGAGATAGAGTATGCAGCGGCCAAAGTTGGTGTTGCCTACAATTTGTTGAACACTAGTTATGAGTTTACAATGTATTAAATAGATTGCAAGTTGTTCTGTTTCTATAATTTTTGCTATACCTTTTCAATTAACCCAAGCACTCCAGGCTTTGTCGGACTAGAACATTTTCCTCCTTCAGTTTGGATGATATCGGCGCCTTCCTCTTCAAGTAGCTCTGCAAGTCTTACCTGCAATTATGCACCAATGTTTCCAGATTAAACAATTGGTTATTTGCCATTTCAGAATAATATTTCAGAGCTAGTATACCTGATCTGGGAGTCTTAGTGTATGTGGAACTGTCACGGACAGTGTGATATCTGGAAGCATTTCCCTTGTCTCCCTGGTCAGCTTTAAGATCTGCAATGATGGGCAGTTCATGTCAGAAAGAAATGACACATAGTTGCAGTAAACAGTTGCACCGTTATCGTAACTGACAACTTCTATTATCAAAGAGAAAACTGACAACTTCTATTATCAAAGAGAAGGAATTTACCTTCGCAGAAGAGAATTCGATGCCTGTATCATAAAAAGAATCATAGTTTCCGATCTCAATCTGCATGGAGAAAAGCCTGTGAGCAGAAGGAACTAACGGTATTGCAGTTCTTTTGAATTAGTACAGTTCTTATCCAAACTCAGAGCCTGACCATCTTTGCACCAGCTTCTACTGCAGAATGGAACGCTGAAGGATCTACGGAGGAGACACAAATCTGCAATAAGCCACTCCCAGAATGCAGTTAGCATAGCAAATATCACAGTTGGATAATGTAGGACAGCTACAAGAACGCTTTGCTCACAGGAAGGGAAGTAAGCTTCACAGCAAGCTTCACTAAGTCTTGGTCACATGCTATATCAACATGGGTGGCACCTCCCTGCAATCATACAAGAGCTGAAGAGCATTACAAATGGTGTAATTCCCTCCAAAATTTGTCTTTTCTAGTTGCAAGTTACCTAACTTTTAACAAACTTCATACAAAGTTTTCAGCAAATATTTGGAACGTTTTCGACAAATCAACTGTCAGAGAAGAGAATGAGACGCAATATTGGTTGCCTTAGTTCAAAATAGAAATATTGGTTGCTTACTGATTTTGTGGAAGTTATATGACTTCAAAGAGGAAAATTTGGAGATGCAGCTAACTTTAATGTTTCATTGATATATCATGGTAACTGTTGTGTTCTAATTTTGATTCTAATTATCAGCTAAACAGGTCCGGGCACTAGACTGCAGTGCCGTTTGCCTGTAGATTTCTTTGATGACATATTCAGTAGTGACATAAGCCCAAATTATTTATAGTTCCAGAGCACATCAGTAGGCAACTCAACATTACTATGTTAAGTGGGTAAAAAAGAATACTAGTATTACTATATTCAGTGATGGATTTCATCAGAGCCACGCAATACATTATTTTTAGGTTGACATGATTGCAGAAAAGCCTGCAAAGCTATTAACTTTACCCAATACAACGTTCTTCATTAAATTTATTTACTATTTCCATCAAAATAGAAAATAATTGTTACAAAACACTTCATCCACATGCAAAGAACCTAACAAAAAAAAACTGGAAGATAAATGCAATATCCACACCTTATCTGCAGCTGAGACAACAGAGGCAACACTACTCCTGTCGAAATTCTGAAGCCCTGAAATGATCTGCAGTGCAAAGGTCAATGACTATCAGATTCCAGAAATCGAAGCAAGATGACTTCTGCTATTCATTCTATAGAGAACACTACATCTCCATTTCAGACATGGATGTCCTTGTTCTTGCTCCATACGAAGTATAGTGTTCAGAACTTATTGCAGATGAAGTTAAACATTGCACTGGTACAGGTATCATCAAAAGAGTGAGACCTTTAGAGCTCTCCTCTCGCGGAAGGCCTTGAGGACGGCGTCCTTGGTGGCATCAGCAGCCGAGGCTCTCACGGCTAACAGAGCTCGCGGTGCTCGCCGAGGAGTTGGCCAGCTCGCCACGGCCGCCGTGAAGGACGGCGGCTGGAGAAGTCCTAGCGAGCCTGCCGCCGCCATTCTTGCTGCTCTGCCACTCCCCTCTTCTGCTGAAGTTTTTTGGAGGGAAAGAGATAAGATTGCACTACACAAGAAAAAGACCGTACATATATTATCTTCGCCTGTGCACACATCTGACAACTGAAAATCTTCCATGGTTCATCAGCAAGCCCCTCTCAGTTCTCAGCCTTCGCAAACTGGTCCTCATCTGTCAGATTAGTATAGCATTGGCACAATTCTGAGCTTAGTTAAGGTGGATCTGTCCTATGCACCTCTCTTGGAGTTGGAGATATTTTTGTGCAGAGTTTTTGTCAGCTGACAAGGTTAGAGGTCAAGGATATGTTAATCCATCAGATTATAACACGCTTAGCTCAGATAACTTAATTTACATCAGCAAGCATGAGTAAAATAACACTTGCAATCAGCTGAGTAAAGCATGACAAATGCATTTTCAAGAGTGAACCCGTGATTTTCATGCTGTTATAGAGAGATGGACATCAAATTTTATTCAGAAATAAGAATACAAAAGAGTTCATCAAATTTTATTCAGAAATAAGAATACAGAAGCGTGCATTCCCGGTGGGGCATTCTGACGAACACCTTCCTTGCGAATGCCGTCCAGGAGCTCAATGACGGTGATCAATCCATGCATGCCCAGGTCGCCGTCGCCGTTCGACACCATCGCCGAGAGCATCTGCCGGAATATCGCCGTCCCTGGCAGCGCCTTGTCCCCCTCCGCCCCCTCCTCGGTCTCCAGCGCCATGCCAAGGTCCTTGACGATGTGCCTCACGGCAACGCCGGACTCGAACTCACGGTTCAGCGTGCACTCGCCGAAGATGTCCATGACGCGCGAGCCCGCCGCGCCCTTGCACACCGCATCGAGGAACAGCGGCGCTGGCGAATGCAAGCGCCTCGCTGGTGTCGACCACCGCGCCGGCCACCGCTATCTGGTTGGCGATCTTGCTGTTCTGGCCGCAGCCGGGAGGGCCCATGTAGGTCGGCCTGCCGAAATGGGCCAAGAGCGGGGAGAGCCAGGTCATCACTGCCTCGTCGCCACCGGCGAGGACCGCGAGCGTGCCGTTGCGGGCACCGACGTCGCCGCCGGAGACCGGGGAGTCCACGGCGTTGCACCCAGCTGCGCGCGCCGCCGCCGCGACCTCGCGCGCGAAGGAGAGGGATGAGCTCGTGCAGTCCACAAGCACGCCGCCGGGGCGGAGGCCAGCGAGAGCACCGGAGGCGGCGTCCAGTACAACCACACGGACATCGCTGGGGTTTCCAACCATGGTGAACACCACGTCGGACGCGCAGCCACGGCATCCGGAGAGTCCGCGAGGCTCGCGCCGGCAGCGACTAGGGCCTCCGCCTTGGCCCGCGAACCCAGCGGCGAGGAGGCGCGCAACCATGGCGCCACCCATGACACCGATGCCGACCCACCCCACCCGCGTTGCCCCCGGCCTCACCGGAGCAGGGAACCCTAACGCCGCCGCCGCCGCGACCACCTTGCTCCCCTCCATGCCCTCCTCCACTCCCCAAGTGTACCCAAAGCAATCGCATTTTCTATTCCTACACGATACAGCGACAAATAAACATCTCACAGGTGATAGGATCTCAAGTCCCCACTCGCCATCCATCTCTTGCATTGCATCATCCAAAGAAAAATGCGAAATTGCGAATTACTTCGGGCAGATTGCAAATTCCAATCTTTGCACCGAAAGGTAGTAGAAAATTTACAGCAGTAGCATCAAGAACAAAAAAAAAAAGAGTAAAAATTAAGATGGTTCCAGTTGTTGCACGCCCGATTAGGGCGTAGTGCGATGGAGAGAGAGCTAGAGGTGACAGCCGCAGCAGAGGAAGAAGCAGGAGAGCGCGAGGCCGAGCACGACGGCCTCCACGACGTACATGACACGGAACGCGACCGCGTCGACCACCGCCGACGCCGAGCCGCTCCGAATGCTAGAGGAGAACCCCGGGAGCCGCTTCCACCGGAGCGACCGCGACAGCGACGCCAGCATCGACGACGCGCCTCCGCCGGGCGCGGCGAAGGCGCCCAGCTTCCAGAGCCGGCTCCGCGACAGGTACTCCCGCGGTATGAGGCGCCGCAGCCACCCGCGCCGCGGCGTGGCGGTGGCCATGCCCGCGCGCGGAGCGATCGCCGCCGCCGCGTCGGCCTGCGGCGACATCGGCGCCGTCTCGGACACTGCCCTCGCTACCTCGCCCGTCTCGATGGCCATTGGCGACGCGCGCGGGTCTGCCTTCGCCGTTGATCGGAGCGGATTTGGTAGGTAAAAATCGGATCTTTGGGTGAGAAAATAGAAGAGAGAGACGTCGTGGGACGCGACGTGCTTCGCGAAGCTGAGATGGGCTGCCATTTTACATCCCAAGTTTCTTTTTAATTGCGATTTGCTCCTATACTGATTATGCTTCGTCTCCAAGGCAACCAGCTAACCAAGACGTCTTGCTAAGAGTTGCCTCAAATGGCACAGGTTTTTTTTTCTATGGATCAGCGATGATGCACTAGATATAGTAGACTAGTAGAGCAATATTTGATGATGTCACGCCGCGAAATTACCTGTTTTCGAAGCTTCAGTTGGCTATATAAATTAACAAACCGTTGTTCTTCTATAAAGCGTCTATTCCATCTCATGTATTATGCGGGATTTTCATAATAAACAATTCGATTCCTATAAAATTCTTCTACAAATTCTACATTCGAAAGAACGTATAAAAGAGATTATCACGAGAGACCCATTTGGCAATCATGGATTCAATCTACCTCTTGTAATTTTGTTGTAAATAACTTTCTTTTATGATATATATAGCACAGTAAGAGTACTGTTTTCGTAAAAAAGAAGATTAACCGCGAAAGTTAGCATAAACCCAAATTTTGGCTGTGACCCGTCAAAAAGTTACTTATTTTAGGGTGCAAAGTGCTAAAACCCGAAAAGTTGTAGGCTACAGCCGCAGTAGAGCACAGTGCGTGATTATGCCTCATGATACTTGGTACAGCCAGCGAGGCCAAGGCAAGAACAGCTTGCGTTGTCCGCCTGGGCGATCGATGAAAACCACAGCGCGGACGTACTTGAAACGGTGCAAGCTAGTGCAGGCCGGCCTAGCCAGCCATTCGGCGATCGATGCAGCAATGGCTTACGTTGTCACTGAGATAGTACTATGCACTAGCCGCGGACGCCACATGCACTCGCGGATTCGCCCTCGTTTTCCTGCGTGCCTCATGCGATGGCGATGCCCATTGCCCAACCTCTCTTTTTTATTCAGGTCGCAAAGGTAGTAGTAATTGATCGATTTATCGATCGCTTCTTCATTTTTGTTTCGCCGTCGAGAGAGCAGTAGGTGTCACATACTCCAAATTTCATCGACGCCTTTTTAAATTTGTTGGAACGAAGGGTTAATATTCACGGAAATTTCAGAGAACGGGTTGTCTAAAGACCTGAAGTTTCAGAAAATGTTCGTGAAAAGGAAGCACTACTACTTCCTGCGTTGGTTGCAGTCCGTTGGAAGAAAGTTCGGGAGAAGAGAAGAGGGTGATTGGGTGGTAGAGTAGACAAGAACATGCATGATCCTTCAGTTTTAAAGCAAAGGCAAGTACTACAGCTGCATCCACCCGTTGCTCCACATTGTTTTTTTTTCATTTTTCAGTAATCCAAAACCGAAACAGATGTTCCAGGTAATTGACGTCTTAGAATTCTAGCAGGGCTGAGTCAAATGTAGCCTGAAGTTCAGATTTGCATTCAATACGGATTAGGCGAGGACGGATTCAATTCAGAATTAAATGGCATTCTAGTCGTTGTGACATAATTGAATATACTCCTAAACCTAAAGAATTGATGTCACATTTAGACGCACATATCAAGAAGACAAGAACTACCAATTTAATTAAGAAGAAGAGGACAAGAACCACACCACTATGGAGCTAATCATGAAAAATTCAGAATAGACAATCTAATGCAAATAGCCGTTAACAATAGAACCATATCTGCACAACTCTGTCTGAAGAAATCTTGTTCAGTGTCAGTGCAGGCAGAAATTAGGCACGAAAGAGATCGGGACAGCTAGTGCTATTTGACAATCATAGAATGCGAAGATCCCGCGCGCATGCAGGGTGTGGCAGACGCGTATCGGAACATTTGGCCGCACAATTGGCGAAAGCAGCTTGTTGCAATCTCTGACGGCGCACAAAGTAGTATTTGATTATATCCTAGGAAACAGAGAAAGACAACGCATTCCAGCTTTGCTTCAGATTAACAAGTTCAGACAGGAAGAAATTTTAACCTACCATATGAATATTTAAGAGTGCCATGTACAGTAGTAGCACTTCAGAGCCTTCAGATTAACAGGTTTCAGTACTAGACAGGTCACGGTTTAGTATATCAGCAGGATTTGCAAACTGGAAGAATCTGAAGGAGATTCTTGGGCAGATGAGCAGCTAGCTAGTTGAAGAAAACGAAGTTAACACGTGGCGGAAAAGCAGTTTCTAGCTACGAAGGAATATGTGCCGTTGCCTGAATTCATCGCACGCACTCGATTTTTCCGATGTTTTCCATTCTTGCTAGCGATGCGGGTGATGGATCGTCACATTACAATCACATCCTCTTGCTCTTTTGAATTTCAAAAAATAAATAAAAAAACAGCATCCTGATCTTTTTCGAATGTGTTCGTTCCTGAATGTTGGACTTCATCGCTTTATTTTCCCTCTTTCGTAAAAGAATTTGCCCCTCGCAAACCAAAAAAAAAAAAGATTTTGTTCTTTGTTTTTAGATTTTTCTGAAAGGACATTCTAGCGTTTAACTTGCTACTTGCAGTAAACTGCACTGACCAGTGAACGCTGAATATACATGTTGGGCTTTGTTTTATCAGCAGTAAACTGAATCTGCTTCGTGTACACTGCTCTGCTCCTATTCAGTAGACAAAAAGCAAAAAATATTAGTTCAATACTTGTATTGTTTGCCAAGCATATTGCTCAAGCTTGTGGTGATCAAGGGCTAAAAAGACTGTTTCTTGTGGTGATTCACGAGGGTAGAAGCTTTCCCTAGCTCCTGCAGAGTTCTAGAAAAAAATCCATCTTCTCTTCTCTATGTGGGAGAACAAAAATGGCCGCATGCATGGGATGGCACGAAAGTGCAGGACAGTGGAGCTATCTTTTTCCATCTCTGCATGCAGAATTCTGAAAGTTCAGTGAAGTAATCAACAAACTCGGTGCAATGCAAAATGCACAGTCCATTAATTGTTAGCTCAACACATTAGTGTAGGAATATGGTGTACTAAACTCCCAGGGATATATATATATATATACAAATCTAATGTTATAAAGAGACACACTTGATGGACGGTGTAGTTAAGATCAGGCCGTATTAGTATGAGGTACTAGAGGACACTAGCAAGACTTCGGTACTAGGAGGAATCGGCTATGAGAGAGCCATCGGTGACGGAGAGTTTGGTGTGAGTGCCGACGGGAGTGGTGGTGGGGTGACATTTGGTCATACCCGTACACTAGAGGAGATCGATGGCATACTGACGCTGGGAGAGAAAGAGACCACGAGGAGAACGTGTGACAGAGATGCCAAGGAAGTGATGGAGAGAACTGAGATCGGTCATAGCAAACTCGAAGTGGAGTTGGCCTATAATCTAGTGTAGGATGGACGGTGAGGACGCTATAAGAATAATGTCGTCAACGTAGAGGAGAAGATAGGCAGTAGTGTTGCCAATGTGAAGGACAAAGAGGGAGGTATCGAAGACGGAGGACACAAAGCCGATGTGTCGAAGATAGATAACAAAACGCTGGTACCAAGCCCGAGGGGTATGTTTAAGGCCGTAGAGGGAGCATTGAAAGAGGCAAATGTCGTCGGGACGAGATGGATTGACGAAGCCTGGAGGCTGCTAGTAGTAGACCGTTTCTGTCATATGGCCATGAAGTAAGGCGTTCTTCACGTCGAGCTGGTGGATTGGCCAAGAGTGCGAGACAGCGAGAGTGAGAACAACCCGAATGGTAGCGGGTTTGATGACGGGACTAAAGATCTCATCGTAGTCAACGCCGGGACGTTGGGAGAAACCCCGAACTACCCAGCGTATCTTGTGACGAGCAAGCGATCCATCAGAGTGGAACTCGTGTTTAAAGATCCACTTACCGATCACAACATTGGCATCGGGAGTACAAAGGACGAGACGCCAGGTCTCGTTATCCATAAGGGCCTTGTACTCATCAACCATGGCCGTGCGTCACTGAGGATCGGCCAGGGCTGAACGATGAGTCGCCAGGATGGGCGAGATGGTACAATAGACTGCTGAGAGCCCGTAACGCTTGGTAGGGCGGAGGGACCCGATTTGTGATTGGATGATCATATGAGAGGTGGAGGGGACAGTAGGGTTCGCAGGAACCGATAGGAGCGTGAGTGGTGGGATGGGGATAGGATGGGAAAAGGTGGCATCGGCTCAGGATCGGCGACTGTATGTTCAGGCAAAGGGCTAAACGAGGTTGGCCTGAACCGATAGAGCGGGAGGGACCGATGGGGGTTGGTGAGCCGATGGAGGTTGATGGGTCAATGGGGTTGGACGGTCCGATGGAGACAGAGCAGCTGATAGGGAGTGGCGAGCCGATGGAGGCCGAGGGGCCGATAGGTGTGGGCGAGCCGATGGAGTTGATGTGTTCAATAGGAGTGAGACAGTATTAGTCGGAGTCGATGGAGGTTGGAGAGCCGATGAGGGTGGTAGGGTCGATAAAGGTCCGATGTAAGTAGTATCGGAGCAGAGAAGAGTGGGATAGCTGTGCAAGAAGTCCTCAAGAGTGCCCGATAGGGAGGCCGAAGGTAGGTAGGTCACGGGCGTGAGAGAGTTCGCGTCCGTGAAGGAAGTTTTTGGGTCCATGGACACGTGGTCGTGGTGGAATGGGGTGGACCTGGAAATCGGAAGAAGGCACGGGTGTGAAGAGAAGAAGTTCGCGTCCGGGGAGTAAAAATTCGCGTCCGTGAGCACGTGGACGTGTCAGAGTGGCGCGGACGTGAGTGGAGAGATTTTGTGTCCGGGAGCAGATGAGCGTGTCGGGCTGGGTGGGAACAAACAGTGTCCGAAGAAGTGCCAGCCGATGGAGAGAGAGCGGACAGATGCAACCGATGGAGACCATGCCGAAGTGAGAAGAAGCTCGGGTTGCCGGCAGAGCGTGCCAAAGTGAGAAGAAAGGGTTGGAGCGGAAGGCGAAGATAGATCTGAATGGGACGAGGAGACGGAAGAGGGATGTCCCCTTGTCACGTGGTGGAACCGATGAAGAGAAAAGCGGAGGAGGAGTAAACTGTCTGCGAAGGAGACGATGAGGAGAGACGGAGAGAAGAAAGCCAGAGAAGAAATACCGAGAAGGAGGAGATCTGCGATAGAGAGGAAGCATCGGCTCGTCGATGAGAGAGGAGTGTTGCTGGTGTGTCAAGATTGTCTAAACCTGCTCTAATACTATGTAGGAATATGGTGTACAGTGAGACTAAGATCTTAACTCTATAGAGGGATTGACTCTCTATATATAGAAGTCCAGTGATCACAGTTAGATACACACTTCGCGCATGGGTTTACAAAACCAACAAAAACCGATCCAGATTTTGCGAAATCCGGATTTCCTAGACTGAATCAATAACACAAACAACTTTATTTTTTGTCAGGTTTAAAAAAAATTCAAACTGAAATTTAATTTTTTGACAAAATTTATTCGGATTTTATCTGTTATCGGCTTATCAACGGTTTTTACGATATCTGAAGATACCGTTCATGTTTTTTATTCGGGTTTGTGAATCCTGCTTCACACTGATCATAGTCTGCTAGTCTGATCGCTGCTCCGTCACTTCCAATCCTGCAGACAGGTGGCAGTATATCTGCAGCTGCAACAGCTGGAAGAAAGTAAAGGAGATTCTTTGGTAGGTGACTGGCTAGCTAGCTGAAACGAAAGCGAAGTTAACTCGAGGAGAACGAGTGGAAGAAAGAAAGCACTTTCTAGCTAGGGAACATGTGCCCATTCATCGCACGCACTCGGTTTATTTCCCATTGGTTTCTTCTTGCTACCGAAGTGATTGATGGATTAAGTGTCACATCGTTATCACCTCATATCCTAGTCACGTCCTCTGCTTCTTTTTGCGAGTGTGTTCATCTCTGAATGTTCGATTTTTAGTACCGCTTTTTTCCCTCGTTTGGATGGCATTCGTTCTCTCAGTTTCTTTTCAGATGCGAAACAGAGGCGGGTGAATTAATCTAGTAACTGCCATGATGTGTTTTGTCTGCCCTGAAATGAAGTTGTTTCATGTAGTACACTGCTCTGAATCTCTGATACGTAGACTGAAAGTGAAAGTTACCACTGGTGTTAGTGTTTGCTTAACCAATTGCTCGTTTAGTTTGCTCTAGCTTGTGGTGATCAAAAGCTTAGGCCGTTGGGGACTCGTCGTCTCCGTCTCCAGGACCTTTAGTCGAAAGCGTTTGATCACGCGGTCTTCACGCTTCTCTAACTTCTACAGAGCTCTAGAAAAAAAAAACAAAGCTTCTTCCCTTCTCTTTTCCGCTTAGGATAGTGCAAAAGCACAAGATGGTGGAAGGCCATCTCTCTCTTTTTCTGAACACAGAATGCTGAAACTGAAACTGAAAGTGCATGCATGCAATGGAGTACTCTAGGCCATTCCCCATGAACAAGCTGGTGCAATGCACGCTCCATTGTTAATATTTCACCGTACATCACATTCAGGTTCAGCTCGTACACGTATTCAGACTAAAAACGCTTTCTTTAGATGAAATGGGCATGCATCTGAAAAAAAATACAGTAACGACAAAGCAGAACATAGATGTACTTGGCGACATTTTTCTGCTGATTGCTGCCACCCAGCTAGCTTGCAAGCTCTACTGACAAACTGATGGGCGCCAATGATAATTGCTAACTTGGCTGATTAATCAATCGTCTTAAACGGATTGATTATTTGGCTCCGGTGACACGTGGCTATAGCTTTGGCAAGAGAGACACGGCTTTCCCCTTAACTCATGGAGCATTGCACTTTGCTTTTGGAAACCATATTCATGTCAAAAAAAAAAAGGTGTGGGTAAATTGTAATCATCTCGTTAGTCATACTGTCGTGGGCCGTGCGGCCCATGATACATTTGGATTTCTTGTCGAAATGTACTTGCATGGAAAGTTGGGCCGCAAGAAGTACACGGCGGCCAATACTTATATGGGCCTCACGTAAGCCGAAACCGCAGCGCACGTAATATCCTCTCCCGTTCTTGGTCCTTACGTAACTGAAATTCCGTTCCAGCCCAACTAATATGGCGCACGGCCCAACTAAGTCGCCGTCGTTGAGCTCCTCGACGGATCCCCAGCAGTCGCCGTCGCCGTCGCCGGCGGCGGTGGAGGCGGCGAAGTGTTCGGTTTGGATTGACTGCATGTCTGTACGTGTCGAGTTGGATTTTTTTTCTTTTTTCTTGGCCTACGAATCGAACGGGTGACAGGCAGAGACCCCAAGAGGGGTCGGAGTTTTAAACAACGACCATCACGAACGTCGCCGCCGTTCATGCCGTGCCTCGCCGGAGCTAGCGCCGCCGTATACTGGCCGTACCCTGATCCCCTCTCCTGCCTGCCTCCACACGTTCGTTATTGATCCACCAAACATTTGCCTGTATCATCACCAAGCTAGCGACGTACAGCGCGAAACGTGGACTCCAAATTGACAGCGCTCAACTTCTTTTCTTCCTCAGTTATTCTCGGCCTCGTATCCGTTCAAACCAGATCAGTCCAAGAGTAAACAGTAAAGAGAAAAGTAATGGTATGAGCTCCATCTATCGATCCGAGCAGATCACAAAAGAAAAGCAGTCGAGTCAAGCATTTTGACTCCATCAGCATTCAGCAAGCAGCTTTGATCTTCCAACAAGGCAACAACCAAAACCCATTTGCCCGTACCACTTGCTGATATCCTGACTGAGACCAAGAAAACGATGACTAGATTGTCGCCACAATGGCTACATGCCAACATTTGACCGGAGCGCTTTCTGTCTCCGTTTACTGCATCATGCAAAGATTCAGTCTTTTACCCTGAGCTTTTTTCTCATTCATGCATGCAAGAGTTTCTTTTGATTTGATTTGGCCTTTTGGCACCTACATATCTTTGTCTGCCTTGTCTGGCCCCTTCGTTGTTTGGTCACGTGCTCTGACTTTTTGGGAGGCATGTTTGTCCATTGTTTAGATGAATCGAGCTAAAACCAAAACCAAGGAGCTAGCACAAATCACGCTGGCAAGCATGCATGCACCCACTCAGAGGAGGGACAAACATCTCTCACGTCACTCATGCAGTGTGCTCGCTAGTGCATCAATTTACTACTCCCTTTTTTTCTGATCGATGCACGAGGCATCGATCATATATCTTAATCCTAGGGTAGCTCTTGCAGTTGACATTACTGTATACTACAATTTACATGCGACTGTGTGAGCGTGTGTAGGAGTAAACTGTTACAGAGTCACTAACCAATGGAGAGAAGTTTACCATAGTCGTTGACCTTTGCGACAACGTAGGTAGATGCCCATGGATCGCCGCGACGAGAGAAGAATCTAGCTAGGGCGAGATGAGGGGAAATGCATGCATGCCACTGACGAGATCGCGCGCGGACGGCATGTATCGCGACGAGCGCACACGCTTGCCTCTACTGAACTCTACCCGTGTGCTCCTCCTCGACGCGCTTCTGGCTACTTTTCTGCTGCATGCATCGGTGGTCGTGAGCTGTGAGTGAGTGACCACAGTTGGCACAGTAGAATGATGCAGCCTGCAATATTGTGTGTTCTTGTTGGAATGACTCCTTCAGTTCCCTGTGTAAAACCGGGTTGCGAGTGTGAAGGAGATCGCATGCAGGGCTTGACTCTGGGTGTTCTCTGTGGGCTCACGCGCGTGTGCGTATGTGCAGCTTCAGCTTTCTGCGTCAGATCGAGCAGAAGAAATTTCAGGTTGCAGCCTGTAGCTAGGTGTGTCAACTGTTCATGTGAGATCTGCACTAACCTTCCTGCGGCCATGTTAATTTTTGCAATTATAAATCTCTCCTTCATGCGTGATGCCCCTAGGCTAGCTACAATTAGGGATGCACAGGTAAATCTCGGAATCTCGAGGTGAAGGTAATTCCAGAACAAGGAGTACTACATGTGGACTGCAAGTTCAGTGATTCAGTTATCTGATTAATCTGAAACTAGTCAAAGATGGCCAGCCACTTGTCTGAATCCTCAGCGTCTGCAAATGCATTTCGTGCAGCTCGTTCTGGGAGATTTTATCTGTTCAGATAATATTCAGAGGCACTTAAGGATGGAAATTGCAAGAGCTCCTCACTCAAGCAGGAAGAAAGAAAAAGCAAATATGTTTGTATTCTCCAGCCTTTTAGGTAAGCCATGATAATAAAAAAAAACTAGATATGAGAGAAAGGGCTCTCATATCGGGACTTATTAAGGAGAAGTGAGGCTCGAACCCGGGCCGGTGCTAGTTGGAAGACCCCCAGGCCTTTCTGGGTAAGCCATGATAACCATTATAATTCCCCAGCATTGCAGTGTGAACTTTCAAGCATGGGACTCTCGTAAGCAGATTCCCTGCAATTCTTCTGCCCCAGAAAAAGAGGCAGATAATATCATAATACAACTAGAAGAAAAAAAAATATACGGATGTGCTAGGAGCAAGTCAAAAGAGCCCAACATAAGCATGATTATTTCAGAATAAATTCCATTTCACCTGCCACATATAAAAAACTCTGCCTGGATCATGGTCTCTCCTTTAACAATACTTCAAGAGTAGATCACATGAGGTAGAGCCTGGCTGAAGCCACTGACAGCTTCCGATTTTTATTGGCTGCTGCTCATGGCACTGGTCCAAAGGGAGAATAAGAACAGAAAACAAAGAGGAGGTGGATCTCCACATAATTGCTCTTTGCAACAATGGTCATCTCTTGACTTTAATCACCAAAGTTCAGCATGCATGCCTTCTCTAGATCATGTACTCTGAACTTTTAGATCTGTTCTGCTGACCAATCACATCATCCACTGATAGGTACTAATTTCCTAATAATTATTGTTTTAGGAACTTGTTTCTGAAACATCAGAGCTTTAGTGAACAGTGTGAGAAGAAGTATGTTCTACCAAAAGAAATACTCTACATGTTATAATCAGCAGTAGCAACCTAGCTAGCTGCTTTAATTGTTACAGTTTTCTTTCATAGAAGCATACTGCATGCTGGATAATTTGGTCTAAAATCCACAGATACAAATATAAGATTACCTTTAAAACTAAATTTCTAGAGATATGGATAAGTTTTTTAAATAAAGGTGGTTCAAGCTTGGACCATTTACTTCCAACAGCTCCAACTCAGAACTAAAATCACTTTCAGAATCTACAGAATAAGAGTTTTGCATGTTACAAAAGCTCGATATAAAGAAAGTGCATATTTTTCAGATCAGAAAAGGCTTCTCTTTGAAATGAAAGGATCAGAGATAGCCAAACTTTCTACAACCTGTCTCTTAGTGGGGGTGACGAGATATTGAAATGTGAGATATTCCTACCCATTGCCTATCAACTAGCATTGAAAGCTGCGACCTTTTCTGAATCTTTCTTATGGGCATCAGTAATCGGTCCTGCTTTGCGACTCAGTCATGCAGGTCGATGCCTTGGCTCAGAAAGGCGATCCATGGTAAACTCCGGACAGTTGAAAACCTTGGCATTTTTCAGCCTTTTGACGGCACCAAAACGTGCTCGATTTGGATGTTTTTGTTACAGTGGAAATGTGGAATTTATATAAGGTTGTACTTCTTGATGCTGTCTATCAGTACACCCCGTTTGAACAAGGAAAATATTCCAGCTTTTTCTCCGAGGAAAAACTTGCTCCCTTTTTTTTGTATCTCATGCTAATTTGGCAGGGGGGGGGGGGGTAAGTAAATAGGATGTTGTTTTCATCACAGGAACTTTTCAAGATGCTCAATTCAAACAGCGAATAGTTAGGAAAACCTGTCCTTGCAAAGGAATCAGGATGTTGGAACGAACGATGCATGTGCTAGAAGGTTTCAGGATTGTTGCTTAGTACAAGGTAGAAGAAAATTTCCAAAGATGCCTGATTGTGAAGGATTCAAAGTTCAAAGGATGCAATAGGCAACTACCCCTTGCATGGTAAGGTAATGTGTTTCTTTTTAACTGGTTGTTATATAGATATGAGATGTTTAATTACCCTTTTCCTTGGGTGGATTAGTTTAGTTTATCAAAGGCACACCATTTGAAGACAGTGACATGGTGGTAAGTAGTCCAAGTTGAACATGTTGGAACGCAGTCCAAGAGCTGTACTTGACTTGGTGAGGTTTAGTACAATTAACCGGATTAAGTCAAGCCTGTGAAATTAATTAATAAACATTATCATGTTCATGATTGCCTCGTGCTTTGCAAGCATAAGTTTTGATCTTTTCTAACCCCTGTCCATGGATCTCTTGCCCCATAAGCAAACACATGCCCAACCTCTAAAATCATTAAACAATTGTTGATACGGTACAGTGATCTAGAACTGATAAATGATTCCCAAGAATTTGATCTTGTGCTTGCATTGGAATCTTACACTTTGTTCGGCGGCCTAATGACCTATATGATGTAGCTAAGCAGAGGTTCAGATATACAAATATCAGTCCATCTTGCGTGCAAGTACACACTTCGATCAATCTTTCTGCATGCAAAAGAAAGAAAAGAACAGATTATTTTTTCTGGAAAGCAAGCAGTACACTTCTTGTCCATCGGCAGGCTACTCATTCCGATGAACCCTAGCACCCATAGAGCTACAGATTAGCGTTCTAATTAACCAGTACAAGTTGCAATTTTTGGAGAGATCCCACTAGTGCTAGTTGAGTTGAGTTCAATATGATTAGTCGCATCATAGATAGGAGTGGAAACAACTCGGAAGGTGCGTACATGTTCGCGGCGGTGAGACGACGGCGACGGCGGCACGTCGGCTTGCCGGAGACGAGAGAGACGTCGGTCGTTTGGTCCAACGGAGTCTGCTTGGTCCACTGTTCAAATGGCGCCTGTGGAATCATCTGCCGAGTTTTCTCCGTGGTGGAATCCGCCACCGAGTACGGAATACGTACACCTTGCTCATCCCAGTGGTCAACGTTCTCAGGCTTAAGGGCTCGTTCGGCACGGCCTATTTGGCAAAAAAATTATTAATATATAATTAATTATATTTTATAAAAATATAGATAAGTTACTTTAAAATAAAAAATATTTTTTAAGTTTAAAATAATTAATACATAATTAATTATATGTTAATAGTTTTACATTAATAAATTCATTTTGCTCAAGTAGGTGATGCGGAACTCGCCCTAAGTAGGTCTGTTGCAGCATCCTTGTCATCTAGAAAATCCATCAATTCTTAATTGATGTGCACAAGAAAGATCTTACCTTGTGGATTCTAAATTGTGTTTGACACCTTTTTGTTCACATCTAAGCTTGATACTCTACGTCCTAAATGCACTGTATTTTTTTAGCTATGTATTTGGTTTATATCACAACTACAACTTGTCACAGTTCTTTTAACATATTATTCCATATGTCAGAGAACTCAGTTTCGAGCCATACTTTGTCTAACTCGTGGCTCTCATTTTCTTCGCCATATTTTCTTTGGCGTGCCATACTTTCTGAAGCTAAACGTGGTAAACTTATACATATACTAAGGGGTTATACAAATTTTGGAGAAATTATATGCCTTATCTTCTAAATTCTTTCTCAAGCAGTCAGACAAAATCTGGAGAAATTATGCCTTTTGTTCTTAATTCTTGCTTTCTGAATAAGGACAAAAATTATTTAAGACGAAGCAATGACTGCATATTATTCTCTCCACAAGGCTAAACTTGTAGAATAAAATGCTTGATGGGTCTTCATAAGTAGATAAAAAAATGAAATATCTAGATAGGAGGACGGTGATGCTGCATGTCTTAATGGTGAAGATTAGGTGTAGACACCGTCCTAACTTAATCCAGCAACAAGTTGGACCAAAATTATTGTACTCCTTAATTATGTACGAACCTATGGGAGACTTTGGCACAAGTCAAACCAACGGCAGCTGCATGAGCCTCACGCGGCACGGTGTCTTTTACTGATTAACTAAAGCAAAAGATGTTTGTACTGAGGTTAACATGCTAAATTAATCACAAAAAGACATTGCCTTTTGTAGATTAGCAGTTGGATGATGACTGATTAACTGCATGTTATATTGCTTGGTTACTAACCTTGTTACCAGGTCGCATCAGATGGGAGGTTTATTTGGACTAAATATAAAGGTAATCTCCTAGTTTGTGGATATCGATCCCACACATCTTCAGATTTGCATTTGACTTTGGTTTGGCCGCTTCCTACTAGCACTAGTTAATTAGTTTAACTGATGACAGTAATGACAAAGCAACCTCCAAATTAATAAACTCTGCAAAAGATTCCTACCACCATTGTAGTGCACTAGTGCTACTGTGCTAGTAGTTCTAAATTAAATCTCTCTTTCTGTCTCAGCAATGCTGGTGTCAAGTCTGAACTCTGAATTTTTAGTTGCATGGATGACTGAAAAAATTGTGGTTGTTCTGACGTACCAACGGTAGAGATGCGCTCCTTGACTGATGAAGCGTTTCCATTTGGACCAAACGTTGATGGGATTCAACATTTCAACAATCCAAGAGATAAAGATAAGAGATGCCTGTACGAACGCAGAAAATATTTATGCTCGAGTTAATATATATATTTTCGCAGGTTCTTGCAATGCTCAGGGTTTCAGACTCTGCATTATCGATGGTTGTTGAGAGAATGGCACACTGTTGCAGCTTGCAAGCATGAAAGATCGCTAGCGTAGCTGCATCAGAGACATTTTGGTTTGGTCGTTGCAATTCAACTCGATCTCATTATAAAATATGTCCATCCAACCAACCATAGACCTGATCATGATTGTATACGCTGATCGTACCTAGCTAGCTAGTGAGCAGTCTTGCTTAGACTGAAGCTAGGCATCATCATAGTCAAATTCGTGTCATATGTTAATCTGAACTAAACATATACAAATGATTAAATTGCATTAGCTAATCCGTTGTGCTACGCGATGGAGTCTCATAATTGATTATCCACCCCTCTTGTGATCAGAATTCAGAAACAACAGGGCCACTTGTATAGCCAGACTGAAGGTTCCTTTTTGTTTCTCCCCTTGAAAAAAATTCATAATTCATCAGGCACATATATACAAATCCAGTCGAGTACGTACTAGCTAAGTTATGACCTACCTAGTACCAAGAATTCCCCAGAAATTAAAGCAGCTCTGGTTTTGTTGCGATTTTGATGTCCTCATAAACGAGGTCTCGTACAAGTCGACCGCTGAAATAAATCTGGCAAAGGATGCAAAACTCATCATTAATCCGAGCTGCACGTACGATGTATGCATTGAACTAAGGCTCAGGTCTCAGCTTATGCTATCGTGTACTATAAACACATTTTTTAAAAAATATTAAACGATATATTTCATATAAA
Organism: Oryza coarctata; assembly: GCA_030770085.1. Taxonomy (NCBI): domain Eukaryota; kingdom Viridiplantae; phylum Streptophyta; class Magnoliopsida; order Poales; family Poaceae; genus Oryza; species Oryza coarctata. The sequence continues at coordinate 22,027,749 of CM061470.1, forward strand.
AAATTTATATAGAAGCTTACTTAAAAAATAAAAAATATATTTTTAAAAAAATTATAATAGTTAATAGCTAATTAAATATATATTAATAATATTTTTCGTTTTATGTGTGGGGAAAATTCTGCTAGCAGCTGATTGAAAGGACGCATACCGAAGTCACAGTTGCCGTGGCCATCGTCATGGCGGCCGTCGCCGTTTGGACTGTAAAAATGTTCCTAAGGGTCGGGTCTATATATGTATATATATAAAATACAGACCAGTGGTCTGTCTAACACACCCGCAGTTATAGTGGGAGGGGAACAGATACAAAGACTGGACCGAAAACTGGTGAACAAAGGCGTGTATAGACCTTTGGTTATTATATCGACAAACTGATATGCCGATGATATATGAAGCACCCGAAGCTGTCCTAATGCGACCATGTCATGGACAAAATAGATATCGATCTCGATATGCTTGGTGTGTCGATGATGAACCGGGTTGTCGATCATGTAGACAGCACTGATATTGTCGTAGTAGACGACAGTCGCAGCGGAGAGGGGTGCACGGAGCTCCTGGAGAAGCTAGCGAAGCCAGCAGCACTCGGCGATGGCGTGGGCGACGGCGCGGTACTCAGCTTCGGTGCTAGACCGGGACACTGTAGTCTGGCGTTTTAAGGACCAGGATACGAGAGTGTCACCGAGGAAAACGCAGTAGCCGGACGTAGAGCGTCGAGAGTCGGGGCAGCCTACTCAGTTCGCATCGGAGTACGTGGTGAGGGAGTCAATGGGGCTGGAGCTGAGATGTAGCCCGCTGGAGAGGATGCCCTCACGTAACGTAGGATTCGCTTGAACAGCACGAGGTGAGGTTCGCGCGGAGCATGCATGAAAAGGCACACTTGCTGGACAGCGTACGTGAGGTCGGGGCGGGTGAGGGTGAGGTATTGGAGAGCCCCGGCAAGACTCCGATATGAGAGGGATCGGCAACGAGTGCGCCATCGGCAGCGGAGAGTTTGGCTAGAATGTCAACCGGTGTGGCTGTGGGGTGACAATCGGCCATGCCCGCACGCTGGAGGAGGTCGATGGCGTACTGGCCCTGGGAAAGAAAAAGCCCGTGAGAGGAACGGGTGACGAAGATGCCAAGAAAATGGTGGAGATGACCAAGATCAGTCATGGCGAACTTAGAGTGGAGTCGGGCCCTGATCTGGTCGAGGAGAGATGTCAAAGACGCTGTAAGGACAATGTTGTCGATATATAGAAGTAGATAGGCAGTAGCGGAGCCGATATGGAAAGTGAACAGGGAACTATCGGACGTAGAGGTCACGAAACCGACATGCCGAAGATAAGCAGCAAAGCGCTGGTGCCAGGCACGAGGGGCTTCTTTGAGGCCGTAGAGGGAACGTTGAAGAAGGCAGACATCGTTGGGACAAGAAGGGTCGACGAAGCCTGAGGGTTGCTGGCAGTAGATCGTTTTCGTCAGATGGCCGTGAGGAAAAGCGTTCTTCACGTCTAGCTGATGGATCGGCCAGGAACGCGAGGCAGCCAAAGTGAGGACGACTCGAATGGTGGCGGGTTTGATGACGGGACTGAAGGTCCCGTCGTAATCGACACCGGGTCGTTGGGAGAAACCCTGGACTACCCAGCAAGCCTTGTGACGGGCAAGGGAGCCATCGGCGTGGAATTTATATTTAAAAATCCACTTACCGGTCACAATGTTGGCGCCGGGAGGACGGGAGATGAGGCGTCAGGTCTCGTTGTCAATTAGGGCCTTGTACTCGTCGGCCATGGCCGCGCGCCACTGAGGGTTGGTCAGGACGGAGCGAGATGTCGTCGGGATGGGCGAGATAGAGCTGTGGACGACAGAGAGCCCGCAGTGCTTGGTGGGGCGGAAAGACCCGGTCTGGGAGAGGGTGACCATATGAGAGGTGGAGAGAATTGGAGCTGATAGGGGTGCGGGAGTAATGGGAAGAACTGGTCGGGTGGGGGCGTCATCGGCTCCGGATTGGCGACTGTAGATGAGAGAAAAAGAGGGAACTAGATCGGCCTGAGCCGATCTAGTCGGGTGGGCCGAGTGGTCCGATCGGTCCGATAAAGATGGATCAGCCGATAGGGTGGGGGGAGTCGATGGAAGCTGAGGAGCCGATGGAAGTAGGGTGTCCGATGGAAAAGGAACGGTATCGGCTGAAGCCGATGAGAGAGATGGGGCCGATGGGGGTCCGATGGTTGGGACATCGGACCGAATAGTGGTGGGATAAGTGAAAGGTAAGTCCTCAGCAGCGGCCGTTGAGGAGGCCGATGGAGGGGACAGTGGAAGAGGCTTGGTCGGCACGGTGTTGGTGAGGAGGAAGTCGAGATCACTAGAGGAGGATCTTGGATAAAGTAGACCGAAGGAAAAGTATGTCTCGTAAAAAATGACGTGACGAGAGACGATGACCCGTCGGGTGGAAAGGTCGAGACATCGGTATCCTTTGTGAGAGGAAGGATAGCCGAGGAGAATGCAGGTAGTGGAGCGGGGAGCGAGTTTGTGGTAAGCTGTGGCGGTGAGGTTTGGGTAGCAGAGGCACTCAAAAATGCGAAGGTGGGAGTAGTCGGGTGTCGTGCGGTAGAGAAGGGCATAGGGAACGTTGTTTTGAACGGAGGAACATGGACGCTGATTGAGAAGATACGTCGCAGTAGCCAGAGCTTCTGCCCAATAAGTGGCAGTTAAGTGGGCGTGAAGTAGCATAGTGCGACTAATGTTGTTGAGGGTGCGAAGGAGGCGCTCGGCTTTGCCGTTTGGAGGAGAGGTGTAGGGGCAGGAGAGCCTTAAATGGATGCCCTGCGAGGTGAGAAAGGTTGTAACGGTACGTTTAACGAATTTTGTACCGTTATCGGCTTGTAGAGCCTTGATGGAGAGGTTGAACTAAGTGAACACATATGTGACGAAGTGAGTGAGGTAAGAGGCGACCTCGGATTTGCTGATGAGCGAAAAGGTCTAGTAATAGTGTGTGTAATCGTCAAGTATGGCGAGGTAATACTAATTACCGAAGACACTTTTAACTAGAGATGTCCATACATCACAATGTATAAGTTCAAATGGACGCGAGGTACATGAGAGAGAACTAGAAAAAGGTAGATGCATATGTTTGCCAAGTTGACACGAGTGACAAACCGTGGCACTGCTGTGGGTACATCAGATGGAGGTGCTGCGACGGAGGATGGCGACAGCGTCGGGGCCGGGGTGGCCGAGGCGAAGATGCCAAAGGTTGGTGGAGAGGGCGACGCTGGCGTGTGGAGTGGATGGCGCAGCGGGAATGGTGTAGAGGTCTCTGCCACTATTGTAGCGAAGGATATGTCGCCGGGTTGGGATATCCTTCATAGAGAAACCAGATGTGTCAAATTCGATTGAGCAGTTGTTGTCTCTTGTGAATTGGCGAACAAATATAAGATTGTGAATAAGAAAAGGTACGATAAGAACATTGCGAAGGGGGAGGTTAGTGGTGGATGTAGATAAAGAGGAGTCACCTTGGCATTAGACAGGAAGAGGGTAGCCATTGCCGATGGTGACAAAGGGGGAGGAAGATGGGTGACAAGAACGAAGTATACCGGGCGATGACGCCATGTGTGAAGACGCCCCAGAGTCCAGCACCCAAGGGTGCTGTGGTTGGAGCGTCATCTGGTTGAGGGCAGCGACGAGGCCAACCTGGTTCCAGGAGGAAACCGACTGAATGGGTGGGGTCGGAAGCATTGGCTAAGACGGCAGAACGGGAGCCGATGCTAGGTGAGCTTGGAGATGGGCACCGAGAACCCCAGATTGCCAACCGATGGGGCTGCGTGGCTGGGGCTAGAGTGCCCAGGGGTTGTAGTAGAGCCACGGACCCGTGGGACCGATAAGTTGGGCAAGGACTGAGGCATGTCATGATTGCATCGAACCCTGCCAGTTCCTACCTTTGCCTTTGCCCTTGCCCTTGCCTTTTCCAGTGCGGGCTATGTTGCCATGGCTAGAGCCATGACCACTAGAGCCACGGGAGGAAGTGGCAGCGCAGCATGCTCGATAGCTATTATCGGTTACGGCAAGAAGAGCGGTGTGGGCCATTGTCTTCTCATCGTTGGCCAGACGGAGTTCTTTAAGAACTAACAGTCATGGGCTCGGGCGAATGATGGAAGAGGTGTGGCATTGTCGATGTCATCGGTGGTGTTTGAGAAGTGGGGGTTGAGGCCTCGCAGAAGGGCGATGACGAGTTGAGAGTCAGCCACAGGATGGCCGATGTCTCGGAGAGCAGCAGCCTTAACCTTGAGGCGCTGACAGTACGAGGAGGCAGAGGAGTCTCTTTGTACCATGGAGTAAAACTCGTTGAGGAGGAAGATGGCGCGGGGCTGCTTGGTGGCGAGGAAGATCACTCGATGGCCACCCAGAGATCCCGAGCGGTGGGGTCGGTATCGTTCATGATGAAGTCGAGGACAGAGTCATCAACCGAGCCGAGTAGCCAGCTGCGCACGTAGCACTCGGCGATGTCTCACTGTGGATCATCGGGGTGAGGTGGACCGGAGCCATCAATATGGGACCGGAGGCCGAATTTTTCACAGAGGGATTTGAAGAAGAAAACCCACTTAGAATAGTTGGCGTTAAGATCAAGAGAGATAGGAATGTGATATTTCACGTTCACAACAGCGTAGGGAGGGGAGAAGATCGGTGAGGTGGTGCTCGAAGTGTGGTCTGAGGCACCGAGGGCCGTAGCAGACTCGGGGACTGGGAGAGTGCCGAAGCTAAGGGCGGACTCGGTGGCCATGACAGGAGAACAGAAAGAAATAGCCAATAGGAGGAAGAAGCCGATGGGAAGGAGAAGCCGATGAGAGGACGGATCGGCCGATCAAAGATGTGAGAAGCCGATGGGGAGTGGTTGGCCGATAGGGAGTAGGCAGCGGAGTAGGTGAGGAAAAGGTGGTGGCAGAGTGGATGGGTCAGAGAGTAGTTGGGTCATAGACGTACGAAGATTCACGTCCGTGGACTCGTGGAGGCCAAGGAGTGGGGCGGACACGAAAAAGGCGGAGAGTAGCCGGACGCGAAGAGAATATATTCGCGTCCGGGAGGCAGGGATTCGTGTCCATGGACACGTGGACACGTTTGACTGGCTTGGACGTGAGGGGAGAAAGTTCGCGTCCGAGAGCTATTGAGCGTGTCGGAAAAGGCGAGAACCGAGGGAGGGTTCCAATCGATAGAGGGATGGACAAGTCTAGCCGATGGGAGGGCGGACGAGTTCAGCCGATGGAGACGACGAGCGCGGAGGTGCGCCGACGTCAGAGAAGGAGAGATGCACGAAACAAGAAGAAGAATAGAGACGGGTGCGAGGCGAGACTAGGAGGTGGATCGAGACCGTCGCTTTGTCGAGCAGAGGTAGAACAGAGAAAAGAAAGTGACTGCGGGAGAGATGGGGGAAGAAAAAACGGAGACAAAAGAGCGAGAAGAGTGCCGGGAGGAGAGTACCAGGAAAAGGGTCGGCGACAGGAAGAAGACGTCGACGACGAGGATTAAAGGGTCGGCTCGTCGGAGAGAGAAACTAGCGTGCTGAGAATGTCTAGACTCACTCTGATACCATGTAGAAATATGTACAGTGATTAAGATACTGAGTATATACAAACGGTCTAATATGGACCAAACTAATTATGCCGAAACTTCTCGCAGCTAACAGCAGAGAAGAAAACGGCTGAGTCGTCAAAACTTCCGCGGCGGCGATGGACGGTCGGATCGGTGGACACGTAGGCACGGACCGGACTGTGGTCGGCCCGCCCGCGACCAACCTCGCCGTGACCTGTCCCCGGCCGAACAGGACACGGACTCGGTCGCATTGTGTCATCGTGGCCGGCCCGCCTGGATACACGTAGGCGGTGTTCGTCTGGCCGTAGCGTGCGCCGGCGTCGCACCGTCCCTGCTTCGTCAGGCCAAACGCCTTTTCTGACAACAGTTACATGCAGAGTTAGGAGAGGTAATTGATGAAGCGTTTCTTTTTGAAACAGATTAGTACATGATGAATCATTGTTCAGAATTTTAAATTACAACTTACATTTGGTTGCATTTTTCCGTGTAACACATGTAATACTATTTGCAACAAAATACAAATTTTCTTCAAAAAACACACTGCAACTTTTACTTTTTAAGTAATGATGGCTTTTTAAAATTAACTGTGATTAAAAATTACATTAATCATATTTAATACGTACCAACCAATGAATTCTTGTCTTTGTAAATTTTAGTTACGATTTATTAGACACAGGTCATTTTTCTCCATTTTGACACGACCTTTTTTTCAGAAAGTACCCATAGCCATCAGATTGCCATCAGACGGAGATGGAGATGGATAGAGGAGGCACCGACAAAAGTCACGCTAGCGTTATCATGTAGAACCATCCTCGATGGGCTTGGTTACCAAGGTGAGGTCGGTCAAAGAAGCAAGCACGTACACGTGCCGATGTAGGATGTGTTTGAACGGTATGACGTAGCCCACCTTGTTGACCAACCTGACCGGCTGCCTCCGGTGGCTGTTGCTGACTAAACCCTACACGACCTTGGACCACTCATCTCCTAGCTACTCCCACCATGTTCGCAATTAGGATATTGTTTGAGCCCTAAAGATACTGCTAATAGTTTATTATTAATGTTGTAATATCATTTAATAAATAAATCTATAACTCTGCAATTAGAAAGCTGAAAAATAGCTCACAAGGCTTGACATGGTCTTGTACTCACATTTACACCTTTTTTATTCATTTCCATATAAGAAATTAATCAAGTGGGAAAGTTTGGGTGATAATATAGAGAAATGCGGCTATCATTGAGAATTGTTAAAGCCAGATGTTACTAGAAGGTAAAACCTGCGACTGAATACTTTATTTGAAAGAAGAAAAACAATAGTAAAACTAATGTTGCGCATGCAAGTACAGGAGTGTGGCAGTATAGTCCAAATGACAAAAACAAATCAAATCAATTAATTTGTCAATTTAAATTAAGCAGCAAAGCCCATTATTAACTAGGAATTGTCAATTAAGCCCTTGGTGTTGCCCAACTACTCGCCCCTTCGTTCCCCCACACATAATCACACTGAGCTACCTAGCTGCTTGTGCTAGCAAGCTCGCTTACACACAAATGAACACCTCACCTCTCCCTTTCCTTCCCCCCTCTCTCTCGCATCGTCTACCTATCTATCTAGTCTCTCTCCTCACTGCACCACCATACCACTAGCCAGTAGCTAGCTAGCAAGTACGATCTATATGTGAGCAAACGCCAAGGAGGAGAGGCTAGCTTGCTTCCACGATTGATTCGATCGATCAGTTTGGAGCTGAGAGAAACGGTTAGCTCAATCTGAGTTAGCTATAGGCTATAGCTAGTTTAGCTCCATGTCGGGGGCGAGCCATGACCACCTGCAGGTCGGCGGCGGCGACGTCTTCCCGTTCCACGATGAGCTTGCGTCGCTGTTCGTGCAGCGGCCGGTCGACGGCATGACGGGGCTGCAGCAGCAGCAGCCGTGGTCGTTCGGCGATTACCATCACCTGGAGCTGCAGGAGAGCTCACCGACGACGGCGCTGGACTACGAGGAGTTCGCCGGGGAGTTCGACGACGACGTGCCGGCGGCGGGGCCGACGACTCTGGAAGAGGTGAAGAGGGAGCTGGTGGTGGACAGTGCTGCTGGCGTCGGGTTGTTGCCCGGCGGCGGCGGTGATGTGGCGATGCCGGGGCCGATGACGCCCAACAGCATGTCGGTGTCGTCGACGTCGAGCGAGGTGTGCGGCGCCGGCGCCGGAGGGGACGAGGAGTCGGCCGGGAAGTGCAAGAAGGAGGAGGGGGATGGCGACGACGGCAAGGAGGGATCGGCGACGACCAAGGGGGATGGCGAAGAAGACAAGAACAAGAAAGGGTGAGTTTTTATCTGATCCGATCTGATCTGATCTTGAACTGGATCTTGATGTTTTTGACCAGCTTAATTTAGCTATCCAGAGGTTGATTTGCCAAGTGCTTGATTCTTCTGTTCTGACTTCTTTGATATTAATCTGGTGCTATTAGTGATCATTAATGTGACAAAACGTTAAAAATCAGGAACAGGTTTCTCTTTGTTCATTTTTTATTTTTCTTCACTCTGTTGCTTGAATGACTGAATACTTTCATCCTGATTTGTGCATGTTTAATTTTCTTCGTATGTTAGTTTATTTCCTCTTTGGTTTGGTCAAGCCGTGTGCATTTTGTCTCCTCTTTTGGTTTCGGTCAAGGCGTGTGAACTCGATGCGCTAGGGTTTCTCACTAGCTAGCATATGCACGCCGAGCAATACAAAACGAAAAGAGCTTGATCTTTAGGTGGGTTTAATTTTCTTTCAGGAAAAGTTGATGAATGTTTTTTTGCTCACACCTTTTGCTAGTCTCTTTGCATCACTTTATTGATCTCTTCCTCTTGTCTTCATCTCAATCTCTTTCAGATACGCGTGGTGCGCTTTTAGTTCGCAACCATTACGACATATACACACAATATATGAAGGATTTAATTAGGACATATATCACACCAGCCTGGATCAAACTCAACTGATCGATCTCGATCGATCGATCAGTTGATGACTGAGGTTTAACTGAACACATCGATCGATCGTTTTCGTCGCAACCTAATTAACCTTGTAATTTTTGTTGCATCTGCTATCCCGACCCTCCTCCAAATTATCTATAGCTAGCAACTAACCATAAATCAAGATAAAGCTACATATTCATTTATATCAAAAAGACCAGGACGTACGGACGTGTGAACTCTGAATCTGAAGTCGTCATGTGTACATGCCCTCGCCGCCGTGCCGTCCATACGTACCTACGCGTCTACGCCTGTACATACAGCCACTATCTTTGAATGGACCAACTGATTAATTAGTATAATCTCAATTTGCAGCTAGTGTAAATATGATCTTGATCGATTTATGGCACACCAAAAATATGGAGCATGTTGGGTAGTAGTGTCATTGTTCTGCTGTTAATTAGCTAGCTTAGCTAAGGTGATTACCGATGAATTGATGTGGCTTGCATTTGCAGAGCTGGGAAAGGGAAGGGGAATGGAGAGAAGCGGCCGCGGCAGCCGCGGTTCGCGTTCATGACCAAGAGCGAGGTCGATCACCTCGAGGACGGCTACCGGTGGCGCAAGTACGGCCAGAAAGCCGTCAAGAACAGCCCATTTCCCAGGTATGCATCACGCATAAGTGCACTTGCTAGCTAGGGATCGTTGATTGATTAGGGTTCTTACGTGTGTGTTCGCCATGGATGGATGGATCATGGATGCAGGAGCTACTACCGGTGCACGACGCAGAAGTGCCCGGTGAAGAAGCGGGTGGAGCGGTCGTACCAGGACGCGGCGGTGGTGATCACCACGTACGAGGGGAAGCACACGCACCCCATCCCCGACACGCTGCGCGGGACGGCCCACCTCCTCGGCGCCGCGCACCACGGCGGCCTCCAGTACCATCCCGGCCACTTCGCCGGCCGGCTGCCGCCGCCGCCGGGCGCATCCGCCGCCATCGACGCGCTCGGCGGCCTCCTGGCGCCGCAGCAGCATGCGTCTGTGGCTAGCCACCACCAGCAGCAACTCCACGCCATGCAGCAGCAGATGCAGCCTTCTGATCATACTGCTGACTTGGCTGCCATCATCGCCTCCACTACCGGTACGGCCACCACTACGGCCCCAGGGAATGCCACTACTCCTCTCCGGATGCAGCACTTCATGGAGCAGGATTACGGCCTCTTGCAGGACATGTTCATCCCATCGTCGTTCATGCTCAACGACGACACCACCAACCACCGTTGATGATCACTACTCCGAGCTGGAGGGCCGGCTAGACGTACTGATAGTGATTTGCATCTTGTTAACTCTTTTTTTGGTTATGAAATTCTGATATGATGATGCATTCTACGATGATATGATCATGATCTAGCAAGTAGACTAGTAGCGGCGGCGGCGGCGGCAGCTGCAGTAGTACTACTAGTAGTAGAGGTTGTTGTACATGTACCTGATTTTCTGATGAGCTCGTGCAGACGTGAGCTGCACTTGGGGGCATTTTCAGTACTGAATATTGATGAGCTACAGTGGTAATTTCATGCTCTTGTTCAATTTCATTATTTTGATTGTTCATCATGGGACCAGCAGAGGTGATCTTCTGATGCTGACGCATGCATAATTGTTTTTGGTATCAACATCATGTTGTCCATGCATGAAATGCATCTAGCTTGATTATAACTTTGTCATGATGAGACACTTGCTGCGGTTGCTACTTCATATCAGTGTATGTTCAGAAGTTGTTAGGGAAAAGGCATGCATTTGTATAGGGCCTTTCTGCTTCATGTTTGTCCATGGTTGCTTCATCAGTCTGTTCTTGCGGATCAAGTACATGCAGTACAGAGTACGTACTGGAACTTCAGGCTATAGAACATTATTTTCCCTGTTCTAGTTTTGATCTCATATAAATGAGTTTGTTTAACTGAATATCTGAAACAAAATTAATTGCAGGAAGTGCATTTGTTTGGACCTAACAATCGAACCTATGATTAATCCATATACATAGTGAATCAAATAGTACGTGTTTTATTGGTTTTATCCTTTTCCACGTTATATCTCCTTCTTGTTCATAGTCACTTAAATGTGGCTTACCTGCAGAAGTTCAGATATATGATGATGTTAAAAGGCTTGTTATCCGGTATGTCTAATTGGTTATTGCATATTATCTAAATATTTATAATTTTTTTAAAAAACATCAGTATAAATATGTAATATATTACTTTAAAAGATATAATAAAATAAACTCTACCGGTATATGTGTACTATTTATGGTCATATGTTTTTATTTTTGTTTCTATAAATTTAAACCTTATACCTTATAGATTGACATAACATATATTAATATATGTTGATAAATACTTTAAATTTTTTTTAAACTATCAAGATGAAATGCAAGGAACTAAGGACCTTTGAAAAAAACAAGACTTTCCCCGTCGAAAGCTGTGGGAGGTCATCATATTCCAATTCTCACTTTGATAAATGAGAGGTCGTCCGGGTAATTTGACATGATCATCAGCAGAAAGCTAATAGCCCATCGGAAGGTCAAAACTAAGCACTCAAGGCACAGTGGAATTCTGCAAGCGAAATTAAGGCGCCCCTGAATACGTTCGGATATGCGTCCAGCTGCAATGCAACAAGCTAGCTAATTAAGAACATCTCATCGATCGTAATTAACCCTGTGTTATCCAGCATAATTAAGGGCCCCAGAAGGGCAGAACGACTGAACGTGTGTGACACGCCCATCCGGCCAGTCGTTCCATCTGCTTAATTGCATCCAACTCGCCGACGTCGACAGACACCTATGGAGATCGACGGCGAGCTTCATACCCCGGCCACTTCTCAGTTAAGCAGTCGTTGCGCCGGTCACAATTAATTGGCGTCGAGTCGACCAATCAAGCTGCAGCTGCTGCATGCTGGTGATGCATATTTATCGGTGGCTATAGCTTTGAACCAAAGGAAAGTCAGCTCCTCTAATTCATCTCCATGACTGGGCAACACTGACTCGGACGAACTGTCTGACATGCATGTATGTGTTACAGGTCAATCCAAAGGGCTTAATTTGGCTGGCTGACTAGCTAGATAGCGCTAGCAAAACGTCTTGCTCAGTTGCTTGTATTGATTGGCCATGCATCCATATTCGTTGGTCAAAATGATCGATCAATCCACCTGCTGCTGCTTGCGATGGTCGAAACAAATTAAGAAATGGTCAAGCTTGCGATGCTCTGGGCTTAATTTGCGTGTCAAATCTCACCGGCTAGCTCACCCATTCAACAAGTCGCATACAGTATAAGCTTTCGTCTGCATGCTAATTATAATTTCACAGCCTCCCAGATTTTAATAAGGTTTTTAATTAGCATTCATTTTTCTTATCAAGTACAGTATAATTTATGAACTTACTTTTAAAGGAGATATCAGATGCTTTATATATATTCTCTCTGACTACGATTTTTTAAGATGGAGGGAGCATACGAGTATGCGGCAAAAGGCAGGCCGGATTGGTCCACAGTGTGCGTGTGGCGACGGAGGTGTAATGATCAGCAACAGCGTGTAGGACCAGTTTCATATATATAGAGAGGGTCAATATAGCATTTTAAAAACTTTTCCTAGCTCTCGATAAATTTAATCATCAAAGTGTTCCTTAACTAAAAATGAGCTAGCATAATAAAAAAAATCATTGATTTACTTTATAAATTTAGCAACAAGAAGACTTAAAAAGCTAACCTTAACACGGTCTTGAAGACCTAGCTTTGTGAAAAACTAGCCTTAAAAACAAATCTTAAATCGATTGAATCTAACTTATAGGATAAGTGTCACAGACACCACTGACATGAGACAGAGAGTGTACTATAGGAAACCGGTATGAACCGACTCTTGTAGAATTACGGTGTCGATACTAGTCCTAGGACTCAATACTAATATCTACGGTGTAACGCCTCTCTTCTATTAACTAATATATAGGTCAATAAAAGTGGAACAATTTTTTTTGTTACTATTTTTAAAAATTCAGCTGATACCAATAGGATATAAGTGGATCATCGCAAAGCCTTATTTTATTTATTTACAGCCATAAATAGACTTTGAGATTGCAACGCTACACCGAGAAAAAGACAACAGCAAAAGCAAGACCTAAACCCACAAGTACGACTTAGGTCCTAGATTGAATCCCTAAAAGTCCACCCATGTGGTCATACTTTGATTAATAAAACTTCTCAAGATATCAGTATTTATATGCCATCGGAAGTTAGGCCACCATGCGGTGACTACTCATTATTAGTTTTTATAAAGATATTTTATTTTGTAAAGCTCCTGAGTGCCAATATTTCAGACCATTTTTTAAACTTATTTTTATCTCATTAATAAGTTTTAAGTGATAGGGGTATCATCAATACTCGCGTTTTGATGAGTATAAGTATGATCATCACAAAACAAAAGGTGTATATGCAATAAGTGAGTTCAAGGCTTAGTAATTCGCGGCCGGTATCGTGTTACAAATAAAATAATTTTTTATTTTAAAAATATGGGATCAGCATTATTAAGAGGTGACTTGCCTTAGTCTTAGTCTTGGTCTTTTTAGACGAACTCTTTGACTAACAGTTACTTAGCGTCGACTACTATACGGTACAAAACAACACATGGAAAGAAATAAAATCAGAATTGAATATATATATATATATATATATAACTAATAATACCATTAGATGACTCTCATTTTTATAAAATTTTTGAGTATATAACAGGCTCAATCAGAGTTTCAGTTAAAAAGATATGAATATCATAAAATTAAATCATTTTTTGAATTATATAAAAGGAATTGAATATTTTTAAAAAAACAAAATATTTGAATCAGAGGCTGACAGGTGGGGTTAGCAAGAGAGAAGTAGGTTAGACTTTTATTTCTCCGATAAGTACATGCTTAGGCAAGTGTTATTAGGCTACTTAATGGGTTTGAGGGGTTTAGGCTTGTAGTGTCAAAATGTCAATTTGAAGGGGTGAATAGGGGACATTAAAATTTCTCTAATAACCAAGTCTAATCTAGGTTGCTATGGCTTAGTGAAAAAAAACTATCTAAACAACTATATTAAGTTTTGCAAGCCTACAGTGATAAGAGTTCAAAAATCTCTATTAAAGTAAATTACATAAAGATAAAAGTAATATGTAAATGAGACAAAGAGACAATGATTTTAACCTGAGATTCAAAAACTCATCGGTTTTCTACTCCCCATTGAGGCAAGCCCAACTTTACCATTCAAACTACGAATCCTCTAAATCTCTTCGTCAAGGGATGAGCAATATAGAAACTGGTCTTGAAGAGGTTTATCTAAGCCTTAATCCTTAGGATAGTTCTTCCAACTTTCTTAGAGAATTTTTCAGAAATCACTTACTCCAAGCTATTTATGAGGCGACAACCTTCAAGAGTAACAAGTGAAAACCAATGCTTAGAGATGATCACTTGGCTAAAACGACTGTCAAACACCCTCACAATTAGAAAGTAAGCTTAATTAGTGTGAGAAAAGAGACAAGGGTTCATATAAAATGAATGCATGATCAAGAGGGGACTCTTACAGTTGATGTGCGAGTATTTATACCACCACCAATAAAAACTAGTTGTTGAGGGGCGAAATCCCCAATTCTACACATGTTCGGTCTGACTGCCGTTTGAGGACTACTTCCTAATGGCCAGAAAAAGAGCCATTGGTGCACATTAAATACACCTGACCCAGTCCAACCAAAAGCAAGACTCTGATCCAATTGCTCCTACACCTAGACTGACTTACCTAAGCCTCGAACTGATCAACCCTCCAAAAACCTTACTGTAAACTCTTGGTCCGATCAAAGTTTAGTCATGGTCTCACTGGTTGACAGTGCAGCGCTTAGAAACATTTCTAGAAACTTCTGATCAGACCAACTCTAAAGACCGATCCAACCGACCGACAGAACAACGCTTATAAACCTTTCTGGAAACTTTCGATCATACTGGCCCTGAAGCCCGTTCCGATCGACTTCACCTAGAGTGCATTCCTAACTTAAGAAACTTTGTCAATTTTTCTAATGTGCCATTTTGATCTAACTCTTTATAATCGTTACCACCTCTCTTGATAGTATGACAAACCTAAAAAAAACTTAACACGATCACCCAATATCTCGATTGGTATAAAAGAGTAATAAATGTTTTCTTTGCTTTGGCGTCTTCTTGCTTATCAATTTTAATCGGTGATCAAACTCCTTCGCTGATTCTTAGCAAGTAACTAACTTAATCACAGTACTCAAATACAATCATTAGTATATAATCTATATTCATCATTAATTACCAAAAATAACCAAGGAGACTAGATGCTTCAAGGGTGAGCAAGGGAAAAATGCCAAATGCCTATGGGCTTCATCGACCTTTTTTGAACGTCGACTATGCACGAAAAGAGAGAAAACACACAAAACTCTAAAAATAAAATATTATTATTAATAACTAATAGTGCCATTAGCTATATCTCAATTTTAGAAAAATTTAAAGACTTGAACAAGGTCCATCGGAATTATGTTGGAGGAGATATAAATTTTTATAGATTAAATTATTGTCTAGATTATAAAACAAAGGAGTTGAATATTTTTTGGAAACTAAAAGATTGGAACAAGAGCTGATAGGTGGGGCTAGGGACGAGGGAGGTAATGCAGATTTTTTTTACTAGTTGAGAAGAGTTATAGGCCGCTTAATGGGCTTTGGTCGAGAGAAATGAGAGAGGGCGAGGGAGAAAAGGTGGACTTCGAAGAGAGGTCGATGGGCTATGGCATATTGGGCCAGTCCAACTCTTTGACCTAGTAAAGAGGTAAAGAGGGCTGGTGGCCTATGGGTCGTTGGTGGTGGCCTAATGGGAGGAGGAATGATGTGACGCGCGTAGGTCCTGGCCAGTTGATAGGCACCAATGTGGCTGCCACGTTGAACTAGAGGGGAGGTGCCGAAGCCAATTGGACAGTTAGCGGCGTGTAGTGGATTCCGGTGAATGTCGATAAGCCTGAATGAAAGGGATGCGGTAAAAGGACAAGTGAGGGATGGGGAGAAACTTGAGCGGATCGGATTGTGGGATGGAGGAGCGACGGCGATCGGCGGTGAGAGGCAAAAGGGGATGGTAAGAGGTAGCAGTCATACGACAAATGGTTGCTAGTGGCGAAGGCTAGGACAGGGTTCGAGATCGGCTCGATTGGGATAGAGAGACAAGAGAAGGTAAGGGAAGGGAGAAGTAAGAAGAAAAGGAGGAGAAAGCTCACCAGGAAGAGAATGGCGACAACGGCGAATTGTGAGCTTGGCTTGATTTAGGACACAACAATGCAGCAAGGTCACGCTAAGAGGGAAATCACCACAACCCTAAGATGGAAAAACAGTAAAGGTTTATGGCCATTTATAACCATGGGGTCGAGCATGGCGACAATAGAGATAGGCGGTATGACATAGTATTGAGCGAGATATTTCTCGTAGATGACAGATACGAGGGCGACAGGGCTAGTATGGGTGGCGTGGGGTGGGTGGTGGTAGCTGGCAGCAACAATAAGAGGAGGACGAGATGGTGGGACGGGCCTACAGATCTAGTAGAAGAAAGGGGAGGGTTAGCGAAGGCTGCGTGGTGCAGGGGAAGCCGGCAAGGGGTGATACCGTTGGTGTGCATGACAGTAGAAGAGAGAAAGAAGAGACGATATGGCTAGGGTTTGCAGCAAGGCGACAAGCGGTGAGGACAGTTGCACGCGTGAGGTGGCATTAGTTGTGCGGCAGCACATGCGAGAGTGGTAGGGAGTAGGGGCATGTGCGCAATGGCTAGCAGGTAGCGAGAGAAGGAAGATAGATCGAACATGTGGGGCTCACGCTGTCAGCCTGATAGGTGGGGCCACCCTATTGGCTGCTGCTCAGCGCGTGTGCGAGTGGGCCAGCGTGGTGCATACGTGAATAGGCCGAAGGCCATAGGGAGGAAAAAGGAAGAGAGTGGCAGGGTGTTGAGAGCTAGCGGATGGAGCCATGAGAAGTATAGGAAGAGGAAAAGGGAGGCCGAGGATGGGCCGATGGAAAAGAAAAAGAGAGGTGTGCCAAAATAATTAGGAAGCTTTGATATATTTTTTTGAATTTTTTTAAGGATGTCTAGAATATTTGAGGATATATTTAATCTAAATTTAGGATTCGAAATTTCAAGAATTTATTTACACCGTAAGGTTTGCTTCTATGTCTGCTTTGCTGCTGCATGCCTACAAATAATATATTTACACTGTAATATCTGCCCCTTATCCCTTAAATCGTGATTTACACCGTAATATCTGCCCTTAATCCCTGATATCGTGATGTTTGACTATATCCTTCTTTGTCGATGCTTTCTTCCCAAAGTCATTCCTCATAGAACAATCAATCAGTCCCTGACTCCCTGTTCTGTATCTGTATTCAGATGTGATGCTTAGTTTCATACAGTTTATGCCTGTTATTGCTGAGCTTACGTCTGGTTGACATTGAATAGAAGTACTTGGTGGCCATTAGTAATATCATTGGCGATACATGATTGTGCATCTTCTTTTACCTTGTTGCTTTATTTATTAGTATTATTTTTATTATTTTGCCCTGCCTTTCTATTTCATGGTGCAGTCTACTATGCAGGAGCATTATTTACATCTAATTTCCTTGATTCTGAAACCATACATGCATTTCTATAGGTCCTAATTATCACCTTCTGTCTTGGACAGGACAACATAATCAGACAGGGGATGTTTCCTTCGCTTTATACTGCATTGTTCAACTCAGATCTGCAGAAGACGCAATCTTTAATTGGGAGCTCTGGAATTCCATAATATTTACCAGTTTTTTACATTCTGAAATATTTGTTGAGCTTCTTTATCATGGGAAAAAAAAACCTCTACTAGAAAATTTTCTATAACCATTCCATGATCTACTATTTATGGGACCACCCTTTTTGTCGGACCTCGAGTTTGTCTCAGGATGTCTGCAGAAGGTAGATTGAAGTTAATTTGAAGAAGAAATTATTTGCATTCAGGAACCAGATTTTTAACTTGCAAGTCAAATGTTCCAGCATGAAGATGGTCATTTATCTCACCATTTGCGCTTTAATTTTCAGGTTCATTTTTCTTGCTAGTTAGATTTTTTTGCTGTTTAACTGTACCAAGCACCAGTTGCTGCTAGAAATCATTTCCATCCTTTTGCTGTTTCATCATCTTGTCTCTCTTTTTAGATAAAGATAAAATGATAAAATCATATTGACAGCAATCTTGATCTCTGCACCACTAATATATACATAACTAAAGCACGTAAGAGTTTATAACATATGAAAAACATTAAAAACTAGGAGCACCAATCTGCATACTAGACCACCATCTATGTTCCTAGATAAAGGCCATCTGCTCTAAGCGCTGATACGCTGCTGCAAACAAATCCCGCTACCTAGGTTTCTAAAGAATAGCCCAAATATGGAAGTCTGTAGACATGTTGCTATTGGTATTGAGTATTTCATGCGATAGATATTAATATTTATTTCTATAAAATATTGTCTAATTTTGAATATTTTGACTTAGAATCTGTATTTTAGGACGGATAGTGTCCATAGGTATACTAACCATCAAGAAGAAATAAGTATTTAGTAACAATTTTGATGGCACAGTGAAGATGGACCTGGTCGTGAAGTACCTAGTTGATATGAGCAATGCCTGCATTCCCTTGGGCTTAGACTGTGCTGTTGCTTGATGGGGCAAGCAACCAAACAGAATTGAGCCACATGGTTCATTGGTTCTTTGTTTGTTGCAGAGACTATGAACTTAACTGAAAATTTAGTACTCATTCCGTAGTGATATCTGTCATGCAGTACTTCTGAAGCTCCGTACTATGTAACAAAATCACTTTATTTTCAAGCATAAGAAATCTGTCCACGAAACTTGTATTTTGGACATAAGCATAATATATTTTACATTAGCATGAATAGGATTTGCTTTTACGTCTGACAACTTTATTTCATATACCACCTTAGGCTGTACGTTCACAAAGAAAGAGAGATGTCTTGTTTCCATACGTATGTTTTTTAAACTGTTATACGGTGTGTTTTTTTAAAAAAAATATAAAAAATGCTTTAAAAATTATATTAATTGATTTTTTAAATTTAAAATAATTTATAATTAATTAATCATATGCTAATGGATTTTACGTATCTTTTTTTTTTCTTCTCTACTCAAGCACACTCTTATAGCGACAAGTGTTGTATCCCTCCTTGAAACATACTCCTAGTTTTTTTTAAAAAAGTTCTGTAAAACTGAACTATTTTTTCTGAAAAATCCAGATAATTTATTGCCTTATTGGGCATTCAAGGATTCCAAGCTAGTTGGGCCGATGAAGGCGCTCTCTCTAGCAGGCCGTGGCTAAAACCCAAAACCCTCTCTCCTCCCTATCGTTATTCCTCTCGCGGTATCCACTTCTCGACTCTCTCTCTCTCTCTCTCTCTCTGACTCTCTCCCCAGCGGCAAATCCCCGCAGCTCCCGCACGCCGCGAATGGCGCCTCCCGCCTCCGCCCCGGCGTCGGCGCCGGTCTCCCTCTTCCTCCCCCTTCCGCTCTCCCATCCATCGTGTCGCGGTCTGCGCCGCATCCCCGCGCCACACACCCACCTCCCCCCGCGCCGCCTCGCGCTCGCGCCGGCCCGCCCTGGCGCCGCGGTGCTCTCCAGCCTCAGCGACGCGCAGGAGGAGCAGGAGGAGTACGAGGAGGAGGAGGAAGATCTGGTGGAGGTGGGATACGTGAGCGGCGCGCACGGGGTGCGCGGCGACGTCCTCGTCGCGCCCCGCACCGACTTCCCCCAACTTCGCTTTGCCACGGTACCATCGCTCTCCAGCCTCCGGGTGTTCCCCAGTTTCCGAGTCATCTGACGTTTGTTTTTGGTCGTTTTTTTTGTTCCGATCACGCCACGCTGACAGCTGGGGAAGAGATGGCTGAGGGCCCGTGCCGCTGGGAAGCAGCAGGTAAAGGAATTCGAGCTTGTTCGAGGAAGAGCTCATCCAGGGAAGAAGAGTTGGATCATCACCTTTGATGGGATCGATACCGTGGATGAGGTCTGTTTTGTTACTTTGATTTCATTCTTTATAGTCTTTTGCTCTTAATCTATGTATATCGACTAGCACTGCAGTTTGAATTGGGAACCAATTAGGCTTGCGTAATTTCTAGGACATGAAACCTTAAATGAACTTGCTATAATTGAAACTAGTTTAGCAATGCATTAAAATGTCGTTGGAAACTAACTGATATAACGTTTCATCCATGCTGTATTTTTATTCCGCACATACAAGATGAATTGTCGGCTGCTGGCAGCTCAAGTTACAGATTATCACTGAGTATAACTGCATGAGTAGTTCAGCTCAACCTGGCCCACACGAAATGTATATTATGGTTAGCATGTCTCTATATCAGAATTCTTTTATGAATATCATTCAGTGTGTAATGTGTTACTAATGCTTATTATATGTTGGCATTGGCTAACTTCTGGCACAATTCATTTATCACTCTATTTTCAGGCCAGGCAAATAGTTGGTTCAGCTATACTTGTCAAAGCTGTGGATAGGCCAAAAATGGAGAAAGATGAAATCTATTCACTTGATCTTGTTGGCATGAGAGTTATTGTCAAGGTACATATTTTTCTTTTCATGTTTTCCTTTTCAAACTTGTGCTTCAGTTGTTGATTTAAATAAGAAAATAAAGCTACAACATGAGCAAAGGCATGAGCTTAACAATATATGTATGGTTACTATTTGGTGCCTACTGCCTAGGTGGTAAAACTGAAATATAGTTGGTAGCTGGATGATGTGTACATGTAATACATTACTGGCTCTCTGGGTATTTGTCTTGGGCCTTGCCCTTGTATACTCAAAATAAATGTTCACATGTTCAACAAACTAATAATTGTGGTATTCATTTAGTATTGAGTGTAGGCATCCTTGAAACTAATACCATCTTACAAAAAGCTGTCTTATAAGGGGTTTCCCCCCTCCTATTGGAACTAGTAAATTTTACTCTTCAAATTGCTCTCTCCACCTTAAATAAGTATTTGTTCCCACCTACTAAAAGTAAAGACCTCTGGCCAAATGTGTACTGGCATGGACACATGAACACGGTATGCTGCTTATTTTCTCATTGGGCAGTTTTTCATCGCATTTTTAATAATTGAAGTTGATCTATTTTTATCATAGGACACGGGCAAGCTTGTTGGAACAGTTGCTCAGGTTTTCAACTTTGGCGCCGGGGATCTTCTACAGGTTATGGTTGGTGGCACTGAGGAAACTGTTCCTCGGCCAAATTCAGAAAATCAGGATTCCATTCCATCTGGTGAGCATGTTTGGATTCCATTTGCTGAGGATATTGTGCCTGATGTTGATACGGAGAGTAGAGAAATGTGGATTACACCTCCAAAGGGGCTTCTTGAGCTCAACACGCGTTCTGATAAGAGATCAAAGAAAGAAAGACGTGCTATGGTTAGGTCTGCATCTTCCTTTTCTTGCATGCCATGCTCCCATGTATAAAGCTTTTTTTTTTTGCACATAAAAGTAAAGAGTATGTCTGGTCTAAAGAAGTTTGCTTTGCTAAAGAAGGGGGACACACCTGTTTCAGAAAACAAATGGTTCTAAAGAACTCAAATGTATTTCAGCAGCTGCGTAGCTATTGCAGATATTAAATGCACATGTCACATATTTTTTAAATGAACAGATGCAGTAAATACATTGAACTCTCTTGTTTGCGGTGCTAACCAAGAGCAATACAATTATATGAACCACCTGATATTTTGCAACTAAAGCGTGACCAGATGTGAACTACCGCAGGAATGGAAGGAAAAGAAGATGTTACAGCGTCGCGTGATTGCAGCAAAGAAGATACTATCTGAAATGGACCAGGGTCATGTTCTGGAAGGTTTGCTATCTGGTGACAAGGTTCAGAAGGCTTCACTTGCAAAACAGATTGGGTCCATTGACTTTCAGTTGTTCCAACATGCAATCCATAGTGTTAGCAGACCAATTGGCAGGTGCAGACTTCAAACAACCTTTTTCTGTTCTGCCTAAATCTTTTTCAAGAGAAGCTTGACTTGTGCTGTATTTTTTTCATTAAATCATTTCTATCTGTAGAATGTGAAGAAACGATAGATGTCAGTAATTTGTCTCTATTTCTTAATATAGCTTATTTTTGGAACATTTTGCTATTTACAGCTTGTCAAAAAATGTGCTTGTCAATTCCTCTTCATCGAGAAAAAAATTAATGAGAATACTTCATGAAGCCCTGGTGAACCATGAAGAGAATGTGAACTTCAGTAGTGAACTCAATGAAGGCATAAGTATCCTTCAGAGGTCGAAAGCAGCCACCATACTTATTACAAATGAGTCTGATACCCTGGATGCTGAGTTTCAGGGATTGCTTAATTCCTTTAACAAGTCAACGATGGTATGCATTTTCATGGTTGTTTATTGTAGTTCTTTCTGTATGAGAGCTAAATATATTAGCATGCCCCCCAAAATTCGCAGTTTTATGTTCTCTTCTGATTGTTCTAGTAATAAATATCCCATGCTGCCATAAGGGGATAGAGAGAGAGAGAGAGTAGAGTAGAGTTCTGTTTTTTGTTCCTGTATGTAGTCGATCCTTAACATAGAAGTTGCCCAAAGAGCATAGTGAATGTAGAAAAGGTGGAGAACTGCTAATTATCGCTCTTCTTGATATTGAAGATTGATTTGGTCTTTTTTTTTTGGCTGTTGAAATCTTAGTGGTTCAATCCTATTGCTCAGATAATCTTGTTACTGAAAACTCCAGCTTTGATGACTGCATTGTTCACAATACTAATCTATTTGGCTAGGACAAGCATTAAAATTATGACTGGTTGATTTCTGCTTGTTAAGAGCTTTAGACTCTACTCCATTTCATTATGAATTCCTGGAGAAATTTGATATACTTTTTGCTTGATACAGGTTGAAGAAACCCGAGGTTCTCTCCCTTTTGTTATTGTTTGTCCAGCTGGTCATGTGGAATCAGTTCAGAACTGTCTGGTAGAGAACGACTACTTTGGTTTAGACACTCAGAAGGTAAAACATGTTGTCTTAAATGGTCTTGGTGTGGTTCTATGTTTCGCTTACAAAAAAGTTTCAGCCAAGATGGCTAGTTGTTTCTTTTTAAACCATTTGTAGTTCTACTTGGGTCAACATTTGGAACTTGATCTTATTATTTTTCACCCATTGAACGCAATCCAGTACAGAGAAATAGTGCTGTAGCGTAAGAATATGTGTTCCAATTTGCAAAATGTTTGGAGAACCTCCAATTCATCATGCTGGGCTTACTGGCAGTATGCAGTCCAGCTGTACACGTACTTTTTCATGCCTGCCTTCTTCAGAGTCAGTTTATCCTTTTTATCCCCTTTTGCAGATCCTCAGTAGTGCTTCATTATTTTTCCTTAGTTTTTTATCCTTCATGGCTTCTTTGATATTTGTAGTGATTATTTCTTTATTTATAACTTGGGAACTTGATATGACCAATTCTCCTTTTTTTCAAACGTTTTGTGGAATCAATTTGCAGGTGTGGGTTCTGGAAGAGATGAAACTTCCAATTATCAGTATGTCCTCTAAGCTAATCAGGAAGATTTTGTTGAAGTCTCCATGGGAGATACTACAGAAGCCAGCAGGATCTGGGGTGATTTTCAGCTTACTCTCATCAAATAAAGTTTTGGATACTCTAAATGAAATGGGTGTGGAGTATGTACAGGTAAGATTCTGTGACGTACAACTTTTTGTCCCGTCACTCATTTGACATTCACTTGTTTACTTTGGTTTTTCTTGACTCTCCGTACCAATGGTCAAGAATGAAGTGCAACATTGTGTTCTATAAAGCCATGGTTTTTAATTATTGCATTGTCATTTTTAATTACCTCTTAGAAACTTGAAGCATACCCTTTTTTGTAGCTAACTGTTTGCTACTATCGCTGCCTGAAAATATATAGTCTACCAAATGCGGTGAGGCAGTATAGTATCTAATGTTTCAAATCCTTCTTTCTTTTGACCATGCAAGCTGGAAGATTGCACCCCTTCCTCTTCATTTCATCAAAGTTATATTTCCCTATTTCTATACCTTCATAAATCGGTACCTGAAATGAGCCTTACCTGTCCTGCAGATATGCAGCTTATCCAAGAAGCCAGCCATTGGGCATCCTTTGCTGTTTGGGGTTGTCAGCTCCTTTGGCGCGGATGCTGGCCTCATGCTTTGCAAGAGCAGCAAGGAAACCGAAGATGATTTTGATTTGATTCTTTCCATGAGCCACATAAACAAGATTTGCAGAGATGTTACTAAGCTCAGGTTCTCTGCCCAACCGGAGCAACACGGACACGTCGAGCATGTCGATGGCCAATGGGTCACCGTCCAACCAGTGGCAGTGAACTGCCATCGCTTGCATGCAGAGGTCACTAGTGTTTTGAACTACTGCTCACCTGACAAGATGTGTGTCATAGAGATTGTTCAGCAATAGGCTCTGTACCTGACAAGGTAGTGTATGTCATAGAAATACAGTATCTATCGATACATATTACTTGAGACACTAGAAGTGTTGGGTGGTGGATGTAAGAGCCATTCGGCCCATTCATGTGCAGCCCAATTGATTTTTCTATAAACACAGCCGAAGTTAGTCCAACAGAATTGTGATCGAACTTGGTCCATTGAAATGTGGGTCGCCAATGTTTTTTTGCAATACAATTGGCCCACCATGATTTGGTTCGCAGCAAAGGAACCTGGTCTGAAACAAAGGTACATAAAAACACATAGCTAATTCATTTTTTTTCTTTGTTTAACGTTCAATCACGTCTTACAATCATTTCTAATCAAGTGCAATATTCATTAAAGTAAGATTAAAATTTAACTAGCATAACATTCTACCAAGTAATCCGCCGTCTCATTTTTTTGGCGAATAACTCATTTTCGGAGTATGCTTTTGCAGGTATAACACAAGACGCAACAGCTTCAAGAGAGCAGGAAAAAAAATCAAATGTTGCAGGTATGTACACAAGCCCAGCCTAGTGCTCTTATTCACATTCACCCCCTTTCTCAGCAACTAATAGAGCGAGAAATTCCACCTGAACTTTTCTCTCTATCCTCTCTCTATAGCACGCTCACTCCCATTCATCTGCAAAATGAACATGGCCACCTGAGATGGATTAGGAGTTTTCCCAGCCAAAATTTCTCTTTTCATCAACCATGGCCTCCATCCATGACCAGCTGTGACCACCTGCCTTGCCAGCAGCCTGAATGTCTGGCTGGATGAGCATAAAGCGGTCAACCAGCGTCCCCATCTTTCTTCCAACCAAGGTGGAACCAACTGCCTGACCATTTCTCTAGCACAACCTTGTAGCACCATAGTGAACGGCACCAACCTTGCTGTATCCACCAGCAACTGCTGCGATGCCATTGAACGGAGCAATGCTATACAGCATGCTCCCCTGGAGTGCAGCCCTGTCTGTTAGATCAGTTTTGGGAGCACTCTTGTAATGTAGTAGTGTGAAGGCCGCATGTCAGGAACTGTCTCAGGAGCAACCTTGGCATCCATCAATTATTGCACAGGCCTGTACTGCGCGCGATCTTTCTCAAGCTCTTGCTGATGTTGATTACTGGAGTAGTCTGACTTTAGGTGGTAGCTGTGTGTTCGCGCTAGATCTCGCGCACGCGGCGTAACCATATCGAAATCTGGGAGGTCTGTTTAGCTCCAGTGTAGGTCTGTCGGCTTCTCTCTATAGCTCGAGGTATACGCACCGAGGCCTAAGAGGTCTGCTTAGCTCTGGCGTGGATACCTCGGCTCACTCTCTGTCGTGACAGTATAGGTGCGGACATGCTAGTCAATTGACAAGGAGGTGAGGCGAACGGGTCAGTTGGACGATAGGCCGATTCAAGCTCTTGCTATCGGCTGGTCGCCGATAGAGTTGAGTTGATCATCGGCCGCATCCGGATGTCTCTTGCTATCGGTTAGCCGCTGATAGGCATTAGGACGCTCTTCCATCGGTTAGGGAACCGATGAAGATGTAGATAGATGCCGACGAAGGACGTGATGACTCTGGGTGTAGCGAAAGTGAGATTCTGATCCATCGGCCGTAGAGCCGATGAAGGCTTCAAAGGGTATTCAGAGAAAAGCAAAGCACGCGAAATCTCTTCTAATTATTGATGGAAGCTGTACCACTCGTTCATCGGCTAGAAAGCCGATGAAGGCATATACGAACTGGCAAGAAATCGTATAAAAGATATCGGCTGTAAAGCTGATGCCACTCCGGATATGGTGGGCGATAAACGAGGAGCAGGGCCCGCTCCTCTCACAGCACTAGACCCGTCGCCCATCATGACGACGCCGCTAGCACCGATCTCGAAGATCGGACCTAACCAAGACAGTAAGAGACTAAGGCCAACGACAATAGGACGGTGGACACCAGATCGGTCGTGCTGAAGGAAGGGCGGAGTGAACCCATCGGCTAGTTGAGTCGATGAGAAGACATCTCTAAAGATATGGGTGCATCGACCGGAAAAGCCAATGCACTAGGCATAACGTTCGATGGAAGTCTCTGAAGACTGGTGTGTATCGGTTGAGGAGCCGATACACTGGGCGTGTTGCTCAAGATATAGATATCTCATTGGCTAACCATTTCGATAAAACGCCGGGTAAAGACCTACAGGCCTACGGCTCAATCTACTATCGGCAGTCTCGTAGATTGAACCTAACCAATACAGCACGGGACGGACGACGACAGAGAGAGCTTAGTAAACCGATAGATCTCGCACGAACGTGATGCGGTACACTCGATCTGACTAAGAGATCAAATCTAACCGATGTAGCCCTAGACAAAGCAAAATATATCGGAATAGTGACGGGACTTACCTCTTCGCCGAAGATCGAACTTAACCGATACAGCCTCACGTCGAGAGCTAGAACCCGTCGGTAAAAAACTTAAATAAACTAAGGTAGCGATGCGTCGAAGTTGTATTGATCGAAGGATGATTTATATGCTTCAAAGTGGTTTATATTTATATCTTGGCATTATAGAGTCCGATATGGTTACAACAATCATCGGACATTAATTCTAAAAAATAAGAAAATATCTCTACGGAAGTAAATTGAACTAAGTAAAATTTTCTATCAATATAAGATACGATTTACATAAATAAATCATCCTGTTATGAGTTTTACGGCTACTCCTTAGACTCGGCTTCATTTAGATAGTCTTCTTGAATCGAATCGTTCCCCATTTCTTTCAATCGGTTTCTTTCAGGACTCACTTTTACTAAACCGATCGTATTTTCAATATTTTCATGTGTTTACTAAATTTTGACATTAACACTGCTTGGTGGCAGCTGCTGGAGGAGCCACTGGATTCCTCCCCACCCTTCGTGCGTTGGTTGTGCGGATCAGCGACACCTAGATTCTTGAAAGGTAATACTGGGCCAACCCTTCTTGCTGGTCTAGCTGTGGGAGTGACAACTATGAAAAATATATAAGACCAATGCTCTTTAAGTTAAAAATTAAAATGTATACTGGATTAAGTCTCAAATGGTAAAAATGAAAAGATACCTGTTGGGATCCTTTGAGGAACTTGGGATGTTGCATCTGGGCCTTCATTCGTAGGAACTGGTGTAGAATGAACTGTTGTGAGACAATCAAAAGTCAGCGGTGAAGTTTGAGCACGATATCTTGGACCTCACAGACAAAATAACCCAATACATGTTAAGTAACTAAAAGATTTTTCTTCCATGATTTGTCAATTTTAACAGATGCAATACATGGCAGCACAAATTACTGAGAACTGGAAATTATAATCAC
This sequence comes from Oryza coarctata, assembly GCA_030770085.1. Classification (NCBI taxonomy): domain Eukaryota; kingdom Viridiplantae; phylum Streptophyta; class Magnoliopsida; order Poales; family Poaceae; genus Oryza; species Oryza coarctata. The sequence continues at coordinate 22,055,102 of CM061470.1, forward strand.
ATTGGAAAGAACTACAATGATGTAAGTTACCTAGGGAGAGAGGTGTTTCCTGTCTAGTGCACCGTTCTTTCCTCCGTTTTCCTCTAAGATGGCAAATTGCCTCTGGAAATTATCAACAGCACTACATAAAAAAAATCAAGAAACAAGGGTATAAGTTGTGAGTATAGCCATATAAATAGGGGAAACAATTTATAAGATGTGTTGGGATAAAAACCTCGGGTATAGAAAGCTCATATTTTCGGAGCCCTTCATGTAATCCCTGAGAAGTTGAGGATGATACTCTACTATCTCCCGGAATATAAGTTCCTTGATATCGTCTTTGGTAACCTTTGTTCGTTCAAACTCAAACTCCGTTTTTGAAATTGGTTGGCATGATGGTTCTCTCTCCACTTTTTCAAGACCTTTAAAATATGGATCAGCCAATGCCTGGTTATATATACAACACATTGTTACAATAACATCTAAAGTAGGCATATATAACTCTGTGAAGTAGCACAAATGACAACACAAAATAGTAACATGAAATTCAACTAGAGCATGCCAACCTCTTAACTGCTGTTGGTCGATCCTTAGGATCAAATGCGAGAAGCCTTTGTAAAAGGTTGAGTGCTAAAGGATCTACATTGGGGAATTTTTCTGAAAAAGGTACCGGCTGCTTCCTCCTTATGCTGCTCAGGTACCTCCTTCAAAACATGGAAAAATCAGATGAATAATTTGTGCTGGAGTATTAAACATGTCAATATTTCCAAAAATAATAAGTCATACTGTACCCCCGAGTGTATACGAGGGGATTGGGCCTATATATATACAGCCCAGGCCAGTGGTCTGTCTAACACTCCTGCAGTCACAGCGGGAGGGGAACGGATGCAGAGACTGGACCGAAAACTGGTGAACAAAGGCGTGGACAGGCCTTTGGTCATTATATTGGCAAACTGATGTGCCGATGGTACCTGGAGCACCCGAACCTATCCTAATGCAACCTTGTCACGGACAAAATGAATATCGATCTCGATGTGCTTGGTGCATCGGTAATGGACCGGGTTGGCGATCATGTAGACGGCACTGGAGCCGATGGAGGTGCGGGTGACCATGTGAGAGGTGGAAGGAACTGGAGCCGATGGGGGTGCGGGAGTAATGGGAAGAACTGGTCGGATGGGGGCGTCATCGGCTTCGAGTCGACGACTGTAGACAAGAGGAAAAGGAGGGATTAGATCGGCCTGAGCCGATGAAGTCGGGTGGGCCGAGTATTCCGATCGGTCCGATAGAGGTGGATCAGCCGATAGGGTAGGGGGAGCCGATGGAAAGTGAGGAGCCGATGAAAGTGGGGTGTCCGATGGAGAGGGAACGGTATCGGCTGAAAGATAAATAGGATCGGTATTGGCTGATAAAGGTGGGTCCGATGGGGGTCCGATGGTGGGGACATCGGACCGAGTAGTGGTGGGAGATGTGACGGGTAAATCCTCAGCAGCAGCCGATGAGGGGGCCAATGGAGAGGGCAGTAGGGAAGACCTGGTCGGCACGGTGTTGGTGAGGAGAAAGTTGAGATCACTAGAGGAGGATCTCGGATGAAGGAGACCGAAGAGAAAACATGTCTCATCAAAAATGACGTGACGGGAGACGAGGACCCGTCGGGTGGAAAGATCTAAGGCATCGGTATCCCTTGTGAGAGGTGGAATAGCCGAGGAGAATACAGGCGGTGGAGCGGGGAGCGAGTTTGTGGGAAGCTGTGGCGGTGAGATTTGGGTAGCAGAGGCACCCAAAAACGTGAAGGTGGGAGTAGTCGGGCGCCGTGCGGTAGAGAAGGGCATAGGGAACGTTGTTATGAACGGAGGAGCATGGGCGTCAATTGAGAAGGTACGTTGCAGTAGCCAGAGCTTCGGCCCAATAAGTGACGGGTTGGTGGGCGTGAAGTAGCATGGTGCGACTGATGTTGTTGAGGGTGCGAAGGAGGTGCTCGGCTTTGCCGTTCTGAGGAGAGGTGTAGGGGCAGGAGAGCCGGAGATGGATGCCCTGTGAGGTGAGGAGGTTTGTAACGGTATGGTTGATGAATTCCGTACCGTTATCGGCTTGTAAAGCCTTGATGGGGAGGTTGAACTGAGTGGATACGTACGTGACGAAGTGAGTGAGGTGAGAGGCGACCTCAGATTTGTGGATGAGCGGAAAGGTCCAGCAATAGTGTGTGTAATCGTCAAGTATAGCGAGATAATACTGATTACCGGAGACACTTTTAACTGAGGACGTCCATACATCACAATGTATAAGTTCAAATGGACGCGAGGTACAGGAGAGAGAACTAGAAAAGAGCAGACGTACATGTTTGCCAAGTTGATATGAGTGGCAAACTGTGGAGCTGCTGTGAGTACATCGGATGGAGGCGCTGCGACGGAGGGTGGCGACAGCGTCGGGGCCGGGGTGGCCGAGGCGAAGGTGCCAAAGGTTGGTGGAGAGGGCGACGCTGGCGTGTGGGGTGGACGGCGCAGCGGGAATGGTGTAGAGGTCGCCGCCACTATTGTAGCGAAGGATCTGTCGCCGGGTTGGGATATCCTTCACAGAGAAACCAGACGCGTCAAATTCAATGGAGCAGCGGTTCTCTCGTGTGAATTGATGGACAGATATAAGATTGTGAATGAGAGAAGGGACAATAAGAACATTGCGTAGGGGGAGGTTAGTGGTGGATGTAGACAGAGAGGAGTCACCGCGGTATTGGACAGGAAAAGAGTGACCATTGCCGATAGTGACAAAAGGGGAGGAAGAAGGGTGATAGGAGCGAAGTATACCGACCGATGACGCCATGTGTGAAGACGCCCCAGAGTCCAGCACCCAAGGGTGCTGTGGTTGGAGCATCATCTGGTTGAGGGCAGCCACGAGGCTAGCCTGGTTCCAGGAGGGAACCGACTGGGTGGTTGGGGTCGGTAGCATCGGCTGAGGCGGCAGAACGGGAGCCGATGCCAGGTGAGCCTGGGGATGGGCGCCGAGAACTCCGGGTTGCTAGCCGATGGGGCTACGTGGCTAGGGTTGGGTCGCCCAGGGGTTGTAGCAGAGCCACGGACTCGTGGGACCAGCAGGGTGAGTAGGGACCGAGGTAGGTCGTGGTGGCGTCGGACCCTGCTAGGTCCTGCCTTTGCCTTTGCCCTTGCCTTTCCTGGTGTGGGCTGTGTTGCTGTGGCCGAAGCCAGGGCCACCAGGACCGCAGGAGGAAGGGGCAGCGCAAGAAGCTCGATAGCCATTATCGGCTGCGGCAAGAAGAGCGATGTAGGCCACTGTCTTCTCATCATTGGCCAGACGGAGTTCTTTAAGAACTAACATGTCATGAGTCCGAGCGAACGATGGAAGAGGTGTGGCGTTGGCGATGTCATCGACGGTGTTGGAGAAGCGGGGATTGAGGCCTCGCAGAAGGGCGAGGATGAGTTGAGAGTCGGCCACAAGGTGGCCGACGTCCCGGAGAGCAGCAGCCTTGACTTTGAGACGCTGATAGTACGAGGAGACAGAGGAGTCGCCTTGTACCATGGAGTGGAACTCGTTGAGGAGGAAGATGGCGCGAGGCTGCTTGTTGGCCAGGAAGATCCGCTCGATGGCCACCCAGAGGTCCCGGGCGGTGGGGTCGGTATCGTCCATGGCGAGGTCGAGGACAGAGTCGTCGACCGAGCCGAGCAGCCAGCTACGCACGCAGCACTCGGCGATGTCCCACTGAGGATCATCGGGGCGAGGTGGAGCGGAGCCATCAATATGGAACTGGAGGCCGAATTTTTCACAGAGGGATTTGAAGAAGAAAACCCACTTGGAATAATTGGCGTTAAGGTCAAGGGAGATAGGAACGTGAGATTTCACGTTCACAGCAGTGTAGGGAGGGGAGAAGATCGGCGAGGTGGTGCCCGAGGTGTGGTCTGTGGCACCGAGGGCCGGAGCAGATTCGGCGACTGGGAGAGTGCCGGAGCTGAGGGCGGACTCGGTGGCCATGACGGGAGAACGGGAGCAAAGAGCCGATGGGAGGGGAAAGCCGATGAGAGGACGGATCGGCCGATCAAGGACGTGAGAAGCCGATGGGAAGTGGGCAGAGGAGTAGGTGAGGAGTGGCCAGCCGATGAGGAGTGGTTGGCCGATGGGGAGTAGGTAGCGGAGTAGGTGAGGAGTGGCCAGCCGATGAGGAGTAGGCAGCGGAGTAGATGAGGAGTGGCCAGTCGATGAGGAGTGGTTGGCCAATGGGGAGTAGGCAGCGGAGTAGGTGAGGACAGAGTGGGTGGGTCAGAGAGTGGTTGGGTCACGGACGTGCGAGGATTCACGTCCGTGGACTCGTGGAGGCCAAGGAGTGGGGCGGACGCGAAGAGAAAATGTTCGCGTCCGGGAGGCAGGGATTCGTGTCCGTGGACACGTGAACACGTTGGACTGGCTCGGACGTGAGGGGAGAAGGTTCGCGTCCGAGAGCCGTTGAGCGTGTCGGAAAAGGCAAGAACCGAGGGAGGTTTCCAACCGATGAAGACGACGAGCGTGAAGGTGCGCCAGCGTCAGAGAAGGAGAGATGCACGAAACAAGAGAAAGAGCAAAGACGGGTGCGAGGAGGGACGAAGAGGCGGATCGAGACCGTCGCCTGGTCGCGCGGAGGTAGGGCGGAGAAAAGGTGACTGCGGGAGAGACAGGGAGAAGAAGAAATGGAGACGAGAGAGCGAGGGGAGTACCGGGAAGAGAGTCGGTGATGGGAAGAAGACGTCGACGACGAGGAGGAAAGGGTCGGCTCGCCGGAGGAAGAAGCTAGCGCGCCGAGATGTCTAAACTCGCTCTGATACCATATAGAAATTGTACAGTGACTATCAATCTCCCCGAGTGTATACGAGAGGGTCGGGTCTATATATATACAGCACAGGCCAGTGATCTGTTTAACATATACCCATGAAATGGCACCCATTGATGATGGTGTACCCAAGAGATCAGTCATCAAATCCAACTAATGAACCACATTTTTACCAGGGAACAAAGGTTTTCCAGTCAAAATCTCCGCAAAAATGCAACCAATACTCCATGTATCTATAGCCGGCAAATACTGCAGAAAATAATCAAAATAGTATCACAAACTTAGCATAGAAATGAAAGTAAATATGAAGATAGGGATAACAAAAAAACAACTAATGGCAGCTTTTACAGGAGTACCTGTAACATTAAGTAATGTATTTCGGCTTGTCAAAAAATGTTCCTGAACTAGCACCCTGCTATGCTGCTACACTACTCTAAAACTAATCGATGTATAATAACCAAAAAAGGACAGACCTATGCACCAACTATGTAGAATCTTAAGGTCAATTTCAACAGATAAGAAGAAATTGGAACATGCTGCTAAAAATTCTTAAGCTGTAGAGCCCTAGAAAATGGGAGAGAGCACAAGAAATAATACTCTGATAAAGCAAACCATAGAAATGGGTAAATGGATTACATTAGAAAAGAAAGATCCACACAGCTCAGGAGCCCTGTACCATCTAGTTGCAACATAGTCCTGCAGCATGGCGAAGCAGACAGTGAGAGTGTGAGACTATGTTGCATGTCAGATTCTTTGGTGCGGAATACAGCATGATATCCAGTTTTCCATCGAGAACTGAAGTGCTGAAAATAACATACCGTCCAGAAAACTGTCGTAGGAGTGCCATTAAATGCAACTCTTGCTAGTCCAAAATCACATTCCTTGCTAGTCCACAAGGGAATAATAGCAGCCAGTTGCTGCTCCTGCCTTTCATGCGATGCAACCTCCTCAAGATTCCTCCTCTCTCTCTCTCTCTCTCTCTCTAGATGTGTGCGTATTGTCCAAGGCATATCGCCATTTTCAGCGGTTGCTTTCTGTCTCGGAGCTTAGTGCGATTAGCACGCTAATTTGGTACTTTCCCTTGTACCATCACGCCTGGTCTGGGTGGGCATGCCATGGTTTCCTCCTGGGCAATTCTACGTTTTGCTAATGCCTGAGATAATAGTGTAGTAATGTGTCAAGAGACCAGGTTCATGGCCTTTCCGGTCAGTTTTGGCTGAGATTTTTTTTTGTTAGCTTGAAAAGCAGTGGGGGCGGCCTTTCCTCCGCACTGTAGCAACGTCGATGTGCCCATCCATCCATGTAGCATTCCAAGTGCACGGAACAAATGGTGGGCATTTCAGCCACGCATGACACGCTTTGGCTCTACGAATACATACATCGTGGCAATTTACAAGTAAGAACTTACAAGAATCGTAGAGCAGTCAAGGCAGGAAGTGACGAGTACACTGTCATCGTGTCAGCGATGCAACGAGCGTGCGTGTATCGGATAAACCTGCCACGTAAATTAGCGCAGGAACAAACAGGTGGCTCACGGAGGGTGATGCATATGAAAACATGAATGTGATTGGTTTGAAATGGCACTGCTAAGATTGATTTCTGCAGACAGTAGAGAAATGATGTGAAACGGACGCAAGTAAAGGGGTTGGTGCAGTGCACGATGATGGGTGCGTACGATCAGATTCTCACCAGCCGCGGTGACAACGATCGTGAGAGAAGGTGAGCAGCGCATAAACATAATACATAATCGATTACATGATCGATGATCCAAGTTGGGTAGGTTAGCTTGGTGTTGGGAAAGGGGCGGATGGACTGCGTGATCATGTTGAATGTCAGAGAAGCCTAACAATTTAACCTTCAATCATAGTAGCAGCTAGCAAGAAAGATGAACACAAGAGGGATGTGAAGGGATGAGAGACGCAGACCGAAGGAGATGCACCATGAAAGCCTGTTCATTGGGAAGCCCAATCTAGACTGAGGCCCACAGACGGTTGTCTTCCGAATTCTATTTCTCCTCCACCCGGTATATTCAGATGTCTACAAGATAACAATTCTGCAAGCCTATGTTAGTGCCAGAACTGAAAAGAGTGTGAGAACCAATAGTTAACATAACCAACCAACAGTCTCGACTCTCCAAGGAATGCAAAATCTGAAGACGAAAAAAGCAGACTGAAATCGTGTAACATTTGCAAACACCCAGGACACTGTCGAAAGTCGAAACATGGCTACATGAGAAAACAAATATCTGATCCTCTCTGTTCAACCTAGCAGCTTGCAATGCAGATCAACAATCAGCTAGAAGTATTCGTATCTGCCATATGCCTATTGTTTGTCAAATAGCCATGTAGCAGTGAGATCCAAGTTTGACTTCTCCCAGTTACAAACACTGCAACCCTAAACTTTGGGTGGACTGGATTTAAGGGCATCGCGGCTCAAACCACACTTGCTATACTAACACAACTAAAGCACAACAGCAGCAACACATTCAAACCATTACCATTAATCAACTGCAAGCTAATTAACAACTAAAAATAATTTAAGGAAATGATGCGGCACATGCAATGGTAGATAAACAGCCAGAAGTGATATCAAACTACCAACACAGTCATTGAGCGGACAACTTAGCATCTTAATGATGAAAAACAAAACAGTTTTCTCATCGACCAAAAGAAGACCACTGTATCCATAACAGGCAGTTAAACTCTTAAAAGTAAACCATCAAAACAGATAATTAAGCCAAAAAAGATCTAGCTTGCAACCTGCAGATAACCCTTCAAGCAACAGTAGCTTCTGCACTCTGCTCACCCTCACCACCTGCAGCAGCTGCTGCGTTATTGGCCTCTGCCTCTGCAGCTGCATCCATCTCCTCCACAGTAGCATCAACATCATCCGATGGTGGTCGAACCTGCTCCTCCTCTGGAAGTGGCTCTTCCACATAATCATTCTCAAATGCATCGGAAGGCACCTCATAGATCCTCACCTGTGGCTTAGCTGGATCTTTTACAAGCACATACTTGCCCTCCTCAAACTTCATGCAGATGTCCACAATCGACTTGACAATTCCCCACATGTTTGCTGTGTTGAGGTTGATCTGTGCAGCAAAATCCCTTGGCTTGTATCCCATCACAGTGAGTATGGCATGATTGTAGTGATCGCGGGGATGCACGCGTGACACATAACCCAACTTCATCATGTCAGCACCAGCAAGCAAAGCCTGGCAAGTCCAGCGAGCAAGTTTGTTGGCATTGTTCTTGAGCTCTGTAGCGAGCACAGCACCACGCTGTGTCTCAAGCTTCTGCCTCCAGTCAACACCAGTAATCTTAGGATCAAACTCATTGAGCGCATTGAGCGCAAGGAACTGACGCCCACCACCTGGATCAGCATTCACAGCATGCACCTCACAGCGAGCAACAATGCTGATCTCATCATCCAGCTTCCAGCGGCGGTAGCGGTAGCCAACAGATGCTGCCTCCTCACCCTCAGAAGCAAATGGGTTAGGCTCATCAAAGGTAACCTTCTCACCATCACGAAGCAGCACCTGTTGCGAGAAGTTCTGGTTGATGTAGGTCGCCTCGACGGCAAGGGAGTGCGCCGAGTTGATATCATCCTTGTTTTCTGGGAGCTGCTCCTGGGCAGTCTCATTGACAGATAGCAGATCGAGCTGGGCATCATCACGCTTGTCAAAGAAGAGCTTGTTGCCGACACGCTGCACGACGATGTCCCACGAGTGGATGCTGCGGGGCGTACACATAAGCGCGGCGAGGATGGCGTCGGTGGCAAATACGGTGGCTTTGTCCTCCTCGGCGAGGCGGCGGATGACAGGGTCGTCGGTGGTGGTGACCTTGAAGAAGTTGCGAGACTTGAAGCGCTCCAGGCGGCGTGCGGCCTTGGGGTTGACGCGATCGAAGGCGCGATCGTAATACTCAACGGCACCGCACAAGAGGAGGTCCTCGGGCTGGTCAGCGACGGAGAAGGATAGCTTGGTGAAGTTGGCGAAGGGGATCTGCTCACGCATGGTCCAGTCGGGCTGGATATCGACGGAAGGCTTGGCCGACGAGGACTGGTTGCCGCGGAAGCCGGGGTGGTGGTGGGAGCGGTGGTTCTGGAAGTGGCGCTCGCGGCGGGCGCGCTCCTTCTCGGCCTCGCGGCGGCGCGCCTCCACCTCCTCGTCGCGGCGCTGCGGGAGCTGCGGGCGCTGGTTGAAGCGCCACTTGGGGCCGAACCGCGGGTGACGCGGAGGCGGCTTGGCGTCGACGAGGCGGAACGAGGAGTCCTCCGCGGCGGCGGCGAGGGAGTCGTCGACGGAGGTGAAGTCAAAGACGGAGTCGCGGGAGGCGGCGGCGAGGGCGGCGGGCCCCGCGGGATTGCGGGTCCAGTCCGCGATGCGGCCCAGCTTATCCGAGCGGGAGAAGGGCGCGAAGGGGATGGAGGCCGCCGCGGCGCCTCCGCCAAGGGATGCCGGCGCCGGCGCGGTGTCGGGAGGGCCCCAGCCATCCTGGTTGAAGGCGACGACGCCGACGTCGAAGCCCATGGTGGCCTGGATCCGATCGGAGGCTGGAGGTGGCGGCGCTAGGGTTGGGGTTGTGGGAGGAAGAGGGGACACTTAGGGTTTGGGAATACTAATTTATCTAAATATTTAACGGGCATCGGCTTGGCGACTTGGATCCGGCCCACATAGTAACACGGAGGAGTTTGTGTTGGGCCGGCCCATGTGTTCCGCGCTGACCCGGTAAAGGGCTAAAGGCCGTGTGGTTAGTATCGTTCCCGGCTGGGCCTTGATGAGAGTGCAACTGCTCTATGGAGTACAATGGAGTACATCATCGAGACTTGTGTGACTGGGTGGGTCATCACGTGTACCAGTGTTCTTTTATGAACGCGTTAATTACAGCGTGATTTATGATTGCAATCTGCTCATTAATGTAGGCAGGAATTTTCCCGGTGCATGCCCTACTTCGCAATAGGATCAATGCAGTTAATCTGTAGGGTTTTGTAAAGATTACAGCGAGTATTTAATGCAATTACACATTTGTTCATTAATATATTTACAAACAATGCGTTTTAGAAAATTGACCTCTTGGGTGACACGGTTCATCCTAATATATGATCCTACTTATATATCACATTACACGAGAAAACATTTTATTTGATAACACCCTGTCATACAGTCAATACTTCGTAACTAAAGTGACCAAGATTTTTTTTTACAAACCTAACAAAAAAATATCACATTTACTCAAGTAAGCCAATTTAATATCAGGGCGACATAAACCCATTTAAAATTGTCATTGTTATTACATTGCTGTTCATTGAATTATGACTATAGTATGCTACTTTTCTCATGAATCAATGACGATAAAAATAATAAAGACGATCTACTCTTGAAGTAGCGATACCAATAATGCCTTACCTCACATAGGCTAGAATTACATGCGAAAAAATAAGTCAAAAGACCAACTTAGAATGTGATATTAATTTATCCTATAACACCGTCATCATTCCTTGCCGAGCCAACTTAGTATCGTGGAGAAGTTGGTACCACCTTATCTCTCCACGACGAGTTAACTTTGGGTCTCTCCCACTCCCTTGTGTTATATCTCCTCCTTTTCTAACATGGATACATCCTGTTATTTGAAAGACTAAAATTTCATTATGCTTCTTCAAAGATTATACAAGGCAGTTAAGCTAGAGACAAGAACATGCTTGACTGAATTGAGTTGGAATCTAGCGATTCTATTGGTATGATTTATTATGTGAGACCTTTTTTAAATATACAGGGAATATGATATTTTCTAGTTTATTAATTTGAGGATGATAGATGGACTGCTTGGTGTGATTGTTTGAACCTTTTCTTTCCAGAATTTCAAACTGCCTTTTATACTTAGTTTTTTGTCACGAGGTTATGTATGCTAAACATTTGCTCATCATAATCGGTTTTCTGTAATAAACACCGTGACAAATATGAAAACCATATAACTCATGAGAGACATATAAAACCTATTTCCCAATATGCTATGATTCACTTATTTGTTTTTCACTGATTTTGTCTAAATAGTATTACGCGAATAAAGATATAAACACAGTGTCCACCAGTAATTCCAAGTGATCTCAATTTTCAATTTTTATGTAAGTTACTTCTAAACATGATGACAAAGTCTGAAAGTATCGAAAGATAGAAAATTATTATATTTTTTATAATAGCTATTTAATAATATAAACTAAAGAATTAATTTGAATTGAAAAGAGTACATTTAAGAACGTGTGATGGGAATATTTTTTTTCTCGATTTATATACGCACGCTTTTTATTTTTTTTAATTTTCTATATAGAAGTTAATTATCTTATATTTATAAAATAGGTTTTCTAATTTATAATAATTAATTATATTATTTAAACTATTAAATAGAGATCATAACAATTAGATTATTTTCTATGTTAATCGACATTTATTTTCAAACGCAACCTTATTCCTCCTCCACAATCCATTGATGCATCCATCCATCCGTCCGCCCCAGATATATAAAGCTCTCGGCGAAGGGGAGGTAGGGGAGGAAGGGTTTTGGAATTAGGCCGCCGTTGCGTGGGAGAGCAAAGTGGAAACTGCCGAAACCGAAGCTAGCCGCCACCGCAACCGCGACCCCGCCGCCGCGCCGCCGCGAGGAGCCCTCCCTCGCCCTAGGTTCTCAAGGGGTTTCCCGCGCGCGGACGGGGGGAGGAGGAGGAGGAGGAGGCGGGGGGATCTCCGGCGGCGAGGATGACCGGCGGCGGCGCGGGAGGAGGAGGGAAGGGGGCTGCGGCTGCGGCCGTGGTCCCCGTCCCGGCGGCGTCGAGGAAGCTGGTGCAGAGCCTGAAGGAGATCGTGAACCGCCCGGAGGCGGAGATCTACGCTGTGCTGCGCGATTGCGGCATGGACCCTGACGAGGCGGTCAGCCGCCTCCTCTCCCAAGGTCGCCCCCTCCCCCCCGGTTTCTCACGGGTTCTTCCCTGGATGCGTCGGCGCCTGTTCGTTGTCGTTAGGGTTCTAGAAGATTCTTACGACCGCGTGCCCCCTTTCCGTTTGGGATGATTCGTTACCTTGTCGCCGTCATGGTTGCGCTCTGAGCGTGCGCACACCACGGATGAGTGTGAAGGATGCGCCTATTAGATTTTCTTCTGGAGCCTCCTGTCGATTTTTCATGATTTATCCGTTGATAGATTTGGCCATTCGGGAGTCACTTGGGCTCTTGCGAATCTTCTCGTACATTTATAGGGTTTCAGTTTAGGTTTCGCGCTAAATGCTAACAGTTGCAAGCGTTTCCTATTTTGGACTAGGGGTTAGGTCGATGCTGCTTGTTCTATCTAGGAACCGGTCTCCTTTTGTTTCTTGTCTTTTGGTGTACGAAGGAGTTGAGATTGTTGGGAAGCAAACAGATGAATACTGAACTACTGAACTTTGAAAGAATGAATGATTGGAGTATGTAGGATGGAAGAAGTAGAATCTTTCGATTTTGAAAGGAGGTGGACCCTCTGGCTTGGTGTATTGGCTAAGTTTGAAAAGTGGAAACATTTAGTATTGCTGTTTCTTCCAAAATGGTCATTTACATTATACTTATGTGAAATTAGGACTTGCTGTTTCTGCAGGGTTGCTGCTGAGTTTTGTCTTCATTTTCGGGGACAGTATGTTAGGGGTTTTATGTATTCATTTTGTCTCTTGTTGCTCCTGTGTCCTAGTTTTGCATAGTTTATAAAAAAGAATGTGTGCGTCTCGGATTGTTCTATTGAAACATTCCACTATTAGATTTTAGGACGTGTTAACCTAATATCTATGGACACGGGGCAAGTGTAACACTATTATATGTATATGATGAAAAGGACTATTAGATGATGTTTACTGAATTTCATTGGTCATATCAGTGGAAGTAAGCAACTCAGGTCTGCCTTTAGCTTGTTTATATGGTAGTGTCAGAACTTTTGGCTTCTGTAGGAGTAAGTTTCTGAGCCTGCAGTGATTTGTGATATTAGTCTTGGTTCTTCTCTTTGTAAGGAGTCTTTTTATTACTTCAAACTGCATGCATTTTCTTTGATCTGAGAAGTTGAAGAAAGATTAACTGCCATCGCTCGACATAGTTGGCAGCTTATCTTTTCCATATATGACTTCTCCATGGTATTTGTCTTAGTCTGACTTTCACAACGTGGTGCAGAACTACAGACGGAATTGTGTCTTTGCATTATAGCTTTTCTTAACACTGTTAGTCTCCTACTCTCCTTGACTCCTTTTAATCTATTGCTGCTAACTTTGAGTTTATGAGGGATATTGGATGGGCTAGGAGTAGGAATTACCAGCTTATTATGTCATCTGTGTAGCATGTGAAAGTCATAATGAAGTTTCCTGAAATGGCATAGAGGTGTCGTATTGGGTTTTATATCTTATTTGCTTGTTACAGAGTTTATATGATGCACAGTTACTACGTATTGACTACCTTATTTTCTGTGCACATATTTTACATATGTTTGAGGAGGCAAGTTTGTGGTTGTTTTATCTGCAAACACCATTTTCTGAATTTCATCTCAATATTATCATGCCAATTTTATTTTCATCCCACATTCTTTTTTTGTATATCTTTGTTGATTGTACCATCTCGTTGTTTTTAATCAGTTTAAACTGTCTATATGTGTCAATGCAACCCAAGATAAATCACTTATGTTTATTTTAGTTGCTCTGGCAGTTATGTTAACATTGATATCTTTTGTACCACTTTTTTCAGATACTTTTCAAGAGGTAAAGAGCAAGCGCGATAAGAAAAAAGAGGTGTGCTTTATATCTTGCATTGTTTGCTTTATTTCATAACCAGCACTCAGCTTTGATTAGGTTGCCCTATACAATTTATTATCATCAATAGCCATGAAGAAGACATTTTGTTCCTTCAACAATTCGTTCTTGTCTGATCAATTCCTTGTGTCTAAATTTAGCATAACGAACTAATCTTTTGGAGTTTTGGTTGTTGTTTGAAAATTCTCTAGCCTTGATGAACTTATAACTATAGTTATTGGCACTTACATAGGTCAAAGAGATTCCTGAGCCAAGATCTCGAGCGGCAAGTAATGCTGCCAGTCGAGGCGTAAGAGGTGCAGATCGAGGCGGACGGAACAGTTCTTTTCACTCTAGCTCCATTGGTAATAGGAAACAACAGCATCGTTATCTTCAAGGTTATTCATTGGTTGTAATTCCTTTTCACCTTTTTTTTGTTCATTTTAATATTCAGACAATGTGGCTTCAAGGTCAATCTCAGGGCCTGGTATGACATCGATCAATTCCACTCAGAAGCAAACAGTTCCAAGGTAAGAGAGCATACCCCTTTTGCTACATACTTTGAGAAGGGATTTTATGGCAGTTCTGTATTTTTAGAAGGCATACCATTTTTCTACTTGTGTCCTTTCTCGGGAACCTTTGTCTCTTTGCATTTGATATGCTCCTTTTGCATTATTTTTTATTCTGCTGCTACCTGTAAAATTCCATGCAAATTGTGTGGTTTTTTTTACAAAACAATTATCTTGTTAGATTACTGTAACTCGATAGTTCACATGGTATGTGTAATTATTATCTGAGACACTATCATTTGTAATGTTGTATATTATTCAAACGAATAATATAGTATCTGGATGATGCATCACACATGACAGTTAATGCACAATAGAAATTTTATCTGATATATTGACGATTTCATAACATTTTCTTTTTTCACTCTTTGGGGTATTCATGCTCCTTTTTATATGTAGTTCCTCTGTAAACAAAAATGTGGTTGCTGATGGACCATCGGTACCGCCACAATCGTCATCTGGGTTTCAGCACGGTCGGTCTGGGACACCAGCTCAGTTGTCAATGGCCGATATTGTGAAAATGGGGAGGCCTCAGGCTCAGGGAAAGCAGCCTTCTAGCAAGCCTGCTGTTACTGCAGACAAAGGATATGCCAGGCAATACCCATCTTTGCCCACTACTGTGAACCAGAATTTGAAACTATCTGCTAGCACAGTTTCACCAACAGATCCTGACCAGGGGTTACATTCTACCCAAGATTCTATTCATGTCAAGGATCACAATCACTCAGCAGCTGTCAACAAGCTGACCTATGATAATGATTGGCTTCCACAAGATAAGCCACCATCAGGAAATCAATCAGGCCTACCTGAGACATCCGGCGATCAATCAATATATGAGTCATCACTACAGTCATCTACACTGGTTTCTGGTGTGATTAACCCTCATGAAAATTCTTATTTGGATGAGAGCAAATCAGCTGCAATCTCATCGGTAAATGCTTCCGAGAGACACTTGGAACATCATGGAGGCAATTCTGAATATAATGATGGGCTGTTGCAGGACTCGAGTACTTATCTTCCTCAGAAGAATTCTACTACAGAAGATGAAGGTGAGTGTAGATATGAGTTTAGGAACTGTTCTTGGCTTTATTTGTTATCATTTTTTAGTCCAATAATATTTATCTGTAGCATGTCCATATTCTGTCCTGCTGGAATAACCTGGATCTTTGGAGTTATAACTTATTGCATCTGCTAGCATTGGAAAGCCACCAGATCGTTCATTAGTAAATACTTTTGCTTATGTAGGCATGAAATACAAACATCATGTATTTTACATTACCAATTCCTAAGTTAATCTGACAGATTCATTTCTCCATGGACTTGTTGAATGCATCTCTGTTACGATAGGATTTAGGGAGGCAGTTGTGGCAACTGGCAAGCAATCAATTTCACTGGACAAAATAGATGTATGAATGCTGCACCTTTTTAGTAGTAGACATTCCCCTATTATCCAAGTAATGTCTTCAGAGTGCAGACGTCATGCTGTTAGTTTTCTTTATGAATAAACTTTAGACAGTCATG
Organism: Oryza coarctata; assembly: GCA_030770085.1. Lineage (NCBI taxonomy): Eukaryota > Viridiplantae > Streptophyta > Magnoliopsida > Poales > Poaceae > Oryza > Oryza coarctata. The sequence goes on from CM061470.1 coordinate 22,070,763, forward strand.
TTATTTGTAAGGCTTGTCAACGATGCATTTCATTATATCATAGTTTTGCATCACAAGTCATGCAGTTTATTGTGAATATGTTTTTACAGCCTATGTTCCTTTTTGGTTGCTTCTTTTCCTGGATGCACAGCATTCTGGCTTTGGCATGAGTGCATTACCTGCATGTGAATACTGAATTTACTTTACTATTCTTGCAGTTGACGACTCCAATGCTGATGTAGCATTAGGCACAGAAAACTTCCAGGGACTAAGCCTACATAATGAAGAGTTAGTTGCAACAACATTAGCTGAAGATAACCCTGCAGTAATAATTCCTGATCACCTGCAAGTTACTGGATCAGATTGTGTGACTTTGAGCTTTGGCAGTTTTGAATCTGGAGCGTTTTCTGGGCTTCTCCCTGTCCCATCAAGGATTGCTGATGATAACAATGTGGAGTTGCCTGTTATAGAGGAATCTGCACCTCTAGATCAAATCGATTCAAGGTTAAGTTCATTCCTGCCATCTTTATTCACTGCACATATTGCTTGTGACATGACTGGAATGTTTTTTTTTATCTTGCAGAGATCAAGAGTATTATGATAGTGGTGCAGTTAATTCATCAGGAAATGAGAACCATGATACTATTATAGGTACTAACATGGAGAGCCTTGATGTACCTTCTGTTTCACAGCCTGATGTCTTGAGACAAGAAGCGCTTGATCATCCTGGCCTTCAATATAACCTACCATCTGATTCAAGTGCTTCATATGCAAATACCACACAGCCAAGTACAATGGAGTCTTCACAAGGAAACACAGCGCACACTCTTTCCCACCTTTCAAACTTGCTGGTAAATTGGTAACCTTTTCCTAAAATCTTCAATTTTCATCTTTCATTCTGTTTCTGAAAGAGAAATAGTTTCAGATTGGTTTTGATTTTTCCTTGAGAATCTTAAGCAGATTCAAGTATTTTGCTGGTTCATTTTCTGTTGATAACCATTTAACTCTTGAACTAGTATGATTACTTTGTGATAGAATGAATTATTAACAGTTTTAAGTGGTTTTAGCCCAGCAAAGCAATAAGATATTTAGCAGTTTAAGTGCTTGCCATATAGACCCATTCTTTTGTTCATTAACTCTTATCTCAAGATAGACTGCTGATGTAAATCATTGCTTCATTTTGGTATTGTCTAGAATAACATTTGGATTGGCTATTTTTGGCTTCCTTAACTGGTCTTTCTATTTTTCTGCCTTCTGCTTGCATGTTTATTCAAGTCAGCTAAAGGTGCTCTTGCATTATTCTTACTTAACTTGTTTGTTCTCCAGCAAGCAAATTCATTACACAGCAGCCTATTGGGGTCGAACATGGCACCTCTTCGGGACTTGGACTTCACTCTATCACCTTTGCTAGCAGCACAGGATACAAAATATAACTCAGCTGCACCAACTACTACTGGACCAGTAATCTCCATGCAAGAGGTAATTTAACTACCCGACTTCACTTTTTCATGGTGTTTTCTCCAGATTCATATTTCATATAAGTATAACTTTAGGAAGAGAATGGCCCCACATCCTCTATTTATTTTAAAGATGAATTACAAGGGTGTATGGTGCTGGAAATTTTTATCTATGCAGTTAATCATTCAGCAACAAGTAATCTCTAGTTCTCTAATTTTCTTAACTTATATGTTTCAGGCTCTGAAGCCTGGAGTTTTCTCAAACACTCAATCTACACAAAATCTTCCAAGTACTAGTGTACCAACAGGGCCTCCTCTTCCTCAGCAATTATTGCATCCTTACCCTCAGCCAACTGTACCACTGGCGCCTTTTGCGAATATGATTGGCTATCCATATTTAGCACAGAACTACCCTGCTGCTTACCTACCATCAGCTGCCTTCCAGCAAGCATACTCGAGTAATGGGCCGTTCCATCAGTCTGCTGCTGCTGTTGTACAAGGAGGTGCCATGAAGTACAATATGAATGTGCCACAGCAATTCAAGAGCAGCCTATCGGCTACAAGCTTACAACAGCAGCCTTCTTCAGTGATCTCTGGTTATGGAGGCTTTGGAAGCTCTAGTAATCTTCAAGGAAATTTCAATCTTAATCAGAATGCTGCCTCTGCATCAACAAATCTTAGTTTTGATGAAGCACTGAGCACGCCATACAAAGATCCCAGTCAATATATGGCCCTCCAGCAGGTAACAACAGCAAGGTGCCCATATGTTTCCTTGGAAATTTAATATGCCATATATATTCACGAGTTACTTGCGGTATTCCTCCTTTCAGGGTGACAACTCTCCAATGTGGCTTCATGGTGCTGGTTCAAGAGCAACGTCAGCGCTTCCACCGAGCCACTTCTATGGCTTCCAGGGACAGAGCCAGCAGGGTGCTTTTCGTCAGGCGCAGCAACCGCAGCAGAACTCCCAGTTCGGTGGCCATGGGTACCCAGCTTTCTACCATTCTCAAGAGCACCACCAGAACCCGGCCGAGGGAGGCCTGAACGGTTTCCAGACTGCCCAATCACAGCCATCTCACCAGGGCTGGCAGCAGCACACCGGCTACTGAGTGCTGTACCCTTGTTATAGGTGGGGGCTGCTAGCCGAGCATGGCGTGCGTGTATCCTGACCAGCTGCAGAGTTAAGCAGCTCGGAGTAGCTGAGCCTGTGCCTCGAGCGCTGAGGATGGAGGGTCCACGCCATTCAACAACAGTTTCGAGAGTGTTTTTAACATGTTGCGTGTGTTCGTCAGACAGATATGATTTGTGTTTCGTTTTGATAGTTATATGTGCGGAAGTGCAGTCTTCTTGTAACTCTTCTTGAGGCCTAACTGGGGCCGTTCTGATTTCTAAGAGCTAGCCGTCTTCTTGACCCTGCTGATGCTACTTTCTTTTTTATCCCCCGAATTTCTGGTGTCACAATCGGAGCTGCGGCAATCCATTGACTTGCTGTTGCTGCAACGCGTCCGGCGGCTGCTGCTCGTAGGCGGTGTTGGCGATCACAAAATGCAGTGTGCCGTTGGGCTCTCGCCGGAATGCCCACACGGCGACGTCGTCCATCACGTGGTCGCCGCGGTCGGCGAATCTGGTGTGCTCTCTTTGCCCGGATTATGGTGTGGCTGTTGGGAGTCCCTCCTGGTCAACTCCATGACCGTCACATCGACGGGGACGGCACGGTTGACGACGACGTACACGACGAGCCCTCGGCTTCTTGCCCTCGGATGCTGCTTCGATGGCTTCTTCCGACATTTCTCTTAACTAGGTTGGCGGCATGGCACACCTCGTCGGAGAGGAGAGGAGCGGACGGAGGTGGCGTATGACGGCGTCGGTTGGGATGAGGAAGCGGCTCTGTTGCATGGAGAGGTCGGAAACCTCGACTCACTTCCTGCAGATGAAGTGGAGCGGCAGGTCGTCGCGTAGGCCTAGTAACGGGAGCATCTCGTCGCGTACCCACGCCGGCGGCGGGGGAGGGGCATCATCATCTTCCACTACTCTGCGCGGCACAACGGCAGGAGGGACGTGCGCCGCCGCCCGCAGCGGCACGGCGTGGATGGGCTCCGCATCGATCGGTGCAGCCGCGTCGATGCACTCCACCGCGACGGCCGGCGCCGCCGCATTGGCTGAGGTCACCGACGTACTGACGACGTCGTTCGATGTACTCTTGCATTTGCTTCTTGGCCTGGACGGTCGTGAGGCTTTGCCGAGCGGCCTCCGCCGCACCATTAGTAATCGACAGGAGCAAGGTATCTGCGACGACGCCGCCGTTCGAGGTCTCCGTCGTCGAGGAGGAGGCTTGGCCGGCGTCGCCGAGGGTGACGGACGCCAGCGAGAGCGACAGGATGTCGGGACCCACTTCTTCCCTAAACCTTCGCGAGCGACGTCGTGACTCTCGCTACCACCGCCTTGTTGCCATCCTTAAAGCGAACGCGACCTCGATCGCTTCATCTCTCCGCCGATCGTACGTCCGTCGCCCGGCGGGAAGAACGGTGTCGCCGTCGTTGACGTTAACAGGTGTCTCGCAACTAAGTTAGCTTGTGTTTAATCACCCTCCTATTCTCAAACTTAAATAGTTCTCCATGATATAATTCCGATTCGAATTAACTATAGATGAGAGAATTACCGGAAAAGATGCCGGGCTCTCTCGGAGTATTAGTGTTTGCTCCCTTTCCGACTTGACATCGGTCGTGACTCCGGCTGAGAATCTGGCGACACGAGACGCGGGCGGCAGCCCAACTTGATAGGCTCAATGTGTGGCCACGAAGAGAACTAGAGGCATGTAGCCCATGCAGGAGGACGGCTGGGCTGTTTGATGGGCTCTAACTTTTATAAATAAATAGTTTTGAATAGAGTTGTGGAGTGTTTGAATTCTGCACTATCTCTTTAGTTTATTTTTAAAATCATTTTAGCTTTGCTTTTTTTAAATGGAGTTGAAAATATTTGGTTAGACTTTACCTCAAAAAAGATGTAGCTAAAGCTAAATCACTGCCAGACATGTCCTTCGTTTCGTTGGATCAGCGATCTGCCATAACTTTGAGATGCTCGTTCGGTACCTTCTGGTTGATTGGGAATTAGGCATACGTTTTCCTCTTTCCTTTCCTGCTTTCCAAGCATCAAAGTTTTGCCTTTTTGTTTTCTTGTTCTACTATACGGAACACGCAGAAAGACGGTTGCATTCTTCGCTTCGTTCGATCTGATCTGCCATCACTTTGAGCTATAGCACTTTTAGTGTACCACTCAATATAGTGATCTATCCACTGCAGATCTAAGTGGACGAATCTAATACACTGGTGATGTGGATATCACGGCAGTAATACCTCTATCTTAAAATATGCTTCCTCTATAAAAACTTTTATGTGTGTGATATGTTAAAAATACAGAAGAGTTTAAAAAAGTAGAGATCATTTTATTCTTTTTAATTTTATATTGGTATGTGTGTGATATGTTAAAAATAAAGCTTTTTTTGACGAAAGAAAGTACTTAATTAATTCTACATACACTAAAAGTTACTATATTTTAGAATACAGGTTGCTACTAGTTACACGCAATCGATCTCATAAGTCACCAATTTGTGTCAATTTTAATAGTTTTATCATGCTAATGCTACCTCCTAATGATAAGAAAAGTATGAATGTGGACATCCCATGCCCTTGTATTTTTTTAAGAAGTAAACATCCCCTATCTTAAATGGTTAAATGGTCAATCCATTGGCTCTCCAGGAGTCCTGAAGAGTGTACAAGAGAACTGTTTGTCCCATGGCTACCTTTGCCACAACTCAGTTTAAACAGTTTAACATGATTTGGCTAGAAAATACGTGTATAACGTGGCTTGTCTCAACGGCACTACGACCTGGTTGGCCAATAATTTGTGTCATGGTCCTATTCTGTTCTCGTTGTGAATTTTGGGTTTTTATTTGCATGCTTTCTAATATATTAAATGGCGTATTTCACGTAACAAAAATCTATACAAAAATTTTGGAATATTTTTCTTAAAACAAAATTTTATTTTTATAGGAGTTAATTCATTCGTTTATATGTTCAAATAACTATAAAAAAAAACAAACAATCCATCGATTTCAGCTGTACGCGTAGCGCACGGTCTAGCACGGATGCCAACCAAACAGGCCGTACAATGGTACCCTGTCACCGGCTCGCTTTATATTTGCACGCTCAGTTTGCTCGCTTGCTTCCCTGGTAGTGGTAGCTGTTGGGCACGTGGGTTGCCGCTGCTGCTCTCTTGCATCCCATTTCCCGGTGAGTGCTTGTGGATTCTGCTTGAGACCTTGACTGGGACGGATCTGTGTAAAACGAAGCCAATGGATTTTTGCGCAGCTCGTGTGGTTTTTGTTCGAGATCTGCTTGCTTAATTCTTTGTGTGTCCATTTCGGGTTTGAAGCAGATTGAGCCCAGTGTGTTAGATATCTAACCGATTTGTTTATGCTCACCATATTTTCCCGGTTAATTAGCGCATCTCGTTTCCTGGCACTGGGACTGCTGCTCTCCTAGTGAGGATTTATATTTTTGGACTTTTGCCTTCCAGCCTCACTTGCTTAGCTTTAGCTTGGAATTGCTTTTTCTCTGCTTATTTTATGCATTAATATCTTTCATACTTTCTCGTAACTAGTAAATTTTCCTTTAAAGACCAATATAACAACATATTTAGATTTTTTTCCCGTTTAGCACAGCTCATAGTCAGGTTTCTTGCCCTTTCAAGCGAAAGCATCAAAATTACAAGTATAAAGCGGTGATCTCTGTAAAATTATTGAGCTGAGATTTTTTGGACAGTTTTATCTTACTTTAGTTTTTAATTATCCATGGCCTATCGTCGTCTTTTTACATGGGTGGATGTCATCTTTCCACATGGATGTAGGGATTTGAATCCGCTTCTACATTAAAAAAAAGGAAGACAAGAAATAATTATTTATTGGAAGGCTCCTCTTCTCTATTATCCGTGCAATCGATTGAGTACGTAGCTCCACTCCACTGTTGCTATCACCGCCTCTGCTCACTTCCTCGATTAGATCTGATGGCCCTAAGTTCAAGGTAGTTAGATGTGGTAGCATTGTCAGGCTTCGAACAGCTAGATCCGGCCACCCTGCCCTGCCATGCTCCCGTGGCTCATCATCCCTCGCCATTGCTTGGGACGGCTGCAATATCTCGTCACAGCCCAAGGTTGCCTCATAAGGTCATAATCGTTATCGGAGCTGGTTGCCACTTGATCTAGCCATGGGGTTTCCATCCCTTGTAGCCCACGACGTTGGCCTCGCTCTGATCCAAACTGTTCTAACCGATGGCAATGTCTACCTAGGTTAAGAGGCCAATCTAAGGGCCATCGAATCCATAAATGGTGGCAGCTATGCCAATGATAGGGCAGGAGAGAGGCAAAGGCGGTTGTGGTGGCGCTTAGGAGAAGGGCGTATAGACACTAGCGCTGGATAGTTTTTTTTTCCTACAAATAGTTCCGGTAACAATGGCTAAAACCTAGGGATTTTTATTATGCATGTATATTGAGGTCTTTGAAATTTACTTTATTTTTTTTACGTTGCTGTTACAGTAGCGTCGGTTAAAACCTAAAGGTCTTTTTTTTTAATTTTCCGTAACACTCGTTTGGCTCCCATGAAATTCATTTGATTAATTCAATTGGATTCAGAATCTTATGACAACATGATTTCATTTTAATTCAGATAAATTACAATTCAAAGTTTTATGTCTGTCTATCCTTTGTAATTGGAATCAAAGACTTTCGAGCTTTCAGGCACATCACCCATGAATGCCCATGTCACACACTCACATTGTCACTGCTAGCCTCTGACCAATCAATAGCGGCTAGAATTAAATTTGTTTTTTAATTGAAATATAAGAAGCAATTCTATTAGAGAAAAGTAAATGGTATTATTATTAAAAACATCTAGTTATGATGCACTGCCGTATACTGTCGGTCTAATTGACTATCTGCTGATGGTTCGATTGTCGTGTTATCGATACTCCGACTGCTTTTATGTCATTGATTTGTCCACCATGTTGTCACCGATCTAATTGCTCACGAATAAAAAACACAACTTGATAAAACTATTAAAAATATATTAAATTTATTACATCAAGATATGTCTATAAAATACATACAAAACACTTTATCTCTCTTAAACATTTTCTTTCTTACAGAAGTTATACTCATAGGCATCAACTCTTCATGTATTTATAAAAAAAAATCTTCATTTTTAAGTAGAGTAGAACTCTTACTCCTATTTAAAGTCAAACATTCAAATTCCAAAACCAATTAGATATAGAAATCCTATTCCTAATAGAAATCAATATCTTATATTCCAATAATTTTACAATTTTTAAATTTAATTTTTCTCTTTATTCTCGGTATCACTTTAAATGTATTCATGATTTCTCTCGTACTTATGCACTTATCTCCTAAACCTAGTCTTGGTCATGCTATTGATAAATATTGGTCTCAAGGCTTTCTAATTCTAGTCTAACTTTGTTAATCCTGATTATGCTAGCACCATTAAACAATAGTTGACCTTAGATCACCTATATATAAATACACAAAGTAACCGTTCAACCTGACCAAATTATTTACATACACTTATACAACACCATTAATATTTTTAAACTAATTTCTATTAATTAAATCATTTATAAAGCTAATTGTTTATTATAAAATATTAATCATAACAATTATTTAAAAGTTTTATTCATTATTGTTAATAAAACAAGCATTGAAATCAACAAGGCAACAATCCAATTGAATATGGAGCAAAAGAAATCGACAAACACATCTTCGGAGCTAGAATCATGAAATTGATCCAAATGTCTCCACAAAATCTCAATGTTTTATGGAAGAAGAATAGAAAGCCACGTGAGGAGATGAGGAAGCCCAAAACTGTCGCCCCTTTCGTGACTCCCGCATCGCTTCGCCACTCATATTTATGACACTTGCTGCCTCCATCAAAGTTGGTCGCAGAGGAGGTCGCCAATGTCTCGATGCTGCGAGCGGACCTTGGGTTGGGTGGTAGGATTGCATGGGAGGTTGACGGCAATTAAGAAACTCACATGATGTTGGTGATGGAGGCAGCGCAGTGTAGGAAGAGGATATGCAAGAGCGGTGGCAACGAAGGCAACATCGCAGGGCAGAAGGCTCGTGAGAGCAGTGCCACAGAGGGAAGGAGGGGCTTCGCAAGCTTTTGTGATTCCACACAAATGATAGGTGTGACAAGGAAACAACGTAATTGTTGGCCGGATCTGCGAAATCAGTTGTGGTACCAACAATTCCGATTGCACTTGCAGCCAAATGCCCGTATACTACGTATTCAGTTCGAATCCCATGATTGTAAGATGAATGCCTGGGAGCCAAACATGATGTAATAGGATTTATTCGATGTCACTTCCAACATTTTTTTTCATCAACTTTGCTTCATCTCTCCTGCTGTTTTATTTCTCTCCCTATTTGTTGCAAATCCCCAACCCTGGGAACCTGCAGCGTGGCCTTGCTGCTCCTCACGGCCGTCCTGCTCCAAACCTTCCTCCCCACGTCGGCAGTGGAGGTCTTGGTGCAGATCAAGCTGAAGAGGCGACCAATTGACCCGAACGGTCACATCGTGGCATGTCGGCCTTCAGTTTAGAACACCGAAAACCGCATGTGTTTATAATATAATTTGCTAGATCAGTAGATGATGATACACATATAATATAGCTAATAATTAATATACAAGGGTTTCTAAATGAGAACCTAAAATAGATCAAGCATGAAATACCAAAATAAATAAATAAGATAGCAAAAGCGAAACTACAGTGATCTAACACTACTCAGCATCGATTATAGCAACCTAAGCCTCTCTTATTACGCCCCCTCCATCACCTCAGTAGGAATACGCTCATATGATCACCTCCTGCCTCTAGGTAAAAATAGTAATGGTGAGTCTATAAAGTGGTCGTAAGCCATCAATTTAACATGTTTAATGCACATATGGTTTAAGCAAAGATAAGATTCTTTTGTATAAAGCCAATTTTTATAAATAGACTTAGTCATTTTGACTAAAAAAACATGCTAAATTTTTTTCTTTAACTATTCTCTAAGGGCCGTGTCCACTTTCCAAGACACTCTTGGATTGTTTTACTCTAGGTTTATTTATCCATATTTTTATCATTGGAAGTTACTCTCATCTAGGTAGTCCTCCATGTCCTATCAATTTTCAACCAGGTCTCAAGTTTATAAGTTAAGAGTAATACAAGTTTTGATGTTTATTTAACCATGAGCAAGAATATTTAAATAAATTGGTTTACTCATATTTGCAATTGATGTATGTTTTATTTGCACTCCGTAACTTGTCCAAAACATGAGATTAGTCGTATACCAATTTTTTAGGTCCCTTCTAGTGGTGGTACCCATCCCATAAACTATGTATTCCATCATCTATCCGACTTCACAAACTAGCAGTGAGGAGAATTCTAGCGTTTTTGAGTATCAAGGTGAGGAATCTTCAGCAATAATTAACCAAGTTTTAATTATATATACCACGTCGCACGTGGATTAATTTGTCATGTCACATATGATCTACACCTGATCCTAATTCGCTAGTTCTATACCCATTTAAAGATACGGCTGTAATTAGTTTGTTTCGTGCTTATTTTCTTGATTCGATTCTTAATTGAGGAAGGTCAACACTGGTTTTTGCTAGAATCCACCCAAATCAACCATGTTCGATGAGATTTTGTATCAATAGGTGTGGAATAATTGAATGCTCAAGAGAAGTGATAAGATGTGTAGTATATTACATTTAAAAAATACGTGGCGACATACATGCACGAGGCTTAAAAATTACATGGCAACATACATGCACGAGGCAAAATTCAGTTGCATGGCAATTGTGCGCATTCAATGTAGGCATGCACGAAGCTCACCAACTAATTAAGGCTTAATCACGTTATTGGCTGCCATGCCGGCCCAACATGCGTGCACGTCCAGGCGCCGTATTTGGAAGTCTGCGTCATATTTTTCCTGGAGGAACAGACGAATGATCCTGATAGAAACTATTTTTTCTGAATGGAAGTCTAGCATTCAGTGATCAATGTAATCTCGAAAATCAAGCAATAATTATTAGCCGGTGCACACAAAATGGAAACTGTGTAGAACAAAATGGAAGGGTTGATTATAGTTCTTCTCAATGAATGGAAATAGATGAAAATATAATCCCCTTATTACCTACCTGAACTTAACAGGAGATTTCCTACGTGCATTCACATAGAAATAATCAAGCAAATAATGGCTACTGTTGATTTGATTGGAGCTGGGTTTCGTTATCATGTCCAGATACTCTTCTAAAAAATGTGCGACACAATCCAGCAAGAATTAAGGAATTTGCTTGGAACGTTGATGCACTAGCTTATCCACTGGCCTACAAGCACTATAAAAGGTCAGCCATTTGCAGCACCCAAAAGGTTGGAGACAGTCACACACACAGACGGCGAGACACGCGCTGAGAGCAAGAACACACACAACCTTACACAGTAGCATACACGTTGTGAGAAGAGGCTTGCAGACGACACGAGGAAGATCAAGCGCATGGCAGTGGTGCTACCCGCCATAGGTAATGATATTTGATTCATTTTCTTTTGTTGCCTTTTTCATTTCAGTTGTTGCACATGCATGGAGTGCTCGTTCATGGCTGCATTAGTAGCGAACTTCCGGCGATGACCATGAGGTTGCTGGCGCGGCTGGTTATACCTTCACGTCCGTAGTGGGCGCTGGTGACTCCCTCGTCCTCATCGCCTTAGCTGGGGACGACCTTGCGTTTATCATCAACCACCCAAGTTATCTTCAGGAGGTGCCCGACGACGCCATTTTCAAGCCTGTCGACGCTGCCGGCGTCATCCGTGTAAGCCTGCATGCATTCGCCGATGACGTGCGCGAGCTCGACACCGCTACCGGCGTCATCCGAACATTCGTTCATGACATGCTCGAGCTTGGTGCCATCGCAGCCAACCTCATCCATAGACCCGCTGACGCCGTCTTCATGGCTGCCGCAATGATGTGCTCAAGCTAGGCTCCACCGTCGCCGGCGTCATCCATACTCCCGCCAACGTCGGCTTGGTGGCTGCCACTGGTGACGCGTAGGAGCTTGTCACTACTGCCGGCATCCATCATGCATTTCTCGACCTCGTCCTCATACTCGTCGCCGCCACCGACGTCGTCCTCGCGTCGTCATCCTGGGCGTACGTGGCCATCATGAATGCCGCTTAAGACGTCTTTGTTCATGTTCCCGCTGTGGACTGTCGCCGGCGACGACCTCCAACTCGTCGCTGCCGCCGGCGTCACCCTCACCTGCTCATCACCGCTGTCAGCATCATTCTCACGCCGTCCTATGACTGCCACTGCTAGTGACGATCCTCGGAGCTGTCACTGCAGTTTACGACAACAGTACCCCGTCTTCACCGCCGCTGACTATATCTGCATCGATGACCTCCTTGCTGACAGTTGTTGCCATTCCATCATACTAGAATCGCCGCCATACTCACCCAAGTCACATAGCTTTGTGCGCTACAGCGCCGTGCATGCAGGCTTACACATGCCTTACTGTGTTTCGACGGATTAACACTTACTGTTATTCCTCCCACTCTTCCTGGTGTTGCTACCATATATTCTCAAATCGGCCAAACTGAGCATGAGACTACGCCAAATTATGGCCAAATTGTGGCTTGGCCGGGCTGCTTACTGGGCCTTCCCTAGTTTTTGTGTTGTGACTGTTTGCTTATCAGTCTACTGCTTGAGTGCATTGAAAACTTGCCCCCTTTTTGTTATTGACTGTACAGCTGGTGGACGAGTTCTCTTAGCTTATAAATTGCTTATATATCCGGCGATGTGTGCATGTATGCTACCATGTTGTGTTTTCCAAGAACTCAGTTGTCTCTCTGTTTGAATTTGTATCTTGGCAATAATATTTCTGGACATGTTTCGACTTCTCGTACAGTCGTACTGATCATAAATGAATAATAAGTTGTTTTTGCATGTGCCTGTTGTGGCTCATATGCTGGACTGCCTGACAGTGAAATGGTACTAGTTGATTCTTCTGCACATTGCGATCGTACTGGTGAGCTCTGTTTTTAGGTGAAAGAAATTGAGTACTAAGACGTTGAATTTTTACACATATTTGACTATTCGTTAAATAAATTATGTAAATGTGTAAATCATGTTTATACTACATTTAATAATAAATTAAATCGTAACAAAATATATAATAATTACGTAAGCGTGTGTTGGAAAATCAATAGTGTCCTCTATTATTTTTTTTACAAATTAGTACTCCACCAAGTGCATCACTATTTCATTAATTAGTGCAACGAACTTCGCTATCAGTTATGTGATCAAGATCCTCTTTTTTTTTCCAATATGAAATGCTTATTAAAGCCAAGAATTTAGCACTACCGGAAAGCGCCTCTTACCTTAACCAAAAGTAATTAGTCTGCCAGTCACCTTCATCCACAGAATTCCGCTTTCGGAACTTGCAATGGTGTGTGAAGAACTTCTCAAAGATGATAAGTTTGTCGACGACAAAGAGAGAGAAACCAACGCCTAACTAGCTAACAACTTGGCCTCTGCATGTCTGCAATAAGCCAATAACAACAGCATCATCAGAGAAAAAAATTACCATTCCATCCAACAAAGGCAGCAGCAGCATGCAAGAGAGCACGTCCTGTAAGCAACTGTGAAGTCGACATTGTGCAATGGAGATCTCTCTCTCTCTCTGATCCAGTCCTTTAAAACGGATGACTAACTTGTAATTTGTCTTAAAGATAATCAGCTGTGCATTGTTTTTGTATGCATATGAAACATGTTCAGAGTAGCTACAAGTTGACTTCCTTGAGCCCTTTTGTTTCATTAATCATACTTTAATCACTCATAAGCCGGTGGCGTGCGTTGCGTAGTTAAGATATCAATATGCAGAGATAACTTGTAGGCTAGCTTCTTGCTCAGAATATTCAGAGACAGCGAACCTGCTATGATATGTACATCTTATCTCGTCTTTCTGAGAAGAATAGTTAGTTAATCAATCAATGGGCCTTTCGCAGAAAGAACAGTACTCGATCAATTAGTGGATGCTTGCTTAATTAATCTGCTCTTTCTTGTTGAGTTCACACCGCGACTGACGGACCATCAGATACATGTGAGTACGACCTGCAATTTTTGGCGTACATGCGACGGGGTGCGCGTAGCGAGTGAGATCCAAGCGGAAAGCGAGCCTAGATAGCCCGCGCCGGGCGGCAACGCATCGCTTCGCGCACACGCAATCCTACCATCCTTTCCGTCGGCGGTGAGTCACAGGCACAGTACAGGTAAGCTAAACCGTCGCTGCCATCCCGGGCCCACCGATGACGTGGGCCAACATGTCAGCTTGGTAGAGTCATAGTGGATTAGTGGGTGTTTTGGACTGGAGCCAAGTGGGCAAGTGCAGGTGTCATTGAGTTTAACACGTGTCAAGTGAAGAGATTCCACGAGGTGCCCATGCAGGCAATGTACGTGTAGGTGTCACGCATCCAAATTCGTAGGAAAAGGTTCACTTGCAAATCGTTAAAACCGAGTATTAAGTGATGCGTCACGTCAGTCACTAAAATTTACCAAATTAAATTTATACTTTGGAGGAGAAGAAAAAAAATAGACTATAGATTTATAACAGGTTTAAAACACTGAGTTAGTAGCCATACAGTTAATTAAACTTGCTCTTACATGAGAGTAACTTTCATACGCTACTGCTGCTGATAAACGAATATTTGATGATAGAGTGGTCTGTCTTTAAAATCTTATATCATTTTGAACAAGCATTGCTTTGGATGTACTGAAAAAAAACATTATCTTTGTAGGAGTACTTTCTTTTCAGATAATTTTGTAGCTTCTAGATCTGTAAAGGTGGGAAATTGCTGAGGACATTTTGGGGATGGAATCAAGACCTCATGTTCTGAATGACCCTTTTAAAGAGAATCTTAAAGACCATTTTAGTAGTTATATAATGATGTAATCCAACCCTCTAAACGCAAAGCACGTGGAAACACTCCAACTAACAGTCAGGTCATACAAAAACTTCGTATTTTAATAGGGTCCATGAACTTTATGGATAAACATCCCAATCGATCATGCAATGGGTCAGTATCAATAAAAAAAAACGAGTGAGACGAAGCAAACAAGTTTATGAGCCAGTGGATAATACTATAGTACTCCTCCAAGTAGATATACTTAGAAGAATGATAACCGAACATAACCGGTTAAATTCTTTATGCTATAACCTAGTTTAAATTTTAGATTTATTAAGTGTGTTCGTATCTACGATTAATTGTTTTTTTATATCCATCATTTAGAGTTGCTAATAGATATAATATGCGTTTATACATAAAAAATATACCTGACAAATATTCCGTATACATAATTTCTTTGTATTTAATGTACTTGCAAAATATTAATGAAACCACGTTACTTCAAAGCAAAGAAACCATCAGATTCATAATAAGATGGTACAGAAATACGCACAAACTTAAATCGGCAAAAAAGCGACATGCTAACGTCACTAGCAGCTACCCGAAAATATATCTCTAAAATACTATTTTAAGATTTCTATTCTGATTTTTAGGTGTAGGATAAATTATTTATTTTAATATATCACTAAAAATTAATTTCTAATAATAAAATAATCTACCGTAGACTTAAAAAATAGAAATAAAAACTGTTCGTCCTCTCACACTTGTAGCATCACTCTCCCCCGTATCCTGTACAGCAGATTAGAAGGGTGATCCCTTCCCCAGAAGTGAACAGCAAAAAGAAAAAGAAGGAACGGGGAAGGGGACTCCAAGAATTGACAGCTCTGGAAACTGTTGGATCTAAATTTTACTCGGAAATCTAAAATTTTAAGATTGAAAGATATATTATATTAAGTTTCTGTTGTTGGTGATGCCGTAAACAGAGTCAGGTACGTACGTATACCCAATAACCCCCAAGGGCCCACCCACGATCAATTGGGCCTTTTCTCCGGGTAAATCTAGCAGTTTCCCACCCGCGCATCCCCGATCCAACGGCTGCGCCGCCGAGACAGGAGGATCCGACGGTGGACAGCGCGCGTGGCCCCCACCACGGATCGCTTTATATTCACGTTCGGTCGCTCCACCGCCCGTAGTGCGCGTCAAGTCGGTTGCTGCTGGTGCTCCCCGCCTGCCTCCCGCCGTTTTGCGGTGAGCTCTCGTGGACTCTGCTTGGCTGGATGGATTGGGCGGATAAGTGGGGGGACTTTGTGATTTTTTGGTGTTCGTGTGGGTTTTGGTCTGGATCTGCTTTTTCGTGTGTGTTTGAGGGTAATCTGGGTTTTTTCCGGGGTTGTTTAGGTGGTTTTTGAGTAGTTTTTGGTTGGATGAAAGACCTGGATTGTTTTGGAAGTTTTGATCGGATTTTGGCCGGTGTTTAATATCTGTTCGATGTTTCTCTATTCATGTTCTGGTGTTGATTTTTAGGTTAGTGCACCGGGGTTTTCTGCAACTGCTGCTCTCCAATTTTCAGTTTTTTTTGCGCTTTCCCCCCTTCCAGTGATCCAGTATCGGGAGTGCATGACTTAACCTTCTATTTAATTTTTTCCCCTGCTTATTTTGTGAGTTAATCTCTCGAGATTGTCTGCTAAATTCAATATTATTTTTCGTTTTACGTTTGATCCAGTAGCGTCAGTTGAGACCTAACAGTCGTTGTGTTTAGTGCTTTTCCATTGGGATTTTTCCGAACTCACTTCTAACTAAAAATTTCTCATCGCCGTCGCTTAATCTCTCCCGTGTTTGGTTTTTCTCACGATTTGCTGCAGATCGCAAACATGGGAACCCGCGGCGTGGCGTTGGTGCTCCTCGCGGCCGTGCTGCTCCAAGCCCTCCTCCCCGCCTCGGCGGCGGAGGGGCTGGTGCGGATCGCGCTGAAGAAGCGGCCGATCGACGAGAACAGCCGCGTCGCCGCGCGGCTCTCCGGCGAGGAGGGGGCGCGCCGGCTGGGCCTCCGCGGCGCCAACTCCCTTGGCGGCGGTTGTGAGGGCGACATCGTGGCGCTGAAGAACTACATGAACGCACAGTACTTTGGGGAGATTGGCATCGGCACTCCGGCCCAGAAGTTCACTGTCATCTTTGACACTGGCAGCTCCAACCTCTGGGTGCCGTCCTCCAAGTGCTACTTCTCGGTACGTCCCTGTTTGATAAACTGGTCAAGGGAAATTCTCTCGAATTCTGGTTACGATTGCGACTTGTGCTAATGGTCGAATTTTTCCTGGCGGTGATTGATGCAGATTGCGTGCTTCTTCCACTCCCGCTACAAGTCGGGACAGTCAACCACTTATCAGAAGAATGGTCCGTGTCTTAAAACCTTGCCTCTTTTTTGTTATTTACTCTACAGCCGGTGGCATGTCTCATGTGTGATGTTGAAATTTAACCTTTTAAAGCAGAATTGCATTTAATTGAAATGATGCTAGGTGATACAGTTATTTGGATTTTGGTGTGAACAAAAAAATGCCTTTTTTGAAAGCAAAATTGAATCTAATTTAAAGATTGCTAGATGGTCTGATATTTGGATTTTGGTGCAAATTAAATTGGGAGCTTGAAGTTAAGAGGCATTATCTAAGTTATACGAAATTTCTCCCAAAAAGAGATATGGATATATGCACTAAAAATCTACATTTTTGCTTGGTGGTTAACAAGTTAGTCCTTCTGAATTTTTCGGTCATTTATGATGAAAAGGAAAAAACATTTTATATCACAGAGTATTTATGATGAAAGGGAAAAAGTAATTCTGCGTGGGTTGGCAGCATCAAACAAAATCTGTGGTTCGCTGTAACCGTAACATACTGGAAAAGGATCTGATGTTGATGTAATGCCCACATGGTGTAGCTTGACATTACGACAATGTACATTCAGAATTGAGGAACAATCTGACAGCTTACTATTGCTGTCTCTGTTGAGCTCACTATTCAGACGAGCCATAGCGTTTTCTAACTAGAAAGATGCCTGGAAATTTGTTGTATTAATTCTAGCACTTGGAACTTTTGTGAAATGTCATTAAAACATAGCCAACGCTACTTTTCTGTGATTATTTCTTGGAAAGTGGTATGATCATGTATTCTTCTAGTACACTGTTTTATAATTTTCTTTTCATTTGATTTGATTGACTAATGTCTCTAAATGTTAACTACCCATATGGTAGCTTAAGGAAATTGTTTGTTTGACAGTTCTGTTTTCTGTTGTTTCATCCTTTCAGGAAAACCAGCTGCCATTCAGTATGGCACTGGTTCAATTGCTGGGTTTTTCAGTGAGGACAGTGTTACAGTTGGTGATCTAGTTGTGAAGGATCAGGTGTGTAATATATCTTAGTTAACTTGTTGCTTATCTCTGATCATATTATACTAAATATTTTAATATTTTTGTTTCACTGCTTTAGGAATTCATTGAAGCTACAAAGGAGCCAGGTCTTACTTTCGTGGTTGCCAAATTCGACGGTATTCTTGGGCTTGGTTTCCAGGAAATATCTGTTGGAGATGCAGTACCTGTGTGGTAGGTTATCTTAAGAGAGCTTCATGGTTATTAAGGCGTTGCCTTGTCATCCCTAAGGCGGTAAGGCACTGCCAGGGTGTACGGTGTCCACTCCGCCTTACGTTGCCGCTGCCTTGGGGGAAATACTAGAGGAGAAAGGGAAAGACAAGAACTTATCCTGGAGAAGTGGTGGCAGCAGTAGTCCATAGTTGCAAGCAGCGGTGGCGGCGGTAGTCCATAGTCGGGAATGGTGAGGAATCAAAAGAGTTGACTTGAACGTCGCCATCGTCCTCCACTGCCAGCAAAGCTAGATCCACCGCGCTTGACGGCCAGAACTGCCCGACGACGAGGAGTGGAGGGATGGAGAGGAGGTAGTAGTAGAGGGGATGGAAGCGGCGGCGGCAGTGGAGAGGAAGAGGTAGGAGCGGGGGGGATGGAGGAAAAGTAGGAGCAAAGGGGATAGAAGCGGTGGTGTAGTGGAGAGGTAGGAGCAGAGGGGATGGAGGGAAGGTAGGAGTAGAGAGGATGGAAGCAGTAGGGGAAGAGATAGGAGCGGAGGGGATGGAGGAGAGGTAGGAGTAGAGGGTATGGAAGCGGCAGCTACAGTGGAGAGGAGGCGACCATGTGGTGGAGAAATGGGCACTGATGGGATTGGGGATGGGGATGAATTGATAAATATCTGTCATCATCTTCTGTTTTAGTCCTTGGACTCTATAAATATTATGAAAAAGTTCTTCATTTTCTATTTTTCTAACTGCGTAAGGTGTCACCTCGCCTTACCCCTTGTCACCTAAGGCATAAGGTGTGGTCAGGGCTCCTTAGGTCGCCTTATCGCCTTAAAAAGCATGGAGAACTTCATTGTTCATTTCTCATTGTGTTGTTCACAGTAGAATCTATTTTTATGTATGCATGATATATTTATAGTGGTGCAGCATCCTAGATATCGACCTGCTGAGTAACACAATAAGCTACCTTCATTCTGCTAAAACTACATACCTCAATATATTTGGCTGATTGTTTTGTTTCATATTTCTGTTTTATGTTTCTTGTTAAATAATTGGTCATTTTGCTGCATTTCCCATGATAATTAGATTTGCACACGTGGTATTATTACTTATGGAATATCAGTGCCTCATAAGATAGGGATGTATAAATCACAGGTATAAGATGGTAGAGCAAGGTCTCGTCAGTGACCCCGTTTTCTCCTTCTGGTTCAACCGTCATTCTGATGAAGGAGAAGGTGGTGAAATTGTGTTTGGAGGAATGGATCCTAGCCACTATAAGGGCAACCATACATATGTTCCAGTCACTCAGAAGGGATATTGGCAGGTTGGTCCTGTTTCTGCTTTAAGTTCTGTAGTGTTTTGGATATTTGAGGTTATGTGTTTACTTTGTGCAGTTCGAGATGGGCGATGTTCTGATTGGAGGAAAGACCACAGGTACTGACTTGTTTTTCATGTCCAATCTGTCTAGATGAGAAATGCCCTTACACATTGTCACGCCTTTGCTGTTATCAGGATTTTGTGCTAGCGGTTGTTCAGCTATAGCAGACTCTGGAACTTCATTGCTTGCTGGCCCCACAGTATGTTATGAGCTTTTCTTTATTTTTATTTTTGTAATCATGATGGCCTACTTTTTTCAAACCAGTATGTTGTTTCATGATCTCTAGTAAATGCCACATCTCCACAATTTTATTTTCTTTGGAGGTATTATTCTTTTGATGAACCAGAATACGACACTTGTAGATTTTCATTTTCATGTGAGCTCCAAATTTGCACACCATACACCTGTCAGGGTGCTTAAAAAAATCTGATAATGCAGTACCTGTCTTTCAACTGATGTATGAAGCGAAAACTAAAACATTCTTCTATTCTTAAATCATCTTTTGGGAGCTTCTGGCCATGTTTTGAGTCCTTTGGCCTATCATGTATTGTTTCATATATGTTTAGTGTTGAACATGTAGCATGTACAGTATAAGTGATTTCTGATAAACAGTACCACAATATATTATATCTAGAGTAGTTGTGCGGCTCAACCAATTGAGTTCATCTTACATACTCCATATAACACAAATACAATATACACAAAATGGAATACCAATGGGGTGTAATGTGTATCGGCTTTCCACGCAGATCCGTACTCTTTATTGTGTTCATATTCTCTTGTTTGTTTTTATCAAGTTCCTATGAGTGTTTCACAAGCTAATACAATCATTGCAGGCCGTAATCACTGAAATCAATGAGAAGATAGGTGCTACTGGGGTTGTCAGCCAAGAGTGCAAGACAATTGTTTCTCAATATGGACAACAGATCCTAGATCTATTACTTGCAGAGGTTTGTAAATCGCTTGGATTTTTCTATTATGGTAATGTCTTGATTATATTATGCTTAGAAGGAATTAAAAGAACTTTCTGGGATTATGTTGCAGACACAGCCATCGAAAATCTGCTCTCAGGTTGGTCTGTGTACTTTTGATGGGAGACATGGTGTTAGGTGAGAACTGAAAATAGTCTTTATGACCACTGTGATTTGAGATTGGTTTTGTTGGCATTCCGTACTCACTCATTTCTTCTCCATGTGGTATGTAAACACAGTGCTGAAATTAAGAGCGTAGTGGATGATGAGCCTGGGGAATCGAACAGTCTCCAAAGTGGTCCCATGTGCAATGCCTGTGAGATGGCTGTTGTATGGATGCAGAACCAACTTGCACAGAACAAGACTCAGGATCTCATCTTGAATTACATTAACCAGGTGAGCTTAGTAACTCCTGCTCGAGGTCATTGTACTGGTTGGGATGGTATCCTTTTCGTTGCATAACTCCATCAATTTTTGCAGCTCTGTGACAAGCTCCCAAGTCCCATGGGAGAATCATCTGTGGACTGTGGCAGCCTTGCATCCATGCCTGGAATTGTGTTCACCATTGGAGGCAAAAAGTTTGCACTGAAACCAGAACAGGTGCGTGGTTCCTGTTCTATTTCTTCCCTTCTGTGCATCCATCCAATTTCATCTATATCTTCAACTCATGCACACCAAACTAGAAGACACGCTTGCCAACCCATCTATTTTGTGTTGATATTTGTACAATTCGCAATAAACTTGAGCATGCAATTATTCTGTTCTTTTGGTTGTGCAGTATATTCTGAAGGTTGGTGAAGGACCTGCTGCCCAGTGCATCAGTGGATTCACAGCCATGGACATCCCTCCTCCTCGTGGTCCCCTCTGGTAATCTATGCATTTCCAAACCCTTGAATTAGCAGTGAAAAAAATTTCGTGAGTTATAGCCATTCTTGATCTTAACTGAGCACCTACAATTGCAGGATCCTGGGTGATGTTTTCATGGGTGCCTACCATACCGTGTTTGACTACGGCAATATGAGGGTTGGCTTCGCGAAGTCGGCCTAAAGGCGTCGTTACTTGCCTAATGACGAGGTGGATGCATACGCCGAGAGAAAACCTTAGATTTTATAACTTGCGTATTTATCCGGCGATGTGTGTGTATATATGAATGCTGCATAACATGTTATGTTTTCCAAGGCCTGAGATGGCGCCCGTCTGTTTTTAACTTGGCAAGAATGTCTCGGACCAGTCCAGTGGTCGAATTCTCGTACTGACCATGGATAGTTGTGAACTTCATTGATATGTGTGCACTATGTTTTGTGACTGAACTGCCTGATGGTAAAGGGCTAGTCGGTCCATAGATGTTCAGTCTAATCATCCTATGGTTAATGCGAACTTATGATGACATCACAGGATTATTACAGCTGTAAAACACATAATTATTGCAGCTGTGATCAAAGTAATGTCTCTGTACCTCTAAGTGAAGTCGTCCTTCTATCCCCCTCATCCACTGCGTGCCTTGTAAAAGTGTAGTTGTCCTATCGTCTTCTTCCACCACGCAAGCAGTGTAGGGAGGAAAAAAAACCCGCTAAAAAAACTCTCAGCCCATCCTATCGCCTCCTTTCACCACGCAAGCAGTGTAGGGAGAAAAAAACCCGCCAAAAAACTATTAGCCAGTCTTAAGGCATAGGGCTGTACCACTCATTCCTAGTGGTGGTATCAATCAGTAAAAAAAAAAAAAACTCTTATCCCATAAGGCCGTACAAACCCTTTCTAGTGGCATCTATTCCTAGTTGTATGAATCCATTGATTAACTCTTAAGTTGCTCCTCTTCTGCCCCATGAGCTTCCAAAACACGAGTTACTCCATCACCCAAGGACAAAACTTGACTTTCAAAACCACTAATATATCTTGATAAATCGATACCTTCAACATGCAAAACTTGACTTCAAAACAACTAAATATAACTAAACTGATACCCTCAGTAACTAGATCAACTGATACCTTCAACATGCAATACTTGACTTCAAAACCACTAAATATAACTGATCAACTGATACATTCAACATTCTCAGGCGACCGAGCAGACGACTGACAAATAGCTGGTCAGCAACCGAAAATAGCATCTCCTTTTTTAGAAAGAAACCCTTCTAGACAGGCTGGGCAAGAGAGACCAATATTTAAAAAAAAAATCAAAAACAGAAATCTAGTAAAAGAAGTTGTCAACAACAGTCTCTCCTCCATCCCCTCTCCGATCTCTCACGGCGACGAGCTATTTTTCTCCAGTTTTTCGGATCGCGACTAGCTCGCGATGCGAGTCGCAGGAGCGGTTGACCGTTTCGATCCACGACATGCCGCCCGTTGCCGGATCAACCAACCATGTAAACTCTCCCCCCCGCCGGTGAGGAGGAAGAAGAAACTGACTTTAGACTTCTTTAGACGTATACGCATGCAAGCTGCGAGCGGCATCCATGGCGCTCGCGTGTCCACATCATCAGCTACCCTGCAGCTAGCTCGATCAGTCTCTGGTCAATGGTCACCAACACAGCCTAAAATGATGGACTCACTCAGATCGGAAGGCGTGCCCAGCGCACGCCACGTGTACCCCATAGGCCTCGTTATATACGCCCTCGGCTTTGCCCTGGTCGTCTCGTCCTTCCCTCATACCGTTCGTCCGTACGCCGGCCGGCCAGTGATCCGTCACCGCCGCGCGCTGTGGCGGGGGTTTTAACAACGAACTAAGGCTGGAGAGGTGCTTTGGCGTGTGTGTGTGAATGGAGTCCTACGTGGGTATCAATAGGAAGAATAATGTCGTCGTGGGCGGCGACGGCCGGGAGGTGCCGGTGGTGGCACCGTCGGCAGCGGTAGGGGTGGTGGAGTTCCCGGCTGTGGGGCTGGGGTACGCCGGGATGATGAAGGAGGGGGGTTATCAGGAGCGGAGGGCGGTGGTTGGCGAGAGGGACTTCTTCAAGACGGCCGAGAAGAGGTGTGATAGGAAGGAGACGGCATCGGCATCGCCGTCGGCGGTGGCAACAGTGCACGCCAGCGCCTCGCCGGACGATCTCAGCCTCAACAAAGACGACCTCACCATCAATGTATATCTATACTCATGTCGTTGGTGAAACGGATCAGTTGATGAGTGATGGTTCGAGAGATTTTTGTTGATGTGGTTTTATGATCTTGGTTTTGCAGATGGGGTTGCACGTCGGCCGGAGGAGGAACAGCGGCAGTGAGGAATCAACCGTCGATGACGGCGTCTCCTCCAACGACGAGGATCACCGGGAAGCCAAAGCTGCGGTGAGAAACACCTGCAAATTAATGAGATCTCTCTGTTTATGAATGGGTCGTTTGATGCTTCAAATTCTGTACCAATTGATTAACACATTCGATGCGAGAAAGGAGATCGATCTTGTGACCGTGTCGTTTTCTCATTAGAGTAGCCAGAGCCCAAGCAGATTTTTGTTTCAAAATGAAAAAAAAGTTTTTTTTCTTTGAAATGTAGGGCATGTTTGGCACAGCTTTTTCTCTAAGATCCTTAATCTATAAAGCTGGAGTTATACTAAATACTTTTAGATTCTCAATAATAGAAAGCCAAACTGTTGAATCGCTTTAAAAAAATACACTACAAGGATAGAGCGGGGCACTCTAAAACACCACTTCAATGGTGGATTCGAAACCCGAACAAGCAGGATCGTATAATCATAGGATCTGACTATAGTTTCCTCCTTATTATATCAGCTTGCAATGATCAAATCTGAGCTTGGGCATCTCAGTGAGGAGAACAAGAAGCTCAAGAATATGCTGAGCAACGTGACCACAAAGTATAGCTCTCTGCAGATGCAGTTCGTTACACTGATGCAGCAAAAGACTAGTAGATCAGGTCTTGTTCCTCCAATCCATCACGAGGTAAGTAACCAAAAGAGCCTCTATTACCAAGCAAGATTCAAGATTGCACATGGCACCAATCAATCAGATTAAGCTCATCAATCACCAATCAATCAGATTAAGCTCATCGATCGTAACGCAATTCATTGATGCGTGTATTATCAGCAGCTTATTGATCCGGAGAAGGAGCAGGAGGGGAGCCAGCAGCAGAAGCAGCTAATTCCGAGGCAGTTCATCAGCCTCGGCTCCGCGCCGCTGCAATCCGACGTCGAGGAGCCTCACTCCGTCGGCGGCGACGTCTGTGCGCCCTCGCCGAGCAACCCCGATGCGGCGGTGGCGCCGGCGATGATGTCGTTGCCGCATTTCGACCACCACCACCACATCCACGGGAGGGAGAGGGGCAGCAGCCCGGCGGAGGCCGACCACCACCGTCACCATCAGCAAGAGTCGCAGCAGCAGCATCACATGCCAGCTCTTCAGAGCTGGCTCCCGGCCGATAAGGTGCCCAAGTTCCTCCACGGCAAGGGCCCCGAGCCGCCGGTGCCGGAGGCGACGATGCGCAAGGCTCGCGTCTCCGTTCGAGCTCGCTCCGAGGCACCCATGGTATATGCTCGCACGCAGCTCGCTAGGGTTCTTCTTCTACATGGGCATGGATGTTTGAGCTGAGTTGTTGAGATGATCATGCGCAGATCAGCGATGGATGCCAGTGGAGGAAGTACGGGCAGAAGATGGCCAAGGGAAACCCTTGCCCCCGCGCGTATTACCGGTGCACCATGGCCGCCGGCTGCCCGGTGCGGAAGCAGGTGTGTGCGAGATCGCCGGAGCACGAGGGCATTTCATTCGCTGTGTCGTCGTCAATGGCGTGTTGCTGATGTGGATCGATGCGTGCTGGCATGGCAGGTTCAGAGATGCGCAGAGGACAGGACGGTGCTGATAACGACGTACGAGGGGAACCACAACCACCCACTGCCGCCGGCGGCGATGGCGATGGCGTCGACCACGGCGGCGGCGGCGTCCATCCTGCTGTCGGGCTCCATGCCGAGCTCGGACGGCAGCCTCATGGCGGGGTCTAACTTCCTGGCGCGCGCCGTGCTGCCGTGCTCGTCCACCGTCGCGACCATCTCGGCGTCGGCGCCGTTCCCGACTGTCACGCTCGACCTCACGCAGACGGCGGGGCCGGGCGCGTCGCCGTCGACGTCCACGCAGCCGCCGCGCCCGGAGCCCGCGCACCTCCAGGTGGCGCTCGCCGAGGCTGCACGGCCGGTGGCGCTACCCCAGCTGTTCGGGCAGAAGCTCTACGACCAGTCGAAGCTCTCCGCTGTGCAGGCCGTGGCCGGCACCAAGGGCTCCGACGGAGGCGCGCTGGCCGACACGGTGAACGCCGCGACGGCCGCGATCGCATCGGACCCCAACTTCACCGCGGTGCTCGCCGCCGCGCTAACGTCGTACATAGGCAGTAGCAGCGGCGGCGGGAGCAGCGGCACGGTGCAGCCGCTGATGAGCAGCGGCGGCGATAGCTGTAGTAGAGACGATAAGATAGGAGAGCAAAACAGCTAACTTCATTGGCTAGCTGCCGTTTTTTGTTTGGTTGCTTACTTCGAGTTTCGTTTGATTTGCTCTTACGTAAAATTTGAATTTTTTGAACATAAAATGTAGGTTTGATTCAGTTTTGAATTTTCAGCCATATCATGGATGGACACAGAAATTTTGATCTGTTCAATAGTTTTTTTGGGGTTGAATTTTATGGCAGCAACTTGGAGTAGTAACAATTTTGTGTTAGTGTTAACACAATTAAATGCTCCTTTTCAAATCGATCGAAATATTATATTAATCATTGGCTTGCAACTTGCAAGATATGATACACATATGAGTACCAAGTAGAACAAACAGACGTTGATTGTTTGCTTCAATTTGTACTTTGAATTCGTTAGTTGGCCGCACGCAGCTCGAGGCGTGGAGTCAATTGCGTGGTTGCCTCGCGCAGAGCTGAGTCACGCTCTGACATTTTATGGTCGCAGTTGATTGAATCCGCAGAAGAATAATGGCTGATCTCGTCAAGCTGCTGACTTGTTGGGCTTACAAATTCGTGCCATCACGGACTGACCGTCCTGTGGAATTATTCAACAAGAGCTGTGAATTACTCCCTCCTATTCGTTAATTTTTAAACTTATGTTTGTTTAATGATTCATCTTATTTAAATTTTTTATATAAAGTTATAATGAAAATAACTTTAATAATTAAACAATCACAACAAAATAAATAATAATTATATAATTTTTAAATAAAACAAATTATCAAATATAGATAAAAATCAACGGCGTTAAACTTAAAAAATAATATATAATATAAAGAATGTATTGAACAAGAGCTGCTAGTCATCAGCCAGTAAATTTTTGCAAGTTCAAAGCAGGCTGGGAATGCAGGTCAAGTCCAAAGCAGGCTGGGAAAGCAGGGCAATGTTGCAGTTGCAGTACCTAATGAGTCCACCTTCGGAAGAACTGTAAACGAATCATACCCACAAGCAGTGCTAGTTTGCCATATAAACTACTGAATTGGCTTTCAACCATCCAATGATACAGACCAAAACTATGCTTTCTATTAGAAACATCAGTTTCCTGATACAGCACATGTACATCTATGCAACAATAAAGTGGGCACACAAAATTTTGTGGGAGGATAACCGAACTAATTCGACCTTCATTCCACGCCTCATTCATAAAAAAGGCTAACAGAAAAAAGGTAAACTACTCCTAGTTGTGACAGCTAGTAATAACAGTTCGTAGTCATAGTGCACGAATCTCCCCTCCATAGCCATAACGCTTCAAAAGAAGTTCATCCTGCCGCCAGTTTACCTTCACCTTGAACACTATCTGGCCAAAAGACATAATATATTTGATATTAGGAATTGCTAAGAACAGAGCCACAAGAGAGATCAGAACTTCACAGCCACCAAACAAAGGAAGCAGTTACTACCTCAAGATAGACCTTCTTTTGTAGGAAATCCTCAATATCAAGCCTTGATGCTGTTGCTAGCATCTTGATTGCTTTTCCATCCTGCAGTTGCCAAACATGTTACAAAAAACATCTCACTAAAAATAATGAAACTTAGATGATTTTATAAAACTGTTTCACTCTCCCCAAATATACAGTATTCTCCTTTGCAATAGTCAGCTTTAACTTAAAAAAATAAACATAACTGATCTTATAACCACCAAAATCATGAAAAATTCAAGCATATGTTTACTATTTTTTTTACCTTCCCGAGTATAATGCTTCTTTGTGATTCCTTTTTGTAGGAATGTGATGTACAGTGAGACTAAGACTCTATACAGGGGTAAGAAAGTTTGGACAGTACGGTTGATAAACTCCGTATCGTTATCGACCTGCATGGCTTGAATAGGAATTTTGAATTGGTTGGAGACATAGTTGGTAAAATTGATAAGGTGGGAGACGACCTCGGACCTGCTGGTTAGTGGAAAAGTCCAGCAATAGTGTGTATAGTCATCGAGTATTGTGAGATAGTACTGATTATCAAAAATACTCTTAACTGAAGAAGTCCACACATCACAGTGTATTAACTCAAAAGATCGTGAGATACAAGACATAGAGTTTGATAAAGACAACCGCACGTATTTGCCAAGTTGACAAGAGTGGCAAACAGTGGAGCTGTTATGGTTACACGTGATAGAGGCGCTGCGACGGAGATTGGCGATAGCGTCGGGGCTAGGGTGACCACGACGAAGATGCCATAGGTTGGTGAAAATAGTGATGTTGGCGTGCGGAGTGGACGGTGCAGTGGAGATGGTGTAAAGATCACCGCCACTATTGCATCGAAGCATCTCGTGCCGGGTCAGGATATCCTTTACAGAGAAACCAAAAGCGTCAAATTCAATTGAGCAATTGTTATCTCTTGTAAATTGACGGACAGATACTAGGCTGTGAATGAGGGAGGAGACGATGAGGACATTGCGAAATAGAAAATTGGTTGTGGGTATAGACAGGAGGGAGTCACCATAACATTTGATAGGGAGAGAGTGCCCATTGCCGTTGGTGACGAAAGAGGGGGAGGAGGGATGACGAGAGAGTAGTATACCGTCCGATGACATCATATGGGATGACGCACCGGAGTCTAGCACCCAAGGGTGCTGGGATTAGAGCGTCATCTGATTGAGAGCGGCAACGAGGCCAGCCTGGTTTCATGAGGGAATCGACTGGGTGGGTGGTGACGGTAGGATCGACTGAGGCGGTAGGGTGGGAGCTGATGCCAGGTGGGTCTAAGGATAGACGCCGAGAACTCCTAGTTGCCAGCCGATAGGACTGCATAGTTAGGGCTAGGATGCCCAGGGGTTGTAGCAAAGCCACGAACCTATGGGATTGGCAGACGGGGTAGGGACTAGAGTAGGACGTGGTTGCATCGGACCGCTCCAGTTCTTACCCTTGCCTTTGCCGTTGCCACTGGCGCGGGATTTGTTGACATGGCTAAAGCCATGGTTACCAGAACCACGAGAGGTGGTAGCAGTGTACGGTGGTCGGCAGCCAATGGGGTTGGAGCAGCCATGATCGGCTGTGATGAGGAGAGCGGTGTGGATCACAGTCTTCTCGTCGTTGGCCAGGCGTAGTTCTTTGAGAACTACCATGTCGTGGGCCCGAGCAAACGTGGAAAGAGGTGTGGAGTTGGCGATGTCATCGACGGTGTTTGAGAAACGGGGGTTAAGTCCTCGCAAGAGGGCAAGGACGAGTTGTGAGTCGGACATAGGATGACCGACATCACGGAGGGCGGCAGCCTTGACCTTTAGGCGTTGACAGTACAAAGAGACAGATAAGTTTCCTTATACCATGGAGTGGAATTCATTTAGGAGGAAAGATGGTGCGCAACTGTTTGTTGGCGAGGAAGATCCGCTCGATAGCCACCCAGAGATTCCGGGCGGTAGGGTCGGTGTCGTCCATTACAAGGTCGAGGACGGAGTCATCGATCGAGCCAAGTAGCCAGCTGTGCACGTAGCACTCGGCGATGTCCTACTCGAGATCATCGGGTCGAGGTGGAGCGGAGCCATCGATGTGGGAGCGAAGGCCGAACTTTCCATATAGTGATTTAAAGAAAAATACCCACTTGAAATAGTTGGCATTGAGGTCAAGAGAGATGTAAATGTGAGATTTCACGTTGACGGCGGCATAAGGTGGTGAGAAGATCGATGAAGTGGTGTCCGAGTTATGGTTAGAAGTGCCGATGGTCAGAAGGGATTCGACGACTAGAAGAGTGCCGGAACTAAGAGTCGACTCGGTGGTAACGGGACACGATAAGCCGATGAGGGTAGTGGCCAATGAGGAGAGTCGTTGGCCGATGGGAGTAGGTGGCCGATTGGAGAGTTGTTGGCCGATGAGAGTAGGCGGACGTGAAAAATCGGAGAAGGCGCGGACGCGAAGAAAGAAGGTTCGCATCCGAGAAGCAGAAATTTGTGTTTGTGGACACGTCGGAGTGGCTCAGACGCGAGTGGAGAAGTTTCGTGTCTGGGAGCAGGTGAGCATGTCGAAAAAGCGGGAACCGAGAGAGTTCCAGCCGATGGGGGGCGGACAGGTACAGCCGATAGAGATGACGAGTACAGACTTACGTCGGCGTCAGAGGAGGGGAAAGTGTGCCGAAGCAGGGGAAAAGCTAAGACGGGTCTAAACAAGATGAGGAGACGGATGGAGGCCGTCTTCTTGTCACGTGGTGGAAAAGGGGGGCAAGAGGATGGTGAAGAAGGAGAAAGCTATCTGCGGAGGAGACGGGAAGAAGAGAGCCAAGACGAGAAGGCAGAGGAGGAATACTGGGGAAGAAGGTCTGCAACGGAAAGGAAGCGTCGGTTCGTCGACGAGAGAATGCTAGCCCGTTGAAGATATCTAGATCTGCTCTGATACCATATAAGAATATAGTGTACAGTGAGATTAAGATTCTAACTCTATACGGGGGGTCAGGTCTATATAAGTCCAGTGGTCTAACACTTCTCCACGAGTATCTCAACTTGAATAAAATCCTTGGCAGTAGGCCTGCTTTTGTAACTTACAACATTGACCTGTCATAAACAAAGTCGCACATCAGAGACACATGCTAGCAGGAAAATGCCACACAAAACTGATAGGAGCAAGGACCAGAAGATATACCTAACATGCATATGGAATTTCCTGCCGGTATTGAAGAAAGATCTTTTCCCTCACTATTTCCCCCACGAAAAATCTCTCAGGGTGTTCACTAGCTATGCCCTGAAACAAGAACCCATGGAGCAAATAAATTTGATATCTTGCAGTATCAATATATATTGGCTTCAGCTAAACATCAAAGCAAGTACTTGGGATATTGTGAGTAGCAGTAGAGCATCTAGGGAAGGAACAAACATGACTGTCCATAGCAAAGACATATTATAGTCACAATAGATTTTTGTATCATACTGCCTTCATATAGAAAAATCTGTGAAGCCAATTTAGCTATTTTAGAAAATATTTCAACTGACTTGTAGAAGTATGCTAGTAACCAAGTTGTTCTAATTCAATTATTCATGGGTTTGAGTTTAAAAATCTTATATACGTGCCTCAGGACTAAGGTAAAAATGAGAGGAACACTGAGGGCCATGGCCAGCTTATAAAATAGTCTCATGTATTAGGCTGCAACTGATTATGACAATGGTGTTCACAGTTCACACAACAAGCTTCCATAATCTATGACATTGTTCATAGTGCAAACCATGGAGAAAAGGTACAGTACCATGTACCCTACAAAAAAAAAACATATCAGTAGCTCCAACAGTGAAAATAAATCTTGACCAGTGCACAACTTGCAGATGCTACTAAATTCATTGCACACTTGCACTTAGTTTTCTAGTTTCTCATAAGTAAAGGAAAATCAACGTCCAAGAAAATGAAACTCTTGCAGAAATAGAATAAGAAAATTTGTCATCATACACACTGATACCTTTGGGTAGTAAGCAGGCCCTAGAGGGAGCTTTGACAATATCCACTCCTTGATATCGTCCACTCCATGGCCAATTTTAGCACTTATAGATATAACATCATCAACATTAGTGAATTTTTGATACCACTGTGAAAAGAGTAGTCAGCAAATCAACTCCATTGAGGTAGAGGAAAACACAAAAACCATCTCCAAATTTTTGTACCCCAAGTTTCTTTGCAATCTCTCCTGGCTTGATGAGATCTTTCTTGTTCAATACCAACAGCACTGGAAGTTCAGTGTCTTTGTTTCCCACACCTTCCTCCAGCATTTCATCAATCTAAAATTAAGGTCAAAATACACAGTGTAGATAGGCAGAATAAAAAATATTCATAACACATTCATTTCTTTTCTTTGTTGACAATACCTTTTCAGGCATTTTGCAAGCGTCAACAACAACAAGAACACAATCTGCACTGCCAACGGCACTCCTAACATTCATCATCATCATTGTGTCTAGCTTATGCATTTCCTTTTTTCTGACACCTGGCGTGTCGTAAAGATTATCTGCAAACTAAATGATAACTCAGATTAGCAGTGAGAAATTAACATTTCCCCCTTTCTTAGTCTATAAGCCTAAAGCTTTAGAAAGTGACACCTGGTATTCTGGTTCAGAACATATACCAAGAGTCCGATGCCGTGTAGCTTGTGGCTTGTCGGTTACAATCGAAAGTTTCTGACCGACAATTTGGTTAATTAGGGTGCTCTTACCAAC
Source organism: Oryza coarctata (assembly GCA_030770085.1). Lineage (NCBI taxonomy): Eukaryota > Viridiplantae > Streptophyta > Magnoliopsida > Poales > Poaceae > Oryza > Oryza coarctata. The sequence goes on from CM061470.1 coordinate 22,102,691, forward strand.
ATTTGGCTTTCCCAATACAGCAACATAGCCTGTGGAAACATGGTACGGCAATATGCCAATATTACAAAATGATGAAAACAATTGAACCACGGAATAGTTTCATTTGGAGATTATAAATTTTTAAAAATATTCTTTTTGAAGCCTGCTAAAAATATTTTGGAAGAGACACGTTGCACAGAGGCCAGAATCCTCACCGCTGCGGTGGTTGGCACAATGAGAGGTGACTAGCTCCTCCGACTCGTACTCATCGGGCAGATCTTCTCCATGAGCTCTAGATGTGGTCTCGCCGTAGAATGTGTACAGTGACTATGACCTCCAGGCGTATATAAGGGAGGTCGGGTCTATATATATACAGCCTAGGTCATTGATCTGTCTAACACCCCCGCAGTTGCAGCGGGAGGGGAACGGACGCAAAGACTATACCGAAAACTGATAAACAAAGGCGTGGGCAGGCCTTTGGTCATTATATCGGTAAACTGATGTGCCTAATACGACCTTATCACGGACAAAATGGATATTGATCTCGATGTGCTTGGTGCGTCGGTGATGGACCGGGTTGGCGGTCATGTAGACGGCACTGACATTGTCGCACTAGACGACGGTTGCGGTGGAGAGGAGTGCACGGAGCTCCTGGAAAAGCTGGCGAAGCCAGCAGCACTCGACGACGGCGTGGGCGACGGCGCGGTACTCGGCTTCGGCGCTGGACCAGGACACTGTAGTCTGGCGTTTTGAAGACCAGGATACGAGAGTGTCACCGAGGTAAACGCAGTAGCCGGACGTAAAGCGTCGAGAGTCGGGACAGCCTGCCCAGTCCGCGTCGAAGTACGCGGTGAGAGAGTCGATGGGGCTGGAGCTGAGATGCAACCCGCTGGAGAGGGTGCCCTTCACGTAGCGTAGGATACGCTTAAGCAGCGCGAGGTGAGGTTTGCGCAGAGCGTGCATGAAGAGGCACACTTGTTAAATAGCGTATGTGAGGTCGGGTCAGGTGAGTGTGAGGTATTGGAGAGCTCCGGCAAGACTCCGATAGTGAGAGGGATCGGTAACGAGGGCGCCATCGGTAGCGGAGAGTTTGGCTCGAATGTCGGCCGGGGTGGTCGTGGGGTGACAGTCGGCCATGCCCGCACGCTGGAGGAGGTCGATGGCGTACTGGCGTTGGGAAAGAAAGAGTCCGTGGGTGGAACGGGTAAGTGGGCGTGAAGTAGCATGGTGCGATTGATGTTGTTGAGGGTGCGAAGAAGGCGCTCGGCTTTGCCGTTCTGAGAAGAGGTGTAGGGGCAAGAGAGCCAGAGATGGATGCCCTGCAAGGTGAGGAGGTTTGTAACGGTATGGTTGATGAATTCCGTACCGTTATCGGCTTGTAAAGCTTTGATGTGGAGGTTGAACTGAGTGGATACGTACGTGACGAAGTGAGTGAGGTGAGAGGCGACCTCGGATTTGTGGATGAGCGGGAAGGTCTAGCAATAGTGTGTGTAATCGTTAAGTATAGCGAGATAATACTGATTACCGGAGACACTTTTAACTAGGGACGTTCATACATCACAATGTATAAGTTCAAAAGGACGCGAGGTATAGGAGAGAGAACTAGAAAAGGGCAGACGCACATATTTGCCAAGTTGACATGAGTGGCAAACTGTGGAGCTGCTGTGAGTACATCGGATGGAGGCGCTACGACGGAGGGTGGCGACAACGTCGGGGCTGGGGTGGCCGAGGCGAAGGTGCCAAAGGTTGGTGGAGAGGGCGACACTGGCGTGTGGAGTGGACGGCGCAGCGGGAATGGTGTAGAGCCGTTGATCGTGTCGAAAAAGGCGAGAACCGAGGGAGATTTCCAGCCGATGGAGACGACGAGCGCGGAGTGCGCCGACGTCAGAGAAGGAGAGATGCACGAAGCAAGAAGAAGAGCGGAGATGGGTGCGAGGCGAGACGAGGAGGCGGATCGAGACCGTCGCCTGGTCGCGCGGAGGTGGGACGGAGAAAAGAAGATAACTGCGGGAGAGACGGGGAGAAGAAGAAATAGAGGCGAGAGAGCGAGGAGAGTACCGGGAAGAGGGTCGGCGATGAGAGGAAGACGTCGATGATGAGGAGAAAAGGGTCGACTCGTCGGAGGGAGAAGCTAGCGCGCCGAGATGTCTAAACTCGCTCTGATACTATGTTGAATGTGTATAGTGACTATGACCTCCAAACGTATATAAGGAGAGGTCGGGTCTATATATATACAGCCCCGGCCAGTGGTCTGTCTAACACTCGTCTTCACCACTGTAGCCTTCTTCTCTCCCTTATCTTCCCACTCTTTCTCTTCGTCTTCCTCCTCCTCCTCCACTGCCGAGTAGACCATACTAACCCTGCGCTCCAACCTCGAGGAGCGGATGTGGTCTCTTCGGATTGCACACGGGGAGAAACAAGTCGGCTGCGGCGGAAGAGATCTACGGGAGAGACAAGGCAGCGGTGCAACGAGCCGGAGCGAGAGGCCTAGCTCCATGCCTGGTGCAAGCGAGAGCTCCGCGGCTCGGGAATGGCAGTACGGCTTGACAGCGGAAGGGGATAATAAGACGGGGGGAGACAAGATGAGACAAACAAAACGTTTTCTTCTCTTGGGCCGGCCCAACTAAGCCCATCGCGACAAAACCGCTCGAGCCCGCGACAAAACGACCAAACCGCTCGAGCAAAGCCCCCAAAACCCTAGTTTCCTCCCTTCATCCAGCTGAGGAGGCTCGTCGGCGGCGGCCGCCATGGGGAAGACGAAGGGGAAGCAGCGGCAGGACAAGTTCTACCACCTCGCCAAGGAGCAGGGATACCGGAGCCGCGCGGCTTTCAAGCTGCTCCAGCTCGACGCGCGGTTCCGCTTCCTCCCGACGGCGCGCGCCGTGCTCGACCTCTGCGCGGCCCCCGGTGGATGGGTCCAGGTGGCCGTCAACCACGCGCCCGTGGGGGCCTTCGTCGTCGGCGTAGACCTCGTCCCCATCCGCCCCATCCGCGGCGCGCACTCCCTCACGGAGGACATCACCACCACCAAGTGCCGCGCCGCCGTGCGGAGGCTCATGGACTCCAACGGCGTTGCCGCCTTCGATGTCGTGCTCCACGACGGGTCCCCCAACGTCGGTGGCGCGTGGGCGCAGGAGGCCACTGCGCAATCGGCGCTCGTCATTGACGCCGTACGCCTCGCTACCATGTTCCTCGCCCCCAAGGGTGCCTTTATCACTAAGGTAATAATATATCCAACAAAGCCACATCTTTTAGGCGTAGCTGTTGCATTTGTTGAATGGTATACTTAGCTACTGCTTACATTAGCAGGCATTAGAAGTCGAGTATGATCTTATTATGTATTTTATTTCACTGCCGACGGGTTTATTGACAGTACATTTTATAGAGAAGGTCAATAAATTCCAAAATCCATTTCATCGCCCAGTAGCTACAACCCTTTTTTTGATTGGTTCTGCAGTAGCTCTTTGGTTAGGTATTGGAGCAACACTACCCATTGAAAAATCCTTCATCGTAATTTTTGTATACGCGAAAAAAATGTTCTTCAGGTTTTGTGCTGTACAGCTCTTAGTTTCTTTAGTATGTGCTCGCCGCCAAAAAATCCCGCGACCGGGGAGGGACGGCGGCTCGGTCACGCGAAGGCCTGGGAGGTCTACTTGTCTCCAGTGCAGGTCCTTAGGTCTCGAGGTTCGAGGGCGTGCCAGTCAATTTGATCCTGCAATTGACAAGGAGGTGAGACGAGCGGGTCCGATACAGACGCTCGCTATCGGCTGACTGCCGATAGGTTCGGGATGCTGTTTGATCAGCTGGGGAGCCGATGTGGACATGTGTCGATGAGCGGTCGACCATAGAGCCGATGGAGGAACCAGGGTGTGCTCAGAGGATATCGCGGCGCATGGGATCCCTCCGGACAGCCGAACAGTGATCCATCGGCTGAAAAAACCGATGAAAGCGAATGCGGCCTAGGCGATGATTAGCGCAAGAAGGCACGGGTTGCAAAGCCGATGCCGCTCCGGATATGACAGCAAGAGATCCGTCGCCCGCCGTGGCAGCGCCATTAACACCGAACCTTGAAGATCGGACCTAACCGAGACAGTACGAGGTCGGGGCCAGCGGTGATGATACGGAGGACGTCGGATCGGCTATGCCGTAGTAAAGATAGGAACGAACCCATCGGCTAGCTGAGCCGATGAGGGGACGCCTCTCTGAAGGCGGGTGCGTATCGGCTGGAGGTCCGATACGTTTGGCGTTACGCGTCGTGGGACATCTTTAAAGGCTGATGCGTATCGGCCGAGAGCCCGATGCGCTGGGTGTGAAGCACAGAGCATGGATAACTCATCGGCTAGCACTCCGATTATACGCCGTGCAGAAGCCTATAGGCCTGAAGCTCGATCTACCGTCGGCAGCCCCGTAGGTCGGACCTAACCGATGCAGCACGAGACCGACGACGGCAGAGGGAGCTTAACGGGCCGATAGGTCCAGCACGGACGTGATGCGATACATCCGATCGGCCTAAGAGGTCGGACCTAACCGATGCAGCCTTAGACAGAGCAAGACATAACGGGATAGTGGCGGGACTTACCCCTTTGCCGGAGATCGAACTTAATCGATGCAGCACCGCGTCGAGAGCCAGAACCCGCCGGTATAACCTAGATGAACTAGGGTGGCGATGCGCCGAATTTAAATATGATCGAGAGATATGTTACATGTTTCCAGGGGATCTATATTTATACCCTGGATTTACAGACAGAGTCCGACGCGTCTACGACCATCGGATATTATTTTCTAGTAAGAATAAAGGAAAATATTCCTAAAGCAGTTAACTAACGAGCTAAACCTTCCTAATTGAGTAAGGTTACAATTTACAAAAATAAACACCCTGCCGTGGAGTCCACGGCTCTTCCGCAAACCCGGTTTCATCTGAATAAACTTTCAATTTGTAACCGAGCCTTCCTTTCCTGCAACCTGATCGGCTTCTCCACTGTAACTATCGGACCTTTTTTAAGTCAAGCCGATTCTTCTCCTTCCTTTCCTCGGGCTTCTCGGACCTGATCCCGATTGGACAATCCCCTGTTTTCAAGCCGATCCAATATTCTACTAATTTGATCGGCTTTTCTATAGTTCTTCATCGGTTTTGTCTCAGTATCTCCATCAGCCGATGGCTACATCAAACCCTCCAACGGACCTCTCAGCCGATCGGCTTTAGCGTCATCGGATCCGCCAGATTTTGGCATTAACAGTATGAAAGTGTGATAAAATCTCTTCTGTGTAATAGGCTGGTGTAATTATTAGTTCATAGGGGCTAAGAACGATGCTTGTAGTTCTCTCAGACTAAATGACTGTGATTGTTGTTCCTGTATTTTCTGGAGGCACCTTTAACCAGTTGTTCCTTTTGTTCTACAGGTTTTTAGGTCTCAGGATTACAACGCTATTATGTACTGTCTTAAACAGGTGCATATTACTCACAGGCTTGGTTACATTTTTCTTTTTCCGATTGTACTTTCGTGATGTATTGAATATATCCACTTGCAGTTATTTGAGAAGGTTGAAGTCACTAAACCTACAGCTAGTCGTTCTACATCTGCTGAAATTTATATTATCTGTCTGAGATATAAAGCTCCCGCAAAGATCCAACCAGAACTTCTGGATATAAAGCACTTGTTCAGTGTAGATCCAGATCCTAAAAAGGCATGTTCATACATTTATCCTACTCATATTCTTGGTTTATCATCTTGTTCTGTGTTGGCATCCATTTGATGTTTTGAATTTTGCGGCTTCTGCAGGTTAGGGATCCTCTCAAGCCAGATAGACAGAAGAGGCACCGTGATGGGTAGGCCATCACTATCTTGAACTTTCTGAATACTTTTGATTCGTTCTATTTTCCTGTCTTGACATACACTTCAAGATAATTTTTTTATCAAACACACCCAAACACCAAGAACTAAAAGTAAACAAAAGCGCCAGAAACATATTTTGGCCTGATTTCCAACCTTCAACTGTGAAAGCATTTACTCTTAACCCTAACTACCAAAATCATATTTTTCTTAGGATTTATGGCTTTAGATTTCCACTTGTATGAATGTGGTGTAGTTTGGTGACGATATGGTATTTTGAATTTCTACTTCTACAATTTATGCAGGTATGAAGAAGGAAATACAACACTGTGGAAAGTTGGCCTGGCTTCAGATTATATATATTCTGAGGCCCAAACACCCCTAGAGTTTCTTGGTTCTTTTAATGCAATTTCATTTGATGACCCAGCATCTCTTCCTATCAAGAACCATGAGCTTACTACAGATGAGGTAGTGGACTAATGCCTTTCCTCCGTACGCTAACTGATATATTGTTTTCTATCTTGAATAGTCATAAATTTATAATGATGACTGCTTACTGTTTTCTGTGTGACAGATAAAAGCTCTTTGTGAGGATTTATATGTACTGGACAAAAATAGCTTCAAGCATATCTTGAAGTAAGTACCTTACCACGTGAGGATATGGCCACTGTTGTATTTTATTGCACAGCTTAATTCCGTTGAGTGTGAATGATTATGATTATCAGGATATGTGTATAAGTTGGGATATGCAGAGCTTAGTATTTCCAATCTCATGAAATTATTTTATGCATGAATTCTGTTAGATGGCGGATACGCATACGGAAAGCACTCTCATCTTCTCAAGTCACTCAGAAGTCTGATGATACTCCAGAGGAAGCCAATGTCAAGGATGATGACCAACTTCTACAGGAAATGGAAGAATTGACAAGTGTTATTGATAGAAAGAGGAAGAGAGAAAAGAAGCGCCAATCAAAGCGCCGTGCAAAGGTATTTCAATCGTGTGATATAAATTTAGCCATTTCCACATGGGTTGTTAATTTGAGTATGTTCTAATACACTTGTCCTTTCTTTCCAGGATAAAGCACGCAAAGCAACAGGAATGCAAATAGATGCTACTGGAGATAATTATGGCGATCCTGACTTGTTCTCTATAAGTGCTATCAAGGTGTCATGCTGTTTCTGTAGTCATATCCTGTGTCAATCTTCAGCCACTTCTGGTTTTCCTGATTTTGAAACAATATGGTTATTTTCTTTGCACTTGAAACGTGCTCCTTTATCAAGCCCTCCATGTGATAATTTAAGTATGGTAACCTTTATCATTATTCAAGAGCTGAGGAAATTGATTTTCGTTATTTTACGCTTCTCAAAGTCACTTTACCAGTATGATTTGTATAGTCTATGCTTGTCTTGTTGCCAGTAGGTTATGCTTGCCTGCCTAGAATATCAGTGATAATACTTGCTATTATCTAATTAGATGGTTTGCTTCTTTTTTCTGTAGGGTGGAAAAGAACTTCAAGCTATTGAATCGGCCGAGCTTAATGTAGAGGATGACCTTGGAGATAGTGAGAATGAGGGTATTCAAACTCGTGAATCCTCTGATGAGGAAATTGATTCTGACGAAGAACAGCAGAGGTAAATTTTCGAAATCAACACCCAATAGAACATACAATAAACTGGTCATAAGTTTGTACAGTTTTTCTAATTTTACTGCAATCCCAAAAATGTGTAACGTAATATCTTCCCAACCAGGTATGATGCCCAACTTGAGGAAATGCTTGATGAAGCTTACGAGCGTTATGTAACTAAAAAGGGTGGTGAAGTAAAACAAGAACGTAAGCGTGCAAAGCGAGTAAATCCTGATGCTGATGCAGACTTATTAGAGGTAATCTATGACATATGTCACATTGATCTTGTCTAAACAAAATGATGATTCTCTCTCTCTCTCTCTCTCTGCACATTCATCTGGTGTAGTTAAGGATGCCAGTTGACAAACTGCCCTTTATAACCAGACTGCATTGGTGGTAATAGATGTTATTGTTATGGTCAATAGGGAGGTGAAGATGATGGTGACGATGTTGACATGGATCAAGGTTCTGATGAAGAACAAGACGAAGAGACCAATCCCCTTTTATTATCCCTAGATGCAGAGAAGCCAACAAAAGAGCAGATGGTAGAGCAGTGGTTCAGTCAGGATGTATTCGCAGAAGCAGGAACAGGCGTGGCTGAGCAGAGTGACAGTGAAGATGAAAGAGAGCAGTTAACTAGGATTGCAAAAAAGAAGGCAGATTCTGGGAAGAAGGAAAAGCCTGCTAAAGCAAAGCACTTGCAACAGGATGATTTTGAGATTGTGCCAGCAGAACCAGTCCAAGCTGAAGATGACTCATCTTCATCTTCTGACGAGTCAGATGATCCAGACGAGGACCTCGATGATTACATGAAAACTGAAGTGCTAGCCTATGCAAAGAAGATGTTGAGGAAGAAGCAGAGAGAACAGATACTTGATGATGCTTACAACAAGTACATGTTCGACGACGAAGGTTTACCTAAATGGTTTGCTGAGGATGAAAAGAGGCATAGCCAGCCTATGAAGCCTGTAACACGTGAGGAGGTAGCTGCCATGAGGGCTCAGTTCAAGGAGATCGATGCCCGACCAACCAAGAAGGTTGCCGAGGCTAAGGCTCGCAAGAAGCGTGTTGCCATGAAGAAGCTGGAGAAGGCACGCCAAAAGGCAGATACCATCGCAGATCAAAACGACATAAACGAGCAGTCAAAGAGGAAGATGATTGACCGGATTTACAAGAAGGCAATGCCGAAGAAGCCTGAGAAAGAGTATGTTGTTGCAAAGAAGGGCGTTCAGGTGAGGGCTGGCAAAGGGAAGGTACTGGTGGATAAGCGGATGAAGAAGGACAAGAGGGCCAACAAAGTGAAAGGTGGTGGCAAAGGAGCCAAGGGCAAGGGGAAGAAGGGCGGCGGGCAGAAAGGCGGCATGCGAGGGAAAGCTGGGAGGAAAGCCGGCAAAGCCCAAAACTGAGTAGCAATAGAGCATGACTGATGGAATGTCTCTGTCCAGTAGCTCTACTGCTCAATTTTTGTTTACTCATTATAATTTACTCAAACGAATCGATACGTACGGAGATTTTTTCAGCGTGAGTTATCTTGTATTTCTGGATTGTGCTTTGTGCCGAAATTTCTGTGATCCATTCAGTTTACTGATTATTTCTCACACCAAATCAAAGTACCTAAGCAACTTGTGCATGCACCAGGTTTCCCTTACCGTCGATTACTGTGTGGGCTTACCGCTGAGGTCGATCAAGTCCATGAAAGTTTAAACAAAAAATAATAATTTTTTAATCAAATTGACCAAAACCGCGGGCGAGGGATAACCCCCTACCCTGGCCTGCACTGCATGGCTTCGTCGCATCGCAGCTAGCTGAAGGCGAGGCTTTGTGGGCTTGGGGAATCAGCAGCATATGCCGGCAGGAGTGGAACTCACGCGCGTTTCCTTTTCGAGGGAAAGGAGAGGCGCTGCGCTTTGCCTTTGAATCCCGGGGCACGGCGATGCAGATTCCCATTCAACTTGGCGCCAATCGATCAGACTAGGATCGAATCCGAATCCCAAGCTTTGCGCTGCAAAGATTTTGGAATCCGGTCGGCGCGCCACTGAGCTGAACCCGGGCTACTTGACGATTGGGATCGAGTGTTAATATGATATTTGATTATTTGTTTTATTTTTTAAAAATAAAAATATCATTTATTTTGGTGTGATTTATTTTATTATTTTAAGTATGTCTTATGGTTATACTAAATTTTTAAATAAAACGAATGATTATGTAAAAAAATAAAAAATATATATACACACACAAATAGAGGGATTACTGCAACTGGCCAATGATGCCTCAGGTGTTTGTTTAATTTTAATTTGGGGCTAAACGCATTTTAATTATCTAGAACTGGTCACTTACGGGAGATGTTGTAATGCTGAAGAGGTTTGATACTTTGGTTGGGGGAGAAGTTGACCGTATTGTTCAGGCTGGTGCATCTTCTGAAGTTTCAACGTTAGGCAAGAAATTCCAAGAACCAAACATCTCTGTAGATCAAAAGCAGCTCGTACAGGATAATTTATTCTACACAATATGCCTTCTTTTATCTCCCTTCTCATCTGAAGGCAGCACTGTAGTCAATCCAGAATCTGCAATTCTGTTTGATGCTAATAAACAAATTCCCAGTTGAATTATTTCTTTTTAAAGAATCTTCAACCTTCAAGTTAATGCATGAGTGATAAGCACAGTTGGACGACAAACATAAAAAGCAAACAAGAACTCAGACTGCAAATTCAAAGTCTGCAGAAATCCTTCCAGAATGCATGAAAGAAGCTCGCACAGCATGTCATTTCCCTAGCCAGCATCTCCCAGAAAGCATTTGCTCGGATGGTTCAAAATATCAGAGGGAATCTTGCATCTTCCCGATGGTTTTGTGCAGATATGATTCCCAGGGAGAGATCTCCGATGGCCCCGGTCCATGCTGCAGGAATCAAAGATGCTGCTTGCACTTGCACTTGCTGCTCCAATGGCCATTGCATCCGATGGACCCAGGAGAAATGGCATGCCTTTGGACAACTTAATCAGGGCCAGATCAAATCTTCACGAGCAGGAAAAATACACAAATACGATGCAAATTCCATGACCAATAAGCAACGGCAAGCCAGGAACATGATGGCATGTCGTCAAATTCACTTTCCAGGGTCATTGGAGATGGAAAACAATACACACATAGATATATATTCCTACGGTCCCCAGGGGTATTTTCCACTTCACTGGCGGCTTATCTTCCTTTGGAATATGTTCTTTGGATAGTAGTACAGTGAATGGCTGGCTGGGATCGTGTGAAACGCGTTGATTGTAAAGAATGGACGTTCTTAGCCCACATCCTACTATTCTCCAACGAATTATATATCTAAACAGTGCATCCATAAGCAATTTTCTTTTCTAATATATCAGAACACCTTTTGAACCACAAATTAGAGAATTGGAATCATTTTGAGAGAGATTTGTGAAGTGAATTCATAGGCTACCACTCTATCAGCCTAACGTATCAGGTTGCCGGTATCTGAGATCATTTGAATCAGAGATCTTTCAGAATAAAAAAGAAAATACCGGATAGGGGGTTTGGTTTGCGCACCTTTGCAGTTCTGACTTCTGAAGAAGCACACCTTCGGCGCAGCTTGCAGGGCATAGGCACAGCCTATTGGTTGATGCTCGCACGTTACGAGCTCACTGCTCTGCACTACTGCACCGTGTCAGGCTGATGGCTGAGACATCACCATTCACACAGATGCTTCATTCGTGATGTCAGCAGCATCCATGGATTCCATGCTGTATGCATGACATAACCATGGTTTAGGGGTGGGGTTAATCACTGAACAAAATGTTTAGAATCATATGAGGACAAGATTGCATGCATGGTTTACATGGATCATAGAACAGATGCAGTATTGTAGTCCCCCATCTTCTTCCAAGGCCATGGCAACAGTCTACTTGTGATAGTGGTAGCTATTAGGTCCAGGGTTGATGCTCAAGAATCCTTGCTTTGGCACATATTCTTCCGATCTTTCATGCATGTATGGGGCATGCCTGTAGCCCAGACCAAGACAAATGCACAAAAGGTTTGAGCTATGGCTCATAAGTTATGGACAAATGAATAAAGCAACCAAAAACAATTTATGGATAGAAATTTATATTTGTGTTATTACAGATTTAAAAACAAATGCTTAGAAAATAGACTACAATGAAAAAACCCCTCAAAATTAACTCTACATTTAAATTTCAAATTTTAAATTGACTGCAGCTAATAAGCTAATAAGCAGACGACGAGAGGTTAGGCTAAATTGTTTGCAACCAAGCTATCAGTGTGCATAAAACAAAAGCTAAACATAGGAATTAAGCTAGCTCGGTAGGTATGTGATTAATGCTGCCTGCTACTTAGAGGGAGACAAGCGAGATACACAAAGTCACTGAAGGCTTCACAAGTTTCTACTCGGAGAGCAAGGCCAGCTACTTGCTTAGCAGGAAGGAATCCATGGCAAGGACGCATGTATCCAGAGCACTGTGTGGTCCCTGCAGAATGACAAAACAGCTACGTGATAAATCTTGATGGATCCATAGATTCGTTGGCACTTTACCTTGATGTTATAATCCATTAGATTTGATCACTTTGATGCTTTTTTGACGTATTGATCACTTTGATGTTACCCCCCTTTCTTGTCTTCCTCTTTCTGAGCTGTTTTTAGCTCGCCTTTGCTTCAATGCTCCAGTTCGAGCTAGCATAGGGCAAAACTGGAGAATGGAAGCTTGATCAGAAAACAAAACCATACATAGGAATTTATATCTCACTTTATCACTGGTAGATTCACCTTTACCTGCCATGAATGTAAACATGAGTGCGTGCTCAGCACAAGATATTGCTTTGTCTCCTTCTCAGAAAGTGTAAGCACATTAGGCAGTTTCACCATGCTAATGCTTGGGAGATAATATGACAAAATGGCACATCCAAGTGTTATGTTGCAGGCAAAAGAGGCACTCCATGCCATGCGTGCATAGTAGTGATGAACAGTTCTGGCTCTGCATGCCTCGATGGCTGGAACGCATGGATCCGATAGAAGCAGCTGCGTGCAAAAACAAAACCATCGATATTTGTCAGTATAAGGATTCAGACATCAGGTGCCCAGCTGCCAGGTCAGCTCCTTCTCAGCTGAATGACACATGCTGCAGCTCCAGAATATTTAACATTTTTTTCTTCCAGAAAGCTCACTGGTTCTTCAATCAAAGTTACCAGTGCATCACGCACCATACTCAACCCAGCAAGATTAGGCTGCTGTAGAACAAAACCATTATCAACTGGTGTAATGTAGATTTTCCATCACACGCTGTCCATGTCCCTTTGCTCCAAAATCTGCGAACCATATTCTCCTCGGCCACCTTTAATCCTCAACCATTGTTCCATACAGCTTACGGCTCATACACACAACGGCACCCCACGCCCAGGGACTATAAATAGCCGACCTTGCAACACTCCTAGAACAAACCATCAGAGTTTCTGAAAGAGTAAAAACATTCAAAGCTAAGACACGAGCTAAGCACAGCAAAATCTTAGCATTAGCACTGTGAGTAGTTCAGTGTCTTACCAAGGTCACTCTTGAAGATGTCTGGGTCTCGGAGTTCCTCCCCCAACTCAAACTCCAACTCCAACTGGAGCCCGAAGGAGAACAAGATGTTCGAGGAGGCACTCGCCTACTACGGCGAGGGCACGCCCAACCGGTGGGACAAGGTGTCCAGCGCCATGGGAGGCAGCAAGTCCGCCGAGGAGGTGCGCTGCCACTACGAAGACCTCGCCGACGACGTCAAGATGATCGAGTCCGGGCGGGTGCCGTACCCCAAGTACAAGACGCAGGGATTCTGGACCTGAGGTAAAAAAAAGCCCATGCATGCCACCTCTCAACCCGAGCTGCAAAAAAACATGAAGAATAGGCCATGAATATATGGCTGTTTCTTAGATGGTTTAACTTGAACACACAGCATTCAGGGTCTAGTATTTTATATTCTTTCCTTGTTACCACCATGCATGACTGACATCATAACCATTCTATGTGACAAACCACCGTCATACTTTGTTACTTCGACAAAGAGTAATTTATGTGCGCCTTTGTACTATGACACCCACTAATCACGTGGGATCTAATCCTAGCACTATCAGAATAATACCTTCCAAAAGAAAGGCTTTGGTCTTAGAGAGTACAGCCTATCCCCTCGTGCTTCCAGCTTACAGCCGACATGCACTTCTCATAGTCCTTTAGAAGTCACAGCTAAGTGCCAAAAGGTTGATCACCCGTGCTTTTTGAGCAGGTGCTGGTGGGTATGCTTTGAGTGGGTTCTTGTTCTTGTTGTTTTGTTTTCTTTTTGAATTGGCAATTTTGCATAGGCAACGCTTTACAAATATAAAAGACAGCTGCTAGCGAACTAGAGTTTACAATGAGATCAACAAAAGTACATGTTACATGGAAAGCAAAAGTACTCGGTCCATTTTGCCAGCCCCTGTTGAGTTCCAAACTCTTTCCGTACCAATTAGCCTAACTTCATGTCTAATTGAACAAAGCAAGAAAAAAAAGGGAAGAAAGAAAGGAGCAGATCTCTCATATCAGGCATCCATAAACAATAGTGTATCTGAGTAAAGTTTGGAGCTTTGATAAACTTACAGTATGTTTTTCTTTCCCCTTTTTTTCAGGATGAAGCGAGGGAAACTCTGATAGACAGAAGACGAAGTTGTATAAATTAGATCCCTAAGACAGGCTTGTTCTAGGAGGAACCAAAGTAATCCAGCATTGGTTAGAGAATAAAGGAAGAAAAGGTGTGTGTATGTACATAGTATTAGGTTATGAGCAAGGTTAAGTCCCCATGCTGCTGTAGATTCTCGTCTACATTCGTCAACTGCATGTATTCATTAACACCCTGAACTAAATTATGAAGTAAAACTGTGATGTAAAATCATGTGTTTGTCTAAGTATAAAATGTCATGTTTGATTGCATTCTGTTGCCTCCAATAACTAAGTTAGCTGGACACTATGTTCCATCTGCAGTTCCGAACTTTAAAAAGTTAAAGAAAGACAGAATCCTTGCCACCATTGCTTCCCTTTTCAATTTGCTTTTTTAGAAAATGAATTAAAACCCAGCCTTTGCATCCACATAGTGCATGTACACAGCCAACTTCCCTTTTCAAATGTCAGTCTCAAAAAAGATAAGTCACTGAATTGTCTTCAAGAACCACAGAAAGAACCTAATGCCAGAATCATCTACACCTAAGCCCACAAATGCTCAATATTAAGAATAATTCATTACAAAACGGTACAATCAAGAACAAAAGCTAAAAACTCACCATACTATAGATTTATTCTGAAACAAACATTTTCGAAAAAAATCTTTTCAAATTTCGGCTGACTGTACATTCAACTACTATAACTACTGAAAAAGGGTTTACATCCACTGACCTTTGGAGACAACAATATCGCATACCATTTCTGACCACAAAATTCCCATTTTGTGTTTACAAGTATCAGGAGACAGTGATACCAATATCATTTCTAATTAGTAACACAAAACCGGCCCTCTTCTCTACAAATTATCAGGACAGGTTGCACATAAACTATGTTGCACATATCAAACAAAAGTACCATAATGCAAAAGTAATAACATTCAATTTGAACTTATTCAGAATTCCAATTGCAACTTTGCAAGAACCATAGTGTGAGCATAATCACACAGCATTACACTAATCCGGGTAGGATCTAACACACTGTCATCTAAATTTGACAGCTTGAGGACAGTAAATACAGACCACCATCACATAGTACACGATACGGTACATACCTAGCTACTCGATGGCAATGGCCGCATTGCCCTTTGCCTTTTTTGCTGCGGCGCCCTTGCTCTCCATGACGCGCCACATGTACCACGCGCCGACCGACCGGTACGGCCTCCACCGCTCGCACAGTGCCGCCATCTCCTCCGGCTTGGGCAGCGCCCGCAGCTTGTACAGCTCCTGCACGCCCTTGCGCACGCCGAGGTCGCCGGATGGCAGCACATCGGGGCGGTGCAACGAGAAGATCATGAACATGTGGACCGTCCACTCGCCGACGCCCTTCACCTTGGTGAGCTCCGTGAGGAGCGCCGCCTCGTCCATTGCGGCGACGGCGGAGTCGGAGAGCTCCCCGGCCGCGAACCTGCCGGCGAGGTCGTGGAGGTACGCCGCCTTGCGGGCAGAGACGCCAATGGCGCGGAGGTCTGCGGCGGAGAGGGCGAGCACCGCGGCGGGATTGACCACCGCGGCGTCGGGATCAGCGGTAGAGGGGAGGAGGGCGAGGAAGCGAGCGTAGATGGCGGCGGCGACGGAGGGGGCAAGCTGCTGGTGGAGGATGGAGTGCGCGAGCGAGTGAAAGGAGGGGAGGGAAGGGGATGAGATGAAGTCGGGGGCGTCGGTGGAGGCGATGACCGCGGAGAGGAGCGGGTCGGCGGAGTGGAGGTGGGAGAGCGCCGCCGCGAGCTCCCCCGGGGAGGACAGCGCCGGCAGCGGCGATGGTACGCTCGCGATGGCGACGGGTTTCCCTTCGGCGGGTGTGCTCTTGACGATTTTGCGGGAGCGGAAGGAGATCTTTCCGGCGGCGGCGGCTGCGGAGGGGCGAGGCGTCGCCGCCGGTGTGGTCTTGACCATTGCGAAGGATGGTTGGTGTGTCGATGCAGACGGCGTGGATTACTGTACCGTGGACGTGGAGGGAAGCAGTTGGCCGTTTAGTTGGGTAGGTTCTGGAGGCCAACTAATTTCTTTTTTGGGCCCATCCATATAAAGGCCACAAGTCAGCCATCTTCGCGTGATGGGCCGTCCCGGCCCATAACAAGGGTAATAATATGCAGTGGCGGGCCGCCACGTTTAGGCCCAATATCCTCCCAAGCGATGCGGTAGGATCCGCCCGAGAAGAAAAGGTAAAAACGTCAGAAAACTCGGAACGGGATTCCCCTTCGGTGTCACTGATAGGTGGGTCCCATAGTCGGATAAACTCCCTATCCCCGTTTCTGTGTCATCTAACGGTCATACTGCTCGGAATGGGATTATGAGGCACGTGCGGAACGTAACCCCTCTCCTCTTCCACTGACTAGTGGGCCCAGCATCGTGACTCCGACTCAAAACTTGGGATCATTTTGTTGGTTTCTAATGGCATCTGGAATTTCTTCTCGATGCAGCTCTCAGATGTACCTGATCAGTGCCTTGGTCTTGCACTGGCAACCGGACAGCTGATTATAGCCGTGACGCTATACGTGGCATCAGGATTTTTTTTATTTTGTTTCATTAATACTTCAACTGTAACAAATTTGAGCATAGTATTCCTGTTGCTCATTGCAGATCTGGCGACCCTTTCCTTCCTGCCATCCGTCGGCAGTTTCGTGAACAAGCTAAGGTTTGGAATTCTTTTGCCACGCTTAGCGCATGTTTCTTGTCGCAAGCTGTGAGACCTTGTGTTCTTCCATGCTTCCATGAGCAGCATGCCTGTATAAGCTCGCCACAGAAAACCAGAATGCCTGGAAGCAACTGGCCAACGACCACGAGGCACGCGGCAAGATATGATCTGGCATGTTTGTTTATTTTAAGTCCTGAAAACGATAATGGCATAGAAGATAATCGCTAGAAATTCGTGTGTTCAAAGATGAGACAAGAGCCATACAGGTGTTCGACCAGCATGAATGACAAAATGGTCCACATGTAACAGTTTCAGGAAAGAAGAAACTACCCTGTTTCTACTTCAGTTCAGACAAAATCATAGCTGATTCTTGTTGTATCTCTGATAGTGAGGCCCCACCCGAGACCAACGAACCCAGCCAAGGCACACTCCCCGTTTCAACGGAAAAAAAAGTTTCTCTTTTTCTTCTCCATTTCTACAGTTGAGCGGCGCGGCCAAGCTTGGGAAGTAGTCGAGCGGCGGCTATGAACGGCGGCGGGAGTGGGAGCAGGCGAGGAGGGGTCGGTGCCGATGAGAGCGGCAGCGACCAGGACGGTGGCTTGCGGAAGCCGCTGCTCAGCACGGGGAGCTGGTACATGATGGGATCGCGGTCCAGCCTCGCCGCCTCCTCCATGGCCGCCATCCTGGAGTGCCACGTCTCGGCCTTCCTCTGCACGCTCATCGTCGCCCTCGGCCCCATCCAGTTCGGCTTCACCAGCGGCTTCTCCTCCCCCACCCAGGACGCCATCATCCGCGACCTCATGCTCTCCATCTCCGAAGTCCGTTACAGCTTCAATCTCTGTTCTTTGTTGCTTCTTCTTGCTTGTCGCGTTTCTTGTGGTGAAGTTTAACTTTCCGCTGCAGTTCTCGGCTTTCGGCTCTCTATCCAACGTCGGCGCTATGGTGGGGGCGATCGCCAGCGGGCAGATGGCTGAGTGCATTGGCCGGAAAGGGGTGATAATTTTTTGCTTCATTTAGTCCCTATCTGTAAGGCCAGTCTGTATCTAGTAGACGATGAACAATTTAGAGTCGTCAACGTCTCGTCTGGGAGTAACCGATAAAAATGCGTGCTTTTCGGTGACACAGATAGTATGCAATTTAAGGAAATGAGTGGGATTCGAAATGTTGGTCATTTCCTGTGAACTAAAACTTGTGAAAATATGGATCCCAAACTTTCAGGTTCAGTTAGCTATACTATTGGGGTTTGACCTTAATTTCAAAGTTCATGAGTTCTTTAATTGCGATTGCCACTGATATGCTAATAAGAGGAATTGGTATGACAGAAAATGTGTAGATGAAGTTTTTGTGACATTTTTTTCGTTCATACTTTAGAATCAGATCAGTAGTTCACTAGAGTGAAGCTCCTTTTTCACTCTAATGGTCTTGCTAATTGAATTTTCCAGTCATTGATGATAGCGGCGGTTCCTAACATCATTGGTTGGCTTGCCATCTCCTTTGCAAAAGTATGTGTCACACATTTTTCGATCTTATTTTTGCATGTTTGCTCTTTCTGATAACTTTCATGCTTAACGATCTTTGCTTTTCAGGATGCGTCATTTCTGTACATGGCACGTTTGCTTGAAGGTTTTGGTGTTGGTGTCATATCATATACGGTCTGTATAAACAAACTTCATTGCATGTTTATTTCCTGTGTAGAATGTTTTGTTGCTTTACTGCTTGAGAATCTCAGTACTTGTCTGACTGTAAAATGTTGAAAAAAAGGAATAAACTGAGATGCGAGTATAATGAGGCAGAGTGATATTTTGCTATCGCGAAGTTTTTTACTATTCTTTTTCCAGTAGAACCTTGAATTAGCTAGTAGCTTCATGACTAAACCCTTAATGTGTGGATTGTATGGTACCTGGTGCCAGTATACATATCAGAGATATCTCATCAGAACACAAGAAGAGTACTTGGCTCCGTGAACCAGGTGTGCTTATCATCAGAAGCATATTATCTTTTGTGAGGGACATTTATGGCTTGTTTATGTTGGATTCACTATGCAGTTGTTCTTTATGTAGTTGTCCGTGACCATTGGCATTTTGTTGGCCTAATTGCTAGGCATGTTCGTTCCTTGGAGGCTGCTTGCAGTGATAGGTAATGCAACTCAATACCTGATATCTGAATGTTTTATATTTAAGGATATGTATTAAACAATACTGAATTTTTAACTTGTTTCTGTTAGTTTTCATTTTACTTTTGACATTTGGTTCAAGGATTAATAGTACCAGACAGTATGTTGGAAAATATGTTTAAAATCCTACTGATATCCTAGGCAAACATTTTCATTAACAGATCCTGCAGTAAATATAGAATATAATATGAAATTCGCTAGTATCTTTTGGACTTATTGTAATTTATATGTGCCATAGATGTCTAGACCCCAGATTCTGATTCAAATATATGTGTTGTCATTCTTGTAGGAAGCATCCCTTGTACATTGTTAATGCCTGGTCTATTCTTCATTCCAGAATCTCCAAGGTGGCTGGTATGTCATAAACTTAAGTTAGATACTGTATCACTAATCTGATATCTGTAACAAAAGGTTTCCTACATTTATAAGCAGGCAAAAATGAAAATAATGGATGATTTCGAGGCTTCTCTACAAGTTTTGAGGGGGTTTTGAGATTGATATTACAGCAGAAGTGAATGACATAAAGGCAAGCAATTTTATTTTTCTTGACTGACTAAAAATATTTTTTGTATTTTTCATATGATTTCATCTTAGTAAGATTTTCTCGAACACAAAACTTGGGAGATATGTACTTCATTCTTCTGTAGTACTAACTTTGGTTCAAATCCCTGTTAATCTGTTATGCAGAGAGCAGTAGCATCGACAAACAAAAGGACCACAGTCCGTTTTAAAGAGTTGAACCAAAAGAAATACCGCACTTGCTTTCTAGTAATTTACAAACCCTTTTTGTTCCTTTTTATACCAAAATCGTTAATCATGTTTTGTAATGGTAACTATGATTTATGTTGACAGATAGGAACTGGCCTTCTTGAACTTCAAAATCTAAGTGGAATAAATGGTATTCTGTTTTATGCAAGTAAAATCTTCAGAGATGCAGGTAAGTTGTGGATATCTCTTATAGGTCCTTAGTAAGTTAGTATGACAGAGGCATTGTAGTCAATTTTGTCTTGTAATCTTAACATGCAAAGATCTTCAGGTTTTACAAACAGTGACTTGGCCACATGTGCATAAGGGGCAATTCAGGTATGCGATTAGGAAAATCCTTAGTTTGTCTCTGTAATTCATAGTAAATTTCTGACAGAAATCGTTGGATTACATTAGGTTCTTGCCACTGGAATTACAACATGGTTACTAAACAGAGCTGGGCGACGGATACTCCTTATTGTAATCTCCTCTTCCCAGTGAAATCACCTTTTTGTTAGTTTTCTGTAATTATAATATAGTGACTCACTTAAAATTACAGATCTCTACTGCTAGGATGACTCTAAGCCTTCTTGCAGTTGCTGTTGTATTTTTTCTCGAGGTATATTCAAGTTTTTCTAGCATACTATTGTGGTTAAAAAAATCGTATGTTGCAGTCTCTTCGATAGTGTACATTGTAGTGTGGACTCCTCTCCTCTTCACCTAGTTCACTCAATATTCTCATACTGTTACAATGATTGTTTGTTCCAGGGTAATATTTCTCATGGTTCTCACTCGTACTACATATTAAGTATTATCTCCTTGGTTGCTCTTGTGGTATATGTCCGTTAAACCATTTCATTTGAAAATTTGCTCCAAAACCTCTGCCGGAAAATTTACCTCGGCCACTTACTTCAAGCTTATATCATCACTTTTTCCTTTGGCATGGGTGCCATTCCATGGGTCATGATGTCTGAGGTATAGTGCCTTGCCTCATAGCTCACAATGATGTCAGTATTTTAGATTATTGACATATCCACCCGTTTGGTGCAAGTATCTGAGTTCTACAACTCAGGCATCAGCTTAAGTGGTCTAAAGATTTCAGTTCAATCTTTGTTTGCTTTTAGATCCTCCCGGTTATCATCAAGAGTCTTGGGGTAAGCTTCGCAACACTTGCCAACATGCTTACATCCTGGGCAATAAAAATGATGGCAAATTTGTTACTCAGCTGGAGTGCTGGAGGTCCGTACTTCACTCCTCTCTTACCAAGAGTAGAATTCCAAACCGATTTACCTGATAAAAATTACATTTTTATTTTAATTTGAACAGGGACTTTTTTGTCCTACATGATTGTGAGTACTTTCACTCTCGTGTTTGTCATCCTTTGGGTGCCAGAGACAAAGGGAAGAACTCTGGAGGAGATACAGTTTTCATTCCGCTGAGTTTTTTGTTTCTCGCTGCATCCGGTGGTTACTCCAGTTGAGTATAAGGAAAGGATTTACAGATTTACTTATACAATCAGGAATCGGGAATTAGTGGAAGGCAATTACCGGTTGAAGGCCAAGCAATTTTTTTCTGTTCATTTTTTTGTATATTCCTGTGCAATATTAATTCAGATATGCCCAACTGGTTTGTGCTAAATGCTAGTGTAGTGGCTCAAATCAAATTGCTTCCTTCTTGTCTTCGACAATTATAAAAGGATGTAAACATGAGCAATTTGAATCCCTGACTGCTTTGGAATACTTCTGTTCTGAAGTTCAGCTATCACCTTCACCAATATTTCAGAATTCAGACTTCAAAGGCATTTATTTGATGATAAAGAAACATATTTCTTTCCCATTTTTCAGTTCAGAAACAGGTTCATCAAGTTTTTTTTAATAAACAGAAGCAGTTCAGTTCTTTTACCAGACTTTCTATGGGAATTCTTTTAACGCCTAAGCCTGTAGATAGATTGAAAAGATAATAGATTTAGTAAAGAAGAATTTGGTTGCTACAGGGAAGAAATCGATCGAACGAAGTAAGAAAGTATTTGGTCCAAAAATAAAAGATTATCTAAATGAGACCGAATTTGAGGAGTAGCTGTGAAAAGGATATTCTATCTATGTAAATCGTATCTTATATAGATAGAAATATTTAATTAATTTAGTTAACTTTTTATTATCTTTGTTAGTAAATAATGTCCGATGTTTGTTATAAACATGTCGGACTCTGTAATGCCAGGGTAGAAATATAGACTCTCTGAGAGCATATAAAATATTCTTCAATCAATACAACTTCAGTGTATCGCCCCTCTAGTTTATCTAGATTTTATCGGTGGGTTCTGGCTCTCGATGTGGAGCTGTATCGGTTAAGTTCGATCTTCGGCGAAGGGGTAAGTTCTGTCACTATCCTGATATGTCTCGTTTTATCTAAAACTGTATCGGTTAGTTTGACTTCTTAGACAGATCGGATGTACCGCATCACGTCTGTGTGAGTTTATTAATCTATCAAGTTCTTTTCGTCGTTGTCAGTCTCATGCTGTATCAGTTAAGTTCGATGTACGAGGTTACGACGGTAAATTGAGCCGTAGGACTATAGGTTTATGTATGGTGTTTTATCGGAGTGTTAGCCGATAAATTATCTATATCCCAAGCACCACGCCCAGCATATCGGCTCATTAGCCGATACGCACCAATCTTTAGAGACTTCTCTCGAATACCACACCAAGCGTATCGGTATTTTAGTCAATGCGCGTCTGTCTTCAGAAAGACGTCCTCTCATTGGCTTAGCTTCGCTCTTACTTTAGCACGACTGATCCGACGTCCGCCGTCCTGTTGCTGTTAGCCTCAGTCTCATACTGTCTCGATTAGGTCTGATCTTCGAGATTCGGTGCTAGCAGCGTCGTCATGGCGGGCGACGGGTCTCGTGCTGCCATATCCGGAGCGGCATCGGTTTTGCAGCCGGTGTCTTTTATACAATTCCTTGCCAGTTTGTATATGACTTCATCGGCTTTTTAGGCGATAAATGAGCGGTACAGTTTCCGTTGCCAACTAGGAGAGATCTCGCGTGCTTTGCTATTCTCTAAATACCCTTTGGTGCCTCCATCGACTCTGCGGCCGATGGATCAGGATCTAGCTTTCGCTACACCTGGAGTCATCATGTCCTTCGTTGATATCTATTCACGTATTCATCGGCTTCCTAGCCGATAAAAGAGCGTCCTAATACCTATCGGCAACCAGCCGATAGCAGGAGTCATCTAGACGTGGCCGATGACCACTCGATTCTATTGGTGGCCAGCTGATAGTGAGAGCTCATATCGGTCCATCGTCCGACTGATACGTTCGTTTTACCTTCTTATCAATTACAGAATCAAATTGACTAGTACGTCTGTACCCATATAGTTGTGTCGAAGCCAAGCGAACCTCATAGACCCCGGCGCGCGTACCTCAAGCCATGGAGAGAAGTCGAGAGGTTTATACTGAAGCTAAACAGATCTTTTAGGTGTTGGCGTGGTCGTTCGAGATATTTTCAGCGCGAACAAATTCCTAGATCAAACAGACTTACCAGCTTTGTGCAAAGTTAGAGGTGAACAAATCCCCTCTTAAAGAAGTGCAGATATTGTTGCTGGTTATATCAATGTCATGTTAAGACAGACTTCTGCCTTTTTGGCCGGTGATGCATCCCTATCAAAGCTCTGAATAGGAATTTTGCCATGATCTGCACATGTTCCTCGGCCGCATGTCTGCAAACTGAACTTTGTTTCTTTCTTTCAGCAGAGAAGAGCAGCATGATATTCTAGTGTCCACGAGAAGCACGACAGCCAGATCGCGTCCGAAAATGCTGCCGTATGATGTGGTTCTGAGCAAGCAAGTAGCCAGATACCACAAGGTTGGCACGGACACGCCATCTATTTGCAGTAGACTATTTTGTAATCCAATTTCAATAAACCATGTTCATAATATTCATAAAAAATAATTCAATTCCCATAAAGTTCCTCCAAAATTCACAGGAGAACTTGGGGTTTGAAATCGCAGGTCCCTTTCGCTGGTCATTGTCCATTCAGTAATTGCTTTCCTCGTCGTTACGATCTTATCCAGCTAGCTCGTGAAATGATGATTGGGATAATCCTAATGAGATCAGACGAAATTAAAAACAGTATTCATCGTAGTCCAGACGAGCTGTGCACACTAAAACATCCGGGCACGAACTTATTCTGGGTTTGCGTATTTTTTTCCCATGAAACAGTCCAAAAACATGATTAATTTTTCTATACTAGTTTAGTGAAAAAGAACAAAAAATCAAATGGAGTGACTTATTTCCAGCTCGGACTAAACGAAATCCTCTCATGTCAGCCACTGACGGGTGGGCCCCAGCTCCAACGATGGCCGAGGCGACCCCATTTACAACGGAAAAAGGGGGTCGCGTCTCCTCGTCGCCTCTTCCTCTTCCTTCCCTCTCCTCTCATCCTGTCTCTCGCCTCGAGAATCCAACCCCGCCGGCGAAGTTCCGATCGAGGGTAGCACCAGTCGGGTGACGCGATGAACAGCGGCAGCAACAGGGGCGGTGGTGGCGGTGGCGACGAGAGCGGCAGCGACCACGACGGCGGCATGCGGAAGCCGCTGCTGATGAACACGGGGAGCTGGTACAGGATGGGGTCGAGGCAGGGCAGCCTCACCGGCGCGGGGACCTCCTCCATGGCCATCCTCCGCGAGTCCCACGTCTCCGCCTTCCTCTGCACGCTCATCGTCGCGCTCGGCCCCATCCAGTTCGGCTTCACGGGAGGGTTCTCCTCCCCGACGCAGGACGCCATCATCCGAGACCTCAACCTCTCCCTCTCCGAGGTTCGTGCCAGTGTCCGTGCCCCTGCAACATCTAACTACTCCCGTTGCTTTTCCCCTTTGCTTTTACGCTTCATTGTGTCTCAAATCTGAACGGCGCGCTGCAGTTTTCGGTGTTCGGATCGCTGTCCAACGTCGGCGCCATGGTCAGGGCGATCGCAAGCGGTCAGATGGCCGAGTACATTGGGCGCAAAGGGGTGAGAAATTTTGCTTCTTTTGGTAGCCATGCAGTTATTAGCTGCGCTTTCGTTGGGTGACCAGTCTCTGTCCCAAGCACAATTGTGGTCGGTCAATGTCACTTACTGTGCCGTGCGAATTATTTGTAATTAATAAAAATAATTGCATTCTGTTAAGTACTAAGTACTAAAATATATGGAAAAATGTGTGCTAGTTTTTGAAAATCAATGTCAGTTGATTACTGAGCTAGTAATTGCTAGCATAGTTGTACTGGGGTTTGACCTTTTGTGGCTGTTCATGAGTTTAGTACTAGTAGTGGCATACTTCTGTTTCTTATCGATATGGTACTCAAGGAATTGGTAGGCGGAAACGTATGGATGGTGTATTTTCATTTGTGTTTTTGCAGTAGATAACCATACTTGAGGTTGAGGGCATGGTTAAGTAATTTTTTCAATGTCCTTTGTTGGTATGATAGCAATAGTCAATTGTACTTAATGATATACTCTTTTAGCTAATAGGTTTGCTAACTAAATTTACCAGTCATTGATGACAGCTGCAATTCCAAACATCATCGGTTCGCTTGCCATCTCCTTTGCAAAAGTATGACATTTCGTGGTTCAGAATCTTACTTTCATCACCTTTCCGCTTTATACAATGTAAGCTTGATGTCCATTAATGTTTGCTTTATAGGACTTGTCGTTCCTGTATATGGGACGATTGCTTGAGGGGTTTGGTGTTGGTGTCATCTCTTATATGGTATGTATGAAAAAAATTCCTGCCTGAATTTGTGTGTATAGAAGATTAATGCTCAGAAAATTTGAGTACTTATCTTGTTGTCAGTCTTCAGAAAAAAAAAGAACAACTGAGATATCAGTATTTTGGAGAAAATCTCTGATTTTTTCATGTAGGAATTTTGCCTTGCACTGTGTTGATACATGGCCTATTCTTCATTCCAGAATCTCCAAGATGGCTGGTATGTGTATGCAAAAATTTGATATAAAATTGCATCAATTGAGTTTTTCTTTACAGTCATCTTTGGTCTATATACCTCTAGGCAAAGACGAACATGATGGATGATTTTGAGACTTCTTTACAAGTTCTGAGGGGATTCGAGACTGACATCACTGGGGAAGCGAATGATATAAAGGTAAGCACTCACTATAACATTAAGCACATTGATATACACACCACATTCTTTTGGAAGTAACAGCATCATCTTTATGCAGAGAGCAGTAGGATCAGCAAACAAAAGGACTACGATCTGTTTTCAAGAGTTAAACCAAAAGAAATACTGCACACCCCTAATAGTAACTTCCTTAACCTTTTTTATTTATTCCGTACGAAATTTAGTAAGTGCATTTTACAATTGGGATCGTGCTTTAACTATGGCAGCTAGGAATTGGTCTACTTGTACTGCAACAGCTAAGTGGGATCAACAGAATATTGTTTTATGCAGGTAGCATCTTCAAAGCTGCAGGTAAGTTGTGCTGTGTTTCTGTCTTTGTTAGTAAACTTTTTTTTATTACTACATAGGGATTTAGACATAGTAAATTGTAGGCATGGCATTTTGGATTAGTTACCAACTTGGACTAAAACTGTAGAATTTTTGCTAAATTACCTGCAATGTAATTATTTGTTCATCCAATTTCAGTGCAGACTAGGAATAGCATACTAGATTTCAAACTACTGAAATTGGCACAACTGACCTAATAGGATCTCTAATATGTCGTATGCATATGTAATGTCCTTTGTCTCTCAGTACGATATTGGTATGGTGATTGTAGTCAATTTGTCTTCTATATATAACACATAGAAGTTCTTCAGGTCTCACAAACAGTGATTTGGCTACATGTGCACTTGGTGCTATTCAGGTATGCAACAGTAAATACTGTTGCTGTCCCTATGCAGTCTATATTAAGTTGCTCACGGCATTTCTTGTCAGGTTCTTGCTACGGGAGTTACAACCTGGTTATTAGACAGAGCTGACCGACAGATCCTCATCGTAACTTTCTCTTCCCCCTGAAACTACTAGCATTCTGATTTTCTGTACTCTGTGGTCATAATATACTTCTCACTTCAACTTATAGATCTCTTCTGCTGGGATGACTCTGAGCCTCCTTGCAGTTGCTGTTGTATTTTTCCTCAAGGTACATTCAGGTCTCCCTGGCATATGATTCTGCTAAAAAGGAAATAAGTCCATCTAGTGCACTATATGCAATAGTCTTTACATGGCTTATGAATTTTGCAATACATCACAGACCTCTTCTGTCAAACCACAGAATAGTTTCCTGCTATTATCATGGTTTATTTGTTTCAGGATAGTTTTTCACAAGATTCTCACATGTACTATACCTTAAGTATGATCTCCTTGGTTGCTCTCGTGGTATGTCCCTCAGTTCGATTGTTTTCTCTGAAAATGTGCATCGCAAATATGGAAGCTGTGCTTAGAATATTAACTCGTACACTTCATTTAGGGCTTATGTTATCGCCTTCTCCTTTGGTATGGGTGCCATTCCATGAATCATAATGTCAGAGGTATAGCTGCATGCCTCATAATCATATGGTCATGGAATGTAACTGAAGAACATTCACATAGCCATGATTTTTGGAGCATTTGTCAGATGGTCTGTAGACTCACTTCCAACTTTGTATATTTTCAGATCCTCCCCGTTAGTATCAAAGGCCTCGCAGGAAGCTCTGTGATGCTTGCCAACTGGCTGACATCCTTTGCAATAACAATGACAGCAAACTTGATGCTTAGCTGGAGTGCTGGAGGTACATACTTTGATCTCTTTTTCCTAAAGTGAAATTGTTTTCTTTGAGCGAAACTAGAGTAGAATTCTGAATATACAACCTGATGCTTGTCAAATCTGTTTAAATGTCAAACAGGGACATTTGTGTCCTACATGATCGTGAGTGCTTTCACCCTCATGTTCGTCATCCTCTGGGTGCCAGAGACAAATGGAAGAACTCTCGAGGAGATATAATGGTCGTTCCGCTGAGTTTTGTGGTCTTCAAAAATGCTGCCATTTAAAGCACGGAGGCAAGGATTGATTTGCTCGTTTGCAAATCTTGGCTATTCTTTTTACCAAGTCAAGTATACAGGACAAAAGCAAGTATTCTTTCTGTTCATATTCTTGTACAATATTGTTTCACGTATTCCAAATTGACTAGCAAAGGCTTGTGCAGTGACTCTCATCGGCTCATCCTAATTGCTTACTTTTCTGTCTTGAGTGCTGTATGATCAATGTAAAAATGAGTACATTCTCAACCATTCTTGAAACCCGCCTGCAACCTTTCTTCTGAAATTTAAGCATTAATTTTCAGATGCACCAAAGAAGCTTATGTACCTCTATTTTTCAGATGGAACTATCAACCTGTATTTCTTTTAACCTCAGTTTACCTGACTTCCTCTGCAAAGCAATTGCTAAATGATTGTATTTTATGCCAACATTAAGTAAAAGGCTTGTAGTTCTGGACATTCACCAGTGCCATTTTGGTTATTAACTCCTATTTCAGCATGTCTGTTAATGTGCAATCTAGAGCCAAAAATGTCCTTGAATTTTAGTATTATTTACTGGACTATCTGCCCTGGCTGTAAGTTGTAATAGCTTACAGAATGCAGCTGTCAGTAAGGTTACAAAGCTTGTGGTAACTTGGCATCCCGGTTATTGCTTGTCACTGATGCACTTGAGATACTAGTTTTTTTTACTGTACTACCTTATTCATGAACAAAACAAGGTTTAGTTTCCTCTCTGGGAAATCTGAAATAACACCAAGTTTTGCTGAGATTATGAATTCGTTCTAGTTAAGTCTAATGAATTCAGTTTCCTTATGAGTTCGTTCTAGTCTGAAATAACAGCCATTCTAGTTAAGTCTAATGACTTGTGCGAATAAAATAAACAGCTTTTTCTGAGTCACGAGTTCACGCAAGGAATGAGGATTTTTCAACTCATGGCTGGATAGCAAGTTGGTAGCTGGTACCACTTACCAGTTGTCCTGAGTGGTCAGAATATAAACACTAGTTAGCACACTGATCTGATCTATGGATACTAACATTGTCAGAGCATCACATGTGAAAGGTTCCTAGTCATGGCTCTCTAGTTTCAGGCTTTCAGGTGGCCTTAACATGCTCCATGTCTCTACTGATGCTGCTTTGGACAAGCATTTTCTTCACTTCTAACAGTAGAAATGTTCCCGCATTCAAAGGTAGGTCTCCGAGGAACTTCAGTCAGATCTGCCTAGGTGGGTCACCCATACTCCTATCGAGCGAGATGGCAGAGAACCGGGCCCACGGTATCCCGATCAAGTTTGTGATGCTCCTTTTCTTTTCCTGGTCTCGATCAAGATTATGGTTTGGGATGACACATGGCATTTTAATCCTATTTTGGACTCTAATCGTTTGAGCTACCATTGATAAAGTGTTTCAGAATTCAAATTTTGACTATATCTAATAAGCTAACGAGGAGACGATTAGAACCAACAACATTTTTTGGGTTGGCTCCTGAATCCAACATTTTTTATCACTTCCATCATTTTTCTATATTATTGCTTCCCATTCAGCAAAAAAAAATTCACTGGCATATGTGTGTAGCGAGAAGGTTTCAGAATTCAGACAAGATTCAGTCAATTTAAATAGGCGAGAAACTCAAATAGGATCCTGTAGGCCTCGGAGCAAAAGGAGATGGAGAACCCTCATGTGTGGGTCCCAAAATATATAGCCCTACCGGTGATGATTGATCGATGGTGCTCAAAAGTGCAAACATACATCTCTCCAAAATTATATCCACTGAACTTTTTGGATCAAATGATGACGATGATTAGTGCACAGTGGAAAGTACTGTTAATTAAATCACAAAAGAAATATAAAGAACAAATTCGCACGCGAGCTATAAGAATTATACTGCTGCTGGTAACTAATGCTGGGGCTTAAGCTTAAGTCCAAGCTAATTAAGCTTTGCTTGATGGATCGACCGATCTCGTTGCTTAACTAACTAAACTGATCAAAATTAGTTCGTCGTCGTAGTAGTACACTGCTCTACTGTCTCTAGCTAGTTAATAGTATTGGAACAGGCCGGGCCGCTCGCCGAGGGCGAACGCCGGCGACGAGGGCATCATGTTGAGCTGCCACGACAGGCAGGGCCCGTCGTCCGCCGCGTCGACGACGTCGCCGAACATTGCGTATGACGCCGACTTTGCCGCGGCCTGGCCGTAGCATCCCCACTGCGGCGCCGGCTGTCGCGAGTAGCAGTACGCGTACCCGGCTCCGGTGTCAAGCGCCGGCGGCGCCGGTGCCACCGCCGCCGCCGCGGCGCGCCTCTCCTCCTTCTTGTACCGAATCCCGCACGCGTTGCACAGCGACTGCAACCAAACAGAAGAATGTCCGTGTGACGCGTCAGTTTCGTAGCACTTGCATTGCACGAAAAGTGGTTGCATGGTAAGAGTACGTTGCAGCCTAGATGGCGCATGTTGTCCTCGACATTTCCGAACGATTGGCACGCTAAAAAAAGCACACGTACCTTGGGTCCTCTTGGACCATTTCGCCAGAGCGGCGTCGACGTCGTGTCGCAGTTGGCGCACCGGCGAGGCAGGCGCCCGGCGGGTGTCTCCTTGCAGGAAGCCGCACCAGCGCTGTCCTGCTTGCCGCCAGTACGCTCCGACGGCACGTCCCACAGCGCCAGCCCGCCGCGCACCGGCGGTGTCGTCGTCGTCGCGTGAGCGTAACCTCCCGCCTCCGCGCGCCGCGTGGACGGCGTCCCGAGCGACAGCGTGCAGTCCACCACCCCGCCGCCGACGTACGGCGATAGCCGGTTCTCCTCCTCCGCCGCCGCAGCGGCGCCGCACTGCCTGTAGTAGTACTGCCTCCCCGCCATGGGGAACAGCAGCGAGAACGCCGACGCGGCAGCGGCCCCGCACCCGCCGCCGCAGCTGCCGTAAAGCACCCCGCACGTACATGGCACCAGCTCCTGCAGCATTTTAACTCAACCTACTTGCAGGTGCTAGCAATGGCCCATCCCTGTGCAGCTACAGGGCTTGTGTAGGTTAGCTGTTACTAGCAAGCAAGCAAAGCTCGCAGTGGCAAGCTATCAATGGCCGCCGGTGTGGATCGCCGCATGCATGTACCGGGACAAAGATCGAGAGGGGATATATCGAGAGGTTGTCGGTTATTGGAACGCGCGGCCACACGCGCTGCGAGTTGGCTGTGATCGCGAGCGGCGAGTGGTGGTGGTCGGCGAAGCGGGGCGTGGCACAGCACATGTGAGCAAGCAGAAGCCGTGGTGGGGTTATAACGACCACGACGAGGACGAGCCACGTACGTGTGAGTGGCCGTGATGGAGGAGAGGGGTTTATTTGCCGGTTTGGTTGGCGTTTTTCGGGGAGAAGTCGACGAGGTTTTGGTCCCGGGGGCGCGCCGGCGCGGGGAGCGATGCGATGCCCATGCATGTCTGCCTGCCTGTCCGTCTCCGTCCGTCTCGCGTGTGCGTGTCTTCTGTACGCAGTGTGTGCCTCGGTCAAGAAAGAGAGAAGCGGGGGGGTGGTCAAAAGTGGGGCACGTGAAACGGGGAACAGTCTCCCATGCAGCTCCTGGGGACGTGGTCGTTAGCTACGATTACGAACGACCCTACCAACACCACCACCAACGCAACCCCAACACAAACACCAACACCAACTGGTGCTACTGCTGCGTGTGTGCAGTAGAATCGCACTTCCCCGATCACGAGGCGCACAGTCCGATCTGTTCCTCCTCCTGTACTGGATCCACGGATCGATCCCTGTGATCCATCGTCCGTTCGTCACAGACCTACCACTACGTACAACTACTACAGCTCCATCTAATCCATCATTCATACTTTCATAAGTGTATGCATGATTAAGCAGATGGAGGCCCGTTCTATTCATACGCAGATTTTAGATTTTTTTATTGTCACGTTTTTCAAACGTCTAAATTATACATTTCGTACAAAATTTTTTATATTAAAATTTATTATCTGATATTTCTAAAATAAAATTTTTAATTTTATGATAGTTAATTCATTCGTCTGTATCCTTAAATAGCTATATAATACAAAACCTTTTAAGATCTCAAACAGCCAAAGTAGGAAAAGTCTGAATTAACTTCTTAACTATCGTAGTCCTCTGAATTACTTCGCTAAATTTGAAAACCGAACATTTTGAACTCTCAATTATTCAAATCGAATAAATAACCCTGACTCAATTCAAAGTGGTTAAGGTCCTATGTGGTATCAACATGGCAATCTAATCAACATTATTTTATTAAAAAAATTAGTGAGGCCCACCTATCATATTATCTCCCCTCTTTATGTCTTTCCCCTCTTTCCCCAGACCATGTGCACCATCAACGATGGTGAGGTAGGCATCAACCGCTGCTGCCCCTCTTCCTCTCTTCCCAATGAGGCAAGGTATGGTTGAGACCTTAGCAATGGACGGCAACATCAATGGAAGCGATGGGCTCATCGGCTACTACTGCCCCCTATAAAGGACGAGTGGCACAACTTAGGGAGTAGGAGAGATTTGAGCTCGCATACTCCAACACCATTTAGATCACGGGGAGATGAAGCTCAAGCGGAGGCGGCGATAAGGTAGGAGAGATTTGAGGTTTGAACCTGCAAGTTCCATGCGCAACTTACCTCCGTGCCGACATCGATGAATGGGACAGATTTAGTGAGCGCGTTGCCACCACTACCATCTTCATGCCTTCATCCACTTGCTTTGAAAAGCACCGCTACCTTCCTCCATGCCTGCTCTAGGGGGCATCGCCTCCACCGTCTAGGTTGGATAGAGAATCATAGGGCAACGACGTCCTCAATTCCAAAGGAGGAGGCGAGGGCGATGAGGCTAGTGCTAGCATGGGAGGAGGCTGAGCCATGCGCTAGCGTGCAGGATGGAAAATCAAGTCTCCTAACCTTGTGTTATAGAAAATTTTGGTGATTAATGACAACATATGTTGAGACTAACTTGGAGTGACTAGGTTGAGTTATAGCATCAAGATGATGATATTGATAGATATGTTGCTGACGAGATGATATTAAAAATGTGAAGAGCGAAGAGACTTTGTATGGCAAGACGATGAAGGGCAAACAATACTTGGCCATGATGGACCATGCGATGGTGACGGGCAAGCGAAGAGTTTAGCGCCGATAGACCAATACGGTGGTGAAAGGCGAGTGAAAGCTTCACGTCGATGGATTGTACAATACCATGTGAAGTTGCGGAAGATTCACATCAATTATTTGAAAAGTGCAAGATGGAGTGCCGAAGATTAAGATGATATGAGACATTAATCAAGGGAAATATATAATTAATTTAGGACTAATGTGTTTAATGAGATGTAGGTGAATAGTCCCAATGGTGAAATAGAATTAACGTTGGCAATTCTCAAGATAAAGCAAGAAGATAGTATGAGTGTGTTCCTATAAGTATAACTTTTCTATTTGCTTTTGAGTATAGAAATATTGTACTATTAAGAGGTATGCATCATTGATGTGTTTGTTTATATTTTAATGCTCACAATGAACTTTCTAAGTGCTTTCTTGAGAGAAATCTAAGCCTTGACCTATTCTTTGAGAGGCTTTAGAATTTATTCTTGGTTGGGTTGAGTAGCCTCTCAATAAGTTTTTATAGAGCCAAAGATCATAAAAATGGACTCTGGAACAAGGAGTTATGATCGTTTTGTAGGATGCTATCAGAGAATAGCGGATACTTCGGACTTTTTGGTTGGATACTCTAGACCAAATAAAGAAGCTTGTCTAGAGTCTCTAGTGATTTTGGCTAGAGACTCTAGATTTTAAATCTGAGAGTAACCACTAGTTTTAGGGGGCTTGGTTATTTAAACCCCTTCATCCTCTCCATCCTTTCCTATGGTTTTGAGGCTAAGTTTTGGTAAGAGTAGACCTATCCATAGCTAAATATCCCTTCTCAAATAATCTACCTTGATGATAGCTCTTTGTGAGAATGATTTAAGAAGAGAAAGAGTTAAGTTGAGATATTGAGAGGTTGAGAGTAAGTGAGCTTTACCTCATTCTTTGAGCACTTGAGTTTATAACATGTAAATCTTCAATTATATTTGTTGCTTTTGGAGATCAAGGTCTCCTAAACGGCTAGGAGTCGACGATGAACTTCTAAAGTTATGGTGAGTCGTTGAAAGTTTGTGAAAGTTCATCCTCACCTCCACAAGGAAAGAGCTAATTGAGTGATAATCAAGCTTGTGTTTGGAATTTGCTTGGTAGAGCAAGTTTCATTAGATGTAGTAGCTCGTTGTCCAAGTGTATGGACCTCGGTGATCACTTGAGAACGGAGTTTTAACTAGGTGGTTACTTAAAGGCCAAAACTTTATTCTTGATGCTTGTTTGGTGAGGCTTACGATTGAGAGAGATTCGGCTCCTTGGAGTTACTTAACAGAGACATAGGATCGTTGGGATTGGAACTTCGGAAAACAAATATTTTTTCTCCATCTCTCACTTGTGTATTTTACTTTCTTGCATTATTTACTATTAATTTGGATCATCTCTTTCCTCCGCTACCTTTAAGGGTATCTCTTTTAAGTATCTTTTTGGATGTAGTCAAAGATGACCAAAATATGTAGACTCACTATTCAAAGACTTTGGCCGAGACTCTTTGTCTAACAGAGAGGATCATCTGGGTACTTCGGCCATTTCGATCAGATACTCCAAAGGAACTTTATTCAAATACTTCGGCTGTTTTGATCGGATACTCTAGAGGACTTTGTTTGTATACTCCGGCTCTTTGATCCAAATACTTTGAAGGAGAATTTTATTCCGCTGCTAGTGTTTTTTAGGAACACCTATTTACCCTCCTCTAGACGACATAAAGTTCCTTTCAGAGGAAGCGGAGCCATGGGAGTTAGGTGGGGGCCTTGGTGGCAGTAACGATCCTAGATCAATTTGGTGGAGTGTACGATGATGACAACCTAGATCATCGGTGGTGGTGCCGGCCACTGTCTTCATCAACCTCTACCTTCCCGCCTCCACATGTGTCTACTCACCCTTACACCATCCCAAGCTCCTTGTCCGACTGTTGTTTCACAATCTTCTCGTCCGACTGCCTCTTCCCGAGCTCAATGGCACCTAGTGGAGACCATTGTTGCTAAGAAGCCACAACAAGGAGCTCGATCCTCTTTCTTTTGCCTCCTATCAGTTGTTGCCCTCAAGTCCCTCCCTCCTTCGTCGACGGTGTGAAGAGACATGACCTCTGCCTCTATGTCGGGCTTCGGTCGTTGTCCTTCACAAGCTCACCTGTTGCCATCCCTCTCATGCTTGTGCCACCGCCCTTGCTGCCAACCGTGCCACAGTCATTGCCAAATGCCTTGAGAATCACCGGTTAGTGATTTGAGAGAGGGAAGGGGTGGGGAAATTGAGAGGGAAGAAGAAAACCTCAATCTTATGTCCCATGTGGATAACTTTTGCCATGCTAGACTACCACGTGTACAATTTGTAGTCTAAACAATTCAAAATAGTACTTATTTGTTCGATTTAAATAGTTAAGAGTGTGAAATATCTAGTTTTCGAATTTATGGGGCAATTTGGATGATTACAATAGTCAAGGAGTAATTTAGACTTTTTCATGCTAGAGTACTACTATGAAATATGTTTTTTATACTAGTTTAATTTGTTCAAACGGATAGTATTTTACTCCGTGTACCGATTCTACACTTGCTCGTCAGTCATCTCGTGTTTGGAATTGATCATTCAGCTTGAATGGAACGGGGAACAGAAAAGATTGCTAGTCTTGCATTTGCACAGCGGATATTCTCAAAACGTCGTCATGTCCTTTGCTTTTCTTTGCATAAATGAAAAGCATGTCGCAACGCTCGGCTACGTTATCGAATCCAGCGAGCCGCAAACTTCTAGCGAAACAAGAAAGGAAGAGCCCATGGCCTGATGAGCTACTACAACTTGATCGAAGAGAGAAGAAGGGCGCAAAAGAAAAGGAAAGAAGAAATGATCAAAAGAAGCAAAAGGGTAAAGAGTGGCAACCAGCGGTAACCACCACTATCCATGCATGCACGCAGGATAAACTCAAGAAAAGACGTGGAGATATAATTGCATGGAAATGTGGAATGGATGGATCATGAGTTGGCCACGCCAATGATGAGACGTCTAGCTGGACCGCCCGTTCACAAAAGCCCCGGCAAGCCGGCACGGTCGATCGCATCGAACCAGATCTTCCCTTTCTCTCTTTACTTAATTTTGCATTTAATATCTCTTGATAATACTCGATCGAGAACAGCCGTAGCTGCATGCCAATTACTAATTCTGTGTTAAATTAGTTGTTTCTGGTACTTCCTAATCTTCTAAACGGTACTATATATATTTTCTTGTAAAATGTTTGTTTGTTAGTATTTCTTTAAAACCTTTTTAAAACCAAGTTATCAACTTTTAAATATTAATTCATCTATTTGTGCTCTTAAATAATGGTTATAAACCACAAACTAGCTTATTTGGTGAAAACCTATCCAACTAACTAAGTATTAATACTAAAATTTAGAAAGCTCAACAATAAATTGGTAAGACGATTAGCTGAAACGTAGAAGTGTCCGATTACTATAGGGAAGAAACCGATCGAATTGAGGTAAGAAAATGCTCGATCCCAGAATAAAAGATTATCTGACCGAGTTTTAGGAGGAGCCGTGGTTTACGGTAGGGTATCATATCTTATCTTATATGGATAGAAAGATTTAGTTAGTTAGTTTACTTCTTTAGAGATATTTTTCTTTATCTTTATTAGAAAATAATGTCCGATAGTTATTGTAAATGTATCGGATTTTCTAAATTCAAGGTATAAATATAGAACTTCTAGAAACATGTAATAAATCATGAATCTTTCGATCAATACAACCTTGGCGCATCGTCATCCTAGTTTATCTAGGTTTTTTTACCGGCGGGGTTTGGCTCTCGACATGGGGCTGCATCAGTTAAGTCTAATCTACAGCGAAGGGGTAAGTCCCGCCACTATCTCAATATGTCTCGTTCTATCTAAGGCTGCATCGGTTAGGTTCGACTTCTTAGACCGATAGGATGTATCGCGTCATATCCGTGAATGGTTTATCGGTCTATCAAGTTCTCTTCGTCGTCGTCGGTCTTGTGCTGCATCGGTTAGGTTCGACCTACGAGGCCACCGACGGTGGAATGAACTTTAGGCCTATAGGTCTCTGTACGGCGTTTTATCGGAGTGTTAGCTGATGAGTTATCTATACGTTGAGCGTCATGCCCAGCGTATCGGCTCCTTAGCCGATACGCACCAGGTCTTCAGAGACTTTTCTTTGAGCGGCACGCCAAACACATCGGCCTTCCAGCCGATGCGCGCCTGTCTTCAGAGAGACGTCCACTCATCGGCTCAGCTAGCCGATGGGTTCGCTTTGCCCTTACTTCAGCACGTTCGATCTGACGTCCACCGTCCCGTTGTCATTGGCCTCGTTCTCGTACTGTCTTGGTTAGGTCCGATCTTCGAGATTCGGTGCCAGCGGCGTCGTCACGGCAGGCGACGGGTTTCGTGCTGCCATCTCCATCTTGTGTCTCCATTGGCTCTACAGCCGATAGATTAGAGCCTCGAGTTCGCTACACCCGGAGGCGTCGTATTCTTCGTCGATATCTGCCTACGCCTATATCGGTTCCTCTGTCAATGGAAGAGTGTCCTGATTCCTATCGGCGACCAGCCGATAGCAGGAGCCATCTGGATGCAGCCGATGACTAGCTTGATCCTATCGACAGTCAACCGATAGCGAGGGCTCGTATCGCCCCGTCGTCCGACTGAACCCGTTCGCCTCACCTGCTTATCAATTGCAGGGTCAAATTAGTTGGCATGCCCGTACCCGCACCGTCACGCCGGAGCCGACCGAACCCACGGCCCCCGGCACACGTATCTCGAGCTATGGAGAGAAGCCGATCGACCTATACTGAAGCTAAGCAGACCTAGGCATCGATGTGCTCGCGTTGGGTTCCGACGCGAACACTAACCATGGTGCTATTATTTAACACTAAATATTCTTTCAGTATTAGATGATATTTCTATTAATAACAATACTTTTAATATAATAACTTTATTAATTTTAAGATATATTGATGTATTAGGGTTTAGAGTTGATAAACGACTGACATGTATATAATTGTATATATGTTATATCATGTCCATAAAAAATAACTCTAAACTTACTATCATAATATATAAATATTGAGAAAGGTTTTTTAATCGTTTCTCTTGGTTTCTATGGGTACGGTTATATTAATTTATTTTTAAAATTTTTAAACTAATACTTAAATAATTATACATTTTCCATGTCCGAAGAAGAGGTTACAGATCTCGTAAAACGAACACAACCTTATACTCCTCTCTAGTAGATGGATCGGTGGTAATGGCATGCAGGGAAAGCCAAGGCGGGAGTGGATCAGTGCCGACACGACCAGCTCTGCACCTGCGTGCTGCTTGCGTGCGTTGCATTGCATGGCCCCACCCCCCTGCATCTGCACACGTACGTACAGCCCTAGACACGTACACGCCTGCAGCGCCAGGCGATCGATTAATGCTCGTTCGTGCGAGTGACAGATCATAGTACTGCTACTGTTCTACTGTTGCAAACCAACTTGACGAATACACATAAGCTCTATATTCATGGTCATGATTTCGTTTTTTTAAGAACGGAAGGTGTACTATTCTCTCTATCTTAAAATATAAATAATTACGGAGTTAGCCATATATATATTAAAAAATAATTTTAGAGTTAGGCATATATATTAGAAAATCTATTTTGAAGTAGAACTAAATAAATAAAATATTGTGATTGGTTAATTACGAAGATAAATTATATGAAGAAATTAAATATAATGATTAATTAAGATAAGTGAGTCTAAGAAGAAATATATATATTCTAAAAAATTAAAAATAAGAAACATCTACTACTACGTTTTGGAACCGAGAGAGTGCCTGCATATCAAACTGCCACAGTACCAGCGTTACACCAAATCTATGTTTTTTCTGTTCATTTCAGTTTGGGCAAAAAACCAAAAGCTAGCGTTGATCAAACTGGTGGTATGGATTTAGAACCCTTCTCCTTAATAAGTTTGGAGGATTTCAATCTTATAGCAAAAATTCCAATGAAAGACTTTAAAACAAATGATTGAATTCTACCCTTTCGTTTGAAATTCCTATGGATTGGATAATTCTATAGAGATTTTAAAGAAAAATAAGCATGGGTCATATCTCATGTTTTCTTCTTTGAATGACTCAAAATTCCCGTGTTTTTTTTACCAAAATGAAACAATAGTTTAATTTTTTTTTCTGTATTTTCGATTTCTATAGGAATGTAGTGGGCATGACATTCCATTCCTATATTTTTATTATTTCTGAATTTTCATATCCGTACATTTCAAAGGGCCTAAATTGGAAGATTAACAAAGAAATTTTGAAGGATTCAAATTTCTTAGGATTTCTTCTTATAAACCTCTTTGACACATAGGGAGATGATAAGAAAATTTCTACAGAATTGCATTCATATGATCAATTCCATAGGAGAATAAGTAAGATGTTAGATCTCTTGGAAACTTCCATTTGATTTATTTTTTCTTATGGTGTAATTAAAGGGCTTCTAATTCCGTTTTCTATGTTTTCAGTTTTTATAAAATTTGAAAAACTTGTTACTCCAATTCATATATTTTTTTATGTTACTATGTTTTTTCTATCGTACGATTCAATCTTAGCTGCAGAGAGATGATTAATTATCTCTCTGCAGGTCTGCATGCAAACACGTAGTACGCCTGCCGCGATTTGTCGTGTGGCTTATTATTTATCAGGATAATGCTCTACATGTATGACAAGGGAGGGGTTCAGGATTGTGTGCCTTGTGCTCCGTGCGGATGAATCTTCAGTAAACAAAGCGATTAAAGTTTTTTTTTGTGGCACATGCATTCGTGACTGCACTGCATCTGCATGCAGCAGCATATCGATCGATCTGCATATGACTATAGCTTGGCAGGATGAGCTGAGACGAGCTAGAGGAGCTTGGTGTTGTGTGTGGAGGGCCGTGCAGAGAATCCGGCCGAGGAGATCGTCATTCAAAAAGTTGTCCCGACACGGCCAGAGTTAAGCAGAATTGTGGCCTCATGTCCTTTAGTTTTTCATGACTGATGAGAGAGAGACAGAGGAAGAAGGAGAGCTAGCTATAGCAAGCAGGCAGGTATCTTTTGGAATTTGCAAGCTTTTTCTCGCCTCTCTAAGTTTGAACCATTCATCGCTCAATCAGCAGTTCAGCACTACTAGCATAGTTTAGTGCACCAAGATCTTTCAAAAACACTGGTTATATATACGCGCCCTTTACTTGGAGTAGCTAAGTGCATAGAGGCCACGTTCTTTTCCTATTTTGAATTTTGGATTTTTTTTATTTGTAGAATTCCTAGGCTCCTATGCAGTGTATTTCGTGCAAATGTTTCCTATATAATTTTTTTAGAAAACTATTCTAGAATAAAATTTTAATATTTTATGAGTTAATTCATTTGTTTATACTCTTAAATAGCTATCTCAAAAATTAGAAAAATCAACCAATCCATTAATTTTAACCATCTCAAACGTATATTCATTCCTCTGCTTCACATTGACATGCATGCATGCCTGCCGTACCGAGATGTGGCACTGCTCCAATCGACCAGATCGATTAGTACTGTGGCTAAAATGTGTGCAAATGATT
Organism: Oryza coarctata; assembly: GCA_030770085.1. Taxonomy (NCBI): domain Eukaryota; kingdom Viridiplantae; phylum Streptophyta; class Magnoliopsida; order Poales; family Poaceae; genus Oryza; species Oryza coarctata. The sequence continues at coordinate 22,143,123 of CM061470.1, forward strand.
AGGTCGATATGACCAATATCATTAGCAAAACATTGGTCTCAACCGGAGTATCTATCTATCTATCTTTGGTATAGGAGCACTCCGCTAGGATCGATGTGGAGAACGTACGCCGCCATCATATCCAACCCAACCCATGGCGGGCTTTGCTTTGCTTTGGCGCCTAACGGAAGACGGGCCCACGTGATAGGACCCATCCGTGGTCCTCTCCTCCCATTCCCGCGCCTTTTGAAACTCGGCTTCTGGGGCCCACGACCCGGCCCGACCTAGCCTCGGGTCCAGATTGACCGCCCAATTCTCTTTTGTCCCCCTCCTGCTTTTGAGAAAAAAACCCCAAAATTCTTGAAAGCCCATTGGAGTTCATTCGAAAAGCCCAGTTTCTAATTTAATGTTGAAACAAATGGCCCAGTAAGCTGATTTGGGTTGCAGCTGGATATTTTTTCTAGTCCATTTTGACTATGGTCAGGCCAGCCTGTCAAGTCGATGACCTAGCCCACATCAACCTGAGCAGATTTCCCATCTGCCCATCTTTACGTCATTAACTGTAAAACCAAATATATTAACTTCTTTAACTATTAAAACCGTTAAAAATAACTTCTTTGATAATTTTACAAGTGATTTTGGTTGACGTGCTACCTATATAGCACTTTGATCTAATTTTCGTTCTACGTGGTATTGATACATCACTTATAGTACTAAATAATATAAACAATAAAAAACTTAATAGAACCACATATTAATCTAATAGAAAATAATAATACAGTTCTTCAACTCACCCTCTTCTTGTTATCTTCCCCTCTTCTCTTCCCTCCTCCACGCGGTGGCGGAGCAGAGCTGTGTAGAGATGGAAGATAGGCATACAGCCAGATCCGTGGCGGAGGCGACGGGTCCCCATGACCTGGCCACCACCACACCTAGGTCCCCTCTGCTCTCTCGGTGACCTTCACTTGGACCAAGCTTAGAACAGCACAGCCATCTATTCCATATAAGCTACCGAATTGAAGCCACTCAAACCCATCAACAAGCTCACAACCAAGTACAGTAATGGCGACGGCGTCATCATGTTCAGCAGTAGTAGCTGTGCTGCTTCTTTTGGTGGTGCTGGCGGCGCCGTCGCCGAGCTCCGCCGTGGACCCGGTGAACACGTACTGCGCCAAGAACCTAAGTAGCGCGCAGGCGCAGCCCGGCGTCACGCAGGTGCTGTTGGAGCTGGTCGCGCGCGCCTTCGCCGGCTACTACGCGACGACCACCGCCGGGCACGGCGACTTATTTGGGACCTCGCGCAGTGACACGGCGACGTCCCGGCTTCCGACTGCGCGCTCTGCGTCTCTGCCGCCGCATTCCCGCGCCTGGTACGACTACTACTTCGCGCGCTACGGCGACACCGACTTTCGCGGCCTCCCCAACACCGGCTACGCGCTCATCCTCCTCAACACGCAGAACGCGTGGCGGCGGACGCCGAGAGCGGCGGCGGCAGGCTGGCGAGGGAGAAGGCGAGGTTCAAGGACGAAATGAGAGGAAGAGAGAGGGGGAAAGAAGGAAGGCGGAAGTAGAGGCGAGTGGGACTTGTGGTCCTATAATATTTTATTTTTTTATGAATAATATGTGGATCTAGATTTGTTTTATTTTTATTCCAATACTATCCAAGCGTCACATTAATGCTACATAAGACAAAATAAAAAGTCAATAATAGATACCACGTTAGCCAAACCGTTGAGGGAGCCATTTTGCACGGAGAGCATGAATCAGATTCAAACTATAATTGATAAAGTTAAAGCATATTTTTTTTCACTTTACAACGTCATGGGCCCAGATCACATAAAGGCCCATTTGGAGGAGATTCTTACAGGTGCAACTTCTAAAATCTCCAACTCCCCGAATACTCCATCCATATGGAGTGTATTTTGTTTTGTTATAATAAATCTGATCAACGTTTAATTCAATAGAATATAATTTTTATGTTATTATATTATTATTTCAAAATATTTTCTTATTATTATATTTTTATCACATAATTAATATATTAATAGAGTAATAATCGGTGAATTTTTTGTCTTAATAAAATAAAATACGTCTTATATTTTAAAATAGAGAAAATACTTTACCCGTTCTCAAATGTAAGAGATTGAGACATTAAAATTTGTTTAGTCACTTGTTAGTATTAATTGTCTATCAATCACCTCTCATTTATATTTTTTCTATCTTATCCTAACTACTACTCACCCTCTACATTATGAAAGTTACTATAGTCTTTTTTCTCTGTCCTCATATCAATAGAATCTACAAAATAAACTATAGAGTCATAAACCTAATAAAATCATATCTATAAAATCTACAAAATAAACTATGGTGAAACTAACTTTTTCAGTCGTCCACAGGTAGAGTTCATTTCAGGACGTGATAGTATCCTATTCCTGCCTTTTGGCTCTGCTCTCCTCGTTCTTCACTTCTTCCTCCTCTCAAGACAACGCCGCACACGTGAACATCATCTATGTTGCTTTCGCTACTGGTGGTCGTTTTTTTCAGTATCCATAGCAAAAGAGTTCAACTGGCCATGATATTTGTCACGAAACCAGGATGCCATTGGTCGCTTCCATGGTTTCGCCTTGATTAGTTCATACATGTTAATTTCTTTGACTCGACGCAAGCATTGTTGATTAGTTAGCTGTAATCTTGTTTTTCTTTTGTTTACCCTTTGATGAACAATCATCAGACAGTGCGTTATCAGCAGACTGATTAGGCATTTACCATCAAGAATAGCATCATACTTGATGGGGTCACCTTGGCATTATCTCGGTATGATGTGACCAAAATACAAGGAATTTGATGCGGATTATGATTCGCTGGATCTTGTTTTCTCTAATTAAGAACAGCAAACACACATGCGTGCAAAAGATCTGCAATAGCGAGATGACTACTGCACATGGATACATGTTGCAATAGGGTTTTCATTCTCCAATCTGACTGCAATTTTCTCCTCTCCAACTTCTGTTAAACAAAGGAACCTTTGTGTTGTGATGGTTGTCTCGCAAAACAAAAGTCCATAATCTGCGTGGTGACAGAACACCTAGCGCTCTTTTTTTTGTCTATAAAAGCAATTAACATTCAATCATCATTTTATATCATACAAGGTACAATGGTAATTCAAAGTAGGAGTAGCATAGATATCCCAAACATCATTCACTCTTTCAGTACGCCAACTTGTTAAGAGATGAATTGCTTAAGCAGATGTTGAGTTAGTGCACGTTCAATATTTTGCATTAATCATCCTGTAAATGACATAGTACTTGGACAAAACACCATGAACTTTATCTGACAAAAAAAAGGGAGGGGGTTGGGGGGGGGGGGGGGACTGCTTGATTCCTGAACTTTCTGTCACTCAGACAGGAGGAAATCCTGTGTCAGAGTACTATCCAGAGTCAGAAAATCTAATGAAAATCCAAAATCCAGATTCAGGCCGTAGCCCAAAAATTGCTACATACGGGGGTTTTCAGCACATCAGTACATCATCTAACAACATGTAGACAACAATTTAACGAGTGTCACCAGTGCACTCTTGCTTACGAAAGTTGAAAGCCCATGGTAGGAAGGAAAGCATCGACCAGCTTGATCATAACATAAAAGAAAAGGAGATAATCCACCCTTAGTTGGGATTGTGATGAGGTAGACAATGATGTCAGATATAAGGATTTAAACAAGTTGTGTGAATTGAAAATGAAACAACTTGAGTGGCATCCATATACCCTAGATATATCACCCTTAGTTGCATAGTATCTGATGAAGTTAGACATTGATGTCAGCTGTCAGGTACAAGGAATGGACGGCATTTGTGAGAGCTTCAGGATCACATCCAGCTAAAAACCATTAACACATCAAGGCCAGTGATAATAGCTAAGCAAAAGGAAACTTCCAATTGAACAAGACAAACACACACCGCATCGATTCGTTCATAATAGGTTGGCAGGATCAAAACACCCTTGTCACTAACATCAATTCCATGTGACAAAAAGAAGAAGAAAAAAGATGATGAAGAAGAAGAGAAAAACAAAAACCGACCTTTCCTCTGGACCACTATGGCAGTATATAGAGTAAATGACAATTGGAAGCAATGGCTAAAGAGACAAGTGTACACATAATACTACAACAATAGGAAGGTTACCAATGATCTCGTCAGCAAAACTCTGCTGCTACTCTGTAAAACTTACCTGATGATCCATGAAGTACAGACTAGTGATCCAATGATGGAGGTGGACACAGAGTGAGTCACAGGGCGGAGCAGAGCGTTGCAGCAAGACTGGAGATTCTTCCAATGCAATCATGTCCTATAAAAACAGGGCCATTATGTCGCTCACTTACCATGTTGATGATTTCGGTTCTGATCCATGCTGAAAACTTTGTGTTTGTTGCACCAATGGCGAATGATTGATGATGTTATTGCTGGGTGTTGTGCGTTGGAAAGCTGTCGACGAGATTCACCGGGTAGCGGTCAATGCAATCCTCCCAGGGGCTCTGCGGCGACGGCTTGACGTTGCGGAGAGCGTGCCAGACCGCGCTGTTGCACTTGAACCCGCTGCCGAAGGCGATCTGCCAGATGCGGTGGCCGTGGCGGACGCGACCCTTGGCCTCCATGTAGGCGAGCTCGTACCAGATGGAGCTGCTCGAGGTGTTGCCGAAGCGGTGGAGCGTCATCCGGGACGCCTCGACGTGGACCGGCTGCAGCTGGAGATTCTTCTCGAGCTCGTCGATCACGGCTCGCCCGCCGGCGTGGATGCAGAAGTGCTCGAACGCGAGCTTGAAGTCCGGGATGTAGGGCTTGATCTTGTCGTTGAGCAGCTTCTTGGCGAGGAGCGTGGCAAAGAAGAGGAGCTGCTCGCTGACGGGGAGGACCAACGGCCCCAGCGTGGTGATGTTCGTCTTGAGCGCGCCGCCGGCGATGGCCATGAGGTCCTTGGACAGCGACACGCCGGTCTTCCCCTCGGCGTCCTGCTCCTGGTACACGCAGTTGAACGCCTTGTTGTCCGCGCCCTTGTGCGTGCGCACGACGTGCTTGAGGGTGTACTTGGCGCGGCGGCGGTCGGACCCGCGGTTGGAGAGTAGCACCGCCGCGCCGCCGACGCGGAACAGGCAATTGGGGATCAGCATCGACTTGCGGTTGCCGAAGTACCAATTCTGAGTGATGTTCTCGGTGCTGACCACCACGGCGTAGGTGTTGCGGTGCACCTGCAGCATGTCGCGCGCGAGGTCAACGGCGATGACGCCGGCGCTGCATCCCATCCCACCGAGGTTAAAGCTCTTGATGTTCCCCCTGAGCTTGTACTTGTTCACGATCATGGCGGAGAGGGATGGCGTGGGGTTGAACAGGCTGCAGTTGACGACAAGGATGCCGACGTCCTTGGGCTTGACGCCGGTGGCCTTGAACATATTGTCGAGAGCGCCAAACATGACGGACTCCGCCTCGGAGCGGGCATTCGCCATGGTGGGCTCCGGCGGGATGAGGTGCATGGCCTCGGGGACGTAGGTCTCCTCGCTGAGGCCAGACCGCTCGAGGATCTTGCGCTGGAACTCGAGGCAGTCGTCGGAGAATCCGCATAGCTTGGAGTGGTGGAGGAACTCGTCGAAGCGGACCTTGAGGTGGTCGGGCGGTTTGTAGCAAGCGAAGTCGACGAGGTAGACCGGGCGTGGGCGGGTGAGCACGTAGACAGTGGCGCCGAAGACGAGGACGGTGGAGAGGACGAGGACGGAGACGAGGTTGTACTGGAGGTGGAGCCAGAGCTGGCGGAGATCGTCGGGGTCGGTCCGGCCGGCTTCGAGGATGATGACGACCATGAGCGGGAGCAGCAACAGCGTGAGGAGGTGGGTGATGAGGTAGTGGTACCCCAGCTTCACGTACTTGAGGTTCACGCTCTGGAGGAAGTCCGGCAGCCGCCGGTGGCTGGGCGTCGCCGTCGTCGCCGCCGCCGGAGCGGCCGCCTCCGGTGGGGCGGCGCCTCCGTTCATGGTTCGCCTAGATCTGGTGGAGGAACCAGCGAGTCAAAGATGTGGTGCTCGTCCGATGGCGCGTGGACTGCAACCCTGGGGGAATGGGATTTTTGCCGTTGGCAAGAGGCGTCTCACAGCTGTTCGGTCTGTGTTGTAGCCGTCGAGAGGCGATGATTGGGGCGGCTGGCGAGGATGGGGTGGAGGAGGGAAGGAGGTGGCGGGGAGGAAATGGATGTGGTGGGGGAAGTAACGGAGGCGACCCCGCCGGCGGCGGCGACGGAGGCGGACGCGGTGATTGGAGACTTGGGTGAACGGAGAGGTGAGGCTGGGTGGATAAATAGTGGCCCGGCCGTGACCGTGTGTCCGCGTTGGGCTTCGTTTTTTTTTTTGAGAGAGAGGTGTTGGGCTTGCGGCTTCGTTAGTTCGAAGGAAATTTTTCAGGTGACCCCTCTGATTGTTGGGGTATTAAAGACCGCCGGGCTTTGGCTATTCAGGCGATTATTCATGCCATATTGAATTATGATATGTGTTTACTCAATATTGGACCTACGATTTTTATTGAATTTTGCATTACCAATAGTAGTAATGCGCTCCAATCTCCTAAACGAGTATATATATTTTAAAATATAAAAAATTGTTTTGTTTAGTTGGGATAAAGGTTTGAATAATAATTACGCTATTAAAATATAATTTTTATGATATAAATTTAATGTTATTACTATTTGGATTTTAATTTTGTGTCACATAAATGATATATTAATAGATTAATCGGTGGTTAAAGTTTTATTCTAATAAAATAAAATATGTCTTATATTCTGAAATGGAGAGAGTAATATTTTAGGAGTTCTATTGCCTTTATAATATAATTTTTAGTAAAACTTAGTAAGTTCAACTCGATTTGAAAGTAGAGCAAACTTCAGATAATCCTAAGAGCCCGTTTGGAACTAATTATGGACGAGGGATTCTGGTAGACACGCTTTCCAAGCTTACAAACTTTAACATTTCTTTAAAATAAACTTCATCGGTGTTTCTTAGCAAATATTTGAAAAATAACTTTTTTAGTTTTTTTAATATTTAATTAATTCAATTTTGTCCTCAAACTATCATCTATTGAAAAAACAGTAACAATGTGATAATTAATACTCCGGCTGTTTTTCCCTAGCTGTAGTACTAGTAGAATATTGTGTAGAAATAAACAGTCAGTTCGGATTCCTTTCCAAAAGAAACCAAAAGGATAATACTACAAGCTCAAAAATTGCAGACAGGACGAGATGCCCAACAGAAATCTCTGTTCTCACCAGGACGTGCTGAAAAGAAAGGCACAAACACAAAAGTGAAAAGGAAAAAAAAACTCTCAAGAGTCAGAGAGAAAGAAGGAGCATCCGGTTCCTTGCGCAGCATGGCCCACATGCCAGCACATCCACTCCACTCAGTCCAGTTCACCCCTTCTCCATAAACACAAAAACTACACATTACTCCATGGGCAAGTTCGTGGAACATGATGGCTCCAATTAAGATAATTAAAATTGATAAATTATATATTTTTTGGTAACTATAAGAGGGTTTAAATGAATGAATTAAAATTTATAAAGTTTAAAAGTTGTTTGGAAAAGTATTTAATTTTTTTACGGAACTCGTTTAAAAGGTTAACAAGCCTGCAAATAAAAATCCAAAGATACATGGCAGTTGCTCGAAACGAAACGGCAGCGTAGTCCTCGCGGTGTAGCTGACATGTGGGCCCCTTCTGGTCTTCTCGTTCCGGCTGGCACCTGGCGCGGTTTTAGTCGCCATCGGATTCAACGGCTCTGGCTGGTCGTGGCCGATCCAGCGAACGGCGGATATGACGAGGAGGAGGAGGCGACGGCCACGGGCGTGTGCTGTTGCGTAGCGCGGAGGCCACAAGAGGGAGAAGTGGCAAGGAACACGATGCTGCCGTGATCGTCTTCCTGCCAAAAAGACCACCAACAGCGGATCGCGACAGAGGCGCAGACCGAATTTGCTACGTCTACTACACCCACGTACCCCTCCCTCCGCTACACTCCTCTGTGCAACTACAGAATAGGATGGTCAGATGGGTTCTTGCATTGTCAGGGAAACGTCTGTCTGTGCGTGATCTTTTTTTTAAAAAAAAAAAAGAGTATACACCGTTAACACTACGCATAGACACGTACTTATAGTTTTTTTTATTACACGACAAATACATATATAAACTACACTTACACACAGTAAATATGCCTCTTACAAACTTATTAAATTCCTATTAAAAATATTCTTGCACATGCGTATTATTTGTAGGCATTAGGATTTAAATGCTGACGAGTAAAATTATTTACCATCATATCATATACTTTTCTATGTAATAATAGTTTTGTACAGATATCTATACCCCTATTGTGTATGGCTTAAAAAAAGTGCCATTGATGTCATCCTCCCCAAAGGAAAAGGAGAAGTTTTGTTGTTAGTTTTAGGGGAAAACTGTTCAACAAACGTACCAGCCGAGTCTCTAAACACTTTAATTTAATCATAGCATTTGTCTAAAATTTTTGTGTCAAAGATTGCGAATGCAATTGCGGTATGCATACACCGTTAATACTGTTCACAGTTTTCCCCATAAAAAACATTGTTCATTTTTTTAGATAATGTTAACATTGTTCATAGACGTACATAATAGTCATCGGTATGTGCTGTAGACTTACATCCCACTGGCCCATTTTGTAAGCCTGAAAAGAAGACGAAAGTAGGTGACATTGTCAACCCTGCAAAGAGAAAAAAGAAACCTCTGCTATTAGTTTGAACAAAATCTGATCAACAAACGTATACCTGCTGGCTGCAGACCTGCGGTCTCTAAACACTTAATTAATCTTGGCATGGACGCCTGGACAGGATCGGAATTTTGGAAGTTTCAAGGAGAAGACGATCTTTCAGAAAAGAATAAAATATCAAGGAGAAAACAAAGTCGCTGCACCTGTCCTGCGTCCTGGCTCATGCTTGTTGCGGAGTGGACTTTGCCGGTTAGCAGTGCCACTGCCAAGAAATTTCGGATTTTGGCGCTTCGATTCCGTTCGATGACTCGACAAAACGAAACGGAAAAAAATCGTCAAAGTTTTTCATGGCCATGCACGTCGATCTTTCTAGAAGCCGACGCTGCTGTATTTAGGCTGTGTTTGATAATTGCTGTTCCTATCTTGTACTCCTTGTAACCGTGAATACACAACCCAAGCAATTTACTTTAAAAATTATATTAATCTATTTTTAAGTTTTTTTACTAATATTTAATTAATAATATTCCAATTAATCGTTCTATTTTACGAGGAGAAGATCACATCTTTTTAGCTGAACATATTGAGGAATAGTACAGAAACTCTCTCATTTCTCACAGCATGTTTTTCAAACTACTAAACATTATATTTTTTAAAAAAATTCTATCTAAAAGTTGTTTTAAAAATTATATTAATATATTTTTTAAAGTTTATAATATAATACTTAATTAATTATTTAGTAATAAGATATCTTATTTTATGTGAACATTTTTTTCTTCTTCACTCACCTTTACACTAAGCTTGAATTTGGATTTCCATTTGTATGCTTATCAAGCTAATACATCCGTTCCACAAATATTTCACTTTTGTATTCGAATTTAGGCAAGTGACTGTATATATTCATGTAAAAAAAAGTGAACTCGTTTGTTTATAATTTTCTAGAATAATTTTTGAATTATGTAGGAATTAATTAATTTGTTTGTATTCACAAATAATTGTTATTAAAATCAGATAATCTATCAATCTACCAATTTCATCTGTATCAAACAGTGTCTGCATGTTCAGGAATTTTCCGAACCAAATCAGCAGCCAGATGAGCATCTGGGAGAGCGAGTTGGTGAGAGTAGGCCGAGTAGATGCAACCTGCAGGTAGTCACTGAAATTTGTCCATCCAAAGTCATCTGAGAGAGAAAATAGTCTGAAAATTTTGTGACAGTTTTGCTCGTCTGGTCACAGAGACAGCAAAAGTGTGGATTAACCACTGAAACAGCCTAACCAACTGGACCGACTTTCACCTAAACCATCCTCTTCGAATGACAGAGCAGCAGAAAGAAAAGCAATTTCTGCTCCTCCTCCTCTTCTTCTTCTTCTTCTTCGTGGTACAGAAAGGGACGTGACCAACTTAGCATTAATGATCTCACGGCAACATGCCTACACACACAGTGAGAAGTTGGCAGATACTGAGATCGAGCTGCTGCTGCTGATCATGTCATGCAGATCAGACCACCTACCTGCTCCAGTGTCCGCTTCCATCAGAGAACAGCTGGCTAGTTATGGATTGTTTCTCGATCTAATCACATTCATTAGGCAATTAATTGAACGACGGCGATTAATTGCTCTTCGATGCTGCTGTCCCTATCTCTTTGGTTTCAGCTTTGATAAACGATGATACATTCGTCACTGCCACGCTGTACTACTATATATTTTTTTGTGATAGATAGCGGAAGCTAACTGAACTCCCGGAGTTCACACATCTTACAATTGTACATTTTCTGAATCTTGCATAAGATCTGGCTAGCAACTTGCTTACTACAAAAAGGTTTGGTTTGCCAATCGCAAATACTAATGAGATTATGAGGTGACCAACCAAAACCTATCCCCTATTAAGAAATTGGTCAATCCTACTAATTAGCACACAAGCATATGGGTAGAGTTTTCAAACACACCAAATAAAGAGAAGTGGAGACTTTATTTTTTTTCTTGATTAAGTACAAGTTCATGAAAACCATCTTAGACCCTTGGCCCTTTTCTATAGGGGTGAAAGTCGACTACTTCCATCATAAGCTTGCTTGCGTGGTAACGTCATAAGCTTGCTTATGCCGCAAGTTACTTTCCGTGATAAACTACCTCCTCCTATAAGCTTTCTTCTAACATAAGCTTGCTTCTTTCTTTTGTCTCAATTCGTTTGCATTAAAACATGTTTCATAACACTCTTCCTTGGACGAATTTGAATTATGCGCATGACTTGTTGAAAAACTCCCTCCAAAAACCTAATGGAAAAAAGTAGGAGAAGAGAGTGTATGGCACTTGTGAGTTTTGTGAGTTGTTTTGCACCTATTGCCTCGTTAAAAAACATACATAAGAACACCCAATGGAAAAAAACTCATGAGGAATAAAAATTACAATAATTAGTCAAGTCTTTAGGACTTATTTGTTATTCTTTAGGATCACAAGCATGGACTATTTTTTTAATGGTTTGCTCCCATGATCCTTGTAATTCACTAAGTCGTTTTGTGCCAATGCCATGAACATATTTGTCAAACTTGATGCTGGCAGAGATTTTATAAACAAATTTATAGGATTTTCACTTGACTTAGTTTGTAGGACATTTATTTCTCCGCTCTTCTGGAACTCATGATGATAAAAGAACTTAGGAGCAATATTCTTCCTAAGATTACTCTTTATATAGCCCATATGCATTTGTGAAGCACAAGTAGCATTATTCTCATAGATAATGGATGGGTGTTGTCAGGCCACATTCTAGATATGACGAATCATTCATTTGAGTCACACACATTCTTGTATGGCTTTATATAGTGCAATTATTTTGAGTTGTTAATTGATGTGGCAACTAATGTCTATTTCATAGGTCCCCAAGAAATGGCAATACCACGTAGAGAAATATAAAACCAGTCTGAGATCTGGTATTACGAGGATCATACATATAGCCAACATCCACATATCCAACCATGATTGGATCTTGGTTTTTTGAGAACCATAACCCAAAATTATGAGCACCTTGAAGGTATCTAAGGATAGTTTTGATGCCAACCCAATATCTTTTAGTTAGGGCTGCATTATATCTAGCCAAGAGGTAAACCACGAAAGCAGTATTAGGTCTTGTGAAATTGGCCAGGTAGATTAGTGCTCCAATGACACTTAAGTAGGGAACTTCAGGTCCTAACATTTTCTCATTTTCTTTCTTGGGTCTAAATAGGTCCTTTTCCACTTAGAGGGATTGGATCACCATGGGGATTTTCAAAGGATGACACTTGTTCGTGTTGAACTTCTTAAGGACGCTCTTTGTATAGGTAGACTGTTGTATAAACACTTCTTCAGAGAGGTGCTTGAGTTGTAAGCCAAGCAAAACTTGGTTTTCCCTAAATCACTCATCTCAAACTCGATCTTAAGCTGAGACATTGCTTCTTTGATGTCCTATATGGTGCGAATGATATTGAGATCATCGACATAGACCTAGATGATACAAAATCCAAGTATTTATCTATAAACACATAGGAACAATTATCATTGTTTGTATAACCTCTCTTTAGGAAAAAAGTTACTTAATCGATTGAACCACATTCTTCCAGATTGCTTCAATCCATATAGTGATCTCTGCAAGTGAACACTATACATGTTATGATTCCCTTTTAGATTAGGGATCTTGAGTACTTCAAGGACTCTCTCATATATATATTATGAATATAATGATCTATTGTTAACACCAAAATTTAATAAGCCCGTAAACAGCTTCGGTTAAGGATCAGAGATCCGATAGTCTTATGGAAAGAGGATGATTGATAGATGGAGAGTCGATCAGCTAATAGAAAGAGGCCGATTGATAGATGAAAAAGCTAATCAGACAAATGGAAATATTGATTGTCTCGGATAAGGAAAGAACCGATTAAATTAGATGAAGATGGAAGATTATGCAGATGAAACCAAATCTAAGAATAAATTATAGAAGCCACGGTAGGGTGGTTTTATCTTTGTAAAATATATCTTATAGATAGACAAGTTAATTAGTTTTTCTTTTTATCTCTAAGATAGATTCTATTTTATCATTAAGAAGGTTTTTTCTGTATTCATATGAGATTTGTATAACCCTAAGATATAAATATATACCCCTTGAAGCCTTGTAAATCATCTCTACATATCAATATAATTTTGGTGCATCACCATCCTAGTTCATCTAGGTTTTTTCCTATGGTTTCTGGCTCTCGACGTAGGTCCGAACTTCGATGAATAGGTAAGTCCTGCCATTATCTTAATATATCTGCTCTGTCTAATACTGCATCGGTTAGGTCCGACCTCTTAGTCCAATCAGATATATCACATTACGTTCGTGTGGGATCTATCAGCTTATCAAGCTCCTTTTACAGTTATCGGTCTCGTACTACATCGGTTAGGTCTGACCTTCTAGACTACTAATAGTAGATTGAGCCTTAAGTCAGCAGGGCTTTACGCGACGTTTCATCGGAGCAGCCAGCCAATGAGTTATCTTTACACTGAGTTTCACGCCTAACGTATCAGCTTTTCAGTCGATATACATATATCATCAACGATTAATCTGCTAGCGATCGATCTGATTCTGTTAGATTCGACCTTATACTGTCTTAGTTATGTCTAATCTATCAAGGCTATATGTAATAGGGTTGGCATCGAGATCTAGCGGGTTTCATTCCTCCCATCGGCTCAGCTAGCCGATGAGTTTATTTATATGCCTGCATCGGACTTATAGCCGATAGCAACCGATCAGTTTACCCGTTTCTTCTGTCAGTACAACCGATCCAGCTTACGTCGTTTCAATGTCGTTAGCCTCAGCCTTATATTATCTCGATTTGGTCCGATCTATCAAGGTTGTCTCTAACGGTACGATCATCAGTGGTTGCTAGGTCTCGTCTCTTGAGAAGACCGGACTTCACTCTGTACTGTTTATCGTATATTTTATTCAAAGCACCATCGGCTCTATAGCTGATGTGTCCTTTATTTTATTTCTCGCTATGTGCCTATGCATCCATCGGCTTTCTAGCCGATGTATAAGTGCTAAAACCCATATCGGTAACCAGCCAATAGTAGAAGTACATCGGACTCACAGCCGATGATTATCTCAACTCTATCAGCACATCCAGCCGATAGCAGGAGTCTGTATCGGCTTATCGGCCGATTAGCTCAAAGATCTAATTCTATCTGTCTTTCTTATTAATTAAAGGTCAAATTGACTAGCACGCCCTGAACCCTAACAACCCGAAGACGCCAAGGAGCTTAAATACCTGTATTAGAGCTAAGCAGATCTCCTAGGTGTAGGATTAAGATGTCGACTAGAGGGGGTGAATAGGCGATATTAAAATTTCTCTAATATGCAAGGCTAGTCAAGGTTGCTATGGTTTGGTGAAAAAGAGTCTATCTAAACAACTATTTTAAGTTTTTCGAGCCTAGGGTGATAAGGGATCAAAAATCTTTATTAATATAAATTGCATAAAGATAAAAGCAATATGTAAATAAGACAAAGAGACAATGATTTTAACCCGAGGTTTAAAAACTTAACAGTTTCCTACTCCCTATTAGGGCATGTCCAACTTCACCGCTCAAACTAGCCTTGAAGAGGTTTACCCAAGTCTCAATCACTAGGGTAGTTCTTTCATCACTCCGAAGGTGGTGAACTCTAAACCACTCACAAACACGCTAGGTCTTCTCCACAATCTTGTTAGAGAAATTCTCGGGAATCACCTCCTCTAAGTCGTCTAGGAGGCAGCAACCTCTAAGAGTAACAAGTGACAACCAATGCTTAGAGATGATCAAGTGTCACACTAGCTAAACAATGACACAATACACTTAACTTAGCTAAATCAACCCTCAGCCATCCTCACAATTAGAGAGTAAGCTCAAATGGTGTAAAAGGGAAAGCAAGGGTTCATATGAAATGAATATAAGGACAAGAAGAGACCCTTGCTGCTAGTGGGTGAATATTTGTACTCCTACCAATAAAAACTAGCCATTAGGGATGAAATCCTCAACTCTACACATGTCCAGTCCGACCACTGTTTGAGAGTTGGTCCGACCGGACTCCTTCCTAACAGCCAGAAAAAGAGTCATTGGTGCACATTAAATGCGCTTGTCCCGGTGGGACTGAAGAAAAACCTCCGGTCCGACCACTCCTACACCCGGACCACCTACCCTAAGCCTCGGATTGACCAACCCTCCAAAACCTTTCTGTAAACTCTCGGTCCGACTGGAATTTAATCTCAATTTAGCCGACTAACAAAGCAATGCTCATAATACTTTCTAGAAGATCGTAGTCTTACCGGATCCAAAGGCCCGATCCGACTGGCCAAACTTGCCAACACTCAAAGCCTCTCTGGACACTTTCAGTCAGACCAACCATAAAGTTCGGTCTGACTAACTTTAGCTAGAGCACTTTCCCAACTTAAAAGCTTTGTGCAATTTCTCTAATGTGACATTTTGATCAAGTTTTGCAATCAAGATGTCAACTATTACCACCCCTCTTGATAGTACAATAAAACTAGAAAAATAAACCTAACACGATCATCCAATATCTCAATAGGTATACAAGAGCAATAAATATTTTAATCGGTGGTCAAACTAGTTTGTTGATTCTTAGTGTGTACGTAACTTAATCACAATACTCAAATGCAATCATTAGTACATAATTTATGTTCGTCATTAATTACCAAAAGCAATAAAGGGGCTTAGATTTTTCAATCTCCTCTTTTTGGTAATTGATAACAAACACAACATAAAACAAATGTAAATGTAAAAAATAAAGAGTAAGCTCCCCCTAAATGAGTGCACAAAGAATTATGAAGATTTAAAGGAAAACAAAAAATTCATCTTAACCGAATAAAAGTTGACAAAAAAAAAGGTCAAAGCACACTAATACATAATATAGCCCATTCCATACATAATATAGCTCAAAACTAACTTAACTTAGTATATAACTAGAGCTATTTTCCCCAAACACAAAGACACACAAAAGAAAGATCTCCCCTTTTTGGCATCAAGCACCAAAAAGACATCAATCTTGAGTAGGAGGATAATGTGGTGGAGGAGCAATGATGTTACAACGACATTGATAGACTTAAGACATGAGAGCTCTCCAAGTTCGTCAAATGAGATTTCATACTATCGAGGCGACCATACAATCTTTCCACCGAAGATCTTAACCGTTAACATCATCACACAAACCCTTCACATCCTGAGACATATCCTCAAAACTCGTATTCAACCTTGAGAGACTTGTATTGAGGTCACTTAAGGCACTCGTAACAGGGTTGAAGTACTCCGTGGGTTGCATGCTAAAATATGCATAAGGAGGAGTGAAGAATTAGCCAAAACCTTGATTTGGTAGACTTGGATCTTCAAAAGTGGGCTCTTGAGAGGGAGTAAAGCGAGAGGATTGCCCGGCATCAAAGGTTGAGTACCCGAAGCGAACTTTTCGAAGGAAACGAGGCTTATATTCCTCATGCCAAGAGGTTCTAGACCCAATTCTTTCAACTTTGGCAAGAACAAGCTTCATGATATAGTAAATTCCTCGACCAAAAGAGCCCTTGGAAATGGCCATCTCTTGAATAATGAGATTTGTAACATCAAACCGTTTTTCATTTATTATAGCATTAATCACATGCCACGATACTCCTCTTATAACATCCTTGTTTCCACACCATGGAAGGATAGTAGCTCTCACAATCCGATTGACCACACTGGGCACAATCTTCAAACCACCTACATTATCAAAGGTATATTGACCACTTGTACCATAAAATTTGACTTGATCTTTTATAGATAGTGGAGAGTATTAATGTTCAAGATGAAGTTTAGTTCTTTAAAAAAACCTTAATTCCAATATGTCTTGCAGCTCTCGCTCAGTAGCTACACACCCTAGATCTCCACTCATCCATTTGATTTTATCATGAGCTCGTTAATCCAAATTGTGGCATAAAATTGACGAATCAAATGGTCATCGTAGTCTTGCTTGATTGCCATAAGTTGATCAATCCCTACATCATGGAAAAGTACTTGCAAACTTTAAAACTCAACAGTCTTGTTGATCTCTTTCCATGAGATGTACTTGTGGTCAGCAAAAGCTTTGGTAAGAGTGTAAACCTTCTCAAAAATTTCCTTTTGATATAGGGTATGAAAGTGAGGATCATTTGAGTCTCTTGGTCTCTAGAATTGATCTTAATGACATTGAAGAGTATACTCAGCCACATTGTTTAGACACACACAAAATATTGTGTCAAGATTTACTCGGTCATGCTCCATATCAAGAAGAGAGGTTGAAAAAACAGTTGGATCACCCCGTGGTAAGGTTGGTTGGTTTTTTGGATCCTTGTCTTCTTTATGTTCAACTTTCTCTTCTTCCTCAACTTCTATGTCATCCTCTGTGTCCTCTTCCTCTTCTTTCATCACATAATCTTCATCCTCCTCATTCTCTGAGGACTTCGGACTAGCAGCACAATGATTCTTAGTGTGGCACACCAAAAATAGTTTATGGGGAGGTGTCATGACTGTAGAATAAGGATGGAATCAAATTAGTATAAGTGTGCAAAAAGAAAACATTGGTGATGGTGAATGGCTTCTCTGGCCAAGGGCGGTCTGATAACCCTCACATCTATGGTCGAACCGAAAGCATAAGGCCAGTTAGACTATCGGTGTCAGCCGGTCGGACCGACGACAGTGTGCTGGTCAGACCACCACTGGTAGTAGAAGACAGCCAAAATTCACATCACCAAGAATTTTCAACCACACTACTAGGCTATAAGCAACATATGGCATGAACAAGATGATTGAAAGAATGAGGGTAGCCAACCTAATGCCATAAGTTCATAGAACAAACAAATAAATCAAACCCTAACCCTAGAAATTTAAGAGATGGAAGAACTTGAAGTAAAAGTTGAGGAGAGAGATTACTGGATTGAGAGATACTTGATTTACACAAAGGATTATCCCCTAATGGTATAGAATGATGAATACTGCTCCCTCCGCCTAGGGTTCCAAACCACAGTTTAAAAACTCAACCAAAATCAAATCCAACCCGTGGAAGAGAGAGAGAGGGAATAGTAGAGAATCACCTAGAGTCCAACTGGAGAAGAAAACGAGGTCTAACCGGAGGGATTTGATTGAGAAAGTTAGGGTTTGAGGGAGGAGAGAGAATGAAAGTTGGAGGTGAGTTCTGAAGATATGAGAAGGGAAAAAGGTCTAACAGAGGACTTCTATAGGCAACCTTGGCCCCACCCCATGGCCTCGTCGGACCGGCACCCAATAGCCGGTTGGATCGAGGGCAACATGGTGGTCGGACCATGAATATATCATCGGTCGGACCAACTGTGCCTAATCTGTCTGTTCTAGAGCCCTTGAACAGACAGACTCCCCCAAACAAAAACATGGAGAAAAACAATAGAAACTAGGGCAAAAGAGTTGCACAAAAGTACAAACTAAATGCATGGATCAAGTATTGCTACATATCCGTAGAATTTAGATTTTTTATGGATATTTGTAGTGTTTCTCACTAAAGTGCTAGATGATGATTTTTTAGGAGAAAGTTTTGAAAGAAACATAGTTTAACACAATATGACTTTTGGCTTAAATTGGCATTTTGAGGATTCTTCTAGCACTTTTGTCACTGAGCACACACCTTAAGAGTAGTAATGCACACATGAGAGGTGCAATACTCCCCCTTAATGTGAGAGACAAACAAATAAAATGGTAAGCATAGTGCAAGAGTTCAAGTGACAATTGAGAAATCAATGACATTTAACTCATTCCTCATGTTGTAGAAGTGGGTTTCATCAAGAGGCTTGGTAAAAATATCGGCTAATTGATATTTGGTTCTTACGTGGCTTATGATAATATCACCTTTGGCAACATGGTCTCTTAGAAAGTGATGACAAATATCAATATGCTTAGTTCTTAAATATTGAACTAGATTGTTGGCTATTTTGATGGCACTATCATTGTCTCATAGGAGTGGAGTTTTGGAGAAATCTATGTCATAGTCCAACAAGGTTTGTCTCATCAAAGTAATTGAGGACAACAACTACCTGCCAAAATATATTCCGTCTCGGCGGTATATAGGGCTACAGAATTTTTCTTCTTAGATAACCATGACATAAGGGATCGACCAAGCATTTGACAACTATCAGAAGTGTTCTTTCTATTCACTTTGCAATTGGCATAATTTGAGTCGGAGTATCCTACAAGCTTAAACTTTTCACCTTTTGGGTACCACAAGCTTATGTTTTAGGAACGCTTTAAATATCTTAGAATTTTTTTCATGGGCACCAAATGACATTCATTAGGAGCAACTTGAAAACGTGCACACATACAAATACTAAACATGATATCCGGCCTAGATGCAATAAGATAAAGCAAACTTACTATCATGGATCTATAAAACTTTAAATCTACTAGTTTACCTCCCTAATCAAGGTCAAAGTGGTCATTTGTTGCCATAAGAGTCTTGATAGGCTTTGCTTCCTCCATGCCAAACCTCTTGAGTAAATCCTTAATACACTTGGTTTGACTAACGAAAGTCCCATCCTTGAGTTGTTTGATTTGAAGCCCAAGGAAGAAACTTAATTCTCCAATGATAGACATCTCAAATTCTGTAGACAACATATCACCAAATTCCTTACAAAATAACTCATCAGTAGAACCAAAAATAATATCATCTATATAAATTTGATAAACAAAGAAATCATCACTAATCGTTTTTGTGAAATGAGTAGTGTCAACCTTTCCAATTTTGAAACCTTTCGAAAGAAGAAAATCTCTCAATCTTCCGTACCAAGCTCTCAATGCTTGTTTCAAACCATAGAGAGATTTTAAGAGTTTGTAAACATGATTTGGATTCTTAGAATCTTCAAAACTGGGTGGTTGTTGAGCAAATACAAGTTGAGCAATTTCTCCATTTAGAAAAGTACTTTTCACATCCATTTGATAGAGCTTAATATTGAAACATGATGCAAATGCAAGAAGTATGCGAATTGCATCAAGTCTTGCCACAGGGGTAAAAGTTTCACCAAAATCCAAATCTTTGATTTGATTGAAGTCTTGTGCTACTAATCTTGAATTATTTCTAACAATCATGCTCTTTCATCTTGCTTGTTCCTAAAGACATATTTTGTCCCTATGACATTGTGGTCCTTAGGCCTCTCAACTAAAGTCCACACTTTGTTTTTTTAAAAAAATTGTTGAGCTCTTAATGCTTAGCATTAGTCCAATCTAGATCATTTAGAGATTCATCTACATGTTTAGGATCAAGACACGAGATAAAAGAGCAATAAATGTTTTCTTTGCTTTGCCACCTTTTTGCTTATCAATTTTAATCGGTTGTCAAACTCATTTGTTGATTCTTAGCGTGTACCTAACTTGATCATAATACTTAAATGCAATCATTAGTATAAAATTTGTGTTCATCATTAATTACCAAAAGTAACAAAGGGGTCTAGATGATTCACCAAGCCTTCGCATGTTTAGGCACATCGCATCAGACATCCTTCGACCAACCCAGTGGACCGATACAGCTTGAACACCCATACAAGTATGTGGTTAATATATCCATCTACCACATAGCCAAGTTTAAGTTAGTTGCTACAAAGATCAAGTATGAGAATGTAATACCACCCATAACAAGAGAGTAAGTTTCATCAAGATCAATTCCATGTCTCTACATGAACCCTTGTGCCACTAGCCTTGCTTTGTATCTTACCACCTTCAATTGTTCATTCCACTTTCAAAGAAAAAACTATTTTCATCCTACAGGGATGACTCTTGGAGGTGTTGTGGCTGCAGGCCCAAAAACCTCTCTTTTACAAAGCGAGCGCAACTTTGCCTCGATTACTGCTTTTCATTTGTCCTAATTTGAGCGCTTCCAACCCTTTGCCATGGTCTTTGGTTCTTCTGACACAATGCAATCTTTGAGGCAAAGTATATGTTGACAATAGTGGTCTTTCTATGATATAACTCTCTTGTGTCAGCATAGTTAGCGGATATCTCCTCATTTGTTTCCTCCAACTCATCATGACTTACTGTAACGACCAAGTTGAGGCATTCCGATCTTCCAGTGCTAGTATGTACACATGAAGCACTGGGTTCCCCATCTTCAGGATGGTGTCCTTTAGGGACTATTCCAACTTTAGGTTGATTTGCCTCTTCTGAGGCTTTCTCAACTTCAAGTTGAGCTTCTTCAATAGATTATCTAAGTGAAGCAAGTGGCTTATGTCCTTTTCTCTACGAATGTCTCCATGGGACCTTGTCCCGAGCACTTGGATGTCTCCCCCTCTTCCTAGGATGAGGTTTAAGAGTAGAATCAGTAATCTTGTAGGCTATATCTACTCTTTTCGGCGCATTTACTATAGGTATACGCGATCTTGTCACTCTCTTGTAATCAGTAAAGGCATCTGTCAGCTTAATTGCAAGATCTTGCAAATTTATAATTATCAGAACTTCCAGTTTAGCTTCACTAATACATGGATATAAGGGCTACATCCTAGTTGCATTCCATATGATTTGCTAACATTCTTATGGATGTCTATCTCCCCCTAACGCTGGGAAATGGTCCTCATCAAAGATACAATCAGCGTACCGAGCCGTATAAAGATCTTCAGTCATAGACTGTAGATACTTGATTATGGACGGAGTCAAGATCTCCAGTCATAGGCTCTAGATACTTGATTATGGACGGAGTCTCATAACCAACATATGTCCCCAGATTCCAGTGGGGTCCCATAGAAGTACGCTGCGGTGGTGGGATTAGTACATATATTGTACAACTGAATTTACGCAGATGGGAAACACTTATTTCTTTCCCATGCACTAGCTGAAAGGGGAATGAACTATGATATGCAATTGGCCTAAGTTGAATTAGTGCTGCAGCATATAACACAACATGGCCCTAATAACTAGTTGGTAGCCTACAATTCTACAATAGTGGCCGCACAATTAATTTGATCTTCTTGGTCAAGGACTCATCTAGGCCATTTTGTGTGTGGACATGTGATATTGAATATTCCTAAACAATAATCATCAAAAGCCTTCGACATTAACTCACTAGCATTATCCATTCAAATTGATTATATGCGGTTATCAGGGAAGTAGCCTCTATCCTAATGATTTGGACAATTAGCTTTGAAAAAGCATGGTTCCTTGTGAACAACAGGTCCACATGGCTCCACCTGGTAAAAACATCAATCAATACCATGAAGTACCTAAACAAGCCAGACAAGGGCTGGCTAGGTCCACATATATCACCCTATATCCTAGCAAGGAAAACAGACGACTCATCCGTAATCTTCAGGAGGGATGCCCTAGAGATCAACTATCCTTTTGCACAAGCAGTGCAAATAAAATCTTTAGGATTAGAGAAATCTTTAGTTTCAACATTGTGGCTAACAGAATTATTGATGATTCTCCTCATCATATCCAACCCAAGATGACCTAGCCTACCATGCCAAATTTTAAATGACTTTGGGTTTCTAAATATGGTTTTCATCGCAACAAATTCCTCTATGGGTTTATGTATGTATAGTACAAACCCAATGGTGATGAAGGGAGTCTTTCCACCACTTGCTTTTGATATTCATCTATTTTTGTTATGAGCAAATATTCAACATCTTGCTTAATCTCGGTTTCTACATGGAAACCGTTTGCACGGATATCTTTAAAACTTAAAAGGGTACATCTTGAACCAGAATACAATAAAGGATTCTTCACAAAGATACGGGTACCCATAGGAAGAACTAGAGTGGCACTTCTGGTGCCTACTATATGAGTATTGCTTCTAGCAATGGTTATAATATTTCTAGTTTTCTTAGTTAAAGTCTAGAAATATCTAGTTTCCCTTAATATTGTATTAGTGGTGCCACTGTCTACCATATAGATCTCTTCTTCTACACTGGGAATCCCAACTAAGTCTATTTATAGAACATAAACACAAGTAAAATCAAACATGCATATGAAACAAACATAAGACAAGTTGATTTTTAATATAGAAAATATTACATGGACTAAGTATGCACTTCTTAATCATTATTCATGACTAAAGTTCTACATGTAGGACACTATATACAAGATATATAGGAGATTACTGCAAGTGCCCAAATATGTTGTATTCTTCCTCAAAAAGGTTGTCCTCATTATCGTCCATGTGGACGTCTCCACCATCCTTAGCATCGACAAGCATGTCATTGTGCCTTTCAATATGAGCTTCAAGCTCAATGGTGAAGTGCGATTCATGTTGACTTTTTTTTCCTCATTTTTGCTTTATTGTAGAGCTCAACTAGGTGTTTGGGGACATGACATTTACGAGACCAATATCCTGTGCCTCCACATCTGTAGTAGATATCATGCTTTTCCTCAGATGTTTCACATGTAGCCTTTTTGAGTTCGCCTTTACCTTTAGACTTATCCTTACTATTGCCCTTAAATATCATAAATCTCTTACCCTTCCATCTCCTCTCACGGTGGTCCCCTCTTGTGGCCATGAGAGCCCTCAACATCATTAGAATATGCTTCTGGCATAGCCAAAGACCCATTAGGTCAAGCGAAATGATTCTTTAGGAGAACCTCATTATGCCTTTCTACAACTAATAGGACTGAGATAATCTCAGAGTACTTGGAGTACTTCAAGTTCCTATATTGCTAATGCAGTGCCATGTTGTTAGGTGGAAGGTAGATAAGGTTTTCTCGATCATCTTAACATCAGTGATCTTCTGGCCATATCGACGTAATTGAGCGATGATCCTATTAGGGCAGAGTTATACATTGCCATAGAGGGTGATCCAGTCATGTTGTGTCTATGGGAGCATAATTGACCCTTGCTGGTCGAAGTGATCCTTCAGGGATTGCCTTAATACTAGTGGATTTCTCTCAGTCATACAGTGAGACTTTAAGTCTAGGTGGAGATGATGGTGCAAGAAATACAATGCATTTGCTTTTTCACCTTTGAATGTCCATCTGTGCCAGTTTCAAGTTGTGCAATAGTATGATTGAGGCCCATGGAGTCGAACTTAATCTCAACATCCATCGTCCAAGTAAGGTAGTTACCACCATCCAGTGCAAGCTCGGCGAATTCTTTCTTTGCAATGTTCGACATATCCTATAATACCATTTTATATTTACAACAGTTAAATACCATGTGTAGGATCAACACAAACTAGTCATGTTTAATCTTTAGGATTACCACACATAGTTTCCTATGAAATTTTCGTAGCAAAATAGTTTATATAACCTTCAGCATTACAAATTATTTAATTAAAGATTGTTGATCATGCTAGGAAATTAATTTAATTTGATTAAAATACAATGGTAGAGTAAATTATATGAATAGAACAGTTAGCATGCAAGACATAGCCCATGGCTATTATTCGAGCAACAAAGAGATGCTTAGCACAACCGTTGGTAGCACGTGAGTGCATGCGACTATTGCTTATGGGACTTCAAGCTCACTAATATGCAATACACTTATGGTGGCCTTCCCTCCACTACAAGCCCACAGGCCTTAGCAGAATCACAAGTCGCTATGGGCAATGCCATCAACCCTTCGGTCTGTGCCTCAGCTTAGACGTGACGCTTTAGATCTGTGCAAAGGATTCATTTGCCCCCAATGCTTGGCGGCAATGGCGACAAAGCTAGCCTTTTATGTCATCATGTCGATGCTTCGGCCACCTACATCATCTCTAACATTTGAGAGGTAACGGCAGAAGGACCACCTTCATGTTACCAAGTATTGTTAAGAAGATGTCGGAGGATGGTACTTTAGGTGCTAGCTTATTCTTGTGTTCACACCAACTATAGCAGTTGGGTGATTTGCATATTCAAGAACAAGGAGATCAGTAGAAACAGATTTCTCACATGTTTACTTTTTAGTTCGGCAAAGACTCATGCTGATAATATGTTGAGAAATATGCCTATCCTAAATCAGCACATAAGTACATAGGCAGAGTTTTTAAACACACAAAGAAGAAAAAAGCGATAGCTTTATTTTTTTTTCTTGATTGAGTATAAGTTCACGGAAGAGAATGGCATGTCCATTTTGAACTATTAGCTCTTATTTATAAGAGTGAAAGTTGACGACTTCTATCATGCTTGCATGGCAAGCTGGCTTCCACTACAAGCTCGCTTCTCCTATAGCTTGTTTACACTGTAGGTTTTCTTTCGCGATAAGCTATTTTCTCGTGTAAGATTCTTCCTACGTAAGTTTCTTTATATAATATAATGAACTTTGCACGCTTATCTCATTTCGTCTATTTTAAAATATGTTTTATGATACCTCTAGTTTTTTTATTTGTTTCTATTAACATTGATGCAAAGGTCAACAAGCTATTTGGCGTCTAGAAAACTGGATAAGTAGTAAAGGTTGCTATAGCAGACGAAAACTGTTTCTGTCAGCAAATTAAGGTAGGAATGTGTGAGGCTTGAGGACCATTTCGCATTACAGGCTAGTCATTACATTCTCAATTACAAGCAAGTACGGCATGTCCGTGAGTGCAGTGGTGGAGGAAGTTGATTGGTGAGCAGATGGTAGCTTTGACAGACTGTACTGACTCTGGAGCTAGCAATCTTGAGACCACGTTCATGACGCAAAAATCCCGGCCTGTCAAATTCAGATGATTTGCTAGACCAGTTTGGGACCATGTGAGACAATCAGGTTGAGATAATGCAATGGGTTTCTAGAAAGCAATTCAGCTCCTTTTGCTTTTAGTTTATAAGCATTGTCGTGAAGATTTAAATTTTAAAACTTATCTTTTAGTTAATTTTAGAATTTTTTATCATAATTTATTTTTTATGTTTACTTTTAAATCGTAAA
This sequence comes from Oryza coarctata, assembly GCA_030770085.1. NCBI lineage: Eukaryota > Viridiplantae > Streptophyta > Magnoliopsida > Poales > Poaceae > Oryza > Oryza coarctata. Next base: position 22,168,686 of record CM061470.1, read on the forward strand.
GGACATATCACCTATAAGTTTTTTCTTTAATAAAACTTATAATTAGCTGTAACTAAAACAACAAGACTGATGGCAATTTAGGAGTAATATGTTTTCCGGATGGTCCGTTAAAAGAAACGAGGATAAAAATAAAAATGTTGGAATCCCTCGTAATGCAAATCTGTCAAAAAGCTATGCACCTTTTACTGTTTCAGGACTTTCAGAAATACTGTCACCTCCTTTCTGTAACAGAAAAAACAGGAGAACCACTGTAACTCAATGATAGTACTACTCCAAACTGAAGAATTACTCAGAAAACTGAAGAAACATCAGAATAACACGGTATGGTTGTAAGCTTTCATCATTGTATTAATGGATTTTGGACCCACTGCCTCACCTCACTCCAGTTGCACAGGTTAATTGAGTTGACAAGGCAGCTTTTGAAAGAAAAAGATAATCTTTTGAAAGATAAGGTAAATTGAGTAGTAGTACTAGACAGTTTTTCCAATTCACTATTTGGGACTTTTTCTAGCAGTGCATGATCTTGGAACTGTCCCCTGTTACCACCAGCAACAGGCATCCAGGCATGTGCACAAAGATTCATGCCTACTTCTTGGAGACAATGTCTCATCCATCTTGCAAAGGCATGGCACCTCACCTTGCACACTCTACTATGTTTTATGTTTTGAGATAGTAGATGGAAGTTTTTTTAATTTTTATAATAACTATTTAATAATATAAATAATAGAATTAATTACTATAAAATTAAAAATCTATTTTATAAATGTAATATGAACTTCTATATAAAAAAATTTTATAAAAAATATATTATTTAACAATTTAAAAATATATGTATAAAAAGTTGGGAGAACCAGCGATGGAATGCAACCTCTGTACCATTGCCCTTTAAAATGAAGTAATTTTAGGTGTAGTTGCAACTTGGAACATGAGCTGTTTCTCTTGGATACATAAACAACACCTAAGAGCAAATTTAACATTAACAATAGTATAATAGATTAGCTCTACTATTTTTATCATTTATATTTTTTAACTTATATATTTAATACATCTATAGAGTTAGCTTTTACTTAAGAGACAACACTCGTTATTTTTATTCTCTCTCCTCCACATATGCTTATAGCTGACTGCTAATCTAAGGTTACTGATCAGACCAATGACATAAGGTCATTCAATCTTCAGTTAAATATATATCACTCAGTGTCTAAAAAAGAAAAGTTAAAATATATCAGCTACCTGTGGAGCCTTAAACCATATAATTGGTCAAATCTTGGATACAAGAACGGCCAGTCCATAAGTCAGCCAACAATACACCAGCTCGAATTTTTTTGGCAGAACATCAGTTCAGTTGGCAACCTTGCACTGCATCATCCACATAATAGTAAACCATTACAGAACACGATTCACATCAGTATAATCTCTTCCTTGTTATGGCAGCATCCAATCAGTATGACAGTAAGTGCAGAGCTTCAGAAATGGACATGGCGATGGATCGATTCTGAAGTTGACGTTCCACCAAAACCTATAGAACACGGTTAGTATAAGTTAACCGCGCATCATGATGCATGGTGCATGCTAGTAATTGGTTGGCTGAAGCGACGATTAGGACAACAAGGCAACAATTAACAACACATCAGAAAGATTTTCAGTGAACGTCAAGACGTAACTGCAAATGGTGTAATCATATCTGAGCATGCATCCAACTGACTGATTTGGCAAATCGTTAAACGTCGTAAGGTTAGCTTCAAAATTGCTAATCATGTAGTAGTATTTTTTGTTGAATAATCATGTATTAGTAGTTAATCCAAGGCCTCTGGAATGCAGCAATGTCAACCAAAGTCATTTTTGTCATTGATGGATTGGGTGTAGCTGACGATAGAGAGCAGAAAGGTCAACAGGGTCACGGATGTACGTGTCATTAATTATCTTAATCTAGATCGTGCACTTTGACCAGATGGACATGGCCTTTCCGAAGAACTTTCATGAACAGCATTAGCAGCTACTACAGAGTACAAACTCGTTTCTGTCTTCCTCCTGGAGAGTCCCGGCAATTGGTTGGCTAATATGAAATTGATACTGTAGCCACGCATGCATGGTTGAATTAAGCTAGATCGGAGACGCTGTTGTAGCGTGAATTGTTTGACATTCGGATCAGATTCAGTACTAGATCCATCGGGCGGAATTTCTAGTAACCTCAATTTTCCTTTCTTTTCTTTTTTGTTCAGGAAATAGTAGCCTTGATTTCCATCCATTCAATTTCAAGATTTCAACGCCTCAGATCACTCAAATGCAGGACAATTTCTAGTGGCTCGGTTTGGATTTAGACGAACAGAGGGCATGAACTGATGCAAGCAAACAGCTGCCTTTCTCGAACTGATGCCACTGGAAATTCGTACAAATTCGTGACAGCTACGTTCTCTAGAACATACAAACAGACGAGATAGCGTACTTATGTAGAATACACTGGGAGATGAAATGGACGGGGTGACTACGAGATGAAGTTGAGAGTGACATGTCACGTGTAGCCTTGTGGTTAAGGGTGACACGGGTATTTTCCGACCACCCACCCGACCCAGAGGGGGGTGAGAAGGAAATGGAAAGAAAAATGTATATCGGTACTACTTGAATCCAAATTGACTTGTATTTGCTCGTATATATTATATTATTAAACATATAATAACATATATTATGAGTCCACATATAAACATAATAAAAAATTGGTTAATCACTGTTTTACAAACTCACAAATAATATTATATTTTTTCTTGGTATATATAGTTGAATAGTTTTTTCAACACCTAAATTGCATTCCTGTGTTTAATATATATATATAGATAGATAGATAGATAGATAGATTGGAGATTCAATTATGTTATCCGATTATATGAGAAAAATATGGGTTAGGACACGAGATAAGTATTATGTTATTCCTTATCTGTAGCCGATTCCTATTTCGATAGAAAATATGGTTGGATGTGTACGATGTGTAGGAGAAGCAGATACACATTTAGTTTTTTGTTGGATGCCGTTAACTTTTTAATATATATTTGATCATTCGTTTTATTTAATTTTTTTATAAATATATAAAATATAAGTCAAATGTTTAAATTACCTTGAAATAAATCATAATAAAATAAATAATATATGTTTTTTAAATAAAACAAATGATTAAACGTAAATCTATAAGTCAGTGGTGATAAACATAACAAAAGGGGAGGGAGTATTTAAATGATCAAATGAAACGAAGAGCCTAACGCAGCCTCGAAGTGAGCCCAAGGCCTAATATCTCTAACGGCTCTAATCCAAGAAATTACGGCCTAGTATAAAACCATCTCTCTTTAACGCTAAACCCAAACCGCCATTGGGAGCAAGCCCATCCACCCACGTGTCGCTCCTCCCGAGACCCACGAAGACGAGGCCGGCATATATTAAGCCACAGCCGCGTTTCCCCTTCCCTCTGGCCGCCTCTGCATCCGTGACACGAAGCAGGGCGGAGAGAAATCCAAAGACGCCTCGACTCCGCTCCGATCGAAGAGAGAAATCGGACGACGACGATGCTGCGCGCGGCGGGGAAGCGTCTCCTCAGCGTTGGGCTCCGCCCGGCGGCCGGCCCTGGAGAGGCGGCGGCGGTGGCGGCCGTCGCGAGGAGGGGGTACCACGAGCGGGTGGTGGACCACTACGACAACCCGCGCAACGTGGGGACCTTCGACAAGGACGACCCCGACGTCGGCACGGGGCTCGTCGGCGCGCCGGCGTGCGGCGACGTCATGAAGCTGCAGATCCGCGTCGACGAGGGGTCCGGTAGGATCGTGGACGCCTGCTTCAAGACGTTTGGGTGCGGCTCCGCCATCGCCTCGTCCTCCGTCGGTAAGTAAACCTAGATCCCAGATCCTCTTCCACAGTGCTTTGATGATACAGTGTTATCGGAATACCTGTAAATGTAATCTGGTGGGTTACGGGTAGTTGTACCACTGATTCGATACTTGAATGTGGTGATAAAATAATTTGTAAATTATGTCAAGTAATTGTAGGTTTTGATGGCATTGACCTGATGTGCGGACGCGATCAGTTATATACTGGTTCTATTTCATTCGAATTCTAAATTGGCAAGACGTTCCCACTAGTTCAAAAATACAACAGGTAGTTCCTGTGGGATAAAGCTCATATGTCTTATCAGTTGCCACAAGTACTGTAAAAATTCCCAAAATAGTTAGTCCTAAAATAAAAATTCCCATTTCCACTGCTAGTACTGTAATCACCTGATTACTTTTGCGGATGCAGCTCATATGTCTTATCAGTTGCCACAAGTTAAAGTTGAGATTCAAACATCTGCTTCAGGGACTGATCTTGCTTAATGAAGGGATTTTCAGTTCCTAATTCAATTGTATGATGTTAACATTTGAGATAGTTATATGCGTCCTTCTGTTAACATCTGAACTCGGTTGACCTTTTGTTTCATTATGTAGCCAATCTTGCTGTTGCAATAACATGTTGGCCTTTGTTGTCCTAACAATGTAAAAGGAGAACGGTCTGACACACTTGATATATATTGAGAGCATACCAAAAATATATTGAATTTCAGTGTTTTAACGAGAAGTCAAAAGGTTAGTTTTGCATGGAGTGTCAATCAGTTAAACAGACTTCAGATAAAATTTGTTTTCGTTTATAAATCTCTTTTAGATATGATATGTGCTTATGAAGTTATAAAGTTGTAATGTCTATTGCCTAAATCCTTCTAGACTGCATAGATACAATTACTACTATCTTGCATGGTTTTTACTTAATATCACTATTCTATATTATGATTGAGGTTACAAAGGGTGTGTCTCTAATTCATTTTTAATTTCAGCCAGTGAGTGGGTGAAGGGAAAGCAAATGGAGGATGCGGCAGCAATCAAGAACAGGTAAATAACTGCTGTTCTTGCTGATCTAATGCCCTGCTCTTAACTTAAAATGGATTGCGCAGCTTCCTTTGTTTTCTTGTTGATCTAGTCTTTGCATCCCATGTTAGTTCTCGGGAATAAAGGTTGCTTTCTCTGTTAGTTCTCAGCAATAAGATTCATTAGTAGATGCGTGTGAGATACACTAGCATGTCCTCTCGAATATAATTGCTTTCAGGATATGTGCGCTTAACTTACCAAATTTTGGTGAAATCTCACTTCTATTCTCATATCTTGCACCTGTGGCTAGCTTGTTCTAATTGGTAGAAATCAGCCTTTACCAAATTGTGGTGAAATTTCACTTATAATTCTCATGTCTGCAACTGTGGCTAGCATTGTTTGAGCATAAGCTTTATGGTGCTCATTGGAGTTGTATTGACTATCATATCTTGTTTTTCAGTGAGATAGCGAAGCATCTATCGCTTCCACCTGTAAAGCTCCACTGCAGCATGCTTGCTGAGGATGCAATCAAGGCTGCCGTGAGGGATTATGAAGCGAAGAAGGTGAAGCTGGGTAAGGGGGGCGAGTAGGCATCCTACAGAAGGAACAGGGGAGGATGATCCAGTAGCATAGCATGTACCATAAAAATGTGTGCTGATGTTTATATGCCACGGGAATAAACGCATTCACCGTTGTACCTTGTATTAGGCAAAGCCAGCCTCTTCCAGTGGTTAGTCTCTTTCGTCCAGCGATGGTAATGTTGGTCAGTGAATCTTATCGGCCGGCAGGTCCGATCAAGGAGGATGACGTCTTGGTAAAGAGCTGAAAGATCTGATTTAAGAGTATGCCAATCAATTTTACATTGTAATTGATAAGAAGATGAAGAATAAGATTTACGAGTCAATCGGTCTATAAGCCGATATGGCTTACCCTATCAGCAAGGTGCTGATAAGAAGGTAGTGCTTAAACATCGGTTAAAAAGCCAATAAATACGTATGTGGTAGACACGTGGAATAAAATAAAAAGATTTATCAATCAAAGAGATAATGACGCTTTGCATCATATGGTAGACGATGAAATAGTGGAGCGGGACCTAATTCCTCACGAAGTTATGAGCACCAGCGATCATCGTAATGATATTGTTAGAAACAGCCTTAATAGATTGAACCAAACTAGACGTCGATAACTAGATCAGATATAACGATAAAAAAGAAAAGGACGAGTTAATTGGCTTCTTATCGATCAAATGTTCGACATAAGCCCATATCTAACATCATTGACTATCTGAACCGATGAGAAACGAAACCCTCTAGATCTTAACGCTAGCTTTATCAAACATAAACCTAATAGATAGAACCTAATCGAGATAATATTAGGCCGAATTCGACGTAACTAGATCGATCGCAACGGATTAATCATTAGACGATACACAAAGTAGATATGAAACATGCGATAATGATAATTTATCGGCTACTCACTTTAACGAAACATCACACGAGAACCTGTTAGACCAATGGCTCGATCCACCACCGATCTCGTAAGTCAAAGCTAACTGATGCAACATGATATCGAGGATAGCGAAGGAAGACCGATGTACCGATGAACCTGACACAAATGTAATACAGTATTCCTGATTAGACTAAAATGTTAGACCTAATCAATACAGTATTAGACAAAGCAAAATAAATCATAATAATGACGAGACTTACTCTTTTACCAAAGATCGAACTTAACCGATACAGCTCTACGTCAAGAGCCAGAACACGCTAAGAAAAACCTAGACGTGCTAAGATCACGATATGTCAAGATCATATTGTGTATAATCTGTGTTGATATCTCAATAGGTTTTAGGGATCATATTTATACTCTAGATTTACAAAAATTCAATATGGTTATAGATAACTCTTAGACAATATTTACTAAACAAATATAAGGAAACTAATATATAAGGATTTGTAAAGCTAATTAAACTTGACTAATTTATATAATATATTTTATACAGATAAATCATTCTATCGTGATTCTCACGACTACTCTTTAGAATCGATCCTATCTGGATAACCTTCTGTCTTCAACCGAATCGAATCCATTCTTAATCTCTTATTGTGGCAATCGGTTTTCCTTTACAAAATCTATTGGTCTTCCTCTCCAATCACTGAATAAATTCTGATGTTAACAGGCGTGTTTAATGTGTACAGACTACGGAGTGCAGTACACAGCCAGAGGCGTCTGGCTGGGCTGTGAAATGGTTGAAGGCATGCCAAGTTTTGCCAGTAGTTGTGTTCACTCAGGCTCTGTACATAAAAGAGTGCTTGACACTGGTGAATGTAATGTAGCGAGGACGTTTAGCCATCCTGTTAATGTAGTCAGGGCTGCTGTCTGTTCTGCTACCTTGTGTTGGTTTTTTTACGGGGACACTTTTATAATTAAAATGCAGAGACGTGTTGAGATCACTTAATGGAGGCATGAAACATGTGGCAACTTTTCAGCATCACTCCGTTAAATCTATTGGCTTTGGGCTGTAATCCTGTAAGAGCAAGGAGCCCCAGGCTTACGGTTATCAACAGAAAGCTAATGGATTTGGCAAATTTGGCTTCCAGCAGTCAGCCATTGCTGTCACAGCTAGATTTTTCCTTTAATTGTTCCCTTCTAATACATCATTGTCGATAGTGTAGTGTTGCATTTGGAATGCAGCTAGCAGCTGGAAAAGAAACAATTTGGTACTGACGTTACATGCCCTCTTCAGGAACGTGGCCTTTGTTTGTGGCTATGGAAGATGGGCACTATATGAAATGGTTTTTATTAACTCAGATTCACTTAATAAAATATAGTACTTGCTGAGTTAAACACAAGGACTCTCTCTGGAGTTGTCATGCATCACGCAAAAAGCTTAATTAGGATCCATAGCAGCTTTGCAGGCCTGCAAGATATGCTTATCCGAGCAACATTAATTTAAGGCACAGGATCAGTATATCTCCGCCTCCTATGCGTTTAGCTGCGCGCACACATCGATCATAATTAATTCAAAGTGTTCCTTGATCATAATTACAGTACTTCAACGTGTTCCTTACTACGAGTTGCTTCTGCTCTGTCTTAAGCTAACCTTTCACGTTAATTATTGGTAATGCGATGCGCTGTACTATCTACCACAACGTAACGAGCTTCATCTCCGCGATCAAACCAATCGGCGAGCGATTCCGATTGATTTGACCAGTACTATCTGCGACTGAACTTGATCGAAGTGGAGATCCAATCTAGCTCCACGTAAACATTTCTCCGAATTCGCACGTGCGAAACCAATGGAGAAGAAAAGGTATACACATAGTAGATCATAAACCGATCGCAGTTGCACGCAATAGGGTGGGCTTTTTTCGGAAGAAGGTAACTATAAGGTGCAAGGCCAAACAGAGAAAAAGCTCACGTTGGTGCGCGTTGAGCAGTAGTGGCGACACGCCACCCCCGTAGCCGTTTCAGGAGCTCCCGGCGATCGGCTTTCCGAGTTAGGCGTGCCGAAGTTATCATCATCATCTTGCTCGCGTCACGTCGTGCCAGGCCTGCACTGCATGCTGCTCTAGTACACACTGCAGTACAGTACAGTATATAAAGCATGCGTCGCGCCGGCGAGGTGTTCGCCGTCATCCGTTGACAACTTCTGGGCCCTCGAGGATTTGTGGCCCACGGTGCAGTCTCTCCATGGCAATTGCTGATTCAATCATGGATTCATGGTGGTGTTGTCGTGTAGGCTATAGCGGTATATGTTCATCAGAGATTGATATATATGTGAGAACAGCGAGTGCCGAGTGATCAATTCTTCAAAAGAAATGAAATGTGATTTGGCAAATCCAGTTATACAATTCTTGCAGCGAAACAACGATGATACAGAATGTCTCGAGGGGTATAAAACCAAAAACTGGAGAAGAAAATTTGTGAATCCTAGTATAGCCTAGTACGTTGTGTGTCAGGCCGGTCAGGCGATTGACACCTTGGCGCCGACCTCCTCGAGCTGCTTCTTGGCGTCCTCGGCCTCGTCCTTGCTCACGGCCTCCTTGACCTTCTTGGGGAGCCCCTCGATGAGGTCCTTGGCCTCCTTCAGCGCCAGGTTCGTCAGCGCGCGCACCACCTTGATGGTGGCGATGCGCGCGCTGCTCGGCACCTCCTCGATCACCACATCGAACTCCGTCTTCTCGGCGGCCGCCGCGGCGTCCTCTCCGCCGCCCGCTGCGCTGGCGGCGCCTGGGGCTGCGACGACCGCGGCGGGAGCGAACGCGGCCGCAGACACGCCGAGGCGCTCCTGGAGGTGGTCCACCAGGCCCCGAGCATCCTCCAGGGTGAGCCCCGCGATGGCGTCCCCGAGCTCGAGCACCTTGGGGGAGGGCGTGGAGTTGCATGCGACGGAGAGGCGACCGCGGCCGCGGGTTGGTAACTGGATCTCCGTGGGGATGCAGGAGATGGTGCGGACGTGGAAGAGGGATAGGATGATGTAGGAGACGGCGGTGGAAGCCTTGGCCATGGCGAGCTCGCGGGTTCTTGGATGTTGCGCTCTGCGCTGCGACGGGGAGGAGGAGAAAGAGGCGGGAGGAGGGCGCGCGGGATAAGATAAGGAGAAGTAGATGGGTTCAAGTGCGATGTGTTACGGGTCAGCAGCCACGCCTCCTTCGTTTTACAGCCGTTGGATCAGAGATGGACGGTCACCAGTAACTCGGAAAGCTTGCTTAAGGCTGACGTAGCATTTTTTTTCACTCCCTCTGACACGTATTGCCAAGCGATCCTTCTTGCTTCTACTCAAGATTCATGCAGAAAAAGATCAGATTAAGAAACAATTTTAGTCTGTCAGGCTTCGCAGAAATCCATTACCTGTGCCATTGCGGCGCACAATGTGTCAGAGAAAGTGTCAGGATCCTTAGCTTTACATGGCCAAAACGGATAAATTGTAAAGTATTACTGTAGCAAGTTCCAATCCTCCCCTTCCACACTAACCCCTGCCTTTAAGCTCACTCCAAGCATATTTACCCAAGCACGCCAAGTGATACAGTATTAAGTAGCCTCCAAATTATTTAGCTCTCTGCACACCCAAACGGATGGTCGTCACAAGGTGAGCAGAGGCTGCACGATGTCTTCGTCGGCGACGCCTCTGCTGGCCGGTGGGCACCCCATGCGGCCGCGGCAGGACACGTCGGCAGCGGCGTCGGCCAGCGGGGCCACCGGCGGCGGGTCGTACACGCCGGTGTTCATCGTACTGGGCGTGATCGCGGCGCTGCTGGTGATCTCCTGCATCGTGGGGCAGGTCTGCACCAAGAAGCACCTGCGGCCACGGCGGCGCAGGGACCGTGTCGCCTACTACGACGACGACAGAGAGGGCGGCTTCGCCCACGGCCACGGGCCTCACGGCGGCGCCATTGCCAAGATGGAGGTCGCCACGCCGCCGGCGACGTCTGTCGAGGCGCGGCCGCCGACCGACGGCGCGGTCGCAGTCTCCGCTCACCAGACTGCGGCATGATTGTTACTTGTTACTGCTCGTTCGATCTGTAGGTAGACCTGTAATCATCATGTGAAAAATTCTTCGTCTCAACAGCTGTAAAGAGGTGATTAGATTGTGAATAAGATACATGAATCAGGTTCTGACTTGATTAGAGATTCTGTTGGTGAAATTATCTCTACACATATTCGCTGCAAGTAGACTACGACCGAACTAGTCTGGAAGGCCACGCAACGCAACACATAATACAAGAATTTTGCAACAAAAAAGGGTCAAAAATACAAAGAACAGAGGATGAGGCGCTATCATCGTCACAGTCATCCAGGTGAAGACCGCAGAAGTGGAGATTATTCGCACGGCCTAGTTTAATTGGCAGATTACCTTGTCCGATGCATGTCTGAGGCGGCAATGCACATGAACTGGGATCTTCCGCGATATGTCTGAGGCAGCATTATCGTACTAGCTTGGTTACCCTGTAAGTTTCTGTTTCTCGTATAAGATTTCTTTGGACATAAGTTTCCTATTATATAGTAAGTTTTTCACTTTTACCTTAATTCGTTCATATTAAAACATGTTTCATGACATCCTAATTTTTTTTATTTGTTTCTAAGTAGCATGGATGCAAAGGTCAACTAGCTATTCGGCGTCTAAAAAATTGGATAAGTAGTAAAGGTTGGTATACCAGACGAAAACTGTTTCTGTCAGTAAATTAAGGTAGGAATGTGTGAGGCTTGAGGACCATTTCGCATTACAGGCTAGTCATTACATTCTCAATTAGAAGCAAGTACGGCATGTCCGTGGGTGCAGTGGTGGAGGAAGCTGATTGGTGAGCAGATGGTAGCTTTGACAGACCGAGCTAGCGATCTTGAGACCACGTTCATGACACAAAAATCCCGGCCTGTCAAATTCAGATGATTTGCTAGACCAGTTTGGGACCATGTGAGACAATCAGGTTGACATAATGCAATGGGTTTCTAGAATGCAATTCAGCTCTACCGTTTTTCTTTCAGTTTATAAGCCGTCGTGGAGATTTAAATTTTAAAACTTATCTTTTAGTTAATTTTAGAATTTTTTTAATTATATTTTATTTTTTATATTTACTTTTAAATCGTTAAGTAGATATCATCCATAAGTTTTTTTTATTTATAAACTGTTATGACTTATAATCAGTTGTGTAGGTAAAACAACTAAGCTGATGACAATTTAGGAGTAACATATTTGCCAGATAGTCCGTTAAAAGAAACGAGGATAAAAATAAAAATGTTGGAATCCCTCGTAATGCAAATCTGTCAAAAAGCCATGCACCCTTTTACTGTTTCAGGACTTTTAGAAATACTGACACCATAAGACTTTATAGGATAACCTCTATAATTCTATACGGTCCCTACTAATTTAAAGATCATTTTATAAATTTATTATCTTTTAACCTAATAGCTAATATTATTTTCCACACTAAATCTCCAACTTGGAACGAATTTTCCTTCACCTTTTTATTGTAAGCTTTAGCTACTCTCAGTTTATCTTTCTCAATCTCTCTCAAAGCTTTCAATCTTTATCACAAACCTCATCTATGTGTCCATCATTAAGATAATCTACAGTCAACAAATTACTTTGTATGGCCAATCTAAGGGTGTCAGATTTACCTCAGCAGATAAAACAACCTTTTGATATATGGTGTCACCTTTACAGCACCATGATTGATATACAATGACCTCAGACAACACTTCATGCCATCTTTTAGATGTTCCATTATTTTCTTTTTATAAGGCTAATTAAAGTTTTATTACTTGACTCAGCCTATGCATTGGTTTGAGCTTAGTATGGTGATGAACTAAGCAACTTAGTTTTCACTTAATTTTCAATGGCCCGGCAAATTCGTGCAATTGATGTGACATAAGTGACAATCCTTAATCAGTTGTCAGGTTTGGTATGCCCAATCTATGAATAATATGCTCTAAAAAAATCAATAGCTTCTTTATGAGTCATATTTTTGAGAGAAACAACCTTTGTCCATTTTGTAAAATAATTTGTAGCTACCAAAACAAAATGATAACCTTTGAACAAAGAAGGATTTATTCAGCGGATGAAATCTAAAGTCCATCCACTAAATGGCTATCGTTTAATAATAGGATGCAACATAGCATCAGACGCTAATTGAATATCACTAAATTTTTTACATGACTCACACCCTTTATAATATCTAAAACAATCTTGTAGAATAGTCGGCCAATAAAAACCAGTACTTTCTAATAACCACTTCATCTTATAAACCGATAAATATGTGTCAGATATATTTTCTTTATAAACTTCACCCATAGAAACCTTAGATTGGTTTGAACCTAACATTTTAAGAGCAAGTTCAGCGATACAAATTCTTATTAAGCAACGTATATTTTAACGCATGACACCAAAGTTGTCTATTTATAGTTCAACTAGGGTTTTCTAAGTAACTGATCAAAGATTTTCTCCGATCATCATGCCCAACCATATTAATCCTAACATGTTCTAGCGCCATTCTTTCAATCACAACAGGGCAAGTAAGGTTGATAGATGAAAACAGTCGCTCGTCATGTGGGAGGCCATGATGCTGAGGCAGGACAGGGGAATGGCCTAAGCGAGAAACAAGTGTGGTGGAACGGTGGGGATGACAAGATAGGTGAGATGGCTGCAAACGACAGAAGCCAATGGTGAGCGACACACAAGAAAAGAAAAGGCGGTGCAATTCAATTTAGCCAGTGCGGATTGGTGATTGAATGAGGAGTGCAATAGAGCAGCGAGGCTCCGTCGATAGTGACCACGGTGACAACGAGTTGGCTCGATTGACATGTCTATCTTAGCGGCTTGCAGGCTGGGCAGGCTACTTGGTTAGGCTAGACCGATAGATCTAGGCCTGGCCGACTAATAGGCTATGTGGGTCGACTTATTTGGATGGTGTAGCTAAGGGGTGGAGAAGAAAGAAGGTGGAGAGAGAGAACAGACTTAGTGAGATGGGCTGGCTCAAAGGTTTGTAGAAAATAATGTTATACATTTGAAAATATTCTTTTTAAAAAAATATGATTTTATAAGTATAAATAATCATTAGGTTTTGGCTTCACACTAAGATTTAGCGTGATGCAGTTTAGGAAAAAAATTTGATGGTTGTAAATTTTTATTTTTGAATTTTGTTTTTAAATTTTGAGGATCTTAGGCGGCACGCGGCGACAGGTGAAGGTGCCAGGCGTGCGCGGTGGTGATGCTCGTGGACTGCATCGCGCTGGGTTGTTCCCCGTGCGCGGTGGTCACATGCTGAGCCTGGCGCTCGTCGTCGGGCCGTCTCCGTAGCCGGAGGCGGACCATGATGCACAAGAAGCGTGTCCACGACGTTGCCTCGACAGCCCCGGCCGCTGCCGCTGCCGACGTCCTCGAGAAGGCGATCTCGAAGGCAGAACAAGAAACCGACGTGGTCGCCGGCGAGACCGCGTCCGCCGGCGAGGCGGCGTGTGCGGCCGGCGACGAGCAGGAGACCTGGCGTGGCTGGAGGAGATGTACCGGACCGGAAACTGGGGCTTTGGCCGCGTGTCCATCCACGGTAAAAAACCCCGTGAGACGCGTACCTCACCCTCACCTCGCCGATCGGATCAACTGCACCCGCATGCCGGCCGGCGGCGCGGAAGCGGGTCAACTCGAAGGCGCACGATGATTGGGTCGTATCGTACGTGCAATGCAAGGTGGCACCACTGTTCGGTTTGATGTCTCTCCAGTGTGTTTCGTGTCCGATTAATTTGTCCCGGTTCACCACCCGTGTGTCCGTCTGCCGCGCGCGCGTGCGGCTCTCGTCGCCTGGATTGGCGCGTGGGGAAGTGTGCCGCAGCATTTGCCGCGCACGAATCTCAATGTAAAAAGTTTCCAAGTTCCCGAAGTACTGATGGGCCCACTAGTATTGTAGCGCGTGCAACAACTGATGGGCCCGCTATTTCAACTAGGCCGACGACTAGATCCATCAGACTTTTGTCGAGTAGGAAAACCCAAAAATTCACAAGATTTGGTCCAAGCACCAGACAGATATAGAGCTTGGCCCATTAAGCACTTAACCAACATAGACTCTTTCGTAAGCTCACGTCAGGTTGGTTGAGTAATAACGTTATGTACTGTGCAGTACACACAGGTGCTGTTTTTCTTTTGGTTAACCACCCATGGCGTGCATCTTGAGTAAAACATACTTAGAACGGAGCAGATTACCCGGGTCGACATGCTGTCAATCACACGCCATACAAATCAAACATCACAAGCATCCTAAGACAAGCTAAACGGAATCCAGACTCCCAGAGCAGAGTTGCTAGTTTTTTTTTGTTCTTTTGTGTTGTTTCACTTTCATCTTTTGCTTCTAGAGCTAACCCAACAAGGTCTTTTGATCTTGGTGGTAGGTAATCCCTGGAGCTCAAGCAAGCTACAAGTAGAATTAGATAGACAAAAAAAAAAGCTTGTAGGTGACACTAGAAAACGATCAGAAAAGCACATGGATCCAATCCGTTCCGTTTCATTCCACTGGGATTCCTTCTTGCTGCTGTCCAGCTATACGCATTCTATTCCCTTCTGTTGCCTGCCAGCCTTTTCCCTCTCCCAAATGGCAAGTCCACCGCACCAGCGCCGCCACGTGTCGTGTGGCCGCACCCTATCCCACGTGGCCCACCCACCAACTGGCCAACCAGCTCCCCTCCCATCACTGACAAGGGATTGGAAGCGTAGGATGGGGCCCACATGTCGGTCGGATTATGGGCTCGTACCGGCCGTTAGTTGCTCGAAACGCGCCACCGCGGCGTGGCCCGCCTCACGCGCGCATCTCCGCGTCCTTTATTCCCGCCGCCCCGATGGCTAGCCCAGCTCGCGCCAGAGAAGCCCCACCACCACCAGACACGCCAAGCCATGGCGGATTGCGACCGCGTCGCCGCCGTTGGCCGCGACGACGTTCTAGAAGGCGGCAGTTCTGGGGTGGAGTCTGACGAGGAGGACTTCACCTTTGCCGCGGCGGCCGTCGTCCCATGTATGATTGGAGGCGGCGGCGTGTTCGACGGCGGCCGCATCGGCGCCGTGTACCCCGTCTTCGGCCGCCCGCGGTCGCCGCCGGTGCATGGGGAGGAGGATGCTGAGACGGCGGCCGTGCGTTTGCCGCTGGGGCAGCTTCTGCTGGAGGAGAGGACGTCGTCGTCGTCGGAGTTGTCGGGGCAGCAGCCCGGCGACGACGGCGATCTCGACGGCGTGCCGGCGGAGACGTACTGCCTGTGCTCACCCGGGTCCCCCGCGGCAGCGGTTTCCCCGGCGCGGTGCCAGAAGAGCGGCTCGACTGGGTCGGTCCTCCGGTGGCGGCAGCGGCTCATCGGGCGGAGCCACAGCGACGGGAAGGAGAAGTTCGTGTTCTTGAACTCGACCTCCGACCGTAGTAAGGGGAGGACGACGAGAGGCGATGGTGGTGTCCATGGCAGCGGCTGGAGATATTACGGGAGAGGAGGGGGCAGCGGAGGCGCCACCGCCGGTGGCAATGGCGGCGGCCGGAGGTCGTCGTTCCTCCCGTACAAGCAGGATCTCGTCGGCTTGTTCGCCAACGCCGGCGCGTTTCGCCGGAGCTATCACCCATTCTAACGTATTGTAGCGTATCCTAGCTGATCGCTTTGCTTCATTAATTACATCCTCATGGCGTGACTGCGGATTTCGGTGTGTTAGAGCTTACAACTAATAAAGAATGTGTGACAGATTTGTACCACGACATTTTTTTTGCAGTTTTTTTATATGTGAGTAGCTAAGTTTATATCGTGGGACATGTGGTTATTATTATTATTTTTGGTGAAACTGATGTAATGTTTTTGTCCGTTATAGAGCATGAAGATTAAATTAACATATCACGTGATCGTAAATAAATTTGATTTGTATTGATTTTAATAGCTGGAAACATTCGAAGAAACGTGCTGTACAAAGTGCAGTGCAACTTTTGTGGATCCGTTCTGTCATTGAGAAATTCGGTGGAACTCTGGTGGGCCCGTTTATCGTAAGGACGACGCGGCTCAGCCGTACCTGATCTTTCGATCGTAGCGTCCATTTTCTGATCGGACGTATGTTCCTTCTTAGCGCACGCGCTCAAGCCAACGCGAGGAAGCAAAGTTTCAGGCCTCCTTGTCGGATTCAGTTTGGGCGACGAAGATGTCGACGGTCCAGCATTAGTGTTGGCTATAATAGATAAACTCCATTAACTACAGGTCAAATCTGATTTTTTATCTTCAGTCATAAATCAAGGTACGAAGAATTCTCAAAATTATCAATGCTGTGGGTTAACTGCCAATAATAGTTTCGTATTATATAGCATTATAATAAAAAAAAGATGGTTTTATTCTAAAAAGTGACCCACCTGTCCCCTCTCTTAGGCAGTGCCCACCCCACTCCTCGCGGAGAGCTCCCAATACATGGATGCAATAGAAGAGAGTATATGTATCATATACATAAAATGATATGGATAAGTATCAGATACACCCATACTTATCATCCTCCATTTTGCCGATTTCAAAAAAAAGATACTTTTCTAATACTCATCGAATACCAGCCCGTCACCACTTCTATCTTTTTCTCACCCAATGGTACCGTCGTCTCCGAGGAAGGCAAAAGAAGAGATGTCGTTGCGTACCATTGGGTGCACCACCGCTGTGCAATGTGGAGCATATTGTCATTGTGCTAGAGATGCACCCCCTCTACTACCAGGCGTAGCGTCGCCACCGCTGCCATGCATATGTTACGGTGGTTGACGGGTAGAGCACCACTGTTGCTTAGGCATTTTCTTTTGTTCCAACTTCTAAGCGAGGCAGGTTATTGAAGTATTGACTATTTTCTAGAACAAACAAGTGCTATATTAGTTCAAAGATCACATAGAATAAGAAATTAGAAGCTCAAGAGAGCTAGTGCATTTAGGATCTTGATGTTGGGCAAGAACATCCTTTTTATGATTTTGGGTACTTCTTCTAGACTACAAGCCATAAGTGACTAATGGTGGTTTTTGGCAGTAGCTACCTAAGCTTCTCCACTGTCAAGAATAGAGGGTAGTAGATGAGGGAGGAGGTCGTCGCCGCCAATGAGATTTGCTTGGTTGGGCGTCGGTTAGGACAGAGGAGAGGAAGAGAATATAGAGGGGATATATAGGTTTCACTTTTTTTCTATTTGGTAGGTTGGTGGACTGAATGTAATATCACATAGCTGTCCAAATTATTATGAAAAATAAGTTAACCAAGTATTAATAGTTGAGAGTATTTGTACTATTTTTACAATATAAGACTCATACTATATTTTTACCATTAGAAATAAGTATCAGACTCTTTCTATAATTGAGTGAGAGTCATAGTAGATTTTTTTAAGGTCATTCTCTAACTTCTAAATTTGGTATAAATCTAAATTTAAGTATAAATCAAGTCTTTATAAGGTTTTAATTGACGTGATGTCTAACATATTAAACTATGGTGATGTTTACTTGATATTCTAGCCTTAAAAAAATTAAAAAGATTATAAATAGACGGCAAGTCTTTTTAAATAAAAAGAATTGAGACCCCATGTCATCTTCTCTCCTCCCTCCTCTCTCTCCTTTTTTTTTCACTGGGCAAGCGAATGCATCGGCGGAGCGCGCGGAGCGGCCTCTTGCCTCTCTCCTCTCTCTCTCCCAGTGAGGCAGCGGCGGCGGCCAGCGAGTCCCGTGGGAGCGGCGAAGGGAGGCAGTGTCGATGGCGGTGGCCGGGAGAGCCCCGCGCGAGCTCGTGAAAGGGGGCAGCGGCGGCCGGCGAGACCCGCGCGAGCTCGTGAAAGGGGGCGGCGGCGGCCGGCGAGACCCACGCGAGCGCGCCAAGGGAGGCAGCGGCGGGGCGGTGGCCGGGCGAGCTCCGCGAGGGCAGCAGCGGCAGGCGAGACCAGCGCGAGCTCGTGAAAGGGGGCAGCGGCGGCCGGCGAGACCCACACGAGTGCGCCAAGGGAGGCAGTGGCGGGGCGGTGGCCAGCGAGCCCCGCGCGAGCGCACGAAGGGGGGCAGCGGCCGCCGGTGAGCTCCATCGTCGCCGTCCCCTCCGCTGTCCCAAGCTCCCCCTTCCATCCATTCTCCCCTCCTCCCGGCCTCCACCGCCTGGATCTGGACGGGATACAGCAGCACCCAATCCCCCAGCCCCTCCTCCCCTTCGCTGCCATGGATGCCGACGAGATTGCCGCCATGCGGTCGCCCTGCCCCAGCTGTGGGAGCTCGACGGGCGTCAGAGCGGTGGCCTCAAGGTTCGGTGCTCCCCTCAGATATGCCCGCCTCGTTTTATTTCCGTAGATGCTCGTTGTGATGGTTTTTTTTTCGAGGAAATGCTCGATGATCGAGAGGAGGGATTGATGGTGGAGCAGATCTGGTCGTGCTTCCTGAGTTCGTGACGCGGTTGATGCTCGTGCGACCTGCGCGATCCGTGGAGCGTTGTTGACCTTAGGCCTTTTTTTGGCGACGCGTTCTAGACACCCCACAGAAGCTAATGCTAATCATTCAAACACCTATACACCAACCATATAAACTCCACATCCCACAATAGCAATAAAATAATTGATCATGCAAACAAACGACAAACACCTCCAGAGTTACCAAAAAAAAACGGGACAACAACAACACAGAACACGAGCACCATGTGAATAATACTGTCAAGCAATCACAACCTGGACTAGGAATAGAAATCATCTACAGTAAATGTGATCATGTAAGCACTACAATTGCATGACCCAAGCACAAAAAAAATCAATTGATCATGCACACATTATGAACTTCATAGTGTTTTGCTTGGTGCTTCACTAGTTAAACTTTGTATACTACCAACAACCATCTACACAGAGCAACAATACAATCTTCTAGTCGAAAGAAGTAGTCAGTAATAATACCTACTTTACTACCTAGTGGAGGAAAAGTTGAGAACTTGAGATCGCAAAAACATCTAGCAAACATCATCTGCGCCATGTATATGCAACAAAAGGACAATGATCAGAACACATATGTAGACATCTGCATGACATTATGACGTAAATTATAAAATGGGTTCCAGGTTCGCTCTTTAATGGTATTATCATGCAATTAGTAATTATTTCATTGTTTAGACCTTGGCGTGCACAAATTGGGCAAGAACAACATTATGCCATAGACATTCATGAGAAGCTATCAGCTCCACTTAAGATATAAACGGTTAGTTTATATGCAAAAACTGACCGTATGCTGGCAAATTCTCATGACAAACAACGTGTTCACACAACAGAAACCGAACTGAAAAGTAGTAACACACCAATACCGACATGAAGTCATGCAGATCTTCTAGAGCAGATTATTTCATCGAAGGAATGTGCAGTTGCTGGTTTGTGCCATCTGTTTCTCTGATCTGATAGTAAGACGGCCATCTTATGCTGCACACATAAGTCCGCCTCATCGATGCATCTAATTTACCGAGAAAATGCAGCGACTCGCTAAATTGAACCAGATCGAAGCACCGGGATGGGGGACAACACGATTCGAGATCGTTATTCCAAAAAAAATGCCTCAACGCATTCACAGATGTATGCGAAAATTGCGTCGAAAACGAAACAAATCAAACTAACAAAACCACTAGATTGAGACACCAAACAGCAGGACGCAAAGTTGTCGACATTGGCATCAAAACAACACAATCAACACGCAACAATCAGGGATAAGCAACCACGTATAGCGAATAAGAATGGATCGACCGCTCGATCGATGGGTACGTACCTAGGTTAGGGTTAGGGGATGGGGATTGGAGAGCCGTACGCGCAGCCGTGGCGGAGGGTAATCGATGAAGCGCTTCAAATTCTCAGACCAAACCCCGCCGCCCACCTCGCCTCCCATCTCCGCGCCGTCGAACCGGACCCGGTATCCTGCGAATGCCCTAAAGCACAGACGCTGAAGAAAACAACCGGTTACAGATTGACGTCTCCAGCTTCACCGACCAAATTCCCCCCACCTCATCTCCAATCTCCGCGTCGCCCTTCATCACCATGCTCCAGGAAGAGCGCCGCGCCGCCGTCCCGCATCGTGCTCCGGCGAAGAGGGCCGCGCGGCAGCAGGATTTTCTGGGAAGGCGTTGGGAGTTTGGAAATGAACCGACGAAATGAGATTTTTTTTTGAATCTTTTTATTTTTTTTATTTTGAAACTAGACTTTGTCAAAAATTATTTCTACATGCAAATCTTTTAGCCAGGAAAAAAACCCTATCAAGCTATAAAAAATAGGGTGACAGTGTTATTTGGCGTGGGAGAATCGATGTCACTCTAGTTTTTTTATGTGACAGCGTTATTAATTTTAAATTTGGAAGTAAGTTTTGATGCGGTTTAGTTTTAAAATTAAAAAAATAGTTTGAAAAATAATAAAAAAAAATCTCGAAGTGAGGACCGAGGAGGCTTCCACACGAATCTTCGTCCCTACCGTTAGTAACAAAGATGACATACATATCCGTCCGATCAGAAATGGACGCTGCGATCAGCAGCAGATCACGTAAAGCTCAATGACAAAACAGGCCCAACAAAGCTCATGTGGGCTTGGGCCGCAATTCCAAAAGCCCACACAAACGCACATTGTCTAAAAAATAAAAAGCACACGTCAGCGTGCCACGTTGACACCGAGTCAACCAAACGCAATGTACTGTACAACGTGCAATCACATCCGTTGCGACATGTCAAATATCGTGATCAGCGGTCAAGATTATGGAGGGCGTTGCTGCGGCAGCTGCGCGAGCTGCTGCGTATAAGTGGAGCCAGCCATGGCACAAGACACGGAGGAGGAAGCCACACGAGCCATGGGCATGGACACACACGGCAGAAGAAGCTGAAGCCGTCGTCGGAGTGATGGAGTTGAACGCGATGGCCGCCGGCAGCAACATGCTGGCCGACGATGATGACGGCTTCACCTTTGCCGAGGTCCTGTCTCTATCTGTGGCCGGCGCCGACGGCGGCCGCTGCGTAGGCCCGCCGATGTACCCGGTCTTTGGCCGCCCGAGGTCGCCGCCGTCTCGTCGGCGGCGGCCTCGGTCGGAGCAGGAGAGGACGACGGACGCCTCACGTTTGCCGCTGTGGCGGTTTCTGATGGTGGACCAGGGGCCACCACCGACGCTGACGCCAGCTGACGACGTCGACCTTGACCTCGACGGGGAGCCGGCGGAGTCGACGTACTTGTACTGTCCGTTGTGTCCCGCGTTGCCGGTGGCGGCGACTGCCTCCCCTGCGCGGTGCCGGAAGAGCGGCTCCACGGGGTCGTCTCTCCTCCGGTGGCGCCAGCGGTCCATCCGCCGGAGCCATAGCGACGGCAAGGAGAGGTTCGTGTTCTTGAACGCCGGCTCCTCCTCCGGCTCCGATCACAAGGGGAGAGGCGAGAGTACTGGCCATGACGATGCCTTGAGCTACTATGCGAACGGCGGCAGCTGGGGAGGAGGCAGCGGTGGTCGCCGGAAGTCGTTCCTTCCCTACAAGCAGGACCTCGTCGGGATTTTCGCCAACGCCACCGTGTTCCGCCGGAGCTATCACCCATTCTGATCACGTCGCGTTCTCGCCTTTGCATGTTGCTCGATCGATTTCTTCGTCTCCCTCTGCAGGTTAAGTACAGTACTTGCCACGATAATCCGTGAGCAGGTTTAATTAAATTTGTTTGCCGCGTGTGGCTGATAAGTTTGGCTGCATGCTTTAATTTATTTGTATGTGTGGTAATTTGAGTGTAACAGTTCGTTTCAAAAAGTTGTGTAACAGAGTTTCAAGAAGTATTTTTATACAAACAGTTGAAACAGTCTTTATATGTCCATGCAGGGTTGCTTTCTTTTCGCTGTATTTTGCACGAGCTTACTTTCTTGTTGGTAGCGTAGAGAAGTTAGGCTGCATTGGCAACTAAGGGAAGAGAGTTTAACTCTCCTTATTTTTTATTATCATGTTTTCCGAATTTATGTGTTTTTTTATAAAAAATATCTAAAAATTACTTAAAAACATATTGATATATTATTTAAATTTATAATAGCTAATACTTAATTAATTATTTACTAATAAGCAGCCTCGTTTTATGAGATAATCTTCGTCTTCTAACCATACCTTCAAACACACCCTTAGTCATGTGTCATCTTCCTTTTTTTTCGTCTAAAATATTCTTTTTTTCAACAAACATAATACAAACGCACACACTCGGTAACATACACACACTCAACTTTATAAATGTTCGGAGCTAGAAGATTAGTTTCTTAACACACATCTCAATATATTTTTTTAAAAAAATTATTTTAAAATATCATATTAATATATTTTTAAGTTTATAATAACTAATAGTTAAGTAATTAATCATTTACTAATTATCTTATCATTTTAAATGATTGTTTTTATTATCTTCTTCCATCATTCACTAATGAGCCTTATCATTTTATATGATTGCCTTTATTATCTTCTTCAATCACCTTTAAACACATTCTAAGTGGTAACATAGAGTTTTAAGTTCTATTTGGAAAACTTCTGATAGCTACGTCACCCTAAACACTTTAAATTGTTATCTAGATTTTAAAAATATATAGTGATAAAACTTAGAAAATGAACTAGAAATAAAAAATTAAAAAACTCAACTTTCTTAATTTCTCACCAATTGGCTTCTTATTAACTGTTTCTTACAACCTTGAGCTACTCTGAACAGGGTTTTAGGTGCTACTCACGTATCCCTAGCTCTCTCTGCATGGCGTGGTGAGTATATGTGGTAGTGCATATCGACTTGTGTTGCCAATAATTAACCAACATGGATAGTTGTATCTGACTAATTGTAGCCAAAGTTACATTCGATTCGACTTGTTTCGGTATTTTTCACGCAGTTAACTAATTAGCTACATCATTAATGTACTAGCTATATCAACACGTACAGTGCAGATGCAAGTATGCAACCTTCAGAGACGAAACTAATTAAAGTACAGATGCAACCTTCAAACCAAACTAATTAATGTACAGATGCAACCTTCAAACCAAACTAATTAATGTACAGATGCAACCTTCAAATCAAGCTAATTAATGTACAGATGCAACCTTCGAACTGTTCTTATTTATTTATTTATTTCAACAGGATCTTTAATCTCTCTAACCTCCTCCTTCTAGCTACTACTTAGTACTATATTATACTTTCGTTCAAATTATGATATTTAAATTTTGTTCCTAGAAATCGAGAGTAATACTTATATCATCAATTCTCTTACATTTAAATTTCTATTTTATCCTTAACTAACTCCTACTCATTGCATTAATAAGAGATATTGTTTATTTTCTTTTATCCTTAATTTTTTCTAAACAATTTAGAACACCATATTTGAGGACATAGGGAGCAGTAATGAGAATCCATGACCGTGCTGCAGCAGAGATTTCAGCCATTTGATACAAAGGAATGGTCATTTTCGAGATAACGGCTTCAATCACCAAATCTCCTTTTCCAAGCTTTACTCTTAATTCGTCCTTTAAAAAACATTACCATTAATTTGTACTGGTGCAATTATGCAAATCCGGTCATGCGCGCGAATATGCTATCACACCCTCCCTAACTAAGCTTTGCATGAAAGTTAACATAAACATATTAGCTATGCTAAGTTACTCCCTACAATAAATAAAACTTGACGTTGGAAGTACTTAAACTCAGTTCTCCCGACGTGAAATAAAATGGACCGAAGGGAGTACTAAAAAATATATGCAATCTCCTCTAAAGAAATACAATCTCATCAGATTGGTAGTGTGAGTGTGAGAGCACATATATATTAGTTGTGAAGCAGGGCAGGCTTTGGTGGATAAGTTTTAAACTTCTCCGTCTTATTTTCACACGTAAATTTTCTAAACTATTAAACAATATATTTTTAAAAAATTATATAGAAAAATTACTTTAAAAATTATATTAATCTATTTTAAAAGTTTGTTTAGCTAATAACTAATTAATTATATCCTAATTGGATATATCTTTTTACGTGTCAGGTTAGATTTTCAACCCACAGCCCAATGCATCCTTAGTATGCGTTCGTTGCGGGTGGGTGGGGAATGGGGTTTAGATCTGTTATTCGTACATGTAAAATAGAGCGATTTATTAGCATATAATTAATTAATTAATAGCTAAAAATATTTAAAATATATATTAGTGTGATTTTTAAAGTAACTTTTTATATAAAATTTAAAAAAACGTGCTTAAAATAAATGAGATGGTAGAAAATATAAAAGAGGAGTGCAGAACACACTCTTAAGGGCTTTTGAAACAGCTATTCGAACTTTAGCTGTTTGCGGTTTGTAAAGATAGACAGATCATTAACACGTAATTATTATTTAATATTTTTAAAAAACTTCTATACAATAGATTTATTTGATTTTTTAAAAGAAACTTCTATGCATAATTTTTTACTAACCAAAAAATATGTTAATGGTAAATATGGAAAAATAACAGCCAAATCTAACACGGCCTCAGCCGTCTACTAGGCAATATTGCAGTGCTAATCTGGCATGCTGTCTCACCTAATTTATTACTAGTCCTTCGAGATGAAAGCTACAGCCTCTATTTTTCATAAAGACTTTATTTTCAACATTTAAATTTGTTCTATAAAAAAATTATTTTAAGTAATTAATGTGCTGGAGTTTAAGAAAATAAGGGATATATGTATTAAAAAGTTAAATGGTATTATAATTTGTTAGTTTTGTATTGATATGTATAAGATGAAGTAAGGATAAAGTCTTTCTCACTGAGCCAGTAAACACCAAGCTCCAAAAGAGCAAAAAAGGGAACTACAACTACACACTTCGGTTAATCCATGCCTTTCGTTACAAATGACAGCCATTAAAAACCACGCCGAGATTTATCGTGCTCTGTCCGTGCTTATCTCGTCTCTCATGCCCATCTCTCTCTGTCTCTCGGACCACGTTTGATCAGCAACCAAGCCTCTGATTAATCAATCGGTGGGTGGTAATCGCGCTGATGAGCGGCTGAGCCGACCCGAGCAGAGCGGAGCAGAGTTTCAATGCGAGGTGGACTCTGCACGCGACGGCTGGGACCATGGGGCGGCTTGACCGATCGACCTGTTATCTGCTCACTCGTCAGCGCCCAAGTGTGTCGTCGTATCATCTCGCGGCCGAATTATAGCGCCGGATTCAGATAGCAACATACGGTACGGCTGTTGCTGGGGTTGATCAGTTGATGAGAAGTTGCATGGAACCAATCAGCATGGCTAGTATGTCCTAGTAGCTAGTTTGCTGATTACATCCTACCTCTGCTATACTTAAGATGCAATTAAGTTTTTCATGTATTCTTTGATTAAGTCAGATATGATCCATCCATCAGAACTTGAATTGGAATGTGACGGTTTACCTTGCGGCCGGAGCCCACATCGATGGACCTGACGTCTGTCCAGAGCAGCAAGGATGAGCTCTAGTAGTATACTCGAAAATCTTAGGATTTTTTTTCCAGATCCTCGTACTGGCAATTGTTTATTTATTCTCTGATAAGAGTATAAATTAATCATGCAATGCTGCCCTTAACTAGTATACCATGATTAGCTTTTTGTTGCCTTCTATCGAGTGCTTCCTTATTAAAATACTTCAGCCGCTGCTTACAGATCTTTTCAAGCTTCTGATGCAAAATCCTTGGAGAGGTGTGATCATGAAGCCAAATTATCTTCACTTCTTAAGCAGCCGCGTTTACAGAAACATCTTAGTCCGTCCTGTCTGTACCTATATAGATCCCCAGAATCCACGACAGGGTCGCGTGTGGTTGACAGTGTGCTGTATTAGACATCACAACAGACTCATCACATTAATCTCCATGCTATATGGCAGGGTACACCACGTATGTCGATGGTAACAACTCTAGCAAAACCGGCATGGATTCCATGGTCAAAAAGGATTTTAGGTGATACGTGAGATCAATACGGCCATCAACCTGGAGGTTCATAGATGGCCCAGTGATGAATGCAGTGTAAATACGGTACGCCATCTCGAGTAGACTTACGGAGCAGGAGGGGGGCTACCATAAAGTCTCTGCTGTGTATGGTCCTCACCAAAATACGGGAAAACTGATGCGTCATGCATGACACGTCTCTACTCAAGAGGTTACACGGTTACACCAGAAGCATGAATGACACAAGGAAATAAAGCCAATTTGGATTTTCTTTTTTGCCCTGAAAATTTACAAGCATGAATTATGTACAATGAATTCCGTGGTAGGCGAAAATGCTAATGACTTGTATATTTCCGTTTCTGCATCTATGAGAACATACAGACAGTACACTGGAGCCTATGGAGGTGGCTTACTATGATTCATCTGGCTTGGGTTCAAGAATCACGGGGATCTTCTCCTTATGATCTCCACGCAATACTTCCACGGTCACCTATAACACAATATACATAAGGACCTGAGTGGTTGAGCCATTAACAATCACAGCAATTTCTTCATTATAAACATCCGAAAGCTTACCGTTTCTCCAACTTTACACTGATCCAAAATCCGATACAGGTCGCTTCCATTTGTTACCTTTGTTCCATTCACAGAAGTAATTATGTCCCCTAGGATAAGCCGGCCATAGGAATCCCGCTTGGTCGATTGCAGACCCTAGCATATAACATAAGATGTAAAAGTCTTAGCCGCACTAGTCAGCAAGTAGCTCCACTAGTCATGTATCATAAAAACATGTTCAGAGAAAATGCAGTGTCTATATTACAAAAGGGACAAAAATGAATTGTTCTATCAAACAGTTTCTCACATAAGGTTAGCCTTTTTGTTAAATGAATGGTCACTGTTATGTCTGTTTGGCTGTTCTTAGTTCTAATGACAATTGAAAACACACAAGGGAGCATTGATCAGCAATTCAACATAGTCTGCGATGCTCTGGAGTAATAACTTAGGTGTCTCCTAATAAGTACTATCTCCGGTTTTTAATAGATGACGCCATTGACTTTTTGGCACACCTTGGACCATTCCATTTTATTTAAAAAAATTATGCAAATATAAAAAAAATAAGTTATGCTTAAAATACATTTAATAATAAATCAAGTCACAACAAAATAAATAATAATTACATAAGTTTTTTGAATAAGATGAATGGTTAAACGTGTATCCAAAAATCAACGGCGTTATCTATTAAAAACCGGAGCGAGTACCTTTTTTTCCTGGTAAGCACTACACCAGTAAACTGAAACCGACATATAATCAGAATATGTCTAATGCAAGACTAGCAGTGATTCTAAGCCCCTACAGTTTACAGGAAACCTATAAATAAAATAAGATATATGTAAAATACCGCTTTGCCAGCTGGTCCACTCGGAGGAGCATCCAAGACAAGCACTCCACTTAATCCAAGCTGCTCTACAGATTGATCTGGGGCAAATTTTATCCCCAGAATAGGTCTTGTTACTTTCCCAAATTTTATAAGCTGATCCACAATACCACCAACCTGGATATGTTCAAAAGAGGTGTTAAAAAATAATAGAATAGAAAATAAAATAAATAATCTGAAACTCTGAGCTATGTATTTATGTCAAGTGGCATACTGTATCAACTGGAATGGAAAAGCCAACACCAGATGATGCTCCTGAAGGTGAGTATATAGCAGTGTTTACACCTATCAAGTTTCCGGAGCTATCAAGAAGTGGGCCACCGCTGTTACCAGGGTTGATAGCAGCATCAGTTTGTATCACATCCTGTATAGGACGCCCTGTTGCAGCTGAACTGATTTCTCTACGCAACCCACTACAGGAAAGGTCAACAGAAAAAACAAGACAGAAGCATCTCAGTGTATTGCATTATGAATCAGCAAAAGACAGATCAGTTTAATCAAACAACATTACACCTGATAACTCCTGTTGTAAGAGTGTGGTCAAGACCAAACTGCATAAACATGAACATAAAATGTTAAGACTGTTAGTGATCAGTAAGTCAATACAAGCATAATAGAAAATAACTTGGGATAATTAAGTTTGGTAAACATATCTTTCCATCCGGGAAGCATGCTCAAAATATCACCAAAATATGCCATACATAATCGTAGTGGCATATTGGTTGTTGGCACAACGATTAATTGTATTTTTTTTCTGTCTACAATAGTCTCTAGTATATATTGTATTTTCATTACTGTATCAGACATATCCATGAACTGCTAGGGTGACTTCTAGGATTGTTTAAGCTCTGATCGGAAAAGTAGAAATTATGGAAATACAATAATCAGGGATGCACATCACAGGTAGAAAAAACACTGAATAGTATTTTATAGACTAACAGACTATGGTAGAATAAATTTTATTAAGCCTATAAGTCAATTCTCATGAATGGATAATCTAATCCACCGAACAGTTGGTGTAAGAAGCACTCACCGGGTTCCCTATGGCAAATACTTTCTGACCAACCAATAAGTCTGCTGACACACCAACTGGTATAGGTCTTAATTTATCTGTTGGTGCTTTAATATGCAAAACAGCGACATCCTTATCTTGGTCAAATCCAACAACTTGCGCTTCATACACTGACTGATCAGCAAGTGTGACCCTGCATAACACTAGCAACGGTAACTTCACGTCGCCATGATACCATTGGAGGCTATTATGTCATAAGAATTCATCAAAATTGTACAATCATTGTGATTGCATTCGCAATAAGTTGGCAATACTGCATGGACTGCAATATCTGAAATGGAAGTTTCTACAAGCAATACTGCATTCTCAGTAAGTCGGTACATGTGGCATTAGCAATGACAGTGCACCCAGCATACTAACAATATACAAAATGGCAAAATGCAGTTTAGCAGAAACCAAAGTGCATGTAGCATTCATCAGATTAGAGAATGAATTGTTGTGCACTAAATACTCAAGTCTAGCATTAAGTACAGAATGAAAATGATATGAAAAATACAATCATTTTAAAGCTTAAAACACGTGATACTATTAACAACTATGAATTATCTATATCATAGGACCTTTGAACATATTAAACTAGGAATGAGGAAACCATTCTATAAGGAGTCACTAGTAGGAAATGTTTACAGTTCACTGGGCTGTTGTCACGCAGTAACCACATCATTCCAGCTAATCAACATATATTTGCAATATTTGCAGTACTTCAGCTCCTTTTCCCAGTCTATTCATTTCAACTTCTAAAAGTCTAGAGCAATTTACACTCCTATTCAAATCATCAAGCACCATAAGATCTACTCGAATCAGAATTGAGAACAAGGATTTAATTTTGCTACATAAGGGCAACAGCAACCTGCCATTTTAACAAACCTGAGGTCTGACGCGCCGCGGATGACATGGAAATTAGTGACTATGTGGCCGCTTTTGTCCCAGACGAACCCCGACCCGGAGCCCTGCGGCACCTCGAGCACGTCCAGCGTGAAGGCATCCTGCCTACAGCAACCCGAATCGCGTCAGGAATTCAGGACACAGAGCCGCAGGCTGGGCAACGACGAACCGATTTCTACCTCACGGCGAGGTTAGTAATGTAGACGACGGAGGGCGTGTTCTCCTGGAAGAGGCGCACGGTGGCGAGCTCGTCGGCCTGCAGCTTCCGCGGCGTGGCGACGACGAACGCGGAGGCCGCGCCCGCGTCACCGAGGATCAGCGCGGTCGAGGCGAGGGCGACGATGAGGGAGCCCGTGGCGGACGACAGGATCCGACCGGCCTCTTCGGGGAGCAGGTCACGGAGCCGCCGCGGCCACGGCCACGCAGAAGCCGAAGCCGAAGGGAGGGCGAGGGAGCGGGAGGAGGAGGAGGAAGGCCCGGGGCCGCCCGGCGAAGACCTAGCGGCCGCGCACGCGAGATGTTTGAGGGAATGGCGCGGGCGGGGAGGAGGAGACGGGGAGAGGAAGCAGGCGGCGGCAGAGGAGGAGGCGGCGGCGGCCATTGGAAGGGTGGAACCAGTGGAGGGAGAGCAGCAGCCCGCGGCCTCCCGTGGAACTGGATGAGTGGAGGAGGATATGCTACTTGGCTCGCCACGTCTTGTTTTTTTCCCCCTTTTCTTTTTCATATTTTGCACCTGCCTACTGTCATGTCGCGCGTCTCCTTTTGTCGTTGGGGTCTTCGCCCTGGTTCGGGTTGCTTCTTCTTGTGGTCCACGGATGGATCATGGATGGTTCTCGACTGTTCAAGTTTGCATTTTGGATGGAAATTCAGCGGATGATCTGAATTTGATCGCAGTTTGTAACGTTGTGTTTCATATATTGCAATGTGCATCGTTTGCAGTTGGGTTTAATCATATGGTCTAGTATAAGATTAACGTGTACTATGTGCTTCCCATTTTCACTTGGAAACATAGTCTTTCTTGGGCAAATCCTGTAGTTTTTTTAAAGTACAATACAAATGTGTAAGAGCTCAAACTATTCTTACATAAAAGAAAACTATTTACTCCAAACAAGTCTTCAAAAGAGAAACTCCAACCAGGTCAACATCATAACATAAGGTTGAAATTTCCAACCAGGTTAAAAATTCCCTATTGAAATGAAACTTTCTATTGAAAAACTCTATCAAAATCAAATTTTATTCAACCTTCAAAATCAATCAAATAACTTTCAAACCAAATTGGTAAAACACATAAAAAAGAGAAAAAAAAACTAGCTAGAACATATAACCATGTGGCCCACTACCGAAAAGAAGGCCCAACACAGCCTTTACCGTCACCTCTGTCACGTGCATTCGAGTGGGCCTTACGTTGCATGTTTGTTCGTTTTGTTTTCTTCGGCTTGTAATGACGATCGCAATAGCAAAACGAGAAAGCATGGTCAGTGCACTAAGAACAGCATGGAGATGTATACAAACATAACAGGTCAGAAAAGAGCATTTAGAAACAAAATGCAACTCCTTTCATATTTGATTGGCTCATATACATCAAGAGCATAGCAAAATAGGCAATTGTACATCAACGAATCAAATCAGTTCACGAAAAACCAGGACCAACTTATTGTGTGCTCTCTTATCAAATTTTTAGCTATCTAACATGCAACTATATAAGTGATTCTCAATTTAGTCATGGTCATGAGACCCTAACTTGAAAACATCCATTATCCACATGAAAAGCAATTATTCTACTCTAAAGTCGATATGTCCCTGCTTCCAGTGGTACCTTACTCAACCATGCCAAGAGCAGCTGATCAGCTCTGTCCGACCAAGTCACCCATTTTAGTTACGAAATATCAAGGTGGGTTCAACCCAAGCTCACCCAACTGAAATTATGAATACAGATTCATCTTTTTGACAAATCCCTACTAGTTACTTTAAAGTATGGACTGCTACTGAACATCTCAACGAAATAGGACCAATCCCAATATTCAGTACTCCCAAATTCATACTCCAATTAATTCATTTTAGTTATTTTAGCAATATAGTTCTGAGCACACCATGGATCCATTATACAGGTACCCACAACAATAATTTACCCCCACTGAATGAATCGGGCTAAAGAGAAGCGCCACATACCCGGGCGCATCGGCACCATGGTCGTTGGCCTTCGTCTCGTCAACCAGGAAAGAAACCGCTGCTTCAGGGCCCTTGGCGGCTGCGCTGGAGACGACGGTGCAAACGCACCCTCCCCACCCCCACCCCCACCCCCACCCCCGGTCAGCGGAGGAGGAAGCTGCTCTCCAGAAGCTTCTCCATGACCCGCTTGCCGGTGCGGCCCGTCGCGCTGGACACGAAGAGAATGGTCGTCTTCTTAGCGTCCGACGAGCTCGCGGACACCGCGTCCATGGAGGAGGCGGCCATGGAGGTGAGACGGAGCTTTCTGGTGGCGGAGGAGAGACAATCGAACGGGGCGGGAGGAGGATGGGCGGGGGGCGAGGGCGTGGAAAGAGGGGCTCGTGCTTTGCTCGACGAAGAGCGCGGCGGCGGCGATCAGGTAGCCCAAAGGTAATATTGTCATCGTGAACCAACTAGAGATATGTCAAGAAGGTAAATATTTTAGCGATTAGCGATCAGGCCTTCGGCGCCTGGACGGACAGCAAGGGGCAAGCGAAACCTAGCCGTCGTGAACCAAGTAGGCCGGCCTTATTGTCCCAATGTAGCCATACGTTAACTGGAGATTTACACCAATGTCATAAATCTATTTTTTCATATCTAACCTTCTACTGCACCTACTTAGGGGTGTTAATGGGCCGTGCCTCACGCGCCCTTTCACAAACTAACTTAACTAATTTTCTTTTTAGCTTAAAAACATATACAAAATTCGGCTCAACCTATTTAGCCTCAACTCTGTTAGGCCCTTTGCCGGGCCTATACCTACTACACCAACTACCAGATGTAGTAGAAATATATCTTCTCCATTGGATCACATCTAATGGATGGCTGGTATTCATCCGAGGGTTCTCTAAAAAAATGGAAAGACGTCGCCCGTTCATGTTGCGTGTCAAAGCAGTGGCGCAGCATCGTCTGCCAGGGACCCCTCCTTCCGGAAGCTCCACCATGACGGCAATGCCGCGGCGCCCATGCAAGGACGACGTCCCCGACGCTTTGCTCGTCGTCACAGACGACGTCGACGGTGAAAGGGTCTCCATCGTTTCCCCGATTGCGGTGGTCTCTTCGGCGTCGACGCGGCAGGCGCCCATGTGCCGGGTCAACAACCACCACAGCTACAGCCTGGCCAACGTGTGCAGCGGCTTCCTCTGCTTCGCCTCCTCCAGCACGGCCAAGGTCATCGTGTGCAACCCCGTCACCGGCGAGAAGCTAGCGCTCCCGAAGGCTCCTCTCATCAACTTCGTCGTCAGTCGCCGTTCACGTTCGCATTGGGCTTCAGCCCGATCACTGGCGTCTACAAGTTGTTCCGCTTTGCCGACCGCATGACGGACGTATACACGCTGGGCGCCGGCGGCGAAACCAGCGGGTGGCGCCGGCACCCGCTTCTGTACTCGTGCCGCCTGGTAGAAAAAACGCCGCTCGTTCTCGTAGGTGGCAAGATATGCGTGGTGACCGCTGGCCCGAGGCCGCACCGCGCACCCAGCCGATGCTATCACACCCAGTACGGTGCTGGTGGTCGACGTCACGAGCGAGGAGCGCTCCACTTACAGCCCACCGGACTATGGGCACCCGTGGGCCTACCCGACGGTGAGCGCCTTTCAGCTGCACGGCCGGCTATGCCTGGCCATCAGGACCGAGACAGTGATCCAGTTCTGGGTCATGCCTGTTGGAGAAGACGACGACGACCTACCATGGCAGCTGCCCTACAAGCTCAAAGTCGACAAGGATGACATCCAGATAGCCATGAGTGCTTGGCTCGACGGTAAGACCCCACACGCTGTGGTATAAAGTGGGCAACAGCTTGTACCGCAGGTACGTCGGCATGACTACGATGATAACAACATCGCCGGTGGCACGGCGTCATTCTCTGAGTGAGGTCATATCATAGGACCACAAAATCTTAATCACAGTGACCCAATCATCGTTGCCGGCGTGCAAGTGGGACTTCTATGCGGGGTACCGCCCCAGCATGCTCTCACCTTCGCATCCCGGCATCATGCCGACGAAGACGACAAGTCTGGTCTGTTCATCCGCAGCTTACTAAGTGAACTGCAATACCAGAAATCACCGAAACGCCGCCTGTCTCCGACGTTAACCGGTTGCACCAACGCTAAGAGAATTTGCTCCAGAAATCCGTGCAGATGCTAACGTAAATCCAGCATTCATCTCAAGGAATGTACTGATGTATCCATATTTCCTTCAACATGTTCCTATGGAATATTAACAAAGTAAACATGAGTATTTCAATTGAGAACAAAAACATAAGAAGTGAATCGGGTGCCGTTGAATTATGACTTAAATATAAGTCATATTTTAATACTAGTCTTATCTAATATGTGACTATAATACAAATCACTTTTATATAGTGTTGTTTTTATCTCCCGTGATTTTTTTCTCTCCATGAGGTTTTCACGTTAAAATTTGTCTCTTTTTTCTATTTTTTTCTCTGGTATCAAAGCATTAAAACATTAGGGATGCATTCTAACCATCATGTTACCCTCGGGTTCGTCGTCTCACTGTTCAACAAATCGATCTACTGTCCGGCTGCCCATCATGTTCCTTGTTCTTCTGTCTCAACGAGATTAGACTCACCATCATGCTTAAATCCGAAGCGGAGTCGACAGTCCTTGGCAGTTTCGGGCAACGGCAGTTGCATGTCATCACTCCGACGTTCTACTGCTACTCATAGCGCGAGAAAAAGTACAGCAGCAGCACGTTGCAAGGAAGCCGCCATCTATTATTAGCATCAGCACGGTTCTCGAGGTAAAGAGAAAAAAGAATTCTGCGATGGCTCCTATGCATGTTAGAATTTTTTGGCGAAAATTGCTAATTACACCTAAATACCAAAAGGTCTTTTCAGCATTGTTTCTATTTATGTGAATTCAATTTCACATTGAGTTTTTTCTATGTTGCACCAAAAAGTATTTTTTTCTCTTTTAAACCTATCATATTTTTTATATGTAATTTATCCTTTAACATATTGTCTACTAAATTTAACATTAAAAAGTTCAATGGTAAGATGATAAATAAAAGGAATTGGATAAAAAAACATTATTCGCTATATAACTCAGCTAGTCTACGGATGTTTTGTGCAAACTATTAATGAGATATTTGTGTCTTCATTGTGGACAAAATTGAAAACATTATACATGAAGAAAACATATGTACACAATTCACATGGCATAAGAATTAAATTTATTATTCAAGAAGATATTTCATGTTGATTCTCATTCCAAAGTTAAGACTGAGGGTTTAATAAAAGTTTGGTCAACCAAAAAAGATGATTATTTCTATACGTAAATCAAGAGATAAGAGAGTAAATTTAGATTATTTTACTATTATTGTAAGAAAACAAATCATGATATTTCTAATTGCTTTGAATTGAAAAGAAAGGAAGAAAGGAGTAAAACTAAAAAGCAAAAATCTGTCGAGGCTAGTTTTGTTGATAGTAATTCTAATAAAGATGTTCTAATTAGTACTAATAGTATACATGATCAAATTGATTGGATTATTAACTTGTCTCCTTTTATATATATCAATATAAAAAGTGATTTTTAATTATGATACTATTGATACTAAAGTTGTTATTGGTGATGGGTCTTTACTTAAAATTACCGAAATTGGTTTTCTTCAAAACACATGATGGTATTATTAGGATTCTTTCAAACGTTCATTATGTTCCTAGAATGAAAAGAATTTTTTTTCACTCTTGAATACTTAGAATATAAATATAAGTGACAATGGTGTTTTTAATATTTCAAAAGGCGGCCTTGTTGTTTTAAATGGTAATAGAATTAGCGATCTTTATTTCTTGTAAGGATATATAGTTATATGTGTTATAGTTGTTTGCACTATTGCATTAGATCCTCATATCATCAAGTTTTGGCATATGCACTTGGGTCATATAAGTGAGAAATGTATGCATCTTATTTTTAAGAAATGTCATTTAAACAATATTAACAAACTTGATTTCTGTGGATATTGTGTTTTTGACAAAACAAAAGATGGTCAGTTTTTCTAGTGTGAATTATCAGACCGAAGTAATTCTCGATTATATTCATTCTGATCTTTGGGGCAAGTTTAAGTTTCGTTTTATTAGTGGATATGAATACTTCATAACATTCATAGATAATTTTTCTCGCAAAGTTTGGGCTTTTTTATTAAAAAATAAAGATAAAGCTTTTTTAGTGTTTCAAAAGTGGAAATTTTGGTGAAAAAACAAACTGTCAAAACAATAAAGAAGCTTAGAACTAATAATGGATTGGGATTTTACAGTGGTAAATTTGATAATTTTTGTGCTAATCATGGTATTGCAAGATATTTTACTATTCCAAGAACTCCTCAACAAAATGGTATGGTAGAATGTATGAATCGCACTATTCTAAAAAGAGCTAATTGCATACTTTCAAATATAGGTCTATGGAATAAGCGTGTTTTATGGGCTAAAACTGTTTCAACAACTTGTTTTTTAATTAATCGCTCTCTAAATTATGCCATTGATTTTTATATTCTAGAAGAAGTTTGGTCGGGTAAGCCAATTAATTATTTTAATTTAAGAATTTTTGGTTGTTCTGCTTATACTCATGTTAGTATTGGAAAATTAGAGCCTAGAGTAAGAAAATACATATTTGTTAGTTATGGTTATAGTGTCAAAAGATATTGGTTATGGTATTCTGATGCTTACAAATTAGTCATTAGTCATGATGTCACTTTTTATGAAGATGTTGTTCTTTTTCTAGATAGTGTTAATTTATCCATAATTGAATCTGAAACTAATGAAGCTGTTACAAGGGATACAGAGTTTGAGGTAGCTTTGACTACTATTGATTTGGATTCTTTAGTGATTCATAGCTATGTATGAAATATTAAGAGCCTTGATAAAAATCATACATAGGATTTGGCACAACTTCCAATAGTTTAAAAGCTATTAAAGTGCAGATGGATTTATAAGAAGAATAAATGTATTTCTAGAGTTGAACCTAGAAGATTGAAAGCCTATTTAGTGGTGAAAGGTTATGACCAAAGGAAAGGTATTGACTTCAATTAAGTTTTTTCTCTTATTGTACACCATTTTTCTATTGGGTGATGCTTGTTTTTTTTCTTTATTTAACTTGGAATTAGAGCCACTTGATGTTAAAATTGTTTTCTTACATAGAGATTTAAAAAAGGAGATTTTAATCACCCAACCTGAAGGTTTTGTTTATCTGGAAAAGAGTGTTTAGTTTGTTATCTGAAGAAATCTCTTTATAGTCTTAAACAAGCTCTTAGACAGTGATATAAAATATTTGATTCTTTTATGATTGCACAATAATATTTACATAGAAATTATGATAGTTGTGTTTATTTTAAACAATTTTCTAATGGATATTTTGTCTATTTGTTGCATTATGTCGATGATACGCTCGTTGCTTCTCATGACAAGTCACTGATTGATAAGTTAAAGGTTCAACTTAGTCACGAGTTTAAGATAAAATATCTTGTTTCTGCAAAGAAAATTCTTAGTATAAAAATTCAGCGTGACCATAAGACTGATAAACTATTTCTATCTAAGAAAAATTACATTAAGAAGATACTTGACAAATTTAATATTGATAATTGCAAACCCGTTTCTATACCTTTTACTTCACACTTTAAATTATCTTGAAGTTAATGTCTTGTTAATGAAGATGACAAAAACTATATGCCGTGTATTCCTTATGCCATTATTGTTAGCAATATGCTATAATTTGTACTAGACTAGATTTAGCTCATGTAATTAGTGTGGTTAGCAGATTTAGAATATTGAAATGACGTGAAGTAGATTCTTCATTATTTAAAAGTTACTTCTAATTTTGGCTTAATATTTGATAAGAATAAAGCGAAGACAAATAATATTATTGGGTTTGTTGATTTTGATTGTCATGAAAATCTTGATAAAAGAATGTCTATTTCTATATATATCTTCTCTTTGTATTGTATTGTTTAGTTGTTAGTTTAAAGGCTTTACTTTCATTTGTTACTGTTCTTTCTACTATTAAAGCAGAATATATTTTTACCACTAAACATATCAAGAAAGCTCTTTGGTTGTGAGATCTTATTTTTAAACTTGGTATTCAACAGAATATTAATATTATTTATTATGATATATAGAGTGCTATTTGTTTGATTAACAATGATATGTTTCGTACCAAAATCAAGTATATTAATATTAAACATCATTTTATTTGTGATATTATTGCTCAAGCTAAGTTGTCGTGGGAAAAACAATCTTGTAGATATGTTTACCAAGTCACTCTAAAAACTAAGTTTAAACATTGTTTGAACTTAGTCACTTATGGTGCTTAGCACTTTAGGGTTTCAAATACATTTTTTACCACATATTTATAGTAGTTTTGAGTCAATGGATGATTTGTTGAATTATAACTTAAATACTTAGTCTTAGTCTAATACATATCTATCAATATATATCATCATTGTACGTGCAAACGACATGATGAGTTTTAATCCCTTATGTACCAGTTTCTGGTTGGCATGAAGGATTTTTGTGAAAGCTTTTTGAATGCATGACGAACTGATAAAATGCCACAAGCATTTAACACCATTGCAGCAATTAGTATGCTAAATATGTCACAAGTTTATTATTCAGCAATCAATTGCTTCATCCTTGGTTCTTGGTTTTTTTTTCCTAGAGCAAGTACTTTGATTTGTAGTCCATGAAGAAAGATTCCAGATCATATGAACTGAACTGATTGCACCTGTGATGTTACACCCGCGGCAACGCGCGGAGCTAGTTAACCTTTTTTCACTTAGTTCAAAAGCGCGAGAAATGCCAATTCTCTTATGGGCATTCTATTCTTTGGAGTTTGGGCCCAATTATTTTAAGCACGGCCCATGTAAAATTACGGCCCAACATATGGGCAAAATGGGAGAAGAAACGGAGTACGAGTAGGAGAAAAGGGTAAGGAAAACAACGATTCAGGGGGGAGGCCGCAGCGACCATGTCGATGGCTCCGTCGAGCTTGCTCCGTGCCCTGGCCGCCCCCATCCTCCCATCCGCCTCTTCCTCGTCCACTGCTCGCCCCGGGCTCCGTGGAGTGGTGGTGCGGATAGAGCACGCGCAGGCGCGGCGCCGGCGGTCGTGGCGCGGGCGGCGGCGCTGCCGTCGGACGCGGAGTGGCTGGAGCGGCTGCCGGAGAAGGAGAAGCCGCTGTACACGCACAGCCTGCCGTGCATAGAGGCGTGGCTGCGCAGCATCGGGTTCACCCAGACCCGGGAGGACCGCGCCGTCTGGGTCGCCGAGATGCCGCTCTGGCACGCCCGCCTCAGCCTCGACGTCACTGACCTCCACATCAGGTAGCCTAATATTGCAGCTTTGCAGTAACCTGTCCGTAGATTTTGCTGCTGAATTTGACCACCCGTAGGATACTAGTAGGATGTACTGTACAATGCGTGCTCGTTTGAGCCTGACGATATCTTTTCCCCTCCACGTCGCCTCCCCGCGCGGGCAACTCGGGGGGTGAAACCCTAGCGGCCGCCCGTACCTCCCTCCCCACTCTGGCCCCGCCGCCGCCGGAGCAAGCCCCCAGAAAGCTGCTGGTCCCGGCGGAGAGGTGGCGACGGGGGTGGGAAGGCATGCTGCGAGGTGGCGGCGGCGGTATGCAGAGGTGGGCATTGCTGGCATGCAGCGGACTCTTCTCAGACGCTAGTTCTCTTGTGGTGGTGCCTAGCCGCCACAAGATAGCCACGTTGGCGGATCTTCGTGGGGGAGGGCGGGTCCATCCTCCTCTCTCACCCTCTCCCTCGCCATCCCAAAGGCATGAACGAAATCGAGTGCATCAAGATGTCACACTCCCACCTGCTGGCCGGCCGGCAGTGAGGCGCCGGTGCGGTGGCCACGTGTTGAAGGTGCTTGGATGGTGGTGACTGCTGTGGATGACAGGCAGATGACAAGAGAGGGGTGGAAGATTTCGGGCAAAAGCCTAGTCTGTTCGGGGCCAGCATCGGCGATGCTTTCGGGCGCCGCAACCCCCTTGAGGGCGCTGTCCCTAGTGTATTCCTTTGGGTGAAAACCACGTCCTGCTTTTCCAGGTCGGGTGCCACAACCTTCTTGAAGGCATCATTTAAAGGTTCATTTCCTGCCATCTCTACTCCGGACAGTTGTCCTCTTGTGGTGGCGCCTAGCCTCTACAGGTCGGTTGTGTTGACGGGCTGGTGAGAGGGAGAGCGGTTCCACTCTTCTCTCACCCTCTCCCTCTCCAACCCAAAGACGTGGACGGCATTGAGTGTTTCAGGGTGCTTGTTCCTGTTTTGCTCCTCAGTAGCGGGTGATCGTGTTGTAGGCGCGTGGCATGGCTTGTTTTCTTCCTGATTATAGCCTCTCAGGGTTGTAGTCTTGTAATTTTTTCCTACTATATCAACATGAAACCTCGGACTTTCTTGTGCGGATTGTTTCGAAAAAATGCGTGCTTGTTTGGGCTTCAATTCTTGCTCACAAATTATCAATGTTGTCACTAAACTGCTTGTGCAACATGGTCTGCCAAATCAAATCTCTAAATTACGTGGTGTGGGTGCATCGAATGGATGGATATGTCTACTGAATATTCACTGTGGATGTTTCATGTATGCTCTATGTATATGCACTCAGCAGATTGTTCAGCTAGTGCTGCAATTTCTTCATTGCAATCAGCCTATTGACAGTCTGTCCTTCTAATCCTCCCTACACTTTCAGAACATTCCTAATTTCGTTGAGCACTTGACTCGTGGTCCACGACTGAACCTTTTGACAGTTTGTTGTACTAACTCTGTCCCTTTCAGCAAAAAAAAAAATGCTAAATGCTAACTCTGCTCATGTGTTCCCCGACTGAATACTCAAATCACACTATAGAATACTTCAGCATACCAATGATGATTCCATTGCTCACAAACTGATCAGTTATTTATCAAGATTCAGTTGTTGACCCTGGTATCATACCACGAATCAGGTACTTGAAGAGCGGCCCTGGAAATCTTGAGAAGGATGTGGAGAGAAGATTCAGCTATGCCCTGAGCAGAGAAGACATCGAGAATGCGATTCTTGGAGGGCCTTAATCTCATAATTTTCATCACGGGCTTTATATTTGAAGTTCTTGCAGGATCTTAATCCCATGGACAACGCAGTAGTGCGTATTTTCATCCCTAAGACGGACGGAGAAAAGCACTGCATTACTGCATAGGTCGTTTAACGTCCATCAGGAAGGAGATTTGCTTAGTTCATAGTTCTCTTCCATCATTTGTACAAGAACAAACGGGATCATGTATCACAATTTCATATGTAATAATTCGATGTGCTTGAGGATGAGATGTCACCACCTGCGATTCTGGCAATCTATTTAAGCTGCAACTCTTTGCCTCTTTGCAAACGAGCAGAGCAACTGCATCCATAGCCAGTAGTCCACGAGGCGGCACAGGGAGTCAGGGAGGGACTCGGCAACCCATCACGGTTATGGTTATCGCATCACCCATCAGGCTTGAAATCTGATCATCTAACAGAGACCATACTACTATAAAATGGAAGCAGGAAGATGTGCAATTGTGCACTGCCTGTAATTGCATAGTTGGCGTCTTGGAATGCTACACGAGACAGCGGCCCTGTTCTTTTGTCAGTATTTATTATGGATTACGGTGTTATTTATTTATTTATTAAATATACAAAATATAATTCATGTGTTAAAGTTCATTTATAATAAAAATAAGTTAAAACAAAATAAATAATAATTACATGTTTTTTAAATGATACGAATTGTTAAATATAAATTTAAAAATCAACTACGTTAAATATATACAAAAAATAGAAGTCTACTATCTACACCGAGGCAATTGGATTGATAGGCCTGGTCCAGCCCAATCACCACGCGTGGGATCACGCACCAAGTCAAGTCAGGTCAGGTCAGGATCAAAGAAAAGCTCGCTAGGCCCCCTGAGCTGGCACCTAGTCACTGACGGCCTCCACCCGCTCTATTTCCGGCGACGTGGCACAATCGCCTCCCGACCGCTTCGTAGGCGCACATGGGCAACGACGTGGCAAAATTGACGCACATGTTCCCTTTTTTTTCTTCTCCTCCTCTCCTCTTTCCCGCATTCATTACGTCGCTAGGCTAAGCGGTGGCCCCACCCGTCGGGCCCACAAAACCCACGGCACGCGACGGCGGTGGCGGAAAGCTTCTGCCCTGTGATGTGGGGCCCACCTGGGATGGGCCCACCACGTCATCCACATGACTAGGATGCAAAGCTGGCCTGGCCGTGGAGGAGGGACACGCGGGGCGGCGACGCGTAGACCGGCGAGACAGTCGACACGCGAGCGGATGGTACGCGATGGGGTGGTGACGAGGAATAAACAAATGGCCCCCACCCCACTCAAGCCGTGGCCCCAGTGCTCCCTCCACTTGCCGCTGGCCCATCACCAAACCGCAACTTCAAACCGCACCCAAGGAAATGTACCCACACCATCATAGGACCATGACACAATCACTTTGCTTTTACTTACAGAAATACTACTAGCACGCACGTTTATCGCGAAATTATTTGCTTTCCGAGTTCTAGATGGATGGATGAACTGGAGATTTTAGCTGCTGCAGAGGCTGGTTGGCATCTCAGATTATATTTCCTTGGTGCGTGCAAACTAGTCGTCCAATTAATCACCCCATGATTGCTCATATACGCCATTCAGACTCAAGCTGGGACGCAATAAAACGTCCGTGTGGGCGTAGCATTTGGTCGGGCAGGGCACCCCGAGTGGCCTAGTCCTTATCATAGACACGTGTCTCGTGACGTGGCTCCAGCCTTTGCCCCCCCCCCCCCCCCCCTACCTCTCTCTCGCTCCTCTCCTCTCCTCTCTCACTCCCGCGTGCGCATTGGATATCAATCTGCTTTCGCGTCTCCTCGCACTCTCTGCGTGTTTCCGAGTCTCTTCTCCACCGTCTCGCTTGGCCGGCGAGCTCCTCCCCTTCGCGAGCACGTCGTAGACGCCTCCCCTGTGCGGCCTACTCCTCCTCGTGTAGGGCCGGCGAGCAGGTTCGGACTGGCGATGCGGCTGGCCTCCATCTCGGCTTAGAATCTAATTGAAGGTATTCATTCTTCTCTTGTAGCCCTCCCTCCTCCTCGCTGCTACTACTGCTCCATTAGCCAGCGTAGATAGAAGATCCATGCTCAGAAGGATTGATTTCTTCTCTCCCTCCCTTCAATTATTAGTCTTTCCACTCTCGTTAGGATGGCGGGGCTGCATGGTGTAGTTCTAATTG
The DNA here is from genome assembly GCA_030770085.1 of Oryza coarctata. Taxonomy (NCBI): domain Eukaryota; kingdom Viridiplantae; phylum Streptophyta; class Magnoliopsida; order Poales; family Poaceae; genus Oryza; species Oryza coarctata. The sequence goes on from CM061470.1 coordinate 22,211,776, forward strand.
CAGTTCGTATGGATTGGGTGTGACTGAATATCTAACTGGTGATGTTAAATACCCGTTCGCCCTGTTCCAGAGCGAATAATAATAAACAAAAGATAAAGTTATTTGACATCGCAAAACGAAAATGGTTTTTTGGTGCTCCCCAATGTAGGCAACGAGGAAGCTGCTATTTTTAATGGTTGCTTGTGAAGTTCTGAAATCATAATTCCAGTAGATTGCCATGTCCGTTAAAAGGCTTGAGATTTTATTTGAGATAAATTGACAGCTTTATCTGATTAATACCTTTGGAGCAATATGTCCAAATGCACTTTTCGTGAAATCGACATGTTTTTCGCATTTCAGGCTCACACAATATTTTTTTAAGTTGCTATACCGCACACTATGATAATCTGAATTCTACTTGATATACTTGCTGTCATGGCCTAAAGGAATCCTAGGCCGATACTGTTTCCTTGGGCCTAGGACTACTTTAGACCGATGACACTTGCAGCCAGCAGGTGTTCATAAGAGGCATGGCGCATGAAGAAGCAGTTGCTACCCAGACGAGTGGGAAAACGGCCTCCCCTCCTAAGGTAAGAACACCTGATTTAGCTGTACTGACTACTGAGATATTACCTTGTGATCTGTTATATTATATCTTGTTTTCTGTGTGTTGAAATTAGCTGTATGATTTTCGAAAACAATGCATGGCCAAAAGCCCCAAACCATTGATCAATGTATATAATTAGAATCTTGCCGCCTTTTTTTTTTAAAAAAGTACCTTTCTAAAAAAAGAAGGGACAGAGTACATAAATGAATTAGTACTACCCAGTATCCCCAATCTGTCAACATGATATCTAGAGAAATCACTTTGAGGTCTTACTTAGGAGTGTAGGGCTACAACCATAAATATCTTATCAATTGCCTTCATTTGCAGGACCAACCAACTCCAAGTCCATTTCCTGATTGGTCCACCGTTCAGGTTAAGTGTTTTGCTAGTAAATAGCAAATTATATTAAATCCCCACTTCCAAAAGATAGAATATATAATGTAAGTACTGCAAAAATGTAGTATACAGTGAGACTAAGACCCGTTTTCTATATAGAGGGGTTGGGTCTATATATATACAAGTCCAGTGGTGTAACACCCTCTGCAGTCGTAGCGGGAGGGGAACGGACGTAGAGACTGGAGCGAAAACTGGTGAACAAAAACGCGGAAAGGCCTTTGGTCATGATGTCGGTGAATTGGTGCGTCGACGGTACATGGAGCACCCGAACGTGTCCTAAAGCGACCTTGTCACGTATGAAGTGAATGTCAATCTCAATATACTTCGTGCGTTGATGATGAACCGGGTTGGCGGTCATGTAGACGGCACTGACATTGTCGCAGTAGATAACGGTCGTGGAGGCGATGGGTGTACGGAGCTCTTGGAGAAGCTGGCGAATCCAGCAACACTCAGCAATGACGTGGGTGACGGCGCGATACTTGGCTTCGGCGCTGGACCGAGATACTGGAGTCTGACGCTTGGAGAACCAAGAGACTAGAGTGTTACCGAGGAAAACGCAGTAGCCAGAGGTAGAGCGTCGGGAGTCGGGGTAACCCGTCCAGTCCGTGTCAGAATACGCAGTGAGAGAGTCGATAGGGTCGGAACTGAGATGTAGGCCGATGGATAGTGTGCCCTTTACGTAGCGAAAGATACGCTTGAGCAGCGCGAGGTGAGGTTCGCGCGGGGCATGCATAAAGAGGCACACTTGCTATACGACATAGGTGAGATTGGGCCGTGTAAGTGTGAGGTATTGAAGAGTACCAGCAAGACTCTGGTACTGGACGGGGTCGGCGAGGAGAGAGCCATCGGTGGCGGAGAGCTTGGCACGAGTGCTGACCGGAGTGGCGGTGAGGTGACATTCAGCCATGCCCGCACGCTGAAGAAGATCTATGACATACTGGTGCTGATAGAGAAATAGCCCATGAGAAGAACGCGTAACAGATATGCTAAGAAAGTGATGAAGAGGATCTAGATCGATCATGGCAAACTCCGAGTAGAGTCGGGCCATGATGTGTTGTAGGGTGGTTGTCGAGAACGCCATAAGAATGATGTCATCGACATAGAGAAGGAGATAGGCAGTGGTGTCTCCGGTGTGAAGGACGAAGAGGGACGTATCGGAGACGGAGGCCACAAAGCCAAGCTCCTGGAGATAGGTAGCAAAGCGCTGGTACCAGATCCGAGGGGCCTGTTTGAAGCCATAGAGAGAATGCTGAAGGAGGCAGACGTCATCGGGACGATAGCTCGACGAAGCCTAGAGGCTGCTGTCAGTAGACCGTTTTCGTCAGATGGCCTTGAAGGAAAGCATTCTTCACGTCGAGCTGATGGATCGGCCAGGAGCGTGAGACAACGAGAGTGAGCACAACCCGAATGGTAGCGGGCTTAACGACGGGGTTGAAAGTCTCGTCGTAGTCAATGCCGGGACGTTGAGAAAAGCCCCGGACTACCCAGCGTGTCTTGTGATGGGCAAACGAGTCATCGGAGTGGAACTTGTGTTTAAAGATCCACTTGTCGGTCACAACGTTGACGCCGGGAGGACGAGAGACGAGGCGCCAGGTCTTGTTGTCCATGAGGGCCTTGTACTCATCGGCCATGGCCGCGAGCCACTAAGGATCGGCCAAGACAAAACGATGAGTAGTTGGGATGGGTGAGACGTCACAATAGACTGCGGAAAACCCGTAGCGCTGGGTAGGAGGAAGGGACCCGGTTTAGGATCGAGTGACCATATGAGAGGAGGTGGAGGGGGCAGGGTCGGAAGGGGGGAGGGTGGCATCGGCTCGGGATCGGCGACTGTAGGTTTGGAGAAAGGGTTGGACAAGGCCAGCCTGAGCCGATGGAGGGTGTGGGGCCGATAAGGGTTGGTGAGCCAATGAAGGTTGATGGGCCGATGGAGTGTGGGGTGCCGATGGAGGTCCGATGGGGTTGACTGCGCAGCGAAGAAGAGTGGGATAGTCGTTCAGGGGATCCTTAGGAATGATGGATGGAGAGCGCGGAGGTGGGGTGGGTGGAGAATGTCGAGATGGTACCGTGTTGGTTAGAAGGAAGTCGAGATCGCTAGACAAGGGTCCACGGTGAAGTAAACCGAAAGGAAAGCAGGACTCGTTAAAGATGACATGGCGGGATATGATGATCCGTCGGGTGGAGAGATTAAGACAGCGGTATCACTTATGGGAAGAGGGATAGCCAAGAAAGATGTAGACGGTAGAGCGTGGTGCGAGTTTATGAGGGGCAGTGGCTGTGAGGTTGGGATAGCAGGGACACCCAAAGACGCGTAAGTGAGAGTAGTCGGGCGTCTTATGGTACAGAAGGATGTAGGGAACATTGTTACGAATGGAAGAGCAAGGATGCCGATTGAGTAAGTAGGTCGCAGTGGTTAGTGCTTCAGCTCAATAAGATGCAGGTATATGGGCATGAAGAAGCATGGTGTGACTGATGTTATTTGAATTTCGAAGAAGGCGTTCGACCTTGTCGTTTTGGGAAAAGGTATAGGGGTAGGAGAGGCGAAGGTGAGTACCACGGGAGGTGAGAAAGGCTTGAATGGTACGGTTTACAAATTCCAAACCATTGTCGGCCTGGATGGCTTGGATGGAGAGATTGAATTGGGTGGAAACGTAGTTTGAGAAGTTGATGAGGTGGGAGGCAACCTCGGATCTGTTTGTGAGGGGAAACGTCCAGGAATAGTGTGTATAATCATCGAGTAATGTAAGATAGTACTGATAACTGGAGACACTCTTAACTGGAGAGGTCCACACATCACAGTGAATTAATTTAAAGGGTCTAGAGGTACAAGACATAGAGGGGAAGAAAGGCAACCGCTCATGTTTGCCAAGTTGACAAGAGTGACAAACAGTGGAACTGTTGTGGTTGCACTGTATGGAGGCGCTGCGAGGGAGAGTGGCGACAGCGTCGGGGCTGAGATGGCCGAGGCGGAGATGCCACAAGCTGGTGGAGATGGCTAGGCTGGTGTGAGGAGTGGACGGCGCAGCGGGGATGATGTAGAGGTCGCCGCCACTATTGCATCAAAGCATCTCGCGCTGGGTCGGAATATCCTTCACAGAGAAAACATAAGCGTCAAATTCCATTGAGCAATTATTATCTCTGGTGAATTGGCGGACAGAAAGTAGATTATGGACGAGTGAAGAAACTATGAGGACATTGTGGAGTGGGAATTTAGTTGTGGGTGTAGGTAGGATGGAGTCACTGCGGCATGTGATAGGGAGATATTGCCCATTGTCGACGGTGACGAAAGGGGAGGAGGAAGGGTGACGAGAGAGTAATATACTGTCCGATGAAGCCATATGGGATGACGCACTAAAGTCTAACACCCAGGGGTGTTGGGGTTGGAGCGTCATTTGGTTGAGGGCGGTGATGAGGCCAGCCTGGTTCCACAAGGGAGTCGACTGGGTGGTCAGTGTGATCGGCTGAGGCGGTTGGACGGGAGCGGACACCAGGTGGGCCTGAGGGTGTGCGTCGAGGACCCCAGGCTGCCAGCCGATGGTGCTACGCAGTTGGGGTTAGGGTGTCTAGGGGTTGTAGCAAAGCCACGGAACCATGGGACTGGCGGATGAGGTAGGGACAGGAACAGGGGACGGTTGCATCGGACCACTCCAACTCTTGCCTTTGCCCTTCTCTTTGTCTTTGCCGGTACCACCGGCGTGGGCTTTGTTTCCGTGGCCGAAGCCATGGCTATCAGAGCCGCAAGAGGTGGTGGCAGTGCACGTTGGGCGGCAGTCGATGGGGTTGGAGCAGCCATGTTCGGCTGCGACGAAAAGAGCGGTGTGGGTCACAGTCTTCTCATCGTTGACCAAACGAAGTTTTTTAATAACTAACATGTCATGACCCCGGGCGAACATGGGAAGAGGTGTGGAGTTGACGATGTCATCGGCAGTACTAGAAAAACCAGGGTTGAGACCTCACAGGAGGACAAGGACGAGTTGTAAGTCAGCCACAGGGTGGCCAACATCACGAAGGGCGGCGGCCTTGACTTTTAGGCGTTGGCAGTATGAGGAGATAGAGGAGTCTCCTTGTACCTTGAAGTGGAATTCATTAAGGAGGAAGATGGCGCGTGGCTGTTTGTTTGCATGGAAGATCCACTCGATGGCCACCCAGAGATCCCGGGCGGTGCGGTTGGTGTCGTCCATTATAAGGTCGAGGACGGAGTCATCGACCGAGCCAAGCAGCCAGCTGTGCATGCAGCACTCGGCGATGTCCCACTAGGGATCATCGGGTTGAGGTGGAGCGGAGCCATCGATGTGGGAGTGAAGGCCGAACTTTCCACATAAGAATTTGAAGAAGAATACCCACTTGGAATAGTTGGCATTGAGGTCAAGGGAGATGGGAACGTGAGATTTCACATTAACGGCGACGTAAGGTGGTGAGAACATCGGCGAAGTGGTGCCTGAGTTATGGTCAGGAGCGCCGATGGCCGGAAGGGATCCAGCGATTGGAAGAGTGCTAGAACTAAGAGCTGATTCGGTAGTTATGACGAGAGAGTAGCGGGACGTGATAAGCCGATGAGGGTAGTGAGCCAATGAGGAGAGTCGGGTGTCCGATGAAAGTGGGTAGCCGATGAGAGTAGATGGCGGAGTAGTTGAGCGAGGAGTAGGAGGCAGAGTAGGTAAGTCATGAGTGTGAGCGTCCATGGATAGTCGGGTGTCCGATGAAAGTAGGTAGCCGATGGGAGTAAGTGGCCGATGAGAATGGTTGGCCGATGGAAGTAGGTGGCAGAGTAGCTGAGCGAGGAGTGGGTGGCAAAGTAGGTAGGTCACGAGTGTGAGAGAGTAGGTGGGTCACGGGCGTGAGAGAGTTTACGTCCGTGAAGGGAGGTTTCACGTCCGTGGACACATGGACGCAACGGAGTGGGGCGGACATGAAAAATCGGAGAAGTCGCGAACACGAAGAAAGGAGGTTCACATCTAGGAAACAGAAATTCGTGTCCGTGGACAAGTGGACGCGTCGGAGTGGCTCGAACGCGAGTGAAGAAGTTTCGTGTCTAGGAGCAGGTGAGCGTGTCGAAAAAGCGGAAACCAAGAGAAAGTTCCAACCAATAGAGGGCGGACGGGTCCAGCCGATGGAGACGGCGAGCATAGAGGCGCACCGACGTCGAAAGAGGGGAAGGTGCGCCGAAGCAAGGGGAAAGCTAAGACGGGTCTGAACGAGACGAGGAGACGGATGGAGGCCGTCTCCTTGTCATGTGGTGGAAAGTGGCGAGTAGATGGTGGAGGAGAAGAAGACCGTCTGCGGAGGAGACGGAGAGGATGAGAGCGAGACGAGAAGGCAGAGGAGGAATACCGGGGGAAAAGGTCTATAACACGAAGGAAGCGTCGGCTCATCAGCGAGAGAATGCTAGCGCGTCGGGATGTCTAAACCCGCTATGATATTATGTAGAAGTATAGTATATAGTGAGACTGAGACCCTGTTTTCTATATAGGGGATCGGGTTTATATATATACAAGTCTAATAGTCTAACAGGATCAATATAAATTTTTTCAGGCATATTATGGCCCTAGAGTCTTACCACCACCATATTTTGCACCAGCAATAGCTCCAGGCCATGCTCCTCCACCATATATGTGGGGCCCTCAGGTATTTTAGTTTTGATCTATTTATGCAATGAAATTCCAGACACTGCATGAAATCTAAATCTCTCTGCATTTCTCCACTCTGCAGCCTATAATGCCACCCCCTTTCGGGACCCCGTATGCTGCAATGTACCCACATGGTGGAGCTTATCCGCATCCCCTTATGCCCATGGTAAACATTGATCTTCATGTGCTTCCATGCTCTTTTTTGTTCAATTAAACTAGTTGAAGCATTGAATATAGTATTTCTGCCTAAGCATTTTCACAAAAAAGAGAGATATTGATGTGTGTTAACAATCTTGGGCTTGCATTCGTTGATACAGGATATTGTAGTTTTATGGAAAATTGGATAATCAAGTCCCATCATATCCAGTATAATTTTAATTTCCAGCATGGCACATATTTTGGAAATGTCTATCATGGTTGGCCAGACAACACAGTATATAAAAGGGAAATAATGTATGCTAATCTGACTTCTGTAATGTTGTTTGTGGTGCACCAGAATTTGACACTGATTGCATAGCAGATCATATCACTTTTTTTGAATGATGTGCCGAATAGCTCATGGGAAGATACAGTAACAGAATTGCATTCCTAATGATCAATCGTACCTGTTCCCCTTGGACCATACCTTGTTCAATTGTTTCCATTATTTCAGTTACAGCATCAGAACCTTTCGTATTGATTCTTTCTAAAAAAATAGCCTTACTCCTATGTTGACTTGTGATTTAATATATTTATTCTGCTAACTTCTATTAATTTCGTTTATGTTGATTCTTTGAAGATGGCAAATCCATTGAGCATGGAGCCAGCCAAGTCTGCAAATAGTAAGGAGAAAGGCTCGAACAAAAAACTTAAGGAAGTTGATGGGGCTGCAGTATCCACTGGTTGTGGTGATAGTAAAAAAACAAAGACATCTAATGAGGATTACAGCGCAGAAGGCTCTAGTGATGTAAATGATCTGAAGGTACTAGTTAGTTTGTGTGCACGCACATACATTGTGTTATCTTTGTTATTTTTTATTGAACATGTCTGAATAGGCTGAAATATAGTTTCAGTAAAAAATGCTTAAATATGTTAAACTGTTACATTCTTTAGGTGGGCAAGACTGGCAGGAAACGGAGATCGGAAGATGGATCTGGTATGTCACTTTGTAACACCTTTTTTAATTTCATAGTTGTAATGCTAATTGCATTTTCTTTCTTCTCATCTATGTAAGACTTGTTACAGATGTATACGACTATGCCATATCTAATGTGATTATTCATTTGCTTCAGTGGCCATCTTGTACTCTCTCATGCCTTTTTTGGCATAACTTGCAACAATTCTTTTACTCTCAAGACTATCCCTTTCTTTGTATTATTTGGCTCTCATTCTTAATAGAAGAAAGTGCAAAGCTTCTGCACGTTCCTGAAAAAAGGGAGAAAATTTTATCAGATGATACATAGACATATATCTTTCAGTTTCTTTATGGAATAGTGACTAATAAAATCCTGTTCCAAATTTGAAAATAGTGCCAACCAGTAACCACTTTAATATTTTCTAGGTGCCGAAACAACAGCAGCTGCCAAGATGGAAAATGCTTTAGCTCCCAACCATATATTGGGAAGTACTACGATTTTGCCAAATCACTGCTTTCCATCTCAAGTAATTAAGCCCATTGCTACTAATGTTGCTAATTCGAGGCAACTGGGCACACCAATATCTCCACCGCCTGGTGTGATTGTTCCAAGCCATACAGTAGTATCAACTGAACTATTGATCAAGGTATCTTCAATCTGATACCATCTAGAAGGCTGTGAAATCAGAAATTATGGAAAACAATAATTTTATGTGAATAAGTTGGATCTTCGTGTCATTGTTAATCCTTGAAAAGTCTGTACCAGTATTATATTCAGTTCTCAGGGATTAACTTTGTGGAATTCTTACATGCCAGGATGAAAGGGAACTAAAGCGTGAAAGGAGGAAGCAATCTAATAGGGAATCTGCCAGACGATCAAGGCTGAGAAAGCAGGTATATTATAGTAGCAATTACCCTGTGATCAATATGAGCGATATCCAGTTTTGTGAAAAAAAGAGGCGTGATCGTGGAAACATGGACTGAAAAACTGAAACCCAATTTGGATATTTTGTTTTAGGGAAAGGTATTTATTGCAAACCCCTGTGAAGTCACATGATAACTTGGAATATCGCTTATATGTCATGTCATGTCATATACAAAAATTTGAAGTTGGAACATATGTTAATAATGCTTTCACTTATAATGTGATTTTTGTTTTTATTTAGGCTGAGACAGAGGATCTGGCTACACAAGTAGAATCACTTACAGCAGAGAACACATCACTTAGATCTGAAATCAGCAAGCTATCAGAAAGTTCCGAGAAGCTCAGACTAGAGAATTCAGCTCTAATGGTGCAGAACCTTTTTTATGCTTCTGTAATCATACATAACCCTTAACATGTTCTATATACATTTCTCTGATAGAAATGTGCCTTATTCCTCAGGGGAGGCTTAAGGACCCTGCAGCGTCGACCCAGGCAGAGACATCTCTGCACAAAATAACCACAGCCTCCTCTCCTCGCGTCGAGGAGAACTTTTTGTCGATGATCGACAACACAAACAAGACGAGTGTCAGGCACACGGAGCATGGTGAACCCAAGCTTCGCCAACTCCTGGGCTCCAGCCCGGCCACTGATGTTGCTGCTGCAAGCTAATCTGCCTTTTCCCTGGCACAGAGGATACTGATACATGCATGCCGCCTGGGGATTTTGCAAGATCATGCTACTCTCGTAACATCGGCAGTTCAGTGTTAGGTATCAATTCGGTCGGTATATTCAGGTGACCATCTACTACTACTAAAAATACCCTTTCCAATTGCTGCTCCCTGCATCAGGCATGGAAGCTTGCTAGCTGAGACCAATGTACCACGTTTTAGCAGTGCTGTATGTTGTAACATAGGGGTGTTGTGCTACATGCCAACCTCAAACCTTGTGTGATCGCTAAACCCTTTTTAGTGTAAAACAATTGAAATTTGTGGAGAAAGACCAAACTAAATGAAATGTAACGTCTCTTTTTTATTTGGATATATATGGGCCCATATTCTTTACTTGACTTAGATACCGGATTTCATTCAGTTTCTGCGCTGCAAAAGCTGAAGCTGAAATACCCTCACAAAAGAAGAAAAGAAAATCAGCGAACTTATCATTAGTTGATATCCAACACGTGAGTCTATACACTTTCTAGTGCACCCTCTCCTCTGAACTTCTGATCTGATCAACTCTAATTAATGATCTCTGTCCTTGTACAGTAGGACCACTCTGACCCAACGGCTTTGACGTTTGACCCTTTGCAATCGGATCAAACGACAAACCACAACGATGGACACCAAAACACACTATCCATATCCACTTTGACCACTGGATGCCAAAATTTTCCAAAGCCAAGCTAGAAACCTTTGTCTCAAAACACTTTCCACAAAGTTGTGTATCCTGCTTGAAGTTCAACATCACACCAACCGCAAGCTCTTGTTGCACAATTGTGTCATGTCTTGGGTGTTTGATCCATCAATTCCTTTTTGTGATGTGCGCATTAGCAATTTAGCATTAAGCAATGGCGCACTCGCCATGACTTGCCAACACATGTAATGTCCATATTCTGATGCAGAATTAACACTGTAGTGGCCTAGCTAGTGCTTTGCTTGCTTGCAGTTAAGTGGGAGATTAGGTCCTCTTTCAGCTATGACTTCGCTCGAAATGAAAGGAAAAGATGCAGAAAAAATAAATGGAATACCGTATTACTAAGCACTTGACCTCTCGTAATCTCTGACGGCGATGGATTAAAAAAGATCTATAACCTCAGCTTAGATTAGCTAGCAGAGATCGCTTTACACGGAGGATGAGGTTAATTTCGCCATGGAACCGCCGGCCTGCACATGCACGAGACTCAAACGAGACAACAACTGAAGCTGACCTGAAGGGCAAATCTCCAAGCTTCTGACTCACGGATCACAGCTCGCTGCATTTCTTCCTTTCCGAAAGATTCCCTAAAACAGTTTTTGGAAAAAGACCATTCTTGTGTATTAATCACTGCGTTCGTTTATGTAAATAATTGAGAGGCTCCTGTTTTAGATAAGCAGAGAGCACGGCACGCGTACGTTTGGCGACCATGGACAAGTTGTAGGTCGTGAAGCAACACAAGAGTTCCTTTCGCTGCACTGTTTGTGAACAAAGCGTTTCTGCGCATGCGAACAAAGTTATTTAGAGATCATGTCATGCAGAAGAATCGTTTGTTTCCGGGAATTTGTCCTCTCTAAAAGCAGAAGCGCACACACTCCTTGATGTTTGAACCGACACTATGTTTAAACGGGGATCAGAAAACATAGCTTTAAATATAAATAATCTTTATATATTTTTATATTTAATATAAAGCAAGCTTGTTGATTAATCCGCCGTTCTGCTTTAAAGTAGAGAAAGATTGAAGGAGAAAAAGAGAGAGAGCAAAGCTGAAGGCTTAAGAAACGCCAAAGCCTTTGAAAAACTTGGAGGAGAAAACTTGACCGTTGTGATGTGTGGGCTCCTCTACCGTGTGAGAACCTGTGAACCGACAAAGCGAGAAGAAAGCGAAAGGAACTGGATAGAAAAAATGCAGGCATTTCGCAAAGTCAAGGTTGCAGGACATGAGAAAGCTGAAGAGTTTATCCGGAATTACTCTATCCACAAAGCAAAATCCAAAACAATGTGTTAATCTCCTCCTCGTTCTTCCTTCGAAATTCTTCTCCTACTCAGCAATGCGTCGTCACTCATCTTTCGTATGAATGACTTTTCCATACCTGCAAAGTGCACAAACCCCACAGTTTCTTCAAAAAAAAAATTCAACGAAAAAGCGGTGACTGCACGTGTCCATGGCCGCCGGCCGCTGGATTTTACCGGGTTCCCGGGCTGCCGGGTGCACGAGGCCATCACCACCTTCCCGGCCTCGGATCCTCGCGCACTAGCTCCACCCACTCTGCCTTTGCCGCCTTCTACCATGGCTCCGCGTCTCGCCTCGCTCTTCCCGTGGCAACGTGACGAGGTGGTTGCCTTCTGACCGCCGGCACCGCCCTCTGCCTCCACGTGCATTTCCATTTCCCGCTGCCGCGCGCGCGATCAGTTTGTTGCCTTCCGTGCCTTGTGAGTTTGCTGCTCTGATCTGCGAGCGAGCGGGTGGTTTGGTACTTTGGCTGGTTGGGGGAAAAGGAGAGGAGGAAGGAGAAGAGGAAGCAAGTTTTGGCTGCCGCGCGCTGCGCCTGCGCTGGGGGCGGCGGGTGGCTCACGGGTTTCAGGCCGCGGCGCTTTTTCGCTCACAAGTAAAGTGCCGCCGCGCCGCGCTCGCGCAGTGTAACGTCGTGGCATCCCCAACCGCCCCAATGGCGACGCCGCCCATTGCTTCCCGTGGAGCTCCCCGCTAGGTCAATCTAGGAGCGGCACCTCCCTCGGCTGGCTCGCCGTTGCAGCTTCTATAAATCTCGTACGCGTGCGTGCGCGCGCGCTCGTGTGCGGCGTCTCCTTCTTCTCTCCTCTCTCTCTCTTCACGCGCTGGCGGGTGCGTCTGGTTTGGCTGTCGATGAGCATGGGGCATTACATCAACCTGACGGATCCGAGGACGGAGCCGGAGGTGGTCAGGGACTGGAACGGCGTCGAGCAGGTCGTGCTCCGGTCGCCGCGGGGAGCCTCCGCGCGGGTGAGCCTTTGCCTTGCCTTGTGTGTGAGTTTTCAGGTTTAGGAATTGCGAGTTTTTGCGAACGGATTTTCATCGGCTTAGCATTGCTTGGCTTGGTTCGATTCTGATGGCATTTTTTTCCGTCGTGGTGTGTGCAGGTGAGCCTGCACGGCGGGCAGGTCCTCTCCTGGAGAAACGACCGCGGCGAGGAGCTCCTCTTCACCAGCAGCAAGGTGACATTTCTTTTTCTACTTTTCACTTCTTCAGTAGTCTACCGGGCAATCGGATTCACATTCCTACGATTAGGGAAACACTTTTTTTAATTTAACAAGATTAGTTGATAGCTTATAATTCGAATTGTGCTAAGCTCGCGGATGTTCTTGGATCATTTCTGTTTGAATATTATACTGTACTTGGTGGAAAGACGACTGCTCAAACAGGCTATGATGACACAAAACTGAATCGTAGTTCCGTACATATTTCACTATTTTCATCTACAAAACTGAGGAGAATTTCAACATGCTTCTTTCATTGCCCTCATTAAGTACTTCCATGAACGTAGTTCTTGACGTGCAGGCAATCTTCAAGCCGCCAAAAGCGATGCGTGGTGGAATCCCAATATGTTTTCCACAGGTATACAGTCTCGATTGCACGGAAGATGTCATTTGATAAGAAACTACCTTCCCTTTTTTCTTTTTCTTTTTTTCTGATAACCACAAGACTCACTGCAGTTTGGAAATTCTGGGACATTGGAGCAACATGGATTTGCAAGAAACAGGATATGGGCCCTAGATGAGGAGCATCCACCATTAAACCTAAATGATGACAACAGCAAATCTTCTGTTGACCTTATACTAAAGCCATCTGAAGATGACCTGAAGTGCTGGCCACATTGGTATGCATTTATTTTTGTCTAATATGTATTACTTTTATCTGATTTCACACTTTTTGTTAAGTACTAAATGAGGGTTAGATGTCAAGGTTTTGTTATGTACTGCATCATGGCGGTACTTGGTTGAACCGCCTAATCCTAGCACTTTTGATTATATTTGATTTCAAGGAGGGTGTTGAACATTTTTACCTATCTTATTGTTAATGCTGACTGAATTTGTTTTATGTATGATCCTACAATATTTGATTCCAGTTTTGAGTTCCGCCTGAGAGTTTCTATTTCAAAGGATGGGGACCTGTCACTAGTATCACGCGTCAGAAATGTTAATGGCAAGCCATTCAGTTTCTCGTTTGGTTACCACACATATCTCTCTGTTTCTGACATCAGGTCAGGAATTTTGCCCAACATTCTTTTTGTACATCAATTACTTTTTTGTTGAATGTCACATATTTTTTTGAAGATGATATATTATGTCTTGTTAATTCCAGTGAAGTGAGGATAGAAGGCCTCGAGACACTTGATTATCTCGACAATCTTAGCCAACGAGAACGTTTTACAGAACAAGGAGATGCCATAACATTTGAATCAGAGGTGAAAAATGTTACAATAGTAATGTGCTGTATACTTTGATCTACTGATGCTAGCTGAAAGCCTGAAACTTGTCCTTTTTTCATGCAATTGCTGCACTTTCCTTCAGTACACCAAAGCATCACTACTCATCATTCTTAAAAAAAAAACTACTCAGGACTAGCCCGACATCTGTACTACAATTGTACTTCCCCGTCATACATTCTTGAGATTTATGGTATTAGCACCTGGTCTATGTTTAAACAAATGCAGGTTGACCGAGTATACGTTGGTTCACCAAATGTAATAGCAGTTCTTGACCATGAGAAGAAACGCACATTTGTCATAAGAAAAGAAGGACTTCCTGACATTGGTAAGACATTCCCTTTGCCACCTAACCACGGTGTAACTTTGTCTGAAATTTCCATCTTATTCTTCCGCTCAGTTGTTTGGAATCCGTGGGAAAAGAAATCGAAAACGATGGTGGACTTCGGCGATGAGGAGTACAAACAGATGTTGTGCGTTGATGCGGCTGCAGCGGAGAGACCAATCACTCTGAAACCAAGAGAGGAGTGGACAGGGAAGCTTGAGCTTTCTGAAGTTCCATCGACTAACTGCAGCGGTCATCTTGATCAACCCAGTATCATTTAGAATTTTTACCATTTTCTTTTTGTACATGAGATCGATATGCTCCTGGCTCTTCTATGACCGGTCAGCGGTTCGTTTTAAATCTGTGCCAGAGTCTACTTGTTGTTCTGACCTGGTTTCTGCTATATCAATACATGGTGTTTGCGAGATTTACTGAACTTTTCTGATCAGAATTCAGAGCTAACAGCTACGCAGACAGAATTCAGAGCTAACATTTTACTAGATCCTGTTTGCTAAATAGGCTGAATGCTGGTGGGTCTAGTAGGCCGTGAGCCGAAAACATATGGTCTGGAAGCAAATGTACGTACAATCCACTTAAATTTGATCGGACGGGCTAAGAATTGCTCTTGGGCCCATATGCTTCGTGAGCACCACCATCTGAGGCGCTGCCGCGATAGTTCGAGTCGTCTGTGCTCGTGGCAGCGCAGAATACCGCGAATCACTCAGCCGCTGCCACGTCTCGACACGTGCTCAGGCATCGCGTCCACAGACACATACCTCCTCAAGAACTACACGTGCGGAACTGCATGGACGAGCCAGACCACCTTAAGAACAGCTCACCCGCACTCGAACTCTCGTTCATTCACCACACCGGAAGACGAAAATCGTGAAAGGCGGTAGATAGTTCAGTAACGATCGAGATCGATCATCAATGGCGTCGTCGTGCCACGAGGTGGAGGTGCTCGGGAAGCCGACGGAGACGGGGACGGCGCTGCTGGAGACGGCGACGGGCACCGTCCAGGGGTTCGGCCCCATCAACCAGATCCACCAGCACCTGTGCGCGTTCCACTTGTACGCCGACGACATGACGCGGCAGGTGGAGGCGCACCACTTCTGCGCGCACCTCAACGAGGACATGTGCCAGTGCCTCATCTTCGACGGCGGCTCATCGGCGTGGAGTACGTCGTCTCCGAGCCGCTGTTCCTCACGCTGCCCGACGACGAGAAGCCGCTGTCGCACATCCACGAGTTGGAGGTGAAGGGCAGCGTGCTGTTCATGCCGGGCGTCCCCGTCGTCGTCGAGCGCCGGGACCTCGAGAAGGTGTGCAAGACCTACGGCAAGACCATCCACTTCTGGCAGGTCGACCGCGGCGACGCGCTGCCGCTCGGCCTGCCGCAGATCATGATGGCGCTCACGCGCGACGGCCAGCTCAGCCAAGAATTGGCCAAATGTACGAGTTTTTTCTTTTGGGGGGGGGGGGGGGTCACAGTGTGCGCTTGCCGATCGTGTTGCAGGCTCAGCTAACGAGTTTAATTGTGTTGGTGATTGGTGGGTTGCTGCGTTGCAGGTGTGGAGGATAAGTTCAGCGTGTCGTTCCAGAAGGAGAGGGAGAACCGAGCGTACATGAGTGGCACGGATCACGGCATCCACCCGCTGGCGACGAGAGGGTTTCTGTTCGGTTTTGGACGCTCGGCGGTGGCGAATGGCACGAGAAGTGACGAGGAAGACGAGATTCCCTTTTTGGTTCTGGAAGCTCTACGAAACAGAGGCCAATTTTTCACCCTGGTCAGGAGGACCTGTGCCTTTCGCTCGGTGTAATTGGGCCTCACAAGCAGCCCATAACATTGTGCTGCTAGTTGTGGCAGTCTCCAGATTCTGGAACATTCCGTTTTGCCTGATTTTCTTTTCCCGTCCTCTCTGAAAAACTTCAAGAAGTTCCAGAGTTACTCTGAATGGAGTAAATCCTAAAAAATCAGGTTCGTTTCTCACGACATGCCTGTTAGCACACGGTATATGTTTTTTCGGCACAAGCAGGGCAGGTGTTTCCATGCATAAAAGCAACCAGCCAACCAGCCTGGTAGAAGTTACGAGTTCAGAAAAAATGAAAGGAAAATGCAGAGCATTCCCTGCACCTCAACTGTTGCTCTTTTTACCCCGTTTTCTGAAGTAGAACATCTTCTGGTCAGTGATCAGTAAACGCTAGTACAGTAATACAAACAAACAAAGAGCCCATCCTCAGACAAGTATTATTATTGCTACTACTACTACCAAACATATTGCTCATATCAGTATTGACGTTGAGCACATAATCAATTATCATTACTGAAAAATGCTGACCATTCTCTTCTAAAATATGATCAACATTATGCATCTTGAACTGGAATACATTTGGAGCATGAAACAAATTCAGAGGGCATTAATAGTAGTAGTACCTACAGAAGAACAAATAAAACCTAGCAGTTTGCTATGTGATGCATTGTGTATTGCTGTTCTTTCCGGAGTTTGCTCTTTTTATCTGAAAATGTATATATGCAAAATTTGGTGCAGTCTAAAATCAAACTGTGGGCACTTCTGTTCATCTCTCTCTGAACTCTTTGCAGCTTCTTCTTGTCTGTTTTTACCAATCGAATATTGTACTCCCTGTCTTTTGTAATTTTGATGTATTAGCTACTTTCTTGAATGCTGAAATTTGAGCATTTCTGTCAGCTTGACAGTGCGATTTTGAACATACAACAACGACTATTCAGAAATCAAAGATCGTGATTTGCATTTTGCAAAGCTAGATGAAATCGATGAATGTTGTAACCTCAGTAGGAAATAGAGAAGCTTGATATGCCAACTTATAAACAAGCAGTTTTGAACAGCAAAATGCATCCCAAGGATCCTTAATATTTACCGGCCATTGAGGATTGTGCTCACGGCATCAGAATGGCTATTCAACTTCCGTAACAGTGAGCTAAGCAATTGAGAAAGCTACAGAATGGCAATTCAGCTTCAATGCAAGTCCATTTCATGCAAAGCAGATTTACTTAAAAAAATTCTAATGCAAAGCATGTCCGGAAAATCTAAGAAATATAAAGCACATTTTCACGTTGCATCGTTAACTGCAACATAATGATGCACTAATGAATTTCAGGTCATGAATACGAATCAGAAATTTCTGCAACCTTGCTTATGAAGACTAGCAACACCAAAAAGAACTGAAGAAATGTTATGATACTCAGAGTAACTGCAGAATTTCGTGGTTTACTTCAGGAACATTGTAGCATTGTCCTAACTGAACAAATGAACTCTATCTGAGGATGCAACATCATCCATCGAAGCAAGAGGAGACAACAATACAACACACTGTAAACTAAGCACATCTCAGCCAGATCGGCAGCAAGCATACCTCACCATGACGAACTAACTTCAAAACCGTCACCAAAATAGAACCTGCCATCTCAAGAGAGAAACCAAACCGGGGGAGAGTAGTTCGATGGCCCTTGCCCCGGCAAGAAGTTGTCGATGCGGGGAACTGGTTCCGCCGACAACCACTTGCCGCTGTCTCTGCAGGGGTACTGCCGTGCATCGGCTCCCGTGAACATCCGCTCCTCGCCGTAGAATCTCCCATCGTCCAGGAAGTAGACGCCGTCCGTGAACCCACGGTAGTTGGCCACCTCATAGGATCTGGAGCAGCCTCGCCCGACGAACAACATCCGGCCACCCAGCGCGTTCAGCTCATTCCAGGTGTACTCAGAAATGTTGTCCTCGCCGTTTTCGTCGTTGTCGCCGTTGGGCTCAGGCGCTTGCGCCATCTGGAACACACGGAACGCCGACGTCGGCTGCCCAAGATGTGGAGTGAGCCTGACGACCATGAGCAGTTGCTCCCGGGACTCCACGAGATAGCGGATATGAGCGTCTCCATCATAATGGCGCCGGAACCCGAAGCGTCGAATCCCCAAAGGTATCATTTCCAGCCTGCCGTCATCGTGTACCAGTGGTTCAAACACGAGAAGGTCTTCTTCGTCGTTGAGGAAATGGAAGGCTCCGTCGTGGTGTATGACATCCTCCAGATTTGGTCCGCTAACAGCTGCAGTAGGTTCTTCATCATCGTTCACCGGAACTGGATGCCCCAGGCGCCAGAAAGCACAAACACTCGGGCCGTTGACCATTTGGTGGGGCGCGAAGCAGCAGATGGCGGCGACGACGCAGTCCTCGTGCTCCGGTGGCGAAGAGAGGGTCGCCGCGACGATGGCCGTGCCCATGCCGGGGTTCAGTACCCCTCCTAAGTTGACCTCGTCGGGAATGCCGAAGCGCTGGTGGGTGCGGAGGTTGAGGAGCGCGTGGCCGTGAGTTTGGCCGAGGGCGAGGAAGACCCAGCCGACATCGTAGGTGCCGAAGTAGCGCGCGTCGCGTGCGTCGACGGGGACGTCCAGGTCCAGGTCGTGGTCGTTGGCGTCGCAGCCTCTGAGGACGCAGGAGGAGGAAGGCCCACCGGGACGAGGGAGGAGGATCCATGGGAGGTCTCGCGGTGCCAGCTGCTGCTGTGGCCTGACGGCGTCGCAGAAGGCGGGGGATGCTTGTGCCAAGCGGCGCCGCTGGACGAAGCATGGGATGCGGTCGTTGATCATGAGGAGGACGTTGACAGGGAATCTGCTGAGGAAGTCCGGCAATGGCGCCTCCATCTCCATTGGGTGAGGAGGTGAGGAGTGGTGGGTTTGGGTTGTGGTGTCGGAGGAGAAGGTGGAGGCGAGGAATGGTTTGGATTGCGGCGGAGGAGAGTGCGACGAGGATGCCGTCGCGGTGTGGGATTTGAGGCCTTTTTATTTCTGAAAGTTTGTGGTGCAACTCGCGACTTCATCGGCCAGAAGGAGAGGGAGCCAGCTTTTGAAATAGGATGGCTGCGTCTAGATTTTGGGCCTATTTGCTTCCGGCCCAATTTTTTTTAAAAGGAAAAAGTCCAAAAACGTTCCTTAATTCTAGAATTAATTTACCTATCTCAACTGCAAAACCGGTATTTCACCTCCCAGAACTATCGAAATCAGTTTAAATAAACCAGCTCAACGGTTTGGACAATAGTTTGCCGACGTGGCACTGAAGTGGCAAGTTGACCTGGTCAACAGTTGAATTTTTGGGATGGTTCGTCTGAGGTGAATAATTTTTCTGGTTCACACCTGATGAGTCCGCCTAGAGTAGTTGAAATGGAGGCCGGTGAGCTTTATATATATATATATATATATATATATATATATATATATATATATATTGGATAAATCATCTTAACAATTCAACCATTGACCGGATCGACTTGTCATGTTAGCATCATATTTGGCAAGCCGCTGTCTAAACTGTTGAGGGAGTTTATTTGAAAAGGTTTTGATGGTTGAAAGAGATAAAATACTTGATTTTACGATTGAGAGAACTGAATTAAACTCGAAGGAAGGTAATATGGAATTTCCCTTTTGAGAAATGTGCTTAGCTTGGCTGGTAAAACCAATATTTCACCTCCCACAGATGTCAAAACCAGCTTAAATAAACTCTCTCGGTGGTTTAGCCGAGGTGGCACTGAAGTGCCAAGTTGTCCTGGTCAATGGTTCAATTTTTGTAATGGTTCGTTTGATATTAATAATTTATTTGGTCCTAATGAGTCAACCCAAACAGTTAAATGGAGGCTGGTGAGCTTATATATATACACACATCGGATAAATCATCTGTTGATCGGGTCAACATGTCATATTATTATCGCATTAGGCAAACCGTTGTTCAAATTGTCAAGTGAGTTTATTTGTATTGGTTTCTACAGTTGAGAGGGACAGAATACCCAATTTTTCGGTTAAAAGAGATAAATTAAACTCGAGCAATAATAATTGGGATTGGTAAAATGAACTTTTTCTTTTTGAGGAAGGTGATTACCTCGGCTGGCAGGGAGCTGCCAGGAGCAACGCACCGCTTGGGTTCGAATCTCACCGGATGCCGGTTATTCTCACCATTTCCTTCTCTAGCAACATTGGATGCTAAGTTGCACCTTAGTACTCCAACAATTTTTTTTCTTCCGACCCAAGATTCATCCCCACCACTTTTCTTGGTCTGCAAGAAGCCATGGCCGATGCGTTGTTTTTCTGTGGGCTTTTTGGGCCTTAGTTTTCGGCCCATACAAGTGCTATGCACTTCCCTGGCTGGCCCGTACATGAAGTCTGTAATGCTCGTGTTACGGGTCCAGAGTACAGACTAGTTGCAATCACGTCCATGTTAGTGAAGCACGATGTGTTCCGTGCATGAAACATTGAAACTCTCACATAATATTTCTAAGACTATACATACTATTTCTTCAGCATGTTCGTGTATTGTTTGAACAATTTACTTGAAAAACAATTTTAAAAAATCATCACGTTGCGAATATAATTGACTAGGATTGGAGAACCGTGTTAGCATGTGCATGGATTTCCAGAGCACACTTTTCTCTTGGCGTTTGGTACGATCGGTTGGCGTTGGAGACAGGCGGCGTTTCGGTGATTTCCGGTGTCGCGGTGCACACAGCAAACTGCGGATGAATGGACCATACTCGTCGTCTTCGTCATCGCCATTATCTTGCTGGGGGTGCGAAGGTGAGGCGAGAGTAACTAGGAGCGGTACTGTTAACGCTAAAATTTAATTCAACCTATAAACAGGATCGATGGATGAAAAATACTGATCGACTTGTGGAGTGAAACCGATTGTACAGAGCCGATTAAACGGGTGAAAGATAAAATCGGTTTGCTTAAAGACGGAAGTTTATCCAAATAGAGTCAGGTCCAAAGAGGAGTAATGAGGATAACGATAGGTCAAGTGTTTATAGAATGTATTACGGAAGCTAAGCAAGTTTGAGTAGTTTTATAATTGCTTAGAGATATTTTATATATATATTTTTAAGAAATAACGCCCGATGGTTGTTGTAACTACGTCGAACTCTGTAATACCAGCGTATAAATATAGACCCCTATAAGCCTATTAAAATATCAATATATCCTTCGATCAATACAATTTCGACGTATCGTCATTTTAGTTTATCTAGGTTTTTACTGTAGGTTCTGGCTCTCGACACGGAACTGCATCGGTTAAGTTCGATCTCTGATGAAGGGGTAAGTCCTGCCACTATCCCGATATATATTGTTTTGTCTAAGGCTGCATCGATTAGTTTCGACCTCTTAGTCAGATTGAGTGTACTGTATCATATCCGAGCGAGATCTATCGGTTTACCAAGCTTCTCTACCGTCGTCAGTCCTGTGCTGCATCGGTTAGATTTGACCTACAAATCTACCGATAGTAGATTGAGCCATAGGCTTGTAGGTCTCTGCCCAATGTTTTATCGGAATGGTTAGCCAGTGAGTTATCTATACCTTAAGTAACACGTATAGCGTATCGGCTACTCAGTCGATACACACCCGTCTTTAAAAGCTACCATCGAACGTCACCCTAGTGCATCGGCCTTTTCAGCCGATGGGTTCGCTCCGCCCTTGCTTCAGCACGACCAATCTGATGTCCGTCGTCCCGTTACCGTTGGCCTCGGTCTCTTACTGTCTCGGTTAGGTCCGATCTTTGAAATCGGTGCTAGCGGCATCGTCACGGTGGGCGACGAGTCTCGTGTTATGGGAGGAGCGGAGCACCGCTCCTTGTTCATCGTCCACCATATCCGGAGCGGTATCGGCTTTGCAGCCGATGTCTTTTATACGATTCCTTGCCAGTTCGCATATGCCTTCATCAGCTTTTCAACCGATGAATAAGCGCTACAGCTTCCATCGGCAACCAAGAGAGATTCTGCATGCTTTGCTTTTCTCTGAATATCTTTTGGTGCCTCTATCGACTCTACGGCAGATGGATCAGGATCTTGCTTTCGCTACACCCAGAGCTATCACATCCGTCGATATCTGTCCAATGCCTTCATCAGCTCCTTAGCCGATAGAAGAGTGTCCCAATCCCTATCGATAATCAGCTGATAGTAGGAATCATTTAAACGCGGCCGATGACCAACTCGATCCTATCGGCGGTCAGCCGATAGCGAGAGCTCGTATTGGCCTATCGTCCGATTGATCCGTTCACCCCATCTCCTTGTTAATTGTAGAGTCATATTGACTGGCACACTCGCACCTACACCGTCAAGACAGAACAAGCTGAGATACCCGCGCCGGAGCTAAGCGAACCTCCTAATCCTTGGTGTGCATATCTCAAGCCATAGAGAGATGACGACAGACCTGTATTAAAGTTAAACAGGTCTTATAGGCTTCGACGTGGTCGTACCATGCGCGTGAGATCCAGCGTGAACAGTGCCTACAAAGATGTCCCGGTTGCACGCGGCAACCACAATGGTGTCATCGGGAAACGGAATTCACAGTCCCATGACATAACCTCGCTTAGAGAGAAGCCGTGCCACCGGCGATGTCGTCGTCATGATTGTGCCGACGTACCTGGGTACAACTTCTTGTCCACTTTTGTAGCACAACGTGTGGGTCTCGCCGTCGAGCCAAGCACGCATGGATTTTGTTAGTCTGGGTAATCTACTATCGCCGATTTGGACATCATTCTTATCAACTTTGAGCTTGTAGAGCATCTGCCACGGTAGGTCGTCGTCTTTTTCAACCGGCATGGCCCAGAATTGGATCACCGTATCGGACCTGATGGTCAGGCACAGCCGTCCGCGCGGCTCAAACGGCGCTCACTGCCACGTCGTCCCACAGGCACCCATAGTCTGGTGGGTTGCACGTGCGGTTCTCCTCGCTGGCGACGTCGACAACCAGCACCGGACCGGGTTTGCCAACATCGTTTGGGTGCCGGTGCGGCACGCAAATCTTGCCACCCACAACAACGGTTGGCGTATTTTCCTCCACGCGGCACGGGTGCAGAAGCGGGTGTTGGCGCCACCTGCCGGCTTCACCGCGGGCGGCCAGAGTGTACACGTCGATCCTGCGGTCGGCGAATCGGAACAGCTTGTACGCGCGGGTGGTCGGGCTGAACCCCAATGCGAACGTGACCGGCGGCGAGTTACGTCGACGCTTATCCGGACCGACGGGGGGAGCCCTGGGGAGCGCCATCTTCTCTCCGGTGACAGGGTTGCACACGAGGACCTTGGCCCTGCTCCACAAGGCGAAGCAGAGGAAGCCATTGCAGACGTTGGCGAGGCTGTAGCTGTGGGGGTTGGCCTGGCCCGTCAACGCCGGAGGGACCAGTGCAGTCGGGAAAACGCTGGAGACGCTTTCACCGTCGACGTCGTCTGTGACGACGGGCAGATCGTCGGGGATGTCGTCCTTGGACGGCGCGGCGTGCCGGTCATGGTGGAGCTTCCGGAAGGAGGGGTCCCTATTGATGCCGCGCGACTGCGATGACACGCAGCATAACCGGGCGACGCTTTTGGTTGGTGACCTGAGCAAGATCTCCCACCACACCTCAGGGATCGTCTCCGTGCACATCGCCGCCATGCTTAGCGCCGTATCGATGCAAATCCTTCTCGTTAATTTCTATACTTAACAAGCACTTAGCATAATTGTATGCATGATCTCGTCGTCTTCATCTGTTTCTGTTTGTTTCAGAGTTCCTCGTGTTTGACTCGGAAAATGATCGGAATTCTGTTCAGATACGAGGACGTAATGAATCATGAATCTTGTGTTTGTGTTCGGGAATTTCAGATGCAAAGTACAACTGGCCTAGCCCATGTGCATTACAGTTTCGGTCCATGGGCCAAAGGGGAAAATAGGGCGGGAAAATCTGCCCCAGATGGCGGCATGGCGATCTCTCCGTTCTTCCCCGGTTCCCTCTCCCTGTGAACGAGCGATTTCCCAGACCTCTGGCGATTCCTCGTTCTGTTCGGCTCCGCAGTCCGCGGCCTGTTCCTTTCTAAGATTTGACTCCCACCAACCAGGAGCCTAAAACCTAGGGGGTGGTAGGGATCGCCGCGCGCCGCCATGGACTCGGCGGTGCTTTCGCTCACCTCGCTTCCACAGATCCCCACGCCTCTTCCGCAACTGCTTCGATTCGGCTCCATTTCGATCCACGACCTAGGGTTCACTAAGTTTTCTTGCGCTTGCTTGCGCATTCTGTTTTTTCATATAATCTGAAGGATCTGCAGAGATTCCTGCGGCGGGACGACCCACAGCGCCAGGAGGTTTCAAGCAGGTTTGCAAGCGGCTACCAAATTTTGAGAAACTAGGCGAATATGCGCTTTTTTTTCCTAAGCAGCAGCAACAAGCTATCTGCCTACTTTGACAATCCCTTTTTCACAATTGTTGCTAGCTATAACTTTTGTGATTGAATCTTTTAATGATGGTCGTCCTTTATATTAAGGAGAGAGACTGATAATTTGCATAGGAATGCATACCACCTTTCTTACCTTGTTGCATCTCATAAGCATATTGTGGTAGTATGTACGTATGGAAAGCTCTCGCGTTATCATGTCGTTCAAAGTTATTATTTGTTGTTAGTATGGAACATGGAGTTTGCATTCAGTTATATCCTCATTATATGCCTTGTTCCCCTACAAATAATTATATCATGCCTTCATTTGGATTAATACTTTCTCAATAATCAGTGATGTGCTTACAAGTTGGATGGATAACTTGTAGTGCTGGATATTTTCAACAAGTACTTCTGTTGTCCTAAGTGCAACTGATCCATGTTTTTTTACTGGACAAGCGTTTCTATGAAACATGATCTGCGTGCTTTCTTTGTTTCACATTGTAACACAGGTTAGTTGGTAGTTACTTTTTATAAACATAGCCTTCATTTTCAGGCCCAGAAGGAAAAGACTGAATGTGTCAGGAAAATCATCTGATGATGAAACATTACAAGCACTTAAAAGCAAGTGAATTATCCATAAGTTGCTTTCAATGATGTAACTTCGTTGACAAAATAAATGAATCTGAAATCGTTTTACTATTAAGAGACCTGAATATAAGAAACTATGTGATTGTTAAAATGTGTTCTGAAATATTGCCACTATACATTTAAACCAGGAGGTAGAGATATGTTTCTTTTATTTCTCTGTACTTGATGCTATGAGTAATTTGAACTGAACATACCAATGTTTCTGTGGAACAGAGTGACATAGTAGTAATTTTTATATAGTCCTGCAGAGTGATCAACTTTGTAGTCAAATTACACGTTGTACAGCCTTTATATTCTGGGCGTATCCTACATTGCCAAGTTTGTCTCCCTTAGTTATGGGAGAATATGTGATGATTAATACTTATGCAACTAACTAGGTTACATCTCCGTCTCTAAGAACTGAGCATCAAAATGTCATGGACTACAAAGAGACAATTATTTTACTGGTATCCTCTATATTTTGATATTTTAATGTTTTCCTTGCAGAACAAAAAGTGGATCTCTCACCTAGTACATCACAGCATCAAGATGGTTTGTAAGACCCAGATTCTGATGATGAGACCATAGGATCCGTGCCCAGGTGAGCCCATTCCACTTTTTATGCAAAGGAATTGTTGTTCCTTTGTAGTACTGTCTGTTACAATTTATTTCCTCGTGTCTGACTAAACTAAATCATGCAAATCTTTATTGTTTTTGCAGAAATGGAAAAAAGAAGTGACTGCTGATTATAGAATATATACAGTGACTAAGACCTTAAACGTATACAAGAGAGATCAGGTCTATATATATATACAATCCAGACTAATGGTTCGTCACATAGATCAAGATGATGAGACTACCAGTTGTAGTCTAAATTAAGTCATTCATCTTGGTACAAAAATCCTTTGTCTCTTCATACTTACTAGCGAATGTTTTAACTATTTCTATAGTGTTATCAGTGTCATACCATAAGTTTCATAAAAGCAGGAATAGTTCACATTTTATTTTTAGTCTCTAGGCCGTGTGAAACTTTGCCACAAGAGAATAGGCAGCTATGAATTACGCTGACCCTGCAACTTTCATATTTGCTCATAATATATTTGTTAGTTCTTTCATGCATCACAATTGGATGCTTGAAGCTGTGGACTGATGCTTTGAAATACATCAATTGGAAGAATGGTTTCCCCTCATCCAGATAGCAGACTTGGAAGCAATTTTTCTGTGCTATCGCATGAACTGCTTGTTAACTAGTTACAAATTATTTACATAGCATGTATGCAAGGCGTTCCCAAATGTTGTTAGCCAATGAGCTTGTACTTAATCTTTAAGCTGAGGAAACTGAAGATGTTCAATATTGGTACTACATATTTGGTTGTTCCTATAGTGCTGTATTGTTGCCCATCCATATTATGCACTTATGTGGCTATGCCTACTTACCTAGTGCAAACTAAATAGCTAGAACATAAATACCAGTAGGCGTACCTTATTATGGGATGCACTGATTCAATTATAAAATTTAATTTATCCCTTTTCAGGGATACTCTCCACCATGGCTTAAAGTCATCTAATAACGGTGGAGGTGCTGGTAACACTGAACTTTCGGATGACTTTATTGAGCCTGAGCTAGATACGGTGAAAATACTAAGCAAATGATCATCGATGACAGAAATACCATCGAATCTGGGGACATGGCAGGCTCTTTTGATGACCAAAAGCCAGGTTTAAAAAGAAACGCAAATTGGTAATTGATGGCGATGACTAGTTACCCAGGGCTGGATCTAAAAGGATGGTCTGCTACAGTTTTGTTGCTATACTGCCATGCTCCATGCAAGGTTCAAAAGAAAATGTCTGGGATCCAGATCCACCTCCCGGTGCCAGAATTCACTGACCATTACATGACCATTGGTTGAGACAGTTCTTCAAAGGTTCATGACAGCAATTTCATTTTGGCATGCAAGATCTGTTGTAATCGTTGATTTAGAAGAATCAAATGGAAGTATCAAACGCAGATTCAGGTTCTGGAGCTGCCAGCCGTTTACTCCTCTTCAGGTCTTGGTGGTAGTACGTGGGTATTGTCAGTTATCGCAATAACATGCAACCGTGCTACTAGGAAATGTGTAGTCGTGTGATCGACTGATTGTTGTTAAAATGTTGTATCGAAACAATGTTCTTATTTTGCGTTCGTATTTATTGAAGAATTTGATGGTTGCGTTGAAACAAATAGTACCTAGCTTAATTTTAAGTAGTTGGTTTTGAGTTTTGAAACATCAGTAACACAAAATCTGTTGTAAAAATGTCTTGTTTCACAAAACCTAGTTTGTTCAGTTACAAGACCTAGAATTCTAGCTTTCCATAAACGAACATAACGCATACTACTTACTGTACTAAACGGCCCAATGCAAATGTTCAGATATCAAAGGCAAATGAAATCAGTACTCATCAGTGGATCATGTCGTCTAACTGGACGTACCTGTAAGCTGTAACTAGATGTGAGCCCAGATAGCCGGTGAGCAATTCGACGGGGGTTGCCGTGGGAAGCACTGCTCGATACGGGAAGGCGACCTCAGCCACCTTCCCATGTCGCTGCACGGGTGCAGCCATGGCTGATCCATGGAGATGGCGGCGTCGAGGTGGTAGCTCCGGTCGTCCAGGAAGTAGACGCCACCCAGGAACCCCATCCCCTGGTAGCTAGGCGCCGACGCCTGGAAGGATCTGGAGCAGCCTCGCCCGACGAACAACATCCGGCCATCCAGGTTGTACAGCTCCACCCAGTTGTGCTCCGGGTAGTTGCCCCGCATGTGGAAGAGCCTGAAGCGCAGAGTGCTCCCTCTCACCGGAGCAAGCCTCATCACCATGAGCAGGTTGCCGCGGCTCTCCACGAGGTAGCGAGCCACGACGGGGTTGGCGTCGCAATCGTTGCAGGGCCTCCGCGGAGCGAAGATCAGGCGCACTACATCGAGAGTTGGTCCTGCGGGGTTGCGATCCGTCCGGAAGTAAGCCGCGATGTTCTCGTCACCGGTGAGGACGTAGAAGCCCCCTCTGTAGTATAGGACGTCCTCCACTGGGG
This sequence comes from Oryza coarctata, assembly GCA_030770085.1. Classification (NCBI taxonomy): domain Eukaryota; kingdom Viridiplantae; phylum Streptophyta; class Magnoliopsida; order Poales; family Poaceae; genus Oryza; species Oryza coarctata. The sequence continues at coordinate 22,239,780 of CM061470.1, forward strand.
CCAGCCGCTGATCTCCTGGGAGAGCTACCGCTGTCCAGGCCCGTGGATCCCGCAAGGGCCAGAACGCGACGAAGGGAGAGCGGTTGATGGAGGCGGCCAGGAATCGTGGAGAACCTGGCGGGGAGGAGAGTGCGGCGGCGCGGATGAGCCAGTTACTCCGCTCGGCGCCATTCTCGCTGACGATGACGTCGGGGACGGCGACGCGATCGCCGGAGCGGAAGTTGAGGAGCGTGTGGCCAGACACCTGGCCTGTCGCGAGGAAGAGCCAGCCGCCCTCTTAGGAGCCGAAGTAGCGCGCGAGGCGTGCGTCGTCCGGGAGGCGGGCGCGGTGTGCGCGGCCGGGGGCGAGGATGCGGAAGAAAGACGGCCCACCACCACCGGTCGGCGGGAGGAGGAGCCACGGGAGCTGTCGCGCCGGCGGTGGCCCGGCATTGTTCGCCTGGAGTCCCGCGAGGTCGTCGCGCCACGAACGGCAGACGACGGCCACCCGGAGGCGGTCGGCTGCGCACGGGATGCGGCGGACGATGCTGCCGAGGAACTCGGACGGTAGGTCCGCCCAGCTACCCGCTATGGCCATGGCGAGTGCTAGAGGTAGCGAGAACATTGGGGGTGGATGCCCGAAGACGAAGAGCAAGGCCGTTAGGAAATGAGGATCCGATTGCTTCTAGAAACTGGAGAGAGCAAAGGAGAGAGAGATCGAGTGGAATTTATAGCTGCAGCCTTTGCAACTTGAATTGCAAGCAGAGAAGGTTCGTTTAATTTTCTCCCACCAATTCAGCTAGGTCGGCTGCTATGCCTGCCTTAGCCTTGTTGTTTCTGGATTGGACGTTGATCAGTGACTCGGTCATACATAACTCATAGAATCATGGAAACAGGTCAGGGACACATACTGTGAGATACAGACTGCTATGCTAGTCAACAAACAACTCTGTATGATTTTAAAATAATCACAAAGGAACAAACAATGGTTATCTACATAAGTCAGATACTAAAGGTAGACAATTCATACGTAGCAGATACTCCATCTTAAAAAAAATTCCAGGATAGTCTGATTCGTTACCAGGAAATAATTCTTTTAGGAACAGTGTGAGCTACCAATTTTATCACGCTCTACATTTGTATCACTAACAGTAATACAGCACTATAAGAATGACAAGCCACATCTCACAAACTATATTATCACAAATTATTATAATAATAATGAATAATAAATGTATATTGTATCCAATTGACACATCAGAGAGCAGCTACAAGCTATAGTTTAGGGCTAGAATGAAACTCAATTAATTGTCTTCGCTTGCCTAAAATTTTTAAAGAAAAAAAGTTTAAGTACATACATACTCGAAAAGTGTGGATATGTATATGCTTAATTATTTTACAACTCATGTATTCTTATGTGTGCATTTTTGTTGATTGAGGCCCTAATGTTAATCTCAACTAAGTAGCTATATAACCACTCTATTTAGTATAGTTTATTATTTATAAGATACTTAAGTCCTAATGTAACCCATGAATCGTTTTGTAATGACTTCAGCATCAGCAGAATCTCAGAGCCTACAGTCTAATGTCAATTTTCACCTTGTTACCTATTTATTAATTTCTTTTCACTTTTCTAAAACTATGCACCTTTGCCTAAACCATTATCCAACTACATTTATAGAAACACAACCCACCTCATCATTGACGACTCTCGAAGACTTCCGCCCTCAGGCAACCCATAAACTATAACATCAAAATTGAATTTTCTTTCTTTATATTATCATCATTAGTTTTCCTCTTAAATCTAGGGTTGTCATCTTATAATCTCACTATGAAGCCATTTGATTTTTCAGACTACATAAGTCTGTTTCTCACCACACAGGCTAGCCGTTAGTCATATAGGTTGACTTTAAAAATGGTTATTGTCTTACAATTTTAGTTCACAACTATTTACAAATAAATCTACATTAAATAAACCATTTTACATCCACCCATAACTGTGGGTACATGCTTAAATAGTTTGATCAAAACTTCTGCAGAAGGTATGCACTTTATCTACATGCCGCAAGGCTCTTCAGTTACCCATCGATAGTGAAAACTTGCTACATATTTTTTTAAAAGCAAAACTAGGATAAACATTTATCGACCAAAAGGGTCTCAGACCAAGTTCCATACAAGTCTTAGACTTCTTGTACTCAGGATACCGCGAGTACCACTTATCATGGCTACTTCAGTAATTCTACAACTCCCAGTAAACAAGCGATCTTAACCCCACTAATTACTTAGCTAGAGATGTCTTATACCACTTGTGTGGTCATACTATATTATACTCAGTGCAATTTCTCATTAAAGAGGTTCTTATATATGAATACAAAGTCTCGCCACACAGGTGACCAATACCATGATTTTTTTGTAAAAACAACCACTTTTATTTTGCAAAACCATCGACATAAAATGTTGGGTTTTTAAAATAGTTCATAACCCATTTTTCTAACATTATCAATTTATCTCATCCAAACATCACATTATTCATGAAAACATATTATTAATTATTATTCATGCAAATATATTATTCTCAGCACTAGTGATAAGAGCCTCATGTATTAAAACATGGCCCATAAATGTCATGGCAATCAATTTTAAAAGAAAAGGATATAATGCAATAAATATATCGACCAAACAGATTGACTACGATCAATGGCCTTTACGTGTATTTAATTATGCACTTTATAAATATGTAGGAGACTGTCAGTGGACTAGGTTCACTCGTATAGATTTGCGTGTGCACCAAATAGTGAGCGCACACGTCAGCGACTACAGGCGGTGAACCAAGTGCGTGGGCATCGGTCAAAGTGGATCCAACTAGGCTAGATCAAGGCTATCAGGCCCACGTGGGTCCTACTCATCAGTGTCACGTTCCTCCAATCTTCTTTTCTTTTCTTTTCTTCTCTCCTTATTTTTTCTTCCTCGTTCTTTCTCTTACTCTCCCCGTCCCCTTTCTATGCCATAGGAGCTTGAGGCTAGGGCTAGAGAGCCCAACTCTAGTTAGCAGGGGTGGAGGCTATAGGAATGGAGCTCGTTGAGGGGGAGGGGGAGTTCTTGGGGCGATGGTGATTAGCGGAGGGCAAGGTCGCTCACCTAGTGGCAGAGTGGTTGGGCGTGGTGATGACCTGGACTGAGATAGGGAGGCAGCGATGTCTCGATGGTCAGCTAAGCTCAAAAAGGTGGGAATGGACCCAAGGGAATGCGACGATGTTAGTTATGCACTTAGCTCAGCCTTTGGCGCAATGAATGGTGAGGTAGAGGGGGAGGCAGAGAGAGCTCGGGGCATAATAATGGCGGTTAGAGTTTTTGTTATAGTTTACTAAAGGAGAGAAGGCCAAGGAAACATGGTGGAGATGGTTGTAGGGTCTGGTGTTAGGTTTTGTAGTCATTTTTGGCATTTCATGACAAGTCGAGATACGATGAATGTGCACGCGGTGCCGCGAATCGTGAGAAACCTTCATTGATATCTTTTCGTGTTCATTATGATGGGATAGAACTTGACTAAACTTTACAACTTCCTAGGATAGAGAGAAGAGGAGAGTTGGCTTGCTGCTTCATCCATTGTCTCATCTAATAGTTTGGTAGTACAGGGGAAGAGAGATTTCATGTACATACATGCATAGCATAGCCTTGCATAGGAGAAATAAAAGAGATAAGAGTTTACATGCCATGTTGTCTATACGTATGAAAGATGAAGTTAAAGAAAGAGGAGACAAGGTAGAATCACATCGTCATGCTGCACCATACTACGCCAAGCGTGGCCCTCACCTCCGCAAATCACACCATGCCAAGCACATCTCTCCCCGGTGCGAATCTAGTTGACGCGTCGCGCCACGCCATGTTCACCTCTTGCCACCACAAATCTCACTGGGTGTCTTCCCTATCTCCTTGTGCGGTCACATCCATCCCCATTGGTCATATCCCCCTCTCCCATGTCCCTACCTTGTCATGCCTAGATGCCTATAAAAAGCGTCGGTGAGCCCCTCCCCTAAACTGTGCGCCGCACCACATCTCTCTCTCCCTCACCACCACCTTCCTCTTCTCCTCCACCAGAGTCACTGCTGCAGTGCCCTTTGGCACTATCGAGCTCGCCTCCAGCGATGACATCATTGCCACTGACCGTCACCTCGCGTCGACCTTTCCTCTTGTCCCTGCTCTCTCCCCTACGTCGGTCACCTTCAGGTGCCACCGCCACCCGTCTTCGAGCGCGCTCGCATGCAAGTCAAAGAAAATGGAGAGAGAACCAGAAGGAGAAGGAAGAAAAAAAAGAGGAAGAAATTAGAAGAGGAATAGGACCTATGTAGGCCCACCATTTTCTATCCACCTCTATGAACCTAGTACCTATCTCTCTCCTCTCAGCGACATTCAGACCCCACATGTCAGCTAAAGGAATATTCTTTTTAGAATTCTTTTTATTTTTTGAAAATCATTTAAATTTTAAAAATTTATATATTTTTATTTGTAACTCCGTTGAACCCAATTCAAGTTTCCAAATTTTTCTTAAAAATATGATCTACGTATTGGTACGTATTTCTGCTTTTAGCATTTTATTTATTTGCTTATTTTCCATGCGTAGGCCCTAGTTTATGGATGATCCGGACGCCGCCTCTAAGGGAGAATACTATATTCTGAAACTATATTTACATTTTATTTTTTATAAAATTATATTGCTTAGGTTACACTTTAATCATACTTAGCCTCGATTTATGTGAAATCGACAAACCACTCAGAAGTCATATTTATATTATACAGGATATTGATGACTTCTATCTTTATTAACTTTATCAAATATGCGCAAATATTGTTATCTTGTGGATGTGATTAGGTGCAGAGTTAGTGACTTTAGAACCGATTCTATTAGAAAATTTATCCAATGTACCATCACTTGTATAATAAAATTTTCATAGCTAAGTAATTAGCTATTATATGGAACACTTGTATATTAATAATTGTGAAATGGTACGATGAGAAGATGGTGTTGTAGATCGTACTCAAATCAACCTGAAATTATCAAACCCCACCGATTGTCGCTTGCCTAAACTGAGTTTATGTGAATAATCATGCAATGACAACCTGATATTCAGAACAGCTCGGAAACGGCATGAATCCATACACGGCGAAAGGGAGGCTCCGCCGTCAGGCCCCCGACCTTCACCAGCATGGAAGGGCATCCGCCATGGGCGGACCTCGACGAACGAATCGTGGCCAAGATCGTCGACCGCGTCCCGTGCGAGATCGACCGCCTCCGCGTGTGCTCCATGTGCCGCGCCTGGCGCGCAGCCCTCGTCGGACGCAGGCACCCGCCGCCGCCTGCGGCGCTCCCGTATCGCTTCCTCCGGAGACACAACGACCCTGTCTTCCACTGCGTCGCCAGCGGCTGGCGCGCCCACGCCGACGTCAACGCCGTCGAGCTGTTCGCCCTTCGCGACAAGCGCCTGTTCGGCTCGTACGACGGCTCCTGGGTCTTCGTATCCCTCGAGAAAGCTCTCTTCCATGCGCTCCTCAACATCGACACCGTGGAGAAGTTCGAGCTCCCCAACAGTCTCGGGAACGCAATGGGTTCGTCGGAGAAGATTATCATCGCCGCCGCCACCCTCTCGTGTCAGCCAACTGAACAACGATGCGTCGTCGGCGGCATCGTAAGGCCCCACTCCGATCCTCGCGGCGTGAGGAGAATTCTGCTCTGGCGCCGTGGCGCTAGCGTATCCAGTGCCAGAGGAGGCGTCATTTGAAGCGGAAGACGTCCTATTACCACAAACTAGCCTTCCATTTCCTCACGCAAGGGGAGCACATTACTGTGGCCGATCCCAAATTTCTTGAACTACCGGGTGCCGTGAAGCATCTCCGCTTCTCGCCATCTCCGCTTCTCGCCGTTGTCTGGCTGCAAGTACGACCATCGGTTCGCCGAAGCGCGCTACCTCGTGGAGTCCCGCGGCCACCTGCTCATGGTCGTCAGGCTAGCTCCTCGACCTATGTTCGCCGCGTCGTCGTTCGGTGTGTTCCAGATGGCCTAGTGGGTGCTCTACGGCCAGGTTCAGTACGCATGGAATGAGCTGTTCACGCTGGATGGCCGGATGCTGTTCGTCGGACGAGGATGCTCCAGATCCTACCGAGGCGGCTGCCTACCCGGGTTTGAAGAGCGGCATCTGCTTCCTGGATGACCGGAGCTGGCACGGCCCGGAGATCGTGTTCAGGGACGTCGCTGAACGGCATTACGATTGCAGCGACAACGGGATATGGTCGGGAACGCCTCCCCAGATCGAGCACTTCGACCCGGGATGGCCTCTGGTGCCATCGAACATCTCCCCTCCGGTCTGGTTTCTCCCTCGAGACTACAACTTCACTAAAACGGATCAGATATCCAGGTTACTGTCGTCTGGATAGCTAATTCGTGCTCCTTCTCTGTTGTGTTGTTTTGTTTCCTCTTGATGAGTTCGATCGTGTTAGTCCTGAAGAGAGTAGTAGTTTCTGATTAGCCCATACAATTCTGTGCACTGTTTTATTTGTGCTGTAATCTGAAGTAGAACTTCCTTTGGTGCAGAAATCACTTGCAGCTAAGAATCTGAATAGTGTGTGGAATGATCTGTGTACTTACCATCCCTTTCGGATGATTCATGACCTTACTACTTGATCTGTACTTACCATCTCTCTTTGTGTTTCAATGGATAATGTCAGTGTGATGATGTGCGTGAGTTGTGAATTGGATTTTTTGTGACCAGCCCACGACACTTCTCTTGGTCGATAGAGCTATACTTTTTGCTGGAAGTCGCAAGAATTCTGAATTGGTTTACTTCAGTTCTTGCAGTATACTTTATCATGCTTGAATTTATTTACGATATTCAGAGCTCTCACCTTCATCTGTACAATGCATATTCTTTCATCTTCGGTGTCTGCAGATTGCAGACTGTTGAAATCTGCTACTTCCTTACATGATTGAAATCTGTAGAATGCAGACTCATCATTTATGCAGTTGAATTCTGAAACAGTTGGCTGGCATTACATGATTTTTGTGCTCAAAACGTATAATTCACTTTGCAAATATGCTTGCCAGTGCTTAAGCATTCCTGATAGATGGAGCAAGGCATTTCTTTGGATGAACTGAATTTTCATGCATTTCCTGATTGTAAAGTGTGCTTCTGATATTTGGCAGCTTATGTACTAACTCACTATGGAATAAGTGAGTTTGACGTAACGTAACTCATTTTATGTTGATATGCGTTAATATTCTGCATGCCATGATGCCAAGCTTCTTTGACATTTCACTGAACTTTTGCGAAGCATCTCAACTGTGTGGAATACAGCAGATAATGGTGTTTGCAAATTGTCCCTATTTCTTCATGATTGTTCCTAGTGCCAATAGTCTGCACTAATGAATTTAATCCGTACCCAATATTTTAGTCCGGGTAGCTGCATAGCACAGTAATAAACTTGGGTAGCGATTTTGATTCGTTCCTGCAAGATACGAATCCTCTGAAACTATTTTGGGACGGATACGAATTATGTATAAAAGTGAACGTATTTTGATATTGTCGGTGTAAACTTACTGGGACGGGACCAAGATATGAATCATGTACAAAAGTGGATGGATGTAGTATTTTCTACAGATTATATCATTTTTTAAACAACCGTGAGTAATTTTAAATAACAAATTTTTCTCGAACATGAATTTTGAATTAGAATTTCTCTGCCGACTGGGAATTTCCAAAGTCTGAACTTGGGCCTAATTTACCTGGCCCAACAAATGAGATCAGTTCTCTCCGGCCCAACCGGAGTTGTGTGAGTCTTGCAACACAAGTTGGCCTTCTAGAAGACAAGGAATTAGATTAACCAACATAATAGCATCGTCTACCTCGTCCTCTGCTCGTCTCGTGCGTGCCATTCGTCATCGCCAAGTCCCCAACCTCCGGCCACCACTACTCCCCTCCGGTCCTCCCATCGAGCTCGGCCGACAATATCGTCAGCCGCCACGTCGTCCGTCATGAGCGGAGCTCTCCGCCGACATCGTCCGCCGTGGAACTCGTCTGCCGCTCCTGGCGCGCGGCGCTCGAGCCATCGGCGCGGGCGCCTCCTCCTTTCCCGTGTCTCGTCCTCCCGGAAGCCGACGGGCCTGCCTTCTATTGCGTCCCCAGCGGCTGCCGCACCCACCCCTTCTTCGTCCCGCACGGCGCACGCCGCTCGCGCTACTTCGGCTTGTACGACGGCGCCTGGCTCTTCCTCGCTGTCGACCCGGCTCAAGGCAAAGACGGCGACCACGTCCTCGTTAACCTCAGCAAATTTGAGTTCTTCGACACCCCCCCCCCACACACACACAACATGATCCACGACCAAGTGTTCCTGGAACTGGAGTTAGAGAGCGAGATCGTCATCGTCGCCGCCACCCTCTCGAGCCAGCCAACCGAACAAGGATGCATAGTTTCCGGCATTATCAACTATTGCCCGTTCCCTCAGGGCCGGTGGGACATTGCGTTCTGGCGCATGGGTGATCGGGTGGTCTTCCGATCCTTCGGGGCGGAGAACGCGTGCGTGGAAGTGGAGGACCTCATACACCACGACGGACACTTCCATTTCCTCACCCGATGAGAGCACATCCGCGTGAGTCAACAGGTGATCTTCCACCAGTCCATGATCAAGAAGAAGTAGAGGAAGACGTGGATGTAAACTGGGAGGTGCTGCTCTTCCAGCCGCGCGGCGACGACGACGAGGAGGAGCAGGTCCTTGCTCGCTACCTCGTGGAGTCCCGGGGGAGTCTGCTCATGTTCATCAGGTCTACTCCTTCATGTTGGTTAATCCAGCTCGGTCAATTCTGTTCATTTCTAGCTGGCAGTAGTCGCCGTGAGCGCGCGTATGCTATCGTTCGTGGGATGGCGTGAACTTGACGGAGGTCGTGGCGCGCGCGGTGAAGTGGAGTTCGTGACTACGACCTTGTAATCGTTGTGTATATAAATCGATTAATAGAGTCTAGAAAAGCGCGGTGACCAGCGACACCAAACTCAGTGTTTTGCTCTATTCGCGTTGAGTTGCTGTGTGCGTGTGTTTAATCGATTCCGGGCAGCCTTCTTCTTCGTCTCCGGCGAGGCAGCCTTCTTCTTCGTCTCCAGCGATGGTCGGCAGCGAATAGGAGGCGTCATCTGGTATTAGAGCCTGGTTCCGCTGTTGGATTCGTTATCGCGCCACCAAGTGGGCACTCATGCCGCGCAGTCGTTCCACATCGCCACTGCCACTACGACACCATCATCGGGACGCGTCGTCACATTTAGGGAGCAGCAGCAGCAACGGTGGTTTAGGGAGGAATCTGGATCACCTCCTAGCCGGCACTCTCACTTGCACCAACTATTTTGACTGAGCGACGCTGATAAAGGTCATGCTTCAAGCGCGTGATCTCTATAAGTGGTAAGCCTCGACGCCCTCGACGCCGACTTCACTGATGACCACATGGCGCTCGAGGTGATCTCTAAGGCAATCCCACCACAGATGATGGGCATTGTGGCAACCGAGCCCTCGGTGAAGAAAGCTTGTGATGCCATCTTCACTAGGCACGTGGGCGTCGAACAGGTGTGACGGGCCAAGGCGAACACGCTCTGGCGAGACTTCGACATGTTGCGGTTCCGTAATGAGAAGACCATCGATGACTTCGCCCTTCGCATCAATGGGATTGTGCACCAGCTGGCAGTCCTAGGCGAGGAGGTCAAAGAGGAGGATGTCATGTGCAAGTTTCTCCATGTGGTTTTGGCGAGGTATGCGTAAATCGCAATGGCGATCAAGACTCTGCTTGATCTAAGCCAGGTCTCGATGAAAGAGTTGATAGCATGACTGAAGGCGATGGAGGAGTGCCACGATCTTGGTGGGAGCAGCAGCAATAGTGTCGTGGCCAGGCTAAACTTGTCCTAGGACGAGCTGGTGGCGTGCGTCGCATTGCGTCTTCAACTCTTCGCCAACGGTGGCTCGGGTGGCAACTGCTCATTGTCATTAGGCCAGAGCCAAGGCCATGGTGGCGGCCATAGCAAAGACGGCGGGAGGTCTAGTGGTTTGAGGCCACCGAAGCTCCTTGGCGGGAACGGCAAGGGAAAGAGGATGATCGCCGATGACGAGTGTTGGTACTGTGGCAAGATGGGCCACTGAGCCTGCTAATGGCGCAAGAAGAAACGCGACAAGCAGGTATATACGGTCTAGGGTAAGGAGGAGTCGGTTGAAGAGACTCTGCTATTACTAGAGGTGACATTTGTCAGCATCTCTTCCTTCCCCAATCCATCGTCGCTAGCCAATCTAGCGCCACCGCCGCCCGGAGATGGACTCTCTATCTAGATCAAGGGCGGAAGCAATACTTGGTGGACATTCATCGAGGAGGAGCTAGGGTCCATTTCGCTTGTAACCCTGGTGTCCGTCGACGTCGTGAATTCATCCCTTCCCCAACATCAGAGCCTAAGGAGATCCACCTCATGGAGAACAAGCTGTTTATGTAGCTCGGGACGAAGAGTGATGGTGGGAGCACAAGCTAGATCCTTGACATCAGCGCAATATATCACATGATAGGGGAACACGTTGCCTTCTCCGACCTCAACACGAGGGTTCGAGGCACTGTGGTCGCCATCGAGGTCGTGGCACAATCCTCTTCAAGTGCAAGAGCAGCGAGCATTAGGTGCTAGCCGGCGTCTACTATATTCCTCGGCTGACGACGGACATTGTCAGTCTAGGATAGCTCAATGAAGACGGCTACAAGGTTCTGATCAAGAAAGGTGTTGTCAAGATCTAGGACTAGAGGTGGCATTTGCTAGCGAAGGTGAAGCGCTCGGCAAGCCGTCTCTTCATGCTCTACCTTGACAGCCAGTGTGCCTTGCTGCTCAGAGCTCCAAGGTGGCTTGGCAATGGCATGCCAAATTTGGACACCTTGGATTCTAGGGCTCAGGGCACTGTCAAAGGTGGACTGTGCGTGGATTGTTGTCGATCGATCATATTGATAAGGTCTACGATAGTTGCTTGGTCGGAAAGTAGCGGCGGCGTCCTTTCTCGGAGGCCAGCTGCTATCGCGCTGCACACCTCCTAGAGCTAATGCATGCGGACTTGTGCGGACTGATCATGCCAAAGACGTTGGGAGGGAAGTGGCTCTTTCTTCTCACCGTCGACGACCAGAGCAGCTACATGTGTCTTATGTTGCTGGCGTCGAAGGACCAGGCTGCGGCGGCCATCATCCAGCTCTAGGTGAATGCAGTGGCAGAGGCAAGGCGGAGCCTAGGCACACTTCGCTCCAATCGCGGTGGCGATTTCACGACGGGCGTGTTCGGTGACTACTGCACTGAGCAGGGGATTTAGTGCCACCTCATCATGCCATACACTCCGTAGCAAAACAGCGTGGTGGAGAGGCACGACCAGACAGTGCTAGGCATGGCCAGGAGCATACTGAAGGCCAAGGGGATGCCTGGCTATTTTTGGGAAGGCAGTCACCACGGTCGTCTTCATCCTTACCTGGTCACCGACGAGGAGCGTCAAGAGGAAGATTTCATTCGAAGCTTGGTATGAGACTAAGCCTTCAATTCACTTTCTTCGTATGTTTGGATGCGTGGTGCATGTGAAGGTGGCCTGAAGGCACTAGCAGAAGCTGGACGACCGGAGTATGCCAATAGTGTTCATTAGGTACGAGCCGGGGTCCAAGGCGTACAAGTTTTACAATCAAACACCTAATACATGTATATCTCATGCAACGCGGTGTTTGATGAATCAAAGGTGTGGGATTGAAGCAATGGAGGTGGATCCAGTGCGACGGAGTCAGAGCCGTTCCACGTTGAGATTATGATGGTGACGTTCCATCGTGGGGTCCATGCTAGCATGGCGGAAGGAGGCGCGATGGACGTGGCATCCACGACGAGGGCGAGCGATGAGGCGCCTAATCCTGCATTGCCAGGGATGCCCACAGACACACCGAGCACGGCGGCGAATCCAACGACAGCCGGTACACTTGCATCGCTAGTACGTTTGTGTCGCCACCCAAGGCTGATCTGGACCTCAACGACGACCATGATGATGAGGCTCCCCTCTGGTTTAGGGCACTGGACAACGTGCTTAGACTGGTAGAGATTTTTGGCTTGGCGAAGCGAGAGTTCATGGTTGATGAGAAGCTTCATCTTGCTACTAGAGACAACGAGCTGGCCGCGTTCGAGGAGGCCCATGATGATGTCCGCTGGCATAAGGCGATGGCAGAGAAGATGGCACTCATTGAGGAGAACAAGACATGGGTCCTCATCGACCTCCCTCTCGGCCATCGTCCCATTGGCCTAAAGTGGGTCTACAAGCTCAAGCGTGACGACTAGGGCGTCGTCGTCAAGCACAAGGCTCGCATCGTTACCAAGGGGTACATTCAGTAGTAGGGGATCGACTACGATGAGGTGTTTGCCCTAGTCATGCGGATGGAGTCCGTGTGAATGCTGCTCGCCGTCGCAACACAGTGGGGCTGGTTTGCATTTCTGAACAGTAAGCTCAAGGAGGAGGTGTATGTCCGACAGTTGTTGGGTTTCATCGCAATTGGGCACGAAGAGAAGGTTTGGAGGTTAAAGAAGGCCTTGTATGGGCTTTGCTAGGCACTAGGGGCATGGAACGCAAAGCTGGATAGCAGTCTGCATGAGCTCGGCTTCACCACGTGCGTCAGTGTGCACGGGATGTATACTAGAGGCATTGTAGCGTCGTGTGCAGACGTCGAAATGTTCAAGGAGCAGATGTGCCGTCTATTCTAGATGAGCGACCTCGGTCTCCTATCGTGCTACCTCGGGCTCAAAGTCAAACAAGGGGAGAACACCATAATGTTGGGTCAGTCAGCGTACGCCCAAAAGCTACTAGACAAGGCAGGCATGGCAGTCTGTAACCCTGCCACACCCTGATGGAAGTCCGACTAAAGCTCTTGACTAAGAGCACGACGCCGGAGGTTGACGTGACGATGTACTGCAGTATGGTGGGGGGCCTTCGCTATCTGGTACACACGAGGCCAAACATTATGTTCGCGGTGTGCTACGTAAGTAGATTCATGGAGAAGCCCTGACAAGAGCACTTTGTCGCCGTCATGCACATCTTGCTCTATATCACCAGCATGGTCAATTACGTCATCCTCTACCCCAAGCACTCTAGCACCGACAATGCGCTGATGGGATACAGCAACAGCGATTTGGGGGAAGATATTGATGAGAGGAGGAGCACCGACGGTGTCATCGTCTTCCTTACCAAGATGCCAATCTCTTGGCAATCTCAGAAATAGAGGACGATGACCCTCTTAGCAAAGTATATGGCGGGCGCGGCTAGAGTGTGTCAGGCCATGTGGCTCATGCGGCTGCTAGGCGATATCACCGCATCAAGGTCCAGCTGCCGTTTTTGAAGATGGATAATCAGTCCATAATTACACTCAATAGAAATCCATTTCTTTATGACAGAAGTAAGCACATAGATACTAAATTTTATTTCACGTGTGAATGTGTGAAAAATAGAAAGATCTGCGTGGACTATGTGAGCACTAAGGAGCAGCTCGCGGATGTACTGATAAAGTCGGTTAGGCGTGCGAGATTTGCGACAAAATCGACGTTGGTAAACCGATTCAGGCTTAAAGAGGAGATTGTTGGCTAATCCAGCTCTGTCAATTATGTTCGAGCGCATTTCTTGCTGGTAGTGATCGCCGTGCGTGCGTGCATGCTCTCGTTCGTGGGATGATGTGAACCTATCGGTGATCGTGGCGCGCACGGCGTAGTGGAGCCACGATGGCGCGAACCTATCGGAGGTCATGGTGCGCGCGTCGAAATGGAGTTCGTGGCTACGACCTTAAAATCGTTCTGTATATAAATCAATCAATAGAGTGCAGAAAAGCGCGGTGATCAGCGACACCAAACTCAGTGTTCTGCTCTATTTGCGTTGAGTTCTTATGTGCGTGTGCTCAATCGATTCCGGGCAGCCTTCTTCTTCATCTCCGGCAACGGTCGGCAGCGAGCAAGAGGCGTCACTCCACCTCACTACCTGCCGACGACGTCGTTCCTGGTGTTCGAGAGAGAAGACAAGGTGCTCAACGACGGCGAGCCGGCACAGCACACGTGGAGGGAGCTGCGCGCGCTCGATGGCCGGATGCTGTTCGTTGGACGAGGCTGCTCCAGCTCCTACAGAGAGGCCGGCAAGTACCCGGCAGCTATGAGGGCGTCTACTTCTTGGATGACCGGAGCTTCCGCGACACGGCGATTCTGTGGGCGAAATCCGCCGAGCGGCAGTTCCCCTGCAGCGACAACGGGAAATGGTCGCGATAATCTCCTCGGATCGAGCGTTGCTTCCCGGAGTAAGGCCTGTCGAACTACTCCCCTCCTGTTTGGATTCTCCCTTGAGACTATCGACAAGCTAGTTTTGGCAACGTTGCTCGACAGATCAAGTTATTTTGTGATCAGGCTAATCCGTGCTTCCTTTGTCAACATTGTGCTGTTGTTTGTTTCTTCTCTCTGAGTTCGATGGTGTTCTCGTGCTGAGAACTGTTGCTGATGTAAAGCTGAAGCATGATTCCTTAATTCAGTGAATAAATTCTACAGATGACCTCTTACCGTTCACTTAGTTTCTGTATGCAATTCTGTTAATAAATTTGCACTTCAGTTCAAGCTTCTTCAAGTTTGTAATGAAATTGCAATGTGCGTACATTTTGGTATCTGCAGGTTGTTCTGTTTCTTTACAGTGCGAGTAACATGACACTCAATTGTTGTACAGCTTTTGCTACCTTAACCTTTTGTTACCCTTTTGGACAAATTCGAGATGCTAGCTAGCATATCCTTATGTTGCAACTGAATTTCAGTGTGGACTTGTGCATGCCTATCCACTCTGAAACGCCCTTCAAATTTTAACGTCACTGGCTACAGCGACACCAGTTATGGGCTGACTTCCCGGCTCAAACGGCCCACTATTTCTGGGCCAAGAAAGCCCATTTAGTTCCAACAAGGAAAAGGATCGATAGAGATGGGCCTAAACGGAGAGAAAATCGATCAAATCCGTCGACACGCCCGTCACAACAAATACTTCCCACGAACATCTCACGATAGATCAAACAGCGCAGAAAAAGCTCCCAGAAAACACAAATCTATCTCGACACGAAGAACTACTATTGGTGGCGATGCAATGCATCATGTGGTGCAACACCATTACTTGCCCTGGCTGTGGCAGCTTCTTTTTGGGCAGTTTCCAATATTTCCCAGCAGATCGCTAGCAGGACGCTTCTCTGCACGCCGATTCTGCTCTGGATCATGGTTAGCTTTAGCTGCATCTTGCAACACTCGATCCAGTTGCCCACACGATGCAGCGATTAGTCCTGTAGGTAAGTATGTGTATATGTTGAGCAGATTGTCAAAGATACTACTAACTTTTGCGTCTCTTTTTTATATACGAAAAAAACATCAGAGCTTTGAGCTTTCCAAAAAGTTTAAGTAGCTTACCGACAAATAGTGCAGAAGGTCTCGAGGGTCTCGACTTAAACTCGGGGTAAAATTGAACACCAACGAAAAATGGATGATCAGGTATCTCAATGATCTAGAAAAATTGGACAAATATAATAATATCAGCATGCATGAATGGAAAAGGGTTAGAATTTGTTCAAGCAAGGGTTCTCCAGCTTGTACCTCCATTTTTTCTCAGGTCTTGTCTGTGGCAACAAACTGAAGTCCACTGTTTTCAAATAATGGCACCATATTGGGATTTACCTGAGAAGTTAATCAACATCACAAATAAAATTTCAAAAATACTAAAAAGGTCAAAAGGCAATTAAAAGACAATGGGTAAACATTAGGATGAACTACAAAAGATATTGGCCAGCAAATCTGGAATCTGTGCCGATACCTCTCATCTATATGGTCGACACTACCATAGTTGAGTGGTTGAAAAATAATTAAGTAGTGAGTAGGCAGCTAATAGTGTCAACACAGAGAATTAAATTAGGAAAAAGATGCACCTGCGGTATAAAGGGTAAGTGTGAACTTACAGCTTGGCAGACTTGCTATCTGCAACCTTGAAAAATGTTCTCTTTGATCCACGCCGCATGGTACCACCCATTTCTGCGTTGTTGCACTGAAGGAGATGATGCCATTAGCTTGTGTAGGAAACAGTAATTAATAACCCGAACTAATAAGTTTAGAAAGAAACATTACATACAACTGAACGTACCAGGCTTGATACGGAAAATGTAGCATGTCTCTAAACAATCGACGATTCTCCCAATAAGGTGGAATTGGAGTATATATATTCGGATAGAAGGTTTGAGAGTTAATTACCTCTGGCATTATAATCACACAAGGGTTCTCCGTTTTGGTATCAAATTCAGTGCTGTTCGCATCAGGCAATTTCAAAACATGGCATGCAAATTCTACCACAGCGAGCTGCATGCCAAGGCATATGCCCAAATAAGGGACATCATTTTCGCGGGCGTACTTAGCAGCCAATATTTTCCCCTCAACACCTATGTCTCCAAAGCCACCAGGTACCAAAATGCCATCTGCACCCTGAAATGAAAATATCTTCGGATAAGTATAATTAAAATTGTACTACATGTAGCAAATATTTCAGGAGGAAAGGACTCCCCACCCTCAATAAACTCCATAATGCGTTGTAAGCATCAGGTGCCTATAAAATTTAACCAAAAACATGTAAGGATAAAAATATATGTACTAGAGATAAAATTATGATGCATAGTGTGAGTTGTTCAAACCACAGCTGCAGTTGAATCCTCAAGATCGGTGGAAGGAACCCAATCAATTAGAAGTTTTTTTGCCACAAGCGATACAAGCATGCAGAAGAGCCTACAAGAATTGCAAATTAAGAAATATGTTGGACAAAATTGATGAGGTTTTACTGCCTGAATGAAATTAACAATAATCACTGGTAGGGATGGGTTGTGTCCGGCTCTAGTTCATTTTTTATTTAGTTGAACTATCTGATCACGGATTACACGCGGGTTGCTCGTGTCCATCCCTAATCACTGGAAGATCCATCTCACCTTCAGTACAGAGAAAGGTAAGTATCAGATACACCGGTGTATTTTCCAACCATGGCAATCCTGACCTGAAAAAGAGTACATTTTTCAGGTCGGTTAGGTCGTGTAAAGCAGGAATGTTCTTTTTATGTAATCTCAAATATCCTATTTGTTTCCATCATGAAGATGAAAAAGAGACCGACTGCTTCATGTAGAGTGCCACATAGATCAGCCCTTGCCGCCCATTACTCCAAGTTTCTTTCGCTTTTTTCTCCAGTTCCTATTAATAATAAAACATGCTCTCCAAAGCTGTTGGCCTTTCCAAAGTATTAAAAATGAACCGCAACATGAAGATTACTGGGTTCATATACAAACCTTAGTAGAGCGGCAAGCTATAATATGTGGTGTGAGACCGTATCCTCTTAATGTATGTATACTGGTTTGAATGGGCTTAGTTTTCTACACAAAAACATAAACCAAAAGATGTAGGATATTATTTTCAAGACGAAGACGACAGTTACTAGCAAATAGCAAAGTCACAGGTTAATAGACAAAGAAAATTTCTGACCTGCTCACCCACTACGTTCAAAACTGTAACAAGGCCGACGTGCACCACACAGAAATTACCAGCACCTGTCCAAAAATAACATGCAAATAAAGTTATCCATATCATCATGGAGAAAATTAAAATACTCCCACTGTCCTAAAATGTACCTATTTCTAACTATGAATCTGGTTAGAAACAGAGGGGTATATATTATGCAATAATTCAATTTCTTTACCAACACGATAGGAGAATTGGCTAAAGGCTTCAACAAATTGCGTGGATTCAATATAACCTGCAACATAGTGTCAAATACTGTTAAATTGCAAAGAGACTATATATAGCTTTGAAATTGACTAAAAAGCAGCTGGTTATCTCTTGTCACCTATAGTGCCACCGAGCTCTATTATACAGACATCGGTAGGATCCACCTCGCCATCAACCGAAACCATCGCAACACGCTCAATCCAATCTTGTATTTCATTTGTAATACGTGGGATGACCTTACAAACAAAATTGATTTAACTGGTTAGATTTTCAAGAAATGTAGAAACTAAATTTACCAAAAGTTCAAGAAACAAAGAAGTTGCTGGCACCTGGACAGTCTGACCCAAGTAGTCTCCCCTTCTCTCTTTCTCATAAACATACTGTCGTCAACCACCACAAGAACATGGCTTAAGTAAGCAAATCAAGAGCTAGCATATTGTTTTTGCAGAAGTGAGAGACTTATTTATTTATTTATGAAGGCTCGTATATATTTTTCATGTTGTTATTCTTTACTTATATATTGCAGTATTGGTTTTTGTTTAAATAGTGGGAGTATACCATAATCTAACACACAAACCACTCATTTATTTTTCAAACTTTTGCCTAATTAAGGTGTGATTTTTGTAAGTGTAAATGTGGCCAGCAATTAGTTGGCTAGCTTATCCATGGTGGGTTCTAGCTATGTAGTTTATCAATGCTTGGGAGTGAATGAAACTATGCGTTCACTCTATTGATTATTAGAAAGTTGGTACATACATGGAGGATCTTCCCGGAGGTTATGCTATGGTCTCGAGATAGTTTAATGTCCAGAAACCTCATAGTTACCAAGATCCAAATCAACCTGCAACAAGTGGAAGAAAATAACATACATCAAATGAACAAATGTATCCTATCATGGTCTCATGGATTTACATCGACGGGAACATTTATCCAAATACCTCATTACCATCATCTAAGACAAACACTTTTCCATGTTCGAAAGGAGATATAGTTCCAGCATCAGCGTTAAAATAAGGACCTGCAAATTTGAGCGATACAGTTACAACAAGTCTTACCTCACATAGAAAAAACAACATCAATTCATTAAACGCCTACTAAAGTTAAATAAAAGTAGGCATGATTCTAATAATACTCGTCGCTGATGTGAAGTGTTGTTTTTTTTTCTTTTCTAGAAAATCTTGACAATATTGCAAACACACAGATGCAGATGCAGAAGAAAACTTGCTGTATGAGCATATATATCCAATCTCTTAATAATAAATAAATAAACTAAACATGTATATATGGAAGTGGCAGAGAGAAAGAAAGGAACGTAAGCGCCGATGTTAACGGACGTAACGCGGAGGCCGCACGCCTTGTGGAAGACGCCAATGCTGCTCGCCGTCACCCCTTTACCGAGGCCGCTGATCAGGCCTCCGATCACCAGCACATACGCCTGCAGCCGTACGTCAAGCGCAGGGTCCGGTTATTTCACCTAAACGCAGCCACCAACCAAAGGCAAATTACCTGATCGATCGGCTGTTCGGCTGGCTATTATTAGCCGCAACACGTACACGGACTCGGAGTAGAATTTGGTTCCACGTAGTTCACGTCGGCCGACAGTGGGACGACGATTCTCGTTGGGTTAATTAGGGGGGGCTTGAACAATAACTGCGCGTAATAGTTTCGTTCCATACCAAGCCGGTACATGATGTGAGAGGCAAATCCAACTCGCAGCCCGTGTACGCCTACTTCACGAAGGGGGCGCAGCGTGCAGTTTCGCGACACGTTTTTACGTCTCGGCGGTGAAGAGCCAGGCGTGTACGACGACCCCGGATAGCCGGATCAGCACGTACGAGGTGTGTTTGACTCTCGCGTGTGGTTGCCCAATTTCGTGCTTATCAATGGTGGTTTTGCCGATTTCATGCGGACAAGAATGCCTTTTCTTCGCCCTGTACACGAGACATTCTGTCCGCCGGCAGAACATTCAGTTTGCGTTGCTTCATGTTACAAGTGATATAGCAAACAAATGTTTCCAGAGTAAACAGATTTTGGTAAAATTTTATTTGAAACCAACAGCATCACACAGTATGATGATTCATAGTAATATAACATAAAAAAAATATAAGACTATAACTAAAAAACTATAATCACGAAAAGGAAAGAAAAAAAAACCACCCCACACCGAACACGTCGACATACACACCAAGGAAAAGTACCGTATCGGCCGCAGCCACCTGTCTTATAACGAAATCATCACCGCCCACCAAACATCTGACAACACCTATAGACCTCTGGAAGATGAGAGAGAAGAAGATATTCATGCAGACCGCCGTCATTCGAGAAGCACCGCTCCAACTGACGGAAGATGGAAAAGACAAAAACAGGACCTCCGAAAGCGACGCCTCTTACACGACGCAATAGCGTTGTCGCCGTTCGTTCAAGGATTCAGACTCGATCTTCATTCGGAGGAAAGAGCTAGGCGTCTCGACAACGCACGCCCTTAAGAGGAAATACGACGCTCGGAAGCATGTCGTTGCCGACCAACCCGCCCCTCGTAGTCATAGCCCCGTTTCAACCAAACCAACCTTGCTGCCGGCGTGTGGACACCACTGCACCGACGCCCACCGCCAGCCAGCCTCCTGCTTTCAGCGGCTTAACTGCCGGGCACCTCCTGCCGTGCCTTCTACCATTGCTACAGCTCACACGGCCCCAGGTTCGAGAGCCATCCTCATCGCCGCCACCCGCACAGTCTCTTGTCACTGGCTGCCAAGCCAGATGGGAGGGGGGAGTTGCTGCCGTCGCCACCACACCTTGTCAAGGAAGATGGGAGCAGCCACATCGCCGTCTCGCCGGGCCAACTTAGCAGCCCTTCCTCCATGCCCGCAGTTGCCGGAGACCACCACACCCTGCACACCGTCGCCGTCGGGAGTCACATCGAGGATCCAGAGAGATGCTAGATTCGGGCTAGTGGATGTCGGATCCAGCCTTGAGGCCACCAAATCCGGCAGACCCAGCCACCACCTCCTCACCCACTGCTCCGTCGCCACCCTCCACCACCGCCTGGTCTTCCTCCTTGCGTTGGCCCAGCTCTCCTCTGCGCCGCCGTCTGTCGGCTTCACCTCTCTGAAAACCACCCGTGGATGGCCTAGATCTAGCCGACGTCACCTCCTCCTTCCTAGTCGCCTCGGCGCCCCAACCGATGTCGCGCCCTGAGGGGAAAAGAGAGAGCCCCGCCACCGCCATTCTTGTAGCCGCACGGCTTGCCGGCTGGCTGCTTGGGTAGCGGCGAGGCGAAGGGAAGAAGGGAGGTGGTTGGTGGTGGCGCTCATCTGTTCGCCGCCCAAGTCGTCCCTAGGGATGGGAGCAACACGAGGGGCTGGGAGCCTGAACTTGACCATGTCCTTCTCAAATTTTGAATAACGTTGGAAGTGATAGCAAATCCTATGGAACGCAAGAATTCGAAAACACAAGAACACGAAAACGAAAATCACAAGAAAATAGGATGTCATGTCACAACGAATTCTACAGGAATTAAGTCAACAGGATTTTTTAATTTATTTATACAATTAAGAGAAAACATGAGGTCTCATGCTAGTTTTTCTTCAAAATTCCTACTAAATGAGCTATTCCATACGAATTTAAATTTTTTTTAGAGAAGCCATTTCTTTATTCCAAAGAACCATTTAGGATAATTTTTCAATGGATTTCAATCTCCAAAATTCCTCCACTTTTCCTTTGTTCCAAAGAAGCCCTAAATTTAATCATGTTTTTTTATTAGCTATAGATGCCATCTGATACACCTTCAACAGGAACATGCTCAGTATCCATATTCTCCAGGGCAGCCGATTTTACTTCAGCTAGCATAGCAAAGAAGAACATTGCTGATTGTTTAGTAAATAATAACAACCACACATGTTGGAATCTGTAGGTGCATATGTCACACCATGATGTTTTGTTCCTTCAGACAAGAGGGCAAGAATACAACTTACTGCCAAAACTACAACTGAAAGTCCATGAGAGATAATATTGATATCAATATATAAGAATAATAATTACCAAAAAAAAATAAGTTAATAAGTTATGCTATGAAGTTATAAGAGAGAGTTATTGAACATTATTTAAGAGGACGATACAGATCTCTATAAATTAATTTGGTTTTATATCCGAAAAATCAACCATAAAAATAATGTTTTAATAATAGTTTAGAGAGCAGAAAAATAACCTATGGTTTTTATTAACTTTATAAAAACTTATGATAAGATACTAAGAAATGTTATATAATGGATTTTGAACAAACATAAAGTCTCAACAAATTAGTCTCTTTTATCAAGGATATATACAATAATACTATGACTAGTGATCGAATAAATAATAGTAACACATGTTATTTTTTAATTAAAATATGACTACATTAGGAATCAGCTTTGAGTACATAACTTTTTATATTGGTAATGAATAAAGTTATAAGAAACATACAAGAGAATATCTCTTAGTATATACTTTTTACATATGATATAGTGTTAATTGATGAGTCGCGTAGTAGTAAATAGAAAACGAAAGTTATAACGATAGACTCTTAAGTCCAAATATTTTAAAGTAAACAGATCTAAGACTGAATACTTGAGGTGTGATTTTAAAACTACATACACGAGGAGAGAGATGTGAGTTTAGGAGGACAAGTAGTGACTCAGAAGAATACTTTTCGATATCTGAAATCGATGTTACAGATGGATAGGAATATTGATGCAAACGTTAGATATAGAATCAAAGTGAGCTGTTTAAAGTAATGTTAAGCATCATTTTTTATGATAAAAGAGTGCCGTATAAGTTAAAAGTTAAGTTTTATAGAACGATGATTAAATATGCTATGCTATATAAGATAGAATACTAATCTAAAAAAGATGTCATGTTCAATAACTGAGTGTTATAGAAATACGTATGCTACGTTGAATTTGTGATTATATAAGAATAAATCGAGTTCGGAACGAGGATATACGTGATTGATTAGGGGTAGCACAAATTAAAAAAAAAATTGGTTGAGCTGGTTTAACCATATTCAAAGGATTTTCAGAGATACCACTATATTGTGTAATCTTTAAGTTAAAATAATAATGAGGAAACAGATAGAACAAGACTAAAATTAATATGGTGAGAGACAATAAAAAAGACTTAAAAGATTAGGATATATCTGAAAATCTGTTCTTAAATAAGAATAGTTAGAAAATAGCTATTGACGTGACTAAACCATAGTTGAGAGGTTTTTGGATTTCAACTCTAGACTATCCTAATTTGTTTAAGATTGAAAGACTATATTGAGCTAAGTTGAGTATTCTCTTACCACTCTATATAGAAAGGAAAAAGGCATGATTCAGAAAGCAAAAAGAACCTCACGAATAAACTCACCACATGAAGAAGAAGAGAAAACTGATTCTTCCTTAGTTCCAGAGTCCTTATACATGCTGTATTCTCGGCATCCAAATTAGCAATCTCCTTCTCAAGATCCGCAATGAGCTTCTCTGTTTCTGATCAAGGAGGTTGCAAAGAAATCATTTTTCTGATTGCTTTGCACTCCTCTTTGTTCTGCCTCTCAATTTTGCTCTGTTCCAGTTGCTTCTTAAGATCCTCAATATCAGTCTGAGCTTGCAAGATTTGACTTTGAATCTCATCTTGCAGTTCGTTGAAGCTCTCCTTTTCCCTAAGGTTTGCATCAACCATGGCCTTGCTTTTAAGAAGAGGCAGCTCAAAAGTATTAATTTCCTGTAAAAAGGCCTTGTACATCCTCTCAAAATCACTTATGTTGCCTGCATCCTTCTCAACCTCAAGGGCAAAGGACATGAACTTCTTGTGAAGCTTCTTTAGTGGTGGCGCACCCCTGGTAGTTGTTGTCCTGGTCAGAAGCCTATGTTTAATGATCACATCATCTTCCTGCGGACCAAATGCATAGTGTGCAGACATGTCTCAGCCCCTTCCAGCAACTTTCCTCCCTTGGCAAGCATTATACAGTTTGAGGGATCCAGCAACCGAAATCAGCACAGTGCTATGATAAAAAGAAACTGTATCATTTGGAGTTCAATCAATTCAGCAGTTTTGTCTGGCCACAAATATAGCTTTATTAATTTCAACAACAGGAAAATGGACATGAATGGGCATAGAGCAACTCAGTAGTGAAGCACAAAACTAGGCGGCAGTAGCATATGCAAGACTAAAAAGAATGAGGGGTGCTACCGTGCTAGCATAACAAGAGCTTCCAGATCACACACACCCAGTCTTACGACCTGCTGTATCAGACCCACAATATGCCAAACGCAACTAGATTCGCAATTCACAATCCTAACATCTCACGTATCATTCTAGGAGTTCCATGAACATCAATCAAACAGCAAAAGTAAGCAAATCTATCAACCCTAATTTTGAATTGGCATCATGCTTTTTTTTTCAATACTATTCACAACAGAGGAATAGAAAATCCAACTTCAAGGATCAATCTCTCGATCAGCTCCAGGGCTGTGGGGCATAGCAGCTCTGCCTCTTCCCACATGTTAATGGGTATCGATGGGGTAACCTGTACGACTGTATCCATCCGTAGGTTCTTCTTAAGACTGACTCCGCCTCATGTGATTGATCTAATTCCTCCTGTTTCTATGCACTTCAGTACACTTAGTACTCCCTCTGGTTATAAATATTTGATGTTTAGGACAGGATTTGGCCAAACCTTTGAAACTTTCTTCCAAAACCCATACCCATCAGCACAAAATAGTTGCTGACAGAGGGGCAGAGGACTTCAATGGATGCAAGCAGGCCTTACTCCTTATGTCATGCCTTATTACCTTCTCTTTTCCCTCTTTTTTTTGTGGTCATCAGAGCCTTTATGGAGTTTTTCATGAGGGTCTGTTAAATTAGCCCATCAGTAAGGCTGAGGTGACTTTCTTGTATGAGTCATTGATTGTGCTTTTTTCTCTCTCTCCTAATTGATCAGCAGAGCTCTTATCTTATGTTAAAAGGACTATACTTTAACCAATATACTAATTTTGGAGCTATAATTGGTAAACAGGGTCGGCAGCCAGAAAGTTACCCACGTACATAGTAGCAACTTGTTGCATTGGGAAAACCGAATAAGCCAATGACGGTCACAACTACTTGTATTTTGGATGTCCTTAGGGACCTAGGGGTGGGCTGTGGGCATTCGGTTAGACCAAACAATCGGTTTTCGTTCTTTTGTGAAATTTTGGTCATCTAAAATTCGGTTCAGTCCTTTCGGTCTAGGTCATGACCAAATTAGATGATAATTTGAGGAGACGAAGAATAAATCACACAAATCACAACTAAATTTTGGCAGCAATGGGGAATCTAGAGGAGTTCACCCTCCACTGAATTGCACGAACCAATCAAAGAACAAAATTTTAACTCAAAAAACTGAGGAAGCAAAGAACTGCACAAGGATCCAGGCCACTCACCGGGTGCGGGCGGCAGGCGGAGACGGTGGCGCGGGCGTCGGCCGTCGAGAGTGGAGGAGGCGGCGGCGCGGAGGAGGCGAGGACGTGGTCGAGGAGGCGGAGGCGGCGGGCGGGTGCCCGGCTTGGGGGAGGGGATAGGGACTAGATTTAGCAAAAAGTTGAGAAGCGGAAACAACTTCTATTTAGAATCGGATGGAGTAACAATAGGAAAATATACTCAAGGACCTATGCGCAAAACAGTGCGGGAACCCACAGAACATCAATCCCGCAGCCGGCGGCTCCTCCGCGCGGCCATCGGCGCGCGGCGCTGCCTCCATCCACCTCGCTATAGCGGAAGCATCCTCTGATCCTCTCTCCTCCGGCCTCACATTCCTCCTCGAGTGCTGAAGCAGATGCGACTGGAGCCACCAAAATGGCTGCAACAAGTGTAAAATGCATGGAGTTGGAGGAACTGTGTGTTCTTATGCATGCATACCGTGCTGCAATACAGAGACATCGGAAGCAAAAGGCTTACCAACTAACATCAGACCTTGTAATTTTGCATTTTAGCTAAGAACATCAATGTTCTCACTCAGGTAACTCCACTGGAAGCATTGCATATAGTAAATGAATTCAAGCAAAGCAAAGTAGATTGCAGACAACCAGAGTACAGAACTAAATTTGACTGCATGCAGATCCATTTCAAACAAAGAAAAGGACGCCTACCAGGCCACCATCAACCAAACGATTAGCGAGACGTAATCCTATGTAATCCCTGTGGAGTGTGCCGGCTGTTTGCAGCGAGGCAGTATATGTATCAAACCCCAACACACACACACACACACGCACACGCAAAAACATTTGTGTTCTGGTCACAGATATTCTAAGTACAACCATGTACATCAAGGATATGCTAACATCTTGCAGTGTCACAAAAGGAAACTGAAACTCAGAAACTTAGTAGCAAAAGGTGTACAGCGATTGAATTACAGATCAATTATGCTGGGTTTCTGCAAGTGGTTTTTGTTGGAAGAAGAGTTCTGTTTCAGCTAACAGTTCAAGACTAGTCAAAAATTGTCTCAGCAGTACAATACCATCAAACTCAGGAACCATGAAGTGGAATGAGGTCAAGATCTTTCAGTGATGAAGGACTAGATAATATTGCATGTAAACTAAATTCAACAGTGAAGATCTTTAGCATTGTAATAAGAGTATCATGTTAGCAACTAACAATCATAAAGAAACAGAACAACCAGCAGATAACAAGATTTACGCGTTGCCATTTTAGTACAACATAAAGAAGCTTGAATTGAAATGCATATTTATTAACAGGTGCAAACAGAATCGTGTGAACAGTAAGTAATGCGTAGAATTTCTTCACTGAAGAAGTCTTGCTTCAGCTTACACCAGCAACAATTTCATCATGAGAACACCATCGAACTCAGCAAGAAGAAACAAACAACACAATGTTAGTGAGGGAATGAAGAACGTACTAGCATGAGCACAAACTAAATTGAGTTGTTGAGCAATGTTGCCAAAACTTGTCGTCCAGAGGGAGAACCCAACCCGGGTAGGAGCAGTTGGACAGAGGTAGAAACGCTTGACCTGGCGAGGTGCTTCTGACCATCTTCCATTGTCGCAGCAGAGGAGCAGCCGTTCGGTGGTATGTAGCAAGAGGAGAGCTAGGGCTCGTGGAAATGGAAGAAGGGAGGATTCATATTGTTCCCCTGATCATTCAGGAACCCATGCAAGACGAAACTTTCCTCTAGTTGATGGGCAGTCCCAACGATCCAACTGTGCGGTCTTCCATAGGACTGTATCTGAGCCCAGTGTACATCACACTGCAGCAATGCGTATGGACAAGGGACGAGCAAATCTAGAACATCACGTGATGCCAGGTACAGAGGAGGATCTCTTACTTCATCGTACTCATGATCATTGATCACTGTAGGTGGCATTGGTCCAATCCTGTACCTCAATTCCCATTTCTCACCGCCGTAATCAGTCAATAACCAGATTTTGAGCTCTGTATCCGGCTCCTCCGGACACTCATCCGTGTTGACCACAGCCAAACCAAGCTGTCCCTCGATCACCAGCAGCTGAAATTGGCTTATCTCAGGCCAATTCTCAATCACGTTGTTTTCAGCATCGAGTCCATCGACTACCAGTGGAGATGGATTTATCCAGCTGAATACCTCCATTTCAGTATCAAAGACCACTATCTTGTAGTTCTGAATGGGTTGCGCAAATATGGATGGCCAATGCAAGCGGCCCTGAAACATGATGGGAGGTCTCACGAAAGCAGCCGGTAATCCCGCCATTAGCACCGGCCCCGATTTCGGCGGCATACCTGGGGACATCGGGCAGTCAATGTTCCGCCCCTCGCCGGCCTCACCCAGATGGTAGATCCAGTACGTGTGAATCAATGGGGCCGGTCCAACCGCCGTCTGGTACAGAAGACGGTACTCCCTTCCTGCTCCGGGAGGGCCATGGCTGTAGAAGGCCAGGATGCCATTGCCTTGAGGAGCCGGCGGGTCACACATCAGGATGTCCCCATGGTGAAACGACGGTAGCAGTGCCCAATGGCGAGTGGAGGGATTGCAGACATACAGAGCATCTGGAGAAGAAAGTACCAGCATACCATCACACGAAGACTCAATCCTGAAGGGCAGATGTTGCGGGTCGACCAAGTTGTAGAGGTCTAGATCGTCGAAGTCGACCTCCTCGGGATGGACGACATCGACGAAGCCCAGCACGCGGCGGGACTCGCGGGCGACGAGGTCGACGGCCTGGAGGTCGAAGCGGTCGTTGGTGGTGTTCTCCTCGGGGCCGAGCGGACCGAGGAAGAAGTTGCGACGGTAGAAGAATAGAGGCATCGGGGAGCGGCACCGCTGCCAATGTGTCACCACCAGATGCTGCTCGGCCGCGAGCGCGCGCCACTCCGAGCAGACGAATCGGCACCGGTGCACATCGGCGGCCGGTAGGCGTAGGAATATCTCGTACACCATATCAAGGCACAGGTAGGGCACGGAGGTGGCGGGGGCGAGCTCTTCTCCGTTCTCCTCCATGACCGTGGAACCGTCGCCGGAGGCTGTTGCTGGGGATTGTTTCTGAGACGGTAGATGGTGACTTGGCCGTTGGGTTTGTCTTTTGAATCAAGGCGGTGGCGTCTGAGCGACGGTGGCTGTGGCTGAGTACTATTTTAAAGTATTTGAGACAGGAAGATTCTACAGGAATACACGCATTGAAAATATTTAATGAAGGCTACTTTTTAATCAATTTACCGGTAAAATGTTTTTAGGCACATATCTAAACTAGTTAAACTATCTCACTTCGTTAATGACGCCATATCTCACTTTTTATTGCACAAGCTGTCGTTTAAATTTAAATATGACAAGAAACATGGATGATATTATAGCATGCCTTTAAACTTTTTTCTACTTTTTTTCACTATGAAGTGTTTTTAAACTAGTGAGAGGATGTTATCATCCAAATAGTTTTAAATTTTTTTAAAAAATAACAAAATAAATTAATATATGATATATCACTTGACAAATATACAATTTAAAGTTAAACTTTTACAAGGTTAAAATTTAATTTGTTTTTAAATTTTTAGAAGTTAAATTTTAAATTATTTATTTGTGAAATGATATATCATATATTAATTTATCTTATCAATTTTTTTAAAATTTTTGTTTCTAACTATTTAGACAACATAAAAGAGGACATCTTGAGAGTTTAGAATCCATTCCCTCTTCACTGTATACTTCGATAAGCTAGAAGCACCTGGTAACGATTTTACATTTGAGATATAAAATTCATGCAAATTGTCATGAGAAATTTCAAATATATGTACCTTTCAACATTGGTTATATTGCTATCTATCATACCACCAGATTTTAATTTATACCAGAACACCAAACTGATAAATGACATTTGGGTACTCCCTTTTAGGCGAATGCCACGATATACACACGTCTCATTGAAAACCTTTTTCCAAAGATATACTATCAGGGAGTAGGAAAACAAGTATTACTATACACTCTGGAGTACATTCCTTGCCACATCTAAAACCTTGCATGAAAAATCAGTAAAAATAGTATAAACCGGTAAGAGTCAGCAGGATCATTTTTATTAATTATTGATTATTTTGCATTAATCGATATAGAAGATCTTGGGTGATCTATATGCAGTGATACTTCCTCTGTCCACAAATATATAAGTATATCTAGTATTTAAATTGTGTCCAACATCTTCACCTTTCACCTATCTAGTTATGTCAATCAATCACAACCACCCCTTATTTAATTTTTTTAATTTATTTTTACATCTCAACCAAACACAATTCTCTTTTCTCTCAATCTTAATCTCTTTAAAAACTCCAAACATTTCTATATTTGATCGAGGGAGTATTAAGCTTCACACTTTATTTGTGTAGTACAACCTGGATTATCTTCATAGACAATGATAAGCTTTTGCGATATTCAGGCTATTTTAGTTTGATACCAAAATACGTTCTGCCAAATATCTGGTAGCTTGAATAGTAACAATGAGGTGTGTTTGAATTGGAACCAAAGGTTCCATTGGGAGCAATTCAAATAAATTAGAAGTTTGTAACACCCTATTTTTCATGAGATGTTAAAAACTAATTTAATAAAAACCTATTCGTAAAAAATTCGCTCTTTTTAGAGCAGTATCCTAAGTTGTGCCAAAGATCTCAAATAGTTTTCTTCTGTTGAAACCAAAAATAGAATCCTAAAAAAAATTGGTACCAAATAATCTCAAAGTTTGAATTCTCATATTCAAATTTCTCTCCTAAAACTCTATCTATTGGCAAATCTCCACTCAATTATTCCTATTCAATATTCTTTCCAAAAGTTCAAATAAAAAAACTAAAATCCAGTCTTGAATTCCAACTCCAACTTTGAAGAATCATTCTCTCTTTGAATCCCTCCCAAACACTCTCATGGGTCATGGCCACATCTAAATCCATTCAAAAAAATATCAACATACTCCTTTTGACTCCTTATTTATTTGAGTTTAAATATCAAGTTTGAATTCAAATCCCTATTTCAATGTCTTCAGGTCGTTGATGTGCTAAAGAAGTGGTTTATCTTGATCCAAAGTATAATAAAGACAAACTTACCTTATCTAAAGTGAAAAAATGGACAAAGGGTAGTCCAAAGTAAAACTTTAACAACAAAAAATGATACAAATTGCAATTTACTCTTTATAAAACAATAGTTATTTTATTTTGAAAATGGAGCCATTCATGCGGCAAGTACAAATGAAAATGTGAGAATGAAGTCATTTATGTGGAAGTAGCAAGCAAATGTGAAAAGATGTCTAAAAGTTCAAAACAATTTACATTTAGGGAAAAAAGTTAACAAGAGGAAACAACTTCTATTTAGAATCGGATGGAGTATTAGAAACTAAGGACTTATTTGGTATAGTTCTAACTCCTAGATTTACCTCTGATCAAGCTAGAGCTCAACCAAACGGTCTAGCTCAAAAAAAAAAATGGAGCGGAGCATGTCAGATCGCTCTAAAAAAATAAACTAGTAATGTGGAGTTGCATTCCGATCACTCCACAGCTCCAAGTCTAGTAACATTTAACAAGTATCCATTGTTTTACAGCAAAATTACTCACAAATGCCATCAAACTACCCTTCCATCCCTCCCCTTCCCTCACCAGTACGCATCACCATCGGCTCATCCTTCTCAAAACAACCAACGCCGTGAGGGAGGATAGCACGAGGTGGCGGCGCATCTGCGATCGATGGAGGCAACGTACTGGCGGTAGCGACACACCGATTCCTTCTCATTTCTTGCCTCTTCCTATCTCTTCTCTTTCATGTCCTATCCTCATTTTTGTCTTCTTGGTGCATATCTTGGCGGCAACGCATGGCGGCATAGGGCGACGATGCACAGTAGCGTCCCTTTGCACAACTATCCAAGGTCTCTCCCTCTCCCTCTCGACTCCTCTAGGTGAAGTGACATACGTGCAAGAGCTTCCAACGGTGGCGACAACAGTTGAGGGGGAGCAGGTGGTGGCTAGAAAGGGAAAAGTGCAACTCATCCCCCCTCTAACATCTCCTTCCTTGTCTCTAACCGAACGGTGGTAGTCTCTTTCTGGTCAAAACCCTATTGAAAAGAGATAATCTAAACCTAGAGCTTCTCTCCACTCTCACTCATCAATTTTAAATCCAATTTGTTGTATCAAATCAATGAAGATACTTTGTATGAATCTTGTTGAATTTGCTCTAATATAGTTCTATCATAGAACCCAGTCATTTAGCCAAATATTTCTACAATATTGTTATAATCAAACTCATTTAGCCCCAATTTGTATAGTATTCAGCAGATGCATGGTCAACAAGCAATTTTTTTAGAGCTCTCTTGCTAATTGCCCAATGACATTTTCACCATTCTTTTCTTTTCTATTCACAGACTTAGCACAAAATTTCTCCATATACTCTGTCCAATCCTATCATTTTATGATTGATATGCAGAAATTGAACCCCAATTAGTTATTAAACTACAGTTATTGCACTATTAATTAAGATGAATCATTTTTAAATGAGATGAATCACTTTGCTTTATTAGAGATCACTACTAAATTGCGTAATTTTATTGATAGGCATTTTTTTGTAGGATTGATATAAATCCACCTATCATTTACGTAGATTTAGAAATATTATTTTTTAATATGCATCGGATATATCAACTAAGAGTTTATTTATGAATGTATTTTAGGATGAACATCCAATCGTATTTCACGATAATGGACGAGTACTAGAGGTACTTTTCTTTTAAAATGTTTTTAGATGACTATGGTGCTAGTTATTATTATTTAATATTTATTTATTATATATATGTCTTATACTTTGGTATTTTTTAAGGTATCTGTTTCATCATATTTTTTAAATTCACATACTTATACTCATGGTGTTAAAAACATATAAGAAAAAAATAACATTTATATATTAGTGAGAAATTTTAAATGTATATCCAAGGTTAATATGGTTAATTATAGTCTTTTTCTCTCTTTTAGATTTCTGGAGCTGAATAAACTAGCCAAATACTTTTTAGGTCATCTCTAGATCTTCATTAGAACTAGTTTTCACTGTAGTTAAATCTAAAAGCTGATATTTAGAAGTTACAGCCTATCAAATATATTATAATAATTCTTAGAATCGGATAGAGTTATAGAAGCTACGAATAATACTCAAGGCCCTATTCGCAAAACAATGCGTACACGCCTGAACCCCAAGGAACACCGTTCATCTCACCGTCAGTCCCGCAGCCGGCGCCCGTCGGTTCCTCCCGCGCGGCCATCGGCGCGCGGCGCTGCCTCCACCTTCGCCATAGCGAAGCATCCTCTCGTCCTCTCCTCCGGTTTCACATTCCTCTTGGAGCTAGCGCTGAAGCAGATGAGACCGAAGCCAAAACCCTAAACCCCCCAAACACCAATCTCCTACTCGAGTCGTGGGGGGCATGGACGCGATCGTCTCGGCGGCACTCGAGGAGGTGTGCGCCCGCCTCTCGGCCGGCCTCCGTGTAACCGATCTCTGGACGGTGCTCCGTGGCGCGCTTGAGGTGGCCGGCCTCCCAATTGGCCCGGCTGTCAAGCGCGCCGTCTGGGCCCGCCTCGTCGTGCTCCCCGTCATCAGCGTCGTGCCGGGGGAGGGGGAGGGGGAGTCGGGGCGGGGGGGGGGGGGGGGGGGGGCACCGCACGTCGATCCGAAGATCGGCGTGGAGGAGGCCGAGCAGCTGGGCATGCGGCTGGTTGCGAGCGCCGCGCTCAGGGACAACTTCCTCGGATTGTATGACCGTAGGTACTCCAAATCGGAGCTGAGTGCCACCCAGAAGCGGGCTTTAGAACGTGTCGGGGCAAGCAGGTGCGTCCTGGGGTGACATTTTGATCCAATTATCAATCTGGTGTGGCATTTGGTCAGATTATTATTTAGTGTGACATTCGATCAAATTTTCAAATGTTCATATGCAAACAAAGTAGAGTGCCTTACTGCCTTCGATTGTAATGTGCAATAGCTTATGTCCTGTATTTGTCATAGGACTTCTGGTGTAACACAAAGTGACCTGTGCAAATATTTTGAAATGAAAGGGAACAATTTCCATTATATTGTGGAGAGCCTTCAGTCGCAGAAGTTAATTGTTAGACAATCAACTACTATTATAAAGTTTAAACACCATGGAGCTGAGAAGGAAGGTGCTTCACAGAATAAACGAGTAACCAATACCAAATCATTATATCTCTCTAGATATGCCAAAGACTTGAATATGAATTCACACCAGAGAATTGAGATTATAAAGCCCGAGCTATCAGGAAGCAAGGAAGAGACCAACATAGATGATCTACAAGATGGGACTTTTGGTGTAAATTACAATAATGATGTATCTATTCATGATTATCTTCCAGCAATGGAAACCATATGTGACAGACTTGAAGAAGCTAGCGGAAAGGTCAATTGTTCTCTTCATTTATTTCGGTGTTCTTTTTTATTTGCCAGTTTTCTAACATTCAGCAACTATTTTCTATAGGCTCTTGTTGTGTCAGACATAAAAGTTGATCTCAATTACAGGATGGCATGTGGGCACAGAGCATGGAGAAATGTAAGTTTGCTTGGAATCACTCAGTGCATGTATTCTGTATTTTCTGGTTGCACTTCTTATGGGTGTTACTCCGACACCTTTTCTCTAGGTACTGCATAGGCTTAGAGACGCACAACTTGTTGAAGAATTTGATGCCAAAGTTGATGATAAGGTGACATTATCTTTCCTCCCACTCTGTAGTCATTTCAGTTACATGCCCTTTTCCGTCTAACATGTGGGCTTAATTCTTCTGGTTCTTAGTGTTTTTTTTTGTCAAAAGCAGTAAATTCAAAAAATTCACTTTATGTTTTGAAAATCATTTCAGCTTCAGAAATTGCCAGCATGATTGCATAACATGGTTTGGGTGCTGCTTGAAAATTGATTCTTTTTTTGTTTTGTTTTGACCAAAGAGGCTATGGTTCCAGACCTCCAGTTCTATGTTCATTTAAAATAATGTGAAACAGAATGCACGAGTTTTCCATTTTTTTTAAATGGCTAGACAACTAAGGACTCGTCCTTCTTGTATACTTACATTACAGGATTGTAGCAGTTCCATCCAACAAGACAATCTGTTTGGCAACTGCAACACTTATGCTATATTTTCTTCCACAGCTGCAATAAAAACATGCAATAATATTGATCTGTTATGCATGTAGCGACATGGTTAATACAGTCTGAATTGCCTCACTCATGCTGTAATCATTTACTCGGTAACATAGTTTGTCAACCTTCAAGCTATACAATTTCTCATTTTTTTCAGGTTGTTCGATGTTTACGTCTTCTGAAGAAATTTGATCCAAATGAGTTTCTGCCAAAACATCAAACCTCAAACTACAACCTTGGTAAGAAAGGCCAGGCAACTGACCAAGTTATGGAGCTCCTGCTAGAAAATTGTATATACGATATGATCAGTGCTCAAGGTCCAAAGGGTATAACCCTTGTTGAGGTATGTCTATGAACCTTTCAACACAAAATACATTCTTATTTGTTTGAGCTGCAGTGGCCTTAACATTTTTTTTCCAGAATTCTGTTGACTGCCCAACTTAAAATGAGATAAGATAGCTTGCTATGACACAAAATTCTTGCCAATAGATTGTCCTTCTTGATTATAATCTGGATGAAAAGAATATCTTCACGCACACAACACCCTGTCATGATGAATTATTAGAGGAAGCAGGTTGATTATTATTTGCCTATTTTCTCTGTCATGTATATAGATTTTCTATATGATAGATTACTTTTTTTTTCATTTTTAAGCTTTTAAAACTTATGTTGTATATATTTGAGATCCATTGCAGTTCACAACACACAGGCACACTACTGTAATATGGATGTTTCTGCTTATCTCATCTAGTGTGGCATATTAGTTTTCTATATTTATTGAAATCAGCAACTCATGCTCTCATATTACTTCCAATTAGCTTGGCAAATGTCTTGGGCACAACAATTCAAAAAATCTCCACAAACGAATTTCATCTATGCTTGGAAGATTCAATTTGACTTGGGAGACTGAAGTTCCGGACAAAGCACAGCAGCTCCGAGTTTGGACTTTGAAAAACTTTTCACATTACAAATCTGACATTGCTCTGCAAAACATTGATGCGTTCCTAGATGATTATGACTATTGTTCTGATTTGTGGCCACTAGCTGCATCTAAAGGATCAGGTTCTATTAGCCCACAGGGTGATTTATGTGTCAATAACAAACTCTTGTTTGAAGAAGAATGCTATGAGAAACCAATCGGACCTCACCTACTGAGTAACCATGAAGCTTGTGTTGGAGCTTCTGAACTACTTGAGCAAGGTACATCGATCTAAATTCCTGTCATTTTCTATTTATTCTGTACAAAAACTGTGCTCAATGTATCTCTGGGAACTGCCACACGGTTGTAAGACCATCTGATATTTGTGCTGCCTCAAACTTGACTTATTTGGACCTTTGACTTGTGGGTGCCCATAGGTCCAAATGCTTCATGTAATTCCATGCAAGTAAATATGCAATCATGTACCCTGGTTCATGCACCCATAGTCCTATGGCATGATCTATTTTCAAACCCTACACAATTTGTTTTCTTTGAGGAGTCCAAATCAGATAAAAAAATAAAGAGCAAGTTTTGACAGGCTGAGGGATTATTTGTGTATTTGTTCCAATTAGTCAAGTTCAATTTTTAAAATTTTTGAGAATTTTTTTTCTCGTGCAAGCTTGATTTGTTGAACTACATTGTTTTGTATGGTTAGGCTGGTCACTGTCTCCAAATTGAATTTTGACCATTAGTTCAGTTGCAATTTTCTTAATAACTGCAAAGCTATGGTAAATATGAAAGTACATCAAATGTGAATTTATGGTATCACTTTTATGAATCACTACAACTAAACCTTTATGTATTTTTGTATTAAATGTTGGTAAAAAAAATTACAACGTTTATATCTCATGATACATGAATGCCTTATAAAATCAGCAAAGGGTGTATCATGCAGAGACAAGTACTAGTCTGGTCAATCGAAGTGATCTTGTGTTTTGTGTTTTAGATAAATCTGCCGTGGGTCAGAGGAAGAGGTGCGGTCGGCCTACTTCAATTCATGATGAGCAAAGAAATAAAAGGATTCTTCACATGTTGAAGGTTGCTTACATCTTGTCAATCAATTTTCATATGAACCATCTACTGAAATACA
Source organism: Oryza coarctata (assembly GCA_030770085.1). Taxonomy (NCBI): domain Eukaryota; kingdom Viridiplantae; phylum Streptophyta; class Magnoliopsida; order Poales; family Poaceae; genus Oryza; species Oryza coarctata. Next base: position 22,276,272 of record CM061470.1, read on the forward strand.
GATGTATTGGAAATCACTGTTCTTTTATGTATGCCCTTAACTTTGTAAGAGCTTGATTCATGGCATGAAATTTAGTCTAGCGTGTGCTCTTGATTTGATATACTTTATAGGAGCATAGGTTTGTTTGTGGTCTGTTTATGTACTTAAAATTGCATTGCCTATGCATGTATGATATGTGCTTATTTAATTCCAAGTGATAGTTTTGCACTTTCTGCACTTTAGAAGCAGTCTACAATCTTCTAATTCCATTTTCTTTGCATATTAAGTGAAATATGTCATATTATTTCTTAAAAGAAAGCTAGAGGGAAGCATTGTATGTTCCATGTTTCAAGAAGCAATCTCTCTCTCTCTCTCTCTCAAGTATGTGCGTGTGTCACCGTCATGTGCATGGGTTGTGTACACACACCGTTGCATGAATAATTGCATTGTTATGTAACATGTTTTCCTTTTTCTCTTTTCAGAAAAAGAAATTTGTACTGATGGTGGAGCTACATAAATGGCTAGAGAAACTTGAAAAGGGGAATGGAAAAATAATGGATAGGAAGACATTGACTAGCACAATCAATAGGCTTCAGAAAGAGGGCAGCTGCAAGTGTATCAAAGTTAGTGTCCCCTTGGTTACAAACTATGCTCGCAATCATCTTGTTGATGTAATACTGCATTCTTCTGTTGGGGACCTGTCAATGGAACTTGTTAATGAAATCAAGGACAGGCAAAGGAATTTTGATACTGAAACTCGTTCATGTGCGGTGACTAAATTGAAGAAAAAACAACGGACCACTGCTATACATGATTTGAGGATTCCACGTAGAGTCAAAGTTAAAAAACCATCAGTATTAGAAGCTATTTATGCCAATGGATTCATAGGCGCAAAGATGATTCGGGCAAAGCTGTTCCATAAATTTCTGTGGGTATATGCTAGCGGTTTGCCAAATCTGTGCAGCACACCTGATTATGCCAAAGAAGGGCATCTCAGCAAGAACCTTAATCAATCATGTCTTTTGTTTTCAATGTCGGCAGCTATAAAAGAAATGCCTCTTGAACTCTTTCTAAAAGTTGTGGGATCAGCAAAGAAGATTGATAGTGTCATAACTAAGTGTAGTCTTGGAAAAACACTTTCAGAAATTCCTACCAAGGAATATGATCAGCTCATGGATACTCATGCCCTGGGTCGACTCTCACGCTTACTAACTATTTTAGATAAGCTCAAGGTAATGTTCTTTGTATTTGATGTTTGTATCAACATTGTGAGAATAGCAAATCTTAGACATGTTGTTGAAACTAAGAATGTAAAACTAGATTTCTTTTATATTGATGTTTTCCTGCTGCATTTTTTGGTTTAGCAAATCCAGTTCAAGTTTATTGCAATTCAGCTTGCCTGCTGTCCTGATTGAGTAGTGTGCAACAGACTTAAAATGACCAGTTTTTTGGCTATGTTTTTTTAGTTGATCAAACTTGCAAAAGAATCTGTAGAGGATTCTGGTGTGCAATCAGATGCTGTACCTACATATTCACTGGTGCTCAGGCCTTGCATTGAAGAACCTATACCAAGAATTCTACCATCATCACACATTGATGTGAACCATCGTCCAAAATTCCGGCATGATTTTGTGCTTTCAAAGCAGGAGTCTGTTGATGCTTACTGGGACACGTTAGAGTACTGTTATTTAACTGCTGGATGTGCTGAACCATCAAGTGCCTTCCCTGGCTGTTCTGTACCTGAGGTTTGTCATCACTGCTGCATGTTGTTGCACTGTTTACCTAATAATAATGACATCTTGCTGTTGGTTTTATCTGTTATTATCTTTTTTGTGACCATTATATTTTTTTAACCCTTTATTCACTTAAAAGCAATATGTGTATACATTTTTCTCAAATATGATTCCTGTATGACCGATATGGTTGATTAAGTGCTGAGTGATTTTCGTATTAACTACATACCCTGCATTTGATGAGACATCATTTCTATTTTCTGGTTGTGGTAAAATGTTCTGCCTATATAAGATTCTTTCTGCCAAAATGTGCATATTGTATTTGAATGGGCAGTGCTGGCCTTTATCCATATTATTTCATAACTTCATGGTCTCTGACTTTGCATCTATGTATGACCTTCAATACCATTTTTGACTGTTATTGCTACAAACTGTTTCACTATTATTCATAGTTGGCTGCTTCAGCCCTGCTGTGGTGCTGCCCAAACTGCTCTTAGAGCTGGTGAAATTTGAAACTCTAGTTGGCTAGTTTCATGGATCTTGATATTGATATGCATTTTTGTGTTTGTCTTTCTTTTTGACTATATATGTTGTCAGCTGCAAGAATGTTACTATTTGTTAATTTTTTTCCAACTTCTATTCAGCTATTTTTATCCCAACAATTATATAAATGCTAATGGCTGGCGTTAGCTGTATTAGTGTATTGAGATCTCTTAGGCTGTAGTTGTGAATTTCTGATTTTCATTCGTACAAGTTACTATATGATACCCTGTTCCATGTAGGTTTCTCATCCTCGTTCATGGAGTTCACTTAGAGTAATGACTGCTGAACAACGACTGGAATTACAACAGCGTGTTATGAATGTCCCTGAGAGAGCAAAACTTTCTTATAAAGATTGTCGTACAATTGCGAAGGAATTGAATCTCTCTGTACAGCAGGTATGTGTCCTCTGCCTCCATCTGGAGATCTGTAAAGAATATTCTGTTTATTTTTTGATCTTATTCTGCACTGCCATATTTGTTAAGTTAAAGTGCTATTGCCTCTTCTTGACCAATTATGTCCATGGGACAACTCTGAATCATGGAAAAGGCAATGAGATAACAAATGAACGAACTCCCATACTAAGCATAGGGTAAACAGAAAGCCACACCCAGACCAATAGAACTTCAAATCAAGATGGCAATGCTTAATATCTCAGCAGTTAATGGTAGACCAATAGAACTTCAAATCAAGATGGCAATGCTTAATATCTCAGCAGTTAACGGTATGGTCCTGAGGTCATCCCGTGTCTACATTCTTTTTCTTTCACAGGGTGAATTAAGATGGCAAAGATTGTCACACTATGAACCCCAAGTCAAGAACCTCGATAGTGGAGCGTAGACATGTAACCCATCATGGGAAGTTGAGGATAAAGCTTGCTCTAGTACAGTAGTACCAACCAGGCAACTGGCGGTAGACAGTTATACCAGTAGCAAATTCATGAATTCTCAAATAGAATAGATAATATTTTGAGGGTAACTGGTGAGGATTGACATGGCAGTGCCATGGTTGGTTCTTAGGACATTCATGATGGGTGAAATCTGCAGGCAGGCAGAGGCCAGCAGCCCTGCACTGGTGGTGCAGAATGTGTGATCCATTGTTGATGTTTGCATGGAGCACCATTATGCTATGACCTGCGAGAGCCTATATCATGACACTTCATGGATAGGTTGTAGGAGAAGTTGCCTAGCCCAAGCATGTTCTCACCACTGACCTTGAGGGAAAACTTAGTGGAAGGATGTTTAGTGCCGTGGTGAGTAAGAGCATTGCAAACACAGTGGTGCAGAAAAGCAGTGGCAGACCAGGGCCAGTATGACATTGGTGGATCACTGAATTGAATGACAGCAGCATGCAGGGTTTGGTGATGTAAAGAAAGGACTGATGATATGAGGTGGTCAGATTTTGGAAGCTTAGGGTGTTAAGTAGATAAAGTGGATACATCAGTATAGTTAAAATTTTCTTTTTTCCTAGTCTATTATTGCTATTTTGTATCAACAATTTATTACCATCAGCAATTCTCCATTAAATCTTGATAACAAAGAACAATCTCATCGTATGTTCTTTTCTTGTTTGTATTTTTTAGTTAATGAAATAATTTTTAACATGGGAGCTGGAAATAATAACATGTATAAGATTATTTAGTGGGAATTGGATTTTCGTGAATATGGTCTAATGTTTTATTCATTATGCTTATCCTATCAGGAGTAATTGCTTGCTTCTTTCATTATTCTTTTCTATTTAACTACTCATTGTTAGTCTGATCGTTTCATCATCCTAGCTGCAACTTTTTTATGGTTAATTTGTTTTGTTCACTTATTATATGTTTTTGTTACTGAGCGGCATTTAATTTTCTTATTGTCTATGGTTCCTATCCAATAGTGTTGACTGGTTGGATTGTTCTCTACTTATGTAGGTGATTTGTGTTTCCTCCTCCCAGAATAGACAGTGTCATGGACAGCCAAGAGTTCCTGTTACACAAAGTCAGCAAAAAGTTAGCTCTGGATCAACCTCTCGGAAAAGGAAAAGATCTGCTGATGAGACCATCCTGAAGTTCATTAAACAAAAAATTGAAGCTGGCAGATCAGCTCAGCAGAGATCAGCCCAGTCTATTCTGAATGGAGTATCAGAGAGAATCTCTCCATTATCCACTGACCTACAAGAACAACCTTATCTGCTGGTATCCAAAACTGGCAGCTCTCCCACATACCACATTGATTCTCCTGTGCATACAGATAAAGACAATGAAAACAGTCCAATGATTGATCGATCTACCCTTGTAAGAAGATGCATGGGAAGTTCTAAAAACGAAGGAAAATGCATAAAAGAGAAAAAATTCTTTTGGACATACGAATCTGACAGGTAGATAATCATATTTTTATGCTATCAAAATTTCATTTATAGACCTTAATACTGGAGATGAAAAGTTTTACATGATGCTGGGGCCTGATTTGCTAATATTATTTGCAGGAAATTGCTGATGATATACACTAGATATCGTGCAACATGTGGAGCAAGATCTTCCCGTGTAGATTGGAACTCTCTCTCTGATCTTCCAGCTTCACCAGCTGCATGTTGTAGAAGGATGTCAAACTTACGAACAAAAATACACATAAGATTAGCGGTGAGCCAAATTTGCAACCTTCTTGGGATGCGTTATGCTAAGTACCTTCAAAAGGAAAGGAGAACGAAAGCAAGAGGATTACTTTGCCAAGTCTCAACTTCTAACAATGAAAACCGTGTGGATTCAGATTCTGAGCAATTCAATTGGGATAATTTTGAAGATCTGGAAATAAGAAGTGCGCTTGATGAGGTCCTTGAGTTCATTCAACAAGAAAAAATGGACCAGACCAAGCGAATCAGTCCTAATGATGCTAATGCCGAGGAAGTTCCAGCTGGGCAGGAACAGCCTGTAAGTAATTATCTATTTATCCTCAGTTAACATATATTTTATTTAATACTGATTTTTCCTTGGAATAATCAGGTTTTCCAAGGTGCAGCCAGCACAAGCACTGTAGTTCCAGAAAGTGGATTCCATGATCATGTAAAACCATGTGGACATCCAACTGCAATCCATGCAAGTAAAAATATGGAAAATTCCTTCAGATCTCATGAAGAAGTCGTTATACTTAACAAAGATGATATTACTAAAAGAGATGTATATAAGTCCTTAGCAGTTGCCAATGCATTAGAGCTCCTCAAGATGGTTTTTCTCAACACATCATTGGGATCAGAAGTACAAGCTTCATTAACAGACACCTTCCAGCTTTATTCAGAGAGGGAAATATTTACTGCCTTTTCCTTTCTTAGGGAAAAGAACTTCACAGTTAGTGTCTGTTAAACTTATCTTTCCATCGATATATCAAATCTTTCCATTGATCTATATTAGCTCCCCTTGTTGGAAGCAGTATGAAAAATAAATGTATTGCTAATACTGTCCTGTTGAATTTAATATCTTACATGCAATGTTCAATCTTTTTTGGTTGCAAGTAGCAGTCTAGAATTTAACAATATTCTCAAGCAAGATAAGCAGTCACACAAATAATACATATCTGATAGATGGTCCTGTCAGAAATTACCAGTAAGAAATTAACTTCATACAGAACTGGCACAAATTAGACTTTGATGTTGGGTGATAGACAGGCTTAGATTACTTGATGATGAGATTACAGAGGTGTTACATATAAGTAGATTGGAGGAGGGTGGCCCAAGGGTCTAGCCGAGTCCCAAGAGGCCAGCTGGGTATTAACTCGGTACAGCTAGCTAGGGGATTAAATAGCTAGGAGATTACACAAGTAACTAGGGGACTACAGTAAATATCAATTAATTCTAACACCCCCTGCAGTCAGATCGTCGGTGGAGCAAACGTTCAGACTGGAGCAAAAATCCATGAAGACACAGGAAGGGAGCCCCTTGGTGAAGATATCGGCGAACTGCGATGTGGTGGGCACATGAAGAACTCGGACTGCACCCATGACGACTCGTTCACGGATGAAGTGAAGGTCGATTTCCATGTGCTTGGTGCGCTGATGTTGAACGGGGTTGGTGGAGAGGTAGACGGCGCTGACATTGTCGCAGTAGATGAGATAGGCAGAGTCTAGGGGATGGTGAAGTTCCTGGAGCAATTGCCGCAGCCAAGAGGCTTCAGTGACGCCGTTGGCAACAGCCCGGTATTCTGCCTTGGCACTGGACCGGGAAACAGTGGGCTGCCGCTTGGATGACCAGGAGATTAGGCTGCCCCCGAGGAAGACAGCGTAGCCGGAGGTGGAGCGGCGGGTGTCCGGACAGCCTGCCCAATCAGCGTCGGTGTACACACGGAGCTATGTTGGGGCTGTTTGGGGAATGACCAGACCATGACTGAGGGTACCCTGAAGGTAGCAAAGGATCCTCTTGGCAGCGACAAGATGAGTTTCTCGCATATGAAGGCATACTTGTTGGACAACATAGGCAATGTCAGGCCTAGTGAAGGTGAGGTACTGGAGGGCACCCACAAGACTGCGATAAGCAATGGGATCAGCAATAGACGGGCCGGCATCAGCTGGTACTTTTGCACAAGCGTCAACTGGAGTGGAGCAAGGCTTGCAGTCACTCATGCCATGGCGAGCAAGTATATCCAGTGTGTACTGACGCTGTGAAAGGAGAATAGAATCCCTGTGGCGCTGAACTGCAATGTCGAGAAAGTGATGCAGGGGTCCAAGATCCTTCATGGCGAACTCCTTTTTCAATGCAGTAATGACACGGTGAAGGAGCTACTGAGACGAAGCTGTAAGGACAATGTCATCCACATATAAGAGCAAGTAGACTGTCTCGGTGCAGCGGCTGTATATGAAGAGAGATGTGTCTGACTTGGCTTCAGTGAATCCCAATGAGAAAGGAGGCAAATCGGCTGTACTAGGCCCACGGGGCTTGCTTCAAGCCGTAGAGGGATTTGTTGAGTCTGCAGACATGATCAGGGAGAGCAGGATCAGCGAACCCAATAGGCTGAGAGCAATATACTGTCTCTAAAAGTGTTCTGTGTAGGAAAGCGTTCTTCACATCCAGCTGATGTATCAGCCAATCCCTAGAGTGTGCCACCGTGATGACTGTGCGAATAGTGGCTGGCTTGACAACCGGGCTGAAGGTTTCATCATAATCAACACCGGGGCGTTGAGTGAACCCCCGAAGTACCCAACGAGCCTTGTATCTCTCCAATGAGCCATCGGCATGGAACTTGTGTTTGAAAATCTATTTGCCAGTAACCACGTTAGCCTTGGCAGGACGGGGGACGAGGTCCCAAGTGTGGTTGTCCTGAAGAGTTGCATATTCGTCTTCCATGGCCTGGCGCCAATGAGGATTAGCAAGAGCATCATGGCAAGACTGCGGTAGTGGAGACAGTGCCTCAGTACGCAAGGCGAGGCGAGGCTGCCGGTACCTTGTCTTTCCACGGGTCGCCATGCCATGGGAGTTGGCGACCGGCGGAATGGAAATAGTACCAGCAGGAACCGGAGGATCGCTCTTGACATAGCGAGGTGGAGAGGGGACCATGCTGGAGCGTTGAGGAGGGGCCCTTGCCGGGCGCTCAGGTGGTGGGGCAGGAGCAGGGGTAGGGGCATGCCTGCTGTAGACGTGAATAATGGGTGGTTTCTAGGGCGCAATCACCGGGGGGGAGCGCGCCTGCTGTAGACGTGGACGACGGGTGGAGCCGAGAAGACTGGTACAGGGGGCGCCTGTTCAGAGGATGTCGGGGACCCCCTGGACATGGCCAGCGGCGCTGGAGTGGAGGGCACCGATAGCACTGGAGGTGCTGTAGTTGACGCCAGAGGGGTGGGGAAGCCGGGAGGAGCCCTCGACGCCGGCGTGCCCACATAGGCCAGCGATGGTACCAGAGGCATCGGCTGGGAGGGAGCACGCGTCGAGGGAGGGGGTGGCAAGGGGCCAATAGCTCCGGGTGTACCTGCAGGAAGAGGGGACACTGGAATAGTGTCGCCGTCAGTTAGAAAATCAAGTTCCTACGGGGGTGGGGATGGCCGGCTGTGGGAGAAAGGGAACGTTGTCTCATCGAAGACGTGGTGGGAAATGATGACGCGGTTGGTGTGTAGGTCGAGGCACTGATAGCCCTTGTGATCCGGTGAATAACCAAGAAACGCACAGAGAGTAGAGCGGGGGGCAAGCTTGTGAGGAGTGGTGGCAGAGGTTGGGATAGCAGGTGCACCCGAAAGCTCGAAGATCATGATAGAAAGAAAGGGTGCCATGGAGGGTGAAGAAAGGAGTGCTCATGTTTAGTGTTTTGGTAGGGAGGTGATTGATGAGATAGGTGGCAGTGGCTAGAGCATCAGCCTAGTAAGAGGGGGGTATGGAAGCCTGGAAGAGGAGGGTTCGTGTGACGTTGTTGACGGTGCGGATCATGCACTTGGCTTTTCCATTTTGTTGGGAGGTATAGGGGCACAACATGCGGAGGGTGGTGCCGTGAGCAAGAAAGAAAGCACGAGAGGTGGAGTTGTCAAACTCTCGACCGTTGTCACATTGGACTGATTTGATGGTGCAGCCGAATTGAGTAGACACATGAGCGAAGAAATTAGAAATCGTGGGGAATGCATCGGACTTAACGTGAAGGGGAAAAGTCTAGAGAAAATGGGAGCAATCATCAAGAATAACTAAATAATATTTGAAACCAGAGACACTGTCAACAGGAGATGTCCACAGGTCACAATGGATTAAATCAAAATTCTTGGATGCTCTAGACAGGAAAGTAGTAAAAGGAAGACGAATATGACGCCTAAGTTGATAGGCGTGGCAGAGGGAGTCATCTTTAGGCTTGCGGCAGACAATGGAGGACTAAGCGACATTCTGAAGAGTGGCCTTGCCGGGGTGACCAAGGCGCCTGTGCCAGGTAGTCGGGGAAGGAGTGGCGACAAGGGCGCAGGAGCCAATGGTGGATGAAGGCAACTGTAGGGTGTAGAGTGGCCCCGTGCTGTTACATCTGAGAAGGGTGTTCCGGATACAGAGATCCTTCACAGAAACACCAAGAGGGTCAAACTCAACAGAAACAAAATTGTCAGTAGTAAATTTTTTGACAGAAAGGAGATTTCTGATGATGTCAGGGGCGACAAGGACATTATTGAGGCGAAAGGGTTCAGGAAGGACAGAGTAATCGGTGCCAATGACAGGAAGGGTGGCATCGTTGCCTACGACAATGGCGGAAGGAAATGAAGAGGATGGTGATGCGGTGACCATACTAGGGTTGGCGGTGATGTGGGAGGAGGCACCCGAGTCGATCACCCAATCTGAGGAACTCGGTGGCGGGGTGAGAGAGACGGTGCTGAAGGCGCTGGCGAGGCCCTTGGGCGTCCATGGCGCCCAAGCAGGAGGTGCCTAAGGTGGTTGCGGGTAGTAGGTCCCGGAAGCCGGTGGTGGAGCGAAGTACGCAGGTGGCACGCCAGCCACTAGAGCCTGCTGTGGAGATCTAGGTTGGACTGCGCGTGGTGGAGGACTACGAGCTTCGCCGGTGGTGGACCCTGGCCACATGTGGATAGAGCCGGTCCACGGGTTGAGAAGTGACGGTCACTGCGGTGTGGCTGGTGCAGCACCGGGGGTACTGTTCTGCGGACTGCCATGGGAGCTGCCAGAGCCACGCCCGCCGCGGCGACGTCTGCCGTGGTTGCCACTGAAAGGCTGTCCAGCAGCAACCTGATGAGGGCGTGGAGGCGCAGGCGTAGGTGATGGCAGAGTAGGCAGCTTGGTGGACGGCGTGGCGACAAGAGCCGAAGGAGAGGCAGAGGGCGTCCCCATGTTGAGCTTGGCCAAACGGAGGTCAGCACGAACATCGGCGAAGGACGGGAACGGCCTCTGGCGGGTGACAAGCTAGGACATGAACTGGAAACGTTCATTGAGACCCCGCAGAATGTTCAGCACCAAAGTTCGGTCCTGGATGGGTTCGCCGAGGTCGGCAAGGGCATCTGCCATGCTCTTCATCTTGCAGTAGTAGTCATCGATGGAGAGGGCACCTTGGCAGAGAGTGCGGAACTCGGCGTCGAGGAGCATGGCACGGGACTCGCGATTGTTGAGGAACTGTTGTTCGATTCCGAGCCATGCTACCTGGGCGGTGAGGCCGTCGTGCTCGTGGATGACATCCAGGAGGTCGGTAGAGATGGTGTTGAAGAGCCAGGAGAGGATGACACAGTCCATGCGCGACCACGCCGGATCGTAAGGGCGTGAGTTGTTGCTGAGGGTGTGATCCTTCAAGGCGAAGCGGCCGAGGATGAGGACGTAGCCGCGCCACTTGGAGTAGTTGGAGGATTGAAGATCAAGAACTATTGGAATTAAGTTCTTGATGTTATGGACAGCAGCAGCTTGACTGTGGAGGTGGGCGATGGCCGTGGCTTCAGAGGAAGCAAAGCGGACATCGTCATTCTCAGGAACGTCGTCGTCATCCTGAAACTTGATGCGGAGGCGATCCCGGAGGGCTGTGGCTTGTTTCTCCAGGGCATCGGCCTGTGCGCGCTCTTTGTCAAGAGCGTCAGTGGTGGTGCGGACACGCTCCTGGGCGGCGGCGGCAGACTTGAGAAGAGCAGTTTCCTCCTCGAGTGGCTGGCTGCGCTCTGTGTTGGTGGTGCGCAGAGAGGAGGCCTCGTCCTCCAGGCGCTTAGCAGTAGAGAGGGCTTTGTTGCGGAGCTTGGCCACGGTAGTTACGGTGGAGGAGCCAGAGGCGGCCATGGGCGCGTGCAGCAGGAGGACGCGCGCGCGACGGCCGGGGTTGGGGTGGGATGGGAGCGGAAGCAGATGGATCGTTGTTTAGTCTGATACCATGATAGACAATAGCCTAACAGGCTTAGATTACTTGATGATGAGATTACAGAGGTGTTACATATAAATAGATTGGAGGAGGGTGGCTTAAGGGGCTAGCCGAGTCCCAAGGAGCCAGCCAAGTCCCAAGAGGCCAGCTAGGTATTAATTCGGCACAGCTAGCTAGAGAATTAAATAGCTAGGAGATTACACAAGTAACTAGGGGACTATAGTAAATAGCAATTAATTCTAACATTGGGTTCTGTTGTTGATGACTGGAACTATGTTGTTAGGCCAAAGTATAAATTTGGTGTAATTACATTCCTAAACCTTGGTCTGGATTTTTACAATTTATCATACCCCCCTTGTTTTGCAGGTCACTGGAAATGGAACGAGGCCTGTAACTCTTTCTGGAAAATTCTTCTTCAATGCTTCTCACTCACCCTTCCCATTTGGTTCAGGGAAGAAGGCCTCTGAATTTTCAAAATGGCTTATAGGGCAGCAAAAGAATACTACGGACAATAGAGTTTGTTTGTATCCAGATCTACAATGTGGGGAAATTGTTCATCTCTTTTCTCTGGTTTTGTCAGGAGAAATGTGCATTTCACCTTCCTTGCCAAGTAAAGGAGTAGGTGAGGCTGATGAGCCTGAAGCTGAGGGGCCTAACAGCCATAGTCCTTTTGTTGAAGATATTATTGAATTGGATGACAGCACTCATAAACGCAAGGCTGATATAGTGAAACTGAAAAGTAGTATGACTAAGAAACACAAACCTTTGCCGAAGATAGAAAGTGACTTTTGCTATCGCCGTGAGAAAGGTTTCTCTGGTATCCAAGTGGCTTTGAATCAAGAGAAAATCCAAACAAGCAATCTTGTGCATGCGTTACATGATGAAGAATGCCTTATTTTTACTTTAGCCAGGGAAATGGGCAGCAAGGATGTTGATTCGCATTTAGAAAGCCAAAAGATGCTGTCATATTTAAACCACTCCAATTCATGTCGCTGTTTATTGTCCGCGTCTCATTTGGAGAAGTCCTATAGCGGATGGCCTTGGGATGTTATGAAAATATATACCAAGCAGTTATCGTCATTATCTTGTTGTACAGATGAATCATTCATACTGTCTTCTGACATGTTCAGAAATGCATTTTGCGTTATTCATCAAACTGGTGAACAAGGAGTTGATTTTAGAGAAATGTCACAGGCACTGCATCCACTAGGTATTCTCACGAATAAAGATTTTTGTAGTTTTTGTAGAACTTGTTTCATAAAGCATATCCTTCTGCTTGGTATAGTTCATTTGTTTTGTTTTATACTTTTATCCCCTGCAGGCATACGGTTTATTAAGGTGATTGTTGATATGCTTGAGATATTTAAGCTAGTCTTTAAGGTAAGGTTGTGAACACATACATTAGTAATGACTTTATTATTTGATTACGATCAATCAATCAAATTGGTTTAATTCACTTCATATGTCCCTAGTGAATATTTCCATTGTTTGCATTTTTTTGTTGCTTATTAGTTCTCCATAGATTTTTCAACAAACACATTGCAATTGTCATTAACATAGTTAAATATGTATTAGTTACTGGTTAACAATGCATACATAAAAGAAGCTATACTTCTTTCTGTCTTGGCCATATTTTTTGTTAACAATAATAACAATAAAACCTTTAAATTCTAAGGTATAGTAGGCTAGAATTGAAATCTAATAATAAGCTACTTTCTAAACATTCCTATTTAATTATAGATCTTTAGATATATCGTTCCTTTTTATTCGCTCTTTTCATATTAATTTCAGTATTTTTTTATCTCTCTTCATATTATTATCTTACCTTAGGATTTTATAATGTACTATTATTTTTTATCTTCTTTTGATATGTCCAAACCACTTTTAACTGTTGTTAAATAAGTTTTTTTAATTGGTGCTATCACTAGTCGATCACATATATTTTTATTTTAAATTTGATATATTTTTATATGACTATAAATTTAACGTAACATACGTATTTTTGTAACACTCGGCTGTTGAACATATTGTCTTTTTCAAGGCCTTAGTCATATTTTTTTGTTGTTCCCTCTAAATTAACTAATACATATAGTTCCTTTAAAAAAACTAATGTATATAGGTCTCGAATTTGCTCACTTGCTTCACAGGTCAATGCATATGATGGTGTGCAGATCGTTGACACATTACATAAATCAAAGTATCATATAACCACATTTACAAAATACAGTCGTTGCAGCTGTTTGCGAGATCCAGCTTTTGAAATAGTGGCAACTGGAGACACTGAAAATACGCTCAAAGATAAGCATGTGATGGCTAGTGATTTTCAGCGAACTGTAAAAATGCTTGGCGATGGGCACACTGTGACAGTTATTGATGTTCAAAGCAATTCAAGCTCACCTCATATGCACAGTGGAGAGGATGAAAGGCCATCTACTCCAACACAAAACAATGGGGGCAGTGGCTGCTGTCATGCCTGTGGAAGGTATATTTATCACCCAATATTGCCGTGGATAAATGGTGATGGTAGCATGAATGGCATTGTCTATGAAGGTTTAAGCCGTCGAATTATTGGATATGTCATGCACTATCCAGGAGTTGTGGAGGTGCGTGTTTATTTTTATTATTTTGACATGTTTATTTTTTGCTTTGGGTAAATTTTATATGCCCTTGGATCTGTGCATTCTGGGGTCAGTCATAATTTACTTTTGTTCGCTATATATTTCTAGAAGTTTTGTATTATGTTAAAGGGCATTCGAGGCCAAAATATCCTTTTTATTAAAAAAATCTCCAGATTTTTAGGATGACATCATGTAAGAATGTCACAATTTCTCTATGACAAAATTTTCGAATTTTTCCTCATGTCACATCACAGATTGGGGTTCAAAATCAAAGCTTGAGACATGAAATTTCATATTATGGAATACTTCTTTTTTTCATTTGTGATGTTTGTGGGTAAGCTTGAGTTATGAATATTTTGATAATAACTGTCATATCTAGCACTGATGTCATGTTCAAAATATTCATTGATACATATAAAGATGGAAAACTGACTGATAGATCCATGACATTGTAGCATTCAAGTGTTTTGACAACGTTCCTTTACCCTTGTGCATATCATGGTCTTAGCTTGTTCTGTTTGCTATGTTAATGGGCTTCCACCGCTTGTTTCTTTTATATCAATATCACTGTATGCTTAGTGGATTCTCTTTATTTCTTACAGTTCTAGTTGTTTAAAGCCTCTCGTGTCATCTTGTGGTATAGTTGGTTTGCCTTCAATTCATCAGACTGTTATTTTGAATGTTTTACTGAAAGATATATCATTCCCATCTGGAGTTAGATTCCAGTTATCGTTATCAACATTGTTGTTGTAAAACTTCTTTGGGATTTTTTCAGAGTGAATTGCACAGATGTTGAAACTTAAAAAAAACCGCTGGACAACCAAGGGGGAACTTGGTGTCGAATAATTAAGAAGAAAGTGTGAGTGTGTTGAGAATTGGACATAGGACCTTGGGGTTGAAACCACACACCCCTTGCCACTGCGCTAGCAAATGCATCTCTGTTAAAACTTATTACACCAATCAAATTTGAACCCACTTTCCTCTCAAATTTGTGCCAAATGCATGGGACTGAAAAGCATGGTAGCAGTACTTAAGTTCTGGTCTATTCATCTAAAAATTATAAAACCCTGTTCGTTTGCTCTGCGTGTATCAGGACGACCTTATCTGTCGGATGGATGTACTGAATCCTCAGGTATGTTACTCCCTCTACATTATCATATCCGTATTTGTATATTCTTTGGCAAAAAAAAAAACCGTATGCTTATTTTATATTCAAATGATAGTGATTTAAATATCAATATTTTAGCTTCTCCCCCACATTGGTTTGCCTTCTCTGTTCGTAGACATGCAGGACCTTGCTGGAAAAGTTGAAGGTTGATAAACACATCTATGTTCAGGTGTTTGATGAACCTGTGCCTGTGGCTCCGACCGTTTTGCAGCCTCATTTGAATCAACAAGGTCACTTTAAAGTGCCATCCAAATGCAGGAGGCGTTACTTTGCTAATCCGATGAGCACATTTCTGTTGTAACACAATGCGGATAATTTGTTCTATACATATTTATTTATACTCTTCGTTAAAAAAAGAGCAGAAATGTAGAATCTAAAAATCTCGTCCAAGATATTGGGCCATATATGGGCCAAAAGTTTGTAATAATGAACTAGAGCTACACCAACATTTAGAAAAAAGCTCATTTTGCCTTCCTCAAACCTAGTCTAATTTTTTGTTTTTACATTTTGCCTTCCCCAACGCCTGCTTCTCTCCCGCCGACGAGCTCACTCTGATAGGCGGTCAGATCTGGATCTAGGGCTTGAGCCGCCGCCCTCGAATAGGCAGAGTAGGAGGCCACAATGCGACAGTGACGTGCGGAAGCCGCGGCGGGATCCAGCTTTGGGTCGAGCCGCCTGCATCGTCCGCCGCCGCTCCGTCTGCCTCTGCCTCGTCCTCGTTCCCCCGACCTCCTAGATCCAGAAGCCGCCCCGGGGATATCATTGACGAGAGGACTCGAGGAAGAAGGATTCGTTGACTACGCGGGGATGTCGTCGACGTCGAGAACGAGGTGGTCGTGCTTGGTGATGGCGCGGGTGAGCTCGACGATGGGCGTTTCCTCGACGACGGTGTTGGTAGCCGAGGGGCACGCCGAGGAGGGGGATCCGGCGGTCGTTGAGGAGCGTGGTCAAGAAGCTCAATTTAGAGACCGGCACCTCCTCCACCCGCGCCTGCCGGAGCTCCACCCGGCGCCGCATCTCGTCCAGAACCGGAGCTCGACGCAGATATGAGGGGGGAGTGAGGACGAAGGACTGCGAACGCCATAGACCTCAGCAGCCACGCAGCTCGAGCTCCTCTTCGCTGGAGCCTTCACGCAGCTCGGGGAGAAGTCGCCGACGAAGGTGCCCGCTCGCCGCCGGCGGGGAGAAGCAGACGACGGAGGAGAGATAGCAGCGAAGACAGAGGAGAGGGAGGACGTGGGTCCCGCTATATTTTTAATTTTTTTTTCTGAAATACTGACACGTGGTCCACCTATTTTTAATTTCCTTTTTTCTAACCATGACATGTAAACCGTACGATAAAACCGTTGTCTAAATCTTAGATTTAGAGAGTTAAATTGATTTAATTATGATAATTGAAAATAAGGCAAAAATCATAGTTAACACCATAGTTAAGGAAGGCCCTAATATTTTCACTTAGCAATTCACGCTTCACACCATATAATTTCCTTGACTGGGTGAGAGAAAAAATAAGAAAAAATTTAGATTTTTTATTTATATATTTTTATTAAAATATTTATAAATATATATATATTTTTAAAAATTATAAATATATATCCCAACGTCTTATGAAAAGTTTTTTTAAAAAAAATATTATCGAAGAGAACATAAATTTTGACATGCTGTTGGCCTCTATTAATACGGGCCGATAAAAACTAAAAATTTTACGATCGGTCTATTTGTTCATTTTTTCTAATGGCAGGCTATTGGTAAAAGCGAGTAAGGAGGGAGGGGTTTAATATTTTTACAGGCTCCCTCTTGCCGTTCTTTACTATGGTATTTTTTTTCTTCTAAGAGATCGTCTGTATAAAGTTGTCCAAGCTTATCGGTGAGGACAAGCCTAATAATTTTATAGGAGTCTTTTATGCTTAGGATGTTTTTTTCATATCACACGGTTGTATAAAAGAAAAAAAGATATTTTAAAAAAATCTATTTTTATTTAGATATTAAATTATAAAGAAAATTTCAAATTATAAAGATTTATTTAAGAAAGGAATAATACGAGAAATTAACATTAATACTAACCATCATTATATCATTAGAGGATCAGAGGATTAATAGGTTTACACACGAATATTATTTAAATAATAGTAGTAAAAAATTACACAATAAGTAAGAGGTTCATACGTTATAGATACGTTATATATAAAACATAGTTGCGATACAAATAATACGACGGGTAATACGATATAGACGCCTAGTTGGAACTTGTGGAGATCATCATCTATCCTCCATTTTTAGTCACCCATTGTTAGAGGAGCTGATCTTCGCTTGTACTCCACGTTAGGCTGCATGTATTGTTTAATTGTTTCAGGCTATATGATCCCTATAAGGTTGTATGTTGATTTCTTCATGTCTATCTATTGCTTGAATCTGCACATTTTTTGTGGTTCCTACGGAAAAAAACATAAATAGCTATTGTAGTCAAGGAAATAATAAAATTAAAACAAAGCAGAGAGATGTATAGCTAACTTACAACAAAATCGTCATTAAGAATATCTAAACAATATATTCTATTAAAAATATTATCTCTTATTGATTGCACCACCTAGCGACAATCATTGCAAGCGTACTTAAGACTATCCTTCCATAGAGGTAGTATAAGAGATTGTAGTCTCTAGTCTAACTATTTCACTCATCGACATCATTCGTACTCCTTATTCCTCCTCTCATATTGTTCGTTTGATTTTGATGGAAAAAACGAATTGCCCTCAAAGAACGAACGGTTTGAGTCAAATGATGAATTTTTTAATCAACCTACTAAATAAAGCTACAGATCCTTCTGTAGATCTGACAGAAAATATTAGTTCACATAAAAAATTGTGATAAGAAATAATTAAAAAAAATATAGACATACAATCCATATCTTATGAGAATAGTTTTGGTATTAGAAGAATCTCCTCCTATGAGTGTTGGGGTCTAAGATATCATAAGCTAACATTGATCACTACATATGCACATATACATAATGGATGGTCACACTAAGGTACAATTAGCTACGCCAAAGGATTTTTTCTCCAGTTGGATTCTAAGTGAAAGCAGGTTAGCAACTATTGTTCTTTGATGATATAGGAGGTAGATTGTGGCGCATTAAACTATGCCAATTTGCAAATATATAGGCTAGAGGTCACAATATTACCTGTGAAAATTATACCAGTCCTAGGATACATAAGCTAGTACTCATAGAATAATAGTGGAAATCAGAAATAACAAGATTTTATTATAACACTGGTAGATGTCTCACACATTCTACTGCCGTGGACAAACCTCAAAATAGTAGAAACACTAAGTAAAGCATGATAAACTAAAGTGGAAAAAAAGAGCAGCATCAGAAGGCATGAAACAAAAAACACTAAGACTAAGACGATGAACATGAACCACAGGCTTGGTTTGGGAACTATCTGAAACCCAGAGAAGTCTTATTCAATCTGCTCTTAGAAGTAGGCTTTAATAGAGGGGTCAATGTATTACTCTTTTAACTCTATATAAATATATAATAGTAAGGTTGAGTACTCAGTGTACTCAGCAAGCTAAAAAATGTTATGACATGGGCATTGGGTAAATGTTTGTTTTCAAAATAGCAAGATTTTTAAGCGGTTGTTTATAAAACACTAGTGAATCAAGTTTTGGTTTTGGAACAAGACTCACACCTCGCTTTATTCCATATGTTGTTTTACAACAACCTATCATAATAATTATGAATGACAAGCCTCTTTTAAACCATGCATCTCAACATCTATAGTAGATAATCCACCTAAGCCATCTTAGCTCGCAACTGACCATCTCAGCCCTCAATGTAAAATATCACTCAAGCCATCTTGGCTCGTAACCAACCATCTCAACCCTCAGCCTTCTCAGCATACCAACCCGACCATCTCAGCCAAACCACAACTTAATGCCAACCAACACTCCAAGTTACATAGACTCATTCCTAACCACGAAGGCTGACCATTCGCCATAAAGGCAAACTCTGGTAATGATAATCCATCCCACAAATCTTTTCTACAAAACATTTATTTAGAAATAAAACTATGCAATGAGAAACACCTCACATCTTCCCATGACTATGGATATGGTTGTTTAAATATTTTAACCAAACTCTGAAGAGATTGCACGCTTTACCTACATGTCATGAGCATCTCATTTTATGTAGCACATGTGAATCAGACATGGCCAACAAATGAGATTTCACTACAAGTTTTTTCTATAACCAAACCACAGACA
The DNA here is from genome assembly GCA_030770085.1 of Oryza coarctata. Classification (NCBI taxonomy): domain Eukaryota; kingdom Viridiplantae; phylum Streptophyta; class Magnoliopsida; order Poales; family Poaceae; genus Oryza; species Oryza coarctata. The sequence goes on from CM061470.1 coordinate 22,295,340, forward strand.
TCTCATGTCATACAATTGGGCCACTCTTTGAAACTAAGCATCAGGCCAATCTTAGGCCCTCATCTACTTATGACACGTTGCATAATACTAACCACATCTCACGATTAAGACAAACTCTTATTTTAGGAGAATGCCTTTCTCTTCCTATCTCAACATTCCTCAACTATTAACATGCAAGATACCCATGTCTTAGCTATTTACTCTACCAAGGACATCCCATGCTATCCATATGGTCGTACTGTTTTATGCTCGGGTAAATTTTTTAAAGGGATCAGTCCTTATGGATGGTGCATAGTTAAGCTATTGAGGCACTAATTCCCACATTATCAGGTTTTCATAAAATATTTTTTTCACTTTGTAACCAAGCTAACATCTTATCGGGTTTTTAAATAAACGAGTGATGGTGAATACGTAGGTTTTCTTTTTAATTTGATAGTACAACTATAGCTATAGGCTTTCTACTCTGGTATGGTGGATACCGGTGAGTATACGATGAGGTTGAGGGTTGAGTCATATATAATATAAGTGTAGCTATTAGGAGGGTGTGACGATTCGAACATGAATCGTGACCGAACAATAAATAAAGTATGACCTAATCATACGATTTTACAAAAAAATACTTAATTAAAATATATGTGCAACAAGTGATCAAGGGGGGCTTGTCTTGGTAAGCTGTGGTTACTGGAGCATCGAACTCCTAGGCAAATCCTCCATTGGTCTTGGGCTCTATACGCAAGAAAATAAAACAACACATAAGTTGTTGCATAGAGGAGGATTTGGAAAAAAAAGTGGAACTAGAATGAGGTCAAACAGAGTTACGAGTAAAAATATATGGATTTTTGAAGTTTAAAGGGGTTTTAGATGGGTAAAAGGAATAATTAAAAAAAAATTCAAAAAAGAATATTCTAGGGAATATTCCAAATGAATGGGTCGGGCCTGCTATAAGTGAAAAGTAGAGGGTGATCCATGGTAGACCAAGTCCACAGGTAGGTTGGGAGAGAGAGTGGGGCCAAATGGGTCCTACTTCCTTTTCTTTTCTTTCTTTGTTTTTTTTTACTTTTTTCCTTCTTCTTTTCTCTTCCTCCCATCGCTTCTCTCTTTCTCATGCGTGCACAAGTGGCAGCGCGGGTGATGGCGTGGTCACGGGGAGGGGAGGGCTTCTACTAGAGGGCGTAGGGAAGGAACCACGGTGTGGTCATGGGAGGAGGTGGCGATGCGATCACGAGAATGTGGTGTCACTGTTGCGAGCTGGAGCGGTAGCACTATCGCAGGAGGAGACAACAATGCGGTCACAGGCGGGAGCGAAAGCATAGTCGTGGGAGGAGGTAGTGGCATGGCCACAGAAAGAGGGAAACGAGTGATCGCGAAGAGGGGGCGACGATGCAGTCATAGACAGGAGCGGTAGCGTGAGTAAGGGGTGACACTGGCACAAAAGGGCACCAGGGCACACGTGACATGGGGAGGGCTCCGGGCCACACGTGGTGTGGGGAAACAATGTCGGTGCAGGAAGGTGGCGTCGACACTACACTGAGAAGGAGGAAGGCTGATGGACATGGCTACCTTCGTGGAATAGCGACGATGGTGGCCTTCCTAGTGGTTCGGCTTGGTGATGATGATGGCTCGGAGTGGCAAAAATGAAGCATGCGGGAGGTAAAGGTGTTATTCGAGTCTCTAGAAACTTCATAGTTCCTTTGATGCGCTATCATGGTGAGTAACGATGAGAATGGCTATCATGCTTGATACTATCACCTCCTCTTCCTTCATAACTCCCTCTCTAATGTCTATCTCTTGCTTGAAGTGAGGGAGTGAGTGTATTGAGAGGAAAGAGGAACTGGTTGACTTTGCTGGTTAGGATGTAGAGAGATGGAACGGTGGATGTGTGCGTGCATGCTGGTGCAATGTCATGGATGATAGGAGCATGTGTGCATGCTCGTAGTTTGCACACCGACTGTGTTGTGCATGTCATGGAGAAAAGATGACGGTGTTTTAGGGCAAAGGGTAGGGCGGGGAACACACATTAGCTATTGTTTTGGATTAATGAAGAAATGATAGAAGTGGAATATTCGTCAGGTGGTTGGAGTCTAAAGCGAGTATTTTTAATATCTTTGGATGGATGGAAAGATTATTTGGTAGGACCGGTAATTTCCTAAATCAAAATAAAACTTAACATTAGAAATTTAAAGAATCAAAACATGATTTAATAGCATGACGAAATAAAATTTTTGGACTAGGATTTTAATAAAACGGTGGGCATTACATAGATCAAACAGATGATGTGGAATTTGGAAGGGTATCAACGAGCAAAAAAACTTGAGGTTTATCATGTATACATAGGCCTTATATGATGTGGGTTGTGTTAGGTGTGAAAGATAGGACTGAAAGCATTGAAAATGACATGACATTCGCACACAAAAATTGCACTGCCTTGCAAAAATCCTTTAAACGTGATGTATCATTAACACACCAAAAGTTGTCTATCGGGTTATATTAAAAGCAACATGACGGTCACACACCAAAAGTTGGCTAGCATCACTCGGTGTTGATTGTTACTCAACAGTCATATGTGCGTAGTAAAGAGTGAATGTGCAAAAAGTTGGTTATCGTATGCTACCGACAGTCATACGTGCATAGCAAAGAGTGACCGATCGATGCCACGGTTTAGCAGCTCTAGTGTTTAGTACATCATACTTACATCGAAAAGGAAAGTTAGTAGGATTATCAAAAATAAAACACATAATATACAATTTATACAATTGATGATAAATTTTTATCAGGGAAAACAATCAACAATACCATTACTACACAAGCCAAGATAAGCAACATTAGGATACATTTCATATAATTAGAAGAAAATGTTTATAACTTTTTAAACTATATCAACTTAGTTATATACATTCTTAGAATAATATATAGATTTGTACTATATGACTGAACCACCAAATATACGAGAATGCCTAGCCTGAGTGTTCTTGAAGTGGTGGATTCCCCTGTGTGGCATCTTTCATCGGCTCTTGCTCCTAATAGTGGAGCTTTCACTACACTTGGAATCTTTACATCTTTTGAAAACTTCTTATAGTTATGCCCTTTCTAGTCGTACTTGCTATACTGTTTGAACCTTTTACCTGCTTCAGACTCATCTATGTCATTGTGAATCCGTTTAGTTTTATGGTGACCTGCCTTGTACCTCATTTTCGTTGGATTTGGAATGTAAAAAATTGAGGCTGTTGAGTTATGAAAGACCCCATAATACTGAAGCCAAATACCTCATCACTTTAGGTATACAAGATAGATTACTTTCTAAAATAAGACAACATAAAATGACGATTTAGTATTCCACAGTATGAGCTCGTGACAATAATATGAGAACATGGATTGTGGTATAGTCTTGGTTTTTGACACGAACACGAGCAGGTTACGTCGTCTCTCAGAACACACTCCTGCACAATTTTTAATGGTAGATTCTACGCTTGGCCTTATTAGCATATAGTACTTTGAATCTATGATGTTGTGTATCCTCTTAGGCCTTTTCGCATTTCTTTCTAGAACTTTGTCATCACTATCCCAAAGAACATAGTGTTGTTTGTCATAGAGGACCCAACTGAATTGTACCGATATCTAAAATACTTACATATGCCATACATGATAAACTCAATAATAGTAACAAACGGCATCCCTCTTATAGCATGCATCATACAGTTATAAATCTCAGCCAAATTAGTGTTTATTATATCAAACCTAGTGCCACCATTATCATATGATAAATCTCATTTCTCATTCAGCTCATTATCAACTCAATGTGAAAATTTTCTACCCTAAGATACCGACCTCATTTTCATGGCATGATCATCACTAAGAAGTGATCATAGAGATTTTAGAGTCTTATCATCTATCGGTGTTAACCTTCTAGACTGCTCATCTATTTGTTTTATTGTCAGCTCGTCTAACCCCTTCCAAAGTTTATTGAATTTATTTTATTGATTCTAGGTATAAAGTCTTTTAAGTCCTCTTTCTCTTACACAACCATTTGGAATAGTGTTATCTTTCTCATGTACTAACATAAGAATGCTAGATGGCTAATCTCGCTGTAATACATTCTCCACGTACCATTTTCAAGCGGTAGTGGAATCTACTAGTATCAATTAAAAAAATATTCGGTTGCCCGTTTCACTATAACAGATATAGTTAGTGTGTTAATCTAGGGGTTGACTCAAAAGTATTGCATTAACCAATTGTATATTGCTTAAAATGACCTTTTAATGCCTTTAAAAATTGAGCCAAGCTCTGATAGATCTATACTGTATAGACCATACATAACATTCTCTCGATCGTGATATAACTAAAATACCACTTTATTTTATATATCCGTTCACGAAAAAGTAGAGTTGAAGTAAATAAGAAATTAATTATTATATCTAATAGCGTGCATTCGATATTTTAACACTGATATATCTTTAAACATTATGAACGAAATTATCAAAAATTATAAACGAAACTATCTACGAATCTAGAAACAAAAGTAACAAATCACAGATAGGAACGAAACTATTTATGAATTTAGAATAAGACTACGCATCATTTTATCACTAAAAATAAATATTATAAATTGTATAAATCTTTTATCTCCACACAAATGCACAAGACAATAGTGCTTCGCCGTTTAACTTTGCCTCCACTCAACCCTCCTTTCTCCTTTTCTATTTTTTAGGATTAAAACATATTTTTAGACAGCTATTAGAGGTTATTATAATCAGCTGTCTAAAAAATACTTTAACAGAGAACGAGAAGAGGGCTGCATGTAAAATTACCAGGCTGATCTGACAATTTTGTAGGTGGCCTCATAGGAGAAAAACACCTTAGCAAAATGCAATAAGAGGTCACAATAGTAAGCCTCTCCTACCTCGCGCTTCCTGCTGCACCATTTTAGAGACATCCCTCAACCATGAAAAAATACCTGATAAAAAAACCGAATATAAATTTTTTAATCTCTCGACGACCCGTTGTTAATGGACATTTGCCACGTTGAATTTTATGTTCTCTAGGGGTTTTTTTTAATAAAAAAACTCCATTAAACATCATTTAGGAAATAAATCTCTATATTTTCCAAACAAATATATATATTTTTATAAATATTTTTATTAAAATATAAAAAATCAAATAAATTGAAGGTGTAACCTCTAAATTGTCCCCTTCTTTTAACGCTGTCAGGCCCAAACTTAGAGCGCAAGAAACTGAGTTCCTAACCCCAACCTTCTTGCAGACCATGCTGAGAGCTGCAACTTGCAAGGCCCTCCCCCACCAGCCGGCTTCCAGAAGCAATAGGAATAATTTCAAACGTAGTCGTCTTCCTCGTCGCCTCGCCGTCCTCTCTTCTCGCTTAATTCCGACATCCAACAGCAAATCGCCCACTTCCCAGCCATCTCCTCCCCCTCCCGGCTCCAATGGAGGAGGAATCTCCGTCCTGGAATGATCTCCCCGCCCACTCCCTGTACGAGATCACCCGCCACATCCCGTGCAAGGTCGACCGCCTCCGCATGCTGGTCGTGAGCCGCCCCTGGCGCACGTCGCTTCCGCTGATCCCGCAATCGCCCCTGCCTCCGCAGCTCCCGTGACTCCTCCGCCCGTCCGCTGGTGGTCCTATCTTCTCCTGCCTCCTCAGCGGCTCCGACGAGCGCAGCGTCCACCGCGTCCGCGTCCCGTCCGACTTGCGCGCCGCGCGCTACTTCAGATCATACGACGGCGGCTGGCTCTTCCTCGCTTACGGCCAAACTCTCGGCCACATGCTCGTCAACATCCGCTCCAGACGACGCTTCCGCCTTCCCGACGCTGTCCCCTGGCCGTGGGAGTTAAAGAGTTCCCCATGATCATGCTCGCCGCCACCGTCTCTTCCCCTCCGAGTGACACCGACGACCGATGCTTCGGCGCCTCCATCGTCCATTGCTCGCCAAACATGACCGGTCGATGGCGCATCACGTTCTGGCGCATGGGCTTCCACCAGACCACGGCAGCCATCCCTCCGGAGCTGTCGTTCGACGAGGTGTCCAACCATTACGTCGATGAGGAAATGGACGACGTCATCTGTTACAATGGAGCCTCAACAAGTCGATGAACGTCCTCGTGTGCACGCCGGCGTTGCATCAAGGAGCCCTGCGAGTACATGAGGAGTAGTTACGGTTCTTGCCACAGGGCAGTACTAGATAACAAAGGATCGGTTCTAAACTCCACTACTAGATAACAGCTCTTTATTATCGATTCTAAACCCCATCCCATTTTGTATTGGTTTTGAAAACCGAGATCAACCGACTAAAGGTACATATTAAGTAAAAAAAATATGTGGGTATATGGAATTTAAACCCAAAACTTGTTCCTCACGTACGTTATTAATTCACCTATGACTTATATCTAAGTTGAATAAAGATGTTTTTTTTAATTTTAAGCTATAGAAATTGTTAGTATCGATTGGTAATATGGTACTAAATTTATCTTTAGTATGAATTGGTATATACTTAAATATTTTTTAATATTAGTATTAATTGGTGTTATAAATTGATATTAATATATAGATTTTAATACTAATTATTATTATTATTTATAGGATTAGAGATTTTAGAATCGGCACTATAAAAAATTAGTACCAGTTCATCTATTTGGTATAAAGCTCATTTTGTCTTAAGTAGTGGGCAACCTCGGTTACCATCGGCCGGTTGCCACCGCTCACTACCTTGTGGAGTCTCGCGGGCAGATGTTCATGGTCCTGAAGTGCAAATGTAACCTTCCTGAATGGTCGCCGTTGGTGTTCTCGGTGTTTCAGATGACGCACGATCCACAGGCTCCCGTTGGCGCGCCCAGGTGCTCCTGCACCATGGTACCCGAATTGGATGGCCGGATACTGTTCGTCGGACATGGCTGCTCCAGATCCTACGAATTGGCTGCCTTCCCCGGCTTCCAGGAGGGCATCTACTTCTTGGACGACGAGGATTCGTATCGTGTACACACGATTCTTCACCACCAGAGGTACCTCTGCTTGAACAACGGCAAGTTTCATTCTTCATTTTACATGTGATCCTCCACAGAGTACATCCTCATCAGAGATACTGTTTGTCAAACACTGAAACATGCAGAATTCCATGCTTTGCTGTCCATAGGATGAAAGGAATGTGAAAGTTAATTGGGATTTGTAAGAATGTATGTGTACAGTGAGACTATAACCCTAATTCTATATAGGGGGATCGGATTTATATATATATATATATATACAGCCCAGTGGTCCAGTGGTCTAACACCCCCGTAGTCGCAGCGGGAGGAGAACGGACGCAGAGACTGGACCGAAAACTAGTGAACAAAGGCGTGGGCAGGCCTTTGATCATAATATCGGCGAACTGGTGCGTCGATGGTACATGGAGCAGCCGAACCTGTCCTAATGCGACCTTGTCACGGATAAAATATATATTGATCTCTATATGTTTGGTGCGTCGATGATGAACCGGATTGGCGGTCATGTAGACAACATTAACGTTGTCACAGTAAACGACGATCATAGAGGAGAGGGGTGCATGGAGCTCCTGGAGAAGCTGGCGAAACCAGCAACACTTGGCGACGGCGTGGTACTCGGCTTCGGCGCTGGACCGTGACACTGTAGTCTGGCGTTTTGAGGACCAGGAGACTAGAGTATCGCCAAAAAAGACGCAGTAGCCGAACGTGGAGCGTCGAGACTTGGGGCAGCTTGCCTAGTCCGCGACGGAGTACGCGGTGAGGGAGTCGATGGGGCTGGAGTTGAGAGGGCGACGCTGGCGTGTGGAGTGAACGGCGTAGTGGGAATGGTGTAGAGGTCGCCGTCACTATTGCAGTAAATGATCTGTCACCGGGTTAGGATATCTTTCACAGAGAAACCAGAAGCGCTAAATTTAATTGAGCAATTGTTATCTCGTGTGAATTAGAGAACAGATACGAGATTATGAATAAGGAAGGGTACAATGAGGATATTGTGAAGGGGGAGGTTAGTGGTAGGTGTAGACAGAGAGAAGTCACCATGGCATTAGACAGGAAGAGAGTGGCCATTGCCGATGGTGACAAAGGGGGAGGAGAAGGGATGACAAAAACGGAGTATACCAGCCGATGACGCCATGTGGGAGGACGCACCAGAGTCTAGCACCCAAGGGTGTTGTGGTTAGAGCATCATCTGGTTGAGGACGGCGACGAGGCCAGTCTGGTTCTAGAAGAGAACCGACATGGTGGGTGGTGTTGGTAGCATCGGCTAAGGTGGCATGATGGGAGCCGATGCCAGGTGGGCCTGAGGATGGGCGCCGAGGACCCTTGGTTGCCATCTGATGGGGCTGCGTGGCTAGGGCTAGGGTGCACAGGGGTTGTAGCAGAGCCACGGACCCGTGGGACCGGCAGGCTGGGTAAGAACTGAAGCGGGTCGCGATTGCATTGTACCATGCCAGTTCTTGTCCTTGCCTTTGCCCTTGCCCTTGCCGGTGCGGCTGCGTTGCCATGGTTAGAGCCATGGCCGCCAGAGTCGCGGGAGAGAGTGGCAGCGCAGGATGCTTGGCAGCCATTATCGGCTGCGGCGAGGAGAGCGGTGTGGGCCACGATCTTCTCGTCATTGGTCAGATGGAGTTCTTTAAGAACTAGCATATCATGGGCTTGGGCAAATGACGGAAGGGGTGTGGCGTTGGCGATGTCGTCGGCGGTGTTTGAGAAGCGGCGGTTGAGGCCTCGCAGGAGGGTGAGGACGAGTTGAGAGTCGGTCACAGGGTGGTCGACATCCCGGAGAGCAGCAGCCTTTACCTTAAGACATTAGCAGTACGAGGAGATAGAGGAGTCTCCTTATACCATAGAGTGAAACTCGTTGAGGAGGAAGATGGCGCGGGGCTACTTGTTTGCGAGGAAGATCCGCTCGATAGCCACCCAAAAATCCTGGGCGGTAGGGTCGGTATCTTCCATGGCGAGGTCAAGGACAGCGTCGTCGATGGAGCCGAGTAGCTAGCTGCGCACACAGCACTCGGCGATGTCCCACTGGGGGTTATCGGGTCGAGGTAGAGCGGAGCCATCGATGTGTGACCGTAGGCCAAACTTTCCACAGAGGATTTTAAAGAAGAAAACCCACTTGGAATAGTTGACGTTGAGGTCAAGAGAGATAAGAATGTGAGATTTTACGTTCATAGCAGCGTAGGGGGTGAGAAGATCGGCGAGGTGGTGCCCGAGGTGTGGTCTAAGGCACCGAGAGCTGGAGCAGATTCGGCGACTAGGAGAGTGCCAGAGCTGAGGGCTGACTCGGTGGCCATGACGAGAGGAGAACAGGGACAAAAAGCTGATGGGAGTGAGAGGCCGATGGAAGGAAGCCGATGAGAAGGGAGATCGGCCGATCAGAGAAGTGAGAAGCCGATAGAGAGTGGGCCAACCAGCCGATGGGGAGTGGTTGGCCGATGAGGAGTAGGCAGCGGAGTAGGTGAGGGAAAAGGTGGTGGCAGAGTAGGTAGGTCAGAGAGTGGTTGGATCACAGACGTACGAAGATTCACGTCTGTGGACTCGTGGAGGCCAAGGAATGAAGCGGACACAAAAAATGTGGAGAGGGACCGGACGTGAAGAGAAGAGATTCGTGTCCGAGAGGCAGAGATTCGTGTCCGTGGACACGTGGACACGTCAGAGTGGCTCGGACGTGAGGGGAGAAGGTTCGCGTCTGAGAGTCATTGAGCATGTCGAAAAAACGGGAACCGAGAGAGGGTTCTAGCCGATGGGAGGGCGGACGAGTTTAGCCGATGGAGACAACAAGCGTAGAGGTGTGCCAGCATCGGAGGAGAAAGGATGCACGGAGTAAGAAGAAGGGCGAAGACGGGTGTGAGGTGAGACGAGGAGACGGATGGAGACCGTCGCCTTGTCGCGTGGAGGAGCAAGGGATGGGAGAGGGTGGTGGAAAGGAGAAAGGAAAAGTGTCTGCGGAGAAGACGGAAGGAAGAAAGGAACCGAGACGAGAGAGCGAGGAGGGAGTACCGGGAAGAAGGTCGGCGACGGAGGAAAATGTTGATGACGAGGAGAAAATGTCGGTTTGTCGGTGAGAGAATGTTAGCGCGCTGGGATGTCTAGACTTGCTCTGATACCATGTAAAAATGTATATAGTGAGACTAAAACTCTAACTCTATAAGGAGGGTCGGGTCTATATATATACAGCCCAGTAGTCCAGTGGTCTAACAGGATTTTTATGAACTTGGGCTAGAGTTCCTGAATTTTGATGATCCTTGTGTTGAAATGACAGATTATTGAATTAGTAAGTGAATCTTGAAGTATAATCAGAAACAACTTAGTGATGGTTCATTTTCTGTTGTTTTTCGGTGTCACTGAATTTGCATTGTGAGCAAGCTTCTTGAGATTTTATTGAACTTGCACATATCCTTACTGTGCAGAATACAAACTCTTGTATCTTTGAGATCTTCATGTTGTTTGATTTCTAACTTAGTGCTAAAATGCACAATATGGTGCTTGACAAATTCTGCTTGTAGTATTACATTTTACATGCTTCCCTATTCTGGGTCCATATATTAGTTTCAGCCACCCTTTCTTTTGAAGCAAGGTCTCTGCAAAGAATCATCCATTTGCAAAAGGCCTTATTTTGCTAATCCAATGAATAGTACATTTATGTTATAAAATGATGCGATCATGCGGATGATTTGTTCTATATTTATAGTCTTCATTAAAAAAAATCAGAAGAAGCTGAGTCAGTTCTGAACCTCTAAGCAAAAATTCAGAATCCATAGTGGGTGAATCATAGTGTAGAATCCCAAACAGAAATAAGGTTTCTCCAAGATATTGTGCCGTATATTAGGACCAAAATTTCGTAGTTGACTATAGCTAAACCAAAATTTTCATCCTAACACCAAATACTCCATGTCTCTTGACAGGGTGAGAGAAAAAAAAAGGAAAAGGAAATTGCAACCTGCACTCAAAATTGTCGACGCCAACTACTTATAGCTCCAGCCTATGGGCTTCTTTAATGCTTTCCAGGCCCAAAACGTAGAGCCCAAGAAACTCAGTTCCCAACGGCCCAACCTGATCCAATTTCCATAACGGCCACGTCTTGCAGTCCACGCTGAGAACACCGTCTTCCTCCCACCCATACGGCTTCCAGAAGCAACTAGAAGTAGAATCGATTCAAACGCAGTCGTCTTCCTCGTCGCCGTCGTCTCCTCTCGCTTCCGCCACCTAACAGCAAATCCCCACTTACCAGCCATCTCCTCCCCCTCCCGGTTCCAATGGAGGAGGAATCTCGGTCCTGGAACAATCCGCCCATGGAAGTCCTGCACAAGATCACCCGCCGCGTCCCGTGCAAGTTCGACCGCGTCCGCATGCGGCTCGTGTGCCGCTCCTGGCGCGCGTCCCTTCGGCTCCCGCCGCTCCTGCCTCCGCAGCTCCCGTGGCTCCTCCACCCGTCCCCTGGCGGGCCTACTTTCTCCTGCCTCCTCTGCGGCACCGACGAGGCCAGCGTCGTCCACCCCGTACGCGTCCCGGTCGACTTGCGCTCAGGGCGTTTCTTCGGATCATACGACGACGGCTGGCTCTTCCTCGCTCATGGACGACCTTCCGGCAACATGCTCCTCAACCTCCGCACCGGACGACGCATCCCTCTCCCCGACGTTGTCCACTCGCCGCGGGGAAGGTACTGCCGCTTGATCATGCTCGCCGCCACCCTCTCCTCCCCTCCTCCTAGAGATACAAACAACAGCAGAAACCGGTGCTTCGGCGGCGCCATCGTCCATTGCACGCCCTACACGTACAGTCGGCGGCACATCACGTTCTGGCTCATGGGGTCTGACCAGGCCATGCCGTCCATCCCTGAAGATCCAGAGGCAGAGCAGTCGTCCTCCCGGTCCGGGTTCTTCGGAGATCAAGAAATGGAGGACGTCATCTACGACGTTGGAGCCTTCGTTTTCCTCAGCACATCGCAGAACATTCTCGTGTGCAGGCTGTCGTTGCATCAAGGAACCCTGCAAGTACTCGAGGAGTGGCGCCGCTTCCTACCACTGCACCACCGGTGGCCTACCACCGCTCGCTACCTCGTGGAGTCTCGTGGGAAGCTGCTCATGGTCGTGAAGTGTCGTGATATCCTCCTGCCCGGCTTGGATCCTAGCACCATGCCCGGCGAGAGTCGTAGTGGCGCCCTTCCTGGAACTGGAAGGACGACGTCGTGGACGTTCTCGGTGTTCGAGATGTCGGATGATGCGCATGACGACGGCGAGCCTGACTTCGCCTGGGCCTGGACGCCGGTGCCCAACCTGGGTGGCCGGATGCTGTTCGTCGGACGTGGCTGCTCCAGATCCTACGAAGTGGCTGACTTCCCCGGTTTTCAGGAGGGCATCTACTTCTTGGACGACGAGGATTCGTATCGTGTACACACGATTCTTCACAACCAGAGGTACCTCTGCTTGAACAACGGCAAGTGGTCCGCCGGGCCGCCTCCCGTTGTCAGCCGCTGCTTCTTGCCGGACCAACCCATGTCGAACTACTCTTCACAGGTCTGGCTTCTCCCTATGGAAGATACTGACAGTGACACTGATTCTGACTGAAGCTCAAGTTGTTGTTTACATGCTGCAAGCTGTATCTTAGATGCCAAGAACTGGAGCTAATAACCTGTGCTACATTTACAGTCTGCTGTTTCCTCTTGATACATTTTCATTTACATTCACTTGCAACGCATTACTGAATACTGATATCAATGTGCTACATTGATCTCTGTACTTCACAGTTTATTACTGCTTTTTGGCACTTTTTTGGTGCTCTCACTCATGAGATTTTGGTGAACCTCAATGCTGAAATGAGTTGGCTTGAGTTTCTTCTATGAATTTTGTTGTGTGATCCTTGGGCTGAAATGCATAATTCAGTGAAAAATTTGTCTTCAGGTGGTTAGAATTTCCTTAGGATTGATGTAGCAGGCATTCCCTTTTTATGAACTTGATTTGTATGCTTGGTTTGTTTTTGAGCTTCTGCAAGAATGTACAGATGTCTGAACTTGTGAGTGAGAGTCATGAGGTTCTAAGCAGAAACAACTTACTGATGGTTGTTTCTGTGTCAGAAACAATTTCAGTTGTTTTTCTGTGTCACTAAATTTGCATTTTCAGAAAGTTTCATAGATTTTATTGAGTAGAATACAGACTCTGTCTTTGATGTATGCATGTTGTCTGTTTGCTAACTTCGTACTACAATGCACATGATGTATTGCTTAGTTCATTTTACATGTTTCATATTCTGGTCCAAATTAGTAGCAACCAACCTTTCTATACCATGCATGATTTATACTACTGAACTTATTTTGTGACCCATATTCAGTCCCAGATCGTGTGCATTTCACAATGCAGAATTGCAGAGTAAACTGAACCTGACAACAAGATGAAATATTAGAGTTCAACCTGAATTAATTTCACTTTTACAGTGTGCTCATCACTGCAGTTCTAGTATGTGATATCCTCAACAGAGTACATCATCATCAGAGATACTGTTTGTCCAAATAATACTTAAGTATTACTGAAACCAACTGTAGTACGTACTTCAGTTGTGAAGATGCTCTAAGTAGAAATGCTGAATCCATAGTAGCTAAATGGTAATTCATTTGCAGATCATTTCCAGGAGTTAAATTTTACATGTCTTACGTATTTAGCCTTACTTAACAGTTTCCTTTTTTTTCCTGAAAAGATTAATCTTACTGAAGTCACAATGTATAACTCATCCATGCCGAATACAGTTAATACAGTTCGTTTCTATCAGCACATCGTGACTGAATATTTAGCTAGGTGGTATGGTACAGAAATACACAAGATCGTGATATTTTTATTTTGAGTGAATTTCACATGGGATCGCATATTTTGACTACCGTTTTATAATGGACTAGAGCTTAACTAACCTTTTTACTGAACACCATTTATATCTGGATTGGTTTGCGGTTTGAATTAGGGTGAGAAGAAATTGTGTTTTTTCTAATTTTTTCATTTTACATGTTCCATGTTCTTGTCCAAATTAGTATCAGCCAACCTTTCTTTACCATGCATGATTTATACTACTGAACTTTTGTGAACCATAGTTCAGTTACTTCAGCCAGTCTGAAGTTCTGAAACTAGTTCCATTTCCAGAGTACTGAATTTCTAGTATGTGATATCCTCTACAGAGTACATCCTCATCAGAGATGGGAAACTGTTTGTTTTAGTGCCTAGTCCAAACATGTAGTATGTTGTTAATTCTAATTAAACAGAAATGCAGAATACCAAGAGGCTAAATGGTAATCCTTCCATTTCTAAATAAAATAATGATGTTCAAGAACTAATTAGCTTGTCCTAAATGTAGAATGTGTACAGTGACTATGAACCCTCCGAGCGTATATAAGGGGGTCGGGTCTATATATATACAGTCCAGACTAATGGTCTGTCTAACACTCCCGTAGTCGCAGCGGGCAGACCTTTGGTCATTATATCGGTAAACTGATGTGCCGATGGTATATGGAGCACCCGAACCTGTCCTAATGCAATCTTGTCACGAACAAAATGGATATCGATCTCGATGTGCTTGGTACGTCAGTGATGGACCGGGTTGACGGTCATGTAGACGTCACAGACATTGTCGCAGTAGACGACGGTCGCGGTAGAGAGGGGTCCACAGAGCTCCTAGAGAAGCTGGCGAAGCCAGCAGCACTTGGCGACGGCATGGGCGACAGCACGGTACTTGGCTTCAGCGCTGGACCGGGACACTGTAGTCTGACGTTTTGAGGACCAGGATACGAGAGTGTCACCGAGGTAAACGCAGTAGCCGGACGTAGAGCGTCGAGAGTCGGAGCAGCCTGCCCAGTTCGCGTCGGAGTACACGGTGAGAGAGTCGATGGGGCTAGAGCTGAGATGCAGCCTGCTGGAGAGTACCGGGAAGAGAGTCGGCGACGGAAAGAAGACGTCAACGACGAGGAGGAAAGGGTCGGCTCGTCGGAGGGAGAAGGTAGCGTGCCAAGATGTCTAGACTCGCTCTGATACCATGTAGAATGTGTACAGTGACTATAAACTCCCAAGCGTATACAAGGGAGTCGGGTCTATATATATACACTCCAGGCCAGTGGTCTGTCTAACACTATGTATTAAAAAGCGGAGGGAGTATAATTCATGTGCAAATTATCTCTCCAGGAGTTAAATGTGCATCTCTTTCTTGTTTAATCTTACTGAGCGTTTTCTTTATTTTCCCGAAAAGGTTAATCATACTGAAATTACAATGTATAACTCATCTAAGAGAGATTATATTAACAAGAAGTTGTCGAAAACAGTGTGAGATTAGCCACACACCGGTGTGAGAGGGAGTAAAGTTACAAGAAGCAGATGGCTTCAGTTCTTCATGACTGATTGCGATAGCAGTGCTCAAGATTTATGCTACTGGGTAATTTGCATTTCTTAGTTGAAGTTATCTCTGAACTGATTTGCGGTTTGAACTAGGGGTGAGAAATAGAAAAGAAAAAATTGCAAGTTGCAACACTATTTCCACAGCTTCCAGAAGCATATAAAGGAATCAAATTGTTCTTGTCATAGTTCTATTTTCTGAACTACGTCTGTTCACTCATTTCCTCACAATAACCTTCCGTGTGCAGCATAGGGTTTACCAAAACGTTACCGACCAAAAACCATGGGTCAGCAGTTTTTCCGGTTTTCAACCGAGTGGATTGTGTTATCAATCCAGATTTCGTGAAATTGGACCGGTTTTGGTTGGTTTTGCAAACCCTAGTGCAGAGTAACAGTTTGGACTTCGGAAGAGTTATGTAGACTTTTATTCACTTGAAAAAAATGTAGACTTGTTTAGAAGTCTCTCTACCTTAAATATTTAGGTTTCCTCTCCTTTACAATGCCTTCAGTCTAATTTGAATTCCTCGACTACTCTGATTCTCTTCAGGTTTTCCTTGCTCTATATACCTCAAGAGGGAGGAGCGATCGCCCTTGAGGTAGTCATAGCGAGTGCAGATTCAAGGATGGGTGTACCGGAGACGTAAGAGAAGACAACGCTTACTATAGATCATGGTGTCAATAAAGAGGAAGCAATCGATGAGATGCTTAAGGGTTTAGATTCGAGAGATGAAGAAGAGGATATAGTCTTAGAAGATCTTAGCAAATTGAAAAAGGATGCTAGATGGTTGGCCCTATCTAGGGTTCATATGGAGAACCTTCAGGCATGGTGTTTTGTTTGGCAATATGTGATCTGCATGAAATTGTGCAAAAGAGGTTGAGTTCCAGGCAATGAATCATATTTTTTTCTCAGTACCGCTTATTCAATATGATGGCTAGTCGGAGACTGAATTTATTAAACTAGACACCTTCCTGGCTTGGGTTCAAGTTTATGATCTCAAGGAGAAGATTAGAATAGGGAGTATCGCTATGCAATTGGCAAGAAAAGCAGGAAGTGTCATTAAGCTAAATGAAGCATTGGTGAAAGGAAGTGGCGATGGGATCTGTGTGAAATTGTTGCTGAATGTCCATAAACCACTTGCGTGTGTAGTCAGCACTACCATGAACAAAAAGAAGATGTTCTTTAAATTAATGTATGAGAAGATGCTAATGTTCTATGGGGTATGTGGTCTGGTAGGGCATATCACCAAGGAGCATGGTGATGGTGTTCATTCATTAAATATGATACAATACCATGAGACACTAATAGCTCTAGAATTCAGAAGAGACGTATCATTGAACAGAGGGGGAGGAAGAGGCTGTGGAAGAAGATGAGGAGGCGGAAGAGGACGAAATAGTCGATCTTGGGCAACATATGATTATCAATGGGAAAAGGATGATGAAATAGTTGATACTGCCTCCAGCCCATCAAAGACTAAAGCTCATCCTGCAAGTTCTACATCGTTTGGTAAAAGAAGGCTAGAATTGTAGAAGGCTGATCAGAAGTCTACTGCTTGCAAGTTTTGATGTTGAAGGATAAGCCTGATGAAGCAAAAATGACTGTTGATGGGGGTGGTGAAATAGGCTCTGAACTAAAATGTTTGGCAGTGATTGCAATCGAACCTAGAGATACTAAAAGGAAGAAAAAAGTAGGAGAAGATAATGATGATGACTTGGCAACATCGATAGGCTCCTTGTAGAAGAATCGCCAGGCCTAATGTGTATCCTAAGCTGGAACTGTCGAGGGCTTGGGTGACCTTAGATAGTTTAGGATATGGTTTGTATGGTGCAAACACATCGCCCAAAGATAGTGTTCCTATCTAAAACAAGACAATAACAAACTATGCTGTAAAATTTAAGATGGCGATATGGGGTAGGCAAAGGAGAAGGTGTTGCTTTTGTTTTGGGATGAAAGCATTAATGTCATGCTCAAATCATATAATGCAAGGCATATTGATGTTTTGATCAAGGAGCTAGATAATGATGCTTGGTGAGGCATCTTTGTATATGGAGAACCTAGAGCTCAAGACCAGCACTTGTTGTCGAGTCTATTGAGGCAAATTAAATCTAATGCAGGGGACCCATGGCTGATGATAGTGGATTTTAACGAGGCTATGTGGAGGATATCAGAAACTCAGATGAATGACTTCTGAAATGTTATCTCAAAATGTGATCTTCATGACTTGGGTTATCATGGAGTCCCATGAACAAATGATAACATGTAGGATGGTGGTCACAATGTCAAAGTCTGGCTAGATAGAGCTTGTAATGTCCATGTTTTTGCGCCCGAGAAAAACTATTTGAATAAAAAATATTTACAAAATTTGGATCTATTTAGATTTCTTGAAGAGCGTGCCAACGTATGGATCTCAAATTCTCTTCAAACAACCCTAGAATCCATTCCAAACATTTTCCAAAATTCCTTGAGTTTAAATATCAAATTTAAATTTAAATTCAAATATTTAAAATTTCTTTTCCAAAATATTCCTAGAAATTCAAAAATACTACCATTCATGTGGGCCACTCTTCCCTCCTTCTTTCAACCTCTCTCAGCACACATGACCTCTTTTCTCTTAGCCTATGTGGTATGTTTTCTCCTCCGCGGCCCATGGCCTGCTTAGCCATCTCCCACATGTTGATTGCTCACTTGCAGTCGCTGTGTGCGCCTACGACTTAGCATGCTAGCCGACAGGTCAGGCCTATCCACCACCCACGCCATGGACAGTCACCCAACACGTTGAGGTGTGGCAATCCCTTACCGTTGACACTGCTCCTATTCTCGCCATGCGTTAGGTCAAATGCACCGTGGAATACACCGACAGCCACCTTACGCAACCCTACCTCTATGATGTGCTAGCATTGCCTGCCTCAAGCCGCCCTCGTTCATTTGCATAGGCCCGATAGGCATGGTTGTCACCCCGAAACACATTCATTGTACTCGCCAAGCTGCGCGCCCTGCCAACCACACTGCATTTTCACCTCGCTGCCTCACGCCATCTCCCACCACCGTGTGTTGTGTCACGTCACCAGCAGCTACATTCCCCTCTCTTTCTCTTCTTCGACCAGCACCATCATGGTGCTACACCACGCGATGCCACCTCGCATCGCGCTATGCTACCCTGCGTCACACCACAATGGCATCTGTTCTGTTTGGGCCCCTACAAGCTCGTTAGCTTTCTTTGTCTCGTCCCATCTCTTCTGCCATGTTGCCCACATCATCTTCTCTTGCCTCGGCGAGCACGATCATTGCGGTGCCACCCTCGCACCGTAGGACCTAGCTGCCTCGGCTAAGGGAGCTCAGACTGCAGGCCACTACCTCTCTGAGCCCTCACTTAATGCCAACCCTCACCTATAAAATAGACTAGGGATCCCCATACTTCCTAAGCTCTCTCTAGCCTCGACCACCCTCACCTCTCCCTTTTCCTTCTTCCTCTATCGGGCATCATTGCCATCACCCCATTTCCCTCGCCCTATAAGGTAGCGCCTCCATTTTCCTCTCTCTTACTCTCATCCTATGTTCACTCTGCCTCCGACTGAGCCCAAACCTAGCCACCTCTATAGCCTATTTGGTCACTGATGGTGACCAAATGATGCACTCCCACTAGAGTCCACCACTACTCATCGCTAGCCACCTCCTGTCCTCCTAGACCAAATTTGAGCTATCCACATTCCTCCCCATCCATCACTCGATGCTTTGATGATCACGGCTTGTCAAGATTGCTGTCCTTCGGCTAGACGCCATCGATCTCCACCGGACATCAATCTCCACCGGCCATCGATTTCCCCTCTGGTCTCCTCTCCCCGGTCAGTGACCATGTGGCCACCATGTGGCACACCCGTCTTAGCTAGGCTAGGCTCTAGACTAGCCTGCGTAGCCAAAAGGCCATAACCACTTTTCTTAGCCCAACAACCCTGGCCCAAAAACTCATTAACCATACACCAAAAAAAAGTTTTCTTTGCCTCCCTCACATTGGCCCCATTAGACTCTGATTCAAATCTTTTCTTTTTTGGAAAATATTTAATTCCCTTTCTATAATTCAAAAGAAAATTATTTAATCTTCCAAAATCCTGTTTGAACTTGTTCAACTCTTAAAATTTCTCTAAAAATAAGATCCATCTAATGGTAGTATTAGTTATATATGTATGGTTCTAATTTTATTTCTTTTTATATGTTGATGTTTTGTATTATGTAGTAGCTGACACCAAGAAGCCGCCTGTTGAGGAGTTCATAGAAGAAGACCATGACTAAGACTAAGACAAGTCACCTCTTGAGCATATTGATCTCATATGTTTAAAATTAAAAATTATTTTATTCATGAATCATACATGCTTAGGTACATAATACCGACCACGAATCACTAGTTGATCCGATAAACCTTGAACCTACTTGTTGCACATACCCTTCTTCTTGTTGATAATACTACACCCTTGTTGCCCTGTTGTTGTCTTGGTACTCGTGCTAATTAAAGTGTGAGTATCAACGATACCTCTATCACTTAAAACTTGTCGATAGAATAAAATTGAGTTTTAAAAATTATTTGAAATACCGACACTCGTGGTTAGGAGCTTTATGAAATAAAATGGTTTTATAAAAATTGGTCATAGGTAGTCATTGTGTGTGTGGCATAACTTCTGCATGGTATATAAGGATCTATCCCTTGAGAAGTTTCACTAATTATATTAAAGTACGACCACATGGGTGGAATGGGATGCCCCTGACTAAATAAGTAGTGGACCTTAGATGTGTGTGAGAGTCAATGGATGTGGAATCGCCGAGGTGACATCTAGGATGTGCCTGTGGGACCATGAGTATGGGAAGTCTAGGACTTGCCCGATACCTAGTCTATGGCCCATTTAGTTGACAACTGAATATTACAAGAATACTTTGGAAAGGTCTTGTCACAAAACTCCTCTCACCATATGTATCTAATCAATATATATTAGGTATTTGGAGTAAGCTCACATTGTGTAGGTAAAGCGTGCACTTTACAAAGGTTATAATCTCTTCGAATAGTCGTACCCATGGTTATAGGTGGATGAGAAGTGATCCTTCTAACGTAGTCTTTTATTTGGAAATGTTTTGTGAAAAAAAATTATTTTGGTATGAAAATCATTACCAGAACTAGCTTACATGGCCGGTGGAAGACCTAAGTAGTATAAAACAGGACTATGACCCGAAGTGTTGCTTGGCACTAGAAATATAGTTGGATATGATGAAGTTGAGATGTGATTGAGAAATAAAAAGAGAGTTAAAGCACAGAAATGGAGGTACCATTTGGGACTGTACGCTCCGAATCGGAATTGAGACAAATCATTGCAAAGCGATTTGTGAAATGTATTGAGATACGAGTCTCTTCCTAGTAAATGTAGTGAATTATTATCAGATAACTCATAGAATGGATTGAGATATGATCATTTTTCGATAACTTAAAAAACATACTTAGAATTTATAAAGATTATTTTAAAAACACACTAGATTGCCAAATAAAACTAAACCCATATTGTTAGCCTTTACATACCACCTTAATTCCTATGACTTGCTAAGTATCTCGTGTAGTCACTATTGCTATTATTATCTCCTACTCAGAAAAGTAGTACAACAAAAACCCAACCATAGAGAAGTTTTTTTTAGTGCAAGCGACATACGAAAACATTTAGGATTTCAATCTAGAACCTAAACCGTCCTTGTGTTTTAGATTTAGTTTTGCTTGGTGTAACATTGCAAGTCCGAGGTTTTTTTACGGTTACAAACTATGTATTAGACTTTATCAATAAATAAAATGAGATTTAGTGATGATCCACTTGTGTTCTATTGGTACCAACTGAATTTCTAAAATTGGTAACAGTATGCAGGTAAAAGCACCACAGAGTTGTGGCATCCCAGTTGGTTATCACACATCTGGTCACAGTGAATTCTTAGCATGCGCCGCTGTTCCCAAAAAAGGAAGAAAAACTAAGATATAGGAAGATAGGGATCATGAGATATGAGAAGGCCTAAGAAAGGGAGCCATCCTACCTGAAGCTATCTAGGATGCATGGAATTATGGTAACGTTGTGTTGTCTCTGGGTGATTTTAACACAAAGTTGAATAGTATGATGAACAAATTGATGAAATGGAGTAAATCTAAAATAGGAACTTAAAGTCGAAGATTGAATGATTAAGGAGGAAGCTAGGAGACATGAGAGAACAGGGCTTGCTTGATACTAGCGTTTTGGTTCACACAGTGAAAAGGAATTTGAAGAGTTGCTGCAAAGGGAAGAAATTTGGTGGAAACAAAAATTGCAGATCATGTTGCTAAAGGAAGGTGATCGCAATACTAGATATTTCCACTTAAGAGCATCTTGGAGGGCTAGGAAGAACAAATAAAAAAAAGTTGAAGAGGAGTGATGGAAATTTAACTAAGGACATAAGGGAGATGGAAGAAAGCGCTTACAGCTTCTTTCAGCAACTATATACAAAGGATGAGAACCTAAACCCTATAAGTTTGCTAGACTTTTTTGAAGAAAAGATCTCAGGGAAAATGAATGCAAATTTGATAAAGCCATTTACCGATGATGTCATCAGGGATGCATTATTTCAGATTGGCCCGCTCAAGGCACTAGGGCTGGATGGTTTCCTAGCTAGATTCCTTCAAAGGAATTGAGCACTTCTAAAGACTAATGTAATCAGTGTTAAGGATAAATGTATAAAGGGTATTTTTCATATTTTTGCATGCCTTGTATTCTATGTGCTCCTTGAGCCTATCTTGATGCATATAGTAAAAATCCCCAATTCCTTATTTCATCACAATCAGTGTTATTAGAAGATTTTTTTTATGATGAACAAATGCTCAAAGGTGTCAACGACATTGTTATTGTCATGATACCAAAGAAAAGCCAACCAAAGGAGATGATGAAAGACTTTCGACCAATTAGCCTATGCAATGTGGTGTGTAAGGTGGTGGCCAAATGCCTAGTTAATAGGCTACAAGCAATTCTACAGGATGTGATGTCGGAGGCTCAAAGCGTGTTTGTCCCATGGAGAATTATTACAGACAATGCATTAATAGCATTCGAATGCTTCCACTCAATTCAAAAGTGTAAGCGAGAACTAGAACTTTTGTGTGTTGAAGTTAGATCTCTCAAAGGCATATGATCATGTTGATTGGGACTTCCTAGATGGAGTGATGCATAAGTTTGGCTTTTATTCCAAATGGAGAAGATGGATAATGGTGTGTGTGACTTCGGTTCGTTATAGTGTCCGCTTCAATGGAAGTATGTTGGAACTGCTTGCTCCAACTAGGGGTCTTCGTCAAGGTGATCCTTTGAGCCTCTACTTGCTTATGTTTATTGTGGATGGCTTATCCAACATATTAGAAAGATACCAGATAAACGACCTCATTCAACCAATCAAGGTTTGTCAAAGTGCACCTGGTGTCTTGCATTTATTTTTTTGCTAATGATAGTCTCTTATTCTTCAAGGCTGAGGTAGATCAAGCAAGGAAAATAAAGGAAGCTCTTGATTTGTATGAAAGTAGTACAGGGCAGTTAATTAATCCATCAAAGTGTTCGTTGTTGTTCAATGAGTTCTGCCCACAAGATAATCGAGATGTCATCAAATGGGTGTTATAGGTCGAGAGCTCAAACTTTGAAGAGAAATACTTGGGATTACCAATGCCAGAAGGAAGGATGAAAGCATATCAATTCCAACACATCAAGGACAGATTGTCTAAAAGAATGACCGACTGGAACGAGAAATATATGTCATCTGGAGCAAAAGCTGTTTTGATTAAAAGTGTCGCCCAATCTCTGCCTACGTACACGATGGGTGTTTTCAAGATGTCTGATATGTTAGTCTACTTTATAGTAGATTAACCCACGTGTGTAGTTATGCGGTTATGTGTGTAAGCCACCCTAGCTGTCTATATATACTGATACATTAACAAAGAATACAATCAATAATTCCCACACTTTTATGGTATTAGAGCGGTTTCAATCTGCTATCTTTCCGCAACCAAAAACGTCGCTGCTATTGTTGCCATCGCTGATCTCCTTCTCCGCCACTACTGTGTGAGAGACTACCGAGGTTCGACGTCCTCAACGCCGCCGTTTCTGAACCAGCGCCCGTCGCCTATCCGACCGCCACCACCAGTGCCGACTGCACATCACCGGGAGTGTCGCTGGTCTCATCGCCAGCGCTGTCAATCTGATCGCCCACCCCGTAGCTACCCTCGTCACCGGGTGTGGTCGTCGATCTAATCCTACCTACGCTTCCGCACCAGTGCCCATCGCCGATTCGATCGCCACCACTAGGTGTCGCCGATCTTATCACCCGCGCTGCTGTCGATCAGATCGCTCGCCGATCCGATCTGATCTGCTCCATCGCTCGGTCTGATCGGATCCTGCTTATTGCCGATCCAATTGGCTCTCCGTTGCCAACCAGATCGCCCGCTGATCCGATCTAATCGGATCTGTCGATCGGCCTGGTCGGAATCCTGCCTATTGTCGATCCGATCGGCCTTCGAACTGATCGGCTGCTCGATCTCTACTGCCGATCTGATCGGCTGCTCATCAGTCATTTGGTCTGATTGGCTACTCATCATCCAGCCGATCTACCCATTGCCGATCCGATCGGCCTCCGATCTGATCGGCTGTTCATCTGCCATCTGATCTCTAATTCAATCGGCCGATCGGCTACCGATCGGACTCTGATCGGGTGATCCCTCCGATCCAATCTCCAATCCGATCGGTCGATCGGCTGTCTCTCCGAGATCTCCGATCCGATCGGTCGATCGGTTGTCCCTTTGAGATCTTCGATCCGGCCTGATCGGCTGCCAATCGACTGTCGTGCCCCCATGGCTAGTGACAACATTGGCACCGCTACTTCTGAAGAATGTTGTCTCACGGCCAATCCTTCTCACGCTAACGAAGCTCTGGACGCGTACGAGAGCGCTCATGTAGCTCTCTAGGTGCAAGCCACCGCCGTCGTCAACATCAAGGCTATCATCCCTATCGTCTTCAACAAGTCCATGGACTCCTACACTAAGTGGCGCTGCATGTTTCTCACTGTCCTTGGGAAATATGCCCTTACCCGCCACGTCCTTGAGGATGACGCATTCCCCGCGCGCCTAGCCTGGCTCCAAGCGGACTGCTGCGTCCTCACGTGGGTGTATGGCACCATCTCCAGTGACCTGTAGCAGTCGCTGATGATGCGGCCCGGACGCGCCCGTAATACGTGGTGCTATCTCGAGGATGAATTCCTCGGCCAGAAGGAGTCTCGTGCCCTTCTCCTCAAGACGCAGTTCCGCACATTTCGCCAGGACTCCCTAAGCGTCACCAACTACTGCCGTCATCTTGAGTCCATGGCTGCCTCCCTCGCCGAATTTGGCGACCCTATCGGCAACCGGCAGATGGTCCTCATGTTTCTCTATGGTCTCAGTGGCAAGTTTCGCCATATGGTGTCCATTCTCAAGATGCACTGGCCGTTTCCAACATTTATGGAAGCATGCACTCATCTGTGGTTGGAGGAGCTAAAGATTGATGCTCGTCCTCCATCCCTGCTGGCCGCTCTCGTCGCTGCGACGCCACGTCCAGCAGCCCCAGATGCCATAGCCGCTCCTCGTGCAGGGGCACCTCATCCTCCACGCCTAGCTGCACCAACCGGAGGCTAGCGCAACGGCCGCCGCCGTGGCCACGGTGGACGAGGCAATTCTACTAGTGGCAACTCTCCAGCGTCCTCTGGTGCAGCGGCCCCAGGTGGACAGGGCGGCGTCCCTCCCAGAACGACTGTGTACCCGTCGTTTGCCCACCCTTGGGCTGGCACCGTGCGCATGTGGCCGTACGACTAGTCCGGCCGTCCTCCGCCGCCACAGCCTGCGTTCCACGCAGCCCCACACTATGGCGGTTTTGGTGCTCTTCCCAGCACCTATGGCAGCACATGCTGTGCCCCATCATCCCCGTACGGCACGTACTACGGGAGAGCTACACCGCCGGGCTTCTAAGCGCTCTCACTGGCGGGCTTCCAGGCGCCCTCACTGGTGTACCAGGCAGCACCTTGGCTGCCTAGTCATGGAGGTTGGCACCAGGACTCCCTGGCGCACTCTTTCAATACCATGACGCTCAACCAACCGGCCTCGGAGTGGTATGCTGATACGGGTGCCGATTCCCACATGACCTCGGACGCTGGTATACTCTCCACAATTTCCCCACCCTCTTCATCTACTCCTTCATTTATCGTTGAGGGCAATGGTTCTTTACTTCCTATCACCGCCACTGGATCCCATCCTTTTTCCTTACCGCACCGTGATCTTACTCTTAATAATGTTTTGGTATCCCCTAACATTATTAAGAATTTAATTTCTATTCGTCGGTTTACCACCGACAATAATTGTTCCATTGAGTTTGATCCATTTGGTCTTTCTGTGAAGGATCTGCAAACCAGGAACGTGATTGCCAGGTGCAATAGTTCCGGTGACCTCTACCCATTTTTTTGCACCATCTACCAGCACCTCCGCATTCGTCACCGCACCCACCTCCCTTTGGCATCGCCGTCTCGGACATCTTAGGCGCGACGTTCTGTTCAAACTTCTTAGGTCCAATGTTATTTCCTGCAATAAAGATGATATCGATCATTTATGCATGTGTGCCAACTCGGTCATCATGTACGTCTACCTTTCGGTTCATCTACCTCTCGTGCTACTCACAACTTTGATTTGATCCATTGTGATCTATGGACCTCTCCAATTGTTAGTGTGTCAGGATACAAATATTATCTTGTTATTCTTGATGACTACTCTCACTACATTTGGACTTTTCCCCTTCGTCTCAAATCCAAGACATTTTCCACTATTTTTACCTTTTTTGCATATGTTCACACATAGTTTGGCACTACCATTAAGAGCATCCAGTGCGACAATGGCCATGAATTCGATAATTCCCAGGCCCGCACTTTTTATCTCTCCCACGGTGTTGCCCTCTGCATATCGTGCCCATACACTTCTCAACAAAATGGTAAAGCAGAGCGTTCTATTCATACCATCAATAATTCTCTGCGTTCCCTTTTGTTTCAGGCGAGTCTCCCTTTAGCTTACTAGGTTGAGGCCCTTCACACTGCCACATATCTTGTGAACCATCTCCCCACCACAACACTCGCCTCCTCCACACCATACTCCGTTCTCTTCTCTGTCCCACCCTCCTATGATCATCTCAAAGTTTTTGGTTGCGCCTATTACCCCAATATGTCCTCTACAGCGCCCCATAAACTTGCTCCTCGTTCTTCTCTATGCGTGTTTCTCGGCTACTCCTCAGAGCATAAAGGCTCTCGATGCCTCGAGCTTCAGTCGAACTGCATTCTCATTTCTAGACATGTTATTTTTGATGAATCCTTCTTCCCTTTTTCTGACATGTCTACCACACCCATGGCACCCTCCGCCCTATACTTTCTTGTCGATGATCATGATCTCACCGCTTCAGTTTTTGGAGCCTCTTTTTTGCGTGTAGGTACAGCAGCTTCCTCAGCAGCACACCCCGTGTCTGAGGCCCCACTTGCGTCATCGAGCCTGGGCCGTGGTCGCCCGAGTCCACGTCATCTGGTGCCGCTACCCCTATGCACCCTATACAGGTCGCTGCCAGTGATGCCCCACCGACCATGAGTGTTGCCAGTCCTGCTGCCCCTGCTGCTCGCGCGCAGGTTGTTGCCAGCGGTACCGGCCGCATAGCTACCACTTGACCGACTGTCATCCCTTCGGTGACCAATGCACACTCTATGCACACACGTGGCAAAGATGGCATTGCACAGCCCGTGGATTGCCTCAATCTCCACGCTGTACCCATGTCGCCTCTTCCTTGCTCCGTTCGTGATGCCTTGTCAGACCCCAATTGGTGATCTGCTATGCAGGCCGAGTATGACGCTTTGATTGCCAATGACACATGGAATCTTGTGCTTCGCCCTCCTGGCGTCAATTTTGTGACTGGAAAGTGGATTTATCGTCACAAGTTGCTCGCCGATGGGTCTCTGGATCGTTACAAGGCTCGCTGGGTTCTGCGGGGTTTCACACAACGGCCCAGTGTTGACTATGATGAGATTTTCAATCTAGTTGTCAAGCCTACGACAGTTCGCATGGTTCTCTCTCTGGCATTATCTCAGAACTGGTCCATTCATCAGCTGGATGTGAAGAATGCATTTCTTCATGGCACTCTCACTGAGACAGTGTACTGCGTGCAGCCTTCTGGATTTGTGGATTCTTCTCGCTCAGATTTTGTCTGTCGGCTCAACAAGTTCTTATATGGTCTTAAGCAGGCTCCTCGAGTTTGGCATCACATGTTCGCCTCTCACCTTGTGTCACTTGGATTTGTTGAAACAAAGTCACATACTTCTCTCTTCATATATCGCCGCGGTCCAGACACAATCTACTTACTGCTCTATGTTGATGACATTTTCCTTACTACCTCCTCTGCTGGATTACTCAAGAATATCATTGAGGCTCTCCGGCGTGAGTTTGTTATGACGGATATGAGTCAGCTGCATCATTTTCTGGGCATTTCTATGACCCGCTCCGCCGATGGTCTGTTCCTTTCTCAGCGGCAGTACAGTCAGGATATTTTGGAGCGTGCCGGGATGAGTGCGTGCAAGCCGTGCAGCACGCCTGTTGATCTCCACTCTAAATTATTTGCTGATGGATCGCCTGTCGCTGATGCTACACAGTACCGCAGTCTCACCGGCGCTCTGCAGTATCTGACTTTCACCCGACCAAATATTACCTTTCTAGTTCAGTAGATCTGCCTCTATATGCATGATCCTCAAGAGCCGCACCTCATTGCTCTCAAGCGGATCATGCGCTACCTACAGGGTACCCTGTCTCTTAGGCTGACCATGCGTCAATCTTCGCCTGCAGATCTTGTTGTTTACATAGATGTCAATTGGGCTGGCTGTCCTGACACTCGTCGGTCGACCTCTGGCTATGCAGTATTTCTCAGGGATAACTTGGTGTCATAGTCTTCCAAGCGTCAGCATATGATCTCTAGATCGAGTGCTGAAGTTGAATATCGTGCTGTGGCAAATGGTATTGCTGAAGCTACCTGGCTACGCCAGCTGCTCCTTGAGCTTCGCCACCCTCCTCGACGTGCCACCTTGGTCTATTATGACAATATCAGTGTTATATATCTCTCCAGCAACCCGGTGCAGCATCAGCGGACAAAGCATGTTGAAATTGATCTCCATTTCGTTCGAGAGAAGGTTGTCCTTGGTCACGTTCGGGTCCTACATGTTTCTACGACATCGCAGTACGCCGACGTTTTTATCAAGGGCCTTCCTACCTCACTATTTCAATAGTTTCGATCCAACCTGAATGTTAGCAATGCTCCCGATTAGACTACGGGAGAGTGTTAGTCTACTGTAATTATAGTAGGTTAACCCGCGTGTGTAGCTGTGTGGTTGCGTGTGTAAACTACCCTGACTGTCTATATATATTGATACATTAACAGGAAATACAATCAACAATTCTCACACTTCCATGATAAATTCTGCTAGGAATATGCTCAGATGGTGTGCAATTTTTAGTGGGGATATGAGAAAGGATAAAAGGTCCATTGGATTGCCTTGGATAAACTTATGAGACCTAAAATTCATGGAGGTTTAGGGTTTCGTGATATGAAATGTTTTAATCAAGCATTGTTAGCGTGATGTGATAGGTATGGAAGTTACTCACTTCACCTGGTAGCATCAGTGCCAGAATTATGAAGGCAACATATTATCCTAATGGACATTTACTAGATACAACCTTTCCGTTGGTAGCGTCACCTGAATGGAAAGGGGTTCTATATGGACTAGGGTTGCTAAAAATGGGATCATCTGGAGAGTTGGTGATGGCAACAACAAAAAGATTTGGCGACACAAATCAGTATCTCACGGTGAGAGTTTGGCTGTGATTGAAAAGAGGAGTTAGGATAGGCTCACTTTTGTTAATGAGCTCATAATTCCAGGAACTAAATGCTGGAACGAGCCACTAATTAGACATGTGATGAAGAACTATGATGATGATGAGGTGCTCAAGATCAGATTGTATGAGCAACAGGATGAAGATGTCCCTGCATGGCACTTGGAGAGAACTGGATTGTTTACTATTAAAAGTGCATATAAACTGGCTTAGAATGGGAGATGGTTAAATCATCATCAAGCAGTGCAACAGATGGCGAACGGAAGTTATGGAATAGCCTTTGGAAGGCTAAAGTGCAACCCAAAGTAAAGATTTTTGCTTGGAAGTTAGCTCAGGACAGATTGCCAACTTGGACGAACAAACGAAAGAGAAATATCGAACCAAGGGAACCTGCCCAATCTATAGTGATACTGAGGAAGACAGCTTACCATGAAACAGTGCAATGCACGATGGCTCGAGCCCCGCGAGAAGCACTTCGTGATGTATGGAGATTGCCGATGGAAAACAGGTTTGTCTGGACAGGGCCAGATTGGCTCCTGGTTTTGCTTTATGCATCGAATGATGTGGAGAGAGAACACATTCTATACCTGTTATGGCGTGCTTGGCATCTGAGGAATGATTTGGTTCATGGCAGTGGAACATGTACGATTGCTGTATCAGTAAACTTGTTTACCAATACAATTTTAAACACCTCACTATACCAATATCAATATACTTTTTCTCCGCTCTCAATAATTTTATTTGATAAAAAAATATAGCTAAATAACTTGAATAGCCATACTATATGTAAATATCTGAGACATTTTCACATATTGATTGGGCATCCATGGTCTTACCCTCTTTATTTTTTTTATGGCTCTTTGACCTTAGATTCTTGATCTCTATACAAATTATCTATTGATGTTATCAAAAGAGTCATCCAACTAATGTTTTCATTGTTACTATTAAATAAATTATTAAAATATTCTTCCTATTTATATTTGATATTATTTTTTTTACTAATAGTTGCTATCTCCTATTCTTAATACATTTAATTTAATTAAGGTTTATTGTATCCTCGCTAATAAATATCATTATAAGCATGCTCCTTTGTCTCACTCAACTTTTTTAGACTTCTTCGCTACCTTGTATATTTTTATGTTGTTTATATGGTATAACCCTCTATATCATTTTTTTTTCTCCTTAATAGCCCTTTAATTTTTTTCATTCAAGTAGCTTTAGGTTGATATATACTCCCTTTAATCACTCCAAATACTTATAAAGCCATAGGTTACCATTTTTTTCATATATTGTTTGTGACATCTTCTTCATTCTCTTTGATAACTCTTTTTTTAAAAACAACTGATGTATCTGTTTTTAATTTCCATCCTTTTATCCTTGTAATTTTTGCTTGTTTATTCCTATGTGTATGAACCTAAAATCAAAAATCGGACATTAAAAGCTTATGTTGAGAAATAACACACTATTTTGTATTACCTTCATATATGCTTGTATTCTCTTCTTATATGAATAAAGTCAATTTGATTAAAGTGTTGTCCACTACTAGGGTTACCAGATAGGACTATCTCTTAGTAAAGGAAGGAAGTGTTAGTTAATAACAGGTTAAAAATTATAGCAAAGTCTAAAACCATTATAGCAAAGTCTAAAACCTCATCTCCCTTCTGATTTTTTTCTACCATACCTAAAATATTCGTATGCTATCTCAAAACATATACTTATAGAAACTATATAATTATTCAGATTTCCTATTATGAAAAGTTTTCACTAATAGGTATACATCTAATCATGACATCTAAATCTTTTCAAAATTATCTCTTAGCACTTTTACCATAGCCTACTTAGAGACATACACGCTAATTACAATCAAGACCATATCACCAGCTCATATCTTTTGTCTTCTCATTTCTATCACATTATTTCTGAGACTCTTATCAGATATGATAGTGGTTGATTTGTCCAGTTTTTATAATGTTATTTGTGTTGATGTCTCTCAAGTAAAGTAGGAAAATTAGTAGCAGAAAACACTTGCTAAGTAAGATCCATGTGTACTTGCAGATTTTCAGTTGCCCTTCTTATCAGTACTTTCAGGTGTTTCTTTCAGACTTCATGAGCATGAAAACAGACATGATTGGAGTTCATGACCTGGGATGCATTGGTGCATCATTATATTGCAATCAATCAACAAAACAAAGCAGTGTGAAAATGTGCTTAGGAATGCTTAGATTTTTTCCTGATAAGCACGTGCTTTGCATCTGAATGATATGTATTGTTTTCATGGAAGTAGTATTATCATTTAGTAGTTTTCAGTTGCACTGGGATATGCTAGTTAGCATTCCAAGATGGTACTGGGATATGCTAGTGCCTCTCTTCTAAGACTCGAAGCAGAAGTCATCAGAGAATGCTATAAATGTGATAATCACTATTTGCTAGTATTCTGAATGTGCTTATGATTTGGCATGTCAGGCCTCTTATTTACTCCTGCTGAGATGACAGTATGACACCGTACATCATTTCAGCTAGCTGTGCCAAAAGGCAGATTGATTGTTTTTTGCTCTGTCGACACTAGTTTGGTACGGTCAGTTACATGGCAATGTGCAAGCCGTTGCATAGCAAATTATCTTTTGTAACGTTGTTCTTCTAAAGGTAGGAGTACTATTATTGATGCTGCTGGATTTATTTTTGTCCATAATTTATTGTAGTTCATGGACACAATGAAGAATGTGTCAGCAATCAAGAGGTGATTACTGATCCAGAATAATCAGCACTTTTTAGTAAGACATATACATGAGTTTTGTTTTGGTTTGTTGTTGTTGGGATGAACAGGGGATGTTCTGCTCTGCAGTACTGATCAGGAAAGTATGAGCATCACCTCGGGGAAGTCTAGTTCTGTAACTTAAACTTGTGGAGCCATAGGCTGCCCAGTAGAATGCATCCACTACCTGTTGAAGATTTGCTGAGAGTTTTGCATAAATCTGTAAAAATTTTCGAGTTTTCTACCGTAGTATCGAATAGTGCTCTTCCCCTGTTTTTCCTCTGGAATCCTAGGCATATTTACCTGTTTACAACTGCAGAATAGGATAGTACTTGCTGCTCCGGTCCAATATCCAAAAGATTTTAGGCCCCGTTCGAATGTGCTTATTGGGCAAGTAGCTTCAGATTTGACGTTTCATGCAAGGGAGATATCTTGCTTCACATTCTTGACAACAAGGATGTCATGGAAGCTTGTCTCCTAGAGGCTTTTGATTCACAAAAAAATATTTTAGAAGATTTCAGACAAAGTTTTGGAACGTATGAAAAACTGTCGCAGCCGAGTAATCTGAGCATTACACTATTACAGGCTTCTTCTCTGGTCCGTATAAGGTGTAACGGGCCGAAAATATGAGGCTCAGAAGGCCGCCAGAAAAATAACGGCTCGTCCAGTTTCTTACAGACCAAGTAAGTGGTGGAGATCGTATTGGGCCTGCACAATTCGGCCCAAAACTGAAATACAACCAGATCAATCCGCAGAAGCGGCTTCCAGAAGCAGGAAGGAATCAAATTAAAACCCAAACCGCAACGTCGTCCTCGTCGCATTCTCCTCCTCCGCCACCGCCACCCAAACCCACCACTCCTAGCCCCCTCACCCAACGGAGGTCAAGATGGAGGCGCCATTGCCGAACTTCCTCAGCCTGCTCCCCATCGACATGCTCCGGATGATCAACGACCGCATCCCGTGCCTCGTACACCGGCGCCGCGTGGCACTAGTCTGCCGCTCCTTCCACGACGCCGTCCATCCGCAGCACCAGCCGGCGACGCCCGCGCTCCCATGGGTCCTCCTCCCGCGTCCAGGCGGGCCTTCCTTCTCCTGCGTCATCAGAGGCTGCGGCGACCACGACGACTTGGACGTCCCGTCCGATGCACGCGCCGCGCGCTACTTCGGCGCCTACGAGCGCGGCTGGGTCTTCCTCGCCATCGGCCAAACCGACGGCCACACGCTCCTCAACCTTCGCACCCACCAGCGCTTCGAACTCCCCGACGTCCTCCGCTTGCGCTTCATGCCGTACCCGTGCGGGGCGTACGACATGAACCTGACCATGCTCGCGGCGACCCTCTCTTCACCACCGGAGCAAGGACACGGCATTGTCGCTGCCATCTGCTGCACCTTCGTGGGCGGTGTCGTCTCCGCCCCGCGTGTTCGTGCATTCTGGCGCCTGGGGCATGTAGTTCCGGTGAAATTTGACACGCCGGGAGATTTCGACGGGCCATGTTTGGAGGATGTCTTACATCACAACAGAGTCTTCTATTTCCTCACCGACAATGAAAACCTCCTTATGTTCGCACCGGTGGAACACGAAGACGAGAAGTTTGAAATACAACCCCGAGGGACTCGCTATTTCCAGCAGGAGGGGCGTCGCTACGGTGTAAACGCTCATACTCGCTATCTCGTGGAGTCCCGCGGGCAACTGCTCATGGTCGTCAGGCTCGCTCATCTTGGAATTCTCTCGACGACGTCGGCGTTCAGGGTGTTCCAGATGGTAAAAGCGCAAGCGCCTATTCCCGTCGACGATGACGGCGGCTACAACAATGCCGAGTACACCTGGAACGAGCTGCACGCCCTGGATGGCCGGATGCTGTTCATCGGACGAGGCTGCTCCAGATCCTACGAGGTGGCCAACTACCCAGGGTTCAACGACGGCGTCTACTTCCTGGATGACGGGAGGTTCTACGAAGACACAGACACGACGATGTTCGAGCATCCCAGTAGACGGCGATACCCCTGCAGAGATAGCGGCAAGTGGTTGTCGTCGGAACCAATTCCCCGAATCGAAAACTTCTTGCCAGAGCAAGGGCCATCGATCTACTCTCCCCCAGCTTGGTTTCTCAATTGAGGTACAGCTGGTGTTGGCGCTCGATCTAGTTTGTCATGGTGAGGTATGCTTGCTGCCGATCTGGCTGAGATGTGCTTAGTTTACAGTGTGTCGTAATTTGTCTCCTCTTGCTGCTATGAATGATGTTGTCGTGCAGATACAGTTGCTGATTCTTTCGATATCAGATATGATAGCTGTTGATTTGTCCAGTTTTTACAATGCTTTTTGTGTTGATGTCTCTGAAGTAAAGTAGGAATTCCCCTTTAATTAGCAGCAGAAAAAACTGGCAAGTAAGATCCATTTGTGATTGCAGTTGCACATATACTTTCAGTACTTTCAGGTGTTTCATGACCTGTAATGCATTGGTGCACGATTATTATATTACAGTGAATTAATAATACAGTGTGAAAATGTGATTAGCAATTCTTAGACTTTCCTGATTGATACATGCTTTGTATCATTGTACATGATATGTATTTGCGCGGAAATTGGATTGGCGATTTGGCTTTCTGTAGCTTCAGTTGCTTAGCCTGTTACTTATTGTGGACTCTCCAAAATGGTGTTTGGGGGTAAGCTTTTATATATGTTTATAAATTGGCATGCCAATCTTGTTTGTCTACTCATACTGAGATGACAATATTACATATTCACACATAGTTTCAGATAGATGACCAAAGTGCAAATTGCTTTATCTTTGCTTTCTGGATACTAGTTTGGTATGATCGGTTGCATGGCTTGGCGTAGGTACTACTATTGATGCCAACTGAATTTGTTTAGTGCCATAATCTACTCCTAGATTATGCACACAATGGAGAGTGTTGACTGATGAGTATATTTTAGGAGCTGATAGCAGTTAAAGAGATGGTTATTGATTGTCAGCATTTCTCTAATGCTATAAAGCGCATTCGTCCTTCTCTCTCCTCAGGTTGCGTGCACATCAGCCCCACCCTCTAGAAAAAAAACCATTCATCCTCCACAAGAAAACTAAAACGTTAAAAAAATAACCGATCAAATTCTTTTATGTCCACACCCCTAGCTCATCTCACTCTACTGGCCCATACAGCTCATCCCTATATGAGCCCGTTGCAGTACACAACTTAAGTAACACAAGAATACACATTAGCAATAGGTTTTTCTGTTTAGTACAACTGGTAAGATTTTCAGCTTGGGAATGTATCGCACACAAGCTTCTTCATATACACAAACTAACAAATACAA
Source organism: Oryza coarctata (assembly GCA_030770085.1). Taxonomy (NCBI): domain Eukaryota; kingdom Viridiplantae; phylum Streptophyta; class Magnoliopsida; order Poales; family Poaceae; genus Oryza; species Oryza coarctata. The sequence continues at coordinate 22,330,707 of CM061470.1, forward strand.
AAAAATTCTAGAAAAAATTATGCATACATTAAATAATATCACACATATGTATATAGTTGTTTATGTCCTAAGCATACATTTAATACTCGGACTCTTCAGAAATATCCTTTTTTAAAAAATGTTAATCTCAAAAAATTTTCTTAACAATATTATTAAATTATGATTCCATTTTTGAAACTTGAATCTTCAATATTAATTTTTTATTTTAAAAATTTTAACTGCATCGCCACCAAAAAAATAAATTTCTATTTGACCTTGATCATCAAATATTTTTATTTCTACTTAATATCCTCTCACACCATAGTTTAGTTTTTTTCCTCTTTTACGCACATGTTGACCCGCTCTCATGTCTTCTCTGCATGAATTAAATTACTCTCCTTTCTCTTACTCGTCCATCTTTTCAATCCTGCTATTTCTAGCTTACATTCAATCACTATCTAACCAAAACATCAAATTACAAGAAATGGTAGCAAAGCAACAACATGCAAGCATGTTATCTGCCTCACCCATCCATTACATGGATTTCCTTTTTCCTCTATATACTACCAATCATTTGAGCAAGCCAAGCCAAGCAAAGTTATGTCACCTCTACCTATCATTTCTTTTCCATACAGCCTTACAAAATATGCATGTAATTCTTTGACTCCATTGTTCATGCGTGCAGACAATATGGCATGCAAGGTCATGTCTATTTCATTTCTCACATATAAAGTCTATGCTATGTATGCATGCATATGAAATCATCCTTCCTCTATACTACTAAACTCTTGATGAGATAAGAAATAAAGCAACAAGCCAACTCTCATCTTTTCTCTACCCTAGGAAACTATAAAGCTTAGTCAAGCTTCGTCCCATCACAAATGAAGTCTTCACACAATTCATGGTGTTGCACGAACGTTTATCGCCTCTTGACTTGTTACGAAATTCTAAAAACGACTACAAAACCTAGCACCAGACCCTACAACTATCTCCACCATCCTTCCTCGGCCTTCTCTCCTTTAGCAAACTAGATCAAAAACTCAAACTGCCATTGTTGCGCCCCGAGTTTCCTCTACCTCGCCATCTACCGCTCCAAAGGCCAAGCCAAGTGCACAGCTGACACTATTGCATTCCCCTAGATCCATTCCTCACCCTCCCAAACTCAAACCAACCGATGAGACATCGCCACCTCCCTTTTCTCGAGCAAGACACCGTTGCGCCTAGCCAAGTCGGTCTCGCGCTAAGGCCACGCCATGCCCCATCGGCTGCCCAAACGCCGGTTGGAACCAATTTTGACGTTCTTATTGTCACAGTGCCATAGCCTTTAGCGACTCAGACAAAGCCGCTGCTACGCTTAGCATAGACAGACACTACTAAATAAAAAGATTTTATCAACACCCATAAATGCAAAATTATGCATGAACTCCACCTCCATGGCTACCTGTCTGCCGATTGTTTTGGGGACACAACATCATCCTCTAGGCTCTCGCTGCCCTCAGCCGCCCACCAAAGTCCTGTTGCCGCCTCCCTCCCAGACTAGGTAGTCTCTGTGGCACTGGGCTAAGTGGACACGTGTGCGGGCCTCTTTCCTGCCACCACCTAAAAGGGCTAAAGTAAGGCCCAATAAGCCCACGGAAAAAGAAGCTACGGCTAGTTCTTCTTGCAGATCAAGTAACTCGGCCCAAAAATGGGACGGGATCGAACCATATTTATTCGCTGAAGCGGCTTCCAGAAGCAGAAAGGAATCAAATTAAAACCCAAACCACAACGTCGTCCTCGTCGCATTCTCCTCCTCCGCCACCTCCACCCAAACCCACCACTCCTCGCCCCCTCACCCAACGGAGATCAAGATGGAGGCGCCATTGCCGAACTTCCTCAGCCTGCTCCCCATCGACATGCTCCGGATGATCAACGACCGCATCCCGTGCCTCGTACACCGGCGCCGCGTGGCACTAGTCTGCCGCTCCTTCCACGACGCCGTCCATCCGCAGCACCAGCCGGCGACGCCCGCGCTCCCATGGGTCCTCCTCCCGCGTCCAGGCGGGCCTTCCTTCTCCTGCGTCATCAGAGGCTGCGGCGACCACGACGACTTGGACGTCCCGTCCGATGCACGCGCCGCGCGCTACTTCGGCGCCTACGAGCGCGGCTGGGTCTTCCTCGCCATCGGCCAAACCGACGGCCACACGCTCCTCAACCTCCGCACCCACCAGCGCTTCGAACTCCCCGACGTCCTCCGCTTGCGCTTCATGCCGTGCCCGTGCGAGGCGTACGACATGAGCCTGACCATGCTCGCGGCGACCCTCTCTTCACCACCGGAGCAAGGACACGGCATTGTCGCTGCCATCTGCTGCACCTTCGTGGGCGGTGTCGTCTCCGCCCCGCGTGTTCGTGCATTCTGGCGCCTGGGGCATGTAGTTCCGGTGAAATTTGACACGCCGGGAGATTTCGACGGGCCATGTTTGGAGGATGTCTTACATCACAACAGAGTCTTCTATTTCCTCACCGACAATGAAAACCTCCTTATGTTCGCACCGGTGGAACACGAAGACGAGAAGTTTGAAATACAACCCCGAGGAACTCGCTATTTCCAGCAGGAGGGGCGTCACTACGATGGAGACGCTCAGGCTCGATATCTCGTGGAGTCCCGCGGGCAACTGCTCATGGTCGTCAGGCTTGCTCCACATCTTGGGCAGCCGACGTCGTCATTACGTTTGTTCCAGATGGTACAAACGCAAGTTCCTATGCCCATCGACGATGACGGTGAGTACCACATTGCTGAGTACACCTGGAACGAGCTGGACGATCTGGGTGGCCGGATGCTGTTCGTCGGGCGAGGCTGCTCCAGATCCTACGAGGTGGACAACTACCCAGGGTTCGATGATGGCATCTACTTCCTGGACGACGAGAGATTCTACGGCGACACGACGATGTTCGAGCATCCCAGTAGACGGCAGTACCCCTGCAGAGATAGCGGCAAGTGGTTGTCGTCGGAACCAATTCCCCGTATCGAAAACTTCTTGCCGGTGCAATGGCCATCGATCTACTCTCCCCCGGCTTGGTTTCTCAATTGAGGTACAGCTGGTGTTGGTGCTCGATCTAGTTTGTCATGGTAAGGTATGCTTGTTGCCGATCTGGCTGAGATGTGTCGTTAGTTTACAGTGTGTTGTAATTTGTCTCCTCTTGTTGCTATGAATGATGTTGTCGTGCAGATACAGTTGCTGATTATTTCGATATCAGATATGATAGCTGTTGATTTGTCCAGTTTTTACAATGCTGTTTGTGTTGATGTCTCTGAAGTAAAGTAGGAAATTCCCCTTTAATTAGCAGCAGAAAACACTTGCAAGTAAGATCCATGTGTACTTGTAGATTTTCAGTTGCCCTTCTTATCAGTACTTTCAGGTGTTTCTTTCAGACTTCATGGGCATGAAAACAGACATGATTGGTGCATCATTATATTGCAATCAATCAACAATGCAGTGTCAAAATGTGCTTAGGTATGCTTAGATTTTTTTCCTGATAGGCACGTGCTTTGCATCTGAATGATATGTATTGTTTTCATGGAAGTAGTATTATCATTCAGTAGTTTTCAGTTGCACTGGGATATGCTAGTGCCTCTCTTCTAAGACTCGAAGCAGAAATCATCAGAGAGTGCTATAGATGTGATAATCAATATTTGCTATTATTCTGCATGCGCTTATGATTTGGCATGTCAGGCCTCTTTATTTACTCCTGCTGAGATGACAGTATGACACCGTACATCGTTCCAGCTAGCTATGCAAAATGCAGATTGATTGTTTTTTGCTCTGTCGACACTAGTTTGGAACGGTCGGTTACATGGCAATATGCAAGCCGTTGCATAGTAAATTATCTTTTGTAAAGTTGTTCTTATAAAGGTAGGAGTACTATTATTGATGCCTGCTGGATTTTTTTTGTCCATAATTTATTCTAGTTCATGGACACAATGAAGAATGTGGAGAGTATGTTTTAGGAACAGGGGAATCGGTTAGCAGTCAAGAGGTGATTACTGATCGAGAATAATCAGCACTTTCTAGTAAGATATATACATGAGTTTTGTTTTGTTCTTTTGCATTACTGAACAGGGGATGTTCTGCCCTGCAGTACTGATCAGGATTGTATGAGTATGAGCATCACCTCGGGGAAGACTAATTCTGTAACTTAAACTTGTGGAGCCATAGGCTCTCTAGTAGAATGCATCCACGGCTTGTTGAAGATTTGCTAAGAGTTTTGCAGAAATCTGTAAAAATTTTCGAGTGTTCTAAAGGACTATCGAATAGTACTCTTCCATTCTTTTTCCTCTGGACTCCTAGGCATTTTACCAGTCTACAACTGCAGATTAGGACAGTGCTTGCTGCTCCGGTCCAATATGCAAAAGAGTTCGAATGTGCTTATTGGGCAAGTAACTTCAGATTCAATGTTTCGTGCAAGGGAGATATCTTGCTTCACATAATCACATTCTTGACCACAACAGGGATTCCATGGCAGCTCGTCTCCTAGAGGCTTTTGATTCAGACGAAGTTATTTTTAGAGGGAAGCAAAAATTAAAAATTAAAACTTAAAACGAGGCCTACATATCAATGGGCATCTGTTAAAAAAATGTACACCGAAGCCCACACGTCATCACCCCTTTCTCACCTTCCTCTCCTTCCTCCTCTCTCTCTCCACTTTCTCCTTGCTGCCCCGTAGTAGAGGCCATTGTCTACGTCTGCATGCGTCGACGAGGGGTAGAGGATGTCAGCGTAGGGGCTTGGGAAGTTGTAGTTGGCAGAGATGGATACATAGGGTGTGGAGCTCGTCACAAAAGATGGAGATGTGGTTGGGGACAGTGTCTAGGTCAAGCCATCACAGCAATCTTCTTAACAGGATGCAATAATATGATAGCACATGCCAGGTAAACTTAGGGGTTGCAACGATTGATAAGGATTTGTTGAAGCAGGGAGATAAAATTGCGATGGAGTTGAAGGCGAGGTGAGAAGAGGAGCATCGCTGCCATCTCACTTCCCTACTCCTCGAGCATCGCTAGCCTCAACCCTGTTGCCAGATAAGGTGAAGTAGGGTGAGAGGCTAGAATGGGAATGAGGAGGTATGCTGATGAACTTCTCCCTCAAGGTCTACCGCCGCCAACGCCATCTTTTGCTCGACCATCGCCATCGGCCTCTACCGCTGTTGTCATGTAGGTTGTGGGGGGACGTCGACGCCATGTTCTACTTGGCTCTTGTCATCAACCACTATTGTTGTCATCAGGACAAGTTGCTAAGAGACGCCACCTCCGTCGCTTCTCTAGTGAATCGAAATGTCTTAGGCTCCACCATTATCATTAATTGAGATCGGCCTCTAACGAGCTCCTCTCTCAAGGTCCGCCGCCACTATATTCTACTCGATTCTCGCCATTGGCCTCTACCATCGTTGTTGGGTAGGTCGCCAAGGGACGTCGCGATCACCACCGTTTTCTCTCCACTAAATCACGTACATCACAAAGAGATAGAGGAGAGAGAATATATATATATATAATAGAAGTATAGTACCATAATATTTAGGTCCTATTGTTTTTTATTTTTTAACTATAAATAACGTGTAGACGTTACGTAGAACGATAAGTTAATACATCGTGTGAGCACTACGTCAGTTAAAATTAGCTTTAATACTTTTTGAGACTATATTTATGCTGATTTTAAAGGATAAGGATATGTCATACCTAATTTAATTTAGTTAAGGACACGATTAAAACTTAGACTCTTAGAACGTATAAAGTGAACTTGTTCCCTCAAGTAAGTAAGTGGGGGAGATTAGTGTTTGGCCCGAGCAAGTCGGCCCAAAACTGGAACCCAACCATACCTTCCGCATCTTGCAGAGCAAAGCGCAAGTTTTCGAGTCCCAAGCTGCAATCCTCCCCATGCTAGACTTGCAGGAAAAAAAAAAGGATTCAATCCACGACCGCGACGTCCTCCTCCGCCGCCACCCAAATCCACTCCTCTCCTCCTCTCCCTGGAGCTCCATTCCAATGGAGATGGAGGCGCCATTGCCGGACCTCATCAGCGACCTCCATATCGACATCCTCCTGCTGATCAACGACTTCATCCCATGCCTCGTCCGACGGCGCCGCATGGCACGAGCCTGCCGCTCCTTCTGCAACGCCGTCAGGCCGGAGAACAGGCCGGCACAGCCGGACCTCCCATTTGTCCTCCTCCCGCGTGCCGCTGGGCCTTCCTTCTCCTGCGTCCTCAGAGGCTGCGACACCCACCACTTGGACGTCCCGATCGACTCTCGAACCGCGCGCTGCTTCGGCGCCTACGAGGGCGGATGGGTCTTCCTCGCCGTCGGCCAAGACGACGGCCACACGCTCCTCAACCTCCGCACCCACCAGCGCTTCGACCTCCCCGACTTCGTCCGCTTGGGCGGGCTACTGGACTTCGACATGAACACGATCGTCGTCGCGGCGGCCCTCTCTTCGCCACCGGAGCAAGAACACTGCGTCGTCGCCGCCATCTGCTGCACCGGGCCGGTCGAACTCACCGCCGGACCGTGTGTTCATGCATTCTGGCTGCTGGAGCGTCCAGTTCCGGCGAACAATGGAACTACTGGAGCTCTTACCGAACCAAATCTGGAGGATGTCATACATCACAATGGAGCCTTCTATTTCCTCACCGACGCGGAAGACCTTCTCGTGTTTGAACCAGTGATAAACAATGAGGGCGAGTTGGACATACAAGCCATGAGGACTCGCTACTTTCGGTTCCCGCAGAGGAGGTGCCATTACGATGGGCAAGCTCATGTTCGCTATCTCGTGGAGTCCCGAGAGGAACTGCTCATGGTGATCAGGCTCGTTCGCCGTGAAATTCCCCGCACCACGTCGGCGTTCAGGGTGTTCCAGATGGTAAAAGCAGATCCCGCCGGCGAGCACACCATTGCAGAATGCACCTGGAACGAGCTGGACGCACTGGGTGGCCGGATGCTGTTCGTCGGGCGAGGCTGCTCCAGATCATACGAGGTGGCCAACTACCCGGGGTTCAATGGCGGCGTCTACTTCCTGGATGACGGGAGATTCTACGGCGACTGGAGGGCGTTCGAGCAAGGCGCTGCACGGTGGTACCCCTGCAGAGATATCGGCAAGTGGTCGTCGGAACCAATTCCTCGTATCGACAACTTCTTGCCGGAGCAAGGGCCATCGAACTACTCTCCCCCGGTTTGGTTTCTCTCTTGAGATGGCAGGTTCTGTTCCGGTGACGGTTTACAAGTTAGTTCGCCATGGTGAGGTATGCCTGCTGCCGATCTGGCTGAGAATAAGATGTGATTAGTTTACAGTCTTTACAGTGTGCTGTATACTGTTGTCTCCTCTTGCTGTGAGGGATGATGTTCCCGTTCTCAGATTGGTTGTTCATTGTACAGTTAGCACAATGCTACTAGGCTTGTTCTTTTGTTCCTGAAGTAAGTAGAAATATATCTTTTAGTATCAGAAAAAAATATTGCAGGATCCATGTGTACCAGCAGTTGCTGTACATATTGTAAGATCTCTTCAGTACTTGCTGATGCTGCTACTAGGTTTCTTGAGCATGAATGCAGAAATTTCTGATTGGTGTTCATGACTTGGAAAGCATTAGTGCATCATTATGTTGCTGTCAACGTTTCAATGTTAAGATGTGCTTACTAATGCTTTGGTTTTCCTGACACATAGGCTGGCTTGCATGAATTTTTTTTTTTTTTGAAGTAAAGATGCTTTGCATGAAATGGACTTGCATTGAAGCTGAATTGCCATTCTGTAGCTTTCTCAGTTGCTTAACTCACTGTTATGGAAGTTGAATTGCCATTTTTTTGCCCTGAGCATGCATTCATTCTGCTACTGTATATTAAGGATCTTTGGCATGCATTCTCCTATTCATTCCCACTTGTTTATAAGTTTGGCATATCAAGCTTTTCTATCTACTCCTACTGAGATTACAGCATTCATCGATTTTAGCTAGCCTTGCATAATGCAGATCGTGATATTTGTCAGGTTTTATTTGTTCTTCCGTAAGTACTACTAAATGCCCACTGAATTTGTTTCATGCTTCATAATGCATTCCAGTGCAAGATGCAGAATGCTGACTATATTTTAGTAGTAGGGGAACTATTTGACAATTAAGATATGGTTATTGGTAGAGAGTGGTCAGAATTTTTCAGTAATGATTATTGTGTGCTCTACGTTAATACTGATCTGCATATTTGGTAGTAATACTAGCAGCAGCAGCAGCAGTACTGGTCTGAGGATGATCTCTTCGTTTGTTTGTACTGTGCTGTACTAGCGTTTACTAATCACTGACCAGAGGGATGCCCTGCTTCAGAAAACGGTGTAAAGAGAGCAATAGCCGAGCTGCAGGAGGTGCAGGAAATATGTTTGCTCTGCATTTTCCTTTCACATTTCTGAACTTGTAGAAACACCTGCCCTGCATGTGCCCAAAAAGAATATACCACGTACTACAATTCGTCAAAAGAACAAATGAAACTGTTTTTTTTTTCAGATTTGATTCAGAATAGCTCTGGCACGTACTTCTTGAAGTTTTTTCAGATAAGATGAAAAAAAATATCGGCAAGACAGAATGGTCTAGAATCTGGAGACTGCCACAACTCGCAGCATCATGTTATGGGCTGCTTATTGGAAGCGCCGGTCCAAGTTTGGGCTAGCTGTGGCTCTGCAATTTCGGCGACCTGCAAGTGAGTAAGATAGTGCAATTAGTTCAAGCCAAATCTTGCTACATAGCATTTAGTAGATATCGTAAAAACCTATCGTGGCGAAAAGCCTAATTGAAGAAAGAAATTATTTATACAAAGATAAAAATACCTCTTAGACCATAAGTTTCTAATGTGACGATCTAGTGGAGATGGAATATGATGTATAAAAGTGTTGATAGGTGATACCCGACTACGGTATGATATTTATAGATATAGGGTTTGGTCAGAAGATATTCATGTAATAATAGCAAAGAGTTGTATGAGAATTTTTTTATAAAAGTTCAGATCTTCTAAGAATGGGTAATAACATTACTCATTTTCATATATATTCAACGAGAACAATACAGAGTATAAGGCTAGAGCAATTTAATTTTTTAGCAAGATGTAGTCAACAGCTAGTAGGTAGGTGGCTTATTGGATGTTGGCTCAATATAGCTTATGTTTATCTTTTAATTTGATGCTCTCCTCTTTTGAGAAGCCATTGTATTTATATCTATAGATATTCTCTTCTTCAAATAAAAGCTTGGATAACACTTTAGCTAACACGACTAAATAGTTTGATTTGTACTTGAATCGGACTTCACAGTTTTGTTGGTTTCCTTCGTCGTATATGCATTCATAAAGATATAGATATATAAAGTATGTCATATCTAGAATACCGATAGCTAGCCATATACTTGATGGTAAATTAAGAGTTGTATAATATGTAATTTAAAGTTTTAGATTTTTTTAAAAAAAATTAGAAATTTTTTAAATTTAGAAAAGTTGTAAAATGTACTTGTGTTAACCACACTAGGTTTGGAGGTCTGCTTTGACCAATCTAAATGTATTTCTCTCTTCAATTAGATCAAAAATAATAAAATAATGGTTGTATTGTCGTATAGCAAATTACCTGTTTTAAAAAAGGTGTCTTTTTGCATTTTTTTATGATATCTACTAGCAAATTATACTAACTTTCATTAGTGTAGTAAATTTTGGCTTAGTTCAATGTGAAAATTGTCATATAGCTTTCAGGTTTCTTTTATGAATTCAGTTAGGTAGTTCCCTGCTGCGTCATTAAGTTGGTTTGATCGATTGTGACAAATGTTTTGAGCAAATTTGAGAGAAAGTTGGCAAAGCTCGTTTACAATTTGCAGCAATATGAAATATGATGAATCTGTAAATTACAGCTCCTCAAATAATTTATTTGTATGATCTCCAAATTGGAACTGAGGTTATTGCTCTCCTCTTACTCTAAGAGTTCATCTTTTTATTTAAAAAATGACTAATAGATGTAGAACTATATTGTGCTCTCCTAATTCTTTTCTGTCATCTACTCATCTGAGTGTAAGGTTCGTACATCCTCCGTGTAACATCGTAGAATTTGAAACTTAAAAAAATCAAAACCTAAAAATATGAGCCATCAAATATCTTTTTTTTTTAAATTACATCTCATGTTGGATCTTCTGGTTCTTACAATTTTATATGCCATAAATCAAATTTAATTGTGGAAGTCTAATCTCAAGAATTTGGTATTTTAAAACAAAACCCTAAAATATATTTTGCCTCTTCAAAACTTAAAACTTTTCAAAGTTTTGTTATATTCAAAATTCAAGCAATAAAGTGATCTATCAAAAGTCATAAAATCACGTTCAAAATTATTTTACTTTCAAACTTATCTCTTAGAGAAATTCATTCAAACATTTCAAAGGTTCAAAATTTATTTTCTAAGAAAACTCAAAAAGAATTTCAATTGATTTGGGCTTCCTACTTCCTTCTTAGATAGGCCAACTTGAGTATGTCGGACCAATAGGGCTAGCAGCTAACTAGGCCTAGGCTAGACGGTTCTAGCCCAACCAAGTGGCTTGCCCAACAAGACTACTAGCCATCGAGCCATGGCCGGCATGCCGACCAAGCCACTGTCACCATCGACCGAGCCTCGCCATCCTATTGCACTCTGTGCTTAATTGCCAACCCGTTCTAGTAAATCATGGCTGCCATCCCCGCCTAGCTCGCCCATGCCACATCGGTCAAACCAAGCTGCCACTTCTCCCCATCATGTACGCCGCTCACCGTCACTCTCCATTTGCCATCCATCTCACCTGTCCCGTCATCCTTGCCATTCCACCACACCCATCACTCACTCATCCCAGCCTCCCTGCCCAGTCGCCACACCCTTGCTTTCCACACGCCGAGCCACCATCATACCGCTAGGCTCTGCAACAATCCCATGCAAGCCATGGGCGGCAACCAATCCTGAGCTGCTAGCTCACAGTTTTGCACTACTATTAACTATTGAACACCACTTATTGTGGCGCCACCACACCCTCTCCTCCACCGCGGCGCTACACTTGTAGGTGTGTGCGTGCTCAACCCATGCCACAAGTGTTGGCTCCTCCTTCATAGCCTATAAAAGCCTCCCCTCCCTTCACTTTCCCTCGTTCTCCCCTCCTTCATTTTCTCCTTGGACAGCCTTAGCCGTTTCTACCTATTGCAACGTCCCGCGCCGTCGTCTACCTCCACAATGCCACACAGTAAGCCAACGTGAACCACCATGCTAGCACCACCCTCGCCCTCTTAATTTTACTTTCCACCACCCCAATCTACCCTAAATCAACTAGACTATCAACACCGCTTGCACCTCTGCCCCCATCGCACCTAGCCACAATGGGAAGTCCACTCGAGCTGGCCCCTAGCCATCTTAGTTGCAAAAATAGGACCCCCTTAACGAGGCGAAGCTCTCGCACACCTTGCCTTGCTCTAGGAATCCCTTGGACACCGGTGCCCTTTTTCACTCAATTTGGTTGCCGCCGTACCCAATCCCACACACCAATGTTTCATAGCCCCATCACCCTCCTGTTGCCGATCACACCCACCTTCGGCTCAACATCGAGCCAGGAAGATCAACCCTAGCATCAATGTTGCCCACCTAGAGAGATGCAAATGACAAAGGAGAGAAGAGAGTGACTGTGAGGCCAAGCAGCAATCCTTTCTATTAAAAGAATTAAATAAAATATCTTAACTCTATTTTAACTCTGATCAATTTTATTATATCAACCTAATTATTATTATTTGTGACTACTACTACTAATATTATCCATTTATTTGTGAAGATAAAAAATACTTCTTTATATGTATATGACTAGTAGGACCCATCACTGAACTTTTGCAATTAAAATTTGTTAAAGGTGTGAGTTATTGATAAGTGGACCCCACAAAGCTTAAAGGATAGTTGACCTAGTCAAACTAGACCCTTATGTCATAGTGTGTAATATTTTTGAAAATGAAATAAATTAATACGAGAGGACCCATAGCCCACCGTTCATGTACAAAGGAAATACTTCAGACAATAATTAAAATATTTTAATAATAACCTTTAGATGGTAAATTGAATAAATTCTATTTCAACCTTTAAACAGTTCACCTTGGAGACCATGTTTCAAAAAAAATCTAATTACACTAGATTTGGTCTTTTCATTTGTATATTTTGGATTATGACGTTATGCGATATATTTTTATTTAAATAGTTATTGAAACAGATTACCAGAAGTAGTGTTAGACAATCCCCAGTATGATCAAGGCAAGGCATCACAATCTACCTCATCATGTTGATCCTATTTTTACGCAAATATTTTACTTTTAAAAGTGCATGTTGTATTTAAATTACACATTCAACTCCTTGTTATTGATATCCTTTTCCTTAATAACCATTTTATTATTCCAGGAAAAATGTTTGTCATGAGCTTTAGATGTACTTTACATGTTCTTTCAGAAATGTTTCTCGGAAAAAATCATCTAGGTAGAGGTGGCTGTTAATGCAGGTGGAGACATATTTTGCTATCCTGCTGATCACATAAAAAAACTGTTTGCAAAAGTTCAAAATTAATACAACAAAACCCTTTTTAGACTAGGGTGGCAAGAAGATTTGGATGGTTTTATAAAAAGTCTAGTGACAACCTTCGTCAATTAAAGACTTAAAACGAACTGTTACTTCTCGAATGGATATAGATCTAGAGGACTAAGGTTATCAAAAGAGGGCAGATACCTGTCATACTGAGGTTCAAACCATAGTGAGATAGGTCATGTGCAACATGACATCCACACATGGTGTTGTTTAATAAACTAAAATTTGACCAATTGTGCTAAATACTTCCTCGCTTTAATACCCTGAAAATGCCAAAACTCCGCTACACTGTTCGGAGCCAGATGATATTGATCCGAGCGCATAGTTCATGGAGCTAATACTACTGTTAGAAGAGGCCTGAAAACCAAGGTCATGACATGTCTCGTATGTTGACACTAGACTCATGTGTTGGACAACGTCACGGAATGTAGATAAAGCATATATCCACTGTAGTGTGAGTAAATTAATCTATTTAAATAGTCATGCTCACAGTTATATAAATGTTAAGACTTGTACTACTCTTGACTAAGACTCTTTAATTTTTTTAAAATGACTCAAGATGATATTAGGATAAGGATCACACAATAACACTGTTGTTAGGTCAGCATGCTAATGTTAAAATGAACCTAAGGGAAACCAACACAAAAGCGTCTTGGGAAGGCTAGCACAACCCTAAACAAAGGGTTAACAACTTGAACATAACATGACTTTTATCAAAATAGCTAGATTATAGGTGTAACACCTTAATCTCTGCTAATCATAAAGTATGATCTAACAGGTCAACTTAATTACCTATAAATATTACACTAGTCCTAACATACATAACTTAATACACATAGAATAATAAAAGTGAACTCAAAAATAATTAATTTTTATTACCTCACTAGTAGTAGGCATATCATGAATAGACTTTAGATGGGCAATATAACACAGAAATCAAAAGCAACAAATAACGGCTAAGCGGAAGCTATAGCAGAAAGCAACTTAAGCGATAAAACACTAGATACAACATATAGGCGGCTAATTTATTCCATAGGCATTGCTTGAGAACTACACCCCAAACCTTCAAAGCCTTTGTGCTCCACATGTTCCTAGAGGAACTTCACAGCGGATGGGTCAATGTTGTCTTCTCCATATTCTATATGTGTGTGTGTATATATAAGTAAGAATGATTACTTTACATACTCAGCAAACTAAAGGATAAAATGACATGTTTGGCTTAACAAGAGAGGCAAAGATTTTAATTTGCAAAAATAATATTTTCCTTAAAAAGATTTATTCTACAATATCCTAGTGAGTCAAAATTTAAAAGAGACTCATACCTCAATCTATTTCACAAGTTGTTTTACAATAACATATCACAGTGATTATATGTGATAGCAAAATTCTCAACATGTTCACATCTTTTCCTTTATTAGCTTCTTTTCACTTTCTTAACACTTAACAATTAATCAAATATTATTTTTTTAATTATTTTTTATAGTTAACAGGTTTTTATAGCACAAATTTGCCTTCTTGGCACTACAGTACTATAGTGCTACAAGTATAGTGCTACAAGACACCCTAATTCACACAGATCTATTCCTCACCACAAAAGTTGATCGTCTGCTACATAGATGGACTCTAGAAATGATTCTCATCCCAATAATCATATTTACTAACCTTTGGTAAAAACAAAATTACGCTATGAAAAATAACTCATATCCACCCATAACTATAGACATGGTTGTTTAAATAGTTCAACTAAACTCTATAGAGATTACACGCTTATCCATACATTATGAATTTCCCTCTTTACATAACACGTACCGATCAAACACAATTGTTAAAGAATGACTCACTATAAGATTTTTCCAAAACTAGTTCATAAATACTTCATGTCACATAGTTAAGTCAAATCTTAAAAAACGAGTATTAAGTAAGTTCCATGCCATCATCTACTTAGAATACACAAGGGATTAGTAGCGGTTGATGTTTTTAACCGGTAATAAAGATAATTAGGAGAAGAAAATACAAGGGATGTGCTGTCAAAAAATTTTGTGAAAGTTTTATTTGTTAATTTCACTCATTCAAGGGATTTAACAACTTCATCCTCCATTGGTTAAGATAGTATATTTATAGTTATGTATGTATATCTTATTCATATTTTTTGAAGAAATAAGAGTATGTCTTAATTGTAAAAATAAAGTTAATCTAGCAATAATAGTATTTTATAATAGCAAAAAACAAGTTAAAAAAGAAGAAACAACAAAAAATTATAGAAAAAAGGAGGAAAAAGAAAACAAAATTTTTTACCCTTAAATTTTTAAAATTAATTATGCCAGTTTCCTTTTTTTCTTAAATTTATTTATCCTAAATTATTTTTCATACTTTTCATGTTTTCTAAATTTTGTATAATATTTTAATTATCTTTTGTACTCGTTGTACAAAATAACTTGTACTAAATATATTTTGACCAAGCAAGAAAACTCTTTAATACTAGTGTTAATAACAAGCAAAAATAAAAATATTTTGTTCGAGTAGAAAAACTCAGTTAAGAATAATATATAGTAGTGAAGAATGTATTTTTAGTTCCGGTTATTAATACTAATTGGGACAAACTATAAGCCATGCGAAAAAACACTTCATGCCATCATACTCCACGCCAATGCTATCCGTACCGCTGTCGCCATGTGCCCGCCTTCCCACCAATAATTCTACCCTCAGCGCTGTATGCTCGCCTTCCCATCAACGACACCACCCTCGATGCCGCTGCTATCCCTATCTCTACCGTCGATGTCACCGCACGTCTACCCACTGACGATGTCGCTGCCGACATCCCCAAAACAAAAATTACTTCTGATGGATTATATAAGAGCTATTAAAAACAAATTATTAGACTTATTAACAATATCGCTAATCATATATATACATGTATGTATATAATATATATATATATAAAGCACTACAATAATAAAAAAACAATAAATAAGCAATATAAAAAAATAAATAACAAAACTAGTACAGAAAAATATAAATAGTAAAAAAATATCAAACGATATAGTTTGCCCACATAGGGGTTGTAACTAACTGATATTAATACTGATTAATTGAATCAAGACTATATATATATAGTTTCAGATATTGATTAAACAACTGGAGCTACGGTACTGAAAACCATTTTATTGTTTCGATGATCATGCAGCCGATCTGACATTTTAGCCATATTGTTTAAATATCGCAGGTGACATTAGTAACACGATGACACTTAATTGTGTCTTTCAGCTTGCAGCCGAGCTGACATTTTAGCCATATTGTTTAAACAGACGTACCACTGACCTAGGCTGTATATATATATATCCGATCTTCTTTATATGCTTGAAGGTTTATAGTCACTGTACATATTCTACATGGTATCAGAGCGAGTCTAGACATCCCGACACGCTAGCTTCTCCCTCCGGTGAGCCAACCCTTTCCTCCTCGTCGTCGACGTCTTCTTCCCGTCGCCGACTCTCTTCCCGGTACTCTCCTCACTCTCTCACCTCCATTTCTTCTTCTCCCCGTCTCTCCCGCGGTCACCTTCTTTTCTCCGTCCCACCTCCGCGTGACCAGGCGACGGTCTCGATCCATCTCCTCGTCTCACCTCGCACCCATCTCCGTTCTTCCTCTTGTATCGTGCACCTCCACGCTCGTCGTCTCCATCGGCTGGAAACCTCCCTCGGTTCTCGCCCTTTCTGACGCGCTCAACGGCTCTCGGACGCGAACCTTCTCCCCTCACGTCCGAGCCAGTCTAACGTGTCCCCATGTCCACGGACACAAATCCCTGCCTCCCGGACGCGAACATATTCTCTTCGCGTCCGGCCACTCCCTACCTTTTTCGCGTCCGCCCCACTCCTTGGCCTCCACGAGTCTACGGACATGAATCTTCTCTTCACGGACGTGAATCCTTGCACGTCCGTGATCCAACCACTCTCTGACCCACCCACTCTGTCCTTACCTACTCCACTGCCTACTCCCCATCGGCCAATCACTCCTCATCGGCTGGCCGGCCCACTTTTCATCGGCTTCTCACATCCTTGATCGGCTGATCCGTCCTCTCATCGGCTTCCCTCTCCCATCGGCTCTTTGCTGCCTATCTTCGGTACATCGGCTTCGTGGCCTCTGCGTCCGATAGTTCCCTGTTCACTTTTCATATCAGCTCCGCCACTGCCTATCTACTTCTCTATATCGATGACATTGTCCTCACAGCGTCTTCGACATCTCTCCTCGACCAGATCATGGCCCGGCTCCACTCTGAGTTCGCCATGACCGATCTTGGTTCTCTCCACCATTTCTTTGGCATCTCCGTAACCCGTTCCATCCACGGGCTCTTCCTTTCCCAACGCCAGTACGCCATCGACCTCCTCCAACGTGCGGGCATGGCCGACTATCACCCCACGGCCACCCCAATCGACACTCGAGTCAAACTCTCCGCCGTCGATGGCGCCCTCGTTGTCGATCCCTCTCACTATCGGAGTCTTGTTGGGGCTCTCCAATACCTCACACTAACCCGACCCGACCTCATGTACGCTGTCCAGCAAGTGTGCCTCTTCATGCGCGAACCTCATCTCGCGCTGCTCAAGCGCATCCTACGCTACGTAAAGGGCACCTTCTCCAGCGGGTTGTATCTCAGCTCCATTCCAATTGACTCCCTCACCACGTACTCCGACGCGGACTGGGCAGGCTGCCCCGACTCTCAACGCTCTACGTCCAGCTACTGCGTTTACCTCGATGACACTCTCGTATCCTGGTCCTCAAAACGCCAGACTACAGTGTCCCGATCCAGCGCTGAAGCCGAGTACCGCGCCGTCGTCTACGCCGTCGCCAAGTGCTGCTGGCTTCGCCAGCATCTCCAGAAGCTCCATGCACCCCTCTCCACCACGACCGTTGTCTACTGCGACAATATCAGTGTCGTCTACATGATCGCTAACCCGGTCCATCACCGACGCACCAAGCACATCGAGATCGATATCCATTTTGTCCGTGACAAGGTTACATTAGGACAGGTTCGGGTGCTCCATGTACCATCGGCACATCAGTTTGCCGATATAATGACTAAAGACCTACCCACGTCTTTGTTCACTGGTTTTCGGTCCAGTCTCTGCGTCCATTCCTCTTCTGCTACAACTACGTGGAGTATTAGACAGACCACTGGCCTGGACTATATATATATATCCAACCCATTTTATACGCTCAGGGGTTCATACTCGTTGTATACATTCAACACGATGACACTAGAATTGTGTCTTTCAGCTTGTAGCCAGCGAAAGCAACACGTGAAATGCAAATGCGCGCGTGGAAGGAGCTGATCCTTGACTAGTGTAGAAGCCAAAGAATATACATGGTCTCACTGGACCAAGATTTCCCACTGTTCTGTAATCAAGTCATCGAAAGTAGCGACTGCCTTTTCTTTTCTTGTCTTTTCTTTTTTGATAGGAACAATTGCTCTTCTTGACTTGCCCTTCTTCTTTTCACTTGTTTTCTTATCCACGAATCCTGCAATTTGTTGCTACTGACAATGGATAACTGGGGCTATGCAAGCTACTAGCTTGGTTACAGTCTTGGGCATTAGGGCATTGCCAGTGGGCTAGGCAGTTGCTGACAAAGGAAGCTTACCAGCTTATGTCTTATGCAGGATCGTTAAGCCGTGAGACAGAGGAAGTTTTCCTTTCAGCTCTTGTCAACGAAGGTTGAGTGATACATCTGTATTGTTCAAGATGTTTGCATCTTTGCAATTCATAGCAAAAAGTTAAAAGAAAATGCCAGTGTCAATTTGCCATCCAGCATTGTTTGCTGATACCTGTTAGAATTTGCAGGGCGTGCAGAGTGGATGGACGGGTCACACCAAGTGCCCCATTCTCTGGCGAAGGATACATGATTGGGCTGATTACATATTGAACTTGTGAGGATTTGCCTTCCTTTTCCGGAAAATTTATTGCACAAACATTACATCTGCAGTGGCAATCCCTTTAGAGAGTCAACATTTCTTGTTCACATTGTGTTTATACGTAAAGGAGAACGGATCGGAATCTGTATGGACTGTCGAAGAGATACGGTCTGGTATTGAAACACGCCAAACTGTTAAGTGATACTCCTGTTCTTGAAGAACACTGAAGATGTAAACACTCCTACAGTTGGGACTGACCATTTCGTCCATTCTGTAGAATAGGCAGGAATTGATCCCGGTGTTCGAATGCGTGCTGTGAGGTTGCTGGAACAAAAGGGCAACGCTGTTGTCTTCAAGGGCAATTCAACTGATGATGAAGGCATAAAATTCAGTGTCTAAATCTTGTATAGTTTTCAGACTAGAAGGAATTCTTTGTCTTAGCAGTGTAATTATCAATAGACCTTAATATTATTTTGTGCCTCTATACTCACTAGAAGGTAATACCAATGCATTGTCATAGCCTGCATGGTAAAGAGTGTTTGCATACGTGCATCTTGTGGCTCAAACAGTAGAGAGCAATGCAGAGTTAGACGAGAGCGGCTGGTGAACGATCGAATGCAAAATTGCATGTACAGTTGCCCTCAAAACCAAAGATTCCTACCACAGAGATACACACAACCAGCCTGCCTGCCTGCCTGCCACAACACGCACGCACGCACACGGGCGTACAGCTGCGACGTGTGCCGTTCACATTAGCAACGCGGGGAGGACCACGCACGCGGCGACGCAGGCGAGGTAGACGAGCAGGTCGGCGGCGGTGCCCGGTGTGACCGAGCTGGTGCTGGGCGCGTCGGGCGGCGTCGGCGCGAAGGCGGAGACGTTGATGGCCAACTTCTGGCCTTCCTCGCAGTGCTCGCCGACGCCGCAGAAGTAGTAGTGTGGCCCCGGCTGGGTGAGCTCGATGATGGTCGGCCCGTTCTGCCACCGGTTGGTGATGTTCTTCATGCTGCACTCGTCGAACAGCTCCTTGGTAGGCACCTCCACGATGTTGTACACCCCGCTCCGGTACAGAAACACTGCAAAGATTCGCCAAAAAACTTCAAATTTTAAGAAAAGATGAGAAGCTCGCAAATTCTCAATGCAAATGAATGAATGCAAGTTGTTAATCCACTATGTTCTTTTGTGCTGAATAGATGAATAATTTATGATTATTATTCGAAGATAGAAATAAATAAATTGTCTAAAAAAATAAATTTAAAATAATATTTTAAGACTTTTTTTTATAAAAATTCTGTTTAGGAGTTTAGAAAACTACATTCATAGAACATGCTTACTGAGCTTATCGCCGATGCTGATGTTCCTTGTGCGGGCCCAGTCCTCGTAGTAGGTCTTGTTGGGAGCCATCCGCCACCCCTTGCCGGCGCCGACGATGTGGTACACTCCGGCAGACGAGCCGGCGAAGAGGGAGGCCATGACAGCCGAGAGGAGCAAGAAGGCGTACTGTGTCTTGCTCGCCATTCTCGCTGCCTCTATTGGCCCCGAGTAGCTTCTTCCTCTCTCCCCCAGACTCTCCCTATGCCCCCAGAACCTTTACCTTTCCTTCCTTCAATGGAAGAAAAGACTAATGGTGTTAGGAGGAGCCGCAGGGAGGGGGGAAGGTTGGTAGGGAGGAAAATTTACGGGAAATAATGGAGTTGAAATCCATGGCAGCTTAGCTTTGCCTATTTTTGCTGTTGGTTCCTGTCTCTCTTCCCTAATATTGGCAAGTGTGTATGTGATCACAAGTTTGCAGCAAACATTCAGTACACACCCTGTGTTCTTGCTATGTTTGGATGCCAATACTCAATAAGGTTCAGAGAGAGGAATCCTGCTTTGTAAACAAGATTTCTCTTCTTCCACAGTTCCTCTGCAGAATGTTTTTTACTGTCAGAGGTCAGAGCATGAAGTTCAGCAGGAATCCATTCAGAAATCAACACACCGACGCGTAATCAGAGAATCAGCGAGGGAAACCCTCATTGCATCATTTACACACAAATGCAATATATCTTATGGGGAACAAATGCAAGATTAAGCTTTTCAAACTACAAATCCAACTTTTCTAGAGTAACTCTCTCAAACTACAAAATCATCTGTTTCTTCCCCCACTGTTTGCTCTAACAACTGTACTAGAAAGGTTTGTCACTGCTCATCAAAACTGAGTTAATTCCCAAAGATATTGATCGAGTACATGTGTCATGTAAGCCCTTTTAGACCAAAAGCGTATCCGGTTTCAAGATATACTCTTACATATATTACATCGACCCTTGGTGTCCCTAATCTGTACAGACCCCTAAGGCCATCCTTAAGATGCTGACTTACGATGTCAAAACGCCATACAAACAAAATATTTTGATGGTGGCAATCATCTTCCAGAATTGAAGATACCTTCATACCTTCGTTGATCTCTTTGTTCGCTTGAGTCTCCACCAATAAGTTGCCGCTGTAGGTTACTTTGAATGGGGTACACTGCAGCGTGTTGCAAATGCTCTGATGGAATGAGGCCTACAACTGAGGGATGGTTGATGCTTGAGTCGTTGCCTGCTGCACTGCAAAGGCAGACGTTCACGGAAATATACAAGGGCAGCTAAGCATCAACACAGCAGCATGGCAACGTTAAGATTCAGATCTTCCCATTCACTAAAGCTCCCATCAATTTATTCACACAAGCTCAAGCACTTTGATGCTGCCAGTAGAGTTGGCAGCCACTACCATGTTCGACCTCCCTCGCCAGCAAACACTGGACACAAATTGCTGATTATCATCATTTGTCTCTTGTCCAGTTATTGGGTCAATTGAACCGAACTTGTGAGAAGTTATTGGCATGGGAAAGGTTTTGTAATAAGAAAATACCTGCACGCAAACACCAAACACATGAGAACCTTTTCCACTAAAATGTAAATCAGCACTTCAATTGCCAGAAGACATAAAGATGTGGCATTAATTTCATATCATGAAAGCGTTCACAAATAAGAGCTTCCAAAAAAAACATGATATGTTAAAACCTTCAAAAGAGCATAATCTGAACTTCACCATCCTAACTATGCAACATATTCCAGAATTACGGTGTTACGGTAAGGCCTACAGCATGAACATGGTTCAATAATATGGTGGGGGAAAATGGCACCAAAATGTATGGCATGACTTGTGTAATTTACAAGGGGAGAAATGGTGCAAAAGCAAAACAGAATGACAAATGCCAATCAAACTAGTTGAGGGTGGGGGGCACTCACTTCATTGTTTTCAGAACCACAAGTTATGTATCCATCGTGAACAGATAACCCCACAAAATTCTGCAAGGACAATTATCACTTATCAGTGAGGTCAATTACAAATTGATTCCAAAAATGAGATAATACAAAATCTGCTCATACTTTCTCATTGGTATGGCCACTCAACGTCATACTGCAGGCATCAGTAGACAATCCGCTGGAATTAGTCTGGTTGAGGTCCCATATTTTCAAGGTGTTATCAGTTGATGCAGAGATAAGCGTTTCTGGATCCAAGAATCGTACATAGCTGACAGCTTTTCCATGACCAGAGATAGTACACCATGGGATTCTTGTATTCCTCAGATCATAACAGTATATCTTGTAGTCAGCTGAGCCAAAAGCTAACATCTGAGAGGAGTATGGGGAGAACTGTACACAGCACACATTGGCTACGTTTCTGATGGTATCAGTGCAATTTTTCTGCTAACAAAAAAAAAGGATGGTACGAAACAAAAAATGTAGTTAGGAAGGTGGAAATAATCAACGAACAAGATCAAACTATGTAAATGTATGATAAATTGATGACTGCTGCATCAGTGGCCAAAAAACCTAGACTTTTCAGGTATCTTCCTATGCTTGACTCTTTTTTTCTGACTGAAGAAAGGTTTAACCACCTTAGTTTGTACTTTTCTTAGCATTAAACCAGCCCAACCGGACAATAATAGCTTCAGATTTTCAGAAGCGAGTGCAATGTCAAGACAAAAAAATAATGACTAATTTATGGTTTTAACATTTCTCTATCTGAAACCCCCTGTGTCAGCTTTTTAGAAGAAAAAAAAAACAGATCCTGCATCACTTCACTGTCTATCATGCTTAACACTATGGCTGTACAAAAACATGTTAAGCAGTCCAGAAGGTTTGATGGCTAATTATACTTATTTGCGTTGCATCCATGCAAGGTGTTGCTGCATTGCAGGAGTGTACCATGCATGCATGGCAGCCTTGTCAACCCAGTCAAACAGATTTTGAAAAATCCTACTTCACACCATTTGCAGATTAAGGAGAATAGCAGAACAAATTATGTACTGGTTCAATAACATGCCTGATTAATACTCCAAACTTTCACACAGCAATCATCACTTCCACTTGCCAATTTAGTTGGATCCACCTCTGAGAAACTCACAGACCAAGCTCTTTTTCGATGCTCTGTAAACTGCATGAATCCTTGACCCGAGATTGCATCCCACAACTGCATTCCACAGTAACAATCAAACCAATGGCAAAAATAAAAGAAATAAATGCAATGTTTTCCATGTAACTGATAGTTATAATATATGGATTAATGTTTGCTCCTGGTTTAAGCACATAAAAGAACCACGGTTCAGAGCAGGACATGTTTTTTCAGAGTAGCAAATGATAAGTGTCTGATGATGATAGAATATCAGTACAATCATTTTTCTTACAAAGAAACTAAAAGGTGACGCAACCTAGATAGAAAACTTGTTACAGCTATAATGGCTACCATAGCAGTTCTGCTTTCCTTCTACACCCTTCTTTCAACATATTCTTCTTTTCCTTATAACATGTTGTAAATTATATGGTAGATAATCCCCATTACCCCCTTTGTCCTTTCTAAAGGAAACCCTGTAGAATTATTTGAATAGATTTTCTGCCTTTCCGAAGAGCATAGGCTTTCAGCAGAAAGTGACACAAGGAAATGTTATCATCAACAATATATATTGTTTTGCTGTTTCTAAACATAGCCTGAATCTGGAGGTCACCAATTTCAACTTCAGAGAACTTACTCCAAAAAGTAACCTACATGTGCAGTTGTGCTACCTTTCGGATCACTATGGTAACTTAAATAGGGGCATCCAAATATATATATATATATCCTCCCCAAAGCTAAAACTATGAGGACATGATGCTGCAATGCAGTAGAACATTTGTTAAAATACTGAGGTGATGTTCACTATATAAACCAATTTGGCAGATTAACATTATCCTAGATCCAAATCAGCATGTCCATACTTAAAAACAACAGCAAAATCACCAAATTATCTGAAGCCTGATGATATGTGTAAATCACTAAATCTAACTGAATAGACAAAAAGTTTTGTTTCATGGAAGCTAGCAGAAACAGCAAGAATGAAAATGTGCCAACTTGACAATAGCACATAGACCTCTTATTCAGTCATAAGATGGTACCTGAACAGTGCCATCGTAGTCTGTTGATGCCAAGTAATTTTTTATGTAGCTGTTCCAACAGACACAGCTAAGCTTGGACTTGCTAGGCATCTCTATCAATGGGTAATGAATATCAACACGATCATTTAAAAGGGCATCAAATTCAAATATTTTAATTTTCTTTGAAACACCAGCAGCAGCAAAATATTCTTCATCCCGATCAAAACTTAATGAACAAATCACATTAGGTGAGTTTAGTATATCTGCATTCTTCAGAATTCCCCGTACTTCAAACCTACTATACCGGGCATATTTGCACAAACCATCAAAAAAGCATCCAAGGGGGTCTGCTTGCTCATTGATATCATTAGCATCACTATTCAGTTGGTGAAAGTTTCGACGAACCCTTAAAGCCTCATTATCTGAGCGTTTAATTACATTGGCCACAGATGTCTCAACGGTGGACCTCATGGAGTAATATGCATTTTCAAGCTGCTCCAAATTTCTCATGACCCGCTCATCATATATGCTTGATCTGCACAATGATGGTGGCAAACCTGATAGTGATACACCTCCCAGGGCATATGCAGAAGCTCCTGAGAAATCACTAGAATCTGCCAGTACATTCATGTCCTCTAAACTAAATCCCATCCTCATTGAGTGTCTTCTCTCAACCTCTGCGAAATCTGTTTCTAAGCTTGCAAGATCAGCCGACAACTTGGCAGCATGCATTTCCTTTTCTTCCTTCAGTTGAGAAAGGAAGCCGAGTAGCAAACCAGATTCTGTGTCCTCTTCATTGACAGCAGCTGGTGTTTTATCTAACAGGGACAAATCTCGGCCCTCATTTATCAAGTCGCATCCTAGAATGTCTCTGACAAAAAAGCAAAATATCCATCAGGCATAAATCGATGTGGAAATATTATTCAAAGTCTGCAGACGGCATAGGAAAAATCATCCAAATAGAAAAAAAATAATTCTGTATAATTGCCTCGAGCAATGAACAAATAAATGATTCTTTAGAGTTTAGACTGTCAGCAATTTTCCATGAACTTAGGAATTTTGTTCATACTCAATGCCCTCTATGAACAAAGCTCAACAATCAGCAAAAGTCCAGCCTTAGCAGTATACAACAACATAGTATTTCAGTTCCAAGCAAGTTGAGGTAGACTAGAGTTGAAACCCAATACGACTCTCCAAATCATGGTCCAGACACATCAATAATTGTTTTCCAAGTATATTTCTATTTAAATACAGATCTTCAGATATATCTTACTCTTTTAAGTTTTTCTTATTGTCTCTTTCCATATTAATTTTGCTTTTTCTTTATCTCTTTTCATATTATTATCTTGACTTAAAATTTTATAATGTACTGGCGTCTCTGATATCTCTTTTGAACATAGCCAAACCAGCTCAACCAATGTTAGACAAATTTTTCTTCAATTGGTGCTATCCTAAATTGATCACGTATATTCTTGTTTTAGGCTCGATCCATTATTGTATAATCATAAATCTAACGTAACATACGTATTTCTACAAAACTCAACTATTGAACATTATATCTTTTTATAGGCCAACATCTGCTCCATATAGTATAACAGATCTAATCGTCATTTTATAAAACTTGTCTTTTAGCTTCTGCAGTACTCTCTTATTACAGAGAATGCCAGATGCTTGGCGCCACTTCAACCAGACCGCTTTAATTCTATGACTAACGTCCGTATCAACATTCTCATCCATCTATAGCATCAATCCCATATATCAAAATATGTCCTTATTAGACACTACTTGACCTCCTAAACTCACATCTCTCTCCTCGTGTGCGATGATGGTAAAGT
Source organism: Oryza coarctata (assembly GCA_030770085.1). Lineage (NCBI taxonomy): Eukaryota > Viridiplantae > Streptophyta > Magnoliopsida > Poales > Poaceae > Oryza > Oryza coarctata. The sequence continues at coordinate 22,356,468 of CM061470.1, forward strand.
CACATCTCAAGTATTCAGACTTAGTTCTGCTTACTTTAAAATCTTTGGACTCAAGAGTCTACCGTCACAACTCTAGTTTCCTATTTACTTCTGCCCAACTCTCATCAATTAATACTATATCATCTGCAAAGAACATACATCAAGAGATATTCTTTTATATATTTCTTATAATTTTATCCATTACTACGACAAAGAGATATAAACTCAAGACTGATCCTTAATGTAGTCCTATTTTAATCAGGAAGTAACATGTGTTACCAAGAAAAATAGAAGCAAGAAAAGGTAATATAGGCACCAGAAGTATTAAGTGCCTAGGTACAATGAAATATCATCCTTTCACTCCACCAGCCAAATGAACTGCTTAGATTACGAATTGTAACTTACGAAGTTCACCAAAAAAGTAACCTGAGGGACATTTGACCCTATCCAATTAACCACTAAGCATCTTGCTTTATGCGGACTACTGAGAGATACAAGCATGCTCACCTTGCCTTAGGCCGAGAAAAAGGATCTGGATGGAGTAACCAAAGGCAGAAACCAGCTTCTTTAGGACTTTCAGAAAGAAAATTTGGAGGCAAAATCCGATGGTGGAGATCTGACATTGCAGCACAATGCACCTCCCATGTCTCGCAGCAGCAAAAGAGCTGGTCAAAACAAGAAGGTTGTGAACTACTACCCAGGCTTAAGATAGCACCAAAAGAATTCCATGTAACTAGAAATAGTAAACACCAAAGTGATTTCCAGTAGCCATCATAATATATTGTTTGCACATGCACATCATAACCCCAATGTGTAATATCTTATCATGTATACCTGTACTAGATAAGGCTAGATAAGATTTTACTGAATATGTTAAATAGGATAGTTATTACCCACACAGCTTAGATAAGTAAATAGCATTATTTCATCAAACAAGAAGACTGTTGCATAGTTCCAGTCACAATTGCACATCTCATTCAGGTATATTACGTATATCTCAAATTTGTAGACATACAATTATGATATGGTAACAGATGCTTTCAGCAATCCGACTGCTGCTAAACAGGAAAAAAACTGCGTACTCATATACTCCCTCTCTAAATGTAAGGTGTGGTCAAACTTGGCATGGTCTCCAAAACTAGTCTTTGGCTTTTAATTTCTCATATACTACATTATTTGTAACAACAAAATCATAGCCATATGAAAGTACATTCAAATGTCAATCCAATGATACTATTTTCATCAAACAAAATTTAATTTACATTAGACTAATTTTTGGTCAAATATTACAAGTGTTGAATCTTAAAATACGTGCCCACCTTATATTGTGAGGAGGGAGTACTCATTATTGAGTAGGATAAGTAGGAAACTCTACACTATACAAGTACCAAATTGTCACCTACTCATAAGTAGAAACAGTAAAAACAGCATCAACTACCACATGAGGAGATAAAATAAATAGTATTAGCACAATGCCACTTTACTGAGGACTACTGCAGCATATGTCATGAAAGCAATTGGCACACCTCAAATAAAAGAACCCCAAGGCTGTAGATGTTTGATGGGAGTATGCCTTTCAACTGACTGATCTCTTCTGGACTTCTGTACCAGCTTTCCTCCAGCATCCTCAATTCAAATACTGACTGTTGGTTGCCAGAATTTGAAAGTCGTTGAGCATAAGGTATACTGCTGCCATAGAAAGGTTCTGCAGCCTTAAAACGTTCTCTGACAGTGCAGCTAGAATTGCCCTGCCACAAAGCACCAGGATCAACACCTTCATTTTGGTTGCTCCCTCTGTAATTAGCCCAAAAAGTATGCACCGGTCGCCTTACAGCAGATCCTTGTTCACCAACTTTTTGATATTTTATGACTGAAGCATTATCGCCATTAGACTCTTGGGACTCAATTTTGGGATCAAAGCAACTTTTTCTATTGAAAATGTCATCCATTGCATTATCCAGTTTGCTTGGAGCTGATAGATCTTGGGTACCATAAGAACCAATATATTTTACTTGGTTTGAGGATGAGATAGTAAAGTACGAAGGGCGCAAATGCTGTAAAGTAAAGCCCTGTGCATGAGATTTGTCTACGAGATCAAGGATCTGCTTAAATAAATGTATTTTCTCAAACTTGCTCATTGTTTGACGTGCAGGCTTAATTAGTTCCCTCAGGCTGGTTCCCTCACACTGTGGTTCTAAAACATTTCCACCACTACCCAAAAATGTACCATCCACTCTAGCCATGGAATCCTGTGGTATGTTAGGGATTTTGTGAATCTTATCCATAGGGACTCTGGGCCTTGCATTAGCTTGAACTTGGATCTCTTCTCGTGTACCGTGATGTACAACACCTTTACCCTTCAGCACAGTCTTGAACGGGAAGCCCTGAACCCCAGACGAAGGTGTTACAGTCTTACTCCTCATCTGATCAAGAATTCTAGCCGAAAAGCTACTCACTATGAGAGCATTCTCCCTCTCAACTCGCTGCTCACTTTGATTAGGCCGTGAAGACAGAAAAGGCTGCTGATCACCGAAGGGCAAATTGAACTCGTTATTCACATTGTCGCCATGGTTCATTGCCATTTCCTTGCTGGGTGCATCATTACTTCGTGAGATCGTATTGTTGCCAAAGCTCACCGCCAAATTTTCCCTGCTGGGTGTGTCACCAATCCTCAAGTTTGCAACATCACCACGACTCGCTGCTAACTTTTCCCTGTTGGTCACATCACTAGCCATCCATGCCATCCTCGTAAAATTACCCCACAGGCCCCTCATAACTGTAGGCTTCTCCCCGCTGCTTGTGCTTCCACCAGCTGAAAGCTCAGGTTGAAGATCAGTGCTGATGCAATTTTTCAAGGTGAGCTCCTCGACCCTCTCGTCTGCATTGTTCAAACAGCTCTGGATCTGGGTTACGCTGTCTGGCCTCAACTCAGAATTAGATAGGCCAACACTAGTCAAGCCCCTCGCACCATCCGTGCTGCCCCCAAACCCGCCCGCCGAATTGAAGAAGGAGAAGTGCCCCGACCAATCTATGTCCCTCGGGAGAGGGAGAGGAGTGGAGGGCATCTCAAGCGCCTCGCTGGCCTCCGGTTGCTCCGCAGGTTGCCCATTCTCCTTGCTGCCTTTAATCTGCGCATCGCCGTCCGTGCCGCTGCCGACACCGGCAACCTCAGCCACCGATGCCGCTTCCATCTCGACCACACTTACCCTACGAAAACCATGCGCCCCCGCCATCCAGCTCGCAATGAGATCACTCCTCGTCGGAGCATCCTCCACGCCCCGATTTCAGTGGTTGGGAGCCATATCTCACGGCGGACACAACCAGCCCCACCACAGGCTCGCCTCGGCCATCTCAGAGCCACAACCCCATCCCGAGAGCGGCGACGACCGCGCGAGCGATTAGCTGTAGGGTTAGACCACGGATTAGAACTCCTCGACCCCAAACAGCGACATTCCTACCCGAAAAAAGAAAAAGGAAAGCCACACGTTACCGAGACGAGCCGCGAGGAAGCCGACGACGCCGGCGAATCCGCGGCGGTGGAGCCGCGGCCGGGGGCGCGCGGAATTTCCCGAAACGGAAAGGCGCTTAGATTTTTTTTCTTTCTTTTTTCTTTTCCGCTCCTCGCCCTATGGCCTCCTCTCTCCTTTTCATCTCCTCTTCGCGAGTGCGTGGAAAGGAAGGGAGAAGCGGCAGAGGCACAGGGACTGGAAGAAGTGTAGGCGGATTAAACGAATCGCATAATGGGGAAACGAATTTTCTGATGCGAGGGCGAGGCCTTGTTTGCTTTATCCTTCTCATCTTCGTTTGCTTTATCCTTTCTCATCTCTTCTCCTTTTCTTTCTTTTTTTTAATCTCCTTTTCGCGGCTTACGTTTACCTCTCGGCCTAATCACGCTTTCGCGGTGGCCTCTTGTTTTTGGTCAAATTACGGGAGCTTTTGTGCGGTTTTGTGGTGCTGGGATGCTGCTCAGCCCGTGGCTGTTTGTTTAAGTTTACCGAACCGAATAGTCGACGCCGTCTAATGTGTACACGGTCACGTGTACAGTGGATACGAATTTGGAGGTGGCCTGTGTTTGAACCCCTTATTCTTGTTGCTTTAATTGATGCTTAGAAACTAAAGAGCTGTGCAAAAATTTGATATTCAAAATGTTCTTTTTTGCGTTTTATTATTAGACATTACAAGACGATTCTGCAATTTTGACCTTAAGCATTGCTTAAGAGAGGCGAAAATTCCTTAAGAATTTTTTTAAAACGCACGTGAATTTTATAGGATTTTTATATAAAATAATTTTATTTCCATAAAATCCTTCTAAAAATTCTCCGTTCCGAAAGAACCCAGTTGATTATTTTGCATTCATGTGACATTTCACCAAAAGCTAAAAATATTGTTGTGTGATGTGCTCCTAAAATATATAATATATAGTTGGTGTGTTTAATATCGCATGGCCGTGCCAAACAATCGCGTTGGATTCAATAATCCCCTACTTGCCGAACGCGTGGTCTCCGGCCAAAGGCTGAAAAAACATAGTGCACGGATCCTCCTGGCCATGCAAATATAGTTGTAAACTTGACCTATCGGAACAAAAGGAGATTATAATTACAGGTGTGCTTTGGGCAAGAGGGAGGGAGTGAAAGAAAGAAAGAAAGAGACACAAAGATAGAGAAAGTCGAGCATATAAAACTGTGGTTGGAAATGAAGGTGTATATATATATATATAATTAAAATATTTAAATATATATTTTTTTATTTAAAAAACTTACGGACCTATATCCAACTACCTTCGAAAGGGTTTTAAAAATAATGAGATAGAGAACTAAAAATTTTATAAACGATCGTGAAGGTATTTTTTCCCACACAGGAAAGGTGCCTACAAAATACTAGAAAAAACAATCGTTTTTTTTCTAGGAGGCCATCAATAAAATTACCAACCCCGTCTTCTACGCCACCCCCATATTAGAGTGTTTTTTACAAATGTCAAAAAAAAAATATTTTTAAAAAATATATTTTTATTTAGATATTTAATTATAAAAAAATGGAAGTACATGGAAAAAAAGATAACTGAAATGTCTTAATTATACGAGAATTCAATGTTAACAGTAGAAAATCATTACAACAAAGAGCCGAACGATGATTAATAGTTTCACATATTTAGATAATAATGCTAAAAATATTATACGGTTATTGAGATATTTATACGTTAGAAATAAAGCATACCCACAATATAAATAATTTAACGGTTAACACGGTATAGACACCTATTTAAAATTTAAAAAAATCATCATCTATCGTTATCGTTCACTTGTAGTCACTCAGTGCTATATGAGCCGACTCTTGCTCATACTCCACTAAATATTCTTTAATTATTTTAGACTGTATGATCCCTATAAAATTCTTCATATCTATTCATTGTTTAAATTTGCACTTTTCTTAACAGTTACTATAGAAAAACATGTATACACAGCTAAAACCTATTGCAGTTAAGGTGATAACAAAATTGAAATAAATTAGATATATATATATATATATCAAACTGATATCGTCATCAAGAATATTTGGACAAACAAACTAACTTCTAATAAAAGTTATCATCACTTATTGATATCACCAACTGGCAACAATCACTGTAAGCACACTTATGATGCTCCTACCATAGAGGTAGTTTACAGCCTCTAGTCTGACCATTTGGCTCGTCGATATCGTTTATATTTTTTCTTCTTTCTCATATACTATTTATTTGATTATAAGAAGAAAAATCAATGACCTTTAGAGAACCAATGGTTGAGGTCAAATACTAAATTTTATGTATCAACCCACTGAATGAAGATGCACATTTCTATATCTCTCATAAAGAAAGTATTAGTTTGAAAAAAATATTATGATAAGGAATAATTAAAAAAACAGATACATACAATCTATACCTCATAAAAATAATTTCAGCATAAGAAGAATCTCCTCTCACTAGTATTCATATCCTAAAGTGTCATAATCTAACATAGATCACCACATATATAGAACGAACGGTCATATCAAGATAGAATTAGTCAAGAAAAAGATCTTTTCTTCAGATCGAATCCTTAGTGAAAGTGTGTTTAGCGGTCATTATTTTTTGATGCAATAGGAGATACAGTATACAGGTAGTATGAAATTTTTAAAGGTATCAATGGACAAAAACCTTAAGGTTCATCATACATACGAAGGTCTTATATAGCATGGGTTATATTAGGTGTGGAAGACAGAGCGAAAAACATTGAAAATAATATGATATTTATGCGTGGAAAGTGCCTTACCTACAAAAATCCTTTGAACGTGACGTAAAATTAACACATCGAAAGTTAAATGTTAGGTTATATTAAAAGCGACGTGATAGTCATGCATCAAAAGTTGGCTGATATTACTTAGCGTTGATTATGACTCAACAGTCATGCATGCACAGTGAGGAGTGAATGCATCAAAAGTTAGTTGTCGTATGTTATTGGCGGTCATGCATGCACAATATTGAGTGTAAGCGATATGGTATTAATACATAGTAAATAATATTGATATGTAGAACTAAAACAGTGAATACAAGATAGTATAAATAGTAGATACAAGTAGCATAATATACTACTTGCTCGAGGCCTAGCCTCTACCCCTCTTTGTCCTCCTCCCATGCACTCGTACATGACCCTATAAGTAGGTGAGTTGGTCAGCTGGGATACCACAGCTAGCACGAACATACTATACAGGAGTTGAAACAAGCGGCTTATGTATGTGCGGTGATGGAGCTCCTGTAAGCTGAGAGGAGCCGAGAATATCCTGATCTACCGTGAGGTCATTATGGTCGAAAGAGTCATGCACCTATCTAAAGGTGGCTTATCTAGATCCTCCCACAATTGTGGAGATTCGCGGCATCATAGCCTAGAACCCTATGAGAAAAGTAGTTAAGCAACACAAACTGGAATTTCATATAGCGAACAAAAATATGTAACGTGCAACAAACCTAAAAACCCCTATGTAAACGTCCTTGCTCTCTATGTTGACGTCTTTGCTCCTTGTGTCAAAGTCCCCGTTTTGGAGGAAGTAAGGTATGGCATAGTGAAAGCTATAAAGAGTATACTTTATTAACAGTAGCACCGCATAGAAAGAGGAAAATAATATATTTGAGTTGTGGATTGCCGAAGTTATCTGTGGGTTGCATTCCTCCAGGGCGAACTCCTGTTGCAGCCGTCACTATAGGAGGAACCACATCGGCGGCGCGATAGGTGAGAGCATGGAGAACAGTGTGCATCATGTTATACATCTTGCCAAAATTAATTTTCTACTCGTCCTCCATCAGCACAATCCCAACCTCCAACCGTTAGCACACAACCTCAAGCTTATCGTCAACTTACCGCGTAGCATCAACCTATTTGAAATGATATATCATGCGTAAGAGGCATAGAACATTTAACTAAGATATAGAAAATTGATTGACTCACATGTAGAAGAAGTCATGGTCACGATGTCTAGGGTATACGTCTCATACACTAGCTACATGTGGCTACGAAGCGTCGGGAGTGAACATCATGTGCGTGTGGGCATGAGGCTAGTACTAACTAAGATATCTAAGTACGATACCTCTGTATGCGGGCGCTGCTCCTCGATGACTTCATCGATCGCTAGCAACCAGCCATCAACGTACTTCTAGAGATGTGGAACCCACAAGATACCAGCTACATATCCCCGTCGATTATACCTAGTTACAAATATAGTGTTAGAATATGCATGAAACATATAATTGTACATTTGATTTTATATCAATATTTATCAGTGAATGTCGGGCTACACAGTCGACACGAACTGTCGCAACACATGCTATGAATAGTACGGTGTGATAAAGATATCGAACACCATCAACTGGGTTGTCAACTAGTAGTCCTGGTCACGTGTGCATAGAGTCAAAAGTCTAAGTGATGCATGAGCTTGCAAGGTTGTAGAGTTGTATGGCTCCCAGACGATGTCGTTCAGTTGCAGCTAATCGATCTCCATCACAAAATTTGAGTAGGACCTCATGACCTGCAAGTAGGACCATCATCGCTACAAAGCATGAGAGGAAGTGTTATCTAGTCATTTTTTAGGTACAAACACTGAATTAACACATTATGTACTCGACGACATTGCCACACTATCCCCATTGTGGAGAAGTCCTCGAACAATCTCTGTGTGTACATGTCACTGTCGTAGGTGTGTGGTCCACCACTAGTCGGCTGATCACAAACCGCTCGGGCACCTAGAGCTGCATAAGTAGTGGATAGTCGATGATCAATGAACCTGGGTCAGTCTTCATGCACATGTCACAAAGACCTCAGTATGCCGTTGTGAGGATAGCAGATTTCTAGATCCACTAAGGTACGCTCCCATCCTCAGCATCAGCAATCACTTGGGCATAGTAGATAAGCCCCTTGTCCACAGCGTGGCCCGCTATGCCGGTGAATATCACCTAGCCAAAGAGCCCAAGCAAGTATGTCTCAAAGTTCTGTCGCACCGAGTAGTTGTCACCTCATGATGGAGTTGATCAACCCTCATAAGGAGAAGCTTATTTCCATAAGTAATTAATTAGGTTTAAATACATACATAATATTATAGCAACTGTTTTACTTACAGTAAACTTAAGTAATCACGCCTGGATAGGGCTATCCGTGGTGTAGTGAGGGAGTGCGTTTGGAGCAACAAGACTAGACAAGCGTTGAACATGAGTAAAACGCTCCTTAATGTTGTCGCGCCATCCCTGAAGTCTATCAATCGGACCTACTGCGTCCTCCACGAGGGAAAAACCTAGAATTTACGAGACGTCGTGAAGTGTAAGAGCCATCTTCCCGTATGGCAAGTGAAATGTATGCGTCTTTTGCCTCCAACGGTTCAGAAGTGCTATGAAAAAAGACCGATCTATGAACCACCACTTCATTGGGTCCTTCTTGTGTGATACGGCCTTGACTAGTCTACACAATGAAAGGAGGAGCGTCATGTAACCTAAAAAAAAGCAATGTATGTATTATCGACCATGAATAATATTGAAAGTTACCACAAACAACATGTATATCTCTTACCTGGTACAAAAACGTGGGTCCACATACAATAGGTGTTGAGAAGGGTATGGACGGAGGATGGTCAGCATGACATTCGCAACCACTAAGAGATAGGAGCGGTATGACTGATCAAGACCACGGTATAGCAGCTTCGGTGTCGGATATGCCACACCTGCATTGAAAAGGAGAGTTAACATAATTATTGAAATTTAAAAAAAAACATAATATACAATTCATACAATAGACGACAAATTTTTGTAAGAGAAAATGCCTTCCTGATGGGGTGTCTTTCATTGGCCCTGCTCCTATTAGAAAAGCTTCCACTTCACTTAGAATCTTTGCATCTTTTGGACACTTCTGATAAGTATGCCCCTCATCATCGTACTTTCTATAACGTTTGAATCTTCCAACTGCTTCAGATTTATTCAAATCATTGTGAATCTATCTAGTTTTGTGGTGGCATGCCTTATTCCTCATTTTCATTGGGTCCGAAATATAAAAAACATAAGATTGTTGAGCTATGAAATACTCCGCAATACCGAAGCCAAATATCTTACCACTTCAGTTATGTAAAATAGCTTCCTTTCTAAAATAAGACGACATAAAATGACGGTTAAGTACTCCACAGTCCAAACTTGCGGCAATAGCATGAGAACATAGCTTGTGGTATAGCCTTGGCTTTTGACACAAGCACGAGCAAGTCTCGTCGTTCTTTAGGACAAACTCATGCATCACTCTCTTACGGTATATTCCACGCTTAGCATTGTCAGCATATAAGATTTTGAATCTGTACCGTTGTGTACCTTGAAGTATAATTCGATGATCTTAGGCCATTTTATATACACTAATATAAGAATGCTAGGTAGCCAAACTCGTTGCAATGTGTTCTCTATATACCATCTCTATCTTAGGTTTCTCAGCTAACTATAATATATATGGTTATTGCATTAACCTATAGGTTGATTCGAAAGTTTCGTATTAACCAATTGTACACTGTTAGAATTTTTTTCTCTACTGTCCTTTCAATGTCCTTAAAGGTTGAGATAAGCTCTGACAAATCTACACTATATAGATTATATACCTAGCATTTCTCTGATCATGATATAACTGAAATACCACTTTATTTGATATATTTGTTCATAAAAAATAGAGTTTAAATAAGTAATAAATTAATCATCACATCTAGTACCGTATATTCGATAGTTCAATACCGATATGTTTGAAACTATCTATAGATCTAAAAATAAAACTATTCATAAATATAGAACAATACTATACATGCTATTTCGTTTAGAATAAATATTACAAATAATATAAATCTTTTATACTCATACAAATCCACAAGCCAATAGGGTTTCGCCGCTTCTTTTCGTCTCCCTTTCAATTCACCCTTCTCTTTTTTTTTGATTAAACTGAATTTAGTGGCTATGAGAGATCTTATAGCCGACTACTAAAAAAACATCAGAGGCCTTTTGCAAGTAGCCCTCTGAGAGTAAAAAACCGTTTAAGTAGAGGACAGTAAGAGGGCCACCTGTATGGCATAGCCTCTTCTCCCTTGCATTGCTCATGGTATTTTATAGGCGGTCTAATATCGTGAAAAAAATACATTTGGCTAGGGTGATAAGATGACCTATTGTAAATTTACTAATCCCTCGTTGGTTCGTTGTTAACATGTGCTAACAATTATTTGACATGTTAGATTTTACGTCATCTAGGAGGTTATTTGTTTTGAAAATATCCTCTCATGGTATAGATATATAAATTTTTCATATAAAAATATTTTTTATTATATATATATAAACAAAATCGGAAATAAAGATAGGTTGCCTTTCACGACAACAGTGACCAGCCAGCCAACTTCTTTCTTGGCCCCCGCGCAATCCACAAGCAAGAAATGTAGGAGTACCAGCAACTGCGTTACTGCAGGTGAGCCCCACAGGCTCAATCGTTCGACCCACTAGTCCATTATGGCTTTTCTAATTGGTACATACGGTTTACGGTTTGTTTAGTCTGCTGTCTAAATCAATCAAATTAAAATTTAATATTTGTCAAATTTTGATAGTATTAAAACACACCCGAGACTACCAAAATTTAATAAGATAGCAATGATAAAAATATATTTACTACCAAATTTAGTAGGGTTGAAAGTGGAGTAATCTGAACATGTTTGTAATCCTATTATACAGCTAAAAACAACATTATTTCATCTAAAACATTGCCTGAATATGATTGTGTGCTGAGGATGAATTAAGCACAAAATACATAGTGTTTTTTTACCGTATTTTAATTTGAGAGATGATAATTTTTTTTACCCAAAATAACATAGGCAAAGTTGAAATTTCAACAAGGACAAAAGACTGAACGCTTCAATCCTCTACCTGTCACTCTAAAGGCCCGTTTAAAACATGGGATTGATAAAACGTAGCAATAGAAAAAAATCATATTATTTTTAAAAAATATATGTGCAAAATAGAAAATTGAAAAACATAAAAAAAAAATAAGACCAACTATTTGAATAGAGCACAGAAAAAACACAAGAATTAGAGAAAAGAGATATACTAAAAGAAAAGTTTTCATGAGGTTAACCTCTTGCTAACTTTTATCCATAATATAATCATTTGTTTCAAATAGACTTATAGAAAAAATTATATAGAATTGAAATCATATAAAATTTCTACGTTTTTTCTTCAAATCAAAGTTACCTTAATTCAGATGCAACCTTACTAAAGCTAATGCACAGCGATATACCATTACAGTTTTTTCCCCAGGGGAATATGCCATTATAGCTGATGATTTACACAACAAAAGGAGAGAGCTGATATTTTTTAGCAAGGAAATGATAAATCTGTTCAACGCCTCACGCGGTCGTTACGCCTAACGTACCAGTCCCATCACGCCTCAACGCCATGAACACTGTTCATACGGCAAGCAAAGCAGTAAATCAAATTCAGTTATCGCCGTGCGGAGGCGGAGCCCGGCAGGAGAGGAAAAGAAGATTCGCGTGCGGAGTGCGGACGCTGGCGCTCCGGGCCTCCGGCGCGCGGCGCGACGTGGGGCGCTCCCCGCCACGACCCGCCGCCTGCCGCCCCCGCGATCTTGATCTCGTGGCCGTATTCCTGTGGCCCAGATTTTCATTGCCACCTCCCTCTCCTCTCGTACTCGTAGAACAGGTACAGCTACTGGTTCACGGCGCGGTTGGCGCGGCGAGGCGGCGCGTGCGCGCGCGGGCGGACGCGACGACGCCGATCGTCCCCATCGGCCGTTTTGCTTTCCATTTCCCCGTTTCGCAGCAGCAGCAGCATCCGTCTCTGGAACACGTAGAGGCATGCAACCCCGAAACCGACCCGGCCCGGCGAAGAAAGGGATGGACGTTGCCATTTTCTACCATACCTACATGTCATCTCCCATGCTTAACGCGCGCACGTCACAGTGAGTGAACCACTCCGCGTCGTAAACAAGCTAAGCAATAATGGGGCATGGGGTGAACAGAGCCTAGCTGCCTGCCTAGCCGAATTTTTCATTTCGATCGAGCAATCACTCTCACTTCAAGAAGATAACAGGTGACGATGTGAACATTCTACTGTTGGAGCTCTAGGACTCGGCTGAATATTCATGGATATCAAAATGCGGATGTCGTCATCGCCCCCACCGTTTTCCGGTGAGAGTGCAGACCTTCAACAGGAGCAATTCTTTAGGGTTTCCACTCGTGGGACGTAGAACCAACACGAGGCCGTGCATTGACATTGCGTTTTCTCGATCGCCGCCCTCGCCGTCTCGTGATCGGCGATCGATCGGCAACGGCAGCAATCATGAGGTCCACCGCTCCGTAATGTTCCGTCCCATGGACAGATGGAATTTTTCGTAGGTCATCTCCGTACGAGGCTAGTTGTCAGGACAGCGAACGTCATGTCTCATGTCCTTCCACTATTACAATACTTCAACCTAATGCATGTTTATCTGTTTTAACAGTCTGATGAGTGATAAGATCTGAGATTAGACACAGGTGTTCAGTTTGAGCTGTCTGTCCTTTTTGTTCGAACACTGTAGCCAATAGTAGCTACAAACAGATACTGGCCGTCCTGTATTAAGGAAAAGAAAAGGTAAAATGAACATTCTATATCAATTAAATACTCAAATTTAACTAATAGTAGAGCGCTGTAGTATCAACTTTATACACGCACTTACGAACTCACCATATCCATTTACTATTTTGTTTATTTCATCTTGAATTGGTAATGTAAGGCTGGTCCTAATTAGGTTTCATTATCATTAAATGAGCTAAGTAAATCTAATGACATCACTTGGTTTATGAAGAGAGAGATAAGCTATGTTTCATTTAGATAAAACTAGGTATATACTTTTTTCAAAACCTAAAAATTATTCTACACCAGTATTAGGAATAAAAGTTGCATTTTATCTGACGATCCCCCAATCCGTTTGTCGGCCATTGAGCTTTAAATGCTATAACCAACATATAAAACAACAAAATGACACCATATATTGAAAGGGGTTATTTCATTTATCAACTCAAGTACTCTGGATGACGTGGTATTTTTTAAAACAACAAAATGAAACTCTTCATTATGATTGGCCTAAGTACACTGTACAACATACTCTTCACTTCCGTATGCATAATTGTAGGCAGGCAATTGCCCAATAATTATGCAATTTTGTAAGGAATCAAGAGACGGGATTGAATTTTTTGCATTTGCTTTAGCATGCACTGATAATATGCTAGACCATCTCAGAGCAAAAGTCCATTGAGACTTGAGAGGTAATAGTTTTTCTTTTTGAAAAGAGAGGCAATAGTAGCTCTGCAGTTACACTTGCTCCAGAAAAACAGAAAGGAAAAAAATATACTGTACGTTCCTCCTCGACAAGCTGAGTTTTTTTTGATAGCTCTCACTTATAAAATCAGATATAAAACATCTTTTAACTAAGTAAAACCAACAGTTTGAGTCTTTGAAAATGGTTCTGATTGATGTAACACTTAACTTATTTAACTTGTATACGTTGATGTGACGCTTACGTAACACTAAAAAATAAAAAAAAATCACACGCTAATGGTGTTCGTTAAAAAATTATGATGAGATCTATGTGTCATCACCCCTCTATCTTCTTTGTTTTCTCTTCCCTCCTCTCTCTCTCTCTCTCCCCTCTACACCTCTCCACCATCTTATCGGGTCGACGAGGCTGCGGCGCGAGTGGGCCGAGCGGGCGGATGGGATCGGACAGTCACGGGCGCCTAGGCCGCCGCCCTCCACCACAAACATGGCGCCCAACCCTTGCAACCGACGCCGTCTCCTTCGGACTCGAGAAGTACCATCTTCTCCCGGCTCACACAGTCACCGGGCCGCCTTCGTCGGGGTTGCCGGCAAACTCCTCTGCCAAGTTCCCGCCCACCCCATCGCTTAGAAGCTAGCTTGTAGCTGACACCAAGAAACGGATCGATTTAGATCTATCTTGAGCATGCACTGATTGATTTCTGGTGCCGTGAGTCAAATTCCCTCTGTGAGATTGTTTTTTTTTTCTTCTATAATTTGATCAATCTTCACAGCTGTACTTCGCTCCAGAAAAGAACAGAATCAAATCTGTAAACGGTCTGGGCCGTGCTATTCCGGTGCACATGGGCAGCAGTTCTCTCTGCTCAACATGGGTGTTGCGGCCGCGCCGTTCGACGTGTCCGCGTTCGACCTCGGCGGCGGCGGGGGTGGCGATACGGTGCCCTTTTTTTTGGCGCCAGGAACGCGTCCAACACCGCGCTGCTCCCGGTCGGGAACGCCGATTTCCTCGGTGAACCTGCCCACCCGCTCCGCCTGGGGGAGCTCGGCTGTGCCGGAGCTCTCCCGCCCGCCGAGCTGCTACTTCTGGTAGGAGAGAGAGAGCGGGGGAGGTGAAGGAGGTGGGTACTGTATTTCTAATTTTTCAAGTATGGGACCGATAATTCTTATTTATTTATTTACTCTAATGTTATATAAATGTCACATGATAGAGTCAAAGTGTCATGTACAACAAAACTATAATCAAAACCGCTAAAATAATCAATTTATACTAATATTATTAATTTTATAGTTAAGAGATGTAAATTAAACACGGGTAGTATTTAATAGTGATGGAGTCATCTACTGAAAAGGTAGAATTGTTGGGACAATGCTAAGCAGGCCGGGCCGTAAACAGTAACAAGCCATAAGTCCACAACCTCCCAAAAAAAATCGCCCAAAACCCAATGGAAATATCGCACCATTCGGAGCCGGAGGTTTATCCCCACCACCTCTTCCGATGCGGGGAGCCTGAGCTCGCTATTCCCTCCCAAGCTTGCGGAGATGGACGCCAAGCTGCTGCTGCTCCCCTTCTCTTCCCCGCCGGCCGCTCCCCACCATCCGCCGCACCCCAAGTCATTCTTCCTCGGCGCGTCCCTCCCGCTCCGCCCGCCCGCGCTGTCGCTGCGCCTTCTCCGGCCCCGCGCCCCGCGGCTGGCGGTGGTGGCGCAGGCCGCCGTGAAGCGCCGCAAGGAGATCCCGTTCGACAACGTCATCCAGCGCGACAAGAAGATCAAGCTGGTGCTGAAGCTCCGCAACATCCTCGTCTCCCAGCCCGACCTCGTCATGAGCCTCCGCGACCTCGGCCGCTTCCGCCGCGACCTCGGCCTCACCCGCAAGCGCCGCCTCATCGCACTCCTGAAGCGCTTCCCGGGGGTGTTTGACATCGTCGAGGAGGGCGTCTACTCGCTCAGGTTCCGCCTCACCCCGGCCGCCGAGCGCCTCTACCTCGACGAGCTCCACCTCAAGAATGAGTCCGAGGGCCTCGCCGTCACCAAGCTCCGCAAGCTCCTCATGATGTCCCAGGAGAAGCGCATCCTCATCGAGAAGATCGCGCACCTCAAGCACGACCTCGGCCTCCCGGCCGAGTTCCGCGACACTATCTGCCTCCGGTACCCACAATACTTCCGCCTCGTCCAGATGGACCGAGGGCCTGGGCTGGAGCTCACTCATTGGGACCCCGAACTGTCCGTGTCGGCGGCGGAGGTTGCTGAGGAGGAGAATCGAGCAAGGGAAGCACAAGAGAGGAATCTGATCATCGACCGGCCGCTGAAGTTTAACCGGGTGAAGCTACCCCAAGGGTTGAAATTGTCACGAGGAGAGGCGCGCAGGGTTGCACAATTCAGGGAAATGCCATACATTTCACCATACGCTGACTTCTCGCATCTGCGGTCTGGGTCGGCTGAGAAGGAGAAGCATGCTTGCAGTGTAGTTCATGAGATTTTGAGCCTGACTCTTGAGAAGCGCACACTGGTGGATCATCTGACACACTTCAGGGAGGAATTCCGGTTCTCGCAATCTCTGCGGGGGATGCTAATTCGCCACCCAGACATGTTTTATGTGTCGCTCAAGGGGGACAGGGACTCAGTCTTCCTCCGTGAGGCATACAGAAACTCCCAGTTGGTTGAGAGGAGCAAGCTTGTGCTGCTTAAGGAGAAGATGAGGGCTCTTGTTGCAGTTCCACGCTTCCCAAGAAGGGGTGTGCCAGCGACTAGTGAGGATGCTGATGGAACCGATGGATCTGCACAAATGTTGAGTGAAGGAAACGATGCAGAAGATGATGAAGACGAGGGATTGTCAGACATGGAAGACTTAATTAGAGAAATTTCTGGTGGCAAATCTGATGCTGACTACCCCTGGGGAGATGGTTGGGTTGGCAATAATGATGACTCGCCACCAGACTTTGAATATGGTGATGACTCAAGTCCAAAAGAAGTCATGGTGACTATGAAAAATAGTGCTAATTCTGCCAATGCCAAGTCACATGTTCCTGTATTTCCTGATGGCAGACCAAGGGAACGATGGTAAAATGATCTATTTTTGCATTACTTGATAGAGTGCTTAACATTTGTTGTTAGTTATTTCATCATACCTAGAAAGTCGCAAAGCCCTTTGTCCTTTGAGGTGTGCTGCTTGAATTTTGTTACTGAGCACATGAATAGAATATCATAATTTTATCATACCACATGAGCACACCAGAATCAGTAGTTCATCACTAATATAGTCCTGGTGAATGATTTCGAAAATATGGGGTTGTGATCAAGCATACCTGGTGATATAAATTACGTTCCAAGCTGTAATAACTAAGTGTAAAAGTACATGTATTAAATCAAATTTTGCTATGTTTGGCAATTGGCCTTCTCTTAAAAAGAAAATAAGGTGATGTTCTTATGAAGTAAAATAGAGTGCTAGTTTGAGTGGATCATGTAGCATGTTATAATTTCTTTTAAAACTTTTTGCATAAGAATGTGTGTACCTTCAAACCGTTCTGGAACCCTCCCTTCTGGTTTGGAAATTGATTACCTCCTGGCAGTCTTAGTAAGTGCCACAGGGAACATTGTCAATAACGCCATTAATCGGCCTTGTTAAAGTTGGTGACATTTTTTTCAAAGCAACCGTATGGAGAGAACAAATTCAAGCTACTGAAATGATCACAGAATGCCCTCTGAACCAGAAAAAAAAAAGATAGTTTGGTACAAACTCAGAATGCAAGCATATCTATTGCATTGGGCTGACATTTTAAAATGGTCATGGAAACTAAATTTGCGGGCCATTTTTTTTGACTTTGCTACATGTACTCTGTTACCTTGTCTGTCTAAACTGTCAAGTTTCAGAAGCATTCAATGTTTTGTCGGCTAAACATCTCATCTTTTACTGTTTCAAAGCAAAGATGCATTCCCAGTCCTTGTATACTCAGAAGTTGGGCTATTTTAGCTACTTGATGTTGTGCTCCTTTGGTTTTGTTTTTCGCATCGATCACAGGAAGGTTCAGTTCGTAGACTATTGCTATTGATTCGTTCTATACATTTGGTTCAAAGAAAGCACCAACGCTCCTTATTTCTTCACAATACATATTGTCATCTTAATGTACATTCAGAAGCTGATGCAGCGGTGCATACGCAGCATACAGCACCCCTCTCGTCTCACAGCATTCTATTTCTGTTATTCGTCCGGGGTAATGACTCTATGCGTTTGTATTTTTATGCTTTGACATTTTTATGTTGAAATAAAAGATTATGTGCTGCCGTCAATAGCTTGATTGTACTAAGTGATTGTGCGCTGTTTTGGTATCTAAATTTCACTGGTCGCACTTATGCAATTTCACGCACAGACAGCAGTGAGTGATACTTTTTAGCTGCTGCTATATATTTCAGAAGCATGAATGCGCAAAGCTGTGCGACTAACAGCTGAATTTGATTTTTGAAGATGATATTTTCGGTTTCGGATAGGACTGAACTCCAAGCAGAGGCCAAAGGGTGCTGCCATTTTGCCTTCAGATGCAGCTGGGCTAATAGGAAGGTGAGAGCAGAGAACTGGAGAGCGCAATCCAGGCGCACCTGTGCAATTCTTGCTTGTGGAGGTGCTTGCCGTTGGCTGCAACCATAGGGCCATCCGGCCATGGCGTTGCCTCACCTTCTCGCTTCACTGGCTGCAGCGCCTCCCTAAATGCCCCCCGACGAGAGATTCGGCCCATTCGGTACACGCGCCGCACGGAATAAGCTCGCTTTACATCTCTTATCTTTTCATCAAGTTTAAATCGTATCCCTAAACTAAAATGCCAGAAATCTTAACCACAGCTTACCAAACCGGATTAAACTAGGCCATGTAGCAGCATAGATGGCTGACGTGGTAAATTCACCCAATCCACTCGATTTAGTAGGTGTTTATCTAGTAAAAAACAAGTGGTCCTATATGTCGTCCTTACTCTCCTTCCCTCTTCTTTCTTTCTCCTTACTTTCTCCCCCTTTGTCTCTATCTCTCCCTCATTCCTCTAGACCTTGACGCATGGAGTATGCCACCACGAAACGGTGGCTAGGGGTGGCTCAATGATGATTAGAAGCATGGTGGCTCGAGGAGAAGGAAGGCGAACGGTCTCTGAGCATGGCTTTGAAGGGAGCGGCGTGGTGTTAGTGGCAAGGTTAGGTTGCATCATCCTCGCTTTTCTCTCTCTCTTCTTTCAGATCTGTGCACCGCTCCACCACTGCTGATGGTATTGACAAGCATGAGGAAGGGACGAATTAGGCGGCATCCTGGTGAGCTCGTCATAGGCCCCTGGCGACGGTGCGTTGTCCAGGGATCTAGGGCACCTGTATAGACCCATGCCTTCATCAGCTGTGTTGACAAAGTTGGGGAAACGACGAGCGAGCCTATCTTCGTCTCCACTGTCTTCACCGGGATCTCTATCTCCGCACGTAAGCATAAGGAGGGCTAAGACTAGCGGTAGCCAACCTCCTGCTCCTGGCAGTGGCGAGGTTATTTCGGATCAACGCCATGGTGGAAGATGCAAGAGAAAAAGTGGCAAACAAGATGGCCACTATTGATAGCGACAATGGGTTGAGGCGGTCGAGGAGGGGCAAGGGTAGACAGGGTTGAAGAACCCATCGACACCAGTAAGAACCGTGGCCACCGACGAGGATAGAAAGAAAAAGATGAGAGAGAGGGTAGAGGAGGATGTCATCTATATCACGTCAGTTAAAATCGTTATTTAAACTATTTTAGAATCTCATTTATATCGTTTTTAAGAGAGAAGAGATATGTCATGCCTCATTTTGTGGAAGAAAACTTTGCCCTCAGATGAGTTCACTCTTTCCTGCGCCGCATTCACCGTCCTGGCCTCCCGGGCAGCCGGGCTTCTCTCTGCTTCTAGCGAGAAAAGCACCGCCAGTAGCGGAAGGCCGCCCCCCGCCCTCGTGCCACGCGTGCGCGCCGCTGGATTCAGACGGCTTGTCGTCGTGGACGTGTCGCGCGGGACGGGATACTGTACGATCGTGGGAGCCCGCGAATACAGCAGAATGGGTTGCAGGCTGCCGCAGACGGACAGGTCAACCGGTCAAGCACGCAGCGTCGCCTTCGTTCGATGCAGCAAGGCAGGCAGGCAGGCTGGGTCGCCACTGCCGCACGACGGTACAAGAGCAACTCATCCCAGTCAAAAGCGTCAAACACGGGTGACGAAGAAAACTTTCCTAGCAATTTAAACGAATAATAGCTTCCCACGTAAAGGAAGGAAAATATCAAATATCAGCTTTGTTTTTGCCTTTTTTTCAGTCCATAAAGCGACATGGCTATGATATTCTTGCTGCTATGATTGTAGTAAGACGTAAAAGTGAGGAAGCTTGACTGAAGCTTCGGCGTGGAACAGAGGATCAGAGAAACTTCAGCGAAGAGATGCGCCAAATAGTTGACATTTCCATAGTCCAGACTCTTCGTGTGACTCTGCAGCTATCCAGGTTGCATAGACAAAAGTGGTCGCTTCGGACAAGGAAATCTGATCTGATCTGATCTGAAAAACATGTGTTTTAGATGAACGAAATTGTTGGATGGCAGAGCAAAAACAGAAACGAAAATTCCACTGCTCAATTGGGAGGAATCAGGGACCAAAAACGCACTACCTTTCTTGGGTATCCTGTCGCTTTTGCACTGGCTGCTTGGTGATTATTACTCCGCCTTTTGCACCTAGGACCATACGATGCTGATGACGCAATTGAATCCGTCTCTGCTTACCGGTCTACTGACGTGTCGCATGGACTCTGACCGACACTGGCCGTTTTAACTCAACATGCTTGACCGTCCGCACGAGGGCTTTGCTTTCAATACACACCATTTTAGTATTACTAATTTATACAGTTCGTTAAAGTTACTAATACTAGTAGTAAAGAGTATCGTCAACACACGAGTGGGCAATACTTAATTAATCTGATCTCGTGGGTTAGCCAAGCCTGCAGATGGAGGATGAGAGTGGACTCGAGCGCTGAAGGCTGCGTTTTGAGAAGGTTTGATGTGGACAATTTTTTTATCGGTTTTTATAATATGCTTGTCGAATGGTTAATAATATTTTTTAAAAAATAATTTATACAAAAAGTTTCTTTCTATAGTAAAATTTTAATTTTATAATAATCAATTCTATAATTTATACTACAAAATAGCTATCATAACAATTAAATATTTTTTTTATCTTTTAGCAATTTTAAACATTACCTAAATCGCACAAATGATATTCGTCCGGTGATTCGATCGGTCGCTTGGTCGTGGTCGCACTGTGTGTTTGTCGAGTCAAAATTAGCCACGTCTACTTCTAGCCAGGGCGCTGCATAATTGAACGTGACAATAGAATCTAACTGTAGTGCAGATCTAGTACAAATCTATAGTACAATGGCGCTGAATTGGCGCCGTAGATGGTGTTGATTTAGGGCAAGTTATTTCCTATCGGTTCAGTTTGGACTAAATTAACTTACTCACACATTAGAGCATAATTAATTATATTTTTAAAACAAATTATATAGAAAAGTTGTTTCAAGAAATTAAATAAACTCATTTTTAAGTTTAAAATAATAAATATGTAATTAATACAAAACTTTAATTATACGCTAATGTTTTATGTTGTTTTATATATAAGTGAGTGAAAACTCCTATCCTTCTCCATAATCACGCTTTTTAATAGTATTTTTTAAAATAACATATTAATTTATTTTTAAGTTATAATAGTTAATAATTAATTAATTATTAATTATTATTCTCATTTTAAGTAATCATCCTTATCTTCTTTTGCACAACTCACTATCAAACAAAGCTTAAAAGTGAAGACTAAGCAAGTCAAGACAGTTCTCACACCACCCAAGGTTCGACTTACTGTCAGGGCAGAGTAAGTTACTGCAATAACCACCACAAAACATAAAAACCAAACAAAATTTATAAAAATTTTAAATTATATTTTAAATTTGCTAAATTTATCATTGTTACTGTAGTTATTATTACGCGATTACCCGCAATAAGGTAAACTACTCACACCCCTAAGCCTATTGAATTTTTTTTGTTGTCGGTAAAAAATTAATGTGTTGCTACCGGTAAAAATATATTATCCCTAACATTGCAGTCACAATATTATAAACAATTCCTATTATCTTTTGAGATGAGAAACAACATCTAGAATAGGAATGGACAAATGGATTGGTCTAAGTGGGCTAGCCCGAGACTCGCTACTATTGAATTGACTTGACCTAGTTACAATATGGTCCGGCATGGTTGGATAGCTATATCTGGACCGACGGTGTGGCCCATCGAGCCTATCTAATAAATTTTCTTATTTATTCTATATATTCTATATATTTTCTATAATTTTTTCCTATTTTTCTTTTTTAAAAAAATTCACATATTTTTTATGAGCTAAATAGGCTATTGGGTGGCCTTGGTCCATTTAAGCCTTGCTGAACCGCACTAGTATGCTCTGTTTAGTAGCCATCATGCTTGGTTGAGCTGTGCTGTTGTTTGCCTATCTCTAATTCAAAATTAGTCACGTGTACCAGAATTAGTCACTTGTACTGTGAGGCCATATGTTTGTTAAGGGCATTTTTTTAACCCATAATTAAATTTCGTAGGAATTCGTTAATGTGCTGCGAGGAAGATAACTTTGATGTTCGAAGAAAGAGCACACAGTGGTGCCTCGCTGTGCTATAGTACTGTACTGCACTATTTTTTTAGATTACATATACACGCGTGCACATTGGACGCGCGCGCGTGTCTGCACCAACTAAAACTGATCCCATGTGGAAGAATAGACCGCCTATAATGGAAAACCGCCTGGTGAGCAGATACGAGATTGGAAAATCCTGTGACGCGACAGAGTCGAGCCCAGGATCACGCCCGCGAGACTGACCAACCGAGCAAGCTCTCGGTCCCTAGTAGTCTACTACCACTACGCAGCTACTCCTAGCACAAAATACATGTCAGGCCAGATCAACATGAACATACAGGTGATCAAAAGGTAGGACCACTGAGCTAAACTAGCAGAGAGGAACAAGCCAACCAACCGCATTAGAGATGACCAAATGGCCAGACTGAATTGAATCGGTATAAGATCCGCTATTGTTGGACTAACCTAAACACAACATGGCCCGTACATAGACAGATCGGGCCAATCCGACATGATCGATCGGTCATCCCTAAGCCTACAGTGCAACATGGTGGGCCAGCCTAACAATTGTTGGTGTGATGATTAACGGGCTAAACGGGTCAGCGCAACCCATCTAGCCCGTTTAATTTGAAAATATGGGTTTTCTTATCATTTGAGCTTAAAAATTAAAATAAATTCTTAAAAATCCTAAATTTTGCCATACACTTTCTATTCCACACCAGCCCACTTGCATTATTCTCTCTTAGCTCGCAAGTTGCTTCCGCAATTTCAAGATATTCAAAATTTAGCAAAAATTTTGTAAAATAAAACCGAAGAATCAACCGCTTCTCTAGGTCCAAACAAAAAGTAATGTTATCATGTTAGTATATGTTGTATAGTATTTTTAAATATTTATTAATTATGTGGTTTATTAAAATATGTTAGATATTTTTTACAATACAATAATTATGGATCATCATGCTTCAGTGTGATATATTGGATGATGCGGCATAGTTTTTTTTATATAATATTGTAGGTTAAGTACCTACAAAAGAAGGTCATGAAGCTAATGTAGCTATATCATCGACATCCACAAGTACTTACATGACTTAAACACACTGATAAAAAAGATCAAGAAGTAATATATCTAAAGTTCAGACATATTTCGATAAGGTCTTTGTTGTAGAAAATGGTGTTAAGGTAAAATGTGCTAAATGTAATTACTATATAGCTAGGGCTTCTAGTGTACTAGCCACTTGATTTGGCACGTTGGCACCTAACACAAAGTTAGAGTGGCCATGATGTAAACGGTCTTGGGCTTTAACCTTAAAGGATCTATCTGATAATAGGAGTATAACAGTGATAATGCTCAAAAATAGCTTTGTAGCAAGGGAGGATATACCTATAAATTTTGGTGAATCTTATGTATTTAAAGAATACATTAAGAATGCTCATAATCTCATATATACACTTAGTGAACCACAACTAGAGATCTTATTAAATACTATAATGAATATCGTGGTAAGTTTAAGGATGCTTCCAATTCTATATTTTTTTCTGCGGCTTTGACTAGTGATATATGGTTAGGTAATGCTAAGAAAGATTATCTTAGTGTTGTTACTTATTTTATTAATAATAATTAGGAATTAGAAAAAATAATTAGATTTATGTTAATCGATGTGGCAGACAGATGAGAATAATACAAAATGAGTTTTCCAAGTATTAGAAAATTTTGATCTAACTAATTAAATCTTTAAAATTACTTTGATAATGCTTCTACAAACTCTACAACCATAGATATTTTTATTCCTCTTTTTAGTGATATATTGGACATATATTTTTACATTAGCGTTGTGCTTATTATGCTATTAATCTTATAGTTAAATTTGATTTCATACAGTTGCGTAATTATCTTGAAGATTTTTGTAATGCAATACGTATTGCAGCATGTAAGAGCTATTTGTGTTGGTATGGGGGTTCGTCCTCGTAAGTATGGTTTGGATATAGATATAAGATAGAACTCTACTTACCTAACGCTCAAGTATCTTATACTATATGAGAATAGTTTCTGTGTTTTATCTATACACACTACCATTAGTATGATGGTTAGACTCTACCCACCGTAGGGCACTGGTATATCGCCAAAAAGATAGTAGAGTTTTTAGGACTATTATATAATGTAATTGTTGTTTTATTTGATGTTTATTATCCTACAACACTAATAATTCTAAAACATATTCTTGAGATTGCTTCACATTTAAACAAATATAAAAATGATCCACTACTTTGTTATGTTGTTGTTCCTATAAAAACTAAAATTTTGAAATACCAAAAAAACATACCTATGTTATATGTATTTGTATTTATTTTAGATTCCAAAGCTAAGATTTTTGTTTTTTTCTAATATACTGAACTTTTATTGGAATTTACTAGTAATGCTTATTCAAATTATTTCAAAGAAGTTCGTAGTAATTTAACTGGTATTTTTACACAGTATGAAAGTAAGTATGTTATACTGAGATTACAGTGACCCCATCAACCCCGATTGGAGCAGGCAAGAAGAAAAATATATGGGGAAAAATATTTGGTAGTGCCAGTAGTTTCTCGTCAAGGAGCTTTGGGACTTCAAACTCTAAAACTTCGATAATGTTTGAATCCTTAGCTATCACTTCCACATCTGAATTGAAGTTCTTACACGACATTGACATTGTCAACCATGACAATGAAGATTTCAATATAATGACATGGTGAGAGGGATATAGATTAACATATCCACGCTTTCATTATTAGTATGAGATGTGATGATAGTTCCTATTTCCATAGGATCTCTTCTAAGTCTACCTTTAGTCTCACAAGCAGAATAATCACTGACAGGCGAAACGTTTGATAAGTGACATGATGTACATACTCACCATTGTCAAAGATTGTGAATAGGCTGAATCCTACACACAATACTTCATGGACGGCAAATAATTTTAATTATCATTTGAAAATTTATACCTCGATTAAATAGCAATATGTAATTTTTGAGCTGGCTCGCACTCTTTTTTCCTTTTTAGGTTTTTCACATGCAGTTGAAACTAAAACTTTTTTAATGGGCGACCATATTTTTTCTATTTTTAAAGAAAATTTCTCATTTATTCCATATTTTTCTATATATTTTCCCTTAATTTTCTATTTATTTATCTTATTTTTTCACATTTTTCAACGTTTTTTCTCTATTTTTTTATTTCATGGATTAAACGAGCCAACGGCCTAGCTCAATTCGTTTATCTCCCTCTTCATAGATTGCCTAAACCTTCGTCTTATCCAATAGGTTAAGCTAACACGGCCCAAAAAATACCTGTGCCGTGTCTGCCGGACCGCCCGTTTGATCCTCCCTAAACCGCATGCAGCCTTCCAATCGCATTCCTCCCGACACTCAGCCACATGCACGCCTCGACACTGCGTGCAGGCCATTTTCTGATGAGAATTTCAACGGACTGTCACACGCTACTACATGTTAGAAAAAAGAAAAAAAGAAAAGGAAACACAAGCTGCTGCACCTGCACTCTCCTAATAAAATCATCGAAACTTGATCCTCTATCGTAAAGGCAAGCCAGAGAGACATATTCGCTGACATGTAGGTCCGTAGAAGGAGGATTTCACATGTGAGTGACCACGTTAGAAGGAAAACGAGTTGAGCAGTAGCGTGTGGTAGGTCGAGAGCCATTCCAACAAGTGGTCGGGTCAGTCAGAGAGAGTAGTGTGTGGGTCGTTGTGTTTGATGCAGGAAGGGGATGGCCAAGGTGAGGAGACAGGTGAGGGTGACGTCAGTGCAGGACATGGTGTCCCTGGACGACGGCCTGAGCTGGAGGAAGTACGGCCAGAAGGACATCCTTGGCGCCAAATACCCGAGGTCAGCATCTCATCCGTTGATGACGTCACTCACTCCCACCCACCTTCCGCTAAAATCAATGGCCGCCGCCGTCTGACGCGTTTGGAATTGTTGTTTTACTCAGGGCCTACTTCAGGTGCACCCACCGGCACACTGAAGGATGCAACGCGACCAAGCAGGTGCAGCGCACCGACGGCGACCCGCTGCTCTTCGACGTCGTGTACCTCGGCGAGCACACCTGCGGCCAGGCCGCCGCCGCCCAGAGAGCGCCGCCTCTCGCCGGTGCAGAGCCGACGCAGCCGCATCTCGAGCGTGCCGGCCAGGTGCAGCAGAGGCAGAGCCCAATGCTCGCCGTGCAAGCGGAAGGAATAATTCAGCAGGTGCTTGAGCCTATGGCGCCGTTCTTGTTCACCTCGCCACCGGACGTCGTCGTCGACGACTACTTCTCCTTCATCTCTCCAGCGAACTCCGACTGCCAGTTCAGCAGCGACTTCTCGGCGGGCAGCGCTGGAGTTTACATGGACCACGAGGCTTGTTTCGACGAATTTTTATTCAATCCTCCTGAATTTTTCCAATCAGAGATTCAGAATCTGTAGCTGGCCAAATGCACGCAGTATCGTACTTGGTTCGCATTTGTATTAGCTACTGGCCTACTACTCTGTACAGCCTCGATGCTTTTTCCTAATCCTCATGAATGAATCTACTATTAGTTGTTGACTATTCCTTTCCAACTCCGGAAAGACGTTTTCTTTTTTCTGGCAATCTGGATCATCCTTACTCATTGTTCATGTTCAACATAATCTGAACTTCTGAAGATGTTGACTTCAGAGCCTGAATATATGCCACCACAGCAGCTAATCAAGGTAAACCTTGGCATCTGAATACAAATTGTAGATGTCATTAAAAAAATAAAGAAAGGCTGATCTTACTGCAAGTAGTGACAATTTCAGGAAATTAAACAGTAACATTGTGACCACGAACAATACTCGTTGGGAGTCTGGGACTTTGTGAACTTGTGATATATGGCATCAGTGTTAAAATATTAGCCAAGAACTTTTTCTTTAGCAAAGGTTTTCTTCTATTTTTCAAGAGGTATCACATTACCTCCTCGTAAGGGAGGTATTTCAGATATACATGAACAACATTGTGGACAGCTCCGCTGTTCAAAATATAAAGTCATGCTAGTAAACCTCACACAAAATCCGTATCATCAGAGTCTTCTTCTTCCTCGTCGGCGCCTTCATCGCTATCGCTTTAAATGAAGTCCCCTTCTATCCCATTCATAGCATCTGTGAACTCGAGGTTTCTAACGATACCATTGTTGGTGTAAAACGGTTCATCAATATTTGGATCAAAATCCTCTTCACAGGGATCTTCCCCACATACCATCTTCTCAAAATCCACCTCACGCCCATGGAAATTCCCCAGAGATGGATGCACAATCCTAGTCCCTTCATGCTCGTAGTAAAGGCAACGCACTTGTTCTAGCAGAGAAAAGAAGAAACACAAGTAAATTTTCTTCAGATTTGCAGAGGAAAAAAAAACTTAAGACAAGAGGAGAGCCAAGACAGGTATATACCTGTGCATGGTGGCGATATGCTCAATGGGCAGCAAATGCCGTCGTGGTTGAGGCGATAATTACCGCATTCTGCAAAGAAGAGTTGAAGAGCTCCCTCTCCGTCTCCGGCAGATGGATCGGAGTCTCTCCGGCGAGCCAAGAGGTTGACATGAGAACAATGGTATATGAGAGGAGTATCACTGTCAATGTCACTGTCAGCGCAATACACGGGGCCTGATACGCGATTGCTCACGCCACAGATGACATGGAGCTCGTACCCACTGGGTTCCTGAAATCCCAGCAAGTAATAGAGATTAATTAAGCAAATTATGTCCATCGTTAGCAATAATAATATATCAGTTTTCTATAAAGAGGTCAGGTATATATACAAGTCTAGTGGTATCTCGTAGCGAGAGGGGTACGAACACAGAGACTAGAGTGAAAACTGGTGAACAAAGGCACAGGCAAGCCTTTGGTCATGATGTTGGTGAGCTGATGCGTCGACGATACATGGAGTACCCGAACGAGTCGACCTTGTCACGGACGAAGTAAATATCAATCTCAATGTGCTTCGTGCAACGATGGTAAACTGAGTTGACAGTCATGTAGACGGCACTTATATTGTCGTAGTAGACAACTATCGCGGAGGCGATGGGTGTATGGAGCTTCTGTAGAAGTTGGTGAATCCAGCAGCACTCGGCGACGGCATGAGCAACGACGCGATACTCGGCTTCGGTGCTCAACCGAGACACCGTGGTCTGGCGCTTGGAGGACCAAGAGACCAGAGTGTTGTCGAGGAAGACGCAGTAGCCGGATATAGAGCGTTGGAAGTCGAAACAACCCGCTCAGTCCGCGTCAGAATACGAGGTTAGGGAGTCGATGGGGTTGGAGCTAAGATATAGGCCAGTGGACAGTGTGTCCTTCACATAGCGAAAGATACGCCTGAGCAGCGCGAGGTGAGGTTCGCACGGAGCATGCATAAAGAGACACACTTGCTGAACCGTATAAGTGAGATCAGGTCGTGTGAGTGTCAGATACTGTAGAGCACCAGCAAGACTCCGGTACTGAGAGGGGTCAGTGATGAGAGAGCCATCGGTGGCGGAGAGCTTGGCATGAGTGTCGACCAGAGTGGCGATGGAGTGACATTCAGCCATGCCCGTACGTTGGAGAAGATCCATGGCATACTGGCGTTGGGAGAGAAATAATCCGTGGGAACAGCGCATGATAGATATGCCAAGAAAGTGGTGTAGAGGACCGAGATCGGTCGTAGCAAACTTCGAGTGGAGTCATGCCATAATGTGCTATAAGGTGGTGGTTGAGGACGCTGTAAGGATGATATCGTCGACATATAGAAGTAGATAGGTGGTGACATCCCCAGTGTGAAGTACAAAAAGGGATGTATCGGAGACGGAGACCACAAAACCAAGTTATCGAAGATAGGCAGCAAAACGCTGGTACCAAGCCCGAGGGGCCTGTTTGAGGCCATAGAGAGAGCGCTAAAGGAGACAGACGTCGTCGGGACAGGATGGGTTGACGAAGCCTGGAGGCTGCTGGCAGTAGACGGTCTCCGTCAGATGACCGTGAAGGAAAGCGTTATTCACGTCAAGCTGATGAATCGGCCAAGAGCGTGAGGTAGCGAGGGTAAGCACGACTCGAATAGTGGCGGGCTTGATGACGGGACTGAAAGTCTCATCGTAGTTTATGCCGGGACGTTGAGAGAAACCTCGGACTACCCAGCGCGTCTTATGATGGGCAAGTGATCTATCGGAGTGAAACTTGTGTTTAAAAATCCACTTGCCAATTACAACGTTGGCACCAGAAGGACGAGGTATGAGAAGTTAGGTCTCGTTGTCCATGAGTGCCTTGTACTCATTGGCCATAGCCGTGTGTCACTGAGGATCAACCAGGGCAGAACAGTGAGTCGCCAGGATGGATGAGATGGCACAATGGACTGCAGAGAACCCGTAGCGCTGAGGGGGACAGAGGGATCCGGTTTGAGATCGGGTGATCATATGAGAGGAGCTGGAATCGGTGGAGGCCGCTCGGTCCGATGGCAATATCGATTGTGGGGCGGAGTGGGTAGGAGCAAAGGTGACAGTGGGTCGAGATCGGCGGCTATAGGTCCGGAGAAAGGGCTGGACGAGGTCAGCCTGAGCTGATGAAGGTTGAGGGGTCGATGGAGGTTGGTGAGCCGATGGAGGTGGTGGAGCCGATGAAGGTTGTGGAGCCAATGGAGGTTGGCGAGCCGATGAAGATGACGGAGCTGATAGGGGTCCGATCGGCATCATAGGAGAATGTAGAAGAGTGGTATAGTCGTTCAGTGGATCCTCAGGAACGATCGGAGTGGGCTATGGAGGTATGGTTGTTGGTAAATGTCGGGATGGTACAGTGTGGGTGAGAAGAAAGTCGAGGTCGCTAGGCGAAGGTCTAGGGTGGAGTAACCCAAATGAGAAGTAGGACTCGTCAAAAATGACATGTCGGGAGATGATGATCCGACGGGTGAAGAGATCAAGATAGCGGTATCCCTTGTGGAAAGAGTGAAAGCCAAGAAAGATGCAGGCAGTGGAGCGTGGGGCGAGTTTATAAGAGGTGGTGGTTGTCAAATTGGGGTAGCAAAGACACCCAAAAACACTTGAGTGAGAGTAGTCAGGAGTCTTGTGATATAGAAGAGTGTAGGGAATGTTGTGACGAATAGAGGAGCAAGAGCGTCGATTCAGCAGCTAGGTCACAACGATGAGTGCTTTAGCCCAGTAGGGTACAGGTAGATGGACATGAAGAAACATGATGCGACTGATGTTGTTTAGAGTATGAAGGAGGCGTTCGGCCTTGCCTTTTTGGGGAGAGGTGTTAGGGCAAGAGAGACGAAGGTGGATGTCACGAGAGGTGAGGAATGCTTGGATGGTACGATTGACAAATTCCGTGCTATTGTCAGCCTGTATAGCTTGGATAGTGATGTTGAATTGAATCGAAACATAGTTAGAGAAATTGATTAGGTGGGAAGTAACCTCAGACCTGTGTGAGAGAGGGAAAGTCTAGCAGTAGTGTATATAATCATCAAGTAGAGCAAGATACTATTGATAGCTCGAAACACTTTTAACTGGAGAAGTCCACACATCACAGTGAATAAGTTTAAAAGGTCTAGAGGTACAAGAGATAGAAGGGAGAATGGCAGCCGCACATGTTACCAAGTTGACAGGAGCGACAGACAGTGGGGCTATTGTTGGTGCACTGGATGGAGGCTCTACGACGAAGAGTGGTGACAGCGTTAGAGTTGAGGTGATCGAGGCGAAGATGCCATAGGTTGGTGGAGATGATAAAGCTGGTATGAGGAGTGGACAGCGCAGCAAAGATGGTGTAGAGGTCGCCGTCACTATTGCATCGAAGCATCTCATACCGGGTTGGGATATCCTTCACAGAGAAACCAGAGGCATCAAATTCAATAGAGCAATTGTTATCTCTGGTGAATGGACAAAAAGAAGATTGTGTATGAGGGAAGAAACAATTAAGAGATTGTGGAGTGAAAAGTTGGATGTGGGTGTAGGCAAGATGGAGTCACCGTGGCATGTGATCGGAAGAGATTGCCCATTACCGACAGTGACAAAGGGGGAGGAAGAAGGATGGCGAAAAAATAGTATACCGTTCGATGAAGCCATGTGGGATGACGCATCAGAGTCCAGCACACAAGGGTGCTGGGGTTGGAGCGTCATTTGGTTGAGGGTGGCGATGAGGCCAGCCTGGTTCCATAAGGGAGCCGATTGGGTGTTTTGCGAGGGTGTGATTGGCAGAGGTGGTTGTACGGGGACGGACACCAGGTGGGCCTAGGAGTGTGCGTCGAGGACCCCGGGCTGCCAACCGATGGGGCTACGCAGCTGGGGTTGAGGCGCCTAGGGGTTGTAGCAGAGCTACGGACCCATGGGACCAGCTGACTGGGTAGGGACAGGAGTAGGGCGTGGCTGCATAGGGTCGCTCCAGCTCTTGCCCTTGCGTTTTCCTTTGCCATTGCCGTTGCCACCGGTACGGGCTTTGTTGCTATGGCCGAAGCCATGACCGCCAGAGCTGCGAGAGGAGGCAGCAGCGCACGAGAGGCGACAGCCGATAGGGTTGTTGTAGCTATGATCGACTGCGACGATGAGAGTGGTGTGGACCACAATCTTCTCATCATTGGCCAGGCGAAGTTCCTTGAGAACCAGCATGTCTTGAGTTCGAGCGAACGTGGGAAGAGGGGTGGAGTTGGCGATGTCATCGGCGATGTTGAAGAAGCAAGGGTTGAGTCCGCGCAAGAGGGTGAGGACAAGTTAGGAGTCGGCCACAGGGTGGCCAATATCATGGAGGGCGACGGCCTTGACCTTGAGGCATTGGCAGTATGAGGAGTCTCCTTGTACCATAGAATAAAACTCATTTAGAAGAAAGATAGCGCGTGACTGCTTATTTGCTTGGAAGAGTCACTCGATGACCACCAAGAGGTCGTGGGTGGTGGGATCGGTGTCTTCCATGGCAAGGTTGAGAACAGAGTCATCGATCAAGCCGAGTAGCCAACTGCGCATGCAGTACTCGGCGATTTTTCACTGGGGGTCATCGGGCCGAGGTAGGGCAGAGTCGTCGATATGGGAGTGAAGACCAAACTTACCACATAAAGATTTGAAGAAGAAGACCCACTTGAAATAATTAGCATTGAGGTCGAGTGAAATCGAAACGTGGGATTTCACGTTGACGGCTGTGTAGGGTGGGGAGAACATCGGGGTGCGCGAGGCAGTGTCGAGAGCGCCGATGGCCAGAAGAGATCTGGCAACTGGGAGAGTGCCAGAACCAAGAGCCAACTTGATAGTCATGGTCGGACGCGGGAGGGGGCGAAAGAGTAGTGGGCATGATAAGTCGATGGGAAGGAAAACGATAGGGAAGGCGCGAGCGCGAGAAGAGAGGTGGCGTCCGGGAGGTATGAGTGTTAAACCAATGGGGGCGGGCGCGGGGCCGATGTGGGTCGATGCGAGGCTAATGAGGGTCGAGACCGATGAGGGTAGGTAGGTCACGGGCGTGAGAGGGTTCATGTCTGGGAAGTGGAGTTTCGCGTCCGTGGACACGTGGACGCAGCTGAGTGGGGTAGACCCGAAAAACGGGAGAAGTCATGAGCGTGAAGAAAGAAAGTCTGCGTCCGTGGACACGTGAATGTGTCGGAGTGGCGCGGACGTGAGGAGAGAAAGTTCATGTCTGGGAGATAGGTTTTGTGTCCGTGGACAAGTGAGCGTGTCGGAAAAACGAAAACCCAAAGAGCGTTCTAGCCGATGGAGGACGAACGGGTCTAGCCGATAAAGGGCCCGAGCACAAAGGTGCGCCGACATAAGAAGAAGGGAAGGTACACCAATGCAAAGGGAAGCGAAGATGGGTCTGGACGAGACGAGGAGACGGATGAAAACCGTCTCCTTGTCACATGGTGGAAGTGATGAGCAAGCAGTGGAGGAGGAGTAAACCGTCTATTGAGGAGACGATGGAGATAAGAACCGAGGTAAAAAAGCAAAGGAAAAATACCAGTAGAGGAGGCCTACGATGGAAAGAAAGCGTTAGCTCGCTGGCAAGAAGGTTGCTAGCGTACAGGATATTTGAATTCGTTCTGATACTATGCAGAAGTGTAGTAGAAGGTATTGTTTTCTATAAGAGAAGTTGTATATATAAGTGTAGCAATCTAAATCAAAAAGAAAGAATCAGGTTGAGATGCTGACAATATTTTGCAGCGCTTATCTGTCCAATGCAGCCTTCACCTTTCTGCAGATTTTGTTCTGATCACGGATGAACTGCGCCTGCAGTTTCAGCTGTCCGCGCCGCCGTGGTTTCGTTGGTTTGCTCTGCATTGGCGCGACGATGGCGGAGGGATTTGGGGACAGTAAGCCGGCGGCGAGGCGGCGAACGTCTCCCGAGGAGAGCTGGCCGCCGTTCTGCAGCAGCACCGACGTCGTCGTCGACATGGCTCTGCTCGAGCTGAGGAGTTCCACTTGCTCGTCGGGTTTGGGGTGACAGGCGGCGGCCGCGGCTGCGGTGTGTGGACAGTGCAGGACTTACTGTGCTGCGGCGGAGCCAAGGTCGCCGTCCGCCGCGAGCAAGCTCCGGATGGCGTCATGGAGCTCGAGGTCGGTGTAGCGGGTTCAGAGGAAGGAGACGAGGCCGAGGAACGAACGCATGGCGACGCGGAACATGCTCTTGGGTGGGATCATGGGCAGCTCGAGCTCTTCCACCGGCGGGTGCGCCGCGTCGTACCAGACGTTGTTGAGGATGATGTTGGAGACGGGGTCCTTGGGGCCGTAGCAATGGCCGGCCTTTATCAGGCTCCGGTGGTAGCGAGACCGCAGCACGCCGGAAGGCAGCCGGGCGAGCGTCCGCAGGTAGAACCCCTGGATCGCGTGGAGGAGCGTCATCTGGAGC
Organism: Oryza coarctata; assembly: GCA_030770085.1. Lineage (NCBI taxonomy): Eukaryota > Viridiplantae > Streptophyta > Magnoliopsida > Poales > Poaceae > Oryza > Oryza coarctata. The sequence goes on from CM061470.1 coordinate 22,390,762, forward strand.
GCATGGCGTGCCGGTAAGGCGCCACGGCGATGTTCCGGCCGTGTAGGCGAGACGCTGCCAGCTCCCACGCTCTCCCCATGTTGGCCGTTGCCGGCGTCGTCGTCGTCGTGGGCGCCTCGTCGACCAAACCGACGAGGCCGCGCACTTCGTGGTGGGCACGTGCCACGGCGAGGGCGGAAAGGTGTTGGGAATAAGTCAATATTTGGTATATATTAATCCAGAAATTCATCAAAATAGAGTACGAGTGATCCGTTACCAGTGCTAAACATAAATATGCTAATAGTAAAAGTTATATCTACATATATAAAGATAAGAGCAATTACTCGGATGAAAACCACCAGTACCACCGGTGTGAGATCCGGATGCGCCATTAACTCGAGGAGTCATGGATCTTTTAGCCGAAGCAGAGGCCGGCGTCGAGGTCTACCACGGACGGCCGCAGCCGTTCCAGCGCCTCCGCGTGGGAGACACGGACCTTTGTCAAGGAGCAGCGATCTGTTCTTGTCTTGCGTCCTCGAAGACGGTGTGCGACTCCGACAGTCTCCTGGCTTGATGACGCGGCGGTGGCCGCCGTCGTCGTCCATGGCAGCACAGCACTGACGGCGCGCGTATCGCCAGGTTGTTATATATAGCCCGATGCGGGCATGCAGAGATGCCGATCAGAATTGCAAACGGGTTCGGAAAAGGATTGAGATGCTTCGTGACCTTTGTTCGTATCAGATGCTTCGAGGCTATCGTTCCTAGACTGGCCGATCGACGCGCCTGACAACCGGTGCACCACGGGAGACCGATCCACGCACTCTGGGCCATCTTGGGCTTATATCTGCTCAAAACTGCTTCTTAAATTATTTTGAATAGATATTTTTGTCGAAAATATATATATGAAAATTCTTCAAAAGAATGATTTTATTTTTATGGAATGGTCCCCTATGGAATGACTTTGTAAATAGAGAGTTTTTTACTTTGTAGTGAAAATCTCTATACAAATTTATCAAAAAACCAATTGAAAGTCTTCAATCTTTTCAATTGAAAGTCATAAAAAATTTGAAAGCAATGCAAAATCCTTTATTTTTTGTTTGCTTTGAGTTTTGTCTCCGTACCGAAAAATTGCACCTCGCTCTGTCGTGGTCACATCGAGTCCGAGTCGGCGGCACGCACGACTTATAGCCACAGCGCGTGCGCGCATTAGACGCGCACTGTTCCTCGCAGCAGTTGGCATTGCCAAAGGTACAAACTAAAAATTGTAGCAAGTGTTTGGTGAAAAAAAATTAAAATGTAAGTACACTAAAATTAAAATTGTAGTGTAATTATACTCAAGTGTATTGTAGCTATATAAATATTAAAAACACCCGCCGCTTAATTTTTTTCTTCTCGGTACACAAATCCCAATGCTATTTGCATTTTTTTCCTTATTCCCATATAATTTAGTTATATTATAACTACAGATTTACAGTGTAATTATGCCATAATTATAATTACACTATAATTATGCTATACTTGTATCTAAAAGTTTTCAAAAAACCTTGACAGTGTTTGAGCAATTCCGTTGCCAGCCAAATCTAAAATCTTCAAACTGCCAGGAATTTACCCCTCCTAACGAATTTTGACTGATGTGGACAGTGGCGAGTTTTGACACGTCAGCGACTCGATCTAAGACAATGTTTTCATTAGGCACGTCGCCGATCAAGGCATCCAGGTCCAGGCCATCTGAATCTAAATCGAAGCATAAATTCACACAACATGTTGGTTTTATATACACAGAGCAATTCTGCGAGGGTTCTTAATTTCTTATAGTTATGCACAGCCTTACAGAAGAGTTCAACAAAAGAAACATACATTCTACATCGGTGCTGATAAAACAATAAAACAAACTAGATGGAACCTCTCTCTTTGATGTCCTGAGAATCTTCAGATGAACTCTCTTTTGTGTCCTCCAATTTCCTCAAGGCTCCTCTTAACCCAAATTTGATGAATTAATTGGTAAGAGTAAGTAGTGATTCTGCACTCCCATGAAGCCAGTCGGCATTAGACAGCGAGGTTCCATAATGAACTTTTGCTGCAAAAGGGTATATCACTCAGATAGTAAGTGCTAAAGACTGAATTTGGGGCAGAGTATGTGAGAACGACAAAAATTCACAACTCAATTACCATATATCCCAGCAGGGCCAGTGCATGAAACAACAGGAAAGGAATTAATCGCTGGAAAAAATTTCCCAGCGGCTAGCTAAAAAAAAGGAGAATCAAACATTTTTAAAAGAAGAGGAGCGTGTACCTAAGGATGATCACCAAGTACAAACATTTCAGAATCAATAAAACAGTAAAGCAGAATCTACAACAATGCCACTCGCTTGATTCGTTTTTGTTGAATCTGCCTTATGTATTCTGCTTTTAGTGCCACTGCTTAATAACCAAATCATCACTGAACTTGATCTGACTAAAAGCGTATGAAGAAGTCACTAAAAGTAATTTATTGACAGATTGTTTGGATACAAACCGTCATCTAGGATGATTAAACTGCATAAGATTAATTACCATGGCTCGTTGGATGCCCATTTCGTTTCATCAACATGAAATTAAAACTAAAAGTCAGTATCTACGTAGTATATGCATCTGTATAGCATTGCATGTCTGCAGCTAAAACTACGTGGTGTCTAACAATGTTGCTGTGATCAATCTGAAGAGCATCAGAGCATTGTGTTTCCACACCTAAACCTATATTTTGGTCTCAATACTTTAGTATTTACAGATCATCCAAGAAATACCATCTATAGCCTAATTATCAAGCTTTGAAGCTTACTGTCACTTGTGTCAGACAGGCAGAAGTCACAATATCACATACATATTCATTCTATATCCGACTTCCTCACGTTTTCCAAAGCATACCCAAACACATTTCTACCAATTACTTGAGCAATTTGAGGCCATGGAGTCTATCTGTGAAGTATTATAGATGCGCTTCTAGAGCAGTTGGCAAAAGCGCTTGGCTGTCAGGGGCAGACCCACGCTGTGACATGAAGGTACAGTTGTACCCCCAAAATTTTCTCCAAAAAATCCACAGGCCATGGCACAGGCCGCTACTCAAGGTGGTGGCTCAGCACAGCTCGCTGCTTCAATTGAGGAAAATTGTGCGGCATGCATGGTGATGGATCGAACATTTAAGACAGTATTCTATAATCTACATGGTCTACATAGCAGTACAGTAGACTTGAATGGTTGCATAAAAGAAGGGATCAATACTTGAATGATTTCTTGGTAACTTTTCGTGAGACTAGATTGAGTGCTTCTCAGTGATACAGATGTGCTGCCTACCTACTTAAGGAAGTGTGGCACAAAAGTTCTTTCTTATCGTGAAGCTTGTTTGTTTGGTTTGTCTATATGGGATTTTGGGATATACATGGTACGCGCATCAAATTCCTCAATCTTATCTATGTAATAGGTAGGCCTCTTAAGTCCATACCCCCCTCGCAAAAATCCCGCGTCTGCCACTGTCGGCTGTGAAAGATGCGGCCTGGGTTTGAGTCTGAAACCTCACACTTCCACCTGGATTAAATGAAGGGTTGGAAAATATGTGGCTCCTCCTATCTTAGTTACACCGGAGGGCTAGCTTCCTCCTAGCCATCCCTGCTACTCCATATCTGTGAAGTATTATTGCTCGTACTAGCTTGCATGTGCATCATCTTTACGGATAAGCAAAGTATTGGCATTGAAAAAGATTCCACAAAACTGTAGGAATTAGTGCACTATCCAGGGAATAAATCTCCAGTAAATTATTATGTGCACAAAAGATACTTTTGGGTGAACGGATAAAACACAAACTTTTGCATCACCATTACTTTCACGAGTCCTATCAAGGTGTTATTACAAACTCAAGTTTGAAACGTATTTGGCAAAAAAAATTCAACGGCATGTCGGCATAATAAAGGATGCAGAGTGACACTTGAAACGAGAGTCACGGCGGCGAGCGGCAGGCGGTCGGCAGCATTGGGCCGACAGTGGCAGACCCAAAACCGAGGTGGCTCGTGTTAACCTCGCGGGGAGGGGATGAAGCATTCGGCCCATCACAAAGTCAAGATATTTAAGGCCGTATGGCGTATGGCCCGTCCGTCTCACTCATCTGGGCCTCACGGCCCACATGGTGTTGGAATCCGCGTCCCTGAACTGATGCTACTGCAAACGAAAAGAGTTCAGGCACACCTGCCTCTTTCCTTTTCCGAAACGTGCTTGAGCACACTTCTTTCTATAAATACATATATATATACTTTATTTTTATAAACATCTTTAAAATTAGACCGATATATATGAAGATTAATAAAGTAATCGTATTTTTTAGCACGTTCATTGGCCAATTCACGACAGATTGACAGTAAATCAGTAAATATTCTGTTGTATGATTCGTCCTAGTTGCAATCCTGTGCTCTGCAGTCTGCACCACATCTGCTCGGCTGAAAAAGGGCAAATATAAGTTGGTGGCCGATCTACCTAGAAATGCAAAGTGAAAAAATGACATGAAATAGTATATATTCAATCTAACACAAGCGCTTAAAGCTTTCCTTTCGATATCTGTCATTTGATCTCGAGGAAGATTGATAGGAAAATGGAAGATAAACAATACAATTAATTAATTAACTTTTTAGATAATGGACACCTGTAAATGATTTCGAAGAAAATATAAGGAAAGGTAATGTAATATTTTGTAGGCGATGGGAAAGAGTCCATCCGGATGTAGCCATTTGACTCGTGAATCGGGTTACCAAAGGAGCGAAAAGATAGACTTCTTTGCTTCAAGCTCGATTCTGGCTCGCTACATAAAATAAAAATAGTGCATCGTGTTAATTTTGAATTATAGGTTAGGTTCTGCCCGTTTTTGACTTTAGAATATTAAAAAATTAGGCAAGTCTTGCACGTTGCTGAAAACTTCTTCTACTTCTATAAGTAATTGACTTTGGTTTTTGAAACTTATTTTTTCCTTTAATCCACTTTCAAGTGCCTAAGCAATGGGATTTGGCTCAAGAGAGTGAGTTGGTGGGGAAAAGGCCAATCCCATGGTTGTGGTACTCCGACTAAAAAGAGAGGAGGTGGTAGGACTGGACTCAGCAGAGGGCTAGAATAAAGGCTGTGAAGATTATGGAGGCTGTAACAGACCAAGAATAAGTTGAAGTGCAACACGTAGCCGACCATGAGAATCCTGCCTTATCAGATAGCAGGTATGCTTCTAATATTTGGGTGTCCTACTTATATACTTATACACTGATTGATACGGGGCAAGTCATCCTTTGTCTCCTTTGTTGAGATTCATGTCTGGTTGAGTGCAATTAACGAGTTAATTATATGCTAGAAAGAGTAATTAGTGGCTTAGGTAATGTGGCACGGAATGCAACTAGCACATCTATGATCTATATGAACGTTGTCCTCTTTGTCCAAAGGAAGACACAGTGGCAGTGTCATGCGCTTACTCAGGGTCAGTGCAATGAGCAGGATGGCTACACAGCAACACCTTCACCGTCATCAAGTCCACGGCGATCAAGTCTGTGCTTGACCTCCACATCGCCGACGCCATCCACCACTACCGTGGCGAAGCCATCTTGGCTAAGATAGCCACCAGGGTCATTCTCCACCCATCCAAGATCCCTGCCTACGCCGCCTGATGCGAGTGCTCACCGTCTCTGGCGTCTTTGTTATCCAGCGACGGTGGTGATGCTGGTGATGGTGAGCCGGTCTATGCACTCACGCTGCCGTCATGCCTCCTCGTCGTCTCCATAAGCTTAGAGCTGACCTCCACCAGGTCCATGATGCTCTACCCAACCCTTCTCATCCCCTTGCTCCGTATCGGTGAGTGGCTTCGGCACGGGCCGCCGGACCTATGCATCTTAAAGCAGACGGGCAGCGAGAGCCTGTGGTTGCGTGCCGATCATGACGCGACCATCAACGATGGGATGACCTCGGACAATGAAAAGATCATAACGCGCTATAGGGATTGAATATAAAGCAATTCATCCTCTTCAAAATAACTTAAAAAAAACTAGATTATCTTAACTATTAAAAATTAAATCAAGATAACAACTAATGGTCCATCAAGAGAATATATAGCAATAAGAGAGCTAAATTTTTAAGTGTATGGAGTATCCTTGGTTGAGAGTCCTTAAACCATATCATGAGTCATAGATAACTATTATAAGATCAAAATGTCTCTCATAAGATCTAAATATATGTTATGGTAAGTTCGTAAACAGATTCAGTTAAGGATCAGAGAGTCGATCGACTTATGAAAAGAGACCGATTGATAAATAGAGAGGCCAATTGATAGATGAAAACTTATCCAGATGAGATTGGATCCGAAGAGATTGTAAAAACCACGACATGGTGATTTTTATCATTTTAAATTATGTCTTATAAATAGACAAGTTAGTTTATTTTTCTTTTATCTCTGAGATAGATTTTATTTTATCATTATCAAAGTTTATCCCGTATTCGTATGCGATTTATATAATCACAGAGGATAAATATAAACACCTAAAGCCTTGTAAATCATTTTCATAGATCAATAAAACTTCGGTGCATCATCACTTTAGTTCTTCTAGTTTTTTACAGGCGGGTTTTAGCTCTCGACGCGGGGCTACATCGGTTAAGTCCATCGCCAATGAAGAGATAAGTCCCACCATTATTTTGGTATATCAGTTCTATCTAAGACTGCATCGCTTGAATTCGATCTGTTATATCACATCACGTTTGCATGAGATCTATCAGCTAAACAGATTTTCTATATTATCTGTAATCTTATACTATCTCGGTTAGATCTGATTTATTAGATTGTTACTAATAAGTAAAGTTATGCTAAGTTGGTAAGTCTTATGCGACGTTTTATCGGAGTAGGCAACCAATAAGTTATGTTTACATTGAGCTTCAAGTTTAACATATCGGCTTATCAGTCGATATACATATATTGTCTATAATTAATCTGCTAGTGATCAATATATTTTTATTACATCCAATCTTATACTATCTCGGTTTAGTCCGATCTATCAATATTGTTTTTAATAAGGCTAGCATCATGATCTACTGCATTTTGTTTCTTCCATTGGCTTAGCTGGCCAATAAATTTACTTGTTTATATCATATTTCTATGATTGTATCGGACTATTAGCTGATATGTAAATAAGTTATCTTCATATCATATTTATATGCTAGCATCAGACTCAGCCAATAAATATCTCAACTCTATCGATACATACAGCTGATAGTAGGAATCTGTATCGGTTGATTGTCTCGATTATCTAATTTTTATGTCTTCCTTGTCAATCAGAGGTCAAATTGACTCGCACATCCTAAACCCCAACAAACCAAAAGCACCAAAGCGCTTAAGGACATGTACTAGAGCTAAGTAGATCTTCCAGGCCTTCTCGTATTTAAGCACGTCGGACCAAATTTCTATTGGCACACCCGGTGGACCGATTTGCCTTAAAAAATACCAAAACACAAATAATGTAAAAAAAACTTTCCCTTTTAAAAACTTTAACCTATTGAGTTTTTGCTTTAAAACAATATAGAGATTGGCTCATTTTTCATCATAAGACAAATCAAGAACAGAAAAGGAGTTAAAGAGAAGAGAAACTCATACCACAAGTATGTAGAAGGAAATGACCAATACCCGAAATTTAAATTACAATGAAGAAATTAAATTATAGAATTTAAATTAAAAAATTTAAATTGGAATGATAAAATTGATATCAAAATAAACATTATTTTATTAATTGAAATATGTCTACAAAGCTTTTATAAAATTTACAACATTCCCTTAGAAACTCCCTCTCATCTTCCTCTCAAAAGATCCCTCAAACCTCTCTCTAAAACTCTCTCCAAATATGCTCAAAAATCAACCAAGATGTCCTCCTACATCCAACCCTCTTTTTATAACTTTTAAGTGGCTGAAAAGCCCCCTTGGGAAATCCCCTAAATGACCTTGAAACATATATATCACTCAAGCTCATATTAGCCCTTAGATCTCAAACTGAGGCCCTAGATCAAGCCACATAGCATCCCAAATGAATGGCCACATAACTGACGATCAGTCGCAAAAAATCCGTTGCCCCTAGTTGAACATGTTGCCCACCCTATTCAGGTACTACCACATGTTGTGAGAGATCCCGTGAGCCGATGCCACATCCGCCTGTGTGCGCGCCTGCATGTGCCATGCCTTCCTACTCACCCATGCTTGGGCCACCACATGCTCTCCCACCAAGTCATCACACCCACTTAGGTCGTGCCACATGCAAGTGGGCTGGCATCACCTAGGTTGTCTCCACGTCGCCCTCGCTGCCATACACCTGGACCACCGACATCGCTCAACAGGCCACCGCCACCGCTTAGCTTGGGCTGCCCCGCTTGAGGTGATCTATGAAGGAGCAAGGAGAGGCTAGCCAAGGCCGCCCTGCCTTAGGCCGCCTCCTCTAGTTTCGTTCATAAATTCTTGGTGCTTGCATACACCACTTGTGAAGCCATTGTGAAGACCTCCTCATACGGTGTACGTCCACCATATGCCTCCTTATATTCAACCTTATCACCCGGTATCCTTGATCACTCTAGACATCAACTTATTTTTGAGTTTAGTCTCAATCCATCATTGACTAAGGTTGATCTCTAAAAATCCTGACTTTAATCCCACCTTGTCATATGGCATTACACACAGATATTTGCTCCTCTTTGAACATAGTCTCAGTCCTTACCATTGACTAATATTGACATCCATCATCAGCATACAAATAGATAAAAATATACCATTTCAAGTAAAAATAAAAAATGCATCTAGATCCCCTAGTAGGTTTTGGATGATAGATGACAAGAAAACTAGAGTACTAATATGTTAAGTGAAGAAAAGTACATGAGTTAATCACTGAGAAAATTGAATTGATGAAAATAAACCTCTACCATGAAAGAAAGATATTAAAGAGAACTCAATATTGTGTTTTAAATATAATTTATTTTTCTTGAGTTCTAGGATTGTCGTAAGGGTACAAATATTATCTTGAGTTACGAAGTAAGTGCTCAATTAGGTCTCTTTGTTTTTTCTTGAGTGAATACTTGCACCACATAGACCTTTGGTTTTGGTTTTTCTTTAGAGAGAACTTCGAATATTTTATCTAAGTCACTGGATATTTTTGAGCAAGTTTTCTTGGCTAACAGTGAAAATAAACCAAAATCTCTAGCCTTAAGTGGTGGGGTCTCTGGAGAAATTTCTCTAACATGCAGTAAAGTTTGTATGGAGTCTCTGGAGGTTCAGACGGGATACTCCAGACTGGTTGTGCTGCTTTGGATTCAAGAGTGTCTAGAGTCTCCGCCCATGGCCGGAGACTTTGGAGTTTGAATTTATAAGTAACGGTTAGTTTCATAGGGAGATGGCTTTTAACTCCACCAACCCTCACTTGGAGAGGCCATTCATTTATTTTATTCCTACTTCTCATAGCCTTCCTAAGGTTTCACACATCTCTCTCTTGGCTTTTACATCAAATACATCTCTTTGTTACTAATCTTTTAGAGCTAGTGAGTACGAGGGATGGGATTTGATTGAAGACTTGTGGATGGACACTGATGAGAATTTGTAATTGTTAATCTTAGATGTTCTCCTCCTATATGTTTAGGTGTCGTCCACAAGGATTCAAAGTTGTGAATTGCATGCGAAAGTTTGTGAAGGTCAACATCACCTCTATAAGTAAAGGGATAAATATAGTGGATACCGAGCTTATTTTTAGAGAATGATCTTGGTAAAGCAAGTTTCACCGAAGATTATAACATTGTGGCTTAGTGGAGACCTTAGTGGTTGCATTAGACTTTGTGCTAGCCTTAGTAAGAGCTTAGAGACTAGACCTCCTCTTAGAATTGAGCTTGGGGACGCTAGAGATTGAGTGTGATCCGGCTTCTTAAAGTCCATCAATAGAGATGCCTGATCTTTTGATCCAAACTTTGATAAAAAAAATCTTGTGTCTCCTTGTGAAGTGCTTCTTGTATTTTGTTACTGTCTTGGATCACCAACTACACACATTTCTCTCTTTAGATTGCTCCCTCCATGTATCCTTTTTGAAAGCAGTAAATAGGGACCGAAATATCCATACCCTAGTACTGGATTGTTTGGCAAGCATCCCTGCCTAGTAGTAAACCTCAACCAGAATCACCGGTAGTTAGGATCGAATACTTTAGAGTGAGTTTTAATTTCCGCTACTAGTTTCTTACAGGTGTTTAGGTGTGCACATTCACTCACTTTTTATGTGACTCAAGGTCCTTTCATATACCAATAATGTGGGTCAGATTGCAATAAATGTTTCCTATGGATTGTTTGATCTGTATGTGTTTAGGTCCTTGAAAGTCAACCTTGGTCAACAACGGATCAGATCTAGACTTAGAGAGGAGTTGATGTCTAGAATGATCAAGGATACTAGATGATAAAATTAAATATAAGGTGACACATGGTGAATGGACACCGTGTGAAGAGGTCTTCGTAATAGGTGTCATAAGGTCAAGTGTGCAAGTGTCAAAAATTCCTGAGGAAAATCGAAGAGAAAAAGAAAAAAAAATCAAAGATGGCCTAGGTGACGGTAAAATGAGAATTAGGATAATTTTTAGAATTATTGAGAGAATTTTATAAGCTATGTGAAATATTTGTAAATATATTTTAATCAATGAAATAATATTTATTTTAGAATTAATTTTCTCATTTTAGTTTAAGTTATGTAATTTAAATTCTATATTAAAATTTTATAATTTAAATTCCATATTTAAATCTCATAACTTAATTTATATTGCTCTCATCCTTCTATATACTTGTTTTTCTCTCTACCTCTTTTAAATCTTATTTTTCTTATGACAAAAAGTGAGTCGATCTCTATATTCTTAGAGCAAGTTGAAATCTTTAAAAAAGTAAGATTCATTTGTTCTATTTGATTTAATTTTTAATATCATTTAGTTATTGTGATAGGTATTTATAATTCGTTTTTTATAAAAGTTAATGTATATTATCTATAGGAATTCTCTAAGATTCTTAATCTAACTTTTTAATAACTAAAATTTTAATACATGTCAATATTTTTCATGAATTTTAAGGCAAAGTCAATCATTGTATATTATCCTTCTTCTATAGCGCGTGCTAGTATTACACAAGTTCAGATAATTCAAAATTCCATCCTGCGTGATTGATCATTTCGTGATCATCCAACGAGATGATTGAGAAAAATAACGATAAGAAATGGATTGATATGGACTGGTTCATCAGTTTCAGTGCAGATTTCGCAGATTTTATTGGTCGTGTTAGATTGCCGTTTACATCGGTTTCTTGTCCTTCACGGGAATTTCTCTGCTTTTCCTGTAGATGATTATTCGAAGAGCAAGACTTTTGCATGTAGAAATCCATTTCACAGTAAGTGTAACTGTACAGTTCTTCAGAATTGTCTGAACTCTGAACTGACATAACGACCGTACTGAAATTGTGCAGTGGCGTTGCACTGAAAATTGCCAAAATGAGCTGAATATCTGAACGGTACTCCTAGTAGAAGTCAATTAGAATACAGGGTACTACTGAGTACTTACATCTGGAATTTTGCTCTTCAAAAAAGTTCGTTTTTGTTCCTTGAAAGGAAATTGTAGTAGTTCTGAATGTTCTAACGTGCCATTGAGAAGAGTAATTTTATGGTCCCTGAGGAGTTACCGAGAGTATCACAATCTGCACCCAAAACAAAAAACACTCCTGGCTCCTCTCAATGACTGAAAAATTTCTCCAAACAAAAGCTCAACATAGAATCTCTAAAAAAGCACAACATAGGAGCAATTTATTTTGTGGGTTCAGGGTGACCAAAACGGAACACTCAATTAGGATTTTGCTTTTATTATTGTCCAAACATTCCAAATGCGGATGTACTGGCCAGATTTTGTGGTTTTGATTCATAAGCGGAGCCCAGCTCAACCAACCACTGTTTAGTGCACATGCTAACACAGAAAAAATGGTGCAGATGCCTTTGTAATTCCCATAGACCACATGTGGAAGGTTTCTTTCAGAAAATCAAGTGATTAAGCTTTACGTGATTTGTATTGGTTAGATGGGAATACACATAGTGACAGCCTTAAATCCACCTCTTTTATTGCGTGACTTAATAGTTCCTCTATCCCGTTGCAATCCTCTGCTCTGCACCACATCTGCCCATTTGGAAAAGTGAAAATTTGCACATATGTGTGATGTGTCTGAAATCTCAACCACAGGGAAAGAACACGAGAAATTATCTATTTATGCAAGTAATCCTGTCTAAAATTATCATGGATGCTCATCTTATAATCGCATAGCGTATAAGCATAAGTCTAGCTCTGCAAACAAAACAGAACAAGAAACATAGTTTGAGAATATGTGCTACTAATCGATGAACACTACAACATTTGTGTAGAGCTAGGAATTCAGTGATTAGTTTTTACAACTTTGTTGATGCAAAAACCCACGACAGAACGATCGAGTATACATGTTACTAATTAGTAGTCTCTAAGAAGCCCAATTTTCTTGGGCGATTTATTGCTGATATCCTTCTAATATTCTAGCTATAACCTCACAAATAACCAATCCATCATCACCTAACAGCAAATTCTAAGAGCTCAAACTCTGCAACCAAATCATGTCCTTCCATGGACCTTCGTGTCGGTTGGCTCTGTGTCCATGGCTGCACTCCATCTACGCAGCTAAAAGTTAAGCATCTCCCAGATCAACTCGGGATCAAACGACGGCATCCGCTCGAGAGGGCAATCACCGTCGACGGAGGCCGCGCTCATGGAGAGCACGCCGTCCGGTGACCCGTACGACGACGATGTCGTCGTCGTCGTCGTCTCGGACGAGGCGCACTCGGAGACGACGTGGCGAGATGGTGTCGTCGCCGCCTTCGAATCCTCGGCGTGCTGGTTCTGCTTGTTCTTGCTCTCCTTGCGCTGGCGCCGGGCGCTTGCGCGCTTGCGCGCCATGCGGACGCGGATGGCCTGAATCTTGGCGTCGACGGCGTCGCGGAGGTGCCGCAGGTTGTCGGGGCAGTCGCGGCCGTCCATGACACCGGGGAAGTTGAGGCGCGCGTACTCGCCGCGGAGCTTGAACGCCGCCCGGTCGTACGAGTACGCGGCGGTCTCCGGCGAGTCGTACGTGCCGAGCCACACGCGCACCCGGTTCTGCGGCAGCCTGATCTCGGCCACCCACTTCCCCCACTGCCGCTGCCGCACGCCGCGGTACAGCTTCCTCGGCGCGGCATCGTCCGCCGTCGGGAAACTCAAACTCACCGCAGCCGTAGACGAGCAAGCGGCGGTGCTCTGCGCCTGCGTCGCGGCGAAGTGACGAAGCAGCTCGCTCTGGCGGTAGTAGACGCTGGAGCCGAGCGGCGGGATGATGACTGGAGGCGGGAGGTGCAAGAACACGGTTTCGAGTGCGCTGGCGCCCGGCGAGAGGAGGAGGGAGGATACGGCGGAGCGGACCTCGCTGGGGAAGCTCGCCGGAGGCAGCGTGCGGAGACTGGCGTCCATGGATCCCGGAGCGGAGGGCAAATCGGTGATTACAAGCGGATGTTACGGACAAGGCGGGAAGGGCATTCTTGTGGGGATTAGTGGCTCGCTTCGTTTGAGATTTCGCTAGTACTCGTGTGCCATGTGGCTTATATAAGCGAGGAATGCCACACTGGTTTTACCATTATACCCCTCACTTGATACTAATTATTATGTATGAACACGAGATCTATTTGTTGTGAACATTAACACGCTTTGGTTTGATCAACTTGCTCACTACAGTATGTGTTAGACCCGTGGTCAAAATTAATCACCCAAGGCATAGTCCAATCACCTATCAAATGAACTAAAAATTATTCTATGGAACAACAGAATGGACTAATTCTTGCCTCCTTAACATCCATCACTCCATTGACTGTAGATAAGGATAGGCATATGTCGGTCCATAAGTAATTTAGAATCAGTTTTAATTTAACTTAATATACTAATTTAATATTAAAAATAAAATATAAATTATTGAGTTGAATTAGAGTTAACATACAGCCATATCCAGTAACATTCGCACCGAAATATTTTATAGAAGAAATTAAAATTTAGGACATATATTTCTCGCTGTTCTTTATCTCTTTAAAAGTGTGATATAAGATATACTTGTGAATTTGTGAGAGTAACGCGTGTATGTAACAGCGTGTCAACTATGCGTAAAAACTAAAACTCAATTCGACTCTGAATATAGAATTTCTTAAATTATCGTATAAGAAGGCCCAAAAGCAAACTTTATGAGGATTAGTTGCGGTGACAACCACTCACTCTTGTCCCCACCCATCCATCATCTCCACCGCCTCTCCATTACTTGATTGGACTCGGTCCACCGTGCTCCGGTGACACGTCGGCACGGCACCCCCCCTCCCGCCAAAAAAACACACCATCAAAATTACTATCACAAACCTGTTTCACTGTTTCATTGACAACATAGGAGTATTAAAGCCCTCTCCTTTATTGTGTTTTTTAACAACAGTGAAATAAGCCTGGCAAAACGTTAAACTGGCTCCATTTCTCCAAGAAAAAAATGGAGCATTAGAACATCGATGTATCTGCCTAGCTAGAGGCCAAGCATTTCATTTTTCTGCTTGTTAGCCAAAAATTAAAAATTAAATATTAATTGTATAGTTGGTTTTAAAAGCTTTTCATCATACCCTATTTTATGTCATTGTGTTTTAAAACAGTAAAACATAAATATAAAAATTTTATTTATAAACTATTTTTTATTGTTTCATTTATTTCTCTATAGTCTACTCGAAAGATTCGCGCTTGATTGATCGTTACTGTCACTTTATCTCCATTGTCTGTAGTACACAAGTTTGATGAGTAGGGCATCTCAAAAGTACTCTTTTGTCATCTATTCATGGGTGGACGGTAATCGTTCACACTAGCTTGCTTTGCTTATTTCACTTTCATGGTCAAAGCACGGACGGTGCAGCTTGTATGTGGACAGCTTGTGTTTCTCGGAGAGTGTGACATTTGGTTGGAATCTAGGAGAAATTTAAGATGAATTCAAGCAAATTCTTCCCCATCTGAACAACCGAAAACTATGAGAGCTATGTGTAGGTACAATATGTTCTCGAAAAAAAATGTACGCTGATTTGGGAAGAAAAAAGAGAAATCTCCTTTCAATAATTGATTAAAATAATCTGGAAATACAATACGTTGGCAATAATTCATCAAGAATGTAGATGCCAATCAGTCAGTACTTGCCAGCCAGCTCAGTCGATCAGGAATCGATGATCAGCTAGTCAAAGGAAGGCCATGGCAAGGGCCCAATCAGTGTGCCCCAATAGAGAGGTCAGGACTTGATCTCGATGATATCTCACTATGCTACAGAAATTATGCGACCGACCCTAACCTACCTCGCATACATGTCACCGGTTTGTAGAACGATTCAGAGACGTGGTCCAATGCTCATTAATGGCTAATCCTCAGAGAAAATGAATTCGTGTTCATCTGAACCATCTCATCCCATTTGTCCTAATACTACGAGCCCTTGTTTTTCCAATTGTTTTTTGGGTGACGGACATGGTTCAGAACTTCAGATTGAATTAGCGCCTTCTGAAGGAAAGCTATGAACAACACTTTTGAAAGAAAAAAAAAGGTGTGCACTGAACTATAGTAATCTCAATTTGAGTATGCAATGCAACCTACTGCCAGTTGCCTGCTAGTATTTGATACTCCTGCCAATTCGGAGGCAACAAAAGTCTGGTCAATCCTGAACCCCGTCGCTCTCAGATAAAGATTTTTATTGGCACCCTCGTTGAACGGAAGAACTTGGCCCCTTTTCTGAGCCAAAAAGAAGCTTTCTAGGGATGAAAAGCCACTTAATCCACTTTACAGAAACACAACTTAATTCTTGTGAATGCTAAGCTACTGCTTATGATGGTTGCTTGATCTGATCGCTATACATGCTGCAATCAACAGAGAGTAAGAGCAGCATTGAAACTCAAAAGGCAGTAGCAGCTACAGCTACAGCTACAGCTCGGGCACTGCGCGTGAGGAAAGTGGCAAAGAAGTCAAAGGCCAAGGGGACCCCGAATGCGAGGGCAAGCGAAGTAGCGGCCACGAATCTTTCTTCTTCTTCTTCTTCTTCTTCTTGCTCTCCTTCTCCCTGTGATCGGCGATGTCGCGGCCAAACCTTTCCATTTTCCGCCTTTTTCTCTTCGCAAAGCTCGCCCCCGCTGCTCGCACGTCGCTGTAATTACAGCGATTCCTGTCTAGAATTCCTCTGACTTTCAGCAAGCTGAGCTGGTTGTCTGATCGCCCATCCTAATCCGCTGTCACAGAGAGATTGTCTTCTAATTAAACTATAAGCTTGCTAATGAAACTGATTATCACAGATGCCACATGATTTTCTGAATTAATCGGTACTACAGTATACTGCTGTTACAAAAGGCAAAGATTAGTATAGTGCTTCCCTTTGGTCGGGTTGTGTTGGTGAGGTGCAGTGTTGCAGGCCATATATACGTGGACTGAGGGCCCTGTGAGCACCCCGTTTCCTAGGCCGGATGCCACCCTTAACGGTGACACAATCAGCATGCTGTCATGTCTGACAGGGAATGAGAAGAATTTTGGGACATTTTCAGCCATGTGAGTGAGTCCTCAAGTTGCAAGAAACAGCGAAACTGCCATGGACTTGGTGCATCACCGCTAACAATGGGTAGCTTTTCTTTCCAAGCATAATATAAATATAAACATTCATATATACGCTTACAATCATTGTTTATAACAGATATATATTCTATAGTTATTGCTAGCATCTCAAAAAAAAAAACCAATATATATTAAAATTGATAAAGTCAGCATACATGTTTCATTACCGATAAACATGATCACTGGAAAAATAAATAGTAGTTATATTCACAGACAGCTGTCACCTTGTCCATACAAAGCACCTTAGACGATCAGATTAACCCTAGTCAGCAAGGTAACCCTGTTCCGGCACACGCACATGTACATAATGAAACAGTGAAAAAATGCACACGCAGACGGTCTAGAACACGGACACTCCGCTGTGCGCACAGCGTCGTCCCTGAAGAGGCTTCAGCGAGGTAGCATAATAAGCGGTCAAAACCCACGCGAGGCGAGAGCGACGGCCGCGGAGAGCGCGCGCGCGCGCGACGTCGCCGGAGCCATCGCGTTGCGGGGCAACGTGTTCGGGCGGAATTAGATCCGGCCGGGCACCCCACGCCGGCAGACAGGCACGCGAGGTCAGAACACCACGCGCTGGGGATAGAGCGCTCCCATTTCGGCGCCGAGAACGAGGAAGCGGTCGTGGCTGGGGTCGCCGTCGCCGTCGTCGCGTCGCTCTCCGCCGTCGCCGTCGTCGCGTCGCTCTCCGCCGCGCCGGATAGCGCCAAAAGAATGCCTCTTCGGGTGCCTTCCGACCGAAACCAACACCTACACGAGGCGGCAATTAAATCCACAGCTCGACCGGCGATCCGGCGTACGACGCGTATTGCACCTTCGCTTGGACCGTATTTATGTACACCGTCTCTCAGTTCTCGTCGTCAAGGGCTCTGGTGGTGAGTGGTGAGGATGAGACGACGACGTGACGAACTACCGGCGGCACAGCTGTGAGGCGCGCGGGCGACGGGGCGGCTCCTGGTCGAAGAAACAGAGGCGTCAGGTGCTGTGTGTTCGCGGGCGGTGTCGATCTCACCTCGCCATTTTGGTCAAAAGCGGAGAAAAAATTGTTAGCAGCAGAGCATCGATCTGCTTAATTACGAGTTCGTTGAGAGGCGCCGGTTATTTCCAAAGTTGATCAAGCCATCAGGAGGCATGAGCTGAGACTCAAATACGTATTTCTATTTTCCTTTTCTTTTTATTTTTTTTATTCTGTTCGTTTTCTCTTGTTCGTTTATTGTAGGGATGCGTGGTCGTGGGCTCGTGGCGTCACCGTGGAGCGACAAGCTCAATGATTGAGGCTGCGCGTGTTTGAGAGGGGGTGAATTGACGTAAGCACACGTAATGCCAAAAAGTGAAAATAAATACTTCAGGAAAAATAACTGCTATTTAGAAAGGAAAAAAAACTTACTTAACTAGCTTTAAATTGCATCAGAGAGTGACAAACCCTCGCGGGAAGAGAAACCGATCCTATCCTCTGCGCGAAATGTCAACACGGTGAGGTGGCACGGGTTTATGCATTAGCAGCATACCTCGACTAGCTAGCAATAATTGCATGACTAGAGTACTTCATTCATTACACGTGTTGTTTTTTTTTCAAATTTAAACTTCTTGATCAAGTTTATAAAAAATATAATAATATTTTCAACACAAAATAAATATATTATCAAAATATATACAATGTTAAATTTAATAAAACTATTTGGTGTTATAAATATTACAATATTTTCTTATAAATTTAATAAAACAAAAGATAATTTATTTTTTAAAAAAAATCAAAACGTATATATGGTATTAACATTGCTTCTGTAGCTGATCAGCAAAGTTTTCAAAATCATCCACCAACATCCATCCACGTTACCTGTATCGATTATAGTGAGTAGTGTTGAACATTTGCTTTACTGATAGCCGTACGAGAAAACTTGCGATCATAATGTGATATCACTGTCAAACTGACGGCGCGGACTACTTTTGATACTCGGCTTGTCTCATTGTTTCGGCTTTTGTCCCGAGCGCTGCCCAGTAGGCCTGGGAAATTGGAGGCCCGGCCTGGATAGATGAAGCCCACAATCAAGTACATGAAACAATTGAAGCCCACAATGCAGGACCGATGGAAAGACACCTGCTCGGCCCATCGACAAACAACCACGGATCGGAGTCTGCAGCGGATAACGGGTAGGTTTGTGTTGGGCTGGTGATTCAGGCTCAGCCCATCAATCGAAGAGGCATCGCCTCCTGGCCATCGCGGTTGCAACTGACGAGCACCGTTTTTCACCTTTTCTGCTTGCAAGATGAAAAACAGCATGAACAAAGGCCACGCGGATGGAATTAACTGAAGAACTAACTGACAGTACATGCCTCCGAAGCTATAATTATCAGACCAAGAGTCCCAACACATCGGACAACTAGATCTATACAAGCATCCACTTAATCATCATCTCTTCAAGCCAATGGCCCAGATCGCCGGGAACCTTTTAATTCCGGCGTCTCTCGCCACGCAATTAATAGTAGCATCGACGTAATGTACAGAGAGGTAGTAGTACTAGCTTAGTAGCGGATGATGTCATGTCAAGCGGCCTTGCTCTTGAGCCGCCTCAGCTCCACGACGACGACGCTGATGTTGTCCTTGCTGCCGCGGGAGACGGCGAGCTCGGCGAGAAGCGCCGCCGCGTCGGTCGCCGAGCTGCCGGAGACGGACTCCGCGAACATTGTCGCCGCGCGGCCGTTGAGGCAGTTCCTGGCGATCTTGCACGCCACCTCGTTGGACACCACGTCCCACAGCCCGTCGCTTGCCAGGATCAGGAACTCGTCCTTGTCCGTCCTCTCCACCACCGTCACCTCTGGCTCTGCACTCACGAACGGTTTCAGGTAGTAGTCGCCTGAAATCAAAATGCCATGACATGCATGCTAGCGTTAAATTCCAAGAGTGAGAGATAAATAGGCCAAAGCTAATGTGCTATGAGCAGGAAGAGTTGGATTTTGGATTACCTATGGATCTAGAAGTGGCTAAAACTCCAAGAACACGGTAACCATTCCAGTTGATGATTCTGCCTCCAGCTGCTTCCACTCTTTCCAGTTCGTCTGGTCGGTCTGGCTGCGTAGTCAAAACAAGCAATATTCAGTTTACAACACTGCGAAAATTCTTGTAGTAACATTTACTCATTCAGTAACAACACTACGATGAGATCGAAACATAATATCAGAGTGCACTGACGACACAAAACTGCACCAACAACCAGTTTACGACAACACCGCAAAACCGTACACAGTTACTACTTGTAAGTGGTGTAAGCATAACTTTTTCAGAATTGCAGCACGGGAACATAAGAAGACAAGGTTCTAGAAAGGGGTAAGCTAGCTGATCGCTGTGCCAACAGCTAACTTTTGCCACATTTAGTAGCCGAGACGCATCAAACCTACCTAACCCAGCTCCTTGATGAACACAGTACTGCTACCACCATGCTTTGCACTTAGCTCTGCAGTTTTGTTAGCTGTGGAACCGACAAAGTAAAAGGAGATCGTCAACGTGTAAAGCCAGAGATGTTACTCCTCAACGAAATGCTCCAGCGCAAATAGATCTTGCACTTACCACAGCCACCCAAGCAATAGTATTAGTATCAGTACAGATTTGAATTGAAGTAAATTATAATGGCATAATGGACCGCTTGCATCAAGCTCTAGTTTGCCGCCATAATCCAATAGACTCTTAATTAGTACGAACTGTTCTCTTGACGAACATTCGAGAGATCAAACTAGCTACCGATTGTGTCCAGATCGAAGCATGTATGTACGGATGTAACCAGAAAATTAGTTGAAGGGAATCGGAGCTAAATGTACACGAGTCAATTCTGTCAGAAATCGTTCCTTAATACTACTGCCATATGCAGAATTATACCAGTACTAGCTACCGAGTAGCATTGATCACACGAATAACATATGGCCATCGATATCATTAAACAACTTGTGCTTTGGAGATGATGCTACGTATATGTAGTACTGACACGTAACGTACCTTGTGGTCAGTGGAGAGTGGCAGCGCGACGCCGCCGCGGGAGAGCACGGCGCGCGAGTCGCCGCAGTTGGCCACGACGATGCGGCGGTGGCCCACGACGGCGACCACGGCGGTCGAGCCCACCGTCCTGAATTCCGACGGCCCACTGTTGTCGATGCGGGAGGCGGCGGCGGCGCTCCCGACAACCTCACCGTCCACCCTGGAGAAGCTGGCCACCATCGCCTCCTTCCAGCGCACGTCGCCGGACGCGCTCCCCCGCAGCCGCCGCAGGATCACCTCCTCCGCCAGCACCACGTGCATCCTCTTCCTGCACGCCTCCGCCACCCGCGACCCGCCGTGGCCGTCGTACACCGCGAAGAAGTCCTCCTCGCCGCCTCTGATAGCGCCCGCATCCCCCGTCGAAGCCATGAACGTCCGCTCGATGGCAATCGCGTCCTCCATCTCCCTCCTCCGGCCGATCACCGACACCGCGCCGTGCGACAGGCACGCCGGCCAGCTCCGTCGAAATATCTCCGTCGACGAGTCATCAGGCGACGGCCCGTCCTTCACCGACCTGATTCTCTTCGCCATCGCATCCTCCTCCGACGCCGCCCGCCCGAGCCGACGGAGCTCGAGACGCCGGCGCCGGCGGGCAGCCGCCGCCGTCGTCACCCGGGCGGCCTTGCCGTCACCGGCTACAACTTCGCACGCGTGCCCCTCATCCCTGGCGCCCGTCTCCCTCATGTCCCACTCGAAGAGAGCAATGGAGGAAGGAAGGGAAAGGCTCACGGAGGAAGAGAGGCGGCTTTAATATAGCCACGGCGAGGCAGATGCGAAAGGTCGGAGAAGCAACCCAAGCCGTCAGATGTCCCAAGAACGGTCAGATGCGCGACACCGCCGCGTTTGCCGTACAGGGACGTGGACGGGCGAGATCGTCGGTGGTGCGTGGCGTGGCCGTCGTGAGGCGCCGTCTGGGATCTCGGGCCGGGAGAGAAACCACGCTGCACCTGGTCCACTCATAGGTCCTCGTGTGGTCCATGTCGGCCCGGAATGGCAGTGACACAGGCGTTGGTAGACTGGGTTCGCGTAGTCTTCCGTTTGATGGGACCATTGATAGGGGGAGTGGGACCTGGGAGGGGTTACGTGGAGGGGGGTGAGAGGGGAACGAGGAAGTGTGGGGGCGCCCGCTCTCAGGGACTTTGCTTGCGTTCGAAATTGCAAAATTTATTTGATTTTGTGGTAGCTGTAATGATATAAATTATAGAATTAAATATTATAAAATTAAAAATATATATTGTAAAAATATGAGATGAGAAATTTCTATGTATAAACATTTTAGAAAAAACACGTTGTTTAACCATTCATTCAAAAGCATACGCCCATCTAATAACAGAGAAAAAGCTGGGGAAAAAATCACCTACCAACGCAGCCAAAATGTTACCAGCGGCAGGCACGGCTTACGTGCAAGGAAACGAGATTCTACAGGAGCAGCGCAAGCCCTGTGGTTTTGATCGAAACCGCGCCAAAACCGGGTCTCGCCTTTTTCTGGCGTGGCTACCACATCTGGATTCCGGAAACAGTATTGGGTCAAAGCGGAGGTCCTCGGGCAGACTCACGAGCAACCCGGTGTCGACACCCGCGCGCAGGACGCCGCGATTTTGGAGCGTGGCGCCGGGTGAGGGGGCGCGTGGCGAACCGGGGGCCACACGCGGCGGGTCCAGGCGCGCCAGCTCGCTCGAGTCCCAAGCATGCGGTGCCGCGGCGGAGGCGGGCGGGGGGAGCTTAGCTCGCACCGCCGGCTCATGGCGCAGGGGGAGAGCCAGGCGCGGCGCTGCGCCAGCCGGCCAGGAGGGAGGCATCGGGCTCCGTTTCCGGCGCGGCGCCACTCCTCACAGCGCGGGCGACGTGGAGACCCGCGCCGCGGTCTTCGCTTCTTCGTACCAGTACTCCGTTGCTCTCTCCCTACGTGGTCAGGCACTCAGTACCGGCGTGTCGTTCGAAGCAAGCGGCGGCTGCCACGACGGCAACCATGGCAGCGCATGCCGTTGCTGGCTTTCAACTTTTACGGCAAAGCTTGTTCGTTCATGGGTGCGTGGATGGCTACTCTAGCTACTAGTGGCAAACGCTGCAGCGATACGTGTACTTGCGGAAAGCTCTTTTGTCCCGTCGTTTCTGAAATCTCAACGTCCAACCAGGGGCGCGCACATGCATGCTCGCTCGATCAATTCGGAACCAGCAACTGTTTTGTTCGAGCTTTGAGGATCGGACAGGTGCTATCCTAGTGTAAGTCCCTGCATTAACTGCCACGGTGCAACCCGCAGCAGATCAAATTAATCCGCGGGCGAGATGGGGCAAATTAATGTTCGTAGCTAGCTACGCGTAACACATCATCCAGAATCATTTCATTCGTACTCCATGCCATGTATGGATGTACTGTATGCATGTCACCGTGGGCAGAAGCATCGTGTCGATTCTCCACTTAACCTAGCTCATCTCCAGCCGTATATATAGTCCTGAAAAGATAAGCGGGAAGTTGTGCAGCTGTTTTTGGAGTCAAAGGAAAAGAAGCGGGAGCAGATAGCCAAATATGCTTCCCCGATTGAAAATGTCACCTGCACGCTAGCTACCACAATGTGCTCATGTTCCGAACCATGCGTATCTTGGATAGAATCGTGATCACACAGTACTGTAGAGTGATGTATTACAAGTAACTGTAGCTAATTTCGATATAGCAAATTAAAAAAAAGTCAAGCATAATCATCTTATGTTTTCAGTAGTACTACTATCTCTAAGCAAGCCTTGTCGCTTTCAGCACAAAACTTACGCATGCCTTCATAGGCTTCAACCAGATAGAGCTAGCTAGCTCAACTCAATCGGCCTGATGCAATGCAAAGAAGACCAGATTCAGCGCGCGGTCGTAATAGCATAAGCATGGCCATGCAAAAATTGTGTAGCCCTGCTCAGACGGCATTGCAACTGTGGACGGATGTATCGTATGCACGCGCGGCGGCTGGGTATGTATATCCTGGCTAGATCACAAGCTGCCACTGGTATGATTAGAGCGCGTGTGGTATTTTTATCGGTATGATTTGTAGGTATTACAACGCATGTACTACTCCTGTCATAAAACGACTTTTTATAGACGTGGCACCCTCTGGAACGCGTAGTGCATCGTACATATCACCATGTACGTTACTCCCTTATAGTGCGTGGTTTCTAGCTGCTTTTCTACGGTTAATTATCCCGTGGCGCCATTGCATCTGGCCGTTGCAGCAACGTACTTCTGAAACCACGGCGCGTTCGTCGTGTCCTGCTGAATACCTACAATACGTGCGGAAATGGCATCACATTATTCAGCTATTCACATAACCTGATCGAATACCATGCAAATGCATTGTAATGACAATGTAATTACACTGTGATTGCATTCAATCACTATTTTTTTACTGTGAAACAACTCATACATGCACGTAGCTTTACTGTCTCAATGTGAATGAGTAAACCGTGTATCCAACGAAACAGTTTGATGGGTCAAAAATCAAATATAAGGCAAAAGTAAAATGTCAAAGAATCATGACGAGACAGATATATAGCAAATTTATATTATAAAAAACTTTATACATTACTTATATTTTTACATATAATTTTTTTAACATATATTACGAACAATATAAAAAACGAAGGAAGTAGTATATATACCGCACGTGGTGTAAAGAGTAGACTTATGATTTCAGTCCAGACGGTCTATCGGTCTGCTCGGTCTTTTACTGTACACATATATATACGTCGTGCAGCACTTCACCGTGGCAGCGCAAACCCTAATCCCGATTCCATTCCACTATAACTTGGTATTAGAGAGGTGCGGCAAAGAAAGCGATTTGGCCTCACCGCCGCTCAATCCTCCGTCGTCTTTCTCTATCCCTCGCCGCTTCCGCGCCCACAGGCTTGCCGCTGCTCGATCCAGCTACACACGCACACCACTTCGTCGGTAGTACGGTCTGCTGAGATCTCGCCAAGCCTACTCCACCACCCTCTCGCCATCGACACTACCTACCATCATTGTCGTTGAAGAGCGTGGCTGAATCCATGGATTCTATTACCTAAGCAAAGCAAATCAGCTTACAACGCGAGTACGTTGTTGTTGCTGCTGAGCTCGAAGTCGACTCGGCTCGCTAGAAGGCGACTGAGGATCGCGAAGTCGCCCTCACAGCCTATGAGACCAAACACGCGGCGGTGCACGCACAAGCTCTTGTCGTCCTCAACATCAAGATTCTCGTCTTCGAGCTCTTGGATCGAGCCGTCAACAACTACAGTCGGTGGCGTGCTCTCTTTCACGTCGTTTTTGGCAAATATGCCCTTACCAACCATGTCCTCGTCGACAATGACAACTCCGACCGCTCAGCGTGGGTGCTGATGGACTGCACAGTCCTGACTTAGATCTATGGCACCATTATCATCGACCTTCAGCAAACAGTAATACTCCACAACCCCACTGCTCGAAAGGCCTAGTCCATCCACGAGTCAGAGTTCCTCGGCCAGCGTGAGTCGTGGGCGCTCTTGCTCTCCGTCGAGTTTCGCACCGTCAAGCAAGGCGTGACCTCTATCACGGACTTATGTCGCCACCTTGAAACGATGGCCAGCACACTCTCGGAGTTTGGTGACCCTATCGGTGACTGAACCCTAGTGTTGACCCTCCTTCAGGGACTCGATGGCAAGTTTTGCCATATGGTCTCCAATCTGAAAATGTAGCGACCTTTTTCCACCTTTAACAAAGCTCGGACCCTCCTACTCCTCGAGGAGATCAACATCAACGACCTCGCCAACGACGCCATGCCTTCTGCCTTCGTCACCTCCCATCAACACCCCTGGTGGGGCAACCAAGGTGGTTTTCGGCCGAAGCAACCAAGGGAGCTCTCACCCTCCAAAATCGACACTGTGGTCGTGGTGGCAAACCCGCCTCCCATCACAGCGCCAACTCCTTCACTCTTGGGTCTCGTCCTAGCGGTCGTCCTCCTAGAGCTCCTTTCGTCAATCCCTGCGTTGGTATTGTGTAGCTATGGCCGCACCCCTACGGTCCTGGCCGCACTTCAGGGGCACCTCCATGCCTCCCGCCTCGCCATTTGAGCATTCGGCTGCCCTCATCGCCTCTGCCTACCCACTCTACTACGCCGCTCACAATGGACCAAGCTCTGGCCCACCGCCTAGTTTCTTCCCAGGCAGTGTGCCACCGTCTCTACCAGGCTCCGTGTGCGGCAATCCTCCCTCCTCACCACCAGGCTCTATTTGTGGTGCATCGATTGCCCCTCTGCCAGCGTTCGGTCCACTCTCAGCCTTCGGGACCGCTTTACCTACGTCGTCGACACCGTCGCCGAGCTCCTAGAACCCGATGGCCGGTCCCTCATGGGACCAAACCTCTCTCATCAATAACTTCAACACCCTTTCTTTGACTCCACCAGCTCGACCACTCTCCAACGAGTGGTTTGTCGACTCCGGCGCCGGCTCACATATGGCCAACTCCATCGGTATACTCACTTCCTCTCACCACCCTTCTCCTTCACATCCTTCATCCATTATCGTAGGAAATGGATCGCTTCTCCCTGTCACTGTCGTCGGCTCATCCACCATCCCTACACCGCAGCGATCCCTTGTCCTCTCAAATGTTCTCATAGCTCCTAGTATCATCAAAAACCTGATATATGTTCGTCGTTTCACTATCGATAACAATTGCTCTATTGGATTTGATCTTTTTGGCCTCTATGTGAAGGATTTGCAGACTTGGTGCGTGATCGCCAAGTGCAATAGTAGGGGGACCTCTACCCGTTCCTTCTGTCTACTTCCATCCTACCAGTGCTCACCACCACCACATGCTCCACCACCTGGTATCGTCGTCTTGGTCATCCTAGCTCCGATGCCTTATCTTAGCTTATAAACACTAGAGCTATCTCATGTAATAAACGTACCTCTAATTGCATTTGTTATGCCTGTTAATTGGGGCGTCACGTATGCCTTCCTTTCGGTCAATCCACTTCTCGCTCTCTTTATCCTTTTGACTTTATACACTATGATCTTTGGTCCTCGCTTGTGGTTAGCACGTCGAGGTACAAGTACTACCTCGTCATACTTGATGATTGCACCTACTACACTTGGACTTTTCCTCTTCGTGCCAAATCTGATACATTTGGAACCTTATCCAACTTTTTTGCTTATGTACGCACTCAGTTTGGCGTGCCCATTAAGCAACTCCAGTGTGACAATGGTCACGAATTCGACCATTCCTTCGCACGCACTTTCTTCCTTCATAACGGGGTCATCCTCCGTATGTCCTGTCTCTACACCTCTCAACAAAACGGTCAAGTTGAACACACCCTTCGCACTATCAACAACATCATGTGTTCTCTTCTCTTCCAGGCCAGCCTTCTACCCACATACTGGGCAGACTCCCTCCACACAACCACCTATCTTCTCAACCTTCGTCCCCCCACAACCCTTGATGGCCTTACACCCTTCTTTGCCCTTCATCGTACTCACCCTTCTTATACTCATCTCCATGTCTTCGGCTGTGCTTGCTATCTTAACATCTCATCCACTACTCCTCATAAGTTGTCTCCGCGCTCCACCTTGTGCGTTTTCCTCGGCTACTCTCCCGACTATAAGGGGTACCGCTACCTTGACCTTCATTCCAACAGGATCATCATCTCTCGGTGTATTGTTTTTGATGAATCCTTCTTTTCCTTCTTCGCCATGTCCATGACATCCATCCCTCCTCCCTCCACCCTTGATTTTTTGGGCAGTGACAACCACACCACCCTACCCATTTCCACCCCTATACCGTCCTCTAGACATGTCTCCCCTAGTGCTCTCCGGCCATCCTCGCCTACTCCCATTACGAAGTCTACCTCACCCCGGGCTATTCCCCCTATCCCTAGGGATACTTCACCTCATACCGACGTCCATGACGCCACCGGAGACCTCACTGCTCCTGCTGCAGACAACCCCCATGGCTTTCGATACGTCACCGGCCGCACCACTACCACCATTCCACAGCCCGTCGTGCCCATATCCAACATGCACGGCATGCGCACCCGGGCCAAGCCCGGCTTCATCTAGCCTGTTGACTGCCTCAACCTTAACATGACGGTTCTTTCTCCGATCCCGTCGTTGTTCAAATCAGCCCTGACTAATCCAAACTAGTGTGCTGCCATACAGTCAAAGTTTGATGCCATTTAGACTAATGGCACCTAGACACTGGTTCCTCGCCTTCTCGGTGTGAATGTCATGAAAGGGAAGTAGATTTTTCATCACAAGCTTTAGTCTGATAGCTCCCTTGCTTGCTACAAAGCGAGATGGGTTCTCAGAGGCTTTACTCAATGCCTCGGGCTTGACTATGACGAGACCTTCAGTCCTGTTGTGAAGCCAGCCACCATTTATGTCGTCCTCATCCTAGCGCTCACTCACTCATGGCCCATACACTAACTTGATGTCAAGAATATCTTCCTACATGGGACACTGATAGAGGCTGTCTACTATGCCTAGCCTTCGGGGTTTGTTGACTTCTCACACCCCGCTTACGTATGCCACCTGAATCGCTCTCTATATGGGCTCAAGCAGCCTCCCATGCATGGTACAGTCACTTCACTTCCCACATCACCTCTCTTGGGTTCATGGAAGCTAAGTCTAACACTTCACTTTTCATCTATCGACGCGGCAATGACATGGCCTTCCTACTTCTCTACGTTGATGACATTGTCCTAACAGCCTTCTCAGAGCGGCTCCTCCAAGCGACTATTTTTGCCCTCCGACGGGAATTCTCTATGACTGACATGGGACCGCTTCATCATTTTCTAGGCATCGCCGTTACCCGACAGGCCGATACTCTGTTTCTGTCCCAGCGACAGAATACCTTAGACATTCTGGTATCTAGTATCTCACATTTACACGACCTGACATCACATATACTGTTCAGCAGATCTGTCTTTATATGCATGATTCTTGTGAGCCCCATCTTACCGCCATGAAGTGGATACTGCGGTATCTTCGAGGTATACTGTATCATGTACTCCATCTCTCCCGCGCTGCTCCGACCGACCTCACGATATATACAGGATGCTGACTAGGCTGGTTGCCCAGATGCCCGCAAATCCACCTCTGGATTCGTAGTTTTTCTCGGCAACAATCTCATCTCCTGGTCATCCAAACGCCAGTCCACCATATCACGCTCCAGTGCTGAAGCTGAATATCGTGTGATGGCCAACGGCGTTGTGGAAGACTGCTGGCTTCGGCAATTGCTTCGTGAGCTCCATTCTTCGGTCCATCGTGCTACTGTCGTATACTGTAATAACATCAGCGTCGTCTATCTCTCCACCAACCCTGTACAACATCAGCGTACCAAGCACGTCGAGATCGACCTACACTTTATGCGCGAGCGTGTCACCCTCGGTGAGGTCCGTGTCCTCCACGTTCCTACCTCCTTGTAGTTTCTCGATATCTTCACCAAGAGCTTATCGACTTCCGTTTTCATTGAGTTAAGGTCCAATTTAAATGTTGGTTGTGTTCCTAGTTCTAAGACGTGGACTTATAATTTTAACCCATACGGCCTATTAGGCCGCTCTGCCTTTTATTGTACACGCATAGCACTTCACCGTGACTGCACCAACCCTAATCCCCATTCTATTCCACTGTAACTCGGGGTCGAAATGGATCCGTAAAATTCTGAAAAGAGACGAGAAGCAGCTACTACCAGCACTGCTACTGCAGTAGAAGTACTGGTTCGTAGCTCCATTATTAATCGTATTACGTTTGACCTAACGATCGAATCAGCAGGCGACCAACAACAGGTCACCTCGCATAGCTGCGTTTGCGCTGGCCCGTGAATCTCCATCGGTCGCGCGAATCGCGTCTTTTCCGCGCGGACAGCGACGGCGCGCCGTGTGTGTGGCGGGCACGGGTCGATGGATCGATTCGCTCCTTCTCAGGGCCCGGGCACCGGTCACACGGCACCCGTCGCGGTACGTTACGTGGCGGGGGACTGTGCATTGCGTCGCGTTAACGTGTTCGCCCTTCCTGCTGTAGCCGACTTGACTAGCCGTGCGCCGGTGCGCGCTGTAGCTAGTCAAGTCCGCCTCGCGGAGGGGTTGCGCGGTTACGTGGCATGCGGGAACAGCGGGGGGGAGGGAGCCCCGGGGTTCGAGAGGGTTATTCCGCCCTTTTTCACGGCGGAGCAGGGCGAATCGACCGGTCCTGTCGCTCGCGCGCCGGAGATTCCAACCGGGGGGGGGGGGGGGGGGGGGGGGGCGTCGTGTCCGTGTGTCGCATCGTATGGAGGAGCAGATTTTTGAGGACCGAGAGGCCACGTGTGCTGTGCATGAACAGGAGTTCGATTTGTAACAAGAGGGAGGCTTCTTCTTGGTACATCTCGAACGGGAAGCGCGCGTAGTAGTACGTCACAAGTTCAGGTCTAGCCAGCGTTGCTGCGTTGGTCCGACAAAGAATCGAGGCCCGTAAACAAATCAAGGCCAAATGTGGGCCGGGCCCACTGCGTTGTTTCACCTTATATTTCCCACAAAAATCGAGATCTTTTTCTTAGTAGGCCCAAAAAAAGGTTAAAAGGGCCAGTGTTTTAACCTCCGACCCCATCCACCGGTTTTCTTTTTTAATTTTCTTATATCCCCCCCCCCCCCCCCCACAAAAAAAAATCAATGTTGGGTCGGTGTTTTTCGTTATTTTCTAATAGGTCCGAAATGATTGTGGGGAGACACAGTAGGAATTCAGATCGTTAATATTGTAGCTAAGCTTCTGAACATACAAGGACTACAAATAAACCTGCGGATTCTTACACAGTAGGAAGTCAAATTGTTTTAGTTAAAAAAAACTTGACACCTCTCAAGATTGGCGTCAAATTAGCTGAGACAGCAGACCCTCTGCCTGAATCAAACCAGTGGCACGTTGCCATACATTTCAAGACAACAAGAGAAGGATACAGTAAAATAGAAGCGCACAGGAGTCCTCTTTCAGTAACAGTGATAGCAGCATGTGTGAGGTGAGAATGCAGTACGCACAACTGAACCCAGCGTCTGTGTGTTACATAAAATGCAAAGATGTATTGGGAGATATGGGGCATCTGATCTTTCTTTGAACCAAATATACAAGATCAGTACAATGATAGATAACTACTACATGCTGAACCTTCCTGTAACTGACACATAAAAAAGAATCTGAACACATCAGGTAACTAATTCAACATCTCAATTTACGATCATGGAGATGAATCTGTTGTTTTACACACAGAGAATCCAGATTGTTTTAGTGACAGAGCATTGAAACTTCTGAATCGGCAATTCAGTCAGACGAGGTAACGGAGGATATCACTTTTATATATATATATATATATATATATATATATATATATATATATATATATATATATATATATATATACTCGATCCGTGTTAAGGTCTTAATTTTACTATACACCATATTTCTATATGACATTAGAATAGGTCTAAACATCCCGACGCGCTAGCATTCTCTCTTCGACGGGCCGACGCTTTCCTCCCGTCGCAGATCTTTTTTTCCGGTATTCCTCCTCTGCCTTCTCGTCTCGGCTGCTTCCCTCTGCCTTCTCGTCTTGGCCCTCCCCTTCCCGTCTCCTTCGCAAATGGCTTTCTCCTCCTCCACCGCCCTCTCCCCTCACCTTTTCTACCACGTGACAAGGCGCGGTCTCCATCCGCCTCCTCGTCTTGTTCAGACCCGCCTTAGATTTTTCCTTACTTCAGCGCATCTTTCCCTCCTCCGACGCTGGCGCAACGCTACGCTCGTTGTCTCCATCGGCTGAACCCATCCGTCCTCCATCGGCTAGACTCGTCCGCTCTCCATCGACCGGAACCCTCTCGGTTTTCACTTTTCCGACATGCTCACCTGCTTTTAGACACGAAACTTCTCCACTCGTATCCGAGCCACTCTGACGTGTCCACGTGTCCACGGACACGAATTTCTGCTTCCTGGACATGAACATCCTTTCTTCGTGTCCACGCCTTCTCCGATTTTTCGCGTCCGCTCCACTCCGTTGCGTCTACGAGTCCACGGATGTGAAACCTTCCTTCATGGACGCGAACCTTCTCACGCCCGTGACATACCTACACTCTCCTTATCCAATGCCGTGGTGGCTCCCTCCTGTCTATACCTACAACTAACTTTCCACTTCACAATGTCCTCATCGTCCCCTCTCTCATCCATAATCTAGTATCTGTCCGCCAATTCACAAGAGATAACAATTACTCAATTGAATTTGACGCTTCTGGTTTCTCTATGAAGGATATCCGGATCCGGCGTGAGATGCTTCGATGCAATAGTGGCAGCGATCTTTACACCATCTCCACTGCGCCGTCTACTCCGTACGCCAGCATCGCCATCTTCACCAACCTATGACATCTTCGCCTTGGTCATCCCAGTCCCGACGCTATCGCCAATCTCTGTTGCAGCGCCTCCATCACGTGTAACCACAACAGCTCTACTGTTTGCCACTCTTGTTAACTTGGCAAACACGTGTGGCTGCCTTTCTCAAACTCTATGTCTTGTACCTCGCGACCTTTTGAGTTAATACACTGTGATGTGTTGACTTCTTCAGTTAAGAGTGTTTCTGCTAATCAGTATTATCTCGCAATACTCGATGACTATACACATTATTGCTAGACTTTTCCACTAACCATCAGGTCCGAGGTCGTCTCCTACCTCATTAACTTTACTAACTATGTCTCCAACCAATTAAACCTCTCTATTCAAGCCATGCAGGCTGATAACGGTACGGAGTTTATCAACCGTACCGTCCAAACCTTCTTTACCTCCCGTGGCACCCATCTCCGCCTCTCCTGTCCCTACACCTATCCCCAAAACGGCAAGGATGAGCGCCTTCTTCGCACACTAAACACACATAAGTCGCACTATGCTGCTTTATGCCCACCTACCCGCAGCCTAGTGGGCTGAAGCACTAACCACCGCGACTTATCTCCTCAATCGACGCCATTGCTCCTCCGTTCGCCACAATGTCCCCTACACCCTTTTGTACCACAAGACACCCGATTACTCTCACCTATGTGTCTTTGGGTGTCTCTGTTATCCCAATCTCATCACCACTGCTCCTTACAAACTTACACCCCGCTCCACCACCTACATTTTTTTAGCTATCCCTCATCCCACAAGGGATACCGATGTCTCGATCTCTCCACCCGCCGGATCATCGTCTCCCGCCATGTCGTCTTTGACGAGTCCTGCTTTCCCTTCGGTTTACTTCATCCTAGACTCTCATCTGGCGATCTTGACTTCCTCCTCACCAACACCATACCCTCCCGGTCCCCTCCATTAATCTCACCTTCGACCTCCCCATCGGCCGCTCCTGAGGACTTCTAGCACAGCTATCCCACTCCTCTCCGCTCTGATGCTACTCACATCGGACCTCCATCGGCCCTACCACCCTCATCGGTTCCGGCTGATACTGTCTCACTCCCATCAAACACATCAACTCTATCGGCTCCTTATCCTCCATCAGCTTACCCCTCCCTATCGGCTACTCCGTCTCTATCGGATCACCCAACTCCATCGGCCCATTAACCTCCATCGGCTCACCCACTCTCATCAGCTCAGGTCGACCTCGTTCAGCCCTTTCCCCGAAGATACAGTCCTCGATCCCGAGCCGATGCCACCCTTCCCCCAACTAGTCCCCACCCTACCTCTCACGCTCCCATCGGCTCCTGCGAACCCTACTGTCCCCTCCACCTCTTATATGATCACCCGATCACAAACCGGGTCTCTCCGCCCTACCAAGCGCTACGGGCTCTCAGCAATCCATTGTACCATCTTGCCCATCCTGACGACTCCTCGTTCAGCCTTGACTGATCTTCAGTGGCGCGCGGCCATGGCCGACGAGTACAAGGCCCTTATGGATAACGAGACCTGATGCCTCGTCCCTCGTCCTCCCGGTGCTAATGTTGTGACCAGCAAGTGGATCTTTAAACACAAGTTCCACGCTGATGGATTGCTTACTCGTCACAAGGCACGTTGGGTAGTTCAGGGTTTCTCCCAACGTCCTGACATTGACTACGACGAGATCTTTAGTCCTGTCGTCAAACCCGCTACTATTTGGGTTGTTCTCACTCTCGCTGTCTCGTACTCTTGGCCGATCCACCAGCTCGACGTGAAGAACGTCTTCCTTCACGGTCATCTGACGGAAACGGTCTACTGCTAGCAGCCTCCAGGCTTCGTCGATCCATCTCGTCCCACTGAGGGTCATCGGGTCGAGGTGGAGCAAAGTCATTGATGTGTGACCGTAGGCCGAACTTTTCACATAGGGATTAAAAGAAGAAAACCCACTTGGAGTAGTTGATATTGAGGTCAAGAAAGATGGGAGCATGAGATTTCACGTTCACAGCGGCGTAGGGGGTGAGAAGATCGATGAGATGGTGCCTGAGGTGTGGTCTGGGGCATCGAGAGCCAAAGTAGATTTGGTGACTAGGAGAGTGCCGGATTTGAGGGCTGACTCGGTGGCCATGACAAGAGAGGAACAGGGGCAAGAAGCCGATGGGAGTAAGAGACCGATGGGAAGAAGCCAATGAAAAGGGAGATCGACTGATCAGGGAAGTGATTGGCCGATGGGGAGTGAGCTGATGAGAAGGAAGGGTGGGCCAACAAGCCGATAGGGAGTGGTTGATCAATAAAGAGTAGGCATCGAAGTAGTTAAGAGAAAGGTGGATGGCAGAGTAGGTAGGTCAGAGAGTGGGTAGGTCACGGACGTGCAAAGATTCACGTCCGTGAAGAAAAGTTTCATGCCCTTGGACTCGTGGAGGCAAAGGAGTGGAGCGGACGTGAAAACTCGGAGAGGGGCTGGACGCGAAGAAAGGAGGTTCGTATCCGGGAGGCAGAGATTTATGTCCGTAGACACGTGGACACGTCGGAGTGTCTCGGACGCGAGTGGAGAAGGTTCGCGTCCGGGAGCAGTTGAGCGTGTTGGAAAAAAGAGGAACCGAGAGAGGGTTCCAGCTGATGAAGGGCGGATGGGTTTAGCTGATGAAGACGACGAGCGTAGAGATGCGCCAGCGTCGGAGGAGAAAAGATGCACGAAGCAAGAAGAAGGGTGAAGACGGGTGTGAGTCGAGACGAGGAGATGGGTGGAGACCATCGCCTTGTCACGTGGAGAAGCAAGGGATGGAAGAGGGTGGTGGAAAAAAGGAGAAAGGAAAAACGTCTACGGAGAAGACGGGAAGAAGAAGAAGCCGAGGAGGAAATACCGAGAAGAAAGTCGGCTACGGGGAGAAAACGTTGATGGCGGGGAGAAAAGGTCGGTTCGTTGGCGGGAGGATGCTAGCGCGATGAGGATATCTAGAGCTGCTCTAATACCATATAAGAATGTGTACAGTGAGACTAAGACCTTCAACATTATATATGGGGTCATATCTATATACAGTACAGTGTCCAGCAGCCTAACATTAAGAAAATAAGTTATTTCACTTGGATTTGAGCTAGAACGTAGTGTTTGTAATGATGCTAACTGGTTCATGCGCACATGTTCTAGATATGCCCCGATGGGAAAACCATTGAAGCGGAAGCTGCCCATGGGATTGTCACTCGTCGTTACCGTGTTCACCAGAAAGGTGGTGAAACCAGTACAAACAGCATTGCCTCAATCTTTGCGTGGACAAGAGGACATGCACACAGGTACAATTTTTAACTATATATACTACAGTGTTATACTGTATCCGGATTCCGGAAATTTTGGTATATTGTCCGATTTACATGGTTCGCAAGATGTCATTGCTTTCTGCTGATAATGTGAAATACATTGCTCAATTACCATGGCCCGTGACTTCTGGATTACCACTTTTGTGTGATATAGGGCAAAGTTAGATGACAATGCTAGGCTACTGGACTTACCCAGAAGATTGAGGCTGCCTGACTTGGCGCTGTAGAATCTGGGAAGATGACCAAGGACCTTGCCCTGCTTATTCACGGATCTTCAAAGTAAGTTACTGCGTTATTATATGCTTTGCAGAATTGCAGTCTCACGCTGCTACACCAAGTCTCATACTGGACTGCATCTTGAACTGACTGTTATCTCAATTTGCACTTAACCTACAGTGTCACGAGGAGTCATTACCTGAACACTGAAGAGTTCATCGATGCGGTTGCGGATGGGCTCAGATCAAGACTGGTAGCCAACTAAAGCTGAAAAGGATCTTTCCGGAGGTTTTCATGCTTCCACGCTGCCCATCAATTCAAGTCATTTTTGCTGGAATTAATATGAACCGGTGCACTTTGAATGTGTTTCCAGAATCGCATCTTTTGATGCTACAGATGCAATTTTCATGAATTCTGCATGACTTGTAGTTGGATATCACAAATAAAGTTTTCATAGCTATTGATGAATAAGCTCCTGATTCTGATGTGAACAAGAGCAATTGATACATTTGTCCAAATACTCTGTGTATTCATCAATTCAGTTCCTAAGAAAGTAGTGGTTCCTTTTTCAATGTAGACAGGTGAAATATGCAGGCTCCACTAAACTAGTACACACCTCTAGCCTTAAGCTTTAATATAAGGCCTCAACCAAGCAAACGAACAAACATAAGGAATAATATTGCTTTAGATTACTAGTTTACTACTAGTAAACCTTTGCTATTTTTTGCATTGATGCGACAGCTCAAGTGCCCATTTCTCGCTCCTTAAAACGTTGGAAATGGCTCTTCATGTCGCTGGATCTAAGGACCCTTTCGATCTCTTAGTTTAGCAGAGAGACGAATCCATAACCCTAAAACAAATAGGAGAAAACATGCCAAAAAAAAAGGAAGACAAAGCAAGCAAATCTCAACTGCAAGGCCTGATGCAGAGCTATTCTGCTAGGTATGAAGAATGCTGTTGCCGTTTGCTTAGTAGCCGTTCACCAGGCCGTTCTTGACGTGCCCGTTTTGGTATATCTTCTGTTGTTTCGTAGCTCCGTTGCAGGAGCTAGCACTACGCCTGACTAGTGAGCTGCTGACAACGCCACAAGGTTGCTGAAGCAAATGGTCAAGCTGTCCTGATGCTGCTGCTATTAACCCTGTCAAGAATTCAGTCATTTTTTTCTAGTTAGTTTTAGAGAGCATTCAGCTTTGCCGAAAGAACTTGATTGTTTGGGTTGGAAAGGGAAAGAAATAACATAGGCAAAGATGAGTTAGAGGTGAAAGGCTGATTTACCCATAAAAAGTGGGGATGGCTTTCCAGGTCTTGACTTGAATTCAGGATGAAATTGTGTGCCAACAAAAAACCTATGAGTCGGTAGCTCAATTATCTGCATCCAGTAAAACATTATACATAAGCAAGTGATGAATATCTCAACAGGTTCTAATAAAAAAGGGCCAGTAAGCTTACCTCCATGCGTGTCCCACTTTCATCCTTGCCAACAAAAGA
Source organism: Oryza coarctata (assembly GCA_030770085.1). NCBI lineage: Eukaryota > Viridiplantae > Streptophyta > Magnoliopsida > Poales > Poaceae > Oryza > Oryza coarctata. The sequence goes on from CM061470.1 coordinate 22,427,861, forward strand.
GAGACCTGCCTTCTCAAATTCTGGGACCATTTCAGGATTCACCTGAAAGATTCAAAAATGCTTTTATCAACAAACTGAACTGAATAGAGCATGAAATCGTGAGATAATTCTATGTCACAAACCTCATATCGGTGGCGGTGCCTTTCATCAGCATAGCTGGCATCGCCATACCTAAGCCAATCCAAAATTTGTAATGATAATTTAGAAAACAAGTTGTGGAAGGGGAAGTCAAATCAAATATGTTGTAAAGACAACAGTGCATGATGGGGTAAGTGTTTTCTTACAGCTTGGCAGATTTGCAGGTGTTGGTCTGGAAAAACGTCCTCCTTGATCCAAGTTGCATTGTTGCCCCCATATGGGTTTTAGAGCCCTGTAGAACATAGACGAAAGTATGGGAAAAACATAAGTTCATCTGTACTCATTTAAAAGTGAGTAGTGGTGATGGTGAATGGTGAATCTGCTACCACCCCCACCACCAACTCCCTATTTTTTTGGAAAGGAAAATAGTGTGGGCCAGTCCACATGTCAAACACCCCTACCAACTCTACTTTTTGTGAGAAAAAAAGGACAAATGCCCCACATTATCAATAGCAAATATACCCAACAATTAAGAGATGATATATACAGAAAATAATAGTAATAATGGATTAATGATAATTTTCTTTAATTAAAATCCTGTTGCAACACACGAGTAATATACTAGTTCTGAAAAAAAAACTATCCAAATACAATAGCTGGGAATGAAATTACCTCCGGCATGAAAATAACACATGGTGTCGTTGTAGCTTGATCAAACTCTGTGCTATTAGCACCACTCAGCTTCATGACAGAACGGGCGAATTCGATCACTGCAATTTGCATGCCCAAGCAAATGCCAAGATACGGAACATTGTTTTCTCGTGCATATTTTGCAGCAAGAATTTTTCCCTGGACGCCTCTATCTCCAAAGCCTCCTGGAACTAGCACTCCATGTGCACCCTGAGGAGGAAGAGGAACAGCCTTTCAAAGTTCTGCAGAATGGAATCACCTCATCACCTGGTAATATATGGTGTACAGTACTTACCTTTAGTAGATCCCATGCTTTTTCATAGGCATCAGGGGTCTGCAGAAGGCAACCATTCCCCAAGCATTAGTAAACTATGTAAACTACAGTGTGGGAATCAGAACTGAATAGAATTAAAAAAAAGTACACACAACACTGACATCTTTGGCTGCAGAATCTTCAAGATCACAGGAAGGAACCCAATCCACCACAAGTTTTCTGTCCAAAGCAACTGCAGCATGCAGAAGAGTCTGAAAGGAACACCAAACTAGGTAAGGCCAAATCTAGTTGAAAGGGATAGATTCCAATGTATTGCTAACACCAACATGCTCAGAAGCATGCCCAATAGCAACTGAATATCTGCTGAGTGGTGCACAAATACATGTCTAGTCAGTCAGAAAAGTCACCTTCAGAATAGACAAGTAGGAATCTGATAGGCCAGTATACTTTCCAACCATGGCAATCCTGACCTGAAAATGTTTTTTGCATAGTGACTATGAGCACCGAATTATTGATCATATACATGTGTTGATGTATATCTAAAAGCAACAGTACAAAAGATCAAGAGTCTAACTGGAGTTTTCAGTCTGTCGAATTTGCTGGCTCTTTCAGTCCATTCAATCAACTTGGGTTCTCGAGGCACTTTTCCCACCCTACATGTCAAATAACCAAGAATACACGTTAGTCGTTAGAAGAAATGGCACCAGGTGCCGATCTATCTTTGGCTAACAGACATACCATTGAAGGTCTAAAACTTTCAAAATAGACTCGTGGGCCTTCTGGTCCTATATATAAAAAAGCACCAGTTGTTAATTAAATTTTAAAAAAATACTGTATATATGTTGGGTCAAAGTTTATGTGCCATACCCTAAGCAACAAAGGGATGTGCCAGATGTTCGTAACATCGTGGAGACTAACAATATTTGAAATCTGTAAATGAAATCAAACTGAGAATTTGTGGTTGCACAGTGCAAACTCAACTTTAAGTACTCTTCAATAGCAACACTGTTACCGGAACGTGGCAAAACTGTGTGAGTTTTGCTTTCACATTTTCTTCAAGTGGCTGTCGAAAAGCACAAAGAAAGCAATGTATAAAGTCACCATCAGACTGAGAACAGCAGTTTCGAAGGAATCATAAATACAAAAGCAAGTGCTGCTGCTGCATGATTGAGTACCTGAGTACTGCGACATGCTAAAATATCAGGTATCAGTCCAAGCCCTCTTAGTCCACGGACACTATGTTGGGTAGGCTTGGTTTTCTATGAAAGATTCATAGGAAATGTTAAGAAAAATGCATATTTAGGACAATGACAATGTATTTAGATGAATTATGGTGCCTCCACATGAGCAATAAGTACCTGTTCACCAACTACATTTAGAACTGGTACAAGACTGACATGAACTAGGCAAAAATTTCCAGCCCCTGAAACACAAATTGGAAAATCATCAGTAGGATTTAAATGTTGTTTGCAAATGAAATAAAATAGAAATAAATATCTAGGGAGTTCACTGTTTTCTCACCTACGCGGTATGAAAATTGACCTAATGCTTCAATAAAAGGCATTGATTCTATATCCCCTGCATCAAGAATGCCACTGTCGTTATGTTGAAAAGATTGTCTCCTGCATCGGAATACTAGAACAACTATGGGAACAATTGAGCAGAATAGTATATTCTATGGTGCTCAAAAGGGTGTAGTGTAATTATTTAATTATGTGGTTTGCTTCAGTAGTCTGTTTTTCACCTATAGTGCCACCAAGTTCTATGATACAAACATCAGCTGGCTCTTCCATGCCATCAACTGGATTCATTGCCACACGTTCAATCCACTCCTGTATTTCATCTGTAATGTGTGGTACAACCTGATAAAGTAAATCAAATTCATCATCAACTATGTTATAGAACAGAAAAAACAGGAAATAACATTCTAATTACCAATTCTCACCTGAACAGTTTTTCCCAAGTAGTCTCCTCGTCGTTCCTTGTCAATAACAGCCTGCAGTTTGGGAATTACAAGAGAACTTATTAATTACTAGGTCATAAATCCTGGTTGTAAGTTTAAATTTACTCTAGAAAAGTATGTATAATTAGCAGCTTATCTATGCTCATAGAAGCATATACTCTAGTGGTCCTGAAGACCGACAGTTGCATGATAGCCAACCGCTAAACTGCTTGCAGTGAATCTACCCTATGACAGGTTCAAGATCGGCATGTCTATCACCATCCTTTAGACTACAGAACCAGAATATTGTCCACGTGTATAGTTGAACTGTAGGAGATCTTGGGATTTAAAATAACAACGGAACAGGAAAAGATCTGTGGTGTGGATATAAACCACAATTTTTGACTAGAAAGCAAGCCATACTGAAAGTTTTATGCGCACTCAGATAGACTTTTTATTCCAATCACCTGATAGATCTTTCCCGTGGTTATATTGTTGTCACGAGTTAACTTGATGTCCAGAAACCGTTCATAATTTCCAAGGTCCAAGTCCACCTTAGACAAAAAGAGATAACGAAATGAAGTTCAGTTTAGTCAAAAAAAGAAAAATTGCAGTTATCACAAAAACCACACTTTTAGAATGGAACCGCCTTTCTAATAAGTGGATAAGTGCAAGGAATGCTACTAGGGACAAACTGTCAGTTCATGATAATTCAAGCGAATTAAAAGAGGAGAATATGCGTCAGTGTAGTGCAGTTACTGGCGTGAATTTCCTTTTGTAAACTATGGTGACTCTGCGTGATTATCTCATAATGCAATATGCGAAATAATGGCACAAATCACCAGTAGTGTGCATTGGGTTTTATCTGGCACACTAGAAAGTACCAAGTATGCAAAACAGCAAAAGTCTACTCGGTGAGGTAAGCGGAAGGAGATGGTGAAGCAGAGTTTTTACCTCACCACCATCGTCCAGAACAAACACTTCACCATGCTCGAATGGAGACATGGTTCCAGCATCAGTGTTGAGGTATGGATCTGCACACAACCAATATCAAAGAAAAAAGATCAAAAGAGTCATCGACCATCACATGACAAAGCCAAACTATTCCGTAAACTCGTTCACCAATTTAACACACTGTACAGACTTAGTACCTAAAAGAACAAACACTTAAGGAGGTTGCAAGTGACGAGACAAGAAAAAAAAAGTTTGTTAAGTACTATAGACGCCAAGAAAGGTGCGCAGCACCTGGCCTCTGGATGAAGAGACAAAGCTTTCAGCCAATACAAGTTTTCATAGCACGAGAGGACAAATTTGACCTGTATTACTACAGCAATATAAAACAGAAACTCATCTGTTTTAAGGAACCAAGACAGTGACACTGACACAGTATCAGATGGCCACCTCATCAGGGCAGTGGAGAGTAATTACAATTCAAAAGAAATGAAACGTGAAATGCAAAAAGAGGAGGAGGGAACGATTTTAGCCCAAAGAGAAAAAAAGATGAACTAACAGAGAAAGAGAAGTGAGGAAACAAGATCACTAAAAGTGCAACATGGCACTGTTCATATTGCAGAAAGGCTAACACTTTCATTCCGTTAAGAAGAAAGATCAAAGCTTTATCCATCCAAGAGGCCATCATCTTTGAGATTGCAAAAAAAGATCAAGATTTTTGTGTATCTTCTCCAGTTTAGTGATCTCGAGGAAGACCGCCGCAACCTAGCTAGGTAGTTTAACCGAATGAAAAATGATTCAGAAGAGAAGAAAGTAATAAACAAATAGAAATGGCTCAGTATTATACGATAGAAGTGCAATATACTACGTACAGGGATGCGTGGTGTTCGTGCTCTGTGCGATCACGTGGCCACCATTACGAAGACGAAACGGGAGCTGCTGCTATTATTTCCGTATATTTTGACCAAGAAATAAACGGCGCCAAGTACGGCGGCGTCGAGGGGAAAAAACGGACGGAGGAAACGACGGCGGGAGTTACCGATCTTGATGGAGGTGACGCGGAGGCCGCAGTCCTTGAGCACGACGCCGATGCTGCTGGCCGTAACGCCCTTGCCGAGGCCGCTCAACACCCCGCCGGTCACCAGCACGTACTTCATCGTCGATCTTGCCCCTTTCTCTCCGCCGCCGCCTACCTCGCTAGAAAAGCTAGGTCACTGACTGCGGTTGGTTGCTCGTGCGGTTGCTACTCACTTGGTTTCGGGAGGGAGGAGAGGAGGGGGTAGTGGCGAGGATGGAGGAGGAAGAGAGAGGGGGAACAAGGGAGGTTTTTGGTTGGGATGTGAGAAGGTTTGGAGCGAGCACAAGAGGGGTTAAATAGGCGGCTTTGGTCTTTGGACTCTTCGAGGAAGACAACAAATATCACAGACCCTCTTCTCCTTGTCTCCCTTAATTTCCTCTAGAATCTTGCAATACATAATTTATTCACTGTGAAATCTAACAACTGCGAGGAGGACCACATTTGATTTTGAGTTTTTTTTTAAAAAAATCTGTGTTTCATTCGTTAGGCCTACTTTAAAATGAGGAATTTTTGGCCTCTTTTGAACTAGAATAAGATAAATATAGAAATTGGAAAAATAAAGGATTTTAACAAAATTGTAAATCTTAGACAAAGGATTACAATATGGAAAACATACATAAATGGCCATTTCGATGAAGCAGAAGAAAAATATAGAAATCTGAAAAGACATGGCTACCTATAAATTTTGATAACTGTAGCTTGTTCTAAAATTTTCATCTTCTAAAATAGTCTAAATTATTATCTAATTATAAAAATCAATAGCTATAGAATCTAGAAAATAAATTAAAAACTAGAAGTTGAAAAGCCCAACCTTCTAAGATTTTCACTAGCTGGTTGCTTATTAGCTACTTCTTATAATTTTAGGCTTTCCAAACAGTCCATAAAGACAAAAATAAGAAAAAAAACTCCCATGAGATTGAATCATTCCATAGAAATCTAATACGGTAGGATTTATGGATATTCAATTATTTATTCCAAAGAGCCAAATAGAAAAGGTTTACATACAATTTAGATCCTCCAAAATTTGTTTGTTTTAAATAAGGCCTCCATGAGTTTCAAATGAGCCCTTACTTCACCGGTCACCACTATCATACTAAAGTTAATTAGGCTGAACTGGCTTCATAGGATCGTATCACCAGTGTTTTTTTTAATGACAGGACTGCATCAAATTAAAGTCCTTTTAACAAAAAAAAGGGTATCTTTTTATTCCCGTGAGAGTTGAGTTGCTTCTACCAAACTAAGGAGCAGTAATTCAGATATGCAGCAAATTTAGTTACTTCCTCTATCTCAAAATATAGATATTTCTATAATTCAATTTTGTTCTAAAATACAACTACTTCTTTATCTATTTTCTCATCTAAACCAATCATAACTCTTCTAATTTAATTTCTTTACGTGTTTTTTCATATCAATCAATTATAAATATTTTTTACATCAATCTCTTTAAAAAAGAGCAAAGGGCAAAGTAGTTTATTTTAAAGGGAGTACCTACTTCATGTAGAAGACTTTCACCTGCCGTCATCAGGTAGGAATTGGACTACAGAAATTCGTTCTCACTTTTTTTAAAGTAGTACTAGCAAGATCAGCCGCTGATACAGGTAATTACAGGTAGATATCCTCCATTTCAATACGAAGCTTCCATGTCTCGGAGATTAACTTTGGAAGACCTGGCTAACCTTTCTTTCAGAATCTGTTCTGTTCAGTCCATCCAACCCTACAGGTCTAATGTGAAAAGTGTCTCATTTTGGCTGTGGGGGCATTAACGAGAAATGCCATATTCCTCTCTGATTACTATCATACGTTGATTTCGCTAGAGAATCAAGGCTTTAATCAAGTGTAGAGAGTAAAAATAATATTATCTGGTTGACCTAATTGTCTGCAATTTAAGTCACCATCTATAGTTGCAACTTTTAGGTCTGTTCTTATTACGAATCTAACCTCGTATCGATTGGTCAAATATAAAAAATACATTAAACGGTGTGTATTTGTGAAAAAATAATATATGGTTAACTTGAACATCTATGCTAAAAATAAACTTCGATTAAAAAACCATAAAAAAATTAAAATTAAGTTTTAAAATTTAAATTCCAACAGTGATATATAAGTTGGACCTGATTCTAAAATGAAAGCAGCAAGCATGACCATCTCCAATCGCCATGAACCGTGTAATGTTATCCATCTTTCTGAATCCAGAGAACCGTGTGTTCTTCAGAAAGCTCAGCTGTTGCACTGCCGGCCTCTAATTAACATAATGCCGACTAATAGTAACAGTAGTGTGCTTCCAATTAGCTGTCGATCGAGAGAACGTCGTAATAGATCTGTGATGTTTGGGTTACAATTTTCTTTGAATTCTTTGATCAAATCTCTCTGTACTTGTTCGACCTATCTATTCTAATCTGCCAGCCAATTCACAACTCAAATTTGCTGCAGTGCTACTCGACCTCTTGACATCCGTCTATCAGGTTTCTCACTTCTTTCAGTGTAATATTTTACTTTATGGTCTCTAATTAGATTTTGTTCGGTACTGCACGTCAGAACCTTACCATTTTTATGAACCAATAATATATAATTAATTAAATATTAGCTATAAAAACATAAAAAATAAATTAATATGATTTTTTACAACAATTTTTCTTTAAAAAATTTAAAAATATACCGTTTATTAATTTAGAAAATATAAAAGTTAAAAACGAAGGTTCTAACCTGCCTGCCATACACAGCCTTAAGTAAAGTCCTCCTTTTGCTGTACGATATCCTCTGGGACTGACAACGAGGTAAGTAAGGTAGCAGCCGGGAGAATCAGCAAAGATGGTGAGCATTTGAAACTTGGCGACAAGGTTTAAAAATTAAGTTATCACAAAACAGGTTTTAGAGTTTAATCCTATACTATTATTATTTTTCTTGAGTTTTAAATAGTATAGTTTTATAATTAAATTAATATTAAATATGTAGTTTTTATAACTTGATTATAAAATGTAGTTTTACGATACTTCAGTTATATGAAAAGTTAATTTAAATCTGTAATTTTATGATATAACAACTTAAATTTATAATTTTATGATATTTTAATTAAAATATCTATAGTTTTATAAAATTTAGTCTTACTTTTTTTACAAACTTATATCTCATGGACAGTTATTGGCCATGTTGTTTTCTTATTTTGTTCACATGCTTCTCAAGCTGTTAAACGGTGCATTTCGTATAAAAATTTTCTATATAAAATTTTCTTAGAATATTTTTCTAAGAACAACTTTTCATCTTTATAAAAATTAATTCATTCATTTATAACCTTATATAGCTATTAAAAAATCAGATAATCTATCAATTTTAGCCATCTCAATGGGCTAAAGAGTAGGATCTACATAACTCCGGCCCTTGTTTTATAATGTTTTAAGTGAAATTTCTGGTTTACATATTTTTTTATTGGGATTAACAGTCAAGTATCCTTTAATCCATGATCATATAATTCTGGTGACAATACTTCTTGTCTGAAAACAATTCAACTATTGAAAAGCATGGAAGCCATGCCGTCAGATCGAAGTCCGTCCGGCATTCAGACTCATCAGATGCATAATTATCAGATAGGTTACTGTTTCAAATAAAGGTTGTGCACCACCGACCACCTTTTAGTCTGTTGCATTAATATAAGCATGGGCAGCTAAGTTAATGAAGCTGGCGATCATTATCCCGAGCTCTAATCCAGCTTGAGCACAAATTGTCTATCTAAACTAAGCGACACGCTCCTTCCACACGTCCAGATCATCTGGGTGGTTGTTGGTTCCGTCACGTACGTTATCCACAGCAAGAACAACCTAATTGGCCCTACGCTGTTTTGTCTAGCTGTTCATAGTAGCAGTTAATAATGGATTAGTCCCAGCTTATCCTTCTGCGTGCTAGTGCCATGCACGATGCCATTACACATATGTTCAGATGATGCAGAGCTGCTTTTGGCCAAAGCAAAACCCCAGGTGGCAGAGCAGCATGTTCTGTGTTTTTTCAACCTGATGCATATGGGAGAGGGCAGTGGTTAGTAAGGGAACATTTGGAAGTAAAAGCCCAAATTTGTCATGTAATGTATAAATGCTGGTCCAGTAATGTAGGAGTTAGCACTGAAGGCAGGGCACATATTGAGTGCTGTTGTGGACGCTGGACCAAACTATTCACTATGGACTGATTGGTTTGAGAAATGAGAAGGTGAATTGACCGTTTGATTCTGGAAAGTTTGTTTGATCTGAAAAATAGAATAGGTTTGATCCATTGTCACCTCATCCTCACAAGTAATACATTTATTCTTTTTTACTTATCGTTTTGGATGTTGTTATATTCTCTAACGCACATATCTCACCATTACTCTTTATCATTATAAATTTATATATTTTTTAAAAAATATAACTATATGAAAGCATTTTTATGACAAATCTATTATTCTATATTCACATATCAAATCATAATGATTTTTAATATATTAATGATTTAAGAGTTTGATGTTTGAGTGCATGTATTTTAGGTCGTCATCCTTTTAAAAATAAAGGATGGTAGGGGTTGTTTGGTTTATTGTCAAAATCAATATTACCAAGTGTTGTCAAGGCCAAAATTTAGCATATTTTGACATCACCAAATATTGGTAATATTGGATATGTTTAGTTTGCAACCTTGCCAAATTTTGATAAAGTTTTATGAGAGAGCTTATAGAATTACTTAATATTTAGTAGGATGGTAATGATGAGATTGTGTTTAGTTTATTACCTATCAAAATTTTGGTAAGGTTGAAAGTGACGATGAAGTGAACATAGTATATAATAAGTGGAGAAGTGAAGAATGAAGTGCTCCCACCAAATTTAAGTAAGGACTCCATGATATATCATGTAGATCCCCCATTGTAGATGGTTTGATTCCTTAAACCAAACAGCCCCTCAGTCTCCTTGCCTACCAAGTGAATGGATTATGACATCCCGTAGAATTCATCCGCACGTGAAAAATATTAGCCCCTTAATCTATGTGGTTAATACTAAGGTAAACTATTTTAAGCCTTCGAGGACATATTACCCCCCTTTAAATTAAAAGAGTAGTAGGTTACGTACATAAACGCGTTGAAGCACGACGCAGTTTGGGCGGTTCTTTCCAATTAAAGACGTCGTAAAGCTTCTTTTGTTCCATTTCTCCGTGAGCTTTTGCATGGACGATGGGTTTTGGTTGGAGAATATATATCGGCGAAAGCAAGGGCGGACGATCGGCCGGCGGCAAGCGCGCCAAATTGACGCCGTTGGTCTTGATCGGCTAGCGACACGGACGACGCGCATGTTGTCCCAAGTGGCATCGGTTGGACCCACACGAACACCTTATTATTCTTGTCGAATGAAGAGGGTGTCGTCAAAAAGATTATTTGAAATACAGATGATTAATCGCTAAATACAGTAATTTAACGTTCATAAAAGTAAAATAATGACCGTATCACTGATACGTAACGCTTTTATTTCCGTACCATCGGTGATTAAACGGCCGACTTAGCAGCCGAGTCGGGCGTTTTACACAACACCGGTACTAGCTCATGGCGCTATGTGCTCGTGAGCTTTCCATTTTTTTTACTACTCTATGGTGTGCCAGATTTGCGTTCTCACGCCCATGCAGAGAGCTAGATGGCGCTATAGCTATTACGTACGTACGATCGCTGATTCCCCGGCTAATGGTGCACAAAAAATGTCAAGAACTAAAAAAGCATTGCGGTATCGGCTTATCGGATAGGTGCAGTTTCGTGTGCCTCAGCTGCCAGCTACTAGCTGCTATGACACTGTAACAAACTGTTTGTTAGTAGAGATTCCCGTCTCTCAATTATTACTTCCTCCATTTTAAGATACCATTTTTTACTATGATGTTTGGTTATTCGTTCTAATAAAAAAATTTAGTAAAGATAATATATATATATCATGCTTAAAATAAATTTAGTTATAAAATAAGTCACAAATAATACTAACATAGTTTTTTTAATAAGATAAATAATTGAACTTCATATTTATAAGTTAACAACGTTAAATATTTTTTTAGAAAAAACAGACGTGGTATGTTGTAGGCGTGTGTTTGTAGCTGGAGATTGAAGCTCAAACTGGCTCCGACTGAGAGACCGGCTGGAGAGTGAAAGAATCTCCATGCCCTTTTCGTATAGTTTACAATTACTCGAGAAGTGGACGACGACGCATAGCTAGTTGCGTCCGCGTGGTAGCGCAGAAATCGACGGATTCTTCCCTTGGCCGGAATGTTTTCCTGGGAACAAGTACACGTCGGTATCGTGGCAATCGCTGCCGGCCTTGCGTGCGTGCGTGGAGGTTCGGCTCAGCACATTCCATAGAATCTCCGGTGAACATCAACCGAACGTGCCAAAATCTTTTGTCATATATAAGTTGTTCAGAATGAAAATATTTTATTGTTTTTAATAAATAAGAAATAAATAAGTGTAGGCTGATAAGAAATTTGAATAGAAATTGATTTAACTACGATTAATAATAAATGATAGAAATCATAAAATTTAAATTCTAAAATTTCTTATATTTTAGATTTTAGGACGAGGTAAGTAATCATTTTTTAATGTTTTTAGGAGGATAATCTTTTTTAAGGAAGGAGGTGTTTTATTAATTACTCATAGGATGACTACAATCGTTTGCATAATGCATGTTCGAGCTTGCAATCTCCACACAGTACAACGCGTAGTACTTTTAGCAAAATGAGCTAATTCATAAGCTACTAAATTACACCCTCTACTAATACGCCGGCATTTAAAGGAATGAAGCAGTCCAATGTATAGACAAATAATTGAACGAATTTTGTAACAGTGGTAGGATTAGCATTCATGTGAACATGAGGAGCAACGTGGGAGCAGTGAAGCAGCGTGAGTGATGATGGATGCCCGGGAGGAGGGAACGGGCCACTGCATTTTTGGCATTTTAGTATTTTAAAAAAATATATTTTATAAATAAACACTCTAATAAAATTATTACACATATAGATCGTTATACCGGCTCCAGGTTAATGTCAACCCTAGCCGTTGATGGATTTAGTGCATGACTTTGCTACTTACGAATAAATTAACTTTCTCTTCTCCAAATAGTATTTGTGGTCAAATTTTAGTCAAACGGACAAAATCAATATATCCTAATTTATTTTGACTAATCTATTTTTATTTATAAAAAACTTAATCCAGAAAGATAATGGGTTTCTCCCTCCTTCCCATATCTAAATCCTATTAACTTGCTGCTAATTTTTTTTAAGAAAATGGATAATTTAGGGGACTGAATCGTGCTACATTGATTTGTCAACTTTTTATTGTAAAATTTCACATCATGATTTAGAGATGGGGGAGAAAGAAAGGAGTTGGCAACTCGGGAGCACGAGTGGCTATGAGAGCATGGATTCAACGGAGAACTAACGATGACAGTAGCACGACGGCGATGTGCAGGCACCGTGAGAGTGGAGGTAATATGGGATGACCCAGTTAAGAAATGGAGGTGGCGGCCTATCTAAAGACATTTTTGTCTTCTTAAAAAAAATTCTGATAAGCAGCTAATACACGCATGAACTCACATATTTAACGAGGGTATAAAAAGATCGAACAAATTTTATGTACATGCAAAAAAAAGGTAACTTTACAGTTACGCAGGAAATCTTCTCCGCATTTTTTCGGCCCGCACCAAATACCAGGAACCAAAAGTGGGGCCCACGCGAGCCGCCACGTAAGGCAGGGAGCGTGGATCGCGGGGGGGTAGGTGGGCCCACATTCTGTCCTTGGGCAATGGTGTACGTGGGCCCCACCACGTTGCAGATACCGCTGACAGCGCGGTAGGCCCCACCCCACCACGTGGTCCTCACCCCCCTGGGGTGCCAAACCCAGGCCCCACCACGACCGTTGGTAGTTACAGGGGATCGACTGTCTCTCTCTCTCCCTCTCTCTTAACGATCCGAATACGATAGACTACTGCTTTGCCCGTCTCTCTTTAAGCATAGCGAGCCAAATGCTAATAATATCCAGTAAGGTAGCTCGACCATTTGGTGTGATCTTGTCCCTGGTCTTAAAATTTCTTGTACGCAATCGATCGAGTCGGTTAATTGGGACCATGCGATCGATCAAAGCATCCATCCAAAATAATCTTATCGAATGAATAGCGCCGCATATATAATCGTCCATGATCCATCCGGCCATTGCACGATCGAATCTCCACTCACGGAGATCTTACTACATTACTGTTCTTCGTGTCGTTCGTTCATAGTTCCAGTTGGTATTTTATACACACGACCAACGCCAAAACGCAGTGTCTGTTTATATATGGAGTAGCAGCAGCATATGCATCCGATTAACTGCACCGCCGGCTTGGTGCCCGGTCAGATCCAAATTAAATTTTGGCCCTGCTGTATGCAGCCATTGGTATCCTCGATCTCGCAATCTCGGCCGGGTGGCTGTTTCTGGAGAATAGCCAGGCTCACTTTTTTTTTCAGATTTTTTATAAGATTTTATAAATACATTTCCTAAACGGTTAAATTAGACTGATAAACGATATATTTTTTATAAAAATTATCATCTCACATTTCTAAAATAGATTTTTAACTTTATAGTAATTAATTGTATTATTTATACCATTAAATATCTATTAAAAATTAAACATTTTTAAAAATCTTTTTAGCTATCACGAACGCAACCATAGCTGATTGGTAGGTTTGGTAGCTAAGTTAGCCTTGTTGAAACAGATAACACCAATGGCAGGTAGGAGTAGAACGAATTACTGTCAATTTCTGTTGCTAAATCAAAATCAAGGATTTGAAACTACTCGGACGTGACTAGGATCAATCTCGGCGTCTTCGGTCCATCCCTCACCAACCCTCGCGATCGACGTCGTTGTCGTCCGTCGCCGCCCGTCAGATTAAATCCTCCGTGGCCGCTGCTCGTCTCCGCCGCACTGTCGGCAGACGGCAACGTCCACGGCGACGATTCAAGGAGAGGTTTCCATTTGTGAATGGTCGGTGCGCGCGCGCTCCGTGGCCTGCGGGATGTCAGCGTCTCAGCGACGACGACGACGACGACGACGACGACGACGGGCGGTCGCGGCTGGTCACGGCACGTGTCGTCGGTGTCCTGGCGAGAGCAGCCGCATTCGGCGATCGATCCGGCCGCGCACGTTGGAACGAAGCAAGAGAACAGCCAGGCCTGCCAGGGCCCGGTCATGACCACCGGCCGGCTCATGTACCTCGCGCCCACGTCACTCTGCAGTTGGATCACGCGTAGCTGTCCGTGAACGCGTGGGCAATTCTGCTCGGTCCACTTGTCAACCTGCCATATGGTCGCATCACCGGCTGCGCCCCCGCTGAGAAGTCTAATCCGTGCATTGGCGACTAAACGTTGTTGTCTCTACCTTGGTTTTGTTAATTGGACCCGGTGTCCGGCTCTAATCCTTTGGTTGGTCACAACCATGGCCACTGACCATTGCACACGTTTTGGACGCTGAGGAGATCACCTATGACGTCTGATACGACCACATGTCGAGGAGCGCCTATGAATGTCAGCATCAGGCTAGCGTGGTCGGTACAACAGGATCATGTTGTTGTGGATAGAACAACTAAAAGAAATCGAACAATGCCGCAAGTTTATACTAGTAGTGTGCGCTCGGGGGTGATCGATGGTCATAAATACATTAGTGGTGAAGAAAACGATAAAATAGTGCCGGCAAAATCTTCTTTTTTACACGCCGGTGGATAAGAAAAGGTTTGTCGATGATCACATGATAGAAAACTGTTAGACTGCCCTTTCGTTAGTGCTTCCTCCATCTCATATTAAGTAAATGACCTTAGTATTAAATAGATTATGAGTGGGAGGATGGTTATTGGAAGATAGTTAGAAAGAAAAATGGTACTCTAAAATACATTATTAGGGGAGCTATCATTCCTATGACATATGACATATACAGAACACAACTCATCAAACGCCGAACAAGCATACACCCATCAAATATTTAGAACACACCAGACAAGAATAGCAAACACTGGACAAGATAGTCTCTCTCGATATTCCCCTCTCACTTGAAACCCTAACCGCCTCTCCCATGCCTTGCCGCCACTTAAGCTAGCCATCGGACCACGGTTGCTAGGACAAAAATGGTGGGGCATCATGGTAGTGGATTCGATGATGGCGATGGGGCTGATTGGCACATAGCATTGGGCTTGGCCACGGCGGCGACTGGTAGGGTGGTGTGATAGGTTGGTACGGTGGATGTTAGCAATGCCAACGGAGGTGGTAGTCGAGTGCACTACATCGACAGAGAAGGCAACCCAAGATGCGACGGCAGTGCTGAGGTCTATGAGTAAGGTTGGCTATATTGGGGACAATCAGATCCAGTGGCCTAGAGCCAAATTTGGCCTAACACCAACAATTTCTAGCGATGGAGTTGGCAGATGCATTGTGGTGGCCTAATGGCATTTTCCTACATCAGCAACGATAGGTGCCATGGTAGGTAGGGTGCACGCACCTCATAGTGGTTGTTTGGAGGCTTGAGGGTGGTTGGTCGGCTTGACAAAGGCATAACTTCTACGACGTGCTAGGAGCATCAGCGAGTGCCATGGTGGTGCCATGGGCCAGGGCAGTGATGGCGGTGATGGTTTCTCGGCTCGGCAACAATGTGGTTTTAGCAATGTTTCTGTAGTGTGCTAGGTGCGTTGGCGAGTGGCACAAAAATGAGTAGGCGTGGTGGCAGTAGGGCAAAGGAAATCCACAATGGTGGGTGGCAACGTTGGGTGTATGGCTAGGGGATTAGCTCCTTCTCCATGCTCACGGCTGAACTGACAGACAGCGAAGATTGAGAGATGGCATGGTACACTAGATCGCCATCTCCTTTCCCTTCCCTCTTGCGCTATGGCAAGGGCCTCCACGAGGGATAGCAAGTTAGCTGGGTGCGTTCAAAGAAGGATGGAAGGAAGGGCAAGTTTGAAGTACATATATTGAAGAAGTTTGAAGCTCAGTCTTCTAGCTTTTTTTTCTTAGTCTTTTAGCCTTATTTCTTTTCTTTTTATGTTCCTTAATTTTGAGGCTTGGAGTCTAAGAACTTTTATATGTTTTGGCTATGTATATCCATTATGTAGAAAAATACATAATACAACTGTGTTTCTTTTGAGATACTCTATTGTTATTTGTTCTACTAAGGGAAAAGCCAGTTAAATAAAGAATGTTATTGAAAGTACATTTAGGCCCCTATATGGGTTTTGGATAATTGATGACAACACGATAAGGGGACTAACATATGCGCTAAGTGTATGAACGGGAGTTAGTTTTAAAAAGAAAATGAAAATAATTTGCATTGGCAACCCCTACAAAAGGTAGAGAAACATCACTATGATGATTTTGACATTTTCTCATGATCGTTTTATGCTTTTCAGAGTCTAGGCATGCCTACTATCAAGAGGGGTGTGCAATACAAGGCAATGATTAAAAGTGCTCAAAATCCATCCTTGATCTTTTAGATGAGAAGTATAAAGTCTCATTCTCTTTAATCTATCTAATATGAGCTTTGTTTGGCTACCCTAGAGACTCCGAGTGATTATCCCAGAGACTCTAGGAAACTTCCTTAGTTGCTTGGAGCTCTAGTCTAGGGGCTCCATGCCAGCCTTGGAGTCTCCTCTCCTTGCAAGCTTGGAGACTCCGAGGAGATACCCGAAGGCTCCAAAAAACCCTCCCGGCTACCCAGATGTCGTGTTTAGGGACCCCGGGTGTGACCTACGACCTTCCTTCCCCATAATCCCAAAGGCTCTAGGTGGCTATCCTATATACTCTGAGAAACACCTTTGGCCACCTAGAGGCTGAGTCTAGAGACACCGAGATTATGCAGCTTAAGTGTAACGGTTAGTGGTGGGAGTATGGGGGTATTTATGCCATCCATTCCCCACCTTCCCAAGTTAGCTACTCCCATTTGGTCTTTTACTCTCTCTCTGTTGAAGCTCTCCCTTATTTCAGGCTCTCTTGGCTTTGAGGCAAATCTTTATGTGATTTAACTTTGGATTTTAGGGATTTGAGTACTTGTGAGCTAAGATTCATTCTTTGAGCACCTAAGATAGATGTTGGGCCTTGCACGTGCTTGTTACTCTTGAAGTGTAACCTTCTATCTGGCTAGGTGTCTCCCACGAGTTTCCAAATAGGTGTGGAAAGCCCGAAAACATTTGTGAAGGTTCTACTCCACCTTTGCAAGGAAAAGAAGTAACATTTGAGTGGACATCTTTTGTTATCCTAGAAGATTGCATGGTTGAGCAATCCTCATTGATGGACTAGGGTTCCCCTTCAAGGCTTGATTGTGGGCTCGATTGCAGATTTGCATGTCCTAGGTGTTGGGTTGAAAAGCTAGATGGTCTTGTGGTTACAAACTTAGTGAGGTTTTGGTTTAATCAAGACTTGGCTCTACGGAGTTTCTCAGTGGAGAGTAGGATTCTTAAATCCAAACTTTGGTGAAAAATATCTTGTCTTCCTCGTTTACTACATTTACTACCTTGCATGTGCTTTGAACCTTTGCATGTATATGCTAATTCTATAACTTGTGGTAGTTGCTTTATCTCTATTAACTTGTGGGAATTGAGCAGAACCATCGAACTAGACTAAGGGTTCCAAACAATTGACCGAAGACTTCTAGAAAGTATTTAATCCGCTACGAAGTTTGTCAAGTTTTCAAGTTTTACCTATTCACCCGCCTTTAGGCTTATTAAAGAACTTTAAATCATGTCATCCTCCTATATGAGATCACATAACCAAATCTTAATCCTAGTCATCCCTGTATGAGATCATGAAATTTGATCTTAATCTATTTATCTATCTATCTAACTATATCTATATTAAAAGCGCATCTAGGCCTCATGTGAGTTTTGGATGATTGATGACAAATAATTAAGGGACTAATGTACTTAATGAGTGTATAAACAGGAGATTAGTCTGATGAAAATGAAGAATGGAATACAATATATGTTCATTATGACACAAGGTAACGAGTGACTAATGATGGTAAGATGTGGTGAAGGGTTGGTAAGACTTGGCTACATAAAGGACCATACATGGAGAAGGTCGAGTAAGAGCTTAGTGCCAAAGGACTGATACAGTGGTGAAGGAGTAAGTGCTTAGTGCAAAACCGATGGACCAATTGATACCATAAGAAGTTATAAGTTATGAAGTATCAATCTTTGTTGAAGTGGAAGCGAGCGGGAAAAAACTCGGAAGAAAGAAGATCAAGTTGCTCTAAAACTTGTGTGGGTTGAACAATCCAGGTAATGTTGGACAATCCGACCCAGCATGGGTTCGCGTGGCTGTTACAGCTAGATCAGATAGTTTGGGTTGATGTTGGACTGTCTGACTCAACAATGATCACATGATCATGTGTTGATCGTGTGGGATCAAGTGTTGAGTCAGACAATTTAAAAGTGATTGGATTGTCAGGCTAGTTCAATGTTCGGAGTAGAGTGTTGACTAGACATAGGAATTGAACTGGCTAGACAATCCTACATCGATCAAACAATCCGGTCCTGTTGTAATCAACTTAAGTTGAACAGTCCAAAGCAGCATCGGACAATCTAGCTTATACTTTTTTCGGAGGTGATCGGATAAAGTGTAATGGTGGGTTTGTCCAGCATTGATACTAGAGAATGTGCATTGGACAATCCGGTGCATTGCTGGATTGTCCGACCAAGACTTGGAGCGATCAGACGTTTGCACAACTGGACTTTGGAAAAGTACAGACCAGTAGTCCACTAAAGGCACGATTGGACAGTCCGACAATGGTACTAGATTGTCTAGCTCTTTATGCCTTAATGGCTAGTTGTTTGTTACTGTTACAAAAGTTGTATAGAGTCGGACAATCCGATGTGGTATCGAATTATCTAGCTTAGTACATTTCTGATAGACTTCTACAATGGCTACAAATGGCTAGTTGGAGGAGTTTGTGCTATATATGGGCATTGCAATGGAGTTGTTTGAAGATCTTTGGACTCTCTAACACCTGAATAATCTAAATATTGTCCAAATGTCTCAAGAGCTTATTAAAGATCTATTGAGAAGAGTTTTAGCCTTGAGAGTGTGCTTAGTGTGAAGTTTACAAGGTTAGTTGATCTTTAACCATCTCAAGAGTGTATTAGAGATTGTGTGCTTTTAGTAAGTGTAGTTGAGAGTGGTGTGGAGTGTATGTGTTTCAAGTTTGTGAACTTAGAGCAATTGTAATTGGAGAAGGAGAAGCCCACAAGCTACCAAGTTGTGAAGCTCAGTGTACAAAACTCATCAGTTGGCTGCTCTGATGAAATGTTATGTAAAGACCCGCCGACTTATGGCTCAATCTATTATTAGCAATCTAGAATGTTGAACCTAATTGATTTAGCTTGAGATCAATAAGCCGATAGATCCCACACGAATGTGATGTGATATATCTGATCAAACTTAAGAGGTTAGATCTAACCAATGCAGTCTTAGATAGAGCGGATACATAAGGATAATGGTAGAACTTATTCCTTTATCAGAGTTTAGACCTAACCGATGCAGCCCCGCGTCGAAAGCTAGAACCCGCCGGAAAAAAAAACTAGATAAACTAGGGTAGTGATGCGCTGAGATTATATTGATATGTGGAAATGATTTACAAAATTCTATGGGGTCTATATTTATACCCTAGGATTACATAAATCCCACACGAATACAGGATAAACTTTCCTAATAATTAAACAAAATCTCTCTTAGGGATAAAAGGAAAACTAACTAAACTTGTTTATCTATAAGATATATTTTACAAAGATAAAAACCACCTTCCCATGGCTTCCATGATTTCTCCTCAGATCTGATCTTATCTAGATAAGTTTTCATTTTCAACTGTCCGATTGGCTCTTTCCATCTATCAATCAGTCTCTTTCCATCAGCCGATTGACTCTCCGATCCTTCATCAAATTTGTTTATAGGGCTTACCAAATTTTGATGCTAAAACATGCCCTATAGTTTCAAAGTATGTTGACTCATGCTTTGAAATTATCTTATTTAGGCTCCCACGACTCCAAAATCTCCTCCCTTGCTTCTTGCAATTAGCTTTCATGAGCCAATAATATCTGCATCAAATGCACTAAGTTGCCAAACACTTAGAAAAAAAACTTCCTTCTGATACGACTTGATAATCCTTGAAATACCAACTCTGCTAACTGTTAATCGCGTAAGTCCAAGATGTAGCATCAGGTTCGTATACTGTAGAATCTTTGAATATACTTTGGAACCGGTTCCTCTACCCTCTGTTTCACCAATATCATATTTGTGAGCCACATCTTGTGGATCCCCGCAAAGAAGTGCTTATGAAATTGCTCTTCTAGATCAGTCCATCCTCCGATTGAACTTGGCGGTAACGATGAAAACCAAGTAAAAACCAATCCAGACAGTGACAATGGAAACAACCTAACTCTCATAGCTTCTTCCGCAGATGCTTCTCCATACTAAGCTAAGAATCGACAGACATGTTCAACTGTAGACATATTATCTTGCCCTAAAAACTTAGAGAAGTCTGGTATCTTGTATTAGGGTGATAACGATACTCTATCAAACCACTCAGGGTATGGATGCCGATATACAAAATTTGTCTTCTTCGGTTTCAAGCTGAATTGTTCCTTCATCACTTTGAATATCTCTACTGTCCACTCATTGTCTCCATCATGCTACCCTGAGTTGAACATAGCTATCGAACCAATTGAGCATTGACATCTGTGGACTAATATTTGTCGCTGTATGAACTTGCAGCTCTTGAGTAATTAATCCATCCACACATTTTCTTATCAAGTTCTGAAGTATACTTGTCAACTCTCTAGATTGATCGATCAACACATGACATAAAGTTTTATCAACTACTTCTTGGATGGATTTCTGTGGATTTAAATATGCATGTTGAGTTGGTTCACCGATCAGAGTTGGTATTGAGAACAAATTCTTTTGGATCGTTCCGTCTTGTGTCATACAAAAGGATTACAACCACAACTTCTCAAAATCCTTCGTAGATTGCTCCACCTGTTACCTCTATGTATCTGTCAAGTCTTTCAATACGATCGAAATAATGATATCTTTATCAAATTCTTTATCGGACGAGTGCGACTTAACATCAATCTCTTTTTTAATATATTGATTAAAATTTGGTCTCACTGGGTATGCCAAAAGAGTGTTCGTGCGTGAATCAGTCTACCGGATTCACCAAAGAAGATCTGATACGATGCGTCCGAACATACGAAGTCTAAAAGATCTATTTAGGTCTAGTGTAGCTTTTTAAATTTCTTAGCGTCTTTGGTTTATTGGGATAGTATTAAGAATTTTTGCTCAATAGAACTTGCAACTGAAAATAATGTGGAAGTTTTAGGTTCAAAATTTTAAGCTAAAGGCAAGACTTCGAACTAAATACACCTCGATACATATTAATTTGAAGCGCACCATTTAAGATCTCACGTTAAAAAAATATGGCCGTTGATTATTTGAGTGATAATATCACAGCCTTAGATCTATGGATGTGTTAACTAATATCACAGCCGTACATGCATGCTACTTTCCTATCTAATCAAGTTAAGTAAATCAATTAGAATCATACGCGGTACAGTTTATCTGTACGAATTGGGAATCTACTTCTAAAACCTGTAAAGAGCATGTGATTTCCCATCTAATCACATCACGTCAATTAAGTGAAAGTGTAATTGGAATCATATACGGTGTGTGTGTATATATATATGTATATGAATTGAAAATGTCATACTAAAAGCCAGACTACATGCCAAGGCCACCATCCAGCATATACCGTGCTAAATTAATCTTCGCGCGCCGCATGCAGCAGCTGCTACACAAATTAATCGGCCACGATCCAGTAAACTAAATTAATCTCAGCATACAGCCATCTACGGAGAATTCATCAATATAGGTGCATCATTGAGCAACCATGCAGATGGAAGCATTTGAATCTGTACAAGAGCTAACTTAGCGCGTTGCGTAGACTTCTCCAATAGTTAAGGTATGTAATGCTTTAAGTTCTAATTAAGGGTATAAATTATGTATTGTTGTCCTGAACTTTTAGCAACTCATTTTTTATTCGCAAGCATCATTACACTTAAATCAGTTCTATCCTAATCAAACAAATATACGTACATAAGCCATGTACTGAATTGTAACTCTATGTAACCAAACAAGCAAGCACACCAACACATATTCGTACAGTATAGATCATCTATACCCCCTTGCTTATTATTTATTAATAAAGCTAATAATTTTGAATTATTAAATAATGAAAAATGCTATAACTGAGACTACAAACAAAATACAAGTCAATACATATTAAATTATACGAATTATGAAACTACCAAATTAACCATGGAAATTCCATAAATAAACCTCTAAGTATGCCCTCACGTTAAGGAGAGTCCGGCTATTGGTTTGGTGCATTAAATTATCATGACCATAGATAATATTGATAATTTTTGTGCAATGAAACTTGCAATTGAAAATATTGTGGGTGTTTTAGGTTCAAAATTTAAGCTAAAAGCAAGACTTCAAACTAAATACAGCCCGGTACATATTACTTTGAAAGTTTACTTTCTAAAGTCTCTCACGTTAACCAGAAAAATTAACCATTAATTATTTGGGTCATAATATCATAGCCGTACATCATATTGATGTGCTAAATAATATCACAGCGTGCATGCATGATACTTTCCTATCTAATCAATTTACTTTAATTAATTGGAATCATATGCGGTACAAATTATCTGTACGAATTGGAAATCTACTTCTAAAACCTACAAAGAGCATGTGCTTTCCCATCTAATCACATCATGTCAATTAAGTGAAAGAGTAATTGGAATCATATACGGTCTATATATATGAATTGAAAATCTCCTACTGAAAGCCAGACACATGACAAGGCCACGATCCAGCTATACCGTGCCTAATTAATCTCCGAGCACGGCATGCAGCAGCTGCTACAAAAATTAATCGGCCACGATCCAGTAAACTGCTGCATATCCGTCAGTGGCATGTAATCCTGTGACCCTCCCAGTGCCCACACACACAAAAAGAAAAAACACCCCGCAAAAGAAAAAAAGCATCGACAAGAGCAGTTGGAGGCTACAACCACCTAGCCACAGATGATCATCAACCTGCTGTTTAACCCTAATCTGCCAACCGATGGAAATGCTTCGGCTGAAATGGAAAAGGCAGTCTTGGTTGATGCGCCGAAGCAATTGCTTATGCAATGGGAGCGTAAGACTGCTAATCTGCCATGACCGATCGGTCGGCTAGCAAGATGGGGCACCTACAGGCGTAGCCGCATCTTCTCGTGTATGAGCGTGCGTCCGCGACGGGAGTAGGCCGCCGCTGTTTTTGCATTGCTCCGGCCGGCGGCGAAAGGTGGAATACCATGCAGAGGTGGCCGTGCTGCCGACAGGCGCTTGTACGTGGATTGATTGGACCGACCTGCCACACGTACTACTGGCACTGGGCATACACGAATTTGGCTAGCACCTGCATGTGCCTGTGGCTGTGCGGGCTGCAGGTTTGCCCGCCGCGCGCGCGCAGATTGACGTCGTTGAATTCGAAGTCGCCATCAAGAGGCGCGGCCGGGGGAACAGGCCGGTTTGGTAGGCGGGGCGGCGTCGTGATGGCGGGTGCAACTCGTAACAGGTTGGCGGTTCAGTGCGGTCGGGTTGTAGAGTAGTCTTGTAGTGATGTGTTTAGTATGGGCTGCCAGTTCATCCAACTAGAGATCGAACTGCTCGTACCGAAACCAGGTAAACAAGACTAGAAGCTAGCACGGAGCGAGTAGCGTACTGCTACAACGACGGTGTATGTGACATACAGGCACACAGCTAGCATAAAGAAGATGGTGCAACGGTCTTAACACCGACCTCTGTCTGGTTGATACGTACTAGTGTTGCAACGGGGCCCCGCGCGACTAACCGAGATGTGGCTGGCCCGCTCGCCCAACAACGGCCTAAGCCAAAGCCTCCCGTTGCTTCTGTTGACAAATTAAGCCGATGGATCTTCTCACCAAAAAAAAAAAAAAAACCGTTGAGCGGCCGCACTCGATCGATCAGATCACATAGCTTGGATCGCCTCATCACAGCAGCTAGCTCGTGCCTCCTCTTCTCCCGTCCGTGTGGCGTGCGGTACTGTGCGTGCGCTTGTCCCCTCGTGGCCCTGCCCGGCGGCCAAGTGATGACGAGTGCAATACATCACCGCGCGCCCGCCCACTCCTGTGATGTGGATAGCCGGCGAGATCACACGGAATATTGGCGCGCATGCAAACCTCTCTACGAGCTAGTATTATAATAATATTTATATACGTCTAGTTAACGCGTTCTTGTACTAGTACATACGAAAAACGACGTGTACACGCGTTCGATGGTACCTACTCCTGATTAAGCTAGGCCGGCCCTACGAATGCTTGGGGGCAATGTAACAAGCTGTACTGTACATGCATGCATACGGCATGATTCCTGTTGATCGATCGATCGATCAAGACGATTAACTAGGTCCATTCCTTGTCAGTGACTCAGTGTCTAAGAAAAAAAATAGTTGAGTCACTACGCACTCACCTGTGACATGTCTAAACCTATGCATATACCACTGATATCTTTACGTTCATTAGCACATAACCTCTTATTCTAAATGGCCATTTATGATAGGACTTAGTATCTTTGTTACGGATAGGCTCATCTTTTACGGGTCGTATCGAGGCCCATTAGAGATGAGACAGAGTGGCTGGATCAATCACGAGAGGTCATATCTATGATGAGTCGTCGTATAAAAACGATACAGATAATGTATTTCTGATGGGTTCAATAGATAGACGGTCACACGTAAGCCCTCTAAATCCATCATAGGTGAATGTTTACTACTTGTAACGGTCTCTTAGTATAGTCCATCAGAGATGAGGCTTGTTCTATGATGTGTGTTCACCTCTATGGCCCGTCACAGGTGTTTTGACCACACATCTGACGGTTGTTATATTGGCAATAGACAGAGGTTGACTATCTTCTATATATTCCTCCCAAGATGTATTTATTGACCAATTTACCTTGTACACTATTTATATTTTAGGTGGGAGGGTAAGGAGGGTAAATCTTTGTCCTAATATTGAGAGGTTAAAAAATAAGCTAAATTTGGACTTAGTAGTTTTATAATTTATTTATCTAAACTAATTTTATTATATATGTATAGATATATCATAGTTAGATATACAACACTAACCGCTTAAGCTAGTAGTTTAGAAATAGAGTAGTTAAATTCCTAAACACTGTGGAAGATGATAAGAGAAGGAGTAAGGAATATGTGATCTATCTATGCATAGACTGCAAAAATAAGATATTTATATAGAGAGCATAGTTATAATCTCATCTTATACATATAGATTTTATGAAGGGTTATAGTTGTTAGAGCAAACACGCGGAGCAAGAAGTGCCGAATGTTCTTGTTAAAGATGTGGACGGTGAATAGCAGGATGAACAAGAAGATCGCGATGACATGTATGTTCCTTCTTTGTTTGGCGTTGATATCATTAATGTCGACTATGATCTTTCTCAGATATTCTGTGATGTTGAGGAGCCAGAATATAATGAGAAGGATTACAAAAAGTTATCAGCTTTGATGATGGATTTGGAGACACGATGTAAGCCGAATAATATGAAGCTTAAGGCAAGTAACGGTTGGTCAGACACGAGCTTCATAGATCTGCTTGATTTTTTGAAGGACTTGCTACTCGATGGGAACAAAATATTGAAGATAATATATGAAGTAAAGCAAGTGTTATGTCTCTTGGGATTGGAGTTTAGAAGAATTCACGTATGTCCGAACGATGACATGTTATACTACAAAGAATACGCCAACTTGGATGCGTGTCCTACATGCGAAGCTTTTAAATACAAGTAAAAGAATAACAATATGCAGGGTAAGAACTCAAAGAGGAACAGTCCAGCAAAAGTTATGTGGTATCTCCCTATCGTCGACTGCATGAAATGAACGCTTGCTAATCCCAAAGAAGCTAAGTTAATTCATTGGCATGCAATGGACATAAAAGAGGATGGTATGCTAAGTCATCCGACCGATTCAGCACAATGGAGGAATATCTATAAGAAGCACCCTGAATTTACAGAAGTGTTCGCGCGCGGGACAATCGAACCGAGCAGAGGCACGCAGAGAGAGAGCGTGTGGGGCAATCGAACCAAGCAGAGAGGCACGCAGAGAGGGAGCGTGAGCATGAGCCAATGGAGGTCTGATAGAGGCATAGATATATCCATTCTTTTTCTTATTAAGTCCCGAAGCATATATTTCAGCCCTTTAGATTGATCGATCAGCACATGACATATAGCTTTATCAACCAGTTCTTGGATGGACTTATGTGGACTTGAAGATACATGTTGAGTTCTTTTATCGATCAGAGTTGGTCTTAGGAGTGAATTCTTCTAGATTGGTCCTTCTTGCATTATGCTAAAAGATTGCAAACATAACTTCTCAAAATCTTTCACAGATTGCTCCATATGCTGCCTCTATGTATTATCAAGTCTTCCAAAGCAACTAGAATAATAATATCTTCATCAGCTTTTTCATCGGATGAGCACACCTTGGCATCCACTTCTTTTTTAGATATATTGAAATTCGAGTCTTGCCGGGCGTGCTAAAAAATATGTTCGCACGCGGGGCGACCGGACAGGGTAGAGAGGCGCGCCGAGAGGGAGTGCTAGCGTGAGCTAATGGAGATCCAATAGAGACACGCACGGACACACTGAGGCCTGGAAGATTTGCTTGGCTCTAGTGTAGGTCATTCGGCTCATCGGTTCATTGGAGTACACTCCCGATTGTCCTACCAAGCATGCTAAAGAATATGTTAAGCCAAATCGGTTCTTAGTGTTTACCAATAGAGGTCTGATGCGATCGCGCCTAAACACGCCAAGGCCTGGGAAGTCTGGTTGACTCCAGTGCAGGTCCTTCAGCTTCGAGGTGTCTTCGTCGAGTTGCTGGAGTTGTTGGTGTGCTAGTTAATTTGACCTCTAGTTGCCAACCTTTCATATCATACTTTAAAAGAAAAGAAAGCTTCATCAGACTGTATGGAGGAAAGTTACTTGTAACGTATTTTAGTGCATGGCCTATCATAGGTAATGTATATGTGATGGATTTTATTGCATGGCTCATCATAGGTAATCAAAATCCATTTTTTTAGTATCTAGATTTAAGCAAAGTCACTCACATACATATCTAAGTTACTGATGCCATTGTTCTAGAAATCTATTCCCAAGCCATGACATCGTCGCCACTGCCGTTGTGCCCTATCGTCATCCTTGACCTCCCTAAGCCCACCACTACGCCATCGTTGCCATCGACCTTATGCAATCCCGTCATCCGAGAGCCCCTGAAGCCCGCCACTGTGTCGCTGTCACCGCTGACCTCGAGCCTTCTCATCATCCCCAAGCTCCCCAAGCCCACCACTACGCCATTGTTGCCACCGTTCCTGAGTACCGTCACTGTTGAATGTTAGCACACAACATTCTCTATGATTTAGCTTTACACTTTTTCTGCCACTTTAAGTAGATTGCTTTGACTTAGGATTAAAACCCTAAGTCACAGTAGAAAATTTACCTGTGACGAGCCTAAAAAGGAAACTCATCGCAAGTAAGTTGCCTATGATGGGCCAATTTGAAAAACTCTTTATAGGTAACTTACCTATGACAGGCCTAGAAATAAAACTTATCATAGATAACTTTTAATGGCAAAAATTGATACAAACTAGCATATCGGCATAGTGGCTTTGGTGTGTTTGATGAAAGCCAGTGGTCTTTGACAAAAGCCGATGGTGATGGATCGACTTGACTCGATATCGGTGGAAGACAATGGTTGATGAATTAGCTTGTAGGTTTGAGTGTGGGTCTGAGTGGATCAATTGGCCCGTGAATGATTGAGCCCAAGTCAGTTTGTGAAAGACAAAGAAAATTATATTTGGGGATATCTATTTTAATTAGGCAATATTATATCATAATTAGGATGGTTTGTTAGTTTCTGTTTGTTTCATGGTTGCCGTGGATAATGTAACCATCTAGGACTCATTTAATTCTAAGGTATAAATACAAACCCTACGTTAGTGTAAAAAAATACAATACATAGTTCAATACAACAATACTCTTGGCACGTCGCCAACCCTAGTTCTCTAGGTATTTTTGGTAAGTTCTAGCTCTCGCTGCTAGGCTACAACATTTTGATCTCTAGCAAAGTGATATGTCCTGCCATCTGGCAGCTGTATCGGCTAGATTGGTCTTGTCTAAGGCCGTATATTTTTTATCTCTTAGATTGTCCTAGTTTGATTGATACGATTACCGATTTTACTTGATATATCAGTTCTGTCTAAGACTATATCATTTTGATCTTTTATATTGATTTAGTGTATCCATCATGCTTACGTAGGATCTATTGGCTAAGTAGATTTTTCTTATTATCTTCAATCCGGTACGGTCTCGGTTAGTTACGATCTATTAGATTGTTGTTAATAGATTAAATCCTACTAAGTCATTATGTTTTATTTAATGCTTCATCGGAGTTCTAGTCGATGAGGTAACTTTGTAATTAAGTTTTAAGTTTAATACATATTGGCTCTCTAGACGATATTTTTGTCTTTATCATAAACTATCTTTACACATATCGGACTACCAGCCGATATTAATCTTCTGTTTCAACGATTAATTTACTATTGATCAAGATGTCTTAGTAGATTCAATCTTATACTATTTTGGTTTAATCAGATATATCAAGGTTATATTTACTAAGGTTAGCGTTGTAACTTAGTAGGTTTCGTCCTTCCATCGGCTAAGCTATCCGATGAGTTACTTGACTATATTATTTTATATGTATCTATATGCTCGCATTAGTCTTGTCACTAGTGCGCAAGTACTACCATTCCCATCGGCCATCGGCTGATGGAAGGAGCTTGTATCGGCCATTAGGCCAATTGGCTCAAGGTTCTAATTTTTGTTTATGTTTCTTGTCAATTGCAGGATCAAATTGACTGACATGCCCTCAACAAACCAAGCTAGGACCTATACTAGAGTTAAGAAGATCTCCTAGTCCGCTGTGTGCTATGCAAGAATCATCGTCAGATTTTTGTGCCAACAATAACTTACTTGTGACAGGCCTAGAAATAAAACATGTCACAAGTAACTTACTTGTGACGGGTTTCTATTTTAGGCTCATCATAGGTAAGTTGACTGCTAGGACTTAAGTTTTTAACTAGTAGTCAATTTTTTTTATTTCTGATCTTTTCTAGTTAGTGTTTTGTCAATAAAAATAAGTGTGATATTCTCAATTAAACTGAAGTTAACTTTGTAGTACTCAATCAAACTTCATATGCAAATGTTGGCATGCATACATATCATGAACAAATATTAGTACTTCTCATATGCTTATATTATATAAGAATGTCTTCTTCATGGTCGAAGTATGCATACACGATACCATCTTCTCGTTGCACTTCTTGAAGAAAAGCTTCTCTGTTAACACCATGGACTTACTTGTTGTAATCTTCCTCATCTACGATATTGTTGACCTTGACATTTTTTCTTTTACCCTCATGACCTACATGAAGCCTTCTGTTTGCCAAAACAGTTATGTAGAAAACTTACACAACATGTTTAGCTAGAATAAATAACTCATCCTTGTATGCATTAGACTATAAATTTATAAGTATGAATCCCACTTTATCAACCGTAATGTCCTTTAGTTGGACCCATCTACATCGGAATAGCATCACTCTAAACTTCATAAAGCTCAGCTCCCATATTTCCTTTATGTGACTATAGTACTAATCACGTGTGCCAAATTGGTTATTAACTATCTTTATTTGTATCCCACTATTCTGCATTATGCTTTTGTCGTCCTGCGTGGATGTTTAGAACATATATCTATTGATATCATATCCTTGTCAAGTTAGGACATCTCATCTAGGACCTCGTGCTAACCATTTCATTGTCTCACTTATGACGTTGTGTGAATTACAAACACGATCCTTGAACCATTCGTTGAAGTGTGTAATGTGTTTTCTTTGAACCCAACTTATTGGTCGGTTAACACTATCTTGTCATATTTTTGCTTCGTATTCCTTCAAGTATGATACTATCTCGGTCATATGCTACAATACTGTGAAATGAGTTTTGTCATATTAAATGTAATCTAGATTGATAGTTTTCCTTCCGATGGTCCTAGCTCCTTTCAACTTGTCCTCATGTCTTAACAGCGGAACTCTATTTGGTCGGATCTCTGACATATAGTCCACACAAAATTCAATGATTTCCTCAGTGGTGTATCCTTCAATCATTCTTCCCTTAGAATGAGACTGGTTCTATATGTAGCATATACCACTTGAATGGGTACATTTGTCTAATGGACACAAGAATGTACACTTTTATTTGCTTCACCAAGTGGACAATGAGATGTACCATGATATCAAAGAACGTAGGTAGTAAGTACATTTCGAGATGATAGAGTGTCTTCACAACGTCTGGCCATAGGTCATCTAGTCCCTCTGGGTCGATGACCTTCTATCTAATTGTATTGAAGAATGAGCATAACCATATTACCACGTGCCTTACTTTTAATGGAAGAATCTTCTTTATGGCAACTAGTTGTAACTGTATAATTAGGACATGATAGTCGTGGGACTTCATTCCAACCATTTTGAGATCATCTATCGAAGCCCACTTACTCGGTCATGATGAGTTAGTAGATATAACCTTAATACTCTCTATACATGATAACATATCTATTTTCTCATCCTTTGGATAGAGTATGGTAAGCTAGAGGAAGGTATAGTCTTTCAGATTCAGAGGTTGTTGGGTGCAGTTCTTACAGATTTTCATGGCTTTCATATATCGTCGTGAATTTAGCCTGTCTTTTGTCTTTCTTGAGATATTGAGTAGTAATCTAATAAGGCTCTCACAAACATTCTTTTCCACGTTCATCAAATCAAAATGGCTTACCTCCATATCTTTCCAATACTATAGCCGCCAAAATATTGATTTTTTTCCATATGCTATTCAACTTTGAGTTAATATCATTCTTTTTCTTTTTGAAATCATTATGGATGTCCCTCACTAGGGCATGCACCTCTCTTCTAGTTAAA
Source organism: Oryza coarctata (assembly GCA_030770085.1). NCBI lineage: Eukaryota > Viridiplantae > Streptophyta > Magnoliopsida > Poales > Poaceae > Oryza > Oryza coarctata. The sequence goes on from CM061470.1 coordinate 22,459,021, forward strand.
GCCGACGGTCCATTGGCCCTATCCCTCTTGCCATTGAAACTTTTCCTCATTTTTCTATACAGGTGATACAATGAAAGGAATCTTCTATGGCCCATATATACCATCTTGCGTGAGTTCTTCATCCACACGCTATTTGTTTTATCCATATAGTCCAAACATGTTTTATTTCCTTTTACGGTCTAACCAGAAATGTTACCAAGTGTAAAGTAATCTCTGATAGTGCAGAACAATAAGACATGAATACTAAAGTTCTCCCGTCCATAAGAATACCATGTCTAAGACCCCTAATGCCATAGCGTTTTTAAGTCATCGATCAAAAAATCTAAGTATATATCAATATCATTACTAGGTTGTCTTAGCCTTTGGACTAGCATGGAAAACATAATGTACTTTCTTTTAAAGCATAACCAAGGCGGTGGTTGAAATTCATGAGAGGTACTGACCAAGTGTTACAATGACTGCTCAGGTCACCAAAAGGATTTATGCCATCTGTATTTATGCCAAACCTTATGCTCCTCAAATCTTCTGCAAATTCGGGTAATCCCTATCGGTGTTCCTGCACTGCTCTAAATCAGTCGAGTGACTAATCATTCCTTCCTCATTCCTATCAATTGCATGCCAACAAACCAACTTAGCTTCTTTCGGATTGGCGAACATTCGCTTTATACAATCAATAAAAGAGAGATACCAAACAATCTTTAAGGGACCACTCCTCTAGGACTTCCTCCCCTAAAGAATACTCTTCTTTTACTTGTATCACGAAGCTTTGCATTTTGAGCACACATCTAAATTGGCATATTCATTGTAGAACAAGATACAGTCGTTTCAACATGCATGAATTCATCTTACCTCCAACCCTAGTGAACATAGCACTCGCTTTGCTTAATATATTGTCTTCGACATTTTGTTCTCCTTGGGCAGTAAGTTTTTTTAAAAAATCAAGCACATCTATAAAACTTTTGTCTGACCAACTATCACTTGCCTTTAACTTCATTAGATCAAGGACAACAGATAGATTTGTGTGCTTCTGCTTACATTTAGGATATATAGATGTCTCTAAATCATTCACCAAAGCGGAGAATTTCTCATAATATCTCTAGTTATATGATAGCTCCTCAACATCACAAAACATTTCGAAAAAATCAGGATCAACATCAATAATATCACCTAATAGCGAACAAGGGATAGATATGTCATCTTTATCTTTTTTTTCTCATTCTGCTCATTATCCACTTCATCATTACAAGTATTCGACGACTCTTGCTCACTGTGGTTACTCCAGCAACTGTAGTTCTTTATAAAACCCCTCTATCTCAGATGAGACCATAACTATGCTATGTCTGCAAACATCTTCTCATTTTTACAATCTACGCATGGATTTATATTAGTGTATAAAACCCCTCTACATATTATGACACCGTGAATTGCATGGATTCTCATAATATCATTTTTTTATAATAGCTAGGTTCGCCCTTCTACTCTCCCACCTGAATTGCATATAGTGCATATGGTGGGATGGCAAAACAATGCATTGGTGGAGATATCTATAAAAATCATCATACATCTATCAGTTAAAAATACATAACCCATTAGAGATGTGCCAAGTTACCTTTGATGGGTTTGTAAAATCATATGCATGTCAAAGGTGCTTTGTCACCTTAGACAAGTGTCATCCTAAACCTATCTAAGGTTCAAACCCTTACCTATGATGGACTTTTAATGGAGATTCATCATAGGTAACTATGGGCTAACTTCTGGATTCGTAAAAAATGTTATACGTTTATCCATGACAGGTAGAGAAGTGACCTCGTCACATGTAAAGCCTTACCTATGATAGGTCAAGCCGCTCAGCCTAATCTACAACAAGCTCTTCTACGGCTTATCAGAGCTAATGCTATTGAGACACCGTGACACATCACATATAACCCGTTGGATTTGGCATAGTGAGTGGTACTACCTCTTGGGTAGAGTAGTAGTACATACACGTCTCGAGTGCTTGCCATGAATTGAATCATCATCGATCCTGTGACAGAATAGTTCGCACATGTGCACATCTCAAACTCTCATGGCTTGTATTTTTTGTGCATGATTTGGCTACATGGGGTTGCATAAGCATACGGTGCTCCAGGACAAAAACATATTAGCTAGCGACACGATATATTTGTAGTAAGGTGAATTTGGGAAGCCGATCTATAAAGCTTTATGTGGAGTTGGATCAATATAGGTTAAGTTGGTTTAATTTTGCTATATATCATACGATTGAATTTAGGGAAGAAATTACATAAATTTTGCTAGCACGATTTTAGGGGAGAGAGATATCGCTATACGTTAGTGGCTTATATGACAACGCTTACTAAAACTTTACTAAAACTTGAAAAATCACCTCTTTAAAATCTAGGGGCAACTCATTGAATTTTTTTATGGATTCACTTAAACCTACAGAAAAAATACAATATTTTTATGGGTTTTGCACTAACTCAGAGAAAAAGTAATATTTTTGTGATGATGATTCTAAGACTCACAGGAAAAATGAGTGCTGACAATATGGGCTATATGAATCCTGAGATATAAGTCAAATAACCAAACACTAAATCACCCCAATCCACACCGGAGCCGAGTAGCCCAGCCACCGCCACCGCTCACGCTCCACCGGCACTACTCTTCCATCTTCCAAGCAACCTTGAGTGCGAGCGATAGCGGTGGCTTGGGACTGCGCCACCGCCCACCACCACCACACCAAGTCGTCGACAAGTGTTTGCCAGCAACCCCTTCCTCGCGGCATCCGCCGACCACCCCTTCCCCACGGAGTCCACCAACTAGCACCACCAAGCATAGGTCGTCCTCTTCCCTGCGGTGCCGGCCGTCCCCTCCCCGTGGACACCCTGAGCTTGGAGGTCCAAATCCAGTCATCCCGAGATCCAAGGCCAGTGGATCCAGCCTGGGGCTCCAGATCCGGCCACCTGCGCCGCCACCACCTCGCTAATGAGGCGAGCCCGATACAGCCGAGTACCATCACCATCGCTGAATGACAAGCGTCCTCCCTCCCCTCCCCTAGTGCTGGCCACCTCCCCGCGCCAAATCTACCCCTCCCTCCGGTCGCCTTCAGCCCTGGAACCTCTAGATCCGGCTGGCTCGAGCACAGAGGCTAACGGATTCAGTCGCCCGTGCTCGGTGGCTCTAGTTCCAGCCACCCGGAGGTTCCGGGATGCCAGCTCTGGCCTCAAGAAGAGCGGGTGTCACCTCTTCCCTGTCCTCCTCGGTCTCTACCACCTCCTCCTCTTCGTCCTCGATGGTCCGCCACACTCCACAGCATGCGTCCTCACCCACCTGCTGGCAATGACTGACCTGAGCCATTCTCGAAGAGAGCTGCATTCTCATTGAATACTTTAATTTCTTCTTTTTCTTCCATCTTATTTCTGCTAAGGTGTATCCTCAAACAGAGGAAGGTGGGATTCAGGAGTTCATTAGCCTGTTAGTATAGTCTAATTCAATGCACAAATAGATTAGCGCACTAGACATCTATAGTCTTCTTGTTTACAGAGGTAGTAGGACTGAATTGATTGTAACTTGAGAATTTTCATGCATGATAGAACTGACTTTAGAATTGCCATCTCAGGTTAACTCTGTAAATTTGTGCATGTTTTTCATATTGCAGGCCATTGGCACTTTTTTTGTGTGAAATGCATGATACAATGGTTTATATAAACTTTTATAAAGCTTGATTTTGGGCTGTCACTCTAGCTAGTAATAACTTAATGCTTTTTGCTATCTCATTGTGTTGCAAAACTTAGAGTTAATCTAGCAGATTCCTAGCATGTTCATTCAGATTGTGGTATGTCAGTTTGAAGCAAACATTTGATATATTCAGGGGCCTCTATGAAGTGCAAAACTTTATATATATATATATATATATATATATATATATATAACAGACTCTGAAATGTGCATATAGTTCATTATTATGAATGTGTCCTCTGTCCTTGTCCGTCTTTGCACTTGCGGCATAAAGAAACTTGAAATTTTGAGAGTATGCGAGTCATTAAAAGGAAGCGATCGATCTGTACTTTTTGTGTAGGATATATAGTTTGTGTAGCATAGATAGTTTGTGCAAAGCCTGGTGGGTTATGGTCAAATTAAGTATACATTATAGGTTAATCGTGTTTTATGCTAGCTAGATTGATGTGGCAAATAATTCCCTTTATTCTAGTGGGTTAAACAATATGTGAAGTTCATGAATAGTATGCAAGCTTGAACCATGATAATAGCTGCCATATGATTACTCAGTTATTTTTATCCCGTTTACTTGCAATTAATAGACTATGTGAAAGATAATTACTCAGTCATTTAATTGTATCGATATGTATTCAGTTTGAAGTATCCACATTAACTACAACTTTTTTAGCATATAGCATCTTATTCAGCTTACAACATTGTCTCCTATACTTTGACTTGTTTTTACCACAATCTGTAGCATTTTGAAGACATGTAAAAGAGGAGAAAATAGCTAGAGATAAAATGCCTTGAAGAGGGATAAGATATCTGCATTCGTGGTCTCATCTACAGCTTGGATTATTCCTACTGGAAGACATGTAGTCCCATAACTTATAACTTACAGTGGTGATCAAATATTCTTGTTGAATGTGAATTGGTGTGTATGTGTATTGGTTGTAACTTACAGGACTGGAAGTTTGCTTAAATTTTTACGAATGAATTGGTGTGTGTGCGCGCACTAGATCATGTATAAAATGAGTTCATTTGCATAATACGTTGAGAAAGTAATGTTTAGTAATTCATATTGACAAGTAGATTGCATTGTGGTTTTATTTTTTGTCCTAAAGACAATTTTTCTGTCGGTAGCAACATGGTTTTTTTTATGGTTGGACATCAGAATTTAGATGGTAAAACCTGACATCGACGATATTTTTGTGTCGATGGAATACTGAAAAATACCGATAGAAATTGTTTTATATAGAGAAACCCACTAGAATTTTGAAGTTTTCTGTGGTTATTTTTCTTTCAGCAATTTCTGACGGCTCATCCACAAAAATACTTTTGTCTGACGGTAAAACGTATTTTTCTGGTGGTTTCACTCCCACAAGGTAGCTCTCAAATCTGACGGTGAAACATCGTCCTCAAAACCTCGTCACTGAAATATGTTCCTTTTGCTTGCCTCCATATGCAGACCGACAACGATGGAGCTTGATGGAGTAATTAACACTTAGGTTTAACATAATCCATAAAAAAGTCATATGGCCTTAACTACTTGACGAGTATATCTTATTAAGATATATAAATATATATAATATACTTGATATTATAATTATAAGTAATAAAATATAGCTTACAAAAAGAAAACAACTACCAAACATGTTTTAAAAACATAAACATATATAATCCTAATATACTTAAAAGAAAAACAACTTGATTAGGTAATAATACATCTACCTATCAAAAGAAGTTTTATTAAAAGACATCTAAAGAAGTTTTATTAGACGAATAAACCGAGGAAGTGAGTAGTTGCGCCGAATACTTCCTAAAAATCTTATTTAGCCTCTCTAAATCTTATTCACCCTTGTGTAGGATTTTAAGAAAAATGGTTTTAGATACCTACCTTCCCAATTGTCACTGCATGCCAACGACGTGATGGAAAACCTATCAACACAACAGGTGAAGAAGTTAAACCCTAATCGTTGTACTAATAACAAGAGTGTACCTAAATCTTTCGAGCAACTTCTTCAATTAATATTATATTTCTTAAATTGAATTCTTATATGAAGTGGTGGTCTCTTTGTATAGGGAGAGAGCCCCAACTTCTCCTTAGATTAGTAATATAAGTAATAATCTAATTGAGGATTAATGAGCCTTTGAGATTTCTTAAGAATTATTAGATGGCCCAATCAATTAGTGGTCTAAATTGGCCAATAATTCTAACATTCCTCCCACCAAATCCCAAAGGCTCATAAAAATTTACCTCATCCAAGTACTATTTCATATACCAGTTATTCAGTGGAGACTGTTAACCAACAGGTTTATAAGTCAATCCACTACTTTCTAAGTCTCATTAGCTAGGATAGAATCTATTTCACCATAGACTGTCTTCTTCCAATAATTTGCATTCAAAGACTCATATACTTTAAAAATGGACATAATAGTATCATCCATAATGAAATCATCAATAAATGATTTAGCTATCTTTTGTCTCAGCTTTGTTGTTATCCTTTTCAATATATGAAATATGTTTGTACAAAAAATTTGGTTGACACACTAGGCTCTGAAGTTATTTTAGATATGCTATGTATATCCTTCATAGGAAATATTTCCTCAAAAGAAGGTTAAATCTTAAGACTCAAATATTGACAGACATGTCACATACCTCGGATTTAACGAGCATATCAAAAAAAACATAATCTATTGTATTAGGTCTAAGCTTATGTCCTAATGATTGGCATATTTACTATTGCCAAGCAACCCCACATAATGGCTATCTCTCTTTCCTTCTTTCCTTATTACACATGGAGTTTTTTTTTCTAATTCTTGCTTGGAACTCGATTTAATAATCAATATTGTTTTCCCACCATGTTTTAGATAATCCCGTAATATCCAACATGGTATTTATTTCTCTCAACAACCCTTATGTGTAATTCTATGTTCCACACAGGAACAATTCAAACTCATTAGCAAAATATTTTTCACCATGATATAACCTAAATCTCTTGATTTTTTTTAAGTTGATTTTCACTTCTACCTTAAACTCTACCTCAAGCTCTACCGGGAGGTGTTAAGCTCTACCTCAAGCCCCTTAAGCTCAACCTCAAGATCTACCGGGAGTTATTATTCCTCTCCAACCTAGAGTGTTTCAGTCTTAAGCGCACATAGTTGCCTAAGCTTTTGATAGACAGACAAATAGTGCCGTACTCGGGTTTACTGATGCTGATATGACTTGTGCGTTGGTTGGATTGCGCATGGTTCATGCAAAAGGAGAGAGCCTGTGTGAGCTTACTCATCAAGGCCTTAGCTCTAGTATTACTTGGTCTATCGCATGTGTTGATTCACTCCAAATTCATGGATGTTTGATTTAGTTCCCAACTATAGATTGGTTTAATGTGATGCCAAAATGTAAACCCCCAAGGTTTCTTGGTCCAAAGCATGCACTGTAAAGGTAGAACTTTCTTTGTACTTGCTGGCATGAACTGATTCAATTAAAACGACCTTAGGCTTTCCATCTGGATGCCTGCTGGTGGCAGTTTGTTTCATGTCCATTATGCTACACATGTGACGAGTGCTAATGCAAACTTGTAATTGTTAGATTGACTACATCTGTGCTGAAGAAGACATGTAGCATTTTTGTAATTGCTTGTTAGATGTAAAATAAAAGATGTATCATTGTCCTCCAAATTGCTATTTATCTACAGAATTATACGCAAAGTTTCATGTGCACTAACAGTTATTTTTTCCCTTCTCGCATGAATAACAATGACTGCTGATTACCCTTGATGGTATTGAAGACGGAGGTATTTCCCATGTTGTATTACTTGTTGATCTTTAAGTTTTGGTAATGCAGGTTTGCTCGATTCACTTGTTGATCTTTTAGTGTGACACAAAGGGTTCAAGAGCTTCTGAACAGCCAGTAAAGAAAGATATTGTACTTAATGGAGATCCTGGATCATCGGTAATATATAGTTCCTTGTGCCCAGTTTTTAATAAAATGAAACATTGCATTACCATCTACCTTTACTTTATTGTCAAGTACACATTCACATGTTTTTATACAGCTTGTTCTTTTTTTTTTTGCAAGTGTTATGTCAACTGGCATACAACTCTAATTGTTTTGACCATCCTTCTGTACATGACACTAGCTGATGCATCTGCAGCGTGGATACGTTAAACTATCTTTTGTTTATAAATGTGTCTTTGTTTTTTAAGATTACATGTTTGGGCTGAAAACATATTTGTAACCTGTATTTCTGCTGCAAATCATGATATATGTGACCAATAGTTTCTTAACCAAGCATAGGTCTGTGGTTTGTTGTACGGCTATAGTCAGATCAACCTTTGACTGGTCCTGGAATAGAAATTATTGACAAACCAAACATAAACTCTGGTTTTGTATAAGGTTTTCTGAATTTGGCCTACTTTGTATGATCAACTTGTAATTTCCAAAGGCCAATCCATTGCTAGATTACACATGGTTGAGCGATGCATTGCCTGACCATTTTCTTTCCGTTTGCCTCTCAACCTTTAATATCATTTCTGTATGATGATAGATTTGTTTCCCTTACTTTGATCTGTCAATATTGAAAAGTTAATTTTGGATGAACATAATGATAGAAATACCACTGGAGCATTGTTTTCTTGACAGTTTGATGGCATGTAGGATGAGATACTGATTGGCACGCTAATGGCATCTAGGATGAAGAACCGTCTTTTTTTGGGGGCAAAAGACTCTCCTAGCATCCTGTTTTGTGCAAGCAGGATTATTACCCGGGATGTGCAAACTTCTCGTTGTACGTTAGTTCAGTCGTGTGTCGTGTGATTCTGTCTAACCAGATTGGCCGTTTGGCTCTGTCCTGTATGCTAAATTCAGAGGTGGTAAAAAGATCTAGAGAAACTTTTCTAAACTCACGTAACTACAAGCAGGTGAGATGTTGACACAGGTTTATGCAAAGTTGGGTTTCAAATTCTAATCTGCTGAATACCTGCAAATATTCAAACTCTATCATGCCACCAAACAACTGCAGAACTGCACCGCTTGAACAGACCGGCTCTACAATACTACTACTACTATCTGAATAAAGGGCAGCAGCCTTTTGAAGTTTCGCTGTTTACGATGCGACCTCTGCAGCTTGTTATGGTTGATAATGTCTAGGTTACGTATTTGTTGGCGATGTCTGCAGCATTACGGCTGAACAGGTCTAAAAACAGCGGTAACAGTGTTTAGGTCGGTCACGGTATTGACTGACGAACAAACAACAGCATGTAGCTGACGTAACGTATATTGACCATGATAACTTGTCAACTACTGGGCCCAAGAGAAGACGCCAATGCAAATTACCTCGACCTCTCCCCCCTCCTAAGACTTTAACTGAGCATTTTAAAGAATCTCAACAATAACATATAGTTTTGTGTAAATTTATATATCTAACAACTCTAAACCATTTGTCATAAACATAAAAATAACATATAATTTTATCAAAAAACTATAACTTTATATATCTAACAACTCTAAGCCATTTATCATACTCATGAAAAATTCATACTGCTACAAATCACAGTTACATATCATATACACAGGTGATAAAATAAAATCATAATTTCCTGATAAAATCATTTGCTATTTTTGTAGTTTGTAAAATATTAGTTAAAGTTGTAGGAAAGAGAGAATTTTAACCAAATAATTGTAGTTTGTAAAATTTACTTTAAAAAATTGCCATTTTTGTAGTTTTGTAAAATATTAGTTAAAGTTGTAGTAAAATGGTAATTTTAACCGAATAATTGCAGTTTGTAAAATTTACTCTAAAAATCCAAAGGTTCTATCACTGATAAACTGTATGCATAATGCGTTTCTAACACGTGTGGCCATCATGAGATGCATCTTTTCGTCACTTTCATAAATTAGGATTAGAGACAAGATCGTATTAGCCTGAAAAGGCGATAATTTTTTATGCACCTCCATGACTGATTCAATATATTCAATGTTTTCCATGATGAAAAGTCAAGTGCCATTACATGAGCTACCGTAGTATTTAAGTGCACCGAGAAGGAATAGTTAAATGTTTGTGTTGCCTATATCTCTCTACCTTTCATTAAGGTTCTGTCTAAAAGCACAGTCAAATTTTCTGCCACTGACGGCTCATCAGCTATTTGTCTTCTTCAGTTCTTCTTCCTCCTCCGGTTCTCCTCATCCTGAAGAAACTCGAGCTGGCCATTATCATCTTCGATCTCTCTGTGTTTGTTGGTCTATGTCTTCAATGTCAAGGGAGGATGAAGCGAAACCGGTGACCGTGAAGATCATCGAGACGGTGTACGTGGAGGCCGACACCGCCGACGACTTCAAGTCCGTCGTCCAGAGGCTCACCGGCAAGGACGCCGTCGCGGATGCACCGGAGCAGAACAGGGTCCAGAGGTCTGGCTCAGGGCGAGAGGACAATCACCATGGCGATCAAAACGTAGGCTCCTCCAGCGAGAAGAAGAGCGGCTGAGATGCTAGCTATTGCTTCCTGAATTAATATGCATGCTAGTTCAGGCGTAGCATAATAATTGCATGCTACTTCCTATTCATATTTTTTGTTTCGATTTACCTCCTCTTTTTTCTACATGTTCTTTTAATCTCTATGCCCTTTTATTTACTTTATTTGTAAATTCAGATCAGCATCTATGAATAACACATCGTTTCATCTCCTTTCCGTGTCATTATGATCACGATTTTAGGTATCTTTTCTGGTCATGCATTAAGCAAGGAGCGTGTTAAAACTAAAAAAAAATCATATCTGTTCGTTCTGCGCAGTAGACTGATTAGCATGAATTTAACGCATGGCAAACCGGATGTGTAACTGCGTATCAAAACCCAATAAATTAAGAAAAGAACAACCGAAGGTTATTAGCTAGTCATACTTGATTGCGTGATAAGCTCCATTTTTTCATTTAATTAACCAGGATGGGAGTTATTTTCTCTTTCCAGTAGTAGTTGCCTGTAAGTCTTAATTACGGCTGGCTATGATTTGTCAGAAGCTAGTACCTCACAAAAACATTAATTGCAGTTATCACATTGGTAGATAACAGGAGTAGTACCTAGTACGTATTAGTTACCTGTAAGATTCTCAGTGATTGCTTTGATTAAATGTTCCACAGTAGTAGGACTGCTTGATAGCTTTAGTTAATTACTCCTACCTGGCACTGTTTCAGAAAATCTCATGACTTCCATAACCTGAATATACACAGTGCGCATCCACGTTTTTTCACTAGTTTTTCTTCAGAGCACGAGTTTGAGGTTGAAGGTATATCATATATATCCTATCCGTCTATGTCACTTGATTAACTAGCATAGGTATGGATGGATTAATTAGCACAGCATTCTTAAGACTTTATAGATCGTAATTTAAGGAAGTGTTCATGAGAAACATGCAAACCGAACAAGCTACTCTCCCCACTACGCAGGCAACTCACGAATTTTTAAACCATGCAAACACCTCACCATAGACATGCCATCACGTACAGTGAGTGCATGCTTATACAGTAGTGTAGTAGCGTGAACATTATGTAGAGCATACACACATGTATATATTCTGCATGGCTACTGGCCGGCGGCGAAGGCTTCGACGGGGAACGCCTTGGTGACGCCAGCGAGGCTCTTGAAGTGGATCTTGCCGGTGGGCGGGTTATCGACGGTGATCTCGTTGACGGGAGGCCAGAGCATGAGCTCCTTGGCCTTGACCCCCTTGAGCTTCTTGATGGACTTGGGCTTGACGTAGCCGGTGATGTCGACGTCGTAGCTGACGTGCTTGCTCACCATATGGAAGTGGTGCTCCACCTTCTTGCGCTGGGCGATCCACATGTAGCCGGTGGCGCGCACGAAGCCGACCTCGACGACGTCGGCCAGCGGCAGGCCGAACTCCTCCAGAAGCATCACCGCCATCTTCAGCCCCTCGTCGTGCCCCTTCTTCACCACGGCTCCTTCCCTCTCCGCCATGGCCTCGCGCCTGATGACTGTGTCGTCGTTCCTAGCTAGTTCTAATTTGATAGCTAGCTAACTCGCTGATCCTTTGGGTAGCTACCGTGTTTGCTCTGTTGATCGAGTTGGTTGCAATGGTGTGTGAGCTCAGCTGAATGTACTGGGGTTTAAGTACGGGGAGGAATTAAAGGGGGGTTACTATGTTTTTTCCTCGGATTTGCCGTTGGTTTTGGTCGGATTTGCCGTTGGTTTTGGGAGTTTAGCGCGGTGTTTGCACGTGCAATGGCTCGATGCATGGCCTTGTTATCGGACAAGGTAGCAGGCGTGGGTATCGGCGCCGCGAACTTATTTGTGGGTTGACACCACCGAGGACCAGCCGGGGTGCGTTCCTGCTTGCCAAAATCCGCTCCATGACTGGCATCGCGTCGCGCGATCGCCGCTTCGCCAGACGCACGGCACAGGCGGTCGGTTTCACGCTGGCCGCCGCGGTGATTGTCGTTGATGTTTCCGCGCCTCGCGGAGGTCGCGGACACTGAAAGCTTCAACCAAAACTAGCTTGATGCCTCTGTTCCTCTGAGAAACGGAACAAGCGAGAGCGACAGACCACAACCACGGTAATGAGAAAGCCATACAAAGTATTCAGAAGCCGGGCCTCGTTTTATTCGGGAAAAAGATACTCAGGCCTATTTCCTCGGATTATCTCACTCTACGATGACTGCCGGAGCTCTGGGCGCACGAAGTCAGCGTTTGCAGGCACGGAGATGTCAACGGTGGGCCTCAGCTCAGCGCACACTTCGACGGCACCATGGACAGGGTCGGACATGAAGTTGCTGATGAGGTCTTGGTTGATCGGAGTGTCCTTGTCCACCGTCACGAATGCTTGTTGGGTCAAGATGTAGTCGAAGCGCGGCGCCCACTTCCTTGATCCCAGCCGGGCAGTTGTTGAGCAGTTGTCAACCATGAAAGCCACTCCACGAGCATGCATGAAGGGGTTCAGTGAGTCCACGGACTCGATGACACTCTCGTTTATGATCTCTGAGTAGGAGTGACCCTTTTTTCTAAGTACCTCGATCTACATCGTTGAAAAACAGGACAGAGAAATGAGCGCCGTTGATTCAAGTAGGGTAGCATATACTATTTTGTCAGTTGGTTGTCACTGTGCGAGGAATTGTGGGAACCTAACCTGAGCCATCATCAGTGCAACGTAGACTCCAGCAGTGAAGGGATGCAGGGGGCCAAGATCATTTTCTGGTCGGGTTGAGCGCACCCTTTCACCAACCTTCCACATTCGAGTTTGATCAATATTGCCCATAGGGAAAGCAGGAAGGCCTTCCTTCTCCTGTGAAAGCATAACCAGCAATAAGTTAATAAATAGCTAGTGGCATTACTTTCTGTTCAAACTCCAGACTAAACAATGAAAAAAATAAAAATAGATTACGGTTAACTTTAAGCAGAAAGAACTTACATAAAATCTCCGTCCAGCCAACACAACACTCCGGATTTCACTTCCAGAGGCAACATCTTCGTAGCACTCATAGAGTATGTCCATGCAAGGATAATATGATGCACTGTAGGCCTTGTTGAATTCCTTCTTCCCCTCCTCTGTCAAGGAGTTGTACACTTCAAGCATTCCCTAGTTTTTTTTAAAAAAAAAACATACTCTTATAAGTAAACAACAAAACGGGATGATAACAAGTATCAATGATTGTGTACCTTCTTTGAGATGGTTTTTGAGATAATTCCAGTGATGCCCTCTACAGTGCTTTTGTATGCCAGTTCTTCATCCATTCCTTGCTCTGTGTATCTCCTAAATAGTGCCTCCACAATGCCATGAACAGCACCAAGCAGAATGCCTGCATACTAACTGGTTAGCTACAGTACAACAAACAAATGCAACATAAACAGGAAACTAGGTTCACCTCGCTCCCCAAAGATATCACTCTTGTACTCCTGCTCTAAAGTAGTAGTAAATGTGAAAGGAGATCCCAGTGCAACTGACCATGCCAGAGCAACATCAGTTGCTCTTCCATCAACATCCTATGCAACAAAAGTGCATAAGCACATGGAGATGTATTTACAAAATCTGTAATTGAAAGCATGTTTTTCAATGAAATCAACATACCTGGTGAACAGCAAAGCTAGAGTTGATACCAGCACCATTAATTTCTTTGCCTTGTACATATAATCTCCGAACTGATGGACCCATTCCCTTGGGGCATACAGCAATCACACTGATATTTTTTGGGAAATCAAGGCCACCAGATTGCAAATGTCCAAGCAGAAATCCATGTGATAAACCAAGAATACTGTTTGGTTTCATGTGAGAGAAGATTTTCTCATAGTTGTCTGCCTGGAGAAAGTGAAAAGAAAAATTACACCGACAGAATACCAGCGCAAATCAAGTGTAAGTAGAGAAGGCGACATAGAAAACGATCAGTGTGTAGATGTTCAGTTAGAAGATTCAATTCAATAAACAGGGCCATGAAACAACGGCACCATGAAATTCAGCACAATTCAAACAAGCACTTAGTAAAAATAACAAGGTAAAGAGTGGCAACTAAAAGCATGCAGTTTGTGACAGCCTGAAGCAAACCTGTGCAGCATCTGATATCAACAGCAACACGAGATCGCTGCCAGAAACAGTCTCCCAAATATCTCCCAAGGTTCCATTCTCTTCAGTAAAACCAGCTGCACGTGCTTCTTCAAACGACTTAGAACCTTTCCGGAGACCAATCTGAAAGAAAAAGGTAGAATGTTGGAATGACAGGATAGGGTGAAGGAACGTGTAAATGGGACAAAATATAGTGGCTTATGATTATCATGTCCAAATTGTATAAATCAAATGTTTTCCAGATAATCATGAATAATCAATTGTCACCAGTACAAGTTAACAAGCTAGCTAGATACAAAGGGAATCAATAACAGGGGAATTCATTCGAGGCTTAACGCCATGGTTTGGAGCATTCAGTAAACAGGGTGACTTTCATATTGAAGTAGTACTAAAGTGTACAGGAACCAAAACTGAGAAGTACCAGGATAAGAGTACCTTAACAACAATGTCTGACTTGGCTTCAGTTAGTGAATCCCTCAGGTTCTGGGCTTGTGCAGGACCCTGCAAATGCAACGCTAACTCTGTTACACCCTATACAGGTGGTTTTCTTGTCCTGCACCCGAGTAGCATGACAAATCCATGTAAAAATGAATTATGAACCCATTCACTACATGGGTCACATCAATTTGTTCATTATTCAAGAAATTTGCTCTGTTCATGATCAATCAGTGATTGGAAATGTTACATCTCCGACACCAACCATCTAAATGAAACAGGGGGTCGATAATAAGCGCTTTAGTCTGAAGACAACAAAAGAAAGTTTTTTTTTTTGGTCGAACCTGAGAGCCCCATCCAATCACTCCAATCTGCTTGATGCCCTTGAACGCCTCGGGAAGCAGGGGGAACAGGTTCCTCCCGCCCCTCACAATATACTGCGGCACAAACATTTCAGCGAGATAAACAAATCGCAAAAGAAAAGGCAGATAGAACTAATCCAAAAGGGTGAGTGGAAAGCAAGCAGCACGGGTAAGAGAGCGGACTTCCTCGTGGCCGGCGAGGGAGACCTTCTCCTTCTTGAACACAGAGGTCTCGAAGTCGAGCGACGGCATGGTGGCGCCGACGGCCGGCGGCGCCACGACCATGGCAATGACCGCGCGGCGGCGGGCGGCGATTGAGCAGGAGGCATGGGAGGAAGCGGGGAAGGAGAGGGCCCCAGGCGCCGCTGCGGCGGCCAAGGCGGCTAGGGTTTTGGGGTGGGATAAGGCGAGGGTGATCGAGGCCGCCATGTCGCCCGCTCGCACTGCTGGCCGGAAACGTATCCTCTGCCCTCTGACCTGGTCTATGATTAGGTCTAGGGCTTAGGGTTTAGGACCAGCACGACAGGCGGCGAGCTGTGGTTGGTGCGGCCCGACCTGGTTAGTGCTAACGCTAATCCGGATGGATGGATGGATGGATGGATGGATTGAAATCCTGCGGCTGTGATGCACTTCCTTGGGCGCTCACGTGCACGCCTCGGCCTTTCCGCTCCGTAAAACTTGTCGGTTTCAGCGTGCAACGCACGGAGATGCGCCAGCCGGGCAAGTCCAGTTTTTTTTTTAATCGTCCTCCATTCGTGCTTAGGCTTGTCGTTGCGCAGGCTGCGTCACAGTGAGTGCGTTATCGGCTTTTGTTACGTGGCGTTTAGGTTGGCGAAAGGGCTGAGATACAAAGCACCGGAGTATGCATGTCTCCGTGACATCGCAGTAGTCGCAATCGGTGGCTCCATCGCGTCGATCTATCTGTGGGTCACACGGATCCGCCCATCCGCTCTGAGAACGATATCCAACGACGACGATGGCGAGCGAATGTATAATTGCTGGTTTCTAATGGACCCAGTGTTAGTAGGCTCCAAAAAATCTACTTTATATCTCACAATTATTATAAAAATTTTATTTATATTTTCAATAACAAAACTATAAATTTCAACTATTAAAATCGATTCTTTTTTCCTCCTAAACGATTTAAATGCTAATTTATCCTATATGTCATCCGTGTAACATGGTGTTTATAGAAATAGCTTGATAAGAAAAAAAAAGTATCAGATGGATTGACAATGGATTTGATTTAGTCGAATCGGATGGATTGACGATGGATTCAATTCAGTCGAAGATAATTATTCAGATGTGATCGAATAGCCATAAAAACCACGAAAGGTAATTTTATATGTTTATAGAATATATATTGTAAGATATATAAGTCTTGTTAACTTTTTAGAATTGTTTTCTTTTATGTAACTTGTAACTGCGTCGGACTTTTATAATTCCAGAGTATAAAAGAGTATAAATATAGATCCTCTAAAAGCTTGTAATCTATCTCTCGATCAATACATACTCAGCGCATCGCCACTCTAGTTTATCTAGGTTTTTATCGATGGGTTCTAACTCTCGATGCAGGGTTGCATCAATTAGGTCCGAACTCCGATAAAGGGGTAAGTCTCGCCATTATCCTAATGTATTTGCTAAGACTGTATCGGTTAGATTCGACCTCTTAGTCAGATCGGATATATTACATCACGTTCGAGTGAGATTTATCGACTTATTGATCTCCTTTTACCGTTATCAATCTCATGCTGTATCGGTTAAATTCAACCAACTATACTGCTGATAGTAAATTAAGCCATAAACCAATAGATATTTACTCGGTATTTCATCGGAGTAGCCAGCTGATGAGTTATTCACACATCGAGTATCACGCCTAGTGTATCGGCTCCCTAGTTGATACATATACATCTTCTGTGATTTTATTGAGCTTCACGGCTAGTATATCGGCTTCTTAGCCGATATACATAGAATTTCTTTCATCGGCTCAGCTAGCCGATGGGTTCGCCTATTTTTTTCGTCCACGCATTTGATCTAGTCCCCGTCGTCTCTATACCGTTAGTTTCAGTCTCATACTATCTCGGTTTGGTCCGATCTATCGAGACTGGCTCTAACAATATCGTTACGGTGGCCATTGGGTCTCGTATTTTTGAGAGATCGGATCTCGCTCCTTACTATTCATTGCACATTCTATTCGGAGCGTCATCAGCTTTATAACCGGTTCTTTATATTATTTCTTCCTAATTCATATATGTCTTCATTGGCTTTTCAGCCAATTAACAAATGTTACAGCCTCTATCGATAACCAGCCGATAGTAGTATTCCACATATATGCTTATTGACCATCATATTCAAAGTATTATCGACTTTGCAGCTGATGGATCCTTATTGCCTGATTATGTATTTATGACTTCATCGGTTTTCTAACCAATGAAAAAGTGATACAACCTCTATCGACAACCAGTTGATGCTTATCGTCTATTATATTTATAGTTTTATTAACTCTATAGCCGATATATCTTTCATTCTCTTCGTCACCAATTGCCTATGTCTTCATAGCTTCTTAAGCAATAGAAAAGTATTTCAGTCTCTAACGGCAACCAATCGATAGCAGGAGCACGTTGAATACAACCGATAACTATTTTAACTGATTTATCTATTTATCTTCTTATTAATTACGATGTTAAAATGACCGGCACGATATTAGCTGTAGTAAACCCAACGAAAGGGATCGAAGCCGAAGAATGCAAGCGAAACAGACCTCGGTAAGTTCATACTATTGTATCGAACTTTCATAGACGAATACGAAATACCGATTTAACGCGAACACATGTTGTAAGTCCCCTTCTCCTCTGCGCTTCCTCTCTATCTCCTCTCTTCTCGAGCTTTCCTGGCCTTCGCCGCTATGATGTCCAACTCCAAGCTCGGAGCCGCTGCCGCGTAGCCCTTGCTTCCCTGGCCACCGCCTTCGGCACCGACAGGAGGAGAGCAGCGTGGTGGTGGCGAGCCTCCAGAAGTTGCACGCTCGTCAGCAGGCCTCAAGGAGGACCACGTGTTGACTGAGCTCGTCAGCCGGCAGTGCGCCGCCGCCGACCATCTTCAACGCGCCCTCATCGAGCCCCTGCGCAGCCGGTGTCCTTGTTGAGCTTCCACACAACCGTCAGCCTCCTCGAGCCACCACATCGCCGCCAGCCTCCTCTGGCCATCGCCGGAGAAGATCTGGAGGTCGTGGCGCCGAGGTCTCCTCATCTCGCCTACTAGCTTCTTCTCCTCGTAGGGCCGCCGCGGGCCTCCTCGAGCCACCGAGCCACCGCATGCCTCTTCGAGGTACTGACGGAGTAGATCTGGAGGCCGCGGTGCTGAGCTCTCCTCGTTTCGCCCGCCGGCGTCTGCTCCTCGTCGCGCCGCCGCAAGCCTCCTCTAGCCAGCGCGCCGCCGCCGGTCTCCTCGAGGTACCGGACCGCGGTCGGCCTTATTAATCCAAACATTAGTTCATTAAGCAATGTAGATATAATCAAATAACTATTGTTCATAACCTCAAAAGCCAGCCATCAAATGTAAAATGTGGAGTAACCAAAAAACAGATAAATGCAACTTGTCATAATAATTTTTATATATAACAGCAATAATAAATCAATGTAAAAATATTTATACTACCTATCCAATTTGTGAAATTAAAATATAAAGTACTAAATTAAAATTACACATATGTTGAAAGTAAATAGAATTATAGTAACACTACTTTTTACTAGCATTGGCACTACTTTTATTACCTGAAACCGACATAATAGAATATTACTACGAGATCAAAAATCCTAGGCCCGGTGGCGGCATCCAGTCTTGAGTCTTCTATGCACGGTGCACAAATGAAGAACAACCCTCTACGCGACAATGCTTTGGAGGATCAAAATCTCTACGAGTCAAAAGCCATAAACCTAAGTATTCATGGGAGATTGAGCGAATTAATTGAATGGTCTTCTCAACAACTAGGTCAGGATGAAATTTTTATGCGGATGGGATAGGAAATTAGGGAAATTGTCTGGCTTTGGCAAAAGAAAACTCACCTGGATGATGGATGCGAGACGCGCTCGCTGCTCCTCGTCGAGCGACGACCGCCGGCCGCCGGGCATCGCCTGCTGCAGCTGCGCAGCGTATTCTTGGGCTGCACGATGTGTCACCTGCTGCTGGCCTCTCTTAGGCTGATAACAGAGCAGATATGGCCCAAATATGGCTGGTTACTGGTGTCAAAACATAATGCCTACTGGTGTCAACCATTGTAGAGTAGAAGCAGGCTATACGTGCCAGGAAAAAATCGTTGGTGTCCAGTGACACCACACCCACAACGGTAGCTCCGCCCTGGCCGAGCTCACTGGCGGGCAGAGCTCGGGGAGGGAAGGAGTGAGAGAGGGCAGAGAACCTAGGTTTTTTTTTAAATTTTTTTTAAGAAACTTACATAAAGGTCCATCATTATCTTTTTAATTTTTTTCTAACCATAATGTAAGCGCTAAATCAAGTTAACATAACACATAGTTGTCACGTTAGATAAAACAACTGTCCAAACCGCTTAGGGAGGGAATGAACCGATTTTGATATTTGTGAGCCTTTATAAGTAAAATAGATATAAAGTGGAGTAATCTTAATGCTCCACAATAGTACCTACTTCGTTTCTTTTCTATCCAATCCAGCCGACCCACCAGGGCGGCCACCACACCACCCATTTTAGCATTTCGCCCTTTAATTTATCAAATCAGTGCATGCTCAAGTTAGACAGCCTACCAAAGTTCACCAAAAGATCTGCTCCAATATTTGAAGGGTCATGTGACTTGTACGTGATTGATGTAACTTTTCAAGCTAATCTATATTCCAAATGTTCAGAATTGAGCTTTCTTTTAGTTGGAGCATTTACAATGTAGTCAATCTCTGTTCTAGCAAATGGTGTAACTGGTGTAGCGGCACTAAGTAGTGGCAGTCAGGGTTTTAAATTCTAGAATGAAAATTTCGAAATTTCGGTGATTTTGGAATCCCCCTCCCCCAAAAAAATGTTTCTCCCGAAATTTTCAGAATTTTTCAAATTTTGCAAAATTTATTTAATTTTTTTTGACTAAAATGCCCGAAATTTCGTTCTACCGGTGTTCCCAATAGAAATCCCCCAACCGATAGATTGAACCTGGTGGCAGTTGCGAGTTCGACCACATCATAAATGCCAAGGCAAGCTACAGAAAATAACGAGCATAATATGTATATAACTAATGACTAGAATTCCGGCGGCGGATCCATGCCTAAATTCAGCTAGAGAAAAATGATTACGCATCCGGATTTTTAGAGCCATGTACAACTCCATAATTCCATTGCAGATAAAACTGTTTACGGTCAGATCGTTTTTAACCTCCTCAAACAACCACAAAATGTTCTTACAGTTAGTGTAGCCAGTATACGAGTAACACCCAAAACCACACTAAAACATGCTGTACGATTCCACGCCTTTGTAAGTTGTAACCCTGTGCGATGATCACAACGGCCGTGGTACGGTGGTGGTAGGCCGGCCATTGACAACGCTAGACAAACAGCAGGTGGCTCACCGGCCCGCCCGTGATAAAGCCGCACTTTGCACGCAGCTTTTCCGGGTGGTACCATGCATCAACGCAAAGCCGAAAACCCCCGAGACCGCAAGTGCTCTCCACGTCGCCCGGAACCACGCAAAATCCAACACACTTTCCCCCCATAAACCAGCCCCGACAACCCAACCCAACCGCGCGCGCCTTGCCACGGAAAACGTTAAGCCGCCAACCTCTTCGTCGCACGGTTGCGTCGTCTCGTAGCGCGCACCTGCACATGCACCGGCGGCCTAGCTAGATAAAGGGCGCAGGTCGCGCCGTGGCCGGAGGCTGCGTGCGTACGCAGGATTGATCGGCAATTCGGCATGGGTGAGGCGCGCTACGACGCGGCGGCGGCGGCGAGGATGAGGGCGGCGGTGAAGCGGCTCAACTTCGGCACGGCAGAGGAGAGGGCGGAGGCCGCGGCGGAGGTCGGGAGGCTGGCACGGTCGGACGAGCGGACGAAGCGGATGCTTCCCGAGCTCGGCGTCGTGCCGCCGCTCGTCTCGATGCTCGCCGACGTCGCCAAGGGAGGTCCTGGCGCGAGGTTGGCCGCGGCCGGGGCGCTTCTTGAGCTCGCCAGGGGAGCACACAGGTCAGTAATATCTTCGGTTCTGTGATTTGCACGCTGCCTACCGATCAGTTTCAGTTCATGCTTTCTGGTGCCAATCTGTTTTTGAACATCACCTTAGCTCTGCGAATCGATCTGAGAATTGAAGTAACTTCATAGATAAAATTGGGAAATTCATCTTTTTCTGAAAATTAAACCAAGAGGGAACTAAGCTTTGCATAATTTTGTCATCAGTATAAACATGGATCAAACATGAGCGAAGATAAATTACTAGTTGTTGCAATGAGTAAAAATGTAAAAGGAAACGCATTCTCTTATCTTCTTGATCAACTGGGTAGAGTAGACTGAGTAGTGCGGAGATAATGTCACATTTTTACTGCTCTGCCATATCCTGCTATCCTTCTCCGAAAAGATTGCTGATAATTTGGTTAGTTCTAAACTTTTCATGATCTATGCTGTTCAAACAAGTTCTATTTAATTAGGATGAAATCTTTTTGTAAAAGCAGAAATTAGCATGAAACTTTACTGCACATAGCCCTGATCAAAGCTGATTTCCAGATTCAACTTCCCGTACGCTCTTTCTTGTAGAAGTAGAATTTAATACGTTTGGGTTGTTACATCTCCACGTATCTAGACTGCAGTGTAGCCACGATGGCATATGCACCGTGGTCTGAATTTCTGAGAGCAACTGGACCATGCAACGACCAGATACAACTTTCCTACCGCAAGTCTTTAACAGAGAATTGAGGCAATCATCTTTGACAACTATGTCACAATGTACAAGCATTTCTGACAAATCCCCTCAAATTGCTTTCAAGCTCTGATTTGAGTCAATCTGCTCTAACTTCACTCTGTCCAACAGTTCCTCCAGAAGAACATCTGAATATGCACACACAGCCACACACGCCACATTGTTTCTTGCATTCTAGTTTCTGTAGGTATTAGGTATAGTTGAGACTACTTTTGTTTCTTCGATAACAAGTCCAATTAAACCCATTGCTTCCAGGCAGAATCATTGACCGGGGGCAAAATGTCAGCACCTTATCCCACTCAAAATTCAGCATTGTTCGTTGGTATCAGGCAGCCCAGGGGTATAATAATATTCGGCAGGTGCATGCATAGGCCGGTTGCTGAAAATTGACTTGGAGCAATACCAAACTTAATTTCTTACATATTCTCTTCCTTGTTTTCTTGAAAGAATCTGACCTAAGTGTGCCTAACCATGTGTGGACATGCATGATTTTGGGCATTTTCTATTTGGATATGGCTATAGAGCCGCCCATGTAGATTGTGTGCAAATTCAGCTATGTGACATCACTGACGTGACTGCGTTGGTAGTGCATGACTGCGCTAGAAAAAGATAGACCTCATGTTCTCGTACGTGTGATTCAACTCAGGAATATGGAATCCCAGTTTTACATGTGGTGGTGTACTGACAGTACATTCCTCTCTTTTCCCCGTATGCCTATACAACATCATGTTCGATCACCAATGAAAATGAATTGAATGTGATCAGATATTCTACAGTGGTGAATCTTGTTAACATCAATTACACCAATAGGATCACATCAAAACAAAGGTGTAATCTATATGAACCATGATCCATAACAGTACAATAGAAATATAGAATGCCCCTTGTGCTTGCTCCCAGGAAGTAATGCTTGCTGCATGAGAAAGAATTTCTCATTTGTTTCATCTTAATCATGTTCAGGATTTGTTTTGTAGTATTGTATTTGGATTCCCTGTAGTATTCTAAGAGCTAAGTTTATAAAATAATAGGCTATAAAAATTAATATATTTAACATTTAAGTATTATAGAGATGTATATTGTAACCTCTTTTAACTTAACTGTTAAAAATTATTTTAATAAAAATCGTAGATTCAAAACTTTAGTTATGTAGCAAAGATCTTATTTTCCATCATCTTCTGATATCTAAAAATTTTGAACTAAAGATCTATGTCTAAAATTTATATCCTAAAGTTCAGCTTTTAAATTAACCCTTCATCTAAAAATTTCTTCCAAATTAATTTCAAGTCTTTATTAAATTTTGGATTTCAAAAATTCCTCTCAAACTTTTCAATTTTCTAGTCTATAAACATCTATAAATACTTTCTCCAATGGCTCCTCTATGTCTAGAAATCCATTACAAAAGATTAAAATTCAAGATGTCAAACTCCTAAAATTCCCTAAATTTTGCTAAGTTCAACAATCGAATTTGAGTCCAATTCCGGATATCAAATCCACTTCAAAATCCTTTCAAATAAATCTCCTCGAGTCCCTCTCATAAATTCTCTAAGAAAATTCAAACTTAAATTCAAAACCCATTCAAATTCATTTAATTGTCCACTCTACAGCTTCGTGGAAAATGCCTAAACCTCCAATACATTTGGATTGTTCTTCCCCTATTCTCCCCGTTGGCACAACCATCCTCCTCTCTTTCTCCCTTCCTCTTCCTCTCCCTTGTCTGACCCAACTACCCTGTCGACCCAGCCTCACTCTCTCTCCCTTCCTCTCTTTCTCCCTTCCCCTTCCTCTCCCTTGTCTGGCCCAATTGCCCCGTCGGCCTAGCCTCACTCCCTCTCCCTCCCTCTCTTTCTTTCCTGAGCTGCATCCAAGCTAGCTCAAGGCCTCTCCTCCTCCTCTCTTCCTTCCCTAGGCCACGTTAGCTGGCCCACGATCTAGCCCTCTCTCTCCTACACACTCGCCCGTGTCGTACCTACGCGTATGCTTGCTTCCTATTGTCCTACCCAGGCCAGCTTGTCAGCCACCTGGCTAAGCCATGCTCGCCCGCTCCGTGCAATCATCCTTCACCCCAAGCCATGCCCCCGCTCCGTTCACATGCGCCGCAACCCCATTCCTATGCACCGTGCACCCCCCACTGCGTCTCACCATTCCATTCTGCACCCACCACCATGAATCTTGCCTGTTATCCTCCTCCGCGTGTGGTCACATCCATCATCGCATCGTTGTCGAGTTTCCCATGCAACACCGTGCCAATAATGGCCCCCACCACCGAGAATAGCTTCATCAAGCTTTTTCGTGCCACGCCACATCAAGCTCAGCCCCCGCCATCGAGAATCCCATTGACTCCCCCTTTTTGTCCCCCTTGTCATGTTGTGCCTGTGCAAGCCATTGTGTCACCGTCTCACGACGCCCTTGTCCTATTCGCGTCCTTGCCCGGCTGCCTATAAAAGGCGCTAGCAAGCTCTCCCAACCCCGCCTTCGCCTCTCTCCCCCCTTCTCCAATCCCCAACTGTCGCATCCGCAAACCCACGACACTACCAAGACATGTCACCGGTGATCCTTTTTTTTTCTTTCCTTATTCTCTCCCCTTCTTCACGTCTTCTTCCTCACAATGAGGCAAGAGTGGCAGTAGCGCTCCGGAGGCTGCTAGGCATGGCGAGCGCTGCTGGGAGGCACCAGAGGACAGGGCAATGATGATAGAAGGCAGGCGGTAGCAACGCCAAGAGACGGGCGTGGCGAGGGCTTGCGCGGCCCTAAGAGAGGGGGTTCAGGGGAAGAGGAAGGTAGTGGCTACCTTCCTCCATGGTGAGAAACGGCGGCTACAATGGTGCCGATGACGCCGCTTTGTTTGTGCGATTGGTTTGGCTCGGTGAAGTGGAGGAAGTGCTCTGGAGGTGAAGCAGTGACTCAGGGAAGGATGAAGCCAAGTATGGCAGCTGACTGGGTTTCATTTGTAGTTGTTTTTGCTGCTTCGTGACAACCATGTGACGACAAGCATCCATGCGGTGCCATGAATCATGTGAAGAACTTGATTAGTCTTCTGTGGTCATTGCAATAGGATACGGTGCTGTTTCGCAACAATAGGGTGATAATGAGCATCCGCACAGTGCCGTGAATCATGCCGCAAATCATGCGAAGCACTTGATTTGTCTTTTGCAGTCATTGCGATGGGACGTGGTGCTGCTTCGCAACAATAGGGTGACGACAAGCATTCATGGGACACTATGAATCGTGCGAAGCACTTGATTGGTCTTCCTTGGTCGTCGCAATGGGATGCGCTGCTGCTTTGCCGTCATCTCTGCTTGGCCGATCTCTTGTTGCTTGTCGTCTAAAATTGGAGAAGCATCAAGCATGTTCTTAGACATGACCAATGAAGCATAAAACATGCATGCAGCATTCTTGTCTTGTTTGGCTAGGTTCTTGTTGTCCCCTGGCTTGAGTAGGGGCTTCACGACAGTGTAAATGATGGTGGACATATGCACAAGTAATGGTGGCAAATGATGGTTGAGGCATGCATGTAAGCCTGCTTGCTATTTGGCTTGTTCTTGAATACAGGACAAGAGGTCCACATGTGGGATCTCAGGTGAAGAAAAATGAAAGCATGCAATGATGCACCATGTTGGCTTGAGATAAAATGAAATGATAGAGGATAGTTGCACATGAGTGGTCAGTTTAATTTGATAAAAAAGACGATAGGATAAAACATGTTGCTATTTGAAGATATGGAAGAGGGCAGGCTAGGAGAGAACCCCATCTTTTGTTGTTTTTGTTCGCACGTGATTAAATTCAATGCGGATATCTCGAGCGATTTGTGAAAACATTAAAATAGGAAGAAAAATATTTACCGAGCGATTGAGGTCTAAAAAGTGAAATTTAAATTTCTCAAACGAAAATTAATTTATTTGGCATGGTCGAAATTTCTGAAGTCAAAAATTTTAGCACTTGAAATTTTTAGAGTGAACACATGATTCAACAGCACTATTGATAGAAATTTTAAAATTAGGATTTTTATAAAAAAAAATAGCGGGTGTTACATAGTTGCATTACTTTTTATAGGTTGTTGTTAAATCTTATCCCTGTACTTTCACTATAATGGTGCTTGAAAATCCTTGCTCCTTGAGTGGAAATACTACTACCCCATCTTATACTGTTGTTTGTCGTGATGAAAAAATTAAGTTACAAAACTTTTTGTGAAAACTCGGCTAGTAGACTATATGGGTTTGAAAAGAGAAAAGGTTTGCGAAAACCTACGATACGAAACCTCACATATGTGACTTGGTTTTGTAATCGCATATAAGAACCGATTTCTTGAGGAATTGTATCTATGATCTTATAGTATGACCACATGTATATATATGGGATGCTTCTGGTTGAATAATTAGCTAGCACATAAAAATCTTGTATATCAATAGTTATAGAATGATAGGATGAGGAGATGTGATTGTGGATCTTTGCTGAGCCTCTTTTAAAGTAATTAGTTTGATATAAGAGGCATCCCTAGTGTGTCCTGAGTAGGAATGAGACTTGCCTAATACTCATTTTTGAGCGATTTGAACCAACTATATGACATGGGATATTTATGAGGAAGCTTTGAAAATGCTTTGTCACGAACGTTCGTTGCCGACGGGTATTTGGTGTTAGTTTTGTATCGTGTGGGTAAAGCATACAAACTCTATAGAACTTAGAATATTTGAATAGTTGTGCCTACGGTGTAATGGTCGAATATAAGGTGATTCTCATAGCATAGATTTGTTTGTCAATGTTTTATGAAAAATGTTTAAGGAAATGAAAACCATTATCGAAGTTGGTATTGGTGATTGACGGATGACCTTAGTAGTCATAAACGGGTCTATGTGACCTGGAATACCATGATGGTATCTTAGAGTAGGTTTCTTGAGAGGAAGCAAAACTAAAGATTTGGTGGTTTCAAGAAAGAGCCAGTGAAAATGAAGATGTTAGTTTAGTTTTAGATGGAGTGAGATAAATGTTGTATGCATGGCTTAAGAAATGATGTTTGTTGAAAAGATGAAAAATGAAAATAAACTATTACTGAAACCAAAACTTTATTCTCATGCTTGAATTGTTGCAAAGCAACTCGCAATAGGATCGAGACGAGAAGTCTCTTTGTGAAAAGTTTTATAGAAACCCACACTTAGTATTTTTGGAAAATATTCTAAAAATAAAGAGTTTGCAAGATAAATCCAACCTTCTTTTACAGCTTACATAATCACATTTCCCGTGACTTGCGAGTACAAAAGTACTCACCCTCTCTATATTGTTTCTTTTTTCCTCCTTAGATTTAGGTTGAAAATGTCAAAGAGTTTGGTTTCGTCCCTACATCCAAGTTACTGCCTGTGGATTGATGTGCTAACTATGCTAAGTTTTGCTTTTGCAATTTTTGTTGATTGTTGCTCCTAAGAGTCAACTGAACATGTCAACAAGATATAATGTATTCGTTTAATTTTTATAATGATTACTATTTTATTAACATAGGTGCTAACTTGGAATCCTAGGATTGGCACCGACATATGAGGTTCTGCTAGGGATGGTTTGTCATCATCTGCAGCACATCCTATGTGTCATTGGCATTCTGGTAGTATCAGATCAGGGTGTAACACATATGTTGTGTAGGATTTATGATCATATAAGAATAGATCAGATTTGGAATGATGATATATGTGATATGATGTGGTGCCCCTCACCCGTTAACCAATAAGTATGTCAACAGGAGTGGAAGACTTATACCTGCATACTGATACCAATCCTAGAAATTCAACTGGTATCAACAGGATATAGGTGGATCATCACCAAACCTCATTTTATATATTAATAAAGTCTAATACATAGATTACAACCATAAACAGAGCTCGGGCTTACAATGCTACATCGAGCAAAAGATGACAGCAGAAGCTAGACCTAAACCCACAAGCATGGCTTTGGTCCTAGATAGAAACCCTAAAGGTCTTTGTATGTTGTTTGCTCTTGAAGTACTCATCTAAAGTTGGGTGTTCATCGTATTACTTTTTAAATTAGGGGATAATAATAGCAAGTGAGAGTACACGAGTTACTCAACAAGTCATGAGAATTAATGTGGCATGCAAGAGTTATCAAAAGGGGTTTAGTTTTGTTTTGCAATCAAGTGTGCTTTTAAAATCATCTTTATAATTTCTAGGTGTGCTCTTAAGTTATCGGAAAGAGCCTCACATCTCAATCCATTCCGTGAGTTGATTGGCAACAACTCACCATATTTATCGGAAAGAGACTCGTATCTTAACCTATTCCACTAGTCGCTTTGTAACGACTTGTCTTAATTCCAATTTAGAGCGTACGGTCCCAGACGGTACCTCTATTTCTGAGCTTTCAAATTTTTATCATTTCTCAAACACAACTCAACTTCATCTTATCCAACTCCACTTCTGACACTTCGGGTCACACGGTCATGTTTCAGACCACTCAGGTCTTCCACCGACCATGTAGACTGGTTTCGGTAACGATTCTCATACCTAATTTTTTTCTACAAAACTTTTCTAAATACAAGACTACTTTAGAGGGATCATTTTTCATTGACCCAAGACCGTGGGAATGACTATTCAAATAGATTATAACTTTTGCAAAGAGTGCATGCTTTACCCACACGATACGAGCTTACTCTAAACACTTAGTATGTATTGATTAGATACATATGATGACAAGATGTTCACAACAAGACCTCTTCAAAGCATTTTCGGGATAGTCAGTTATCAACTGAACGAGTCTCAAACCAAGTACCGGGTAAGTTCTAGACTTCCCGTACTCATAGTCCCACAGGCACATCCCATATGTCACCTCGGTGACTCTACTTCCAATAACTTTCTCACATATTCAAGATCCACCAATTATATGGCCAGGAGCATTCCATTCCATAATGTGGTCGCACTTTAATATGATTAGTGAAACTCCTTAAGCGATCGGTCCTTATATGCTATGCGGAAGTCAGGCCACACAAGTGGTAACTACCCATGATTAAGTTTTATAAAGTCATTTTATTTCGCAAAGTTCTTGACCACAATTGTCAGTATTTCAGACCATTTTTTAAAAAAACTTATTTTATCCCATCGACAAGTTTTAAGCAATAGAGATGTCTTCGATACTCGCGTTTTGCTGAGCACAAACACCAATATGACAAAAGGGCGACAAGGGTATAGGGTCAACAAAAAAACACGGAGAGTATATGCAACAAGTGTGTTCAAGGCCTATCGGATTGACTAGTGATTCGTAGCCGGTATTGTGTACCTAAATATGCATGGTTCACAAACAAAATATTTTTATTACAAAATATGAGATCAACATGATCAAGGGGTGACTTTTCCTAGTCTTAATCTTGGTGTTCTTCGATAAACTCCTCAAGTGGTAGCTTCTCAGCATCGGCTACAGCACGATACAAAACAAACACGCAAAAAGATATAAAATCAAAACCCTATATATATATATATAACTATCATTTGATGGATCTTATTTTTAGAAAAAAATTAAGAGTGGAACGGGATCAAATAGAGTTTCAGTTAAAAAGATATGAATTTTATAAGATTAAATTATTTTTTAGATTATAGAGAATGAATTAAATATTTTCTAAAAAAGAAAATAGTTAAATCAGAGGCGGACAGGTGGGGCTAGGGTGAGGGGGGTAAAGTAGTCTTTTATTTCTTTGACGGATAGGTTTACAAGCTCAGGCGAGTGTTCTTAGATTGAGAAAATGAGGTCAAGATCTTTCAGCTTCGTAGGCCAACTCAACAATAGGCTAGGCCAAGGCAGGCGCACCGCATCTAATGGGTGAGAGGAGAACAAAGGGGAAATCGATAGCCGACGGAGCTCAATAGCATCCGATCAAACGACTGCGATTCACAATGAGACGTGGTCACCGGAGCATCGAGTGGAGAACGGGAAGGAATATGGATGGCTTGGATTTGGTCTAGGGGGACGAGAGGTGGCTGTCGACAAGCGACGATGGACTCTAGTGATAGTGCGTCATTTGGTTATCATCGGTGACCAAATAGGCTATGGATGGCTGGGTTTTGGACTCAATTTGAGACAGTGTGGAGATAGGAAGAAAGGGAGAGAGAAAACGAAGATGCTACTTAGAGAAACACAGAAGGGTGATGACAATAGCACCCAGCGAAGAGAGGGAAAGAGGAAGCGGAGGTGGTAGTAGTGTGGGAGCTTGGAGGGATTCTGGATGATGCGAGGCAGGGCGAAGGGCTCCATGGCCTTTTATAGGCGCGGGGATGCGCATGGCGACAACGAAGAGAAGGTACAACACGGTGTTGTGCGCTAGTGACAGATGACCATGTGGCATGGCGCAAGGCGGCAGAGCATGGCATGACACCATGATGGTGTTGGCCAAAATGAGGAGGAAGAGAGAATGCGGGTGATACAGCGGCTAGGACCAAACGGGACGAAACGGAAGGAGTGTGTGTGCTCGTTGGGGCCCGAACCAAATGTGGTCGTGCCAGGGTTTGGCGGAGAGGATCATGGCGTGTCGATTCCATGGAAGACAGCGGTGTATTGTCTACGTGCGCAGCACGGGCAAGGGTGGTGTGTTGGCAGGCATTGCCGATATGGCAAGGAGGCCTGGTTGCGTGCCACGGAGGCCGCGCGCATTTGACCGAGCGCTCGACGTGCGTGGGGTGGCGCTAGAGGTAGGGGACAGCCACGACATAGGGCATCAGGTGGCTGTCCACGACGCAGGTGGTAGGTAGGTTTGACCTGTTGGCCAACACACAATGACAATGAGTGAGCGGACAGTGTGTGCGAGCGAGAAAACGGACCGTGAGCCATACAAAGAAAAAAGCAAGCCATACAGGCCAAAAGAGGAAGGAGGTCGTGTGGGCAAGAGAGGAAGAAAGGGGAGAGGGAGGCTCAGATCAACAGTGATCTTTTTGAATTTCTATGAATATTTTTAAATAAAAATTTGAATACTTGAATTTGAATTTAGACTCATGAAATTTTGAGAAATTTTTGGAGAGAATGCTAGGCTAGGTTTAGAGAGAATTTGAGATCCAAACTTTAGCTCTTCGAGAAATCAAGAAGATCTAAATTTCATAAATATGTTTTTATTCAAATAGTTTTCTCTCAGACACAAAAATATGGGCGCTACATAGGCTAGAGATAACATCAATTAAAGAAAATCTGTTGAAATAATTTGAAAATATATAATAAAGACCTCTAGAGACGTGATAATAACGTAAGAAGAGATGGGAGAATGTTAAAATTAATATAAGAGAAGGTAATAAAAAGATTTAAAATCAGTGCTCGTGGCATGCAAGTTCTCTGCTAATGGATAGTGCTACTTTTGGTTTCAGAAACAAGGTGCACATTGTACAGGCCGGTCTTCTGAAGAAGCTGCCATTGCTCGTGGACGACAAGGACTTGTCAAGAAGCCATCAGCTGGCGCTCCTCTTCCTCTCCATCTCTTCCCTGGCCAACACCGACTTCCTCCTCGCCTCCTCCGAGCTCCTCCCCTTCCTCATCGCTGTCCTCAGCGCCGCCGACGCACCGGCCGACACGAAGCTGACGTGCCTGGCCACCCTGCACAACCTCTCGACCAAGCTCGAGCACGTCCGCGACGTGGTCTCAAGCGGTGCGGTGCACGCGCTCCTGGCGTTCTCCCTGGAGGACCGGAAGACATCGGAGGCAGCGCTGTCCATCCTCAGCGACCTGGCGGCGACCGCGGCGGGGAGGAAGGAGATGGAGGAGAACGAGATGGCTCCCAGGGCGCTCGTGGAGGTCATGACGTGGCACGAGAGCCCGCGGTGCCAGGAGCATGCCGCGTACCTCGCCATGGTGCTCGCCCACGGCAGCCGGCTGCAGCGGCGGAAGATGCACCAGCTCGGCGTCGTGCAGGTGCTCCTCGAGGTGTCCCTCCTCGGGACACCCCTCGCGCAGAAGAGGGCGGCCAAGATCCTGCAGTGGTTCAAGGAGGACTGGCAGAGCAGGATCAGGGCGCACTCTGGAACGCGCATGGTGGGCGCGTCGTCGTGCCATTGCAGCGACGTCAGAGGCGGCTCCGACGACGACGACCGGAACGCCGTGGACAGGATAGTGAAGCAGAGCCTTGACAGGAACATTAAGTCCATATTGCGCAGAGCCACTGCATCCGTGGACCTGACGAATGTGAAGCTGCCAGTTGGGAGCTCCAGCTCCAAGAGCTTGCGTTGTTGAGCTATATCCATGATCAACTTGTTCAGTTTTCTCTATTCAATCGTGCTCCTGCTAGTATGCAAATGCAGCTCGTCTGATCTGATGTGTGTGATCACGCTAGGTTTTATCCTCAAAAATTAGGGCAAAAGAGTGGGCGTCACTTGTACATGAAACATCTCCCAGACTCCCAGCCACAGTGAGATCAAGAAAAATACTTTAGAGAGAAAATTGTTCCATGGTGATACATTGGGTATATCCTATACTCCTATAGTAAAGGAGCGGTACATAATACATCGTTTCAGCCGTTCAGCTTCTGCCAGCGAGCTTTTGCTGTTGCAAATGCTGATTTTGGCATTCCCGTTGAGATTGGAATGTGGACACCTTCTCCTTGAGCTCCTGAAATGCTCGCATCGTGTCACCGTCGAATCCACCTGCAAACTGCATGAAACGAAAACGATTGAATACCACAATTAAGTATGGAAACTTGGCAAGTAGTGCCCGCTTTGTGTTACATGAAGTATGGAAAACTTGGCAAGTAGTGTCCGCTTGTGTTACCTGGTGAACTCTGAAGGCAAATCGGACACCTTGAAGCATCGGCTCCTCTTCATCAGGGCCACCTTTTATGGCCTCAAGCTCAGATGAAACCCTCCTCAGGTATTTCTGTGCTAACTTTACTGACTGGAGTTTGATCTGCACATCGGGGCTCAATTGTCATTGAAATGCTATGAAATTTTCCATGATACAAGTATTATAAGAACATGAGATTTTTTTTACAGTACCGTGCACTTAACATAACACAAAACCTGTCTGCTAGTATATGTAGGAAATTCAAACCATATATTGCGCCATTTCCTTGTCAAAAACACCAAGAATGGGCCCAATACTAGCAGTAAAAACCAAACCTTGAATTACAAATGTGATCAACATTCTCTGCTATCAGTACATGCAAGACAAAACAGGCTCACGAGAGCCCTTGGCTCACACGCTCAGTGCCAGAGAACCTTCTCTTTGGTCCCCAATTACCCCCACATTTTACCCCCAAATTCTTTTTGTTGGCATCACGAGCGCGTGTCCTACAGTGATTTATGTTTTTCACATCCTTGTGCGTGTTCAGGTGCATGCAAAACAAAACAAGCATGCAGAAATGACATTACTGTATATGTTACGCCGTTGTGCTGCTTAAAACTCAGATACCATGTCCTAACAATTGAAAAGAAAAACACTGAATTACCTGGCTAACTATTCCTGTGTCCTGCATCCACTCCCATGGGATCCGATAGCTGCGATACCTGTTCATCGCGCCATCTCGCACACGCACAAGGCTGTACACTCCATGCTCCAACCTGCCAAGGACCATAGATTCATAGATGAGAACAATGAGTAGACCAGAAGCACATTAGCTGATTGGTCAAATCAGAATTAAGCCGCAGCTTACTTCTCGAATAGCGCCTGCATCTTCTTGAGGGCAGAAGAGCAGGGCTGCCGCGGATCATCACAGAACGATGCCGCCTCCTCCTGGATCTTCTTCAGGTCACGGTAACCGAACGCCGCCTCACGTAGAGCGTCTGCCTTTTGCTCCGGCCACTCGAAGTGCTTCAGCACTGCTCTCTCGTCCACCTGGGCAAAAAAAAAAAAAAAAACGGTGAATGTTCAGGTCAGAGACTTCAGCTCGATCTCCTCTCCCGGCAACCTGCTAAGCAGATGTGCCGTGTGGAGAGCGAATGACTGGCTGACTAAGCTCACCAGCCGTGAGAGCTCGACGTCGAGCCACTTGACGAAGGTGACCACGTCCTCGATGTCGACGAACGCCGCTCCTTCCACTTCCTTGATCAGGAACCGGATGAAATCCCCCTGCCTCTCCACATCGGACTTGATCTGCACGTCCACCACGCATCAGAAGTCAAAACCATTACTAGAATTTCTGAAGCAAATCCTGAACTTCAACCACGGAGCAATGCAGCAACAACAGAAGCAAACACATCCGCTTTTCAAATCCCTATATGGTTGAAGGGCACTTGGCGCGAAGCAACGGTCAGATACGGTACGGGTGGTCATTCCGGTGATCCGGTCAGCGGTCAAGCCTACTCGAGATCCAACGGCTAGCCGAGGACACATCCACGAGGCGATGTGCATGGCCCACGTTGCCACGCATACCTACTCGATCAGATGTGCCTTTTTTCTTTTTTTAATTTTAGACACTGTGCTAATTTTCTTTTTTTATTATGGACGTGCGCGTCTCAGCTCATTTATTACCCACGTCTTTAATTCACTACTAGTCACTGCGTTTAGTGGCAGTTGACAGTCTTGGGGCCCCACGAATCAGTCTGACAATGGGCCACACCTTGGATCCCCTACATCCAAGCTGCTGATTTCTTTTTTGTTCCCAACTACGTATTGTCTTACTATCCTAATCCTGTTCTTCTGATGGATGAGAAAAATCCAAGAGGAAAAATGCATGCAACAAGGAATCAATGAGCAAATGTTTCCCCAAAAAAATAAATAAAAGAAAGAAACAAGGAGCAAATGCTAACGCCTTGCAAACCTTCAGAGAGTGAGCAGTACTGCAGTAGAGTTCTCTCCGTGGTATCGGGGGTGAACTCGAGAAAGATGAACAGAAAAGGCGCTTGTTTTACCTGTGTGTTCGTGTTAGAATGGCTGTATTCGTATGCACGCTTGAAAAGACGATTACTGTCTAGTGTTGTTTCTTTGTTCAGTTGTATTACAGCTACTCTGATTGAGTCAGTTTGTTTGAATCTTTTGCTTTTGAGATTTTTCAAGGGTGATATAGCAGGAAAAGCGACAATTTTGCAAAGAGTACGGGGGAAATGCGTCAAAAAAACAGAGAAAAATGAGCGGTTTTTAAGGAGAAGAAGACTTACGGCGAGAAGATGGGCGGAGCGGTTCTCGATCTCGCCGATCATGTCTCTCGCCGCCGCTGCGCCTCCACCGGGGCACGCCTCCGCGCCGCCGCCCCCGTCCCTCTTCGAGTCTCGCCGCATTAGCGAGTGGTAGAACTCCACCACCTCCGGGACTCGCCTCACGCATGGGCCGGACGCCGGAGTTGAAGACGAAGTCGCGGGGGCTGGCGTTCTAGAGCTTCTCCTCGCTGCGAGTGGCGGCGGGGGAGGTGGAGCCGAAGGACCCGCGCTTCCGCTGCTTGAGGTGGATGGCGACGGGCTCGCGCTCCGGGACCTCCCCGTCGGCATTGGCGGTGGAGGTGGCGGCGGCGGCGGTGGCAGGGGTATCGGAGGGAGCTTCGAGAGTTCAGGTAGGCGGCTTCTTGATGCTGCGGTATCTGAAGAGCAGGACGGCGTCGATGGGGCGGACGAGGATGAACTGGACGAAGAGTTCGCCGGCGAAGCGCGGGACGAGCTGGAGAAATAGGACTTGGACTTAAAAGTTGCCGGCATTGGCGGCGGGGGAGGAGGAGGAGGACGAAGGGATGAACATCCGGCGACTTTAGCTGACTTGGCCGAGTTGCTCGCCGCGTTGGAGGTCTCGGAGTTGTCCGATGACGCCGACGACGAGGAATCGTCGGGACCGGCTGCAATATCCCTCTGCCGCCTCTTCCTCAGCTCCGTCATCTGACTCTCCATCTCGAGAATCCTCTGCTCATTGTCCCTGGAGCTAGCCACGGCGGTGTCGAGCGCGGCGCGCAGCCGGGCGTTCTCGGACTCGAGACGGGTCAGCGTGTCCTTGCACCGCCCGAGCTCGCTGCTCTTGGCCGCGAGCTCGTTCTCCAGGAATGGCACGATGGCGACGGTCTCCTTGAGTATCTTGTGTTCCAGTAGCTCGGTGCGGAGGCGCGACTCCCTCTCCTGCAGTTCCTCGACGAGCCGCACCAGCTCTCCCACCTCCGGCGTCGCGCGCGCCGGCTGCACCTGCGAGGACGAGCGCGGGAAGTACGCCCCGAACGACCGCGCGAAGACGCCCGTCTTGGACCCCGACCCCGCCGACGCCGACGCCGACGCAGGCGAGCCGGACGACCTCCTCCGCGGCGTCTCCTGCTGCCCCGCCGCCGGATGCTGCGCCTGCGCCTGCCCCGGTGGCGCCGCCGCCTTGCGCGACGAGGACGAAGACGACGTCTTGGGCGTCGCCGGGCTACGCTGGAAGCCCATGGCCGCCTTGACACGCCCTGCCACCATTGCAGCACGGCTTGGTGCTGGCTCTCAAACTCCGGCCGTCGAAACACCAAATGCGCTACTAGGATCGCTCCGCGGGTAGAGCTCGCGCCACACTCCTCTGGTCTCACAGTCACTGACCTCTCTCCTCTGTCGCCCTAGGCTTTTGCGGTTTAAAGAGAGAGATGAGTTGGGCGCGGTGTCCGAGGAACGGTCTTGGGTTTGGTCGGAGCAGTGAAGGCTGGACACTGTGTATGTATATACTCGTCAACTCAGCTGAGCTCGTTGTGGTGGTGGTGAGGTCGTGAGCACGGAGGCGGAATCTGAACGTTGGGGGAGACGAGGCCGGTGGCTATCTGCAATTGAGAGATATATCACTCGCTAAACTGCACCTGCTTTGCATGATCCGAATCTGGAAGCCCCTCTTGACCTTTTGCTATGCTGTTGCTTGATCTTTTTTTAACAGCTAGGTGAAGATTAAATTAGTATCAGTTTATCTCGAACAGACAAGTGCGTAGCACTACTGCTTTAGCGCCACCTGGAGGAGATGGGTTATAAGGCTAGGACATCTCCCACGCATCAGATTTGAAATGAACGGTCCGGATTGAATTCTGCCGAGCGCGTTCGATCCGTATTTCCCACTGATCTATACACAAAGCTTTGTCCGTTTCTGCTTGCCCCCAATTCATTAACAAGACGCCGTGCCGGAGCCTCGTCATTACGGCCGGGGTTTTACTTTACACATTACGTACACACATCAATGTTCATAAATCCTCATACTACTCAATTCACATCCATCATCAGTCAAATACTCCAGAATCCAGATGCTCCTGCCGCTGCTATATTTGACATGGAGTTTTTTTTTTCCAAATGATGTCGATTCAATGAAACCCGTATTGCAGTTGTTGGGCAGTTGCAATTCTGGCCCATGCAAATGATGAACACGCATGTATGTCTGCACATTTTTGCATGAACAGTGCCTACATCCGATGAGTACATATCTGATCAAATCCAAACGATAGTGACATGCTTAATTACTTATTGGCACTTCATGTATGGTACTGCGTTACCCTACCGGGTTACCGTTGACGCACGGAAAATCGGACCAGGAAAAAAGTCACGGTGAGAGAGCACGAGTGTATTCGTCAATGGAGCTGATACGTCTGTATACGTGAAGGGTTAAGAGATACTGTGGTTTAGGACGTAATAATTAATTTGACCTCTAATTAATAAGAAATATAGATAAAGTTATATCATTAAACCAATCGACCGATAGATCAATATGAACTCCTGCTATCAGCTAGATGTGCCAATAAAGTTAAAATATTCATCAGCTGTGAGTCCGATTTACTTTTACTATCGGTCGGCTGATTGTCGATAGAAATTATAGCACTCATACATCGGCTAGAAAATCGATGATGGCATAGACAAATAGCGAGAAACAAAAATAAATAATGCATCGATTGTAGAGCCGATGATGCTCTAAATAAAATATATAATAAACAATAAAAAGCGAAGTCCAGTCTTCCAAAGAGACGATAACTATCGACCACCGATGATATTACTATTAAAGCCAATCTTAATAAATTAGATCGAATCGAAATAGTACAAGGCTAAAACTAACGCATGAAAACGACGAGAGCTAGATCGGACGTATCAATGGAGGGAACGGGTGAATCCATTGGCTGCTAATGGCTATGGGTCTGATATAGGCATATGAATAAACTAATCGGCTAACTGAGTCGATGAAAGGAATGAAACCCACTAGATCTCGATGTTAGCCCTACTAGACGTATTCTTAATAGATCGGATGTGGATCTAACAGAAACAGATCAATTATTAGCGGATTAATCGTTAAAGATATATGTATATCGGCTAAAAAGTCGATTCATTAGGTGTGAAGCTCACTGTAAAGATAACTCATCGGTTGACTGCTCTGATGAAACTTCATGTAATGACTCGTCGACTTAAGTATCAATATACTATTAGTAGCCTAAAAGTCGAATCTAACCGATACAACTCAAGACTGATGTTAAAAGGAGCTCGATAAGCCGATAGATTCCACGCGAACGTGATGTAATATATCCAATCAGACTAAGTGATCAAATATAACCGATACAGTCTTAGACAGAACGAATACAATAGGATAATGGCGGGATTTATATTTTTACCAAAGTTCAGAATTATCCAATGCAACTCTTCATCAAAAGTTAGAACCCGTAAAAAAAACCTAGATAAAGTAAGCTGACAATAAGCTGAGATTATATTGATATGTGAAGATACTTTACAAGTCTTTAGGAGATCTATATTTATACCCCGAGGTTATATAAATCTCATACAAATACGGGATGAATTTTTCTAATAATAAAATAAAATATATATTAAACTTATCTATCTTATAATATATATTTTAAAAAAATAGAATCATACTTTCACAACTTCTTATTAGATTCGGTCTTATCTAATTATTTTTTTATAATTATTTTTTTAGTTTTATTTATGAGCTCTCCGCTTACCAAAATATGTTAACACTTACATGTCCGTATATTGCTGGTGGCTAAAGAACAAGGCAACCAACATAGGACAATAGAGCTTTTCGTCATGGAGGCCCACATGTCAGTGCCAGTGGGACACTCTTCTGTAACTGGAAGTGGGCCCAGGAGCTCTGGCCCAGGTGTCATGGCTCCCAGTGTCAGCTCGGGTTATCGCTGCTCCCAGCACTAGTAGATGTCTGAACGGTGTATACGGATACGATTACTGACCTGGTTAGATTCAAAAATCGAAGCTATTGCAGCGTAGGAAGAGTAATAAATGGGAGTTCTATGGATGCGAGGGAGAAAACCGTCGAGGCAATAAATGGAGGAGCAACCGTTAGCCCATCTTGTTCATCGTCTAGTTTGGGATTTTGGAGCGGTCCACACGCTCTCTTGGTGCCGATTTCACGTGACCCTTTCGATTTCGATCGATTTTATATTGCAAACTGCTAGTAACGTTGAGCGGACTGAATAGCAATGGCCTCGAAAAAAAAGAGAAAGAAATGGTAGTTATGCAAATATCTGGATTTCGATGGTTCAGACGAAACAGCAGTTTGCAGCAGCCGAACGCTGCACGAACTTTGTCAAAACACCAGTTGCATTATCGATCTTGTGTGCTAATCATATTCTCAGTTGTAGATTTGTGCATCTAATCAATCGTGTCCACTGGAGCAAGATGCCATCATCAGGTCCACAAACCTGAACTGCACCGCTAGTGCTGTCCGTTCTCCAACTTGTTAATTACACTCGCATAAGGTTCTATAAAAATGCAGGTACTAATTAACAAATTCAGATATCCTTAATAACGGTAATTAAGGGGATTATTAGGACGCCTAAATCTAGGACACCCGTATCTGTCCGGTCCGTCCTGCCTGCATTTGTCCTACTGCGCTCTGAAGAAACAGCATTACATTGCAGCACGCCCTGCCCCCACACGATCGATGCAAAATCCTGGTGTTATTGGACAAAAAATGATGGCGTTCACCACGTCGTATTCTTTTGATGCTTCTGCTCAAAAGCTGAACTCACACTCAGCTGCTGTTCCTCCAGAGCTCGCCTCGGACACGAACAAGTGAAACGAGCACAATGCAAAGCCCCCTGCAAATCTGCAATGCATGCACTAATCTGCAGACGCAGCAGTGCACACGTGCAAAATTGTCTCTTGACGACGACTCTCTCTATCTCTCTGCGCACTGCATGCTGGCTGGCTCCCAGCCAAGCTTTGAGCTGCTGCTTCAGTGACAGTAAGCCTGATGAACAAGATCTCGTCGTATCATTGAAAGAAATGAACTTGTGGGAACAATTCGTACGTGTCCAAGGATTCACGATATCTCGATCACTGATGACATTGTCTGTCTGCAGGAGCCACAGATCACGAGAAAAGTTTCAGGTCATCAGGGCAAGAGAAGATGCCTCTCGTGTGACCAACATGTTGTCGAGCGTGTGGTTGGTTGGTCACCGGAATGAGCTCAGCAAGGATGAACACTATGCGAAAGGCCATCATCGATGGAAGAAGCACAGCCGAAAGCTAAGCAAAGCGAAGTGGCTAACCCCATTGATTTGATCACTCTGTTTTGGTAGGGAACGTTTGGTCTGAACGTCACCAAGTTAGTCTCCAAGGGAAGCATTCGCATCGACGCAAAAGATTTTGCTAGCTACCTAGGTGGATCGAGCACTATCGCCATGGGAGGATATTGAGCATTTGTCTTTTTGCATGGATTGAGGATGACAGATTCGATTGATCGGACCCAGGTTGGTGGGTGAAGCTAGTTCATCCTGGCGTGTTCGTCACTTTAAGCAACCCCAATTGCTGATGAATTTTGCCCAGTGCTTGCAAACAGGATGAATGCCTGCAAGGGTTTTGAAATGTTTTTGAATGGACGAGTTTGGATTCAGAATTTCAGATT
Organism: Oryza coarctata; assembly: GCA_030770085.1. Taxonomy (NCBI): domain Eukaryota; kingdom Viridiplantae; phylum Streptophyta; class Magnoliopsida; order Poales; family Poaceae; genus Oryza; species Oryza coarctata. Next base: position 22,499,745 of record CM061470.1, read on the forward strand.
GAGCAGTCATAGATTACTCCGTGAAAGTAGATGGCTTTGTAGGCCTTGGCCTATCAGAGTCTCCTTTTGTGGGCAAACTGACGGGCCAAATAACTCACACACTTTTGGAATCTCAACCATTTGGTTGCGATCCAAAAAGGATTATATGCATTTGCATCATAACAACTATACGGCCCATTTTTAGCCTAGGTCCATTTTGCTTCATAAATTCCCCGCTAAGCTAGTTAGGCCCACAAAATTATCCATAGGACGGCCCATTATATATCGGCGTCCAGTGAGGCAACATGAATTGGGCCCACTTCCTCGCATGGCGTTTCTTCACCCGACTCGGACCCGCGAGACTGAACCCTTCTCCATTGGCGCCGCCGCGGCCGCCGGCTGCCGGCGAAGCCATCCACCCATCTCCCTCTAACCGCAGCTCGCCCTCTGGCACACCTCGCCTTCGCACGCGAATATCTCGCCGCCGACGCGAGAATCTCACCGCTCTGGATGACATGGGAAATCTCAAGGCAAGGATTCTGTTCGATGATGGCCGTAACTGAATTTCTGAACACAAACACGTCAGGCGTTCATGCCATTGTCATGGCTTTCCACCCCACTGACGCATGACCGTGGCGTGCTTCTTACGATCTTCTACCAGTTGATCTTCTTGTCCAGTTGGGCCGTGCGGTTACACACGAATCATATCGGCTTATGTCATCATTGATCTCCAATTCTCCATCGACATTGTTAGATAACCCGTTGTCTAGAGATTGCTGTTTAGTTAGCATATGCATGTCAACTTTCCTTACGAGTACATTCATGCGCACGAGCTCCAACTTGTGGACGCCGTGCGCTTAGGAGGCAGTGGCGAGAATAGCTCGGCCACAAGCCTGGGTTCAAGGATCGTGAGCGACGTCGTGGAGGCGTGGGGATGGACGAGCTGAACTCCCGCGTCGTGCAGCGCCACGATCGGCCACCCTGCTGCAATCTGTCAATAAAAGGAGTAATAGAGCACCAGAAAAGCCGTCCGGTTTTCGCAGCACCAAACACCAAGTGTTCCACGAGTTCGCGTTGCGTTTGTGAGTTTGTCTTCCTCGTCCGCGGCGTCCTGTCCTCGCCGTCGGCGTTCGCCGCAGAGCCGGGATTCACAGACATGTCATGCCATTTGCACGCACTGCTCGTCATCTTCCCACGAGCACAAGAACGCTCGAGCAAGACTAATTCCATGTCAACCATTGCCACTGTATAAACATGGCCAGCGAGCAGACGGCATGGGTTTCTAAGTTACAGTGTCAAGTGCGTGTGAGCTAGCTAGCCGGCCATGTCGCAGCAATGGCTTGGAGACAAGACACGGCGAGAGCAACTGGGACGGCCTCCTGGACCCGTTCGACCTCGACCTCCGTCGCACTGTCATCCGCTACGGCGAGATGGCGCAGGCGACGTACGACGCCTTCAACCGCGAGAAGCTCGCGCCGCACGCCGGCCAGTCGAGGTTCGGCAGCCCCGCTTCTTCGAGCGTGTGCAGCTGCCGGACCACGCCGCCGCGTACCGCGTCACCAAGTTCCAGTACGCGACGTCGCCCGTCGCCGTGCCGGAGCCGTTCATGCTGAGGTCCGTGTCGCGCGGGCGCAGGTGAAGGGAGAGCAACTAGATCGGGTACGTCACGGTGGCCACCGACGGCGGGAAGGCCGCGCTCGGGCGCCGGGACATCGTCGTCGCGTGGCGCGGCACGCTGCAGGCGCTGGAGTGGATCAACGACATGGAGCTCGTCATGGTGCCACCGAAGCGCCTCCTCGGAGAACGAGCCTCCGACGCCATGGTGCATCGAGGGTGGCTGTCCATGTACAACTCTAGTGATCCTTAGTCCAGCCACAACAAGGACAGTGCGAGAGATCAGGTAATGGCTGGAGTAGTACGGCACCGTCCACATTGTTGACATGGATCGGTGCTTGCATGAAGGTGTTGAGCGAGGTGGCGAGGTTGGTGAGCATGTACGGCGACGAGGAGCTGAGCATCACCGTAACGGAACATAGCCTCGGCGCGGCCCTCGCGACGCTGAACTTGTTAGACATCGCCGCGAACGGCTATAACAAGCCATCGCACGCCGCGGCGACGGCGACGGCGACGGCGACGGGCTGCCCGGTGACCGCGTTCGCGTTCGCCAGCCCCCGCGTCGGCGGGCACGGCTTCAAGAGGAGGTTTGACGGCTCGCGCGGCCTCGGCCTCTGCCTTCTCCGCGTCCGCAACTCCCCCGACATTGTTCTCAGGTACCCGATGGCGCTGCGGTACCACGACGTGGGCGCCTAGCTGGCGATCGACACGGGCGAGTCGCCGTACCTGAGGAGGCCCGGGAACGAGCTGGTGTGGCTCACCCTCGAGTGCTACCTGCACGGCGTGGCCGGAGCGCAGGGCGGCGAGGCCGGGCGGTTCGAGCTCGCCGTGGAGCTCGACGTAGCGCTGGCGAACAAGGCCTACGCCGCGCTGCGGGATGAACACGCCGTGCCGCTCGGGTGGTGGATCCCGTGGAACAGGGGGGGGGGGGCATGGTGAGAAGCGCCGATGGCCACTGGATTTTGATGGATTGCGAGGAAGAGGAGGATAGTTCCGAGTAAATGTACCAATGTTGCATGAACTGATGAACTCGCACATGTACTAAGAAATAATTACATTACATTTCAACGACCAAATCAATATGTATCTGTGTAACAATGTCCAAACCGCACATGCATTTGACTGAAGAGACTTTTATTTACAAATGCATTCCGTATACACAGGGCAAAGCCCATTTATTCGACAAAGAAATCGATCCATTAGGCTTAGATCAACCTGTCAAGCCTATGAATCAACACTTCAATACGTACTGGGACTACTTATATATCACTCTCAGTGCTAGTTACATTAATTACATAATAATTATATTATAATTATATTCGTGTGATTTTAGCAAAACCATTTGCTTTTTCCTTTTTTGCAATTTTTTGGAGTATATACGATAGCAGCGTGAAATGAAATGTCGTAGTAGGAAGTGAAGCTTGTGATAACTTAAATATGCTCGAAATCCTGGAGAGCCCAGTGGCCGTCGGCGCCCTTGACCATGCACTTGTTCTTGCAGACCCACCACCCGGGCGGCACGGGGTACTGGTCCTTGAGCGCGTCGACGCCCTTGTTTGCCAGCGCCACGTCGCGGTCGACCTCCAGCTTGAACCCGCCGGCTCTGCCCTGCTCGCCGGCCACGCCGTGCAGGTAGCACTCGAGGTTGTGCAGCGTCTCGATCGTCCCCGGCGACCGCAGGTACGGCGACCGGCTCGTGCTGATGGGCAGTTTCACGGCCACGTCCACGTACCCCAGCGGCGGGTACATCGGCACCACGTCGCCGGCGTTCTTGATGTGGAGGGCCCTCAGGTCAGGGAACGAGGCGAACGCCGCCTTGAAGAAGCCGTCCCCGACGCGCGGGCTCGCGAACACGATCGCCGTCACCGGGCACGGCGGCTGCGACGAGTCGGCCGGCGGGCAGTTGGCGCCGTTGGCCACGATGTCGACGGCGTTCAGGGTCGCCAGCGACGCGCCCAGGCTGTGCCCGATGACGGTGATGCTCATCACCTCGTCCTTGTACAGCTCCATCAGCCTCCTCACCTCCTCAAGAACCTGCATGCCATTCTTGCACGGTTAATCCTGTTTCATTTTTGGACATGGCGTGCATGGTTAATCAAGATGATTTTTTCCGGTGTAATCAAGAGGAATTAATTTGGTGGTATCTTATGTGATCTAACATTATCTTAAAGATGTAATTGTATTATGTGATTAAACGTTATCTTAAAAATGTGATTGTCTTATGTGATTAGACATTATATTATAACATGTGATTTAGAAAGGCAATATTGGTATCACAAAAACAAATCTTCCAAAGTCAAATGCTAACGATAAGGACATTGCTTAGGAAAACATTTAAAAGAAATCTGACGAGTAGCTGAAACAAATGCTAAAACTAATTCAGTCAAAGGCAACGGCACGAAAAGGTTCATGCATACATCCAACATCTACATATGCAATTATCATCTCACTAGCTGATTGATTACATTTGGTAAGTCTTATAGATATTATTGAAAAGCCAATCGACTTATAAAAAAACCGATTGTTATGGGGAAAGAGCCAATCGGATAAGTGAATGGATTCGATTCAATAAAGATAAAAGTTTATAAAGAGGAGTCGTGAAACACATGGTAAGTTAATTATATCTTTGTAAAATATATTTTATAAAAAATGTAACTTTAATTAGTTTTGTTAACTTCTTAGAGATTTTTATTTTCTAATTAGTAAGTAACGTCTAGAGGGTTTTATGTAATTACATTGGACTTATATAACCCTAGGGTATAAATATAGATACTTAGAAGATTGTAAATCATCTCTTAAATCAATAAAATATCGATGCATTGTCACCCTAGGGCTGCATCGGTTAAGATTAAACTCTGGCAAATGGGTAATCCCGTCATTATCTTGATATATATATTCTATCTAAAGTTACATCGGTTAGGTCTGACTCCTTATTTCGATCAGATATATCATATCACATTCATATAGGATCTATCATTTTATCGAGCTTATTTTATCATCATTAGTCTCATGCTACATCGATTATATCAACCTAGTAGACTGCTGACAGTAGATTAGGTCTTAAACCGATGGGTCTTTACTTGGCGTTTTGTAGCCAGCCGATGAGTTATCACTACACAGAGCTTTACGCCTAACGTATTGGCTTTTTAGTCAATTTACATATATCATCAGTGATTAATTTGCTAGCAATCGATCTAGTTCGGTTAGATCTGAACTTATAATGTCGTAGTTAGGTTCAATCTACCAAAGCTATGTCTAATAGGGTCGGTATTGAGATCTAGCGGGTTTCGTTTCTTCCATCAACTTAGTTAGTTTATAAGTTTACTTATATGTCTGCATTAGACCCGTAGCCGATAGTAGCTGATGAGTTCACCTAGCCTCTCCGTCGGTACGTTTGATCTAGCTCCCGCCGTTTTAGTGTCATTAATCTTAGTCTTATACTAACTCGGTTTGGTCCAATTTATAAAGATTGGTAATAACGGTACCGTCATCGGTAGTCTCTATCTCTCGTCCCTTCAGGAGATCGTAGCTCGCTCTCTACTGCTCATCGTATATTTTGATTGGAGCGTCATTGGCTATATAGCCAATGTTTCTTTTACTTTATTCTTCGCTATTTGCCTATACCGATATAGCCAATGTTTCTTTTACTTTATTCTTCGCTATTTGCCTATACCGATATAGCCAATGTTTCTTTTACTTTATTCTTCGCTATTTGCCTATACCGTCATTAGCTTTCTAGCCGATATATGATCGCTATAGCCCTATCGATAACCAGCAGATAGCAAGAGTGCATCAAACTGACAACCGATGGCTATCTTTAACTCTATCAACATATACAGCCGATAACAGGAATCTGTATCAACCTATCGACCAATTGTCTCGATGATCCAACTCTATATATCTTTCTTATCAATTAGAGATTAAATTAACTGACACGTCCACAACTCTAACAACTCGAAGACTCCAATGAGTCGAAGGACCTGCATTGGAGCTAAACAAATCTATTAGGCCTTCACGTGTTCCGGTGCGATCACATCGGACCTCTGTTGACTAACTCATATGCCCTCTCGGCGAGTCTCTCCATATGGTCTGACCTTCCCCGCACACAAACATAGGTATAGTAATGAGCATTATTAGAGATCAAATAATTGAATAAATCAACATGAAGATGCACTCAGATTTACTAAGGATAACTTAAGCATCATTAGAGATTGAATAATTGAAGAAATAAGCATAATTTTACTTTTTATGTATACCTAAGATGCTAGAGACATAATTAAAGGTGAAAATGAGATGGATATTTTCTGACCTCTCACCTGCCCGACCTAAGGTAAAGGATATGAAAAGGAAAAAATAGATATTTGTCTATTAGAAAATATGGGTTAGGAAATAGAAAGAGTTATATTTACTCATATGTCCCATATTATCAAATATAGAACAAAATCTATTATGAATCCAATTATACAAATGATAAAATGTTGATTAATCATTATTTTATGAGCTCACAAATAAAATTACATATTTTTATTTGATATATAGTTGAATAGTTTTTTAACACCTTAATTGCATTTGTGTTTAATATATATATGGATAAGAGATATAAATAGATATCTGTTCCTAAATCCAATTCTATAAAAAATATGGGTTAGGATATAGAATAAACATTATGTTATCTCATACTATCCATATCTGATTCAGATTTAAAAGAAAAATGTAAGGTAGGATACGTGAATAACGTGATCTGACCATACCCAACCCGATTTCATCATGATGAAGGATAAATTAATTTTGAATGAATTTTATTTGTAGGAATGGTTTATTAACTTAACTAACAAGCTAAATTTACTAGAGAATGTATCCTATATACACAAAGCTTTCCGTAAAAACTCTATGCAGACCAACTAACAAATTTGAAATTTCTACAAAATATATACCTATCCTTATATATAAATTATCGTCTTAAAATTATTATATAGAGAGAGCAATAAAAAGGTAAAATTTAACAGATTTATACTCTTAAAACTATTAGATTTTTTTATTTTTTGTTATAGCTAAAATATAATTTTTTAAAAAAAATAGCAATATTTATTAGTTGGTGTGCATGAAGTGTATATGGAAAGTTTGTGTGCACATAATATTTCCAATTTACTACTACTTCCAGACATGCAAAAATATATTGGCGTATAAATGACGCAAGCGTTTGAAAATTCGAGTATCAACATGTTTTTAAATTCTTTGGTCGGAGTTGGGTAATCTGGTCGTTATGAACTTTGATACGTACAATCCTTTGATCCTTAATTTGTATCGTTCATTTTTTTAAAAAAAATGCCTATATGGTTTTTGTATAATTTTAGAGTACCGAACGATAACAATTTTTGTCCGAACAAGGATACACGCCTCTCTAGTTTTATCAAACCTGAGGATTTTTCAGAGTTGAATGTACCTACCTTAATTTGTTTGAAACAAATTAAATGTATCTGACTGCATAGTTGACCCATAACATCATATGCAGTAATTCACAAATTAAATGTGTTCCTGTTAACTAATACCCCAGTTTTCCTGGCAAAGGAACTAATATCCCAATTTCCTGCTTGAATACAACTATATGCAAGTGATAACAAAAAATCTGTTGACAGTACAACTGAAACGTTTATTCAGTATTTGTGCGTGCGTGTAGCTGCCATTTCTTGGTGTCTTCACAAAGAAACAATTTATACGGCAGTCAAAAGTTACGTGATTGTATTTTTTATATAAATTTAATGAGGTCATTGGCCCTCATTTCTTTAAACATATGAGTGTGACGTACATGCGCGTCTGAAATGAAAAAAAAGTATATAATTCTCTAACTTTTCCACGCAAAAAAACATGTAGGATTAATTACCAGGTGAGCTGCAAATTAAAGGCGTTAATTGTCTCGAAACTTTTGTCTTCTGGTAGCTAGCTAGGTCTAATATTCGAGAAAAGTGAAGTGGTATTCAGTATTCACCTGGTCTCTGGCGCTGGCCTGGTTGTACCTGGAGTCCTTGTTGCTGGACGTGTACACGGACAGGAAGCCCCGGTGCACGATGGCGAGCGGGTTCGCTGCCGCGGCGGCGCCCAGCACCGGCTTGGCGGACACCGGAATGAAGTCGAAGTCGTTGACCCACTCCAGGTTCTCCACCGTGCCGCGCCACGCCACGACGATGTCGCGCCTCCCGAGCGCCGCCACGCCCTCGTCGGTCGCCACGGCGACGTACCCCATCCAGTTGGACTCCCTCGACCACGCCGCCGGCAGCAGCTGCGGCAGCGGCAGGAGCAGGAACGCTTCGGGAACGGGCAGCCCCGACGTGGCGTAGACGAACTTGGTGACCATGTAGTTGCCGGCTGCGGACGCGCCCACCGTGGCGAGCAGGTCGTCGTAGCCGTACATGCAAGCGCCGGCGTGCGGCGAGCGCTTCTCCCTGTTGAAGGCATCGTAGGTTGCCTGCACGAGCTCGCCGTAGGAGAGGATGGAGGTGCGGAGGTCGAGGTCAAGCGGGTCGAGGAGGCCGCTCCACGAGTCCTGGCCATGGAGCTCGCGCCACCTGTCGGCAATGCCTCCAAGCATCGGCGACGACGACATGGTGTTTGTTGCTTGCAGCTACGTTGGTTTTTGGCTACTTACTAGGCTATAGCTAAATCGTGTGCTTTGTTTCTTTCAGCTTTGGGCGTGTATTTATATAGGCCGTTTCGATGTCATCGATGCAGATCGATGTTTACATCTGTTATATTTATCAAAATACCATAATACCACTCTCTTCGTTTTAAAATATAATATAAATTCCGTGTTTATCCTAAGTAAAACTATCAAAACGATAATTTACAGTATCAAATACACATCATCTATTATAAAATATATTTTGTATAATTTATTTCTTTGATATAGGAGATGTTAATACTTTTCTAGTTTGGTTGAACTTAATGTATTTGACTTAGGCAAAACACTGAATCCCTTATATAATATTTTAAGATTGCCCACGCACCTAGCTAAAACCCAATCCAGGAAAAGAGCTACGTGCATGCATGCACTTACTATAAAAAATGCAAGAATTCGATCAAAATAGTTTAACTCTGTCGTACAGCATCAAACATATGTACTACTAGGATTCTAAATTACGTGCTAAACGATCACGCTTTTTTGGCTTGGTTTGGCGTCTGGATTGCACGAGCTGGACGACGAAAGCAGAGTAATCAAAACGTCACAACCGTGTTGGGCGTGTGCATGGGTCTTTCGATCGAACAGTCCATCGCCCATTCGTTGCCACTCTGGCTAAGCATGCGCGCTAAGAATTATGTGTGTGTTCCTCTGCCAAATTGCACTTTGTCTATTTCAGTTTATGATCCACTGTCGTGGATAAACACTAAACAGGCACACTGAATTTTGTACAAGTCGTCGATGGACGATGGCTACTGTTCGGTCAAGGAATATATGAGTTTGATTCTTGTCGTCGCTCATAGGTTCTCACGCTAGTAGTAACCTGACTTTGATTTTGTGGTTGGCAAGTGTTGCAATCATGTGTGCTACTTTTATTTACTTTCTTGATGAACTTGTCAATTCTCTGGTTTCAGTAGAAGAGGCAAAACCCGAAGGTAATTCAAGGCATCCCGGCAACTGGCCATGGCCAGCTTGGTGTACAGGGTCGCATGGGCATGAGGAAATGCACATGTGTCAGTGTGGGCCAGTGCGTTTGTCACTTAATTGCGTGCAAGCTTTAATTTTAGTTGCTTGTGGCCACTTAATTCCGACCATTTTCGTGTTATGCTTATTGTATTGTACATAGGCCCAGCAAAATAAATGACCATCCTCTCAACGGCGAACGAAAATCACTTGCTCCTAGCCGTCGGTCTCAGGCGTGCAGTATGAGTCTAAATAAATCAATAAAATCAAGCAACCAACAGAGATTGATGCTAATAAAATCAATCATCCAACAGAGGTTGATACTACTATTATAGGGGTTTTACTGAGTCAGGAGGTATTAATTCCAAGGTCTCCAGTACGAGTAACAAGGATAGAGACTATGAGAGCACCTTCCGGCTGTTTCTGACCGCTGAAAACGACCACATATCCCAATGTTCGACAAGATCAGCATTACACTGATTCGGCAGGAGAGTTGGTAATTGTTGACAGGAAGTTAGTACACGAAAACTAGTGTAGTATCTGGGGCTTCAAAAGATTTTACTCTCTGTTCCCTGTATCTGTTTGAATCGGACACTTCGACGCTACTAGCTCAAGGCGATCATGTGGATCCACGCAGGGTTTGCAAAACCGTTATAATCACCAAAAACCGCTTCTAGCAGTTATGTCGATCATTACGATTACCTCTCGTTTACTGACGAAAACCGATGGAATATGAACAAATTTTACAAAAAAAAAGAGTGAATTTTAGTTTTTTTTTTGGGGGGGGGGGGGCGATTTTCTAGTTTACCAAGCAGTTTCTCGGTTCTTACCTGCTAGAAAAAATTGATACCCAAGTACTTACAATTACATTTATCAACCTTGATATTCCCTCTCGTTTGGTCGTACCCTTCGTCTTCATAGCTCATCTACTACAGTACTCGTCGCTCTATCGGTCTGAGCATCTTGCATCAGGTCAAGCGCATCTGTATAATCACCTGTCCACGTCAGCTACTTGCTCTGGCTCCGACATCACATGGGCCAAAACCGCCTTAAACTAGGGTATGCTAATCCGTCCACATCAGCTGTTGCCCTAGCTTAGGCATCCATATGGACTAAAACCTCCTTAAACTAGAGTCCGCTAATCCGTCCACATCAGCTGCCTATTGCTCTAGGCCTCTGGCTGTTGGATGTTGGATGAGAAGTGATCGGTTTCGAATCTTTAGATAATTGAGAAAAAGGTTATACCTGGATTTAGATTTGGAACGAAAAGCAGACCACAACAGCACTTCATGCCATGCCAAAATTGGACGAGACAAGCATAGCACTACTGTGCTACACCAGTTCACCTTTTACTCTGCAATCTGCATTCTGCCAAGAAAACGCTACTCCAACTGACACCGTCCGAAGGCCCCATCTTGCAGCAGTGCCTGAGCCTGACTGTTCGATTCTTCCACACTTGGGTTGGGACCGGCACTAGCAAGAGTCACGTCAGACTCATGCAATACCTCTGCTGTGTTTCCAGTGCGACGTCCAACATAACAGAAGTGATGCCCCAACAAAATGGAAGATCAACACTCCAGGAATTGAGGACGAGAGAAATAACAATCCGTATAACACAAAACCAAAATGGAAACAATTTCCAGAGAATATTTTGTTCGGTTCATGATTGGTGTTCACCGTGCGCAGTTTCTGGTACAATGTGTAAAATGCACCGGACTCACTGTTTCAGGTACAAGTTTTGTTCAGGATGGCATCAAGCCGCTGGATTTTATTCTGGAGCACAACACCTCGGTGCCCCAGCAGATGGGGGTAGAACAACGGTCAAACCAAAAATTCTATGGATCACCCTCTAGTTTCACATTTGAATTGTTAGAATCTGCATCGGCTGCCTAGTTCGCGTGAGCAAACTTGACGCCCTTCTCAATGGAAGACTTGAGCTCACCCTTGAGGTTCTCCAGACCTTCCTTCTCAAATTCGGAAAGCTGGCCCAGCCCAAGTACTTCCTCCACTCCGTTCTTGCCAAGCCTTACCTGCAGCATGCAATGAAATAGCGTTGAAACCATGGCAAGCCAGCAGTACAATGATTGAGCAGCAATTTAAATTAAAAGCTTAATCACAAGTATGAAGAAAAGCATAATATTTTGATCCAACTGAAAATAAGAAATGGTATGTTGCAGCTAACTGGGAAAGCAGGGGAACACAACAGATTTTGTAAAAGCAAGTAAAGATGCTACTTCCCAGTAGTCATTGAGTGGAAACATTACTGCCAGCACAAACAATGACCATGTAACAGCCATGTTTAACAAATGAACACAAGCTGCAATAGTTCAATACTTCAGTCAATGCATATGGTATGACACATAGTAGAGCTATGTGCAAACACATTATATGTAGCATCTGTAACCCGTTTAAGAAATAAATAATGCAAGAATATAAAGATAAAGCAAGAGTTGAGCAGATCTACTGACAAAAATCTGGTAGCGACATAAAGTGTCATACAGAAGCAAGAAAAATACCTTTGAGGCGAAGAATGGCAGCTCTGTTACTGTTGATTGCACAAAAGTGCACTCTACAACATCAGGAACTCCATTGAGCCCCTTCAAGCACGCATCTGCAAATACCGCACCAGCATATCTACAGACAAGGAGAAATATATCAGTGTGAAGAACAAAAGGCAATCAAGCTCATCTAAAAGCAGTTAAGTGCTGAACTATAGCAAAAAGAGTACTGCACGGTATCTACACAGATCCAAGTGGCCTTTTCATTCCAGAGAATACTCCTCCAGCACAATGGACCAAATGAGTACAAATATGCTACCAAAATTTGAACGCATGTGTTCTTCACATGAAAGCAATAGCGAAGAGTTAATAAGGCTGAAGGGGAAATTCCTAGATAAATTAGTTTCTACAATCGCTTTGCATACAAGAACTAGAAACAAGCTCAGACATGCCAACTGTTTAGAAAAATAATAATCATGGGATGAAAATTTTCAGTTTCAATTAATTACTGACAGCAATGTAACTTACTCCAATTATGACAGCAAAGCCCCGCGGCAGACATTAAATCAAATGGACATGGGAACAACAAGAAGTTTAGCACTGAATTTTGCTGATGATATGTTGCTAGTGCTGTTCTTTTAAGAAAATAAGAAAACACTAAGCCAATGTACAATAGTGCAATGGGCAAGTATATAACCAACCAACTAGCATCCAATGGACAGAACCTAGTTGAGAAGTACTGTAACGCTAGCATCTATAAAGAATGGCAAGAACAACCCAGCGACAGTCTGGAAGCGAGTGGACAGGACTTTCAATAGGAAAATACATAACCAGCTAACATCCAATGGATAGAGCAAAGATAAGATGTACTTTGAAGACAATGGATGAAACCTAGATGTTATGTACTTTGAAGCAAGCATATCTAAAGAATGGTAAGAACACCCAAGTGGTGGGCTGGTTGCAAATTATTAGAATTATTCACAATACCTATACCCTAACGTTTTATCAAGTATATCCCAAATAGGCATAATATCATACTAGTGTTGAAGTATAACTAGTAGACTGAGGATATGCTTGGTTAAAATTGATATGAAGACTTACGCCATCGACAATGTCGCAGAGCCCTTTCCAGCCTTCGCTTCAACAACTTCCGTCCCACCATCTTGTGTCCTCTTGGCCAGAGCCTTAATGTCCTCATGCAACAATGCATTACTCGCAGGAGTTGCCTAAATCACACAAAAAGATTGCTCAGTTAGGATGTTGGCAGCACAACATAAAATGCACTTTGACAAAAAAAGATAGGGAGATATTACGACATCAGTTACATATTATTTTAGTGATCGTCAAATGAAAATAAAAGTTTGGCATTGACTCCTATGTACAAAGCACAACCTCTTCATTCAATAATCTTGCATGCTTTTTACAGAAAGCTTAAAAACATTGCATGAGGTCATACTATCATCGCACATTTTGACTCTGAATCTGTACATTATGGAGCTCAAAGTGGGTGACTACTGAAGGAAATGGCCAAAAACAAGACAGTTGGATATGACACCTGTGAGAACAGTGGCAGGATAGTAATACCAGCATGGCCACCAACAACAGGAACATTCACATCTGCAGAATATCACAGCAATCACAAAGAATGGAAGAGCAGAGATAAGAAAACACAGCTATAATGTCAATGTCCCCTGAAAATATGAGTAAAAGATCAGGGTCATACCAGTAACTGGCACATTGGCCTTTCCAGCATAGAAAGTTTTAGCACGGACAACATCAAGCGTGGTCACACCAAACAGTTTCTTCTCATCGTAAGTACCTGCCTTCTTAAACACCTCCGCTGCAATTGGGACAGTCGAGTTGACAGGGTTGCTGATCATATTGACAAGAGCCTAAAAAACATACAAGCAAAATATTCACAATTGTATTCATATATATTGAGCACAAGATACTTAATAAAGATCAGCCGATGTATTGGAGTATACATGCACCAAGCACAATCTAACTTCTCATTCATCCTCGGTGGCATGAAATTGAATGGCGCAAGGCCTGGTGAGAGCGAGCCTCCTTGAGTGAGACAGCACACCACATTGAGGCAGGTAGGCAGGCAAGCAGCACCTCAACTTCCCCTAAAATCTCAATGAATTAGGGGCAAACAGCCCTTTCAGTCCCCTTCAAGTCTTTGTCACTATTAAATTCTCAGTGAATTTTGGGCCAACCAGATATTTTAGTCTCTATCTATCAGCCTTAGGTCAGTGTACAATCCTATACCACAAATAAACGCTATCTACACCATGGGCAAAATTAAGCGCAAGTTCAATCTATGAACAGCGCAATCCGCATGCTTTGGAACGAGATCCATACACCTCACTGCAACTACAGTGTAAGCGAAGTCAGGATGCTTACGTTGGGGCAGTACTTGGAGATGGCAGTGCAGAGGCCCTTAACAATGCCAGCGTTGATGTTGAAGAGGTCGTCCCTGGTCATGCCGGGCTTCCTCGGCACCCCGGCGGGGATGATTACAACGTCCGAACCTTCCAAAGCCTCCCCGAGCTGCTCCTCCCCGACGAACCCCTTCACCTGCAGCAGAATCCCAAACACAGCACCATCAGACGGCTAGATCCAATCAAGCTAACTAGGTGGGTGATGTAGGCGGGTGGAGACGTACCAATGCCGGCGAGTTGATGTGGGAGACATCAGCGGCGACACCGGGGGTGCCGGCGATATCGTAGAGGGAGAGCGAGGAGACGAGCGAGTTGAGCTTCATGAGGAGCGCGAGGGGCTGGCCAATTCCCCCCGCGGCGCCGAGGATGGCCACCTTCCGCTCCGGCTGGCCGGCTGCGGCCGCGGAGTAGTCGCGGCGGCTGCGGCGGAGCAGCTGGGACGCGGATCTCAGCAGCGACGGCCTCATCTCTCTCTCTCTCTCTCTCTCTGGTGTGCGTGCGTGTGCCGCGGCGGTGGGTGGAAGTGGAGACTGCGAGAGAGTGGCGGCGGCGGCGGCTTTAAAGAGATAGAGAGAGTGGCGGAGCAAAAGGGGTGGATGGGATCTGAAGAGATGTTCCGGGGGTATCGACGTCTCCTACCGCCGCGCCGAGGCGATTTTTTCTTTCTTTTTTTTTCCTTCTGTTGCTGTGTGGTTATCCGGCCGAGGCCACTTGCGCGCTAGATTCCGTAGCGACCTGCACCACGATGGCTTTGGCTGTGCCCCTCCTCACCTCCTGTGCCTTCTTTTTCCTATGGACCGATATGTTGTTTGATAAATGGTGTGGCATCGCTTGGAATGTGGTTAATCCTGATGCCCTGTCCTGTTTGTTTGGTTGGATGTCTCAAATTGCTAAGCAAAATGTAAGCGTGTGCCATATTTTTTTAGCCAACTACTTGATTGAGGTCATAGTTAAAACTAGTTATACTGACCTTATATGTTAAAGACGCGAAGACACTTTTTTTTTGACTAAGCTTGTCCATGTAAAGTGAAACATCAACCAAATAACACCGTAGTTTGATACTTTGATCAATGGTGGCATCGGTT